>OZ020497.1:7496780-10306444 GCA_963971365.1 Lasioglossum villosulum
TGATCGCGCTCTGATTGGTCCGTGTTTTTCGTTAATAACTCCTAAACAAAGCCGCGGACGCCATTTTTGTAAAGGAAAATGTTGCTTCAAACGATCCAAGGAACCTCCCATTTTCGGGTGTCGGAGGAATTTTGGGACACCCCGTATAAGAACTGTCCCAAACTGTGCTGCTTGCACGAAGATCCGATCGTTTCACAATTTTCGGACGAACTTTTGCAAATGCTCGAGGTACTCGAACGGTTAATAGCCGCTCCCTTTCGTCTGGCTTGGCTCTCTCGTCAACTGGATTCGTAAACGCGCGTTCGCGTTTGCGTCCGTGCCGATAGTTATCGTACTTTACGGTCAGCTACGCGAGCAATGCACCATGCACGGCGGATCGCGTGCGCGAAATACGCATCGAACGTGGGAGTTCGTTGTCAGCTCTCTCCGAGATGCGCGGCGATCCTTCCTTTTGCCACTTTCTTCGAGATTCGAAACCACACGCGGAAAACATCCAGAGGCACTAGGTTTTTGAGAACGTTTCGTCGTTCGATGCGAACCGATCCGGTCGAGTTCACCGCGATGACGCGCCGTCCCTTACGGCTCTCCCATTACGCGTAATCGCGTGAATCGTCCACGACGATTGCGTGGGAGCCTCCCGGCGAAGGAATTTCTCCCAGCGATGTCCTTCCTTCGTTCCGGTTCGCGGCCGAGAGAACGCTCTTTTGACCTACTGTCTTTCAAACCGTCCCTCTCCCTGCGACCCGCGACCCACGCTCCACACTACACACTCCACGAGAATACTTTCGGAGCGTGATTCACTCGGACGTCCAATTCGCCGTCCTTCGCTCCTTTCGAGACTCTCGAGGAGTCGATCCGAAACCTTCAAATCTCAACCGGGAAGAACGACTCCAAGCCGTTGCCGTAGAAAACGTCGCCTCTTTATAGCTCCGTACACCGCGTTCGTTTTGGGAACCTTGAAAATTTACTCGGTTCACGAAACGATTTGTCGATTTACGCCCGTTTAAAATGTGGTTATAGTTGTATTCGGAATCGAGTTCATATTTCCATGAAAGATAGCCGAAGTAGTTTATTCCTGGATTATCGTGGAGCAATTCATTATAGAAGAGACTGCTTCTCGATTCAATGATGTGTAGATTCAATCTTGAAAAAACCTTCCAGTATTATCAATCCCATTAATCGATTCTAAATTACGCATCGAGTCTGATTTAGCTATTTATACATACACGAGGGAAAAGAGAGATATTTACATTGGTTGTGGTACAGTATATTTGAAGGAGATATTTGATCTACGAATGAAAGAATGTAGAATTCAAATCCAGTATACAGGGTGTCCCAAAATTACTCCGACACCCGAAAATGGGAGGTTCCTTGGGTCATTTAAAGCGACATTTTCCTTTACAAAAATGGCGTCCGCGGCTTTATTTAGGAGTTATTAACGAAAAACACGGACCAATCAGAGCGCGATCTAGACATGCGATGACACGTTCGGCCAATTGACAGTTGGGCGCGTCGGGCCGACTGTGCTAACTCGTGTCTAGGTCGCGCTCTGATTTGTCCGTGTTTTTCGTTAATAATTCCTAAACAAAGCCGCGGACGCCATTTTTGTAAAGGAAAATGTCACCTTAAATGACCCAAGGAACCTCCCATTTTAGGGTGTCGGAGGAATTTTGGGACACCCTGTATACGTATCTCGAAGAAATCGAGTGGCTGGGATTGCTTCGAGGACAGAAGAGAACAATGAAACTATATCGTTAAATATTCCAAGTGAGACAGTTTAAAAAAAAGTCCAACCCTATTAACTGTCTTCCTCGATACAACTAATTCAACTTGCTCGCCTGCGCTAAGAAAAACAAGCATAAATGAGTAGAGATGAAACTAACTTTGCTCGGCTGGATCCGCATATTAAAGCACTGTAAGATCCTCGCGTGGCCGTGTTATCTGCCCACGTTCGCTTCTATCGGGGACTGGTTCGCGATACGTGGCAGGTGAGTTCTCTCGGTTGGCGGCCACCGCGCCGCGCCGACATTCGCGTCGTGCACCTCTTCGATTATAATTGCTCTCTATTTCCTGCGATCGAGTATTCTTTTTCTTTCGTTGCTATCGCGGTATTTCGACCGCGGCCCATCATGCTTGAGCTGGTAGGTTAACCAAATCTAGGGTGTCGATTGTTACCAATTATAGGAGCTTTATTGAAATAGATCTTTTCCGTTTCGCGGTATATTATAATCTTAATACCAATGTAAAATACAAACGAACGTCGGTCGTTAATAACAAATCGATCGTCGGCTCGTAACGACGACCAGCAGCAGACGAACAGCTGGTCACCGACGATCGATCGGCACCAACACATATAAATATTAAAATATATCTAATACCTACACAATCTCTGGACAGGAAATTTTTTTTTGTGGTAACACTGATAAACATACATATGTATCAGTCTAACGCTTCATTTTGCTATGATTCTATGTTTTTTCTTTTTTATTGATATCTTCATTGCTATTAATGGATCCGAGTGGCTTCAGCCTCTTATATTTTTATAGCTGCACTAAAATTGCCTCTAGACTTGCTCTAGACTCTCCCTTCGTGAATGAAATCTAGGGGAGTTGAATAATATCACGGGAACACACCTCATGTCCTCATACAAGCATGTTTTCAGTTGAGTAAGGGCTCATTCTAAAGAGGAATGTTACACGCAGTACGCGTGGTTCATGATTTAGTTAAATTATGTTCATATTTAATAATATGAGTGTCCAAAGTAGGGAAAACGAATCAAGAAAAATTTCGTTGATTCTAATCTATTTTTCGTTCACAAAAACATTTTTCCTGCTAATATAATGACCCACGCGGACAAGGGTGGAGTACACTGATAACTACCCTAGAATAGGGGTACCCTACCCTCTTAACCGCCTCTCTGTGTACTGCTATTCTAATGATAACCGTGTGCAGGGGGGTAATTAGACTCCATGCATGTTTAGAGCAAAACGAAAGAAATATTCCTGAATAAGTATTTGTGAAATTTTATCGATTTTTAAACAACTATACGATACTTAAAAATTTGAAAGAAGTCATAGATAGCATTCCTAGAAAATTTTTCGAAATTTTCCATTCGTCAATTTGCATTTGCACCCCATACCCAGAGAGGTTCGTTTTGGGCCAACGAAGATAGCTGCAACTTTGCGCCAGGAGCTCCGAGGGAAAAGAGATGCAAAGTTTCGATAGAGCGGTCGACGAGAGCGGAGAAGAAAGACGCGCGCGAACTACGGAGAATAAACGCGTCGATAGATCGCCGCTTGTAGACCAAAGTCGCGGCGCTGACCGCCTTTTCCGAGTGAACTTTCACATTCTGATCGCGCGAGAGCTCCGACAGCCTCGAAGGTCGCCTCCGGTTGCTCCGAATCGAATACGATTCGATCGGGCGCATAGGTCTGCGCGCGTTTCTAGCTTCTTCCACCTCGTAATACATCGAGGAGACGACCATCTTGCGTCTAGGAGAGACCACAGTGACGCTCGAGATCCTCGAGTCACCCGCGACCCAACGTCTAACGCTTCAGAAACTGGTGGTCCCACGTGGATCAGTTTCGGTTAATCGATTCTCCAAATTTAATCGACGATGTTGCTCATCTAACAGCTCGGTTAGAATCGAAGACGTTCTCAGGACAGTGAAGCGACGTTTTCGCAAAAACTCTTAGAAAAACTTCCTCGTCCTCTTTTTCCTGTTCCAATAACGGTGAAGATAAAAAGTTCTGATTCGTTTCGGCCTTCTCGTTCGATAAACGATAACACGTATGTCTAATGAACGCGCATCTTTCACGCTCGACGAAACTATGATCCGCGGTGCATGCGACCGATCGCATAGTAAATCCCAGCGCTAGGTAGGCACTAGCAAGCAGGCAAGTAGGCAGGCAAGTAGGCAAGCTGGCGGGCTCGGCAGGCAGGAAGGCAGGCAAGCAGACAGAGATAGGGGAACGCGTGCTCGAAACGCGAGCCGAAAGGAAAGTTTACCTAGATGTCGAGCAGGGGGAACGAACAAAGGGTAATACGGGCAACGGTGGACCTTGCACCGCTCTGAATATGCATAACGAGCCCGAGTTCCGATCACAATCCCCCACGAACGGTGTCAGGTACTCTTGACCCGACGACAGTTTTGTCATGGTAATGCGTCTACTTTGTATTTTAATGGTCGGAAAGAGATTATGCGAAGTAAACACGGTCCGGAGACCGCCGGGCCGTGGTTCACGTTAACGATTCCTCGTCGGTCGTGCGAGCTGATTTTTCATTCGATCGATCCGGAATACGCGGGAAAAGCAATGCCCGCGCGTCGAGACGATCGAAATCGAAAGGGTGAACGCGGCGTTGACGTTTGGGATCGTGTGGCTCGTGTCAGTTCGCAACGCTTCGCTGTTAGACGAGCACGTATTAATCGTAATCCGCGCGTCACCTTGGAATCCCTTCAAAGTCGTCCGACTCTCCGCGGGATGGTCTCACCTCGGAGGATTTGTCGCTGTGTCGCCGCGGGGGATCACGCGAATCGATCTGTCGTGTCGGTGCTCTCGCGTAACGGAACGCTACTCGTCGTTTCCGTTCTTTCCGCGATCTGCGAGCGAGCCTGTCGCAAGGTCGCTCTCGAAAATTCCACGCATTCACGGACGGACACCGTACAGTTCTACCTTTCAGCGCGAACCTCGTTCTTTTCGAATTATTTTTCGTGTCGATGGAACAAGGTCGCTCTCGCTTTTACCCGTCTTTTGAATCGAACCGGAGAAGAACGCGGGTTCGTTTAGCCGTTTCGAGGCAACTCGGAACGTCTCTCGTCGCGAAGCTTGAGCGAAGCGATCCGACCGAGATATCGCATGGGGGTCGCAGAAGGAACTCAAGCCTCAGGGCTCAGGGTGGCGCATAGGGACACGAGATAGTTCCGTCGGGTAGGAGGAAGCGAGGAGCGAGAATCGACCACCGGCCGGATTACTAATCATTTCCCAGGTCCGAGAAACCCCGCTAATTGATTAAAGTCACGATCCCGACCCCGGCGTAATATCGGCAATCTCTTGTTGGCGCACGCTGGGGAGAAAGGCAGTCATCGGGGACCGGGAAAAACGCTCGCGCCAGAGAGAAACGGAGAGAAACGGAGAGAGATGCGCCAGATATAGAGAGGAGGCACGCCGGATAAACCAGGAAAGAGACAAAAGAGTAGATGCACGCTCTCCTTCCTCCTCGTTCGGTCTCTCTGCTTCTATATCTCCCTCCCTCCCTTCCCCGTGTGTTGACCTCGCGTAATTTTTACCATCTTGCTCGCCTCTCGGTCCCTCTCGTCCCTTTTTATATTCTCCCGGTCGCGTACCGTTGTTGGTCGTTTTGGTTTGGTTTGGTTCGGCCGGGCCGAACGTACTTACGTTCGAGCGGAGAGGACCGGCCTCTATCCGCCTTCGTCGTCCTCCCATTGTTGCATCGCTCCAACCCCGCAAGGGAAACAATGTCTAATTTCAGTTAATGCGCCCGTAATGGCCATTATGGTTGCCTCGCCACGTCGTACCGCGTCGTACCGCACCGACGCGCGGACGCCGACGACGTTCCGCCGATGATAAAGCGGAATCCAGCTTGAAACTCGAACCGCATCTATCTCCGCGATACGAATGCCCGACGAGGTCCGATATTCTGTTTCAATGGCAACGACTTCTCGCGCGTTGGGAGAAAGCCGACCGACCGACTCTTCGGGTCCCGGTCATTTCCCGAGAATTCAGCGAAATGTGGAAGCGGAATAGAGAAAATCCGAGACGCCGTCGTTGCCATCGTCGTCTTCGTCTTCGTCTTCATCGTAGCCGGGCACTCGTAATTAAGGGTTAATTAAATTGAGCGGCTTCCTAGATTTCTGTAATCATCGCGGACAGTATCTACGGGGTAATCTTGAGCGCATCCTGTCTGCCCGAGGGGCCCCACGGAAGGAAGGGGCCCCCGAGGTAAGGTCATGCACCCCGCTGACCTCGGACCACCGACTCGTCCCCCCTTCCTCCCCCTCCCCACGTAACCCCTTCCCCCGATGCTCTCTTCTAGCCCCCTACCAACACACGGTTCACCTCGCTCCGCTCCGCTCCTCTTCACCCCGCTCCCCATCCCTCACCGCGCGGTTCGCGATCCTCCAGCGATCCTCCAACGATCCTCCAGCGATCCTCCGGCGAGCGTCCTTCTTGCGTTTAACGCTCCTCCTCGTTGCTCCTTCTCTTAGTTTCGTTTCCTTCTAGTCTCGCTCATCCTTCTCGTCCTCTCATCTTCAGCCAGGCATCGGCATCGACAACAGCTTTGGCTTCGACTTTGGGTTTGACTTTGGCTTTGACTTCAGATTCTCGCCTTCGTTCGAGTCTCTCGTTCTCTCGTCTTCGTCGTGGCTCTCCGCCCTCCCCTGCAGTTTCGATACCGGTGCTCTTCGACGGCACGGCGGTTAACCCTCCTCGCGAACGCGCTTTCTACGGCGGGTCAGATCGGCTCTGTTATCCGCTGCTTATCGCTCTCTCGATTTCTACCTTGATCCGTTCCTGCTCGCGTCGATAGCCTTCCTTTTACTCCTC
This sequence comes from Lasioglossum villosulum, assembly GCA_963971365.1. Lineage (NCBI taxonomy): Eukaryota > Metazoa > Arthropoda > Insecta > Hymenoptera > Halictidae > Lasioglossum > Lasioglossum villosulum. The sequence goes on from OZ020497.1 coordinate 7,503,347, forward strand.
ATTTCCCTCCTGTTAGAGGGAAGCTGCATAGTGCGTGCCGGCCGCCTAAATCGTACCCCATCGATTTTCGAATAATTTGTTTTCCCGCTGCATTGAAACAACATGCTGTGCTATATGACAATTTTCAAGCCTATTAAATTTCCTCGAGAGTCGAAAATTTCCCTCGCGGTACGCATTATCGGCAATTTTCCCCTCGTTTCTCGGTTCTTGTTTTCATCCTGGGTCGCACACCGTGCACCGGTTTGCTCGCGAAAAGACAGTGGGAAGTCCGAGTTGCGTGCCCCGGTAACGCATCGAATTATTTTCAAAAGTCGAGACGTCGTCTCATATAATAAGCGGACGTCGCGGCGACGGGGCAGAAAATGCGCGCGGCGGTCTTCTCGTGGGAAAACGCGACGCGAAGTCGCCACCCGTGGAAGCTAAAAGAATAGTCGGCGTTGTGCGCGTATATTGAATTCCTCGGAAGACGACGGTCGCGCGATCGGTCGAATTCTGCGTTCGGCCCGCAATGTCCTGCGTCTTGTCGTCTCTCGCGTCCTGAATCGTACGTGCGCCAAGTCTCTCTGTTCGCCTGCGCTCCTTGACCGTTCGTGTCGATGACCGTCTCGCTAGCGTTCGCCTCGAACAAGGTCAGATGCTATCTAGCCGCGCGATAGGTAGGGAGAGGAAGAGCAACCGAGAGAAGCGCGGAATGAGAACGGGAGAGAGCGCGGAAGAAACTCGGGACGACTGGCGGTGTGCAATGTTTTATCGGTATATGTCCTAAATATCTAGCACGCAAATGTCCCGGAGATATCCCCACTACCGCGGGGTGGACTCCCTTGAGGGGTCATGAAGTTCGAAAGGCCTCGTCGCCGAGAAATATGACATGCGGCTTGGGTATATGGGCGAGACCACACTAATCGGAAATTCAAACTTCTTTATTTTTCATTATTTTTTAACTTCCCGATTCATAGGGAAGTTACTGTAATTACCCCGAAAATCGAAAATCGATTTTTTAGCAGATCTTCACGTTTCATGGTCCTTGGAGTCATTTTAGACTATTTTTATCAAATTGTTAGTGTGTGTGTGTGTGTGTGTGTGTGTGTGTGTGCGCGTGTGGCCGTTTTTATGTTATCAAATTTTTCGTTAACGTTTTCTGAAAAAGTAACAACGGGATCAGAATGATGAATGATGCAATCGATGTGCCCCGTCGTAACTTAGAGCTGATTAGATTTTGGTCCATATTGGTCAAGTAGTTTTTTAGATTTTTTAGTTTTTTTCGAAAGAAGTTCATTCAACAATGCCATTTATACGAGAGGATGGAAATTTTCCACCGAATAAACAAACGTAATTATATATATTTCATTTTTATTAAAAAAAAATTTTTTTTAAATTTAACCCTTTGAACTCGAGCGGCGCCGATACGGCGCTCGGCCGATGTGAAGAGGCAATGATGTATCTTGGCTATTGTTTTATTAAGTATCACACCAAAACTAATTACAGAGTTTAATATTTATCAAAATTTGTTGTTTTCGACATATACATGAATAAACTGGTGAAATTTTTTTTTTTAATTTTTTTAAAATTAAATGTTTTTGAAGTACCTGTAAAATGTTCACCTAATTTGGCCGAAATCGTCTCGAGTTGCTGGTTTCATTTTTATTTTTTTTTAATTATGCAACTAATGCTAATGTTACCGCTTACAACTAACGAATCGGGAAGTTCTTTGTGTGGCTCGTGGAGAGTCACACAAAATAAAAAAAAACCATTAATAGCTGTATACCCCACTAGCAATGCGTACCACTAACCCTCTCGTAAGAGCAGCTCTACCCGCGAGCTCGCGAAGCGAGCGAGCAACAACAACCAGCTAGTTATGGGATTTTGATGACCATATTTGTGGCATTTTTCTAATAAAAATCATACTATGATGATATTTACTTGTGTAATAGACAATTAAAGTTTCGAGCCTTTGAACTGTGCCGGCGACTGCGACTCTCCGCGTCTCTTCTTTTCCATAAATTGTTCTTCCTCACGCCCGAAACTGCAATTGTCTATTACACAAGTAAATATCATCGGAATTATATCATATTTGTAGGAAATGTATGATTTGAATAAGGAAATGTATAATTTGTATAATGTAACTTGTTGTAGTATGATTTGTATAATGTAACTTGTTGTAACTTGTTGTATAAATGTAAGAATTGCGATGAAAGCATCTGAGGCCGTATGTTTTTTCAGGGCGGCCGAGTGTAGGAAATGAATGATTTGTATGATATTATTTGTTGTTTGAATGTGAGAATCGAGAATCGTGTATGTATGCGTGAGTGCCGTGATATTGCGATTGCGACACATCTTGTTTAATCAATATTTGTTCTAGAAAATTTATAAACATTAGAAAAAAGTAGGATATAAAAGGACGTGTTCACGTAGCGATTCGACTTTTTCTCGAGATACGAAACACGTCATCACGTCTGATTTAAATACGATACGTTTACGTTAATTTCCGTTAATTTCATATTTCAGTTGTGTATTTTCTTTTCGAATTAAAACAGTTATTCAGTTACTTAATATATTTTCGCTTACATATTTGGTATGGTTTTTAATACAAAAATGCCACAAATATGGTCATCAAAGTCCCATAACAAAATAATAAAAAATAAAGAAGTTTGATTACACTTCTCGGCGATCGAGGATCCTCGAGCTCGACTGTCTTCTCTACGTTCGGCAAGACTCAAGGAATAGTATCCCTGGCGTATAAATGACCCCTGTTCAGGACTTATATCGATAAAGTAGCGTATGTAAGTACGAACCCTCATACCACATGTGAAAATCGGAGAAAATTCGAAAATCGGTTATGATCAGAAGCGACCGACTCGCGACACCGAACCGAGAATGAATAGTAGAGGAGGGGAGAGGAAGCAGGGTGTCGAGGAACCGCTGCAAAACCTCGGACGGAAACAAGTAAACGAGTACACCTGGGCCGAGCGTCGGTGACCAGCTCGTGCGTGCTCCAACAAGGTCAGATGGTATCGTGCCGCGAGCAGCCAAGTTCACCAGGAGAAAAAGGAACGAATCTCGGAAGGGGAGTGGCGTGGGAACCTCTCGCAAGTTTTCGCGGCTGCGTGCCCCACCGAAGAACCCTAGGCCGGCGAGCCTCGCTCGACTTTCGCCTTTTGCCTTTCGCGGCAAACGAACCGCGATTACCGGAAGAAACGCTCCCGCGACCTTCGGTTTCCGTGTCGACGATCCATCGATCCTTTCAAGATCCAGAGTATCTATGCACCGACCTAATGATCGAGAAGAGACGTCGAAGAACTCGAGTCGATACACTGCGTGTAAGCAACCGATGGTGGTCAAATTATTGCAGAGAACTCGCGTACACAAAGATGTTTATACCAAGGCTGTTTCGAAAAGGATTCGACCTTCGTTTCTCAACGAGACTCTTGGTCGATCGAGTACCATTCGATTCGAATTACTTTCTCGAAAGTACATTTTATAGATTCGCGTCGATTTTAACCGATTGTAGTCATTGGAAAATACGTGTGTAATAGATACAAATTTTCTGTTTTTTTTTGTTTTCTTAACAGATTATAAAGATCGAAGAAGTTTTAATCATTGGACTGCGGATATTTATGCGCAGTAAAAATATTTTGCATCGATTGATAGTCTGTTTACGGCGAGGAACAGATTTTTGATATTTTTCACCGTTTTATATCTCACCCAGATAAATTCTTCATAAATACATGAACCTCCGCAATACGTTAATAATTCTAATCGTAAAAGAAATCATAGTGCAAGAGGTTATAATTGTCGAAAGCATCGTCGTCAAAATCATAGTATTTTCTTAATTTTCGGCTGGTAACTACAGCCTATAAAAAACGTGAAAGGTATTTAATTAATTAAGCGAGTGTTTGCAGGTACGATGCGCATGGCCACCGCTGCGAATACACGCGGTGTTGTCTTTCGTTCGACAAGTTCCAAAGATACGCTCCCACCGAGAGCAAATCGAAACGCGTTTCCGCCTCGACGAACTTTAACCTTACGAACTTCGGCGCGCGATTCGCGGCCGAGTCGTGTTTCTATTTTCGAGCCGCGTTCCTCCCGTCGCGGCGGAATCCCGCGTCCGTTCGCGATTCGATGGAACGCGATGGCGGTCTATTGCGAGCGATGTATGTAGTTCGGAGTACGTACCTTCCCGTCGCATGCCCATCTTCAGGCACTTTTTCAACCGACAAAACTGGCACTGATTCCTATGGTGTTGGTCGATGGGACAGTTCCTACTCCCTCGACACGAGTACGTTAGGTTTCTCCTGACGCTTCTCTTGAAGAAGCTTTTGCACCCTAGAAACAGGGAAAGTTACAGTTAGATAACTTTTTTCTTTTTTCCATATTACTCCTTTCTCCCACTGTCTTTTTCTTTCTCGGTCATTCTTTCTCTCTAGCTATTTCTCGATAGAAAACGCGAAAACAACTGCCATTGAGATAAGCGAGCAAGGACGAGCAGAAAATGTGGATAAACAACGAACGCGAACGACAACTGTAAACAGGACTTTGAACCGGCAGAGGCCGATCACTTGCCAACGTTGCCGATTGAAGAGTAGCGAGTATACGAATTGTTTTATCGAAGCTATTCAACGTTCCAACAGTTTTCAACGGACCCGTTCATCCTAATTCTGAGGGAAGGACCCCAACTACTAAAGTGCCGTTCGACTTTTGGCTTAAAACTCAATGACCAGCGAGGAGGAATCGAACTGTACCTCTCGCGTAGCGTCTCTTCCCATTCCTTCGCCGAGTCATACCTTGAAAGATAGCATTTCCTGCTCGATGGATGCTTGCGTTTCACTTCCGAGCACGCGGAACGCAAGGAGCCGACCGTCTGGTCACCGATACTCTACGCATCCAGCACCGAGAAACGATACGGAATGATACGGGACAACGCAACGCGATTCAAGACGAGTTTCACGGAACGAATTCAGAGCCAATTCATATCGTGACCGTGACTACAAGGCTCCCTCTGTATGGGAACCTTCGGATCCTGATAAACAAGATCCCCTCGATGCCAGAGCCACGATCTAGAAGCGTGTGATCGCGGTCAATGACGATTGCTGGCGTTCTTCCGGTAGTAGCGAGCGTTCCTCGCAAAACGAAACTACAAATTGGATCGAGACAATGTGCGAACCGACGACTAAAGACTTCGTGTAAGGATTCGAGTGACCGTGGCCCACGTGGACTGCAGCAGGGCCCCGGGTCTTAGAAAGGGTCGCAGTTTATGATTACGGTGCGGACGTGACTTCAGGCTATTTTTGAGATTTAGCGGTACTTTCTATTTTATGATAATTTATTAGGGACTTCACATTTTAGCTAAAGGTCTCAATAGCCGTTGACGTACCGTAAGACATCTGCAGACCAAACGTGTAGGAATAAGAATCTTAGGTAGACAAGGGCTCAAGGCGAGGGTACATCCAGTTTCCCTCACCTTGTCGCTTTTTAGAGGGCGTGCGTTAATTTTAAGGATAGGTGATTGGTTTTCGGAGGTAACCGCCTACGATGCGGAAATATACTTAAAGACAGCGCGACCGGGCAACAGGGTTGTCTGTCGATGTAGCGCGAACGAAAGAGTAAGATTAAAATAAACGTTTATGTGCAACCCGAAACTTCGCTTTTGTATTTTTTCGGCATCCTTACATTCGTGACAGCTAGATCGATTTTTACTTACGTATCTCTGATCAACGTCGATACTCTAATGCAACTCTCTAATGATTCCTTACCCTGAAAGAATTTGGTAAACGCGGATGTTGTTCGTTCGTGAAACTGAATCGGCTGCATCTCGGACATCCGCGAAGACTTACTATCATCTTGTCCGGTCGCGTCGCGTCGCCGCAATAGACGTCGAGTCGAATCGTTATCGAATGAATAGGTCTCGCGCTCGACGCGGCTACCGTGCTTCCAAAGCGAACGAGGAAACGTTGTTTCGAGTTACTACTCGGGCTGGAATGGCTGCGAACGAGCCGGAGCAATGAAAATTCAATGACGCGAGCAATTTGAGCTCTCGAGGGCCGTGCAAGCTGCAATCTGAAAGTATAAACAGTAGTTGTTTGAGTTCCCTTTCTCTCACTCGCTCTCTTCCACTCTCTTTGCGTCCCCGTTGCTCCCTACGTTTCTTTCTTCCTCTCTCTCTCTTTCTTCCTTCGCAGAAAACCTTCCTCCGTTTCTCCCTTTTCCCCGGGTCCATTTCTCCGATTTCTCTCGCGGCACCTCGATGCACGTACACAGTGTCCCCCGGAGGTTGGCTCGCGTACTATAATCGCGTAATTTGCGTGTAACGACGCAATTTGTAGTTACGGCGACCCCAGAGACTCTTTCGTAACGTGGACGACGACAACGATTACGACCACGACGAGGATGCGAACGGCTGAGACGATCGCCGCGACGGAGAAGACCACGACGAGCATCGAGACGAACTCGAGGACGGCTGCAACCAGTGCCGAGCAGAAAAGCGCACGGTGCGATGGCCGCGCGAGCTCATTGCTGTTTGCAGTTTGCCTGTCGTGATTCGGTCCAACTCGCCGTCACCGAGAGACCATCTTCCCTTCGCCTTAACCCCATACGCCGTCTTCGTACAACCTTTATCAACCGCTCCGATTCTTCAACATTCACACGAGGGTTAAATAGAGTATAACGACACACTCTGGTTCAAAACTTATTATTAGACAGCGGATTTTTATGCAAAATAAAAATTTTCTACCTGAACTGCAACAAACTGGAGTGATATAGAAGTTTATTTTATTTGAACATAATATGACAGTATTTTAAAATTCTTCTAATGTTGACTGTTTTAAATTACACCTACTCCTTTTTATCATAAATGCATAAAATCCGCTGTCTACTTATTATTAGTAGACTGTAAATCTTTACGCAGGAGAATTTATTTCTCGCTTCAATGATTTCAATTAGTTCAGACTAACACATTCGTGTTCTTAATTTCTTTCAACCTGTCTGTTGCTTTAAATTTCATCTACTCGTTTTCGTCATATTTGCATAAAATCCGTAGTCTATTTATTAGACTTATTTTCCAATTAACCAATCACCAATTACTCCCTCTAATAGTCCTAACAAATTGCAAGTAATTTCTCGACGTTCTCAATTTCGTTGAATCTTGTCATTGCTTGAAGTTACGCTTAACCATCTCTGTCACAAATAACTAAAGTGCGCAGTCTAGTTATTATCGATGTATGTTTCATCAAACTGAGCATACGTTTCCTTTTCTTGCAGGGAACGATGGACAAGTTTGAACGGTCGGCGAGGAAGGAAGTTTGAATTGTCCGCGAAAATATCTGCGAGAACGGGGAAAAAGGAAGAGGTTGAAGGGAAGGAAATCGAAGGGGTAGGACGAGCGGAAGAGAGGAATAGAGGAAGCGGCGGGACGATTCGATTCGGTTGGTAACATTTCGAGTTGGCCGCGTAGAATTAACGACATTGTTATAATTAATTAGCAGGCCGGCGCGGAGAGGTGGAGAGGCGGAGTGGTGAAGAGGTGGAGAGAAGCGTTGTTCGTTCGGAGCGGCGCGGCGGGTAGATAGCGGGGGCTTCGTTAGCGAGATAATTGGTCACAGAGGATGCGTTCGGGATGCGTCGCGCTTCGTAATTCTATGATCGATGCTTGCGCTACAGCCGCAACCGTCAAGGTACACACCTCGAGCGGTCGGACGGTCGAGCGGTCGAAGAGTTTGGTCGAGCGGTCGGCACCTATCCCGACAGGACGCGGATGCGGGCACACACGCACAGGACGCGAGTGCCGGCGTGTGCAGTCGCGTAACGCGCTTTTGCTTCCAAGATCCTGTTGCCGTTAGCCGACGTCTTGCCCCTCGCAGACTCGTAGGAAGCGAAACTAACGAGAACGACGCGAGCTCGCGCCCGCGCCCGCGCAACCATCGCGCCGAGCCCGGCCAAGCCGCGTTCCTCTTCCTTCTCCTCCTCCTTTCCATCGCCGGACGATGCACTCGCGATGCATTCCCACCTTGCCCCAGTGGTCGCGTGACTAGGAATTTTGACCGGTTGCGAACCTTCGCCGAGCGACGATTCGTTATAGCGTTATACACCGCGGTGCATCCCGTCACACCGCGAAGCGAGAAATTCTGCGCGAACAAAAACTTCTCTTCCAATGCACTTTCATCTCTCGCATGGACAATGCCGCGGTAATTTCAAGGATAGAGCAGCGCTGATGGGAGTCTCGCTTATGTTCGGATCAAGTTTCAAGGTCGCGCGACGAATGCTTCGGCTGAAACGATGCTTCCGTGTTGAGCGCTGGTGACTTTTGCCGTTCGAACACTGAGAAAACGTCTGATGACACTTTAACCTTTATTCACAACCGACGACCGCTGAATAAATTTTGCCAAGTTCGATAACAAATTCTAACGTGTAGCTACCAGGATGTCGCCGCAGTAACGCTGCTGAATAGATAATCTCTTTCAATATTATCGTTTAAAAGAACAGTTGAAACCTCTTTTCAACGTAATGCCGTCATTCGGTCGCTTATTAGCAGACTTCCAGAAGGTAGAGCGTTGACTCGGATCTACCGGTATATGTACACACCATTGTATTCCAACAACTTCGATTCCTGTTTGTCACGGATACGGCGCTCGGAGAAAAGACCGTGGGATGACCTGTTCACTAAATGACCACTTCCCTGTGAATTAATTAATTTGAAATAATTTTCGTCACGGATGTCTAGAACAGGTCTAACTTTTTTATAATCTATTCGTCAGTATATTAATTTATTTAGAAGTAGTTCGAACATCATCCTACGTATTCAAGGGAAATGTTGTCGTCGTCTAACGAAATCCATCTTCCAACCGTGATCGGTACTACGATAAGTTTATTAGGATAAGAATTATCATTCTTAAATTGATTTTCATTGGCCAATCGGTTTATTTTTCATCAATCATCGAATATTGTTAAAATCGTGTTCTGGAATGTAAGAATTTAATACTGACACGGCCTTCTAATAAGTGCATAGAAGACAGGCGCAAGGACCGGTATTGTCGACGTCGAAAAGGATGCTGCTCCTTTCGGTAGACTCCGGTAGGCGGATCGTTTCGGAGACGGTGAGAAGCGTTCCCGGTTGTTTCGGGAAACAATACGACCGAAGTGAATCGCGACGCACGCGCCTCGAGGAGAAATGAGATTAATAAAGATTAGCAAAGTTGGAATAATATAATATGATCTCGTTAGAGCGATTAGCTCGCTGCTAGGAGCAGCCTGCAGAATGTCTGGCTTCTTCGTGAGCGCGCGCGCGGTGGGGTACGCCAGGCATAAGTCGGTAAGTCCGTAAGTAACCGTAAGACTCGGAGGGAGAACCAGAGACCCCGAACAGGAAGCCCTTTCCGTCGTACCATGCACTGCGCGGGTGTACCACAGACCGCGAGACCGGAATTAAATTTCCTTTTCTTCTTTTATCCGCGAAACGACTACGAGCACGCGTGCCTTCTTCTCTCGGTCAACAATTTTTTTCACCACGATCCCACCGATACCGATCCGCCACCGTTTTCTCGCAAAATTAGCTCTTCCCCCATGCAGGAAGTCGTACCCCTATCGACCTAAACTTTCTGCTATCACCAGTTTATCAAAAATATAATCACCCAACCCCTTGTTTCGCAGCTTCTTCCCACCTTTCTAGAAAACAACGCGATATCTAATTAATCGACTGCGAATTGTTATGCAGTATAAAACAGTGAAAGATTGAAGAATCTAAGAATATTGTTATATTTTTTTCTATATAGCAAATGAATAAGGGATGAAATTAACTTTAATTCAACTCCTGCTTCCCGAAAATGATGCAGCACATTTTGATTCTGTATAAAAATTAGCAGTATACTAATTAAACATTGAAGCGTCGTAGCTAGGATTCTTTGCCTGTACCACACGTAAAAAAACTTGCGACTTCCATTTTTTAATATTGAAGTTAGATAAATGCTCAACATTTTGCAAAAAATAAAATTGTCTGGGACCCATAATGAAAATGAATGAAAGCATAACTGAAACCTAAGGAATGTCCAAAAATTGTTTTCTTTCAAGGTAACAAGGAAAGTTCACTGTTACAAATATTAGTACGTACATCGAAGAGCGTCAGACGGCGAAAGAGCAGAATGCATTCCTAGAAAGACCGCGTTTCGCTCGAGAACCGGAACGACGAGAACGGATTTGCTATTCTATAGTGTTGTATGTGTGGCGCCGATTTACGTACGTGGCTGTGTAAAAAAACGCGCCGTAAAATGCTTCGAGACGCGCTCGTTCGTTAAAATCGCTCGGTTACGTAAAGGAAGTGACTCGATCGAAAAGAGCTCGAAGTCTACGCGAGGAATTCGTTATCATCGTGACGCGTGGAAAAAACATACACAACCGAAGGTACGTGTACATACGTGCGCGCGAGCGCGTGCATGTGAGCGTAAATGCGTACATCCCCGACTACGCGTACAATGTATCATTGAATTTATGATGATTCTATCCAGGATTTAGAACGGCATCGTCGCGATCGAAAACAATCTGTTGAATGAAAAATAAAGAAGTTTCGTACATAATTGGATTAATAATGGTTCACACCGATGTAACCGAGGCCGTATCGGATTACGTGACTTGCTACGTATGTCCCACAGTGAAAGGGATATTCGTTTTGCGTAGATCCTACGGTTTCCGCTTTCTTAGATCAAGGTTTTGCTGTATTTCTAAATAAACGAAACATAACGAAACGACGAACATTGCGACGGAGTACGGATTTCTTTCAACTTTTCTTGTTGTTGGCAATCCACGACACGGCTCGTTTTGGAAAACAGTCCCGAAATCGTGGATCCGAAGAAAATGGCAATTCGCCACGCGCGTATCACAGGATTTCCATGATTCGATCGCGAGCCAAGGCGGTTCGAGTCGGTTCGGAGACGCGAATCGATCGGTCTCGGAAGAACGAGCGGAAAGAGAAAAAGACGATCACGGGGGTAGTCGAGGTCGAACCGCGAACGACTATTGCGCAATAACCAAAGACGAAGAACCTTGTTCCAGACGTGGTACCGCGAATGGGAGGTTCCCGAGTCGCTGTAATCGGCAGATTAATGTTCGTTTCTCGAACCTAATCTCGGGCAAGTCGACCGGACGGTTCCGGATTCGTCCGGAACAACGTCTAGCTCGCGCTCCGATCGTCGGTTCGCCGATTTACGAGCCGAGAAATAAAGTTCGCTCCTCGGTCCGATAACCTTAACGATAGAGGGGGGTGCTGGAACGACAGCGACAGCGTGGAATATCAACAAGTTTCGAGGGAATGGGTTTAGCCAAGATTGGCTTCGGTGACGAACGACAGAATTTTGATCGGCCACGAGAGCTCCTTTGGTTCGCGATCTCGTCGATCGAACGCATCGAAAGTCAGTCCTGACAAATTGACGATAATTCGCGACCGTTTGACATCGGTTGACATCGAAATCAATTCGTCGTAATAAAGCGATCGCCGACAATCGGCCCGATTACGCCAATGAACGTCCAATGTGGAAGGCGTATGCGGTATGCGGTAACACGCCGTAACACGCCGCGCGGACCACCGACCCATCGATGTTTCTATGATTCTCAATAAAGCGCTTCGACGTTCGCGTCTGTCGCTGACGTCGGCGCTCTCTGTCCATGTTCGACTGCTTCGATTCGGGGATGCGTGATCCGAACCGCGTCTTACGTAACCATGCTGGACGTTGCGATCCGTCGCGACGCCTCGACACTTTCGAGGACCGACCTCTTCCACAAACCCCATTCTTTTCACACGGTTTCTAAGACAGTTTGGCTCAGGACCCAGGAAATGAGAGCGACGTATATGTCATAAATTAGATGTCACAAATTAGCCCTTTTCGATACTGTGTTGGAGACAAGGGAACTGGGGTAGGTAGCTATAACTTGTCCAACGAGACGAGGCAAAACCAGCGTGTGTCCTTTGCTGTCTACCTGAAAGGGTTAACTCTGTCTTTCCTGCCTCGTCTCGGTGGACACGGTATAGTTTGAACTATTGAACTAGGCGACGATACCGGACCGTATTTTATACGTGAAATACGAATATTGCCTAATGAAGCTTCGTTTGTACAGCCGATTCAGGGATCTCAACGTTTCAAGCAGTTAACATTAAAAGAAGCGATAGAACATCTTGAAAAATGTTCACAACAACTGCATCGTATCACGCCTTGTCAAACTGACTCGTGCAAAATCGCTAATGATCCCGACGACTGACAGGAGAAAAGCAGCCGCACAGTGTTTCCAACGGAGCACGCACATTTTCCAATAGGTTAACAAGAGAGAATTACGAACTCAGGAATCTAGAAGATTACGAAACTTTGAATCGTTTAAATGATCGATCAATCTCCTACTGATTCGTTCGAGAACCCAGTTTTGCCTTGGAATGTTCTATCAACCCTCAGTATGAACTAGAAAGACAAATTTGTGAAATGTACGATGAAGTAAAAGTGTAGAAAATAATTGAAAGTCGCGAATATAGAGACACGATTCTTCCGGGTATCTTCTATCTTGGGAAGCGCCACTTCAAGAAATCGGTCACGACAATTTCAAGGAAGCAGACGAGCAGTGGTTGTAAATTTTTCGCGAATTTCAAGAAGCTCGAGGAACGCGTGACAGAATGGAACGAAATGGAACGGAATGGAATGGAATGGACTAGAATGGGAAGAGGTGACGAGGTTTGTCGAGGTCCTACCGTCGCGAGATCGTCTAGGGAAAATCAAGGGGTGGCGAGTAATTAAGATTACCACGAATAGAAATTATCGTCGGATTAAGCGCGTTATCGCGGTACCGCTAACAGCGGGTAGACCGAGAGAGTGCCACGGCTTAACAATGGTAAATATCGTTAGCGCGACTGTAATTGGAACACCAGGGAGAGGAGTCGCCGCTGTAACTCGAGCGTTCAATTAAGAGACAGACTCTTAACCCGCTCGAATCGTACGTTTCCACGCGTCGAATCTTCGTGCAGTCCGAGCCGGCACAAATTGTTGGAAATTAACGAACCGCGAGGGGGAAGGGGGCAAGGGCCAACGAACAACGAGGAAGGGGGCAAAAGGGGGCGATCTCTCAGATGCCACCGCTTATGCTTGTTCGCCGCTTATTATTTTTAGCGTCGTTCTAAACGATAACGTCATCGGTCCTTCGTCCACTCGAACGGGATATCGTGATCGATTCGCGTGCGATTCGTTGCTTGGTCTAGATTTCGATCGATTACCGCGATCCCACGGTTTTCGATTCGCCGAGCAATAGGTACCTTGTAGAAACTAGTGTGAGAAAGGAGTCGGATAATAACATAGTGAATTAACGCTGGAGGTACTTATTGCTTATTACCAGACTACGGATCTTTTGCAAAATAAAAATGTACTCCGGGCATAGGGAATGTACTCTATGTACTCCCCTTAACCTTTTTATTTAGAGAATTTTTATTCAATTAAATTTCTTAATTTTCTCATAGAGACCGTCATGGAAATCAATAAAATTTCACAAATACTTAAAGTTCTTTCTTTACATTTTGCACTAAAAACATGCAGAGGGTGTTACTACACCTCAGTATAGGGTTAACAGTAAAATATATGTACGCAGAGAGAAGGTTAATAATTTTAACAAGTTCATGGTAATAACGCACTATTGAATGCTTTAAATCTTTTATCTATTTCATCTTTTACCTATCCATTTGTACCATAAATGGATAAAATCCTGTAGATTTTCTTGTAGAACTTACGGAAATCATTTTAACGGACCTGTAAGTTGATCAATTTCCGCAAAAGCACTCTCACGTCTCCAATAAAACTTGAAATTGAGAATGGATGAGTTTTAATCCCTCGGAATGACGGGCAACGAACGTGTCTGGAAGATTCTTTACCGTACAATTACGCGTTTGATGGTAAATAGGCGAACGCGCACGAATGCGTAGTAACGGGTGCGTCGAGAATATCCGATGCGAACGAATTTCGTTGATCAAGACACATCGCTTTCGAATGCGGAAGCGAACGGATCGCGTGGAAGCAAAGACAGCATCGTAAACCTTGAACATGATAATAAATTCTATGGGAAATCCTACACTACTACACATTGCACCACGACACTAGTTTCGACAAATTCTTGCACGAATTGTTCGAAAGTTGAAGCGATATATACATACACTGAAGCTTGAACTACATATGTAGCGTAGGTTTCGGAAGGGACTGTGGCACGAAGGAAGGAAGACACGAAGGGCAGGCAACGAAAGAGGAAGATACAGAAACAGACCAGCACTCATGAATTTTAATGGGAGTTTACTAGTCGGATCACTGAGGCGACCCATTGGCGTGCGATACGCGAACCAGCGCAGCGCAAAGAGTTTGCAGAAAGCGTCGTCTACTTGTCGAAAGAGAAGGATTAGCGTAACGGTTGCGGTTATTCTCAGCCTTATGTAAATATCGGGATCGCTGTCCCACGAGACTCTTCGCACTCGGTCGACCATTTGAGGACAATACCTGATGTTTCACCTAACACTTTCATAATTTTTCACCAATATTAGTCGAGCACTAATATTCTTATGCGTTCACCAGGGCTATCTCAAAGTCTCACTGCGCACTAAAACAGAAACGTTGCTATTCGCGACCACTGTTCTTTCTCCGTTTACATTTGACACATCGCAAGTAAGAACGCGAAGTAGGACCCGAAGAAACTTCAACACCGACTAGAAGCAAGCAAAAATTTGATGTCCAGTCGAGTTTTACGCAAGACCAGCTGAGACGACATGCGACGTTGAGTGATCGGTCAACATTGGACAGATACCACGGTTCTTAGGCTCTATTAAACGTATTTATAGGCACTGCGTTTATAAAAATTGAAGAGTTCGAAACATAAGGCTGGTACGAACTGGTCCCGATGCAGGACCCCGAAGGGTTCAAGGGGGATAGAGCGATGAAAAGGGGAAGATGAACGGGGCACGGAATCTCCGGGTGTCGGTTGTCCCGAAACTCAAAGGGGTGCACAGGCACACTGGTGTGTCCCGTGTTCCATGTGCCGTGTACCTTGTAGTATAGTGTGTCGCGTGTCCCGTGCGTGTCACCGCGTCCCGCACAGCTTCCGATTTTATCGCGATCAGGTGTCGAGCACTTGTTCCGCGGACGATGCATCATCCACGATGAAACGTCCAATCCTGTAATCGTCGCGTTCGATACGACTTCCTTCGGACGGATCGCAACGGAGCGTACCGGACGGGCCGACGCGACACGGCGCGTCGGTAATCAAGACGATCGGCCGCGCTAAATCACTCGCGAGATATAAATTACCGTCGGCGATCCGATATCGATAAGACGTAATTCGGGATAATAGGAAGGAACGCCGACGAGGAGGGGAGAACGGCTCTCACCCATCGAGGCTAGGCCCGTGGGAGGATCCATAAGTCTTCATTTCCCAGGAACCCCTATAGATTTCGATTAACCGTGTCGATCCACATGCTCGAACTAGCCGCGAGATTTTTCTTCGTTACCGCGGCTTCGGCGTCACCTTCCGAAAAGTTACGCGCGTTCTCAACTATCGATAGATACCTACTTTGTATTTTTTTTAAATATGCGATTCACAGTCTTGAATATTTGTCAACGACAATGAGAATTTCAATCGTTTACCAGGAAGTCGGTTCTAGTAATCTAACCGCGCGTTTCGGGAATAGATTGGATGTAAAAATCGTGTGAATAAACTTCCGCTAGAGACATTAGCTGACGTTCGACGAAGACGTCACCGATTCAAAATGCGAATACAAATGAATAGAATTCTTTAATCAAAACGCATGAGTCACGAGATTCAACGTGTTACGATGAATCATAAAATTCAAACGTCTGATGGTCATTTTTAGAAAAAGCTGGCCCGGCGGAGTATGCGTCTATTCGACGAGTTTTATTCGAGGATTACTCCAAAATTTTCTGATCACACAGAGGAGCGTGCGAGTTCACTATAGAGCACCAGGTGTTTAGTATACGCATAACGAGGGAAGAAGAAAATGCCAGATCAAGCCACGGATAAGACGACGCATTAAAACCAGCGCATTCTTTGCAGTTGCTCGAGAACATGCTCGAAGAATGAATCGACCGCAGTGCTACGTGCACATTTATCTCCTCGCGGTGGTAATCCGAGTTATGCTCGGCCACGCTATGTTTAACGTTGGCTAATAATCCAAGATTATGAGAACATAGAAAATGATACTTCGTTTACCGTAATAAATGTAGTGAAATAATATTTATGGGTTTTTTTTATACGACGATTGCTTAAACGCGCGTTACCCATTGAGCAAGAAGCACACAATCACGAGGAACGTAAGACACGAGCTCTCGACTAATCCGACCGCAAAGGTACAACGGGTTCGACCGGACTAGAAATTGCGAAATACAGTTCGAAATTTCGAAAAATACTCTCGTTTGAAATAATATCAATTTTATTGCGATTTCCGTAATCTCCGTGATATTATACTCCATAAGCGTTCTTTTTAACGTCCTCTTAACGAGCTCACCGCGATTGCGACGACAACTTGTCGCAGAAAACCGGCTTGTGTCGGGAACTCTCGGTTATGCGAGAATACGGTTCGCATACGGAGAAAAATTTTCCTCTCGAGAGCAACTCTCGATGATTTTACTCTCGTCGTCGCGTCGGACGGATACGCACCCCTAGGTCTGCTGCCGCGTCTATCTCTCCTCGATTCTCGGGTCCATTACATCGTTATTAGGCTCGTAACGGATGCGTAAACGTTTCAGGGAGCACCCCGCTGCGTTATTAATGGTGGATTTTTGTCTTTTTTGCTGGCTGCTCGGAGTTCGGAGCATTCGTCTCCCGGGACTCCCCAACGGTTCTGTTCGCGGCGAATCGGAGTCTCCGATTGGATGGAATCCGGAGGATCTTTTCGCGATGAAGAATCGAAAGAAAAAAGAGGGAGAGCGGCACTTACCCTCGCAGGTGAACTGTCCATAGTGCTTGCCGCTACTCTTGTCCCCGCAGACGACGCATTCGATGTTGGGGGATTTGTCGGTTTGCGAGCTGCCCGATTGGGAGCTGTTCGCTTGGCTTCCGGGAGTGGTGCTGGGTGGCAGCGGGTCCCTGGGCGTGAGAACGGCTCCGGCGGGCACCAGGCAGGTGATGTCCTCGGGCGTCGCGGAGGGTGTCAGGTGGGTCGGCGGCATCGGGGGCGGCGGGGCGATTTGTAGAGGTCCCGGGCCTGGCACGGGACCGGCGGAGGAGGCGCCCGCGGCCGCGGTACCGGTCGCGGCCAGGCTGGCCCCGGGGTCCCGCGAGGGCCACGAGGGCGGCGCGGCTACCAACGCCACGGAGGCGGTGGTGCCGCGCGGCGGGAACCCCACCTCCAACGTGGTGGTGAACTCGGGGTGGTGGTGTCCCGTCGACACCCGGCCAGGGAACAACGTCGCTGTCGTGGCCGGGTAAACCACCCCGGCAGTCGCCAGGGCGTCAGCTCCTCCTGTCCCGCCTCGAACCACCCTGCCGGCTTCCTCTTCGCGCGAGCGAAGGATCCTCGGGCTTCACGTTATTCTTTCTTCTTTTCTTCTTCTCTCTTTCTACTTTCTTCTTTCGACCGCAACACCCGTCTACACCCGCTGTCTACACCCTTCGATTTGTATCGATGTACGTCCTCGCAGCACTTCCTTTCGCTCTCGAGATACCTTTGTTCACGGTCCGAATAAAGCTACTTCAGGATTTCAGCTCGTTTCTCGCGCACCACTGAACTCGATCGCGAGTCCACGCAATCCAACGCGACAGACACTTGGTATCCGCACTCACTCGCGCACTGTGCAAAGTTTGCGTAGTTGGTTCGCCGCAACGAGCGGCATCGTCGTTCCCTCGACCCGGCTGGTCCCCAAGCGTCAGAGAACTTGAACGGGAACAGGAACGGGAACGCTAGGCCGGGTTGTCCGGTCACCGATGCACCCGCGACCGGCGCGCCGGGATCGTTTCGATCGTGCGCTCAACCGCTCACGCGTTCGCCTGCCGGCTCCCACAACCGGCCAATTCGGTATCCCGCGCGACAGCACTTCACTCTCGCGAACGATATTCCGCAGCTGCCTGCCGCTGATGTTCACCACTGAACTGCACTTGGCCCGTACCGGTACGGTCGACTCGGTCGCACAGTTTCGAAACAGAGGTCGGGAACTCGCGTTTGAACTGGAATCGGGATTCGGGGCCGGGACCGGGATCGGGATCGTGATATCGCGATCGCGCGCACGCGGTAGATCAACCGCGTATCCCCTCGTCGGTGTAGTTGAGGTATCGTGGTGTATCGACGCTGGGCGGATGCGCGGTGGCGCGAGCCACCGAGACACGAGGCGGAGAGGGTGTGTGCGCGCGGAACGTGCACCGCGGGACAGACGGGTCGGTGTGTGGGCGGCGGGGGTAACGGGGGAGGGAAAGGAACACCGTGGTTCGGGACAGAGGGAACGGAGAACAGAGTGAAAAAGAGAGAAAGAGAGAGAGGAGAAACAGTGGCCGAAAGGACGCCGGTGACGGAAGGTGGGACCAGAAGGATCGAGGAGGAACGAGAGCGAGTGAGAGTCCGCGAACGTCCAAGAGAGAGAAGGAGAGAGCGAGAGAAAAAGAGAGAGAAGGAGCGCGCGCGCGCGCGCGACCCAGTCGATAAGCTGCGCGTGTGCCTCTATGTTCCCTTTGCGCGCTCGTGCCGTCACAAGTAGGAGGAGGAGAAGAGAGGTGATACTCGACTACCGCCTCGATACGACTATTCTTGGGGCCGACCAGAGACCGACTGCCGACTAAGACGACCCCTGACACCGACCTGCCCCCCACCAGCTCGAACTCTCTCGCGGGTTTCTCGCGGGTTTTCGCCGGTTGCCATGACTACCGAAGGTGGGGTCGAGTCCCGGGCGCGCCCCGATGCGACTCTCATTGGCTGCGAACCTGCCCTACCCTCGCACCCTCCGACCGCTCTCCTTGCCGCACCGATCTAGCCGAGCGTCCACTTTGCCGCCGAAGAGCATAGCATACGCTCTTTCCTCTCCTCCTTCCCTCCTCTTCCCTTCTCCGTCGTACCTTCCTCTCTCTGCCCGACCGATCTTCTCTTCTCTTTCCTTCTATTCTATTCTCTACTATTCCACTCGTATTCCGTTCAATCGGGAGTCTCCTTTGCTTTTTTTCGACTTCTTTTTCCTCGTACCGGGTTACCCGATTTACCGATTTTTCGATACACCCGCTGAAATCGAACCAGTTTCGCGAACGCACCGAATTGCTCGGACCTTTGTCGATGCCTTCTCGTCTCGTAAAAGCTCTTTATCGCGTATCCGCCCAAAGAATTCGCGCGTTTTTTCCCCGAGGAACGAAGCATACGCATCGACGAGCAGAATGTCTCGACTCTTTGAGTCGTGGCTATCAAGAAATCGTTGTCATCGGTCGATTATCGTTTCACGGTGGACACCTGAAGCATCCTGTCTGTTAACCCTTCGAGAACGAGAACTTTTCCTACTGCACCTTCTTTTGTAGATATCACAGTCGAATCAAGGAAAATTTAAGAATCAAAATTTCTCGACTACCACAGGTCCGACACACTTCCACTCAGAGTTAAACGATGGCACACCGTCGAAAAGACATTCTGGATCCGGTGGTTTGGTCGACGACAGGTGTTTCCGTTGCAAAATCGAACTCGAAAAATCTTTGCGAAACAAAAAAGTCGACCACCTATTCGAATTTGTCGCGACCGATCAAAACGTAGCTGGTTCAATCGAAACGAGACCGAAGCAAATCCGGTCGAGGAGATTGGTCGGGGTTGGAGCAGGAGCTCGTATATATATAGAATAGCGTCGAACGTCTCGGTGAAATACGACGTTAGTGGGACGATAAGGGAATCGTTGCTCGTCTTTCGCGGATTTTCTTAGGTTTCCTTGGATACTTTTACGGGAGCAGTATTCTAGGTGGATCGCGATGCCATCCGGGAAACGGAGGAGGAAGACAGGTTACGGGGCGAGAGGGTGAGAGGGTAAGAGGGCGAGAGGGCGGCGACCAATGGGGACGTGGAGTCAAGTGGGGCGCGAAAAATGGGCCGGGCCGCTTCCATCCACCCCCGAGGCTAAGGGTGAGGGTAAGGGTGGCCGCGAGAGCACCGGAGTAGGGTAAGCCGACAGCCTCGAAGACGACCGGGCCGTCGTCGCAGGGTCAGTCGGGTCGCAGGCCTGAACCTCTGCGTTTCTGCGCCTTTGCGCTTTCGTGCTCTCGTGCTCTTTCACTTTTGCCCTCTAATCTCTCCCTCGCTATCTCTCCTGCATTCTCCGTTTCACCGGTTCCGTCGACATCGCGCTCAATTTAGGAGTGCGCCGGGTCTAACGTCGTGATCTTGTTACCTTACACTTGCCGTTAACGATACCCACGCTCGATTTCATCCATTTTACATCCTCCAAATCGTTTCAACGTCGACGCACGCGTATGACGATTTATCCATACCCTAGAGAAATGGTTAACGTTTTAGCATCTACGAGGCTGAGCATCGGTAACGAAAATTGGATAGCGGAACGGTAGACTTATAATCCGTCTTCTTACGAGTGTTACGATGACACGAGATGAAGTTGCTTTCCCCTGTGAATATATCGCAGAGATCGAGCGTTAGATCGATATTGCGGTATCTGAACAACGAGGTTGTTGATTAAAAGAAGAGAGTCGTCAGATCCTTTCTAACGATAAAAGCGAGAACACGTATCGACGATTATATTGAGTCTTTGTTAACTGTTGTATAATTAATAAATAGTTGTTATTCTTATTGTCTATAATAATGAATTCTCCGGCAAGACCGCGTCGAAGTCTTCGTAACAGTACTATTAAATTTAGAAATTCCATGGGTTTTTGCAACACCGATTTTTTACTCGGTTGCGACGCTAGGATCGTCGTTCATTTATCTATGCCGCAAGCGAATACGTGAAATACAAAGGCGCAAGGAACCTTGTAATTGGCCGAAGAAACGATCCTCTTGGTCATAGATGTTTGCACAAAGACCCGCGGTAGCGGTCTCGCCGAGACAAATCGCTTCCGAGTATTCTAATGAAGTTGCGAGACATCTAATTTCCAACGATCGGACGGGCGAGAGCGAGCGATAGATCGTTTCTGCGGCGAGAGTACCCAACAGAAGGAAACTGCTTCGAATTTGTGTTCCCGTAGCGTAGCAGTTAACGGTAACGCGATCTTCGACTGATCGAACCGGTAAACACCGTGGTAGCCGGCGAGGGTCAACTTTAGGTTGCTTTCAACCACGGTCAAAACGTTTCGCGCAACTGCACGAACATCAGGTCGAGCAGCAATCGAGATCCTAACGCTTCATCAACTGGTGCTTACATAATCGTTTCTTATAAATCAAAGACAGGCAGAGTTTTGTAAATAGATTGCGTGATGACGCTATCAATTTTATTCGTAAACAGGTTGACTTTGATAATTAAATTCAATAACCAATTTTGGAAATGTTCCCCAACCATGTTTATATTTCAACCTCGTAAAAGTTGATATTTAGATTCTGCTTGAAACTTCCACTTCGAGTAAGGAATTCATAGTGGATTATTCTAGTATGCTTTGGACACGGCAGAGTCGTTAAAACGCCTGCTAATAGGCTTCGGCAACCACATTGTTAACGAGCTCGCCGCTACGAACAAGCGGTTGCAAATCGAACTCCGAATAGCTGAACGAGCGAAACGCGCGACGGTGAGAGTTTTGCAATAGAGCGCCTCGATAGAAACCTTCTTGCTTAGCTGTTGCCTTTTCAGCATGACTCGCCGCGGTCGTATCGGTGAGATTGTCGAGCGAGTAAATCTATATAAATAAAAATCAAATGCTCTTCGTTGGTAAGCGTATCACTTGAGGACGGTTAGACCGATTCGGCTAATTTTTTAAAAAATGTTTTTGGAAAAGTTTTCAGGAAAAGAAATTCGAGAGAATTACAAAGGAAAGTCGGAAAATTCGGACAAACTGCAAATATCTCACAGGCGTACTTCTGAGTGTACTCCCCGATGACCGTTAATACATACAAAGATCACACAGAAATACGATTTTCTCTCATTTTTACTTTGTTTACACATTCCCAATAGCTTTTCACAAATTCGCAAATAAATTGATTGAAATTTGGACGGGACAACGTCTGTTGGGTCAGCTAGTAAATAAACGAAACTGTAAGACCGTTCGGTGGGGCTGAGATAATCGTGGTCGCGCTGGAAGATAAAGGAAACGCGTGATTGTTGGCACGTGCCGTAAAAACCATAGCGATCGGCTCAGGAAAGATACTCGCTTCGATCGTGGATCGTGGATAGAGGAGGCAGCGCGAGAAGACGACGCGAGAGGAAAGGCTCCGGGTAATCGCGTTTGATCGTTGGTCGAAGCAGGAATGCTCGAGAACGGCCGAGTACGCGTACCACTGGCAACGAGCGAGAGAGAGCCAAACAGAGGAAGAGAGACAGAGTGAACGAGAGTGCCTAATGGTCGTGTCGGGTCTACGGGATGGTCGGCGAGTCTGTGGTGCGCATAACGCGAGGAGGAGTCGAGGGTGGTAAACCTGGTAGCGTGGACGGGGGCAAGAGAGAGACGGAGAGCAGAGGGTCAGAAGAGGGAACGGGGGGACAAGGACGGGGCTCGAAGGAGGGGAGCAAAGGGGGTTGGCGCCGCGTACAAGTGCATATCGGTGAAGGGGTGGCCGAACAATGCGCTCGTTCAATGCGCTCTAGATATGATTACCGGAAACCATCCCATAATTACTTTTTGTACGTCGAAAACGTACCGAGCCCCATCGTGTTTCCCCTCCCTCCGCTCTTACCCCCGATTCTTTCCACCGTTAAAACCACCGGCGCGGCGGCCTACCGTCCTCGTTGTTCCTTCTGTTGCCCCCTGTCGGCTCTCTCCCTTCTCCTCTCTGCCGTCTCTTTCTCTCACTCCGGTCTCGCGGCCGCCCTTAAAACACTCGCTGTTTCGCCTTGCGTCGCGTCACGGCTGCGACGCGAGCCAACGGCCTCCTTCGCGTTTCAACCTGACACGCGCGATGCTTTTAAAGTGCCAACCACAACGTTCCCGCGGCACCCGAGATGATTTATCGAAACGCGGGTATCGCCTTCTTCGATTCCACCGGCTGTTCCCGGCACACGTCGCGACGTCTCGTCTGAACGGTTGGTGTCGAATCCGTGCGTCTTCGTCCCTCGGCAAGCCTCGTGCTCGAACGATTTTCGATTCTCCTCGCGAATAGTTTCCCAACCTGCTACCGTTCACAAGCCTCTTCACGGCGTTTTCTTCGAGCCCTTTCGCGAATACAACAACTACATAATAATTAAAAACTAAAACTGTACCGATTCTGTGAAGAAATCGTATTATTTTGTTTGTTAGAACCCCGAATTATTTAAATACTGCCTTTGCAAAATCTGCTACATCTGCTAATGTAGTGAATATACCCCAAGTACCTTTTACTGATTTTACCTGTCAACTCAAGCTAAAAGGTAACTTCAACACTCGTTCTACTATCACTGAGCAAGGCACCCTCAAGGGGATTCATTATTTTCAAAAATTTTTTAACCCTAGGCAATCTCCTTGGTTTACTCAAGATGTTTCCTTAAAAAGATGCTTTATATCCACTGTTAATCGTATCAGGGCCAATCATTACAACTTAGCTGCCTCTCTTCATCGTGTAAATATTATTGATGATCCTAGTTGTAAGTGTAACTCAGCTTCTGAGGATTTGGATCACGTTTTATGGCAGTGTTGTTTATATGAATACCAAAGAATTAAACTTATAAATAATTTACGTAAAATTAAGTTTTTCTTACCATTAAAAGCGGATCTCTTTTTTGCAGAACCAAATGTCAAAGCCTGTGAATATATTTTTCAGTTTCTTAATGATTGTGATCTGCATCTCTAGTGGTTAGTCATATTGTAAATGTACTCAAACTGTATAACTAGTGTATTTTTGTTAAAGCCGAAATAAACCTAAAATAGGTTTCAGTGGCTCAATAAAAAAAAAAAAAAAATTTAAATACTGCAAACCTGTATAACGCCGTTGAAGCTTTTAGAAATGACCGTATTGTATTTCATCGATTCCTCTATTTTTCATTTTGCAGAGTCCACCGATTTGACGAGCAAGTTCGTATAAAAACCGACAAATGCAATAAAATCGCTCGATTCGGATTTGAGCCGGCTAAATCGGCGACCCTGTGCACCGAATCCCGATTGGAAAAGTGCGGGTTACACGGTCGCGAGCATTCCGACGAACCAAGAATAAGTCGGGGCGAATGGGAGTGGCTCGAGCTCGTCGTTCAAAGAGTCGTTGTGAAATATTCGCGGTACGAACCGCCCCGCGATTTCCAATTTCTCGCGGATATACGGTGTATCCGAGCGACGCGGTTTCGCCGCGAACGTTATCGGCGGTGGCCAATACGGCGGGCTTAAAAATCAGATTGGGGGGAATCCGAGACCGGAAACAGGGACGCGTTGTTAGCGGTTGCGGGGATGGGAACGCGAACAGGCGAACAGGAACTAAAGCAAAAGCGCGGCAAAGGGGAGAATCACTGTGCGCTCGAAGCGGTGGTTACTGACACTGGCAGTGGCGCGGGCACAGGCATAGACACAGACACAGGCGAACACAGGGCGGGGGCGGAGGCAGCTACATTATGAGTGTGTTCATATTTCCTGCGTAGCCTCCTTCCTTCCCTTATCTGTCTTCTCTACCCTCGGAGCCCTTTTGTTCGCACTCTTTCGACTGTTAATGCCGCGAAATTAACTCCGGCAGGAGCGAGTTTAAGAACCGCTACAAGGTATATACGTACTCCCGGTTTCTCGTCCAAAGAGCTACCCGAAGGCGATCTTCATTGTGCCGTCGGTGTATTATTTTAACATTATCTGTTACTCGACTACCGCTTAATTAATTTATTTATGAACCGTCGCAGCGCGACGTCGGCCCAGTATTACGGAGGGAAAGAAAGAAACCGTGGGACGAGGAACAACGGCCACTGAACGGAAAGAGATAGAGATAGCGGAGGGGCCGAGGGACGTGCGGGGTGAAATGAAATTGGTTGGGGTGGGCCGAGGTCGGGAAAAGAGAAGAACGGAAAGAAAAGAAAAGGGAAGGAAACGGGAGAAAGAATGAAATCGTCCCGGTAGGAGATTTGTCTCTGGAGGTTCAACGGTTCAACCCCTTGTCGCGGTGGTCGTCGCCTCTCCTCGCCTCGCCCGGCGCGCCGCAGCGTCCTTACACCGTCGTACACCGTCTTACACCATCGTACAGACTCGCGTCGGCTGATCTTTCTCGAGCGAAAGATGCGGCCCTAATAACGCTTCCTCCTTTATTGCCTCTCCGCTTTATCGTCCAGCAAAGGAACTACCCCGCGAAAAGGGTGACCACTGTCCGACCCTCTGCGCGATCTTCGATCTCTTCCGTTTCCGAACAACCCCCGATTAAAACGTTGTCCAGAGGAAGACTATCCTGGACTCGGGGAGAGTCGGTTTCCTGAAAATACTGCATCGTCCCGTAAGTAATGGCGTCCTCCATTTTATAGTATAAATGGATAAAATAACCAGTGGTGGGCTAACCAAGAAGCAAAGCAACCACGTACTTATGGTGTCGGGAGAACGGGGTCACCTTAGACATTTTCTGAAGTCTATATCTTTTACATAGTAATAATATTCCTGACTGTTCAAAAGTTTAACTTTTGTCAAAAACGCTTTTGCCAAATTATTGAAAATAGGGTAACTGCACGAGTGAATGAACGGACACCAGTAAATGAACGCTTTTGTATATTTCAACAAATTTTAATTTATAAAATTGTGATTAAAGAGTTAAATAAATAGGAGAATATTGTTTAGTAATTTTGTTCATTCATTGGACTATCATTGTTCGATTACCAGAATGTAGTGTTCATTGACTGGTATTTTTCATATTTTTTATTTAACGTTTAATGAAGAAAAATAATAATAATTTCATTTGATTTGTGTTCATTTATTTTTGACAAATGAAGTATAGGGAGCCATTTGGCATATACGAGATTCCTTTAATTCACACATTTTTTTGTAGATAAAATATCTTCTTGAACAATTTCTTAAATGTTCATTCACTGGTGCAGTTACCCTACCTAAAAAATGGTTATAGGGCCACCCTAGATTGCGTTCGAGTAATCCTGTATATGGGCCTCAAATTCTTTTAATTAATTGGTTAGTGACTTCGGTCGGACGAGCATCAACGATCAAAGATAAACGTAATTAATTTGTTGAGAAAAAAATGACATTGCTCACGGGTTGACCTAATATTTGGAAAGGGACGTACCGACGCGATGGGCCGGACTACGAGATCGAGCGATACATCAAACTATCCGGGCGGTTCGAAGGGTGTAACCCCTCCGGGAAGGGAGCGGTGGATTTGCATAGGGGACCGATCGAGGTTTCTTCTCGCAACTCGGCCGGTCGGACAGGATAGGACAGGACAGGATGGTCAGTCGGCCGGTTCGGGATCACCTGTCCCACGATTATCCGGGGTCAAGATTGCGAGAGGGACTTTCGGGAACGGGCCCCCTAGCAGCAACGTCTCCTCGACGTCCGAGTTTACGATAAATTAATGGTTTTCCGAGGGTCAGCCTAGTCCGTGGCCGGTCTCACGCGAAAATTCAAATCGCCAACTGTCCTCTAATTATTTATGGTCGTTGGCATTGTGTCGGCCTCCTTTGCGAACGACACTGGCCGGACAAGGTGCGCGCGCAACCGGCGCCTGTGGACAAAAATCGAAACGGTCATCGTATCGTATCGATCCTACGATATATTTAAATTATCACTGAGCAAGGCACCCTCGAGGGGATTCATTATTTTCAAAAATTCTTTAACCCTAGGCAATCTCCTTGGTTTACTCAAGATGTTTCCTTAAAAAGATGCTTTATATCCACTGTTAATCGTATCAGGGCCAATCATTACAACTTAGCTGCCTCTCTTCATCGTGTAAATATTATTGATGATCCTAGTTGTAAGTGTAACTCAGCTTCTGAGGATTTGGATCACGTATTGTGGCAGTGTTGTTTATATGAATACCAAAGAATTAAACTTATAAATAATTTACGTAAAATTAAGTTTTTCTTACCATTAAAAGCGGATCTCTTTTTTGCAGAGCCAAATGTCAAAGCCTGTGAATATATTTTTCAGTTTCTTAATGATTGTGATCTGCATCTCTAGTGGTTAGTCATATTGTAAATGTACTCAAACTGTACAACTAGTG
The DNA here is from genome assembly GCA_963971365.1 of Lasioglossum villosulum. Taxonomy (NCBI): domain Eukaryota; kingdom Metazoa; phylum Arthropoda; class Insecta; order Hymenoptera; family Halictidae; genus Lasioglossum; species Lasioglossum villosulum. Next base: position 7,530,561 of record OZ020497.1, read on the forward strand.
TATCTTTGTTAAAGCCGAAATAAACCTAAAATAGGTTTCAGTGGCTTAATAAAAAAAAAAAATATATATTTAAATTATGATTCAGCGTACTGGCAAATGATCATTAATGGTCAGATGGGGAGTAGCTCTTCGAAAATGGCTAACAAAATCATTTTGCTCAGCGAGAACCGCACGGTGAGCCACGGTGCAGCGACGCGTCGACCTATCGTCTGTAAATGCGTCTGGTTTTCGTCGAACGGACGATCTCGCGAAACTTTGACCAGCTGGATCGTCGGATCGGCTTAAAAAGGAGTAGTATGTGAATTTCCGAAACTGACCGGGAAACGATGCACGGTGGCTCGGAAGCGTGGACAAAGCCTGCGTCCCGAGTCCCATTGAAACGGTTCGAACGGCCCGAGACGAACAATGCTCGTAGGATCATTAACGACACCGAGTCGGGCCGAGTTCCGTAATTCCATCGCGTCGACTGGGAACAGAGAAAGAGAAAATAGAGCGAGAGAGAGAGAGAGAAAGAAGGAAAAAGCTATGGCACGGTACACGGCGAGAAACGCAGCGTGGCGCAGGTGGGACGCTAATGGTTCCGCGTCAAACATCGGCCAACCGTTTAAAGGCTCGTCCAGCTTTTCTGTCGTTTCATTAATCTCCCGTGAAATTTTCTCGTGTGTAAACAGCTTTATTGACAGCTCGTTCGATTCTCTCACCCTGCGAACCCACGAAATTGCGAAATTTCACGGAAAACTCGGTTACGCGCGGCGATCGAGGAACGGCCCCGTCAGTCGCAGATGTGGAACGTCCGTTCTCGGGTCAATCGTTAACGTCTCGCTGATCCGATTTCCGATTTCCGTTTTCCATTATCGCGCAGATGTTTCGATCCGATCTCTGCAAGTTTCTTGCCCGAATTCGGAGAACTTCAAATCAATTTGCGCGCTACTTTTCTCGTTATTCCTCGAGGGAGCTCGATCGACGCGACGCGACGCGAGTCTTTCGAAGATTGTAGTCGGGAGGGACGAATACGGCGCGGCGCAATTGCACGGAACGACAGAAAAGGAGTCGAGGATTGCTTTCCCCTAGCTTTGCACGCTCGACATATGGCCGCTGATACCAATTGCCGAAGGTTTGAATCTTGCGACGCACCTACGTACACAATCGTGCAACGATATCCGTGTTTGGTAATTATTCGAGGTACTGTTTGCCGATTTTGGTGACCTTTGGATCAATTGATAATGTCATTTACACATTTACAGATATTCTCTGTACGTATAGAATGTTCTCCTTGTGTGGTGTTTATCCGCGAGTTCAAATTGAGAGGAAAAAGTGGATTTAACGAGCTTTTTCGAATTACGATTTAATTCGGTACCGTAAACGAGATGACGTGTAACCGCTTTGATAAACATTTTATTGTTAACAGCCTTTATATTCGATTACAAAATGGTTTAAATCGATTCGTTCAAGTAATAAAGACGGATTCGTTTTTATGATACTGACGAATGTAATAAATACAATTTTTCATGCATTTATGGTGAAAATGAATCGATTCGAATTAAAGCAGGGAATAAATTAAAAGAATCTGAGCTTCCTGGTATTAATCCAAACTTGTCAAAATTATTAAAGCATGATGGAAATTTGTTTTTGACTCGAATGAATTATTTCGCATGAAAGTCTGCGGTTTGTTAATATACGTTTAAATTGCCTCGTTTTTCAAGGGTCAGGCAATTTTTTGAAACGTATCGATATACGTACACACGTGTTTGTGTGCGCGTGTAGCATCCGAAGGAACGAATTAATTGCGTGGAAAGGAAATACCAAATACTAGAAGCGACGTACGATGTACTCGAAGTTGAAAACGCATCGCGAGGGGAGGGCGATCGAAAGCACCTACTCGCAGGGAAGCAAAGAAAGATACGACGAGGGTGGCAGGAGTCCCCTGGGGGGCTCCATTGTCCGGAATACCCTGATTAAAAACCCATTCCCTGGTTACGCGCTTTAGAAAGTCGTTCGAACCTGAAATTTGAGAGTACTATGCGATATCGTGCGTACACCGCGATCCGTTTACGAGTTGGGACGAGTCCGGAACGAATACCGGGACGAGCCGAGGGAACGGAGGATCTCGTCTCCATTTTCTCGTATTTCCGATGCTGCGCGATATTACTACTTGTTTTATTACGCCGGAATCTTCGTTGTTCGCCGAGAGAAGACGAAGCGAAAGTTAGCGAACGAGAAATTCACCAAACACGCGACCGATAGGCGAGTGGGAGAGGAAAGGAGGATTTCGGTGGTTAGTCGGAGACGCTAAAAGCCACTCGGCGACGTAATTAGCAGTAGCGGTGATAACGGTGCCACAACCGCGGCCACCACCCTCCTTTCGTTTTCACCCTGTTCGCCCTGCTCTCCTCGTTCGTCTGGTTCGTCTCGTTCATCTCGTTCGCCTTGTTCGAGCGAGAGGGCGAACGACTGTTTTTCTGGTCCATGAATCTTTTAACCTGGTACGGTTGGTTCGTCGTGGGAAGCCCCCTCGCGTGAAAAACAGTAAGCGGATACAGTTGTTTGTCATCTACCTGTTCACCTGCACGTTTTCTCGAGCACGCGAGTGTCACAGGGACAAAGGGGAGCTACGGCGAGAGGAACCGGCGCAGCGCACAGTGGGCCAGAGACCCATTTTTTTGGACAAAAATCTGACGACAACTCAGTCTTTCATCGATTCAATTGAAATTTTTAACTGACACAATGAAGAATCCTTATCTACAGAGATCAATAACTCCGATACTTCAGCTGCCCATACCATATTCAGAGGAGCCACAGGAGGCAAATAATAAAGTTTTCGAAATCACGAGTTGAAAACTCCCGAATGTGTTGCCGCAAAAAGAGGAATATACATATTATACGGGATATGTTGTTATCATTCGAACCACTTGTAAGCTCTATAAAGGATGGCAAGCGCAAGAAAGTTCTTCCTCAAGAAGCGAAAACGCTGCTGCTGGATCAATAAACTAATGGTAAGTCTCATAAGTACCGAATGTAATTCTATTCGATTGGTAATTCTCAGGGCCAGACGTACAGTTTAAAATTTTTCATCGGAGTTATTGGTCTTTGTAGATAAGTATTCTTCATTGTGACAGTTTTTAAAAGAAATTTCAATCGCATCGATGAAAAACTGAGTTATCGCCATAGTTTTGTCCAAAAAGATGGTTTTCTGGCCCACTGTGCGGCGTCTCGACGACTCATCCACCTCTAATCGTATCGATTCAAATCCTGTTGCATTCAATCGAGTACAGTCTCCATTACAACCAACTCCAATCGCATCCAACTCTAATCGCATCGCGACCAGTTGCATCAAACTTCAATCGTGGTTAACTTCAAACGTTTCGCGCGTTCCAACGACGAAACTCGCTGCTCCTTCAATGAAGGGCGCGCCGATTGGAACGCGTTTGCGTCCGAGATGATTTTCGCGAAGCTTTGAGAGCAGCCCGCGCACCAACGTCTTTTTCGTAACGAAATATCGGGCAGGGTAGAGGCGGGGCCATTTAGTTTGAGAGGGATCCGTGTTACGGGCGAGCCGAGGTATGCTAGCTTTAGGAATATGTATACGTACGTATACACGTGTAGGTACGTGTACGCCACGCCGGTGCATCGAGTTAGACTCGATAATCATCGGAGAGACGGACGGTCAGCGATTCGAGGGCCTATTCACGCGGCGTTACGCAGCCTTTCACGGATATCAGGTTGCCCATTAGCGACTAGAGAGGCTGTCCAGTAATTACGGCTTAATTAATCCTCCGAGGCTCCACTCCGACTCGACTGATTAACGCGCGCCACTCTCAAAGGAAGAGCCGGCAATACGATGACCTTCCACGCCGAAAATCCGCTACCGTGACCTCTGCTCGCTTCTACGTGTACGTGTACGTGCTCTTTCTCTCCCCCACCCTTCCCCTCTCTCTCTCTCTCTCTCTCATTTCTCCCTCCCTCTTGCTTCTGCGTTCGCGTCGAATGGATAGCGGTCGTTCCATCGAAGCTCTGAGACTCTTTCGTCGCGTAAATACTTGAGATTTTCTCTCGAACGCCTCATGAGTCGATGACCGCCGTTGTTCGATTCGTTCGGCACCGTATAAACGTCATTACCATAAGATATAGCTCGAATATTCGATGCCATTATTACAGAAACATCTTGGATTATTAATTCACAGGTTTTACTAGAGATACCAAACGATTTTAACTTATGTACGTCATGGGCATGTTGGCTCATATTTACGGCACAGAAACGATTTGACACTAAAACTACCACCTTCCAGATTTTTTATTTTGTAATTATTGAAGTAATGATTTCATAATAGAAGCCGCACAAAGTCTGAATAAAATCAATCTCGTCATTTTTATAAGGGAACATCCAGTTACTTATAAGGCTCGGTACGTTTAGTGTTAATTGCCGTATGGCGTACCGGAATTATGTGTTTATGAAAGCATATTTCGCTTAAACTAATTTAAAACGGTTTTGCCTTTGCGATATAAAAATCTACAAGTGGCAACGTCGCAGAAAGTGTTAGTCCCCGATGCAAGAACAAAATCACGTAATGTAAGAAGTGGAGAAAATGTCGGAGACGTTGTAAAGGAAACTACGATTTTAATATCTAGTAAAATGGCCAGATTCGACGAAAGATCACGAGCAGAACCAGTTTGGGTAGAACAAGGAAGGGAGGCGGACTCCTCTCGAGTCTTCCGAGTGTACGGGTGACAACGGCGACGACGTGGAAAACGGCAACGGTATGGTCGTCCGAGACGAGCATTCCGAAAGGTAATTACTTGATGCTAGACGCAGACAATAGGTAGCGTACCCTTTGCTCCGCGTGAGAAACAAAAACCGCCCGTTGGCTGGTTCGTACACCGGCCTGTTTCTCGTATACCTGTCCTGTCAGGGGACTCACCGGAGCCTACTCGGTCTACGGAGATTATGCCTTTAACGTCTTACCCAATGAATTACATAAGCATTAATCAACGGAGCGACGCGACGCACGGCCCAGTCAGAGGCATCGGTGACTGTTTCTACGACACAACGTTCCTCGATGACACGTTGTCGGATCTTGTCTACATTCGCGTGCAATTCGATGATCTTCTCGTACACGCTGACATAACTTTGCGTTCGCGATTTCAGTCCGTCGGTCGTATATGACCCACACGATTTTTTTTTTTTTTTTTTTATTGAAGAAAATCTTAGAAAAGATTTATTACAACTTTTGGCGGTAATACATGAACAAAAATACAAAATAAATCAAGCATAATGGCATACAAATCAACAATATTCTTTTTGGAAAACTCTCACACACGAAGATCACAGTCATTCAGAAACGACACGATACAACGGCAAGCCCTAATATCTGGCCCAACCAAAAACAAAGAGACGTCCAGAGGCAACTGAAAACCCAACCTAAAGAGTTTTTTTAAAAGCACCATTCTTTGAGCATCATATAAATGACCCACACGATTCCTTCACGAAACTTGAAAATCAATGTTCAGAACAATCTACGAAGTTACAAAAATGCATTGTTACGATCAACTCTGTCTTTTCTATTCCGATTGAAATAATCGTAGTAAAACAATTTCTTCCGTTTTCGATATTTGTCTATCGAATATGTCTGACGTGTTAAGGGAGGAACAGGAAAATCTTGAGACTTATGTACGTACGACTCGACGTAACAAAACGTTGACGCCCGTCAGAGTTTCTTCTTTGTGCGCGAGTGGAGGCGCGAGTGGAGCGTCGTTAAATATTCACGGACCATCGGCAGGTTCCCATCCCGCGTGGATTTTCTCCCCGATGAATGGGAACGATGGAAAACGGTTGCATACTAACCACCCACACGTTAATCGTCAATCCTGTTAGCGGCGCCGACAGGGCGCCCTCCCGCGGCAAAGGATCATCCCTTAATCTGTTCATTCGCATCCCTGCGGCTCTCTCGCATCGGCCCACCCGCGCGAACAGAGACGGCGCGCTACGACCGAGTGATTTCGAAACTCGCACCCCGTGCCAAAACTCCCCCACCTGCTACAACCACCTCGCAACTCCCTACCACCTTTCCCCTTTCCGCTGCCCCTTTGGTCGCCTCGTCGCAACGCGCCGTACTGGAACCCTCGACACGCTCTCGAGCCTTCGTCCCCCGTTTTCCTCTCTCGTTGTCCCGACTGCCCCCCACCCCTTTCTCCGAGACTGTCCTCATCCTCGTTCTCATCCTCGTCCGCAACCCCCGCCCCCACGGCTAACCCGTTCCGTCGTTTCTTTTTGTCTTTCAACCGCGCAGCGGTATCCCGTCTTTCGCAACTAGCCCCCGTCTGCGCTCGATACGCGAGACCGCAAACGAGTAAACCATCGTGCTCGGAATATTAGGCTCGGTAAACAAGTCCGTTCGCATTTCTTAACAGGAATGTTGCTGTGCACTACTTCTTCACGGAGCTTATCCAATCAACGATCTGTGAACTGTTCCGAGCTATGACCTTCTCCCGCCTCTGTTCGGTAACTTAAATCACAACCAAAACTTCAAAAAAGTAAAAAAGTTACGCCAAGTACATGAATTGAATTAAGCCGCTAACACGGCATAATAATTATGAACACAAAAAATAGAAGAAAGTAATATCACAAAAAAGAAGAACACACAAAAATAGAAGAAAATAATACATCAAAAAGAAAAAAGATAGAAGATAATAAACAATATAAAAAAATATGTGAAATCGAAATGAGCTGCAAGTACATAAAGGTGCTTTCCAGCAATGTGCAAAGGCGACACTGTGTAACACAATGTAAGATTCGGTGCTTTCTAACTACGCTTAAGGTGACACAGCTATACACAGCTTAAATGCTATGTTCAACAGTAGCATATTTTCATCGCAATATGCCAAAAATGCACTCAATACATTCCATTACTCATATCGCGGACATTTTAATAATGTGAAGATAAAATGTAACATCTAGACATTTGCCTAGATGTCCGCGGCCTGGAAGTCAAATACTTGGCATGGCCAGGCAAGGTCAAGGTGTCGATGAATAAGAATGATTTAAAAACATACTTTCTCTCTCGCAGGCTTTCAGATAATTTGTCAATTTAAAACTCTGACTATACGATTACACATTCATTATTTTGCGTTTTTAAATAATTCTATGATCATTTATCGACACCAATACCTTGTCTTTCGCAGGCGTACAGCTAATTCATCAAATTAAATAAAGCTTTGACACATTGCGTATATTTTCATTAGTTTGCGGTTTTTAAATAATTCTTATTCATCGACACCTTGACCTTGCCTGGCCATGCCAAGTATTTGACTTCCAGGCCGCGGACATCTAGGCAAATGTCTAGATGTTACATTTTATCTTCACATTATTAAAATGTCCGCGATATGAGTAATGGAATGTATTGAGTGCATTTTTGGCATATTGCGATGAAAATATGCTACTGTTGAACATAGCATTTAAGCTGTGTATAGCTGTGTCACCTTAAGCGTAGTTAGAAAGCACCGAATCTTACATTGTGTTACACAGTGTCGCCTTTGCACATTGCTGGAAAGCACCTTTATGTACTTGCAGCTCATTTCGATTTCACATATTTTTTTATATTGTTTATTATCTTCTATCTTTTTTCTTTTTGATGTATTATTTTCTTCTATTTTTGTGTGTTCTTCTTTTTTGTGATATTACTTTCTTCTATTTTTTGTGTTCATAATTATTATGCCGTGTTAGCGGCTTAATTCAATTCATGTACTTGGCGTAACTTTTTTACTTTTTTGAAGTTTTGGTTGTGATCTCACTTCTTTTTACAAGAATTATAAATTACAAAGTTTTATCATCAACAGCCAAGATCATTCTTTTCACGGGACAGAATTAAGGATAAATTCTACGTAAGTTTAACATCTACGAAAAGAAACCAAGTCCACCGCATTGCCGACCTATATTATATGTATAGTAATTTGTGTACAGTACATGGTGCGCGAAGCAGCTTATGGCGCTGGAAGCAACCTTTGGCGCTGAACGTATTTAACATTTGATTGTAATACAATAATGTCTTAACAGTGCAACAGGATGGGTGGGGTTTGCAAATTATACCATAAGGTGATATGAACCAATATTGGTGAATATCCGCGTTCGCTACGCATATTAATACCGCCCGCGCAACACCTTACTTGCGAGAAACTCGCTACGTCGCGTTGTCCATCTGACGGTGATCGCGGTAGGTGATGCCGTCGACGAGCCCGAGCCCTGCCGAATGATCCCGAGAGTCGACGAACGAAACACGCGTGTATAGTCCATTTGGCTGAATGTGTGCGTGTAACGCGTATACGTATTATGTTGACGAAAATTGACTGACGAAGGAGAAGAATCAGAAGAAAAATCCTACCAATTCTGACTGATCCATGACATGATATTACGATATCTCTGTCATACATGGACCAATTTTATCGAATATGGTCTTATTCGAAAGCTTATATGCGGTTTACATTAGCAAAATGCCTTTGAATTTAGAAAATATTGCAGACGTGATGAGATATTAACGAAAGAAGTTTCAGGTTAGGTTAGAATGCCCGGTTTACGAGTAAAGATACGCGGTAGGTAGCGACAGTTGACATCGATATTTTTTCATGTACTTGGCGTCGAGACGCTACCGCGTCTCTAGATATACTTGTTCATTTTCTGTGACCTTTCGACAACTTCGCCACGACGTGTCGCTACTTACTAGAACTCACCAGTCCAGAAGATTACTTATCGCACCGACGAGATACTGTTAAAGACTGCCAGCCCCCGTGCTATTCCGCGGTCCTATAAATGGGCGCAATGGGCGAGGTGGTAACGGTGGAAATTACAGTGACCTGAAAGACCACATCGCTAAAAGTTACTCCACCGACGAGAATAGTATCAAAATAGTGCCAAAACATCGTCTAAAATATGGCGGAGAATGCAATATTTAATAATAATACCTTCAGTGGTCTTCTGCACTAACGAAATGTCGTCGGAGGCTTTTTGTTTTTCTGGCTGGAGCCAGAATAAATCCCAGAGGGCGTTACAAAACACCGAAATTTTCGCGGGACACGTAGTCCCGTACGGCTGGCAGTCTTTGACAGTATCTCGTCGGTGCTTATCGCTAGATCTAACGAGGGAACCTATTCAGATGAGACAAACTAATTTTGATGAAACTTATGTCAGATATAGTTCTTCGAAAAATATTTGACACGTGTTTTTTCCATCGGCAACCATCCACTTTGAAGGGGTGAAAACAGCCCTCAAAATTCGTGGTCGGAGTCATATTTTCTGAGATATCTCAGAAACCAAAGGACGAAAAAAATTGATTTTCTTTTTAAATTGTGTGTTTTTAATGGGAAACGTAGCTGTGCAAAAAATTTGAACAAAAGACATTTGTTTAAATAATGTGTTAAGAATAAACGCTTATATTTCTGTAAAACAAGCCAGAATTCCTTCCTCCGCACACCAGGTGCAAGCCCATATTTCATTATGCATAAATATTGTTAAATAGAATAAAGAAGAAAATCCTAAAACATGTATCCCCTATTTTGGATGAAAGATCACACATAGTGTACATTAAAATTAACTAACGATATATAAGAGAATCCGAAAGAAAACATAAAATTTTTAATGTATTGTTTGAACAAACGTATTTTGTTAAAATTTTTTGCACTACTACATTCTCCATTAAAAGAAAAACACAATTTAAAAAAAAATCAAATTTTTCGATCTCTTGGTTCCAAAATATCTCAAAAAATATGGATCTGACAGCGAACTTTGAGGGCTGTTTTCACCCCTTCAAAGTGGATGGTTGCCAATAAAAGAAAATACGTGTCAAATATTTTTCGAAGAACTACATCTCGCATAAGTTTCATCAAGATTGGTTTGTTTCACCTGAATATGTTCCCTTGTAAGAGTAATTGTGTACTGAAGATTTTTATGTCAAGCATAGAACAAAAGAAACGATAAAAAATTATTTCCAATTCTTTTAACCCCACAGTCTAATTGCTACTGGCGTATGCAATCCGATAACATCTGTGTTTACGTGTCGCGACATCGATGCGCTTCTACTCCTGTAGATCCAGTTCGGTACGGTTCAGTGGCTGGTTTTCTCCCTCTGCCTTGTCGAGGGCACGCGAGTCGTTTTGTCTCGCGAGATCTCTGGACCGAGATGAGGCGATGCGACGCGCCCCGGCCAAAATAAAGGATGAAAGGCGACACCTTAATAAACACGTTTCACAACGCCGAAGAACTGCCAAAGCCGCACGAGCCGCACCGACCGGGTCGACCTATCCCGTAGAAGAATAGCCGACGAGGATACGGATACGGATACGTGTACGAGCACGGATGCGAGCAGAAAAACAGGTAGATCCGTTCTCTCCGGACTCCCTGCTCTTTCCACTTACTCTCCTCGACTCCTCTCTCCGCTACTTACCGTTCTCGCGCGACGGGTAACGCGACGCACAATGGATAAATGAGATTTTTTGCGAGCGATTGAGATCCGAGAGAGCGGCCAAGGGAGTGGTGGTGAACGAAGAAACGAGGATGGGAGCGCCGAGGGACAACAGGGCGACGAGGGAGACGAAGGGCATCGTTCTCTCCCCCGGGAACGACCGAGAGTATACCGATGATAGGGTGCATCCCCCGAGACCGAGACCGAGGGCTCCTAGAAAGGGTTGAAAGAGAGGAGGCTTTTAATACTTGCGGTATCGTCCCGTTATCGCCGATAAAACGCATCGGCTGGATTACCATAAATAGTCCGCAACGTCGCGTCGCTCGAAACCCGCCCGATCTTCAGCGTCTCCTTTACCTTCTCGAACTCCGACGCTTTCTTCTCCAGCCCTTTGACCGACACAGAGGTATATTTGCATCCGGTGATTTTCGAGGGGTTAAAAATCTTTTACTCGATCTAACGATAACGATCGATTGGCTCTGTTTGTTGGTCCGATGACATCCTACGCGTCGTCATCCTGACAACGATGAAATTCAAATTCTTCTTTAAGTTTACATTACTGTAAATTATTCCGTAATTAAAATGGGCAAACTTTATATTCGCGTTGTCCCGAAATTAAATTTATTATAAACGGACTGACGTCCTTTTACAAAACTGTTTACAATAATAAAGAAGAGGAAAAACAAAAGAAATATGAGATATATAAGATAACTCGTTTAACAATAATGAATAAAGAAGGGACATGCACAATCGACCTGGTACCATCATACAATCCTGCGTAGTTGTATTTGAAAATTTACTAACGAGTTGATGAAAAAATCAACACGATTATAGACAGTACAAGATTTATGCAATAATGCGATTTATTGGATGAATTAATCCGTAGTTAGATTTCGCTTTAAGTGTTTGAAAGCCCGTTCTTGTTCTCAGTTCACGTTCCGGTACATAAAAATTGATTAGCTCAAGTAGAGAGGAACAGTCAACATGATTATTAATTAAATTGAAAATAAAGCTCTGGTCGGATATTATTCTTCGAACGGATAATGGTTCCAGGTTCATTTCAGTTATTATTGCGGAGTAATCGTGATCAAAGATTGACATTGGATTATTTAGTTTGAATGAACAAAATCTGAGAAATTTATGTTGCACTAAATAAATAAGATGGTTTTGCGTAACACTGAAATTTGTTCAAATGTTCAGCCGATAGGGTACGTCTACGCTAATAAGTGTCGGTCGACGACGCCAGCTGAGACGATCCATCGACAGATGGGATCATTTCGACGAAAAGATCTTCGCACTGGGATTCGCGATCACAGGACTCCGTCTCGAAGATGTTCCGCGGGCCGGGCGCGGACGCGGACGGAGCGGTTCTGAAACATTAGCATTATAAATGCGAGCCTCGGCGCGGCTGGCGGTGTCGCGTTAGCAAATTGGCGAGTTTCTAGTATCGTTGCGAGATCCGGCAACGAGTACCAGCTACGACGAGTACGAAAACGGTGCAAGGTTTCGACACTAGAGCGCGCGAGACTGGCGGACACGGCTAATTAGGGGAAGCCAAGCCCCCGCGTCATACCGGGATAATTAATTGAAACGCGGATTAATGCCAGAGGATTAATCTCCCGCTCCCTCTCCATCGCCGGGCTGTCCCGTCGTCTCCCCTCCTCCCCCGTGCCCGTACGCTTCTCTCCTGTTCCATCCCTACCCTGGCATTCCTTTCCCTCGCCGGCTATCCTAGTTTCGTTCCGGATCAACCTCGACGCGACGTTTCTTGACCCGGCGATGGCTAATCTAGCTCTAGCGGTCTCCCGATTTTGTGTCCTACTATCAACAGCTGAAAAGTTGGCAATCTGCAAAACTCCTGGCGATCCCGGCCGAGCAAATACATATACTTATGGTATACATAATTTTTTTTTTGAAAGTCTTATATGAGATTTGTTTCAACATAATTATAATACAGAATATAAAAATTACAAAATGGAATAGGATACTGAAGATACATAAATATTACAATAAAGACATATGAATGGTAGAAACGGTATAGACCAAACGCTTATACTTTAAGGCCGCAGCTCTTAAAAGGTATATATAATTATTTCTACTTATAGTATATATTATTTCCACTGGTATGGTTGAAATTAATTTTATCAATTTCTCAAAATGCAGAAATACCTTAATTTGGTTTGTACTAATTACGAATTTCGACTTGATACTATTTATCTTCGAAACACCTCTATCGATCAGGTTAATTTTCCTCACAAAATCTTTCGTGGATTCTTCTTTATAGATTAAATTCGACTACGCTCTACGAAAACTACGATATCGTAATTGCCAACAGACGCCATCAAAAATTGTGCTCAGTATCGACGTATTTATCAAAATACCAATACAGACTATTACAGTGATTTTCGATGGTTCGTATGATTTCTATCGCGTGTAGATGCGCGCAGTTGGTGCTAAGATTGAAAGCGATACATCATTTCCTACTCGGAAGAAGATTGTCCTATACGACTACAGCCAATCACAGTCAAGTGCCATCTTCTCGGCTCGCGATGGTAGTATGTACCGTTCTTCGCGTTCGTTTATCGGCGCGAACGGATAGATTGAAATTGCGGCTGGCAAACGAGAAAATGGTTGCTCGACCTCGAGACGCAGGTTCGTTCGATCGAAGAATTTCGTTGGAACATCGGTCCTTGTGCAAGTCGAGCGATCGCTCGCCTCGGACACGGTACCGGTGTGGTAACGAGAACCACGAATGCGATCCTTGACACTGTACCGGTGTGCTGTGCCGTGCTTCATGCCGCTTCATGCCGCGTTGGTGCTATCAATGATGGTTAGCAACGCGGAAGCCATTAGCCATATGGCATACGCCGTGGCACGCTGTTCTCCGCGCGTCCTGCACTCCTGTCCGTCCATCCATCCGCTCGTTCGTTTACTCGTTCGCTCGGTGGTTGTCGGATAGCGGTGGCTCGCTAACGTTTCGAGACTCGACCGAATAGTTGAATGCCTGCCTTGCCGCAAAACCAGACTCGCAATCTCGTCTTTCGCGCAGCATCACGCGCGTAATCTTTCCTAGTATTACATCAGCGATTACGGCCGATGTATGGCATTCCTATGGTAAACCGCGTTACCGCTGCTAAACGACGGATCGCGATTCCATTAAACGCTTGGGAATCATTAGATTTCCCTCCCAATCGAATTCATAAAAATTTTGGAGATCGCGCTGGCGATTTGTGGCTGCCGGTACGCATACGGACTAATAGAAACGCGTCGTTTTCATTAGAATAAATATGCATTCGATTCGTGTCGTGAAAATTCGACACCGGCATGTAGGCTGCTCGGCAGTCCTATGGAAAACCGCGTTGCCGCTGCTAAACGACGGATCGCGATTCCATTAACCCTCATCCGCCCCTCGCGTCAATTTGACACAGTTTTTCCGCAATAAGTTATACTGTTCTGTTATTTGTAAGTAAATTTGTCCAAAACTTGGTGACTTTAATGTTTTTAATGCGAACCGTATAACCTCAAAAAGGAGAGATGTAAATATTAACTCATCAATTTGAATGAAAAAAATGGCAAAAAGTAACTGTTTGTCTTGTTATTTTATCGATTTGTTTATCATTGTGTCAATTTGACACCGAGGGACAGATTAAGTTCGTGAAATGAGGAACGGATGAGGGTTAAATGCTTGGGAATCATTAGATTTCCCTCTCGAGCAAATTCATCGAAATTTCGGAGATCGAGCTGGTGATTCGTGGCTGCTGGTACGCGTACGGACTAATAGAAACGCGTCGTTTGCATTAGAATAAGTATGCGTTCGATACGCGACGTGAAAATCCGACACGAGCATATCGGCTCGCACGCGTTCGAATAGATCTTGCAGGCTAAACGCTAGCGACCCAGTATGCGCGCATACGTTAATCCTCCACAATGGGATCCTCTACAATGGCCTTTGTCCGTCGCGCTCGCGGAAAGAAATGAAAAACGAAGCTCTCTTCTCCCCCTTGCCCCTTGCCCCTGCCCTGCTCCTCGTCCCACACCCCTCGTCTTTCCTCTCGCGTCTCTCGTCTCTCGCCGACATCATCTTCCGTCCTTTCTCCGCTTGCTCCTGTGTCCCCGCAGATTCACCGTGCGATGGCCCGGATCGAAGACTTTTCTGACGTTCCGAAAAAACGTACACTCTCTCGAACCGCGCCATCCGCAAGAGCATCTTATTCGTCGGTTCGCAACTATCGATAGGAGCAAAGTGGATGAACTAGTTTCGTCACCAATCGAAACAGAGAAGGGCACGGTTCACAGCAGAAGGTAAATCTCCCGTTGTATGTTGTGTAAATTGTATATTCTATTTATCTTTCGGATAATGGATATCATCCGATAATGTTCATGGTAAGAAACGGAATGGGATTTGTTTGCAATGGGATTGAGAGTGGCATGGTACACACGTGTTTGAAACTAGCAAAATCAGAGCGGCAAATGGTTTTCTCGCTGACACAAGTTAGGTTTGTAATACATTTTGGAAAGTTTGTCTTCCACACTGTCTTTTTACCAGCAAAAATAATGTTTTCAAAATCTTTGCTGTGTCAAGCGGTTTTCGACCTCGTTTCCACTTTTTTTTTTTTTTTTTTTTTTATTAAGCATTTCAGATCTCAATTGAGATCTATTTCTGCTGCACAAAAGTAAATACATATTCACATATACATAAACAATATTGAGTCAAATTAAATTCGCATTTTACATTCTTTAAGGAAGTTGAAAATAAGAAAACAAGCCTTAATATTAGGTCGGGCAACTAACATTTCTAAACATAAGGGTAACTGAAGTTTAATTTTACGCAGTTCTTGAATTAACTTAACACGTTGTGGCTCGAATCGGCTACATTGCCAAACAATATGATTAATGTCCTCACTGCTGTGACCGCACTCACATTTCGGGTCACTAACAAATCCTACCCGAAACAAAGAAGCTTTTAGACTATAATGATCAGCTCTGCATCTATTAATAGTAACAATAAATTCCCGTGAAAGATGTTCATGTTTCGTTTCCACTTTGAATAGCGGGCCGCATCTTAGGGTATCGTGACCAAATTCGTGAAAAGTAGCTCGACGTTGGGTGGATGATGGAAGGCGCGTTTTCGCTAAGTGTTCTTTGCGGAGGACGGTTTTTCGGTATCGCGACGAGCGCGGTGCGGGTTTCGAGTAATGAAGTCTACACGGCCCGTGGAAGCATCCAGTGGAAAATTGGTCGGGACCACGGCAAAAACCGTAGTGGACGTCGTTTAGGTTTCGCAGTGTCACGCTCGGGGAGATCCGTTGGAAAAAACGTGGTTCGGATAACGGCTGGAGAGGGGTCTTCGATCCGTCGCGTAATCGGTCGGTCGGCTTCTAGAAGAATTGGCTCTCTCTGTTTCCGATGGATCATCGATGGCAGGTTGTAGAGAATGCGAATGCGAACGTAACGCGTCGCGTCGATTTCTTTGTGCGTCGAGATGTGCGAGCGTCGAACCGAATTCGCTGTTGTCGGCTAGGCTCCGCGAAGCAAGGAGAGCCGAGCGTCGAGCTGTGGGCGGCGAGTGTGCACGGCTCGGCGATCGTATTAGCCGGTAACGGTGCCTAATTCGCCGCAAAGCCGCTAATCCGGCAGAATTAATCCGGCTCGGTCGGTTGCTCTCCATCAATGTGTCGTCGTTCATGAAGCGCCGGGAGACCGGCGAAACACGTACAGGTTCGGCCCTTGATTCTCCGCGGTCCCCGATTCCCGAGCAACCCCTCTAACCTCCCTCCATCGTCGAGCGTTCACCCTTCACCCTCCCATCTCCTCGATCCTGCGTTCTCCTTGGTCCGAGATGTCCTTCCACTCTCTCTCTCCCTCTCGCATATATTTTGCCTCTTTCTGGTCCGACGCTCTTCGACCAGGACTCGAAACGGCTCCGAAAGTGCCTGTTTCAAACTGCTGTGTAAAGGTTCCGATTCAAACAGTCGTGGAAAACCGTTATTTCCAATCAGCGTGTTGCAGGCAAGAAGATACGGGGCTTTTAAGTGACGGGGAACAGTTTTCACGGGTCATTTGTGAAGGATTAATAACGATCTATTAATATGTGTCAATTCGTGTTCGTGGTCAAAGAACAACTGATTACGAAACATTGAAAACTGTTTCAAGACAGTGGACATTCGGCCGCACGCACATTCACATGAATTCTCACATATTCGACACGTTTCGATTCTCGGCGCGCATCACATGGAACCATTTCTCGATCCATATTCCTACATTTGCTTGCTGTGAAATTGTATTATTTTGAAACATAGAGTCGCGCGAGGAGTTACAGAACGCTTATCTTACTGTTCTGTAAAATGTTTAATGTATCGTTAATAATCAACCGGATTAGAGGTTCTCGTCGCAGTTGAAAATTTTGGTGCTTCGCAACGGTTGCTTGATTTCGAGACCAGAGATCGATATTATAACAGTTTCGAAACTCTGTCTGTGACCCCTCGCGTCCCGAGTCTCGCGCGGTGCGGATCGCCGAGCGGAGCGGAATGGAGAGGATTGAAGAGGAATGGAGCGGAATGGAGCGCGCTCTGTCTGCCTACCCCCCGTGCTCGTGAAGCCACGAAGCTCTTCGGCTCGTTTACAGTGGGGCGTCAAGTTCGATGCGAGTTTGCGGCAGGCTCGGTCGGTCGCCTCTCGACAAGGATGCGAGCCACTCGAAACGTAGCGTATTCTGCTCTCTCGCGGGATGCCGCGAGATCCGACATAATGCCCGGTCCCCCTCTCCTCCCCCATCTATCCGCCCTGTGCCGCTGCGAGCCACGTCGAGCCACGCCGCGAGGAGAGTATACGCCCGGCTGTGGTGGTTGTGGTTGCTACGGCGATGAGAGAACCAACGCGAAACGACGAAAAGCGACGCGACACGACGACGAAAACCATTCGACTCCATTCTCGAACGATCGGCTGCTCTCGCTCGAAATCTCCCAACGCGCTCCAAAGTGCATTATTAAGAGTCGAACGGGTACTTTGTAACGGGTAACCCTCCCCAGCCGGAATCAGGAATCGGCTTCGCGAAGCCGACCGTTCCGACACAACGTTCTCGCGACCTCAAAGCCGGCTTCGAAAGTATCCATCGATAAAAGCGAAATAATTACACTTTATCTCTTTTCACTAGCTCGGGCCACGTCTTTTGCATGCTTCCGATTAAATGTCAACTTTTCAGTTTCAATTTCATTAACCACACTTTTTTGTATTTTTAATTTTTGTGCGCACCATAGATTTTTTTTTTTTTTTTAAAGTAGAAAATCTCATATGAGATTTATTAGAACATAAAGCATATTACATTATAATACAAAATAAAATCAAAAACAAAAACATTAGGAAAAATACAAAACAAACAAAAAAAAACCATTAGACACGTAAATTACAAGAGTTGATAAACGCTAAGATATAAACACACGCCTTAATATTAGGTTCGGTTATTAAACAACCTATATCTAACGGCAATTGAAATCCAGCTCTAGTAAGATTTCGAATGAATTTTATCCTCTGCTCATTATACAGATTACACTGCCATAGAACATGATTAAGTGTTTCTTGCTCCTGATTACATTTACAATTAGGGTTATCAATAATGCCAATACGAGCAAGTGAAGCTGCCAAATGATAATGGTCAGCCCTGCATCGATTGATTGTAACAATACATTGTCTAGTTAACTTAAAATGCTGGAACCAAGGTGAACGAACATCTTTAAAGAACCGTTGAAAATAAATTTTACCCTTAAATAAACCTTGATCTTTTATTTTAGCAACTGTATTTAAAATCGCTTCTCTCCTAAAATTTTCGGATAGATCAGAATATGGAATCTTGCAAACATTCAAAGTGCTGGCGGCAGTAGCTTCTTTAGCCAAAGCATCAACTCTCTCATTACCTCAGACCCCCGAGTGGGCCGGAATCCAAAAAAATTTAATCGTGTGATCACCATAGAGATTCTACCATGTCGTTGCGCGAGAACAAACCCGTTTTTGACGGGTTCCCGATGCAAAAGCGAACGGACAAGCCGCGAACAAAGATGTTAACGAAGAGCAGAACGGTCTAGCACCGCGGAGACGACGGTTCCAGAGCCAGAGATTGTAATTCGATTGTTCGGTTCTTGTGAATACTCCAGTGATTGCCATCGAGAACGAAATAAAATTTATTCGCGCGACGGAACCCTGTAAGATTTCCGGCGATTCGACGAATTGATATTCTCGCCGCTCGTTCCGTTCGAGTCGCTCGATGACGGGCCATTGTTTTATTAATGTTATCCGAAGGACGAACGGCCTGGACTATTTTATGGGACGCGAGATCGCTTGCCAACGTCCCCGGGATCTTCTCTCCGGCGTTCGGAAACGTGAACGCGTTAAATCCATAGCAATTTTTCAGGTCGATCCTACGTAACCCGGACTCTCTTCGCGGGTATAGAACAGTTTATACCACTTGCAAAAGAGTCGATTTTCATCGTGGTATTTTCTCTGTATACAGGGTGAGGCATTTAAATGGGAACACCTAAATATCACGGTTATTATTAGTCGTACAAAAAATCTTCACAGAATAAAGTTGTACTGTTTCAAGGGGCGAATTTGATGATGGCAAAAATTGTTTCTCAATGTCATTTTTTTACAAGATTTCAAGGTCACCGATATTTTTTTGTTCATATTCTTATAGAGAATAAAATGACAAATTCAACAACCTACCACAATGCATGATTCAACAACTTATCAAAATGATGGCCATTGGCTACGACGCCCACAACCCTAGGACATATTAATGTAAACATGTTGAGATCAGATCAGCTGAATCATACATTATGATAGGTTGTTGAATTTGTCATTTTTCTCTCTATAAAAATATGAACAAAAAATATATGATTCTATTTTAAAAATTATCGATGACCTTGAAATCTTGTCAAGAAATGACCTTGAGAAAAAATTAAATGCCCCACCCTGTATAATACATTTTTGATAATGCTAATACTTTACATTACACGTATCCAGACTGTAGTGAATAACGAGAACATATAACACATAACGAACACATAACGAGAATAAAACTTTTGACACATTGGGGCTAAAAATGAAATTAGATTGGAAGCTATCGATGTATCGATAGGAATTTCAATCTGCCCATGAGTTGTACGTATCTATCTACTCACAGAATAGTGTGGGTTTCGCTTCCTCGAAAAGATGAAATGCTGCGAGAAAATCGTCGAATTCGGAAACGAGATTAGGACGAACGAGCGGCAAGCTGGTCGATAGGGAAGCTTCGGCTGCGCTTCGTCTCGCATCGATGCACCAGTAGTCCATATAAAGTGCATCGAAAAGAATAGGGTCGGCGAAGCTGGCTCGGTCACTGCGTCCGGAATTAAAATCGACAACTACCCCCGGTGAACCGCAGGTTGTCTCTGTTCGCTCGCAACCGCAACCCCCTACCCTGTTCGACTCGCTCTCATCCAGGGCTCCCTCTTCCTTCGAATTTAAATTTTCCCGAATTTCGTTTAAAACGTTTATGATCCGTGTCCGAGGGTGCTCGCCTCGATCCCACGAGAGGTGTACCGGCACAGACACAGACGCAGGCACCGGCCCTAAGTTTGCGCAGCCGGACAACAAGATCCGGCGACGCAAGAACAGGCTGGCGAGGTAGGGTGGAAAGAACCCACCGATCTTCCCATATCCGACCACATACCTAATAAATTTCTTCCCGATGGAAATCAGATTTTCCCTCTCCCTCGTTCTCGTTGAACCTCGATGGCTTCCTTGCTTCCTTCCTGCCTTCCTTCTTCTCTTATTTTAACCCTCGTCCGCCCCACGATGATTTTTCAAAATCAAAGATTAATACTCGAGTACTTGTCGAGATTTTTCTTTCTCGAAATTTTGTTTATACCTAATAAATTTAGGAAGAACATTATCGAGTTTCTTTTTGATATGGTACAGATCGGACTCGATGAAGCAAGAGTGAATACAGGGTGTCCCAAAATTCCTCCGACACCCGAAAATGGGAGGTTCTTTGGGTCATTTGAAACGACATTTTCATTTACAAAAATTGGGTCCGCGGCTTTGTTTAGGAGTTATTAACGAAAAACACGGACCAATCAGAGCGCGATCTAGACATGCGATGACACGTTCGGCCAACTGACAGTTGGCGCGTCGGGCCGACTGTGCTAACTCGCGTCTAGGTCTGGCTTTGATTTGTCCGTGTTTTTCGTTAATAACTCCTAAACAAAGCCGCGGATGCCATTTTTGTAAAGGAAAGTGTCGCTTCAAATGACACAAGGAACCTCCTATTTTCGGGTGTCGGAGCAATTTTGGGACACTCTGTATATTAATTTTGTACCCTCGGAAGCGTGGAATCGATGGAAAACTGTTTTTATAAATAGAGCAATGCGAAAGGGGTGGCGATGATTTATAGCGATCGTAAAGATCGGCGTCTCGAAGCTCTGTTCTCCCAGCGTGCTCGACAAAGGTAGTAGGCACTGTGGGCATTGTAGCCAGGAGAGGTCGCGTTCAGCGGGGGTGCTCAGGTAATGGTACATATAATAGCAGTTAGCACCCTACTGCGGTCTGTAGTGGGTGTGTTGTGACACCGAGACCGGAACAAACAAACATCGTGTCCACTTTGGGAGGGTCCAGGACAAAGTGGCGCGGTGACCATTGCCGAGAGAGAACCGCAAGTTCGACGGTCGCGCAACCTCTTCGCAACATCCCTCGATCCCGGCTCTTCTACTCCCACGTGCTGCTCCGTTGGAATTCGAAACTCGACGGAGACCGTCGACTGCGAGGGAAAAGGAGAGAAGACCCTCTACCGAAAACTCGAGCTCCACGTTAAATAGGAGAACGATACACTCCCACGATCTACTCGATTCCACTTTCCTCCCTCTTGGCCGTGCTCCGACACTCGGCACTCGGCTCACTTTTCTTCCGCGACATTAGCTCCGACTCTCGGCCGGCAACCGAGCGAAAACCAGCGTAAATTCAAAGTCATCGGAAGGATCGACGGCGTCCATCCCGAATAAATCAAGCTCCAGATACAGAGTTTTTTCTCAGCCGAACGCGTGAAAGTTCTAGCGCGTGCGTGCTCAAGATTTACGGTTTTGCTTTCCGTCCAGTCTGCATTTGACATCCGATTCGACGCGCGAGAAAAAGCAAGGTTCCTGGACGAAGGTTCATAACCAGACATCTTTATGCAGAAGAAAAATATTGGATTACAACAAATATCAGCGATGTAGAAAGTTGTGTATGTTCTTTCTGAATCTGTTCTGTTAGGTTGAACATAATGCAACAGCATTTGTCGATTCTTCCGACGTTTTCACTATTTTCAATACTCGTTTTTGCCATAATTTAAATGCATAGAAATATCATACAGTTATTCAACATCGAAAATTCTCTGCGACCTGGAATATTGTCGTGATTTTAAATTGATGTTATAGGTGCCTCGTATACAATACTTAAATGTAATTCATTGAACGAAATACGGATTGAATAATGTATACAACAGTTTGAATAATGGTATAGCAATTTTTAGTGGCGCCTCAAAGTCGCTGAGGACAAAGAACGACCGAGAGGTCGACATCGAGCAATGGGATTTTCGATTTTCGTTCACGTTGGTCACACCGCGGAGCAGAACGAGGCGAAGTGTTTCGGGGGAGCAACTCGAAGACCGGAATCCTGTTGGTGGTAATAGGAAGCCGGAGATCCATGGCAGCGTCGTTTTACCCGGAGACGGGCCAACGCGGAAAACCGCTTCATGGAACCGGACCGTTTCAGCCCTCCTAGTTTCGAGTCGCATCGACTGACACGGTGGTCGGACGCCGCGCCGGTTCTCGGGATTTCCCATACGGGAACCTGCCCGAGTCTGGTCGGGAATACGGGTTTTCGCGATGATCCAAACCGACCAAATCGAGTTTCTCCTAGTCGAACGATCCCACGAGCCGCAACCGGGAAATAAACTTGTCGGCGATTCCTGTCGTCCCAGTTAGGAACAGACAACCATAGACTCCCATAGCCCCATTCCTCCTTGTCCGTTGTATAAGAAGCCGGGGAAAACGAATAATATGCACATAGTTTTTGAAGTGCAACATATTTTGGCAGGGTTTAAGCCGAATTCGCGTCACAAAAATGCGTAACGGAAGTGGCGGAAATGGTTCGCCAAGCTAGTCATGAATAAAAAAATAAAACTTCTTGCAGTCTAGTAATGTTTAGAAGTAAATTAAGATTGGAAATGGTAAATAATCCTAATGAAGCGACAACAAGATCAGGAACTCTCGATGCAGTATTTGCAAGACATTTAGACAAAATTGAATCAAGAATATTTATATAATATTTCAGCTATCACAAGGCAATTGTTTCAATGATAGAATCGTAGAAAATCATAGAAAAGAAATAATGAAGCATCAAAATTTGCGACGCAAAGAAGGAGAGCGTATGGGAAATGCTAAATGCGTACATAATTTCCAATCTTAATTTACTTCTAAACATTACTATACTGCAAGAAGTTTCACTTCTGTCGCGCATGGTTTTCGACGCATCCGTATTATTCATAGCTAAATTACGGATTTACTCATTGCACGAAACTAGAGTCAAACTTGTGTTATACGTTACGTACAAAATAAAGTGGGAAGATCACCAATAGACTGCGGAAAACAAGTTGGTATAATTTAAAGGGTAGGATCATGAAAAGATTCAAGAACGTCGATACATCGTTTTCAACTTATTAAGGAAGAAAATTGACGCAGACAATTTTTATTTTACAATATATCCACAGTCCAGTGATAAATACGAAACCGAACCTGCGCTCGGTGCGATAACGTTGTCGCAAGTAGCGAGCCTGCGTCTACGGTGTCTAACGAAGGAACAAATGTTCGCGGAGAGCGAGTTAACAGGATGAAAAATATATTGCCAGCATTACGAGCAAGTAGTCGTCCAACACCGGTTCGGAACCGAGCGGATGCGACGTTATCGGTTTCGGCGCGTTTGAGGTGCGCGCGATGCGATCGGTGCGGTGGTGTCGATGAAAAGGTGAACGCGGAGCCACGTAATGGGACACCTTGCGGTGACCGTGACGCGTGGGCGGACAAGTGGCGAGGCGTTCGTGGTTAAAAGCGAGCGGAACCGGCTGCACTCGACCGGCGTAAGTACATTGGGAATCGGGAACCAGGAACCGGAACCCTGGCTTGCCTCGCCACGAGTCGGTTGGCTGGTGTCGATCGGCCCGAGTGCCACTTTACGGGCTGGCGAGCGCTCTTGTCTCGAGTTTCAGATTCGTCGCAACCCCCTTCCACTAGGAAGTCGACGCACCGTGCTCCGAAACGCATCTCTGACGCAAAAATCTCCAAAACAGTTTTTCCTTTATTTTTACGAAAACATATTAGAATTGTGTCCTTGTTTATTGCCCCATCTCGTTATCGTTACTCTATTTCTCAACATCGCTGATGCATACAAGAATTTGGTTCGTGAACCTATTTTCAGAAATTTTTTAGTGAAAATGGACTTCCTTGGTTTTCACAGTTAAACTTATCTCGTTCAATTATTGTCAGTATCAACAGGTGTAGATGAAATCATCTAGTTTGTTCTCTGGCTCGCATTGGCTTTATCAATGATCCTGAGTGTAGTTGCAGGGAGGAGGACGAATCGCTGAACCATGTTTCGTGGCAGTGTAAGTTGTACGACAAGGAAAGGCTGAAATTAATTAATAAACTTCCTGCTTTCAATGGATGTTGCAATGTTAATAGCCAAACCTAATGTCAAAGCCTGTCATTACATTACATTACAGCCTGTCTTAATTGTAATATTTATGTATCTTCAATATCCTATTCTGTTTTGTAATTTTTATATTCTCTACTGTATGTACTGTATTCTTTATTAGAATTATGGTAAAATAAATCTCATATGAGATTTTCTAAAAAAAAATTGATTTGTACGAACCAGTATGTTATTGCAAATAGGTGAAATACAAGATATGTAGCTGTTTCAAGCAGAGTGAACGTGAGAATTAGGTATATTGGGCTGCAATAGCTCGGGACACTTGACAGTCCCAGAAACATTCGGGTGTCATCGGACACCACTTGTAGACCTCCGTGAGCGAGGTCCCATCGACAGGGCGCTCTTAGCTACAACCTAATTTGTCGTATTCCGTTTTCTATGCTTGGGTTTCCCAAACATACTCCTACTTCGATGACCGTCCCACTCCACATTCCAATATGACACCCTTCATTGATTTTTCCATCTAAGCAATAGCAAGCGATTGTAGTAACGACTAGTTTGATACTTCGGAATCGATCGGACATCGGTAGTAAAATTTTGAAAACCCCTGAAAAGCTCTGTTTCCTCGGTCTTCTCACGGGTATTTGGATTCTCCCCTCTTTCTTAGCCATCGCGAGAATAGGAGTCGGTCGCAGCCAGTAATGCTTCGTGTCAAGGCGAGTCCAATCTGATTAGGCGTTCGAGTGTATTCAAAATATGAAGTATAGTTCCTTCGTCCCTAAACGGTTTCCAGTTTCCACATGTTCCATAATTTCCGTTATGGACTTTCAACTGTTACATTTTTCGTTTCGGTAAATATGCAATTTGTTGCGTGGAGAAACTTTGCGTGTCGATTAGAAGGGTTTTCGCCTACAGTGAATCACAAAATTATTCGCTCACTCTTAAAAAGACGATAACTTTTTAAATATTGTACTATACAATTTGAACGTTCTTGGGAAGTAAGAGCAATTAGATTGACACAGCACGTGAAAAAAATTTCACAAAATTTTGAAAATCGTGAAAATCTGCAATTTTTAACATATTTAAACGTTTGTAGCTCATCGCAACGTCGACCGATTTTGACGAAATTTTCAGAATATTTATTTATTTATTTATTTATTGATGCCGTAAACCATGATTGGTTTATATAGCATACATTACAACATATGTATAGCATACATTATGACTTATAATATAATATTTTCAGAAAACTAATTAGATATTAACATAATATAAGGAAAAATAAGTATAAATGGTGATCGTTAGATCTTAATATTTTCAGAATATGTTTAATTGACACAGGTCTATAATATAAACCAACAGGTCTATTATAAACCCACATAAAGAACGTTGTAAAATGCAACTTTTAGTATTTCTTCTACAATTCCGATCAATTGCAATTTTTGATAAAATTTGTTTTCACATCCTACAACAAACTAATTGCTCTAGGTTCTAAGAAAAATTCAAATCGTATAGTACGATATTTAAAAAGTTCCGCCTTTTTAAGAGTGAGCGAATAATTATTTGACTTGGTACA
This sequence comes from Lasioglossum villosulum, assembly GCA_963971365.1. Lineage (NCBI taxonomy): Eukaryota > Metazoa > Arthropoda > Insecta > Hymenoptera > Halictidae > Lasioglossum > Lasioglossum villosulum. The sequence goes on from OZ020497.1 coordinate 7,556,298, forward strand.
TACAGTGACTCTCATTAATATTCGGACGCTCTAAAAAAACGATAACTGGTTTAACATTGAACTATACGACTTGAATTTTTGTTAGGAAGCTAGAGCAAATAGTTTGCTACAGAATGTGGAAAAACATTTTTTCAAAAATTGCAATTGATCGGAGTTGTAGAAAAAATACTAAAAGTTGCATTTTACAACTTTTTTATGTGGGCCTATATTGAAAATTTAAAAAATACGTTTTGTAGATCTGTGTCAATTAAACATATTCTGAAAATTTCGTCAATATTGTTCGACGTTGCAATGAGCTACAAACGTTTAACGATGGTAAAAATTTCAGATTTACTCGATTTTCGAGCTATAACTGCAGTAAATCTATAGATTCTCACATCTTTCAATGCCTGTCATTTTTTCCCGCATCAACCGATTTCGATGAAACTTTTGCAGTGCATATAATTGACACAGATCTACAAAACGTATTTTTTAAATTTTCAATATAGGCCCACATAAAAAAGTTGTAAAATGCAACTTTTAGTAGTTTTGCTACAATTCCGATGAATTGCAATTTTTGACAAAAATTTTTTTCGCATCCTGTGGCAAACTAATTGTTCCAGCTTCCAAAAAAAATTCAAATCATATAATTCGATATTTAAAAAGTTATCGCCTTTTTAAGAGCGTCCGAATATTAATGGGAGTCGCTGTATATAGATCCCCATAGAGTATCTAGCCCCGCGGTTTCTGAAAATTGCACTTGTCCTGGACGACTAGGTGGTCGCGCAAGTATTGTAATAAGCGGAACAGAAATAGAAAGAGAAAGTGAAAAGCAGTGGTTCGTCCGAGGGACGATCGCCCCCGTGGCCGCTCGTGGAAGCCTCCCTCGGTTCTTTGGGACAGGGCCTAGTTCGAGTGAGCCTGGTCTGTGGTCACGCAGCTGTCCCGCGTCCAGATGTCCGGTTTTCGGCCACGGGACGACGACTCACTGTGAGAAAACCAATCCTTGGGGTCCCTTCTTTCGTTGCCTTTCCGCTTTGTCTTCCTTCACCCTCCTTCTTCGTTTCGCGGTCCCTCTTTCTCGTTCCGCTTCCTCGACGGATCCCCAACGCACATTAATTACCCCGCTCCGGGACGATCCTTCTGGATTATCCGAAATTTAATACAGGACCGTACACACCCCGTTGTGCCGCGTTCGGTCGCGACGTTGTCCAGTCGCATACTATTATACATACACGTAGTATAGAGAAACGGCCGGTTTTCGGTCGTTCGGTTCGTCGCATTTCGCATGTCGCCTGCATTTCGGACCGCGTCGATCGCCGCGAAACTTTCCCAAGCTTCTCGAATCTCGAAACCTGCTCGGGTCAGCTATTACGGAGGACACGAGGAAACGTTTCCCCCGTCGAATTCCAATCTATTACCGATGAACGTGCGCTTGTACGCAATCAGCTTTCCGCTCGTGATCGCTGATCGCTTCGATGATTGAACGGAATCGACGATAGAGTAGAAAAGCATTATTCGCGTTCATCCTCTGGACCCTGTCAAAGAGAATTCGTTGCGAACAAGGCAATCGTTATCCTGCTCGGACTCGTGCATACTACTGGCCTTGTTCTTTTGACTTCATTCTATGATTCGGAATTCGAGCATTTTTTCAGTAGATCCATCCCCTACAACGACGATCTTCGACTCTTCTATACAGGGTGTCCCAAAATTCCTCCGACACCCGAAAATGGGAGGTTCCTTGGGTCATTTGAAGCGAAATCTTACTTTACAAAAATGGCGTCCGCGACTTTGTTTAGGAATTATTAACGAAAAACACGGACAAATCAGAGCGCGACCTAGACGCGAGTTAGCACAGTCGGCCCGACGCGCCCAACTGTCAATTGGCCGAACGTGTCATCGCATGTCTAGATCGCGCTCTGATTGGTCCGTGTTTTTCGTTAATAACTCCTAAATAAAGCTGCGGACACCATTTTTCTAAAGAAAAATGTTGCTTCAAATGACCCAAGGAACCTCCCATTTTCGGGTGTCGGAGGAATTTTGGGACACCCTGTATAGAGAACCAGTAGCAACTTCATTTTCTTAAGCTGATCAATCTTAGTCTTTGAGAAGCGTGGAATATACAGGTCAAAGTTTTTTTCATTCGGAAAGAGGCTTCTTCGACGGTTCATCTTTATCGCGTTATCGTCGCAGCTGTTAATTCGATTCTCTTTTCGAAATTCCACGTAGCCTCGACCTACTTGCTCGTCTTTTTTCCGAATAGAGTTTCAGGGAAGGATTTCGTTCGGTCGATCATCGAGAGCACGAGCTAGTTTTTTATTCGAGTCTGTCCGATAAATCACGATACGGAGAAAACCGAGGCGCGTCTTCCACCGCCGAGCTTCACGTCCTTGCTAATTATCGAGAACGATCGACGTAATCTTCGAAATAACGAAGTCGGACTACCAGTTTACGAGCTCGCGAGATATCGATTTTATCGATGCCGTAACTCATTCCGTTATCTCGTTGCAGCCGCTTCACGACGAACGCCACTCTGCCACACGCGTGTTTGCGTATGTAGATGTATACGGAGCGCCGATAACGTTCTAGGCTGCAAGATACGGAAAGACCGCGAGCGTGCACGCCGCACAGAATGTCAGATCGGTTTTTCTAAACGAATCGAACGAGAATTGTCGTCGATTCATTTCCTTCGGTTGCTGTGTAGAAGTCGCTAAAGGCGGATTCTGCTGGCGTTTCGATAGACGTAAGACATAAATGTACGATCTACTTGCACGCACGATCGCCGGATGAGAAGAGAGAGCGCGAATTCAGAGGAAAAGTTATCCCCTCTCTCTCTGATAGTGCGTAGAAGGGGAAAGTAGAGTGAGGAGACAAGTCTCAATTGGGCGACTCCACTTTTTGTTTATTGTAGAAAAACCCATATGAAATTTATGTCAACATAATTATAATACAGAATATAAAAATTACAAAACAGAATAGAATACTGAAGATACATAAATATTGCAATAAAGACATAGTGTGAATGGTAGAAACTGTATAGACCAAACACTTATACTTTAAGGTCGTAGTACTTGCACGCTATCGTTGAAACTAAGAAAAAATTGTATCTCTTCTTTTGCATTTCACGAACACGTCGGATTAGCCCTTCGTGTAATTAAAAACCTAAAATTAATGTTAACATATTTGTTCCACTTTTCTCGACAATTTTTCGAAGTGATGAATAGATCTCGGGATTCGAATCCCCACTGCAATGCCGTAATCCAAAATCTAGAGAGATCTGGAAGCATAAGACGTTCCGTCGAAACGTTGGGTGGACAATTAATTACGGTCCTGATACGCCATAATTAGGCGGCGCGTAATCAGATCGTCGAAGGAATTGATGTGCCTCTAGTTGCGTCTAACGATCCCCTAGCCGACAATTCATTAAGACGTCACGCGGCATCTATAATAGTATCTTTGCTCTTCTCCTTCCGTGATCTGGCAGCGTCTCAGAGTCAGCTTCGGGGATAGGGAAACAAAGAGGAAGGGGTCTGGTAACGGAGGCGAAGGAAACCTGGTAGGACAAGAAAAATCGTGCACGGTCGATTTCGAGTGCACCGAGCGTTCTCGCGTTGATTCTCGTGGAAGCGTGAATTGGCAATCCGAAGGGCACTTACCGCCCGGACCAATTCTCGCGCTGATTAGTAATATTGTGGCCTGATGAACCGAGGGCTCGGCTCGAGTCGTCGGTCGAGTAGGAGATGAGTCCGTAACCTCGTTACCAACCCGCGGGCGATGCGACTACCCCAACTATAACGCGCGAAGATACTCTCTTCTCTATCTCTCTCTCTCTTCTCGGGGCTACTAGAGCACCACGGAACGAACAGGCTGAGATCGACGTTTCTCTCGCTTCTCGATTCTCGTGTCTAAAGTTTGAAGTCTGAGCACGAGGCGCGAGCAACCAGAATAGATGGACGGCCGAATGGATGCACGAAACAGACTCGTGGACGGTTCGTGGTGGAACGAACGAGACAGAGATAGAGACAGAGACGGAGGCTAACGAGAGAGTCAAGATACGTTTGTTCGTCTCCGTCGAATCTAGAGGTCCCTATTTCACGTATACACTGAGAATCGAATTAATTCGTGTAATATCAACCCCTTCTACTAAAATTGCAACGAATGCTTCGAACAGAAACCTGCGTCGAATTTTTTAAGCAGTCGTGTTTACTTTACACGGTATTGATAATAACGACAGCAATATAGACTAATTATTTTTATAAATAACTGTTTGCGCCAACTCGCAATGTTATCTAATTGTAGGAAGGCAACACGCCTTGGCACCAATGATGGCAAAATTTGCGCGAACGGTCGGTGATAGCGACCTGGGAAATAACGCGCATATCGCACCCTTGTAACAAAAGTGGTGCAAGTCAAAACACTTAATTTTTCAGTTATTACCATTAATGAATTCTGTAAATATCATTCCCTAAGTCATCGAGTGCGTATTAACTCAACTTCATTGTCCAGTTGCCTGGTGGCAATTGTGTCGTTTTTCATGTTCCAGTAAGTGTATGCTTAAATGTACAGGGTGTAAAGAAATGTTTGGTCCTGGCTGCCATAGGCGTATCCTACATTCTCGGATCGGTCTTTGACCTTGAATTTCAAGGGCAAATTTTTGTGTTATTGCATTGTATTCTACGCATCATGGGGACAAACAGTGTCAAGACAACCATGAGTCAAAACTCAACTCACCCATGGTTCTCTGGACACTTTTTGTCCCCATGATGCGTAGAATACAATACAATAATACAAAAATTTGCCCTTGAGGTAAGACTTTAGAAAACCCCCCTCCCTTCCTTTCGACATGTGACATACGTCATTCTATTCGTTTTGACATGCTGAACACAAAATTTATGTGTCATTTTTGGCTGAAATGAATAGTTTTCGAGATATTCGTGAAAAACTGCAGTTACTACACATTGAAGTTTGTGTATACGTGCATGTCCGTGCTGTGCGTGTGCGTCACCACGATTCGACCGATGGTCAAATGTTTCTACAGATATATCACTAAGATCGTCGAACGATCTATGTACAGCGTGAACTTTTTAAAACATGTCATGATGAAAAGTGAGTACATATTACAACAATAGAATGACGTATGTCACATGTCGAAAGGAAGGGGGGGTTTTCTAAAGTTCAGCCGCCCTTGAAATTCAAGGTCAAGGACAATTTTGCGGCAAGTTCTTTTCACAGATCTTTACCGATCAGAAGACATAGAATACGCCTGATATAGAATGGCAGCCAGGCCCAAACATTTCTTTACACCCTGTACAATATTCTATTATTTCCGAAACAGTTTTTCGCTGTTTCTAAGAAACGTAGTTTTTCGACTTGTGTCAGTTTGTCGCAGGGTCCGAACGGAGCGAGCAAAGCTAATAAGGGACGATGCAAGTAAAATAATTTTCCACGTGCCAGGAGAATTCTAACGAAATCAAGCAAGGCACTAGTTTGCTCGCTTACTCGGAAGATGCATGGCCCGCGATATCGAATCATGACGCGAGACGTAGGGGCGAAAGGTTACCCAGAAAATCGTTGTGATCGGTGGAACAGAAAATAATGGGCGTAGGGTTTCAAAGAGGCAGCGGGTACAAGGGTTGCGATTACGGTGTATAGCAGCCCAGTGGTTGAACCATCGCGGCACAGCACCGCGGCGAACCACCGAACACCACCGTGGAGCTGTTACGAAGAGGTAGAAAACGACGGGAGTGGCCGTGGGGTGAGCCGCGACAATGCTCTAATCAAATGTCACGAATCAGCGCCATTATGCGCATCTGCGGCATGAATTCATAAATACGCCTGGAGGCGTTCGCCTTTGCTCCCCGGTGAATATCCATCGAGAGATTTCCCGCCGAGTCGAGCACGCGGACACCTCCCAGCTCCCGGCTGCCAGCTCCCAGCTCCCGGTTCCCAGCTCCCGGCAAATTACCGAAGTATCGACGCGGACATCGAAAATACGACGTTTCGTCACCGAGACCGCCTTCTACGATTCCATCGACATCGACATCGACGCGATTCTCCGCTCCGCTTCGTGTCAAAAACTCGTGACTTACGAAATCGTTATTCCGCCGATAACGCGTGCGTTTCGCGCGCCAAACACGGATATATTGCTCGGCAAAATATTTGTTTATGTTATCGTCGATGTTCGAAATAAACCGAGTACCGAGAAACAAACACCGCGATACAGAGCCGCGCGCTCGCTCGTTTATCGCTGCGGCGGAAAAAATAATAAAATTTCTGTCGCACGCTCGCGCAATCCCGTTTCGCATTCTTCGTCGATCGTTCACGGCGAAGAAACCGACGACATTTATGCGGACAAAACTTAGGGACGTTATCGCATTGTTCAGTTTTCGATGTTGGCGGATCTTACGTTGATTCTTCCTCGAAAAGAGTACTATTCTCGCAAACATGCGCAAGAAAGATAGTTTCTATCGCGGTGCCAACGTGACCATCAGCGACATAACCGGTAATAACGGATAGAAATCCCCACGATGCGAGTTTATCGACGTTCTTTGGTCAGAAGCACGCGAATCCCGACGAAAGCTGGACAACGCTCTACCAGAGAACGAGCAAAAAAAGTAGAAAAATAGAAAACGCCGCGCAGGAACTTTCCACGTTCGAGGAGATGCCGCGCGCGTTGCGAGTAAAAATAATATTTCGCCCTAATCTCGAAAGTGGAAATCCTGCTCCTATCGCGGAACAGAGTTTCCGCCGGTAGTTCGCTTTTTCGGGCTGCTTTCGCGGTTTTATTTCGCGGGGTAGGAGCTTTTGTGAAAAAATTTCTGCCGGTATTTTCGGCGATGCCGTACATAGCCGAAAGTACATGGACCGAGAGATGGTCGAGAACGAACGATCCGTAGTACCGCCGCGCGACTCGTAAATACGCTCGGTGCGTCCGCGTCCGGCAGAAAAAGTGTTCGAACCGATTTTTCGTTCCAGTCTTCGAACGTATCGTCGGACCTTTCGACCTCTTTCGATAACCCAACAGTCAAGGGTACTCGTTCGCGCCAAAGTCCCGAGACTTCGATAATCCTCGGCGAACGCGAACACGGCCACGAACACGAACGCGATGGGAGGGAGCAAGAAACGACGAGAGATCGAGAGGAGGAGATATCACCGCACCGGAGAGCCAGAGATGAGACGAGAAAGAAAGAACCGGCCGAGATAGAACAAGAAACGAATGAGAGAATGTAGCGTATCTGTTCGATACGATTTTAAGCTCTCTTTGAGATGCATTTAGGCAATAGATTCCTCGATTGCTGTTTTTAAAGAAGTAAAGAGAATCACAGAAAATTGAAGTAAATCGGGTCCTCCGTTTCTGTCATCCGGTTGATACGGCTAACGAACAGTTTATTAAAAACGTCTCAATTGTCTATTTTTGTTTCTTAAGAACTACGAGTTAATAGGAGAGCGCTGATAGGTCGACGTTTAATGCTTGTCATCATTAATTATATCGCAAAGGCGCGCTCTTTACGACGTTATACTATCGAGTCGAACGAATAATATATCGATCAGAGAGATTACTAGACAGCAGATTAAATGCATTTATCACAGCAGACGTACCAATGCCTTTCAAATGACCGGTTTTATATTTTTCATTTCACTATTATTGAAATTATGAAGTTGCTTACATGAAAATTGATTCTATAAATTTCTTTATGCAAGCACACATTGTAATAAAAATTGCACAACATCTAAATAAGTGGTTTTAGTGCTGGATAGGTTTAGTATGAGAAACACTGGTACATTATTTTCAACCTATTAAACATATTAAGAAAGAAAATATATTTCAACTTCACTCCCGTTTGTTGCAGTTCGGGTAGACAATTATTATTTTACATGAAGATTCGCTGTCCGAAGGTTACTGTACATTTGAAAAACGTATGGGAAAGAACAGTGAATATTATAGGACGATGAGCGCAGTTTTGAAAATTGCAGCTTTTCCGTCCGACGCGCTAACGATTCACCCTTGCGGTAATTTCACTGGAGCAAGAAGAACAACAAGGGTATAAGGTATCGCTGGAAAGTTGGTTAAATTCGAGCGACGTGTTTCGTCTTGACTGATTCGTAGGTGAAGCTGTGAGAGACAGAACGATAGCGCAAAGACAAGAGAGAGGTAGAGAGAGAGAAAGAGAGAGAGAGAGAAAGAGAGAGGAGAGGAGAGGAGAGGAGAGGAGAAAGCGAAGCGAGTCGAGTCGAACGCGTGCGATGTTTAAACGGGAACGCGCCTCTTCGAAAACGAACCACACGTTGCATTACCCGCTTTGTGGTCGCATGCTCTTTTGATCTACCCCATAATTAATCCGCAGAGGTAACCGGAGACGCGTATGGGCGCACCGGGACCCACAGGGCCGGTTCATTCATCGACGAAACTCTGGACCGAGTTATTGAAAGGGTATCGGATAAGAGAGGGGAACCCGGCGAGAGACAGTCAAACAGAGAAACAAGGGGGACCCGACCGAGATCGACAGAGAAAGCGAGAGAACCAGCGAGGCTGCGAGGAAAAGAGAGAACAGGGACCCTCTGATTAACATTTTAATCAGACCGAGTCACGTGCCACGCGTTTTGTGTTCGGAGCCATAACGATCGGTGGCGACGATGCGGCAACTCGAACGACCAAATATCTAATCGCGGGAAAGAACCGTTCGACGTTCACGGAAAAATCCGATCCGACTCAACGATCGCGGATCGCTCTCGTCTTTCCGTATCGTCCACGCATACGGGTGCATCTATGGTAATACTGCTAATGCGATCGTATATGTGTACACGAGTCTCCATCTAGCGAATCGTCTGCATTCGTCACGAAAATGAGTAAGCGAAACGCGACACCGTAAAAATGTCCGAGGAGTTGAACTCTCTTGATCGGGTCACCGTTTTTAATTGTGAACGTTCGCGGAAACAACAACGTAAGTACAATATAACTTGATATCGGTTCGGATACCATGATGCAAGCAAGCGAAAGAATTAGTAGTTGCATCATCCCTTCGTAGTCGACATCTATTTTCGTATCGAAATTAATCGTTGATATACTTCATTTCTGTCACGGACAGACCAGTTCGCAAGAAGTACCTTGAGAAATATATTTGAAAAAATTAACGATTATAAACGGACCATTGTCTCAACTAAAGATTTATAAAAATTATGCATCGTCCCATAACGAAAATGTTGATTTCACATAAAGATCTGCAGTCCGATCGTCGCATTTACTCAGTTCGTAAAACCTGCGAAATGTTCGCGGTTAAAGCGAAAACGAAATGAAAGACCTCTGCCGAAATGGACGTACGATATGCAACATCTTGCCGTGCGATCGCCTACTCGCTTTTAGATGCGGTGGTCGGCTTTGATTCGATTCGAGCGGCTCGTTAACGCGCACCTGCGCATCGTTGCACGGCATGGTGCAGCGCTTCTTATTTTGCGTGATCTCTTTCTCTTGTTTGGAACGGTACGCTCGACGTCGATTCGCAAAAAGAATCTTTGAAGAGACACTCGTGTCGATTCACCTGCCGACAGCAGCTCGCTAAGTAGAGGGTAAACGGCCGAATATTAAATGTTCTCTAAAAATCTAACAAATAATTGTCTGTTAATCCGTTAGCAGTTGTCTCGTTTCCATTTTAAAAAAAAGTAAACGATCTTCATATGTCCATTATTTGTCCTACAAAAAATCTATTAACGTCCGAATGTGCTCTTCATGATACCATGCAATCCTACGTGGACAGTTTTCCGCTACGAATAATAATAGTCGTGTAAATCGAAGTGATAATACGTGGTGACCCACCCTGTATGCAGATTAGATCGATCGGAAAGTCTGCTAATGAATTTTAATGTTCGTAGAGCAGTTCTGTTTCATTAAATTGAAAGCGTTTATCCAAGTTGTCCTGTTTTTCATTGTTGCAAAAAGAAAATGGTACCATATCGTGTTTCGCTGGCATGCAGGTCTGTCGTCCGTTTCTCCGTCCGTTCCACGTTCGCATAATCGTCTGGAAACGCGACCGTCCGAGGCTCGCCTCAACTTTTTGCGATTCTGTATCGCAGGTCGAATCGCCGCGTCAAACTTGTCCGCGCTGGGAACATTTGCGTCGGTTGCAGCTGCAACGGCCCGGTAAATCGAAGATTTTTACGAGCCGGGTCAAAGTGCACCGAACGTTAACCCTTGCTGCCTGCCAAGCCTGCCTGCTTGCCTGCCTGCTCGCCGGACAATCCTGTCACTCGGCTTTCCGTTTCGCTTCCAAAGGGCCTGGACGAGTCCTCCTCTTCGAACGGTTCACGAGCGTGTTCGCAATAACCTCGCGATTTCATAATAACGGAGACGACGACAGTGCATCGTTGCGTAACCGAGAAATATGCTCGCGCGTTCGAAAGTAGCGTCGCCGACCAGCGCGAGATCCACGCGAAAACACGAAGTGTGTTTCTTCATTGATATCTTCGTCCGTACAATTTTCTTTTAACGTATCATTTTTATCAGCCTCGTTGCTACCGACAAAACAGGAGAGATTGTAACACGCTCTATCGAACTACCCCACTTAAGTACATCGCTGTGCATTTATACAGGGTGTTCCAACATAGGTGTAACTCCCGGAAATGGGAGGATCCTTCGGTCATTTGAAGCGACATTTTCCTTTACACAAATGGTGTCCGCGGCTTTGTTTAGGAGTTTTTATCAAAAACAGGAACAATCAGAGACCGGTTAAAGCGAACGGAGTCCGACTCGGCGACAGGTCGCGTTTAACGTGGTGTTGCTATTGGCGGAACCAAAATCAATCCGCTGTAGCCGCGCTCTGATTGGTCCGTGTTTTTCGTTAGTAACTCCTAAACAAAGCCGCGGACGCCACTTTTGTAAAGGAAGATGTCGTTTCAAATGACCCAAGGAACCTCCCATTTCCGGGAGTTACACTTAGTTTGGGACGCCCTGTATTTATCTAGACTGTCTCCAAACATTTACCAAATATAACATTTGCAACCCTTATCAGTCGGAGCTATTTTAACTAGAACTTTAAACATTTCTTCCTAGTTAGAATAATTCCATTGTAATATATGATTCTTTTCTTTTCATGGATATGAAATTGATATAATACCTCGTAGAATACTCGAATGTGTAGTAATTGATTAGATACCAATATATTTAGTAATGTCGGAGCTATTTTAACTAGAACTTTAAACATTTCTTTCTAGTTAGAATAATTCCATTGTAATATATGATTCTTTTCTTTTCATGGATATGAAATTGATATAATACCTCATAGAATACTCGAATGTGTAGTAATTGATTAGACACCGATATATTTAGTAATGTAAACAATATTGTGGATAATGGTACATCAATTTTTAGCACCATTCGAGTGCGAAGGGTATTGCAAGTATCCGTTTACTAAATATACATACTTTGCAAATTTCTTATATTTTCATAAAAACGTATCACACTGATTTTCGATATTGTAGTTATACTGTACGAAAAGGAAGCTTGGAAATGTTCTGTTTTATTCTAATCTGAGCTGAAATTTAAGATGACGATACTGGACGTGGCATGTAAGGTCAAAGTTGAAATTGCTATTGCTCCATCAAAAATCAATTTTATGATATAATCGTAGTCAATGCGTTGTTAATGTTGCACACTGGATCACTCCGATTCCACGAAGAGAATGCAAAATTGATTTGAATCGCGCGCCATTGGCAACCTCATCGATACGCGTTGCTCCGACGGAATGACAGATGGTTTAAAATATTGTCTTCGAGCGTTACGAAAGGAAAGAGGCTAGGGTGATTCGAGGAAAAAAAGAAATCTCCGGTTTCTTCTCGAGGGAAGGGTCGAAGCGAAGCGGTTGCAGCCGCGGACTCGGATCCTCGTGTTTCCAACGGCTAATAAATCGCATTTGGACAGCTCGGAATCCCGTGGACTCGGGTTCTTCGATGAAAAACATCTGTCACCGATAACCTTAAATTAATATCGACGTTGACTAAATAATCGAAACCGCGTAGGAGTCGTTCTCCCTATTGTATAGACTACTCAAATTACACGATTATTGTGTTCCGCTGGAGACTCCATTTTCGCCCGGAACTACATATTTCAATCTATAGCATCGAAATCGTTATTTAACGCTAAACCTTCCGAGCACTAAAGGCGATTGAAATGTTTTAACTTACAAAAACGACAAGGCTCCATTTACTCAGATAGTGTGCAATTTGTTATTACAACACGTGTTTGGATAAAGAAATTTATCGATTCAATTTCCACGTAAGCAACTACGTAATTTCAATAATAGTAAGATGAAAAATATGATACCAGTTGTTTAACCGGCAGTGTGGTTGGTTTAGTATTAATTACTCAATTTTTCGGGACCGAATCAAATGAATTCGTTCGGAACGATAAAAAGAGTAACGAGTTGAAGACTTGAAATTATTGTGGCTTGTCGAATGTTGGTAGTCAATATTTTTCATACTTCGGTTCATACTTCGTTTTTCCTCAGATTTTCATTCTATCCATACTCTTAGGTTGCTATATATTACCCTTGTCCGTCCACAGTTAGAATATGCTTCTACCATATGGTCTCCGATTAATGTTAAATATCAAATCATGATAGAGAGGGTTCAGCATAAATTCCTCAGGTTTTGTGCTTATAAGACAAACAACCCAATGTCGTTCTTTGATCATGATTACTCTTCAATATCAAACATAGTGAACCTGGAGACATTATCTGATCGTAGAATAGTTTCCGACCTAAGCTTTATCTTTAACTTATTAAATAATAATATAGACTGTCCCCCACTCCTAGGGCAAATTAATTTCTATGTGCCGGAGCGTGTCTTGAGAACGAGATCAGGATTTCAAATAACTAAATCCAAATCTTCATACGGTGCAATTAATCCGGTAAATCGCATTATTAATATCTGCAATAAATTTTGTAATAGTATTGATTTCTTTAATGGCTCGCTACAGTCTTTTAAAACTAAATTGCGCTGTACTATTAGATAATGTTACCCTTATATTCTGTTTTGTTCTGTTAAGATTTGGATAATTTTAGATTAAGACTTAGGATTAAGATTTTTTACGGTGTTTATTCGTTCTGTGTTTTTTTTTTCTCTATTCTTTGTATTTTTTATATATATATTTTCTCTTTTTGATTTGTATCTACTCACATTTGTATAAAAGGACTACCGTCCGTATAAATAAATAATAATAATAATAATAATAAAAATATTTTCGATCAAATCGACCTTGCTAGGAATTTGAGAGAAATCGACGACCACTGGTTCGGACGCGAATCGAACCGAATCGAAAGGGAAGGAAACGGGACGAGGAAGACTGGAGTGCACTGAAAGAATACGAAGGAAGCGAGAAGGGGGAAGAACGGTCCGAAACAAGTCGGGCAGAGCAGAGGGAACGGAGAAGCGGAGGAAAGAGAAAGGGAGAGAGTGCGCCTAAAATAGGGAGCAATAAATTGTCCACTATCTTCGCTGGGTTAAACACATTAAAGCGTCTTGAGATAAGGCCGGTTGGCGGCCCGTTTGTTCACGGGGTTCCTGCCGACCGGCATGAAGGACTGCAACGTGTTATCCGCGCCAGGAAAAGAGAAGAGGATGGCGGGGTGGCGAGGCAGAGAAGCGGAGAGGCGTTTCTCCTCTCTGGACTTCTGGAGGGGACCCTCCGATTACCCGATGCTCGATGCCGGTCTCAAGCGAAGCCGGTATCGGGCTCAAAGTCGGAAACCGGAGACGCGTTTCGCGTTTTCGAATCGAGAAAACCGGCGCTCGCTGGTCGATCGATTTCGTTTCCGCCGCTGCGAATAGTAATTATAGTCAGCTCGAAGCGAAGCGGAGTGGAGCGGCTTGGCGTTTGCCGGGTTAAGTCGAAGGTGTCGAGAATAATGGAGGCGGCAGACGGCGACAGTTTAAGAGAGCTTCGCCAAGAAGAAGGCGCCCGGTTCCCTCTCGAATTTGCAATTACTCTGCAATTAAGAAACGATTATTTTGCATAGACGACAGCGTTCTCGAGGCTGGAAGCGCGAATCGCGCCACGCCGCGCCGCGTGTCACCAAGAACTTACGCCCGACTAATATTTTAACGAGCCTCGTAAACCGATTCCAAGACCGAGACGAAATCCCCACCCTCCGGGCACTCGTCTCTCTTTGTTCCTCTTTGTCCCTCCAGCGACACCCTCGAACTCGCCATCGAGTAAGCTGTTCGAGGAAAAACGTACTTTGCATATTCACCCCAGCCACCAACGCCGACCGTGCCGACTAATATCTTCTTCGGGGCGATTAAGGCTCGAATCTCTTCGGTCGCGATACGAATTATTCGCGACACGAATCGTCGAACGATTCCGTGCCACGCGGATCGCGTTGGTTGCGCGATCTCTCGATCGGAGCGAGAAATCATTCTCTCTGATGAGGAGCCTGATGTAAGCCTTCGAAAATGAACGAACCTTTCTTGGAATCGATGGGTTGAACCTGTTGAGGACGGGTTACTGTATAAAAGAACACGTTAAAATGAAAAACAGTTTTAATGAGAGTCGTGTGGTGCGTAGCACGTACAAGAGACGAGTGAACATAAAAAAAAAAAAAGTATAGAATAGCGTTAGAGAAAAGACTATCGATAGAAACAATTCGGAGCGGCCCGTTTCTAATGCGCACGCATCAAAACGGAGTACGATTAATACGTGAAATAAAAGAGCCCGAAGTATGTGACTCTATGTCACTCCAACAGAACCGATCTGCTTGAAACAAATTGGTTTAGTAAGCCGTTGTAAAAATGGTAAGCGAAACACGCGATCGCCTCGTGGTAGGATAGAAACGAGGGACCGAAGGAACGACGCGAAAGCTGGAATTTGTATAACGAAAGAGTGGTAATGTTTCGACTCGCGTATGGTTGGAATTCACGGCGCGTAACAGGCTGGAACAAAATTACGAAATTATGGGAGAGCACGAGTTTGGGGTTCGCGTTTCGGGGGCAGAGTGGGATTCCCCTTCGCAGCCTGGTCTCGCGTTCCTTCTGCGGTCCCGTGGACCTTATGGACCTCGTGGACCTCGTGGTCCCTCCGGATCGGTTTGTTCTTATTGTCGGGTGCAAGTCGGCTCGGCTCGAAGCAGCTCGGCGCGGATGTACGCGGAGCCGTCGAGATAGATGGGAGAGTTTCGCGGTGCGCGCCCACATAGCGGCAATGTAAGTCATGCTTCTTTATGGGCCGGCCCGTGACCCCGCTACTTGTAAACCGACTAAAGATTCAGAAATAGCCGTCGCCGCACCGTATCCTCTCCCCTCGCTCCACCACCCTCCGCGACACAGGCTTTGCTTACTCGCTTCTTTCTTTCCATCTGTCTCGGACACCAACACGACACCGACACCGACATCGACACCGACACCGTCTACGGCAGATCGTTGCCGTAACTTATGTACCGTAATACGATCGAACCTACGGAATTGCAAGCAGCTACGACGAACAATCCGTAACTGCACCTCCTGCCCCGCTGCTGCGCTACTACGCCCACGAACTCGTTCTTCTCGCGACACCCTCTCGAAATTTCGCGATCCTTTTTTTTTTTTTTTTTTTTTAAGTAGAAAATCTCATATGAGATTTATTAGAACATAAAGCATATTACATTATAATACAAAATAAAATCAAAAACAAAAACATTAGGAAAAATACAAAACAAACAAAAAAAAAACCATTAGACACGTAAATTACAGGAGTTGATAAACGCTAAGATATAAACACACGCCTTAATATTAGGTTCGTTTCGCGATCCTATCGTACTCGGGAGAATTTTTAGACGTGCAACGGAATAGTTGATCCGCCCGAATAAACTGGGTCCTTATCTGTCTGCTTCCCTTGCACGAATTGGGTTTATTGATAACCCAGAATGCAGTTGCGGTCAGGGAGATGAGACCCTTAACCATGTTCTCTGGCAGTGCAATTTATATGATGCTCAAAGAATGGTGCTTTTAAAAAAACTCTATAGGTTGGGTTTTCAGTTGCCTCTGGACGTCTCTTTGTTTTTGGTTGGGCCAGATATTAGGGCTTGCCGTTGTATCGTGTCGTTTCTGAATGACTGTGATCTGCGTGTGTGAGTGTTTTCCAAAAAGAATAATGTTGATTTGTATGCCATTTTGCTTGATTTATTTTGTATTTTTTTTTTCATGTATTACCGTCAAAAGTTGTAATAAATCTTTTCTAAGATTTTCTTCAATAAAAAAAAAAAAAAAAAAAAAAACTGGGTCCTTGTCCGCAGAGGTTCTTACCTCGCAGAACCGACTGCTTCGAGAAACTTGAATCGTTCCGAATAATACAGCGCGAGCGATAAGATTAGTTGGAAGGCTATGTTTGTTACTACACCGTAGATTTTACGCATTTATCGCGTAAATTGGTGGATGTAATTTAAAGCAGAAACAGACGATTTGTCCTAAAGACAATTTCGGAACGTTCATACGTTATTTTTAATTTATAAAGATTCTTGAAGGTAATACGAAATTCTTATACGATTTCTGTCTTGTAGTTGACGAAGAAAATGTTTATTCTGCATGAAGATCCGCTGCATAAAGAAACTGATAATCGTAATGCTGTTGGATCATCGATAATCGATAGCAATGAAAAAAATATAACGTCTAAATCAATTCTTTGTAATCTATTCGACGATATCGTAACAATTTTTAAGCCGTGGTCATTTCATTTTCCATTTTCGAGTTCCGATGAGCGGGCCGCGTTTTTTGTTCGACGGACGCGAACCTATCGACTAGACTGGGACCGGAAAAGCAGAGAACAGGGAAGAAAGGGTCGGTCCTCTCGGCGCGACGCGATCGGCGATCGGAGATCGAACGCCTCGCGACTCACAATGGGCTTGGAGTTCGCGTGCTCGATGCGCCGCGTTTCGCATTTTCGATTGAAACCGACTGGCCGGCCGGCCGTCGATCACGGACGTGGACGGAGAGGAGGAAAGACGCTCGAGTCGCGGCGAATGGAATCGGAATCGGAATGAGAATCGGAATCCCAATCGGAATATGTGCCGGTAGCAGGGAATCAATGCCGCGATGGGAATAATATTACTGGTCGCTATCAGCGTCGCAACGCGCGTCAAACCTATTCACGATCAATGATATCTCTCGCGCAGAGACGAGCAAACGGTCTTGATTATTCACCGCTCTTACGTATCGGAGATCGCCGATCGGAGGCCGCTCGACGAAATAAGGACCGATACACGCGAGCGACGCGACGCTGCAACACCGATACTCTGTGATTCCGAATAATTCGAAATAGAAGCCTGTCGAATCGAACTGCAATACCGTTGTGTCACCTTCGCGCCACTTTTCTTTGTCACTTTTTCGACAGCAGCGACGACACCTCTGACACAACACTCGCATCGTGCGATCTGATCTTAACCCCTTGCCCTACAATATCGCGTAGACTCGGTTCAGAATCTCCACCACGAGTCTGATAAACTGATGAATATGTATGTTATTAATTATACTATAAAGCGTGTTAGATAAACATCTATACACTAGATCGCGCGTAAGTCGGCGTTACCGAATAGCCATTAACGAGCCGCTCTACAGGGTGTCCCAAAACTAGTGTAGGAGCGGAAAATGGGAGGTTCCTTGGGTCATTTGAAGCGACATTTTCCTTTACAAAAATGACGTACGGCGCTTTGTTTAGGAGTTATTAACGAAAAACACGGACCAATTAGAGCGTGGCTACAGCGGATTGATTCTGAGTCAACCAATGGCGACACCACGCCTCGCGGGACCTGTCGCAGAGTCGGACTCCGTTCGCTATAGCTGCGCTCTGATTGGTCCGTGTTTTTCGTTAATAACTCCTAAACAAAGCCGCGGACGCCATTTTTGTAAAGGAAAATGTTGCTTCAAATGACCCAAGGAACCTCCCATTTTCCGCTCTTTCACTAGTTTTGGGACACCCTGTATACAATGAGGATACACCGAAATTCGTAACGCGGTTAGTCAGTCTACGTATGAGCTACAAAAGGCGAACAGTATATGCGGTGCGGGCTAAACACAATGAAAAGCAAATGTAAAGACGATCGTAACGAATGTGAAATGTATACCAATTATTCCGTTAATAAATAAGTGTAATGTTCAATACGTAACAAAGCGAAATGAAATTCTATTCAAATAATATAAACTTTATCCTTTTTCAGGAAATTACGAACTACGAAACAGTTCTAGCCGCTGAAACCGTAAAATAAATCGTGGGGCAAGCGGCTAACCCTTAGAACACAATCGCATAATTTTTAGAAGTCATTCCGTGTACCAGCCTCTGCTTGGGGTATTGAGTATGGTACTCGCTGCTTCAATGTAAACACTTTCATTATAAAACAACAAAATGTTTGTACTCCCATCGTAAGCGTTACCTCGGTCCCAAGCGAATATCGTCTGGAATGTTGCGCGTGTATCGATGTCGCGCAAAAACAACGCGACTCTGGGAGGAGTAGCTCGAACGAGAACAAGAGGGACGTCGAATCGAAGGGGCGGTCGACGAGGTCGCGTGACGAACGAGCCTCCGGTGCTCTCGTTGAAAAAGCCAGGTGAGCATCGCAAGCTCGTTGTCCTAATCCGCGTCATCAGCAGACTCGAGTGCGCCACTCCACGTCGCTACGTGTCGAACGATCTCGAAAGGTTTCGAGCATGCGGGCGGCTGTACTATGCGTCCAACCGAGGGTTTAGAGACAAAAATCAAATTTCAAGCGGTGCTGGACAAAACTGTACCGCCGCGTCTTCCTATTTTCACCCTTCGTTTGCAACCTCTCGGTAGCCTATATCTGAAGTGAATTTTCACTCTTCAACTGTCTTCGAATATTTTGTCCCTCTTATTAACGCTTTAAACGTTTCACGCTCCAACAATTATAATTAAAATATTCAAAAATTTGTTAAAAACCAAAAACAAAGAAAAGTTAGTTAATTTAAATATGAAAGACCGATAGGGTTATTATAATTTATATTTATAATAATAATAACACATTTTATAGCAATATTGATTTTTTCAATGGCACGTTACAGGCTTTCAAAACAAAATTGCGCCGCACTATTCGATAATAGTACCATCATTAGTTTAGTTTCGCACTGTCCATAATTAATTAATTTATATTTTAGATTAAGACTTATGTTTAAGATTATTTTCTGTTATTCTACATTATCTGCAAACATTTGTATTAAAGGACTTCGGTCCGTATAAAATAAATAATAATAATAATAATAATAATAATAATAATAATTTGAGACATCGGCAAAGTGATCTGGCAAGGTAAGATAATCAACGCTTTCGGTATGAAACGATAGAGTGTATCCTAAAACTGTGATCGTCGTTTCGATCGTTTAAACGAAAACGGATTCTAACGGGAAGAACCAATTTCGAAAAGATGTGCTCGCGTCGACTAGGTCGAGTTCGCGGGGTTAGACCGCGGGGGCGAGCAAAGAGGGAGACGCGATAGGACGAAGGGAGCTGGGAGAAGTCGGTGGAGATATCTCGGCGATTCGGCAATATCGCGCGGTCGACAAATTAGCGTTAATCCTAGGTCGTTAGCAAGATTGATGCCTGGATTTCACTTAAGGGCGCAGTCGAAGGGAAAGTTTCGAGGGAATAGTGCTCGTAGACGTAGTCGTAGCAGCATCCTCGCTGTCATTGTCGTTCTCGTCCTCGTCGGGCGGCTGTAATGAAGTGGGTGGACCGGTGACTGGCTGGTATAACACGAGCCCCGAGTCCTGAGTGCTGCCGGGCGAAATACCTATACATATGCGTTCTCGTTCTCGTACCCGTTCTCGTTCTCGGAGACATCGAGCTAGGAGACACGAAGGAGCCGAGACGAACCGCTCGAACCGGAGGGTCGCCGAGCCAGAGGGTAGCGAACGAAAACGAGCAAAGGGAGATGTCTAAGCGAGAGAGCCATAGACTGCTCGAGAGAAAAAGAGAGAGAGGGAGAGAGAGAGGGTGAGACGAGAAGAGATGGTCTAGATCGAGAGAGTCGTACGATGACCACGGATCAATCCACCCTCCGTTGTCCAACCCTGGCTCTCTCGGTTGTCCTTGTTCTCCCTCGGTCGAGAGTTCCGCCACGGAAAGTCCAGTCGACGGTCTAGGTTGATTATCGACTGCCAACGATCTAAAAATTTCAACGCGATTGATTATTCCGTTCCCTCGACTCGTTGTTAAGCGGTTCGTTGCGGCGGCTACGGGCGAAACGAGGCCAGTTTTCATCTGGCGGCAAATCGGTTGGGCGTCGTAAAAATCCGAAGCCGAAGGTGATCGGTTTGCCACGCTCGGAGGTGATCTCGATCTATCTATAGTCGACGCGTCGACGAATTCGACACGGTCCCTCTCCGGATGACGAGAACAGCGAACCGATGACACGCCGCCTCGGGCCCGAATCTCTCAGAGCCGAGGGGTACGATCGGCCCGAGACCGAGCCTCTGCTTGTGCCTTTGCCTCTATCCTACTCGTCTCTTTTACTTTTTACCCTTTCCTCTTTCCTTTGCCGTCTCGGCTTACTTCTATTCTCCACCCTCGCTGTCTCCTTTCGTTGCCCTCCTCTTCGCTTCTCTTCTCTTCATCGTCCGCCTCCACCCTTCCTCTCTGCTCATCGTTCGAAAGCGTTCTCTTTGGTCGTTCGTTCGCTCCAACTTTTACGAGCACCTTCAACCGAGGAGCCCCGTAATTGCCTCTTTAGCGGTAACCCCCCGGCCGACTCTTCCTCCCGGTACTGGAACGCGTTCCAACCGTCGAATCGTCGGACCGTCGAAACGTCGAACCGTCGCGTCGAGTGCTTCTTTCCTACCTTTCCACCTCCGCCGTTTCTTTTCTTCCACTCGGCAGTCCTTCTTTTCTACCCTCGATGGTATGGCGGCAATCGATCTTTCTTCGCCACGCTAAACTTCGGCGGACCTAATCATCAAACGACGTCGATCGAATTTCTCGAGAACGAGTTCGAAAACTATCGTCGAATCTTTGCCGAGGAGAATGCTGGATAGCAGTCTCGGAAAAAGAAAGTGGTCGATTGTAGATGGTTATTCTCTCTTCGCTCCTTCTGGAATGCGCAGGGTGAGTCACCTTACATTTTCACCTGAAACACTTCCGTCGCTTTAACGATCCTCCCATAACGCGATTAATTCGTACCGCGAGAAGATACTCTTTCTAAAAGAGACGTGATAGCTGAACAACAACGCTTGTAAAGCAAACTTTACTCAAGTCTATAGTTTTCGGTGTTGCGATGAATCGTGATTCCCGACTATAACATTTTTTCAAATTAGAGCCACTGAAACCTATTTATTTCGGCTTTTACAATTGTACAATAGGTTTGCAGTTTTAGAACAAATACAGTCTTAGCAGCCCTACTAACGTTATAAACGAACACCTACACGTTCCAAATGGCATTTGTTTCGAGCTTTGAAAAAAGTTACATCAATTCCACACTTCCGAAATCTCGATTCGGGACCAGAGTGTGACGGTACGCGCGAATGCTCCGCGCGCAAGAGTGCAAGCGTGCCGGTTGCTCCATATCTGTCTCGAGCTCTTCACGAGTCACGTTTACGGCCAGTCGTAACGGTCGTACGTGCTCGTCTCGTAATTGATTCGTCTTGCTCCAGCCTCGGGATCGTGACGACATCTTCGAGAATGGCGATGATTCGCGTTCGCCGATCTCGCCGCGATGGAGGGTACATCCACGGGAGAGGGGGTACTCGCGAATAATCGAGGACGCGACAAACGGAATTGCAAATTCTCTGTCCAGCGCGAGTCGATGGCTTTCCAACTATTATACGTTTCGTTGTAGTTCGTTGTCGAGCTTGCAATTTGCAATTTATTCGAAACTTTGCTGTTCCACCTTGACTAACTTGGTGTATTTGAATATGTCGAATGTTTCGTCTTGCTTCGGTTCTATAAACGACCAGAGTTATTAATAATTATCAGTAGTTAACAACGTATATTGATGTTTTCAGAGCACTGAATCGATCTGATTAATTTTTGTTTGATGTATTTGTGCCAGACGATTTATATTTTCGAAGCCGAACTGTCTTGACGCAAAGAAACCTCCGTCTGTTGTGACCAAAGGTTTTTCAGATCGAATCAGTGCGCTGAAACCATCAATGTACGTTGTTAACAAATTGTCGATCGAAATAAAGGAAACAATTATCAGTAGTGTAGGAAATGAATGATTTGTATGATATTATTTGTTGTTTGAATGTGAGAATCGAGAATCGTGTATGTATGCGCGAGTGCCGTGATATTGCGATTGCGACACATCTTGTTTAATCAATATTTGCTCTAGAAAATTTATAAACATTAGAAAAAAGTAGGATATAAAAGGACGTGTTCACGTAGCGATTCGACTTTTTCTCGAGATACGAAACACGTCATCACGTTTGATTTAAATACGATACGTTTACGTTAATTTCCGTTAATTTCATATTTCAGTTGTGTATTTTCTTTTCGAATTAAAACAGTTATTCAGTTATTTAATATATTTTCGCTTACAGTAGTTTGATAATGAACTTAATGCTAATTCTATGACAATCGTTTCGAAAGAAATCAATAACGCCGACCACCGATGGCCACCAAGCGCCACCGTGAACGTCATCGATCCTGTTCCGTTATAATATATTTTTTTCGTCGAACAAGAACAGCTCAATTATATCCGTGACTTTCTTCAGCGTGGTCGTTTCCGCGCACGACAGCTCAGTTATCCAGGGTCGAACAGAAAAAGCGGCGACGAGCCCTCGACGACGACAAGAAGAAAGGAAGCGTAGAGGAGAGATCGTTCGCAGACTCTTTTCGAAGTTGCTACTCGGAATCGATAGACGCGCCGCGCCGCGACGGTGAACGTTACACCAAAATCCTGAGAAGCAACGTTACGACAGGGCTTTGACACCGTTTCGTGGAGTCGGCTGTATTTTCGCGACGGGTTGCTTCGGGTCGCGTCGTATCTTTTCATGTCGCGTATCCACTCTTCGCGGAAGCAGTAAAAAATCTGCGAGCGCCGAAGACGGGACCGATCGACTCGCTTGGACGAACTCTAGTGCCGAAATAGGATAACAGCCTTTTCACAGTGTCCACTCTACAAAGGAACGATGGTCGATTATCGGTTAGACTGACCATCGTTTTCGAGTTTGCCGTTATTCCTTTCGTTATAGCTACTTGTAATGAGAATGTGTTTGCTATTAAATAAACCGGAATTAAATTCCATGGTGAATTTGAGATTTAAGGGACGCCGGTTACAATCGATCTTCTTACCTTAGGGTAGAAACTCAGAATTAGTGCAAATCAGATTAATTCGTACCGTGTTATCAGTTTAAAATAGGGGTGGGCGGGTATCCTAAAATCTATAACATTCTTCGAACAATAAAAAGTTTCGGTTTTACGATCCGATTCAATTTAGACATCGGGTACTCAAAATTTCTAGGTAGGGTAACTGCACCAGTGAATAAACGGGCACCAGTAAATGAACGCTTTTGTATATTTCAACAAATTTTAACCCGCACGGCATAATAGCAATAAAATTGTGATTAAAAAGTTAAATAAATAGGAAAATATTGTTTAGTAATTCTGTTCATTGATTGGACTAGCATTATTCAATTACTAAAATGTAGTGTTCATTGACTGGTATTTTTTATATTTCTTATTTAACGTTTAATGAAGAAAAATAATAATAATTTCAATTTGTTTGTGATTCATTCATTTTTGACAAATGAAGTATAGGGAGCCATTTGGCATATATGAGATTCCTTTAATTCACACATGTTTTTTTACATAAAATATTTTCTTGAACAATTTCTTAAATGTTCATTCACTGGTGCAGTTACCCTATTGAACCCGAGAAAAATATCCGACGCGATACCTAAATAAAGGTGGGAGTTTGAATTAAACAATTATGCATAGGGACACTTGAGCTAATTGTTACATAGAAGCTACATGTATCTACACGTAAAGGGAAGACGTAGGACGAATTTCCTCTTTCTTCCAGGAGGTCTTGAACAAACGGAGAAGTTGTAATCGCTGCAGAAATAAACGGTGAAGGGTTAGTCGCTTCAGGTTGACCAGTTGTTGGTGGTCGCTCGAAAGATTCTGGCCGCACGCGTTGGCGGCCACGTAACATCGAGCTTCTGTTACGATATCGTGCGACGCGGCGGAAAGAAACGAGAACGGGAACAAGAATCCGATTGGTCGGCGAATACGGGGCCACGGAAACCGGTGCTTCTATCTCGAGTTTCGCAGCCATGCTGTCTAGCGAGTCACGGGGCGAGAGCATCTCGCGGCAGAGGAGAGAGGGGCAGCGAATCTCGTCCGGTTACGCGTTCAAGAGTGCAAGTATAAGTATATAAGGAAGAACCACTTAATCGGGGACCTGGAGCTCCGCAGGGCACCGAGGTCTTACCCCCGTGGCACTGCTGAGCTCGGGCTGGGGCGTCGTCATTGCCGATGTCGGCGCCGGCGCCAGCGTCGTCAACAACCACCAGATTTTGATTTAAAACCGAGCAGCGAAACTACTCAACAGAATTTTAGAAAATTTTCGGACACATTTCTCATACATATTTGTGATTATCTAAACGACGACAATTGTATAATTTACACCGCTTTCGACGCGTGGACACGGGCATTACGCAACCGCGAGATCGCATACAATATTTTCCTTGTTCGAAAGCAAAATCTTTTCGAAAACTATGACAATTCTGAATCTGTTTTATCATAGGGTAACTGCACCAGTGAATGAACATTTAAGAAATTGTTCAGGAAAATATTTTATTTTTAAAAAAACTATGTGAATTAAAGGAATCTCATATATGCCAAATAGCTCCCTATACTTCATTTGTCAAAAATAAATGAACACAAATACAATGAAATTATTATTATTCTTCTTTATTAAACGTTAAATCAAAAATATGAAAAATACCAGTCAATGAACACTACATTCTAGTAATTGAATAATGCTAGTCCAATCAATGAACAAAATTACTAAACAATATTCTCCTATTTATTTAACTCTTTGATCACAATTTTATCGCTAGTATGCCGTCCGGGTTAAAATTTGATGAAATATACAAAAGCGTTCATTTACTGGTGCAGTTACCCTACTTAGATTTCTCAAAATGGAAGATTGACGGAGAAAAACGATAGGTCTACAAAATCTTGAATGTGACTTAGAACAATTATAATCACTGAATTCGTAATAAAATAGAATATCATTGTTTCAAAAAGCGTGACTCGACATCTCCAAAAAATCAAAACAAAAATTTTTTGGTATCGTGTGAGGCCAATCTTACCATACGACTTTATCCTCGAGATGATTAACGTATAAATGAAAAGTACGAAGATATTTGTTAGCTGCAAACAGGTGAGGCAACGCTTTTCGAAATTCCATTGATTCGACCCCATCTGTGGAGAAGCGAGCATGTGTATAAACTTGGGCAGGTCGGTCGCAAGCAACAGCTCCAGTTTCGCTGTTCCGAAATCGACTGGATGCACAACCGAATAGGAATCCTGGGTTTGAAAAAGTTTCCGGACGGGTCCGCGAGCGACAGCGATAGCGATAGAGAAACGGTGGGCAAAGTCGGTTGGCCGGGCAGTGAAAAGCGAATGGCGACCGGCGAGTGGACGATGCACGGTTGAGTAGATGGAGGTGGATGGTGGTGGATGGTGGTGGATGGAGGTGGATGGAGGTTGTCGGGCAGCGGCGGCAGCAGCCGTATCCGTATTCGTAGCCGTGGCCGTAGCCGTAGGTATCTCGGTAAGCCGGTAAGGGGGTGCGGTAGTTCGGGCCACCAGGGGCCGGGACCACAATTACACAGAGTGCGGTGCCGCAAAGCCCTTTCAGCCTCTCTTCCTAGATGATGGATTCGCGTTGTCTTTCCAGCCTCCCCGACACATTGTACGCTCACCGGCCCGTGTCGTCCTCTGTTTACCGTCGCGTCTACGTGTACGCTTTTCGAGAATTGCTCGTTTCAATGAAAAGGAACGCGCGCGCTCCCGCGATCGGACAGAGACACCGAATCCGAGGGAAATGGAACGAGAAAGAGAGAAAGGAGAGAGAGAGAGAGAGAGCGAGAGAGAAATGGGGGTGCACAGGGAATTACACGAATCGATGGACGCAGCACGGTAGAAAGAGAACGCCCGGAGAGTTCCGCTCTTCATCGAGCTCCTCCGGATTAATTAATTCGTCGGCTGAAAACGCGGTTGCTCGCAAAGAAAACACTCGATGAACTTTCCTCCGCGCGAGAACGGTCGACGTAACCGTCCCGAGAAGCTCCGTTTCGACGGGGTAACGACCGAACCGACGCGACGAATCGGAAAGCAACGAGGCCTCGTTACAAAGTTCCTCGAACCACGGCGGAAACGCGAGCTTATGCTCCCGTTTCCGTTGTTCGCCAAACGGGAAAGAGACTGTACGCGGATCTATCCGGGGTGGAGAGAAAAACGTCGACAGCCCCGCTGGTATTTAGACCGCTGCCATCCCGCGTCGTATCGTATCGCGACACTCCGTTGTTCGTTTTCTACGCAACCGTAACCGCAACATATCTACCTACCCCCCTTTGCTTCGAGTCGATCGCTTCGCGCGCGCCGAACTTTCTCCGCTTGTTCTTCCCTCTTCGAGCGTCTTTCAGCCTCAGGTTACGAATCGCGTTAGAACTATCGGATGAGTCAGAGAATCTGGTCGCAGAACTGTTATTTCCTTATTTCGCACTTATTGAAACTAGACTGTGGATTTTGCGCATTTATAACATAAATGACTAGATGAAACACAAAATAATAAAAATATCAAGCCATTTTAAGAATACCATTATATTACTTCTAGCTTGTTAAAGATACCAAGAGACTGAATGAGTTGAATGCAACTCGTGTTTCTTGCGATCAATGCACAGAATTTGCATCTTGCGTAAAGATCCGCATTTATAACGAGTATTCATTAAAGTTTAATAAATGCTGTAAAGAAATGTGTAGTATGTGGAATTATGGAAATTTCGAGAGCCGCATAAAGAGGCCTCGAACCGGCTTATGCTGGAATTTGTTCGCCGAAGTAGAATTGAAGAATAGTCTCTGACGAAAGACGAACGTCGGAAAGCCGAAGGAAATCGTGCACGCGTATGAAACGCTGTGGAAACAGCGGCAGAAGCCGCGAGTTCCGAGCGCGAGCGTGGTCGCGCGTGCTCCAGCTAGCTTTCTCTTTCAGGATGAACAAACGTGGATGCAAAAGAAGTCTCTGAATGAGCGATGCCTACGGACGGTATGGAGCTTCTCCGTTATTAGCATCTACTCGGTTTCCTTGTGTCTGTGTCCATGTGACGCGCACTCCGCACACTGCGAAAGGGAACAGAGCGGTCATTATGGAGATTGAAACACCGTTCGGTAACACGTTCGCCCATTCTTCGTTTCGTTTCGCTTCGTATCGTTTCGTCAAGTTTCCCTTCGCTTCCGTTCGCCTCGTCCCTTCTCGTCCCGTCTGGTTTGGTCTCGTTTGCTCGCTCATTCGTGCCCGCGTAATCACCTCGCGCGCATAAAGGGAAACGTTACGCGACATTCTGGAAACCTGCGCCGACTCGGTGACAACCACGCAATTCCCAGCTTGTTTTCGTTCCATCCCGTCCCGTTTCGTTCCGTTTCGAAACAGATGACGGCGAACATGTCAGGCTCTTTTCTCTGGTGACGCGTCGATCGGCGAAATTGTGCCCTCCGGCTGAAAAACTGTCGAACGTTGCGAGGCAAGGGTTTCAAACGATTCGTCGATCATTTCGCTTTCAGACGCGCCTTTCGTCGTTTATGCTGAACTCTCGCTGCACGCTAAAAGTGGCTATAATCGTTGCGCGATCATAGGTAGAAGTTTTCTTTTAAATTTCAGCTGCAAGTTCTTGTCACGAGGAGATTGAATCCAGGACGTAGAAATCTTTACAGACAAGAACTCGGGAGGCTTGACTCAATTTCGAAATGCGTGAATCAATGTGAAAACAACCCATTGTTTCAGACTTTACCACCTTCCTTAAAAAAAGGATGTAGAAATCTCGGATGAAAATATCGTTTATGAGAAAGAACATTATGATCGGAAGAAACGAATTTGTGTAAGAAAGAAACGAGACCTTTTGGAATTCGTCTTTGTAAGAGAATAGCACGGCGATTTTCGAAATTGCCGAGGAGAGTGGAGTCCGAAATAGCAAAAACGCCGCTAACACGCCTATGGATCGGTGCACGACAATGCCGATCGGTTCGGGTTACGGGTTGTGGGTTATGGGTTACGGGTTACGGGTTATGGGTTATAGTGACCGGCGGAGAAAGCCGAAGTGCACGGCATCCAATATGCAATAAACATACGAAGCTTTGACGTATTTAATAGTAACGTGGTCGTATAACGCTTGACACGCATGGAAGCCTTTATGGAGGATGAGCGGCGGCGATGGTGGTGGTGGCATCTTTGGAGAGCCGTCCGCGTCGGCCAGCACCGCCGCGATTCTCTTTCTTTACGGCGCGTTCGATCCTTGGACCACGGGGCCACTAATCGAGCAGGATCGAACGGTTCGCGCTGAGAATCGCTGACCTCTCTTCTCTTCTGCCTCCGATTCTCTTCGTTTCGTTCCCTCTTCTTCCGCCAACCCTTCTTGCTCTTCCCCGACTCCTCTTTCCTCTCTCCTCTCGAACGTGTTCTCTTCTGTTAGCCGGGGCCCCGTCGCCGTCTCTTCTCGTCGGAAGAATATAGCCCGCGGTTAATCGCGTGTCCGTGCCCTAAGCGGAATCTCGTGGCAGCGACCGGCACTCGATAGCTCGCTCGTGACTCGTCCGAACTCGATCGACCCGGACAGCAAACTCGAAAATACCGCTAATCGCCGATTAGACGCGCCCCAACCACCCGGTATATGCGTGCCTCTCTATTTTTCGATTTCGAGCGAAACCTGTATCTGCTACGTTCCACGATCGGGCTGGGACGGTGCAGGTCGCTTCGATCCTCGATAGAAATAGTCGATTGTCCTCGTGTAGGTTTAACCCTTTGTATCACCATTTATTTTACGCTTTGATATTCATTCTTTTTTCAAAGAAGAAGGTTTGATTTTTTTTGATTGATTAATTATTTATTAGCTTTCTCAGCTACTTTGGTTTACATTTACAATACATTACTTTACATTTGTTATAACGAATTCCTTTAGCATTCTCTTGAATATGTCTAAATGTTCACATCGCTTTACTTCTTCAGGTAGTGCATTATACATTAATATTCCTTCATAAAATAAACTAAAGGTTCGTTGTATTTATTGTACGTCTAGTAGAATTATGTCTCGATTTAAAAGATATTAATAATATTTAGTTGATCTTCCAAATCTTCATCGCGAGCCCAACTCGATGTTATTCTTACGGAAAGTTCAATACGATATATTCGTATTAAATACGCAGTCGCTTTTAGAATTTGCATAGCAACCTTTCAGTCATCCATGGTTCTTTGTTTTCGCGTAAGTTTACGGTAACTCTCCCTTGCAATACTTTCGGAACCTTGGTCAGACAATTCCAAAAAGAGCAGAGCATATAGACAGAAGAGTCGCTGCAACGACTGTGTAAGGTCTCAGTGTTTATAGTCCAGCGTATCAGGTGATTATCAGCGTAAAGTTGTGCTCGACTGAAACTTTAATAATAAAAGCTTGTTTTCCTTCTTTCCAGCAGTTCATTACGAGTTCATTTCTCTCGCGCGGCGTTAGGGCATCGTAAACGTTAAGGATAGCGGGACGTTGGACGATGTTCTTGAGAATGGCGAATTTCTCGGGGAGGGGAATAGTAATCTCGCGGCGATGAAGATAACCGGCATCGATAGGAGATCCCGATGAAATTGACACGTCCATCTATCATTCGACATATGCATGGTATGCATGGGAAAGGACGGGGACACCGGCGTGACGTAGCCCTGACCATGCATAATTCACGATATCTCCGGCGACCAGCCCGAAATCTCGAATAATAGTCGGCCCGCCCGGTTTCGTCGGGTCCGGTTCGGTTTCGGTTTCGTTGGACTCGGCTCGACTCGACCCGAACCGGGCTCTCTTTCCTTCGAAACTTTTCCTCTTCGATTTATCGGGGGACCACAGTTGGCCTGCTCCCCCTTCGATTCTCGACTCTCGGCTGGTTTTCCCTCGAACCTTTTTGCCATTTGCCTTTTACCACGCAAATATCGTGGAATATTCTATTCTGTTTTGTTCTACGAGGAGGTCCACCGAACGCGTTCCTCTCGTTTTCTTCCTAGATTATCACCGAAAGTTTTTTTTTT
This sequence comes from Lasioglossum villosulum, assembly GCA_963971365.1. Lineage (NCBI taxonomy): Eukaryota > Metazoa > Arthropoda > Insecta > Hymenoptera > Halictidae > Lasioglossum > Lasioglossum villosulum. The sequence continues at coordinate 7,586,528 of OZ020497.1, forward strand.
TTTTTTTTTTTATTGAGCCACTGAAACCTATTTTAGGTTTATTTCGGCTTTAACAAAAATACACTAGTTATACAGTTTGAGTACATTTACAATATGACTAACCACTAGAGATGCAGATCACAATCATTAAGAAACTGAAAAATATATTCACAGGCTTTGACATTTGGTTCTGCAAAAAAGAGATCCGCTTTTAATGGTAAGAAAAACTTAATTTTACGTAAATTATTTATAAGTTTAATTCTTTGGTATTCATATAAACAACACTGCCACAAAACGTGATCCAAATCCTCAGAAGCTGAGTTGCACTTACAACTAGGATCATCAATAATATTTACACGATGAAGAGAGGCAGCTAAGTTGTAATGATTGGCCCTGATACGATTAACAGTGGATATAAAGCATCTTTTTAAGGAAACATCTTGAGTAAACCAAGGAGATTGCCTAGAGTTAAAAAATTTTTGAAAATAATGAATCCCCTTGAGGGTGCCTTGCTCAGTGATAGTAGAGCGAGTGTTGAAGTTACCTTTTAGCTTGAGTTGACAGGTAAAATCAGTGAAAGGTACTTGGGGTATGTCCACTACATTAGCAGATGCAGCAGATTTTGCAAAGGAGTCGGCGTCTTCGTTTCCATACACACCGATGTGGGAGGGAATCCAGAAAAATTTGATACTTTTCGAATTATCCTGACAAAAATTTACATATTTCTTCTTGATGTCAAAAATGAAGGGATTTGTTTTGATTGATAGACTAGTGGAGTTTAAACTGAGCAAGGCACTCAAAGAATCAGTAAAAACAATAAATGAGTGATTTCTATGCTGAATAGCAATATCCATTGCAATCACCGAAAGTTATTATCCCTTAACGATCCAAAAGCTTACTCTTCGCTGGGTTCAACGAATTTTCGTATGAATAGAAATTGTGTACTAAAGATTTTTATACTGTAGATAAAAAGCAATGATAAAAATAATACTTTATTGCAAGGTACGAAGAAAACGTGCTAGATAAACTATAAAATTGTGCTAAATAAGTAGATATTAACCCCTTGATCTATAATATCGTGTCAGAATCGTGGTGAAGACTCTGAACCGAGTCTAATTAATATGTATGCGATTAATTTCCGTTACACCGAAACGAAATGCTACTTTGGTTTGTTAAGGTACAGCTATTGAAGAACGTATAGGCATACAACAGATATAAATTTTCCCCTTTTTACTACAACTACAAAAATGTTCTAATCACTGAAATGGTAAAATAAATTGCAGGGCAAGGGGTTGAAGTATAATCTGTGAATCATCCGACAACTTTAACAAGATTTACACAAGTGCGTGTGACACTTTGGAAGACCGTTGCGCCTACGACCACGAAACAAACGAATCGTTTCGTTTTTCCATAGGAATCGTCATTTTTCGGTATCTCGATGAAGAACGAAAGATACCGTCGAGCAGGTAAACGACTTCGTAGATTTTCATCTAGAAATCGTAAAAGGGAACGCGTTCGCGGGCCGAACGGTTTCGTGGAAACGATAAAGATTAGATTTTACGCGTGTGAAGAAGAGACTCGGCCACGATGGGGACAGACCGCGACGATTTCCGGCATGAATATGCATACCGGAATGTCAGCGAATGCATAAGAATCCGAGGCTCGATCGCAGGTATCGAGTCGCGAGGCGCCGCGACGGAGCGCAACGATGCCGGATCGACTATGAAAATAATGAAATCAGTCTGGTCAGATAAGCACGAACAAACGGCCCTCGTGTAGATTCTAGTTGTGGATTGCTAAACGATGTTTAGTTCATTAAAGTTTTAAATGTTATCAATGCCAGGTTCGATCATTTTTAGAACAAAAACAACAAATGTGCAGTTAATACATGTTTCTAACGTTTCGATCCCGATGTGGATCTTTTTCAAAGAATCATTGCGTCTGAAAAATATTTTAAGTGATATATCGAAATAAGAATTTGCATGTATCAATTGCACATTTGTTGTTTTTGATCTAAAAATGATCGAATCTGCGCCGATAACATTTAAAACTTTAATTATCAAAAATTTCGATCGAGAAGAATTCGCCTTTTATGATGTTTAGTTCACCTGAAGCACCGTTCTCTGAACTTCAACATCGATACCCCTTCGTTTAAGTGCAATGCGAGGGTGAAAAATTCCTTCTCGCTTGCTTTAACTCGTTAAGGGAAAATTATTTTTCGTGAGTGATTTTTGCAAACATATGTTTGAGCGATACGTCACGAGCAACACTAGGTTCGAATCGTCTATGTAGTTTCTGTTGCATTCTATGGGCAATATTATCATTTCGCACAATAGTCCACGGTCCACTAAATATGCATAGCGTTATGAAAAAAACGATAGTCGGTTCTATTTGTTCGGAGCAGGTGATTGCCCCATTAGCCGCGGGTCATCGCGAGGCGACAGAACTCGCCTTTTCCTTCGTCGGAACGCCAATCTTTCCCTCGACCGGTCAAGAATTAGGTTCGAGAGGTCTCCCCTCGACCCCTGGCCTAATTTCTTTCGGCCCATCGAATATTCCGCACGGTGAACACTTTGTGTCCGCGTACATAGTTGGTGCACCGGTCGAGAACGGGACTGACCCGACCTCCTCACGATGTGTCGCAGGCATGCTCGACGTTTTATTTTGGGCGTGACACGCACGGCGCACGACCATGCGGAAAGAACGAAGGTCTGTCGCGACACGTTCATCGTTTCATTCTATCTAGAGTAGTCTAGGCTGTTTCAGCCGCGGGAAAATGTCTTTTACCTCCCTACGATCTTATGATTTGTGAACCTTCCGCATAAACCAACGAAATAGAAGTGAGTCAACAGAACGCGTACGAGAAAGGAGCTAGAAGCATCGAGTTATCACTATAAATGCACAAATTATTTAGCTCTCCCAATCGGATGAATAGTCGCTAAACTTTGATGCATTTATAGCGGAAACAAGTTGGTGCAATTTAAAATGGTTAAAATTTTAAAGAATATTCTAATTGTAAGGTTATTAAAGAGAATGAGAAGATTTCTGAAATCTCACTGTTTATATCTGTAGTGTTGATATTGTACTTGAAAATGTTCTTTGCGTTGAATCCGTCCTGGTTCGTAAGTCATTTTTGTCATGGTAGCATGCACAACCAAGTGCATGCTGCTAATAATCCCATGTGGAGTTTCAATGCTTCTTCAATTTTTGTTTTGCATAAAAAGATCCGCTAGAAAAAGACACTGGCCAGTGGGTAGAGGATTTTCTTTCAAAATCAAAATTATTTGAATCGGTTACATCAGGTAAAATATCGGTAAAATCAGGGGTTAAACTTTCCGAATAATTTGATCAAGACGGAAATAAAATCCAGTGATCGACAAACGAAACAAACTCGGTATAGCGTATGCAAGAAAGAGCCATCCCGATTCCCGTGGAATGCCGTTACCTCCACTAAATCATCGGTCGGTCGAGAACGGATCCGAATGGACGGATATTGTGTGGTGTATGGGCCGTGGGGTAGAATCGACTCGCACTTGCATACGTAATAATAGCATAAACCTGAGGGGTGTCTCCTTTAGGTAAGCTCTCCCCTTGCGCGGGAAATTTAGTATAAAGCTGACAAAATCGCTGCCAGCCAGTTTCCCTATGCTCGCACCCCTCCACCGATGCGGTGCGGCGACTACGGAAAATCCAAATGGTCATCGTAAATAGAAAATCCGTTTTTTCCTGCCGTATCCGTGCGAAATGCGATCGTCGTGTTTATTACGGCGTGTAAAGCCACGCGGCCCATTCTAGGGGTGCCCTCGGCTCTGATCTCTACGTCGATCGGGGAACATTTCCATTATTCTTTTTCTACCACTGTAGAAAAGTCTAAAGAAATATATTGATTCTGCAACGCAAACTAGATGCTTTTATTCCAACAATCATCAGTTTAAACGAACGAGTTTGTCACGCAGCAAGACAGGGTAGTTTAATTAAGATCTGCGATTATATTAGACTTTTTTTTAGAGTGTCCCTTTTCACATTATTATATTGGTATATTTTAGTTACCGAGGACCCGTTATTCACATTACACAGGACAACCCATACACCCACAGTACCACGCCTGTTCTTTCCTTCAATGCGATTATATTAGACTACTATGTATCACGTGAAAGAAAAATGCTTCAACGTTCTTAATGGTACTAACTGGTGATTAGCTTTGATTCGAGCGTGATTCAGATACGTATCTCGGAGGAAAGAAATATATATGCAGTATTATTACTGCGGTGTCAATTGGCTAGGAGCTGTGAATTAGTTCTAATGTAGGCACTGGTACAAATTCGACAACTCTCTGTTATAATGTATGAATTCCTCGTTCCGAGCATCGTGTATCGTCGATTCCGGAATCGACACGAAAAATCATGAATGGTCATGGATTACCGATTTGAAAAATTGCAGATGCATTCGGGGAATCGGCGCGACGATGCATCGCGATGGCGAGATAAGCTGGGGTTCGCAGCGAGCTCGTGCCGACGCGAGATCGCTCGATGTTGGGAACGCATGACGGCTACTCGACACTCGACACTCCGGGCCGTTAGGCGCGCGTAACACCCGTGCTTGTACTCTTAATATCGCTCCATTAGCCTCAATTAAACGGACAGTTAAGTACGCATTCCAAGCATAGCGGGGCCTTCGCGGAGACACGAGCGCCGAGTTGGCCCTCCTTGCCCCGATTCTTCTACCCTTTCCTCGCGATCGCATTCGTCGAACCACGCCTCTCGTTCGAGTCGATTTGTTATTTTAAGAAGACCAGGCGAGACGACATTGCGACGAGGCGTGACGAGTCCGTTCAATAGAAATCTTCGTCTTCCCCGATGCGTGCGAGCTAACAAATTTCTATCCGATCGGGGATTCGTGGTGATGCGACGCGACCACGACGCGACGATGGCTGCAGGGGTTGGACATAACGGTGAGAACGTTTCACATGCTCAGAAAATTCCTTATCAATTTACAGAGTGTCCCGAACTTAAATGGCAAAACTTCAGGAGCGTGTAAGGGACCGAAAAATTAAGATAAAAAGATTTTCTCGTTTTTGCTTCGTTTTTGGAGAAATTTGCGAAAAAAGAAACAAAACAAGTTTTCATTTTTGTACTTAGTTATTTGCATTTTACTTACGTTAACATCTATTTAATGTAGATATTGTTCAAAATGTTACCCTCTTAGACAAAGCATTACATCTACCACTGACTTGATACATTGCAGCTGAACATTGTTCTGGTGATATTTGGTGTACTGCTTCTATGATTCGGTCTCTTAATTGCTCTCTTGAATTGATTAGCACCGAATAAACTTTCTGCTTCAAGGTTACCCATACGAAGAAATCCATGGGTGTCGTATCAGGTGATCGGGGTGGCCAAGGTACTATTCCTCCACGTCCAATTCATCGTTGTGGATAATTTATATTCAGCCAAGCTCGAGCAGCGATTTTCTCCAAAACGAATCAAAAACGAGCAAATCTCTAAAAGACTTTTTGTCTTAACACGCTCCTGAAGTTTTACCATTTAAATTCGGGACACCTTCCACATGGTACAGCTTGAATTCTTCCGGGCGTGGAACGTCATAGAAAAGTCAACGTGACGTTTACGATCATTTACTTTATTCACTTACCCTCTTTGAAAAGTAACGAACCGTACAGTGTCGTTTCATTAAGCTTAAACAGGTTTCCTAGCTAGTCGTCGTGGTCTACGTTACGGTTAACGTACAATTTTACAGCTACGCTAATCTTGTGATCGCGGCACAAGATTCAAGAAAGAGTAACCTACCAGTGGGAGAAACCACTTGTAGCGTTGTTGGTGGAATAATCGCTTAGATGTATATTAAGCTTAGACTGTAATTTAGTGTACAGAAGAAAAATGTATTAAAGTGTTACCGGTGGTACCAATCGAGTAGATTAACCCTTAGCAGTCGAAGGGTGATTCAGAGTCACTTCTAAAAATTGCTGTACCACTATCCACAATATAGTATAACCAATTACTACACATTTAAGTATTGTACGAGGTATTACAACAATTTCATATGCATAAAATGAAAAATAAATCAAATACAATGGAATTATTCTGGCTAGGAAGAAATGTTTAATTTTCGAGTTAACCCCTTGCCTTGCATATCGTGTCTGACTCGCGATGAAGATTCTGAACAGATTCTAATAAAAGTGTATTTTAATAATTCCCTTTACACCGAAATGAAATTCTGTTTTAGTTTTGTTAATGTATAGCTATTGGAGAACATGTAGGGATGCAATAGATATAAAATTTTTCCTTTCTTAGGAATTAGGGTAACTGCACCAGTGAATGAACGGGCACCAGTAAATGAACGCTTTTGTATATTTCAACAAATTTTAACCCGGACGGCATACTAGCGATAAAATTGTGATTAAAGAGTTAAATAAATAGGAGAATATTGTTTAGTAATTTTGTTCATTGATTGGACTAGCATTATTCAATTACTAGAATGTAGTGTTCATTGACTGGTATTTTTCATATTTTTGATTTAACGTTTAATAAAGAAGAATAATAATAATTTCATTGTATTTGTGTTCATTTATTTTTGACAAATGAAGTATAGGGAGCTATTTGGCATATATGAGATTCCTTTAATTCACAAAGTTTTTTTTTAAATAAAATATTTTCCTGAACAATTTCTTAAATGTTCATTCACTGATGCAGTTACCCTATGATCTACAAGAAAGTTTTATTTACTGAAGCCATAAAGTAAATTGTAGGGTAAGGGGTTAAAATAGCTCTGACTGCAAAGGGTTGATACAAATTGTAAATTTGCTGTAACGTAAGCGCTGGTCGAAATCTGACTAGCTTCTCCTAGAAGTTTCGTTTCCGCTATTTTATCCAAGCTGTAACCGACGATGTCCTTATAAGTAGCGTTGCCACTATATCCTCCGACCCCTGTACGTCAGGTGTCGCAAAGGTGAACGAGGAGAGGAGGCCCCCGGTGGCCGCGGAGCAGTTACGAGCGAGTTTCGGAGCGGTCGGCGCATTCCGAGAAGCGAATGGTCGTTCGTGGGAATAATTTAAAAAGGGCTCGCATCTGCGCGAGTTATGACAGACCGAGTCATTAAGTGGCCGTGTTTATTTTTAGAGGGAGCCGAGCTCTCGCGCAAAGTAGAACTCCTAATTGTTCTTGTTAACGCTCTGCTCGCATCTGTCTGAACCCGTGAACTTAAGACGCGGTCCGACCAGCCACGAATCGTCGAGAGTAACGATGTCGCGGCTGATCCCTGATGCCAGGCTCGATCGTGCCTGAAGACTAGCGAGATTGCACGATGGAAAGTTCTCGCTGCATCTGAGCGACCGATTCAAAAACAAAACTTCTTTCTCGTTCGTTCTCGTTCTCCACCTGTTCGTATTCGAGGAAACCCAGATAAGTTTTTTTTTTTTTTTTTTTATTGAGCCACTGAAACCTATTTTAGGTTTATTTCGGCTTTAACAAAGATACACTAGTTGTACAGTTTGAGTACATTTACAATATGACTAACCACTAGAGATGCAGATCACAAACATTAAGAAACTGAAAAATATATTCACAGGCTTTGACATTTGGTTCTGCAAAAAAGAGATCCACTTTTAATGGTAAGAAAAACTTAATTTTACGTAAATTATTTATAAGTTTAATTCTTTGGTATTCATATAAACAACACTGCCACAATACGTGATCCAAATCCTCAGAAGCTGAGTTACACTTACAACTAGGATCATCAATAATATTTACACGATGAAGAGAGGCAGCTAAGTTGTAATGATTGGCCCTGATACGATTAACAGTGGATATAAAGCATCTTTTTAAGGAAACATCTTGAGTAAACCAAGGAGATTGCCTAGGGTTAAAGAATTTTTGAAAATAATGAATCCCCTTGAGGGTGCCTTGCTCAGTGATAGTAGAGCGAGTGTTGAAGTTACCTTTTAGCTTGAGTTGACAGGTAAAATCAGTGAAAGGTACTTGGGAAACCCAGATAAGTAAACTGTATCTGGAATACAGAAAACGTATTATATCATTGTGAAACAATTCCAAAGAACTTATTCCAATTAGCGTTCTATCGCGTTGACTCTGCTCCGAGAGAAATTACCAGGAACAAAGACGAAGAGACGTCAGGATTTATGACGTCAACTCTCGTAACACAGCTAGAATCGTATAAAAGCTACGTCGGATGCGCAATGCGGAACCTTTATCGATAAACATTCTCTTATAATTCTTTCCCATTGAACGTCATGTCCTTTATCAAACAAGGTCCAGATAGTGAGATTTCTGTTCATAGAACGTACAATTCCGGGCAGAATTCGTTTCCATAACGAAAGATAACAGTTTGCTGGAATCGGTGGAAAAAAGAGGAAAGCGCGCGACAACCAGAGAATAGTTCTAAGTAGTATGTCACCGCGACCGTGCCTTGCGTGCCACGATGCCACGATGCCGCGATTCACGATGCACGATCCACGATGCACACGATGCGACGAGAATGCGACCGAGATGGAATATCGCGAGGGGGCTAAAACGAAGAAGACGCGGACGCGAACGCGAGAACCGACACTTGGAAACGAATGTAACTTTATTGCGAACTTATCGCTGTCGGAAAGCAAACAATGGAACGATCTTCGCACCATCTACCCTCGCAATCTTTAGCCTCTCCTCCCCCGTTCCTTTTAGTTTCCTTTGGTTGGCTTCCACGCGTTCATCGGACTTTTAGCCGTTTTTCTCGGGTCCCCGTTGTTCCCTCATTCTCCACCGCTTCTCTTTCTCCCTCTCTCGATCCTCTCTTTCTTTCTCTCTTTGATTCTGTGTGTTGGTTCCTCTACGCTGCGGTTCGTTCGAGGATGCGGGTGCAGGGTGGTTGGCGCCGGCAACGATATCACGGTATCGCATCTATCGCGAGCGTACAGTTCACCGATATGTAAAAGAGGGGCCGCCGCGAACCTCTCGACGCGACGGTCCATCGTCGACAGGTATCCGGCCTGCTGCGCGCATTCTTTCGATTCTTTGTTCCACTCTCGGATATATTTTTTCCCCTCCGTGTATTCACAGTATTCCTAGTATTCACCGTATTCACCCTGCTAACGATTCCCGCAACGTTTCTGCTTTCCTTCTTGGACATCAATAACGGTCGATAATCCATCGAGCACGAGTGCGAGCAACGGGGAATCATTTATTGCAATAAGACAATTCGATAATAAAATTTCTTTCTGTTTATACAGGGTGTACCAATATGTACTTCCTTGAAAAGGGTGATTCCTCGGATCATTTTAAGTAACCTCTCCTTTGCGAACATGTTCTCTGCGGTTTTCGTAAGGAGTTACTAACGAAAAGCACGGACCAATCACAACGCGATTACAGCACGGATTCCAGGTTAGAAAATCTGATTGGTTCCTGTTTTTCGTTAATAACTAGACTGCGGATTTTATGCATTTATGACAAAAATGAGTGAGTGTAATAAAAACAGTAAAAACATTAAGACGATTTAAGAACATCCATTAGTTATTTTCAATTTATTACAATTGTTAAAGAGTGGAAGAAATTTTTACATGGTTCTTGCATCTTGTAATTGACGTAGCAATTTTTTATTTTGCATAAAGATCGGCTGTCTACTAATAACTTCGAAAACGAGGCCTCGGAGAACGTTTTCGCGAAGGAAACAGTTACTTCACATGTCCTTGGGGATCATTCCTTTGAAGGAGGTACATTTTTGGGACATCCTGTATATTTCATTGGAACTTTCTAAATAAGTGTTGTACGTGGCGTCAAAACATCGCTATCGGTAAAATGCGTATTTCTGCCATCTACGCTTCCATGATGCAACAAGGAACGTGGTTCAGCTTCTCGCCTCCGCTGGCATCTCGCGATACTTGAATCGATTTCAACATACGCCGAGTTTTGTTAACGAACACTTGCGACCCAAAAGAAACGGTGTTTCGATCGCGCGCGGTCGGACGGATATAGCTCGCTCGTCTAGAAATGTCAAAGTTGAACACCTTCCGAGGATCGCGAGCCGCGTCGGGTCGCGTCGCGTCGTCTTGCGTCGAGCGATATCCCGACTACGGGAAACCCATGGACCCCTCTCGCAAAAGCTGGGTGTCTCCCGACAAAAGATAACGCTGCACGCACCGTACTGGCCAATTTTCCTATCTCCGTTAATTAATCATTAGTAATTATCAGACAACGGATGTCATGCATTTATAACAAGAATAAGAAGGTGTAATTTAAAACAGTGAAAACATTAGAAGAATTCAAAAATACTGTTCTATTATTCTGAATTAATTAAAACAATAAATAAATTACTCATTTAATTACTCAATTCTTGGCGAATTAATTAAATATATTAGGTGCATTAGGATCAATAAAAAGATTGACGTATCTACAAGAAGTGTCTTTAAAAATGTGTTTCAAAAAATTGATAAATAGAGCTGTCCCTGGATTTAAGCATCATCGATGATATAATTATAAAGTGATTCACTGTTCAAGAGTGAGGAAAGAAAATTAATTTCTAATTCACTTCAGTCGGCGGCAATTAAGGTAGAAGATTTTTCATGAAGATCCGCTGTCTGGTAATTACAAATAGAACAGTTTTAGAGACTTTAGAGATGCAATACCTGATCGAGTACAAGAGAGATTCAAGGCGATCGAGGCCCCTGCCTCCTTCGGCGTATCTCGATCGAGTGGAAGCTCACGAACTGACGTAATTTTGTGCGTCGGATCGAGATCGCAGCGGAGAAAACGCGCGATATCAACGTTCTCCGGTCTCGGTCGTCTAATTAAGGCAGCGCGTTACGACGCGAGAACGGGACGTTACGAGTCGCGCTCGGTGTGTTCTCCGGTTGATTTACGCAGAGGCATCGCGTTGACCCACGACAAAGACTTTCCCGGCCGATCAGCCGACCGAGATACGCGGCTCTTCGAGCACCGTGCTCGCCTTTCCGTTGACAAGACGGGGCCGCGAGGATCGTGAGAGAATTTGGATTCTTGACCGATATACGGGGAGCATCTCGCCTTTCGAAGAAGCGCTATCCTTCTACTTGTTAGAATCCAGCAGTTGGGAGATGCCACAGTGAAAATGGACCGGCTTACCGGATTCTTCGATCGCGATTAGGCTTCGGCTCGCACAGAAAACATTTGCAACTTCCTAAAATGATTAACGAAAGAATGAAACGTTCAATTGACTCCTGTCTCCATTTTCTATTTCCTCTAGTGATTATTAACCCACTGTAAGTCACTATATGTAACATCTTGTGTTCCTTCCTGAAAAATTGCGGATTATGTGTTTAATGTCATGTACTGTTAACACGTATTGTAACTATTAATGTTATGTAATTGTTCCTTTAACCACTCATTAGCATATAACATTTCTATTGTAATATTAGGTATGTAATATAGCTTGCAGAATAACCTCTTATTTGAGGTTGCAACTGCACAAATAAAAAAACCCACTGTAAGTCTATCTCGAGGAAAAAAAAATATTTACAATCTATTGAATGGCATCGGTTGATTATGAATTATGCATCAAGAAAGTGTAGTCTACTTAGAGTCTATTAATGGCACTAATTGACCATGAGTTGCAAAGTAGGTGCAACCTAGGCACGAGTCCAAACTTGGCTTCCCTTCCTTAAGAGCAAGATTAAACTAGTTACTAAAATAGACAATTTTACTGCTTCAAATAATTCGTTTATTGATACGAATAAATTGTTTCACAGTTTCCTCGGTGATTTCCTCCCACGGTTCAAAAGTAAAGATGGGAAAGGATCAAAGCACGCGGTTTCTGGGATCTAACGAGGGCTTTGAGTTTTAGCAGAAAAAAAAGGATATTTTCGTAACATCGATCGGCTCTGGAAGACCGTCGACGGGAGACGCTCGTGAAACTCTTGCCGGAAAGGACGTCGCAGGAACAATTTTCTCCTCCTAAAATTTCTTTGCCCTCTTTTCCTCGGTTGATGGAAAAGAGGCGGTCTTTCCTGTTTTCCTCGGCGATGGCAAAAAAGAAAGGAGAAAGGGCAATACTCGAGTCGGTCGTCGTGGTTCGTTAGCGGCTCGGGGGAGTTAATTAGCGAAAAAGTTAATTTCTTGTTCCCTCATAATCGGACGCCCCTGATGAAATACGAGCTTGATAAAGACGGTTGAAATTGGAGTTTTTGGCGCAGGGATAGGAAGGGTACGTCGACCGATAAATATATTAACGTCGCCTCTACGGAGCAAATTGCGAGTCCGCGTCGAATCGCGTCCTTCGACCGTCGTTGTAACGAGCAATCCTCGTCCGCGGTAAGGTGCGAACATTTCCGTCGAACGATGGGAACTCTTGCGGGGGTAGAAGTGGAAGAAGAGGAAGACGAAGAAGAAGAAGGAAATTCGCGAGAGTCCGAGGAAAAGACTCGGCTCGCAGGTCCTAGAAGGAAAAATATTTTTGTTTCGTTTCGTCCCACGCGGTTCGCCCGTTGGCGATGAACTTTCTGAATAATTACCGTCGCTACGAGCTTGATTCATCACTGAAGTTCGCCTACCTAAGATGCTTTATCTGCGCGTCGCAGTCTCTGCGAAATTAATATGCTAATACCCGTGTGGCTCCCTCTGCTTCAACCCCGTACACCGTGCACCCCGAAGCGCTCGCTCTCGCTGCCTCTCAACCTCACCCCATCCCTCGTCCTTCGTCCTACGTCCTGCGTCCTATCCGTTTCTCGTTCCCGACATCGAACCTGGAAGCCCGAACTCTGCCAAACACGAGTATCAACTGTCTCCACCGCAACCATCGATACTCTCCACCGCAGTTTCGCGCATGGAATACCGATCACCGATCGCCTATGCTACCCCTCTTGTTTTTCCTCCTACCGTTCCATTTATTCGACACGCATTTCGCCCACGGTGAGCGGTGACAAATATTTTTGGACTGAAAAATCGCGCGTCTGTCTTTTACATCTTCGTTCCACTCAATTAGGACACGTCGTCGGGTCTTTTCATTGGACGTACAATTTTTTAAAAGATCGCGAAATTGTATAGTAAAATACATTGGAGAACCGCAAAACAATAAACACATTCAAAGAGTTTGACTGATTAAAATGATTAAGAGCGCATAATGCAATCAATTTTTATTAACGATTTCATTAAGGTGATTGCTTGCACCCTTTCTCACCTCTTTCTGGTGCACTCGATAAAAATTAGTTCCATGAAACAATTAGGCAAAATAAAAATGTTTTCGGTCGACCACAAGAAACGAGAGCCAAATCGAAAATTATTCCTTTCTTCGATATTAAATGCATAAAATTCGTAGTCTGATCGCGATCGCCGCGTACGTTGTCGAATCAAGTCGAGAAGATTTGTGGGTGATTGTAATAGGTACTTGGTGGAAGTGCATTTTGACTGGATCGAACAACAGTTTCCTATTAGCAAACGGACGGTTTGTTTCCGGCGGTGGGTTTGCGGTTCGCGAGGCTAGCAAATCATTCGTCTCGGGAGGCTCAGCGAGAGAAATCATGCTCGTAAATTTTCGAGCACGTAGCCCATCGATTAACCGCGAATCGTGGCGACCGGGGCGACCAGAGCGAACGGGGCTCTCTTCGGCGTGGCGAGACCACGAAAAAATTGATTCGCCGACGGCTGGGCCAGTGTGTAATTTAGTAATGAAGTCTGTGCGTGGTGCGGGGAACGAGCTTGCTCTCTCGCTCGCTCGTTTGGTCGCTCGCGCGCGCATGCGGCCGCACGCTACTAAATCACGGGACGTAGATTGGGGCGCGCTCGGCCAGCTGTGACCCAGTGCTTTCCGCTAATTTGCCGTAACTCCCATCGTCCGTGGCATTTTCCATCGTTGCCCCGAACAAAAAAAAAAGTGAATGCCTCGCTCGTGAAACCTAACTAACATGACCGCCACGCGTTTCCGTCGAACTTTACTCTCGTTTAGTTTACCGATCCGTTCTGACCATCGCATATTTCCTGTCAAGGAAAGAGACAGTGTCGTTGCTCCCACGAAACAACTTTACGAATACACTGAGCTGATCTACGATACTGCTAGACGGTGATTGCGAGTCGGGTTGAAAATCGGTCAATTTTTAGTCCTTTCGAAAATTGCGAGTACCGACTGGGAGTCTCGGAGCCGACCGATAACAAGCAAAGCTCGCAGACGCAAAATTCTGGTGGAGGATGAACGGGTTGTGTACGATGCGGGCATCGGAGATTCCAGAGTACAATAAGGCCGTAGCTCGAACGTATTGGAAGAGATCTTGCGCGGAGAAGCATATGCGAGCACGAGCAGGAGCGAGTGTGCGCGCGCGCGCTATGTGGCACGCGGTATGTTGAATATGCTCGCTATGTCGGCTCGTGTTCCGGTTTTGATGCGTGCGAGAGATAAGATTGCCCTTTGTTACCAGGACTCGTGTCTTCGGGACCCAGGAACCACCACCGTGGCTGGTTGCCTCTCTGCTGGCTGGCTATCTTTTTACCTACGATCTTTCTTTTTTCAGTGTGTCCCTTTTCCTCTCTCGCACTCTCTTCTCTCTTCCCCGCCGTGTTCTCTTTCGGGACTTTCGGACGCTGCGCTTCTTTTCTTCTGCGCCACGCTAGATTCCTTCCGTCGAATCGTGCACCTCCCGCGGCGCGACCAAGCACGACCGGCCCGTTTCGAGGAACGCTTTCCGATCCTCTATCGCCGTAAACTTTCCTCGCGGAACGCGAAACGCAACCGATACATACGGTTACGTTGCTCCGCGTGTCGGATTTTCTCGGATGAAAAACGGTAACCTCCTGTCCTGTACTCGGAGACGTTCTCCAAACCTTCTTCTTAATAGCTTCTTAACCATTCTCCGCCTACCGGAAATAATTTTACAAAAGCCTTTCTTCTGGTATCTGAACTAGAGATAGGATCAAGTGTGTTACAAGTATTACTCGCAGTTAGCTGGCTTCGAATGTTTCACAACTTTCAAATGTTTCAGTACTTTGAAAAACGGATGCAATAGTTTCAGGTAACAGATCAATTCCATGAACCCCATTAAACCATTCAACATTATCCTCAAGGCATCTAACGTGTCTTTAAGACCAGCGTCTATCTATTCGTTGTCCAGGGTGCGATCTAGCTCAAAAGTCTTACTTTTTACGTTTACGACACGTAATTCTCATTACTCGACTGCATCTGTGTATCACTTGACAGCCGCAATAGGCTCGCGACTCTACTAAAATGCTGCCGAATAATGAGCCAGATCCCTCCCTAGATTGATCTTTCATCTGCCGATTTTCACTACTCAGAAATCCAGTCTTTGCGTTATTACGAAGATATCAGAAGTGAAATCCCGGACCCTTGCAATCCTCGTGTACGTATACATACGTGGTCCAGCGGTGTGTGCTCACACAACGAATGGGCAGACTCTGCCTTTAAAAACAACATAAAGATATTCGCGGTAGAAACGTTAGATTCACTGTGTTGGACTAACCCTGTATATGCATACGTATACAGGGTGTCCCAAAACTACCTTAGGAGCCGAAAATGGGAGGTTCCTTGAGTCATTTGAAGCGACAGTTTCCTTTGCAAAAATGGCGTCCGCGGCTTTGTTTAGGAGTTATTAACGAAAAACACGGACCAATCAGAGCGCAGCTATAACGAACGGAGTCCGACCCTGCGACAGGTCCCGCGAAGCGTGGTGTCGCCATTGGTCGACTCAGAATCAATCCGCTGTAGCCACGCTCTGATTGATCCGTGTTTTTTTTTAATAACTCCTAAACGAAGCCACGGACACCATTTTTGTAAAGGAAAATGTCGCTTCAAATGACTCAAGGAACCTCCCATTTTCGGCTCCTAAGGTAGTTTTGGGACACCCTGTAGAATGGTTTAATTCGATAGAAATGATAAAAAAACAGCACGCATTTTGGATGTAGTAGAACGTGACGGGAGAAAAGAACGGAACGGAATGGAACGCGGTGCGGATACGGGTTCGGAAGGTGCACGAGTCCGGGAACGGGTGCTGGATAGGGGTACGAAGCCGGGTCCGTGTAGCGTCGAAGCTGCGGCTACAGCAACGGCACTCGAGGCGAGCCGAGCTAGGGCATCGTCGAGAGATATGCCCCGGCTTCGGGTGCAACGACCCCGGTGACCTTTGTCCGGCCTGTGCTCCGGCCTGTGCTCCGGCCTGGCCCCGCCGGTGCGGTGTCGGTACCACCGAGGCACCGAGCAGCTCGATTCACCGTCTCCTACCACCGAACTCGGACTCGGACACGAGGAACGACAAACACGACTTGGCCGTGGCAACGATCGCGGCAGCCAAGTACCGAACGATCGTCCACCGACCCACCACCGACCACCAACCTACTCCTCTTCGCTTCTCTTCTTTTTGCCCGTGTTTGCCCGTTCGCCAACGAGGAATCGCTTCCGACCTAACGGAGCACGTCTTCGACGTACGCGTTAACGACGGCTTATTTCGAAGGGAAATCGAGCATGGATAGTCCGGAGACGTATCGCTTTCGGTTGACCCTTCACCCTCTGCGGTCCTATGTCCAGTGTGACTTTATAGTTCGTTCCGACAAGTTCTACGTCGAATTCCACGTCACGTTTTGGGAACGATGCCAATATCTGGGAACATGTTCTGTAATTCTATGTTCTGTAATGTTATCAATTTTTGGCCAATCTGATTCTCTTCTAAAGATTCAATTTAATTACGTCCCGTGTAACATGTGCTGGAATAAGTGGGGATAGATTTAATGATTTTAATCGAAAATGATTAAATATGATTAAATTCAGTATTCTTAACCACTTCGCTACCACGGACGAGTTATCTCGACGAAATAACACGGGATAACACGTTCCTCAGCTTCAATCTCCGTTAAAATTCCCTTCTCAGATCTAAGGGAATCAGCTAAATCAGCGGTAATACAAAATACTCATGACACCATAGAGAAAGAAGGTATATTTAAAGGTGTAAACTACTTTACACACTTCCACAACCGTGGGTCTAAACCGTGGTACAGACACATAAATCTCCAACGTGAAATTATTACAACTATAAACAGAATTAGATCAGGACATTACAATCTGGCCGGCTCTCTTGCTCGAACTGGCATAATAAACGATCCAAAATGTCAGTGCGGTCATGAGTCTCAGGATATTGACCATGTGTTATGGCAGTGTCCCACATTTGATGAACGTAGGTCGAAGTTTATCAGACAATTACAGAAACTGCAGCTTTTCCTTCCACTCTCATGTAATGTTTTACTATCCACACCTACGGTGGAAATATGTAAACTAACTTACTCGTTTCTGAAAGACTGTGAGTTAAAAATTAAAAAAAAAAAAAAGTATATATGTTTAGAACTGCTCGTTTTCTAACCTACGATTATCTATATGTAATTTGTATTGTATTATATAAAGTATAATAATGTATTAAAAAAATAATGTACGGCAAAATAATCTCTAACTTGAGATTCTACTTGCATTAATAAAAAAAAAAAAAAAAAAAATAACACGTTCCGCGGTAGCGAAGTGGTTAAATGTCTTCACAATTTCATACTTCGTCTATTCACGTTTGCCTGAACACGTCAGATCTGCATGTAGCAGTAACGTTACCTAGATTAGATATTACTCCTGAATGACCTCAAAGGCTAGAGGATAGGGAACCAAGGGGAACGTTCTCGATAGCAAAAATTTCCAACAGAGACGTATTCGTTGGTTGTTGGTCATGGATTCGCGTAACGGTCCCGCGTCGAACAGCGAGCGGCTGGAGTCGTTGGTTTTCATTTAGAGGCATCCATTCGTGGTAACGATCGGACGAAACGACTTTCGCGTCTACGTCGGGTCCGCGATCTAGTTCTCACGCGAGACCTGGTCTATCTACGTAACGAATAGGTTGCTCGGCGCGAGTTGACCGACGACGATGACGAGGACGAGGAGCAAGCGTAACCGAGCGGAGGACGGGATATCTCGAAACCACGAGCCAAGCTTTAATGACGCTATAAAGATCTGAAGATGGTTAGCTGGACGAAAACGGGCAGGAGGACAGGGAGGGAGAGGGAGAGAGGGAGGTTCACATTTTTTCGAGTACGATGACCGTCTTGCTCGCGATCGCGACGAGATCGTGCGACGATCCTGCTTCTCTCGACGAACCCTGGTGATCCCGGTGATCTCGGGGTAGCATCGAGCCAGAGAAAAAGTTCGTTTGGTTCCTCGCACGTATCCGTTTCGGTCGAAACGCGTCAACGGTTCATCTCGCGATGAGACGCGACACGACAAATTAAATCCAGTTCTTGGAGCGCAGGTGGCGGCGTAACGTTAATTCACCAGGCTCGTTTCGAAGGGTAGACTAATTACCGCGCATGAGAAAACATCCTTGGAACTTTACGGCTAATTTCACCGAAAGAGGGGAGAACCAGCGACACAGAGAGAACGCGAACGCGCGTCAGAGATAGAGCGAGAGGGAGAGAGTGAGAGCGAGGGGGTAGTCGAAAGGACAAGGTTCGCATCTTGAACGAGGTTATTTGGCGGGGCGCATCAACGGTGCGATACCTTTACCACGGGACTGATCTCCGCGATAACGTCTCGCCGTAATCGGTCGTTTAGCTGTTTGGTCGCGCAGCTGCGTGCCGCACGCTGTCCGTCGACGAACATCGGAAACTTCATTGTCTAATATCTCTCCGATCAGACGGTAGGGCATCCTAATTACAGGTGTAAAAATATAATTCGCGATAACAGTCGAAATAAAATGGAAATCGATTTTACGTGGATTACATCCGGTGTGGAAACCCCAAACGAGGAAAAAGCGGATCTATTTCGTTTTAGCATTCACGTATAGGTATATCTACTTTTACATGAACGTTATGCCAAAACTATATTATACGTTCTACGTATTTTCACAACTTCTTCTTTTTTCTAGAGTAGATCAATTTTAACCCTTTGAAGTCGAAGCTATTTTAACTGGAGAATTAAACATGTCTCGCGACCAGAATTATTCCATTGCATATGATTTTTTTCATTTTATGGATATGATAACGTATTTCACACTTTACATTTTCTTTTACATTGCAATCTTACATGAAACTATTAAATGGCGTTATTGAGGGTAACTTATTAGTAGACTACGGATTTTATGCATTTATGACAAAAATGGGCACGTGCAATTTAAATCTGTGTACCTGTTATAAATGTTTAAAGACATCGAATTACTTGTTGCAGCTTAATCAGATAATTGAAAGAGGAATACAATTTTTCTTTGGGTCCTGTTTCCTGCAATAAATGCGAACATTTTTTATTTTGCATAAAGATCCGCAGTCTACTTATTAGCTTACAATGAAAATTCCATTAAAAAGTATTTGGACATGTAGCACAGATGTTTCAAAATTATGCAGTAATCACTGGTCGGTAATGTGTTAATAATGTAAACGATGTTGTGAACAATGGTGTCTAATCGAACAATTTTGAATGGTGACTCGACTGTAAAGGGTCAAGAACGCTCAACTGATTTTCGTTGATGAAAATCACGTTGTATTTTCTACATTTAAAGTCCCGTTTAGTACGGAAAACGGGCTTCGCGCTGTAGACCCGACTGGAAGCTCGAGCATCTTTGGAACCACGCAGAAACCGTTCTCCTTCGATCCTCGATCGGCGATCCAGGCAATCTCGCGCGATTAGAACGAGTTTCAGCGGCGGGCACGAGCACGAGGAAGGACGCGAGACCCCGAGGAGGAGACAGCCGCTAGAAAATTATATCACAGCGCATCTCTCGTGCCGACGATCTACGTAACTCGCATACGTAACGAAGGAACGAGAGAACGGAGACGGTCGACCAACCGGCTGAACGCCACGGGAGAGCTCCGTCGTCTCTTCTCCCTTTCCTACCTTTCGTTCCCTTTCGTGTATATCTTTGTCCACTTCTTTTCATCTCGCCACAACTTTGTGACTCGTGTCAGAAACGATAATACGGCCGAGACTGCTATCGCGTCCCTCGGAACGTTTTGTTGTTCCCGAGTAGTGGCCTCCTTGTCCTAGACACGAATCCTCCTTCGAGAATCGTATCGAATCGAATCGTTCGAAAGACGCTCGGGTATCTATTCCCGTTACATTATCTTCGCGGACTGAAACGCTTGAATTGAAACAAATAAAGATCTATGAGCGTCACACGTTTGTGCAGGATGGACAGCGTAACTCAATTCTTGTCTATGGTGATGGTAATAGGAAAAGATTTATCGAAGAGATCGTTGATTTCGCTGGGACAATTATTGCGACGGTCGTATATCCTCGTTTAAACTAGACTTCAAATTTTTTATCATCGCGGTGTAATGGCTGATATCCAGACCAATCCAATAACCCGTAACACTATCTTTCATTGAGTACAAGTAGATCAGAAGATTGGCGACATTCGTAATCCTGCAATACATAGCCACGATGCTACTGTGTGATCAAGCTTGAATTTGTTATTCATAATTTCCTTGCTTACACTTCACCTGCCATCGAAGGTACCAAAGATATTTTGTTCACCCTATATTCTGCAAATAATCCATTCGTGTCAAAGTAACGGTTGCGTAGATGCATACACTTGGGATCTGAGATGCTTCCGATAGCTATACATACAGGGTGGAGCATTTAAAACCTGAAAACCGAACATCTCTTGCGAGGAAGCCGCAATCCAGTGTCACAATGGATATTGTTGTTACACGTTTGTTAAACAAAAGAGCGTCCTCTCGATATTTCCCATCCGGTTCGAGGATGTGCCAGGGTTAAAGAACCTCCGCGGAAACACCTCTTAATTGACCAGCATTCGTTAAATGTACGAGCTCTCGACGAACCCACCGCTCATAAATATAAATCGACTTTTTCTAATTACTCGGCGACGGAGAACCGTGAAACGTGGAAACAAGACTCGTTACAGGGATTATCAAGAAACGCCCGAGAGGATCTTGCGAGGAGACGCGCAATCTTTTGAATCTTTCCGGGAGCTGGTCCGATCACGTTGGTCGCCGTTCGAGATGGAATATCGAGGTGACCGCGAGGATGTTAACGGCAGGGCCTGCAGGACTCGGAAGCCAATCGATAAGGAACAGCTACATCTTCCCTACTTTCATGCATATGCTGATGTCACCCGTAGACTTATCCGGGGACGGTGGTTCGGTCGGCAATCGCTGCTCGTGTTTCCTCTTTCAGTCTTTTCCTCTTTCAGTCGCGTTTGCTCGGCAAGAGGTAGTTGATCTTTGGCCACTTTGATCCAGTTTGATTCCACGTTGATCCACACCGCCGGCTTTCCCTCGCGGTATAAAACGCGCCGATGGTTTCGACCGCCTTATCATCACGTTGAAAATGAGAACACCAATATTTTCGGCCTGTATTCGAAAAGTATTCTTGCATCTTTCGATGTCTGTCGTCTGTTTCTGCATCGACCAATTTTGATACAATTTTCAGGATGTTCGATGCTATAAGTAACACGTGTTCGCAAGCTAAATGCTAAAACGATCAAGCTAACTTTTCAAGAAAACTCCGTTTGTTCTGTAAGCAGTCATTGCTAGTGACACTTGAAAAGTAACGTAATATTTAACTTCCCGATTCATAGGGAAGTTACTGTAATTACCCCGAAAATCGAAAATCGATTTTTTAGCAGATCTTCACGTTTCATGGTTATTGAAGTCATTTTAGACTATTTTTATCAAATTGTTAGTATGTGTGTGTGTGTGTGTGTGTGTGTGTGTGTGTGTGCGTATGGCCGTTTTTATGTTATCAAATTTTTCGTTAACGTTTTCTCAAAAAGTAACAATGCGATCAGAATGATGAATGATGCAATCGATGCGCCCCGTCGTAACTTAGAGCTGATTAGATTTTGGTCCATATCGGTCAAGTAGTTTTTTAGATTTTTTAATTTTTTTAGTTTTTTTCGAAAGAAGTTCATTCAAGAATGCAATTTATACGAGAGGATGGAAATTTTCCACCGAATAAACAAACGTAATTATATATATTTCATTTTTATGTAAAAAAAAATTTTTTAAATTTAACCCTTTGAACACGAGCGGCGCCGATACGGCGTCCGGCCGATGTTAAGTAGCAACTCGAGCGGTGCCGATACGGCGCGGCGCCCGGCCGATGTGAAGTGGCAAGGATGCATCTTGGCTATTGTTTTACTAAGTATCACACCAAAACTAATTACAGAGTGTAATATTTATCAAAATTTGTTGTTTTCGACATATAAATGAATAAACTGGTGAAATTTTTTTTTTTAATTTTTTTAAAATTAAATATTTTTGAAGTACCTGTAAAATGTTCACCTAATTTGGCCGAAATCGTCTCGAGTTGCTGGTTCGCGCAAGCGAAAACGGCCTCGAGTTCAATTATGCAACTAATGCTAATGTTACCGCTTACAATAATCAAACTAGCTGGTTATTGTTGCTCGCCCGCTTCGCGAGCTCGCGGGTAGGACTGCTCTTTCGAGAGGGTTAGTGGTACGCATTGCTAGTGGGGCATACAGCTATTAATGTTTTTTTACCCCGAAAATCGAAAATCGAATTTTTAACAGATCTTCACGTTTCATGGTCATTGGATTCATTTTAGACTCTTTTTATCAAAATGTCGGTATGTGTGTGTGTTTGTGTGTTTGCGTGTGCGTGTGCGTGCGCGTGCGCGTGTGCGTGTGCGTGTGCGTGTGCGTGTGCGTGTGCGTGTGCGTGTGCGTTCGTGCCTTGCGTGCGTCCGTGTGTGTGCGTGTGTGTGTGTGTGTGTCAAATTTTTCGTTAACATTTTCTGAAAAAGTAACAATGCGATCAGAATGATGAATGATGCAATGGATGTGCCTCGTCGTAACTTAGAGCTGATTAGATTTTGGTCCATATTGGTCAAGCAGTTTTTTAGATTTTTTAGTTTTTTTCGAAAGAAGTTCATTCAACAATGCAATTTATAAGAGAGGATGGAAATTTTCCACCAAATAAACAAACGTAATTATATATATTTCATTTTTTTTTTAATTATGCAGTTAATGCTAATGTTACCGCTTACAACTAACGAATCGGGAAGTTCTTTGTGTGGCTCGTGGAGAGTCACACACAAAATAAAAAAAAACCATTAATAGCTGTATGCCTCACTAGCAATGCGTACCACTAACCCTCTCGCAAGAGCAGTCCTACCCGCGAGCTCGCGAAGCGAGCGAGCAACAATAACACCATCCGCGAGCTCGCGAAGCGAGCGAGCAACAATAACCAGCTAGTTATTTATTGAATATTACAATCAAGGTTCTGTTTATACTTGCAAAACGCCCTACACACAAACACAAATGAAATTTAATTGAATTTCAACAGACTATAAAATTTTATTTAAAAGAAACGAAATTTTAAGGAAATATGGTGTGACAAAATGATAGCACATTTAACTTAAGATGATATACAACAGTAAATCCACGAATTATATTTAATGCTTAATATTTTGTGACTTCTTTACATTTTATAACAGCCATCATTCGCTTTGGCAAAGATTTATACAGTTTTTTAATAGTTTTTTTGGTCTAATTACTTCCACTCATCTTAAATATATACAGCTCGGGCAAGATTTCCCAAAAAATGTTCAATAACATTGAGGTCGAGAAAAGTATTCTTTCACTACTTTTGTTAAGGCGTTCTTTGGAAAGCGGACTGCGATGTGGATAGAGGTATCGGCTGGCCCGGAACCGACGACGGGCGAAACGAAAGCAGCGGGGAAAAGCGTGGCGCGAACTTTTTGCAATTCGAAAGACAATCGAGTCGCGTGGCGTAGCGAACCGGTGAATCGAACGAACGAACGAATGCGATGTGTGGTTGCTTGCACTCGGCCTCCCCCGCTGTCCGGTCGTCAACGAGTTGTTCTTTCTCGCGCGGAACGTCGGCAACGCGCTTCGCATCGTGGCGATAAACGCGCCGACACCGACATCGACGCCGACACCGACGCCGACGCCGACTCCAGTGGTAGTAAAAAAGACAAAGATGTCACGGCACGGGACAATGGGCCGCGCGAAGAGAAGCATTATTGTCGTTGACTTCCAGAAAGTCCGTCGCGAAGGAAAAGCTCGCCGGGAGGACGGCTGGACACAGCATGAATACAGCTTTTAATTACATTCTGAATAGACTGGTCGCCTGTACACCGCCTTTATGCGAGCCACGATGAACGAGTGCGAGCGATACCACGCCGCTCGCGCTCCCCGGCACACCGGAGTAATAATACGACCGAGACACCGGCTAAACGGAAAAAACCGGGACGAGTCGATGTCTGCTGCTCGCCAATACGCTCTCCTATCGAACTATGCATCCACCGCAATCTCTTATCGCTTTCGCTCACCGCCATCGTAGTTTCGCTCGTAATTCTTTTGTCTTCTAGCTTACTCCCGCTAACATTGCGCTGCAATCAACGAATACAGTAAAGTCTCGATCTAAGAAAAAGGGAATTGCGGGATCTACGGAAAACGAATACCTCCTCCACTGCGGGGAATACCTCACGAGGGGCCGAGAAGCTGTCTCGATCGCGAGCACCGTTGAGTGTAAAAATGCCGCCTAATCCGATATTGGATAGAGTATATCGGTGTGAAAACACTACTAATCTAATTGCAAGACTTCTTTACTTCTCGCTATTTTTTATTCGACTTTCATCAACTTATTTGTGGGGTTTTTATATTTACCGGTTTAATTCTGACCCGGATAAGATTCCCGTGTGACTCACGAGACCACCTATCGGTAGGTACTCTTGTTCGACAATTACCGGACAGATGACGCGAATTCCCGCATCTCTATCAAAGATTCGTCCGCAGAGACCAACCGATTCGGAGAACCGTTTCCCCTTTTCGTGACGATTACGCGTCTCGACGAGGTAGGACGATATGTCATAGCATGGCTGATGCTAGACTATCCGGATGCCTTCCTTCAAAGAGAGTCTAAAGTTTTCCCATCGCAAACAGCATCGTCCCGAACGAAAACAATTAAGTACCATTTCCCGCGTGAAGTAACTAGCGCGAAAACATGGAAGATGACACGACGCGACGAGGGGTGGCAAGGGGAGATGAGGGGAAGCGTTATGGCGCAACGTTGCGTCAAGTTCCAAGCCGATACGAGCTAATGTTTCATTAAGACGAGCAGCTGCGTCGTCGGCGTTGCCGTCGCTTAACTTATTACACGACGAGCGCGCGCGCTCGCCTATCCAGCGACTTCGAAAAGCGTCACGGTTCACCACTCTTTCTTTCTATAAATCCGTATTTTCACCGTACCAAGGGTATCGAGAGAAAGCTACGTCACTTTTGAATCGATGAATGGTCTACGTCGTCCCTGTCCAAACTTCAAAAAATTTATTCCCTCCACCCTTGTCACCTAGTGCCCACCTAATGCGATACAAATTCACCTTCTCATCGCAGTGGGGGACATCGAACGTAAAATAATTCGTTGCTCCACGTATCAAGGGTATATAATATTCTGCAATACGTGTAGAAGCTCTATGAATCGCTAAACCATGTTTTGTGGCAGTGTAACTTGTACAACGATGAAAGGCTCAAATTAATTAATAAACTCCGTACAATTAACTTCCAGCTTCCAATGGACGTTTCAATGTCAATAGCCAAAACGTAATATTAAAGCCTGTACATATCTGCTATCAGATTTAAGCAGTTTCCATACAACCTTCAACATTTGTTATAATGTATTGTCCACTTTTTACGCAACATTCTTTGAAAAAGATCCACATCGGGATCGAAACGTTAGAAGCATGTACTAATTCCACATTTGTTGTTTGTTCTAAAAATGATCGAACCTGGCGCCGATATCATTTAAAATTTTAATTATTAAAACCTGTCCTTACTTTTTTAAGAACTGTGGCCTTAAAGTTTAAGTGTTCAGTCTATACCGTTTCTACCATTTTTATGTCTTTATTGTAATATTTATGTATCTTCAGTATCCTATTCAGTTTTGTAATTTTTATATTCTGTACTGTATGCATTGTATTCTGCATTATAATAATTATTATTATTTATTTATTTATTGATGCCGTAAACCATATTTGGTTTATATAGCATACATTATAGCATATAGATAGCATACATTATGACTTACAATATAATATTTTTCAGAAAACTAATGAGCAATATAATTATGTTGAAATAATTCTCATATGAGATTTTCTACAATAAAGAAAAGAAAAAACCTCTAGTGCTACTAAAAGCTTTGCCAGCATAATTTTGACATCACAGTGACACTAATTGGAAAAGTTGTATCAAAAAATGTACAGCATACTTCTTTCTAAAGCTCATTATCTGTTTACAGTCCTGCACGACGTTCATTGTCTGTCTCTCGAGTAGCCATCGAGGCAAAGAATATTTTTCCAATTCCGAAAATTCTCGTCGACGAGAGAATCGAAAAGAGGGAGAAGGAGGGTGAAGGAGGGAGTATGAAGCCAGGGAATTTTGTAGCTGCTGCTAAAAGTAAAACACTGTCATGGTCCCACATCGTTACACGTACATATAGTATATAGATGTAGTCCGGACAGCTCGGTAAAGCGGTAACTTGGTAACGCGGTAACGCAGGCTCACCTGACTTTCGTAAGCGGATCACGCTCCCCGCTGAGTGCTTTACGGCATCGCTTTTTTCCTGCGCCCACTCCCACCCTGTTTCTACTCAGACCGCCTGCGCCTGTTCCTGTTCCTATCCCTATTCTCGTTCCTCCAGGACGCTCCCCCGAGCCGATCCTTCGGGACTCTTCGACTCTTGTGCCAAGAGACCGCGACACGTCTACCTTCTGTATTACTCTTATGTATAGTGCGGGACCAAGCAATGGGGAAGTTTACCCTTTTCGATGTTCTGTCTAATCAATCATAATAAATATGTATTTTACACAATCCGTATAATTCTTCAAGCTGGCTTTACATTGGCCATGCAGCGTTTCAGGTCAGTGAATCCAATCCGGTTCTGAACCGTAATTGGAATACTGTAAACAGAGCATTCGAAACTGTACAATGCCGTCGTTCTAGCGAACAATCAAATGACTGGATCGTTAGTTGACTTTTCAATCTTTATTCGCATCATCAAGAAACCAAACTTCCACCGTTAACGAATCCTCTAGGCCAGAGGTTCTTAAACTGTGGTCCGCGAAACAATTTTGACATTGACATTGATTCGAATAACTAAAAGAAATAAAATACCTAGAGTTGGGATTGGGAACGCAAATAATATGAAGAGGGCCTCGGACTACAGAAGTTTAAGAACCCCTGGTGTAGACGACACCCTACGTGTGTGTGTAGATTGTAGACACTGACCAATTTCCAGTGAAACGACTGGAATGTAAATGTGATTGGATTAAATGTAGACATCGACCGATTTACAGTCAAGCCACTAGAATGTAATCGCTGAATCCAGCAACTGGACTAATGTAAACCCAGCTTTACATTGTACTCATCCTCTATCCCTGTCTACAGAGGTACATAGCTAGCAGTGGAAGTGTTTTCCTGGACAAAATTCTGATCGTATGAAATGTCAGAGAATACGTACATAACTGTGTTACAGGACCTTTAATAATCTCACTAATAAAAAGAACTTTTCGTTTCATCCAGGTTCAAGATTGGCCAATTTCGAGCACGGCGCTTGTAGAAAATCGGTGGGGCTGTTCCAGGTCAATTTGTCCAGAGAAGCAACGGTCGTAAGAGATCTGGAGGCGAACAGTGGGATATTTGTCTTGACACCAGCTATAACATTATCAAATCAAAAATACAATTTTATAATCGAAACGGTCTTGTTTCTTTCTTTTAAACAAAATTTTTTCAATGTTTTTTATATTGCAACTTATACATGTATGAATACCGTTAAATTCTTATTTGAAATATTTTTTCGTCAGATTTAGAGAAATTGCTATTGCAAACAAATTTCACGCGTAGCTGTGGTTAGGATAGGGTTAGCAAATTTACTACGAAGAACAGAATTGCGCCTACGACAAAACGGATTTTAATTCGAACATTTGATGTGACTTTTTTACGGAATCATTTGCGTTCGTTCAGTCAAGGTTTCTGAATTGAATGTAATTTCGAGTCTTAATAATAAACACAAGTTATTATCACCCATTCAAGTAGATTGTCACGTTTTGTTGAAATTTTAATTCTTCGTACTCAAGGTCATCCCAAGGTCATGGTATACTAGATTGCTGAATTCATCTTGACACGGGCTATGATACTGTTAAGTCAAAAATACGAAGTGCCAATTAAAAAAATGAAGATGGCCTTGACAATACCACAAAAAAAATGTTTTTCGAACTTTTCTTTTGCAATGTATAGCCAATCGGAAACTGATCAACTTTTGCTGCAAATATTTTATGTCAGATTACCGCAAGTACTTAAAAAACGTGAAAACTGTTACGTAGGATACCCTGTATATTCAGGTACATGAGACAAAAGTGTTAGTTATTCTGACCAAACTAGAAGCATTGCCTGTCGGCGCGCTAAACTTGTCAAATAACCAACTGTGAGGCGTCGCCGAGTGCAAGCTGCGCTCGACAAAAATCGGCAATGCTTGTTAAACGCTGGTGGCGAAACAGTTTCAGGGCGGTCAACGGAGAAAAGGAGGTAATAGGAGCGAAACGGAGGTAAAGACAGGAATCGACAGCTGGATCGCAGTGCGTCGAAAGTCGACGGATCTCGTGGGCGTGTACCTCGTGGGTCAAAGTTGCCGCGTATCGCGTAACGAGGGTCAAACTAGGTCCGAATACGGCGGGACAATGCGAGCCAACCGACGTCCAGCCATCGATGACAATGGAACGCGTCGAACCACGCCATGCCATACCATGCCACGCTATACACACCGCCGATCCGTGGAAAGAGAGCCGAGAGAGAGAGAGATAGAGATGAAGAGCAACGAACTACGAAACTATCGTATCGAATGAAACGCGCTCGTGCCGACTGGGACGCGCGTTTCAAACGATCGTAAACGTCTCACTTTGCCGGAGTCACGCCCCGGTGCGACGAGCCGCTTAATCGTTCCTTTCAACGGAACAATGCGTCCAAGCGACACGCGGAAACCAAGCGGACGATTCCGTTTTCTTCCGGCTGTCGCGAGTCTTTCTCCGGTTAGGAAACCGACAAATCGACTCGTCCGATCCCCTGGACCAACTAAGGACTCAACCGAAATTCCGCTGTTTCGTAACCGAAAAGCGCAACCTTTCACGAAATTGGCTATCGGTCGACACTCATTCGCACACCGTTACATGGATACAAGATCCTCGGTTACGTGAACAACATATTTACGAAGCAGAGTCACAAAGTCTACCGTTTGATATTGCAGAGGATCGTCAACGTCAATTACATGGTTGTTATAGTTGTAATAAACGAACTATTAGCAAGGAGGGTTGCTAAATAACGAGACACTGTTCCTGGACTATAGAAGTGTTTATCGCCTCAGTCGAGCTTCGACCGAGGATAGGAATGCGTGGTTTTCCAGGGCTAATAGCTGTACACAAATACACGCGGTGTATTTTATACCTCTCTGTATGCGCGCGTGCTCGACGCATGCATGAAAGATTAAGAAAATGAAGTGTGCGAGGGTTAACAACCCGGAAAAGGAAGCGGTTACAGCTCGATCGTGGCTCCCGGGATTTCGTCCGAGAACCGCTGAAATATTTGACGCGTGTAGTCGAACACACCCAGTATGTAGGATACGTGGTCTGGAGTGCGTGCGACATGCCGACGAGATTGGGAGGACGAACGAGCCTAGCCATAAAACACAAGCGAATCCGGAGCTTTATTTTATTTCATTCAATTCTTCACGGGCGACAAGCACCGCGGGAATATGGAATCGAGTTGTTAGGCGGCAGCTCGCGGCGCCGGATCACCAGATAGAGGAGGGTAGCTGGATATCGGTAGTTTCGCTAGCTGGGGACGATTCCACGCGACACGCTCCGCATAACCAAGTGGCCGAGACGCGAGTCTCTCGCGGGCACGCGCTCACGACAACTATTCGAGGCATCCGACGCTTCTTCGCCAATTCCTCTTCTTTTTCTTTCCCTTTCCTCGCTCCCCTTTCTCTTCCTCGTGCGCTCACCCTTGCCCTTCCGTTTCTCGGCTTGCAGATCTCCCGGGTCCGTTCGGTTTCTGGTCTTTCGGAGATCGATTTGGATCCGTTAAATTCGTGCACACCCGAGAGGATCAAACGGGTACAAAGAATGCTGAAACGGTTTACTTGTTTGTCTGCTTGGAACTAGAGCTCGAACTTTTACCCGGGTATATGAGATACCCGGGTACCCGAGTACCCATGAGATATCCGGGTAGAGCAAAACTACCCGGGTATCTCATGAGATAGCCAAGTACCCGGGTACCCGGGTACCCGGATATCTTATAAGACAGCCGTGTCCTCGGATACCCGAGTATCTCATGAGGTCTCATAACTGGTTACGAGAGCTATTATTACCTGTGCCACAGCGCCATATGCTTTACTTGATTATTAAATTAGTTTATATTTTACAAAAATGATATATACGACTAAGTATTTTCAAGAATTGTCTTTATTAATTTGGTTCATCCATTAATTTAATATGAATATTTTGCATGAAGATCCGCAGTCTATTCATGAGATACCCGGGTACTCGGGTAATTTTTGTTTACCCGAATACCCGGGTATCCGGGTAATGCTTTTTACCCGAGTACCCGGGTACCCGAGTAATTTTTGTTTACCCGGGTATCTCACGGGTAACCCGGGTACCCGGGTATCTCATAAGTCACAGCTCTACTTGGAACAGTTACACGATGAGAATGTAGCTGTATCGACAAAAATTAGCTTTTGCTGTGCATCGCTAGAACGAAGGAGGAGGTAGAATACGCGGATACAAGGGACGGAAGACGTCAAGAAGCAGCTTCGGCTACGATGCCAATATCGTATCTGTCCAATCGCATCTAGACAACGTGGCGTGTTCACCCATCGCGCTTAGCTTACCCAACGCCCTATCCATACGACTCGCTCGTAAACCTGTCTACCTACGAATCACGATTACTCGTTGCGCTTCTTCGCCTGCTTCTCCTGCCTCTCTCGTCTTCTCCGGTCGTCTTCTCGTTGTTCTTGAACTTTTTCAAGACTCGGACGACGCGACTGGCTTGGTCGCATCGCGTTGCCCCACGATCGGTGAAAAAATGAGACGCGCGAAAAAAGTAATCGGTTCCGTGGAAAGAAAAGAAAAAAGAAATATACGAGGAGAGCGAGAGGGTGAGGTTCAGGAGAGGAGAGGAGAAGTTGACGCGCTATCGATTAGCTGTCGGTTTATTTGGGAAAAGTAAAAGAAGAACGGACTCTGGGGAGCTTTGAAAGTTGACTCGGATTCGAGCTGGCAGGTTACACGAGAATACTCCTAAAACCATCCTCGATTTCCGAGCTCGGTAAGCTCGAGCTGTTTCCTCTCTCTTTCTCTCTCTCTCTCTCTCAGCACGTTCAAGGTAAATTGTCTCTCGGAAGAGAGACCAAAAGGCGTTCTCTATTTCGCGACGATAAGCTTGTCGTCGATGGAAAGGGGCGACGAGAATTCGACTCGGATAAAACGAGCCGTGGAATCGTGGCCACGCGGTGGTCTACGATGATTTTTAGGTCGATCCCGCATACGCTGTTAATCGATTAAACGAGCCGCCCGACGAAAAGGTTGCCGGCGCCCGGTTATCGTGAGAAGACCGACCAGATCGACCGGGTGCGTACCCCTATCTCATCGGCGACGATCATTCGCTCCGATTCATTTTCTTACCAGCATCTCGATCGCGAGGCGCTCGTGTTTCTTTTAACGATCCCGCTCGATTTCGTCATCGGCGCGAAGGAAACCTAATTTTTGTAGCCGCGTGGATGTTCATACCGCCCGTTGCAAGCAAGTGCTATTAGGCCTCGTACAGACCTAAACGGTTTGCCGAACCGTTTGACGAACCGCGCATTTCGCCGCGCCGAATGCTGCGCAGTACCGCGCGCATCGGCTAACAGCAAACGGAACGGATTTGTGCTATTTTCAGAATTTCTTGCAAACAACTATGGAAACTGCAGCGGCATGTACTACACAAAGAAATACAGAAAATGTTGGTAGTTTATTCAGTGAGTTAAAGTTTATAAATTATATGTTCAGGTCAAGACGAAGCATTAAAGACATCAGATTCGAGAGTACATGGCTTGAATGTTTGTTTGCCGAACCGTTTGCCGAAATGCGCGGCAAAATGCGCGCGTTCGTGTTTGTCGTTGATCCATCAGCTCCGGGAACGACGACGAACACGAATGTGCGCATTTCGAAGAACATTTTGGTAAACGGTTTGGCAAACGGATCAGCAAACCGTTTAGGTTTGTACGAGGCCTTACGCAAACGGTAAAATGGACATCGGAGCAAAAAGAATGATAGATCTAGGACACCGAGGGCCTCCCGATGGAATAAGCGAAAACAGTTTGGGTGGTCCTCGATTGGATGGGACCGGTCGCGTGTTACCAAGCGGTCGACTTAAGTTCTTTGTCCGCCAATTTGCTCTTGATTTGAATCAACCGTTTAATAACGCGAAGGCCTACGTCCGATGTCCGCAGCCCATTATCTATCATCCGCCGAAAAATCATCCGTCCGGTCGAGAGAACGGCGCGCAACAGTTAAACCGGTAAAATTGCCAGCAGCGAATTGTTTTCCTCAAATTCCTTGACGTTTTTCTCCAACGTGTTCGATACTGCGATTCCACTCACGGCTTTAATCGCTTGCCATTTAATATCGAGGCGGACTCCGGTTGCATCTCTATAAAAAATTAATGTACATTTGCGTAAGTTACTTGAAAAAGGAATAGACATGGTAATACTTTTTTATAAAACTAGCTGTACCCGCGACTTTGTCCACGTGTAATAACAAGTGGGTGTTACCAGTCAAAAGTTATAAGCAGAAAGGCGTTCAAAAGAGGGCGAAAAGTTGTCTTTGGTCACTAATGACGTCACAACGTTTAAACGAATGCACTTTTTCGAATGCAGATTTCTCCTAAATCCTTCCCGAAGAAACGCTGCGTCTAGTGGCTCAAACCCCAGCTGTCACGACACGACTTTATTACATATGGAGATAGAGATAGAGATTATATTCATATTTGTTAATTTTTATTTTAAACGTCGTGTTTCATTTTCTAGGCAATCGATATAAACTTTGTTTTTCTGCCCGGAAATCATTAAGAAGCTCTAAGTGGTTTTACTGTGAAATAAGTCATCGAAGAAGGGGTCAGTAATAATCGTAAAAGGGAAATGAGAAATCTGAAACGGGTAATTTTAAGC
This sequence comes from Lasioglossum villosulum, assembly GCA_963971365.1. Classification (NCBI taxonomy): domain Eukaryota; kingdom Metazoa; phylum Arthropoda; class Insecta; order Hymenoptera; family Halictidae; genus Lasioglossum; species Lasioglossum villosulum. The sequence continues at coordinate 7,619,708 of OZ020497.1, forward strand.
TGCCCCATGGTTCTAGCGTTGAAATCAGAAAAGGATGGAAGGAAAAAGTGGAATTCGGAGGCGAAGCAAGCAGTAGGAGCGAAGACAGGAGAACGTGTTGGCATTTAGGTGCGGCGGCAGCGGACTGTTCGACTAACAAGATAATTAAGAGTACCGTAGGAGCTCCGGGACTCGGGTTTTTGTTGGTCGCGTGCTTATGTCAACTCGTATCGGACGAGCTCGTTCTCTTCTGTCTTCTCCTCTTGCTCCTCTTCATCTCCTTCTCCATCTCATACCCCTCCCTGTTCTTCCACTCGGTCCGTATCGACGAAGAAAGTGTCGCGTGGGAAAACGATGCGACCGTTTGCCACGCTCCCTTCTTTTCTTGCAAGCATTTGTAACTCTGCTCGGAAGAAGAAGAAGTTGTTCGCGCGCGTGCTCGCCGAGATCAAGATGAATCCGATCGTTTTGAACTCGGTTAAAGAACCTTCTGCGTCGAATCGGTTCTTACGAATTCATGCTCGACAACGACCAATTACACGCTCTTGCTTCCTCATGTCCGTCTCTCCTCTTGCGTTTGTTTACCCTTTTTTACAACAGTGAGCGGAATTGCAAGACACCCAATTGTCGCGATAAGAAATATACGAGGCACTCAAACTATAATTGTGCTTTTAATCCGTCGACTTTTTTTCTTTTTTTTTTTTTTTTTATTGAAGAAAATCGTAGAAAAGATTTATTACAACTTTTGGCGGTAATACATGAACAAAAATACAAAATAAATCAAGCAAAATGGCATACAAATCAACATTATTCTTTTTGGAAAACACTCACACACGCAGATCACAGTCATTCAGAAACGACACGATACAACGGCAAGCCCTAATATCTGGCCCAACCAAAAACAAAGAGACGTCCAGAGGCAACTGAAAACCCAACCTATAAAGTTTTTTTAAAAGCACCATTCTTTAAGCATCATATAAATTGCACTGCCAGAGAACATGGTTAAGGGTCTCATCTCCCTGACCGCAACTGCATTCTGGGTTATCAATAAACCCAATTCGTGCAAGGGAAGCAGCCAGATGGTAATGATCCCCTCTACACCTATTAACAGTGACAACAGTCAAACGTGGCAAATTTAGCTGTGAGAACCAAGGAAGTCGGGACTCACTAAAAAATATCCGTCGACTTTAAAGCTGTACGAATGTATGTTTCAGTTTAAACGTGAGTTACATCAAATTCTCGGATACCTTTCTAGCTTTTTGGTTGTCAATCTTCAAAGGAACATTCAGAAACGAATCAGAACTGTTTACTTCGACCTGTAAATTAATTCCTATGGTAAAGAAAAAATGGTAAGCTACAAAAATCTAAAGATGCTCGTTCAAGGTTGAGGTTAAATACAGAAGCTTTGACTGTGGCAATTTCCAGGGTGTTTCTTAATTCCGTTGACTGGTGCATCTTGGTTTCGATTCGCGTACGGAGAATATGAAAAGACCAACACGAAATAACGCGAAGCCGCCTCGTTGGAAAGGTGGGGGGATGCTGGGCGGATATAGTTGCGGTGGTTGCGGTGATGGTTGTGGGTGGCAGCGAGGTAGACCATGGGCCGTGGGCCGTGAGCTACGCACGGGAGCAGGGGCTGGGGCTGCGACCGAGGTTGGGGTTGGGGTTGGGGTTGCGCATCGAGAAATTCGCATCCGTCGCCCAGCAGCCTCGACTCTCTCTCACTCTCTACCCTCTCTCGTTCGTTCGTTCTCTCGTTCTCTCGCATTACGTATGCGGAATGAAAGTGCCCGATCCGCCGCGGCGCGCATTATCGTCTATCGAAAAAATATGAATAAGCTTTCCAATTTCCGACGTTCCGTGACATTTCTCTAGGAGGGTGGGTGGTGATTTTCAATGGAACGCGAACGATACAGTGAAACGCCATCCGATATTTCGACGCGTTCGCCTCGTCTCGCCTCACCCCGCGTTCCTCCTCGCCTCGCCTCGCGTACACACGGAGATTCCGTTTTTTCTTCTGCTCGGGATCTGGATCTCGTGGCTCGTAGTCGTCGTCGCAGTCATGGTAGTCGTGTGGCAGTCGTAGTCGCAGTCGCACCCTCTCCAGCCAGATGTTTCGGTCGTCACGGAATTCTCGAGCGAACGAGAACGGACCGAAGCGCGAGGCAGCACCCGAACCGCAAGTTCTTTTTCGAGAGCAGGTCTGCCTGTCTCGACGAGGGAATCCGAGATGCGCGCACCCGAAGCCAAAAAAATCGCTCCTCCGTTGCGATGGAAGCTCGATCGTTTTCGGAAGGAATGTTTAAGGGTGATTTTATAGTGTCCGGCGCAGAGGTCAACCTATCCTCGGATACATCACCCCAGACCCTCTTGTCTTCTTGATGGATCGCGGCTCTCGCTCCTGCTCCTCTCTCCCGTTCCTCCCATTTTCTCCGGACCTCTTCCATCGGCCTTTTTCTCTCCCTCGACCGTAGACCGTAACTCCGTTCCTCGCCGCGCTGCGCTGGATCGTTTCAACCATTTGCACCCTAACTATCCTTCGTCTTCGATCCTCCACTTCGATGGATTATGCATCGTATTCTTATCTTCGCCGTGGCCACGCGAAACCTTCTCCCCTTTCCGATGGAATCGCAAAATCGGTGGATATTTTCCAAGTTTCAGGAGAGTCAAAGCATTCACAGTCGATATTAATTCATTTGTCCAGAAATGAAATAAATTATAGTGCAAGAATCAAACTTCACTGTCGAGTCACTAATAATGATTAATAACACTAATTATTTATCGGAATTCAAGGCTCAGTGTTGTTTGTATGTTCAGTCAATCTAAGCCAGAGTTCCGTCTCATTCCGGTATTTTTGGCAACGAAAAAGCTGACCATCTAGCAAAAGAAGCTTCTTTCTATAATGTCCCTTGTATTCCTAGCATTCCTTTTTCTGATTTATTTGAGTCATTTTATAAAGTCATGTTTGATAACACCCTCTCTTCTGTTAAAGCTGATGGTCTTCTCAAGGGTAAGACCTATTTTCAGAAATTTTTTAGTGAGTCCCGACTTCCTTGGTTCTCACAGCTAAATTTGCCACGTTTGACTGTTGTCACTGTTAATAGGTGTAGAGGGGATCACTACCATCTGGCTGCTTCCCTTGCACGAATTGGGTTTATTGATAACCCAGAATGCAGTTGCGGTCAGGGAGATGAGACCCTTAACCATGTTCTCTGGCAGTGCAATTTATATGATGCTCAAAGAATGGTGCTTTTAAAAAAACTCTATAGGTTGGGTTTTCAGTTGCCTTTGGACGTCTCTTTGTTTTTGGTTGGGCCAGATATTAGGGCTTGCCGTTGTATCGTGTCGTTTCTGAATGACTGTGATCTGCGTGTGTGAGTGTTTTCCAAAAAGAATAATGTTGATTTGTATGCCATTTTGCTTGATTTATTTTGTATTTTTGTTCATGTATTACCGTCAAAAATTGTAATAAATCTTTTCTAAGATTTTCTTCAATAAAAAAAAATCTAAGCCAGAGTTCGTTTTTCGCAGATTTTCCGACGATGTCAAAGTTGTCTGGCAGTCCAATGTTCGTTACATTTGGAAGTGTTTCATGTACGGAGTAGTACATGGACTAGATCCGAACACCATGAACGCGAGACCCGAATGCGATCGATAAAATAGTGTGGAGTATCCAAATCCAGTGTATAATTTGCAAGAAACATTTGCGGAAGTATTATGTTGAACTGGTGGAACACCGGGTGCGACGTAAAATACTGTAACGAGAGAAGATATTAATCGTTCTAGAGTTTTTGTTACCAGATAATGATATTCTGTTGAACGTTGCAGTTCGTTGTATCGAGAGCAAATCGGCGAGACAGCAGAGGCGATGAGAGCGCTCGCGGAGAGTGTAAGGTCGCGAATCCAGCGAATCGCGATTTCGTTCGATCGGAGAGGAACCTCCCGGTGCACGCGAGTTCCGACTTTGGAATTCCGTCGATACATCACGCCTCTGAAACTTTGTTCGCCCCGCCTTCGCCACCTCCACGCTCCGCCTTACCGCGTCAACCAACCTTTTCCTTGCCTTCTTTCACCTTTACTTCTCTCCTTAGCCACCCCCAACCCTGCACAACCGACCTCCCGCCCGCCTCCACCACCCTCTCCCGTTTCCGAGCTTTCTATTTTTTCCTGTTACTCTTGTTTCGCTCTCGGTCTTTCGGTCTCTCGGTCTCTCGCGCTCGGCCGCGCTCCTCTCCGCTTTTCTATCGACTCTGCTCCGCTCGGCTCTGCTCAGCTCTACTCTGGTCTGCTCCGTTCTGGTCTCGACGCGTTCGATGGTTGCTCGATCGGAAGCCGTCCAGATTTTCCACCCGTTGACCGACACCCCGCCACGGAATATCGTTATTCCGCAAGACCAACCCAACCGCCAACCTATACCCACCCACGGAACCAAAGTTTCGAGCTTGTTCCTCGAATTACCGACGCACCGACAAAACATTTTTTTTAATAAATAAATATGATCACGTTAATTTTTTATATGCTGTGGATTAGGTTTTAGGCGCGGAGCGAAATGAGGATGAGTTTTAATGAGCACGAGTGAGAAATATATTATGCGAGAGTAGATCTAAGTACAACAATGTTTATGTTTGACTGCGGAGCGTGCGAGGATCGAGTGAACGAATGAGACAGTATGTATCGAGAGTTGACAGAGTCTAGACGTGTGAGACGAGAGAATAAGAGAGAGAGAGACAGTGAGAGATAGAGAGAGAGAGTTGGTTTTGTGCGCGAACACGTGTTACGAGCGAATATCGTTTAACCGTTATTATATATATACTTTTCACTTTATTATTATTACATTACATGTTTAATAAATACAATTAAATTCTCTGATCATCCTTAAATTAATCCTTTGCGATCCAACCACATATACTACTAGGTATTTTTCATTACATATTGTTGTAGCTGATGTCAAGACGAATCCAATGACCTACTTAACTAGAGCTCTTAGTTTTTAAATAATACGAGAATAATTTTGTCCAGCTAAATGGCTCGTTTAGACCACTGTGCGTTGGTAGGAAACTAGAAAAATGCGAATCAACGCAGAAATTGTCGTCGCGCGTGAACCTCGGTCAAATTGTCTATTGTATTTTACAAAAGTTTCCATTATTACCCATATTTTTCGAAAGGGTAACGTGGCAGAATGTATCCACTTTGCCGAAAAAGAGGTCAAAGACTTTAAGGGTGTATGCTACTCGATAAATAAGAGTTGTTCAATCAAGGTAAATCCTACTTCGTATTTAATAAATTACTAAACATTGAAGTATTGTAGAGGCATTATAAAATGAAAAAAAGGGATAACACTGATTAAGAACTACCGTGTTTATTTGTTATTCTGGTTGGAACTAAATTCTATTCGAACAATGGCCAACAGTACGATAAACCATAATCCCTGACGGTTTTGCTCGTTTCAAGCGAGCGTTCGCGCGAGGGTAAAAGACGTACTCCTACGAGACTAACGAATACCCTTACCTCGTTCCATGGCGTTATCTCACAAATCCCCAGTCCACCTTCGTGCCCCACTTCCTTATCCAGGTCTCGTTTCGCGTTCCATGTTCCACGTTCCTCGCCATCTCTTGTGTAGTACCGAGCTCGGATATTTTTCAATTCTTATATCGGAATCGAATTGCACCTCGTATTTCGCTCACGAAATTTTCCGGATCTTTATTTGACAACTGTCGTCTAGAAACTAGCAGGATTTATCGTCAACAAATCGCTGAATTATCTGGCGACATAATCGATTTGTTGATGGCGATACCGATTGGTCACCGAGATCACGCGATCGAGACTTCCTTCTTTTGGATCGAGTACAGGGAAAGTCTGTGAGAATAATCCGCGAGCTGTTTAGTGTCATTTTAATCAGAAGAATGTCATAAATATGTTAGTGAAAGTCCCGTAAAAAAATAATAAAAAATAGGGAAGTTTTGTAATTGGATTGCTAGTGGAATTATGCAATATGTTTACACTTCACAGTTTAGATCGAAACTTTTCTGTATACGGACTCGACTGATAATTCGCAATCAATTGATAACATTAACTCTGCAAGTATTTCTGTAGAAATCGAAGGTCTCGCGTTCGTGCTCTCTATTTTTTGGTTAATTTGGAGATTGTCTGACACCGCACGGCGTCGACTCGGTTCGGTATCGGATCATCGATACTTTCCCGGTCTAAAAGGGAACACGACTCCTCTCCGAGACTCTTTCCACGGGTTCAGATAAGATTTGAAACGAACCTGACAGTTTATAAGAGACAAGCGGTCCATGGACGCCGTCGCGGACCAAAGAGGCACCGCACCGCGTGCCGAGGCAGAACTTTCCGTGTAACTTAGTCTCGACGCGGGAACATAACTTTAATTACAGAAGTTCGCGCATTGTCCAGGAACATAGGCGCCCAAGCCCGAGCCCAAGCCCACCGCAAGAAACCGAGCTCTTTCTCGAGTCAAAGTTTTCCGCGTGTTTCGAGACAAAGCAGCGAGGACCCAGCGCCGGAGAGGATCGCGCGAGATCGGAAACTGGAGAAAACGGAGAACAGAGGGAACAGAGAGCAGAGAGGAGAGAACACAGAGTAGAAATGCCCTTTCTCTATCGTTCCACCGTCTTTTCTCTTGTATCAATACACCGACATTGGCGAACTGTTTTAAAAGATCTACTAGAGAAAAAATGGAAAGAGCTGGAGGTCTACGAGTTGCGTTCAATCTCTGTTTTATAATTGCGGAACGTAAAATATTAAAAATAGATACGATGAAGAAATCCCTTATATTGCCCGCAATTCAATCAAATTATTCACAGAAGAAATAATACCATATTCGATCGACGCAAAAATAATAGAGGATTATGAAGCATAATCGCTAAAAATAAGATTCCAGCGTAACGAAACGAATCTATCGAACGCGTTTATTCTTAGTAACGGGTAAATCATCGTTTTCTACAACCTCGGGCCAAAGTTCAACGTTCACGATCGAATCGGAGGAAAACACGGAAAATGAAATTGTTTCCTGGGTAGATAGACACCTACTGGATACTTCTATAGGTGTTCGGAGGAGGTTTTCGGAACTCGAAATCCGAGAACTACCTTCACTGTTTCGATCGTATGACACCGACTGTTACTGTCACACGAAAAGAAGAGCAAAAGATGAAAGATCGGCTGGCCAACATCGCGGCAGCTCGCGTACCGAGGACCGAGAACGAGAGGCATTGGAAATTAGACACGCGTTTCATTTCCTGCAGCGACTGCAACTTCCGTCGTCGCTTCAAATATTGGAAATATCGCGGTGCCGTCCAATGTGCCGCGAGATTCGCGATGCGATTCGATTTTATAAACATGGAAAAACCGACGGGGCGGGGTGCGGCGCCGGCGTCGGCATGCCTGATCAACATTTTGTCGTTCGAATTCGACAATCGAGTTGGATCAATAAAATTCGCTTCCTATTATTTTTAGTTCTACCCTCGAAGTATCAATTTCGATCGTCTTGCAATCGACCGAACATCGACAACAGATCATTATTATTATTTATTATTATTATTTATTATAAACGGACTGACGTCCTTTTACAAAACTGTTTACAATAATAAAGAAGAGGAAAAACAAAACAAATATGAGATATATAAGATAACTCGTTTAACAATAATGAACAAAGAAGGGACATGCACAATCGACCTGGTACCATCATACAATCCTGCGTAGTGGTATTTGAAAATTTACTAACGAGTTGATGAAAAAATCAACACGATTATAGACAGTACAAGATTTTGCAATAATGCGATTTATTGGATGAATTAATCCGTAGTTAGATTTCGCTTTAAGTGTTTGAAAGCCCGTTCTTGTTCTCAGTTCACGTTCCGGTACATAAAAATTGATTAGCTCAAGTAGAGAGGAACAGTCAACATGATTATTAATTAAATTGAAAATAAAGCTCTGGTCGGATATTATTCTTCGAACGGATAATGGTTCCAGGTTCATTTCAGTTATTATTGCGGAGTAATCGTGATCAAAGATTGACATTGGATTATTTAGTTTGAATGAACAAAATCTGAGAAATTTATGTTGCACTCTCTCTAGCATGATTTCGTACTTGGAACTTTTCGGAGACCATATGATTGATGCATATTCTAATAGCATAAATCATATTTATTAATTACAGACAAATGATAGATTTGTTTAAAATCTATTGTTAAAGTTTATTGTTTCTATGCCGCAAGTAGGGCATTTAGGAGGATAAAGTAGGAGAACACTTATACATATGTAGTAAATGATTCGGACCACTGTGCAACGCTTAGCGCGAGCATCGTTTCGACGCGGATGCTTTCGGGGAAATCGTCTCGAAGGCGCCTCGTCAAGTAGCGTTGCAAACATCGAAAAAGATCAAGACTGCAAATTCGATTTTCACAGTGGTACCATCTTAAAATTTAACAGCGGGAAAGTCCGATTCGTTTCATTATATTTTTTTTTTACAAAAATTCACCATTACATTTGACATATTAGTAAATCCAAATGCAAAGAGGTTCCTAACACTAGGTTTACGGGACATTTTTGATTTACTATTGCAAAATGATGAATGAAAAATTGCTGAAAATGTGGATACTCGCATGCTTGTGACTTTTATAAAATAATGTACCATGACACTTCCGTTATTATAAGGTTATCTTTGGTTTCCAGTGAAAATATACTACCTAGCGTTGTGTAAAGTTTGGCCAGGCCGATTCGCTGCTGGTAGCGCTGACCAATGATCAACGACCGATGGCCAAAACCGATCTCTTTGACACTTTCGAGATCTCCGTTGATTCTCGTAGGAGGGAGAAGAGCAAAGCGAGGGCAAGACGTCAAATTCAGGCTCGCAGCACCTAAAGGGAGAGGTCGTGGCCACGAGAGAGAAGGGTCGAGGTGCGAAGGGTGACGGGATCGACGGTGCACTTTATCGGTGCCATAAAGACCAATATAATCCGGAGAAGGAAAAAGACCGGCCGAAACCGAAGCGCGATAGATCGAGTGGCGGGTGTCGACACGCATATACGAGTGCGAGGGGGATGCGAGGTTATGCGAGGGGGTGAGAGGAGGTAAGAGGGGATGCGACGCACCAGGCTGTTTTTTAGACGGAGTGGCTTTTTGCGGCCGACAGGGCATTTAAGGGAATTGCTCCCTAGCGCCTTGGCTGGGTCGCCTCTCCTCTCCTTTCCTCTTCTCGCGTCGCGACGCCACGCTCCTTCTCATCATCGTCATTTTCGTACCCTCATTCGATCGATGTCCAGGACGCGCGGAACGCTTCGCGACAATGGATCACACCGATAAACAGCAATCGAATCGCAGCAATATACCACGAGGAAAAGACCGACGGAGCCTCGCTGCTTTCGCGGCCTAGACGTTACCAGGTCCGCACCTTCGTAAAGCGTACTTCCGGTATCTTGTTTCCAATCTCACCCCAAAACACATAATCGCTATTATAGAAAATCTCATACGACATTTATTTCAACATAATTATAACGAAGAATACAATACATACAGTACAGAATATAAAAATTGTAAAACGGAATGGGTTACCGAAGATACACAAATATTACAATGAAGACATAAGAATAATAGTAACGACATAATATATGATAATATGTAACGACAGGCTTTAATAGCTATTCCGGTTTGTGTACTCGACCGGCGCCATGCTCAGGTGGTGCTGTTTACCTTGCTGGCTCGCTGGTCCAAGTGAAAATTAGATGAACCACGAATAAGAAAAACGACAAAAGAATGAAATTCGGATTCGCGTGAGAATCTCCGGAAGTGCGCTACACGAAGAAGCCGCGAGGGCTGATAATGTCGAAGCTGGCACACTTCGATTATATCGAGGACGGGGAGGCTCGACTCCCGTCGGAACCCGGTGGCACGTCGCGTCGTTCGCCAGAAAATTACCATCTTGGAGGTGAACTCGCGCGCGAATCTCGAATCGTCTGGCTCGCTCTGAAAGGCATTAAGCTTTGATTGTAACGTCGCTATTCAGTTCCGCCCCGCTATCGTTCCCGTTACCGCGGTTCTTTGCCGGCTCCTCCCACGCTTCACCTCGCCTCGGTCTTCCTCCGGAACGTTTGCGAGCGTTTGCCAGCGAGGGGAAGAGGGTCTCTCGTCTTTCCTCTTTCTTCGATCTGTCGCAATCTCGAGCCTCCCTTCGGGTTGCCTCTCCCTTTCAGAGCTGTGTCGGCTTCCCGGACGAAAAGGAGTTCACTTCTCTCTCTCTCTCTCCCTCCTTGTCTTTCCCGCTGTTCTTCTAGAGTCGCGATGCTAGGCGCGAGGCGCGCGACAACTGCGAACAAGCCCTTATCGCAAATGACTGGTTCCGCCGAGCGCGAAGCCATTTAGAGAGCGTAACGGCGTCGCGCCTTACGGCTCTCGCACCTCGATCTTCAACCGAGAGCCTAATCCAGACGATAATGGCTATCCCGCTGCCGCGAAACGAACGACAAAGGGACAATACACTCCTTTCTGCGAGTCCAACGATCTTCTCCGGTCCGCGACGCGCCCCGAATTTTCAATCTTGATTCCCGAGGAGCTGACACGGTTATATGTGTACTGGTTTTACGATTCTCCTGGATATCGACATTGAGACCTCTTTGACCCGCGGGAGCTAACTCTTAATAGCCAAATTATGTGACATGATCATCTTTAAAATGTAACTCATTGATGATCTCGACATTGCTTCGCTGTCTTTGTCATTCGATGGTCAATGGGTCAGTGTTGAACTAATAAAGAAAATGAACGGAGACTCCTCTTCATACTTGGAACCGACCATCGCCATCGACGTGGTCTTCCCGTGAAATACAAGGCAACTTCAAGTGTGAAACACCAATAAATTACCTTGAACGACCAACATATTTTAGGTCACTGCATCCATCATGGTACGAGCTTGAACCTATCAAAGATCACCTTGAAATCTCGAAAACAGGTGCACCCGTAGAAGACTTGGCAATCCCAGTAGGTGTCTCTCCTAACATAGGGTCGGTTTTATTCGAAAGCTTCAAATAGGATACGCTGTATATGTAGAAGGTCGCTTTGAATTCAGCGATTCTGTCTTCAGAATCCTGTATCCCATTACGAAATCATCTTGAACAAATGATATTTTGGATTTCGAAATTGTGAATTGTTCACGGTCCGTAGGAAACAACCTTCCTATGAAACTTTTTTTAAAATTTATTTTTACAGGTCGCATCAACATCAATGACATTAGCGACCACAAGGATTATGACATTCGATTACAATATTATAACTTTATACTTGGAAATATTTATAGGTATACTGTGGGGAAACCAATTTGCAGTTACGTACAAGATTACAGAGTGTGACAAATTTTGGTGGATTTCAGAAATTTTAAGACTTGGACTATGTTCTTACTAATATCGAAACGATCACTTAAATAGTTAGGGATAGCCAAGTGTCTTCTTTGGAAGGAGAAAAGGAGGCATTGTAGGATGAAATGTTCGACTGAGAGTGGAGTGTTACATCGAGTACAAACGGTGAGGGATGTTTCAAAATTCTATATACAGTGACTCCCATTAATATTCGGACACTTTTACAAAGACGATAACTTTTTTAATATTGTACTATACAATCTGAATTTTTTTGGCAAGCTAGTGCAATTAGTTTGCCACAGGATGCAAAAGAAAATTTTGTGAAAAATCGCAATTCATCTGAATTATAAAAAAAATACTAAAAGTTACATTTTACAACTTTTTTACGTGGACCTATATTGAAAATTTTTAAAATACGTTTTGTAGATCTGTGTGAATTATATGCCCTGTGAAAGTTTCATCGCAATCAGCTGATGTGGAAAATAACGACAACGATTGAAAGATGCAAGAAACATTATATTTACTGCAGTTGAAGCACGAAAATTGTGAAAATCTGCAATTTTTACCATATTTAAACGTTTGTAGCTCATTGCAACGTCGACCGATTTTGACGAAATTTTCAGAATATGTTTAATCGACACAGGTCTATAAAACGTATTTTTTAAATTTTCAACGTGGGTCCACATAAAAAAGTTGTAAAATGCAACTTTTGGTATTTTCTTTATAATTCCGATCAATTGCAATTTTTGACAAAATTCTTTTTTCGCATCCTGCGGCAAACTAATTGCTCTACCTTCTAAAAAAATGTTCAAATCGTATAGTACAATATTAAAACAGTCATCGTATTTTTAAGAGTGTCCGAATATTAGTGGGAGTCACTGTAAGTGGGTCCATGTAGTGTGCCCAGTGCGAATTCGGGTGATAACTACCTGGTCTCTTCTATTAACAATGGGGGACATTCGTTATTAAGGAAATCTTGCCTTACCAAGGATAGGTTAGAGGGAGGGAAGCTGGTCCATTTTTTATTCCACGTATCTCTAATAATATATGAAACTCGAGGAACCCAATTTTCACCAATAAAAGCACTTTTCACGATGCGTGGTGTGATCCAGGATCGGGGCAGCGTGGCGTGATGCGGCGGGACGCGTCAGAACAGAACAGTGCGGAACAGAATAGAATAGGACAGGACAGTCCAGTCGAGTATATTGTCCCCGTGAGCGGGGAGCACGGTTTTAATTGAAACAGATAGAGCGATCAGCGAGTAGCGGTTAAACGCCGGGTGGCAGGCGTAGCGTACGCGTGGACCCTCGCACCCGTGCCGTGGGGACATGAGCGTCCACGAACGTCCACAGGCGTCCACAGGCGTCGAGGTCGAGGGGGTGTCTCGAACGCGGATACCCTTTCGTGGGATTATTCGGTGGGTAATGTATGGCAAACATAAATCACGGAATACGGGACGGACGGTCGAACCTACGCGAAACTCTGTCGACGATGATCCGGACGGCGCGCTAGCTGCTCGGCTAGACTAATTCGCTCGACAGGACCACCCCGATTCCGATCCCGATCTCGATCCGCTTCGTCGCATGCTACCAATTTCCCGCCGACATTGCCGCTCCGGGACGATCGTGGCAAGGACCTCCCTCGACCCTTCTTCGTTTCCTCCTTTTCCTTCCTCTTCCACCTTTTACTCGTCGTCGTCGGAAAATTACTCATTCGATCTCGATAGCTCTAGACGAATCACTCGTCGAGACTCTAAACAAGCCACGCTCGGAGCACAATGTCCGTACCATTCATCGAAACGCAATTTTATTAAACGACCCACAGACGATGCAATTTAACGTGCAACAAATCGTACAAATTAAGGGCACAGTCTAGGCATACCATGAGCACACGCACCGCTGGATCGCGTATACGTACACGAGAACTGCAAGTGTCTGGGATTTAAATTCTGATATCTTCGTATCGCAAAGACTGGATTTCCTAGTAGTCAAAATCGTTAGATGAAAGATCAATCTAGTGTGCGATCTGGTTCAAAAGTCCTACTTTTTACGTTTACGATATGTAATTCTCATTACTCGGCAGCATTTTAGTCAAGTAATACACAGAGACTATCGAATAATGAGAATTACATGTCGTAAATGTAAAAAGTAGGACTTTTGAACCAGATCACACCCTAGATTGATATTTCATCTAGCGATTTTGACTACTAGGAAATCCAGTCTTTGCATTATAAAGATATCTGAAGTGAAATCCCAGACCCTTGCAATCCTCGTGTACGTATACGTGGTCTAGCGGTACGTACTCACACAACGAATAGGTAGACTCTGCTCTAAATTGCTTCAACCGTCTGAAAGTAAATTCGTAAATTGACCAGCAAGTTTTGGGGAGAATTTTACCTAAAGATTGAGGGGCATCGACTACTGAATTGAAGATCTTCATAGGAACTTTCAGTGGGGAAATATCTAAGAGTAACAATCTTAGATATTTTTGTAATTTTATGGCGATCTAATTCTAACAAGAAATAGGAAGTAACTTTGTCCGTTCCTAAACAATTCTTGAAATCCTTCGGTTCATTGGTAGGAATTTTTTGTAATAAGTTCATGTTAGTTATAACGAAAATGATCTGCAACCTGAAACAGGAAGATCAAAAGAATCAGAGAATCGATGTATTACTTTTGAGTCATTGAAATCATCAACCATTCCACGCCTAACATCTTTTTACGTCAGCTGCAAACCCAACTTTTAAAGTAGAGTTCTTGAGACCTAAACAGTTTGTTCCAAGAAGAGAAAATTGGCAATGTTTGTGCTTATCTATTCATGGGATAAGAATAGACAGGATTAATGTTGATTAGGAGGAGAAACAGTAAAATCCGAGATTAGGAGACTAGCTTTAAGAGGGAATTTTGCTCGCCGATAAAAACTAGACAGGACTAATGGCGTCGGCAGCCGACCGCGTAATTCTAATTGCTCGAGTATCCTGTTACAGATTTACGAGGTGGGCCGTACGCACTTACGAATCGTTGGCGCGCCCTTTCCACCTAGCTCCGTGACTTTTATCCCGAGCTTCCCCACTCCATTTACATATGAATTAAATCGTTACAACCGTATGGGTAGGCTGCGCGATCTCGATGAGAGGAGACGCGGTAAATAGTTCGGATAACTCTCCACCCTCTCGTTTCGGTTTCGGTGTCTTTATCGCTTTGTTAACAACGATGAGAAACAAACCACCAAGGAATTGGTGAATTTAAATTATCTACAACTTTCGTGAATGAAAGTACGATTTATAAATATATTCGGATTCGAATCGTTCTTTATCGCGAATAATGAACGACAAATAAATATTTTTCAAACAAACTGCTATTAATTATTTCGTCGTTATATTTGCGCGAGCGAAGTTTTATCCGAATAATTCCCAATCGAGTGACACTGTAGCGAGCTAATTCATGTCAGCTTCGAATTTCCGCGTCGCTTTTTCACCCCGAATGCTGTAACGGCGAAATGTAGATTATCAATGCATACAAAACGCTCGTTTTTGTTATCCATCAGCGGGGAAGCGGAAGAAGGAAAGTTTCTTTCCGGATTAGCTTCGCGTATCGAGCAACCTTTCATCTCGTCGCCAGAGGAACAATATCGTGGGCGTCGCGCTACAATAATTACCCTTTATTTCTCATCCGAACCGTGACTAGCCGAACCACCCCTTTGACTTTATCCTCGATAAGTATAAACCGGTCCGGTCCGTTAATGGAAAGCGTTTGAATATTTAATCTGCTCTTCCCGTGGCAACCTCGAGCCTCGCTTCAACTCGTCCGATTCGATGGTCTGTGCGCGCTTCGCTGCTTTGCTTATGCTTAAACCACCCCGATTCCAAAGAAGAAATCTTCGCCTCTTTCGAGACTGCTTTGAACTTGCCAATCGACCCTTTTGCTCGAAAAATCAAAACGTCAAATAACACTGGCCTTCACGGACAATTCAAATACGCTGATTTCGATTGATAACCTTTCGATCAGAATTCAGAATACTTGCTGTACTCGAAGCAGGTGGCATCTGGCTTAAATTTTAAGTTCACGAGAAATACTTAGTGCAAACCGAACATACGCTACTTCTCGTATTCCTATTTCAATTTTTTGTGCAAATTTTCAGTGGAAAACATTGCCATATTATGTTAGATTTATTGAAATCGTTAAACGGGTACGTACATTGTCATTCAATTTGTATCTTCTAGAATGGACGTATAACATTTTCATTACTAAACTTATATTTATATAAGAATTTATTTGAATTACACGATAGTAAATCTGACATGAAAGAAGGGGAAATTTTGGATCAAGAGGGGTTAATATATTTCCAAAAATGTTGGAAGCGTGTTCACTTCTGCTCACCGCTGTACGTTCTCTCCCTTTCTCTTTCTCTCTTCGGACACGAGCACCGATAAGAAGAAGGGAGCAGCTGTGCAACAGTCTACGAAAAGAAGGAAAATTGGCCTGGACGTAACGAGACGGCGACCTCGTCCGGTCCGTGGGTCGAAATCGATATCCAGCATGGCCGAACCCAAGTTCGGTGCAAAACACTCGTGCTCTGCTTAATATTGCAGTACGCGGGCTAATGCGCGGTAGTCTCGTTAAAGCCAGCCCTCGTCCTGTCGCCGAGCCGAGCCGAGCCGATTCTACCTCGCCTCTTTCACCCTCTCTCTCCCTTGACTCTCTGTCTCTCCACCCCCTTGACACACGCGCACGCACCGATACCTCAGCTACCTTGCCTCCTCCTCCCCAATTTCCGACTTCTTACCTTTTTCTGTTCGATCGAGAAAGCCTGCGAGTCTCGCAACGATCGATTCGCTTCGCCGATACGAATGCACGCTGTCACATATACAGGGTGTTCCGATCAAATAATTACACTCGAGCGTACCACAAGCTGTTCGTTATCTCAAAAATCTTAAACCAAAATTGCTCGACTGATCATTTTGAAAGAAAATTTGATGTAACTCGATTCCTAAAGGCACGTAAATCCTACGTTAATCCTACGTTATCATAAGTTTGGAAGAAATCGTGGACTGCGTGACAAATTCTGTGCGATGTAATGTGAAATGGCTCGCATACAAGAACCGTGCCGTCCTAAGGACTGTTGACAAAAGAAGTCCGGCCATTACTATTTCAATTTTCAATCTCGAGCGAGCAGATACCGTTGGCAACGCACGATACCCGGCTATACCGTACACTCGTAAACTCGTAACTCGTGAGCCGTGCGGTCGCGTCAGAGTTTTTCACAAACTACTCTTTTGTTCCTTATTTATTGCGACATGAATAAAACACGGGGACCTATACGACGGGGATGAAAAGGAGTGGAGGAAGCGGGGCCGATGTGTATTAAATGCGGTATAATTTTCAAATTTCGAGAAATAAATAACGGGTAAACGATGGGCCGTCTCGCGTGGGATCCCCTTCGCTCCTTCGACGGCTAGGTTCCCCTTGAAAACGCGCATAAATTCTCGAGCCTAGGGAGCACACGGGGTAACGTCGATTCGACCGAACGATTTTTTCCGGGAGCGGGCAGAGATTACTCTCGAAAATATCCCATTATGTTCGCGTCGCGGAGAATTGTCCAACAAGTGTTTTCCTTCCCTCCGATCTATCGAAACGATTTTATTTGTCCTCGGTTTCCCGAAATACTCCGCTGTTACGTATTTCGCCCACAAAATCAATAAAAAATATTTTCGTTCAAGCTGGACATATATTTGTAGTCTTGCGGCTGCGGAACAATTTACAGATTTTCTTTAATAATACGAATTGCATTCAAGCATATCAATGCGTATCAAGGCAAACCAATTAAATCGCTGTTACCTTGTTTAAAAGTAGACAGATTAAAAATATTTAAAATTATCAATGCATTCGTTTCAGTTAATTAAAATCGTCAACGGAAGAAAAGTATTTCTACCTTGCTCCTCTTGTTTGTGATCGAAGATGCGCAGTCTAATCATAATACTAGTAGCACTGAATACCAATTTACTAATTCTGTAGGAAATTAATAATTTGTATGATGTTACTTGTTGTTTGAATGTGAGAATCGAGAATCGTGTATGTATGCGTGAGTGCCGTGATATTGCGATTGCGACACATCTTGTTAAATCAATATTTGTTCTAGAAAATTTATAAACATTAGAAAAAAGTAGGATATAAAAGGACGTGTTCACGTAGCGATTCGACTTCTTCTCGAGATACAAAACACGTCATCACGTTTGATTTAAATACGATACGTTTACGTTAATTTCCGTTAATTTCGTATTTCAGTTGTGTATTTTCTTTTCGAATTAAAACAGTTATACAGTTATTTAATATATTTTCGCTTACAATTCTGAAATGAACTGTATGGCAGTGGAAATTAAATTGCAAGCTTCATTGTCAAGTAAGCAGGACTTGTACCGATCCACTAAAAGTTCGTAGAGGAGTGTCAAGAAATGCTGTCTAAAAAAATGAATCGACGCGAAAGAGATTGGTAGCACGTGACGGCAAAATCACTGAGTTAACTACGTGTAAAAATCTGTTAATTGTCGCGGTTACTTTGGCAAAGAATAGGGATCGAAGTACCCTCTATTGCGGTCGAACGATCGAAATGCCTCGTTTCCTTTTCCGTTTCCGTTTCCGCCAGCGACTTTGCCTTCGGCTTGCGGCGAGAAGGAGGTGGCGAGGGAAAAGGACGCCGAGGAGTCACGACACTCGTTTCGAGCGTTTCCACCGCGTTTCTTTAATTGGCGGTATTAATCACGGTTAATTACCGAGCAAGTTGTACCTCCGCGAACGACTGCCGACTGTGCCGCAGCGGTTTGACCGCGCGCATCGTCGTAGCAACCGTTCGTTGAAAGTGGCACACCTGTCTCGCGTCTCTCGCCTGATGTTTCTCGGTGTGTTACGCCGCTGCGGATTAACCCCGGGAAGCAGTAACCGGCATCCGCGGCTGCAATTAGTGCGCTGCCGCATGGAGTGGTTACCGTCGCCACGAGGGCACTGCCAACGGCAAACGGCAATAGCAACGCCAGTGGGAACGCCAGTGGAAGGGTTGTTTCTCCGACTACGCGACGCGACGGCTCGTGTCGATTACCACAACCCGGGGATCCTTTTTCGAAACAACTCCGTGTCCCTGTTTCTAACAGCGAGTGCACAATCCCGTTCACGAGTCGTGCAACATCTTGCAACGAGCAACACACTCTCGATGTTAAAATCGTATAGATTTTTATACACCACAGGTACCTTGCGAAGGTATTCGAACACCAAAAATGTTTGCATATAACTGTTAGGTGGATCTTTGCGCTGACTCCGAACCTCCCCTTAATTTTTTTCCTATTCCTAAAAACCTATTTTTCAACTTTAAACACGTATTGTGATGTTATTATAAAAGGTATTGAATTGTTCTTTACAGCGAAAGATTCTGTAGACTTTCTTGAATCCAGTGACATCCATTATTAATGAGTTATGATTGTTTAAACATGTTTATTGTAACAATCGGTAGATGGAATACAATTCAGATCAAATTTTTATCTCGCATGCAGATCCGCAGTCCAGTGATATACTCTGATCACGTTATAACTACAGTAAGAAGTATCGAGATTGTTCGTTTGTAGAAATTACAGTATCACTCGTCCAATAAGAATCGCTCCAAGTTGTATGCAATACGTAGAGTCATACCTTGCATTTTTATTTCAGATCAAGGGTTAATTAAAATCGCGACTAGCATTTTCATAACAGTTCCAGTTGTCGGTGCGCAGATACGATCGGACCGCAATAGCTATCGGCCCTCGGCTTCGCTCGTTAAGGTCGCCTCGAAAATGGGAGATAACGAGAGCGAGAGAGTGAATGAGAGAATGAGAGAGAGAGAGGGCGTAGTAGCCTGCCCTGCTCGGCTTATTAATTTTTCGAGAACGGTTTTAGATGGTTCGAGACTCGAGGGGGGAGGGGGCGTACGAGGACTACGCAGCGGCGAAATAGAAGGTAGGAGAACGGTAGGAGAGATAGAAGGAGCGAACCTTGGCAGATGGCACCCGAGGGGATATCCTTGTCCAGGATATCAAGGGTTAGCCATCACCGCGGGGACGGCAAACGGACGCGCTTGCTCGTAGCTCGCTCGTAGCTCGCGCGCGCAAGTAAAGGGTAACTGATTCTAATCGCGCGCCCTCCGTGCCGTAACCTACTACGTTACCATGATGAATGGGCAAAGTGCCTCGTGACTACCAAACGCCTGGCCAATGTGGGCCGAGATATTAAAATCCGCATGATCGATCTCCGTCGTGCGCCAACGATACGCAGATGCTCGCGAACAAGAACCATTCTCATCTCCTCCGAGCCGCGACATCTTTCCCTTCGAAAATTCACGGTGCATTCAAACCGCCCCCGGACTCGATTTTTTCAAACCCATCAATAGAGTAATCTCCGTTTGATTGGTTGCGGTGTAGTCGGTGCGAACCTTTCGCCACCCCTATATTAATTGCATCGATCTCTGTCAAGCCGTTTGTTTACGGCCCACGTTTAAAAAGATGTGATTCAATTTTGCACCTTAATCTTTTTTACCAGTTAGCGTAGTTGGCTCTTGAATCTTCCGTCACTCTCCACATTAATTACATAGATTACCGTCGAATCGTTTCTTCGTGGCACATTTTTTCGAACGCTTCAGCGAGAAACAAAGAGGTTCCATGAAATATTGAATACAATTTTTACTGAGAACAGGATCTTCATTTTTCAATTCACAATGTTTCCAAGATTTTTGACGTCTCTCTACTTTATATTTTTCGATTACTCGCGTGTAGCAAAGATGTACTTACACGATTCTGAAGAAACATCCGTATGCCGAGAGGAAGGATGAGCGTTCCAACGGGACACGTAGTATTGACCTAAGCATTGCGATTGTCCCATCGTTGTTTCCAACTGTTCTCCTGCACCGCAACGCCATGGCCGATCCGATACACTCATTGACGATCGTTCCCGCCGATAGCGGGATTTTTCCAAAAAATCAACGCGCCGGAAAAAATGAGCTGCTTATACAGCGGGAAGCACGGGACGCCGGATCAGATACGGAATCGCGAACCATTTTAATACGGCGCCTCGTAATTCATGCGACGGTCGAACCGCGTATTTTTATTGGAACGCGCCGATCGAGATCACAATCTAAATTGAATCGGATACGAGAGTCCTGTCGCGTCGCTTTCATAAACATGCTGCGCACTCGGAAGCGCGCGGTTGCGAACCGATCGCTTCGAATGCGATCAACGGCACTCGTTGACGCAACATTCGAGGCAATCGCGGAACCATCTTCGCAGGATCTAGGCATATGTAATAGAAAATGCAGAGTTTCGTTTAAAACTACTAGCGTGACCTTTGTGGGACTCTCCAAGGCAGTTGCAAAGTAAAAATAATCGCGGCGCGTCCCTCTTAACACGATTCAAGGTTCTCTGAACGATGACATTCTAATTTTGGTTCTCGAGCAAATAATGGCGCGTATACGTTTAAACCAGGCACACTGTATATCGGGGATCGTTAGAACAGGGGCGGGAGATAGCGGTCGCGGGACGGATTGCTCGGATTTCCGAAAGAGGAAACGAGCAACTAGGTGTTCCCCTGTCTTTTCGAAGCGCGACAGACAATTCTGGCCCGGATAAAATCGGTCGAAATCCTCGGAGGCCACCATCGACGCGACCAAAGGGAAGAAGGGCACGGGGACTGGTGGGGACGCAGAGAGAAGGGGAGATGATTCAGAGATATCGGCCGACATAAAACCCTTAAGGTTCAAATTTGCATGTTACAACCTGCGTACCCCACCTTCTGGATTTTCCCCCGCGGTAGACTTTCGACTTCTTCTTCTGCGAGCAAGCACCCCCGCCCCTTTCGCCAGAGCCGCAACCGCAACCGTAACCGCTGCCTCTGCTATCCTCTCGCGTATCCTAAAGCTTAGCCTTATCCCTGCTCTTTTGAATGTAAGATACGCGCGCGCGAGCTCGCACGCTTCCCACCTTTTATCTTCTCTTTTTCTTCTTTCTCTCTCTCTCTCTCTCTCTCTCTTGATTTCCCTATTTCTCGCTCTCCCCCTCTCGCTCATTCTCTCTTGGTCGACGGTCCCTTTAAGACACAGAGTCCTTCGGTCATTCGGAGAATCGAGCGCGGTTAAGCTTTCTCTTTTATAGTCAGGATTTTCCTGACGATGAAGGCGAGTCCCCCCGCTGGGTCCTTTAAAGGAGGACGCATCGCATACACGACGCATGCTTATTCCACGTCCGACACACTTACGGAACGTTTCTAGAACGACCATCGTGGTTGTTTTTTTTAAGCGTTCCCTTTGCCACGTTCAGAATGTTGTATTCCGGATACTTAATATGTGTATACTTATTAAGCACAATTTCTGAGCGAAATAGAAACTACAGACGTTATACAAAAATACCTTAGTAGTCTAGACAAGACTCGGTATGAGGTGATCAATAGCGAAAAGAGACTGAGAAAAGAATACTGAGGAGAAGAAGTCAGCCGAAGATATAGGTTTTGGTTCTGTAAAGTAGGGGATGTTTTAGGCCTAATAGAGAGACAATATGTACAGAGAGAAGATAGAGAACTG
Organism: Lasioglossum villosulum; assembly: GCA_963971365.1. Taxonomy (NCBI): domain Eukaryota; kingdom Metazoa; phylum Arthropoda; class Insecta; order Hymenoptera; family Halictidae; genus Lasioglossum; species Lasioglossum villosulum. Next base: position 7,641,637 of record OZ020497.1, read on the forward strand.
AAATGCTTAGATTACATAAGTAATTACTAATATTAGAGATCATTTTATTGTTGGTATACAACAATGCCGGTGAACTCATTATTGTAGAGAATAACACTTATTTATTAATTGTACAACAGTGAACAAAGAATTAATGTAATCGTCGATGCGTGTTCTCGCTTCAATCGTTCGAAAGGATCTGACGACTTTTAATCAACAACCTCGTTGTTCAGATACCGCAATATCGATCTAACGCTCGATCTCTGCGATATGTTCACAGGCGGAAGCAACTTCATCTCATGTCATCGTAACAATACGTTCCTCAATTGCGATTCGAAAATTTCGGATAGATCAAAATGTCCTTTGATTTATATAATAAATTTCGATCGAGAAGAATTTACCGTTTGTCCTTTGATCTAGTAGTGATAACATAAATAGCTAGTGGAAAATAGTGAAAACATTAGAAGATCTTAAGACTAATGAAATTACTTTTGATTGTTGAACGTTAAAGCCTCTGACTTTCATCGTCCATCAAGATAACAGCTCGAAGGACACGCGCCACCGGATACGGTTAACATCTATCGACGATATGACCATAGTGAAATGCGGAGAGATGCGCAAACGCACACCGCGATGTACATACATACATCAAACAGCACACCAAACAATAACTATTTGCCGAAGGGCACCCTTCCTGTTTGTCCGGACAGGCCGAAAACACGACTCTCTCTCTAAGACGATGCTAAATGATTGCGGCACTCTCAATTTACGACAGGCCCCCTACGTTCTATCTTAAACATTTACGTTCAAGTTCGTCGTTTCAATGATTTCGCTTACGAAGTCGATCAGCAAGTACCAGATTTATCGGAGGAAAACGTAAACAATGATAACGTTGCTTACGAAACGTTCCAAGAAGTCTTCACATTATCAAGCAGCTAGAAACATTTGTAAACACAGTTGAAACTACGAGTATTCTTCAGCGACTAAATTTTAAAAATGTATAATTATTTTCAATATTAATCAAATTATATAATAGTGATAATTTGAGGATCAACGGTTTTGATACGATCTTGGCGTGCATTTTCTTGCAAGGATTACACTGATTTATACCATAACTTGTGGCACACCCTTTGCATATCTCTTTACTCGGAGCTCCGTCGTGGCGCACACCGATATCGAAGAAGGACCGCAAATTAAAGGACGTCGCGCAGTTGCCTCTACCCGAACAAACTTCGCGGATCTCCCTTGTTTACCTACACCTCGTCAAATTGAACCTCGTTGCTTCTCTCTTTGCGTCTACATAGATTCACGTCCCTATCCCGTCCCGTCTCTTTTCCATCGCATCGCGTCGCTTCGACTTCTTGGCTGCGATTCCACGAATTCACGTTCCTCTCGCATCCCCGACTTCCCTGGCTCGAGTCTCGTCTCGAGATTGTCGCGAGACTAACAAGAAAACGCGGTAACGATCGCCCCGTGAGAGCCAGTCTATCGAAGACTTGGCTGCGTTTTTCAATTTTCTTCTTTCTCCTCGCTCGAAAAACGAAACGTTCGCGTTTGAAACCGTTCCTGTTGTATTCCTCTGAGTGGAAACAACGAATGCAGACGATTTTTGTATTTGCGATCGTCTGGTTCGAATTTGTAGAAAGGTTCGCAAGCGTGTCAAGAACCGAAATCGATATCGTAACAGTTTTGTAGCCCCGGTTTCCAGACACTATCCTTTCGCAGCTTATCGATTTCACCATTTCACCATAAAGCGACAGTCAAAAATGACGAACGATCGCGGGCCGCGCGCCGTGGAACGATTTCGTATTCTCGCGGTATCTGCCCACCGTTATATATTTCGAGAACGTATTATTGTTGTTTATTATCTCGAGTTCGGTACATTTAACCCGGACCTGCTCGGTCCTCGGGACAATACGAAACAAACGATCCCGAGACGGAGAATTTTCGCTTGCTGGAACTTTTCAGAAGGGACGGAATAGGGTTGCGAGCGATACGTCTCCCTCGCCGCTTCGTCGAATCATACGCTTTTCCGCGATGTATTATAGCTTTGAAAATTAACCCGACAAATAGCGTGACGGGTCGCTAATCTACCTGGACGGAAGTTAATTCCGATTTTCCTGAAGTCGGTCCGCATCTTCAATTTGCCGACTGTAACGAACTCCTTGTTTTAAATTTTACATTTTACAGATTCTATCGAAGTATTTCAAAATTTTGTAAAGATGTAGCTTTCCGTAGAACCGGAAGGACGGCGACCACGCGTTTCCGTGTGCACGCAAAGATTTTTCGGCAGGAAGCTCGATAAGCACCTGAAATTCTATTCAAAAGATGGAACAAAGGCGGGGTCGTGATCGAGGATCTAGGATCGCAGCGATCACCTGCGAACAGCGGCCGATCGACCGTCGACCGTGTGACCGAAACGATCGCGAGTCGCTTTTTTTCACGTGATAATCATCGAAACAGATGTTCGGTTAAAAATCAGAGTGCGGTCACGCGCGGTGATTCCGCAAACCTATGCCGGACCAATCAAACTGTACGCACACACGCGAACGCATGATTTCGACCGACGAGACGCGACATAGTTTGTGGTTTTCCAACCATTTTTGGCTCGCAGTCATCGTCCCCCTTTCGGGATGTTTTTTGTTCTGCACCCCTTCCGAACGACCCGTCTCTATTATCAAAGTTTCCAAGAGTGTGCGAAATGCACGGCCTCATTTGAAAGAGGCGGGTGACTGAGTTTTTGTCGGGAACGAGGCATCAAAGGCTAATCTTTTGATCGGAACATTTCCGTGGTAGCTGATAATATGTTTAAAATATGAACATGATATTTATAATAATACTTGACTGTACATGTACAGATGTCCCATGAAAATTTATAAAAACGTTTCCTTCCGATAGTTAAGCCACGCCGACCTGACCGTTTTAACCCTTTGCAGTGTGAACTATTTGAACTCGAAAATTGAACATTGATCGTTTCAATTAAATCGAAAATTAATCTAGAATAATTCCATTTTATGGATATGAAATTGATTAGATATCAACTTATTTAATAATGTAAACAACATCGTGAATATTGGTACAGCAATTTTTAGTGCTAAGGGTTCAATAGCACTTTCGATTCTTTACACGTTCGATGTTTTTTGTAATAGAAAGATATTTTTACTCCCGAATTTGTATAGCAACTGCCAGTGTATTGAATCTGTCACACTGACTTGTGTATTTGCGGCGTAAGGTTCGTTATTAGCAATTTCAAAGAGCGTCGGTTGCCAAGATGCAGAAAGGTCCAACGAAGTCTTGGGTATTGGCCAGAAAATGTAGCTTTCGAGCGAGGATATCCTTGGTGCACCGTGCAACGGTGCATAGTGCATCGTGCACACACAATGTAGACTTTACGCGACCGCGCAAATGGAAGGGGGCGAGCAGAGAGATTTACCCCAGAGCCCCGGGCAACCGCAACCCCCGAAGCGATTTCGATTATCGATAGCACTCGTTTTAAAACACCCTGTGTCGATTCGCCGGTCTCTCTGCTGGCCCTCGCCCCCAACCCCCAACCCCCAAACCCCCGCCCACCGTGGCAAACCCTCCCGGTTCTTTTTATTCCCTTCTCGTTGACGGACGCGACGCGATTGTCACGTTGGGGACTCGTAGCCCTCGCAGATGCCATTCGAGATTCGTTCGTTCGTTCGTTCGTCCGTCCGTTGGTTCGTTCGTTCGTTCGTTTGTGATTCGGCCCGATTCACGGATTCCCTCGCCACGCCGCCGTGGACACCTGAATCTACCGCTCCCAAACTTCCGGCAACCGATGCCACCGCTGCGATCCGCCTCCACCTGCTCGTTTTACAACTTTTCGAACACCGCTTTTCCCCCGTGTCGCACAGTGGGCCGAAGTCCCAGAAATCCGCACCTCTGTTACTTGCACATTATTACCGATTGTCGCGTTGCCACACACTGCAACAAGGTTTTCATTTTGTCCAAGTTGGAAATGCTTCACCCTTCTGCTGTTTCGAAATAACAAGGAGAACTTGTAAAATTGGGATTTCGATGGTTGAGAGGGGGAAACGTTTGAACTACCAGAATAATCGCATTTTTTTTTTTTTATTAAGCATTTCAGATCTCAATTGAGATCTATTTCTGCTGCACAAAAGTAAATACATATTCACATATACATAAACAATATTGAGTCAAATTAAATTCGCATTTTACATTCTTTAAGGAAGTTGAAAATAAGAAAACAAGCCTTAATATTAGGTCGGGCAACTAACATTTCTAAACATAAGGGTAACTGAAGTTTAATTTTACGCAGTTCTTGAATTAACTTAACTCGTTGTGGCTCGAATCGGCTACATTGCCAAACAATATGATTAATGTCCTCACTGCTGTGACCGCACTCACATTTCGGGTCACTAACAAATCCTACCCGAAACAAAGAAGCTTTTAGACTATAATGATCAGCTCTGCATCTATTAATAGTAACAATAAATTCCCGTGAAAGATGTTCATGTTTAAACCAAGGAATAATCGCATTTGAAGCTTATCTCGTATTACTTCAGATTTTCATTGTCGAATTACTAGTATCTTGCCACTGGATTAATTTAACATTAAGGAACTATATAGGATGCAGAAGCGAAGGAGTTTCGAAGGAAAACGAGCTTACAAATCGACCTAATTTTGGAAAGTTTCGCATTAATTCCAGCTATTTTATGGGAATGGGCCACTGCGGTGCCGCGTCAAAGACTGCTCGATCCGAAACCGAGATTACAGCGACCGTAAGCCCGTACACTTGCCAATATATCTTTCGAATCTTCTCGAGATTCGGTCGGTATCGCTCCATTAGCGCGGTCGGCGGACCCGTGGAGAGATAAGACCAGCGAGCGACGAGTTTCGATGGGGTGCCAAAACGGCGAATCGTCGCGGTCGTTTCTGATCTGCTCCGTTCTGCTCCGATCTGCTTTACTCTTCTCCGCTCTGCTCTGCTCGACTCGTCTTCTCTCGTCTACGTCCCGGCTGGTCTCCGGGGGACGATCGCTCATCTCGGAATAGCGTTTGTTCACGGCGCGTCCGATGCGGTTGGCAACTAACCACTCAACCGACACCCTCCTCGTAATCTTTGCTATTTCGTGTCAACTATCTTACATCGATCATTCGACTGGTTCTATTAAATTTTTGCCCCCGTCGTCGCTGCTTTGTTCGCACCTTACGCGACGCCACTTTCCCCTATCGAATCAAGCCTATCTATCGGGATCGGTACTATTTCGAACCTAATCCGCAGACTTTTCATGCTGATTCTGTTCTCGTCATACTGTGCATTTCACGCGAAATCCCATTTAAATGGAATAATTGTTATCGTAAAGCTACGTGTCCGATTGAGGGTTTCCATCGATAGTTGCTCTCGAGTGTACTCTCAATTTGCGTATCCATTTGAGAGCACTTCCGAAATGTTTTGCTCTCGGAGATTGTATACGGTCATTTGAATTCCATGCGCGTAGCTCCCAGATGAACTTCGATGGTTATAAGTAGACTGCGGATCTTTGCATTTATGAAGAAATTGGTTAAGTGAAATATACAGCAGTAAAAGATTTAAAAAATTCAATAATGTTGTAATGTTGCTTTTAATATAATGAAGTCGTTAAGGGATGAATTCAATTTTTATGTTAGTCCTGCTTCCCACAATCAATACGAAACATTTTTATTTTGCATAAAGATCCGTAGCTCAGTTATAAGAATACTCGTGAACGCAATGGACGCGCCAAAGTTTCCTGCAAAGAAAAACGAAATATTCCAAAAAAGAATTTGCATTATTCGGCAGCATGTAGCTGTCGCAGTTTTCCGCTTCCGAATAATGCAAATTATGCCGCCGAGTAATGGAAATTACGCCTCGTAAACGTAAAAATAGGACTTTCGAGGACAACTGCGGTCTAGATTGATCTTTTATTTAGCTCTTTTGACTACTGAAAAACTCGATCCTTGCATTATCGAGGAACGAGAAGGCGCGTACCGCACCCTTGTAATCCTGGAAACGAGTCGATTTTGTCGATTGCGACACCACGTAGCTCGATTAGCGAACGAAACGAAGTGAAACGGAACAGAAGAGTCCAGAACCCGAGCGAGCCAGAGAATCCCATAGAAGCGAAATAAAAACTAATGTATGCGGATCGCTGCGGGTGGTGGTGGTGGCGACTGGTGGTTTAGCGAGGACGAAGGACGAAGGACGATGGAACGTTGCCTCGATTTACATAGTCCACGCGGGGCGGCGCGAGCCATCGCGATATCCACCTTGGGACGAGCAACAGGGAAGACTAGCAATAAGAATATATCGGCGGCGGAGCGCGGCGTTATGTAGACTACACAAAATTGCTTTTACCTCCTATTAACAATTCATATTTCTTGCGCGCAGAAGTCGTCGCTTATAAAAAGTTATCGGAAAGAGAAGATTTTCCGTCTCGCCTGGCTCGCGATGCACAACCACACGAAAGAGAAAGAGAAACCGACACGACCGAGTGGAACGGGGGTGAAAGAAATTCTCCGTCTCGTTACCTCGGTATGCAAACTTCGGTACTCGAAAAGACACCCGCTCCCGGTATTCCCTGAACATTCCATCCCTTTTTTCACGCCGGAATCTGAAACGACGCTCCTCGTCACGTCCGAACCGGAGGTGGTCGTTTCGGGAACCTTCTATGCGAAGACAAGCTGTCACGGATTATTAAACGTGCATAATATAATGTAAGCTTGAAGCACTACGCATTGTATACATATACAGGGTGACCCAAAACTACCCTAGGAGCCAAAAATGGGAGGTTCCTTGGGTCATTTGAAGCGACATTTTCCTTTACAAAAATGATGTCCGTGGCTTTGTTTAGGAGTTATTAACAAAAAACACGGATCAATCAGAGCGTAGCTACAGCGGATTGATTCTGAGTCAACCAATGGCGACACCATGCCTCGCGGGACCTGTCGCAGAGTCGGACTCCGTTCGCTATAGCTGCGCTCTGATTGGACCGTGTTTTTCGTTAATAACTCCTAAACAAAGCCGCGCACGCCATTTTTGCAAAGGAAAATGTCGCTTCAAATGACCCAAGGAACCTCCCATTTTCGGCTCCTAGGGTAGTTTTGGGACACCCTGTATATGCGACGATTCGTCGAGAAGCTTCTTTTCGAGGAAAAAGTCTTGGGAACCGTTCCTCCCCCACATTGCGGTTTACCATGATCGTAGGGCAAACCGAGATACGTCTCCCTTTCAGCCCTCGTCCGAGAGTCCGCGCTTCCGGGGGGAAACTTTGAATACCACGCTAATTACTTCCGGGCAGTCGTTCGCGCGCCTAGCCGTTCAATACACGCATATCCGGGGCATTGCGAACCGCGATCGCGATTTTAGTCAACGTGGAAGGTCCAGGTCGCGACTTCGTCGTGCCCGACAGTTGTGCTCATTCGAGTGTGTCTACTCTACTGAAGATACCTATGCAATCGTTTCTTATAAAATCATTTTACTATTTCGATAATTGTAAAATAAAAAATGTGGAACCGATCATTCTGATCGGTGCTAGTAGGTTTGATGTTAAATCGTTCGGTTTCCCAATTTTAACCATTTGCACTCGGAGTTATTTTAACTAGAAAATTAAATATTCTTTCTGATCTACAATACGTAGTTTAAGTTTATGTTAAGACTTTTTTGTTTTGTTATGTTTTCTTCTGTTTGTATCGGTTATACTGTGAAAACTGTTTATACTTGTATAAAAGGACCTAATAATAATAATACTTCCATTCTCTATGATTTTTGAAATTTTATCGATACGAAATAATACCTAAATGTTTAATAATAGATTATATATCGATATATTGAATAATGCAAACAATATATATATTTTGAATAACGTTACAGCAATTTTTAGTGGTGCCTCAGAGGGGACAACCGAGTGCAATGGGTTAAATGTAGATTTTCTTGCTATCGTTACGACTTTATCTGAAATAATTATTTTTACAGAACACGAGAAATGTTTCTTTAGTAACATCCAGAATTATTTCTTTACATTATTCCTTTGGTGGCCGTGTAAGACAAACTTTCAGACGTATAACAGTTCAGCTTCCCTCGTACCTCATAGTTAGATCCGATCCGATCTTATGCGATCAGATCCAGGTCCACAACGATCCCCATAATTCGCGGCTCGTTTTCCGGCGTTCGGTTTTATTTGTGCGTGACGCGTCTCGTCTCGCGGAAGCACGGAATAACGCGATAAAGCGTGAAAGGTAGATCTCGCCGCGGCAGCGTGGAAAGCATCATCTCAGATTAAAATCGTTTCGCGTGTACAATTTAATCGCGAGGAGAGGATGCGCGTACCTACAAGCGTTCGCGCGCTAATCTTCGTAAACCGGGCGGATCCGGAGCGACGTTTCGAAAGATCAAAGCGACCAGAGAACGCCGCGCGACGTTCGTTCTACTTCAGCTTCGATCGAATCAAACCGAGATGTAGAAAGGGAGAAAGAGAACAAGACGGAGAGCCACGCGTACCTTTTTTCAGACGAATGCACTCAACAGTGGCCTAGAGTGAGACTTTTGGCCGAAATTAAAACCGCTTCCATATCGATTTCTCCATCGACAAGAACATTGTTGGTGCAACTAATATAAAGGTGAAATACGTATAAGCAACACAAATAGTGGAAAAATATACAAATACGAGTTTAAATTATCTTTTCAACGATAACATTTAGACAGCGTATTTTACGCATTTAAGACAAAAATGAGTAAATTGAAATTACATTTACAAGAAGTTACATTTACATTTACAAAAATTTAAATTACATCAGAAGAATATGGGAGTACTGTCATATTATTTTCGATCTATTAAAATCATTTTCTATTTTACTCCAGTTGGTCGCAATTCAGATAGAAAATTTTTATTTTGCATATAGATCCGTCACGAGTAACCCAAAATATAAATTAAATCTGGCTTTAATTCTATGTTACCTGAATATTCGAATATTGGAAATGTTGTTTCAAATTCGTCAACATGTTTAACATTCGAAAACTCCATCCCAAAAATTGCATTAGTTTGACTGGTTTACGTGTCAGTTTCCTCTTTTAATTGGCTTGCGGCTACTCGCGAACAATTTCCAGCAGCGATTAAGCTTCGCGAATTCCATTGCATCGCATCGGCAGCGCGGCTCGGCTCGGCATCGCGCGAGCACGTCGTCTGCTATGGTAATTCATAATTCAGTCGGTTTTTCGCGAAGCACTTTGGAAATATTAAACGCACGCTAGAGACGAGCGACGAGCAGAAGCGTGCAAGGGATGCGGCAACCGGCGACAAAGCCGCGGTGAGCTCAAAGCGAGCTCGCTCTTAACCCTGTATTTTTGTTCTCTCCTCGTACCGGCAAGCTTCCCCGACCGATAGGTATGTACTTGGACACGTTTCGCTCGCGAACTTGGTCTCGTCATTTACAGATTGCCCGATTTCAAAAACGCCGCGCCGAGGAAAATCTCTTCCCGACGGCGAGCGTTCGCTTTTGATCGATGTCTCTTATTCGATTTCCATGGAAAGTTGTCGCTAATCGACAAACTTCGTTGAAAATTTGCCTCGTACGGTCGTCGGTGGAATAACGTAAAGAAAAAAAGATTTTAAGCGCCATCGTTCTGTGGGAAGTGTTAAATCTGTGAAACGCAACAGGATTTGAAGTTGATTATTCCATCGAATAAATTGGTTTAATTTTATGGAAATTTTGAGATTGCCAGCTGGCTCGGCAGTGGAAGTGTTAATGCGCACGCACACGAGAGCGCGTAGCGCACAGGAATATAATCGAACGGCGGTTTTGCACGTCCGAGACGCGAGCGAAACGGCCATTTTTCACGGATATATAAACGCGGGTTATTAATACGTTCGTATTACGAGGCTCACAGAGAAGGTAATTAGCCGGCGGTTCATCAGTCACTCCGACACACTGCCGGCATATTATGTTCCCTTTCGCATCTTGGCCGTTCCGAAGAAAGAAAAAAGGAAGAGGCGCGATCCTCTCGGAGTGCAACAACGGCCCGCAGGATTACCAGACACATTAGAGGACTAATGAAACGTCGGATCGTGCGAGGGGAGTACCATCCGTGAAACTCTTCGAAAACGATACGGAGAAAAATTCTGTCGAGACTTTTCGCTCCTAGTGGAATTCGAAAACAACAAATTCGGTAATATCGCCTGGCAACACGCTTCCGTTCAAGTCGATAAAGCATCGAACAAGCACGTTTTGCGAAGTATGTTGCGAAAAAGCTTCCAGGCTGCCAGGTTAAATTATAAATCTCTGCACGACGAGCGAAAGAGTATAAGCTATTTATCATACGCGCAATGGAGTTTAAAGCTTACAAGTTCCAAACATCATTAAATGGTAAAGACTTAGAAAACTGATTAACAGTTACCACGTTATTGATTCTGAATATGGGCACACGCGAGTTACTAAATTTCATTTCATGTTCGAAACTGCCCAGTTTTTCTTCCTTTCATTGTATTACGCGTGAGATCAAGACGAACGCGTCAAAGAATGTAGATTTACGAAAAAAAAATTGAATGCTATTCGTACTGCTTGCAATGCGGATTAAAGTGCATTAATGAATTTTGATAGAAGTACATTTTGAATTTAAGAATACGAATGTATAGTTATCAGCTCATTGGAATGATTAAAGAAAGAAAGACATATTTATTTAGTTCCCGTGCGCAGAAATTAACGAAAACAATTGTTATTTTGCATAAAGGTACGCAGTCTAGTGTTACCATAATAGCGTGGCAGAGAGTCGTCAGTATGAAAGGGAGGAACGATGTCTGCGCGACTGCGAAAGGTGAGGCTTCACCTTTAGCATCGTGGGGGTGGTTTCTCGGTGATAAAGTGCAAGGAGAATCGCGCACGGGGTCACCCCGACGGTATTCCTATTGGCAGGCCAGTTTCAAGCAACGATCGTGATTGGTCGAAGGTCGTGGGTCGGCTCACCTACCCCCTATCCAGCGTGACCTCCCACGCGAACTCGCGAGATAACTACCACCCTTCCACCTTTTCCGGTTCGAGCGGCGGCGCTTGCCACTTGCCGCTTACTGTTCGTCGTTCTCGTTCTCGTTTGCGTTCGTGTTCGCGTTTGCCATGCTTGTTCCTCGCTTCGCTCGCTCTGCCTACTCATCCTTCGCTCCAAATATGCATCCTGATTTGGCCAACCCTCTGCCAACCCCGTTCGTTCCTCCCGCCGACGGCCCTCTTGTCGCACGAACCAGAAAAACGAAGGACTTCTGCATTTAACGAGTATTACGAGTATACACCGTGATTAAATAAATTAGTAAAGAAATGATTGCCTATTATTCGTACCCAGAACGCACTGATGAGACCGTTGCTTTTAATTGCAATTTTTCTTGCTCACGTCTAGAAGTTAATGTAACTTCTTGATCTCTCCTCGACGCTAAAACTACCAAACACTAGACGTCGATAGTTCGTATTGTTTTTTAACGGTTTCTTTAAAGAGTTCGTCGTTGCGAGTCTGTTGCGAGATGCCATTTGCCGATGTTATTCGGAAAAGTACTACACATACGGTTATAACGTAATTACTCTAACGTAATTAGGTTCACCTCCCCACGACCTGCTTCTTGTCTCGGGAAAATGGATTACCTACCGACTGATTGCATTACCGCGATTTCGATACTCGTACACGTCGATCGAGAGCCGATCGTTTACCTTCCGCTGTACGATCGGGTAATATTTTCGAAAATAAATCTCTCTTGAATAACATGATCTATTTGATTACGCATGGGATTTTTATCTACAGGAAAATTTTCAAGCTTATCTTACGAGTGCCAGTGTCGGAAAACTTGTTATTGCGCCTCTAAAATCTATCTATTCTAAAATCTTCGAAAATTTATTAATGTGTGAATTATTTATTTCTATGAAACTGAAATGAAATTCTAATATTTCTCGTTGGTCGAACACTTCGCGAAGCAATTTTGTTGACTCGTAGAACTGCTTAGGTAAGTCGACTGCGATCGGGTTATGCGTTATGATCGAGAATAAAATGGCGCGCGGAAGGTGCACCTCGGAAGGTATGTCGAGTGTCGCTTTTCAACGATTCTATGAATCAGAACTATTCAACGGCGCGCGGACTGAACCATCTGCGATGTTGTCTGCTAACAATGACACCGCATGACTTCTTCTATTAGCCTTCTACGTTACTCGAGAGGTACTCGAAGCGCGCAGTCTGTTTTCGAACCGCGCGTCTGCACTCGAGTCCCATTCTTTGCTATTCTTGAAGGATGCTTCATGCGTGCATTGGACACGTACATGTTCCGTCTCTTTCTCTCTCTCTTTCTTCGTTTTACTCTTTTTCTCTGTCCAGTTACAGCGCGACATCGGATACAGTAGCGATCGCATAGATGTTTCGTCTAGATATTCAATAAATAATAAAATAAGCGCACGGATTGTAAATCCGCGCTGCAGTCGCAGCGATTCTATAAACGATTCTTCATAGGGAACAGCATCTTCCAGAAAAACTACACGAAAGAACCTTTTTTATTATTAATTTTTTAAATTGCATTCATCTCACAAAGGTCATTGGCAACTACAGGCTTATATGTTTACGAGTGGATTGTCTTTTTAGATTTGATTAATTAAGTTTGTATGTTTCAAGAGCCTTGTGTTCCCTGCATTCCTTTCACCGATTGCTTTGAGTCTTTTTGTAAAATTATGTTCGACAATACTCTCGCCTCTCGCTGTTTTGTGGTTTTTGTATTCTGTGCGGTATGTATTGTATTTTGTATTATAATTATGTTGAAATAAATCTCGTATGAGATTTTCTACAATAAAAAAGAGCCGGTGGCATCTTCTGGTTCTGTAATCTTCTTTCTAATCTAACCAAGATCCAAATGTACGAACTCATCGAAATTAGTGAGCACAGGTGGAAAAGAGAATTAGTGGCTCTTATCTGTGTCGACTGTTTGGTTATCCCGCTTCCCCGGCATGTTAAAAAAAGGACTTCTACCGTAAATAATATCGTTCGCAAAATGGAAGCTAGAGATGGCCTTGAGCGGCCTTGAAACGTATGTAGATCGTAGGATAAATGGACGAATTTATCATTGAACAGGTGGCTATAGGTCCACATAAGTGAAAACACGTGGTTCTTATCTCAATTTACGCCACCTTGAAATTTCAAAGTCTTATCTACACGGATCGAACTCGTTCACTTTTCGGAAACACCACTTACCATTCGCGACAGCAATTCGTGGCGATTGAGGACATCGAGCCAATATCGGCGGAGAAACGAGAAGAAAGAAGCGAAAAAGAGAAAGGCGTGGCCGAGAAGAGAGTAGCTAGAACGAAAACGGGGATGAAAAGCGGACGCAGCGGGTGGTGTACATTATCGGGGACGGTGGATAATTAATTAGAGTGGGAACGGGAATGTAAACAGAAATTCAGTCGGACGTGGCGAGCGCTGGGGCGGATTCGGTTCGGCCGACTGGAACATTTCGGTATATTCGGTTTGGTCTTCGGGGCAAACATAACCGACATCGGTGCGTTTCCCTCGAGAGAATCGTCCTCGACGTTCAGATTGACGTTGTCGTTCGCGCTAGCTAGACGCTTCCTCCGAGCATTTACACACGCGTGCGTACCAATGTAGATGTGTAATTCGGTCTCCTAATGATACCACTTCAAATTACTCGACGATTATCGACCGCACAGAAAAAACGAAAGCGGACACGTAAATTAACAGTTCGTATTTTCATACTTCTCTTTCTGTCTTCATTTTTCGTCATCGTGGCTGATTCTTATATAAATGCATTTTATTATATTATTTTAATGTAACCTTCAAACAACACATTTATACATATTGTATAAACTCCTTTTCTCAACCGGCCCATGTGGGACTCGACCTGGATACTACTAATTGACCATACGTTAGTTAGTAATTGAAACTGACTATGTTGTCGGTGTGCGTTCAAAGGAAGGGGGAGTGCTGATCACTCCTCCCCCGGTTATACTTATACTACTACTATTACTAGTTAGTAATTGATCACCTATAGCCAGAAAAATTAAAGTAGTTACTTTCACGTCGTTTACTTGCAACGACACCCGCACATCCGCAGTTATAAGTACGTTTACCCTTTTTTCCTCCCTAGGGATTTTCTTCCTCCCTATCGAACTCGGGATGCTGGTAAGGACCCTTTCAACCATTCTCTTGTCAGACATCTTGCCCGAGGTGGTCTATAAAAACATGATCTTTGCTTCAAGGTACATTTACACTAGATTGCATTTAGTGAAACGTCTCAGCAACGAAGGGTGTTTCGATGTTTGACGATGTAGTGCGGGATGGTAATGGTAACGCGATACACGAAGCAGCGCGGCGTGTAAGTATTGCAGACCGCAGATTCGTAGATTCGCTTTCACCTTGCGGTTTCGACGAAACACGTGCGAGGCCACGGTATCTCATCGTCAGCGTGGGGAGATGATAGGATAGAATATATGTAGACACTCGTCGGAAGCGGAAGGAAACGCGGTCAGGACGAACGGACACCGCGGAAGCGGCCTGTAACGTCTTCCTGTATTTACGATGTGGTGTTGCGGTCGTCGCATCGGCTACCCTAACCGATCAATTTCAATTCAGTGGCAGAACGCAAAGACCCGACACAAGCTTGTCGAACTGCGAAGCACAGTCTGCAGATTAATTATCTGCTCTCGTTTGCCTTTCCACTCCGTTGTTTATCGGTCTGCAGAACCGATTGCATTTTCATTCTACCATAAGTGGACGAAATTGTTACACACGGGGCGAACATTATCGGGGTATGAGCTTCGTATGTTTTCATTAGGTTATTCATCCGTAACCCGAGTCGTTAAATATCATGCATCGTTACATGTAAACGTTTGTATTGTGGATTATTGATCATTCGCCTCACGATTTATTTCGCAACTTCCAGAATTCGAACTTCTTGTTTGTCGATAACGTTCTATACGTTAAATGATAATATTGAAGACATAACACGATTAAAATTTTAGCCTACCATCTCCTATTTAGATAATATTTACAGATTTTTTTAGACAACTCGATGTGTGAATTTGACGGAAGACGCACGATCTTAAACTAGTAGGGCGAAAAATGATTAAAAGTAATGCAAACTGCATGGCATGGTGGGTAAAAAGCTTTTTATGAACGAACATAACAACAAAACGTCTGCTATTGTCGAAACTTTCAAGTTCCTCTGCCGACACAACCAACACAACTTAAAGATACACGTTACGAGAACGACTAGTATACCAAGAAGCGTTTTGGTCCGCAATAATCTATGATCTTGAAGCAGAAAATTCTGCCGGTAACATTCATCACCGGACCTAACGCGTTCTTATGTCATTTAATTATATTTGTTAATAAACTCGACGATTTGCAGATCATGCACGGACGTATAAATACAAAATAATGTTCATGTAATGCTTCGCGGTTCCGATCCATTGGAATATGTTTTCGTTCAGGTACCACAACAAATTAACAGTCGCCGAACGTTAATCGTTGTATAAAACAGCGTGTCCTTGGTTCGTTGATCTACTTGCAATGTATCATCACCTTGATGACGTCAGTCTTTCCCGATTTCGATGTATCGAACGCTGCTACGGTGTCCTCTATCTTGTAATGGTGAGTTATCAGCGGCTTTACGTCTATCTTTTTCGAATCCAGAAGATTTAAGGCGTCGGCATAACTACAAAACAAGAAAACACGTTTTATCCACAGTCTTCTTCTGATTATTTACTAAATTTTTGCTCGGTAAACACTGGAAACATACTCGTTCGCGTAGCGGAAAACTCCTCTGATGTCCACCTCTCTGCAGAGCGCGTTGATAAGTGGAACTTGGACTTCCGCTGCGCCCATGCCTACCAAAACTGCAACTCCGCCGGATTTTGTTGCCTGCAATAGTAATTCATCGGTGTTTGAAACTTTTCTGATCGTTAATGAGCACCGGATGGAAGAAGAAACGAATTTCTATTGCTGCAGTACGTTCTGAGAAAAGAAAACTCACGAGAATCGCCAATCGGATCGACGACTGAGCTCCGCTCGCGTCAATTGTTTTATCAGGCTCCTCCCCGAAAAGCTCGTGAATTTTCTTCACGGTTTCAGCTTCGTTATAATTTTGCTTGGGGATCAACAGCGTCTCGTCAGCGCCGAGCTTCTTCGCGACGTTCAACCTTTCTTGCACCAGATCTAAGCAGAATGTACGAATTCGATATCAGAAGTGGTTTCTCTATTTGATTATTACAAATTAGAGAACTAAAGAACGCTACATTGGTTGTCACTGGTAGTCGGCCACTTGTGAACCACTCTAATCGATAGACTGCAGATCTTCATGCAAAATAAATCATTTCTACTTCAATTGCAAGAAACACAAGCCAAGTAGAAGTTGCACTTATTCTTTAAATACTTCAATAAGCGTAAAACAATTCATCGATTAACTTTTTCTAAATTACTCCTAGTCACATTGCTCTTAAGTGCAGAAAAGCCGCAGTCTATCGTACAATGTATTTCATAATTAGCGATCTTACGTCATCTATTCCAAGTGGTTTGTTTCTGTAACACGAGTGGATTCACGAGTGGCCGATTCCAGTAATAGTGCAATCGCAACGATAAGCAGTATCGGTTATTTCTCGTAGTTAAGAATGTTTTGTCGAAGTACCGGTGATGACGATTTTACTAGCACCCATGGCTTTGGACACCAGCAACGTTACGAGACCGATCGGTCCTGCTCCCAAAATCAGCACCGTTGAATCGATACCGACATTTGCTCGCTTGCAAGCGTGCACACCGACGGACAATGGCTCCATCAAGGCTCCTTCTTCCAGTGTCACGTGGTCGGGCAACCTGTAGCCAAAAGACAATCCTTTATGATAAATTGTTAACGCGATCGATACGTAAGAAATTATTTATTCAAGTTTCCGTGTCGCTAGGTACGGTGGTATAACCATTTATTAGGTAGGCTAGGAAGTCCCTACGCATATTAATATTCATAATATTTACTGGCAAGAACTACGTCAAATTCACTTGATAACGTATTGATAATAAACGGAAAATACTTCTATTCAAAACTGTGTATTCATACGGATTTCGCAGTTACCACTCGTTTGTAGTCTTGAGAAGAGAAAATTAAACATTTCTTCCGACTTGGAATAATTCCGTTCTAAGTATGATTTTCTATTTTAATGGATACGAAATTGATATAATACCTCGTACACTACGTATATGTTCAGTAATTGATTAGATACCAACATATTTAATAACGTAAACAATACTGTCAATAATGTTACAGCAACTTTTAGTGGCGACTCTCTCTCTCTTTCCGAGTCATCACTCGAGTGCTAAAGGTTAAAAGTTAAAAGCTATCCACCGAGAAAATTTTGCTACATTGAGAAAATGTTCTGTCTACGATTCACACTCGGGAACCTCGATAAATAATATGAACGCGAGGCGCAGAAAGCCCGGAATCTATAAAATCGAACGCAATGATTTACTTGAAGCAAAAGTCGGCGGCGTGTTTGTAGTAGCGTCTTAAACTGCCGTGCACCGGTGGTGTAGCACAGAACACGACGTCCTTGCATAAATTGTAACGGCCTCCCTTGCAAAATTTACAGGTTCTGCATGGCACTCCGGGTTCGATGGCCACTCGGTCGCCAACCTGTATCGAAACGAGTATTCCGTGAAAAAAGGAAAAATGCTCGACAGTATTTACTTAAATAAAACCGTGAAGAAAGTCTTGGCACGTTGACCGTCATGTCAGTCATACGTGGATGACACAATTCTCCTCCCACGACTTTCATCGTACAATTTTTTATTATTATATATATTTATTTAGATGAATTGTGTAGAGAGATTCGTATTACAAATATTAATACTGTTTTTCGTTATAGAAATAATATTAAAACGGGAGTTGTTGTTTAAGGATCTTTAAGATCACTCAAGGTGGTTGATATTTCTTTGAACGGGAATTTATACTCTTGGTGACATCAATTATGGATGCGAATGACTAGTTCGCGTACCTTCAAATTTGTCACGCCTTTTCCCAACTTCGCCACGACGCCGGATGATTCGTGACCAATGATCATCGGCTCGCGCACCACGAAGTCACCGATTCTGCCATTTACCAAATAGTGGACGTCGGAACCGCAGATGCCAACGCAAGCCATTTCAATCAGCACCTCTGCAAACGCGCAAACACAAATTGAACCAACAGACTCTCGTATCGCGTTTCGTTCAAAGGAAGAAACAAATTTTAAGAAGCTCGCACTCTTGCAATTCTGGATACGAATCTAGAATATTATGAAGCAGACTGCAGTAAAAATTGTCAGAAAGTGCTAGAATATAGAATACCACTTTCTTAAAATTTGTCTACAGCAATTTTGAGCTGGATATACATGCGCGGTCTAATTATGAATAATCTCTTATCAATTTTCGGTGGAGTTTCTTCATAAGTTCAATAATTACAGGGTAAGCGACTAAAGAAAATGTGCTTGTACATACAGTAAGTTCTCGACTTATGCGGATTCGTTTTGCGCGGAATCTCAGAAGCGAATCACAAAACCAATTTTGAACTGTGAAATTCGGTTTTTGATTGATAGAACGGGAGCTTGAACATAGTTGGTTTATTTGAATTTTTCTTTCAAATGAGTACATACGTATAGTATGTAACACAGATCGTGTTAATAACCTTTGAGCGCTGAAACGAATTAACCGCGTAAGCCGAGGACTAAGCTGCGGATCTGTATGCATTTACGGCTTATGAAAATGTTCAAAAAAGGCTAGAATATAAAATTCGACAGAATTTTGTGCAATTTTCATTTGTTTTGGATCTACAAAGGCTGTTTCCATTTAAAATAGGATTTTATTTAATTCCATTTTCTTAAAATTTCCCGACAAAAATTGGAGAATGCATAAACATCCGCAGTCTATCGAGGACTTAAAAATTAAATTGTAATTGGAATGCTCTAAAACACATCCTCCGGTATTGACTATTGAGGCCACCGCAGGCCTATTTAAAATGCTAATGATTACTTAATCTACGTCGACGTAACCGTTTGGAAATTTAAATAAACCTCTGTTGGCTGAAACTACGACTTCATAGAATCTCTTCCTATGGTCACGATATCGGAAAATTGAAATATTACCTTTTTGGTTTCATTGACGTTACATATCGTTTTTTTTTTATTTTGATAAAACGATTGAGCGAACGAAATATTTACAAACTACAAATACAGCTATTTACTTACCATTCTGGTCAGGCTCTTCAATAGGAGTTTGCTCCTGAAATAAAAGAGAAAAACGCGTTTAGTAAAAATCGAATGCATTTTTCAATTTTTCAAGACGAATATTGTGGACTTTTTACAGTGTACGCTGAAAAAAAAATTGTCAAACATACGCGAATGTGTCGTAAAAAATATACGCTTAATCGCTATACTAAGAGCCTGGAGAATCGTACAATTGCTAGACTATATCGATCTTTATGGAAAATAAAAATTGCCTTCATCAATTGCAGAAGCACAGAAATTACATAGAAATTCCTTTTATTCTTTAATTTCTTTTTAATATCTTTCTTTAATATCTTTAATAAGTTCAAAATAACACAAGTTCCTTAAATTCTTTGAGTCATTCATTCATCCATTTTCGTCAAGAATGCATAAAATCTGCAATTTACAAAGTAGATAAACTTTTTTTTACGGAATTAATATGTTTGGCTTATGGCTTTTTTCTACAGTATGGAACCAGAAATCAGTAAGCTGCATCGGTGCCCATTACGATAAGATCAACCGCGAAGAAGAGTCATATCGAGCTAAAAATAATTCTTTCTATATTTAAAAACATTAATGAAACCATACTAAAGGTTCCAGGAAGTTTTGTGAAAGCATCTTGGAAAAGAACAAAAATTCCCGAGATTTGCGTTAATTTGACCGGTTTGCTCGAGTGTTCCACCTTAAACGCCGAAGAAGAAGCAAAACAAGAAGAAGAAGGTGACCGACCCGAGGCAGGTTGGCTATTGCAGAGAGAGCGAAAGATTGGATTGAATTAAGAAAATACAAAGCAACGGTGTCGCGCATTGGTCTCGCGTTCTATTTTCCAGGCACAGTGCACCGGCTAGCATCGGCTTTAACACGGTAATAACGCGGAAGAGAGCGAGGCGTGCAAGTGCTGTGGCATATAACGAGTGAACAGCGACAGAAATAGATAACCTTGTCCTTGTATAAACGATACACGTCGTACGATAGGTCGTCTCGTTCCGTCGCGTCCCGTTCAGTTTCGATCCATTCGTTATTGACGTATGTGTGTATCTTGCGCTCACTTAATCGGACTAAGAGTGCGAAAATATTGGAGCGGCGAGGATCGAGGATAGTGATAGCGGCCGGGCCGGGCCGGGCCGGACTCTCACCTCGTCGCTCCACTATAATCTCGTTCTAGGGGTACAGTAATTTCTCAATCGTAGTCCCAACACCCGTGTTATGAACGGACTACGATCAAGTAGGGTGGCTATTTTTTGATTTATGACTGCGTCTACCCTACCGCGCTGAGACTTCAAACGACAAGCCGAACGTAGAGAAGGACAGAATGAAATAGGATCGCGTGGCCGAAGCGTGTCCCCGTCGCCGGCACAGTTTAAAGGCCCGTGCGTCATCACAATAAAACACCAAGACCTTAGCTTCTTTATTTTCGATGATATCATTATGGAACTTTCACCAACATATTCGTGGCATTTTTCTGATTAAAATCATACCAAACACGATATCATTTGGCCAATATTTAGTGGTTTAATCGACGATGAAAGTTTCGAACGCAACGAAGAAGAGCGTATTGGAAAGTAAGAGTCGCGAAGAGTCGCCGTCGCCGGCATAGATCAAACACGCTGTCCTTCTTGTAAGTAAAACTTTCATCGTCGATTAAACCACTAAATATTGGCCAAATTATATGTATCGTGTTTGGTATGATTTTAATCAGAAAAATGCCAGGAATAAGCCAGTAAAATCTCATAAAAAAATAATGAAAATTAAGTAGTTTGAAAATTCGATTCACTCGAGTCAATGTAGTGGTATTCACACCGATATACCCGAGCCGACAACAAACATCGCCGTCCTGCTGCCCGGCGCAGCGTTGACAGGCGGTGGAATGGGTAGGCACTGGACTACGATTGCAGAGGCGACAGAGGACTACGATTCAGAAATTACTGTACTAGCGAAAAATCGAACTAGAATCTATGTATACATACTTTTATAAAGGAAGCGTTTACATAGAACGAATAGAACTACGCTTAACAGTCGATCATCAAAGCGCCACACTATCGCACTTCCATTGTACTCGTACCCTAATCGCCTAACCGTCTAATTGCAATTACGCAGTCGCCGGCCAACGAGAGTGCACAAATCGAGCAGCGATTGCGCTTTCGGTCTTATCAACAACACTCGCATTGTTTTCCAAAAAGACCTCGATCTTTATAAAACGACGAGAACCGAAATAAAAGGGTTTGTTTGGACGCGTTCGGAAAAAGGACGTATCCTTGTAATTTCGAGGAGAACGACTGTTTTGAAAAATGTATACTAACCAGCCTAATGTCGTTCACTCCGTAGAGGATGGCGGTGAGATTGTCCTTAGTCATGATCGGTCACAATTTAACGGTAGTACAGGTCGAACAGTTCGAATCGAAAGAAAAGTTTCACCGCAGAGTGTTGGAGCCAAACTCAAATCAGGGAAAGAAGAGCGCGCGGTCTTCATATATATAGACACATGTGCGTATGTACACACATATAGGCAAATGTACGGTTAGTTCTCGCTATCACCGCAGCGAGTTGCATTATCAGTGGTACTCTATAAAATTGTTCTTCTTCGGCAAACAGCGCTCCTGCTTACACCCATCGAGCAGATAGGGCACTCTTTTCTTTTATCTCGCTTTGCTCTCGACGCGAGAGACGAACTCCGTAGTAGCTGAAGGCTCAATCTCAATTTCGATATCGTCTTGGCTGTGTTTTGCCCAGTGACAAATTAAATAGCTACTCGAAACAGTACTTTTCCAAAATTCTAGTTACGTATATCGGTCTTGGCTCGGTTCAAAGTTCAGGATCCATTGATCTGTTGCGCAGTCGTTGACCGTTCTCCGAGTTGATGAAGATTTCGCAACACCCTTACAACGAGCATAGACTCGACTGCCTTTACACAACGTTTATTTTTTATGTTTACGCGGCTCAAACTTTAGAAAGCGAAAGGATGGGAACGCTTTCTATCTTTCGGAAAATTTGGCGGGGTGTTGCTCTTTTGATTTAAATAGAATGCTTTAAAAAGAATTAAACTCGATGGTTTTTTAAACTGTTGGAGATAAAACGTGCTACTTGTCAAAATAAGTGATAAAGTTTACGCAACATCCATTGAAACTGTTAAACACAGCTAAAGTGTTTTTAACAGAAGGAAAAATTTACAAGTACAGTTATGTATCTACTTGGCACGTCGCTTTTCGAAATGAATAAGATATTGGACGTAATATTATATGAAAAAATAATAGAATATACTAGAAAACAAAATGAACCTAATACACTGTGGTCTTGGTTTTCATAAACGCAATTCCGACAGTGCTTTTTCCGAATGGCTTATTAACTTGTTTATAGTTTCATGAATTTTAATCTGAAAACATAGTTGGAGCGATAAGATAACTTACACGCGGTGTGGTAAGCGATAACGATGAACAGTTACATTTATTCGAAATTAGGGATTTCGAAGGTTTATCTCCTAAAGGAGCATCAACAGCTTTTTGTCCTCGTATCTAACTTCAAACAAATTGTATGCTATCTTATCTGACTGACGCACAAATTTCGCCGTGTGTAATGTATAAAATATTCCAAGAGTATAAATACGTCTAATCAAAGTTGGCATTAACCAGTTACGATCTTAATCTCAATGACCTAATTAATCCTTGCGATAAAAATTACATTAATGGTTAAAAATAACAGTTGATTTCAATTAGATTATGCTAATCATCAATTACAGATATTGTTGGTCAAGTAGTGATTAAAAACTTGAATTGTTTATGATCAACGATCAATTGTAATTGACAATCCAGAATAAATGTTACCCATCTCTATTTCCACACTACTAAATTGTAAACATATTCTCAAGATAGTGTTTCGCCTTATCGTAAGAAAAGTTGAAACGTCCAATAAATTTCAATATTGAAGCAATTCAAATAAACGTGCAACATGCAGGAAAAAAAGATTCACAGCGTGAACGAAACAAATTTTATTGTCGACGATTATTATTGGTGTTTTGCTTTCGATTCAAATGTTCAACACCGATTTTGCGATTCGATAATCAATGGACGATGCTCATACATCTTGAAAAGAATTAATATTTTTAACTTTAAGAATTTGTCTGCTTTAACCGAAGAAATAAAAACTACATTTAGTTGCTATCGAATCGCAAAAGAAAGTTCGATTTTGTTGAACAGTGTTATCTGGAGTCTGATGGGGTCCCCATAATTTTCAAATATTATTCCCACCCCCATATCCCGGTCGACTGCTTCACGTTGTCCCTATTCTCCCTTCGTATTCTGGTCGTCGCGTTTGCTTCTCCTTTGGCGAGGACTCTCGTGCTCTTTTCTTTTTTCGCGCGTCTTTGCAGCGCCGTCTTCACTTTCGCTTTAATCATTTCCGGAGGAATCGTAGTGGTAGTTGTTGTGCTATAAACGCTTCTCGCATCGAATCGCGATTTGCCAATTTCTGAACGCTCCTCCTCCGAAACGAAATTTTGTTTGGTGGATTCGAACGAGTCGGTGGACTCGTTATCATTATCGCTATCGTTATTTGCCTTTAAATTACATAATCGTTCATTCTCAAAGCCATTTAGAGTCCTGTTTACACGAAGATCTTTTATATCATCATCTTTTGTATCTTTTGTATCGTGTGAACTCCCGAACTCGTTGATGGAATTTTCAACTCGACGCTGCAGACGACTAACTTCATTTTCACTCGTATCGTCTGTTTCGTTTTCTATTGCTTCAGTTTCTTCCTCGTCGTCCTCCTCAACCATTCCCATCTCTTTTAAAAGGTCCTTTTCCATCTGCTTTGTCAGACCACTGGCTTTGATTTCTGCATCTATGCAATCCTCCCTCCTAAAAAGAAATAACTCATTATCAGACTGCGGATCTTTATGCAAAATAATGATTTAATGAATAATGAATTAATGATTTTAATAGAGGAGAAATTTATTGACATTTTCAATTTTTAAAACTTTCCAATAATTTTGAATTTCATCTACTCAATTTTGCTATAAATCCATAAAAATCTGCAGTCTACTCATTATACTTATGAGACTCGAAAACTGTGAGGCTAAAATTGAATTGTGACAAACGTATTTACTAATTTAGTAGATTTATAGTCTTTCCTTGTATGTTCATTACTTACGAAAGATCGTCGAATGTTGGATAGAGCTCGCTTTCGTAAACGAAACGTCTTTTAAAGAAATCTCGCACACAATTCACATCCCTTTCAAAATGTAGTCTAGCATCAACATGCTCCGTAGAAATCATTTGTGGAAAATCAATAAGGATCGGTTTTCCACTGTTCGTGATCATGATATTAAATTCATTGAAATCCCCGTGAATAACTCCGTGATTCCCAAGTTTTACGATCAAATTCATTAATTCGTCATAAAGGGATTCAACGTCTTCCACTTCTTTTATGCCGCAACTGTAAAAGAATGCAATGAAAGAAAAGGAGCAGTTTTCAAATGTGATGCGTGTAGTGGAATTCTTTCTTACAGAGGTCCACCTTCAACCAGCTCCATGACAACGCAGTGCCTGTTGAGATCGATCGGCTGCGGTACTGGAAATCCTCTGTCGAAGAGCGCTTTCATGTAAGCGTACTCCCTCGTTGCAGATATTCTCGACAAATATAGCCACGACGCTGATTTTCTATGCTGGTGGTAATCTCTCTTGCTTTTAATATTTCGGAAACACGTTCTTCCTAATCTGTGCAACTTCAAACAAACTGGGTCCCCTTGTTCATTGGCAACAATATAAATGTTTGATTCCTTTCCTACTCCTATTTGGTTGCCAAAGGATGTGACAACACCCCTTTGCACCAATACTTTCAAAGCTAAGTAATCGTAGCCAGCATTTGTCAGTCGGTAACCATCATCTACAAAGATAATCTAAATTTTTTTCTCCTGCTTCTTCCATGTAGTACTAACTTTACGTAAATTTATTGTAAATGTAGAAAATAATAATTCATATATACGAACAGTGTTTGCCACGTTCATAACTGAGAAGCCTGTGTTTACACAATTCCTTCATCAATTTGTGAACTCCTCCATACCGTAAATTGGCTATCTGAGCCGCCAATGATGAAGGAACAAGCTCGTGATTTTTCATTCCCATCTCGATCTACAATAAAATAAAATCTACAATACTGTTGTTAATTAGCTAAACTAACATTTTGTAATTGTAACTAGAAGTGAAATATAGAACAGTACAAGATAACCTTAACGTGTATTGGAATATATTGGAAACAATTGTAATTAATAACAAAATTGAAAAAATTTATTCTAATCCAAAAAGTCAAATATGTAACTGGAGTTTTTAAATTATAAACAATACGTAATGTAAAATATAAAACAGGGAAACATAACCTCAATATACATTGCAACGCGTTCGTAACCAAATTTTGATGTACAATACATTAAGATGTGAAATTAATTTTGATTAATTAATTAAAGGAGGATACTTACAGCAGTTAAAACGCGGAAATCATCCCGCGTTAAATACCGTAGCATTGTGACATTTAATTTACCCATTATTTACAATGTTATGTCAATTCTTCTTTATAAATCAAAGTGGTGCTCACTCCAAAGATTTCAGTCTCCTCGGTATAGTGCTGCTCCCTAGTCTAATTTTTAGACTAACTCAAACTCTGGTGTCTGAAACCTCGGGCGTGACCACTCTTACTTCCTCTTTGTCTCTGGTTATTCATAACAGTAACCTAAAATGTTTATATACGTATTTATATAGATAACATAATGCCGTGTGTCGAACATGAATAATGTTAAGTTTCATTCATAATTCCACACGATTCATCGCATTCAGTTATGACCAAGTTATGTCATACAATTGATGTGTGAAAAGACTGTAAAAATAACACGATCATAACCTCTTTAAAATACATAACCTCAACAGAGGATATATATAAGTGTTTATTCAAACATTTTTACTAATTCAAAAGAATGTTTGCTGCAATACGAAAATCCGCATTTAACTGTCCTATTGCTGTCAGAAAGAATCCCACACGTAAATATGCTCTCCCAGTGCCCAGAAGAACTAGTCAGTCGGAAGACGTTTATCCACCGATATTGGATCTCTCAAAAAATGCTATAAAGAGGAGAGCGAAAGAAGAATGGCACAATAAAATATTGAAGTTGAAATCTGTAGAGGAAAAATTGTTCGGACTGAATATGCCGTATTATTATGGGTGGAAATCGTTACTGTTAAAAGAAGGATTCATTCCATATAATTCATTGCAGCACACTCAATACATTACGAAAACTCATCTAATAGATGATCAGAAATTACCAGACATTTATGATAACTTATGCACACCAGAACAGTTAGACATTTTGGTACAAAATGTAAAACAGCCTATACAGGATGCCATTATCTTCGAACGTTGTAACAGGTTACGATTATAAATTATTTAATTCTAATTCAACAGTTTCCTTTGTATTTCTGATAACAGGTTTATTATTTGTATTACAGAGTGAAACAGGAAGACACAAGCAATTTGTACAATCAGGTGAACAATATTTCTTATCAAATTAATAGAATAATATTGACTGCTCTTGCTTTGCAATACCCACATTTAATGGAAGCAGAAGTAGATTTTGAACCAAGAATCGAATCTTTCTGGCTTGCGGGAAAATGTAGAAATCCTGTGCAAAGTACGAGTGAAACAGACGCAAAAGGAGTCACAGGACCTGCAAATAGTGTATTGAGTGATGATCCTGTTCAATATATTGGTACTCCAACTCTTCAATTAAGGAACACATTGCCATTGAAAGAATTCCTTTCTTCGAGCGAATGTAATCGCTTCGAATTCGAGTATCCTAAGTTTTACCTGTCTCCTAGAACATTGGGATATCGGTACGAATATAAGCACGCCACTAACATACCTGGTTTCTGGCCTGGTGATTCTGCAGAATTTGGTTTGCTGTCTTACCATAATTGCAGTCGCTTGGCAAGAAGGCGACCGACATTTGACGACAACGACGATGCATTGATAGTGCAAGCTATATTTGCCTCTTACAGCTGGTTGTTGTCTCAGGCTTGTTATCAAGGTATTCGACATATTTTAAGAAAGATTTCAAATTAAATGTCCAGATAAAACACCAAATTAACCTTCGTATTTTTCTTAGTAAATTAAAACGTTTAAATAATATAATGTTTTCTATGATTTTAGGCTTTACTACGGTTAATGAAATTACGTATCCACTAGTGACACAGACTGTTTTAACAGACAGTCAAATGTGGTCATTCTGTGCCTATCAATTGAATACGATATTACTGCGATCGCCATTCGTAGAGGAGAATCCCATGTGCAACATGTGCTGGATAACGAAACCTGAGAAATTGTTCGATACTGTGGAGAACGAACAAATTTATGGTTTCAATGAAGATGTATTGAGAAAATTGATCAAATTTTATATTAACGCGCCTGTAGAAAGGACTGGTGTAAATATGAAACCTTATTTGGGAGAATCGGTGAAACATCTTGCTGATATTTCCAATACAGAGGAAAGGATATGGCTGGAAAATGAATTTAAATATATTATGTCGAACAGACCGAGGCATTAGTACGTAGTTAATTATAGAAGTATATAGTTTTACAGTAGACTATGTGCAATTAACAATTTCTTTCTGTTTTGCAGCAAAATACCAGAAATAGCTGATTGGCAGAAGATCTATAAGATTAAGTTCAAAACTCGCTCCATGGATAAGAAACGGGATCCATGGGAGTTCGGTTATAAACCGTTCCAACGTAGAATGGACGATCATTTACCGATTTATATACCTAGAGCACTTCGAGCAAATCCAAAGAAAAGGCAAATAGGTCGATGGGCGAAAACGTATTATCCGGATGCGTGAAATGTTTTCTCCATGTTGAATTAAAACAGTTGTAAGTTCAGTTAAATTTTATTAAATATTTCATTTACAAAGTTTGAGAGTGTTACATGAATGAACTGCATAAAATCCACAGGCTAATTTGATTTATTGATATATCACAGTATTTATCGAATTGGGGGATAGTTCTAAACGCATAACACCTCTATCCACGTCTGTTAGGGTCACAATCTTTGAAGAATTGTTCCTGGAATACATAAAACTTGAATCAATCTGTAACTGTATCAAATGCAAAGTTATAAATTTGTTAAGACTCGAAGCGCTTACCTATTACACAGCACAGCAACAATTTCTTTGGAGGGTGTTACGAAAGCTGTAGCCTTAATGGCGTCGGTGTCGGTGATGGATACCCTAACGGAGTCTCTGTCAACGAATCTACTAAAATGGTTGACGGCATAATACATGCCTGTTTTATAAAATTCATCCTTGCTCGGGTTGACGATAATGGCTGCGTCGTTGGTGTTGTTTACCCAGTTTGGTCCACCTGTCTCGTCGAGAGCTAAATTCCAATCCATCCATCCAACAGCCCAGTGATTCATGTACTTCAAGTTATGATACGAATAAGTTATAATACTACAATTAGTTATACTATAATAAGTTATGATATCAAAGGCAATGCTTAGTTTCTCTACCTCGATAATGCTCGTGGCATACATCTCGGCTCGGCTCCATAATATTGACGCGGCATTTGGAGTTCCCCAGACTTGTGGCACTAAACGAACAAACATATAGTTAATCGCTAGTTGCTTTGGTTTTCTTGTCATTGTTATTTTATGGATAACAGGAAAATCACCTGTGGATGCTTCGGTCATCAGAATGATTTTATCCGGATGAGCGTCGTGGGTCCAGTCCAGCACAGTTGCAGGCATTATGGAATCCTGGTAGAAATGTACAGCAGTTCCAGCTGCGTATGCGGACGCCTTTTTATCATCGAACGTCGCTTTGACATACCAAGGTAGCACGTTTCTGTTGTCATCGAGCAGTAAAATCACTGTTTTATTGTGTACCGACGATGCTAAACTCGGACCCATGTAATTGCCGATCCAGTTGGTCACAAATTCAGGGGTCCAACCCATGGTGGTGAGAGGCAAAGTAGGGTTACAAGCATTTAACGGCTCGTTACTTGGCGTTATAGCCCATATGTCGATACCATGCTCTTTGTACGCATCCAGAAACTTTAATAAGTAGTCGGCATAAACCTGATAGTATTTTTCCTTCAGAAAACCTGTAATCAAGTGATTAATTTTAGATTCTTGCTTTCAATGATGCAGGAGGGTACCTAAATATTTTCATTATTCTTTTCTGAAAAAAGTTGTTAATGATTAAGAGGTTTACCAAATCCATTGTAGAAATGGTTAGTCTTCATCCATATCGGAGCTGTCCACGCAGCGCTGACTAGCTTCAAGTCAGGATTGAATTCAAGAGCTTTCTGTATGAATGGTATTTTGTATTCATTATCTTCTCGCGTGAGTGCAAAGTGTTCCAGCGAGTCGTCGTTCTCTTGATCGTCGTACGTATAAAACTTCCTTGAGAAATCGGTACCAGCGATCGGCACGCGACCTAAACTGTATCTGGCTCCGACTTTTCGGTCGAAGTATGTTCTGCGAGCATTGAGAACCATAAACTGTTAGATAATTGTTTGTACATATTGTGTCACTATACACTATCGTGGTCGTTAAGTTCTGTAATCATCAATTACCGTATCACTTGCTCCTGAGCAGCCGGGCTGAGCTGCGTTATGCCAATGCCAACAGAATCGGTAAAGGAGCCGCCAAATCCGAGTATCGTTTGATACTTCTTCGTGCTGTTTAATACCAGATTTTCGTCGTAAGGAGAACCGCTTTCTTGCTCGCTAAATGTTCTAGTTATCATCCGCAACCGATCTCCTTTCAAATTCGAGACGAACCAGTAGAAGTTCCCTTTTTTCAGGACTTCCAATTCGATCTCTGGCGTATCATCGCAGTACGTGGAATTGCAAATACACGCGTGTACTTCGTTGTTGACGATATACGGTACACACTCCTTCGCGTTAGCTGCAGACCAAATAATTACTATACTTCATCGCGTCCAACGTTGAACAATTAATATTATTGTGGAAATTAAAGGAAGAAGCTCAGTTTCAGAATCGATAATGTGGTCGATTCTTTTTTTACGGGTACAATTTGAACTTTTGAAAACAGTCCCCTCCTTTCTCGTCAAATGGACTCAAAAGTGAAATGTTCGCCTATGCATTAACATTCCAGTGTCCTTGTAAAGCTTTAATTATAGTAATTTCACTCTATGCTTCTACAGCAACTGCACATGTTAAAAGCAATAGCCTGCATAATGATAGGAGAATCTTTGCAATTTCAATGATTATGCCATAAAAATAAAATAATAAAATTCCACATTCGTAGTTGCCAAAAATTTGTAGTCTATGCTATTGGAAAAACCACCACTGAATATAGTTATTAGAACAAGTGCAAAAGTAGTTAATTATACCTCTAGCGAGGGCGAAGACGATGAACAGAAATAGTCTCCTCATGATTGCAAGGTATATCGATACAATAATTTGATCCTACTGCTAGGTAAATTATATAGTCACACTAACGACTTCTTTTCGTAATGAAGCAGGGGTACATGATAACGTATACATTATTGAGTTTATCACAGATGTTTAACGTATGGTTAGCACATCAAGTGCGAAAAATGTTTAAGTAATTACTTGAATTACCATAATTTTGCGATACCCGATAATTTATCTATCTGAAGAAATCAATATGATAATTCATTTGCTTCGAAAAATTTCTAAAATCTTTATTGGTGTTCTGTAGATAAAAATTATATTCACGAGACAATGGAACTGAATTGATAGAACTTATTAAAAGTATAATGAAATAGCTTAAGGTAACAGTTACCATGCCCCAACCGGTTATCAGACACAAAACAAATTTATTAGAAATTAATAAAAATAACATGAAGTACCTAGTACTTAAACACCTTATTCGTAGAAAATTCTAAGAAACTGTGATATACTAGTGGATAATAAAATAATGATTTTATTGTGCTACGGGATAAAAAAATTAATCAATTAATTTGTTATCAAAAAATTTCTTGTGTCCCGTAAATAGGACCAACATTTTTGCTTACTCAGAAAATCGTCCAAAAAGGTTTGACGATACAGAAGAAAGGTTGATAAACGATCGTTTATCACAAATAATGCAAAATAAATCACAGAATGCCATCAAATTAATAAGAAAAACTTCCAAGTCTTCACTAAATATCCGATAACTGGTACTTATAGAGAATTAAAAATTCGGTGGTTACGTCTTTTACTTTAGAAAAACATCGTTATTTTTCACCAAGAAAACAAAATATACCTTAAACAAAAATATCCTATCAACTTCACTACTGATTACACAAAATTGCAAAGGTACTGAACAAAATTAACAATACATTACCCGCCACAGAGAAGAAGACTAAAATGAGAATGATTTTCCACATGTCTTCGAACACTTGTTATAGCCGCAATTATTGGTGAAGTCAAACAAGTCTGTGAAATTACGAATATGCGACAATGTATACTTATAGTCTTCTTGTTTTGCATTTTCTTATTGACATCTGCGCAGTTTATGTCTCTACAGAAATGTTTAATGCATGTTTTTTTACGCAACTCAAAAAATATTGTTTTTTTACGATATAAGTTAGTAGGCATCACTATGCAAGTCGTGTACAACGAAAAATTCTACGACCAAAGAATGAACTATGTAGCGTAAATTATTGTTTGACAGTAATAATGACTGCCATGCAGTGTCGTCGATGCGCATGTTTCGCTAATTATATTATGCAAAAAATACTAGAAAAAATGGGTCGGATTAAAGTTTGATATCAACGTGATTGTGTCACCACGGTCTGAAATCAACAGTGTTTGTCGGTGGTGGCACAATGAACATACGATGGTCAATTTCGTTTTTTTAAAACAGGAATGACGGTTTTTATGGGGCTTTCTCGACCCAACCCTTAATCGCAGGCACGCTAAGGACCTTTTCTTTGAGTTGCTTCAGATTCTCATAGTTCACATAGTTCATGTAGTCGAGGAGACTGACAAATGTTGTGTCAGCCCAGGTCAGAGCATTTCCGACGAAGTACCCGCCATTTTTCTTCGCCTGAACGTCCAAATGTTCCAAATAGTACGGCGTCTGCTCTTCGGCATGTTCGCGTTTTTCAGCCTTCGCAGCTTCGTTGGGCTCGTAAGTGAAAGCACCTCACTGAAAAAATAAGTTACAGAATGAATATAATTTTCCGAGAACACCAATATAAAATCGACGCAGACTTGCGCAAAGTGTTATCGATTTTAAGAGACTCTCAATAGTCCTTTCCAGCAAGGCCAAACTGCTTTGCCAGATTCCGAGAAATAGCTACGAATTGGCTAATTTTCTTGCCGTTGATTTCAAGAACAGGGACACGACCAGATGGTATTTCCAAAAGTATGAAAAAATAAAAAATTTCAATATATAAATATTTGTAATAGTTTAATAATTTTGAGTGAATAGTAGAATTCGTTTATTACCGAGCTTAATCTAGGGCCATCTTATCGAAACGGTAGTCCTCGAATTCAGCTTCCCTATAGCTAAGCAAGAATCGAATTGGTTCGCCTAAACCCGATACCGGGAAGTAGGTAAGTTTATAAGTCGGCATCTTTCTGTAAAGGTACGATGCTTTCGTTCCTATTTAAAGAAGATGACAACGTCGAGATTCTTTTAAGAATTATGATGAAAAAACGGTGGATTACAAATAAAAATTGAAACGAACTACAAATTATAGAACATATCCAAATTTGAACAAAATCTATTTCTATCAAGTCTATCAAGTCAAACAAATCGCATCTTAGGAACGCATGGGTTCAGAAGTTACAATAATGGAAAATTTTATGCAAAGTAGATATCTGCGCGTAGGTTGGCACAACTGCCAAATAATGAAAAGTAAAACACAAATTCGTAATAAGAATTATTTATTTAAGAATTAACAAAGCGACTTTTTCATTTAACGATTCAACTATTTCTATAATATTAAACAAACGACAAACACGTGTTTCTTATCGTAATTTTGTTATCGGCAGAGTCTACGTGCATATAAATATGTATATGTATATCTAGATATAAATATGTCTTAAGTTCGTGGAAAGTATTTGTCATTGATAAATCGGCGATTTTAAAGTACTATTTCAGTTTTAGAGTAATAATTCAACGTATATATATAAAAATAATGTTTCAGCTTTGTTCATCTATTTTCGGAACGTTTCATTCGTGTGAATATTTTTTTATTAATAACCTCGACAGTGTAAGTGCACGAATGAAATTATTTTTCTGTTTCATTTGATTGTGAAGTGATTTTTGTAATTTTCTTAACAATATAAATCTTGCACGAAATATTCGAATTTCTTTGAACATTCGATTCGAACGAGAATCTAACGTTGCAGTTAGATATCGAGCATTTCGAGAGATGCATTGTATTGTCGGTAATAATAAGAGAATTATTTTTGGAGGTCGGTACATAATTTTATCCTATAATTATCTACTAGTAGACATTTATTCTGATAGTAAAAGTAGTACAATTTAATGAGAACACAATATTAAAAAAAATATATGTATATGTATGTGTGTATATATATATATATATATGCAATTATAGCTTGTATATTACGGTGTTCATTGAAAGCGGAGATAATTTCACTTGCATATCGCCTCTGACTTCATCTTTCAAAGTTACGGTAGTCGCAGTGGAGTTTCTGCAACAAAACGAAAGATTAATTTGATGTGTGTGTTCTGATTAAGGAATTGAATATTGTGTTGAAATTTTTGTCTTACTGGTTGTATAATACGACGACGACTTCTTCCGACGGTGTTATGAAAGCCGCCGACTTGACGTCATTAGTGTTGGTAACGGATATTCTGACAGAATCCTTGTCAACGAATTTGCTGAAATGCGCGATAGCGTAGTACATAGACATCTTGTAAAATTCATCGGTCTGTGGATTGACGATAATAGCTGCATTCAGAGTATTGTTAATCCACGTCGGTCCACCAGCTTTGTCCAGCACTAAATTCCAGTCCACCCAGCCGACCGCCCAATGATTTACATGCTGAAAGCGTATGAATTACGTCAATACGCCGACATAGAAAATTATTCTACAGATTTATTTTTTAAGTAACTGTGAAAAAATGTAACCCCATGCTCAACACAATGAGAACGCGACTCGATCAAAAATATTACAGCTCATGAACGCAGAACAATCATTTTAATATCTCGAAAATGGTACTGACTGAATGTAGTAACTGAGTTGAGCTATAATTCTATTTGCATTGTAGATAAAAAATTGCAACGAGCAATTATGCATTGTTAATCAAGGTGCACGATAATGCAACTGCATTATTTCTTAAACGATATAATCCAATTCTTTACATTATTTGATTCTTCCCGACATTTTGACAAAAAAAACATATTAGCGCACTGTGAACGAAGTTAATATTTCGGGAGATATTGTAATCGTAATAAAAGGCCTAGGAACAGCAGAATTAAAGCTATCATGCTAGTTAAAGAAATCATCGTTTTTACATTAATTATACTCAAGATGTATCTTTCCCCAAGGTGCCACATGTCCGACACGATAGTCGATCTTCCCCAATAGGTTGGACCTGCATAAAAAATGACATAGATTAATTATTTTAACATCAGCAGTTTGCATCCATTGCACGGGAGCTAAGAACTGATGTTTTTCCAAAATTGAATGTTAATTGCAATCTTTTATTAATTAATCTTTTGAAATATATATTATACAGGGTGTTCGACTACAGGTGGGAGAAAATTTAAGGGGTGGTTCTTAACGATGATATAAGTCGAAAATGAAGAATAAAAAAATTGCGATTTCGGATTCGTTATTTAGCTATTAAAATTATTAATAAATTATTTGATTTTAATATTTTAGTAAAGTTCATTAATTATAAATTTTTCCCAGCGAGGTGAAAATGTTTAACAAATCGTTGGACAACATTGAACTCTTTGACGTACACAACGTACACTTTTGTTAGACGCGTTGTTGATTTTTAATTGTTAATAGCTAAATAACGAATCCGAAATCGGAATTTTTTTATTCTTCATTTTCGTCTTATATCATCGTTAAGAACCACTCCGTAAATTTTCTCCCACCTGTAGTCGAACACCCTGTATATTGAATAGTGTGAATAACGTGGACACTAGTGCAACAACGAAACCTTGAAGACTTACCCGAAGATGCTTCGGTCATGATTATAAGTTTATTCGTATCCAGATCGTGAGTTTCATCCAGTACCGTGAAGGGGGATAGACTATCGAAATACCAATGCACGGCAGTTCCAACGCAGTAGCGAGAGGACGCCGAGTTATTGTACATCGGTTCGACCCACTCTGGTAGTATATCTCTATCGTCATCGAGGACCAAGACTTGTGTGTCCCTGCTTCGCGATTTTGCTAAAGTCGGTCCTAGGTTGTCAGCGACCCACTCAGCCATAGTGTCGGGTGTCCAACCCATGGAGATCACGTCCGATGAATTGATGTGGAAGCCGATCGTTGGTTCGTTGCCTGTCGTAATTGCCCACATTTCTAGACCGTGTGCTTTGTACGCGTCGGCAAACTTGGCCAAGTAGTTAGCCCAGACCTGATAGTACTCCTTCTTCAAGTATCCTAAACGCGTGAATATAAAAAATTAGTGTTACGACTGTTACGCATCTACGGAAAAAGTTGAATAGATAAACCGTAAAAGAAGTTACGAATTTCAATTAAGAGGGCAGACTCGTTTTTAGGATTGCAATGCAATGGTGCAAGATGCTCCTTCTTATTTCTCGATAATGCAAACATGGAGTTTTTCCAGTGGTCAAAAGTCCTATTTTTACCGACGTGTTATTTGCATTATTAGACAGCTACATGCAAACTACGCTGGAATAATGCAAAGTTCACCTTGTGAACGTAAAAATAGAACTTAAGGATTAAGCATATATGCATAATAAAACTTGAGGATTAACGCTTTTGACTATTGGAAAATCCCATCTTTGCATTAGCGAGGATTGCATTCATGGTAAGGAGAGTCAACCCCTTAATTCTCTAGTCTACAATCTGTTCTTGCAATTAATGATTAATGGAGACAGTCTGGAAAATGCTAGTCAATATTAGAGAATCCACTGTGTACAATTGATGGAGATGTGATTGTTGGTTTTATGTATAAAGAAAATGTCTCGACTGAATATTTACCGAATTCCTGGAATATTCCATTGGTTTTCATCCAGCCAGGGGCCGACCACGCAGATGCGAAATATGTCGTTGTTGGGTTTATGTTGCCAGCTCTACTAGCGTACGGTATTTTATACGTGTAATCTTCGAATGCGAGAGCAAAGTCTGCCAGCAATGTGTCGTTGACAACGTCATCGTACGTGTAGGGTCTCACCGAGAAGTCGGTACCACCGATTGGGATCCGAGCTATGTTGTAGTTACTTCCATCTTTTGGATCGTAATATGATCTATGAACAGTCAAAGTTGAAAGAATGATGTATACATCAACGAAAAGCAACAATTACTGCACACAGAACATCATATCTAAAATTATAGTAAGTACCATACCTTAACAGTTGTTCCTGAGTTCTCGGGCTGAGTTTCCTCAGGTTGATACCAGTGGAATCGGTGAAAGCACCACCGAAACCCATAATCTTTTGATACGTTTGCGTTCTATTTACTGTTAAAGTCACATTCGAAGAGGAATTAGATGAGCCAATGGTGCCCTCTGACAGTTGCATCCTGAGTCCCTGCTTGTTCGTCACATATTGGTAAAAGTTATTCCATGTCAGCGAAAGCGATTGAAGGTTCAGCGAGCTGTCACAATAAGTGGAATTACAAACGCAGGCGAGCACTTCGTCGTCCACTGTGTAGGGCACGCATCCTTTCTCCTGACCTGCGATCAACAAAGGTCTCGTACAATACGTCTGGTGGATGACCATTAATTTTTATACATCCTGTACATTTTTAGGCGAATTTGTTTTATCTCAAGAATCACAAGGAAAATCTAATGTCATACGAAGCTGTAGGACTCTGATAAGACGAATTGTCATCAAATTAAAGCGATCGACATCACTTATTATTTAGACATCACTTATCTCAAACGTGTTTGTTACACTGTAAGTTAAAGGTACAGATCTAGTACAGCGGTGAAGATCAAGGATATCGGCGAGGTAAACATCGCTGCAAAATCAAACCAATGAGATTAAATGCAATTATTTATAGTGCAGCAGTGACGAGAGAATAGCGGTGCACATAGCAATAAAAATCATCTCGCTGCTCTCCTCAATGCTACCGATCACCTAGCCACTCCACGCGAAATTAATTGTAAGGCCGCTATTAGACTAGGCCACTGGTAGCGTAACCAAGTTGCTCCACTAGTGGAACTTATTAGACTGGTAACTGGTGGATCCACCAAAAATTGTTGCCGATCTGGTGGACGGCATCGACAACCGGTCGAGGCATTATTTTGCACGTAGCGTGTTAGACTAAGCTGCCAGTTGCGCCACCAGTATCGCGAAAACCAAGGCCGGATTAAAATTTGTAGCAGTCCTAGTTTGTAAAAGTTGCTGTTCCGCCTCTGGCGGAAACATAAACAATTGACGTTCACGGTATTGGTGGTATCACCAGTGATCGATTTATTACGCGACTAAGAGGCGCTCGCGCATGAAACTGTGGTGGGGAGGGGGAGTACTAAAACTAGTATTGCACCACAAAAATATCAGTTCCCCAAGAGGTGCACAGTAGATCTCCGAGAACGCTTGAATTCCGTTTACCGAACAATGTTTACCAAAAGTGGTTTTCAACAAGACAATGCAAATAATAGGTTCGGACGGAAAATATTCACTGGATCCAATGGCTTGCACGGTTACCCGATGTCAACCTAATTGAGAATTTTTGAGAAACGCTAGTCGGCAGAGTACCAAATATGTATATTAAAATTCAGAACACTATACCGTAGTTTCAGACTTTAAAAATTGCACAAGGCGAGCGTGTACTAGTAAAGGAGTCCCGTTTTTATAGATAAACGTTGTTTTTCAAGCCTTTACTTTAATAGTGTTATCAATAAAAAGTGAAAATTTGACGGATTATATTTGGAAAATTATGGTCCCCTCCTTTTTCGTCGAATGAGCTCAAAAGTGAAATGTTCGCCTAAGCATAAACGACCTAGTGTGCACATGTTAAGAGTAATTACCTGCATAATGATAAGAGAATCTTATCAGTTTCAGTGATTATACTGTAAAAATCAAATAATTAAATTCCACATTTGTAGTTGCCAACAAATTGTAGTCTATGCTATTGGAAAACCCGTCACTGAATATAGTTATATAGTTATACTAAAAATAGTTATAATCGTACCTCTAGCGAGAGCGAAGAAGGTGAACAGAAACAGTCTCCACATAGTTGCAATCGATACAATAATTGAATTCTACCAGCAGGGAAATTATATAGCCACTGTAATGACTTTTTTCGTAATGGAGCGGGGGAACATGATAACGGATACATTATTGAGTTTATCGCAGATGTTTAACGTATGGTTAGCACATAAAGTGCAAAATATTGTTGAGTAATTATCCGAATTACCATAATTTTTGTCATATCCGATAATTTATATCCACCTTAAGAAAGAAATATTTTACCAACCGCTACGCGGTATTATTTTTACAACCGATATGTCAATTCATTTGCATTGGCAGAAAGAATGAAAACTGATAAGTGGAAAAATTCCAGGAAGTAAAAAGAAACTTCGTAATTTAGTTTAGTATATTTTAATGCAACTGAAAATTCGGCTTGCAAAATTACTGGGAAAGCAGTTTTCGGAGATGATCTCGAAAACCGATGGGTAAATTGTATTTTGAAGGTGGAATCAAAATTCTTTGGAATGATTGTGCTAACGATATTAAGTTAATAGCCTTACCAATCGATTTCTTCAGTGAAAAAATTTTAAAGAAAATCAAACTTATGTTTATGTAGCACGTCTTGTACGAAATTCTTTAAATTTCCCTGTTCGATATTGCCGTTTATATACAGGGTGTCCTAGACCACCCGCCGATCCCTATTAAAATGGTGAATTGATTCGAGTACGCTCTATCGAGTGGTGGTACTTGCAATTTCCAGTACTTATCGGAAATAGGATTTTCAGACCGGAAGTTTTAGTTTAAGAATTATGAAAAGTTTTTAGTATTCGATAAAAGACATTCTCCACAATTTTAATAGGAGTGGACGTATGGTCTAGGACACTTAATATTGTATTCCAAGAATTGCTAGACTAAATAGTAGAATGGGTATCTCATATCCCTACCCACCGCTCTATTTGTTACGATATACACATCGTTGCGTATAAATATGTAACCTACATCAGCTACAACAATGATTAAGTCAATATTCACAATGACACCTGTTGGGAAAAAGACACGTTAATGATAGTCATCAGTAGAATAACGAATGAAAATAGTAGGAATAATGAAACTAGTGAAAAAATTAAACATTTTTTAAGCTAGTTTGAACTAAAGAAACATTAATTTGGAACATGGTCGCAGGCAAAGCACTGCCATCATTGAACCTCCTTCGTGGATTTGAATATGCTGAACACACCTTTTACTTATTTACTATTTAACTATAAATCACGAAGCTGTGAATTAATGTGAATAGATAACATTTTATATCCGTAATTTTCGAATGTAAAATCTGCATAAGTAATTCAACTGGACGAGTGGGAAATATACAGTCGGTGTAGAAAGCATTCGTACAGTGACGTTCTGCACATTTTTCCGTTTTTGTTGATTCTTTTTGTAATGCTGAAGGGAAATAAAACTTTGTTTACGCAAAATTTATTCTAAACATCTAAGAATAATTATTAATCATTTTTCCTCATAAAATTGATTATTGACATGAATATACACAATTTTACTTTCACTTTGACACTGTACGAATACTTTCCACACCGACTGTATCAGGCATAACGGATACATGTACATTGTTGCAAACTGTCGGTTCATTACAATGCTGAGATAGTGCAAAACTGAAGGCTACTTGCAAGCAAAAAGTGTATTGTTCTGTGCATCGTTCAGGAGTACGATACGCGTGACACAACGCCTGTTTTCGTTAATTACGCGATCAACATCAGTCTAGAATTGTCAAAACTAATAATACATAATAATGCAAATTTTCTGTTGATCGACACAAAATGTATAGAATTCAAGATCACCTCAATGTCAATATTCAATGAGTAATTGAATACATTTCGACGTCTCATACGAGTCCTCGAAGTAAACAATGAAGATAAGATAACATTGGCAGTTTATTGAACAAATAATTTTATGGATATTTTTAGTGTTCGTACTTTTTCCGATAACATTATCTTACAAATTCTAACGTCTTTAATGGTTTGCGAGAACAGAAGTCTAAAGAGCTTAATGCATCAAAGGTGTCTCGTATGTTTAACACTAAATCTACCTAACACTAATAATAGACAGGTTACAGGTATGGAAGGTCATCTTTAATTTTATTCGAATATCACACTGTAATTGTACTGTAAATACGCAAGTAGTAGATATCATGAAGGACACGGCGCGGCGACACAAACGTTCAAGTGAAGTACTTTCTTGTTTGTGCATTGTAAAGTAAAAAGTAATCTTTGAAACCTACTTAAAAACGGACGTAGAAAAAATCAAGTATGACATCAACTGGATAATAAAATTTCTATTGGTCTACTAATAATAAAAATGATTTTTGTGGTCATACGAAATGGTTAAGTATGTAAGTGTATATTAAATGCATCAAATCCGACCCCAGTAGCCTAGCAGTCAGACTAATGGAAAAAATTGAACGAACTTTTACAAACGAGTATGATTTATTGTGTATTCTATTTCCTCGATTTGCTTCGGTTTTTATGTTGTGAGGTACAAGGGTAAAAAAATGCGGTAACCAAGAATTTTTTTGATGTTTTTGAACCATTAGCTGGTTGCATCGTTCGACGGGGCCTCGCAATTGCCGAACTGCACCGTTTTCGGGGCATTCCGCGGCCGGTTTTGTTTGAAACGTATGTAGCAGGAGGTTCCATCCTCCGGGACTTCCGGTCGACTGACCGATAAACCGTTGCGTCGCGTTGCAAACTCGCCCGATTCGACCACTTCCGGAACTGCGAGCACACATTCGTTCGCATTAAAAAGAACATCGTAACGTGGCTGCAACTTTCACTCCAACTGCGAATTGCAAGGCTTCATTAGCGTCTTCGCAATTTTGTATTTCGTCTACTCGTGTTTCTCGTAGATGCATAAATTTCGTAGTCTAAATAGTCAATTCCGTGATTGGTCCAATAATGGTTCAGAAATATCTCGAATAAAACGTGGAAGCGCGGAGGAAGTGGGCAGGATAGAAAATGGACATCTTTTAATGTATAAAGTCTAGTCTACAGCTGCATTTCATATGGTTATTATCAATGATCGTTCGGCGGCAGTACTCAGTTCTAATTGCCACAGATCAGTTCGCAAATTCATTAGTCAAAAGAGCCAAAGTACATCGATTTAGATTTCTTTTGAGAGACAAATTTCTTTACAAGAACCCTGTATTTTTATAATAGAATTATTAATAAGAAGTTCACAGTGTTTTATCCAATTAGATATAGCGAGATTATGCTTGGGAAAGCTGATGTATTAAAATTTCCATTAGAATATTCTTTAACATGCTAAATATACGTTGTGAATGCAAAATAACGAGGAAACTTTAGAATGTAGTTTTGCAAAAATGACAAAAGCTTTATGTTTAGTGTAATATAATTATGCACTATAGTGCCACGCACGTCCAATATGCTCGAAATATACATTTCTCCTCGACATATACACTCCTCCTCGATCCCACGCTTCCGAGGTCCTATTTAAATAAATTGATGCTTTACTGCTGATCATTAAATGTTATTATACCATTAACACGTTCGCATTCGCGTGGATCGTATACGAGCAATTATTTTTGTTTATTCACAAATTTATTTTTGCGCTTATTATTATTATCGGGTGTATCATATTAAATTAGGCCCTGTGAGATGCGAAGAGATGAAATTTGGGCAACTGTGATGAAAAATCAATTTTTTCCCCAATCATAATTTTGAGAATAATTGTGTGATGGTATCGGCGCACAGGTTCGATCAGTGATAAAGCTGGACTCTCTTTACAGCATTTGTTTAGTGATGCCTCAGAGGCGACATTCGA
Source organism: Lasioglossum villosulum (assembly GCA_963971365.1). Classification (NCBI taxonomy): domain Eukaryota; kingdom Metazoa; phylum Arthropoda; class Insecta; order Hymenoptera; family Halictidae; genus Lasioglossum; species Lasioglossum villosulum. The sequence continues at coordinate 7,684,058 of OZ020497.1, forward strand.
GTGCTAACAGTTAACAACATTTGGAAACATATATTAAAAAATGTCATGATCATATTATTCGTGTAATTGCCTCATCGTGGATGTAAATGTGACGACTAATGATGCAGAATGAACCGAAGTACCATGCAGTAAATACATTGCTTCGTGTTCGACAGCGTGTATCATGAATGTATCAACTCGTTCGAATATTCATAATTTGATAAAACGTTACCATAAAACACTTTTCAGCCTGAAATTACAACACATTGGAAATAAATCAAGTACAATAGATTGAAGATAATGTAATAGCATTGTCATATTTTTGGCTTATTGTTTCTTCTCGTTGAATAGTGTCGGATAAACAAATATTATCCTAATGCAATTAGTTTATCGTGACAAGCGACCAAAGGATGACAATTATGTTTAGGCAGTGTTTCATAAAATATACCATTCGTCAACGAAAATCATTTAATTTCAGAAGTACAAGTAATTTATTGCGTTCGTCGATGTGCGATCATCGTGATATACGCCTGTCCATTTCACTTTTCGATTCTTTGATAATTCTTTTTTTATTTCAATCTGTCAAATGATTCAGCGATCATGCAAACACTGCAAAGAATTTTTCGTTTGTCGCGGGTGGTTTTGTGTACGTGCAACGTTCTGGATGCAAATTGCAGTAGTAACTTTTACATTTGATGCGAATAACATACAACTTGAAATATATTGTCAAGATCATCAATTGACATTACACTGATTTTGCGGAAGCCTCGAGATTCCCGAATTTGTAACTAAAGTATTAATAAATGCGATTTATTTTTTAGGAACTGTCAATTTCTCCAACGAGATTCGACCACCAACTTTTTGAAACCAAATCGTTGGAATCCGCAGGCTTTGTTATATTCGCAGCCACCGTTATCGAAAAAGAAACTAATCCGACCTGCCGAGACTATACGAGCCTCTATAGTTATAGATTTCACAGTTATTGTGTGGCAACTTTGACGAAGTCAATTGTTTCAAATATTTTTAAGAATCAATGGAGAGGAGCATTTCTCTCAGGAACCGTTTTAACGATTTTCATTAAATCTTATCCCGGAACAATGCGCCCGCCGGACTTTTGTGCGAAAAATATTGTAGTCGAATCCCCATTGTGAAATTATACGTTTTCACCGTTTTATTATATTGACAGGACGAGAAGACGTTCAAATACATATACATATTGGACAACCGTACATATAGACAACTGCGCTTCGATTTCGATGGCCTCGAAATACAATGGCAAGGTTATACTTATAAAATTTAGTTTGTATGTTTATTTTGGATAAAGATCTCCTGTCTAATAATTACGTGCACAATGTCATTGTGCGCTACGCAAGTAGAGCATCGCATTTTGTTGAGCCGTTTAAAGGTCAGGATTAGGGTCGCATCGAAGATGTTTCAGGTGTGGGTTGTAAAACGAACGATCCGCACGCGAGTCGTGCAGCTGTGTTCAACGATCCGATCGATCCCGATGGCGACATCAAATTTACATTTGCTCGCAACATCGCACACTGGTGCGGGAAAATGATCTGGGGAGGGGAGAGGGCGGAGAGAGAGAGTGAGAGAGAAAGAAAGAGAGAGAGAGAAACTGAGGATCGAATCATAGGCGAGTTTTGCATTTGTCAGCAGTTAGAAGGTGAGCACGGTTCGGTTCAGCCCGGCCCGATTCTTTATTCCTGATTTACTGTCCGGAACGTTCGATCCATTCATCTCCGTTCCACCGAGCTAAACATAAATTGTCGTTCGGTGAAGCACCGCTCCGGGCGCTCTCCTCTCTTCAATATTTAAACAACGAAGATAAGAATGTTTGATTTAGCTGTTTGGTAGCGAGAACAGAAACCCCCTTTTTCGTTGTTTCCCGTAAGTTCGTTCACTGTTTTTTTTTCATGGGTGACGTTTACCTCGATGGTAAACACCCTCATATCTTGCTCTATGTACTTACGTATATGTACACGTACACATGTGTACGTATACCCCACCCCGGAATTATACGTTTCAGATAGAAGTGCACTGTTGACGGTGTAATTAATGGTCCGAACGTAATACATATGTATCTAAGGTACACGAAACGCAAGCGCTTACGAGACGGATTCAGCGAATCGTTGTATTTTTCGAAGGTAAAGAGTCTGTATTATCGCCAGTCACATTGTCAAATTGAATGACCTGGCAGCGAACGGAGCAGCATATTGATAAGTATTAGTAATTTATTCTCACAAATACGTCACTTTTTCTTTGTAAATTGAATGTTCCAGACAATTATGTTCAGGGACACTTGAGTTCATTTAAACAATCCACTAAACAAGAAGATGTCAAATATTTGATGAAATTACGAGGACAGGAAAGACCGATAATATTTTGTTCGTTCGAATGCATCGCGATAAAAATAAATTTCTGAGTATGCTAAATAATGATAAAAAATTATTGTCACCCGTACGCGATCGACGAAGCATTTAACGCGCGTCGAGCGGCTGAAAAAATGACAAAACCAAGCAGATAGAAAATTTACTCGTAAAACTATGCAAATCCGTTCGAACGTAGTCTCGGCTGAAGACGGGAGGACACACGGGGCGGCAACAACAACGAGATTTTTCAGCGTTCCGCGCAAATTACGGCGGATAACGATCTCAAAATGAAATTTTCCATCGGCGCGGCCGGGTTACACGGATAACGAGTTCCGCAGTCTGCCGAACTTTACTTAATAAAAGGACTGTTTCGACCAGCGAGAAGGAATTGCGCGCGGAAAATAGCGCCCTAGCATCCGCCGCGCTAGACAACATTCTTTTTCCTCCTGTTTTTCTTATATTAAATTCTAGCAGGCGATTACACAGCGCTATTTCGGCGAAATCCTCCCCGGTGACCCGGGGCTCGCTAGATATTAACTCGGCGACCTAACTCCCAGCCCGTATTAGGTCCTTCGAATGTAAACGAAATTTCGTTCTGACATTTTATTGCGGAAATTTGCTCCGGAGTTTTCCAAAGCAAGCCGTCCGCGTACTATCGTTCCCCGGAAACCCGATGAGTGTTTAGCGCGAAATGTTTCTGTTGTCGCGATAAATTCCGCACAGTGCTTTAAAATATCCATCCGATTACACGTACAATTTTACTGTAACGCAAGATGCTAAGAGATTAGACATAAATATTTATGAAAATTGGTTAACAGAAATTAAAGAATTTCTACGATATAATTAACTGGAACGCAAAGAAGCATAGTCAAGATTGAATAAAATTAATTGCAATGAAACCCAGTGTCTCTGTGGTAAATTAGCTACTCTACGAGCGGCAGATTGAAATGATAAGGCTCAACCGGGATTCGAAGAAAGTAAAGCCCAAAAGTCGCTTATTATCCCGTTTCTGGATGAAAATGATCTCTCCCTCTCTCGTACGTTACCATTAAACGAACGGAGGGACGATGAAAGGGGAGAGCGGCACATTCGAATGCAAACGACAAACCGCATTAAATACTCGATGTTACGCCGAAACGCCGGGACACCGTTTGATTAACATTTTCATCGCGCCACGAAAGTTTCAAGTTCTTAGAAAATTCGAGATTACAAATTTTCATTAAAAAGTTTCGCCCACCGATTTGCATAACTGCGGGATGTTGTCTTCCACGCTGCGCGACAACAGGCTACGCATCACGGAAAAGGATGACGCGTGCCGCAAAAATCCTTTTCGCATTATTTTTGCGAAAGGAGAGACCTGAAATGCAGTCTCTGTATGATCGATAACAAAATAGAGTTAGTTAAAAATGGAGACAAATCCGAAAAGTGTGCTGAGCCGCTTATTTCGAGACGTTACGTTTGCGATGAGTCAACCGCGGGTAATGCTGTCTAAATTCTATGCATTTTTATCAGTAGCACTTAATGGAAAGTGTCAACGCGATGCTTCTACGAGCTTTCAAACGGACATACACAGGCAAACGAGCCAGCAGCGTACTATTGGCCGTCGAATGTCGCGCGACTCTCCTCGTGGCCGAATTATGCTATTTTCCTCCACTTGCTCGAGTGCTTTGAATACCGAAGGTTGAATAAACCCGAATCGTTCGGCATTCTAAAGTTGTTTCACCGCCAATTGTTAATTCTTTATAAATATTAATTATTTCAGTCTAATTACAGGAATAATCCACTTTCATCCAATTTTAAACAATTCTAGTTACAATGCACACAACGTTGCTTTTAAAATTCAAGAGTTTAAGTACAGAAACGAATTGGTCGGAATCGATCAGCCTTTTCGGACATTGCGTCCGATTTGGAATATATTTGTTACGTATGACCTTTTTCTATTCATCCATATGAAATGAAGAGTCGACCCGTACCACATTGAAAGGTTTAGCAATTTATCGAACACATAGATCTATCCCGCTACAGCGCATACATTAACTAGATAAATAATTCCATTCACTATTTTTGAGAGCCAAAACATTCAATGTGTTAATAACGTGGCGATCATTTTTTGTTCCCAATATGGCTGCTCTCCCCTAGGTTTTCCTCGACAGGCACTCCCGGAAATACGGGCTTTCACGGATCATATCACACGTTCGAGCCTAACTCGCACGAGGGTGACTCTTTGATTTATTAAAGAGCAACCGTGCTCGTATCGTTTCGTATCGTATCCACTTATCGAACTGTCCGCTTCCAAAAACAATCTGTTTAACGCGCGAATAAAAGCTCTCTGTTGGTTTCTTGGTCCTCGGGGCAAGTAATTTCGAAGGGATTTCGATGTCCGTTCGCGCCACTGCCTCCGAGAGGGAAACCCATCTTTAGATTTATCTGAGAACCACACACCAGTCGACGCGATACCTTTCCTCGACCGGGACTCGTTAAATCCGACGCAGGAAACCTGACGAGCTTCTACCCTCCAAAAGCCTTACATTCCGGAACGCTCGACGCTTTTACAATTTTTTTGTTACCTAGACATTTCAGAAACAACTCTGGTTTGAACTAAAAGTTCGTCCCACTGTCCTGTTTTGCATTCGGCGAAATCGGTGAGGTAAGAAACAAATAGTAGAACTACAGAATCTCAGAAACAGCACGGACTCGAGGGTTTTTCTTAGATCAAGGCTTGTGCTGTGACACAAGTTTGAATAGTATTTATATTTATTCCTATTTATACTTAATAATAATTTGAATAGTCCCAAAACAAACAATTATATTATATCACTGATGTAATTTGTTGCTTCACGAGTGAATTTGCTATTATTGTAACGAAACATGTGCTTAAATATTGAAGTCAGTTCAGTAATTTCCTACACGTAAGTGTTTTTATAACTTCAATAATTGTGATAAAGAAAACTGGAGATTTGACTGTGGTAGGTTCAGTATTCACATTGTTCTCAGCTGTATAACGATCTGTATAGCAGGCGGGGAATCTTAAGAAGGAAAATGGGAAATATTCGGAAATGTTCCGTAGCGTCGAATTCTCCGCGTGGTTCCGTGGGGCCTTGTAATATTTTCCGGTCACGTGCGGGATATCCATGAACTTTAAAAAGTGGTGCTCTCGTGCTTACGGAATATTAAACCCATTCATATTTACTGAGTGACTAGATACAGCGTGCACGTAATAACGCACCGTCCTCCGACACGTTTTTTCTTCTCCTCTCCTTGGTTCTCGCCCCCGAAATTATCCCGCCTTCCGGGTTCGTTCCGTGCATTCAGAGCAAGACGCCGTTATTCCGCGACTTCCGATATTCCAATTCACTGCCGTGGCTCCCCTACTTTGCAATTTCTGATTCCGACTTCTGAATATGAATCGCATCAATTACAAGGGACGTGACCGCCAGGCTATCGGACATTTCAAAACCTATGTGCACGCTATTTTATGTAAACGCAACTTTTCTAAAAATGGATTTAGTTCGTCAATGATAAGCAAATTTTCTTGATTGCATTGCGGTAGAAATTAAATTTTCCGGTTCTTCATTTACAAGATTGTTATCTCCATGATTTTATCGAGTCTTGTCGGAAAGCGTTCAAGCCCCTCTCCCTCTCCAAACAGTTTGAGTGCCATCCTGGCCCGAGTTTCCCGAGTTTACATCCGAACTCACTTTGGAACCGTTCACGACGTTTTGAACGCGTCCTTTTCGTTCGGCTTTTGCATGGAAGTACAAGAAACTTTCACTTAGCTATGACTCCACTAAACTTGCTCGACCAGAACTTTATAAATATCAACGAATGGTAGAATGGGCAGTTTAGCTCGGTTCGGTACGAGATCGGAATCTCGTAGTAACGAGTAAGTAGTAAGGAGACGGATATTGAATTTTTAAGGGTGTTGAACTTTGAGGAGTGAAGAACGCAGAGAAATACGTCCTGTCGTTGTTAAAATGTTGACTGACGCATGGTTTACCTTTAAACACTTTTATTTCTCGTTACATTAGTATTTCTAAGATCCAAAACTCTGTAGTTTTAGTCCCATTAACTGACACCAGCGTTATTTATGCATCATCGTGGGCATTCATTCTTGCGCATGTCGATTCTGATTAGCTACTCCTCCATTTTACCAGATGTTTGAACGTAAACGATACTACACGAGAGTCTATAAACTAATTTATTCTAAAATAATACAATCCATGATTTAGGGATTATGCGGAAGAGTGGAAGTTAAGGTTACCGAAGTGTAGGATGTGCAAAACGGTTGTAGACAATGGAGAACTTTTCGGAAAGTCCAGCGATCGAAGTATGTGCATTTCATTCGATCGTATAAATTACAGTAGAACCAGCGAGCAATCAAAGTGACTAGATTTCGTTTTATTATGTAAATTGTAATTACGCATGCATTGAGATTCCAGATGGCTTCCATTGTGGCACGTGTATAGATACATCGCTGTGGGTAATGAGTAAATAGAAATACCTTTATCTTATTAATCTTTTGAACTTGCGTTAATTTTCATCTAGTGTAGAAATAAGGATTTGAATGCAACTAGGATTCGGTTCGAGGCTCAATTAATGGCAATATCAAAAATTCCAGGTGGTTTATTTCGACAGTGCTCGAGTAGCAACAAATAAGAGACCGGTCGAAATAGAACGTGTCGAATTAGAAAGAAAAGAACATTCGCCGAGAAATACAAGCGCATGGAAAACAGTTCGACAAAGGGAACACTTTTACAGGGGAATTATTCACAGGTTTCGACGGCTGGCGATCGAGGAAAATGACGTTTGTTTCCTGGAAATTTACGTTACGCGTCGTGCATCTATTTTTCCTGCACTCCGCCCGATGAATGATTTATGGACCTTTCTATCCATTATTTGGCTAGCGAATCGAAGTCGAGTATGGCTTTCGCGCAGCTGTAAACGAAGCGGAGTGAAAAGCGCTCTTCTGTTTTCATAATTTCAACGTCGACCACTGGACAGGAGAGTAGTAATCGAATAATGTAATTTTATCGCTTGATAAATAAGCGGGATCGCCAAAGTAACAGAATTTATTTGAATGTGTAAAACATTAGGTTGAGTGGAAAGTTGAAAGTTTTAAACAATTGTGTATTCATGAAATTTTATTTGAACATTGCTGTACAGATTATTTTACTGCGAGGATTATTCAAAAATTTTCACAATGAAGATATTTTATATTTTCGTACGTCTGTAATATTGTAAATTTTGCAATTCCGTAGCTTTCCGATCGCGTGTAATGCAAAATAATCTCTATGGAAATTAAAATTGCTTCCAAATTTGCTTCGTAATTGCAGAATCTTCAATCTACGGTGAAACAGTTATGCGAAAAATGCAATCGGTTAAGCTAATAGCATTAGCCGTAAGATATTTTTAGCGGATTTATCCCAAGAGGCGGTTCAGTTGGGACATACGAGGAGAGATCTCGTAAAGAGGAGCCAAAATGCGAAAATTTTCTATCTGTGACTATTGTACGATCTCGAAGGCGGAAAGGAGAGGAACGTGACGCATCTTTGCATGCTCGTATCCTCTTATTCACGGTATACGATTCTATGAAGCGACATGGCATCAAGAGTCGCATTCCGCCCCTCAATCTTCCGAGTTCAACTTTTCGTAATGGATACGGGGCGCATCTATCATGGCTCATCATCAACGTCAGAATACAGAATTCTCACCAAACGAATACAAAAGAGCATTCAACGACCGACAGATATCACGTAGAACCACGTGCAATCCTTCAAGATCCATTCCCCAACGCCAATTTTTATTTTTAAAGGGATCTACGTTAACCCCTGCACGTCCAAACGACATCTCCAAGACGTCGTTGGGTGCTTAACTTGATTAAGAATTCTTCGAAAGATCGTGCGGTTCTTAAAGCTGTCCATTATGTTTTTAAAGTGAAAACTTCTTTAGGCGCAATCTCGTACACAATTGCTGGGCAGTCAATGAGGCTGATCCGTCACGCTCCGTGGTGAAACGTTATTCGGCTAAACTTGGCTTCCCCGAGCGAGGGAGAAACAGACAGGTGTGCGAAAAAATCTAAATGAAATCGTAGGGGAAGGGGTTAATTAGCAATCGATGAGCATCTAGGTAGTAGGTGTGCGATGGTTAGATGGCGTTTACCGTAATTCGGTTAGCAGAGGCTCATGATGGATTCCAGGCCGGTTGCGACTCGACTATATGAAATTTCTCTGGATTTTACAAAGATTTTTGCGGGACCGGTAACACGTATTTCGGCCACGTGCAACGATTTAGTCCATTTCCCGAGAACAATTCGCTCGTTGCCGGCCGACGACGCGCTCCTTTCTTCTATTTCCACGCGGCTGTGTGCCATATCGCGCGTAGAACCGTTCCATAATAGTGTGAAATGCACATTGCCGATTCGGAGCGTCGAGCAACGAATTTTCCCGAAATTCGATTGTGGCGCAGCTCGGAATCGAAATCGAAATTCGAAATCGTCGCAGAATTCGAATTCTTTTGTCGGAGAGTGCTTTTAACGCGTTGCACATGACGCTGGAATCGCGAACAATTTGACAAAAATTCGTGTCACTGGTAATTACACCTTAACACTTCCAAACCAGACCGGCTCCATTGCCTCGCAGTGGAGGGGGTAGTCGTTTTTCTTAGATCCCACAGTTCCCGTTTTCTTAGATCAAGATTTCACTGTATTAAGGACAGGTTTCAGAAATTTCATTGAGGATGAACAGAATAAAATGGCACGAGTCATTGGTCACATTGTATTTTATATCTTTTACAAGTTGCTAAGTACGCCTGACTGATCAATGATTTCAAGTATTTGAATTACGGTTTTTAAAGCAACATTCAATGTTGTAGTGGTTCCATTGAGCAAGTTAATGAGTAACGGTAGGATTGTGCTGAGTACCTGCAAGTTCATAAAAGTTCATATGATAGATGTCGTTGCTTTCCCTTTTTAGAGGGGGTTCGATTATCGAATTTCATGAGTATACGTACGTTTCCGAGACGTGGACTCAGTTGGGTGGTCTCCGCGGTACTTTCCGTGGCAGGCGCGGCTGTTGTAACGCCAAATACCTGCTCGATCAGTTAGATTAGTGAGCGACAGTCAGAAGAAATACAGTAGTGCTCGGTTACATTTATTAGTTCAGGAGTTTTTTACATTCTATTATATTCTTTACATATTCTATTCTCTTTGCAAAGCTCAAGGTACTGACAAGCGAATTGTGGGAGCAAAGTGGGGCTGACTCGTGAATATTCTTCATTCGCGATTATTGAGACTGTCAACCTACACCCACGAGGAATTATTCAACATATTCATATATATGTATGGGTATATATTATAAAAGAAAATTACAATTTGGATAGTGTGTTAAATTTAATCGAGCGCTACTGTAATTTGCGGTGATCGAATATATTCTTGCAATGAGGAAATTATGTTTCAACTTGTTCCCTTGAAAAACAAAGGCTCGTACAATACAGTTTCTGTCTTCTTTCTTTACCCAATTTTACGCGAAGAATTTTTAGACATCTTTATCTTATGTTGCACAATATTTACAAAAAAATAAAGAAAAATATTGATTTGGCTGCAAAGTCTATTCGCATATCGTTTCAATTTTATAACTTAGTCAAATGAAATTATCGACGAAAAATTTAATTGTTCTCGACAAACTTTAATCTCGAAGCAGATGGAACACGAAATATTAAAAACATCGGGAGAATTTAACGACCCCGTTACTGTCGCAAATGCTCGAATGAAACCAAAAATATGCGAGTCGACTTTCTGACCAATCCGCTATAATTTTGAAGCATTTGACAACACTTCGTGTGTGTAATTCTTACCGTTATGAAAACAACAGCAGCCAGCAGAATGAACGTCAGGTTACCTCGAAGACCCATGATTCACGTTTGACTTGTAACAATTGATCCTGGCAATAGTTCGTTCAACCGCGAAGTGCTTTTTGATGTGTTCATTTACTGGCGGGTCTGTCCTTTTTATAGGACTTCGGTTATCTGCTTGCAATATTATCACGGGTATTTTTGCATATTGTAGTTAACCGATACGCGGCGAAGTAGTTGCAAAACCCAAGAATTTCGTCGTTATCAATGCGGTATCTGTGCACGTGTCGCGGAACGACATCAATTACGATAATTGAGGCAATTACTTCCTGAAGTTAATTTTAACAAAATTAGGTTTATGCATTAATTGAGTTTTATAGTAAAGGAATTACGTATTTACCAGAAAAAAGTCATAAAAACAATTTTGAAAGGTTCAAACCATTAATGCAATTTAACCGATGTCTTATGGCAAAGCATTAGTGATCAAAACTTTAAACGGCAGGCGTTCTTCCTGACAACCACAGATATTATTGAAGGATTGCATGAAAGTACAATGAAAAGAATGACTCATTTTTTACAGTTTGATGAATTACAGGAGCAGTCAAGGCTGCCTCTTATGTTAATGGAACCTCTTATGTTAATTTGCCTAAGAACGTCGAATAATGAAGTGAAGTAATTGTAAACAATACTCATAACTGTATTTTCAATATTACAGGTATTCCAAATATAATTATAAAGTTGAATTAAATATAAATTCAGTATACGGAAATGTATAAAGTTAATTTTACTGAAATAACTATTCAATGCTATGTTTTTCATTGCATTAACATTCATGAGAAACAAGGACACGTAGACAGTTCGTAATTCCGCAATTTACCAATTAATGAGTTCGTTTTCCAAACACCAGGCTTCTCCCGGAACCAGCAAAATGGAAAATATGAAATTTTCACTTGCCAGTGAATGAAATATTATTTCGGAACAGCGCATCGCAGTTTAAATATTTTTGCGTGAACTTTAATCTCTTTCCCCTATTTGCCGTGTTAACGGGCGCTTCCTTTCGACCCGCTTAATTCCTGTACGCTGCTTGATGGAGTTCTCCGCGAATAATTTTCGAATATACTTGTTCGTTATTACGTTCTACAATCTGCCCTGGAAATAAGAGCTACAGTCGCAGCTGAATTTACTTTAATTACAACCGAGATCCCGCGCTCTGTAATTATACGTGAGCATCGCAATGCGTTTTGATTTTTTTGAACTATTTCGTATTTTTCAGGGTGCATTTTCGTACCTCTAATCTTTATTCAACGAATTTCCTAAAAGTATCTTTATTCAACGAATTTATCCTAGTCGTGTCCAGAAAATTTGTATATTTTCCCAGATTGTAGGAAATTTTTAGTACACGCGCCCAACAGACTTCTACGAAACTTTTTAATTCGTGTGGGTGTGATCCCTGAGAAGATCGACTTTCGAATAACATTATAAATTTTCAAAGAATTACAAGCATATCAATTCTTGCAAAAATATGAACGGTGAAAGAAGTTTGAGTGATTTTAGTTGTAAGACAAATAATAGAATAAGGGTTAATATAAGTATGGAGGCTATACATCGTATTCGTATTCATTATTAGCTCGCGTTCGTGATACCCCTACCTTCCAGTAATTGTTTCTCGCGCCGATTTGTGTCGTTTTCGATATTGTTCGCCACGGGGTGGTTAAATTATAGTACAGTCGGGTGGATTAGTCGATAAAGGAGGAGATGGGAAAGTTACGAGGGAAACAATCGGGAAACCAGAATGATATTCCGTTTTCACGCGAGCAACTTTGAAGGAATCGTCCGCGTCCCATACCGTTCCAGATCCCGATGTAATCCGGCGGGGGAGCAAAGGGTTGCGTTTGACCACGCGCTCGCCTAACCACCCGCCCATTACCTCGAGTGGCCTCGCGACAAACTTCGATCATTACCAGCGGTTTGTTTTCGCGCATGCCGACCGTTCTACTCCGGCATTCCTTATTATCAGAGTTTCGAGATTTCGGTTCGTTCTCATTACGGATTCAGCGCGAATCGCTACGCCACTTATGCCAATACCTTCCCCATCCCCATTCTCATCCACCAGTACCTCCCACCGGCGTGCTCTCCAGTCGCACCCTCGTCGCACAAACCTATCCAGAGCCAAGGTAATCCAATTACCTGGCGGTAATTACTACCGGCCCACTAGGGGCATGGATCTTCTTCATCCTGCGCCCGGTCACGCGTCTTTATCTTCTGTCTATTCCCGATTAATACGTGAAACGATACACAGTCTTCGAGAAACATCCCTTCGTCTCTTACTACGCAATAACTACTTATTGTACAAATTATTTAATTCTCGAACAATCATGTTCTCCTGCTTACTTGCGGATATCGAGGTTCTACTGTATAGAAATTCATTTTTCAATACTCGTTTTCTTTTTCAGACACGCGACGAAGGTTTTAAAAAGACGAAACACGAAATAGTGGAAATATCAAAAGAATTTACGAATACGTATATCACTTTTAAATTCATTTTGTAGAATGGAAATGGGTTAATATTTTATAAAGGTATGTGTTACATTCAACGAATCCTTTGGACACTGCAGGCGAACAACGAAATGTGTTAGTAGCGACCGTGTTAAGAAGTGTTTCCAAGTCGCTAAGACGAATGCTAGCAGTGAAACGAAAACTATTGTTTCCGGAAACAGTAACGGTTCTCGCAGTTTCGTGGATCGAAAAGGAAAGCACGCCTGTGCGTGTATCTGCTACAGTTGCGAGAAGGTGACGCGCATCGATGAGTAGATGCAACGTATGCACGTAATGGGGAAGAGCCGGCTCGGCGCGATAAGGTGGATGCAATATGTTGGGAATTTCAATACGACGGCCGTCTCTTAAAGTGCAAAGTTTTACTTGTCGGTGTCATCCGACTCCGGGCGCGTTTCCCTTGCAGTTTGCATGCATTTCCTATTTATAGTGTTTCTCGATGCAACGTCCGGAGCCGTCGCGGAATCACTTCGCGCCGAGTGTGTCGCGTTTTAATCTATAAATACATAGATGCACGCCGCTGCTACGCTGCACCGAAAATAGAAATTTTAATAATTCGCCCCCGCAAATTCGCGGACGAGTTGATTAACCCGAATACCGAAACACTACGCTTTTTGTGGAATAATTGTTCCGAAAATGTATTTTTCTTTTCGTTAATGTTAAAGTTGGTATTATTTACATTTACAGGATCTTTCGAGCTTTTTTTCTCAAGCTACCAATTTTTTTTTTAGTGAAAAGTACACTGGTCCTTGTAGAAAAAGAATTGGTTTTTGCTGCTAAAAATAAGATTTAGATAAAACAAGCTTCTCTCGCTACGTTGTTTCAATGCATCACGTTTTCATATGCTGAAATATATGTGTTCTTATAGAAAAATTCGCGTGAAGCGAACACCAGCAGCCTCTAGAGGCGAAGTTTAGTCGCCGTCGTGCGAACGAGAACGATCGAAGCGCAAATAATTAATAAACGTAATAAGAACCCGCGAGACGAACATATTTTGCTGAGAAACTTGTACTTTGCCGCAAAGTTTTACGGCTTAATTTGCCGGCGCTGCCGCGCGGAGAGATAATAAGAATAATGTCCCGTGATTATAGTGCTGGCCGTGATATCGCTTTGTTCCCGTCTCGGCTGAGTTCGGTTAACATGGAAACTCTCGGTCGGTCTCCTCGTAACTTATCGAAATCGAGTTTCCTTACAGTTAGAAAAATCTCTTATGCGAGTTTAACCCTTAAGGGAACCTCGGGAAATATCCATGGAATTCGATTAGCCTCCTAGTAAAGCTATTTTTTAGTCAAACCTTCCTTTCTTCAAATTCAATCTCCGTATATCTTTAATAATTTAAGGAGAAATAGTGATCTTGTAAAGCTATAATATTTGCAGAAATTGCTTCTTCTATTTCGATTTCAACAACTACAAAGTTTACCGAAAAAGCTCGTTCTACTTTCATTGAGTTAGATCTTCGGTTTCACTGCGAGATTACGCTAATTATCAGCATACTCGATGGAAGCATAATTTACTGTCAACCACAAGGAAACGCGGAAATCGCTATGCTATATTTTTTCCGAACACGCTACGATTTGCATTATTTACTATCATTTCCGCTGTCACCGATGATAGACTGAGCGTTATTGTGTAGTTTAATATTCTGGGATTTATTTAGACGGGTTTGTATTTATCGGAAACAGATTCAACGCCACGGGATATTTTCATCGGGGATTTTCACGGGACATTGTTCCATTTCCAGGGAAAGTCGAAACGAGTTTAGCACGATTCACGATCGTCGATACCCCCGCATAGTTCGCGAAACGACTTTCACGGAACGGCCGAATCGGAAGATGCAGTTTCCCTCCCGTTTGAGTAAGGTATTATTTAGTTTTATGCGTGAGAGAATTACAATTTGCGAGCGATCAGTGGGATAAAACGGTTCCGAAATCGTCGTGGCGTTTATGAACGCTCGAACAATCGATTGCAAGTAACTGTTTCTTCGAAACGTTTTCTGAAAGCCGAAGGATTCGATAAACTTGATGTCTACACATTGAACTTCAGCTATGGGGATCAAGTTTTCGCAAATACATTCAATATTCCGAGTTCTCGAGCTTGAAAACTCTTCGTCGATGGAGAAGTTTGAGCTCGTTGCTGTGAGATGACGCCACGGTTCGCTTTTCTGGTTTCTGGGACATTCTAAGAAACATTTCAGTGGCTCAACGTAAAAAACAATTTTCATTTTATATAGCCTCATTAAATTTGTCAATCGCTTTCTAACATGAGATGCCATCTTTAAATCTGGTCGATGTTACAACAAAGGGTTGTCAATCTTGATCTATTTACGTATTAAATAGGCGTGACCTCGCTTTCGGTGGGAGTGGCATCGTTGCTCTGAGTGTTGAAACTAGAGGAATGTTTAGTAGGAGGATCTGCTATATCAATGCCGTATCTAGATCCATCAAAAAGGAGTGAAACACTTCTAAATCTTGTCGGAATTCTGACAGAAGGTTATCTGTCTCGATCTGTTAATGTCAAGAAGGCGTGGCCTGCCTCCAGTAGGCGTGGTATCTGTGTTCTGCTCACTATCGGAGCTAGATCGGTGCCCCACAAATCAGTCATGGCCTACATTTGTTTTAAAATACGCATTATCTAGAGAATACGCCTGATTAGACCACTGTAGTCCCGTAACACTAACTTTGTACTTGCAGTAGCGGTTCCACAATGGTTCGCAGTGGGACTATATAATTCAAAAGACCAGGCTTTGAACGTCTTCCGTAGAACCATCTCGCGCTGCATCTATGTATATTTCTCTTTGGCAAGTGCCGTGGGTGTTGGGCGAATGATTAACCGGCGGTATCGCGCCGGAACAAGTCAGGGCACGCGTGCTTTCGCGTGCTTTTGCTACTTTGGGAAGAATTCGCTCGGAACACACACAACACGCAGCAGAGTTGCGCCGAACCGTGCTGAGCGTTGTCAGTTGTGGAGCGAGGATCAATCAAGCGCCATTCAACGAGCATAATAAAATAACATGCGGCGAACAGGCGTTTTTTTACCAGTCCCCGGACTGTGTTACACCGATTCGGTTAACTGAATAGCTATTCAGCAACTTTTAACGATCAATGGAATCAAGAGAAAAACGCAAATCTCCCCTAAGTAGCGACCCGCTTCTTCTCTCTTTCTGTCGCTGTGTCTCTCTTTTTGCTTTGTTCGCGCGTCGCGTTCGCGGCTTTCGCTGCAACGTCAAATCAGTGATGTAATTAGAGCAACGGTTTTCCGAATCAATTTTGTTGCCCGGCTGATTACTTGAATTACCAACAGTTTGATATTTGCGGTATACTTTGCGCGCAGGCATTTACTCGACTGATCGAACAAACCCGTTCGTTGAACAAAGCCGACGCGTGTACGGGTTCGTTTTACACCCCTCAATATGTATCTTGGACTGGGCGTATATCATCAATCCGGGAAATCATGTCAACGGGCATTATTGCTTTTCCTTCGGTCAGCTGTTGACGATAAGGATGGTTTAGCGATAGAATGACGAAAGTTCGGCTTGTTTCGTTCGAGCATGAAATTCTTGTTCGACGAATTCGTGCAGGGCTGCAGGGGTAATTCGAAGTCCCGCGATAAATCGTCCCCTGTGCGCAAAACATTAATTGGAAAGCGTCGGCGATAGCAAGAATAGCATTATCTTATTTACGCCGGCCGAAACTTTAACTTTTTTAACGAGCGAACTTTCACTATGTTTTATTCGCGACGCAGTCTGGAAAGCAAACCTGTGTTCAAGTGGGGAAATTAATTATAAGAGATATCCAGCTGGGTTTTACGCGGGGGAAGGTTTCCGGCGGAAAAATACTGTGCAAGGAAGACAATGGGTCTTCTGGTTTTGTCAACCACTGTATAAAGCAGTATGGAAAGATTAAAAAGGTGTTGAAAATATTACAAGCGTCAAAGATGGAAACAAATTTTTATTTTGTTTCTGCTAATGCAATCCATGCAGAAAATTTCCATTAAAAATTATATCTGTAGATGGAGGACATGGTAGAATAATTTTAAAATATTCTTGTATTATTTTGAATCTATTAACCGTATCAAGAAAGAAAATTAAGTCCTATGTCGCTGTAGTTTGTTGTAATTTGGATAGAAAGATTGCATTTTACATAAAGATTCGCAATCTATGTATTACATATATTACCGAAGAATTGAATGACGCACGATTGGCTTCTTCGGCGAACAACGTGGTCATTTCGCCGAGCTATATCCGGTTTTCTTTGTTGGTGTACGACCACGCTGATTAAAATTCTATTCGATCGAAACAACCAATCGGCCAGGTCGCGGGAATTACCTTGTGCTTTTTTAACGAAGAAAATGAAAATCTGTCGGTCGGGATCGAATTATCGGAGGAAAACGAAAATTCAATTTCGATGGGAAATTTACTGCGCGGCACTGGTCACCGTAACGTTACGGCTTACGGCTCGGACATGCGAGAACGAACGTCGTCGTAATCAATGGCCGCGTTTCGTCTTTCACCGGGACAGTTGGAATATCTGTGCCAGTCGATTCGTGGTCTACCAGACTTAAATCCATTCTACCGATATTCCCCCTTTGCCCTTTAACCTATTTTACAGGCTATGGCGAGTAGAATCCACGCTATTCAACTAGACACAGGCCAATGTTAATATCGCACTTGTATCCTTTAATTTAAAACGAAATCAAGTCGATATTTTAATTGCATTTTAAAGAGATAGACTCTAGAGATTTGACTCTGTCTTTGACTTTGACTGTGTTTAGTATCATTTTAATCAGACAAATGCCACAAATAAAATGGTGAAAGTCCCATGAATCGATAATGAAAAATAAAGAAGTTTTGTACTTGGATTAGTAGCAGTTCCTATATCTGATTTTCCTAGATCATACAATTTCCGTTTATTTGGATTAAGGCTCTACTATAATGGGATGTAATAATGTGTATATGAACGATTAAAGAGGATTGAAACTTCTGCATACGAGGTACTATATTAGATTGTATACCTGGAACTAGCATCAGTTCGTATTCAAGATGCACCTGCGTGCAACTGCTTAAATCCAGCACACGTTTGCTGCGTGCCGAGTATTTTATTTCGTCGGTATGTAGCAGTAACGTCGTTTGCGTTCCAGAATTCCCATCTCGTAGCATAGTTTTATTGTTTTTACGATACGGACTTTACGATCGAGATTCGTTTCATTTGTGTTGCGTCGGACCTTGAGCTGTTCGCGGATCGCGAGAAATTACGAAACAGCACAGCATAAAATGGCTACGAATCGTGGATTCATCCGCGCCAGGAGATTATTACGCGCGGTGTTAAATTGCGCGCCTTCCCTGCTTAGTTATTTATTATTGTAGGTACACACAAGTTATGTCCCAACGCAAAAAGCGAGTAGCGAGCTCCTGGCCGATGTCGCTGTTTTCTAAAAATGATTTATCTTCTTTGAAAATAAGCAATGAATAATTCCCTCTTGCTCGTAGCAACAATTATATAGATAGTACAGTGTCCGAAGATTATCGTGAGATACCGATTCTGAACTAAAAAATATTCTGAGTTGTTATACACCCTGTATACAAAACGGGTCCCACAGAAATCACCGACACGGTTTTCACCGACAACGAATTTGATCGACAATGATTTTGACCGACATCGATTTTAGATTCGTTGTCGGTGAAAACCGAGCCGGGGAAATTCGTGTCGGTGATTTTCACGGGATCCACACAAAATATTGATTAAGACGATTGTACTTATTGTCACAGATGGTATACATACATAGTTCAAACAACTCTTTCATCGCGCAATATGGGAGTTTACTGTAATGTCGGGCGTCCCTGTGTCGACACAGACGGTGGAATCGCGATCTGGGAATTGAAATCCTGGAAGAAATCGGCGCAGTCGAACGATGGAAGACGATCTCGCAGAGCCGAGTCGAGCCGAGCCGAGCCGAAACGTCTGCTGTCGCCATTCCGCAGATCGGGGCATTCGTCTTTGGTTCGTTTCGGACGTTTCTATTTCCTCGGGAACTACAACTCCTCTCCCAGTCTCGGTAGCTTACGTTACGGCGTTACTCTAGTTGTCTCGCAAGCTATTTTCCGCCGATCCATCTTCCGCAAGCAAACTTTCTTTATTCGCGAGAACGATCTCGCTGGGGAGCCACTTTTTCGGAGAAATCTGGTATACTGATTTTCCTTATCTTTCGACACGGGAAGGACTCTTGGTTCCCGTTCCCGTTTTCTTATGCATAGGTAATTATTTATTTCTTCTCTTAAGAATTTCAATGAGTCACATATAATATGATCGAATTTTTGAAATCGTTTCATATTTTCGCTATTTTCTGTTTCGCCATAAATGTATTTTGTAGTCTATGAATTATGCTTCGAGTCTGGTTTAAATAATTTCGACGTTTTTACCTTTTCATATTTCACATGTGCATCAAAATTCGCAGTTTAGTTATTGGTGGCACTAATTGACTATGAATTGCAAATTCTGGCGACCCAGTTTACTCGTCCAAATTTGGCTAGTCCCTTCTATAGAAATGGAATTTAAAAATGCAAGCGACGTCTTTCCGTGCGCAAATAGTTTATTATAAAATAGAACTGTAGCAGGATACGGTATGCTTACGTATTCAACTCATGCAGACGAATGAAAGAATGCAGGCAGAATGAATACTTTAGGAAAAGAACGGGAACAAGAAGGACTGTATGTATAATTTTTATTATGCGTACCGTATGCACATATAAGCACTCTAAGCTGCTTTCGCAGACTGACTATGGATGCAGTTTTCTACTCACGCTGAGGTTCATTTGACCACGGGGAAAATATAGCCTCTTAACCCTTAACCGGACATGTGGCTCTTGACCTTTTCTTACGTCAGAATCAAATAGAAAAGTTAACAAAATTTTAGAAATTGTTACAAACAGAACCTACACCTCCGTCATTCTCTAATCGACGCTCTATTGAATGCAAATTGATACGAAATCACTATGAAATTTTGCAAATTAAGCAGATGGTACACGGTTGGATGTTTAGCTTAAAATCTTCCAGCGGTCATTGTTGGACTAATTTTTATCTTGAATAAATATTCCACTATTAGGCATAGCGTAAATAAGTTCTCACGTTTTTCTGCAGAGTGTTCGTTCTCCGGCAACAGAGAAACGTCACCGTGGAAAACCACTTCATCCTTCGACGCGAAAATATTATCGTCCCAGTTTTTCACTTCCATTTCATTCTGAAAATGTGCATCGGGGAGACCGTATTGCATAGACCCAAAGAAGTGGAAAACTTTTTGGACCAATCTTGACATGTTCTTTACAAAACCTAGTATATAGTGATCCCGTGAACAACGGGTTAGTGACGCCAAGTGTCCACGAGATGGAAATCCGCGCAGTTCCGAACCAACTTCCACTTGCAAAAAATTTGAAGTATGTACATTCGTATAGTTTCGGTGCATGTGCATATGCTGATATACATACATATACATACCTGTATAAAATGCTCGGCAAAAGTAAGATATCGCTGTTTATCTTTCAAATTTTTGCACTGAAGGATCATCGGAATAAAAAAGGTCGTCGTGGTTTCTGTACGCATACATTTGCATTAATTTTCATCTAAGCAGAAAAATCGATCATCATGAATATTAATTTTCCAGTTTGTCATGACAATGAATACTCCAAACGTATGCTAAATATGTGACTTGAGATTAAAATGCCGAACATTTTTAAACAAGAATGCAGTACATTATTCTCTGTATTCTAGTCCTTAAGTGATCATTGCGGACTTTATGCGTTTATAACAAAAACGAGCTGGTGCAGTTTAATATTGCATAAGAATTAAAAGGATCATTGAAGAACGCAATGTGTATGCACATAGTTTGTCAACGTCCACAACATAATTGCATCGAACGTCGCAGACAAATCAAATTGGAAGAAAGGCAGGAATCGTCGTCAGCTATTTCAATGGAAAAATTTTGTAAGAGCGTCCTCCGATTGCGGAAGCATAAAGCTCGAGGGAATAGAAAGAAGTCCGTATTACGGAGCGTAAAAACTGTAGCCGAGGCTACGTATAATTCCGCAAGATTTACGTCAAAGTGTTCCCGAGACTCCAGAATTTCTTACGAACGTAAAACGAATAGATTTGTCCGTTGCCTGTCACCAAAAATCCGCGACTTAACGAACGGATCTGGCAAAGAAAATAAGTTCGATGTTTCTTACCGGAGCTCGATTGTTGTTCGATCGAAACGAAACTAAAATTGAATATTGAGGTATTCGGTATAACTTCCAGTAACGATAGCGACGATACGGAGCTGTTAGAAAGATTTATTTTCATTTTCGCCTCGCGGATAGATTTAAGCGCTTCACGTATATTCGGGATTCTGGCATATTTACCGTCGACGAGAAGTGCGATAAGAAAGATTATTATTAGCGGGGGCTGGGGAGAGACTCTTATAAATATCAGTTACGGAATTCCGGAATAGGACTGTCGGGCAATTCATTTTTCTCATAAATTTTTATGAATCGGAGCACTCGGGATCCACGAAACTCACTCTCGCCGGTAGAAGGTGAGAGACGTGCTTGGCGTACGAGCGAGGTGGGCGATCAGATTTTTTTCGGACCTACAAGCCCACCATCCCCTAATTCTGTTTTAGGTTAGGTCATTTTAACGTGACTGTTGTCCTCGGTCCCTCCCAAGACCATCCCTTAGACTTAGCCTGTCCTCACCAGCTCTCAGCCAGATTCAACCCCTTGTCCTAAAACGTCGGATTTGCGTGATGACTCGGTTATGAGTCGAGTCACTATGCGACTCTTAACCCTCTGTGTTTTATGGTACGTTCACGTCGATAGGCATTTGGACAAAGAAATAGTAAATATTAATTTTACAGCTGTTTTACCTGAATCTGTGACGAGCATTTCAAAATTAAGTTTTGATCGGTAAACTACTTCCTTTAACATTTCAAGCAAATTCGAGCTTGAACGCATTCGAGAAATATTATTTCGTTTTGAATTGTTTAATAATTAGACTGCAGATGTTCATGCATTTGCAACTTTTGAAAATTTTCAAGAAATGGTAGGTTATAACAATAGAAAAATTCTCTGACATCGAGAATTTATCTGGCTTATGAAATCTTGAAAACAAGTTCCAAGATTTTTAGAAGTTTTTAAGCAATTGTATTTGTTCCTGCCCACGACATTATTGCAGTCCGTTCGGTCTTGACAATGTGTTTCACTTATTTGAAAATTGCGAAAGAACGAATATGCATTTCATTTTGTTGGCAGAATTATTCATTCCTAGTTTCCTTTATCTACTAGCGATCCTCTAGCCCAGACTTTGTATGGTAAATAGTTCGGAATTTCTAAATAGATACTCCAAAACCTACAATTATATTTATAATGTAGCAAATTACCATGCAGATACATGACACAATAATTGCTTCCGGCATTATTATCAGAAAAAATACCTAAAATACCTAAGCTATTTGAAGATAAAGTTCAGTCGTCAAAAATGTTAATCTGCTTTCAGTAGATAAGTATTAAAACGTTATACTTGATCTGAGAGCACTAAACATTACTATACAATAATACAAAGTAACTCTTACTAAATATTTTTATAGCAAAAATGCTTATACTTAAGAAGGAAAAACAAAAGCGAAACTGTTACGGATCGAAACCTTCTCGTCTTCCTAGAGCAGGATAGCTATCTTACGGAATGAAGATACAAAAGCGCATAAATATTGTTGGTCAAGGACAGGTACAGTGGATGAGCGGGTCTCGCTTATGGCAGGTGAGTTTGTGCCCACCGGGGAACGCGGGGGCAGTTTTTTTCGGTAGTGAAGTGTTAAACCTTCTCGCCTCAGTGCATGAATATTTCACGAGCGGAGACCTGAGCGTCGACCAGAGCCGGAGCAGAGCAGAGACGAAACGGTGCGCTAGCCGTGACATAAATTTTCCGTGACAGCACTTCGTCGCTCCTGTAACTAGTCCGGAGACTGTAAAAACCGTCGTCGGATGGTCTATTTGACGACGCCGCGAGCTGGTTCGATGTACCATGTCGCCGACGAAACAGGAAAACGGGGCCGAACAACTTCGGGGAGACGAACGTGCACCGAGATATGCAAGGTGCAAGGTTCGACGCGATTCGAGTCACCTTATTGCACCGCGATCTTGTTCCGTCGCGGAAAACTTAACAATCGGAGACGATTTTATCGATCGTAAACCCTGTTAACTTGTGTTAACACGTTCACGGGAGTCTCGTAGCGTCCGTAAAAGTCAAATAAAATCAGCACAATTTATTTCGTGATAGGAATAGAAGAGGACAGATATATTACAGTAATTATTTTCATTACCCTCCTTAGAAGATCTTAACAGAAAATAGGAAACTTTAGAATTTTGTACAAAATTGTGACCTGACTCGCGTGGCAGGTCTTGTTCTACGAAAACGGGAACTGTAAGATTTCAGAAAAATTAATGTCCTCTCCAACTACGTGTCATGCCCCGCGAGGATAAACATTCGGCACTGAATAGTTAGTAGAATGATAGTGGTACTGTCTCGAAATTCTGGGGTGTTTGACACAGTTTTGATTCGCACTTCCTGGCCAGATATTCGAGACGCAACGGAACATCTTTGCTCGCCGTTCCCTAGAGTTCCACTCATCATTATCTCGTAAAGATTCCGTGCCAACCGAAAGCTGGTTGACCCAATGCGCTGGTCTAGTCCGCCACCATACAGCGACAGTTCCGTTTATGTAGTCTCAAGCATCCTCATTCAAAACCGCAAGCGGGCTAAGACCTTGCCATAAAACCCTTTATGCCTGCCTGGGGAATTCAGAGTGAGGCACTTGAGTAAATCTATGTGAACCATATAAATACGTATTTGTTGCCGTGCTGTTACAGTGAACCTCGGTTATGAGAGGCAATTGTGAGGCGTGGGTGGTCCAATAATGGAACATATTGTTTTCACGATCATTCGATAATTCCATTTTTGATTTTTCGAGCTTTAAAAAGCAAAAATATTCAAGTTAGATGCAAGTTCTAAATATAATATCGTAATTACGCGAATTTTACGTGAATTGGATAATATTTTTTAAAGTTGTGCAACATTTGTGAAACTGTTTTATATTTTTCAATATAAATATTAACAATAGATTGCATAGTAAATATTAATAGAAAGCATAAACGATATATATATAAGTTTCGAAACAGTCAGGAATGGCAGCATTACCATTATATTCATGTCTGAATTCATTATTCGAAGCACGCCTAACACCAGTATCGTGGTCAATTACGCAGCGTTGTGACCGGTTGCACTGCTAGACTAAATCCCTATTGATTTGTACAATAAATCATGTTCTGTATGGGTCGCCTTAGATTGAACTGTTTACATGCGATACGTGGGCGGACAATAGTGCATTCGCATAATCGAGGTTCCACTAGTGCACGGTATACTGCAATAGACGAGACATTCAATTCTTCCAGTAAATATCAATCATGTCAATTGTAAATATTTATTGTATTTTGTCAATTTAGTGATTATTGGTAATATTCCGCAGATTCTTCATAATACGACACAGTAAAACCTTGATCCAAGAAGAACTCTCGGAATCGTGATGTTTCTTAGATTGTACAGTTCCCGTTTTCTTAGATCAAGGCTGTACTACAGTAATAAAAATGGCACAAAATCGATTTTAATGACTCGGTAGGTGTAGAGTTAAAGACAAATTGAAAGTAAGTATCCTGATATTCGATTAAATAATATTTTACGTGTAGAACAGCATAACAAATTTCTGCATCCGGGGCGTCATTGTACGCCAATGAGTTAACATGATTGCATTCAGATACGAAGAGACGTTCTCCCCATCGACCGCTGAAAAAGGAATAGAAATATTTGCGGTGCTAATAGAATTGTTAACAGAGTCAAAATTCTCGTTGAAATGACGGCTCGTTCCGGAGATGAAATTATTCGGCGCGCGAGATTACGCAAAGGGCTGGGCGCGTTTACATTGCGAAATTTGATTTCGCAATAAAACTGAGTGCCGTTCCAGTTTTCGAACTCTATTTCAAATATTAATCCACCGCCAGGTCCCTGCGGTATATTGGTTTTTAAGATATATCGGAAACGCATCCTCGTATCGACTTCCATCATCGGGATAAAATGGGAATTCATTTTCAAAAGTAACGTCGCGTTTCAAACTAATTTTCGTTGGATCCGCGCGAAAAACGCGAGCGCCTCGAGAAAGACTGGCGAATATACTTTCGCGAGGGCGACGGCTGTATACAATGGTGAAAAACAATAAACCGTGCATGAGCGGGACGTCCTGGATGTTTATTCCCCCTCGCATTCAGAGAAAAGTAGTGGAGCCTCGCCTGGTAACTGCATAGCTAGCTCATGGCAGTGTCTTTTCCAACCGTACTTCATAAATTCTTTTCTCTTGCCGGATGAAATTGTTCCTTGACCTTGCTGCTCGCAGCGACGGGCTTCATTTAAAAATTTTGTATAAGTATTTTGCCACCGTAGCAATTTTAATTCCGAAATCCAGACATTTCTTTCAACCTAGAATATTCCCATTCTATTCGATCGTTTAGATATTGTAATTATTGTATTTAGAAGGGGCCACGCAAAAATATTGCGCGAACAAACGCTCCGCTACAACCTCATGTTTACCGACGTCGTTTGCATACTGGGCCGTCCATGTCTATGCAATTTTTTCCAGGTTTTCGCATTTCAAAACATCCCAACAAATTCTAAAATATTTTTCCGCATTTCTAGAACAGGAATTCCTTCAGGAATTTCTATTGCTACACGTCACCTTAATTTTGTCGAGAAAAATCAAATTGAAACGAAAATATGAAGAGAACAATGAACTGCTTGAAAAGCGAAGGGATAGGTGAAGCATGTCGAAGAATGTTTAGAATATGGTAATGTGAAGTTTTTCCTTTTAATTTTGTTAAAAATTTCACGAGAAATCGTTAGATGTGTTGAGAATAAAATGGTATCCCATGGATTAAGGGCAATATTGGAATATTCCTGAAACGAAGGTGCATCATCGACACGAAGATCCAGTGTTTCGTTGGATTCGGTGGGGGTGGTTGGGTGTTGGTAGAGGGAGAAGATAATCAAGAAGCGATTGCCGAAAGTTCGACGAGTAGAATCTATCACGCTCGGAACAATGGCCATCAAATGAGATGGCGAGGGCAATTGACCGAAACCTGATCGTTTGTGCTCAGCCTGGTCTCGTTGTCGGTCTTTCTCCGCCTGTGGGGTCAGTCTCTTTCTCTATTTACTCGTACCTACGTGATCTCCGCAACGCAAACTGCACAGAATGCAGAAACCCGCCAGAAAATAGGCAGCACCGTCGTCAAATAGTACCAAACCGAACACCAAAACGTTTTCCTGCTCTTCCCCTGTCCGCCAATGGGATTTCCGATTGACACTTTCGATCCGTTCAGCGAAACATCCAACAACGAAGAATTTTTCGAACCATCGCGTCGCGCACGTGTCCGTTTCAAACGCAATTTCAACCGATTGTGACGAAACATTAGCAAAGCACAGTATTTAGAATAATTCATTTCTCGATTATTACCGACGAATTTATTGCAAATTCACAAAGAAATAAATCATTTAGCAAAACTTTATCTAATAAAATTAAAATACGACGAACGTTTACAAAATATCGTCCTCTAATACTAAAGGTACACTTCTTTAAAAAATCGCGTACCAACTTTTTAGAGATTCTTGTAAAGGGTGAAGCCATTAAAAAATCGCGAATAGAATTTGTCGACCTCTACATAGAATTTATAAAATTTTTTCGAATCGACTCCAGTTCTCCACTTTATTTTTGGAGCATGATTGAACTTGGGAAAGAGTCGATTGTCTACGACAAAGTGGAACTTTATATAAATTTTTGCACAATTTGTTTCTCACAAAGTTGTAGCAGTTCAAAGATCAATCACCTTTCAGTTAGATCGATACTTTGGCAAAGCGCACGTTTCTCGACTGCCATGATTGAAATTGGTTGGAAGATGTCCTTAAGATCTCATCAAATTCTGAGTTGTATCGGTAATTACGAAATGTTTATTGCTCGGAAATGTTGAGCGGAGGCGTCGCGAGATTTCGCGTGGACAGTGTCGAAAGATTAAATGGAAATCTGGTTTTGTTTCGGCAACTGCAAGTTTTGGGCTCCCCTACCGGATACAGTTATTTCCCGTGTCCGTGGCAAACGACGTCGTATGGCGAAGCAGTTACCGCACGACACAGCAATATCGTAAATACGATACCAGCTTGGACAACCGTTCGAATCCCAAGCAATTCTCTTTGGCATTCTCCCGGCGAGGCGCAGCTTTTACGGTCACCTGATCGCAATCTGATCAAAATTGGGTCACGCGAGATGCCCCACTTGCGTCACTCGGATGGCCATTGTCGCTTTTTCCATCCTTCCATTCTATAATTATGCTTCAATCGTTCCGCGTCCAAAGTATTCCCGTGTCTCTTCCATGCACGACGATCAAAATTCGAAATTTTTCCATAACAAAAGATCCGAAAAGTTAAACATTCATCATGGTTTCTGTGCGCTTACAGTCAACGTCGATGAACAACGTCTGATTTCGGTATTTCAAACAATGCAAGTACATTCTGATCTAATTGATCTTATATCTTTTTATCGTTTTAAAAGTTCATAAAATTCGTCTTCTATTAACAATATCTGTTTCCAAGGATAGTAGGATTTTCGCAAAAAGAAAATGCTAATCCTAATCCGACAAAGCT
The DNA here is from genome assembly GCA_963971365.1 of Lasioglossum villosulum. Taxonomy (NCBI): domain Eukaryota; kingdom Metazoa; phylum Arthropoda; class Insecta; order Hymenoptera; family Halictidae; genus Lasioglossum; species Lasioglossum villosulum. Next base: position 7,711,575 of record OZ020497.1, read on the forward strand.
TAGAGACCCCTGCACGTAATGCGGTGGAACACGGTAAATCGTTGTAAACGGTTGACGCGGTGGTAGCGCGACAACAATAACGCATCGGGTCCATTCGACGTGGCGTTGCACTCGGTGCACTCGTGTTCTCAGGAATGTGCAGCTGGATCCCAGCAGCGTGCAGCGTGCAGCGTGCGGTGTGCAGCGTGCAACGCGCCGCGCCTGTGTGAGAATTCGAGCACGATCCGCGAAACCGCGAAACCCCGAGAGCATATAAAATTTCTGCGCGGAGGAAACTACGATCCCCCGGTTTTTTCCGCGAAATTATTCCCGCTGTGGGCCGGCTGATTTATCGGCACATAAATTACGTTAATGCATACTTTTTCGTTAGCCGAGGGGAAAAATTCCGGGGCGAATGAAGGAGTTTCGCTGGCAAGGAGGCCCAACGAGCTGAAGAAGCGAACAAAATTACCCGGGGGATGAACGGAGACCCGATAACGACCGTTATCCTCTCTCGAGGCAATCGGAATTTCCGGCTGGCAAAGTATTAATTAAACGGCTGCTTTGTGGATTCGTTTGCGCGAATACCGACACGCGACGGTTCTGTTACCGCGTTTTTGCGAACGACGCACTCTCTCTGTTCTTTTTCCTAGGAAAAATTGCACAAGCGTCCAAACACGCAGTTTTTCGGTTGCCAAATTCAATTAGCGCGGCTCATTTGCAACTTGGTTGCGCGTTTCCCGCGGTTACGACAGGAATGAATAAACGAAACGCAAACTAGCAGAAAAACTTCGAAACAACCCAACATTGTGTTTGAATTGTCGCAATATACGGAAGTAGAAGAATGTTAGAAGAACGATTATTTTCCAGATATGTATTTAGATTTAAAGATACAAATATCCTATATAGTGAAGGCAACGCTCCGAAATACTAATTACGATACAAAAATATTCTCTGGATAACCGGAAATACCGTCGAAGATACATGTCTGCGAATAACACGATGACGAGCGTCCGGACAGAGTCGATATTGAAATCGTTAATGAAAATTTAATAGATTCGATACGGCGACCCAAGTGAATTAAAATTGCGCGATAAACTGATAAAACGACAATCCTGCGCTTCCTCGCGAATTGTGAGGAACAATGTATCGAAGGATTAATCGTACACCATGATTTCGGACGTAATTTCCTATAAAGACAGTAGGATATATACGCGGGTTCTAGCACACCACTTATCATTGTGGGCAGATTCCTGCCTTACCGGCATTTTACCTTATAGCGCGATCATATTTTTGCGGGGTGAGGGGGATTAGCTTAGAACACAACCATATTTTGCGGGGGCGGGGTGAGGGGGGGATTACCTTATAACGCGAGCATATTTTTGCGGGGTGAGGGGAGGGGGGGTTTCTCATGGGTGGGTATTGCGTAAGCCCCCGTTCGTAGGCGAGGGGGAGGGGGGAGAGGGGATAATTTATTGTTGAAGTAATAGTTTAAATAAAGGCCAGTTTCCTGGTACTGCGTTCAAGGCCTGTTTCCTGGTATTGCGCAAGCCCCCGTTCTTTGGCGAGGGGAGGGGGGTTTTCGCGGAATGTAATATGATACTTCCTGAGGAACACTGCTTTTTCCAGGAAATCTTGGACGTGTCCGAACATGTTTCGCGGTATAAAATATGATAACTCTGTGGGACATTATTTTCTTATCTATATCATGCAAGATGTAAGAGGAGTGTTTTCGTTGTCCTTAGTAGCAACATCCGTTCGCGGCTGATACCGAGTTGCCAAACCGTGATATTCGATCACATATTTTCGCACAGTCCGTTCCTTATCATTCCTTTGAAGAACGTTATTTTCTTATCTGTATCATGCAAGATGTAAGAGGAGCGTTTTCATTATCCTTAAGCAACATCCGTTCGCGGCTGATATCGAGTCGCGATATCTGACCACATCATTTCGCACAGTCCGGTCCTTATCATTTCTTTCTCCCTTTCATTGTAGTTGGTGGGGAGGGGGTGAGGAGGTAGCAATAAGTAAATAGGACGCGAAGGACTGCTGTCATAGTATTCGCGAACGTGGCAAGCGTTGCCGAGTTAAAGTTATTCGAATTCGCGACTATACCGTGACAATTTTCGCGTACGGACTTGTGCGGAATGAACGTATCGGAAGAAACTGATGGCATGACTGCTCCAACGTTGAAAAATATAGCTTGGCCTCACGTTATAAATTCATACTTGAGCAATCATTTCTCCATCGAGCAGAAATCGATGGTGGAACGTTTAATGCGAAACGACGTAACGAGTCGCGTATGTTTCGCTTACACGAAAAGATTTAGCCAAGTTGTCGTGCAATGGCCTGCGCGCGATTCCCCATCCGCGATATTGGACATCATTGAAACGGGCGAACGTCGCATCGTCGGTTGCGAAGCGTAATTACATTTGGAGACTTTTCTAATCCCCGCGAGTTGGCAGTAGCAGCATCGTTTCGCGGACACAGTGTTTACAGTGACAAAAGTATCAGCGGGGAAAAGCGGCAAGATGATTGAAACGTGCAAAAACATGTTGAAGTGTTTGACACGCATGTCGATGCTGGTGAAAACCATGGACGAGTATCGCGAATGGCATCGGTCGTACATCGAGTCTCTGCAGTGTTGCGTCAATTATCTATCCTGTGCAAAGGAAAAATTGTCGATGGGCGAGAAGTTTAGCTTAACATCGACTATGTGCCGTATGAAGACTTTGAACGTTTCGTTGAATCATCGTGTTTCCTCGTCGCGCGTCGGTAGAGGTTTATACGATCGCAGGGGTGCGAGAGCCTCGACGCTTCGTTGGGAAGATATCGAGTCGGCGTTTAAAACTCGCATATCAAGCGGTATCGTTATCAACGTCGAACACATCGACCCGAAACAATTTCTGCAACACGCGAAACGAATAGTTACGGGACGCGTTACGGAATTTTTAAACGCGCATTCGTCGCTGAAAGTTAACGTAACGTTGGAGGCGGAATTCATGCAGCGCGCCAACGAGGTTTCCGTGAAAAGTTTCGGCACGCGAAACGTTGCGTTGTTCCGTACGAGCAATCTACGACAGTGGTACCAGAAAGACATTGTGCCGACGATTTTGACATCGATGGAGGAATTTCAAGAGCGAGACAGCGGGTGGGCGCTGTCGAAGATACTGCATTTGATCGTCAACTTTAGCAAATATCAACCGTTGCAAGCCGGTTGCACCGCCGCATGCAGCATACCTCGAGCGATACAGTTGAAGAAAGCGGTCGTGAACGTGAAGAGCAACGACGACGCATGTTTTTTTTGGGCGATCGTGGCAAGTCTCTATCCGGTCGAGAGAAATCCATCGCGCGTGTCGGCGTATCCGCACTACAAAGACGTGCTTCCGAAAACCGAAGGTTTTCAACTGCCTATGTCGTTCAAAGACATCCCGAAATTTGAACGAGAAAACGACGTTTCCGTGAACGTGTTCGAATGGAAGCGCAAGAAATGCGTAACGCTTCATTTGACCGAAAAGAAACGGGAGGGAAGACACGTCAACCTGCTGTTTCTACAGAATGCTGCAAAGACGCATGGCCATTTCGCGTGCATACGAAATTTGTCAAGATTGGTTTCGTCGCAGCTTAGCAAGCAGAAAAATCAGAAGTATATTTGCGATCGGTAAGTTACATTTATTTTTTTAAATTGTTTGAAGGAAAAGACATGATTTTTCCCTTCCCGCAGGTGCTTGCAATATTTTCCCACGCCGGAGAGATTAGACGTTCATACGGTCGACTGCGAACGGATGAACGATTGCGCTCTGATGCTTCCAATATCGGAAGAAGACAAGTGGTTGCGGTTCAAAAATTATACAAACAAGGAGCAGGCGCCGTTCGTAATCTATGCCGACTTGGAGTGCCTGCTGCTGCCCGAGGGACGGGAAGGGCAAGACCGCGCGGCACGCGTACAGTATCAACATCACCACGCGTTTAGCATAGGATACTATATGCATTGCCGATACGACGAATCGTTGTGCGAGTATCAGGTTTACCGCGATAAAGAGGGATCCGCCGCGTGGTTCGCGAACAGGTTGTACGAACTCAGTCGTAAATTACAGCCGATATTCGACAAAACGGTACCGATGAATCCGCTAACCGAATCGGAAAAGTTAAATTTTCGTACGGCCACGCATTGCCACGTCTGCGAGAAACCGTTCGACACGACCGACGCGACGAGGGTGCGCGATCATTGTCATCTCACGGGCGCGTATCGCGGTCCGGCTCATAACGAATGCAATTTAAGCTATCAATCTTCGTACGTGATACCGGTGGTTTTCCATAATTTATCAGGCTACGACGCGCATTTCATCATCAAGGAATTAGCAAACTCGTTCGAGGGACGGATAGACGTGTTGCCATTGACGAAAGAGAAGTATATCTCTTTCACGAAAAACGTAAATATCGAGGGTGATGAGTTAAAGCATGCAAAGTTTTTGAAATTCCGCTTCATCGATTCGTTCAAGTTCTTGAACTCGAGTCTGGACAAACTGTCGTCATACTTGGACGAAAGTAAATTACGCATCGTACGAGGTGAATTTGCGCATCTTTCCCGCGACGATTTCAAACTGTTGACCAGAAAAGGCGTCTTTCCGTACGACTATCTAACGTCGTACGACAAATTAAACGACACGTGTTTGCCGCCGCGCGAGGCATTTTACAATCGGTTGTACGGCAGCGAGATATCCGACGTCGATTACATTCACGCGAATACGGTTTGGTCGCGTTTCGCTGTACAAACGCTTGGACAGTACAGCGATTTGTACTTAAAATTGGATGTTCTGTTGTTGGCGGATGTTTTTGAAAATTTTCGCGACGACTGTCTCGAGAATTACAAGCTCGATCCGGCGCATTATTACACGCTCCCCGGTTTCGCGTGGGACGTGATGCTGAAAATGACAAAGATCGAATTGGAGTTGTTGACAGACGTTGACATGCTTTTGTTCGTGGAGCGGGGAATACGCGGCGGATTGAGCCAGTGTTCTCGCAGATATGCGCACGCCAACAACAAATATATGTCCACGCACGACTCGACCAAACCGTCCACCTACTTAATGTATTTCGACGTGAATAATCTGTACGGTTGGGCAATGTCGCAACCTCTGCCGCACAGAGACTTTCGATGGGTGGACGCGGACAATTTCGACGTCGAATCCGTTCCGGCCGATAGTCCAGTAGGATACATTTTGGAGGTGGATTTAGAGTATCCGCGCGAAATTCACGATGCTCACGCGGATCTTCCGTTTTGTCCAAGTCACGACACGGCGACCGACTCGAGTAAGCAGAAAAAGTTGATGGCAACGCTTCGCGATAAGGAACGATACGTTGTACATTACCGATACCTCCAACAAAGTTTGAAGCATAATTTGAAATTGCGGAAAATACATAGAATATTAGAGTTTCGGCAGTCGCGATGGTTGCACGGTTACATCGATTTGAACACGAAATTACGCGCCAACGCCAGCAATGATTTTTCGAAGAATTTATTCAAATTAATGAACAATGCCGTGTTTGGAAAAACTATGGAGAACGTTCGAAATCATACGATCGTGAAATTACTTTCTCGATGGAGCGGTAGACACGGCGTCGAACGATTGATAGCTAGACCGAATTTTCACAGCTGTGCGGTGTTTTCCGAGGACTTTGTCGCAGTTCAGCTGAAGAATATGCTCGTTAAATTTTTCAAACCAATCTACGTAGGCATGTCAATATTAGATATTTCGAAATTTCATTTGTACAACTTTCATTACGAGTACATGCAGCCAAAATTCCAACAAAATTGTAAGATTTTGTACACTGACACGGACAGTCTGATATACCAGATCGCTTGCGATGACGCGTACGAGACGCTGTTGAAACGCGATATCCATCGATACGATACAAGTAACTATGCCGCGAACAACGTTTACGGCGTCCCCATCGCGAACAATAAACAGCTCGGTTTGATGAAGGATGAGAACGGCGGTAAAATTATGACCGAGTTCGTAGGGCTTCGTTCGAAAATGTACGCGATTCGCGTGCACGGTGATCGGGATACTAAAAAGATCAAAGGTATCAGGACAAACGTTACCGCTCGGGATATAAGTTTCGACGACTATGTCGAATGCCTTCGTAATCATACGGAAAAGAGCGTTACCGGTAATCGCATAGTGTCCGTACGACATCAGGTATACTCGATGTCTGAAATGAAATTAGCGTTGAGTCCGCATGACGACAAGCGGCATATTTGCGATAATTTGATGGATACTCTTCCTTGGGGACATTACAGCATCGATTAAGAAGTCATTTTTTATCCCTCGTAAAAGAAAAGGAAGTGGTGGGGAGATTATTGCAAGTCTGGAACTGTCGGGGAGGGGATTCGTCCATTTTTGATGATCTTATCTGTAAATAGAAGTGGTAGGGAGACATGCTATAAAACGACGTATTCCGAGCGTCAAGCTTCAGATCGACCGCTAAAATCGTCGCAAGATGCAGTACAACCGCTATCCGTCCGAGCGTTCAAACGTCGAGGAGCCGTGCAAAAAGAGAAGGCTAAATAATATGTAAGTAGAGAGAGAGAGAGAGAGAGAGATGAAAAAATTGTGAAGAAAAGAAATTTAGAAAAACGTCTAATTTTTGTAATCTGTTGCAGGGTTTCCCAACAGCAGCCCACATCATCGATGATGCAATCGCCGAGGAGTTTGCGCAGCGCAAGGGTCTTGAGCCGAAGATATTCCATAGCCGGGAATTACTTCAAATATCTCGAGATTGGTGTGCGCGTTGGCGATGACATTTGCGTGGAATTGGCTATAGGAGATAACCGCGGTAACGAGATCGCATTTTTCCTGGATGCATGGACAGAGCTGTTACGCACGAAGGAGTATATTTCCGATTTAGTTTCATCGTCTACGCAGAAACAGTGCCGAAAAATGGGCGATGGTTTAACGTTACAAATAGTTAATCGTAACGATATGACTCTAGTCAAATTGTCGAATCAGTTCGTGGCTCTGTACATCACGGAAAAAACTATGTATAACTTGTATAATCTAGAATTCTGCGTGTACAACATGTATTCGTGGCTGATCGACAATGTTCCCGCGGTGACTACTAAATTCATGAATTTCGTCGGTACGGTAAAGGATAGCGACGCGAAGAATATCGTGAAAGCGATCGTCGAGAGCGAATCTTTCGATCAAAGTTCGTTGATCGATTGCGAACTGGCGGCTTCGTGCGCCGACATCATCGCGGCGTTCGCGCAAAATAGATAGGTTAAAAAATTAATGTTGTGTGTGTGTGTGTGTGTGTGTGTGAAAATTATTTGGGAATGTATTTTGTAACGGTACATTATTTTAAAGAATAAAATTATTTGAGAATATCTCTTTTTGTATGTTTATAATGTAAATACATTATTTTTAAAAATAAAATTATTTGAGAATATCTCTTTTGTCCGTTTATTATATCCTTCGGCAAAACTAAACTCCCCACCCTGACTCAGTAACATGCGGATTCTTCAGACTCGGTTTTAATAATCAATCCGGGTTTGATTAATCTCGTCTCATTCAAGAACAGCATCACACTTATCTTCGTCTCGTCCAAGTCCTGCTGTGAAGCTTGGTCTGTTTACGGTTTAAGAATTACGCAAACAAAGACCAGGCACCGTTCGTAATCTATGCCGACTTGGAGTGTCTGCTGCTGCTGTCTGAGGGACGGGAAGGACAAGGCCGTGCGGCACGCGTACAGTATCAATATCACCCAGGCGTAATTCTTAAACCGTAACCAGACCAAGCTTCACAGCAGGTCTTGGACGAGACGAAGATAAGTGTGATGCTGTTCTTGAATGAGACGAGATTCTTCAGACTCGGTTTGATTATTCGAACGGGGTCCAAGTATCCGCATGTTACTGAGTCATGGTGGGGAGTTTAGTTCTGCTGAAGTAGGTGGTTGAGGCTGTATATATACAAATCGTTGACGGATCGTGTACTAGCGAGAAAGGATAGGGACAACGTCGCTATAAGCCCATCTTGTGGCGAGGGTGGAAAGTTAGCCGACACACATTACTAGACTGTAAGAAGTTTATTTAAATTTTATTGCAAATTACATTTTTCACAATTCCTATAGAATAAAAGAATACAATTAAAAGTAGAGAAAAAATTAATTAACATAACTCTTACATATAAAGATAGTAGAAAAATACGATTAAAGTATATTCGTTTCAGGTATCCATGAATTATGCGACGCGTCCATCCCCAACCATTTTACGTACACGTTATTTCCTTTCCTGCGTAATATTTTTTCAACTAAGTATATGTCAGGATATTTTGTCGCACGTATCTCGTGTTCGTAAAATCCTCCGGCGATGGGTTTGTCCTTCGCGTCGGCCAAGAGGTATGTGACAGGATTCGTTCGTTTCACCGCGATAATCTTGAATATTTCGGTTGACCAGTTCGGTGTGTATCCTTTGTCAAATAGGGTTTTGAACTTGCTAACGCGCACGCGATCATTGAGCTTAAATTTGGCGCGGCCAGCGATCTTCACTTTGCGGTACACGGTGGACAGAAGGTGGCCGGCATTTTTACGGTTCACGTCAACGGGTCGCATACGAATGGTACGATGTTTTCGATTATTGTAGTTCTCGGTCAACGTGGGGAGCTCATCGATCCAATGATATTTTCCGCTCAACGAGAAAAATTTCCACATGCTGTTCTTCAGCGTGCGATTGAAACGTTCCACTACGGACGCTTTCATAGGGCTAAACGTGGAATAGAGGTTGATGTTGCGACTCTTCAGATAGTCTTGAAACGTTTCATTGTAGAATTCTTTTCCCATGTCGGTCTGCAAGTTGTTCGGGGCTCTACCGTCCTTCTCCAACGCCGACGCGAAAGCATTGCACACGTCGCGCGCATTTTTACTCTTCAAAGGAACCGCCCATGCGTATTTGCTAAATACATCGATTATCGTGAGAATATATCGATACCCACGATTTTTTCGCGCGTATTTTTGAACGTCGACTATATCGGCTTGCCAAAGATCGTCGAAACCTCGCACGACCACGCGTCTACGCGGGTAAAAACGTCTCGCCTGAGCGTGCAGCTCTTCCACAACGTTCTTTTTACTCATCGTCGAGTAATTGTCGTAATCTTATCCGATTATTCGCTTTTTAATCGCGTCTCCAATAATTGATGACTGATTCGACCGTTGAAAGCGACGTCTCTTGCTGTCTCTACTCGACGCGACGTATCTGCGCGTATACTTTCTCGAGTTTCCCATATATACTTTTCGTGGCGACACACAGTACAGGTACAGGTACAGGTACAGCTACAGCTACAGCTACAGCTACAGCTACAGCTACAGCTACAGCTACAGCTACAGCTACAGCTACAGCTACAGCTACAGGTACAGCTGTTGTACGGTACGGCTGTTGTATGGTATGCGGTATGGCTGTTGTACATCTATCCATGGATCTCTCTCTCTCAATATCGGTCGACGCGTTTCTTTTACACGATTAAATTCTTATTATTTCATATACCTCCTCCTCCTTCAACGCCTCGTCGATGCGTGAATCGGTCGATTTCGTATTTTCGTTTGCATCGTATCGAACATCTTGTATCGTAGCCAGTATTTCGGACTTTATCGTTTCTTTAGCGGTTTCCAGTTCTTTGATCAGTTTTTTCACGATCTCGGATTCGAGCTTCGCGTTAAGCGTGTCCACGTATAGTTTGGTTGCGGCGTGATCGTTTGCCTCGGGATTCGCCACGCGTACGATCCTCATACCTTTCGCATCGTACAATGTGGCATCGTCGTTCGAACATATAGCGTTATCGCGCACATAACTTTTAAAAACGCCGGGATAGAAAATCGGAGAAACATTCGACTCGTGTTTGTTCGCTTCTCGGAGCACCATACCAAATTTGTTGATGGACATTTTTTCGCTCGAGTTAGTCTTCTTCTTCAGTTATCAACAACTCGTATCGTTTGGACAACCGTTTTACCTGCTCTTCGATGCACAGTATTCGCTGAAATATCTCATCCAGTTTTATCCTTAGACTTTGAAATTTCAAGTTCCAGCTTTCGCCGTTGTCGTCGTCGTCGTCTCCTCCCGAGGATATCGTTTGATTCGTTTCGCAACAATTAAGACGAATACGCATTTTTACGAACCGTAACAATTTCATCGATCGACATTTCATTCGTCACTGACTCGACGAACGCGCGCGCGCTTTAATTTATAATTATACCGGCTTCGCGAAGTTCCTCGATTATCGACATTATTTCATTGTCATGGTTGGAATGACCGGCGTGCTTCGAAGCGGTTAACAATTTCAGACGATCGACGAGTTCGTTCGGATCGTCCCAATGCACGTAATCGATCGGATGGTCGGTCACGCGCATAAAAGTTGGAAGATTAATCCCTCGTCCACCTCGCGACGAAAACAACGGTCCTATAATTTTCCTATACTTGTAACCTCTGTTTCCCTTTAGCTGATTCCCGCGTCGATGCGCATTCGTAAGAGTGAGAATTTTTTTGTACGCGTTCTTATCGTCCTCGGTGTACAGCCGCTCATCAGGCAGTTTATTGAATATCAATTCGTAAAGACCGCGAGTCCCCGCGTACCGTACCCCGTCAACGATGACGTCATCGTTGCTGCCCACGTCGAACGTGGAATTTCCCAGCATCAGCTTATCGTCTTGGGGATATACTCCGTACACGTTGTCAAATTTTATCGATGGTCCGGTGAAAAAATTTTTTAAATACTCGCGCGCCAACGGTCCTAAATTCTCGGATAGATGTTGATTTTCCTCTCGATGAGTTTCAGGATTTTCAAAAATATCGCGCATCGAAATTTCCAAAGATGCCGGGCTCGATGACTCGTAGGTATCCTGTGGCGGTACCGCCGTCGCAGGCTCGTTGATCTCCACCATCCTTTTCTTCGTAGAGGATGGTGGTGTTCCTCCAATATCCAGGTATCTTCTTTTTCTTCGCGGAGTGGGGGACGGCGGTGGCGTTTCCTTTATATCCGCGTTGTCGTCCGAATCGACAGTAGCCGTATTTTGAACTATCTGTTTCAACGGTTCGACGATCGGCCGTAAATTCACTTGCAAATTCTCCTCGGTCGCCATTTTCCCAACTTTCAACGCCAAATACTTTTTCCGTATGGTATCGCTGGTCTTCGCTATTTCGTTCGCGATCGAAGCTCGCAGCTTCTCCTTCTTTTCCTTTTGGGACGACATATTTGATTGGAAGCGCAAGAGAGAGATTTACAACCGCGATACAGCACCGACAACCCTTACCGAACAACTGTGCCCGTTACAGTACGACAAACTCATTAAATCCACGTCTGTAACGACCGTGATTCGCAGGGCTGTCTTTATCGATTACGAGAAATCCGTACTTCTTTCGCCAACAATTCGCGCATAACGCGCTAAACGTCTCGAACGACATATCGGTATTTACGTGATCCTGATGAATGTGACGCAAGTTCATGGTATCCTGTTTGAACAGAATCAACATATTGGCATTGTCGCGAATTAAATGTTTAGGTATTCTCGCGTACGACTGACCCAGGTAGAAGCAATCGACGTGCGAATGTCTACCCATCGCGAAATACTCTCTCATGATATCCTGCTCGTCGCACGCCACGTCGTCGAAGATGAATATCGAATCGGGTCGTGCATCTGCGGGGGGAATTACGTCGGCGTTGTCCGCGAACGCGAAGTAGCCTACATCCTCCCCCACGGATGAGAACAGTTTGTTCAAGTATTGATATTTTGGCTGGTTCAACGATTTCGAGTACACGTAAACGTTTGCGAATCGTAGTCCGTTCACGCTTTCCAACATGCTAATCATAACGTTCGTTTTACCGCATCCTGACGGGCCGCTTATGACGCATCGTACGGTGCGTGGTAACAGTGATCCATGTTTTCGCATCGTCTCGTCGCAATCGTCGAACGCGCGACACATTGGAACGCGAATATCCAAAGATTGTCTTACGAAACGCATGATCTGATTGATTCGACGAGCAGGGTGGGTGGACAGTATTTATACGAGAGCTCGAACGCTGTCGATATCAGTCATCCCCCACCCCTCCGAGAGAGAAAATAGAATCCGCGTTTTCTTCAAAAAGAGAGAGAGAGCGGAAAAAATAGCTTATGCGCGCGAATCATCGTTCGCGACGACGTCTCGGTCCGCATACGGGTAAGGGGATTTTAAACAGAGCTATAAACGCGTTACCGTTCGAATTGCATATACCTGGTTATCAATTCTGCGGCCCCGGTACGAAACTGTCCAAGCGATTAGCTCGTGGGGATCGGGGAATCAATCCGTTGGACGCGGCCTGTCGCGAGCACGATATAGCGTATTCGCGGTGCAAGGACCTTGGAAATCGTCACGCGGCCGATCGCGTTTTGGCGGATCGAGCGCTGCATCGACTAACGTCCGGAGACGCTGCGTTGGGAGAGAAAGTGTCCGCGGCTGCAGTGTTCGCAGCCATGAAAGCTAAAACGAAATTGGGCATGGGTTTGATAAAGAAAAAAGGTGAAAAGAGAAAAAAGAAAACGGGAAAACGAATTCTCCCGATCGCCAAACGCGGTGGATTTTTGCCGTTGTTGTTGCCTGCTTTGTCGGCCATAGGAGCATTGACGGGTGGTGCCGCGGGAGTAGTCAAAGTTATAAACGATGCAAAAGCTGCGAAGAAACAATTGCAAGAAGCGGAGCGACACAATCAAGTCATGGAGGGTCGCGGGTTACGTCTCGCACCGTATAAGCATGGGAAAGGTTTGAAAGGGGGGAAGAAGCAAAAAAAAAAAAAACAACGAAGAAAGACAACACGACGACAGATGTCGAATTGACGGGCATCTGTAAAGGATTACCATACTTTCGCGGAGTTTTTATGCGTGACGATTTGCCGCCGCGCGCGTGGATAAACGAGCGAGGTATAGTCAATCTAGATAATAGTCGTGGGCCGGGGACGCACTGGGTCGCCTATATAAAACACGGCTCGCGTGTCAAATATTTTGATAGCTTTGGAAATCTTCGACCGCCGATCGAGTTGATTCGCTATTTCGGTGCGAACGCGACCATCTTGTATAACCACGAACGTTTTCAAAACTACGACGAAAGCGTGTGTGGACAATTGTGTGTGAAGTTTCTCCGAGAAACCACGTTATAAATTCTCTCTCTCTCTCTCTGTACTCTGTACGATGCATTCGAAAAATTCATTTACGTTCACGTTGTCGGGAAGAAGCAGCGTACTGTCGTCCAAGCACTTTCCACCCATAGATCTGAGCAATGGCGAATACGAGCTGGGGTTGCTCGATTTGCAAACTTATTACACGATACCGAACATCAGCGCAAACATCGGAAACAATCGATTCTATTTCGGCGAAAAAGACGAGGAGATCGTCATACCCGACGGTTCGTACGAATTGGAGGCGATAAACGCGTACCTGAGACGCGAAATATGCGCGCGATATCCTCCAAAAAATGTTGACGAGTCGTCCATCACCTCCGATATCGAATATCCTCTGATCTTACGAGCGAACACCAACACCATGAAAAGTGAAATTATAAGCAAGTATCGAATAAACTTTGCAAAGCCTTGCAACGTGGGATCGATCCTCGGATTTTCCATGAATCGCGTTTTACCGCCGAACGCGTGGCATACGTCGAACGCACCTGTGAACATCATCAGCGTGAATATCGTACGAGTGGAATGCAACGTAACCACCGGATCGTACGACAACGGTAAACTCGTTCACACGATACACGAATTCGCGCCTCAGGTACCACCAGGGTATAAATTGTCGGAAACGCCCGCGCAAGTCATTTACCTTCCGATCGTTGCACGAGTAATTGACGACTTAACGATCCGCATAATTGATCAATCCGGACGTTTGATCGATTTTCGAGGTGAAGAAATCACGGTGCGACTGCATGCGCGTCGAAGCAATGCTAATTCATAACAATACGGCATTCTATACGTTGAACAACAACAACAACAACAACAACAACAACAACAACAACAACACCACATTGATTCGCAAGAAAGTAACCGCTGAGAAAAACGTAAAGTCATCGATTCGTAAGAAATTAACCGCGGAAAACGTCAAGTATCTACGATCTTTGGGATTTATTGTTAAAAAGTGAAAGGAAAAATCATGTCCGACGATATTTTGAACATCTCCGAAGCGCCGATCTTCGACAATCGCATAACGAAGATTGAACTGCACACGTACAATCCGTATGCCAACACGACGTTCGAAAACAGCGATGAGATAAGGATACCCATTCAACAACAAGACCTGTACACGCTCCCGTGTAAAAGCTTCCTATACGTTGAGGGAAAACTTAGTTTACCGGGGCAACTTCAATTAGCCGCTGGAGCAGTAGGAGAATCACGCATCGATACGGCAACTCTCGAGAGCAATGCCGTTGCGTTTATGTTCGAGGAAATACGCTACGAATTGAACGGAGTGGAAATCGATCGGTCCAGAAATCCCGGTGCGACGACAACTCTCAAGAATTACGTGAGTCTGTCCAGAACGAGAAGCGATGCATTGTCCAACGCCGGTTGGCTGTATGGCAATGATCAGCGGAAACTGACTGCAACGGACACGGCTGCGATACATTTCAACTTTTGCGTGCCTATGAGCGTTTTATTAGGCTTCTGCGAAGACTACAAACGCGTTGTGATAAATGCTCGACACGAATTGATTTTGATTCGCTCGCGTACCGACGTGAACGCGTTGCACAGTCCTTCCGAGAACGCGAAACCTATTCTGCATCTGAACAAAATTCAATGGCGAATGCCACACGTCGCATTGGACGAAATACACAAGCTGTCCATGTTACATATTTTAGACAGCGATAAACCGATCGGCATGAGTTTTCGATCGTGGGATCTGTACGAATATCCTCTACTACAGACGACTACCAAGCATACATGGGCGATAAAAACGTCTCAGCAAATGGAAAAACCGCGATACGTGATATTCGCTTTGCAAACCAATCGAAAGAATAACTTGGCGAAAACGGCTACGCGATTCGATCATTGCGCATTGTCAAATATTCGGCTTTACTTGAATTCGGAAACCTATCCGTACGACGATTTAAATATCGATTTCGAGAAAGGTAAA
The DNA here is from genome assembly GCA_963971365.1 of Lasioglossum villosulum. Taxonomy (NCBI): domain Eukaryota; kingdom Metazoa; phylum Arthropoda; class Insecta; order Hymenoptera; family Halictidae; genus Lasioglossum; species Lasioglossum villosulum. Next base: position 7,726,698 of record OZ020497.1, read on the forward strand.
TACGCGTTGCTCTACGACATGTATGCAAAATTCCAAGAATCGTACTATGGAAACGGCGAAGCGCTACTCAACGTCACGGATTTCCTGCGATACGGCCCGTTCATCGTTCTCGACAAAATGAAGCGCTAAAAAATGCTACGGTCGACGTGCGAATCGAATTCGAATGTCGAACCGACGTCCCGCCATCGACAACAGCCTACTGCTTGATGATCCACGACCGCATCGTGGAGTACAGTCCATTAACGAATATTGTTCGAAAAATTACTTAAGCCGCTTATACCGATAAAAATACATTGTTCGAAAAAAAAAATATATACTTTATCATTTCTCTACTTTAATCGCATTCTTATTCTATAGGAATTGTAAGAAAGGAATTGTAAGGAAGGAATTTACAAAATAAAATAAAATACAAAAGAAATATTTTCAAATAATTTTTATTTTTAAAATACCATCTGGAAGTTAGGAAATTATAGGAAGTTATAGGAATTGTACAAAAGGAATTTATAATAAAATAGAAAAGAAATATTCTAAAATAATTTTATTTTTTAAAGTACCTGCTGGAAATAATTTTTACACACATACATACATATATATATACACACAGTTAAAACAATTACAGTAATAATATTATCCCCCCTCTCGCAATAAAATGAGGGTGGGGGTATAAGTATAAATTGTTCGCCGCAAACGTTAACAATCGCAGTCGCTGTATCAATCGCGATCTTATCATCCGACCGGTCACGCATTCCCCCTTTTCTTTAACGGTAAGTATAAAAAAAAAAAAAATTTAAAGAAAGACGATGCAAAAATCCAGCGAAAACTTTATCTATTCAGATGGATCTAATTACTCACATCATTGACGCGGACGGATTCGTTGTGGAAAAAAAATTTATATTTAAAGAATTAGCCATAATCGGTCGCGACGGCTCGTTCGAACTTTCCGAATTTCGCTTGGGAAAAAACTTTCGTTGTTTATCCGACGCTGACAAAAAGTCTGCCTGGTATGTCAGTAATTTCGTGCACGGGATTCCATTTAAAGATTTCGGCTATGAAAAATATCAACAGCGCGACGTATTCGAAGTTATACGAAATTTTGTGCGCGATTACGCGAATCCCGTCGTAGCCTACAAAGGTGGATGTTTCGAGAGAGACATCCTTCGAAAAATGCGAATAAACTCGATAAATTTGGAAGATTTTAACTGTCCGAAATACGACGTGCTAGTTCAAGATCCCGTGTACGAAATTGCCGAACCGTGTAGACTTCACTGTTGGCAGCCGACGAGAAACGTTAAAACGAAACCCTATCATTGTTGTCTACGCGAAGTACAAACATTTTTAGCATGGCTTAACGATTATAAAAACAGGGGCCAGTTATAAAAACGCGTCTTTGAATTTTTTCCCGTCAAAACCACAGACGCGACACCTCCTTTTACGTTTGATTTTACACACAGAATATTAAAATGATCGCGAAATCCGAGGGAACCGTCGCAACAGCCGATCACGCAACACCACCCGATTACCGTCTCGAACGCGACAGATTTCAAAGTTTTCGAGATTGGCGTTACTCACACGTCGTTCAGCCGGAGAAACTCGCCGCTGCTGGATTCTTCTATCTGGATGACGAGGACTGCGTCGAATGCTTCGAGTGCCGTGTACGTCTGTGCCGATGGGTAAATGATGATGACCCCATGACGGAGCATCGCTTCTGGTCGAGATTCTGCGGATACGTCCGCGGGCTGGACTGCGGTAACGTCCCGATCGGAGTTGATCCGGATACGATTCCGCCAAACCCTCGTGGTGTGGATACCTGCGGAATCGCGAAAAAGTTTTCGCCCGAACGTGATATTGAAAATGCATGCAATAATCGCGCGCAAAGGGACGGATAATAATTGATATCGATTGATGCTCGATGCTCGATTTATTTTTTAAAAAAGTGTATGAAATTATAAAATTATAAAATTATTTTTAGTGTAATGAAAAAAAAAAAAGAAATCTTCACTGTTGAGCCTGCAAACAAACAAACAAAAAAATGTTATGTATTATTATTATTTTTTAAATTAATAAATGTATATAAAAGTATTTTTAACTATACTCACCGCATTTTCGAACATCAACTGCACCGCAGTTATGTATTCATCTCCCCATTCCTGGACCTCGATATGGTATCTTCGGATGGCGTACCGCCATCCGCGTATAAACGCCGCTCTCTCTTCATCGGAGTTGAAAATCTGTTAATAACATAAAAAATTATAATATGAAACATCAATCAATAATAAATAATATAGCTTATAATATTTCACTGTACTTACCAACAAATCCATCGTGTCGCCGAGCGACATTGCCTCGTCCACCATGACGTGTTGCACGTGTTCCGTAGTTATGAACATTTTTTCAGATTGACCAGAGCGTCGGCAGCACCCATTCTTTTATGCATGTATCCCCTCCCGAAAAATATGTCCCGAAATCTCTTCTCACGAAATTAGAGAAGATGTTCGTCGAACTCACGAAATTAGAGAAGTCGTTCGATGAAATCTCCGCTCACGAATGTATACGTTTCAATCGTGCGAACCGATAAAACGAATGCACCCAAACGTCTCGAGGCGTGGTATACTCGACACCGGCCTTTGAAACGATGCCGTCGCTCCCAACTCGCCCGATTACGAAAGTCTGATAGGGGAAAAGACTATGCGGAACAGCGTGTCCAGATATCTCGGTTTTGACAACTCCATACCGGCTGTGAAAAGGACGTTGCTACTACGGATACACAACTCGAGAGATTATTGCCTCCGTCAAACGGTACCTTAATCATTGCCTCCGTCAAACGATACCTTATAGAAGCCTGATAGGGAAAAGAATAAGCAAAACAGCGCGTCTAGATATCTCGGTTTTTGACAACTCGATACCAGCCGTGATCGTACTCCTCCCCACGGAGACTTATACCAGGAAACTGTACTTGATAAGAGAGTTCACTGAGCTCAGCATCTTTAAAGTCCATATTCGTTATTTAAACTATTATTTCAACGGTAAAATTGTTATTAACAGTGTTCCCCAGGAAGTATCATATTACATTCCGCGAAAACCCCCCTCCCCTCGCCAAAGAACGGGGGCTTGCGCAATACCAGGAAACTGGCCTTGAACGCAGTACCAGGAAACTGTCCTTTATTTAAACTATTACTTCAACAATAAATTGTTATCTTCCCCAGGAAGTATCATATTGCATTCCACCAAAGAACGGGGGCTTGCGCAATACCAGGAAACTGGCCTTGAACGCAGTACCAGGAAACTGTCCTTTATTTAAACTATTACTTCAACAATAAATTATCCCCCCCCCTCCCCCTTGCCTACGAACGGGGGCTTACGCAATACCCACCCATGAGAAAACCCCCTCCCCCTCACCCCGCAAAAATATGCTCGCGTTATAAGGTAATCCCCCCCTCACCCCGCCCCCCGCAAAATATGGTTGTGTTCTAAGCTAATCCCCCTCACCCCGCAAAAATATGCTCGCGCTATAAGGTAAAATGCCGGTAAGGCAGGAATCTGCCCACAATGATAAGTGGTGTGCTAGAACCCGCGTATATATCCTACTAAAGACCATACGTGTTAATACATATTGAAACTGTACGTTCATTGTAAATAAAATATATTACACAAAAAATAATCAAATTCTAATCGTAAACGCAGAATTTGATACTCCATCGATCCACGATCAAACATTTGTATACATCGTGTCTTCATATTGCTTCCAGTATCGGGAATATTCACGCATCTTGCAGTACCTTTAGTTTCTTTTAATACTGAATCTTAGCAACCGATGCAACCGATAGATGACAAATATAATCGCAAAGACTTCGTAGCCAGCTCGATGAAGTGCAGGTTTTAAAAGAAAAGTTCGACGATTCACGTTTTAAATTAAACCTACTAAAAATTCGCACGATTTTTTCGATTCCTGCGAAAGAGTGTACGTTGGATTAATGTTACAACATTTTCACGGGGAATTGTAACGAAAGAGAAGCACGCAGAAACACTTTTCCGCGACGCTATATAAATTCCCGTTAAAATCGTGTTGATTAACCGAAACGGGGGTTCGGGAATCTGTCGGAAAAAAATGCAAATTCGATAACGCGAACCTCGGAAAATATTGTTGAATATACAGCAGGGGCCCGTGTGTATACGCGAACAATGGAAGTTATTTTGCTTGACGGGAAGAGCAGTATCATCGATTACTACGAGCGTGCCAATTACCAGTGAATATTGAAATTCCATTGAACCGCATGCGACGACGCTCGCAACGATGCACGGAGTATAATACAACCATACAAACTACATTATAAACAGACGATCGGTATCGCGCGTTTGTCGCTCGCTTATAGTTACCTATGATCGACAAATATACACGTAGAACCGCCCACCCTCCTGTCTCTCTTGCTCTCCCTCTTTGTCTCTGTCTCTGTAGCGTCGCTTGCGTTGGGTTCCATGCACCGGGGATAAGCCTGTGCAAATAGTGACATTAATTGCCGACGCATCGTCCTATTTGCGTCCCATTATTCAGAATAATTGATTACTATTGGTAGCCTACGCGTCGAAACTCATTAGCATATTTAACGCGCTCCACGCTCCGCTGTGCATGTATCTCGCACTAGCGAAAGAAATCCTGTGAGATCTACGAGAGCTCGTTCGCCGAATCGTTTCGATTGTTTCGCCAATGGAATCACGAGTCAACAGCGTTGCGGTCGTCGATGATTTAAAACGACAGTCCACAAGACTCGCGATGAAAATTTGAAATCCTTGCCTGATAATGTGTCGAGTCAAACTCGGTACATCATTAGTGAAGTCTTTGGCCATGATCGATCGTGTGTGCTTGACATATTTCGATCGGAAACGAAATTTTTTCTTCTTCTTGTAGTAATTCTGAACAATGAAGAAATTTCTACGATTTCTTACAAAAAATGGTAAATGTAAATTTCGTTTCCAATTTTTTTTCTCCAGGTCTCGTTTATTAATCGAGGTTAATCGAGATCCCGCTGCGTAATAAAAGTTTCCAGGTATATTTTGATTGAATTTTTTTTCTTGCTGGAAATGAAGAGCTCGCCAATTCAGGTGTAAAGAAAACCGTGTCGCAAAGGGTGAAACGTGTCGCAATTACAGCCGCGTTCCTGCTCGTTAGAGGGAATAACATTTTAATCGTGTTCGTTACGGTAAATTATCGTCGCCGGAGCTCGCTCATATGAATGCCACTTGTTATCGATAATGAAGCCGGTCAGTCCGCTGCGGCCCGTCGTTGGCGTGTCTCGTGCCTCGGACAGATCGATTCCAGCGAAATAATTCCTGTCGGCCGATTCGAGCACGATCGTTTCGGGACAGATGCGTCGTACTGCGAGATGCGATACTTTTTGTCTTACAATTAACAACGCCGAGTAAGTGTCGGCTTTTTACCAGCTGCCATTAACCGAGGGAATATTTCTTTTGACGAAGAGAATGGATTTCTTCTTGCTGGATGCAATGGCAGTTTAGATTTTTCGGAATGTCTCTGTGAATCCTGAAGTTGGAATTCGTAATATTTATTTGAAGTTGTTGTACTGCCTTAGGTGGCTCGATATTTTGAGTTTAAGTAAAATAAACATCTATGCACAGTTTCAATTTAAATCGATTGCAAAAAATTAATATTCTTCATTGAAAAGAAAAAAGTTCTTCCCTTAACGCTAGAGGAAAAGGGTTGGTAGTCCACTTGAAATATAAGCAAATTAGAAATATTGAATGGGCGTTTTTTTATTGTAGTTAACAAAGTATATAGGTATGCAAAGTGGAATCAAAAGTAGAAGTTTGAAAATTTGTTATTATATTTTGTTGAACAGTTTTATACTATAAACGATTGAACTGGAATTAATCATAATTTCAACTGTTTTCGTTTAAAATTTCACAAGCAAAGAACAAAATGTAGTTGACCTGTTCTGAAATGAACATAACTGAATTGAATTCCGACGTCCAGCGGTATGTCGAGACAAGGATGTTTGCAGATGGAAATCAAATTTAATGTCAATCTTTCGTGATTCATTGGGAGCAAAGCACATGATTGCAACTTATTCTAGATTCCATCGTTATAATATTTCACTGCATTTTATGCGCACTTATAAATTAATATACATTCCGCAAAACAATTTCTGTTTGAATTATTATATCCTCAATAGAATTAACGTATCGACGTGATTAAAATATCGTTTTAAAACGATATCGAAACTTATCGAAACATTTAGCTGCACTTCTCTCAGGCAAAGTTACGGTGACATAAAGGCTACTTTGACAATTCTTCATTCTTTTCAGTTTTATGATGTTACAGGGAGTGAACAAAATTTTTTAAACATATATTATTTACCGCAAACGATAGCCAGTTATTCAATCTCAAGGTGAAGTCTCTTTTACTGACTTTAACTGCTTTTGGAAAGTGAAGAAATCATCGTAAAACGTTCAATAAAAAAGTAATAAAAAGATATCAGACTTTTCTCTTATGAGACGATAAAAACTTTAGAACAGCAGAGATTTTTTCGATTCATTGATATTCCTTGGAAGTAGTAAAATGTTTATACAACTCCTGATTTCTAGCAGACACGTCATAAAATGTTTATTTTGCGTAAACCCGCAGTGTATTTGTAAACTTTCAAGACAAATACCAAAACCAAGACGAGATTTATTATTGAATTATATGCATGCTAAAGATAAGAAGGTATATAGTTTCCTTTGTTGTTCCAGTATATAGGATGAGTCTTCTAATGCGATGATCTCAAACAACTCATAAGTTATTTGTTGTTCGAGAAATTGTTTCGAACAAAGGTTACATGGTTTCCAGGTGGACACCGAATGCTCTAATCTGCTTTTTATCACTTCGATTTTTTATCGAGACATGAGGATCACCTTCAGTTTTTTAAATTGGAGGTCTAATATTTTTTCTCAAATTCGAATATTTGACACACAATCTGTTTCTTGGAAAGAATTGTGTTCCAACGAAATCGTTTGCGAAGAGTTTAAGATAGAAAGTTTGAAACGGACACAAGTTTGTCCAAAATTGGTGCTGCGAGCATGTAACAGACCGTGGTTCGTGAACGTATTACGAGATCAGGATAGCAAGTTGCGCTATTTAACATTTCCCAGGAGGTCTATCGAGAAAAACTGCGGGAATCGTATAAATAACAGCGAATGGACCGATATTTCTGGAAGTTTGATAGAATAAAGAGTTTTTCTTCGGACAAAAACCGAGCGTAACTTCATATATTTTATGCTGGTTGAGAGAAAAATGGGCGTACTTTGTTACAACGACGAGGAGGAACCTTTTATAGCAGAAGATTGGGTTTCCCGGATGAGGTTTCATTGTTGCAGCGGATTTTCCTGGATGCCTGGCGAGAAATCGGGACCGATACTTTAAATTTCAATTTGGCCGGACCGAACTATAGTTTTCAGCGAGATAACATTTCTTTTTTTTGTATCTTAATCTCGCTTACGCCGGGTTGGAAGACCGTCGGGATTAATATTTTTGCAACGCTTTCGCAATAACGCGGACGCGTTTCAATGTTTGCCTTTTCCTTGGACGATCGTCGAGTAAATTTGCAGTTGAAACTCGAAAGCCGTAAATCACCGATGCATTCATAATTTCGCGATACAATTCCTCCTCCAGAGTTCAATTCTTTCTTTATCGGCCACTCCGGTGCCTCATTAACCAACCAAATGAGCTCGCTATCCGAGGGTACATCGTTTTCCCGAGCGATAAACGTCAAATTTCGATTATGTATTCGTGTCTATTAACATGCATTATTAATGACGAAAAAGACGTCAGCGACTTGCATTCATTAACATTTCGCACGAGGCGCTTATCTAGATGATTTAAGAACGTTCTCGCACGAAGGTTGCTGTTGCATGGTATTCCTCGGAGAATCAAATGCCATTCTGATAGCGACCTTTTGATTCTCCGATAATATAGTAATCTCGGACGACATTTAAGCGCTTAAATATCCCTCGCGATTTTGCATAACGTCATCTTGAATGTCCGACTGCTTAATTTGCTCGCAGAGATATTTATCTATATGACATTTTTAATTAAAACAATAACTGTATATGGCCAAAACTTTAACGAATATAATCACAAGATTTGAGAATAATATGTATCGTGTTTGTTTTTTTTTTAATTGACGAACATTTTCCGGTTTTCGGATTCATCAAAAGACAAGGGACTTTATTTGCAATGCTAAACTTTAAGAAATGCGGACATTTTTATTTTAAAACATGACTGTATATTCTCAAAACGTGAGTGAATATATCCACACAATTTCAAAATAATATGCACCATACTTGTTTTTTCAATTGACGAAAATTGATTAATTTTCAGATTCTTCGAGATTTGGGACTCTCTTCGCAATGCTATAACTTAAAGCGAAGATATTTATTAAAAAAAATTATTGTAACTTCTCAAAGCTTGAGCGCATATATTCACAAAGTTTCATAACGGTAAGTCTAACAGTTCTTGTTTAATTACAGAATACATATATCTTTCTTTCGTTGGTACGTAAACTGTTTTACGAAGTGCATTTAGTTTATACTTTTATACTAGCTAGCCGAGAAAGTTCGTACAGTTCTAGTCAAAACTGACAACAGAACTGTTCTACTCGTTTTCCATAAAAAATGTTTGCTTTGTAAATGATTGTTCAATTTGATAAGACAACGTACAGTAATTACAAAACGTAGAACGTTCTCGGTTACCGAACACGTGAAAATCGCGTTCCGGAGGAGCCGTGGAATTTTCTGGGCCAAGCGAGTGTTTGCTTTTCTCGTTCGAGCGGGTTTAAAAGTTGCCGTGCGAGATCCGAGCATGATCTAAGCAACGGGAAGACAGAGTGTTGGGGAAAGCGTAATTCAGGGGAGCTCGGGAGCTTGTCGTTATTATGCATACAGGTCTCGTGTCAGGATTTTAAGGACCGTGGCGGGCTCGTGATCCTGCTATGCATTCGACTCCCCTCGGAATTTGCCGCAACCACTCTTACGTGTCAGTCGACGTACACGCAGAGCCACCCCCTTTTCACCTGGGGGCCAACTACGCTCCTGGTCGTATTTCATGCTTCGTTCCACTACGCGTCCGCTAACTGCGCCGAATTCTTTCTGAATAATCGTCTTCCACAACCAGGTCAATCGTCTTACCTATCGTAAACCCCTCTTCCTAACCGACAAATTAATCGTGGAAGTGTTAACAGCAAGACCTACATCAAAGTAAGAGTCAGAATTTTCAATAAGCTCCCACAAATAAGTTAGTGAAAGTCTCATAAAAACATAATCTATATAATAAAAATCAAATGCTGTTCGTTGGTCACGACATCACGTGAGAACGGCTGGACCGATTTAGATAATTGTTTATTTTAAATGTTCGTTGTAGTCCGAATCAGGTTTTTAAGGTAAAAAAAATGGGAAAAGTTGCCCGGAAACATGAAAATTCGGGAAAAACTAAAAGTGCTTTTTGAATCATATTTCAATACAACAAAGAAACGAACGTCGCAGCTTTTAATCAATATTTCAATAGGAATTTATATTATCCACGTTTATTTTCTCATTTTTACTTTGTTTACGCATATCCTATAGCTTTTCAGAAATTCACAAAATGATCACAACCAAATTTATTGAAATTTGGACAGGACAACGTATGTCAGGTCAGCTAGTCTTATATAAATAAAAATGAAATTCTGTTCGTTGGCAAGCGCATCACTCGAAAACGTCTGGATCGATTTGGCTATTTTTTTTTAAATATTCATAATAGTTTGAATAAGGTTTTAGGTGGAAAAAATTGGATAAATTGCCCGGAAAGATGGGAAATTCGGGAGAAACTGCTTTTTGAATCGTATTTCAATACAGTAGAAAAACGAACGTCGTAGTTTTAAATCAATATTTCAATAATAATTTACATTATCGACGTCTGTAAACAAATTTATTTAAATTTGATCAGGACAAGGTCTGTCGAGTCAGCTAGTAAAAAATAAAGAAGTTTTGTAATTGCATTAGGAATGGTTCACACCGTTATACCCGAACCCTTCTTGGTTTACGCGGCATGTTTACACTTTAAACTTCTCTGACCGGATATTCGTTTTCTTAGATCGTGTAGTTTCCGTTTTCTTGGATCAAGGCTTCATTGTATACATATACGTGTACAAATGTGAAATTCGACGTGTCTAGAGGGCGGAAAGTTCTTCGTGACTGCAGACTCTAGGGTCTCGAGCAAGTGTACGTAGCATGCCGAAACGTTTGCGCGGGAATTAGCGAGGTGCACGCGAACAGGCGAGACGAGACTGGTCGAGGACACGCGGGTGTCGGTACAGTCTTCCTACGAGTGCACTTCGTTCGTTTTTCGAGTGCGTTGTGCCCGCGCGTAACCCTTAATTGGAGACGCATGCCGATGCAAAAATATACTAGCTGGCGAGTGCTGTTCTGCCTGGGAGGTCTGTCGACGATGACACGCCGACGATGGCGATGACGACCTTCCCTTCAGCGGTGTCTGTCTTCCTATGATTTCGTTAAAAAAAAAAAGAAATAAAGTGATACTCGAAACAGACATCGTTAGGCCGGGACAGAGTGTGCTCAAAACACTGCGACGTTCTGCGAGCTCAGGGGATCGTTGGGAAAGCATCGCTGGCCTGATCTGCCATGTTAACCGCAACGCACGTGATAATTATAAATAATGTAGGGTACTCGTCAGTATTTGCACAGCAGGAATTTCATGTTTCGTAGAAGTTGACTCGTTTGCATTAAACACTGAACATAAAAATTGTCTGTATACCTATTTCTTCGCTTCTTCGATAACTTTAGTAGGTCGAAAGAAATATATCGATCCCCTATTCCGTCAGTAATAACATTTTCATCACTCTTCTCTTGTCAGCACAAAATTGCTCTCAAGAGCTTTAATTTCAAATAACCGAGCTTCCTGATGGCATCGAACAATGATCAAAATGCCTTTTTACTATAAAATAAGTGCAATTGCACGTATAGATGCCAGTTCCCAAATTTTCCGTCCACTAAAAAATGGAAGTGCGACGGTTTTGCACAACTGTGCTACTGTGCTTCCATAAAAAATCGAACTGCTCGACGATAGAGCTTGCTAAACAATGCAAAATTTTCCCTCGGAATTTTTGTTCTATTTGGAATCTAAATAGAGTTATAGCCCCGTCCGTTTACTGTATTCACCCTGCATTCAATTCTATATTTTTGATATCCGTGCGAATCCTCCAGCAATCGCGATTGAATATCGGTCGTGCTAAGCCTGTTCTGTAAAACAACACAATTTCACGTTTATCGAACGTGTTAATGTCGTTCAAATAATTCTGAGATTGTCTCGTGTCGGTTCGAAGTTATCCGGACATGTTAGTGCCGAGTCGAATGGAAGTACGAGGGAAGAAACGCGACACGATTCGGTCTATCGGCGAAACGTCAGGCCTATTACGGGTCCGTCGCGTAATTAACCGCGGGAACGAGGTCGCCAGCTTCGCGCCGAACGTTTTTACCTTTCGGCGAAGTGCTGAAATTTTTGGACGTTTTGTTCGGCCTATTGCGAAATCGGGAATGAAAATGGCCGGGCCATTTAGGTTGGCCGTTGCTTAAAATCCGTGCGGCGCACAGTGCACCATAGAATCGTAAAAAGAGCTGAACGGAATCCGTATCTCTGTTAATTAATTACTCTAAGAAGTATTCACTGGTTTTCATCAGAAAATGTAAACGTCAGTTCTTTCGTATGGAAACGGCCAATTCTGACCGGGTATGAATTAATTAAATATAAACACGATACCGTAGCTACTTCTTAGTGAATTTGTTAATTATTTACAAACGGTTGGAATAAAATCGCTTTCTATACATTTACCGTATTTTACGAGTCAACGATCTTCAACAACTCAGTTTCACGTATTGGGGTTGAATGATCTAGAATGAATGTAAAAGATAGCACTGATTTAATTAATTGGTGTCAAAGTCATGGATTAATTTATACACCAAATAATACTACCGGAGTTAATTAAATTATAGCGTAAGTTGAGAACTCAATTATCGGGTAACTAACAATTGTGATTAACAAACGCAAAAGGCTGCCACGCATAAAATAGACGAAATTTCCGTGATGCAGGAAATTGATTCATCGCGTGAAATGAGCGTAAAATAAGGGTCTCTAATTACGATCAAATGAGATACTGCGATATTGTTCCGAGAGGATATCTGTCGTTTGTTTGGTTGAGTGTATCCGAATTCGGTATGAGCATACGAATTACGGATAGACCTAATTCTCGAGGTTAGCATATAGATGTGTGGGGGTGGGCAAACCTCGCCACGTAACACCCTTGGCACGAAATAAATAGACACGCTTCGAGTCCCTTCGGTGCCGAGTTTTTTGCCCGGACGAAAGTTTTTTCATTAGCCACGAGTAGTCTGAGATACACGGATAAGGCTAAATACGTGTGCATACGTGCATCGCGCGGAAAACGGATGCGACCAGCTTGTTCTGTCGAAGCGCAGCTACTTTATTACACCGTGCTCTCATCCCGTCGGCCTACACGGTGTCCCTGTGTCCGTGCCGCCGGCGAAAACAGGACAATCTCAACAGAAAAACGTACTGCGAAAACATACTAAGCCTCACGAACAAGTAGTCGATGGCCTTGGAATTGTTCGAGCTTTCATCAACATTAAATCATGCACCGTGCATTATGCATCTGCGCGATGCTTCCAAGGAAATTGAAGTAACAGAGAGTTGCAACACTGACACTACTAACCTGACAAAAATTATTTCATCCAACGAATCAACATTTGCCATTGTAATTATTCATATTTCTAATGTGCAACACATTTTTATCAACAGTAAAGGGAAATACAATTGCATAATTTTGAAGGTACATAGCGATTACTACGTATGTATGTTTTGTTAGATTAATTCAATATTTTCCGAGTATAAACCTGAGCGAAATAATTAAAACGTATTCGTCTCGTGCGATTGAAGAAAGGGTAATTTTTTAAGAAGAATAGATCTAAAACTAGTAATAAAAGTACACAGTAAGAATTCTAAAAATTCACACGACAATTCTGTTTGATCGAAATCCGACTTACTGCACCTGCATAATCAAAATCGTTGGAGGAAAGGGTAATTTTTGAGAAAACTGGATCTAAAACTTGCAGTAAAAGTACACGGTAAGTATTTCAAATAGTTGCATGACAAATTCGTTCGATGAAAATCCGACTTACTGTACCTGTACAATCAAAAATGTACAAGAGAAACGAGTTCGAAAGCACACTGAGAAATCGTGACCGATCGACGGAGCTAACGAGTGCGTTTGAAGGGAACGCGTCGCATTTTCGTGTACTTAAAAGTTGTTTGGACGCTTGTTACCGTATTACACACGGGACGAATCCGAACGAGAGCGGGCCAATGAAAAGTTGCCAGGATGCACTCTGGGCAACATTACAGGGGAACGTACCTGTACGATCTCGCGACCCATTGTCAGTCGGTTCAGTCGCCTGATCTCGTTTGTCCGCAGGAAAAACTCTTTCAATTTCGATCGTGAATTACGGCCGGCCGCACTCGGTACGTGCCCGCGACTTCGTAATGTCGGAGCATCGGAGAATGTAACTAAAGAACCGATCGAACACGGAACTTTACCCTTCGCCGGCGCTGAAATTGAATTATACGGGTAATCGGAAAGTTAGAACCGCGCCGTGGCCCGCTTTCTGGCACAAGAACCTCGGCGACCGACGCTCTGCGGATTATTTTCGACGCTTGCGAACCTTTTGATGGCCTTTCGCCGACCCTGCACGACAAAAATATTGTTGCACTTGTGTGGCACGTGGTTAGGAAAAAGGCATACGAGAGTGCCGACACGATAATAATAGTTAGACATTTTCTGAAACTTTTACCGTTTTATATTTCACCCAGCCAATCCTTTATGAATGCATAAAAATTCACAGACTAAAGTGTGCACGAATTGAGGGGAAAAGTTACCTCCTCTCCGTCAGTATGGGATCAGTCACGTGATTGTGTGATAAATTTTTTTTTTTTATTAATGCAATTAGAATCTCAAGTTCGAGATTATTTTGCCGTACATTATTTTTTTTAATACATTATTATACTATATAAAATACAATGCAAATTACATATAGATAATCGAAGGTTAGAAAACGAGTAGTTTTAAACATATACAGGGTGTCCCAAAATTCCTCCGACACCCGAAAATGGGAGGTTCCTTGGGTCATTTGAAGCGACATTTTCCTTTACAAAAATGACGTCCGAGACTTTGTTTAGGAATTATTAACGAAAAACACGGACCAATCAGAGCGCGATCTAGACATGCGATGACACGTTCGGCCAATTGACAGTTGGCGCGTCGGGCTGACTGTGCTAACTCGCGTCTAGGTCGCGCTCTGATTGGTCCGTGTTTTTCGTTAATAACTCCTAAAGAAAGCCACGGACGCCATTTTTGTAAAAGTAAAAGTCGCTTCAAATGACCGAAGGAACCTCCCATTTTCGGGTGTCGGAGGAATTTTGGGACACCCTGTATATATATATATATATATATATATATATATATATATATATATATATATATATATATATATATATACTTTAAATTTTTAACTCACAGTCTTTCAGAAACGAATAAGTTAGTTTACATATTTCCACCGCGGGATTGGAGAGTAAAACATTGCATGAGAGTGGAAGAAAAGATGCAGTTTCTGTAATTGCCTGATAAACTCCGATCTACGTTCATGAAACGAGGGACACTGCCATAACATATGGTCAATATCCTGAGACTCGTAAACGCACTGAGATTTTGGATCGTTTATTATGCCAGTTCGAGCAAGAGAGCCGATTGTGTGATACATGCACGACGAAGATGAACCGATTTTAATCTGGCGACTCTGTTTCGCACTCGACTGTCTCCGCTAAGGTTCCACTGAAAAGTGTTACACTATAATTTAAATCAATTCGTACAGAGTACGGAGACGCAACACAACGTTCCGCAATCTATCATGGCGATAAATAGCACTCGATGACGTTCGAGTTTTTTGTGCCACGTCGTCGAACAGCTGATAATTCTCGGAAGACTTTCTCCCTCGATTCTCGTTGGAATTAGAGCGGCTGAATCTCGATTGGCCGACTGACGAACAATGAACAGGATGGACGCGGACACTCGGAAGAAACCAGAAACGCGATCCCGCTAGAGCGTATAAGACACGGCTGCATTTATTCGCGTCAGTTGGTGGATGCGATCGGTGATCTGACGTAAACTCCGTCCGTGTCCCGTTAACCACGGTTCGTCGAACAGCCCGCAACGATCGCTCTTTGAACGCACACCGGCACGCGATCGTGCACAGAAACCGACACGGAACATTGACTATCTTCGTGCTGGAGCCTGCGATATTTGTCAAGGCCGATCCTTCCGGATCGGGCAACGATGCCGCAGTGAACTTTCCCGGTAACGCACCCATTTCCGTTCTCCCTTCCTCTCTTCGCCTCTTTCTCTCTCGATTGACCCCCTTTCACTATTTTTTCCTAGCTATTTTTATGAGGATCGAACGGCGAGATACGGTTGTTCGCATTAATATCCGGACGCAGTGTTGTTTCTGTAGCCCATGCGAGGGTTAATATCGAAACGGAGCACCGGTCTCGTCGAATTACTAAATTGACGGTCCCCAGCCCTTGTATCTTGTATCGCATGGCCGCAGACTGTGCAAAGGCCAGTCATAAACAGAGCCGCGGGTTAGACAGAGAGTTCGGGATTTGTGGTCAACCGCAGCGAGTTCTCTCGTTGCGAGTGCTCCGGAGTGAAAACGAACATGGAAAACGTCGATCGGCGGTCGCTAATTCTTCGTGGATGCATCCACGGATTAGAGTTCGTTCTACGCTCGAGAAACAAACGTGGGTACAGTTTCGTCCCGTTCCGATCGGAATCAATCCTATTCCGTGACAAAAGCGCTCAAGAAAATTGCCATCGGAGATACATCCACGCACAGTCGTAATGATCCTGTGGACAAAGTGTGCAGATAATTGCATACGCAAAGAGATGCGTTTCTACTTACAGCGACCGTCTATCTCTATATATGTGCCCATTTTCCAGTGTAAGTCTCTTTCATTTCTTTTGTCCACCAATCGATTCACATCTTTCTTCCTGGATACTCCTAGACAGTTTTTGCTCGATGCTTAAAAATATGGCGGACTCTTGTTTCCAGTGCGTCGCGAAGCAAGATCAAAAGTTTTCGATCGAGTGTGCAGAGAGGAAGAAGTGCACCGTGCATTTTACACCGACGCGACGCGAGAAATGATCTCGAGACAGGGGGCGGGCAAAAAATCCCGGAACCCTTTGCATCTTGGCTGGAACTGGAACTGGAAGCTGTCGCGACGAGCACAGCTGATTTACAGTTAAATGGATTCCAAGCCGTTCGCCGACGCTCGGTTCGAAACAGCATCCACCATTCGCGAAGAGCCCAGCTTTTCCTTCTATTCGAAAACGGACAACAGACACGCCTTCAGAGTCGTGCCGACGGAAAGCTACTCGGTTTTCTGATGTACGATCGCCGAGAAGGTGTACATCCTCGTCGAGAAATCATGGGACGCTTCAAAACCAATTCACGTTGCTAAACAAATCTATTTGTTGCACCCGTTCTGTCGCTTATTGCTTCTAAGCGCGATCTTGTCTTAAAATATACTCTTTCGTGCGACTCGTTTTGATCTTGGCTACCAGACAATTCATCCCCTTTGAATTTTTTTCTATTATCGATTCAATCATCAACACACCATGTACACAATTTTCAATCTACACTTTGTACTGCGGTGAACAAAGCCGATAATATTCTAACCGTGCACATGTCAACTGCACAATTTTACTCGAAGTACGATAAAATCGTGATATAAAATCGAAGATCAACTCACTGTAAAGATTTTCTTTTGTAAGATCACGTTGAAAAACAATGTTTACACTGTGTGGTTATTTGAATTTGCAGAAATCATAAATGAAGATTAACGAAAAGGAAGTTGAAGGAACTGAAAGCAGTATTCAATTGTGATCTTTTCATCCTGTGAAAGTACTTGAAATTTGAAAATTCATATTTCGTAGACAAGCGAGTGTTTCATAGCACCACTGGAAGCGAAAGGCTGTAACTAGCAAAGCAAGCGCCCCATGACTTCTGGACGGGGTTGTACCTTTCGACGAAAAGCTTTTCGCGGTAGCGACGATACCAGGGCGAAGGAGGACGAGAACGACGAACAAGACGAACAGGAAAAGCAGAAAGAAGAGGAAGAACCATCTCGTTTCTCTTCCTTTGGTCTCTCAAAAGAGCAAGTTAGACGAAATACTTTAATAGGACCACGTGACTGCGAGACTCGCCGAGAGAAACGACGAAAAGGGAAGCTCGGGTGCTTTATGCCGATTATTACGAGGAAGCTATTAGACTGGCAACGCCCGAGGGAGTGCACCACTTTCGAGGCCCACGCCGGCCATTGTCTGCGTGTCAGCGACGCGGAGCGGAAAATCAAATTTGTTAGGGGGAATTCAGCGCGTCTGTTGTTAACACCCCGCCTCGCCGCTGCATCGAGGTTCCTTTTTAAACATGTCGCCGCGCCGAGCGTTTAACTTCGTTCGAACATCGGACGAAACTGCTCCAAACGCGGCCGAAATATCGTTGCCCTCGTTTGCGAACGATTACCGGTCGCGATCATTCCAAACGATCTACATACGATCCTCTGATCCTTGAAGTTGCTCGTTTAGCACGAAATTCGTGTTTGTTTTAGCATGCTACGAATCCCAGAAAGAAACGAAGGGAAGTGATTACAGAATCCATTGATGCATAGACAAATATTATGAAGAAACCATGTTTTCTTTAATTAACTTCATAGTTGTCTATTCAATTTCTCAGGAACATCAGAAGGTCATAGATGTCCTATAGACTTATTTGCCTATGGTTAATGTTAACCGTTTGACGTTTCTCCAACCATGAAAAATAATCAAGATGTTTATAATGTTGGAGGTAGATGCTAATCCCTGTGCACGATCCTCCATTGAGAATAAATTGATTGTCCGAATAACAATAATGTGTGCATACATATATGTTTGACGCGTAACGGCAATGATTTATTTAATTAAGAAAAATCGATCGTTTCGACCCGTTACTCGAGCTTCCTTCCTTAATCATCGCCGCAACCGCGACCAATTAATCAATGTCTTCGGCTGTTGGTGCACCAGTGTGCTCCTACGCGGTTCTGCGCGGGTCCCCTGTGGTTGTGCGGCGGTTGTGCTTGGTTGTATGCGCGCGCTCCGGATATTCGAGGCGATTTTAACCATGAAAGTTAGCCAGCGGAGCATGCATTGTCCGAGGCTTTAGCCGAGGAAGCAGAGAGCGAGCAGCTGGTCGAACGTAAACGGTCGATGTTAAAGTTTCCATCGATAGATTGGTATTTATAGCTGACCTGTATTTCATTTAACCGAAACTATCGCCGCTTTGTCGGCAGAGCGACGGCTTAATGAAGCCTCGTTTGGGAACCTTTGTTTCTAGCCGGCGACAACGGCGTGTAAGCGATGTATCGAGACTATCGAGAGAGACACGAACGATCACGGCGAACGATCACCAAGATTATCTCGTGATTGCTTTCTGCTCCCGATCGACCACTTGACGCTACACGCGACCGCCCAAGAACCTCGCCTTTCGCTAACAGATTCACTCCGCCAATGACATGAAAAAATGCCGTCGTAGACTTTGCAGAGAATTACTAGCAGTAATACCCACTTTTTATTAAATTCCCAAAAATTAGAATGACGTATCTGGAGCGTCTCGACCTCTTTAAAAATTGTGAAAACGTAATTAAATTGAAAATAAAAACTCGTGTAATTTCCTATGGTATTTGTGGACAGTGTATTAAAATTTACATCATTGATTCTCGCAATTATTATTATCTTATTTATCAGCGTAGTAATAAATTTTATTTGCTGTAGTATATCCATGATCTTTGTTCTCAATTGATTTGTATATTTTCCGTACATATTTTGAGTCTCATTTCATTTATGTGCATTACACCAGTTTATAAAATCTTTCTATCATTATTTGCGTCAAATCCAAAAATGTTAATGTTGCGTTCGTAAATGCTCCAGTTTCAGAGGTTTGGAAGATAATGACAAAGTTGTTCCGAGGTTTTGCGAGGGCCGATTGCGGAACAGCCGCGTAGGACCAGCAATTCTATTCTTATTACCGTTACGTGCCTCGAACGAGCTAGTCCTTTGACGTTGTTGATGGTAATTGCGACCGTAATTGCAACCGCCCGGAGAGGCTAGAAATTGTGATCAATGCCAGTGACCTTCTAAAATTATGTTCCTGCTACACCCATGTGTACTTCAAATTATCGGGACGGTATTTCGAAGCGGCGAAAGAGACCGGTTTGAGAAAATTGTCGCGATACAGCGAGGATTATGCTGAAGCATAGTCAGAGCCAATTTAACACGAGTTTATAGATGAGAGAAGAAAGGGGCATTCGTTTTTCTTAGATCGTACAGTTCCCGTTTTCTTAGATCAAGTCATCGCTGCACGTAGATTTGTCTTGCAGCGTTAAAAATGAATGAATTTGAGAAATAAAAACAGAGGATTATAGCGAAGATATTAAACTCACAGTCTATATAAAACTGTTCTTTTTTTTTATCGGCGTACTCTGGCAAAGTTTGTAGCTGCGTAGCATCAGCTTCCTGCGCTAGCGCCTCCATTATTTATGGAGAAACCAGCCACCAGAAGTTGGAAACTCGAAAGAGCCGAACGAGGAGCCGCGATCGCGAGGAAAAATTCCAATCTTTAGAATTTGTTAAGAATTCCGCTGCTCGGGCATAATTTACGATGCAGATCCGGAGTAGAATCGCGAATTAAACGCGACCTATCGACGCTCGTTGTCTGACTGAATTTTACCCTGCTAAGCACCGAAGAGATTCTAAAGCGAAGTATTAAAATATATTATAATAAAACTAATGGATTTCTCTTTTATCTCGGATCTAAACGGTTCGTCTTTTCTAATGGATTTTCATCTGCATTTATGACAAAAATGAGAGTGCGGAACGTAACGCAGCAAAAATTTTAGAAAAAATGAACTCGGTTATGTTATTCACGACTTATTAAAGTTATGTATTTAGTCGAAAGAATAGAATTTTTGTTGATTTTGAACTCCGACATCTTTTTCCCAAGAAAAGAGGAACCTTTGAACATTCCGTGTAACGTTAAGCAAAGCGTAACAGGAATATTTTTCCCTCAGCCTGCGGAAAACACGGAAAAAATGTAATGGGGTAACAGTTCTAAAAGAACGAGCGCGGCGGCTGCAGCGTTTTCTGGGCCGAGTTCTTCGAGAAAGTAAACTTGTAATCGAAAAACTAGCTGCTTCGATAAGCGAGCCGTGAAATGGGGGATTTCGAACATGGCGAGGCAGCGGAAACCGGAAACCGGAAACACCTGTATGTATCGTCTTCGGTTTCTCAATTCGGCGAGAAAGACGAATCGAAATCTTCTGGTGTCTTTTTCGCGCCGTGATCGAGTCTCGTTTTCGATATCTCGTCGAGTTTGCGAAAGCTTCCGGCGTGGCAAGGTAGAATTATCAGCTTGGATGTCCTGTATTATGGTGCTGAATTGCGTCTATTTAGTCCAAATGAATTTATAATTACTTGGCTCATGAAAGAATTCAAACATTAAACTTCAAACAGCTAAAATATTGTATACCTAACACTTGACTTCTGGAAGTAACGTTGTAACTATTTTAGAACAAAAGAATTTGCCAAATATTAGGTTAATCGTGTAACGCTTGCAGAAGTTATAGCATTGAACACACAGTGGTCCAGTGATCATTTCACATAGGAAATTTTTCTGGAGGCATGTGAGACCTGGACTTACGTAGATATTTTCTACGAAAAAAATTAAAAACTCCGATTGCCTCTGAACTTTGGCAAAGTCTACGTTGTTAATGCAAAACCCACAGCTGACTGTAGCGGCAATGTAGCTCAATTAAATCGGTCGAGAACGGATAATCGACTCGCAACAATATCGATCTCTTCGAATGCTTATGCAGAGGGTAGCTCGCGCGGTGCATAGCAATATTGTGCAGCTATCTTTGGGGAGATTAGGGTCGCAGACTCGAAGGAAGACGCGTGTACAAGGATGGCGTGGCTGGACGCAACTATGCGAGCAAACTTCCGGGTTACAGTGTCCAGCTAACTATGCGTCGAACTGCTCGATGTTTGCCTCGATATACCGGCAGCAACAGCAATTACAAACTGCAAATCGTGGCCGACGAAATCTGATTAGGGAACAAGTTTGCTCGAATCTAACGACTCGAATTCTCTAGCGGACGGAATAGCAACTCGCATACTTCCATTAGCTCGCGAACTTCCAGAATTTTTGCTCCTTTATCCAAAAGTGCTATGGGAATGTTTCATGCATAGAACCATTCTGCAGACTCTCCTAAATGTAATACGTTTATCAAATATTTGAAGAGCGCGCGATGCCTGTTAATTTACCGATTTTCCCACACGACTTTTTTAGGCTTAACAATTTGTACTGCTTTAAACATGATGTTCCACAAAATTATGAACATTGAAATACATTCTGACGTCCAAAGCATTTTCAGCTTCTTCTTGAATAAGCATGATTAAAAACATATGACGGAGTATTCGAATGGCTCTAGCGCGACTGTCTCACGCAGCTTCCTAGATTAAAAGGCAGGGTCGCAGCATGATCGATACGTCGCATTCTAGAGACGTTTTACCATTCCGTTAGGGGAAGGAACGCCGAGTTTACGTACTGCTTGTAAATTCGGTAAGTTTTCATTGCCGCGGCTGTCATCTCTCGAGTACCTGGAGGAATGCGGGATTAAAGTTCGATTAATCGCGGAGCTTACGGCGCAAACCTATAAAACAAGAGGGGAAATGACCCCTAGGGTCGGGTAATTGAAAATCAAGGAATTTATGAAGCCAGCGAGATACGCCGCCATAAAACCTGGATTACGGTTGTAGTTCAAAAACGAGCCACCGCACGATTTTTCTCCAGAAAAGGCAACTGCTTGACCCGGATCTCGTGAGGGCGCGAGTCATCTTTTAAATAAACCACTTTCCCCATTTACGCGGACGTAAAAAAGATTTGTCGAGTGTGCTCGTTTTGCCGGCCACAATGAGATCCGACTCAGGAACCCTACACTGACACTGATGCAATCGAATTCACCAGATTCCAAGGTTTAGTATTTTTGAAAATATTCTTGTTGCATGAGATGATGTTGAGCCTGTCAATAAGTTTCTTCTAACACAAGAATCTCACAAGAAATTCATTCGATTGTACTGCTCAAAATGATTCATTGAATTACGAATACAATTGGTGTCGCTAATCAACGTTATCTATTACAAGTACCACGGCAAGCAACAAAAATTTATGTGAACTAGAGAATCATGCTGGAATATATTGCAAACAGTTTTTCACTGCTACATCGTTTACTTTCCTCGTGGTAAATTCCTAAAGACGACCTATTTTTATGGAACTTGATAAGAGAATACTTTTAAATTTTAAGAACATAGTATACGAGTCAGAATCAAAGTTTCCATAATTGTTTGTATAAGCTCTGTGTTGATCGGTGAAAAGGGTGATGGAAAATCAACATTTTTGGGGTTTTTGAATAGCGGAGTTCGTTTCCCATCGAATGTATCCCGAAGGCCCGAAAGTATATAATTCGCGCGAATTATGTACGATTTGGCGACAGCAAAGTGTTCGAAGAACGATTGACGCAATGATATCAGCGCGCGCGTACTCTGCCGGGTTCGGGTCAATCGAGTACGTCATCAATCCATGAATACATTTGAATCGGATCTGAATTAAACTAAATCTCTCTCTGTCCGTTCTTGCTTAGCGTTCCGCACACGGGAAACGTTCATTTCTCTAATTAACTGGTGATGCAAATATTTCAATGAGCGTGGCTGCGCGGTGTGACGTTGATAAATCAATTCGAAAGAGCTGCAAGGTTTCGCAAGAAATTTATGGTGCCTAGATAAATCGGGGATAGCTTATTCAATCCGATGGAAGACACGTAAATAAACGGAAGCGGGATTTGCCAGTCATGCGCTGCGAGATTTAAAGTAGTGTGTACGTCGAGCGTAAATGTTTGCGCGATAAATTACCTAGATTAGGCAGTTCTCTCTCTCGTTTCTGGGTGCATTATTAGACATGTATTCTTAACGCTTCGGGTACGCGTGTCGCAACAGAATCAATATTTGAAGAAATCTTGCAGACTTATTCCGAATCCCGTTGAAAATTCCTTTCGACGAGCGAACGCTTTGATCCCTCTGTCAACGGTCCTCGGGTCTTTGAGCTGTAATGTACAACTATTTATCCGAACAACTCAATTAACTAACTTTGAACGCGGCCCGCGCCTTGCGCCGACGTTTCGTCGCATACTGCCAGAAATACGGTTGTCTGAATTAGTAATGAATCGCATTGATTGGACGCGGAACACCGTTATTACAGTGATCCGAAGAGACGACAGAGTTGCATTGAATTTCTTGTCGTTTTAGGTTCACCACCGCTCAAACGCATAATTGAGCTGTTCGTAGACCAAAAAGATTAATCGCCTTTTTACATTCTGCTGCCGATGTACTTCATTGATGCTTCACCTTTCGCATTTCGAACTTACCTTAATGACAGGTCTCGATATAATTGAATGAAACAATCGAATCAAAATTAAAATCAAAAGAATTTGACTGTACCTATATTGTAGCTATTTTTAAACGATGTTTAAAGATATTTAGAAATTCGACAAGTACAATTTTACCGAAAAATAGATTTGTTCAGTTTCTTGTCGTAAAGAGTCGTAATCCACCGATATCGGTGAATCGAGCGGCGCCAGTTTTCAAAAGGAAGCTGGTACAATAAAATGAAGTTTGAAAAATGCGAAGAATGCAATGGAAGTTGGCCCTGTTTCCCACTAATAGCGCCGCAGCCGAAGTCGGTGACAAATTTTGTTTGAAGTGGGCTCATGCATGCCGATGAATGCGGCAAACTAAACGGATTGGACTTAAACGGGGTAACTTTCTTTCAATAAGCTCTTCTTAGCGACCATTAAGAGGCTCCCGAAGCATGCAAAAGCACTACGAACTTTCTCTCCGAACTGTTTTATCCAGATATTCCCCTCGAAACGAAGTTACGACCGAGCGGGTTCGGCTATCTATCGATTTAAACCCTGGACCTAACTGTGGTGAGGAAATTGCTCTTCCTGACCAATCAAAAAGGCAGCAGCCATTTTTCTGTAGACTGTTCTAATTTACGATCTACGCTTGACGCATAACACTGGTTCGCTACCATCTACTTCGCAATACCATCGGGAAAACACTTGACACAATCGAATCTCGAGATTCGTTTGTTTTACGGTTTACTCGCGATTTTAACCCTTTGTCCTACGGTTTTACTTTCTACAATTCTATATCTATAGATGGGATTCTGATCTACAATGATTAGATCTCTTTTGTCGTACCTATGTAGTTGCTGAACTGCGGATTTTATGTACAGCGACTCCCACTAATATTCGGACATTCTAAAAACGACGATAATTTTTTAATATTGTACTATACGATATGAATTTTTTGGGAAGCTAGAGCAATTAGTTTGCTACAGGATGTAAAAAGAAATTTTTTCAAAAATTGCAATTGATCGGAATTGTAGTAAAAATACTAAAAGTTGCAATTCACAACTTCTTTATGTGGGTCTATATTGAAAATTGAAAAAATACGTTTTGTAGATCTGTGTCGATTAAAAATTCCGAAAATTTCGTCAAAATCGGTCGACGTTGCAATGAGCTACAAACATTTACAGATGGTAAAAATTATAGATCTCCACGATTTTCGGGCTATTTTAATTGAATTTAATTGACATAAATCTACAAAACGTATTTTTCCAATTTCCAATACAGGGCCACATAAGAAAGTTTTAAAATGCAACTTTCAGTATTTTTTCTACAATTCCGATCAATTGCAATTTTTCAAAAAACTTCGTTTCACATCCTGTAGCAAACTATTTGGTCTAGCTTCACAAAAAATTTAAATCGTTCAATGTTAAAACAGTTATCGTTTTTTAGAGCGTCCAAATATTAATGGGAGTCACAGTACATATGGTCGAAATGAGTAATTGATACTTACAGTAATAGAAAGATCAGAATAGATTAAAAGCGTCTAATTAATAGAAGTCACGGGTACCCGGGAATCAAGTTCGGTTCGGGACGCAAAAATTTGTGTGGGTAGGGTGGGTGTAACTGATTCTGCGTCAAAGAGAGTCGATGAGCGATTCAGATATCAAGAATTTTTTTACTAAGCATTCGAAGACAAAGAGAGCAATATCACGGCAGTTGGGTTGATATTCTCGACTATTCTCCCTTGTTCTCCTTCCACGAATTACATATTCGAAGCAAATAGTATAATCTCAACGCATTTTGAAGCGAAGCAGATACCCAGATTTATGAGCTAAAGCTCGTACACCTATTTCGTTACGTGAATACGACTGACCAACAGTGGCGTTGACATCAATCTACTTGTCATTTTTACGTAACTTTTGCTGTCTCGAGAATTATGCATTCCTATACATTGTCATAATCGTGTTGGGTGTAAGGAAAGAAGTTGTTCCGGTAATTCTGCATATAAATTTGAATTTCATGAATATAAAACGGCCGTCTGTTTACACACTTAATAACTAGATCACGGATTTTATGCATTTATGATAAATGTGTACAGTTAAAACCGAAGATAGTTGAATAGTTAATAGAATATTGAAATATTGAGATATGTTTCCAATTTATTCAAGCTCGTCGATACATTGGCTGCCGAACGGCCGAGCCGAAAATCCCAGAAAATCAAAACAACTCGGTTAACGAAGCAGACAATTTTTATTTTGCAAACATATTCGCAGTCCAGTAATATTATTAGAATGTTCAGAATTCAATAAATATTCAGGAAGACGATCAATTTCTATTTCGCTCGTGTTTGGGGCGATTTATAGATCCTCAGTTTAGCAATTATTTAAAACTAGCTGACCCGACAGACGTTGTCCTGTCTAAATTTCAATAAAGTTGGCGATCGTTACTTCCTGCTACTTGTACCGCTTCGAAGATTATGATTTCTGCAGTTTGTCCGAATTTTCCGACTTTCCTTTGTTAATATTTGTTAACTTAACAAAACAAAAAAAGAATTATGCATATCCATCGTTCGAATCGTGAGTTATGGTCTTGAGTTTATATAGAAATTCCATAGAAAAAGCACTTTCATTTTATCCCAAATTTTCCATTTTTCCGGACAACTTTTCCAATTTTTCTTTCCCTAAAAACCTCATTTGGACTATTACAAACATTTAAAAAGAGAAATTAGCCAAATCAGTCCAGCCGTTTTCAAGTGATGTCGTGACCAACGAACAGCATTTCATTTTTATTAGATAGATTGTCGACTGGAAAGACTTTTTTGGAATAATCGGTTCGGATTAATATCGACCGGAAACTGTTGGAGAGCAGATGGGGGAGTCTGTTGGAGAGGGCAAGATAGTTGCGAGGATGGTGTGTCGAACGATGTAACTTTTACGGCATGGTGGGCGAGACGCAAGACGTCCGAACACGCTTAATAAGACTGGTGAAGTCAAAGTCAAAGCCGCAGCGGAGATGATGCGCGGTGGTGAGGGGACGAGGAGGTGAGACATAGGTGTAGAGGAAAGGAGAAGAGCTAACACTAATGATTGGTGCGCGAGCGAGCTCCCACCGTTCGTCGAAAGGGGTGAGAAGTTTGAATAGGTTGCCGAGGGCGTAACAACGTCCTAGGCGTGTATGTATGCCGCCGCTCCTCTCTCCTCTCTCTCTTCTCGTCTCCCAGGTCGCTATACATATGTATACGACGACTAAGTACAATATAACTCCCTCTTCCTTCTCTCTCTCTTTCTCTCTCGCTCTCTTGCTTTCTCTTGGTCTCTTGTCGCCACGGTTTGACGTACTTAACGGCTCCGAGAAGCGGCCGAGCAGCTCGGAACGAGCCGAGAGCGGCCTTTATCTATGCACCGCGCCTCGGATTAGCGAAACAAGATGCACTCCGGCCCGGAATGTGGTTTTCGTGGACAAAGAACGGTCATCTTTCAGTTATAATTGCTGCTTAGCAGACAGCAACGTTTACCTTCTCATCAAACCGCACGAAAAATAGGTCACGTTTGGGAATTTATTACAGGGAAACTGAATCGCGTGTGTGGCTAAACAAGGTTGTTACCTTCCATCACATACTTGGACTCGGTGCGATATTATAGGCTAAATATTTGATCATAGAATATAATAACTAGATAATAGAAAATAAATTGATATTCGACTACGAATCTTCTGTTTCACGCTTCCTAGCGATTGTGAACAGTACCCTGTGTGGTACGTAGTAACTTATTTACTTTTTAACAATTACCGTTTTTACAATCTGACGAAAATTAATTTTCACGTAAGGGTAAAGTCTCGTTTATAGACCTCGGAGAAAATTGCAATCTCTCATTTGGTAATTACTTTCGGGCAGAATTAAAGTTTAATCGAAAAGTTTCACTGAAAGGTTGACAAAGAACTTTTTCAAATTTTTATTGTAATATATGTTTGCATTGAATGTTTAGCTGTTTTATAATTTTATAAGAGTTACAGTTTGTTGTAGTTGGTTATCTTCACGTTACAATTCACGCATGATAACAATATACTACTAACAGTATGAGATATAAGTCTCCTGTTTTGATAAAACGAGTATCTTTTGTGTATTTACTTTGCACAAATATTGCATGTACTCGCTGCGTATTATGCCTCCACGAACTTATGCAATCTTACTATCACATTCGGCTAATTCGCTTATTTATCTTGTAGGTAGAAAGATCGGATTCTTCCGGATTCTTCACCCAAAAATATGTGAAACACCGAGCTGCATTCTCAACAAACTAGTTCATCAAACGGGAACCAACCCCAGAAATTTTGTTTACATTTTTAATCTATCTTTCACCAACTTATTTGTGGCATTTTTCTTATTAAAATTACGACAAGCACAAAATAATTTGGTCACAAAGAGGAAGTAGAACCACACGATTTAAGAAACAGTATGGCGCCGAGGATTTTTCTCAGATCAAAGCTTTACAGTATTGCGTATCACAGAAAAATCCTTCGATTTCAGACGGAGATTTCCGTGAATGTCGCTTCCGAAGATGACTAGGCCACGGTAATCGATGAAAAGGTGGTCGAACATGAAGCGAGCGAGTCGGGCAAAGAAATTCATCGATTTCGCGTGGTAATCCGGCACTTAACCAAGGATGCTCGTTGCACGAGGGTTGGAACGTAAAAACGATGCTGCGTTCCGTGTCGCGAAGGCCATTACGCGGAAAGTGTATTCGAAGGAAGCTAATAGATCAAGGGAAATGGGTTGAAGCCGGTGAAAAAGAATGGAGTGGTATCCAACGTCGATGCCCCCGGGGCTACGGGACTACGGGCCTGCTCACGGTCGATAGATCACGCATCTAAGTGCACTAAATGTCTCTTTCTCCCGTTCGTTGGTTATTATGCGGTAAACTGCACCCGGTTTTTTCGTACAGGATACATTTATCAAGTCGGACGCCATAGCCAGCAGGCATACCATCTAGATACGTACACATGGCCACGTCCCGAGGAACCCAGACCGATTTTCACGTGAGCTCACCTGCTGCACCCTTATCGTAACCATCCAACTATCCAGATACATTGATTCGTCGCGTTTCCACCCACTGAATATCCCCGTTCGCCCGATACCTCTGCAATTAGTTCACGCGCTAAACAAATAGCGACGCTTTTCACGGCCAATCGATCGCACCTTCCAGTCGCTGACAACGCTCTTTTTCCAATTTTTTTGAAAAATTGCTCATATTTGATACTAGATAAATAACCTTTCGCAGAAATGACGATTGGAACAGTCGAACCTCGCGATGACCCGCCGAATGACCTTTCAAATAATTTTAACTCATTAAGTACCAAATTTTGATCTTGACATTTTTGCCAAGCATTGAATTATATTTGAAAAATGAATAATCTGTTTAGGAACTATAATAGTTTTGCAATCTATCAATAATTTACTTCTATTAACACGTTCGCCTCTGTGAACACTCGTTCACTGTGATGCCTTCCATAAAGAAGGCGCGCCTTCTTTATGTTCAATC
This sequence comes from Lasioglossum villosulum, assembly GCA_963971365.1. Classification (NCBI taxonomy): domain Eukaryota; kingdom Metazoa; phylum Arthropoda; class Insecta; order Hymenoptera; family Halictidae; genus Lasioglossum; species Lasioglossum villosulum. The sequence continues at coordinate 7,755,903 of OZ020497.1, forward strand.
AAACATTTGAGCAATGAAGTCCACAACTTGATGTGGACTTTTTTAAATTCGCCAAATTAATTGGCTGACATTATATTCTTCTCGCTAATTTGAAACTTCCCAACCCAAACAGAATTAATTAACAGAAGAATAAAAAGAGAGATGTGCGACGACCATAAATTTGTTACACAATTAAATAGCTGTCTTACCGATAGTAAAAAAATGGAAATATCTATGTTACGATCGATCTGTATTACTACTAAGTGTCGAGAGAAATTGAACGATGCAAAGTCTTCGTTGCTGCAGCAATGATCTTCGGATAAGATAAGGAGACTGCATTATAGTGATCTAAATTAGGAAACCGGATTCCTAAACACTGTTTCGAAAATATTTTTCTGCAACCAGTTACTGTACATAATGTTCCAGTAAATGTTGTTGCAATTAGATTGTTTTGCTCGAAAATACGAACACGTATTAGTTTAAGCATTAACTGGTGCAATATAGGCAGCATTTCCCTAAATAAATGTGAGGGGTTTCAGCATTGGAGAATAAGCTGGAGGATCCTTCAGAAGAATACTTTCCGCGAAGACAGTACTAATGAGAGAAACGATTACATTCCTCGGTTATGGTCCGCGGTGCGCAGACAGTGAGACAGGGGAACACAGCGGAACAGCTCCGGCTCATTTTTGTCCTCTCGCTGCGCAACGCGAAAGCAACACGAGGAAATCTCGCGAAACGCCTCAAGTCCCGACGAGAATGAAGAAAGTTATTTGTGCCGGGTACACGTGATACGGTGTGGACAGGGGAAGAGAGAACGGGGGCGAGAAAGGGGAGGCGAAAGCGGAACGCGAAAGGTACAGTTACAAGAGTAATTGCCGTCTCGTTTGTTTTCTCGGTTCTTAAAATGGGATCATTACAAAGTAGTGCTTACTTTCGCGGCGGGGAAAAGAGACGGCTCGGAACCGGCCGGACGAAGGGAACGAACGCGATGGATGGAAACGGGACGGAAACGGGACGGAGAAGGATGCTAGGGGGTGAGAGTATGTTTTTCTCACGTAATTAGCCACTTCGAGCAAGAAACGACTCGGGATAAGAAAGGAAATGGTTCTGCTGGGAACACGAAAAAGACAATTTCCCTGGAAAAAGCCAAAATAATTAACCTTACGGTGGTTTTTGCCCCGCCACCTTTTATCCCCTGAAATCGTACCCCTGATTTAAACACTGCCAAACGATCCAGCGAATAAAACCGTGTTTCGGCTGGACGAAAATCTGCGCCCCTTCGATGGTCTCCGCATTTTACGCTGACCTGTACACGAAATAAACATTTTCTTTATAACACACTGTGCTTCGTGCGGGTCCCATAAAAAATCACCCACACAAGTTTCACCGACAATAAGTTTGTTCGACAACGCCTTTAGTCGACGACAGTATTATCCGATATTAACATAATTTGACAACAACGTTAGCCAACTGCATCTAACTTCTTATAGTGTAAAAATTATGTATATTTTTATTCAAAAGTCAGAGTCAGTGCAGAATAGTTCAAGAATAAAATGTCATTTTTACAAACGATATTACTATCGGATAATGCTGTCGTAGACTAAAAACGTTATCAGTTAAATTCATCAAAATCTGGAGTTGATAAAAACTGTATAAATCCATAAAATCCGCAGTTTAACAATTATAAAATGTATGTTCCTTTTAGTTCTCTTCGGGAATCTTTGGTTATAAATAGTAGGTGTAATTTAAAACAGTAAAAAGATTAGAAGAAATTGAAAATACTATTATATTATTTCAAACCTATTCAACATATTAACAGAGAAAATAAATTTCTACTTTACTTCATTTTGTTGTAACTCAGACAAAAAAATGATAATTTTGCATAAAGATCCGCTGTCTATTCCTGGATTGCATGTCGATCCCTGGATAACAAAGGCTAATAAAATGCATCGTTTCCCAGTAAGACCTATTGTCTGCGAAGCAAATTTTTCCCTTATTCCGGTACACGAAAAATAATCTATGAATATTTGCACGAGAATCGACGGTTTATTATCAACTCTGTACTGCGGATTTTCATGTAAATTTTTATTTCCATGAGCTGTTTTATAAAAACCGGAGCAAATAGAAACTTTCGTTCGTTTACTGGTGGGTTAATATACGTACAATATAGACGTTAGCTTTGTATAATATTTTTAAAAAATTTGCATACGCAACAAAAGGATGAAGATAACGAACGACGTGGCTCGATGCACGATGCAAAAAAAAGCAACAACAAAAAAAGAAATGCTCGGAGGGTTTAAAGTATGAACGTTGCTTGCCGAGAACTCTCATTACCGCAGTGGCGATGAACCGATCACGTGTTTCAAATACGTGACTACAATGTAAACTCCGCGACGCCGAAACTTTGTCGAATCGGACAAATCTCGGGAATTTACTCAAGAACTCTATACCCGTTCTATAACTGCGAAAGGAAACGGGATTACGAGCTTGGACGTTGATTAGCTATTCGTATTCCTAGCAGCCGGGTACATCGATAGTGGAATTTCATGGCTGAACGTTGATTTCTCACTGTCAAAACTTTCGGGATCCGACGGATTTCCAGAGTCTACTATTTCGCGCGAGAAAGGTCTCGGCGACGAACGTCTCTAGACATTTCGGAGCTGAGTATACCTTATATGTATATGTACAAACTTGCTGTAATCCTGTGTAACTCTTTATGACCGACAACCTAAGAAATACCATTTTTTAAAAATTAAGTTTACACGTATCTCTGAGTGAGGTCTACACGGCTGAAAGCAATCGACACTCTGTTGAAAAATACGGTTTGAATGAAATTATTGTTTAGAAAATTTACTAAAATTGTCAGTTTTTTTATTGTATATCACCGACTTGGAAATGTAAAATAATTTGTTGTTATTTAGATACTGGTTTAATTGCCATGCACATTAGTTATAAAGTGCACCACAATTTATACATTTATTATACCTTTTTTAGAAATATATTTCGTGTTGTGTCACTTTTCTTATGAACGATCGGTATGCGTAGACTGTATATTTTTAATTTCTCTGTATATATGGAATCAAGTGATTGAACTTGAACATTTAACAATATATTGAGCACGAAATGTTTTAGTAATATAGAAATTGTTTTAAATTTCAGCTATGTTTCGGAGGGGCATAATCAAGTGCGAAGTGTAAATCGAACAAAAAATGCTACAACTTTATCAACATTGAAGATACAACACCGAAATTTCAAAGAGACGAGATCGAAACATCTACCGGCATGTGCGACCAGGGATTTTTGAGCAACGGTAGCGACTGTGCAATCGGTTTCCCGAAAAACCGGTAAAAGGTTTCTGGGTGATGGGAAGTTAATCCAACAATTTCGGCGGGGTAGATGTGAAAAGGGCGACACAAAGTCGCTGGTGGTTGGAACGCGCGAAAAGCTGTGAAAGGTCTGCGTGGCTGCGACAATGCACGGGGACAGTAGGCAACGTTGCAGCATGCAGCATGCAGCATGCGGAAAGTTTTCCGGCCGGGTTTGAATTCGTGTACGTTGTTAGGTTGGAAGTGGAGCAACAGTATACGCGAAGTAGAGCAGATCCCCCGGAAAAATAGTTCTCAAAGAAGAATCTACGCAATACATGACTTTGCTTTAAATTGCACAAAGGTCCCTTTAGCGATATAACATTTGGCGCGAGCACTGCGAGAGCAAGAGTGCGAAAGCTCTCTTCGTCGCGACTCGCTGCAATCTGTAACACAGTACAGTTTCTCTTTGAGAAATATCGCTACAAAGAGGACAGATCTGAATAAAATTTTTGGCCGCGCGCGTCGCACACGACAATGCCTACGTGCCGCTCCGCGGCGCTGATTACGCGTGCAGCCTCACAAGAAAAATGCAAATGCCTGTGTGCACAGAGAAAATCCCTTCTCCATTAACTTGCGATATGTGTCTTTCCAATTTCACGTTTCCACGCTGCTAGCGACGATTTTGGGAGCGGTGCATTGTCAAACACTCGTAAACCTACCTCGTTCTCAAAGAACCGGTCGTCTAGTTTACAATTACTGACATCATGCTGATGCATCATAGGCCGCAGGCAAGTTCTACTTCGTACAATCGAAATAAATAAAATACTGGTTGTTCCAAACACATTGTACTTCATTCGAAGAGGGTGATTTCTCAAGTCATTCGAAGCAACTTTTTATCAATGGAAAACATGAACAAATCTAAGTACGGCACTCTGATTGGTCTATGTTTTTCTTTAATAATTCCTTAACAAAGTCGTGGAAAGATTTTCACAAAGGAAAGAGTTACTTCGAATGTCCTCAGGGATCTTTCATTTCAAGGAAGTACATTTTTGGAACACTTGGTACCAGTTTTATATCTGTTCTACTCGAAAACAGTGTCCATATTTCATTTTTATATTTCTTCGCGTAAATAACACTAAGAAGACAACATTAGTAATTCATCTCATCTCAGAATGGAGATTATTTGACGATTTATAATAGTACCATGTTTGTTTTAGATAACGATACTTACAAGACAGGTACTCGGTTTCATCTGAATTTTTCTTTCCGTGGAATTCAACGCAGTCGTGTTACAATAGTGCAAACTGAATGCGAAGAACATTTATTTCAACAATTGTATTATATACCGATCGATATTAATACAGGCTACGCTGGTAAACGACCTTTTAAATCTTTCACCGAAATATTTCCGTTTTTCAATAGAATGAGCTGCATGCGGGCAAATAGTAACAATTTTTCAAAATTTCTAAAACACCGTCGTGCGGTGTATATAACTGCTTTTGCAGGAACGCGCCCGATCGTGAACAATACGGGTTCACCGTGAATATTTTTGCGGTTCGACAAATATTTCCTGTACCGTGATTTTTGCCAATGTTTCATACCGTTTATTAAAGATTATTTTATACAGCGTTGAATCACTAGATCGTGTTATTAAATGTGTATTCAGCAGAGATACAATTTCAATCGTAATCGAAATTCTATCGATGGAACGTGTACGTATTGCTATCATAGACTGCCGAATTTTTGTGTTACTACAGACGGCGGATCTTTTTTCAAAATAAAAATTGTCTGCATGGATTGTTAAAAATAGAAACAAAATTGAATCTGATTTCTTCTCACATATTCGAGAAATGATATAGGGGAAATCATATATTGACATCTTCAATTTTTTGAATGCGTAAAAATTTCCTATAAATGCATAAAGATCCGCAATCTAGTTATTACTATTATAGATTGTAGACCTGTTCCAGCTAAAAACATAATCGGTAGGTGGAAGACAAATCAGTGGAGACCTTACATTATGACCATTATTATTAAAGGAATGAATATATTTTTATTTAATTTCCATGTCTTACCGTTTGAAATTTTTTATTTTAAATAAAAATCGTCGGTTGCTCTTATCGAGGGTCGTACCGAGAAAATGACTATGGACTTCTTTCAGAATTTGTTGCTCTGCACAAACGAATGTGAAACGAAATGTCGAATTTGCGAGGCTATCAAACGCAATCACTATCGAAGGAAAAAGCTATGGGAAGCCGCAGGTTATGAAGATTCGGCTGTATCGCGACCTGTAACTCCTAGCCGAAGGTAACCGTGGCGCATTGCGCCATAACCAAAATGGACTCGCAGTTGTATAAATCTTATTACAAGGTAATCTCGTTTGAAAGCGTTGGAGTACTTTCGTGCTTGTATCCCAAGGATTGTAGATCTTATACGATGCATTTTCAACGAAGAAACAAGTTAGGAAGTTTCCCGGTTAAGTTCATGGCGCTGCGAAAGGTGGTGCTGCACCCTCGTTTCTCCGCATTTTGCTTCGAGAACTCTGTGCTCTGCTCACTTTCTCTCCTCGTTCCTTCCCCTCGTTTCCGAACCTTCAGAAATATTCCGTTTCGACTAGTACTAGAGACAAACTCTCTACAACCGTTTACATTTCCTTTCGTCGTTTCATGCTCGATTTTTATCTTCTCGATACATACTTGCGTTTCGATATGTCGTTAGATAAAGCGGGGTATCCGTCCACAAATCTCGCAATTTGAGTGCTTATCAGTTCTGGAACAGTCATCTTGATTTCGGTCCGATGAGCGAAACCGCCGAGGTAACGCTGATGAATGCTGGGTAAATACACTTTAAGATGAACGAGTGACGTTAGAATATTCTATGTGTTTCACAAATGTTGTACTTCCTTAAAAAGGCTGATTCCTGGAACCATTTTGAGGAACTTCTTGCTTCGCGAAAATGTGCTCCGTGGCTTTGTTAACTAATTATTACCGAAAACCAATCAGAGCGCGGCTACGGCGGATGATTCTGCTCGGATTGGTCCGTGGTTCTTTTAATAATTCCTGAACAAAGGTATGGAACATTTCTGCGATGGAAACGCTTACTCAAAATCACGTCATTGGTCTATCATCAGCTCGAAATTACCAACATTGGAGTATCAATCCGTCTACGTATACGATTATTAATCGTTTAATATGCACGACAGCCGTCAAGGCACGAAAGGTTAAAAAATGAAATGACGTGCATGTTTTATGTGCAATGCAGTGCTAATTCGACGTTTAAACTGGCCGAGTTGAACGTTCTCTTCCGAGTTAAATCGATGCGTACATTTCAAACAATTCCGTGATAATTAAAATGATGAAGGGACTAATAGGAGAGCCTCTACTAGAAGGAGGACGTAATTGTGGATGGAAAGTTTAAAAGCATTCCTGGTGCCTTTGGTGATTAGAGAGTGCAGTGGGTGCGGTTACTTAGCTAGTTAACTCGTTCCGTTGCTGCAGCAAGCCTGGATCGAGAGTACGATTCGCTGACACGATTTCCACCCTTCCTGTGCCGGTCTCGCTCTTCCCGTTAAATACAACAGATTTTCTGTAACGCTTTTACACCGTTTACACCGTCGATATCGACGTTTCGCTCAAATAACCCGAAACAGAAGGAACTGTATTGCAAAATTTTGATTTCGAAAACCTTTACATATTAGTAGCAACTACATTCCACGTTAACTCCGTGCAAACTAATTTTTATCGATAGAAGAGATATCAGCTTGCTACTTCAATAAAAATTCAAGCTTTCTAACAATATGCTTCATCTACTGTTTACTCAACATTTTACTCAAAATTCATATGTCTAAAAAAGTAGAAGTCACCTCTAAAAATTGCTATACCATTATTCAATATATTGTTCAGATTATTAAATATATTGGTATCTAATCCATGATTGATATCCATGAAATGTAAAGTATCATATACAATGGAATTATTCTAGGTCGGCAGAAATGTTTAATTTTCGAGTTAAAATAGCTCCAAAGGGATCACAACGCAGATTAAGTTTTGTTTTTGGAGTTCGAACCTGCAACTATCGGCATTCGGTTAAAAATGCTGTTGTTAAAGCGCTGCTAGATCGTTCCGGCGCACAAGCAGAGACCGGAATTTCGTTGTAATCGTTGCGGTATCGATACAATTCGATTCGAAACGTTTTCATCGAAGATCCGCGTCGAGGATTCGCCGGGAATTGCGCGAACGAACGTGCGCGTTCGCACGTGGTCGCGTATCGCCGTTTTTCGTCGTACAGGATAACGAAAAAAGTGGACGATCGGTCAAAAAGCAACATGTCCGTCCAATGAAACGTCAGGGACCACCGGTGAATTTCGGCTAACTCGACCATTCGGATTAAAAGAACCATGAAATAAATTTTGGGGTTTGAAACGTGTGTCTCGGGTTATCCAGGAACGGCTTTTCACCGAGCGTCGCGACGCTCGATGAAGAAGCTTCTAATCAAACCCGCAAACTGACGAAACTTTCCCCAGGACCGGCCTCTCTCCCACGGGGAAACTTGGAAAAGTGCACGTCCAGGCGATTTCCAGCAAGTACCGCGAAACATTCCCACGCACGCTAGAACGGCTCGGACGTCGGTGTTCCGCCTACCATAAAACGAATCACGCATTTCACGTTCGTCACGATGACAATGGCAAGTATTCTCCCGGAACGATTTTTCAAAAAATTTCCTCCAGGGGCTCGGATTCTGCGTGGAGAATCAATGGAAAATGTCCACGTCCGTTCTAACGTGGGAACGAAATCGAAATAACGCTGTTAACCGGTGTCTCGGGGAACCCTGTTAAGCTAACCTTAATCATTTTAGTGTGTTACGCGATTAAGGGGCAGTATAAACCCCGCCAGTCAAATTAATGCGGTCCTTTTTGCCGTCGAGCCGGAGTTCCCCCAAAGTTCGTTCCATAAAAGGTTCATTACTTAGGAGATTAGTAAGCTCGCCGCGGACAATAAGGCGAGCGGGTTAAACAACCCAGCTGATCGATTTAGCCTTTACCGCTTCGTTCATCAGTCGTGTAAAGTACTGGGACATCGATAAATATTTGCTGCATCGAAAGCGCGTTGTTCGATCCAACTTTTCTTTCGCTCGGTAATTCGCATGGTAATATGCGTAAGCATACGAGCGGGGCTCGGCATGTTTCAAACGTGAAGTATTGGAAGCAGCAATTGAAACACTCCTGTTCAATTGATGTAGCATTTCGGATTTTTGCAAGCATAATTCTTCGTGGTTCTTCAAAATCAACCACATTATCAGCCTTTACATTTGCTTAAACTCAGGTCGTTGCTAAGTTGTAAATAGTACATCGATGCTCTAGGTGCTATTTTAATTCGAAAATTAAACATTTCTTTCAACGTAAAATAAGTCAATTCTATATGATTTTTTTCATTCTATGGATATGAAAGCCTATATGTTCGGTAATTGATTAGATACCAACATATTCAATAATGTAAATAGTATTCTAAATAATGGTAAAGCAAATTTCAGTGATGCCTCAGAATCACCACTCGAGTGCTAAGGGTTAAAATGTTTCTACTCATTTTTGTCATAAACGAATAAAATCTGCGATCAATGTATTATTGAAGACGCCTGATCGCGTAGCCTCGTTGCATAAAAAACTTAAATTAGAGACTGTCAGGATGATTTGGGATTAATACCTGACCGATTTGGCCGAACAGTGGTGCTCAGCGTTGCAGCGGCACGCCGTTCCATAAATTCGAGAGTTTCACATTCGGAGATCAAGGGATACGTTGAGACGATGGAATCAACGAGCGAGGACAAAGCGAACCAATCCGGCTGCAAACCGATCCGGCCTTTGACGAGCCTGGAAAAGAAGGAGAGCTCGGTGAATCCGTACAATCGCGTGGACGCCGACAAAATGAGCGAGAAATGTCCTATGGCGGGGTCGAATGACAATGAGATCAGCGCTGTTAACAGCTTGCCGCAGCTCGACTGCGGCGCGTTCCCGAAATCGTACATGGACATGTGTTCCTGCTGCCACCGGGAGACGGACTTTGACAGCAACAGCTACTGCAATAGCCAGCAGCACTGCACAAACACCAACTACAGGAGAGTGGTCGTCAAAGACGCCGACTGCTGTAAAGCCCACTGGATGAGGAGAGAGTGCTACGAGAAAATTAAGGCGACCGTCAACAGAGCTGTCAAGGTACTGCAGCCTTCACACACCTTTAATCTTCCTCTCGGCGAACAAGTATATTTCCTTTAACCCTTTAATCCTTGTCTCGCCGAACAAGCGTATTCCCTTTAACCCCTCGGCGCTAAACCTCCGCCCAGCACCGAAAGACTGAAACGTTTCATCTCGTAAAAATCACATGGCACCATCTACAGTGACTCCCACTAATATTCGGACACTCTTACGAAGACGATAACTTTTTTAATATTGTACTATACGATTTGAACATTTTTTAGAAGCTAGAGCAATTAGTTTGCCACAGGATGCGAAAAAAATTTTCTGAGAAATCGCAATTCCTCTGAATTATAAAAAAAAATACTAAAGTTGCATTTTACAACTTTTTTATGTGGACCTATATTGAAAATTTAAAAAATACGTTTTGTAAATCTATGTCAATTATATGCCCTGTGAATGTTTCATCGCAATCGGCTAATGTGGAAAACAACGACAACGATTGAAAGATGCAAGAATCATTAGATTTACTGCAGTCGAAGGCCGAAAATCGTGAAAATCTGCAATTTTTAACATATTTAAACGTTTGTAGCTCATTGCAACGTCGACTGATTTTGACGAAATTTTCAGAATATGTTTAATTGACACAGGTCTATAAAACGTATTTTTAAAATTTTCAACGTAGGTCCACATAAAAAAGTTGTAAAATGCAACTTTCGGTATTTTTTTTATAATTCCGATCAATTGCAATTTTTGACAAAATTCTTTTTTCACATCCTGTGGCAAACTAATTGCTCTAGCTTCTAAAAAATGTTCAAATCGTATAGTACAATATTAAAACAGTTATAGTCTTTTTAAGAGTGTCCGAATATTAGTGGGACTCACTGTATGTAAACGTCGTGCAATTTCTTCTATGAAGAAATTTGTTGGATCACATCGCACGAATTCGTAGAACTTCAAAAATCGTTCACCGACGGTGCATTATAAAAAAAGATAGATTATCCCAAAATTGTCTGCAATATATTTCTAGGTATACAGGGTGTTCGACTACAGGTGGGAGAAATTTTAGGGGGTGGTTCTTGACGATAATATAAGACGAAAATGAAGAATAAAAAGTTGCGACTCCGGCTTCGTTAATTAGCTATCAACAATTAAAAATCTTAAAATGCGGTAACGTTTTCGACTTTTCAACTCGCTGGGGCCCCAAATGAGAACCAAGGTATGCATGCATTTATCACTTGATGACGTATGCAACGTACACCTCTGTTGGTCGCATAGCCGCATTTTAGGTGGATTTTTAATTGTTAATAGCTAATTAACGAAGCCGGAATCGCAATTCTTTTATTCTTCATTTTCGTCTTATATTATTGTCAAGAACCACCCCCTAAATTTTCTCCCACCTGTAGTCGAACACCCTGTATAGTAAATGCATAGAATACGTGGTCTACCTCTGACATAACATGATACACGTCCGACAAATTCTGTCTCTATAAATAAAATTGCACGACAATGTGAAAATGTTTTTTGTTGCCCCGCGTGAATAATATCGGACAGAGAAAGAGAAATTACCTGTTTTCCAGAGACACAAAATATTTTTGATTCGCGGCGAGCTGCCAAAACTGAAGGATGCTCTGGAGCGTCGTGGTTGGGTGCAGAAATACGAAGCCACAAAAACAAGAAACCTGCCTTACGGTTAGTACCGTTCGCTCTCTTGATTAAATTTTTTTTCGCGGTTTTCCGCATCTCGTTCTCTGTTTTCTTTAATTAAGCATTAACCGCGTAAACACGCTAACGAGAAAACGTATAAATAAAACGAACAAGCGGTCTCTGAGTTCCGAGAGAGGTCCGCGTTGTGCCGCAGCCCCTGTAGCGAACTTTCGTGATATTACAAAAAAGTCTGCGCGATGTTTAGGTAGTGTGGCCAGCCTGGAAGCGAGATCGTTGGGCGATCTGACCATGCCGGATGGAACGTTAAACGAGAAAGCGGTGATTTTCGCTTTACTACGTCACAAACCGCCGGACTTTATATGGGACTCCCGAAACGACTTCGTCGACTGGCACCGGGGACTTGGCAGTAACACTCTGGTCAACAGATATCAGAAACCCTCCGTCTACACCTCCAAGGTTAACGCTGCTTTGAGCACTTCCTTACGCACTCACACATTTTTTTAACGTCCATTTTCTTTTACTTGGACAGTAACGCTTTTCTTCCACCTTGAAATTTTCAATTCTAGCTCTTCGCACTCGAACCAATCTTTATTTCCATCTGATCTAGAATATTTTCGACCTTCTCCATTTTATCGACATGAAACTGAATGTATGTGAAAGTGTGAAATTGGAAACGTTACGTAGGAATTGTTTTAACCCTTTGCAGTCGGAGCTATTTTAATTCGAATCATCTTCATTTTATGGATATGAAATGAACATATTACCTCGTACAATACTTAAATGTTTAGTACATGATTAAACGTTAACAATATTTCACCATTTCAGTGCTAAGGGTACGATTGTTTTCAGTGTAGCCTTAGTGGAGACAGTCGAGTACAAAGCAGAGTCGCCAGATTAAGACTTGTGACACGTGACGCGATTCGTTTCTGTCATGTGTCCGGCACTGGTAGAGAGGGAGTAACTTTGTCCCCGCAATTTGTTCTCCCTCTTCTAATTTGGCGAGTCTGGTGCAAATACACGAGTCATTGTAGAACTAGAAATAGTGTAGAGAGCAATGACCGGGGAAGTCCGATCTTAACCATATGATCGGTCTTTCCCGGTTATTGCTCCCTACAATAGTGTTTCTGATTGTTAATCCCTTGCCGTACATCTTCGACTGTATCGATAACACAAAACTCGTTTCGTGGTTCAAATTTCAAATTCTAAAAAATTAATAACTTTTAACTACGATTTCGTCGTACAATGCTGTGGACGTGATATCTCGTGTATCTTTATTACGTAATACGAACGATATTCATTTTTATTAACTTCCCGATTCATAGGGAAGTTACTGTAATTACCCCGAAAATCGAAAATCGATTTTTTAGCAGATCTTCACGTTTCATGGTCATTGGAGGCATTTTAGACTATTTTTATCAAATTGTTAGTATGTGTGTGTGTGTGTGTGTGCGCGCGTATGGCCGTTTTTATGTTATCAAATTTTTCGTTAACGTTTTCTGAAAAAGTAACAACACGATCAGAATGATGAATGATGCAATCGATGTGCCCCGTCGTAACTTAGAGCTGATTAGATTTTGGTTCATATTGGTCAAGTAGTTTTTTAGATTTTTTAGTTTTTTTAGTTTTTTCGAAAGAAGTTCATTCAACAATGCAATTTATACGAGAGGATGGAAATTTTCCACCGAATAAACAAACGTAATTATATATATTTCATTTTTATTTAAAAAAAAATTTTTTTTAATTTAACCCTTTGAACTCGAGCGGCGCTGATACGGCGTCCGGCCGATGTGAAGTGGCAAGGATGCATCTTGACTATTGTTTTACTAAGTATCACACCAAAACTAATTACAGAGTGTAATATTTATCAAAATTTGTTGTTTTCGACATATAAATGAATAAACTGGTGAAATTAAAAAAAAAAATTTTTTTAAATTAAATGTTTTTGAAGTACCTGTAAAATGTTCACCTAATTTGGCCGAAATCGTCTCGAGTTGCTGGTTTCATTTTTTTTTAATTATGCAACTAATGCTAATGTTACCGCTTACAACTAACGAATCGGGAAGTTCTTTGTGTGGCTCGTGGAGAGTCACACACAAAATAAAAAAAAACCATTAATAGGTGTATGCCCCACTAGCAATGCGTACCACTAACCCTCTCGCAAGAGCAGTCCTACCCGCGAGCTCGCGAAACGAGCGAGCAACAATAACCAGTTAGTTGTTTATTTTGTATGGAACGCTTGAAAGCTTGAAAGTGACGACATATCTCGTCCATAACATCGTATCATCGACATCGTGGAAGCGAGATATCTCGTCCACGGTGGCGAAAGGGTTGGAAAAGAAATTGAACTCGATAGTGCAGCTGTTTGACGAACGTATCCACGAGAGAGCGGAGTGGGATAGTGTACGGCAAAAGGGATGGAAGGGCTCGCGATCGGTAGAAGTGCGCTAACACGGGTATACTAGTGTAGTTAGGAATGGCTCGCGTGCTGGAAGAGTCGCATTGGCTGAACGAGAAAGACGTGTCGAGCGTTCTGTTCCCGCGGAGTTACAACTTGAGCAGAGAGCCGAAAGCTTTCGTCGAGGATTTTCGACTGACCGCCGCCGCGGGCTTGTTGAAGTGGTTCGTCCAAAGAATGCAAGACGAGCGGGAGTTCGCCGTCGAGCCCGGCCAACGTACGATTCCAATGAGCCGACTGGAATGCGCCATAAAACGCTGCGAGGAATTTATTGGTTGCGCGCACCACCAAAACATTGATGAAGACTTTGTCGCCGAGCTTTCCGAGGAGGAGTGGAATTCCTTCTTGGACGATTACACGATCGCCGTTCACGACGGCGGCACCATCGAGCTCACCTCCGAGAAGAGTCGACAGCATTTACAAGTACAACTTCTCTCCTACCTCTTCCCTTTTCTTTGATCTTTCTTCTCTTTGTTCGCGTCTCTCTTCTCTTTGTCTCGCTTTTCTCTTTTGTCACAACGCTTTACCTACCGGAAGCCCATTAATAGGATTTTCAATGACTGCATTATGCCAAAAGAAACGTCGAAAATACTCTTCTCTTTATCTAGAGTATTTTCTAACCTATGTTTCTAATCTGGAGTATTTTCGTTGCATATAGCCAATTTTATTTTGTTCGTATCAAATCGTATTGTACCCAATGTAGGAGTTGTTCGAGTGCAAGGTATTCAACAATAATTCTGTATATCTGTATTGTTGAATCGTGTTCTCTGTTCGCCGTTTACACAAATCGGTAATCTTTGGCAGAGATATTACGAGACAGCGAGATCGACTCTGTCGAAGCTGAAGGAAGTGGATCCACAGTATGAGCTGAACGGGACGAGGAACATGTGGATCCTGAAGCCGAGCGAACTCTGTTGCGGTACCGGGATAAGTATATCTCATAATTTAAAAGATATATTCCGCAAGGTAAAAGGCAGACCAAAGGATTACTTCATCGTGCAGAAGTACATCGGTTGGTATATCTTTTTATTTGAACAGGTTTCTTTACGAATCCTGTTCTTCTGATTCGACTTCTTTTCTTTCCAGAACGTCCGCTATTGATTCACGATACGAAGTTCGATATAAGACAGTGGTACTTGGTCACCAGCACTTTTCCTCTGACCATATGGTTGTTCAAGTAAGTTTTATAGAATGGAATTATTGGAAGAACCACCGGGTGAATTTTCAGGTGGCGGAACCGATTTAACAAACGATATGGCGATCTTCCAGATTTTATTCAAACTTTCCAGGCATTTTGCCTCATATTCCAGGATTGTCTGTTGATAAAGGAAATAATTCTTATCGATCGAAAATTGAAATATAAAATATGTTAACGATATCGGCGCCAGGTTCGATCATTTCAAGAAGAACAACAAACATGCAATTTAAATATTTAAGTTTCTCAACGTTTCGATCCCAATGTGGATTATTATCAAGAGACAACATTTTTGCGTCTGAAAAAGAAATTAGTAATATAAATTTTCGAAATTAAATATACTGTTTTCATATAACACAGCCATGTAATTTACCAAAATTGGTAAACCAGAAAAAGAAAAAGAAAAAATTGAATACATACTTGCTGTGAAAAGTGGGACGAATACTTTTTAAGACACATAATTGTGAGTTACACTATTTAAACCTTAACCCATGCTGGCGATAATGTAACCGAAGCAACAACGTGCTAACTAGCTAACTAAAAAGCTAATTTTCATTTCGAAAATTTATATTACTAATTTCTTTTTCAGACGCAAAAATTTTGTCTCTTGATAATGATCCACATTGGGATCGAAACGTTGAGAAACTTAAATATTTAAATTGCATATTTGTTGTTCTTCTTGAAATGATCGAACCTGGCGCCGATATCATTAACATATTTTATATTGTCTGTTGAGTTTTAGAGAATCCTGGAATTTCATGCATTCACGATAAAAATGAGTGGGCGGAGTTTAATACGCTAAAGGGATTAAAATAAAATTTGGTAGAACTGTTAAAGAAACAACGTAACTTGTGGCTGCCTGTAAGGGTTTCGGAAGATTGGCGAGCCCTGAGCAAGGTTGGCCCTTAACGAAAATCGCGATAGATAAAAGAAGAAGAAGCGCGTTCGGGATCGCGGCGGTGGATCGCGTTCGCAAAGTGATTCTTCGGGATCGATCGTTGCGCGATCCTCGGCGAGAAAACGCTTTCGAATTTTTCTGAAAACTATTTCCTCTCGCGGCGGAGATTCGGCCGGGTGGAGATTACATCAAGGAATTTCTCTTGATCCTTTTTCATCCTTTTCCATCAGGGAGGGACTGCTTCGGTTCAGCTCGAAGCCGTACACTTTCTCAACTTATCACGAAGCGATTCATATCTGCAATACCGCCATTCAGGAGAAGTACGACGAGGAGAGGAGGCGACGTCGGAAACGCGGATTCTCGGAGGAAGTCGTAAAATCGGTTCGCGATCAAGGATGGGACTGCGAGAAGCTGAACGAATATTTAAAGTAATCTCTCTCTGCGTCTTGGTCCACCTACCCCGCTCCCTTTCCCTGAAGGTTCTCTTGCAGAAGAAGTTTCGGTTATCCGTTCGTTACACTCGATAGCCCGTGGGGATGAATCTCGAGATTGATAGGTCCGGTCCGCAAATATGCTCAGGTCCCGTGTACTTGCTTGTCGGTAGACGCCCGTGTTCAACACCACTCCCGTCGATGTACTTTCCTTCTTACGCTTTCGCCGATTTAAGGGCTATTCTTCTCATCTTCAACAAATCGACTTTTCTTTTTTACTTTTCCCTTAAGTATCTCTGTTGTAGAATACGCGTGCAAATGGATTCGTTAACCATTTTTAAATCCGGTAGTTTATTCTAATTCTCTTATCGAGCTAAATTGACTCCAAAGTCAAACGTTTCTTCACATTTTTAATGCATACGAAGGCGTACATACATTTAACACTTTGACTGCCAGCCCAGCAATCCGCAGAATTCCATGAAATCAAAGTAATTTATTTAAAAGAATAAACCTTTGAAAAGTCAAGATATGTGATACTAACTGCAGATATTAACGAAATTTGGTACGGTAACACTTTGGGTGCCAGCTCAGCAGTCTCAAAAACTCGATGATTAAAATATTCGTTCAAAGAAATAAAAGTTTAAAAGCTAGGGTGTGGATAGTGAAAATGCCTTCTCTACCTAATTGCATTTTGTAGATCCTAACTGAATAGGTGCAATAGCGTCACTGAATAGCCAAGAACAGGCGTTGCTAGACCCGACTCGGATACCACGTGTAGTGCGAAAAACAGGTCCGTGGATATCGAAACGAGTCGGGCAAGAGATAGTAGAGGGGCCTCTTCTCTTATTAGCCGTCCCGGGTGTGGTTAGATTTTTTTGAAGTTTCCCCCATACCCTTAAGGGGGTACGGTCACCCATGGATTCTAGGATATTTATCAGTGTAACCAACCTCCACGCTGAAAAACAGTTCGGCAACAGTGATGAACATACATTTGTATCAATCTAACGCTAATTAAACTAAGTTTCGCTATCATTACAAGTTTTTTTCTTTTTGTCAATATCTTTATTGCTATTAATGGATCCGAGTGGCTTCAAGTCCTTTATATTTTTGTTGTTACGAATCTCCGCTGACAGTTCTCTTGACTAGGCGCCATGTCTTCTAAACCAACTAAACTAAAATTGGTTCTAGACTTGCTCTAGACTATGTCTGTAGGAACGAAATATCGGGAAGTTGAATGCAATCACGGAAAACGGCTTTTCGTCCTCATACGAGCATATTTTGAGCTGAGTGAGGGTTCATTGTAAAGAGGAAGGTTGATCCCGCTTCGCCCTGGTCATGATTTAAGTCAGAAAAATCGTTTTGCATTAGAAAAATACATGGGAACCTCAGGGTGGTCGTCTCGATTTTTTTCCTCTACTTTGGATGCTCATATTATTAAATATAAACATAATCTTGTTATATCATGACCAGGGCGACGCGGGATCAACTTTCCTCTTTACAACGAGCCCTCACTCAGCTCAAAATATGCTCGTATGACGACGAAAAGCCGTTTCCCGCAAACACTGTTTTTACTTGCTTTTCTAGTAATATTCTAGTAATATCCATGGGTGACCGTACCCCCTTAAAAAAAGGTACAATAGCGTCACTGTGAGAGATGGCACTCAAAGACTGAAATCCACTAACTCAAAAATCGTTTCTAAATGTGGACAAACAAGTCCGCCTCCCATTTCAGGGAGACGTGGCAGTCAAAGTGTTAAACCGGGCACAGAGCGTGCCGTACGATAAGTCCGTTTCTTCAGAAAGGATCGATAGAGCGTTTCGCGTTCGCCAGGCAAATAGGACTGGATGGTGAGCCGTACTACGACAGGATCTACCCGAAGATGTCTGAGGCGATCGTGCTAACGATGCTGGCATCCCAGGAGCACATGGACAGAAGACGATGCAGCTTCGAGCTGTACGGTGCCGATTTCGTCGTGATGGAGGACCTTTCCGTCTGGCTGATCGAGATCAACACGAATCCCCGGATGCACCCGCCCAGCTCTCGAATTACCAAGCGCCTCTATTCCAGTGTCCTCCATAGCTTGGTTAAAGGTTAGCAAACTACTGGACTCCGCAGGGAATCACAAACAGAAGCCAAGTTATCAGCAGCCGCGACTGCGGCCGAAGCCGAGATAGTCCGAGAGTCCGAAGCAGAGAAAGTTTCTCGAACGGGCTGGACAAGACAACGAAATAGCACGCGGCTCTGTTCCCCGATGTTTCTCCTTCGGAATATTCGAACCAGCTTTTGAGAATCGGCTATACGTACAGCCGAGTATAGAGTATCGACTACCCGTGGCCGTCGCGAATCCTTCCCGAGTCCTCTCTGATTAAACAACTTTGTTCCGGTCCAGCAGAGGAATACGAATCAAGCCTCGTCTACCTTCGAAGTCCCTCTTTCGGCACGGGGACACTCCCACCGAAATAGCTTTAATTTTCCCTGATCGAATCTAGGTCGAGTCAGAAGCCTTTCTTTCTTTTTCCACGTCGCTTACGCTGACGGACAACTAATCTACCTTTCCCTCGGCCCTCGTTTGTCATCTCTTTCGACGGATTACCGACCCGAAGTGCCCCTGACAGTTGAACAGTTCAGTTAGCGACTAACCTATCGGTAGATTTTGATATTTCCGACGCGAATTAGTAGATGCAATTTTGAACGGTTGAAGTATTTCGGGAAATTAAGAACAGAGCGTTAACCTTTCACCGGGTGACTTTTCAATTATGAACTCGTAGGAAGGCGAGCCGAATTGAGATAACTAGATTGTGAATCTTCGTGCAATTAAGGCCTCTGGAAATTGCAAAGAACACTAGGATATAAAATATGACAGAATTTAGTACGATTTTAATTTATTTCAGAACAAGGCTACTGCCACGAAAAATAAGATCCCATTTTAAAAATGTATCATAATCCGCAGTTTACAGATAACAAATAATCAATAGTTAACTGAACATCGCTAGTTTTATCGCAGTCGCGGTCTGCTGTCTGTACGAACATTTTTTAAAAATATTTATTGGAGAACCGTATCTAACGTTGCTTATTCAATTTGTTCCAGTGATAATGGACGTACCGGAGAATGCAACGGCGGATACAGGAGGCTTCAGCTTGGTGTACAAGCAGAGCATACCCGACTTCCGACCTTATCTCGGCCCCTGTCTCTTCGTGTTCGGCAAGTCGATAACGCTGCAAGAGCATCCGCGAAAACGGGAGAAGAAGAAGGGGAAGCTGAACAATTGTTGGTCGAAAGCAACCCAACAGCAGCACCAGCAACATCAACAGCAACAGCAGCTACAGCAGCAACAACAGCATCGTGCATGGACGGCTCCACCCATGATTCCGCGCTTGAGAGAACCACAAATAGTTGACTTCATCGACTACTTGAATACCGCCCGATGCACCGCGGCCAACTGATACGAGCCAGCGCGAGGCGAGCGCATCGCTGCATTTTACCCTCGGTGCATTCAGCCATTCGACCATTGCCGGTCGATAGTTGGTAAACTAAAACGTCTGGATTTGGTAAAACCTCGTCGGACCATCTCCGCGGGACTGTCTGTTAATTGGCTAACGAGGGAGCGGATGCTTTCGGGTTGTTCCGCGGAAAGATCACGATACAGCTGTGGACAAGATTATCGGTCAGTCTAAATGTTACCAGAATTTAGGATTCATTTCCATAGTTTCTAACTGAGCTGCAGATTTTATGCGTTTCTAACCAAAATGAACAGGTCGAGCACAAAAATCTAGAGACATTGAAAGAATTTAAAGATCCAGTATTTTGGACTCTTTGAAATTTGAAAAGAAAGAATATACATTTCTAATTAACTGCTGGTTCTTACGATGGGGCAATTTTTATATTGTGAAAAATTTGCAGTCTGTATCACGGTCTCTGAAAATTGTCTTTTCCATTTTTTTTATATTTCTTGTTGGAAATGAGAATGTACAAAATATTTTCTTCGGTTTTTACCAATCTGTTTTTGCTATAAACTTGCCAGTTACACATCGCGATTCCTCTGTATATAAAATGAACATCTAGGACGAACAAAGCCGTGCTAGATATTTTTATTCCGAATAGATGGAAGTTGTTTGAAGTGCGAATACAATCGATAACTCGTAAACTTTATTCCCGACGCGAATCCCGCTTCGAGTAAGAATAGCAAGAAATGCCAAACGATTTGTTAGAATACGCTGTTGGTACATCTTTTAATTTTGTCCACTGCTGAATCTTTCACCACGAATGCTCGCTACACTGCGAAAAGAAAATAGTAACGGTCGTTAGGGGAGGCTAAAATTGGTCCGACATCGTTTTCGGCGTATCTAATTTTGCCAACAAGAGTATCTCCGCGGTTTAAACGTACGGAAACGCTCCAAGTTAATTCCAAGCAATTAGAAGTACGGCTAACTTAACGTTTTTTCCTTGCGGTTGCTAACCGGCCCGTGGAGATCACGTTACTTTCAACTCTGGTAACGAAGGAACGAAGAATTTTGTTCCCGAGTTTACCGGCGTTCGGGAATGTTGCCGGCTCCCACTCGTATTTTACCGGTTCTTGTTGGCGGGTTGTTGGCGGGCACACGTACCTTTTCCTGGAAAAGCCAGTTGCACCGCGGTTTGTAATTAATGGTCGCGAGATAGATGAAGTAATTAACGTTGTCATTAGGCGGTGCCGACGTCGCTGCGTCGACGTTTCATTCGGCAATCTTCCTGGCTGAATGCGCCCTCGCGAGAGAGTCGATTATGGTGACCAAACGATAAAACAGATCCTCGGTTTCGTTTTATTGCGAACACCATTATACGTCAACGTGCAATCTTGATGTTCGAAACTTTCTAAAGACTGTGGATCTCCATGCTGATGAAAATACGAACGCAGGCAAAGGCTTCGTCGACTGGGAATTTACTTGTAGTGAATTTGTGCATACTATAAATTCGTCGCGAGTGCATGAAGTTCTACAGTCTAGCAAGGAAATAGTAAATACAGTTTAACCCTTATGGCAATAGCTAAAATTGTCTACGATGTGATACAAATTAATCTATAACTATAATAAAAAAACAGAAATCTGTAGCAATTTGGCTATTTGTCAAGAAGTACGTACAAAAAATTTTAATAACACATCGATAGTGGGGTTCTTGGGTATTGGCATAAAGGTTGAACCGAAAGTTCAGACAGCGAATAAAAAGTATAATGAAAATAGTAAAAAAAGGATCCTGTGACACAGAGAAAAAACAAAGTCGAAAGATAAAGACAATCGTTTTATTGATATGTACATACAATAAATTTATTTACAAATAATACAATAAATTTAGACGTCGTAAGTTATTCGTTCTTGATGATATATCTTAACAAAATACTACGCTCTTACCGATTATTGTGCCGTGCTGATATTCGAAAACTGTTTTGGTCACGGAAATTCAATGTAAATGTAGGTAATATTCGGTTTTACCCTGCACAAATATTTATCCAGAAGAACGCGACCGTTCGAAATCGCGCTGCAATATCGTGTCGGGTAAGTACGTGTCCCTTCCGCTTCCTCTCTCGCTCTCTCTCTCTTTCGCTCGTATTTCTTCTCTCTTCTTCTCGAGGGCTGCTCCCGTTTCTTCTTATGCAAATATTACGTTAACTATTACTAAAATTATAAAACCGATCGGCCACGCCCTGACGTGCGACGAGCTTCCGTCTCCGTGATGCATCGCTGCCGGATGTTCCTCTGTAACAGAAATTTCTCATCTCGAATCGTATAACCTACGAAATAAACACGGAGAGCATACATTTCCTCTGGGAGCACCGCTTCGGTACTATGGGAGCAACTAAACCACGTCCACTCGAGGTAGGCCACGCCTATTTTACGTTAAAACAGTAAGCTGGGTAGTCTTCTGTCAGGATGTTGACAAGATTGAAAAATATTCCACCAATGGAGTTTCCGCTTCGTCTGGACCTACCGAAGTACTGTCACGGCTTCATTAAAATCAAAGAAACCACGCCCACTTGGCGCAAAGAGGTCAAGGTAGATATTCATCTCTCAGTGCTTCGAATAAGATTTAAGGAAACTCCGCTTCTTCTAAATTGATCTACATTAGGAATCGAATTACTCCACGGAACACTGTTCCCGCTCGTTTGCAATCAAGACGAATGGAACCACGCCTATTTTGGAACGAGTCACGCCTACTTTACGCAAAGAGGACAAGATGAATAATTTTCTGCAGGACGTTGACAAGATTTAAGAAGGTTCCGCGCCTTTCGGATCCCTAGAGATCAAACATGAGCAGCAATTGCTCCAAGGACCGCTGCCCAAGGTACCATTAAAAGGGGCGAGACCACGCCCACTTGACGCGCAGGGAGTAAGATAGTCTTCCGCCAGAACTCTGGTAAGATTTATAGACGTTCTTGTGGATTTAGCATGGACACAGATTACTCTATGGACCATTACCTCGACCGAATTTAGAGAAACGGAGTCACGCCTACTTTGGTCGAAGAGAGCGAGGTAGATGGACATCTTGCAGATGCATTACATTATTGCTATCGCTCAGGTGAACTCAAAAGCTATGCAACAACGCCCACTTTAGAAGTCGATGATCATCTATCACAGACCTGGGCGACGTTGGACCGAAAAACACATGGTGCTTCTTTTCTCCTTCGCTGGATCGGCAAGGCAGCCCCCACCACGTCCACTCCGACTCTCCCTTCAGCACGAGCCCCACGAAACTGCATTGGCAGGTTACTGACTACTACTACGTAATCATGTACACGCATGTAAGACCCTTGCCTGTGGTGGGGACTCCCTTGCCGAACCGACGAAGAAGAAAAGCATCACCATGTGCTTTTTGGTTCATCGTTGCCCAGGTCTGATCTATCAAGATTTTGATAAAATTTTAAAAAGTTCTGCTTCTGTTAGATTGCTATAAATCGAAGAATGTTTCAAGAGCAACACAACCACGCCCACTTTGCAACTAGAAAAAGAGCAAGGTATCCCAGTAACGAAAAAGTTTTGCAAGTTCTAGAGTTTCAAAATTCAGTCCGGATTTGAACCGTTCTTCCTTGAAAAGAGTCGGCGGAGCATTCCTGCGTTCGCTTGGTCTAAAATCGACGCGGCCCGGGATCGATTCGGCCTCGTCCCGCGCGTATCAATTCTGTGAAAGCCACGAGTTTGACACGGTTTACCACTTTCAATGGCTCGAACGACATCGGTCGAGCAAACGGTAAAACGCGCGCGTAACTTAACGATCGCGTCAGTCACGACGTAAAACGCGAGCACTCGACCCTTTAGAACTCGTTCGACATCGGTAAATGAAGAGCTTCCGGCCGCGTTACTCGCGTACTCCTCGCGTCCTCTCGCGGTGCAGCGTCTCGTTTCAAATATCGAAAAGCTTCTAGGAAGATGCGACGTCCAATTTTTTACTTGAACCGAGTCAGAAAATAAATATTACGTTGCCGTGAATACGGCAGATGTTTTTGGATAGGTTTCGTAGACGATCTCGTAGCTTCGATTTCTGTTTTCTATTTGAATGATCGGAACACAGCGACCGACGCGTATCGCGCGCGATCGAAAATCGCATCCGTTGCAGCCGCAGCCTAATTGTTTCGCGGTGAAACGAAAGCGTTGTTATCGCGGGCGGCAGGAACGGACGCGGACGCGCGGATTCGACGATAATTTGAAATAAGTTAAGCCAAGCTTCCGGTGTGTTATTTATCAACTTCAAGCGTTAATTGCTCGGTAGAATGGGCCGGTGCCGCTGGCCTTAGTCGACGCGAATTCAGATCGATGCGACACGTCGCGTCGCACGGCTGGCCCGTGCCTGGTGATTTATCACCGTCATCGCGCTGACTGATCCACACACAGCGCAACGCCATCCGCCAGAGCATAGAGTCGAGTTGGTGAGCGTCTGGTTGCGCGTTCTTTCTCTTAATTGTCGGATCGCTGCGGTCACGACGCACACTCGTAACTCGTGACTAGCTCGCGGTACACGCGCCACGAGCGACATTTTCCACCGGAACCAGAACGAAGCCAAGCCACCGCGCGACGCGACGCGGCGCACTTGAAAAACTGACCCGTAGCACGGACAATTGGACGGGAATCGATCAATGACATCACTGCATTCTCTCCGTAACTCTGCAAACTTCGGGCAACTCCAGATTCTTCGAATCGCAGATTTAAACCCCTGCCTTGTAACATCCTGTCAGAAGCGATGCAATTATCGAACCGAGTCTACTCAAAACGATTAATTCTTTCGATAATAACTATACAGCGTGGCCCATCTAAAACATAGTCCCCTAAGTATTTACTTTAATGGTATGCAAATTGTTTAACACTGATTCCACATGTAATTTTAGTTGCAGGAATCAGAGTTCACTTCAAGATTGTATCATCAACATTGCTAAACGGATTTTAACGTCAGTTATGATATCCAACGGAAAAATGGTAGTTAAATTAAAATTATTTGCCAAGCACGAACAGCAATTCGATCTTTTACAAAGTACGTCGGTGCAAACAGCAACAATTTTTTAAAACTATATTGTTTTTCGGTGTAATTCTGCAAAAACGCCGGGAAAACATTTCTAGAAATATTGTTTGGAATACGTGTAGAATTTGTTGTACCGAATAAAATTTATTTGATATAATATCCACGAACGGGGATTAATGATCTTAACGATATCACTGTTGGTAAACATTTCAGCGGCGTGGCGGAATATTTCAACGTTAGTGGATGTAAAATACATATTCACTTTGACACCCAAAATCCAGCAATTTCAACGGAAATATTGCAACGTTCAATTGAATAAAAAGAAAAAGTGCAACTCTACTTTGTAACTGCGCCGATGGATTTCGGTAAAAAATCGAACCGCTCGACGATAGAGCCTAAATAAATAATGCAAAACTGTTCCCTACAATTTGTATCTATCCGCGATAGAAATAGAGTTATAGCCCAGCCTAGTCACTAGATTTACTCTACATGGGCTTGCAATGGATGATGAATTCGTCAGAATCGCTGTATGAAAGATAGATCGATCAATTTGCAAACATCGATATTTCAATGTACGCGAAGTTTCAGTGCAAGTAAACATTAAACTGAATGTGTTATTTAAAACAAGTCCAAGTTACCAAAATCAAAGGAGATATTTAATAACCGAGAAATTAAAAAAACAAACAATCATTTTCCTTACAGGTTGACACTTGAATAAATGCAGAAAAAGCTGTTAATTAACAGAGTTTAACCCATTTGCATCACGAAGAAAAATGATTTTTTTCTTCAACGATTCGCGTGTAGATTAGACTAATTGCTTTTGTAAATTGTTCGCGTTAACTCGCAACTTAACTCGCAAGGAAAGCTGTGTGAGTAAAATAATGATGCGAGTGATAGCGACCATCTCTGTACGTTAATGATGGAAATAGGTTAAACGGTGGAATGAACAAGTCCCTTTGAAATATTTCTTGGCACTGACCGTTGACAACGTGCACTTTGATCCTGCTGGGATTCGCGTTGCTTGGCTGGCAGGTGTAGATCCCCGAGTCGTTCGGCACGGCTTTCTGGATCATTAACCGGCTGGTCGTTTCAGGGCCTTTCTCCGTCACCAGGCTGATACCGCCGCGCGGCGAGTCGAAATTAATTATCTGGACGAACAGATAAAATTACATTTACATTCGCATCCCCTGGACTCATCGACCGACATCGTTGGAAGCTCGGAAGATGGCGCGATCAGTGATTAACTCCTTACGCTGCAATTTTTTTAAAAGATTGTATACGCAGAAAATTCAGTTTGTCTTAACTTTGCGGAATGCACATTTGCACACTCACAATTTTGTCTTTTCAAGAAGAAACGAGTGTTTAGGAACAATCAGGACAATTTGGGATACTTTAGGTAATTTTGTGCCACCTGCCGAGTTTCCAAAAATACAGTGAATTCGGAGACTCTAAATCGAGGCAATGAATTTCGGCATCGGTGGAAACATAGTTTTCGAAGAGGGGAATATACTCGGACATATTCCCTTGCAGCAGCTACTCCCGCGAGAAACGCGGCACGTAATCGACGACCACTTCGAAAAAGCAAGAACCAAAGACATTAAGGGGAACAGACTCGAAATGGGTAGAATTTATTTCCCGGATTACGTCCGAATTGCTTTCACACTAGCCGGAAGAATTGCATTCGCTTGTCGGTCACAAATTGTACCGGACTCCTGCAGGGGAGCCTTCTAAACCGGGACGGAATTGGACTATCCGGTTTCTTAATTGCGAACGACCATTCGTCGATGTCAGGCAATCGATATTTCATATACAGCGATTCTGGAGGCTATTCGAACGCTAAGTTTCTCATTTCCGAAGGGGTGGCGATATTTAACCCCTTGGTGTAACTATTTTCTTTGCTGTAATTGCAATTTGTTTATCTTTGGGAATTTCCAAGGCTGAAAAGGAAAATTAACTACACTGCTTACTCCATGCGTTTGCAACGGTAACGCACAGATGTAATTTGAAACAGTGAATAGATTACGAGAATTGAGAAGAACATCTCCATTTTGCATAAAGATCCGCAGCCTGACTTATGTTTATAATTAGACTGTGGATTTTTATGTAAAATAAAAACGTTAGAAGTCAATGTACTTCAATGAGAAATGAATGTACTTCTTGTTTCAATAGCCTCAACAATTCCAAAACATTGTAACAATATTCTCAAACTCCTCTAACGTGATTACAGGGTCGTTTTCATTTCTGCCGTAGGCGTGTAAGTGTTAACAAAGGAAATAATAGTGTGCGTGGTTCTTGCGTGTTGGAATTAACGCAGACAATTTCTATTTTGCAGATGAGTCTGCAGTCGATTTATAAATACATTCCGAGTACCCTAAACAACAGGAAGATGTTGAAGAACGATCTCCAGATGAGGGGAGTACTCATGAAACGTGTCATGTGATCGTCATGGAAGGGAAAGGGACACGAGTCTTAGTCTGGCGACTTTGCTCTAGACAATGAAACAGAAATTCCGGCAGCGAAGATGGGTTTTCTTGATCGTAACAACGCAAACATGTTTTGCGAACGCATCGAGCGGTTGCGTATCCGATGGAACATGAATTTGCCGTGGTGATGCGCCGGTGGCATATTGGTACGGTTAAAAGAAGCAATATTGGATCCTCGGGTACAACGCAGTCTTCGGATCGCAATCATTTCTTCAAAGGCAGCGGTTCGCGGCTGCATACTCATATTTCCGTGGAAACTGCGTCGCACAACGGAACAGAGGAGAGCAGAACAGAACAGAGCTGCGTCATGTAATACCGTTGCCTCGTGCGAAGACAAACGGTGTTTTGCTTCATGGCTCGCGAGAAGAATGGTAAAGAGATAGGTGTGCTATGTGCGTGTCGCATTTTCCTCAACGTATTCCCTTTGAGCTGGCACAAAGGACCTCGCCTGAACTCGAAATGAACGGAGAATACGTTCGAGTCTGTGCGACGAGCGTACCATTAGCTCGTTAACCAAGTTCCGCGGATTTTTACTTTGAAACGAGACCGGCGTGCACGATTCTTTCTTTTAATCGATGCGATGATTCAAACCGGCTCTGACAACTCTCTTCCTTTGACGAAACCTACCTACGGGAATCCACAGGACGTTCCTCTCGCGGAAAATGGTCGATCAAGATAATATACGTGATTTCAGAAAGAATTATTTCTACGTACATTTGAAATGAGAAATAGTACTGACAAAAAGTTCTTGATTAAATAAGTTACACCTCCATCGATACAATTATTCGTGCGTTCCATACGGGGAAAATTTGATCGATCACGATACAGGGAAATATATATAGTAATAGACCGCAGATTTTACGCATTCATGGCAAATATGAGTCCGCGAAATATCAAACAGTGTACAGGCTGTCCCAGCTAACTTGACCACCTTGAATATTTCGCTTAGTTTTAGTAATAGAGATAAACGTCATTGGACAATATTAACCTAACCGAAGGGGCAATTTAATGATTGAGAAAAAACTTTTCAATATCATTTTTTTCTTCATATCAAGGTCATCAATTTTTTAAAAATCGAACTATATATTTTTTTATCACGATGTAATAGTAGAGGTGAAACTCTCTTCAATAACATATTATATAATCACCTCCGTGTGACCTTGGATATGAAAAATTCAAAAAGGCATTACAGGTATTACCTGTGATTAATTTACTTTTTTATCGGCCGGCGCGATAGACCCAGTCATAAATTATAAGATAGTATCTCACTACAAACACTGGCTGGCAAAACCATGGCTGCTGAACAGGCAAAGAGATTGTACTGTACATCATATGTTTCAATATTAACAATGAAACTATTGGAAGAGTCAGAGAATTATTTACTTTCCGTATACAATGCATTGCAAACAATAGTTATCATTTGAAACATTTATCGAAATAAAGTAGGTCTACCAAATCAATTAATGTAATAAATTAATCACTGATAATACCCTGTATAAATCGAGGTTTTGTTCTTCGGTCTCGACGATAAAGAAAACGGAAGCAATGGAGTCAGGTCTTAAGCAGTATTAACCCTTTGCACTCGGAGCTATTCGAATTCGAAAACCGAATTCTTCTTCCGATGAAATATTCTCTTAATTTTATCGATATAAAGCTGATATAATACTACGTACGTAATTTATTGAATGCAAATTTAATAATGCAATAAATATTTTAAATAATGGTATGAGAATTATTAGTGGCGTCTCTCCGAGTTAACACTCGAGTGCGAAGAGTTAAAAATTGAGTCATGACTATCACCCAAAAAACAACTGAATGTATTAAACATCCATCTCCAGTAGTATACTCACCTCTGAATTGTGACTCCAGGACATCGTGGGCGGCGGTTCCGGAGCATACTTCACCACGCAGGTCAGGTTAATGGTGCTGCCTTTGTTGACGAACAGGTCGGGCGCTCCGACGATAATGGTAACTGGCTCTGCAAAAATCGAGTTTCAACTGTTTATCGGAATTCCGGCAGAGACTGCGCTCAACGCGCAGGCTAGTAGCGTAGGTCGATGATATTTCAGACATCGCGGAACAGTGTCTCGACTAAACCAATTCGAAGCGGTCCAAGTTTCACTGGAGAAGGTGAAGTTTCTCGATCCGTCGCAAACTCGCATTGATTATGTCAATTAATAATGTCTTTATCGTTCGGGGCACATTTCGATAGAATTGGGACCAATGACTTTAATCTTCCAACGTTTAACCAACGCAGTGTCCGTCTCAATTCGCAATCTTTCATAAATATAATTTTACAATTTCACAAATTTATTCAATATTTACATATTTTTTGAAAGATCTGCAGTTTGTTTCACCCCTTAAGGGCGTAATCTCGTTTCCAGAATTGCAAGGGTGCGTGATGTACCATCTCATTTCTCGATAATGCAAAAATGGGAGTTTTCAGTAGTCAAAAGCGCTCGAAAGACCTAGTTTTTCATTTACGAGGTACGGCATTATGTCGACCATATTCTTGAATTTCGCGGATCACTCGAGGGAACACCCTGCGAGTGATAAAATAGAAACCTGTAATGAATCAGTGGGCGGAATAATTTTTCTTTTTCAAGAATGCCTAGTTTAATTTGCGGACACCGCTTTTATACTCTTACTTGCAATTTTAATGAATCAGCAAATGTAATAATATCTCTGTAGTATTAGTAGTTCATTTAAATTCGGAATATATATGCAATTTTAACGAATCGACGAACGTTATAATTTCGAAGAAGAGTTCATTTAATTATAGAACGCTCTGCATTTGTAATAAATATACATGCAATTTTAACGAATCGGCGAATGTAATAAATTTTTTTGCATAGTACATTTAATTTGAGAACTTTTTGCATTTACGGTAAAATTACATGCAATTTTAATGAATCGGTTTGTGTAATACGAGAATCTTCTGCGATGAACAAATGCAAGGAACGAATGCAAACAAATGCAACGTTCGCTCGTTAAAAAGATTAATGCTTCGATCCGCATAAATAAGGTCGTGGTCTTTCTTTTTCGTCCTTGACAGAATTTTATACAAACATAATCTGATATAATCTCTATAACATCTTATTTTCTGCACTGTTGCATTAAGCTAACGATAACGGTTAAAATTACCTGCAATTTAAAATTGTATACATTTTCATTGTTCTTTGTTTAATTAATATTTAATGTTTAAAATTTGTTTAACTGTTCATTATAAAATTTCGTGTTAAACATTGTTAATAAATTTCAACTTATAATGAACTCGAAATTACGCCCAGTGGTACATGAAAATTTTATAGAAAATAGAGACAAAGAATTCTGAAGTTAGATAAACGACTATTGTGGGTCTGAATGGACCCTGTACTGGTGGCTTTAGTTCGAGCAATAAAAACCAGCACAGTTTTCGGGTATTTTTGGATTTTCAACTTGTTTATCGAGGGTGTGCTGCAGGCCGGCGTTGTAAATGCTCCGACGATAGCTCGAGTAATACGATAATGCCCGATAGAATATAATAGGGGTCGGAGAGATATGGCCGTGTACAAAATATTCTATAAATGGCCGATATTTTTATCGCGCAGCAACAAATGGAAGCGAGTGTTGGCCAACGTTTTCCAGGTCAAGTCACCGCGATAAGATCCTCTCATTTAATAGTACGAGCCCCGTTAAAGTATCCGAGCAGTCATTAACGATACACCTGCTTAGATATACATCTTTCAACGTATACGTAGGAGGCACACGGCCTGATTTTTCACCTCTTTTGTTTGTACCACCCACATCAGATCTTTCTAGAAATTTTATATGTACCCTCGATCAATTCGTTTCACGGTGCATCGCTGCACCAGTCCTATCTCGAGCGCATCGATCACGGATACAGCCCGTTTGTCCTCCCGAAAAAAGCTTTCGAACGTCCAAAGTCGTTCCCGTCAAACTCATCGGTGACCTCTTGAACCTTTCCAACATTTCGTTCCGTTGCAACACCGATCGCCTGCGTGTTTAATTATTTTTAAGCGGCAACGAGCGTGCTCGACAACAACAGATAAGTGCAGTTGCCGCTGCATTTAAATACTAAATTACATAACAGAATTTCGGATTTTTATAGCTGTCCTTTTTTTACGAATTATTAGTGGAATTATCACTATGTCTCTTTGTGAAAAATGATTGAATACTATTTTTCATGTCTGTACCTACAATATTTTGATCGTACATGATTTACTTTTTTGTATGCATATGAATATAAAAATTGTTTTAAATAATAGTATGACGATTTTTAGTGGCGGCTCAGGATTCGAATTTTAAGGTTTAATTTCATTATTTTTTGTTTTAATTAAATATTTTACTGAAGCGACTAACAACTCAAGCCATCCATGAAAATGTCTTTTTTTATCAGTAACGATCCAGTTTCTTCTAACAAGTCGTTATTGTGGAACGTTAATGATTCGCTGTAGCGACGCGAGAACGCGTTCCGGAATCAGTGAAATAATTGACCTACATAATGCACGGTTCATTAAATCCGCGCAGATATTGGCGTTAAATGGGTACACGTATACGTCGGATCGGTGCCGCGCCTTGATGTTTATGATGCCTCGGAGGTGAGCGTCAACTTTCCAAGTGAATAATGATCCCGATCCTATCGGAAACAACCTGTCCCGCGATCCATCGCGATCGGATCATCGATCGCCCAAAAGAATAACACGATGCGATCAAATCTAGCGGCAAGTGCATTGAAATTGACGCACGAGAAGTGATTGTGAAATCACTCGCGTTAGAAACTGATCAAATAAAGTACCAGCTCGTAGATCCTTCCGATTTCTCTGATATCAGTGAAGACGTTAGACCATATACCGGGTGATACAAATATGGTGGTACAAACAACTATACTAATTGTCTTTTGCAACATCTTCTGGAGATCATCGATAATTTTTAACATTCTGATGAAGCAATGATTACTTCAAAATGTGCAATCATTTTATTTGAATTAAATGTTCGAAATTATGACTTTGAAGTCTAACGCGAACATTTAAATGTTTCGCAAGCCAATTACTTGCGCTTTAAATTGTTTCTGTTGAAATTGATCTACAAGATCTAATTATTCTTTCTTGCATGTTTTTTGGCGTAGAGCCTGATAATTATCTTATCATAATTCGATATTCTTGTTTCTCGTAGAAGTTGCCAAAGATGTCCCTTCAGAAATATTATTCAACTAGTAAATATTTGATGTGATAACGATGGATCATTACAAAATTGATCGATATATACAACTTTTACGAAAATCAGCAAGTGATTCAAAAATTATGGTCACCAAGTGCATGGTTTAGGGTAAAGACAGTTTGAGAGATGATGCATGTACTCACCAACTATCGTCAGATAAACAGTATGGCCGATAGGCGGTGTCGTTGATATTTGGCACTCATAAATCCCTGAGTCCTTGCGCTGAGGGTATCGTATCTTGAGCGTCCACTCATCGCTGTGCGGCGTGTGCACGGCTTCGAAGCGTTGGTCGCTCGTGTACGTGTAACGACCGAGCGTTAGCAGGTGTATGTCTCGGTGTCTTACCCAGGAAACCTGCAGCAAAATACGAATATTGCTTCTAAAGTTTTTTCTCAAAGTTTCCCCCACCTGCTCCCTTATTTCTTCCACAACCAGCCGCTTTATACCTCCGTTCATCACGCCGAAACTTATCAGTTCGCGAATTTTCCTTCTCGCTCGAGAATGTGAGGAACAGGTTCCCGTTACAGTTAACATGTTTGCTGCCTTACTATGCATGTTTCGAAATTATTATATACTTGAAAATGAAATTTTAAAAGTACATTTTAACTCTCAGAATTTTTTCTGCCCTGACCACAATAACTACAGGAACGATTATTGCCGTAGAATGGCTCTACGTACTCTCCCAAAAATAACAGTGCGCTTTTTCAATAAAATTACGACCGCT
Source organism: Lasioglossum villosulum (assembly GCA_963971365.1). Lineage (NCBI taxonomy): Eukaryota > Metazoa > Arthropoda > Insecta > Hymenoptera > Halictidae > Lasioglossum > Lasioglossum villosulum. The sequence continues at coordinate 7,788,934 of OZ020497.1, forward strand.
TCAACAATGCTGGACCAAATTTTTCGGACAGGTACTGGCATTTCACTACTTTTGGAATTTTCTGTGTTTTGACAGTTTTTAATACGGCTATAAACGTTTAAAAATGCTTTTGTCGCAACTCGTCAATTTTCATGAGCGTCCTCTCAATTTTCATGGTACCGACTAAATTGATTTTGCCTATAATAATCGAGTTAACGCGTCGAGCAAAGTGAAAGTTATTAAAAACGTGACGAGAGTTCGAATTCTTACCGTAGAATGATTCTATCGACTCTCCCAAATATAATTGTTAAAACGTAAGGATTGCGGTGGAAGGTTTGAACTGACAGGAATATCAAAAAATAGGATTACAGACATTAGGTACTTCGCTCATTATACAAAGGATAAGTTTAAAAGAGGATTAGCAACGAATTACTAGCATGACTCTAAATACTACACGACTCCACCTTCGGGCGTCCAGTTTATTTCAACCGTACTTTGCCTCTGTGGAATCGCCGACGACTCGGAATCGCCCGAATCTCCTCATCTTTCAGCGGCGACCTTTATGGTCCTCCTCTCTGAAACGTACAGAGGAATCAGACGATCCTACTCTCAAGTGGCCAGGAAGCTACCCTTTTCTTTGCTCTCAACGTGATACTAGGGGTCTAGAAGGTTCCCGCGATCTTTTCGAAGCTTTGGTCACGTTGTATGTATATTTTTACTAACACTACGAACATTGAAACAATGTCTAAAGAGGGCAAATGCTATTAAGGGGGTAGAGTACCCACGTGACCATGGTATTTTTCATTGTGACCGACCCCCGCACGAAAAACCAATTTGGCAACAGTGATGAACATACATTTGTATCAATCTAACGCTTCAATTTCGCTATAATTACAGGTTTTTTTCTTTTAATCATTATCTTTATTGCTATTAATGGATCCGAGTGGCTTCATGTCCTTTACACTTTTGTTGTTAAGAAACTACGCTAATAATTCTCCTGACTAAGCGCCATCTCGTCCAAGTAGCTGAACTAAAATTGCTTCTACTTGCCCTTCATTGCCCTTCATGAACGGAATCTAGGGAACAATTGAATGCGATCACGGGAACACACCTCAAGTCCTCATACGATTATATATTGAGCTGAGTGAAGGCTCATTTGAAAGAGGAAGGTTAAATGAAGCGCGCGTGGGTCCCTAAATTAACAGGAAACATCTTTTTGTGATCGAAAAATACATTAGAATATCCGGAATTTTTCTTCATTTGTTTTCCCTACTTTGGACAGTCACATTACTGGATATAAACATAATGTAACTGAAGTTGGACCCACGCGCGCTTCATTTAACCTTCCCCTTTAGAATGAGCCCTCGTTCAGCTCAAAATATAATCGTATGAGGACGTGAGGTGTGTTCCCGTAAACCCCTCTTTTTGGCCCAAAATCTAGCAATATTCTAGTTAGATTCTAGTAATGTCACGTGGGTACTCTACCCCCTTAACGCAACAATTTTCTCGGACAGATACCAATTTCCTGTTCTCGGAGTTTTGAGTGCTTTAACAATATACTATTATTTGTTTTAATGTTTTCAATACCGTTAAAAACACTTAAAAGAGATCATGACGCACAACCAACTCGTCAATTTGCATCGACGTCCTCTCAATTTCGACGGTACCGATTAAATTGGTTCTACCAATAATTTCGAGCCGGCGCGCCGAGCGAATGGAAAATTCGTGAAAAATGCGACGAGAGGTCGCGAGACACTTGTAGATTAAATCGGTCGCGTTGCAGGATTCGTGTAAGTGAATTTCAATGTGCCTCCTTACGAGCGATTTAATAGAAATAATTATCGTCGGATAATGGGCCGTTCGCGCATCGATTTCACCGTAGGATGAGCAATCGAGCCGCGTAGTCACCGCGGAACGGTGTTATTTCATCTGGCTTTTATTTGCGAATTTCCAGGGCGCACCGAGAGGAAGGGGGGCGAAGTAGGTCGAATTCATTGGTCCCGGCAACTTTTGCGGTTACTCGAATGGTCGAGAGGCATCTCGATGGAATCGATAAAAAACTTGATAGGTATACGGGATAGCGAGTACGCGGATGCCGTATATAGACGTACACACTAGTGTCGAGCTCATTCCGAGACCAATGGGCCGAACGCACTCTCTGCTGCCTATTTAAATCGCAATAATCTGCTGACAATGTCGATGAACCGGGAACGTGATTCTGTCACGAGTACTCGCGTCCCGTCGAGTTGCATTTGCGTCCGATTGATACTAATTGCCGGTGAAAGAACTGCGATCCCGGATGCGCCGGCAATCGGACCAGGTATATCACACAGCGGCCGATGGAAACAGACGATTCTTTCTTCAAAATCGTTTCTGTTCATCGCCGTTGTTTCAGGAAAAATTTAACGAAAATCAAAGTCAAGTTTTGTGCATTTTTTTCTGTAGAAGTTCTGTACACGATTGTCTTTTATATGACTGTATAAACCCTTTCTAATGTGCAACGGTATACTTTTTTTTTGCAATAGGCTTAACCATTTTTCAAGAATTGCAAGAATATAAAATTAAAATGAGGCATCATTGCTTAATTGATTAATTGATCGACATCGATCCACCAATTGTCATATGTCTCTCACATATATGCCGAATTGCCTTTGCCTTTTGAACAGCACGTGCTCAGTTACATATCTGCCACCATGAGGTTTAAGAAGTTTCCATACAACCTTCAATATATGTTATAATGTATTGTCCACTTTTTACGCAACTTGTAAGTTCTATTTTATTTCTTTTTCGTTGGTTTTCTTTATGTTAATTTTTGCAAATTCTCATTTTGATATATCACTTAAAATATTATTCAGATGCAATAATGATTCTTTCAAAAAGATCCACATCGAGATCGAAACGTTAGAAGCATGTACTAATTTGCACATTTGTTGTTTGTTCTATAAATGATCGAACCTGGCGCCGATATCATTTAAAACTTTAATTATAATCGCTTAATTTCGGAATTTCGAATAGTCCCGAATTTATGACGTGACGATTTACAGAATCGTTCTGCGTGAAAACCGTTCGTATATTATTCACGATTAAACCGGCAAAAAAACCTTAAAGATGAGAATAGATTGATATCGAAGATATAGATTAATCGACGCGAAACGCAACACGGTAAAGCAATATCTATAAATGATAACAATCTGTTATATAAATTCTCTTTGCGCGCTTGTTCTCGCGCATCAAGCGAAACAATTGCTCCATTAAAGTGTTTTTTAGCCATCGCACAGCGGCTATTAACAATACTGAACTCCAATTATGTGAAAATTCGCTGAAAAATTGGTAAAACGATCCGGGGTTGTGAAAAACATGGTCATCGGAATAATTACTATGATTAATGTCACGAAACATCTCCAATTTCGGCATAATGCTAACCCAGTAATATTTCGTAACAATAGATTTTTCATTTCATTTATCTCGTTTCTTTGTAATACAATTCCGTTGATCCTTCCAGTATGGACATTTCCAGGAGTGATAGCTCAGCCAGGGAAACGCAGTATTTTTTTTAAAGTAATTTTCTCGATACAGTACGGGTGAAAACGTTTCCCCGATTTCCGAGGGAAAATCGAGGAAAGCTGAGGTCGGTGACGGTGCGTAAACCAATTTCCCGCAACGTTGATTGTATTCCGCGCGAGAGAGAGAGAGGTATGACATCACCGAGGAGATTCGATATTCTCGTAGCTCGGCCACGAATCCGACATTAGTGGTAGCAAGAGCGAGTTCCCTAGATGACATCGCATCTGTGCAAACCTCTCGCGTCTCGTCGTATCGCGGACGTTAGTCTTAGGCATTGTTCCGCGAAATTCGAGCGGTATCTATGCAGTTTACGTGATGGCGAGCACCCGAACGCTATACCTCGGTAGCGTGTTTGCTGTATAAATTTTAATCATCTAATATTTCTATCATCCCCTTTAGAATTGTCTAAATTTTCCATTAATCTTGTACTGTTAATACATACATAGATTGAAACAGCTTGCAACGGAATTAAATGCTCAAAACACATCTGGAAGTATTTAAAATACAGGGTGAGACGCTTTTGGTGTTAATCTGATTAATCTGATGAATCTTAAATAGAATATCCAATATTTTTGATCGAACTCGAAGGAGTACAAAATTTTGCGTAAAAAAGTATTCACCTTCATATATCATAAATATAATAGTTAACGAGATATCATCGAAGTAATTTTCCATATGTACTGTATGTAATTTGAGGGATATCAGTTCAAGCATCTACTAGCTTCCAGGGATTAGTTATTGTACATATGGGAAATTATATCGATGATAATTTAACTGGTTAACTATCAGATTTATGATATACGAAGGTCAATACTTTTTTACGCAGAATTTTGTATTCGTTCGAGTTCGATCAAAAATATTGGACATTCTATTTAAGATTCATCAGATTAATCAGTTTAATGCCTCCTCGAAACCAATCATCTTCCATCTGATGCCTTTTTCCTAACACCAATAGCAGCCGGGTTAATCAGGTGGTCTGATCCAAGTCCATCCGAGTTCGATCAAAAACATTGGGCATTATATTTAAAAAACTGAAGGTGACCATCATATGTCCTTTACGCGTCCATCTACAAGAAAGTTACTAACGTCAGATTAATCCCCCTTGAAACTAATCAAGTTCCATCTGATGTCTTTCTCCTAACACCAATAGCAGTCGGGTTAATCGGGTGGTCTGATTCAAGCGCCTCACCCTGTATATCGGAACGGAATTATCCGAAGCAAATATTTTGGATTTCGATGTTTCAATGGGTCTTCATTTAGTAGTCAAAATGATTTGATGAATATATCGAACCTGAAAAGAATCTGATTGTTCGCCGGAAAATGTCAGCTTCCAGGGTACTGTGCGCTGGTGCATTTATTCGCGGCCGAAGTGGAGAGCCCGAGCTGCACCACACTACCGCGCCAAGTGTCCACGAATGCGAGCGAGTTTCGTAGTTCCCTCGTCCTCCGAATTGCACACCGTTCTGTCCCCGCAGATACGATCTCCCTTTACTGTCCTTTCATTTCGCTGGAATTGCCGTGCCCGCGTTAAACGTCTCGTGCGCGCCGAGATTGATTTACAAGCGTTTTCGGAATCGCGCGCGAATCTCGCTCGGACATGGATGGCGTTGGTCTGGGTTCGAAACTGTTGCGTATCTAACGACACGCAACGGATTGAGCTTGATGGAGGTCCGTGCTCTCGATAGACCCGTGTAACATTTTCATTCTTGCATTTTCATGTATGACTCTACAATTAACGAACAAAACAATGTAATAAAAAAGCATATCTGCGTATATACTTATTGAACCACCAATGTTTCCCAAACGTCCGACTTGTCGTCGAGTTTTACTACTGAATTTTCGTGCGACCTCTTTCATTGCCATATTCTCCAAATACAAAAGACGATTTTGGAAAATTTTCGACCATTAAACAATATTAACTAAAAAATATAAACCAGAAGAATATGATCCACGAACTACTATAATTATATACCCCTCTAATACTCTAATTTTAAAAAAAGTTAATACTAATTAAAATACCTATTCTGACTGGCCATTGAGTTGTACTACTAATTTTTCGTGCGACCTCCTTTGTTACCATGTTCTCTTGTATACAGGGTGTCCCAAAACTACCCTAGGAGCCGAAAATGGGAGGTTCCTTGGGTCATTTGAAGCGACATTTTTCTTTACAAAAATGGTGTCCGCGGCTTTGTTTAGGAGTTATTAAGGAAAAACACGGACCAATAAGAGCGCGATCTAGAAATGCGGTGGCACGTTCGGCCAATTGACAGTTGGCGCGTCGGGCCGATTGTGCTAACTCGCGTCTACGTCGCGCTCTGATTGGTCCGTGTTTTTCGTTAATAACTCCGAAACAAAGCTGCGGACGTCATTTTTGTAAAGGAAAATGTAGTTTCAAATGACCCACGGAACCTCCCATTTTCGGCTCCTAGGGTAGTTTTGGGACACCCTGTATTAAACACGATTAGAAAATCTTTTGGATTTTTAATAGGATAACATGATAGCGAAAGAGGTCGCACGAAAAATTAGTAGTACAACTCAACGACAAGTCAGACGTCCGAAAAATTTCGAAAATTAGGTAGTTCAACTCAACGACAAGCCAGACTGTCGAAAACTTTTCGGAAATCGAGCTTTGTGAAAAAGGAAATGGTATCCCACGAACGCGAAACGATGAAGCGCGACGACTAAGTACGCATTCGTATCCACGCCGATAAAATAATTGGTCCCGTACAAAGATCCGCTGAGGAGATCGGCGTACAGATACAGCGGATACATATTTACCGTGGACGTACATCCTCGACGTTGTTTGCACCAGAGAGTATCGGTAGTTGAACGATCACCCGTTCTTCGGGTCGGCTGGTCGCGCGAGTCGACTCGTTCGTCGAATTCCGTTCCCACTGACAATCAGCCGGGGTACAGGCTCTCTCGCCGTCAACCAGGTGAAACGGAGAAATGGGATCGGTGAAGAAGACGAAGAGGAGGACGGCAGACGTCGGGAAAAAATAAGGACCCGCCGATCTTTGTCCGGATAAAAGCGTTCCCGCGCGCGTGTTCCCTATAACTCGCACGCGTGTGAGTACGCTTGCGTATTCGCGTTTCCCTGCCCTACGGAGATAAGCGCGGAACAGTGTAATGATGTCGAACGCTTTGTTCGTAGCTATTGCAGCGCGGCTGCAGCTTGAAAAATGAGAGAGTCCTTTCGAGAGCTTTTTACCGAGCACGCGAATACGGAAAATAGAAAAAATGAAAGTACATCGGAGAGAATAGAGAGAGGAACGGCCGCACCAACCAGTTCCAGTAAGTGCAACGTGGAAACGCTGAACTTAACCCTCGGACGACGCACCTCTTTTACAAATGAACAATTAACGATGCTCGCGACCGTTCGCAGCTTTGTTTACCCAATCCTTTAAAACATATTTTTAAAGGTACTTCTCCGTTGTTGTCGATGTAATAGCTGTTCATTGAACTGTTTGCTTTCGGTGCAACCGAGTGTTAATGAACTCTCGGCGTTAATGAACTCTCCGTTTTATTCCAAGTCTCGCTGAACTATAGGCATGAATGCTTCTATTTTATATCAGCTTCTGTAAATCGTTGCATACAGAGCCGCAATCCACGAAATTGAAACGCGATCTTTAGAAACTCGAGAAGAGAAAATAAATGCGTTCTGGTCGTTGGAAGTCTGAGAAGGACATTCGTTTAATCGCTAAATATTGAGTAATTGAATGGTAATTTTGATATCGCGGCTCGTCCGGGTCATAGTAGACGCAGGCATCGTTACGACTTTACACGGGATGGGTGGTTGGTCCCGAGGGGTTGCGTAATGCTCTTCTCCGAGGGACGGGCCCTTAAGGGTACGCGCACAGCGCATCCGTTTTCGTTCGATTTGGCCGACGTCCGACGTTGTGTCTCTTTTCCGCACGCTTGAAAAAAGAGAAAGATGCGTCGGACGTCGGACGAATCGGACGAAAACGGATCCACTGTGCGCGTACCCTAACGCGGTCGGGGACCTCCTCACCCGCACCGGCTGAAGAGAGCGACATGATCATGCTCCAGAACTCCAGAAAATGCCACCAAAATGGTCATCAATGTCTCATAAGAAAATAATGAAAAATAAATAAAGAATTACTGTCCTTCTCTACGTTCGGCAGAACTCAAAGAACAGTATCCCTGGGGTATAAATAACCCTGCGCAGACTCGTGTTGAGGACTTATATCGATAAAATACTGTATATCCCTTTGGCGGGAGCCCAATATAATCCCTCCCCCTTTTCAGCTTGGCGGCAAGATACCCATAAGTCGGATTTCTCTCAAGTTAAAAGAAAGGCGTTGCCACAACTGGACGAGCACGCGGATTCGATTCTTCTAAAACACATCCGAATGATAATCTTCCACTCATGCGACGAAACCCCGTCTTTCACGCCATTGGCCCTGCGAAAAGTCACCGAGCCGCGCAATTTTAATTGCGTCTGTAAGGGGTAGCTTTGAGCCAAAGTCAAACTACCGCTGATTATTAGCTCGCGGTCTTTACACGCCTACTAATGAACACCACTATTATCGTCGACGGTGTATTAACAGCGTGTTGTTAATTGCTCAGCGAAACACGGCTCGACTATGTCTCTCTCGCCGCCCTTAAAAGCGGCCGGAGTGTTTCGCCTTCCACCAGCTGCTCAGAAACAAGACACCAGTCGTCGAATCAAATGCATACACCTTTTAATTCGCGTTTCCGACGCAACAAGCAACAACCTGCCAAACGAGGGATCAACCGATCGACGGATCCACCGGAAATACAGGGTGTTTCATGATTTCTGGTTCAAATTGGGTCAGGTAGATTCTATGGTAGGAAATAAGACAAAAATTGACTATAACGAATCTGCGTGGGAGGCTTCGTTTTCAAGAAAATACTGTTACGATGACACGAGATGAAGTTGCTTTCCCCTGTGAATATATCGCAGAAATCGAGCGTTAGACTGATATTGCGGTATCTGAACAACGAGGTTGTTGATTAAAAGAAGAGAGTCGTCAGATCCTTTCGAACGATTGAAGCGAGAACACGCATCGACGATTACATTGATTCTTTGTTAACTGTTGTACAATTAATAAATAATTGTTATTGTTATTGTCTATAATAATGAGTTCTCCGGCAAGACCGCGTCGAAGTCTTCGTAACAATACCATATACATATATCTCATGTTACATGCATCCTTAATAATAACCGCTGCTAGGACAGTTTTTGTCTTGTATACTATCAGAATGTGATTGAAGTTATTCGTAAAAAAAAGAAAAAAGTTATGTACGCCACGGGAAGGGCCCCTCGAATCCAAACAACGTTCGTCTGAAACATTTCTTCCTATCTCAAGAAATGTAGAAGTTATTCAGGTGACTTGTGTTAGGTGGCTCAACCTGTGTTTTCTCCCGTGAGAGTGAAACGAATTGGAGGGGTGAACATGTTCGTTCATTCTCGAGTTTGCTCGAATAGGGATTTCGCGGGATTTGAAATTCGTTGGAACTCACCGTTCGATTTCCAACGTTCTTCACTTTGCACACTAGATACACTTCCTTCCCCACCAGTCCGGTGAAGTTCGACTTCATGGAGATGTCGAAATGGGGTCCCGTTCCAGGGGTTGGCCACTCCTCCAGAAAGTCGGTTCGAAAATTTCTTGAACATGATGCTGTGCTACCTGAAAGTCGAGAAGCAACAACATTATTCTTCGAATCGTGAACATTTTCATGAAACATTAAATAGATTCGGCGTATGTATGTAATTATAATTTTTATTAAACTTCATTAACATCGACACTTTCGGCATTGCCGAAATAAGAAAAATTCGTCTTCCAACAAATAAATCTTAATAATAGATAGTTTTATAACAATCGTTATAAAATAACGTTTTTATTATTGATCGCACCTGTGCGCCGAAATCATCATACACCTATTATCAATTCTTTTCGATCGCAAAACTATCTAAATATGTACATTAATTAATTGGTAAATTCTTTGCAAAATTGCTTGGTAGTCACAAATGATCGCACCAGTGCGCCCATAGCATTAATATTATTTATCAACAATCGTCGATGGAAGTAAGGGGAACTGTTTTATGAAAAGTCATTTTTTATCAAATGAACTGCTAGCCGCCCGGGCCACTGTGTGCCGTGGGCAAAAGTACGGAAAATTGAGAATTGAGAAGGTGGGCCGAAAGTGAGAGGGGGGAGGTAGAGAATTAAATAATCTCGAGCTAACTAGCTGCTATTCGTTTAAGCGATCTCTCGAGAGCTTACGCAAAGTCAGCGCTCTATGGCACACGGTACACTTCGGAAAGCTACAAACTTTCGAAAGAATTAAAATACGTCTTCTCGCGGACTCTTCGACTGGAATGCTCCTGAGTAAGTAGAAGAGCAAGAAGAAGAAGAAGAGGAGGAGAAAGAAGTACGGCTGTCGACGTCTTCGTAAATTCTCGTCGTCGCACGCGCGTTCATTGTAAGAGGGGCGTCTCGCTGTTTGAACTACCGTCTCTCCAATCTCAGAAGACATACAGCTATTAAGACGATTAAATGCTGAAAGATTTACGCGATCGCGTATCTGGCTCTTATCCGCCCGGTGCGCCATGCACCGTGCTCTCCGGTAACTCGACAAAAACCCGTGTTTGTTGTTTCTCGTTTACTTTGGATTTCGTTAGCTGTCTCTCTTTCTCCCTTTATCGTTTCCGCGCGATAGAAACGCGTTCTTTCATCGACTGCAATTTTCCACTTGGCCGTAGCGTAACTGTGTCAAACCGGCAGGATATCGTGTGTATAGAATATTGAATGGGTTTGAAACGACTATCACCCGTTGTCGTTCGCCGATATTCCCCTCGGCTATTTGCTCGTGAAAAGACGCATAATCGGCTCGAGATTGCTGGACGCACTATTTGGAACAAACGTCCAAACAATCGATTTTTCCTGGTGAAGCGGATAGTGCATTCAAACGATAAAGTACTTTGCCTATTATACTTTTGTGTGGTTGATCCTCGTACGGGGCTCCAGAATAGCCGCGGAAACGATTCTGGGATCATACTTCACGCACTTTTATTTCGCAAGTCACATCAGTCGGTTGAGCTTCGTAGCTTGAGATTCATAGTACTCGATTTTACAGGAGTGTATTTCGCTGCGATATTAGACGTTCAAACGAACATTTTACAGTATCTCGGAAAGTGCATGCATCTTCACCTTCTGCATCGTGCAAAAGTATCCTAAATGAACGATGAGCTGCCAAGGTAGAAGCGTGAACAAAATTCTTACAATTTTTTGTGAATACGAAATTTGGAAAATGAACGACTAACACTAACACATTGGCGTATTTGTTATACAACAAGAAGAAAGAACGTAATCGTGATTTTGATAGAACAGAATGAAGGGATATTTGATCTACACTTTTCATTTTTGAGCTTCCAGCAGTAATTAGTTAACATTCGTTGCAAACACCAGCGAAACCCTGGTGCAATGTATTTACAGTATCGGTGTGGCTTTCGAAACAGGAATAAAAAGAGGGTTTACGCTGCGGATTTCATACGTTACACGTTAATGGCATCCACGATTCCATGCTGTCCGCGGTGTACAGAATTGAATAAACTACAATGCAATTTTTATTTCATTTTGGATCTGTCGCAACGATCCATTTAGTCAATTTCTATTTGATTCTAGTTTCTGTAAATTCGGCTATGAACAAATCCGAATCGACAGAATGCTGTTACTGTGGCAAGGAATTTGGAAAAACAGGATTATCAAACGAAAGCAGTCGTGTTTCCCGAATAATTAAAAAATATATGGTAAAGGGAAACTCAGTTCGAGATATCTCGTCACATCGGGACGAGATGGGAAATATTACGTGTCGCTACTAATTAATTTAAAAAATCTGTTATCGCTTTTCTGTGGGGAAAATGAAATATTTCTGTCGTATTTTATGCGCGTTTCAAGATTGGCGTATCTAAATACTCGAATAGTCGTTCAAATGAGTAGACAGTGAGTCAAAAAATTATTCGCTCACTCTTAAAAAGGCGATAAATTTTTAATCATCGTACTATATGATTTGAACTTAGTTAAAAGCTAGAGCAATTAGTTTGCTGCAGGATGTGAAAAGAAACTGTGTCAAAAACAATTTTGAGTATTTTCTAAATTGCCAATATAGGTCCACATAAAAAAAGTTGTAAATTGCAACTATTAGTATTTTTCCTACAATTTCGATGAATTGCAATTTTTGACAAAATTTTTTTTCACACCCTGCAGCAAACTAATTGCTCTAGCTTCTAAAAAACGTTCAAATCGTATAGTACGATGTTAAAAAAGTTATCGCCTTTTTAAGAGTGAGCGAATAATTTTTTGACTCGCTGTATGTGTTAATCAATTAGTTAATTCTACACGTGGCATGATAAAAATTTCAACAGAATATAATCGGCTCTTCTGTGGGAACGTCTGAATTTGCAAAATTTTCGAAACAAACAAGAATGCACACAATGAAAATTGAAAATTGATATAATTTTTCCGTTATTCACAAATTGTAGTATTTTCGTTTCTACAATTCTTGTATTGAATTTTAATTTTTATGATTAATCATATATGTTTTCTGTTAAATCGGGTTTCAAATTTGCCGCTCTATATTGTACACACTACCATTAATCGATATCGATCTACCAATCGTCGTCCGTCATTTAGATATATGTTCTGAGTCGTCTTGCCGCTGAAGCAGCACATGCCTCAGTTACATATCTACCATCATGGGATAAAGTACACACACGTTGTAACTCCTTAATTTGTGTAAAAATGTTCTTGTCCACTTTTGATACAGCAAGTATGTATATGATTTTTAGTTTTCTTTTGTTTGTTTCTTCTGGAACCACGCTGTTTTCAAGTATTTGGTATTACATTGAAAATTTATTTGTTGTTTTTTCGTTTTCAGACGCAAAAATGTTCTCTTTGAAAAAGATCCACATAGGGATCGAAACGTTAGAAACATGTAAATAATTGCACATTTGTTGTTTTTTCTATCAAGGATCGAACCTAGCGCCGATATCATACAATTTATTATACTATTAATTTTCGATCGAGAGGAATTTATCTATTTTTATCTATTAAGAATGCACACATTCTTGTAAAAATCGCCTTGGTAATTATTCATAGCGCTGTTTATCCGATCGACAGCATTCGAGACTGAGAGAAACAGGGACGAAGAGGTATCGGACGCAAGGAAGGAAAAGAGGAAGCAAGAAAGGAAGGAAGGAAGGAAGACAGGAAGGAAGGAAGGAAGGAAGAAACGCAGGTTACAGGTCGGAACGAGCGTGTCCGCGGTGGAAAAGCAAGCGTGTATCTTGCTCGGTGGTTACTTAGGGTGAACTCGTCTTAACCACTCCCGGACTGGAAAGCTCCGAAGCGTGGTATACGAGGGGCGCATGGTCTAGCGAGCTAACGAAAGAGAATTTTCCATTGCGAAAGTGCTCCCGTGCACGCGGCTGATTCTGGAGAGCAGTCGCGCAAAGAAAAGCTCTCGCTGGGGCATTCTTGTGCCGCGCGTTTCGACTCCGTTTCAACTCCGTTTCAACTCGGTTTCAACTTCGCTCCCGCTCCCAGGGATTTCGCCGCGCCTCTCGATTTCCGCTTCGAACCCTTCATCGGATTCCGACGATCGAATCCACGATTACCGGCTCCCGACTGTTCTCCCAGCCGAAAAACAAATGGATCCCTGGCGAATTCGCTCGATCCCGATCCCCAGATCGAAATCGGTGAGCTACGATCGCAGCCCAAATCCCACACCTCGGTTTATTTAAATTTCTCTTCGCCCGTTCGCGTCGATTAAGCTTCTAGTCGATCTCGTTGCCTCGTTGCTTCGTTGCCTGGTTGCCTGTTCTATGCTAACGCCAGGCTTCCTCTTCGCAGATTGTAACGTAACGCGATCTTCGATCTCCGACTCACGATCGCATCGTATACAATTATCCAGGAAATTCGATTTCACGTCTCTTTTGTAGCGCGACGAAAGAGGATTTTGTTCTTCGTCATCGGTTTATTCCTGATCTCGTTCAGATTATTGCGTTACGCGAGGGGCTGAACTGTTCAGAACGTTACCACTCTTTCTTACCATTAGATGATTGGAAAAACTCCTGCTAGATTTCCAAATAAATCACAATTTTACGAGCTGATAGACTTTTCCGCACCTGAGGGCTCTGAACGTCGAGCATGAACTTTTGCAATCGTCCAATTGAAATCGAAGATCCAAATGGTTCCGGAAATAATTGTTTAAAACTAGGATCGAAAGAGGACATATTTAGTTCGTCACTGTTAAAAGAGTTGTCATTGCCTGTCGTGCAATGAATGCTGAACATTATTCAACGAGTTACCACGCAATGAGGTACAATAACATCAAATAATTGTTACTGTAAATGTGACACCCTTCACCTTACGGCTAAAATGCTTTTTGATAATTCGCAATTGAAAGAGATATTAGGTTAGCCATAAATGCGACACCCTGTGTATCGGTAATCCAGTGATTCATTTGAACAGTAATTTCCATCGTAAAACTTAATTAGTACTGTGGTAGAGGCTCCCGGTGGTCGATATTAATTTGCGTCAGAGATTTATACGTTCTGCGGAAATCGTCTTGCGCGATTCTCGCCGCGGGTTACGAGCAAAACAAATTGCGAATTTCCACGATTGAATCGGGGTTGAGTGTTGCGCCGCGTTTTATCCGGCGGTGAAAATTGCAAGCGCGAAATATACATTCGCGAATAAAATAGCGAGTGTGGCGGGACGTTGATCGCGGGGGTTAGGTAGTAAGCGAAATTGTAAAATGCATTCGAAACGATTGCTTGCGTTTTCCGTTGTATAATTTAAGGGCAGAGCAATTTGGGGCCGACAAATGGCACACGAAGAGGAAGAGGGAGTCGATCATTCGTGAACAATGGCACTATGGATGTTATTCCGCTAGAATAGGAGGAAAATAGCTCGATGCTCCCCAAACTGTCGGTCCGGTTACACGCTGTTACCCTCGCGGACACCATCCGCCCAACTCCTCTTAAACTCCCGACGTGTGTGCACGATGCAAGCGTGCCTCCCTGCCAACAAAACTGCCTCGGAAATGTTTTTTTCATTGATGCCGCGTTTCCGTCAACGATTTACACCAGCATCAGTGCACCGATACATCGCACACTCCCCTATTCGTCGCACATCATTCGGAAAATCAACTTGTATCTTGCCAATTAAGGGAATTGTTGTATTCCGGATACTTAATGTATTTTATCAGGTACAATTTCGAAACGAAATACAAACTACAGACCGTACAGACAGTGTAGGAAATGTATGATTGTAAGCGAAAAGATATTAAATAACTATATAACTGTTTTAATTCGAAAAGAAAATACACAACTGATATATGAAATTAACGTAAACGTATCGTATTTAAATCAAACGTGATGACGTGTTTCGTATCTCGAGAAAAAGTCGAATCGCTACGTGAACACGTCCTTTTATATCCTACTTTTTCTAATGTTTATAAATTTTCTAGAACAAATATTGATTTAACAAGATGTGTCGCAATCGCAATACCACGGCACTCACGCATACATACACGATTCTCGATTCTCACATTCATACAACAAGTAACATCATACAAATCATTCATTTCCTACAACAGTAAACAATGTATAGAACCGAATGAGAATAAAAATGCTCTTTTCTGGTCCTGTAAAGTGGGGGTTATTTTCGTCTAATGGTCAGTGACGGATTAATCGTGGAGAATGAAGTTCAAGGATGAGTAATAATATATAGAATGACGAACTGTAGATAGAAAGTCTGATCGTTGGCGTACAACAGATTCCACCACCTTGACTATCTACAAATGCTTTTGAAAATTGTTTTTGGAATACTACTACGCCAAAAATTCAGGTTTTTCACTACCCTAACACTGCATTCTTTTAGAATAAAATATTAAAAAGTGGCAATTGTTTTTGGAATACTACTACGCCAAAAATTCAGGTTTTTCACTACCCTAACACTGCATTCTTTTAGAATAAAATATTAAAAAATGGCAGAGGTGTTTGTTTTTTGAAATCAACTTTTTATTCGCACATCGATGGATGGATTCGATTAATGAACAAAGATTGTTCTTCGCAAACCAGAAATATTTAAAAATGTCTCATGGTCCTACATTATTTTTTGTCAATATACTTTTGGCACATTTACATTAATGCAAATGATGTATCGTTCCATAGCTGACAAAAGTACTCTGTAATTTATCATACAATATACATATATGTATACATATTAATCGATATCCGTGACATATTTATTCCCTGCAACTTCAATTTTCGACTGCGCCGTAAACTTCATTTTTCATAGTTCTCAAGTGTACATGGTTTGCGACGAATGTATTGGTGATTATTTTCAAAAGTTATTGCTCCGAGTGCTCAAAATACACATCTTACAAGATTGACGAGAGAATTGATAATACTCAGGTACATATTTCTATACAAATACAGTCTACATTGATCCTCGTCGTTTAGCGTGCGACAATTCACCAAATTTTCCACTGTTTAAAAAAATACGGACTGCTGGTCGATTTATTGTTGCTGATTTGATCGCAGTTTTTCATTTTCAAACGAACAATTTGCAAATTGAATCGGTTATCTCTCCATCGCGTTGACTTTTATTTAAAATGACTCCGATTTTAACGGTTCAACTACCATCCTCTCAAAACCGATGATTAACAGCTGACTGTGAGGATCTCTTAATGAATTGTTCAACAGCGATGTTTCATTGTGCTTGTTAAAAAACAGCAGATTGTAACAAACCAAAGATTTGCTTCCCGAACAATCGACCGATTATCCAATAGCGAGAACGAAAAAATTCCTGAGTGTCCGGTTAACTGAAAATCGAAACCGCTTAATCTAGTCGCAGCTGGTCGTCGGTGGGTGAAAATAAATGATCGGGGTTCGTTATCGAATGAATCGGCATTCTCACGAATTCGTCAGGGGGTAGAGGTCTCTCTATTCCTGAATCTAATTTTGCAAAATCCACTTTGAAGTTCGAGGGAAACAGTTTTAACAAGCCCGGGACGATTGGCCGTTCGTCAACGATTCGCGGGAACAAAGGGGCAGGCTCCGGCGCTCTCACCGATGTTTTCCAACAAGTCGGAAAACGTTTAAAACTTTAATCGAATGAGAATAACAGCTTTGTTACTTTTCAGGAAACAAACGTAATCCACTTTTGAAACAAATGGTCCGGCTGCGGTGAAGAATGGGTTTTGTACGACAATCGCAAGCCATCGGAACAATGCCGGGACGGAGAACAGTGGGCAAGGCAAACGTCGGAACTGCCAATTCTTCTACATATAAACGATCAGCCCCATTGCGTGCGTCAAATTCATTCGCTGCAGTTCCTTAAAATATGCCCCATCGAGTTCACGGTGGAACCGTATCGCTTTTATAGCGCCAACCAGTACGAAAGTCCCTCTTTGTTGTCCGCGACAATCGGATTCGACGTAAACAGATTCTCCCGGTGTTTGGTCGAGCCTTTTCCCGTTTATTGCAGTTTTCAAGTTCGCGTTAATATTCAGACAGCAAATAGAACGATGCAAAATACCATCGAGTAAAAAAGAATCGTACCACGATAATCCTAGACTCGTTTCAAAGCTTGGATCTTCTGGAGGACACAGATCCTCTTGAAAATGGCACGGATTGAAACGTGAAGATTTAAAGCTTCCAAATGTTGATGTACGATTTTTTCGCTCGTAATATCGGGCTGTGGACCAACGGAATATTTTTGCAGGACTTGATCCTGATTTTCTTTTTACGACACAGCAAGAAAAAAAATCGTGTATCAAGTTTCAGGTAGTCGTTACAAAGAGGAAGCTTCAATCTTTGAATCTATGGTAGATTCGGCCATGGAAAATATGTTGCGACGCTATCAGAGACGTTGGTACAATCCAGTTTTTTCCATGGCTACGTCCTGCGCCGAAATCTTCAAAGAAAACGGACGATCTGAGGGATTTTAAGCCTTTCAATCCTATGCTTTCAGAGACGTTTTTTCAATGGCTATGTCCTGCGCAAAGATTTTCAAAGAAAATGGACGATGAAATCGATACTCCAAGCCGCACGACAAAATTACAACCGCGTAAGCGTCGACGGTTTTTCGAAAGCCGAG
Source organism: Lasioglossum villosulum (assembly GCA_963971365.1). Taxonomy (NCBI): domain Eukaryota; kingdom Metazoa; phylum Arthropoda; class Insecta; order Hymenoptera; family Halictidae; genus Lasioglossum; species Lasioglossum villosulum. The sequence goes on from OZ020497.1 coordinate 7,806,633, forward strand.
GATTTATTGTTGAAATACGTTCCGGGGCAGGTGTATCACAATTTTTTCGAGAGCGCTCGTGCAATTTCGTGTCACGGTCGAGTCGCCGCGAATTTCGGGAAAAGTCGAGGCGAGGAAAATTCGAGCGTAGCCTGTCTCGGGACAGAATTAATTTTCGTCGAAGTGCGACACAGCTCGAGGACAGAAGAGGAGAGGAGAGACGAGACGAGACGAAGCGGTTGCGTAGTGGTTACTCGCGGCGCTCTTAGCCGGCTCGTCTTAACTCTCGTGTGCCCGCTCCAACTCGAAAGTTTAAGGGTCCGCGCCACCGGAGATCCTTCAATTTTCCCACGAGGGACGAGCTCACTCTAAAAACCTTTCTTTCCTGACGTTGCATACGGCCGAAACCCTGCTCGGAAATTCGGAGAACCAAGCGGCTAAATTCTCGCGAGCCGCAGCAATTTCGTTCTATCGATTTCCGCCGAGTTACTCTTTCCTGCGACGCTGTTACATCTTGTTAACGCTGCAGCTATCACTCTTCATCAAACGATTGATCTCTCATTTTTTAATATTATCAAGATATTTTCGGGAATCGATCTCTCTATTCGCATGAAATTAAATTCTTCGCCATTTTTACGAGAGACACATTTTAATGCCCGGCATGTTTAGTGTTAATCTTAATATCTACGATTAAAGGCATTTGATACGAATTACATTGCAATATGCAAGTGATTGAGTTCATTCAATAATCTATTTGTGAAATACATAATCGAATCGTGGGTAACGCGTTTTCCAGAAATGGCAGATAAAATTATTCGTATATTGAGCGGATTTAATAACCAAATTTTGGTTACTGAGAGGCTGTTATACGGTATTATAGATCTGAACATTTCAATTTTTATCTGATCTAATAAATTACCTGATTTCATGGAATTTTTGAAGTTGCCAAATTGACAGAGAAAGTGTTGAAGTGAAATTTCGAATTATTCCAATTCACGAAAGTCGGCGTTTCAATCGAGTTTTACACATCCGCGAATTCCTTTATAATTTCCATTATTTTAAATGGATTTTATAATGGAAAAGAAAATTCAACCGAACGCAGCAAATTGTTTCCGTGGTGAAAAATTTATGGGCACAGCAAAATGTTCGTGCAAAAATGAACAAAAATTCCGTAAACCGGAGGTCTGTAAAGAACGATCGATTTACTGCGGAATGTAACGTGCGCTCGAATAAATAAATTTATTCGTTAAATCGGAACGCGTCGCTGAACGGGTGTGGCTGTTCATTTTTTAATCCTACCGCAACGATGATCCGTTGCTGATCCATTTCCACTCCCAAGCGATTAATTGGAACAGGATTCTTTAGTTTTGTTTCTTTCTCGTTTCTGCTACATAGAATCGAGACAATCACCTGGCGTGGGTTACACTGCGCAGATTTTTCCGTTGAAAACGGGTCAAGTAGGTTCGCGGTGGAGTGTATCGGGTAATAATCTGTGAGCCGGCAACTGCTCAGGAAATTAATTTTCTGCTCAAATCTAAGGATCGTAGCAGGTCCTCTCTCCTTTTCCTTGGTGTACGCATTTTCTTTTTAACAGAGATTTTTATCCTTACTTCTCGTTCTTCTCTGCCGTAATCGTGTTTAACTCGCTCGTGAAAAATATTTAATCTCGTTAAACGTAACGATAATTAGTAACGATAATCGTATTACTTCATTGTTCGCAGAATTACAACGGTTGCTGGGATGGAATATTATTTTAGGCGTTCATGTTGTTCACTTTGCTCAAGTAGCATTCAGGAACTATTAATTGCGTTCAGACACTGCGAACATTGTCCATCCACTATTAATACTATGAGAACACTCTGCAGACTGTTGACATAATTCAGACTCTGTTCATACTGATCGAACATGGCTCGGAAACGGTTCACACTGTTCGTGCATATTTCGCACATTGTTTTTATTATCTTATTATCACGAGCACCTTCAGGAAAATATCGTGCAAGCAATTCATAAAATTGAAGATAAGCTTCATATCTCTAAAAAATGAAAAATAGTGAAATTACATCATTGACACCATACCTCTTTGGTTCTTTTGGTCATGTAATCTATAATTTACCCACATGTTTAAGCCGTGGTGTTGGAAGCTGAACGAAGGATTGCAACAGAGGAAGCATATCAACCATTCGATCGAGCCAATAAATATTCTAATCATTCCGGGCCAGTCGGAACGTGCACGGACGACTTCGTTTCAAACAGCTCAATTATCCGACACACTAGTTACAGAAGCTAACTTTCCAAGTCCTCGATCCGGCAACGACGCGTGTCTTCGTATTCCGGCCGGTGGAAGTTATCTGCGCGGACCGGGGGAAAAAAGTGGCCGCAATATGGTTGAATAAGTAATAACTGGTAGAGAGCCAGAGAAGTTCCCGAGGGAAGAAGCTCCTTGGGAAACTGTGACGCGGATTTTCCGTTGGCCGCGCGGCAGCCAGTCCGACACAGGCACAAAGACGGAATACGTCGCGCGCCGTCGCGTTTGCCGCTGCCGCTGCTGTCATCCCTCCGTGTCTGAAAACTTTTGCGAAGAACCTCGACTGCATACAGGACTGCCGCAATTATTCCGACGATCGGTCGTGGACGTTTGTCCGTCACAGCTCTAACTACCGTGCGCCGCGGCAACCTCCGGCGACAATGGAAGCCACCGGTCTGGTTTGGTTGTTCACCGCAAAATCCTATTTCGTTCCATCCCGTTCCGCTCTGGTTTCCATTATCCCTCCTATCCGAGAGCGACTTTTACGAGCGACTAAGATAATTTCCATCCGCGCACACCGACTTTGTCCCGTATTTGTCCCAACGTTTTCCTCTTTCTCTCGTCTCTTTCGCTCAACGTTCGATCCAAACGGAATTTCAATCTCCTCGCACCTCTTTTGTGATAGTCCGCATACAAGAAACTGCTCCAACGAATTACGCTGTCCGAGTTGTCGTTTCATTTTGCGGCAAACAGTACATCAATGCTAGTGTTCCTTCTCGAGAAATTTTACAATTGGTTATTTTTCATTTGTCAAGAAATTACAGTATTTCTCGAGAAATTTAAGTTTAGGAAAATTCTTATGAATCTTACTTGTTTTATGTATATACATATTTTTGGATATTAATTTTTAGTTAACTCAAATTGCATTTACTAATCGATCGCGTACGTATAAGCATATCTATAGGCAGCATAGCAATGTCTACGTATGCATGTTTGCAATGTGATAATTTATAATAATTATTGGGAATGTGATACAAATGATTAGGCAGCACAACAAATTCTAAGTAGACTTCTCGGAAAATATGACGATGATTCTTATGAAAATAGTGAAAAACTTTCAGATTCTCAGAATGAGGAACAATTACTAGAAAAACAGTTAGAATTAGAAATTGCAGATAGCCTTCGAGAATTTAGCGTCAGAAGAAAATAAATTCTGGACTCTAACAAAGGAATTCCAGATTTTTCAGTTCATTGGAAAAAGGATACCCAGTCTGCAACAATTTTTGGATGTTCTATATACGATTAAGCCAACATCCATACAAAATGAAAGAATATTTTTTCTACAGATTTTGTTACGAAAAAAGAAATAGATTGTCTGATTCTGCATTAGACGCGTTATGCTTCTGAAGAAGACTATATAAAAAGATTTATCGGTTATATTTAACGTCCATTTTTCCTTGTTTTTAAAGTTATGTACATATTGGACAGAAATAAACATTGAGAAATTCTAGAAAATTCTCGAGTCTTACTTCTCATTTCTCGAGAAATGAAATGTGTTGAGAAATCAGGAACACTAATTAATGCTGCGCTCGGGTGGGACCCCTCAAACGCTTGCTTCTCCATCAACCTTTGCTCGTGACAGACGAGCTTTTCTGCATCAACCTCTGAGAAATTTAATTTTTACGAATAAATGTAATTTTCAATTTCAAGAATTTTTACTCCTCTAATTACAGAAGCTGGATGAATAGGTCTTATTTAGAATACCTCGGCAGAGTCTCTCAAATACCACAGTATGTTTTATTGCAACGTTACGTTCAAACAATGTCTTTCATAAATTTTTTCTAATTTAACTACCAAATTGAATTTTTCCATAGATCGATTTCATAGATTCTGTGCGAACGCAGTGTAGTACTTGTTTTTAACAGTGCAAACCTTTCATCGTGTTTAAACAATCCTCGAAGCGACCGCTTTTACGGGAACGATTCGCGCGAGTTTGCGGTGGAAATTGAACCAGCACAAGGCACAGCGAAAGAACCGCTGAGTTGAATGGCACGCGCCTAAACAATCGTAAATTGTTCGCGGAAGAAAAGCAAGAATTGGCAACGTGCAAGTCCCACCGATGAGTAATGAAAAGCAAACGAATAGCTGAATTGATCCGAGACGGAAAAGTTTGTTGCCTGCGGCCTCGTTTCATCTGATTTCTCATTTGCGAATAAAATGAACGATATTGTTTTTAATAGAATCCCCTTATGTCGTTTCGCATTTGTAAGCAATGCATTGAATTTTATTCGTATTCCTTCCCATATTGTTCCATATTTATAAACGAATTTGTTTTCATTTCCTTTCATTCTGGACCATATTTGTGGAGAAAGGAAGGCAATCTTGTTTGTATTCCATCTCATCTCATCCATTTTGTCAACACAAGAAGTTTATTTACATTTCAACCGATCTCATTTCATTCTTTCATCTGGAATGAAACGATTCGTACAACTGTTCATCTGACCGTTGTATCAATCTTTTATCAGTGAGTCAATTTTTTACGAATTGAACATTCTTCGCAAAACATGGTCATAGACCATTCTACTAATGCGTTCGTTCATAAGAAAAGTGATACAACTCAAAAACATTTCTAAAATAAGTATAATAATGAATATATAAATAACGCCGTACTTTGCAATTATTGTACACGACAATTAACCCAGTATCTTAATAACAACAAATTATATTAGTAATTTTCAATTGACACTCCTGTAAAATTTCCTTTATTTGACTTATATAACTTTTCTTATGCATTAACGATATACATCCAGCAGGTAAAGCATTAATACGAAAATAATTTCATTCTACTGCAATGGTTTGCCTTTGTGGATGATCAAACACCGATGAAATTAATTTATTACACGGAATCGGAAATTAAATAATAATATGTATGATACGATTACTTTTTCAACCTAACAGGTTTTGGATCTCAACCAAATTCTATACACCGAATAGATTATTTTACACCATTTTACATCACTTTATAAAAATAACGATGATGTGTCTACCCAAATGTTTTTATACTATACGTGTAGCCAAACAAATGAATTTATTGTACGAGATATCTCGTCGATAGCATTATACGAATAAATCATGCTGACGAGATATCTCGTTCATTGTTATGAAATAGTTATACGATCTCAAAAACAGTGAATTAAAAATACGGTCTCTTAAACCGAGTATTACATTTACATTTAATAATTCCATAATTTCTGGGAGCCAAGGCGTTGAAGCGTGAATAATTACACGCATTCACACGCTACCTGAAGACAGAGAAAATCACTGTCCCGTCACGAAATCGCAGAAAAATACGTTTCGATCATCTGCCACGCGTTTTACTGCATGTGAACGATCGAAGGCGTTAATTGACGTTGATTGACTTCCGGGAAATATTCCCGAGCGCGGGGAATACATCCGCGCGGAAAATATAAAGCTACGGGGAGAATGAGAATATGTTGTTAGATGGTATTATTGGTGCGCATAGTAATGCAAAAATATTTTCCGAGTCGCGGCGTAAGGAGATCCGAGAGGCTTTCAAGAAAACGTGGAACGCAGTTGCCTTCGGGCGAGCCAGAAGAAATTCGATTTATACACGTCGCGACTGCTGCGCAGCACCGCGCTGGGTAAAACGAGTCTCGCAAAATAGATGTAAACCGCACGCGATGCAAGTGTTTTCGAATACAAGATAAAGCGTATCTTTCCATGAACAAGACGAAATGCCGGGACACTTTGGAAGCACAGGCTGCTCCGTTACGGAAACGTCGAAATTATACAGTCAATTTTTGTTACCCCACAAACTGGCCTATCGAATTTTTCATAAATATTTCTGTTCTCGTTAAATAAACTGATCTGGTTTTGACGTCCCTCGTTTTTTTTCCGGAATAAATTATACTGTTCGGTTATTTGTAAATAAATTTGTCCGAAACTTTATGATCTTTTTTCAATGCGAAATACATAACCGGAAAACCTAAGATGTAAATGTGAACTCGTAGATTTGAATAAACAAGATTACCCTGTTATTTAATCGATCTTTTACCACCGTGACAATTCGACAGCGATGAAAGTTAAATACGGTAAAACTGTCGAATCAGATCACCCAGATCTGGAAAATGGTTACGTGGTGCTTTTCCCGTCTTCTCTATCTCCTGGATCGTTTTCGACCATGGCTGTGAAACTTTTCAAGAACGCTGACTACACTCGCACCTTGTCTTCGATTTCGGATCCAACCGCAGTATGCGTCTACGAGAGAACACTGTGAGGAGGAAAACTTTATCGAAGTCGGACCTTCGAACCACATCATAGAGACAATACGTAAACGACAATCGAATCCGCGCTGATCGATGCGACGTTTAAAGTGTCATCGGGAGGCGAATAGGTTCCGAGAGGTTCGTGAACGATCCTTCATCGAGAAGACTGTGATTTCTTAGCAATTCAAATGCCTCCCGCCTTCCTCGACATCTCGAGATTTCGAATGTTCATTGAAATTTAATCGATGCATCAGAAACATTTATTTTTGGAAAAATTGATAGGAACGAAATTGTTACATCCGGATAAAATAAACGATTTTCCTTTTTGTATCGAACGATATTTTCTGGAAACGTAATTTGTGGTCTGACTTTTTTCTATTTCGGAAGGAAGAAATTCTGTCGCGAGGTGTAGTTAGATTTAGATAAAAGATCGATGTGTTGCACAGTCTTTATACATTTTTTAAACATATTTAAATACCGATAATCTTCTAAAAATATATAATTCTGTATTTAGTATGGACTTTCACAATTTTTCTACGTAACAATTGTAGGAGTGCACGAATCGCATGTGTGTTAAACTTGTTAAACTGTGTATGCGTGTGAAGTGAATTGCATGCGTGTTAAACTGTGCGTATGTGTGAAGTGAATTGCACGCGTTGTGTCGCGGTATAGCGACTGCACATCGTAAATAAAAGTATTTAACAATTAGTTGACGTTGGAACATTCGAGGGAAAAACTATAAAGGGACGTGTTCACGCGAAAAGAAACGATTTCTGTTTAAACGACTACACGCGAGACACGTTAACGAAATACAAACGCAAATTATGATTTAAAAGTTCCATGTAGTTTTATGTTTATTGTCCGAGATAATTGTTCAAAGTCGTGTGCTTTAAATTAATAAATCGTTTAATAATTGTTCAAATATCTTTACTATTACAGAATTGCTCGGCTGGCTCCTGCAGTTGAAGCAGAAAAAGTTGTCGAAGCTAGAAATTTTACGTATTTCAGAATTACATCTCTCAAAAAATCTTATCCCGCAAAATTAGTATTGCATAGTGTTACCAGACAAACTGTAAATCGAACTTACGCGAAACTCGTCGCGAGAAGGACGAGGCGCGAGATGTGTTTTGGGATTTTCGCACAGGTAACACCTTGCGCGGATAAATCTTGGCCAAGTGGCGAACCGTTGGCGTCTGCGTGGGCGTCGGGGTCGAGGTGTTGGAATTAGGTGCGCCGTTTCACGGCACAACGTCATAAACGCGAACACCACAGTGAACGGTCTCGATCGGCGTATAAACGGGTCATAGTCTGGCTTGTACTGGCAATTCAGTGCCCGCGACTCGGTCTATGGATGATCGATCAAAGTGAATTCGTCAATTCGATATTCAGACCCTCCTCTCCAAACCCCACCCACGTAAATCCGGCAGAATTAAACGGGATGTGCACTTTGAATCGCCACTTGCACCTGACACGAATCACCGGCAGCAATTACAATTCTTTTTTTCTCAAAATCTCCCACCAAGTTTCTCGCCCAGTGACCATACCCTGAATCCAAAACTGTGGACCTCTTGGCTGAGTACTCCATTTTTCACACGATTTTCAAATGCACGATAAAAAGGTTGAATGATTTTCCATTTCTGTTTGAAATTTAATTTTTAAGGCTGCTGGGTTAGTAGTTAAATATTTTATCCGGCACGTTTTATGCAGTTTTTTTGTCACTGAATCTTGTTTACAAATTTTTACTACGAGAAGCTAAGAGGTTAATGGAGTCTATTTCTTTTATAGCTCGGACGTTTTTTAGCTTCTTATTTTTACACGTTACTCTTGCAACACGCGCATTCTTTCGCTGCTCAACCACGTCTTGAAGTTTTCTTCACTCCGTTCCTGACAATAGTTGTGCATACCTTTGGTTTGTTTTATAGACACTAGCTTTCATTCATTCGACGCTGCTACCTGCAAATTTACTCTTCTCACGCCAGTTTCGCATTCCCTCATAATCTCACGCTACTTTCATACTCGCTTGTATCCTACACGTGTACTTCATTTTCTGCAATATTGATTTTTAAAATCATATGCCAACTTATTATTGACTTTTTCTAGAATATGCAAAGAGAATCTTGTACCTGTGCTGGGCTGTAATTCTATTTCTGTTGCAGATGTGAAATAAAAATGGCAGAATTCTGCGTTGTTTATCGAGCTTTATTCTCGGTTGAATTTTTCGAAAAATGTACTGGTACAAACTGCATTCGCAGCTTTGTTTGATATGGAACGTAACGATTGGTATACGCCATTTAATTTTTTGTTATAAATGTACAACTAACGCTGTTTAAAATGGATAAGCGTAACATGTTACGTTCGCTACCAACATTTATGCTGTTGCCTGTGTTTATCATTGAAATGTCTTATCAAATGAAACGCAGCGCTTTACGAAATATGAAACAATTTAGCAGAAGAAACTTATGAAGCCCTTAAATATTAATTTATTTAACTAAATCATAACGTTTTGACTGTCACGTACGTGTGGTGGCGAACGTGTTAACAAAGAAAATAAATTTTTATTTCGAGTTTGCAGCAATTCAGATAAAACGTTGTTATTGTATGTGAAGATCAATTGTCTATAAGTGTGTGAAAATAATTTTTAACATCTGCTGTCATTCTTTTTGTGAATGCTCCATCGCAAGACGACTGAACCTTTAAAAATAATTTCCATATACCAATAAGAGGACGAGTCTCGGAGGATTAATATAAGCTGTGGACGAAAATGCATTTTTCATCTCGACTGATTACAATGAGGGATTGTTTAAATGCCTGTAAATGAATTATCGCGAGCGGGAGGAAGAATTTAAAAGAAGGAGAGAATGTAAATGGAGTAAAGAAGACAAGAGACGAGAGAGAGAGAAAATGTAGGGGATGGCGACGCCGAGAAATGCGATAGAGAAAAGAAGGTGTGAGACAATCCTGTAAAATCGGGTTCCCAGGGCGTGCTTTCCTTTTACGCTCGCAACAATCATAGCTCCTCGAGAAAAACTATTCTAACTTTTCACGGGGCAAGCTCTCCAGAGAGAATCTCGACAGCGGCAGGTGCGCGAAGAAAAGGGAACGCGGGCTAAAGACGGACGGCAAGTTATTTGTGCGTTAAATCGTCGCCCCTACCCTTTCTCTGTTTTCTCAGTTTTCTCGGGCCGTGACACCCCCTTCACTGGATCCCCTGGACAATCGTATAAAAGTATATTGTGAGTAACGCGAGGGATAAACGGCAGAAGCGTTATTGAAACAGTATACACCCACTTCCTGAACCGCTCTTTCTCACTCTCGTTCTCCCTCTTCCTCGTTCTCGTTCCCGCTTCCTGAAACAACAACCTGTTCCGAAGGAAAGACTACAATCGTTCTTTTATCTTTTTCACTCGCCCGCATTGGAAAACACACTATCAGCTTTTCACCAGAGAACCAAACGGCTCTAGCCATACTTAACTCTAGCTCAGCGCTCTTGCGCTAGAGGGTATAATGATAAGGCACGCGGAATGTTTTCCGAAATAAGTGCTTTCTCTTGCTGTTCGCCTTTAAGCCGTATCGTAAGTGAAACGGAACGATTTCATCCAATATTTTTCGAAATTCAGAACTACAAATGATTATTTGTATGATTTTTATGGAAAATAAAAAATGTTCAATCTCTTAATAGATTGTAAATAATTTTACTGTTTCGCATTTGATGTATCCATTTTTTATCCATTTTTTAGACCCAGAATATCTGCAGTCTACTAATTTACCTTTTAAAAATAACAAGATCAGAGTGAAAACGTTGCACATTTACAAAGTAGGTACATCTGAATAAATAAGTATACCCAGTAACTGTGAAAACGTCTTCACAATCTGAGCAATTGCAAAATAAAGAATCTGAAATCAGTATTAATCAGTCATGCAAATTATGAACTGACACAAAATAATTTTGACACGAGCGAAACGATGATTGTCGGCACAAGTACTCGGTAGTGTATCGACATTATAAACACCATTGCATACGAAACAAAATGATTTAATTTTACTGGTAACGAGAAGTTCCATAAAATAAGCGAATGGCGCGCAAAATGTTAAAATGGAACAGAAATGATACCAGTATTCGCTTCGACGAAATTATACGACCGGCTGAGAATTGTCGAAAAAATTAAATGGCATTGTACGCGAAGAAGAATCATTTAATTGTAACGAGCACTTTAATGAATTAAGCGAATGGCATATCAGATTTTCAGTTTCAACGGGAATAGAGCTTCGGTTCGACGAAATTATAAGACACGCGGAAATATGTCTAAATGAAGCTTTAATATCGTATTGATGTGAAACATCATTTTCGAGATACAAGAAGTATTTAATTTAGAAAAATCCTTTCAGTTATGACACTGGCAAAATGACATAACAAAACTGCAATGAAAATATATGCAGAATTTCAGATCAATTATTATAATTTCTGTAAGAATTGGTAGAACGTCGGTAGGTGTAGAGCTAGGAAAATGAGATTCCTCTGAAGAAAAAGAAACAATATCGAAAGTGTATAAATACGTCACCAAACAACGTAACAATTCATGAATTCTTCTCAAGAGTGCTCGATAATAATTCATTATCAATTTCTTATAATCATTTCAAGAGTACACGTGGTAGTCGATGCAGCTGCCAGTGCAATGTGTGTGAACGAATAATTATTAGACTTCAGATCTTTGTGCAAAATGAAAATTGTTTGCATATATTGTAAGACACAGGAGCCAAATAGAAATTTACAACTTGCGTTTTTAAATTATGTTATTAAGCTAAAAGTAATACACCGATGTCCTCAAATCTTTTTAATATGTTCACTGCTTTATATTGTACATACCCATTTTTGTCATAAATGCATAAAATCAGCAATCTAATAATTCTCAATAAAAGTGTCTTGACAGTTCCTGTACTACCGAAATAAGAAGCAGAAAATAATAATTTCAATTAATTCTGGTGTCAAACCCGATAAAGAAGAAGTTGGTGTATATGGACCTTATTTTTCGTAAACGTGAATGTATGTATTGAGGGAGTAATACACGAACTATGTTATGCTTCGGGGAACAACGAAACAACTCTGAGATTCTTCCGGCACGTCCCATTGACGATTCGTGAAGAGAGACGACATAACAGTTTCGTTGGCTGCTGCCAACCCTACTGGGTGCAAGTCCCGGGGTAGTTTTCGGCTCCCTTTCGTTCAGAGCTGGGTTCATCGGATTCAATCGAGTCGAAAGATATGCGGGTTTCAACCCCGTTTCTATGTCGTGTGTCGTGTGTACCACCCTCGCCGCGGGACGAAATGTTGCGTCAAAGTGTTGCTATTATACAATTGAGCGGAATGTCATGAATAATACAAGCCCGGGCACGGGGCGCGAGCTAAACGCCGGATTTGCAATTCAAAGGAAAAGAATCTCCGTCCTCGAAAGAATTACTTATCCGTTTCGGCTCGGGACGGCTTAACAATTAGCCACCGTGCAATTAAAAACCTAAGACACCCCCTCGACGGAAATCGGAAGCGATGAACGCTCCTGCCTGGGAAAATCCTGGCGCTTTATCTACCGGAAACTTATTAGCACGTTCGCTGTCGCCGTTTGTTACAACCAGTCTCCGTCGTTACCATTAGACTGCGAACTTTCATGGAAAATAATAATTATCTGTGTTGATTTCAAGATACAGGAGTTACGTAGATACTTGTTGCAAATAATTCACCAGCATCTTCAACCACTGCCAGATGTTAAGAAGTTCTTCCAAATTTTCTGGAGTATTTTTGTTTATATTTCACAGACTATTTAATAATTGTTTTATGCGTGTATATTAATCTGATATTATTTAATCAATGAAATCATCTGATTGAAACTTTGGAAACTAGATGTGTTGCGTCGTGCACGGTTTAATCTCCAGGGAGTAAACGGTGAGATCACGTTAACGTTGAAACTGGGAGCCAAAGATTAATTCGCGGGACCCTAAGAGGAAATTCTGTGCAGCCAATCGAAACATTGATTTTTCTTTCGTATTTTTTTACGATTTAGATATTCTCTGAATCCGAATAATGATATTTTTCAATTTGTCTAACTCTCATTTTCCGTTTTATTTCCCTACAATGGTGTTCCAATTTAACTGAAATATACGACTGCGAATGAAACTCAAGTGGCCAAATTAAAGTTCAAAAGAAAACAGAGTGCAATCAGCGAGAGACCGTTTCGCTATTTTTAGAACCTATATGAACATGGGAAACCGTTTAAAAAAATATGGAAATGGTCGTTAGCGCACCTGTCCTCGAACGACCAACAAAAATAGGCCGAGGGGACGTTTCAACTATCTTCGATAAGCGTATAGCAGCATTAAAAATTAGTTCACGTATCAGAAATACATAAGGAACCGAGGGCCACGGCAGAGTTAATTCGCAAAGTCTCGGAGTGGCATTGCGGCGACGACTTACCAAAAGAAATGATAAAACAGAATAGTATGGGAAGAAGAGGAGACATCGCTTTTCCTCGACGAGGCTCTTTCACATATTGATATACTATCTCGCACGCATCTCCCAGCGTTCCGTCGAGTGTCTCGCATCCAGTTCTATCTCCTAGCGTTTCTTCGAAACGTCGCAGCAGCGTAGCATTTCCCACGATCCTTGCTAATCTCTTCAAGTTGAGAAACCAGTTCTTCCTCGTTCGACGACACGATAGCACTGTTTCACTAGTTTCATGGAAAACCCGAACAAACAAGTAGCGCACTGTGTCACGGCGAGAACTACGATATTTCCCGGGGAAAGGGAGCGTTAACGAACGCGATTAACGGCAGTAGTGTTTCGTTTCGTTGGCAATGGTAGATTGGCAATGGCGTTAGTTCGTGTAAATCGGGGATGGAACGACCACGGGGATAGAGACGACGGCGTTGAGCAAAGACAGTGGCAGACGAAGACGACGTCAGAGGAAAGGTGGACGCTTTTATACCTCTGGTCGCACTGACGACCGCAAAGTCGTTCGCGATGCATTAGTCGGGACTCGTTAAAATAATTTCCTCGACGCTCCAGACGTTTCATCGATCATTCTTCATCGCGCATTTTCTCGCGAACCCGTGCATCCCCGGCCGCTGCATTCTTCCGGATCCCCGCCACGTCGGTTCCGTTCGCTCCTTCTGCCCGCTAATCGTCTTCGAACTGCATAATGCTGTAACCTTTCAACCTTCGACGATACAGGCTAATCCCTCTTTCAGGTTCCCGATCTCCTTAAACTTTTCCACATCGATCACGGACGAGTACCCCTCAAACGCAAACCAATCCGACCTACCAACGATCTACAGCAAACTTCCTTGTCTCACGGAATCCAGCGGGCTGTAAAAGAGGATCCAGGACCACGAACGTCCAGCGATTGTTTGACTGTAACATCCCATAAAACCTCCTTGTTTCCTCTCTCTCTTTCTCTCTTTCGATGCACCACTCTACTGTCCTCTCGACACCGGTTTTCCTGGCATGCGTCCGTCAATGACACCGTGCACACCGAATTCGACACTCGAACCGTGAAACTTTACGTCCCTTTTGCTTTTATGCGGAGTCACTGACATCATTCCGTTCTTTCCGGAGAGTGGGTCGCGAAACTTTCCTCTTCGGCCGTCGCTCTGCAGTGTTCGGTTTCAGGAACGAGGTGCACAAGTCGATTGTATCGAGGCGTGCTCGATGTTCCGACAGGATGCGGTGCCAAGTTCGATCGGTCACCCAGTTTCGGTACGTCGCCGACCCGTGCGTGCACCTCTCGATCTTCCGGAAACTTAATTTGGGACAGAAGTCCGAGGAAAGTTGAAGAATCTTTGAGCAGAATCGGACGCCTTTGGATCCTCTCGATCTTTTAGGCTACAATTTAAACCTTAAGATCTCCAGAAGAACCCTAAAGTTTCGCTTTTGATCAAACACGACAGGGTTCGGTTTAATCTCATCGATCGAACAACGTTTTCTAGAGACTTAACAGGCCAGGTTCGGTGACCTGCTTCTCGATCTCCTGGAGGAATTTAGACTAGGTTTCGATTTCCACCAAACTCGACAAGGCTCGAACGTCTTCCCTTTCAGCTACATAACATCCCAAGACTCCGGGAATATTATGCCAGTCTAATTTAGATCGAGTTGAAGCTCCAGTAAACCTCAACAGCCTCGGATGTCTTTCAGATCCTACGATTGAGTTTCGCGAGCCGAATAGCGTCGTGAAATCTGATTCTCGGGGAACGATGCAAAATCTTCCGACGAACCTCGAGAACAGCTTTTCCAACTTTTCCGTGCTTTCGTTGGGGAAAGTAATCTAACTCGTCTGTGAATTTGATTCAAATTCTCAGCTTATGTAGAATCGTTTTAAATGGCAGCTTTTGTTGCGTCTTCTTTGCGAGGATCTAACCGGGTAGCGAAACTCGCGGGACGATATAGATCACGTTTAGACTTTCAAGGTCTTTAGAATCTTGTGATTCAGTTTCACAAGTTGAGCGACATCGTGAAGCGGGTTTTAAAAACCGTAAACGTTGTCAACAGCTAGGATCCGAGTAATAGGTCTCGAACGATCCACAGGGAACCCAATTTAGATCGAGTCGAGGCTTCTCGCTTCTATAGAATCTCGCGATTCAGCTCCGCAATTTCAAAACCTTGCGACGAACGTTAACGGTAGCTTCTGTTGTATCTTCGCTAATAGGATCCAGCTTATAATACCGCAAAGACTTCTGAAGACGCGATTTGGATCAAATTCAGGCTCCGAACGTCTTTAAAATCCCGTTACGGAGCTTCACAATCCGAACAGCGGACAACTGGAGCAAAGCAGCGAAACGATGGAAGATCTTACAACGATTCCCAACAACGGTTCTTTATGCTCTATCCTTATCTTCGTAACGAGACAGGATCTTTCGGGAAATGCAGCTTAGTCGAGATTCAGTGGTGCACCGTCTTCAAAACCCCAGGATCGAGCAGCATCAGCCGGTTCCGATAGACTGTCAACGGCTTCGAGGGAAATTGCTGCGGTGAATCGTCGCAGCTTACGATTTCCCGGTGGCTGGTAGATCGATCTCGATTCTTGCGGCGGGCAGCAAGCGTCCCGCTGACCGAGTGCGACCGCGATTACGCTGTCCGAGATAAGCGTCGGCGGTTCGCCGCGGACTCGTGTCGATTGTGTTCGCGGGCCGATCGAAGACGACTAAGCCAGCGTCAGTGGCAGTGGCAGCGGGTTGTCCTCTTGAGCAGGGTTTGCCATCGATCCTCGTTCGACGAGATCGCGCGATTCACCGGTTACGTCACAACACATCCCTGGCACGCTTTGCACTTTGTCGAAGAAAACGATGACGAAGACGAAGCTGAAGAAGCCGACGAAGAGGAAGTAAGCTCCGTAAATCGAATGGAGGGGAATCCAGGTTGGTTTTGGAAGGAGTCGGAGAATGTTAAGAGGAGAGCTCGTCATCGACGGTGCTCTCGAACGTTTCGACGGAACGCGCGCGACGCGACGGCGGTGGCGGAAGGTCGCGGCTCTTTCGAAACGACGATGCTCCCGCGTCAAGGATAGCCGAGGGACTACATTGCGCTCGCGCCGCTCGGGTTTCGAGCACGCAGCCGCCCCGTGCAGCCTCTCCGAACTCCGCTCCCAGAGACCGCTATACAACCCTCGTCCGTGTCTACTTTTTCGAACGATGTTTGTGTTGGTGCGAACGCGCCGGCGCACCTTCGCGCAACCACCTTGCCCCGCGTACCTACACCTTTTTCTTCTATGTGTACGTATATCAGCCCGTACCCGTATACCCGTATAGTTGCATACCCGCGCACCCACACCCTCGGGTCTCCTTTTTCTACATCGCCTTCTCCTTCGCCGTGCATCTTTTCTCTTTCTTTCGTTCGCTGTGTTCTAGTCCCTTTTTCTTCCTAGCTGCCTCTCTCTTTCTCTGGCTCTGTCTTCGCTCGGGCATCTTTTCTCCGTCCGCACGTTCCTTCGTCCTTCTACTTCTCTCCTCTACCGGTGCGCATTCAACCTTGCATTTCACCTTCTCCTTATTCTTCTGATTCGCCTTCCGCCTCGCTCGCCTATTCTGTTTCGGCTCCTTCCGCTTTTTCTTCGAGACCGACGGTCCGTTGCTGTCGGGACGCACTTTCAGTGCATCCATCTCTGTAGATCGCGATGCTAATGACCAACGAGATCGAGATTTGTACCCGGGAATCGTCTGATACCGTGGAACCAATTCGATCGAAAGCTGACGATTCCGTGTGCTAAATGCGCATTTATCGTGGAACTGCGGAGGATGCGGTTCGATAAGCTGATCAAAAAGTCGATTCTAGAATGCAGTATTGATACTTTCACAAACTGTTGAAGACTGCGGATTTTTATAAAAATTGTTTCCGTTAACGCATCACCTACCAGTGTTCATTTTTTTTAAAAGCACATGGTTGAAGACGTTTTAGTGGAATTTTTAACCACTGAACCAACGAATAACATGAAATGCACGCATGCTTTCTCAGATCGCTGTGACCCGTATCTTGCGATCAGTGTTTTCAGTATGCATAGGAAATAAGCCACCTCAGTGCTCCTTTTTTCAGAATCTATTGCGGCTATCGGCTCCATATTTTCAAAAATTCCATCATGCTAGGTGTGCATTCTAATCAACGAAAATCTTGAAATACTAAATAGAAAGAAATGTACAATCCTGTCAATCCGTGGCCTTGCTTGCACTCTTCAACCCAGACGCTTCCATTCAGCTTGATTTTCGAAAAAGTCTTTGGCAAAAATACGCGTCGCTCTTGGTGCTAAAATCACACAAAATTTCAACTCGATCGATCAAACGGTTACTGAGAAAAAGCCACACGAAGTTGGCACAATTTCTATGTCTGGAGAAATGCCCACTTGAAACGAGACACCCTGTATATTTAGCGTTACTCAAGAATCAATTAAATAATTTTTACAGGCCATTCCCTCGGCGCAGAGTAGAATTATATTAGAATATAGAGACGCATAAAATGCTAGATAATGCTTATCTCACTGTTTTATAGGGTTCATTAACCCTTGCATTGCGAAAAGTGCACGTATACGCCCTCGTAAGGCTATTAGTATACGTGTACCAAAGGCGTGTATACACTCCAGAAGTTTTAGTGGGTATATCACATTAAAGCTTTCATTAAACTAACGTAACTGCGTGTAAAATGCTTTCTTGTTCCTAACATTGCGATTCTTACCTTCGCTGCAGCTATAATTTAATTCTGAATTACTTTAGCCAGCTGCAACAATTACCATACGAATGTCGTATAGAAAGATTTTACATTCAAATTTTTTCATTATTTCGATGAAAAACTGCTTCCACTTGTTTGTCAATGTCCCATATGCCGCGACGTTTATAGCTCAGAACCTATTCTTTGTGATCCGAGTAATGTTCTTCTAGATCCTCGATCCTTCACACAGTGTCTCGACGCATCAGAGAAATTTTTTCCCTCGATACTTCAGCTGAGCTTGCGAAGGATTTTGCGGGCTTTATCGCCGCCTCGTTCTTCGACAGTCACTTCCAGACGCCATTGTCCGAGGGCGTTTCACGTAGTTAATGGAATTCATTAATTCTATCTGGCAGAATGGCCATTTCGTTATTCTTATTTAAAGATGGATTGTTCGAATGTCCGCCAGACACGGCATCCATTAACGCCGACCCTTTTTACCTCGAACTTAGCTGCTAGAATTTCTGCTAACGTTTCCACGCGTTTACAGTCACGCCGCACCATTCTTTTGCGATCCATAGATCAACGGAACGGCGAACTCTCGAATAATCTATTCGTTCCCTTTGCACTCGACTGTCTCCTCGTAGGAGACCTCGTAAATCTAGCAATTTTAGCAATTGTAATAGATGGGCCGGCCCGGTGTTTCGAAATAAGAAATTATTTCACATTGCTTTATAAAAATCTGAAGAACATGTCTATTCAAATTGTTAGCCATTTTTTTTTTGGCCGAAAGCAACTGAGTTCCGCGAAAAAGCTAGTAGTGAAGGTGCATATTATGGTGCAGCTAGTCAAAAAAAGAAATGTAAGCTCCTTTCGTGCTTTCTCGCACGTTCATAAATGGATCCGAGCTGTTAGACTATCCGAGAAAAATCTTCGAGCACAAAGAATTTTAGTCTGCGACGAGTAAAAAATGTTGACTTTTGTAGGAATAGGTTAGCTTACTTACACTTTGTGTTTGTAAATATATGTATATTTGTATAGATAATATAAACTGTGGTAACAATATAACAAGTTGTTAGAAGTTTTACTTTGCGTAGCACATCAACTTTTTACTCTTAACTCATCAACGTTTAAACCTGATCTGCTCGTTCACATGTCTCGCTTTACAGACCAACGGACTATACGCTTACGCGCATGCGCACTAGAACACACGCTGTGGAAGGTGTCTGATCCAACATCCTCTTCCACATTTCTCAGCGTGTATCCCTCACTCGTGGATCTCACTCATACATTCACACACGGTGAGGAAGGTGTCTGATGCTTCAACGTCCTCTTCCACCTTTCTCAACGTGTATCTTTGGTTTTAGCTCTTACCCATTTAAGTGACTCATACATTCCTTAAATCTAATTTCGCTTTGTACTTTAGTGAGTATGTCTGCTATTTGCTCTCCCGTTGGACAGTACTTTATTATTAAATTCTTTTCCTTTACCTGTTCGTGAATAAAGTGGTATCTCACGTCTATGTGTTTCGATCGTTTGTGTATCACACCAGTCTTGATGAGGTTAATTGCACTCTGATTGTCTATATTTAATGTCACGCAAATTTCTGTTTTTAGTAACTCATTTAATAAATTTCTCAAATATATTAATTCTTTACAGCAATCAGCCGCAGCTATATACTCCGCTTCTGCGGTTGATAATGCTACTATCGGTTGTTTCTTTGAACACCAGGCTACTGGACCTCCGCAATAAAAGATCACATAGCCTGATGTGCTTTTTCTAGAGTCTATGTCTCCCGCGAAATCTGAATCACAAAATGCAATTAACTCATCCACATTCGCTCTTTCATTATACTCTATTCCTAAATCTCTAGTTACATTTAAATATCTGAAAATATGTTTTACATCATTTACTCGACGCTTTGTATGTTGTGTTACATATCTACTGCATACGTTTACCGCATAGGCGATGTCCGGTCTAGTTTTGTTGGACAGATACAGCAGATTTCCTACGGCTTCCCTATACGGATATTCCTTATCTATTTCCTCTTCGTCTGTATCATTGCCTTTGCTCATTGGAGTTTTTGCTGGCCTGCTCTCACTCATGTTAAATTGATCCAACATCTTTTTTGCGAATGTTCGTTGAGTGAGTTTCAGCCTTCCATCTGCCCTGTTTATTTCCATGCCTAAAAATAATTTTGGTTCGAAATTAAATGTGGTTGCGAACTCCAGTTGTAATTCTTCCATCAACTGCTTGATTTCTTCTTTGTTTTCTCCTATTATTATGCCATCATCCACGTAGATGGCAAGGAACATTGTACCTGTTGAATTTCTAAACATGCACTGTTCAGACTGCAATGGTTTCATACCGTGATTTTTTAGAACTTTTGACAGTTTATTGTTCCAGTTTAGTGGAGCCTGCTTTAAACCATAAAGAGATTTATTAAGTTTACAAATTTTATCTTTTATACCATAGCCCTCCGGTGGAAACATGTATATTGTTTCTTCCAGTTCCCCATACAAAAAAGCAGTTTTAACGTCAAGTGATGCTATATTATAATTTCTCCTGGAAGCTAGTGCTAAGAGAATTCGCAAAGCATTGATATTTACGACTGGACTAAAAACTTCAAAGAAATCTATTCCTGGTCTTTCTTCACAACCCCTCACTACCAAACGAGCCTTATACGTACCATTATCCTTTATTTTGAATACCCATTTGGAAGTTAGCGGTCTGTTGTTTACATCCTCGGGATTTACCAGTTCCCAAGTTTTGTTTCTTTTTAGTGACTCTTTTTCTTCTTCAATAGCCCTTTTCCAAAAAACTCTGTCTGGTCCTGACATTGCTTCCGTATATGTCAGCAGGGCACAGGTTCCGAATCTTTCGGGTGGTCGTTTTTGTCTTTCTGATCTTCTCAGGGATGGTTTTTCTTCTTCAGCTTCTTCTTTCTTGTTCTCTTCTGTTTTCCTGTCCTCTTCTAATCTCTTATCGTTTTCTAGTCTTTTATTCTCATTTAGTTTCTTGTTCTCTTCTGATCTCGTATCCTTCTTTACTTTTACAGTTTTGTCATCCTCGTCGTTTGACAGCAGGATCTGATTTGTTTTGGTGCAGCTTGCATTCACTTCTTTATTTTTACCAAATTTAACATCTCTGGCTATATATATTCTTTGTCTCTCTGGATCCCACAGTCTGTATCCATGTGGTGCATAGCCTAGAAAAATGCCTTTTTTTCCTCTGTGGTCTAACTTTTTTTGTGGACCCAGTATTTTTGCATAGACTTCAGTGCCAAAAACTTGTAGATTTGTTAGGTTAGGTGTCACTCCAGTTAATTTTTCTATGGGCGTTACATCTACTGTTTTGGTATGACTTCTGTTAATTAAATATACTGCTGTGAGGACTGCTTCTCCCCATATTATTTTCTTTAACTTTGCATCTTCCAGCATTGCTCTTGCTTTTTCCATTATTGTGCGATTCATTCGTTCTGCTGTTCCATTCAGCTGTGGAGTGTACGGAACAGAGCAATCCAACGTTATTCCTTCTTCAAGGCACCAGTTTTTTAAATTGTTATTTATATATTCACCTCCATTGTCACATCTGATTTTGGCCACTTTATTGCTCATTTTCCTTTCCAGCCTTTTTATGTGAAATTTTACGAGACCTGCAACTTCGAATTTGTTTTGTATTAGGCTTACCTCAGTGTAATGAGTGTAGTCATCAATCAGTGTTACGAAGTATCTTTTATTATCCCATGTGCTTGGATTTATCGGACCACACACATCCGTGTGTATGATTTCCAGCGGTCTGCTGGCTCTTGTCCGTTCTGTTTTGAAAGGCAATCTTGTTTGCCTTGTCTTAATGCAGGTTTCACAGTCTTCTATTTCATTTAACATCTCCTTAGAGATGTTCATTCCTTCTGATTTAGTCATTAGTTTTCGCATTCCTGTGGCGCTCAGATGTCCCAGTTTTCTGTGCCAATCTTCTGTTGTATCAATTTTAAGAACTGCATATGTTTTTTCTGACACCGGTTTCTTTGACTTGAAATCTATTGTATATAGACCTTGTTCTGTTTTTGTTCCTTCTAAGACTTTGTTTTCGTTCACAAAAACTTTTACCTTTTCCTTTGTGAACAATACATCACCTCCTTTTTCTGTGATTGCATTTACTGATAGTAAGTTTGTGCTCAGATTTGGAACGTGCATGATTTCAGTCAGTGTACATTCATCAAATGTTATACTTCCCACCTTTTCTGCTTTTATAAATTCTGATTTCTTGGCGGTCCCTACCTCCAAGTTTATAGCTTTTACAGAGCGGAGCTGTTCTTCACAGTTGGTCATGTGTGAGGTTGTTCCTGAGTCAACTACCCATGTCGCACTTTCTGATTTGGTTGCGGCCAGAAACGACACTGGTTGCTGTCTATTCTTTCTGTGCTTGTCTTTGAAATAACAGTCCCTCTCCACATGGTTCTGTTTTTTACAAATTGTGCATTCTCTCCTGACTTTATTAGTATCTCCCCTCTGGTTGCACATTTTTGCTGCATGTCCCATCTTACCGCAGCTGAAACATTTTAACGTTGTGTAATTTGTTACCTTTTTGCAGAACTGTGCAATATGGCCCTTTTCTTTGCACTTGTAACATTGTACTTCTGTTGACTTGAATGCAACAGCTCCTTCGGCTTCACTGCTTTCCTTATTTCTTTGCTCTTCTGCCAAGAGCCTAGCTGTTAAGTTTTCTAGCGTTTTACTTTCATTTGCTGCTGATTCCCAAGCCGTTACGAAATGTTTAAACTGATCAGGCAGCGTGGACAGAATTTTACTTATCAACATACTGTCACTGATATTCTCTTTTAACTCTTTCAACTTACACGCTATATTACGCATTTTTGCAATATGCGACGCAATGTCGCTGTTTTTATCATAACAGCACATAAAGAAATCTTGCATTAACTTGCACTTTTGTTGAGCGGAATCTCGTTGAAAGATCACACAGAGTTTCTCCCACATATCTTTAGCTGTCTTGCAATCTATTACATGCAAGAGAGGTTTTCTGTCCACTGTAGACACTATGACTTTTTGTGCCTGGGCGTCTTTCCTATCCCAGTCTTCAATCTTCACCTCTTCCTTATTGCACGTGGCCACACGATATAAGTCGTGCGCCTTTAGTATTATTGAGACTTGGAATTTCCACATTTGAAAATCTTCTAATTCTACCAACTTCTGCACGTTGCTTAAGTCTTCGACAACATATTTCGCCATCTCACTTAATATTTTTTTAGTCAATCTCGATTCCTTTTTTAACAAGCTAACCTTCAATTTGCCACGTGGACTGGGCCCATAACCTGTTGACTTTTGTAGGAATAGGTTAGCTTACTTACACTTTGTGTTTGTAAATATATGTATATTTGTATAGATAATATAAACTGTGGTAACAATATAACAAGTTGTTAGAAGTTTTACTTTGCGTAGCACATCAACTTTTTACTCTTAACTCATCAACGTTTAAACCTGATCTGCTCGTTCACATGTCTCGCTTTACAGACCAACGGACTATACGCTTACGCGCATGCGCACTAGAACACACGCTGTGGAAGGTGTCTGATCCAACAAAAAAATCATGATTGCCCTGTTCGAAGGGATTTAGCCTTTCATGGAGAGGAACGTTAAAACGTCCGGGACGTTGATTATAAAATACGTACGATTTCCTGTGCCGGAGAAACGCGCTCGGGCGCCTTGTCGAGGACGAAATTAGTCTATCTTCCAGTTTAATCTCGGCCATCTAATTTTCGAAGCCCTCGTTGCTTAACAATATCTGTCCTCGTAGTACGCGGGGTCTAGTCGGGTTCGTATCAGTTAATTAATTCATCGCAGAAGTCTCGTCCCGTTGTAGGGTGGCGATGAGGTTAATTACCTGACGGAACAGAAGTTTAAGAGGCCTCCGGTGGCTCGGCACGGGGATCACCGAACGTCTTTACGAGTTTGTCATCGGCGGCCGCGTCTCCGTCGAGCATCGCGGCTATTTGAATCGCTATCGACTCGCCTAGTTGAGCAGGTTCTGCAATTTTCATAGCGTTTACCGTTACGGTCAGCTTCTCCTCCGATGAAATTCACTGCTGAACTGTGTATACATATTCTCTGCGGCGCGGCGCGGCGCGGCAAACCGATGGTCTGGGGGGTAGAGCTTTCGAGATGCACCGACTCAAAGATTCCAACGTTGATCCCGATCTTCCACGAGCTCTAAGAAAACACAAATTTTAACTTAGATCTTCACGTCTGAATAGCAAATAGGCGGTTCTTATTCTGCTGTATCCGTATCTTCAGTCGAATTTTCAATTTTAAACATTTTCTCTACTTGTACAGTAGGAACAATATCAATACATTTTGCATGGAAAGGTTCTACAGACTCTTGTAAACATAAATCATTTGTACGGTAATTATAATTTTCTTGGACACTTGTAATCTTCGAGAATTTGCCCTGGCTGTCTTAATGGTTCTAACGTAGAAAGATTCTGCACACACTCTTAAATACAACAATTTGTTATTTCATGATACCGAAAACGTTTATACGCGTCTAAGAATTATTGAAACTCGCGAGACGCATAAACGAAACAATTTTCTTGGCTAATCCCGTTTGAAGATCGAGAAAGCCAAAATCAAACTGTACCGAATGATGGAGCAGACTTGCAGAGACAGATTTCGTGACAGCTTCCTCAATATTCCTCACGTAGAAAGATTTTGCACATACTCTTAAATACAACAATGTGTTATTTCATGATGCCGTAAACGTCTATACGCGTCTAAGAATGATTGAAACTCGCGAGACGCATCAACGAAACAATTTTCTTGGGTAATCCCGTTTGAAGATCGAGAAAGCCAAAATCAAACTGTACAGCGTGATAGAGCAGACATTCTTCCGTCAGCAGAGAAACGCTTAGTTGCAGAATCTGCCTCTGATCAGCAAAATAAAGCAGCGCGTCGCGAGGATCGCGACGATTCCCGACAAAGCAAGAACACTCGGTTAAACTCCACCGCTATTCACTGCCTATAATTCGACGAAAGGTTCAAATGCTCGGAGAACTGGAACGCGCGAATATAGCTATTGACCTCTCCCTTTCTGTCTCATCGGCAGCCGCCGTGGCCCATCTTCTAGCTCTGAACGATGGAGCACGGTAACATCATCCTATTCTCCCGTTTCGCAATCGAACCTAGTCGTTAGAAACATTCGGGATCATTCCGCCGCGCTTCCCACTCAAATATGGATCGGATCCGGTAATTTATCCTGGCAAACTTTTAATTACATAAACGTATCGTAGAATAGAAATTTCATTGACGAATACGTAGGCATTTTGTACAGGAAAGCGACTGAACCTTTCACATTGGGTTTTCACACATATTCATTGGCATTTGACGTGCCCGTGAGATTTTTTTCAAGTATGAATAATGAATATTGCACGAGTTATATATTTTTCTGTAGAGCATGTTTTGAAAAAAGGAGTCGACGGTCTTTCTACAGAAACAAAAAAGAAATTAAGTTGCTTATTAGTTGGTATGAATGCAATTATATATAAACATTGACTACTTACAAAATTGCGGCATCGTGAAGTGAAATTACCGAAAAGAAAAATCGATTTTTCGAGGATGAAAAACATTCTTCTTTCCGAACAGGAAATTGCTATAGAATGGACTGGCGAGAGAGGGTGTGTGTGTGTGTGTGTGTGGGTATGCGTGTGCTGTATCGACTGAATTGCATCGCTAGTTTTGGAACTGACGTAAGTGCTTCCGTTCACAAATGGACGCGACCGCGTAATAGCAAAGCTGACAAACGCTCGACGCCCTTCGCCAAAGCCGTCAGGTATTCAAATTTCATCGAGATCGACGCGTTCGTTCAGCTAATCGTATTCGATTGCGATAGAGCAGCCTGGTTGCGTTAGTCTAAGCGAGTCATCCTGGAAATGGATTCTTGTTTCCGCCGGTAAAAGCCCACCGCAAAAATATCCTAACGAAATTACATCAAATTACATTATCCAACTTTTAACTTCTGCTTTTAATCTTCGAGGATCAATAAGAAGTTCTTCTTATCGTAAAACCGTTTTCCTTCGTTAGCCGAAATTTTACGAAGATTTTAAGATTGAAGAAAAAATTTTCAACTTCCTGAATATTGTCGAGGAGTCTCGTTCAGAGGATTATTCGGCATACCCGTCCAAATATAACAGTACACTTTTTCGTGACGTTATGCATACTTGAAAATGTTCAAATTGTGACCGAAGTAACAGTATACGTGCAGCAAAGCAAACGACGTCAGTAGAATCGGGTTCGTAACAAATACGGGTATGTTATCGTTCGGTTGAAAAGATTCACGGTCTCGTTGAGAATTTGCTGATGTTTCGTTCCGTGGATAAGCATAGATCGCGTAGAAAATTGATGCAGCAGTTTTACATGGGATGCGAAATTATGCCCATCGGTTTCTCCGAACGGTCCGCTCCGCTGGCTCCGGTAAGTACATCTGTGCCCCTATGTACGACGACGGCAACGGATACAAATGATTCGCTGCTACCTCGGTAACGGTTATCACGCATCTCGATCCACCGTCTACGAATCGCTACACGACTCGAGCCACTGCTATCCGTAGACTCTGCACGCCAGAAACAAAACGCGCTCGTATATAATCTCGCAGCTTTCTGGTTCGTACCAATTTCATGCTCGAAGAATGTAACCCCGAGTACGATGGAATTTGCTCGTCGTTCTGTCGGGGAAAAAATTTGCACGGGTCACGGGACTGTTTGCGATACAGCCATGAACGTCTCCACGTTCTCCAAATCAATTTTCAGTCGCTTTAACCCTCGGGTAGCGGACCTTCTTCGCTATAAAATGATACGTCACTACAAAGATGTGCGCTATAAAAATTTTCTATAAAATTCACCTTGCTCAATCACCGTTTACAGATTTAATTATCAATTTTATGAAACTTATTTTTCAAGATACAGCAGGACCTCGATTAAAATTTTCTTCGTTCGATTCAATATTGTTCTTGATTCTCTGGATAACGAGAATAGAGCACACAAATATATTAATGTCGTAATAGCAAATACAACATTACATAATCAGTATTCAAGATTTACCTTTAACCCCTTGCTGTACCATTTTATTTAGAGTTACAAGGAGTAAAACACCTTTATCCCCAAAAATGTCGCGGAAGGAAAAAGAAAATTTATAAATCAAACAAATAATTTATAAGTCAAACAAATAACATTCGCATTTGTTAGACTTTGTCAACACGTTCGTGACGAGTCTGACTTGTTAAAATACGGCAAAGGGTTGAAAGAATCGCAATAGTTTTTGTCACAGTCTTATCGAATATTATTTTAAAAATTGCGGTGGGCTGCATTGAGCAACTTTCTTGAAAAGAGTAAAATTGTGAGATATCAGCGGATGACCTTGAGCCACGAGCCTCTTTAAAAGAACCCTCAAAGTTTCGAACGGTTCGCGAAACCGAATGATTCGAACCCCTCGAGGGTTGCAATTGCGCTGGCGGCGGCTGATCGATAGAATATTAATCGCTCGCGCGCGCGCACAACGACGGAGAGATCGCAGTCGATTCACTCTCGTTACGATTCTTGTTTACAGTACTGGACCGCGTAATATTTTAGTTGTCGCGGTGCATTCATTTGTCGCTGGTCACGCTACGATAACAAAAATAAATCGAGCCTCGCATTGGTCGCTCGCATCGAATTTGCGGAAACGCCATTGTTCGTGCTAGTTTCGGATGCAATGTATGCGACTTTCTGTGCAACTCGCTCGATCAAATGTGTACTGCGTTGTAGTACCATACTTTTCGGTTGCTTTTTCTATTTCGAGAGGAACTTTCGAAAGAAGAATCAAATGCTATTTCAGCGTTTCAAACATACAGGGTGTCCCAAAACTAGTGTAGGAGCGGATAATGGGAGGTTCCTTGGGTCATTTGAAGCGACATTTTTCTTTGCAAAAATGGCGTCCGCGGCTTTGTTTAAGAGTTATTAACGAAAAACACGGACCAATCAGAGCGCGATCCAGACATGCGATGGCATGTTCGGCCAATTGTCAGTTGGCGCATCGGGCCGACTATGCTAACTCCCGTCTAGGTCGCGTTCTGATTGGTCCGTGTTTCTCGTTAATAACTCTTAAATAAATCCGCGGACGCCATTATTGCAAAGAAAAATGTCGCTTCAAATGACCCAAGGAACCTCCCATTTTCCGCTCCTACAATAGTTTTGGGACACCCTGTATATTGGTGTCACCCCTTCAAGCGTACTTAATATAGAAGACTTATAGTCTCTGCAGAATTTTTCAAGTCACTACAATGTGACTCTAATAAAACTACCATGCACTCTTTTCTATATCCTACAACTTTCGCCTGAAACACGTCTTCGTATCACCTATAATTGCCACCTTACATTTCAATTGTAACCTCTGCAGACGTTTTCGAGGTCACTTCGATGTCACACTAATAAAATCGTCATGCACTCTTTTCCGTATTCTACAACTTTCGTTTGAAACGTTTTTATTCGCCTATAGTTTTCGAGTGATGGAATTTCGTCGAGCGTAAGGGTTTTCCTTCAGATAATGCGAAGCTTTGCGCGAGCGCGGGCCAATAAAATATGAATCGAGCTCCGATTTGCCACGATCGAAAGCCAGAGAGTCGAATCGAGTCGCGACGCGTCGATAGAAACACCTTTAGCTTGTGACAGGTGGGTGAAACGAGAGCGTACACCGTCTTTGCAACTGATTCCGCGGTACTACGGGGAACGTAATCCACGGAAATCCTGGTTTGAATACTGCCAGGATCATACGTACTGCCTTGCGAGTTATAGCCTTTGTCTCCTTGCACATACGTTCCGACGGCGCGGCGTGCTTTCAATCGAAACTAAGAGGCGAGGATCTGAACTCGAGCTGTGCGTGCTTTCGAATTAGACCTGGGAAGCAAATAAACCATCACAACAAAACGAAATGGTGTCGTTACGAAAGATCGATTTTATGC
This sequence comes from Lasioglossum villosulum, assembly GCA_963971365.1. Lineage (NCBI taxonomy): Eukaryota > Metazoa > Arthropoda > Insecta > Hymenoptera > Halictidae > Lasioglossum > Lasioglossum villosulum. The sequence goes on from OZ020497.1 coordinate 7,835,320, forward strand.
AAAATAACAATTCTTCACATCAACGGGAGCCAAACAGAAATCTCTTTTTTCGTTGAATAATCCTGATAAGCTGACACTGACACGTTGGAACACCTAAATTCTTTTAACCTACCTCCTGCTTTAAATTTCACCTACTCATTTTTACCATAAATGCATAAAATCCACAGTCATACGTCTCGCCGCGTTTCATACACTGGGTGTTTCATTTAAGACCCCATGAGGATATTGTGAAATGAACATGAATTACGACAATGAAAGTTAGATTATATTTCCTCATACTCGCGAACCGTCACAGGGAGCATGTTTCTAACGCAAAGGTGTTCTTCTAAATTCAGAAACAGAGCTACACATTTCGCCACTTCGATAAATCAAGATCGTTGACAAACAATGGTTCGCATCAATGGATTGAAAGCTGCAATCGGGGCAGAAACGTTTTAATTCGAAACTCGAAAAATCGGAATCAAAAGATTGATTGATAGATGGAGGGATGTATGATTATTTTAGACTTAAAATCCGCATGGTAAAATGACTCATAAAATAAGGCAATATAATTTTACACTGTTATTCAATGGAGGTTCTAATAACTTACCTCGAAAAACAGTCGCAATGCAACACAACGATATAGTGTGCGCACAGGCACAACGTGTTAAACTCTAATGATAATTGGCTAAAATTGGCATTCCCCGTTTTAGCGTGGACCCTTTGAATGCAATCTCCGAGAGAGAGTTATCCCGGATTTCGTAGTTTGAACCGGCTCTCTGCGAGATACTTTAATTTCGTCGCGTCCGAGAGTGCTTATCGAATCTCAATGGATCTGTAATATCGCCGCACCGAGCCATGGAAAATTCGAATTGCGGATATCACGGCGGATTAAATTTCCATTCCTGAAACCCTACTTTCTTATCCGCGGCCGTCGATACTATCTCTCCACTGGAACTGCATCCTGAGTTAAATTTCTCCGGTCCGACGCTGGCATGACGTCGACAAATTTCACGTCGAATTATTTGCACTATTCTCTCCATATTTCTACTTTAAGTCCAGAGATAATTGAGTTGCATATGCTGAGCTAAAAATAATATACTATTGTAATTCTATTTTCATTTTAAAACTGACTGGGAGAGGGAACAAACCGTTTTTAAAATTCTATCTTGCCTGAACATAATTGAGGTACGTACACGGTAAATTAGAAATGAGATACTCTTTTTATTTTTATCTTCACAGTAACAAGGGAAATGTGACAGAAAAAGCAACGAAACGATTTTAATATTCAGACTAACGTAAACGTCATTACGATAGAACATGCTCAACTAAAAATGAGATACGTCCTCTGTTTTTATTTCAGGTAACAACGAAAGAGTAACTGATTAAAAAAACAGAACTTTATCAAGGTTCAGACTAGTCCCTGTATAATTAAGCTACAATATGCTAAACTGAAAATTAGATACGTTTGTATAGTGTGCTATTTTTCTCATTTGTGAAAAAATTGCTGAATAATTTCACGTAAACTTACTCTAAATAATCTTAAATACTGATGTTCGAGAAAAAAATTTGCTTTTGGACTACAACACCTCAAAAGAATCCTCGTTTGTTCTGTTTCTTAGATCGTGTGGTGTGCCCCGCAGTGGAGAGGGTATTCATTTTACTTAGATCCTACGGTTTGCGTTTTCTTAGATAAAGGCTCTATTGTCTATACGAAACATGGTCACGCAGTGTCATTTTACTTCTCTTGACAGCAAAACTTGTAACCGACAAATATTTAAAAATTCATGATAGCGTGCTTTTATTCTCGAGTCGACTGCTTCTGGGGGCGTGGAAGTAGCATGATCACGGGAAAAATATCGCGGCGTAACCAAGAGTACACGATCTTTCTTCGAGCGTCGCGGATAGCCGGGTTCCTTCGCAACGATATTACTGTCTCGGAATCCAATTTTGGTCAGAGATATAATAGGGTTCCGGTGGCCTACTTCGGCTGGCAGTTTATAGACAAAGGTTCGCTTTGAAATTAAAACTGCTCGGCCCCGGCAAAGGGAGAACGAAATTTCGCCGCGGTAATAAACGATCTTCGTTTCGAGTTTCTATGGAGGCGAGAGGCGCGACGTTCCGTTATGTATTCCGATTCAAACAGAAAACCGCTCATAACCGCCCCGGCACGGTGCGGCCGCTGCTTTTCATACGACGCGGCAAGTGCGTTCCCTATATCGCAAAAATGAGAGAACCAACTTTCTTGCCGGCTCTCTTCGGAACTTCGCTGGATTAACCGAAAAGCTAATCGCGCAAAATGATGCTCTCCCCCGGAACCTGTTCGACTCTTATTTATGGACCGAGAACTTCATGCATTCGTGATCAAAGTGAGTGAGGCGTAAAACGATGAAAAGAGTACGAGAATATGAGAATATTGGCGTACTACTTTTTAAAAGAAGAAATAAATTTACATCCGACTTCCATTTCTTTTGAAAGCATCGCTAAAATCGTTGCCTATATTGTCGCGCCTTTCATTTTATTTTGAAGAAGAAAATTAAGAATCCATTAAGCAGCTAGTAGGTGCCTAAATTAATTTGTAGCCCATCGCGAATTCATTGACATTTTATAAACGATCCAAATTTATCCTACTCCCGAAAACAATTTCTTTCATCTTCTACGCGTTTGCTCCATATCTTGCAAGTATACAGGGTGGTCCACCTAAGTCAGGCCACCTAAATATTTCCTCTAATTGTGGGAGTACAAAAAATATTTTGTATGCTATTTGAATGGTTTGAAAAAACCATTCTATTGCAAAAAATATTTTTTTTCTAGGGTAATTTTTTTCGGAGTTTACAAGGTTATCGATGTTTTTTTGCGTATAATTGTATAATTTTTATTATTGCATCGTGTAGCTGACGTAAAAATACGTTCAGTTATGTACATTACATGACCTTAAAATGACCTTTAAGTTCAAAAATTAAATGGAAACGAATAATTTATGTCCATCGACACTTTAGAGACGAAGACGTCGTTCGGGAATCTGTAAGAGTAAATAAACATGTTTACCATCAGGAAACCCCATTATGAAATTTGTAATACATTTTCACGAACCTATTTTTCAAACTGTCATTGTAATAGATGCTCGAAGTGGTGTCCCTCCACATCGATACATTTTTTGAAACGTTGAATAAGAGACTCTCTGGCCCTTTTAAATGTTGTGGGATTAATTTCAGCACAAGCTGTTATTATTCTGTCTTTCATGTTCTCTGGAGTTGTTGGTTGTTCACAATAAACAACTTCTTTCAAATGTCCCCATAAAAAATAATCCATAGGCGTGAGATCTGGTGACCGCGCTGGCCACGGTACACGTCCAGTACGTCCAATCCAAGAACTTGGGAATTTTGTATCTAGAATTTGTCTTACAAGACGTGTAGAATGGGCCGGACAACCATCGTGCTGATACCACATGCTTCCACGAATGTCTAATGGTACATCATCTAAAAGCATCTGTAGCTCATCTTGCAAAAATGTTACATACTTTTGCCCATTTAATGTACCATTTATAAAATAAGGACCAATTATTTGGTTATTTTTACGTCAGCTACATGATGCAATAATAAAAATTATACAATTATACGCAAAAAAACATCGATAACCTTGTAAACTCCGAAAAAAATTACCCTAGAAAAAAAATATTTTTTGCAATAGAATAGTTTTTTCAAACCATTCAAATAGCATACAAAATATTTTTTGTACTCCCACAATTAGAGGAAATATTTAGGTGGCCTGACTTAGGTGGACCACCCTGTATAATAAACTAAAATAAAATTCCGATTAAAGGATTGTGAGGGTCACGAACTGATTCGTCGATCTCATGGCAATTCGTTTGCTACGACTCTCATCCATATTGGCGAAATTAAGTACTTCTTCCGAACTGAGACATTCACCCACACAGCTTCCGAATAGCCGAACCTCGATTCGGGACCAGGGTGGTGACGCGACGTTCCTGAAGAGAAAAAAAAATCTGCAGGATCTCTGTCGACGGTAGGATAGAAAAGCAGCTCGAGTAATGGGAACGTGAAGAAGCTCGAGGCACCGTCGACGTCTCCCCGTTAACTTTACATCAATATTTCTCGCAGGGTCCTTATCCGATCCCGACGAAATCCGATAACAAAGGACAAGCCAATTCGTCCGTCGCCGCGTATAATACGTACCACCAGCCATTGTCTCGATGAAATAAAAAGCGAGAGAGAAGGAGAGAGGGAGAGAGAGGAAGAGAGAGAAAGAGACTTTTCCTATCAGGCCGGTGACAAACGTATCTCGAAAGCGTCTCATCAGCGAACACCGGTGTCTCTCTCCTCTCTGCTCTGCTCTACTCTCCTTGTCCGCCTCTGTCTCCCCGTGTAATGTTTGCAAAAGCCTGTGGGCTTCCGGTCGTCCCGCGGCGGCGCGAGATTCGTCGGGTCGGCTCGGGTACGGCGGGTAGAGTCGAAGCCGAGTTGAGTCGGGTTGAGTCGGGTCGGGTCGTCGGCAAGTCGAGGGGTAGGGGGAAGAGACGAGACCTAGCCGAGAATCCTTGTCTTGCAGTCTCTGGCAAGGCATCACCGTGGCGTAGACCACGTCTCTTTATTTCACGGCTACCTTACAGATAAGAGCATCACGGAATAACGGCTCTTTATTATATACGGTAATCGGCGAACTTGAAGCTCCGAACTTAACCGTACCGCCCATTTTACTACGGATAAGATGCTTCCTTTTCCATGACGCGACGAACTTCATACTAGCCCCTGTACACCCGACTTTTGATCCACGTGTCGGGTCGCTGGCTCTCAATCGTATGTACATCTGACGACTATCGATTCAGCCGACGATCCACACCTGTATTCTGCGGGCTGGTTTACTTTTTTACAATTATTTACTGAGCTGTGTTCGTTATCCATAAGTCGATTCGAGTAGATCCTCTTGGAATTTGCACTCGGAGACTTTCTTCGAGGTTGATGCAGTTCGAACACTCCTGGGAGTTACAAAATTAATATTTATTGTCCAAATACGCAAGTTTGTAGTAATATGTACTTCTCTTCTAAACAGTCTCCACTAATAATCTGTACTGTACTTATTCTCTTATTCGTGAGAGAGTTCCTTAGAACCTATTGATAGTCGAAGTGAATGATTTTGTATACAAAGCGACAGCTTCATCAAGTATTTGTACTTTCCATTTTCAGAATTTTCGAATAGGCTACAGTTTTGCTGTTAGTTTATGTTTTAAGTATTTGTATTCTGCGGGCTGGTTTACTTTTTTTACAATTATTTACTGGGCTGTTCGTTATCCATAAGTCGATTCAAGTAGATCCTCTTGGAATTTGCACTCGGAGACTTTCTTCGAGGCTGATGCAGTTCGAACACTCCTGGGAGTTACAAAATTAATATTCATTGTCCAAATACGCAAGTTCGTAGTAATATGTACTTCTCTTCTAAACAGTCTCCACTAATAATCTGTACTGTACTTATTCTCTTATTCGTGTTCAAGTTCCTTAGAACCTCTTGATAGTCGAAGTGAATGATTTTCTATACAAAGCGACAGCTTCATCAAGTATTTGTACTTTCCATTTTCAGAATTTTCGAATAGGCTAAAGTTTTGCTGTTAGTTTATGTTTCAAGTATTTGGATTACTACGAGATAGCCTTCGATGAGCTATCGTAACCAGAGAAGCTCGGTACGGTGCCCGGATGATCCAAAGCGTCGAAATGAAGCTAGTCTAACCAATTGCACTAGTCTAACCATTTGGTCGCCGTGGCAATGGAATTTCGAAGCTCGCCGAGGAATTCTCGTGGCAGCCTTAAAGGCGGATATTGCCGTCCTTGGCGTTTCCCGTCGGAGTTAGTAAAACATCATTAGAGCGAGCTCTGCAACGGTGACGACGAGAACTGACGCGCTATGTACAGTGGACCAGAATCGCAAAAACCTTAACTTAATGCGCACCTCCATTAATTATCCGTTATTAATTATGCAGAGAACAATTTTAGCGCGTCTTGAGATCATTCAATTTAAATGTGGCGTTACTTCTTTGCTACGATCAGAAAGTACACTTGAGGGTTTGTTCATCGCACCGCGATCAAGCACGCATTTACGAAATGACGGAATTTGTACCGATCTCACCGACACTAGAATTTTCGGATTGGTTCGTTTTCTGGAAATGGTTTTCGAAACCGAAAAACTGCTCGCGAGGGAAAAAGCCCGTTGAATGCGCCATGAAATAATAAAAAAGAAAGAAGGAGAGCGAGAGGAGTCGCGAGTATGAATAATGTTTCGCTAGCCTCGAGAAAGCGCATTAGGACAGCGAGCATTTATCACGGCCCTCTTTTCGTCGGTGTTCGTATACCCGCGACACACGGCCATTTGCGAACACAGCCGCCATTTCCGCCTTAAACGTTTTATCGAATACTTACCGTCTCGAGATCCAGTTAAGGGACTCGTTACCGCATCGAATAGTCCATCGAGTTTCTTGGATTCGACCATGGTTGGGACCGCAGTAATTCGAGGACTGTTCTACCTTCCGAGGAAACTCTATTTTCCAGGCTGTTATGTGCAACCCTAGAAATAAAAGTAAAATATTTATTCTTCAATCATTTATTCGCCATTTTTTGCATTCGTTAATCATCAACTCCTAACGTGGACTGTCAATAACTACATGGAATAATTTATATCAAGTAACCCCTAGCAGTCTAGGGGTGCTTATGTTTCACCACCAAATATTGCTGTACCAGTATTTACAATATTGTTTATATGATTAAATACGTTGGTATCAAATCAATTATTACACATTTAATTATTGTATGAGGTATTATATCAATTTCATATCCATAAAATGAAAAAAAGGCATATATAATGGAATTATTCTGGATCGAAATAAACGTTTAATTTTCAAATTAAAATATCTTCAACTGTACAGGTTTAATGTTTTGTATCAATAAATCACCGTAACAGTGGACAACTCCTATGACCTCAGCTCTCTTTTTTCCGTCGGACACTGTGACCTATATTCTCACCGCCAACCGGGAGTGCAAGAGAAAATGCGGAGCACAAGACCGTTTAATTGACGGAAGCAGATGTAACAAACATTTCTGGTGGGTCCAAAGTGACCCAAGTGGTTCGACAATGTCGCTAAAATCCTGGTGGTGGTACGAGAGACAGAAATCTGGGGACGATGAAGTGGCAGCGATGAAATTTCGGGTGTGGGCGACGTGACACGCATAAAGAACACCGGGGTTCGCTAGTATCCGTCGACGACGCCATCAACAAACCTCGTGTGCGAAACGAATGCCTGCTTCGGTCTCATATGGCGAAAGAGCGAGAGAGGGCGCAGGCTAAATTACAAAGTCAACGGACACGGACTCGCCGCCGTGCGGGTCCAGAGGAATATCTTTTCCCGAGTTTTTCCTGAGCTTTTCCCGAGTTTTTTCTCAGGGCAATTTTCCTGGGGATCCGGCAGCCAAGGGTGCGCGACCGGCTAGGTGAAAACGGACCGTGCAGAAATCCAACTGTGTGCTGACGCGGCTGCAAATAAAACTTACCTTCCCACCTTCGTAAATACATCGGACCATAATAGCGGCCCTTATCGTGGTTCTAACCGCCCTCTATCCTCCACGATCCCGCCGAGGATTCTCCAAGTGTTGCGCACACTTTCGCATTGATTCTGAAATTTCGTCGACTCCGAAAACCTCGGTAGTTCGATAACATTCTTCGACGTAACTACACGTAAAATTCAGGCGAAAAGAAAGAGTAAAATTCTGATCGTCAACGAAAATTGTCTAATTATGGGTGCGTCCTATTTTTTATTTTATTCTTCAACGTAACTACACGTAACATTCAGGCGAAAAGAAAGAGTATAGTTCTAATCACGAACGAAAATTGTCTAATTAATGGGTGCGTGCTATTTTTTATTTTATTCTTCAACGTAACTACACGTAAAATTGAGGCGAAAAGAAGGAGTATAATTCTAATCACGAACGAAAATTGTCTAATTAATGGGTGCGTGCTATTTTTTATTTTATTCTTCAACGTAACTACACGTAAAATTGAGGCGAAAAGAAAGAGTATAATTCTAATCGTCAACGAAAATTGTCTAATTATGGGTGCGTCGTATTTTTTATTTTATTCTTCAACGTAACTACACGTAAAATTCAGGCGAAAAGAAAGAGTAAAATTCTAATCGTCAACGAAAATTGTCTAATTATGGGTGCGTCCTATTTTTTTATTTTATTCTTCAACGTAACTACACGTAAAATTGAGGCGAAAAGAAAGAGTATAATTCTAATCACGAACGAAAATTGTCTAATTAATGGGTGCGTGCTATTTTTTATTTTATTCTTCAACGTAACTACACGTAAAATTGAGGCGAAAAGAAGGAGTATAATTCTAATCACGAACGAAAATTGTCTAATTAATGGGTGCGTGCTATTTTTTATTTTATTCTTCAACGTAACTACACTTAAAATTGAGGCGAAAAGAAGGAGTATAATTCTAATCACGAACGAAAATTGTCTAATTAATGGGTGCGTGCTATTTTTTATTTTATTCTTTGACGTAACTACACGTAAAATTCAGGCGAAAAGAAAGAGTAAAATTCTGATCGTCAACGAAAATTGTCTAATTATGGGAGCGTCCTATTTTTTATTTTATTCTTCAACGTAACTACACGTAACATTCAGGCGAAAAGAAAGAGTATAGTTCTAATCACGAACGAAAATTGTCTAACTAATGGGTGCGTGCTATTTTTTATTTTATTGGGCGAGTAATAAGTTTTTCTGCAGCGTAATCAAGGCTTCCTCGGGGTCGTCTTCGCGAGATAGGACACGGATCCTCGTTATCGCCGGGCCGGGCCGGTTCGAGAACAGAAGTTCGACGGTTCTTTATTCGTCGGTGACCGGTCGAACGAGCAAAGCGGTTCTTCGGGCGCGAGTTTTGCCGGTAATTGCGTTAAGTGCGCCACCGGAAGCAGCCCTGATGCGGGCTAATAGTCTCCTCTTTCCCTTAAACTCGGGGCTAAAGTTCCACGGGGGCCGGTATCGAATCCGGGGAACCTGTTATGTCTACATGTGTACATTTACGGTCAGAATTACGGGGCAAAAGCTGGAACGGCACTTTCCGAAAACGGTTATGTCCGACTAGGAACGACTCGAGTGGTCGCATAATTGGGGGATGCCCGACGAGAACGACGTTGAATCCTGTTCAGACGAGATCTCTCTTCTTGCTCTCATCTTTCCCTTCTTGCTCGTCGCTCTCCACCCTCTATTCGAGCTCTTCTTGCTGCGTTCGCTCCACCCCGATGCCCAGAAGTCGATTTCGTCAAAATCGTTACAGCAAAGAATCACCTGCTACCCTAGGAACATCGTTGCTCGGGAAATGCCTCATTTCGATTGTTTTCTCCCTTAGGATAACATAATCGCTTCCCATTCGATTCATAATCATGGTGTTTCTTGCGGCATCGGAGTTCAGGTTGGTTACATTTTTTGATACTTTTGATTGAACGAATGTGAATGTAATAATCAATTAAACCCAATGCAAAACCGTGTTGGACGGTAAACATCAAGAACGACGGATGAAAAATAAAAAATACGTTCAATCTAGTCGAAACGAACAATATTCGTCTTGAAATATGGCGTCTATTATTTTTGATAAACGTGCCTACTATCTATCGGCGGAAACAGTTTTCCTATAATCTGTGCGGGGAATTTACGCACCGTTTTAAACATTTCGGTAATAGAAAAAGGATTTGGACGGGTTTTACAGTGAAATTTACGCGGCGCTATTGATTTTCGGATCCCAGCGGACGTTTTAACGATTATTGTATGGTTCAGGCTATAATACCATTCAAATTATTATATCGAGGGGAAAGTTGACGGTAAGATTGAAAGCGATTACACGATAACTTCTGTTGGATCCATTCAACGGAGAGCCAACCGGACGAGCCCGCCCATCAAACTAATACAATTTCGCGCACACGTGGAATAAACCAACGCGGAACAAACACTTTCGCGAAACAAACGTTTTACGACCGATGCCATAACTATCCCGGGACCGTTACGAACAAACGGAGATACCTATTAATCCGTAACCGGTCGCAAATTCCCTGGTTTTTCGCGGGTTATTGTTTAATCTAGCTCGTTGCTTTTTCCTCTCCCAGGTTCCTGATGAAATGTGTGGCCCAGGCGGCATCGATCCTGCCGATAACTCGGTGTGTATATTTGTTCGCGGATCGTTTCCTAGTCCTGAACGCCGTCATCGATTTCTTTCAAATAATCTAATTCAAATGCATAGAAATGCGCTGTTTAGCTATTGTAATTACCTGACGGGGACTGGAAACAAATAATTATTTTCCTTTTTTTTTAATCTATCCGATGACGGTAAAAATACTTGCATTCTGATAGATCGAATGATCCTTTTACATGATGAATTAGATACATCTTTTCTAAAATATTTATGTCAATTAGTCTTCAAAATTGAAATATACAAATATTAAAAAATTCAAAATATTCAAATTGACCATATTTGACACAACAAAAATCATCATAAATACGTGATGTAATGTAAAGTAATTTTTCAACGAGTGTCCACCATCGAGACACTACTGCCTACTGAGAAAATAACCCTCGGTGCAGCTGGTGCAACAAGTTGGGGTGAAAAATGTTGATTCATCGAACGAAGAATTTTTATTAATTTGGTCTTTCCCAGGATTTCCAGAACCGAAGGTTACTTCTCTATCGGTTGATAGATACCGGAATCCATTCGAGCGAATTTAACGTTTCCTGAAAGGGGAACGGCATCTGCAACTCGGCCAGAGTCTTTTGTCGGGCTCGGTGGTTTCCTTGACGCAGTGCTTTAATTTCCTGAACGAACGTCCACGTAATTAAAAACATTTGCAACTGGCGCTCTCGTCGCAGCGTGGAAGCATTTTAAGAGACCCGAGGAAGATTTAGCAACGCTGTACCTTCTATGCCAACCTATATTCCCATCCTGTAATTTATTCTTTTCCCGCGAGAGTTCATTTCCACATTTTTCCAAGAGATCTTACGATCACCGTCGCTGAGAGGCTTTAGCTGGACTGGCGATATCGATTTTCTCCTTTCCCTACGTGATGAAACCTCGATGAGATTCGAACAATCGGTACTACATAGCGTGAACAAGTGGTGTAAGAAATATTTCAGTTATTGGTCGACAGACGAGAGTAAATATTGAATGCGCCGCCAATGGAAATATCGGGTTAGATCATTTAATTAACTGTTAGACTGCGACTTTATTTTTACGAACGTCTTCTGCTCTCTCAGTTGCCTGTGCAAGTTATCATTAGATTTATTGCGTTTGAAAATATCCGAAAAAATTTAGAAACATTCTTCCATGTTTTTAGAATGTCATCCAATTACTTTCATAGGAATAATAATAGTAGTTAGTAATACCTCTAACTATGCCCAGTACGATAAAAAAGAAGTACTGGAAATTGAATTTTTAAAGAGAAGTTTTTAAAATTTAGAATTTATATTTAGAACATGTTTCACCAAAATATTCTCCTGAGCAATTTCAATGAATAATCAAATTATTATGGACAGATGGGAACACTACACGCTCAGATAATCGAATCGGTCTCATGTCATGACTGTAAAGGAAGAATCATTATCTAAACTAATAGTCAATTAGCTCAATCTAATATTTAAACCGTGAATATTTATGAATTCGTCACACCTACAAACTATATGGGAAGTTCAAAAAAATATTATACAATAGTATTCAGTGAAAGAAATTTCTCCGTATTTTCATTGGTATAAAATAATGATGAATAAAATTTATTTCCATTTTCACAAAAACAGGTAAAAAGTATAATAGTATTTTCAAAGACTCTTCTAATGTTTTTACCGTTTTAAACTACGCCTTTTTATCATAAATGAATAATTCTCTGTCTAACGATCGTACAATGAATTGCAGAGTAGATTCGATTGTTCGCATTCGATCGAAATGATCACGAGGGGTTGTTCGATCTCCTCGGAACGGTTCAAGGTGTAGCCGGTCTCGCGTGAGAAATGATTTAAAACTATTGGGATTGCTCGCTGGTTGGCACAATAGAGAGACGATGCTCCAGAAAGCATTCAACCCGCTGGATGCCCGCCAACTCATCAGTAACTGCGGCAGGCGACATTAAATCAAAAAGTATGGTCCTCCCAACTTAGGCCCGTAAAAAATCTCGCCAGCCGCGCGACTATGCGCTGAATTTCAATTCACCATCGAATACCAATCTGGCCGTGATGTCAAACAGTCGGCGAACAAGTTGCATTTCACTCGACAGCGTGCATCTCGCACACCGGAAATTCATTTACTCGTTCCGCGGGACTTGATTAAAAACATTAGCACACATCTGGAACGGGGAAATCGGTTTCGCGTGTAGTGGTCCTTTATGGGAACATATTGCGTATGTCAGGAATCATACTGACAAAACACTTGACGATCAATGTAAAATATTATAATAGGTATGTATATGGATGTACATGTACAGGGTGTCTCAAAATAAGTGTAACTCTCGGAAATGGGAGGGTCCTTGGGTCATTTGAAGCGACATTTTCCTTTACAAAAATGGTGTCCGCGACTTTGTTTAAGAGTTATTATCGAAAAACGCGGACCAATCAGAGCCCGGTTATAGCGAACGGAGTTCGACGCGGCAACAGGGCCAGCTTAACGTGGTGTCGCTATTGGCCGAACCAGAATCAATCCGCTATAGCCGCGCTCTGATTGGTCTGTGTTTTTCATTTTTGGAAAGGAAAATGTCGCTTCGAATGACCCAAGGAATCTCCCATTTCCGGGAGTTACACTTATTTTGGGACACCCTGTATATTATTTATTTATTGCTTTAAATCAAATATGGTTTGCATAGCATATACAGTACATGAACATATTAACGTATACATGGGGGCTTAAAGACACGATGCTTTTTTTTAGTAATTTTTTTTAGTTATATAAAAAAATAGTGTAGATAAAAATTGATGTGGGCGGATTAAACGAATTTATGAATGATTATATATTACGTTCAAAGTATTGAATTTCGTAGACGAAGAAAGATTAAATTATATTTAGTTTTGAATTCTTTAATCCACATATTTGCAACAAATGTAATCCGTAACCCGATCTACATCATAAAATTCACTGGAAATTTGATCGAGTTTGTTTTTACAGATTCGTACGCAATCAAAGATTCAACCGCAGGGGATTTATATTTCTGGTTGTTAGTTTCACAATTTGCTTTGTTTTCCATCAGCTTACTATTTTTTACGAATTCGTATACAATCAGCGACTAAATTGCAGAGGGATTTGTATGTTTATTCGTTATCTTCTGTAGACTCGTATGCAATTAGAGATTCACTCTGCAGTGGGATTTGTATTTTAGGTCATTAGATCGAAACTTTGTTTCGCTGTCCATCAATTAATTAGTTTGTACAGGTTTGTGTAGGATTAGAGATTCGAACTGCAGAGGGATTGGTATTTTTGATCGCCGAATCGATAGTTCGCTTTTCTGTCCGCCGATTGGGTGGGTATGATCAATGATCCGATTTTTTTATTGTAATAAGATCACATGCCCCTTTTCAGGTTATCAGTGACCACCGTATGTTTAGAACAGTGATGAATGCCAGTTTTTTGCAACAAAATTTTCACCTTGTAGCGTATTTCCAAGTTCCTGAGGCCATTTGAAATAACTGTTTCCTTTCTCAAAATGTTCTCCGTGGTTTCGTTAAAGATTTATTAATGAAAAACATGGACCAATCAGAGCGCAGCTACTGCGGACGGATTCCTGTTCGGTCAATGCCAATGCCGTACTCCGCGTTTTCCATAATAACTTTTTAACAAATCCACGAAGAACATTCTCGCAAAGGAAAAAGCTAAAAAAAAATCACGAATGTTATGCAAAGGCCTAAAATGTTTCCAATCTTGATAGGACAGGTTGGTCAAGCCTTTGCAGTAGGATTATAATTTTCGGTTGAGCGCGTTTAGCAAGGTTTCCAGTTTCTATAAAAATTGTAAAGGCTGACGTGCTTTACGGCCCATTCGCGACACGCCACTGAAGGATACAAATGCCTTAGGCCATTAAACCGTTCTACACATGCAGAAGAGTGCAGAGCCGGTGGAGAGTGTATACGCGTGTACGCCGGGCGTAATGGCTTCATAGATTACTCGCAAGCAAAGGGAGCAAATTCACGTGTCTTTTTCCGAAGCACGGGACAAGACGGGAACTGTATCAGAGATTCAGCGGAGGGGAAGCGAGCGTTCGTGCTTTTCAAACATCATGACACGCGCGCCAACCTTAATGATAGAAAAAAGATCCCTGGTATACTCCTGGTCATTTTTTATGAGCATTTCAGTGACCCGTTGATGGTCTTTTAAACGGGACAATTTTCACCGTGATGCTACTGAAAATGGCCGAACAATGTGGCGATATAATTAACATTGACATAACATTCGGATGAAAAGATCGATAAAAAATCGGTTAAAAAATTCGGCCTTTCGAAGAACAAAATAATATTGTCATCTTCTTGGAAGATTTCACTTGACTATAAAATGTTAGAAAAGTGTCTTCCATATGACAAACGTTACTCGTGCCACTTTGCAGATTCAAGTAAAATATCGTTTAATATTAACAGCGAATGCTTTTGTATGTTCTCGAATCTATTTCTTCAAGATCTTTGTTCTTCTAATTGGACAGGATGGTAGATTGCTTCGAATTTAGGTGAAACATTTTGTACCCTGAGTCAAGCAAGCACACATGTAACCATCGGCTATTTTTAGCGGGTTCAAGCAACGTCCACGGGCTGTTAGGCGAATAAGCATGGCTGGTCTTTCTCTCTGAACGATAGTATGGAAGCACAGCATTGAAATCGACGATCTATGGCGTGGCCTATTCGCTCGATCCGGAGCGGAGCAAGTGTGCTTCGCGTCTTTCGCGCGCGCCGTAACACGAAAGGTGCAATTACAGGGAGATATTCCGCGCCCCTAAACGGGCTAAACGGGCTAAACGGCGACTGCTATACACGAGCAACCGCCTAGAAAGATCGCGGCGAAGCGAGGCGGCCGACAACCTATGCAAACGATACGATGCACGAGGCGCGAGGCTGCCTATTTGCGTACAGGACCTAGAACCTGGAACAAGGAACATGGGACCTGAAAACGTGGAACGTGAAACGTGCGGGTACACGGTGACTGCTCGTCCCGGAATATTCATACTTTCGGGTCCGCTTTCGTTTTAAGGCTCGGTTGATCTTTCTCCTAGCCTCGCTGTCTCTTCTCTTCAAGTGCATCTGCATTTGATAGGGCCTCTTAGAATATGTTACCAGCTAACAGCATTATTCTGATTCGGTTGCAAATTGTATCTGCATTCGGTTCAACTCGATTCGATCATTCTGAAAAAATCTGCCTCTTACCTCACGTACCAGCATCTTAATTTTTGCAGTAGTGTATAGAATCGTCGATCTAAATGTTGCTGCGTGAATATCTAATTCTAACAAATATTGATTGGGCAAATACCAACCAGTACAGACGTGACACGTCAAAAGAGGAAATATACTTTCATGTATTTTGAAACTTCCGTTTCTCACAGTTGACCAGGATCATTTTTATTTTACATAAAAATCCGCAGTCTAGTGACGATTAGACTCCGGATTTGATGTCTTCGTAATAAAAATGATATGACATCGCAGAAAGGTTGAAATAGTTTAAGAATACCGATACGTCACTCAGAGCATATTAAAATTGTTATAGAGACAAAGAAATTTAGAGAAATTTAAAGATATTTTTCATATCTAGTGATGACTAGACTGCGGATCTTTGTGTAAAAAATTGTTTACATCAACTGCATCATATGAGAACTGAATACCTCCGTTGGTAAGCTGCGACTAATAGGTTCATGCTCGTAAATTCTGTTAATCTGTCCACTGCAAACATTGCATCGACCCATATTTGTCAAAAAGGCATCAAATCCGTAGTCAAGTGACGACATGTCACCGTGTCAATTTGCATCGAGAAGCAAATTCATTCGCGAGAATAGAGGTTTGATGAAAAAGGGTTGGAATAAGAGTTGAACTGCCTATCGTGCCGAATGAAACAGCAACGAAACGGATTGCGCAGTAAACTGTTAGGTAATTTAGGCGAATCGCGATGAGAAAGTGGCTCGTATTAATGAAAAATGATTGGTCGCGGGGTGTCGCGAATGTTTCCGATCCGATAAATCGTCGCAGTCGTTACCGAGAGACTCTGTGTGTTTTCGTCGAATGAAATTCCTCGCATTCTTCCTCGGTCGCTCCGCGGCATTGAAATTACTTTCGTTGGTTGTTATTCGAGGCGGAAGAAGATGGCAGCTCCACGCCATGTATATACGTAACAAATTTACCAATATATTGGAACGGTAGCAAGAGGTTCGAGCGTTTCTTCGGACGGCATCCATTCGAGTTACGAATGTCGACGATGATTAATGATTTACTTGTACTACTTGCTGCGAGCCTGCGCTGCGCCCGGAAATCGACTTAGCAGCGCGCGGAGCTCTTGCTAAGTATCGATGCAACGTTGTTCACGATCTACTCGGCGTAGATTAATAATGTGTACACCGATATCTTAAGACTGCGATTAATAATGCTCTTCTCGCGCGTAAACGAACAACGCTAGCTTTACTGCACGGGCGAAAGTCTCGGCAAATTCGCGTAGCGTTTGGTGATTGCAAGGGTTCTGAAAAATTGATAAGCGTCTATATTTTATATTGAATTCGGTAATATTAATTTCTGTCACGGATTCACGGAAAATTACTTTCCATCGGTGGCGTCCGATTCGCCTTGCTATGTACTCTAGGTAAAATCGATAAGGGGCTGATTCTACGCGAGAAATAAAACGAAAATGTAGAACAAGAGTTTTCCACAGGAGGCTTCGTTTCTAAGAAAATCGAGATTGAAAGTTCATTGGACACGCGTGCTTCCGCATACACTGTGCTCGTGCAGTTATCGACCAACGTTTCTCTCGCAAACTATAAACGTGTGTGAGAAAAATGGAAGAGGAACACATGTGTTGCTATTTTTTACGAGCTACACAGTGGCATAAGTCTTTCATTTATGTAGTTCCTTCTGAGAAGCGCAAGTGATTAAATAGAAAGCTGCGTAGTTTTTGATGTTGTGTGAAAACTCGTACAAAGTCGAATACAATCATATTTTATTATATGGGACACGATACCTTTATGATTTTATATCAATTACTGCTACAATTACGATGAAATAATTTCCGATCTTTGAACTGTTTTAAATTGGTGTAAAACAATCTCAGGACATTCCGCTTACAGTCGTTTCAAAGGATGAAGTTTCTACTTTCGTGGTATAATTGTCGTCATTGGGAAGAACATTGGCAAAGGGTTAAGGAATTTTGGAACTCGATCTTTTCAATAACGTAGCTTCGTTTAAAAGAGTGGTGTTTTATATTTCCATCTTGTTGTTTATTCACGGAGAATCAGCATCGTTCCCTTTACGCCATGAATACGTACAGCGAGTTGTATTCGTGGGAACCAGTAGCATTCGCAAACAATACTTCCGACGACAGGCTAGCATTTCGATTTGCTGGGAATATTGGAAATATGCGCGGAAGAAATAAACTCTTGTGAACTCTACGGAGAATATTACAGAATCCCATAAAAGACAATTCGGTTGGCGTTATTCGCAGTCCCTTTTTATCCTGGCAGTTTCCACTGACCCGCGCGCAAGGACTACTGCCGACGACAAATTCTCCGTCGAACGAATCGGCCGCTTGTAACGAACGCTATAAACTTAATATTTTTGTAATATGTTCAATTTATTAAAACTAACAAGATAGGAAACATACAAAGTTGACCAAGTCTGCGTTGTACTGTATTTGAAGGAAGAACGAGATTATTAATATTTTTGTGAAACTTCGTTATTTTTTCTATCATATTTGTTCAATACGAACATCAGATATAATTTCTCATATTCAATATACGTCCATACAATTCTATCCCGATCGTATTCGCGATTTCTTCAAATATTGTCAGCTGAGGCTGCTACTTTCTGTACGTTTCGGAATCAATCTACCGAATAGTTCTAAGGCGGACAAGGGGTTGGGCTCGTGAAAGCGGTAAACGGTGATCGAGTAACGAAGGATCGAAGCGATCACGTCGAAACATGATATAAGAAGACCCTCCAAAATAAAGTGAGCGGTAAAGATGGAATAAATCTCTCTGGCTAGGTCACGAAGAACGTTCTACCGGAAGAATCAATTTCGAGAATTGATGTAGCGGCCATGCGTTCGATTAAGACGCTACATAAAAGCAACAAATATCCATCGGGACGACCGAGGGATGCGCCCAAAGAAAATGGAAGATGATCCTAGTACCGTGGAAAATGGGATGAACCCTAGTCGCAAAATAACTCGTCGGGATAGAGTCGATTCTATGTATATATGTATAGGGAAAGCAACGATATAGCGGTTGTCGATTCAGTCGAACGTTTTGTATTGCTTCGTTAACTGTCTATATAAATATCAACAACAATCTTCTTGAAACAATATCTCGAAATAATATTCGTATATTGCAGTGGACGAGGTAATAGATCACGTTGCTTATCAATTTATATTTGAAGCCTTAGAGGACAGTTTTATACACGCTGTTGGATTAATGGAATAATTCATAATTATTTAGAGAAATTGTATTCATTAATTGTAACATGCAGGAAATAGACATTCGTTTCTTTTATTGAAATTTCGAATGCATTGAAAATGATGCAACAGTGTCTACTTATTTTTGTTATAAATAAATTTCGCAGTCCATTTATAATATTAACCGACCATTTCTAACCCCAATTAAAAACCATAAGAAACGTCACTTGCATCTTCAATTGGTCCCTAAACAAGTACCTCGTCCATCAAATGGTTTTACATCCGTACATTTATTTAGAAGCGTGTCCGAGTTTCGAGAAGGTTCGTCTAATTCGTTCCTCAAAGAGTCCATTCCGAATGGTATAAATTCCGCAGCATCGACTTACCATCCCGAAAGAGAGGCTGCCGGTCTTTCTTCTTCTTCGTCTTCTTTTTTTTATTTTCCTCTTACGTCCACCTCATATAACAGAAAAAGTCTCAAAGGAGAGAACACTTGACGACGGTAAAGGTGGAACGAAGTCGCCCGGTGAAACATTCTGGTTTTATGTACCGGACACTTTTCGAAGGAAATTGAAACGTTTCGAGTCCCCTGCAGCCGTTCACGGTGGGAAACGTTTTACGCTAATCGATGGTTTATTCGGTCCACGCGAGAAGAGTACGTCATACCGCTCGAGAAAAATGAGACTGCTTCGAATCGTTCGGATCCTTTAACGCGTGACCCTTCAGCCGAACGTGCTATCATAGACATTCGAACGTCTGCCCTTCGATGAGAAAGGAATTAGGAGTTAACCGAAACCTTCTCCTGGATAGAAAACTTTTATAAAAATTGGAGTGGTCTGATCTGTATTGGATGTGACATATTTCAATTTAAGACTCACTTAAATCTTAAATGTAATTAATGTAAGAACAACATATTTAAACACTCGAATTTCGAAAATAAGTGGATTTTGAATCTCGCAATTCATGAGAAAATTTATAAACTTGTATACTGGCTAGGACATTCTTGATTTTTTTCATCAATTTTGATCAATCCCTAGCATTTTAATTATAAACATAATGTTCACTTGATCAATTTGATTGGAGACATTATCGCATGCAAAATGACCATGTTGCTCAAAAATTAAACAACTAATAAAATAAGATAGCCAAACGTGTCTGATGCCGTGACAAAAATGATCTGTGAAAAGTTTTGAAACCAGGCTTTTTCCGAGGTCGAGGCACGAAGAAAAAGAAAAGCATAAAGGCGGCTTTTTAATATTATTTGAGATTTTAGAGAGGCCGCGTTTGTCGACAGTGCGTCAAAGGGTTAAACCCGGTGAATTTGCTGAAGCTCGCTGTGCGTTTGGCCAATGCACGTGCAGCAGCCACGCGACCACGTGTTTGCCGATGCGGTTACTAAAATCTGTTGGTAATTGCTCTGCCATCTAAACCGTAGAAATTCTACGCAAGGTACACCGCGTTTCTATACGCAGACTATCCGCGGACCGTCGAACAAAAAAGAAAACTGCCTCGGGAGGAAAATGAAAAACCTCTAAAGCATAGCATTGTGTGACGGGAAAGATGAAAAGGCGATTCATCATCGCGTTTTCCGACTTATCAGAGTTGCAGCCATAAATGCTCAAACGTCGCGCGTCGCACTGTGCTCCACAATGTCGCTTTAACTCTTCAAGAGTTTCACCCTTAAACAAGTTCATCGCTTCAATATTAATATCACCATTGCTGAAATTCTAGTGAGCTTTCGTAGAAAATAATTCGATAATATAATTGAATCTTGTCTCCTGCAATATTATTATGAAAATAAAAATTAACTTTCGTAAATTCGCCATTCGTAGTAATAATAATTAAAATTGAAACAGGTAGTATTAAAATAGTGAGCTTTAATTCCTGAGTTGTTACTATGACTCTACATTCTTTTATTTTATATTCTATTTCACGTTGCAGATATTTCATAACGATTTTCTCTCCATTTAAATTCTCTACAGACATTTCTCTGACAGTTTGAAAGTAAATTGCTGCTATCGATTTCGAGTTGGTAGATCCTGATTTGCGATCATCGTGCATCGTCTCTCTCTCTCTCTCGATCAATCTGCCAAAGCAGAAGCTTTTAACGGCAATTCTCACTCGGAAAGCAGCCCTATTCGTTATCGCAGCCAGATTATTCTTCCGTCAAGTTCTGTCCGCGGTTATTATCGTTTCGAAGCGAGACGACGCGATGCGCGACGCTTTCGGCTATTGTCCCGATGGCTTCCGATCGCCGTGCAAAATCCATTTTTCATCTCTGAAACGAATTGCTCTTGCTTCTCTGCGAGCCAACGAACCGGCTGCTCCTTTCGTCCGAGCGTTTCAACCCCATTGAACGCGCCCCTGTTTCCTTTCGACGATACTTACACTTTGCAAAACGTATCGTTCACGTGTGAAGACAGCCTAGAGAATTTTACGCGCAAGAATTGATCCTCTGTGACCCAATTTCTTTTTGCTTCCAGTAGAAAATGTAATTAAACGATCGGAACCTACGTACAATGTGACCGATAAAATACGACTGACTTGCACGATTTAAACTAATAGACTGCACGTTTCATGCTTTCTTAACAAAAATTAATACGTCAAATACGGAATTGAAAGGACTCTTATATTCTTACATGATCTCAAATTTGACATTGATAGAGAAAATATAATCTTATTTAAATTCAGTTACAATAGTAACTATCCACAGTCTATAAATTAATAATTGATTTACGTGTAAGCTAATTGATTTTCGAAATCTCTATCATGACACATAGCTACATTTTGAATTAAATCATTTTTCCTGAGCCTGAACAAGAACTTTGAACTTAAGAAACTGAACTTATACGTACACTTTTCTCTTGTCGACACCCTACATCCACAAATTCGATGGAGATCGTAACTGTTGTAAAATTTGCGAATAACAAAGCTTTATATAAGGCGCGTAAGTTACGAGTCACACCTGTTGTAAAGAAAAAATCACCGAATTTGTTTCCACGGGAGAGAGATTGGCGGTGTGTCGAACAGGAAAGGGAAAACTGGTCGTTCGAAGAACGTGTGGGCGGTTATCGCAGCTGGACCACGGATTTCCGCCGGAATGGTACACAGAAGTATACCGGGTAACCGGTCGTCGCAATAAAACTTTCGATATCACCTAAGGGGTTCGGGCTCTCCGTGTAACATCTCCAGCAACCCTCGCGTACACCGCTCATGAATATTTAATCCCCATCAGCGGCGGATCGAGTATCAACGGCCTGCGAAACCCGTCGAGAAGTCCGTGCCGATGCATAAGCAGTGGTGGAAGCTGTATCTGGGTGCTAAACCGAACGAGAGCCTGAAGAATTCAATATTTTCCGAGCCACCGTCGCCCTTAACCCTGCTACAGTGTCAAATACTGGCAAAGCTGTTTCTGCTGTGCTCGGGAAAATGGCAGGAGACGGCACAAAAATATGAAGGGTAGTTTCGTGTCCGAGATCGTTCCAATCGTCCCTAAATCTCGGCTCCGAGACAGAGATTTAACAAGGGTTGCACCGTGTTAACACTGATCAACTTTTATGCATTGTTTTTAAATTGATATGGTATGTTATAATTTTTTCGTACTCGATTCAGCTTTGCTTTTGTTAGACAAAAAAATGTTTAATTTAGCTTTTATCGCTCTTTTCTTTGTTCTTTATGCTGATTGTATCTTTATGCTGATAAAAAGAAAGGACATATCACATTAAGAAAAAAACAAAGTGGACCTTTAAATCTGATCTGATGAAGAAGTCAAGTGAAAAAGGAAACACTTAACCATGTTTTATGGCAGTGTAATCTGTATAATGAGCAGAGGATAAAATTCATCCGAAATCTTACTAGAGCTGGATTTCAATTGCCGTTAGATGTAGGTTGTTTAATAACCGAACCTAATATTAAGGCGTGTGTTTATATGATAGCGTTTATCAACTCTTGTAATCTACGTGTCTAATGGCTTTTTTTTTTTTGTTAATAATGTTCTTTTTGTTTTGTCATTTTCTAATGTTCTTGCTTTTGATTTTATTTTGTATTATAATGTAATATGCTTTATGTTCTAATAAATCTCATATGAGATTTTCTCAAATAAAAAAAAAAAAAAAAGTCAAGTGAAACATTTGTAGAAAGAATTTTTACGCTTCTTATACAATAATGTATACAATTTTTAAAAACCTGTGATGGGTGGGGCAATTTTCCGAAACCTATGATTGCAGTCTAAATTGACTGGTCCTCGGAGCATTAGACAGCACCTCCGGTGCAATATCTCGGGTTTCGATTTGCCTGATCCCCCGACGGGACTCGGCACGGAAATTTCCTCGATTATGGTCGACGGGGAGCAAAGGAATCCGCGAGGAGGCAGCGGATGATAAATTCGCCGAAAAATACTGCGAATCAGCGAGCGGGAGAGCGGGGAGTGGCTGACGGGGGGTAGCAGCGTGAGTCGTCGTTTAGACTCCATTACCAGCCAGCGTAGATAGTTCCTTTGCGGAGGGTTAAAGAAAGATACAGCTTTCGCAGCGCGTTTCCTTAGCCGTTGATAAATTGTGGCGATGCCACGCGACGCGTTGCAAAGTGAACCAAAGCGAACCAAAGCGAGAAGCGTCTGCCATGACTGGCTCCGCTCTTCTCCGCTCCGCTCTGCTCTACTCGACTTTTATTTATGCGAGCAGCCGCCGCCCCTCGCTCGGAGACGTATTATTTCGCGACAACGTCAACCGTTGAGTTCCTCTTTCTTCTCGCACGATTTATTCTCCGCCGATGCTAAGAAGCTCGCGACGTTGCGACACCTTCGTTCTGCAGCGGCGGATTTCCCGCGTGGCAAAGCGCGCCAAAGCGCGGCAAAGTGTTCCGAGAAACGCAGGGAAAGCTGACGCGATTCTTGATTCTTCTTTCTAGAACCATACTTCCCAGCACCCTCGAATACCGCGGTTTCTGCTGTGCTTCTATTTACCTTGCATTCCTCGATTCTGCTACGGCGACGTCTGTCCCGCATTGTCACGAAACGCTCTACCTCGACGACTTGTTTCGCGTCGCCGTACCGGTTCGACAAAATCTGATACGCGAATCAAAAGTGGGGACAACATTAGAAATATCCAATTGAACAAAAATTAAATTGTTTGAATCAATTCTTAGTCGATGGTTTGTTTCACCCTTGTCTCAAGTTTGCTACCATCATCACGTATACATACGCGACGCCCGTTGTTGAAAACCCTATGCACGCGATCGAAATGTCGTTCAAACATGGCTAATAGTTAATAGCTCGCCTGTTTGCTTGAGGCGGTATTGTTTCCAAGCGTTCCGGAGATCCAGTCACTCGTGACTGTTGACAGTTTTTGTTACACGACCCTGTCTCTGGTTAAGTGTTGTCCCAGCTTCTGATTGGCGAAATTGAATTGTAACGATTCCATGCCGAATTGCTACCGTTTCGCGTGCCGGTTTGCAAGAGACCAGTGAGAGTTGAATCGATGTACTGAAACGTACCGTAACATATCGTCAGGCTCTTGCCATGAAGTATATCCGCACAATCGATCAGTTATTACCAAATTTTACTAAACCACAGTCCAGCGAGCCAGTCCTGATGTCCTATCGTTAACACCCACAGTCTGGTAATTTAATAATACTTGGAGATGGTTAAATTCATTTTATACACTTATTTCAATTCATGGCGCGCAGTGTAATATTCAGCAAGCTCGTGATTGTCTTAATTGCTTTGAGTTTTCGCAGAGGTGGTACGTTGTATTCCATAATATATTTTAATATTGAAGGCAAGCACTCTGTGTAAAGTCTGCATAATAGCAAAAATGAATTTTTCATTTCATTCCCGTAACAAGTTCAACTCGTCTTTCGTGCTTTGGGTTTACCCCCTAAGATGACCAGCCCGTGTTCCCCGTGAGAACTTGGACACGGTCGACTCATCAGCATACTATTACCGATCGCCACCGTTCAGATTTTTCCATATTCTCGGTTTTCCGATAAACTCTCTCTCTTTATTGCCAGCCGTCTGCCTGCGGTGAGGCGAGGCGAGGCGAGTCGAGTCGAGGCCAGGCCGCAACAGCGATCGCTCTTGCTAGAGGCTAGAGGTAATCTAGCATCCTCCGGCACGCTTAACTGACATTTATTAAGGAGAAAGGGACGACCCTTCGCTTCGTTCGATCCGTAAACTTTGTTTCGCGTAAAAAGTAATTTTTCCTCCCCCTGGTCTACGAACGCAATATCCGAGACGCGACTGCCGGTTAAATTCTTCTCCTCGAGATCCACCGTCGACCTTCGGAACGAGATTCGCGGCTGAAGATGCCACGTTAAAGTGCCTATAAGCGCGATCTTGAGAAAGGGAAACTCCGTTGTCCTTCAAAGCATTGTTCACACGAGGACGAACATTTGCGGCCGAAATGAAATGTGAGATTCTTTTTATCGTTGCTCAACAGATCTTTGAAAAAAATTGTCCTCGTATAGCTTATAGCACAGAGTACATAGGGTGGTTCAGCCAAAGCAGGCCACCTAAATATCTCCATCATTTTTAACGACACGAAAAATATTTAAGGCATAATTGAAATGGTATCGAAGGAGGAATATCATAGAAGAACAATTTTTTTTGTCCAGTTATTTTTCCATACATTTTTTCACGGTCGCCGTTATCTTTTTTATCAGGAAACTTGTTTTTTTATTCCATCTTGTAGAAAAGATATATTCGAATATGCTTAAGTCATGACCTTCAGATGACCTTAAGTCCAAAAAAATGTGATAAAATTGCAGGATAATATTAGGGTTTCGTTTGAACTTACTGTTTGTGTTATAACATTATAAGTTATAAGTGCACACGTTACATCTGCAATTTTATCACATATTTTAGACTCAAGGTCACCTGAAGGTAAGGACTTAAGCATACTCAAATTTATTTTTCAGCTATTACAAGATGGAATAAAAAAAAATAGGTTTCCTGATAAAAAAGATAACGATGACCTTGAAAAAATGTATGAAAAAATAACAGGACAAAAAAATTGTTCTTCTATGATATTCCTCCTTCGATACCATTTAAATTATGCCATAAATATTTTTCGTGTCATTAAAAATAAAGGAGAGCTTTGGCTGAGACACCCTATATAATATTTTGCTGTTGATGTCACCAGCATACTTCCTTCGTATTAAGTATGCAACATCTTCTGTGTTAAAAAGACAATAGTGACAATTTTTCTAATAGAGTAGCCGCAGTTTAATGCATAATCTTGTAAAAGACACTCGGCAATTGTTCATACACCGCCACATGGATTCTAACACAATGCTGTATTCTTGCCTAACTGGGGAAGCTCTTATAAATTTTACGATGCATGTTCAACGTATTTACTTGCAGTCTTGAACTGATCGCATAACGTCTTGCTTTTCGCGTTCATTATGGCGGTCAGCCCGGGGCCACTTCGCACAGATTAATGCCTGGAGGATGTAATTGAAAGAGATGTGGAAAATTGAGATTGCGCAACCCTTTGATCTTTGCGGGGCCACGGGCTTCGGTTAACAATCTTGCGATTTTCCCTTTTTCCTCCGGGATTCAGGGCGGCGTGGCGGTTCCCTAATGAATTCGCGTTCCTTTAAAGAAAAAGCCGCAGACCGTTCCCGGGGATTCAAACGAGCCCACCCTGCCAATCGACAGATTACTAGTCAGAAAGACGAATGTTTATCGCGAATAATCTCGCGGTGAGCCGGAGGAATATTAACAGCGTTTTCTTCTCAGATCTCGATCGCCATTGTGCCACGGAACGAACAGATTACGCTGAATTATGCGGAAAGCGAGATTATCGCGCCGATTGTTAATTATGCAGCTCTCGAATAGCCTTCAAGCGGAATATCGGAATCGCGGGTTCCTCGACGATTCTGAACCTTTGAAGGAATAATATGGATCCCAACGACCAAAGGGAAAATTATTCTCCGAGCTGTCCTCGAAGCGTTTTCTTCCGAACACGACCATTTTTTCAACGACTTATAAACATCATTTTACAACTTATTAACAATTTTTGTTTGATACATTTTTCGACCTTTAAATAGGTTATGTTTGTCTTCATCGTTTATGTATAGACTGCGGATTGTATCCATTTATGATAAAGATGAGCAGAATACAATTAAGCAGTGGACGGATTAAAAATATTTAAGAATATCAATGTATCAGTGTCAGCTGATTAAAGTCACCAAAAGAAAAAAAGAGTTTCTATTTGGCTCCTCATGTTTGTCATCGATGCAACCAATTTTGATTACGCATAAAGATCCGCAGTCTAATTATGAGAAACGGGGGTTCGATAAAACGTATTCGATTGCTTAACAATTCTAATAAATGGAAAACGATATAACAGTACTCGTAAATTGTACTTGCATTTTCACTGTTTCATATTTTCAAATGTAGTGTAAATGCAGCTACAGTTAAGTGGCCAGATCTCGACGCATCTTGCGAGACGAAAGAATGCACTTCGAATCGCGAAGAACAGACCGCGGATTCATTCTTTCGGGAAAAAGTTCCACCATTATCTTCTCATGTTAGTCATCGATGCAACCAATTTTTATTACGCATAAAGATCCGCAGTCTAATCATGAGAAACGGGGGTTCGATAAAACGTATTCGAGTGCTTAACAATTCTAATAAAAGGAAAACGATATAACAGTACTCGTTAATAGTTCTTGTATTTTCACTGTTTCATATTTTCAAATGTAGTGTAACCGATCTCGACGCATCTTGCGAGACGAAAGAATGGTTTTCGAATCGCGAAGAACAGACCGCGGATTCATTCTTTCGGGAAAAAGTTGCACCATTACCGCGTTGTATTCCGATTTCCAAGCAGGCCAAGACCTCTCAACCGTATTTTCGGGTTTGTGCATTCCGTGAGCGCGAAAAGCCCGTCGGCCGCAAACGTGCTTGTGTCTGGCCTCGCGATATCTTCATTCGCCGAAAAAATGCCCGGCAGACGAAAGACAAATGGCCGCCAAGTGGAGGAGATTGCGCTTTGGAGCTGGCCGTTTGGCAGCCGACTGTGAGAGAATGTATGTACCATATGTGTGCAAGAGATGGAGAGTCGGAGAGAGAGGGAGAGAGGGATGAGAACGAAGGTGAAAAAGACGAGCAGAGGAAGCGACGCCAATGTTCGCCACGAGCAATTGTATTACTCGGTTAACCCGCATGCACATACGCTGGAATTTATTGGACGTGCGACAAATTTCGCGTGCGGAACGGAATGGACCCGAGACAAACAGGGAGAACCAAGGAGGCAACGCGACGGAGGGATTAGAACGGAAGCGCAAGTAGAAAGAGAGGAGAAGGGTCATTAAGCGCAATGAGATTTCACGGATATACATTCCTCGACCAGAAACATTCAACGGCTCCTCCGTTATTATGGCTGCCGTTTCTACGGATTTTTATGGTCCCGTGGTTTCCGAACAAACCTTGCTTAGCACATTCGCTATCAAAGTTCCGGCTGCAATTTTCATAGTAATCTCATTCTGTTAATGAAAACGTATCCTCTCGTGAAATATAAAATATAAATAAACATATTTCATGTTGTACATCCCTGACAGGGGTGATTTGAGAACATGTTATCCCCAACTTTGATTTCTCCATTCTTCCCAAGGAAGTATAACGTTTTGAAGCACCCTGTGTATATTCTTCGCAAACATTATAAGCGTCAGCATTGTCTCTGAGCAAAGCTTAAATTTTAAAAACTCTAAATTTTAACAATTAATCTGGATCTGACACGTGGTTTCCGAACAAATCTTGCTTAGCACGTTCCTGCCGTCTGCATAGTGATTTCATCCGATAAACGAGAACCTCTTATAAAATATGAAAATCGAGATTGTAAAGAGCTTGGATCTAAATAGTACATTTCATCGTTCGAGATGTGAAAGGAAGCAATTAATCTGGATCGGACGAGCCCCAGAGGCTCGTTTCTCCTTTGACCGTTGTATAATTTACCAGTAGCTTAGTTAGAGCTAATCGAAATTCGTACAGGCGTATTCCTTATGTAATAGCTGCATTTGGATCAGATATGAGGTAGGTTTACCTAGATTCACGCAACCGTCCTATGTGTTAGCTGGGCGTTCACGTGACGTATGGGTTAGGTCTATCCAGGTTTACCTAGAGGTTCTACATATCCCGGTCGTTCCATGTGTTCTCCGAATCAGGGATCCGTGTTGGGGATCGGTCGAATGTGGTCGACCACCCGGTTAACCTAGCCTTATATTTTCGAGTTCTTCCGAGCTGCTCCAGGACTTCCAAGTTCCTGGGATCGATAATGCAAAGTTCGTGTCGCGTTTGACGCCGATGCGATTCGCTTTTGTCTCGCGCGAATAAACAACAGCCGACGTGCCGGGCTTCGAGAAACCACCGGCATCAACTGCGTCGAGTCCATTTCAATTTTTCCTGGTTCCTTTGTCATGAACGATAAAAAGGTTCCCTCCATATTTGTCAAGGAATCTTCGAGCGAACCGTCTGTGAAAGTATTCCCCGGCCAACGAGGGAATGCATCGATTTCGATGCAGTTCGTGGGAAGAGGTACTTTTGGAAAATATTCGATCCGTTGAATCGTGAACTAACGCATTGGCAGTGCTGTATTCAGTTAGCTTTTAACTGTGCGGGCGTATGTGACCGTAATCATTCAACTGATACTTGGTTAATTTCACTTTACATGCCAGATATTCATTGGGTCTTCCATAATCTTGGTATATTAAAGAAAATTTTATATTTTTCTAACTTGTTGTTTCCGATTGTAATTCATCTTTTTCGTCTCTTTATGTTCTGTCTCGAACGAAACGAAAGATTACTTTGGAAAAAGAAACGACGGCTTTGAGATCTTGTGTGTAAGAGAATTTACTTTGAAACTGTGACACTCTTAGGTCAGCGCGTGTAACAAACGGTCTTTACAGAAAATTCTTATTGGTTTCATTGTTTCGATTGTTTCGCTGTGTTCTACTATAGAGTTGTAGTAAAAGAAAATTTGTGCCACTGTCGTGCTCACGTCGAAGACTAGCAACATCGACAGGTCTGCGGAATTCCTCGGCGCTGCGTCGTTTGCGCAAAGTATTCGAAAGGTTAGCCAGCAGCATCTTCCTGTTCTTTTCGAGGGTTTTTGGGGGATGAAAGAGGTGGTCGGTAGTTCCCGTGTCCACCCATTTCGTGCTCGTGGTTTCCGAAAGGTCGCAGGTCACCCGTTGCTCGCGTTCCACGGTTGTTTCCGAAGGAATGGGTCTTCTCGTCCTCGATTCCCGGCGAAGTCGCCAGCGGAAAGTTGACCGTACCCTGTCGACGATTTCTTGTCGTATCTCAGCGACTCCGTTCCACGCCATTTCGTTCGGTCACTCTTCCCAGGACAGCTCTCTCGGACGACTCTCGCGATGAAGTCAAGACGCCCGCACCGTGCGAAGAAATCCTTCGGTTTTCTTAGCAAAAATCACTTTGTCGATCGCTCTCTCGAAATCGCGAGATAATCTGCTTCAGTTGTAGTCGAACGACCACTTGTCGATGCAGAAGCCTCCTTTTATGGAATTTTCTGTTTGCGTCAGCGATATGTCTTCTCGTTTTGCTTTTCTTCCTTCGCAACGTTTGATCTATCATAATTGGCAAACTGGTTTGACAAAATTTATAATCGAAACTGATGAAATTAAGTACCGTAGATAGATCACGAGAGTTCAAGAATATAACTAAAATCGTTGCTTGATTCTTGTGTGTCACAGTCGAATAAAACAATTCTTATTTTGCATAAAGATCCATTATATAAGGATCCATGTGCGTTCGTGCATATTGATGCAAAATTGCAGCTTCACTTTCGCGTTATAAGAATCTCAAGATATGTGTAAATCGGATCAAATTAAATTAAATACAACTCACAACGATTACACCACGTTGTATAGAAATTGCGTTATAGTATTACTCTCACAAAATTAAAACAAGAGCGAAACGTCTGTCTTGTTGCCGTCTGTCGCAGTTGACGAAAAATGTTTTCTTCAGTTCAGAGGCGAATTAGAAACAGATCTTATTCAGGACAGTTCGCCTTGAAGTTTGGGGCGGGGATTCGTTGGCAGAACGTCAGAAAATCCTCCCGTCATGCAGCACGCTGCTACCGGGCGGAAAACCGCTTGAAATTCGTTCAAAGAAAATGGCGGTGCGTGCGTTTTCCTGACGGTGCGAGACAGCCATCAGTTTCTTTGGCGGGCTGTAGGGAAGACTCGTCGGTTTTCGGTGAGAAAAGTCACGTTTCGGTCGTCGCGGGTTCCGACATTACTTTCTGCGGGCCGAAATAACACGTTTCAGCGTGTTAGGGATGGGGCCGAGGAAATCCTTAATCGCGAGGAGCTTGGTTAACCGATGAATCGGTCTCGGTAAAAGGTGGGTGCGGGAATAACACTATTAAGCGGAATTGCGTCGTGTCGTTTACGCGATCAACGTTTTCTAGGACGACGAGGCGGGACTGGGCTGGGCCGGGCCGCGTCGTCCCAATTTGGCTGTCCAGGAAGGAGCGCGCCACGGTAATACCCTGGACAGGCCTGGAATCGTGCTTGTCAGCTCGGTTACCGCGAATAATGGATGCGACGGTAACTCACGTTAATGAAGCGCACCATTTACATCTCCTACGCCGCCGACGCGACGCGACGCGACGCTCTCGCTGGCAACCGTACGCCCAGAACCCGTCCTGCGATGCGACAACCTGCGACCCGCTGCGTCACACCTTTGATAACTGCGGGAAACGTCGCCCACGTAGAACGCGGCCACCCTTCTTGAGCGCAGGAACGCGATTCGCAACCACATACTCATTCCGAATGCTCTATCTATCCTTTCAGAGGCTAGTGTCTGCAAGATTCATTCTCCTTTTCAGGAACGTCGCCTGGTAATCTGTTTCTTTGTGTACGTCGTAAGATGTAGCAGATGTTACCATAGTTGATGATTTCGACTCTTTTATATGCGCGAAAGCTGTCTTCTAATTATGAATGGTAAACAGTGATGCGTATTGGGTCTATTCTGCACTGAGGTAGTCTAACTAATTCTTGCATATTACGTCACACAGCAATGCAGGCTATTTTTAAATTATATTAACTCAACAATGCGAACTATTTCACAACTACCATGCCCACCGTCTCTCTCCAGATTTCGCAGGAACAAGCTCTCCCAAAATTTCGATCTCTCCGCGAAGCACTGGTAGCAAGAACCACCGCAGATCCTCCTCGGTGAATCACGCGAAAGAATTATTCTCGGAGAGCTCTCCGGGTCTCCGGGGGCCCAGCGAATTCATTATGAAAACATAGTTGCGTTCACCGGAGGGAAGCGATAGCTGCCCGACAGAGCCGCGGCGCGCGATGCACCGTGCTGCAACGTTAAGCGCGAAAACGGTCGATTCTCGTGGCAACGAATTGCGTTCGTAAATCAAGAGATTTACCTGTAGCAAGATTCCACGGGGAAGTATCGAGCGGTTAAAGGCATATATAACCGAGCTATATTCGCGTCTTGCGTCATTCGTAACGAGCGCGAATCGTTCGCGAGCCCGCGCGAATACGGACCAGTCCGATCGCGAAATTATTTCGCAATCAGTGCCGGGCCGAGATTAATTCGAGGTTCGAGTTCGACCGCAGCCATCCCCGAACCTGCGGCCGTCGTTCTCTCGAAATGGAACAGAGAAACGGTCAGAACAGAGACGCGACGGGAACCGGAAACGATGCCTACGATCCACCCGCGTCGCCTCGTGATCTATGTGTTTTAATTCCACGGCAAAGCCGTCCTTTATTTATTGGCTTTCGTTACAGGATATTGCGACAGACTTCGTCACCCTGCGTCCCACCGACTGCCAATACTTCCATGCTTCTTGCCTTCTGTCCGCTTGAATAACGCGACCGTTCGCCTCTTCCCCGTTCCCACCGGTTACCGACTTTCCCTCCCGATTTAACCTTTGTTCCGCGGCGCAATTTCTGAACATTGTCAGTCGGAACATTACAATTTCCTTCTTGCTTCTGCTTCTTCACGAGACTCCGCGCTGTCGCTAGATTAGAATGTCTGCGTTGTTTCTCTCGCTTCACACCCCTTTTTTAACTTCCCGATTCATAGGGAAGTTACTGTAATTTTTTTTTTTTTGGGACGTGGGAGATTTACAACTCCCACGCCCTGGGACATAAGCTGTTCTATATGCCCCTTTTTCTCATCTCCATCCCAATTATGGTCTGAAGGGGGGGCTCCGCTCTCCGCATTTCTCCCCCCTTAATTGGGCCTTCCCCACACCTGTTCTTATCTGTCTCTCGCTTCACACCCCTACTCCATCGTTTAGATCGAACGTTATTTGCGCGGGATTCGTCCACTCCATTTTATTTCGACTCTCCGACAGCGAACCGTTCTTACAACAATATTAATGTTCAGGATTATTTACTGCTTCGTTCGTGAATTTCTTTGAATCTTTTGGAGCCATGATAAGTGTTTATGCGATTAAACGACGATTTTTATACATTGAGTGAACAAAGACACCGTACTTCAGATTTTAAATAAATATGCGTAAAACCTGCGTCAGAGACTGCAAAGTGTCCTTTACCACATTGCCGGCAATTTTTATTATATTTTTCGTAGCGAGATCGAGTGGTTAATTAAATTTCAGCCCGAAACATCACTCGCGGTTTTCTAATTACTGACCCGGGATCAAAAGAGTTATGAGACTTTTGACTGCGTTATATTTAAAATACGGACCGGGAAGCTTTTTTAATAGACCAGGTGGCGCATGAAAATGTCGCGCCGTAAAAAAGAATGAGTTTAGAAAAATTGGTGGGATTGTGTTTTGAGGAATAATCGCTCGCGAATGTTCGAACAGGATACTCTGTATTTAGGCTCGCGTTACTGGATATCCAAAGCCAGAATTGCGGTTCGTACGTAGTCGAGGCGACTCCGAGCGGAAATTTCAAAACGCGCTCAACTCTAATCCGTTTTAAAGGATCCCGAGCGCGTAGCGGACACGCCAGGCATTGACTTTTAAATCGGTCGATAAAGATTCGAAGAGCTTTCCACGGTAAACACGGCTTCACTTTTCTCGATAGTATTTCGGAACTTTTTAAATATTTGAATTTCCGATTTGAAATCGCAGTTAGGAAACTCGAAAATAGGGGCCCGAGGAAGGAGAACAGCGGTACCGCTATCCGAAATAATGTTGTCGGAAACTTTCGACCGAAGAATGTCGCCCGTAGAATGCAAAGCGCATTCCATTGAAAAACTTGTTTACCGACCGAACGATCCTCGCGTGGGTGCAATTGTTTGGCTCTGGCCATTCGAGCAGCAATCGTATTTCAATGATATCTATTAACCTCTTACGCCACGATTTATTTTATGGATATACAATGGCGATTCGAATTTCTTTCTGCGGAAACGAAAGAAACTAGTATCCACACTGGCCTCTCTTTTCAGACGAAATCAAATTTATTTCTTTCGTGATCAATTTTTATCCACTGAAATAAATATAGAAACAATTTTTTCTTCTCTTTCCTGCGATATTTTCTGGGATCAAGCAGTTCTACTCCCCGTAGCCGTGAAGAAAATGGCACGGCGGCGGGTTAATATCTCCGAGGACAAGTTAAGAAATTATTCTCACGCGCAAAGATAAATTGTATCCATAATTTTGTCGTCTAGATTCTCCGCGAAGGTGAGGGGCGAGCGATTTCGCAATGTCTGGTAGCTTTGTGATTATTTTCTGAAGAAACCGGGCCCCGCCCGTAATTTCCCGGTAACCGGAATCGATGAACGCGTTTGTCTCGTTACCCGATACACGAGTAATTAGTTCGTTCGGACGGTACGGCCGGCTGGGAACGCATACGCCCCGCATCTACGTCAATTTCTATTACAGTCGCGGTACGTGCCCGAGTTTTCGATAGAAATAAACGGTGTGTGGCTCGGCCGGCGAATACGGAATGTCTGCATTTCGAAAATGAACAGACACGCGTGCGCGCGCTTGTTCCGACCGAGCCTGGATTTTCCGCATTTTCCCGCGCCGACTCGCCCCGAAAGAAAACTCCCCGGATGGAAGATTTAAGTAGCAAACGGGTTTCACGTCGCGTCGTTTCGTGACGACGCTTATCCTAGCCGGCGCAGCTTTTATAAGCGCGAAGTTCATGTGGAACCGGGCCGGGCCGTTTATGCTTTATAGATAAACAGCCTCGGCTCGGTTAAATCCCGGTGCTGTAACGCGGCAGGCGATCAAGAAAGATGAGAATAACTGTCCCCTTTAAAGCCCGTGTTTTAAGTTTTTTAAACGGACGCGACGTCAGGGATAAAGCGTCCGCGAAGCGACGCCGACGCTGCGAGAAACTGCCACGACTGTATCCCTTTTGACGACCATAAATTTTTTTACCGTTCAAGAGCCGGACTAGGGCTCTTCGCGATTCGCGATTCTACTTCGCTTTCCGACATAGTTCTTCATTTTAGTCATTTCATGCGCAACAGCCTCTAGATTATCCGAAATAGTTGTCGTCTATTAAATTATTTGCAATAACACGTATACAGTTTGTAAATTCCCAGCAGTTTGTACGATCTCTGCACTATACACACATTTTACATTGAAACGGAAAGATTAGAAGAGTTTGAAGATGATTCTGTATAATTTCCACTTCGTTGAAATTATTAAAGAAAGAAGAAAATTAATAATTAGACTGTGGATCTTTATGCAAAATAAAAATGTTTGGTTTGATTACAAGGCACAGGAGTCAAATAAAAGTTTCTTTCTTCTGAAACTAATACACTGGTGTCCTCAAATCTTTTTAATATGTGCGCTCCTTTAAATTGTACGTATCCATTATTGTCATAAATGCTACAATACTAGATTCCTTACAATCTCACGATTTCGGTGCGGCACGAAGACTGCTCCCAGGTGTGAAGGGTTCCAAAGAAATAAATGCGCATCGTGTCCAATTGTTATCGTCCAGGAGGTTACTTTCGCGTAAGGGTGGCTACCCCTGCTCTCCTTTTATTTGCGTATTCATTCGCGGAAGGAGAGAAACGCGACGAGACTGGCTGTTCTCTTTAAACGGCCGCAGGCGACGGTGGCTACATAGCAGCATGTGGCAGGAGCCTCCCCTATCTTTTCGCGTGCTTCCCACAACCGGCTCATTTATCAAGTCGGGTTCCATTAATATCCGACAAAATAGTAGAGGGATGCACGCGCGACATCCCATAGAAGTCGTGATGGCTGTCGGGTGCGTCGTCTCGCAGCGGGCGGCTTGCAATCGCTGCAATCGCGAGGTTCTGCATCTCTGCAGCGGTGTACATATCGTTGGAACCTTCGGAGTAAGCATAGCAGGCAGCCTCAAGTCTCCAAGTATAATGGCTTTCGGTTAACCTTCACTCTGCGTTCATGTATACTAATGTTAACCCTGTACTGGGGTGTAATCACACCTCTGCATATTTTCAGTACAAAATGGAAGGAGAAAATTCTGACTGCGTAAGCATTCGTGAAATTTTATTGACTCTCGTGACTGTAGGCATGAAAAGATTACAAAATTTAGTATAATATAACAAAATTTTCTATAAAGAGAAATTATAAATTTAAACGTTCCTAAGAAGACAGCAAATTTTCCATTCGGTCACTGTTCGTATACATTTTTGTCAGTATGGGGTGCGTTTGTATCCCTATACGCGGAGTGAAAGTTAATCGGGAGAATACATTACTTGTTGCGTCGTCGTTTTGTGAATTTAGGAGGACACTCGCGGACGTTGCGCGGATGGATTCCACTCAAGGTTGTAAGGCTTGAGCCCGGTAAACGCGGACGCGTAGACTCGCGAATGTCCTCGCACGACGCTTGTTATTACCCGCCAAATTAATATTGGGTAGCCAGATCAATGGATTAAGCGAATACAAGACAATGGTTCGGTCGGATATAATTTAGCATAAACGTTAAAAGAAGCGTTTCGTCCCGGACCTGCTAGTGGACTCATCAGTAAGGCTGATCTAGCAGGTCCTGCCTTATACGCGCGCAGATTTGAATAATCCTAATTCGGATTCAATTGATACAAATATGACGCTCGCGGATCTAATGGAAGACGCGATTCCGTACGCGAGGGATCTCGACTGATGCGATCCCGTTTTGCCGATTGTCGTCATCGCTGAGCAACGATATACCGCGATGCAAACTTGTATTGAATGAAGGACAAGACAACGGCCGATGCGTTGTACTTGTCTAACCGGAGATTCAAAACATGCTTGTCCGAAAGGTAAAAAGGAACTGTCGGAATTCGACTTCTTATTCGTACGCGATGAGACCGAAAATGCACTGATTGGCTCCTGCTGAAAGTTGCATGCACCAATCAGCACACTTTGACTGTTTAGATCTCCTTCCCATAGCTACGATGGAACCTTGGGAAGGAGGAGTGAAACGATATTTGACTCGGTCAACGACGGAGCTCGGTAATTTGACACTACCTAGGGTTATCGTTCGGAGAGACAAATTTATGGCCCCTTGTCCTTAAGGCGTACAAAGTATTAGGTCTCTGGCAATGCCTCGACTGGTCGCTGAATGACCCTACTTTACTTGATCTTCAAGGAAGACTTTAGTTACGAACGTGCCATAAATATTGTTCGAAAGAAACCCACGTGTCTTGTTCCTGTGCGACGGAACATTACTGTTATTGGGGTAGTGACCGGGTTAATTGACCGGGTTAATTAACCAGAATTTACTGTGTTCCTGTATCCAAAAATTCTGATCAGTTGCAAGACAATACTTCGTTCCCTTTGTCAATCAAACTAATAAGTTTGGCTGATGGCACTGTTGGATATTAAAGCAGTGTGATACATCGAGACAACTTCGCTGTCCAAGTACTTAGGTAAGTGGGCCTTAAGCTGTTAGACCAAGCAAAACAAAATGGTCCTGCAGGCAGAATGTTGCCCAGCAAACCCCGAAGAATAAAATCGATGTCAGGTTGAAAGCGGGACCGTAAACGGCTAATATTTGGGACCAATCACAGCCTGTGTCAACTCTCGAACTCTCAGCGATACATCTGGGTCGGCGTACCGCTCCGGCAGGTGATGGCGAGGGTTTCTACGACAACGTTTTCGGATGGCATGGCTGACCGACTCGGATCCCACGAGCGTTCGCTGCGTGACAAGGTTAGTAATGGCTCGTTCGATTCTCTTTCGTCCTGTGTTTTCTGGCCCGGGCTGAGCCGCCGAGCAATTTTCTCGTGCGCCAAATCTACGCGAAATATAGAACACGCGAGGGCTTATGGAGAAAATTAACAATTCATCGCTGGAGATTGCTGGTTTAAGTGAAACGGAATAACGTGTTTGCGTCATGACCGAAAAACTTGCCAGGTTATTCGTGGACCTCGTGAAACAATTAATAGATAGAAGACGATCGAATTGATTAATCAAATAGAAACTTTGTTTAGAAGTATCGTTCCGAAAGCACAGAGACTACACAAGAATAAAACTGATATTTTATGGAGATTCGTTAGTCAAAGTTGGCTCTGACACCGATCTAGAAACTGGAGAACAATTAAAGTGTCTCCGTTCGATGGACGGGGGTTAATGAATTATTCACTGAAGTATTATTGGAGAGTTAGGGAGAACGTGTGAGTACGAATAAACTTTGTCTATGTGCAGAATCAAGAATGTTAAATCGCGAGGCAGGATATTGTCGAAATCATCGGGGTTCGTTCTATCGAAGTCGCGGCACGATCGATCTACGATTACGTTACGGATATTTAGATAACATAGGAGCGCCCTCTATTGAACGAATAAATTTAACGACTCTCAGAACCAGAGAAAAACCCTTTGGATCGCTCGGTAACGGCAATGAGAGCCGAACGATGGCTGGTGTGTGGCCGTTTCGGTCGCTCGTTTGGCAAAAGTAATAAATGGCGGGCGAAGGCTCGCGATGGCAATCGCCGGTGCGCCGTTGTTCCAGAATAAACATCCAACAATAACCGATTATTAACTGTTTCAAGCTGGAGTTTCATAATAATCCGACAACGGTTATTCGATCCGCGGGAAGAATGGGAATTGTGGGAACGATCGAGCGAACCAATCGCAGCCCTCAAATCGCACCAGCGTTCAATTTCTTCTCGCGATTCATTCCGCAACTTTATTAACGCGATCGCCGCGACGCCGACGTCGGCTTATCCCGCGATAGTTTTTCAACCGGGAAAATGAAATTCCGATCGGCATTAAATGTTACCCAGCCGATAATTTATGCTCCGGCAATTAAGTTAATCGGGATTTGTAGAATCGGTACAGCCGGAATTACCACGTTTTGAGGTCCGATAAATTGCACCCGTTATGTCCCGGAATTTCCATAATCTCCTTCATTATCGCGGTGAAATCGAAGTTGTCGTTGAACGGCACTTTTCGGCCCGTTATCTCCGCCCGCGAATATTTATACACGTGTTCCGGCCGGCTACAGTGTAATCCAACGGCCCCGCGACCGATACGCTGTTTAACGCGCGAACAAAGTCGAATTCAATTGTAATCTAATGGAAATTCTAACTGTAAACATTAATTGTAGCCGTCGCCGCTGCACCCAGCCGATGAAACGGGAATTCGGCAATCGGTTCCCTCTCGACTTTGATCCCAAACACGCGGAAGCCACCGAGAAAAACAGAGAAACACTCGAATAGTTCATAGCTTTGCTCTGCTGTGTAGAATCGATAATGTTCTTCGTATACCATTCCGGATTGCTAATCCGGTTGGATAACACTCTAACGGAACAATCTTGTTTATTAACTAGCGTACCATGAATCATAGAAATTGTGTAATGATTTCGGCGCACAGTTTCGATCAATTATCAAAACAAGCGATTTTGCAATTTAGAAAATTTTCGATGTTTCGATCCAGGTATGGACCATTTTCAAACTTTATTATTTTACAGACACAACTTTTCTCCTGAAAATGGTCCATACCTGGATGGAAACGTCGAGAATTTTCTAAATTGCAAAATCGTTTGTTTTAATAATTGATCGAACCGGTGCTCCGAAATCATCACACAATTTCTATTAAACACCTACGATGGATAAAACGGAATATGTACCATGAATCAGGTATTCGTACACTCAATTTTATTAAAAAATCTACAAAATCTTCGCTTATTGGAAAACGGTAGGAGTCGTAGATGTTCGATAAAATCGATCGAATATTACCTTAATTACTTGTACACAAACAATGCTATCACTGATTACTTCTTTATATGATACCCTCCGTATGATAACACTACATACCCTTGTACATATCTACAGGGTGTCGAAAAAATATTGTATTTCCTTGAGAGAGGAGTGATTCCTGGTGACATTTGAAGTAGCTACTCCCTTTGCGAAAATGTTCTCCGGGACTTTGTTAAGGAGTTATTAACGAAAAACGCCGCTCTCTTCGGAACCTTTGATTGATCCGAGTTTTTCGTTAACAACTCCTTAACAAAGCCGCGGAGAACATTTCCGGAAAGGGAACAGTTACTGTTTGGGATTGGCTGAGCGTGTTGGCAGCGTGAACGCGCCGATTTACTGCGCCGCCCCGCTATTGGCGGATTCGCACGTAACAGCGAGATCGAGAGTCGATAAACAGCTCGCAGTAGCTTAGACCAGCGCCGTCGGACTTCGATTACGATCGATTATCGACCCCAAAAAGTGGATTACTATTGGCGGATCGCTCTATCGATCTGCCAATCACTAGTTCGACGTTGACGGTAAACTGCCAGCTGTTCGACTCCGATCTTAACGTTCGTACGTTCTATCAGAAAACGTCGCGCGTCTCTTGACCGGTTTTCGGATTCGATCTCGGGATTCACGGATTCTTTATACGTGAATATATCTACTCAACAAAGTGAAACTCATTTTGTTATCAACTCACGCTCTTTATTACAAGTTTCTAGCCAAACCGAGCTTGTGTTTTGGCCTGTTAAAAATCTATCTGTACATAGTTTCTGTTACAATTCTTAACGAACCCTAGTTGGGGAAATAAAGTTTATTTCTAAGTGCAGTAACTTGTTGTACCCCTTCTAATCCGTAACATTTAAACGACAACAGGAACCACCACTTTCAATAAAGACTTTTTTAGAAAATTCTTAAGAGTAGGACTTCGTTTTCTTCCAACATTTAAGACGTTCGATCTAATCCTCCAAGGGAATTGTTTCAGTAAGATCGTTGTTTGTAGAGAATTAGAGAGCTAATCGTAAGATCGTATGTACGTATAGTGCCTGTGTCGCGTGTGATAGCCATACCAGTAATATCGATCAGGTCGAGGCTTCGTTAGTTGGATTTGCAGGCGACAAAGCCGCAACGTGCAGTCAGCAAAGCGTCTGCCGAAACCGAGCGTGACCAGGTTGGCGAACGATGTCGCGCAAAGCGACGAAATTTCTTGCCGGATGAAATTTCAGGCCGCGCTTCCCGTAACGAGCCGCAACTATTATCAAGATCGCCGCTATTCAATCAAGTCCCGGCGATGATAGGAATTAAGGCGGGAGGCGATGAAGCGGAGCGCACGCGCCTTCACCGGCAGTCGTCTAAATTCCGTGACCAATAGCACTCTGCGCCGTTAATGGTGAACGGTGCCGCGCACCCTAAAATGAAAGCCTTATTTGTCTCACGAATTACCATCGACCTCCGAAAACGGGAACGGAATCTCAAACCCGTGGCAGGAAGGTCTCGATTAGACTAGAAATTATGGAACTGGTTGAAAGAATTTATAATCTCATACATTGTACATCAACATAGCATGTAACGCATGATTAAATTTATCTGTTGATTAGTCAAAAGCAGCCCCGATAAAAATGACCCAATTCGAGAAAACGACAATGTCCTAGAAATATAAGTAAACATTTCGTATTATTTCACAGAAATATCAGCTAGGGAAAAGAATCTTCCCGAACACGATGATCAGCTGATCGAAGCACACATTTATTCCGACACATTTTCTCGCATCATTGAAAATGTTAGGTGACTGTATACTATGTCCGTGCTGTGGCACGGTGTCGTTATCAATTCAAGGATGCGATCAGATAAATTCGTCTTGGTTTTCTCTTTTGGAGGGTAGTTTATCGAAGGAAGGTTCCGCGAGCCTTGGGGATTTGGAAGGGTCTTTCGTCGGGCATGATGGAGCATTCATCGGACGTCGGAGGTGCGGCGCGGAATTCTTTGAAATTTTCGGCTGTTAATTAACGTCTTTTCAGGAACGGGTGTCCGCGACGCGAGTCGCTTTAATTCCTCGGTGAAAAGCCAGTAATGGCCATTTACATTGTAACCCCGTCATGCGGTCGTGTTACTCTGCTATTAGTCTGAAGTCTCCATTAATTATCTCTGGTGAAATAGTACGCCCCCGCAGCCGGCCTGACCTCTGCCAGCCACCCCGTCCCGGGGTACGCTTCCTATGAAATACATCCAGGTATTTAGGCATTTCGAATAATTAACCGCACGGTCAACCTGCTTCCGATTCGTGTCGATTCGGAGCCGATTCGCCTGATTGCGTAGTCCATAGTTTAGCCCCGGTAGCC
Organism: Lasioglossum villosulum; assembly: GCA_963971365.1. Taxonomy (NCBI): domain Eukaryota; kingdom Metazoa; phylum Arthropoda; class Insecta; order Hymenoptera; family Halictidae; genus Lasioglossum; species Lasioglossum villosulum. The sequence goes on from OZ020497.1 coordinate 7,877,419, forward strand.
TGCATCGAATCTACGATGATTTACAAATATTGTCGTCGAATCGCTCGCCGAGCCGTCTCTATCTAGTGTTTCGATTGCAAACACTTCATCTCCATAAAGCGTTGCCTCCGGTGTACGCTGCGTTGCGCACCGGGTTCGGTTGAACAGCGCGGAAAACATGCGAACCCCGTTGCGAGGCGTTTTACGTGAAATATCGTTGCTTTTTGGATCATTGACGCGCGTAACGGAATACAAAAGTGGAGCTCTTACCGCTTGTGTGTCCGTGTCCACCGAGCACAAACTCGCCATAATATGAACCACAAGGATCATAATGTGAGCATTCGTAAGTAAGTAAGTATTCGAGTATTACATCTTAAATCTGAGGATATAACTCGGGTATTGAAATCCATCTTGATTACTCGGAGAATTTGGATTCTGAATGCATTTAGTGAATACGTGCTGAATACATTTGGATGTAAATAAGAGTACTCTAGTAATTTGATACCCGGTCAATTTAGATGTAGGTATCCAAGTACTTTGACCTCCTAATAATTTACATTCTAATACCTGAACTTGTCCGAGTACTTGAATCCCAAATAGCACATAACATCTTAAAGATGTCGGTTTCATGTCGTTTTTATGTCTGAACGTCTACGTCGCCAAACAGACGTAATTCGCACATCTGAAAGATGTATTTTTGAAGACATCGTTTTTATGTACGAGGAAAGATATCTTTCAAACATCTCATTTCAGACATGAAAACGATGTCTCCAGAATAGACATCTTCAGGTGTATGAAAACTACTAAACAAACAGATGCAAAGAGTATGAAAGAAGGCAACAGGAAGAGGAGTCGAGGAGCTGCTGCTATTACCGCTCAAGGCAGGATGCTATGCTGAAGCTGATATGGACCACCAGCAGCTTTTGCGGATCCTGCTGACCGAAATTCTCCAGCAGGTCCATCGTTTAAAGAAGGCGAACCAGACAGCAGTGACAGATATATTCTAATTCTCATTTTTAACCTCTAATAATGTAATTTTAATTAATTTGTAATTTGTAATATGTATATATTTAAATAAACATTTATTCGTATATTTTATAAATATCTGCTTTATTGTACGTTTTTTTTACTAACCTAACCTATTATATAAGCCTTACACGAAAGTTTCTAAATAGTCGCGCGAATAACATCTGTAAGATGTCTTTTTTCAGACATCTGGAAGATGTTTTTAATATGTACTACTAGAACATCTGAAAGATATCAAAACGACATTCAGAAGACATCTTTAAGATGGTACGTTGAGTCACAAACGACATAAAACTAACGTAAAACCAACGTAAAACTGACATCAAACCGACATTGGCGACATCTCTCAGATATTCGAATGTCTTGCGGCAGGCATCTTTCGAACATCTTTGAGACGTGTCTGTGCTATCTGGGATACGTCGCGAACTTAGATACTCGGAACTGAACCGAGTACCAGAGTATTCGAATTCGGATTGTTTGATTATCCAGGTATATGAAAGTCCTGAGATTTATTCGAATCGACGGATGCGAATTAATTGAATAACCGAATACCGGAGTGCCGAAGTTCGAATCCCCGTAGACGCAACCTCCAGTAAGCCCCCAATTAGAAGTAAGCTCGCCGACAAAATATTTCCCGTAGTTAATTGCGCCCGTGCAAAATTGCCAGAGTGTAGAATTAACGTCGAACCGAATTGTACAAACAGACATAATTGATCGTTATTGGCGTAATTTGTGTAAATACGTCAAATTCATCGCGACGTGCGAGAAATAAATGTGGTATAGGAGGACACGAGGATACGAGAGAAGCTGAGCTCGCGGTCGCGCATACATGAATCCCGAAAAACCCATGGGGTGTGTCGTCCGCCTTGGGAACATCACGAATTACCGTGCAAACCGGCGAGAGTACATTTTTCCCGTCTATTCCAGTAGACAGGTGAACTTATGAATTTTAAAAACGTGTCAATCCTATCACCGAGCTTAACAATGTCCCGGCCGCTCGACGGTTGCAACATTTATCACGCGATACTCAGTTTTAATGTTAATTTTTGCGCGTACTTTGATATTCATACGCGTTTCCACGGACCACCGTAAACCGCTTTATATATGTATGTTATCGTGTTTTCGGAATGCATTTTAAATTTGCATATATTTTAATTGAATCGCTCTCGCCATCCCTCACGCGGACGAGTTACAATTTTTCGCTGCTTTAATTATGCCACGCATATTATTAGCTGCACATTAAATTCGAACACGCGCGTTGAAGTTCAGCGTAACGTTACGCCGAACTATGTAGACCACAGCCAGTTTAATCGCCATTGTGAAACTGTTGCAATTACCGAGAATGTATTTATTATGAATCAGACTTTCGCAAATCTGCTTACAGTGTTAAAATAGTTCTCTAGATATTCGAAGCTTTCTAACTTCAATTTTCAGAGATGTAGCGTGCTCCTTGTCGGACAGTTCTCGTGCTCTGTCTAGTCGAGGTATCTTCTTCGTCGAGGGAAGTGGAGTTCTGCCGATCACTTTGAACGATTTCACTGAAATGCTCGCGTAATACGAAAAAATGTCGAGATCCTGTACGGGGTCGGGGGTGGGATCAGGGTTGGAAGTCAACGCTCGAGGAACACTCGCGACACACGGTATCGTCGGACTTAATCGCGAGTGTCGTTGGAAGAACGGGTACGTGACCGGGCAAAATTAGCTCCCGTAGAAAATTCGAAATATTCCAAGTAGCTTCGGCCGGCTGGAGCCAATATCGGCGAGTACAAGAACACGGGGGAATAGCGCAGATGTCGGCAGCCAGCAGGTGTACCCGCCATTGTACGCCGCGCTTCATAAGTGTTACGTAGAACTAATGCGAGCATAGTTGGCCGACAGGAACTTTTCCTCTTTCGTTGCGCCGCGGAGCGGTGTACTCTATTTTTGTTTCTCATTCAGATCGCGAAATATCTCTTCGAGTAATGCGGTTCAACATAAAAAACAATCACATGACGGTGGGGATCCCCGAAGACCCGGACGATATTTCTGTGTTTCTTAATTAACTTCCCGATTCATAGGCAAGTTACTGTAATTACCCCGAAAATCGAAAATCGATTTTTTAGCAGATCTTCACGTTTCATGGTCTTTGGAGTCATTTTAGACTATTTTTATCAAAATGTCGGTATATGTGTGTGTGTGTGTGTGTGTGTGTGCGTATGTCCGTTTCTATGGTATCAAATTTTTCGTTAACGTTTTCTGAAAAAGTAACAATGCGATCAGAATGATGAATGATGCAATCGATGTGCCCCGCTGTAACTTAGACCTGATTAGATTTTGGTCCATATTGGTCAAGTAGTTTTTTAGATTTTTTTAGTTTTTTCGAAAGATGTTCATTCAAGAATGCAATTTATACGAGAGGATGGAAATTTTCCACCGAATAAACAAACGTAACTATATATATTTCATTTTTTTTAATTAAAAAAAAATTTTTTTTTTAAATTACGCAACTAATGCTAAAGTTACCGCTTAAACTAACGAATCGGGAAGTTGTTTGTGTGGCTCGTGGAGAGTCACACACAAAATAAATAAACAAAACCATTAAGAGCTGTATGCCCCACTAGCACTGCGTACCACTAACCCTTTCGTAAGAGCAGTCCTACCCGCGAGCTCGCGAAGCGAGCGAGCAACAATGACCAGCTAGTTTTATTATTATTTATTATAAACGGACTGACGTCCTTTTACAAAACTGTTTACGATAACAAAGGAGAATAAAAAAACAAAAGAAATATAAGATATATGTATAAGATTACTCGTTTAACAACAAAGAAGAGATATGCACAATCTACCTGGTACCATCGTGCAATCCTGCGTAGTTGTATTTGAAAATTTAATAAAGAGTTGAAAAAATCAACACGATTATAGATAGTGCAAGATTTTGCAATAATGCGATTTATTGGATTAATTAGTCCATAATGAGATTTCGCTTTAAGTGTTTGAAAGCCCGTTCTTGTTCTCAGTTCCCGTTTCGGTACATAAAAATTGATTTGCTCAAATAGAGAGGAACAGTCAACATGATTATTAATTAAATTGAAAATAAAGCTCTGGTCGGATATTGTTCTTCGAACAGACAATGGTTCCAGGTTCATTTCAGTTATTATTGCGGTGTAATCAAAGATTGATGATAATGTACAAGACATTACAATATAAAATTACGATTAACGTATTATGTTTCTGGCGACGATGACCGTGCTGCGGTAACGATGACCAAATGATGACGTTAATGACGACTGTAGAACGATGGTAGCTGTAATCTGATGATAATTATAGGACGATGTCTGTACTGTATAACTGAACTATACTAGTGATAATGTTAGAACGATGACGATAATGACGATTGCAGAACGATAGCGATGACGGCCATAATCGTAAAACGGTGGTAGCTGTAATCTGATGATGATTATAGGACGACGTCTGTACTATATAACTGCAGTATAGTAGTGATAATTGTAGAACGATGACGCTGCGGTTGACGATAACGACGATGATGATGACAGTGATTGCATGATCGATGATAGTATTATAATAATGATCGTAAGGTAATACAAAGATTAAATTTACCTGAACAATGTGATGATTAGAATTCATCTGGCTACACTACTAAAGAGGTGTCGTCTCGGGAATTGACAGAGAAAGATAACGGTGACACGGCCGATCTCTCCTAATTATCGTTCCGTGACGGACAGGGACGACGAAGCGTTTCGTCGTTACCCCGTTACCCCGTTTTCCCCATATGATTTATGAGGTGTGCGCGGGGACACACGGTCGCTGAAATATACGGGAAATTTTATGGGGTGCCGAGAGCCGCGCCCGGGACACAGCTGCGCGGCTCCGCGGCACCGAAGCGACTTTACATCATTCTCGGACAAGCGAGCTGCGAGCATGAGCGATTGCGACTATCAAAAATGGCTAATATGCCTACGGTGCCGCCAAGAATCAGTCATCCGACTACCAGGCTGTCGCTAACCTGAGAACCGAGAGACTTTATACCTCACCTATGGGGTCTGCTCCTGAGAGAAACACTATATCCACCGACGCTGTCGTCTCGTTTAAAATTTTATGGCTGAGCACTATCACTCTCGTTTCAACCTAGCACCCAGTCAGGGGCAAACGTGAACCGATGAAACCATTTTCTCGGAGCATTGGTGCTCACCTGTTCATCAAGACTGGATCTCCAAACACATAAATCATAATTTTTTGTAAATCGGTTTCGTCAGTTCAAGTTCACTGTATCTACACCGTTCCAAATGTAAATCTGTGTTTAACCCCTTGCCCTACGATTTATTTTATGGTTTCAGTGATTAGAACTTTCTTTGTAATTCGTAATTTCCTAAAAAAGGAGAAAATTTATGTCTGTTGTATGCCTACATGTTCCGCAATACATTAACAAAATCAAAATAGAATTTCTTCTCGGTTTAAAGGAAATTAATATAACATACATATTTATTAGACTCTGTTCAGAATCGTCATCAAGCTGTTGATGCTGACACCGATTTACGTTTTCTGTATTTTATAAAATGATTGACTTTTTTGTGTTCCATGTTATGTGTTTCTTTAAAACGTGACGTTACAAGTGAAACACAGTTTGTTGATTTAAAGTGTAAACGAAATATGGATGGAATATTATCCGAGGCTCTTTTATGCAACTATCTCTGAGTAGCGTATCAAGATTAATTGCTGGGCACTGTCACTCTGGTCTCAATTGAGAAACTACATTCACCATGGGAATTGAACTAATCTTTCAAATTTGGACACCTGTTAGCCATTTTTCCTTAGGCTCGACGTCACCGGAAGCGATTCAGATGTTTCCGAGCGAGACAACCGGTAATTAAAAGCCTCGACTCGCGTCGGTGTCTGGACACGGGCCAATTTTTCGGATAATTCGAAGAATTTCGGAGGTCCAATAAAACGGCGCGCGCGACCAGTTGCAAGTGACGGGCCCGATGTACTTTCTGCCCTCGTATCGGATTCCGATCGTTCATTCGCATTACGCAGAACTTTTTGCACGCTTACGGACGAACGGCCCTCTCCAATTTTTCACGGAAGTCATTTGAATACGAAGATTTGTAATTTCCATTTTCGAGGGAGACCACTCGATCAATCTGGAATCGGCTAGCCTGATCTGCGAGCCGTTCGATAGCCCGCCGGGAGCTGGACAGCTTCGTCGAACGGCTTCCGATCCTTCAAATTATCCGCATTACGTTATAATCCTTATTATTACGTAATTCAGTGACTCGACTTCCGACAATAATGTTGCGAAATTACTCGTACATTGTTAACAGTACGAGGAAACATATCGAAAATGCAATTTCGAAGTATTATTAGTTACACCTTTTTTTGTTTCAATTGGATACAAAGTTTTGTCTGAATTTTAAAAGTAAAATAAAAAAATTATATGTCCATTAGAACGAACAGGCTCCAGTGGAGGGAATACTCGTTATTCGCAGATTCTACAGTTTCCTTTATCTTCGATCTAGGCTGTAATACAAAATTCCATTGTATTTATCATACTGTGAGTGTGCAAAGTGTTCATACACTTTTTGAAATGTAATAACTTTTTATAATTGTACCAAACGACCTGAGTTTTTGTAATCAATTAGAAGCATTGGTTTACGAAATGATACGCAAAACGGATTTTCCAAAAATTACAATTTACAAAGTCACATGCAAAAATAAAAAAAGGGATCTTTTAAAACTATATTATTTGGGTCCTCAATGAAAATTTAAAATATATGTTTTGTAGATCTATGTTTGTTACACATATGCTGAAAATTTCATCGAAATCGGTTAACATACACACTAGCTGCAAGCGGTTAAAAATAGTGAAAATCGTAGTTTTATGCGATTTTTTATCAGTTTCCGCTTAGAATCCACAGAATCGTACATCTTTCGATGCGTGTCGTTTTTTCCTGCGGCAAAAGATTTCGATGACATTTTCAGTACGTGTATAACTACGATAGATCTACAAAACATAAATTAAAAATTTTCATTAAGGTTCCAAATAAAAAAGTTAAGAAATGCCTTTCTAATGTTTGCATGTAACCTCGTAAATAATAATTTCTTGGAAAATCTTTTTTGCATATCATTTCGTAAACCAATGCTTCTAATTAATTATAAAAAATCCGATCGTTTGGTACAATTATTCCATTTTAAAAAGTGTACGAACACTTTGTGCACCCCTTGTAGTTGTAGAGTTAAGATCGTGTGAGGGTGTGCGGTAACTTTCCAGTTGTTTTATGTATGAATAACAACGAAGCTCGTGTACGTACCTCGACGACCATGTCTTGGCAACCGTGTCTTAGTGCGTCGAGGGCGAAATGGAGGGAAAAGTGGTATCGACTGCTCGGAATTGAGAAATTGATGCGGTCGATCAAACTAGATTGGCGAACCATAAAGGATCCCTGCAACACTCGTGTGTGTCTGCCTTCCGAAGCTCTCTTCGATGCTCACCTGTAAATGCGATGCGGGAGATTAACGAACACAATGGAACGTTTGATGGGAATTGAAGTGAACATACAACGATGTATTAGTCGTTCCCTCGGGGATCTACAAACGGGTAACATGAAACCATCGATTTAACGTTCCCCTGTCGAGGATTTTCGCCGTGCCGACAGAAACCTCGCGGAAAACTCGCTTCTTTGTTCTCCGTCGCTCAATTCCAAAAACGTTCATCTCTCTACGGTAGACATCGTACAGGTATCGACGCACCAAATATTTAACGAACTCGTTACATGATCTAACAAGAAAATACTAGACATCCAATGGGAGACAGAGAAAGAGAGCTCGCTTTCTTCGTAGGCCAGGGCGTGATACCATTGTGGCGAGGTTTGGCCCGGTGAAAGATCAACTTAATCGTCCCCGAGGGAGCGGTTCAGCCGACATGGAACATTAAGTGCACTCACAAAGAAACCAGATATTTCGAACGACTTCGCGGGCCGGTTAAGAATCGTCTTCCCGATAATGTTCTTCGGTAGCGTGGCGCTCGGCCAAATAGATCGGGCACTGTGTCGCAATCGGCTCTAATGAAATGTCGAAGAACTACGGTGGAATTTCATTGAATTTATATGACCAAACGATTCATAACAGGCTTCAAAAAATCGTGCACCGACCTTCGTCTGAAAATGATTTGTAGTCGTAGGACGTAGTGCCGCTGTCCCCTTCCAATAAGCGCCGTTACCATGGAGAAAGGACGCGTTTTGCGAGAAGCTACGAAGGTACCTGCGCTGGAGCGACGAAGACACACGAGACACCAGGAAGAAAGGTTGGTGGGGAAAGCAAGCGTTCAGACAAACGCGGGGACAAAGGTTGAGCCCAGTGGAGCTCCAAATAAGAAAAATGGTGACTGAAATACCAAAAATATTTGATAACGTCTATTTCATCCTTATCGCATCCCCACTATCTGATCATTCTATTATTCGAACAGAAGTTTCAGAAGGATTTTCATAAGTCCTCGTTAGAAGCTAGTTTAATAGCTGTGCTAAAACTCGTCTTCGCAACGATAGGTACGAACAATAGTTTCCTTTATGCGTAAATTAATTGCATTAAGCGTTAAGTAACGTTAACGCTGGGTAATTCCGGGTCGCATAATTTTTGCCGCGATCGAACGGGACGCAGGCCATTGTTCGCGTACATTCTGCGGACGTAGGACGAAGGTGGAGGTTCGGGAGGAATAGGTAGGGGCTCAGACGTTCCTGTGGGATCGTGTAACAAGCCTGGTTCCATAAAACGATCGATGTAATCGGTCCCGCTGGACAGAGTAGCCGACCTAAGGCTGCGGCGCGGCGGCGCGGCGCACCTTCAGAACGAGCGAGGTAAGCCGAAAGATTCGCTGGCTCCGAGAATAGACGCCATCGGTTTTCACGGGTTCCACCCCCTCTCGCGCTCCCCGGATGCCACTTTCCTTGAAATATCACCGTGACTAGACGCAAATTCGCGCACCATAAATAACAATCGTGCGGAATTCCTACGACGTCATTGCCCGTTTCACGCTCTCCGGCAGCATCCCAAACCCTGGGTCGGGTTCGTTGCCAGAAATCCCAGAACCTGGCCAACGCAGCCGTCTGAATCGAGGGTCGAGAATGAAACTGTTCACCTCATTTCATTCGGTTATTAAATAACTAATTTTCGTGACCGTTGTCTTCTCCGTTTCCAGAAAACTGCCTTAAAACATTGTACGTCTTGCGAAGACCATTGTTCAACTGGAATCGAATTCTATTTCTCTTTAACACTTCGAGTGCCACTCCGTCAACCTCAAAAGTTCCGTGAAGTGTAATTTATGGAACTTATTTATTTTTTGTATGGCTGTGCTCATGGAAAAGACGTGCTGATCTCTTTTCTGTTTAAGTAAATGTACTAAGACAGTGAATACATTTTTTAATAGTGTATTAACTATATATTATTTTGTAAATTCAATGAAGAAAACTGCCTTAAAACATTGTATGTCTTGCGAAGACCATTGTTCAACTGGAATCGAATTCTATTTCTCTTTAACACTTCGAGTGCCACTCCGTCAACCTCAAAAGTTCCACGAAGTGTAATTTATGGAATTTATTTATCTTTTGTATTGCTGTGCTTATGGAAAAGACGTGCTGATCTCTTTTCTGTTTAAGTAAATGTATTAAGACAGTGAATATATTTTTTAATAGTGTATTAACTATATATTATTTTGTAAATTCAATGAGGAAAACTGCCTTAAAACATTGTATGTCTTGCGAAGACCATTGTTCAACTGGAATCGAATTCTATTTCTCTTTAACACTTCGAGTGCCACTCCGTCAACCTCAAAAGTTCCGTGAAGTGTAATTTATGGAATTTATTTATCTTTTGTATGGCTGTGCTCATGAAAAAGACGTGCTGATCCCTTTTCTGTTTAAGTAAATGTACTAAGACAGTGAATACATTTTTTAATAGTGCATTAACTATATATTATTTTGTAAATTCAATGAGGTTAAATTAAACAAGGCAGTGTTTGGGCTCCTCAAAAGCTTTCCCTACCAACTTCTCTTCCGTGCAGTGTTTTGCCTGAACCCTGGAAAATGTGCTCAACACTGAAATAAGCATTGGAAAATTAAACGTGTTGTAATATTTTCGCCATCAACGTCAATATTAAGTAACGTTACAAGTTGATTCACATTGGCATTCTTGTTGAAAAAAGGAATGTCAGTTTGACAAACTTCGAACGAGAAATCCCGCCTTGTCCGATCGAATGAAACTATCAGTGTGCTGTGGTGTGACTTTTCCATAAAGTCTGTGATTGGTCGATGCGTGACTCGTAACGACAGTTGCAACGCGCCGTTGCACCCAGCATTATTGGTTAATAAACGCGATGCGTCGCGGTTCTTAATGTATAAAAGGTTGCACATGGAAACGACATTGTTTATGAAATGACCCCATATCGCGTTCTCATCTCTGACCGTTTCACGACCCGTCGTATACCGTTTATCGTCGGATTCCCCAGGTTTTCCGCGTTTTCGCTTTTCGGTGGGAGGGATCGTTCGGTCTGATATGTCCGTGAAAGTATGAAAGTGCAACGGCGAGCCTTATACAGGGTGTTCGTGAAAAATATCCACTTTTGATGTTCCGTAAAATCCATTCGTTATCATCTTCAAGAATTTTTCACCTAGTATCTGTTCGAACGAATCACTTTATCCGTTATATAATCGTAAATCGAAAAATTCGTTCGAAATAGAATTCGTGCGCATCGTGGGCCTAATCTTTTTACTGTTCTGGGCATTCAAAAAATGTTTAAAATATTCTGGAATACGTATTGGAGTTCCTATTTTAATTTATAATCGTTGGAATGTGAGATGTATGCAGTATTAATGAGGAAAAAGAAATATTGGTAAGAAAGCAAAATTCCAGAGTGAAATTTCGATCTGGACATAAACAACCCTCGTCCACGTTGGCTTTTGGTTTCTGCGTTGGTTCCGAGGAATTATTTTTCGAATTTGATAGCAACAATTTTCGTACACCCTGTACGTTCCATAAGCCGTAACCCGTAACCCGTGGCAAGTTTTGGTCTGACCGTATAGGGCTGAGGCGATGCATGGTTCTACACCGTAAGTTTCGCTCTTGCGGAACTTTATTCCGGGGTATATCGCCGGTAAACTTGCCTCGACTCTCGTAGAATCCGTCCCGGGGCCACGTAATTCTTTCGCCGCGCGCTTACGAGGGCATACCGGAGCGACTTGGGCCAATTTTGACCCGGCATCGCAGATTTCTCGTCCAGCAACCCATCGTTCGACAACTAACTTTAATTACACTGTCCAACAACAATTTTGCGTGTCTAAAGGTAAAATTGGTAGAGTCAAAGTAAATGTTGTAATTTTTAGCCATTCAATTGTAAGACTAGAACTGACAAACCGATAGACATGAGTTTTTAGGAGCTTATAGTGGAAACGTAAGAGTATCCACTCAAAATGTTGTTATTCGAAAATAATGTTTTTTCACCATTTATTTTGCAATTGTTTTAAACAAATGCCATGCCTATGTTGGGCCATTTTTTTAATTGAAAAAATGGCGTCCAAGGCGCAAAGGTAAGGGGACAGCGTCACGGAAGGGCAAGGGAGGAGACTAGTCTCAATCTGACATTTTATTGTTCCTTTTGAACTATAAAAGATATCGGGATGAAATCTCCACTAAAATTCATTAAAAAATTATTTCTACCTACTGCTAATTATCGTAATAAATGTATATTTTGTTAATTAATTCTGTAAATTTTGTTTTAAAATAAAATTAAAAATTGTTCATTTGCACTTATTTATTAGTTTCACCAAATTTCATCGAGATACATACTCCTATCTGTAGTAATTATATAAATATCGCTGTGTAATTGTAATGTAATTTCGCAGTGTATCGCATAAAAGAAATAAAGCATTCCTCTATAATATTGCATTCCAAAGTATTTGTACTTCATTCCTCATTAATCTGCAATCAACGTGTTTTAATAACGATACTTTGATATTAAATGGCATGGAGTAATCAAGTATAACGAAGTGTTCAATGTAAATCTCAAAAAATCAAGTTTGAAATATCTGATAATCGGGAAAATTCTCTTGGTTTTTGCAGTGTACACAACAGTGGTCGAGTTTATTATTTAAATGATCTCGTTCATTAATATATCAGCCTTAACATTCGATTACGACCTTTTTCACGTGAAACAGGCAGCTAGCAACTACAATTATTATATCACTTCCCTCCTCGAGTAATTGAGGCAGACGCTTATGTAAGTTTCAATCTCATTTTCTTCACAATATTGTACTTTACTTATTTCTAAGTTTTGTTGAAATTAATGAATATAATACAACAATACGATCTATATAATGTACACAATACGATGGACTTTCTTCTTTTACACACAATCGTATCAACAGTTAATGATTTCTTTCATTCGACTCAACTTAGCTCTCCGCTGTATGCATTTTGCGAAAAGATTTGCAATCTAATCGCGACAGGAGGTGGACAGGCTGTGGGAAAATCGCGGAAAGCAATGGGGAAAATGGAGAACGACGATGACAGCTCGATGCACGACGAGATCCGTAGCCGTTAATAAACAGCGAGACCCGGTGTCGGCTGGTAGTCAGCATATTTCTTTCATCGAGCTGTATTTACGCACACCAGGTGGCCTCCTCGGTTTTCCGGTGGGTGTTTCGTCTACTTCTATGATTAATGTACCGTCCCATGGCGCTAATCGATTCCGAGTAATTTTCCTCGACTCCGTTTCCTCGGCTCGAGCCGGAAGAAACAGCGAGGCCTGGAACAAGGAATATAAATATATGCTCCAGAGGGGAACGTTTTCTCTAGCTAAAATTCATGAAAATAATATTCGCTGGAATCTCCGAGGCGATCCTACGATGCGTGTCGATGAGCCAGAGCCGACTTCAGAATTCCAGAATTTACGACAGCGAGAACATTCCCGTTCGTTTCGCTCGCGGAGAAATGGGTTAGCCTTTCAACGGCTTCGCTAGGTTCTGTAGAATTTATCAACGGCTCGATGCCGATCGATCGTTTCAAAAAAATTGCGAAAATCCGCGGAACCATGAATTTTGACTTTGACTTGGTACGGTTAATTCTTGGAATGTATTTATTTATTTACTTATTGTGGGGAATAATGGTGCGAGTACTACCTTTATGGCGAGAGAACACCTGACGGCATTGACGACACGTCGTTGTCATATAAAATAATAACAGAGTAGTTCAGTTAGATTGATTGACATTGACGTATTGACGTATTGTATGACATATTGTGATAATCTCAATAAACATTTCCTATATTATTAAATATGTTTATTAACTCTGAAACCTATTAATAGGCTCATTAGAGGTTTCTGATTTTCTAATGATAATTTATCAATTTTTTCAATCCAAGGTCACTTGGAGGTCATGCTCAAGTTCGAGCAAATCTGTGTCAAGTGAGTTTGTGCAACTGGAGTTGTCCACGGGAACCGTTGCGGCGCAGGATCGTCGCAAAGGAGCAATCCTGGAAGGATGCGGAACGCGATCGCTTCCGGTTTCTCGGGAGACCGCCGAGTGGCCCGTTTGTCCATTCCTACGGGAACCTATGAATTTCGATTATTTCTATGAAATATTCAGGTGGCGCGGCGCGACGGGGGCCGTGCTCTCCCGAACCCAGACGAAATTTCCTCGCCGCGGCAGTTCGCCGCGTATTCGCATTCATTATCGGGCCAAGTCCCGAGTTAACGATCAATTAAGCGATCACGAGTAATAGGGAATGCCGGGCACGTAGTAATGGCCGCGCTCGCGAGGATCTCCGCTCGAAGGAGAGCCAGCCCCGAACCGTCGTTCCCAGCCTTTGTACTCGAAACCATCCATTATTCGAGAGCCGCATCGATGCTACGCAGCGGGAAAGTCGATTGCTCCCGTCTCCGAATCCGCCATCCTGTTTCGTCCCAATCCATCGGACTTGTTCCAAAGTCCGCATCAGGTCAGACACGCGGTCCAACCTCCGCTTGAGGTGACATCCGATTTTTAACACTTTCTTTTTTTGTTTCCCGAGTGGGCGTCTACGCGCGAACGAATGCTCGTTCGTCTCCCACTTCGAAAAAATTGAAATCTAGTGCGATTTGTTATTCATCTCGGATCTACAAAGTCTGCTATCACTGAAAATAAGGATTTATTCGATTCCTCTTTCTTAAATTTCATCTACAAAACCCAAGCCTAGTCATCCTAGAGTTAATAGGCTACTGAAAATAACGTTTTATTCGATTGTACTCTCCTATAAATCATTTACAAAAATTTAATAGTATTAACTCTAGGATGGCTGGGCTTCAGTCCATTATGGGATGCAAGTTGTAATTTTTGTAGACGAATTTTAATGAAGTGGGATCTAATTGAATGTTGTTTTCAGTAGCATGTGTAGATCTGAGACGGATAAAAATCGCACTAAATTCCGAATTTCAATTTTTTCGGAGTTTGGTATTAACTTAATACAGTGTCTGGCGAAACGCAATGGTATCCGGTGCATTGTTCCTTAAGCGCTAAATAATTTCACGGTGCGAACCGACAGTAAAGCAGAAATCGGAACGCGCGGCACGCGTCGCATATTTTTTATCGTTTCGACCACGCGATCGGAAACACGTGGCGCAACTTCATTATTATTAATTGCGCCCGTGCTAGCGCAGCTCCCATGAAGCACGGAAGTTGCCCGCCAAACATAAACCTGCGGAAACGTCTCTCGCACCGCGGTGCCGGGCTCGTGGAACCTGTTAGTCGATGAACACGCATTATAATGAGCGGAGACCACGGATCTTTATGCGGCCACGGTATGCGAAGAATTTGAAGATACGAGGAGACGCGCATATCAACGCAAAGTAATAGCAGTTTTTGTAGCTTCGCCCAACGAAATTTTATGGTAAACGCAAGGAAATTCTCTCTCTTTCTAATGTTTACGGTAGGCGCCGTGAAAATGGGAATTTGCGTAAAATAATATCCACTTGCTAGGACGTCATCGTCAATTTTATGGTTTTCAGCATCGATTATGAACAAATATTTATCATAACGATAATCCATACATGTGCCTAAAATAAAATATTGTGGTGAACACAAATATTGACGATGCCACTGCACTAGCTTTTAATCATGCGTATATTGTTAATACCGGACTAATTTGTTTGTGAATTATAATTATCACATCCGCAATGGACTGCATGCAACATATCCAATTAATTAGTTCGGTATTCAATTATGACTGAACTCCGAATTTTATACACTCACGGAAAAAAATGAACAGGTCAAATAAAAAACAGTAAGGACCTATAATATAATTTCAGAACACTGTGACAATCCTTTCGACTTAACCAAATTGTTAAATGAAAGACATCTGTAATAATATTTAACAATGCAAACGTGTCTAAAAATTTCGTATCTTTGCATCGATGCAAGAAACTCCAGGAGAAAGATATCCGTGGAGAAAATGAAATCTGGCGGAGCGTGCGAGGTAACAGGCCGTTCAAACCGATAAACAAAGGCTGGATCGATCGATTATCATCGGAGGTGCGATAGTTATCGAAGATAGAGGATAGAGGCGTGCGCGGATCGTTTCTTTCGGTGGCGGATATCGCGATCGCGTCCGAAGAGGAAATGCCTCGCAATATCGAGTCGAGTGTTCACCTTATTTCAATCAGATCGTATCTATGCAAATACATCGGCGGTACAGCCTGACCTGACCTGAGACACCAGTATCCGATAAGCACTGCAACTGCATCCGATTTGAAATGGAAATCAATACCGAAACAAGCCTCGTATCGACCCGTTCCGGCTCGGTTTCCCTTCCGGTTCGAACATTCATCACTTTACTTTGGTATTGTAATAGATTTCCCGAATCCGAGCATACCTCGGAACGAGTGCTAATCCCGGCTTTGCATAACCAAGATTATGAAACAATACGACTCGGTCCCCCAGGATCGATTCTACCCTCGAGCACCCACAAGCGCCATCTTCTTTTTTATTTTCCTTTTCGATCATCGACTCTCTCGGTTTCTCTTCCCCTTTCGTTCTCGATCGGAACGTTCAATTGAACGGACAAATATTTTTTTCAAGCAGCCGCAATCACACGCGATGTCCCCGGCTGCGCACGCTTACAATTTTTCAAATGAACGAAATCTGATTCACGCAACTCGGCGTCCGACCCTCTTTAATCGTGACGCTGCGCTGCGCTTTAAACAGGGTAGTTTGACCAAGCGAAACCCGAAATTTTTAGGAACACGGTTTTACAATAAAATTGTCAATCTTATGTAGTACTGTTAGTATCACAAATTTTTCAAAATTCTCTTTAGTATTATACTGTCTAATATCCTATCTTTAATGATAGAGTTTCGTCGAATTGAAGTTCCATTTATTTTTCTTTAGTTTGTCCACGTGGGACTCTATTATTTTTGTCTAACTTGAAAATGTCCTGTATCAACCATTTCATTGGTCGAGATGTGCTATCTCAATCACAATAACTACAAATGACACAACTGCTATCGATTGCAATTAAACGGTCCCGTTTCGCATACAATGCAGTTTAACGTAAACACAGTGGAAAGATCCGGTTCCAGTAATCTCCGGTAAGTCTTATAATTTTTGTCGAGGGGTGTGCTTATCAATTGTCGGCAATTCGAGTTCGCTTTTCGCGGTGCCGGCGCAGAGCGGAAGCTGAGCCGCCCCCCGTGTGGCAACATTTGCATAATCCGGGCCATTTGTCCTGAAAGTTTAATTGTGTTCCTTCGGTAGTTGGATCGCGTGCCGATACCAACGCGAAATAACTCACGATCACGGTAAACACTTTTCCATCGACTGCTATGCGCGAGTAATTGGGTTGCAAACACAATATTTGGCGTGTCTTGTTTGCCAACTTATTACGAGAAATATCGATTTCCCTCGACAACGGCGAACACAACCGGAGCAACATGAAGCAACACGGTGCAACGCGGCCCACCGTGCGACAGGCTACCGTTAACGCGTCCGTGCGTAACAATTTCCTTCACAATGTCGTGCCGCTCGATTTCCTTGCAAATTTAGGCGATCCTCTTCGATCCTACCCCATCGGACACTATTTTTTCCGAAACGACGCATGAACGATACGCTTCGATACACATTCGGTATTCTATCCACTCATTTTTCTTGAAAATGCACGAAAGAATGTTTACAATTTTCAATCAAATTCTTTTCCTCTTCGTTGTTGATTATTAGACTGCGAATTTTATGCATTTGTGAAAATCAATACGTCAAACACCTAATTGAGGAGACATTAGAAGGATTCGAGGACATTGTTATATTATTTTCGACTTTTTAATGGCATTAAAATATTCTATCTAGATCTAGACAATATTTATTTCGAATAAAAATCTGCAGAGCATCGATGATTATCTTCTTTGTCAAAACCTCTGTAACCTCCCTCTGTTAACATTTCGAAGACCGTGGTTATTATTTTTATATGTAGGATAATAAAAGGGATCGATTGGTTTAACAAAACGATTGAGTTGCAGTAACGAATAAAATAAAATTGCATCCGACAAGTGCATCGGTGTATCCACATAAAGAATAAGGTCGTATCAAGTTAGCTATCATTTTTTCCTATTTTCACTTAAAAAAAAGCAGTGACTTGTCCCAGTTCCTAGAATCACCCCGTATATGGGAGTTGCTTGAACAAAATGAAATACTCCATTCGCGCAGAAACTGAAAACGTTAACAGAGAGTGACAGAGAGAGAGAGACCTGTACTTTGCATCGTGCATTTTGTTCGTAACTACGTTTGAGCGGAGCGTAATTGCAGCACGTCCCGCAACCGTGTCGGCTAGAAGTCGAAATCAAAATGCGCGATGCAAGCTGCGAAGGTTAGGTGCAACGACTTGTAAAGCAAACGTTCGCTGTTCAACGTTACCGCCGAAGAGATATTTTAACGGTTCGCGAAATTCCGCGGATTTTCCTGACCGAAACCGAACAATTACTCGTGGAACGTCTTCCTGCACGAGCCCGGTTCCTCTTTGCTTGTAGGAACCGAGGAAAATCAATTTTTTTAAACGTTCACTTAAAAATTATTTATCTCTGTTCGAAAAATGATATTAGAACATTGTAGACAATAATAACGGAATAGTTTATGCTGCTATGTGGTTCACCTGGTACAGGCCTGGTTTCTCCTGATAAGAAAAGAACAGGTGTGGAGTCGGACCTGAAGCTACCTTCTTCAGGAGTTAATACGCATAGTGGGTCCGTGGAGAAACCTTATTTCGGGTCACTTACGTAGTAGAGGGGCATAAGCTCCATATAAACGACCTCGAATACCAAAGTAAGCTGTCTAAGATCAAAATGAAGGAAAGAAATAAGACTCAGGACAGATGGCAGACAAAATGGGATAACACGGAATTTGGCAAGACTACTTACAAGCTGATCCCCTGCATCAAGGATTGGATTGATTGAGGCCTCCATATACTTGATTACCGGGTTACGCAATTTGTAACCGGTCACGACTGTTTTGACGACTACTTGTGCAAACGTAAAAAAACAGACACCGATGTGTGCATTGCCTGTAATACCGAAGCAGATGATTCTGTTCACATGTTTGATAGATGTTCAAAATGGGAACCGCAGAGAAATTCGTAGAAAGAACTGACAGGGGATATCAGTTGGGAAAATTGGATTAACTTGCTAAAGAAGGAAAAGACGAAAAAGAGAGTAATTGGTTTTATTAACGAAATTATGAAAGAGGCCATTGAAGGGGAGAAACAAAAAATAGAAAAAGAAAAGAGACTCAAAGGCGTAGAAATCGCGATAATGCGAGAATACGCGGTACCTGGGGCCATGTTTTCTGTACTCACCTGTGTACTCGCTATGTTTATATGTTCCTTACGTATTTATTTTATCTACGTAGTTACTATCTATATATGCTAATTTATCTATATCCATATTTATTTATCTATCTTGTATACAAGTATTTTTTATATGCGCTAAAAAAACAAAAAAAAAATTTTTTTAGAGGTGCAGAATATTGGATGTCCACTTGTCTCCCTGAACCCCACACTACCTCCTTCTGGGGTGTGTGTAAATATATTTTTTTCGTACCGCACCCTTAAGAAAAAGAAAAAAAAGGCCTGATTCCTCCTGGTTTGTACCAATTGCGAGAAACTAGGGCCCTATCAGAAATTTGTTTGCTACTTTAAGGAGGTATTCTTGTTTCCAGGACTGGCTTCAGTATTCAAATGCGCTAGATAAAAGATCAATCTGTCTCCCTCAAAAGTCCTACTTTTACGTTTACGAGCCGTAATTTGCATTATTCGGCAGCATGTAGCTATCATAAAGCTGCGCACGTAGCTATTCTCATAAAGCTGCGACAGCTACATGCTGCCGAATAATGCAAATTACGTCTCGTAAACGTAAAAGTAAGACTTTTGAGGGATACAGCGGTCTAGATTGATATTTTATCTAGCGCTTTTAACTACTGAAATATCTTATCTTTGCAATCCTGAAAAGGAGAATACCCTCTTAACGGTTTTAATAAATTGATATTTTTCAATTTTTACTTCTTGCGGGTGAGCAAATTTTATACCGACACCGTTGGAACCGCCTGCTCTTAAAAAAGGAACTACTGGCCAGTCGAGTATTAATTACGCGTGTTTAAAACGCAGTATAAAAACTAAATGTACGAGCTCGATATGATGAAAGAGCGATGGAGAAGCACGCGTGTAGACACGTCTTCTGAACGCACAAAGAAAGAAACAAATAGAAAGCATAAGCCACGAGACGGTCTTCCGCTGGAGGTTCTCTTGCGAGAAACAGAGACAGATAGAGGCACGATGCGGCCTATAATCAAGACATCGCCACGAGCGAGTAATTGGCGAAAGGAGAAGGAAGAAAGGGGAAAGAGAAGGTGGAATATATCGTGCAGAAGCGGAGGGCGTTTCTGGGTTTCCGAGCGGCGATACGCGAAACGTTGACGACGTTCTATTAAGGCGGAATCGGAGGAACGTCGTCGTCGTACCCAGGGCCAGAGGAAGAAATCCGAGGGAAAAAGAGAAAGAAGGAAAATCGCCTGGCAAAGGAAAACGAGAAGTCGCTAAATTTTTCCGCGCTAAAAATTGCTGCCGTGAGCAGAGCAGCTCGGCGAAACGGTCGCCTCGGCTCTGCCCGTTCGTGGAACATTTCCATAAGACGGACCGTTTTCGAAATTTTAGACGCGGAAAGAAGCTCGACGAAGTATAAAAACCTCGAAATACTTTGCCGGAGCAGCGGTGCCGAGCCAGCCTGCCAAGAATGGCTACTTGCTCCGATAACGGTATCGGAATATTTCCTTTTCGGAAACTATTTCCCGGCCAGCGATCATCGCTAAACTCTTCTTACATTTGCTACTCCAGAACGAAATTAACCCCCTTTCTCTTTGTTATCACGAGTCTGCGTCGTTGTGCAGATTTTCAACGCGATCCATTCAATGTATGCACTCTGAAATAACAGTTCGAGAAACGACAATTAGAAAGCGACTCGGTGAAATTTATAAACAATTAAAGACATTACGCGAATACAAGTATGCCAATATATTGTCTGCAGCTTATTAAGATTGTAGGTGAAGATAAGGAGGTTCCCGTAATTGATACCGACAATTTTTATTATCGCCACGGAAATCCACAGTCTAACAATAATTGATCACGGCATACATGCAAACAGAGTTTGACAGTAACGGAGTACGACGTTACATTACGAATATAATTATTACACTGCGGATTTTAATATATTCATGGTATGTATACATTTGTGAAAAACAAGGAAACATTAGTTACACGTTCACTCTATTTTTAAAGGAATTTTCTAGTTCATAAGTCCGAAATGTGTGCCTAATTAATTTGTTTTAACCGAAACAGTTATACGAGCTTCTGTAAAACGTTTGATTTCTTGCAGCTTATATTGTGATACGTATTTTATTTAACTAAAATTGATTGATCTGAAACGAGGAGGGTTATGGAAGAAGATTTGAATAACATTGACGCGGCGATTTCCACAGAAGCGGAAGAAATTTTGCAAGACCGGAACTACCCAGCAGATTTTAATGAAACTTTGAAGAAGACACCTTCGGGTTAGACTGTAGTAATTGGCACAGAAGTTTCAAAGTGGTAAATAGCGTGGCAGTCGAGAAATATGCATTTCATCGCGGCATTAACTCAGCGGTCGCGTCCGACAAATCGTCGACCGATTCTACTAGCTGCGAAAGTTCCGCGCGCGCGGTTCTACCGAGGAAATAATAATTCCGGTTTGCGTGGGTAAGCAGTTTGCGAAATACTCGGTGGTGGACCGTTTTTACGAGGGCGGCCGGAGTCATCGGTGATAAGATCTTTAATTGTCTCGAGGGAAGGTGGGAACGATCGATACTTACCGGCTGCGAAAACGAGGTCGAGCGAATCGGATGAGGAAGAACAGCCTCCTGGAGAAATTACGTTAGACCGTAGCGTCGTACCCTAAGTACGAACGGCGTACTTTCGATTCGAACCTCCCTCGAATCTGGCCGGAAGCGAATAAACCACTTATGGCTTAAACGTAAGTTTCATTGAACGCAATTAATAACACTAGGGTCGCAACTTACGGCGATTCATGGATCGGCAGTAATTACCTTCTGGCTTGATTTTCGAAGTGTTTCTATGCTGTTTGAAACTGTATTCTCTCATAGACGAAATTCTAATCTCTGGTTTGGATAAAAGGTGAATTATTCTCGATCGAAAACATTAATTATCTGATTTGGATGATTTTCGAGAAACTTCTGCAGGATGTTTCACTTTAAAGTAGTCTTACGTTCCCTACAATTGCAGAGGTGTAACATAAATATGGCACTGTGCATTGTACTGAATTGGTAGTTTACAGAACGAATCAATTTTCAGTTCTCTAGGCGGCTGCTCTACGTTATTTGCGTCATTTTTGAAGTTGCACTAAGTCTCCCCGAACTGCAGTTTCGACGATGTGCTCTTAACTGCTCTTATCTGCAAGCTGCACGATGCTCCTGACGAGGTAATCCGTCGGATTAATTCTTGCGTAGGTGACACTCGTCGGAAACGTTTCAACTCCTTTCAGAATCGATTCTCTCGGGAGTAGCCGACAACTATCGAAGCACGATATCGGATAATCGGAAAGTAATAGATTGGTAACGACAACGGGGCCGTCTCGATTCTCAAAACTTTTTCCATCGCTAACAACGGCTTCGCGAACTTTGGGAACGATGAATAATAACGTGACCGGATCACGCTCGGGTCCTTCTCGAAAATCGGACGGGATTTGATTTTGCTCGGAATCTTCCAAACAAGTCACATTTATTAAAATATTAAACACATGGTTTTGCAAAATCGATTTTTTTCGCCCAAAACGAAAGGAAATTTTCTGTTGATTGATTTGATTGGCAGTGGGGAAAAAGGTTTGGTTTGACAGGCACGCGAATACAACGAACGGAGACAAGCGTACAAAAGCACGTCGTTTCTCGTTGCATCGCGTTGCATCTCGTTGCATCGCGTTGCATCCCGTTGCATCCCGTTCGTGCGCTGGTTGGCATAATAATGGAGGCACATAATCGCGTGTTTAGCGTCTCATGATGAGGCGCGGTCCCGCAGGAGCGGTGCATTGCGGCGATCCTCTATTCGGGAATGATAAATTGACAGTGAACGCGTACGCCCGCCAATGGAAATGATCGTCCGTGGAAAATTACGTAGCCTGCCGGTGTCGAATGCTCAACGCGTCGACAACGCAAACGATCGCGAGCGTTTCGACCTTCGAAAACGAATTAAACGAACGACTCGATCCGCTGAGCTGTGATTCTCGTTGCGGTGGTTACACAAATTTAACGGTACACCATCAACAAGTCTAGGTTTTCGATTATAATACTCGAATCTGAGCGTTCAAGCATCCTGGAACCCTCTAATTATTAGTTTTTCTGTATTTTAATCCTCATTTGACAAATTTCGCAAATTCTGGAAAATCGCTTAACAGTGGCACTGCTGGACAGGACCCGTTTCAGATTCTCCATTTAAAACATTTTTTTATATCCATATTAAGTAGTAGATGTCAGAAGCATAGATTTTTCATCTTTAGAAATTTAGAATGTAATTAGAAATTGATTTGAAAAATTATAACTTTATATGATATTACCTGTATACGCCTGTCAGATTTCGATAACTCGAATCCAAACGAAGATTTTATGTATTTTATGGGCGCTGATTAATTTGTTAATTAAAATTGAAATGATTCCAGGTTTTATATTTATAATCTGGAAGAATAAATTAATCAGACGCATGGATTTATGGAATTTGTAATGCATCGAAAAGGGCCATAATAAAATTCATAAAATGTCCATGTTTGCGGTTTGTAATACTTACATCTGCTTCTTGCAAAAGAATGTATAAAAGTCGTAATGTTCTCAGAGTTCGTTCAATTTTAATCGATAAATGGATTGAACTTTTAATAGAAAATATAAACTCTGTGTTTGCAACTTTCCCATTGCCGTTACTACTTTTACAATTCTTCTTTAATCCAGGTCAAAGTTTAGTGACTCTTTTATGTTGAAACCGAAGGTATAAAGTACGTAAATTTGCGGAAATATTAGCTATAAAACTGGCTACAAGCTTTAAACGAGCAGATGGGCTTCTATCGGGAGACACCAGTGCTGCGCACTCTGCAGTCTCCTATAAATTTTCTATTTGAATTAAAAATTATAAATCAGTGTACTTATCCATCCTACTCGACTAAGCAATAAACTAGCTGGTCAACTATGATTACCTTGAAGTCACGTCATAAATTACTTGTTATGGAGAATCTTTAAAGAACATTATCCAAGCCAGACATGCTGATTTTACTGACAAATTGCATATAAATCGATGAAGTATAAAATATCAAGATGCAGCATAGATATACATAGACTAGCTATACAATAATAAAATATCTTTAAACGGACAAAATTAATTCGAAATATAAACAGTATTTTATTGAATTTCTTTAAAACAATTAAAATGAATTGCAGGTTCGAAACAAAATTATAACTTCATTAAATTACACACGATTTTAAATTGGACATTACATTTGGCGGTGACGTTTAACAAAATAAATTTTATGGGTTTATTTGGTAACCACATGGCCACAAATACATATAATTCATAATTCAATGAAACGAAAAAATAAAAGGTAAAAATAAAAATAAATTGTTTTACCGCGTTTGGTAAAATGTTGAATGATACCATAAATTGTCGAATGGTGTCAAAGGTCATTTGGAGGTCAACATATTACACACAGTTGAGTCGTTCTATTACTAAGCTACTATTAATAAACTACCATTATTTAACATATTTTTTAACACTATTTAGACCGTAAAAATAATTAGAAATTATCCAAAATGAATTTATTTGACATATTCGGCAATAAAAATTAAATTATTCATTGTTTGAAATTTGTGAACGCGAGTCATAATTAAAATATATTCATTCGTTGTTCAACAGTGCTTGGGCATAAATTATGAACAAAATCGTCTAAAATAGCACTCAGCAGTTTTAATGCTATGCGAAGAGTAGTTACCGTTAAAGTAGAATCTTTTGAAAACGCGGGCTATTGAATACGAAATTTTGGGTGTCCACGAGCTGTCACGGGTCATTGTCAAAAGGGTCAACAGGTATTTGCTATTGACTATCCATCAGCGGCTATCGCGTCGTTTTATTTCGTTTCTCAAATTAATTTTCGGCGCGCAGTTCATGAATCGGCAATGGATCGTCGTTCGTTTTCGGGGTGTGTTCGCGTGTCGGCGCTGGTACAGCGTCCGTTTCCGGCGTCGGGTCGCGTCGCATCGGTTAATTCGCCGAGGTAAATAGTCGCGGTTTGTTAAATGTTCCAAGGGAAAATCAGGGCGGCCTACAATTTTGTAAAATCGAGCGCGTGTAACGCACCGTATTGTCGCGGAGCTCCCAGTTAGAGAGAGGGACAAGCGAAAGAGAGTGAGAGAGAGAGTCAGCGAGTGGGTGGTATCGATAAATGCAAGAGTTACGCGCGTGCGAACGCACCGAAGTGCAAATGACGTGCCGCATTGTACTTTATTGTGCACCATTGTGTTGCAAATCCAAACAAACGGAGGGCAAAAGCGATTTGTTTATGAATGGAGCTCCGCCGCGTCATACATATTTATCTAACGGCGCGGCCGTTCACCGTTATTAGCGCGTCACGAATTTACCGCGCCGACGCTAATATCGTTCCGATTCCACCATGATTTTCTGACCGTTGCCCGTCAACGCAACCCTCCTAAAAAATTCGCGACTTCTCAACGAAACGCGGACCTCGCGAAACATTTATCGCGGAACAGTTTTCGCAACCGTGCCGAAAAGCTAGTTCGCTGCAAAAAATTCCTCGAGAATTGTAGGTGGTACGAAAAAATGTTTCAAAAGAGTATTGTAAGGTACGGAACATACACGATGTTTGCATTCGTATGATGTTGCGGTGAACCTTAAAAAGTACAGATTACAATTGAAATTTTTATTGGGAACCTACAATTTTAATTACTTGCTCTTGAAGATTGCACTAAGACGTTTTCGAAACGCTACAATACCTTTGTTCCGCGTAAACTATTATCGAGAATGTATCACTCCATTTATGAAAGGAACACACCAGTAGTAGTTAATACTTGCCGATTGGTTTTGATATAATTTCTTACCTTCGATGTTTCTGAACACTTCTACGAAGGGTTTGAATACTAATTGTTTATCCTTTATTTTTGTCGACTGTCAACGCACCGTGCGACGCATCGATTTAATTGAGCGCAACCACGCTTCTCCATAAAATATTGCGGCGGTGGCTGCCAATCGAAGCAGACGGTCACGTCGCCACGTCGGTATTTCATTTCGGCGATGAATTTACTTTTCTCGGGACAACCAATTCCGCTGCGGTCGCCTCCTTTCAAATTGCACCCGCCGATTCTACGTTGCGCCCTCTAAAACGAGGTTTTGCAGGCCAGTCGCGTTTCGAACACGGACGATTTGTTGCTCGTCTTCATCGAGCTTCGATCATCTAGCATAAACGGCGTGGAAGATATTTATTGTAAAAATAATAGTAAAATCGTATGTTTTTTATCATTTTTTCATTATCGTATGTTTTTCCGTTTCACTTGGATAGGTTTGGACAACTAGTGCTCCGAGAGTCGATAGCGTAGAATCGACTACCCCCACTAACGCATTTCGGACAGGACTGGTAGCCGATCTACGTCATCGACTCTCGCAGCATCAATTGCCGTGAATTAACACTAACCTACAGAGCACGAAAAGCGATTAAAATGTTTCAGCTTATAAAAATGACAAGGCTCTATTCATGTAAATTTTGTGCAATTTTTAAGGATAAGTAATTTCCATGTAAGCAACTAAATAATTGCAGTCAAACCGGTCAATTGACCGACAGAAGTGGGTTTCATGTTAGTTGTTCGACGTCGGAGACAGCTTGAGTTTTTTGGCTTATGCTCCGCAGTGGAGGAGATATTGGATTTTCTTAGATCGTACAGTTGCAAATTTTATTATCTTTACAAATTTCTAAAGATGAAAAATCTATGCTTCTGACATCTACTACTTAATATGGATATAAAAAAATGTTTTAAATGGAGAATTTGAAACGTGTCCTGTCCAGCAGTGCCAGTGTTAAGCGATTTTCCAGAATTTGCGAAATTTGTCAAATGAGGATTAAAATACAGTTCCCGTTTTCATAGATGAAGGTTTTACTGTACTGCGATTTGAAATGCCTAGAAAAAAACCATGTAGTTCGTATATTCGAATTTCTATTCATTACATTAATTCCATATGATCTTTTTAGAAGTGGCACGGTATGCAGTAATGCGATAGATGAAAGGAGCAAGTAATTCAACGCTCGCAGGAAACCGGAGCGATTACTAGAGCATCCACGAGTTCTTCGTATTCTCCCGGCAAGTTAAACAAAAAGCAGTTTCGATGGTGCTAAAGGGGAGCTTGAATTTCTAATACGCTGCTCGAGAATATTACGTCCTGTTAAACCGGATGAATCAAACGGGACGCGCGCGCGCGGAGGCGCTTCTTGCAACGAACGAACGATAATACGTTCCCGATCGGAGATCGAGTTTCAAAGTAAACACAGAAGCGAGCAAATCGACCAACTTGCGGATAAACATCTTTCCCGGTAAAACGTCCGTCGAGGAGTCTTAAACGCGAGTTTTATCCGCGCGGTCCTTCCATTTCCTGCTCATCCATCAGACTCGGTGGCAACGATACGCTCCTCCGAACGGAAAATAAGGAACTCTTCACCGTTCTCAGAAGGGGATCATGACAACCACGAGGAACGGCTCAATTAACGCTCTATAAATTCACCGATGTGCTATTCGTCCCTCTTCGGTGCACTTCTTCGTCTTCGAACCATTTCGCACTTTCCTAGTTAGATCACGTCGGTCCAAATAATTGTTCGTACTTGAGTTATGATATGTACGATTCGCATTGGCTCTACAGCGCACTATTTCACTTTTAATTAAATCATACGTCGCTCATGAACAAGAAAAATATTTTCCTAAAAATATTTCATAAAGAAATAGGATGCATGAAATGAAACAGTTGTATTTGATATTGAACGATATCAATCAATACAATCTGTATTGTTTTTTTATAATTCTTGTAATCGATTTTGAGAATAATATTACCTCGCTAATTCCTCGAATCTTTATCGACTGAATTTGGCTGAAATGCATGAAATTCGCGGTCTATTAATTGTACAATTTAGGCGATCGTGCGCAGGAAGGCAGAATATAATACAGCACGAACGTCTAATAAACAACGAGGCACAACTTTCCATTACACTTTAATAAATATAATGGATCGTACGCTCCGCGAAGCATGTATTTATGCGGTGCAATTACGTACAAGTATTTCGTGTAATATATCATGTACACGTATCGCATAAAAAGCCTATCGATCGTGAAAGGGTCCCGCGATCGAGAGGGCAACACGGAACAAGCCTAAGCGTTCATTGTTGCGGCGTTACAGCCTCGGGATCATAATTCATAGAGATTTAGGGCCGCGTGAGAGAATATCTTAACTCCGAAGCCAAAACTTTCGATGTAACGTACACCGTACACCATACAAGTGCAAAGGCCGTGTACACCGGCCGCAGTTTCTCTTTGAGAAGTTCAACCCTTGATCCTGTTTTGCGGTCAACTCTAGCAAGTTTCACCACCACGCTCTCATTTAAATATCTATAGACGGGGCGCGTCCCTCCTCGCGTACCGCGTACACGCTCGCGTAACAACACCGCCGCCGCACTGGAATTCCACGATTGAGTAATTACGCGATTCGACCGTCTACAAATTAGCGGTGTCATTGGGCGCATTCCTGCGCAACCTTGCGGTTAACTATAATTTACCGGAGACCATTAGCCGAGCGCCCCGCTCCCTACCTTTGGTCCAGATGCGTCGGCCGAACCGGAACTCGTTTCCGCTGTCTGCGAGGCCATCGCTTATTTTAGCGGTTCCCGAAACTATTGTTTCGGACTTACGCGTTCGGCTAGGGAAAATTTTAGACGAACTTTTGTCTCGTTGGTAGACTAGGAATTTCGTCAGGCATTCTATATACTAGTATCCTCGTCGCCGCATCTCCTCTCCGTTGGCCGCCTAGATCGTCTCTTTCTTTACCTAAATCCATTCTTCTCTACATACCGCCTTTTCTTTTTCTTCCCCATTCCTCTCTAGATCACCTTCTCTCCCTTTGCCCTTCCCTACTCGCCTAGATCCTCTCTTCCTTTCACTAAATTCTTTACTTCCCTAAATCCATCCTTTTCTACATACCCTCTTCTCTTTTTCTTTCCCATTCATCTCCAGATCACCTTCCCTCTCCCTCTTCTCTCGCTTACTCGCCTAAATCCTCTCTACCTTCCACTAAATTCTTTACTTCCCTAAATACATCCCTTCCTCGCATACCCTCTTCTCATTTTTCTCCCTCATTCTTCCCAAGATCGCCATCTCTCTCCTCTCCCTAGTTTGTCTTCCCCTCTTCTCCCTTCACCTTCTCTAGACTGCATGAACTCGCAGGAACCTCGGCCCATTCTTCATAATTGCGAAGTCGCCGAAGCTCTGGGCTTGGGACGCAGGTCAGTCAGAAGTGTCGCGATTGAATGGAAAGTAAATTGATTACCCTAAGGACAAGAAAATAGATGTGTTGCGCGGCGGGGTGCGGATTGAACGCTTGGCGCGTCGCAGCGCGACTCGGTATAATTACGCGCGTGTGTAGAGCATAATGGTGGTCGGCTTCTAGGCCGACATTAGAGTTTACTTGGTGTCCATAGCGGCGTCGTGTTACCTGTCTAGAGTTAATTAAGTTAATTAATGGATTGGCCAGGCCGTCGGAGTTTGCTCAGCGCAGCGACGGGGCTGGGGTAGCAAAGCCGGGAACAAACATCAAAGATAAATCGTCCAAGTTCGCGAGGAGAGAGAACGAGCCTATTGAGAAACGCTCCTTACGTTACCGGATATAAACAGCTGGCTCGTGTCGCCTGTCCCCTGTTCGGTGTCGCGACGAAGAAAAGGAAGTTTCAATTACCGACTTACTCCTCGGTATTCACTGTGAAACGAAAACCATTGTGCCAAACGAAAGGTGGCCCGCGAGCTGCTCGAGCTGACCGGCCCGTGCAAACTTGTCCTTTCGTTTCGAAGATTAATACAACCAGAATAATTAAATGACCCAGATCCAGGCTCTTGCAATGTACTTCCAAGCTCCTCCGAAGTTACGCTCATTTAAATTACGCAAGATTGTCGAGACAGTTGTATGCGCTGACCGATCCTCAGACCCTATGTCCACGGAGCGTAGTGTCATAGACGCGTACGCGACAAAATATCGATTGCTGTACGTTCCATTGCTGCAACCAATGTAAAATAATCGTGTTGGAGAATAAACTTGATCCGGGGACGATGACCACTTAGATGTAACTTCATTGTGTGAAAAATAAAAAGAGATACTGCTTTTGTGCAAATACTTTAATCATAAGCAAAGGTGCCACTTTACACATACCACAGTGTATCCGCGTGAACAGTAAAACGTACAATTGTTCTTTACGGTGCGGTGCTACTTTACTGTGGGACTTGACTCTATCGCGATCCGCTCGGGCTAACTTCTATAACCGGACTGACTACCGTTTGACTTTACACCCCCGGATGGGTCCCACTGTCCCTTACACCTGACCCTTATACCATCCCTTACACCTAGGCGCTACGACATCGTTGAATTCCAACAAATCGACGTTAGTCCACGAAAGCATGCAGCGACGATTACGCGACGATGATGCTGCGTGAACAAACGTCAATTATTTTACATTGGTTGCAGCAATGAAACGTGCAGCAATCGATATTTTGTCGCGTACGCGTCTATGACGCGACGCTCCGTGGACATAGGGCCTCAGTGTTCAACTTTTTCTCACGGAGAACATTTCTGAATTTTTTTGTTTCCTTTGATCATTTGGAATCTCGTGCGAGATTTATTCAGCTATACATTATAGGTTTCAGATTTACGTTTCAGTCACGCTTTGAGTTCTTTGCGGTCAGACGATCGTTCAAAGCACTGCGTGCAGACAGCGTAAATCGCCACGGCATCGAATGGAATCGAATCGAGTCGAACCGAGCGGACCGCGTATTAATTTCGTTATAAAATCGCCAATTTCGATAATCGTCCCATTATTGCTCGATTGGGCGGCGTCGATTTTATAGCCGTTTTAACCCGAAATAGGATCAGCGACGATTCCCCGAAAGGAGGAGTAAAATCGAATCGACTGAAAAAAGGGGGAAAAGAAAGAAACAGCCGAAAAATTGACCGCGCGCTTGGGCAGCCTGGTTGCCGGTGGAAAATGTGGAAATCGATCGCGACCACGGGATCGTTAGCGAACAGAAGAAAGAGAAAGAAATAGTGGCTCTCCTCTTCTTCTGTTTCGGGAGAGAGATGGAGAGAGCATCGTCGAATTCACCGATCGGAGAACAAACGAACAGTTCGATCGGGCTTTACGGCTTTCACGCCAATCTCCCTAGCTGGTCCATGCCGCTGATAGTTCCCAGCGACAAGCCCACTGCCTGCCCCTCTCTCTCTCTCTCTCTCTCCCGTTGTTCTTTTTTACCCATCGCTATTCGCGAATGAATGCTAGATGTTCGAGGCTCCGACCGAGTTTCTCGAGCGGAGATTTAGACCCTCCTTTCGTCGTCGATGCCGCCGAACTGAAACTATCGACACACCATCTTTATTTTTCATAATATGTTGCGCACCGTATTTTCCGAACCATTCGACCATCCCGACTCAGCCTTCTACAGATCGAAATGACGCAATAGTTTTGATACCGTACCTGAAGAAGAAGTAGATCTGTAGAATCTTATGGCCAAGAACAGGAGTGGTATGATTTTGAGAATAAAACAGTTCTGGCAGTAATGCAAAAGGCGGGCCCCAAATCAGCCTCTCAAAACCTATAGATAGGGAGAAAGGAATCAAAGATTCCGAGAGGTGGAGTGTTTGTGATTTCAACCACCTTCCTTAACAAAAAAAGATGTGTAGAATCTGTCTCTTGTTACTTTGATTTCATGATCAGAAAATGCACATGCTCCATACATTGGAAGTGGCAATTCCATTTTTCAGCATACCGTGCAGGTCCCAATCGTGAAATGGTTAAATACAGTAAAGCTTTGATCCAAGAAGACGGAAATTGTACGATCTAAGAAATATGAATTTCTCCTCCACTGTGGGGCATACCCGCGAGGTGCCCAGAACTAAACATATCGCATAACCCGAGAGATGGTCGAGTATATCGGTGTGAACCACTACTAATCTAATTACAGAACTTCTTTAATTTTTATGATTTTTTCGTGGCACTTTCGCCAACTTATTTGTGGCATTTTTCTCATTAAAATGACGCTAAATGCAATATGATTTTAACTGTACTTAGTCGTTTATTTCTGTTCTGGCTAAGAAATCTATTCGATTCTTCAAATCTTGATTTCGTTTGATACATTACCTTGCCACTGAAAGCATTCAAAATTTGGTCGAGTAACTTACGAAGAAAATCGACAATATTTAAATACCGACGACTCAAAACAATACATGCAAGCAAAATTGAATATGTTGTCACAAGATTATCTGTATACGGGGATCATTCCATTCTTTCTGTAGACGAATACGAAAATACCGGTGCAGATTCTTTTTCAATGTGCTCCATTATGAAAAATGTGCTATTTACTCCATCATCTCGTTCCGTATTCGTTATCCGGGTGAAATTTTGCCCAACTCAAGGCGGAAGTGGAGATTCGAATTTTTACAACTTGCAAGGATCCCATCATCTTACTATCCCCTGCTCTCTCTCTCGCCCTTTTCCCTCTAGATGGTCGTTAAATCGAAGCATCGCGAGGAACCGATAGCTAGCGGGGCTCGCATGCTAACTTTGTTAAACTTTTACGCTGGTAGTTTGATAACCGT
Source organism: Lasioglossum villosulum (assembly GCA_963971365.1). Taxonomy (NCBI): domain Eukaryota; kingdom Metazoa; phylum Arthropoda; class Insecta; order Hymenoptera; family Halictidae; genus Lasioglossum; species Lasioglossum villosulum. The sequence continues at coordinate 7,909,898 of OZ020497.1, forward strand.
GCTCGATAGAACTGTCCGCGTGTTTTTCTCCGACGTGCCACGCTCGTACCGAACCTGTTCCGAGTCGCGAGAACCATATTGGCCGGAACAAGTACGAACATATCCAGTCCCCCGTTCGGGGAGCAACCCCGAAATAAGTTTCGAAGCTCCGTTTAAAGAACTGGAGCGGCGAGTTACTTCGCCCTCTTCCGCAACGCAGCTCTGTCAGCAAACCTTTTACCTTCACAGCTCACCTTTCGCTCGACAAGTCGAAGGAACTACCGTGCACGTCGATCCCTCGTTTACCCTGTCGTCGTTGTTCTCCCTCGAATAAACCATCCGTCAAAAAATGTAGTTTGTTGGAGAAAGAAATTATCCGAGACTCTTCGTCGAACTCGAGGCAGTTTTTTAACATTTACGATCGATCACGTTGGGTCACTATGTATCAATTCTTTCGATCTGTCAAATGCATTAAATTGCACTTGGTCAGCTTCATTAGAAATGCATAAAACCAGCGATATAGTTATTATGTGCAAGGAATATTCGCTCGAAAGTACGTAAAATGCTGGACAACATTATAACAACGTTAAATCGACATAACACAACGCAAATAATATTATAATAAATTGTATGATATCGGCGCTAGGTTCGATCCTTAATAGAAAAAACAACAAATGTGCAATTATTTACATGTTTCTAACGTTTCGATCCCTATGTGGATCTTTTTCAAAGAGAACATTTTTGCGTCTGAAAACGAAAAAACAAATAAATTTTCAATGTAATACCAAATACTTGAAAACAGCGTGGTTCCAGAAGAAACAAACAAAAGAAAACTAAAAATCATATACATACTTGCTGTATCAAAAGTGGACAAGAACATTTTTACACAAATTAAATAATATTGTTCGTTGTCTTGCGTCGCTATTGTGGTCACCAGCAGCACAGTAATTGTGGAAGGGTGCGACTGCTTTCGTGACAGAGGAAAAGACCCGAAAAGTGGGGTTTAACGATCGGGTAAGAGGAGGAGAGGGTTGTAGAATCGTGTTCGCGCGGTTTCGGCAAATATTTATTGTTCGATAAATTACGAGGGTAAATCGCTAGGGAGACTGCGGTCAAACATTTCCGGGCGGAGCGTCCCGATCGAGAGCTGTTTACGCGAGATCCGTCGATCCGTGATTCGACTGGAAACGTTCGAAACGTGGAATCGCGTCTCCTATATACAGTGAACTTTCGCCGATTTGAACCCACTTACGGTCAAGATTCGGCAGACGATGCGACGAGAAAGCGGACGGTTCTGAAACTCGATCTCGTTTTTCTTTGGTTCCGTATTTGTTACGGTATTTACTTAACGTAATATCCTGTATCCATCGGCGGGGCGAAACATACCGATACAAAGACAAATAAACCGCGGAGGATCCTGCCGCAGCACAGCCGGAAGGTAAAATTCCTTCTCCTTCGGATCCAAACACATTCTTATACTCACTCGTACACACACACACACACACGTGGGAGTTCACTGAACGGTTGAGAAGGGGCGGAAGTGGTGGGAGGAAAGGCTGGCTCCAGGACTATTCAATTTCATAATCCGATTTGCCGTACGATTGCGGCAAGCAGAAAACTTTCGATTTATGGTACGCTTAGGACAAAATCCTCGGGATCCCGACCCTCTCGATATTTCCCTCGAAATGACTGCAAACGCAAGTTCACCGACAAGGACACCCTCGCTGAATCGAGCCTCCTCGCTTTTTCCTCTCTCTCTCTCCCCTTCTCTACCCACAAGTATTACAATTACGAAAAAATTGGGTTACCAATTACCTCATTCTACCTCGAGCTATTCTTTCTTCCTTTCGTTTCCTCACAATGTTCGGTAATTACCAGTCTTTAATCCGTTACTGAATGCGTCGCGTCTCAGAACGTTGCTTGGCTTCTTCGTTCTCGAAAAGTAAACAGTTGCGATGTTTCACGGAAGAGGTAATCGTTGAAGCTGTACGAGAATGTCTTTCAAGTTTCACATACATATTTTCTGTGGTGTTCTAATTATACGGTGCTGAGTGAAGCTTCGCATGATTACACGATCAAAGTTGAAATTGAATAACAAGGATGACGATCGTAATTTAGCACTTCATTCATATTTGAAAGACAACGTGTTGAAAGAATGGAAAAGCAATGACACAAGTAACGAAATCAAGACAACACACAGCGATAAAAATCAATGTACATTGGAACACCTGCTGAAAGAATGGAAAAGCTATGACGCAAGTAACGAAATCAAGACAACACAGAGCGATAAAAAATTTAATGTTTTTAGAAAGGAAAAGGAAGAGTTTTCAAGAATTTTTTGTTCCATTTTGAAGCGCAAGAGTCGAAAGAAAAATTGCATGGACTTGCTCGACCCAGTATGCAGACGACTCCATTCAGTCATTTTTCCCATAAATGCATAAAATCTACGTATGCTTTGCCCCAGCAACGAAAGTATCACTTCGTGTCGCACTGTCTGGAAAAAAGTGCAGAGACTTCTCGAATGCAGTGTAAATACCAAGGATCGTGGAAACGGGAGCGACGCAGGATACTTGAAGAAGCTATACGATACTCGCGAGTCGTCGAAAACAAGTTTTCCTGTGGATCGAAATAGACGATGCAATGCCACGTTGAATAGCCTCGTCCGCTGTCGAGCAGGCTCACGCTCGATCGACAAATGTTATAGAAAGATTGTCACGGCGCGCGTTACCGTAAATAAGATAAATATTGAGAGGCTGTGCGTTGCCTCTGGTATTCGGTCGACGCGAAAGGGCTGACAGAGAACGTCCTGTCAGGAGCACGCAACCAATTCCACGAGCCAAGATATTAACGCGAACGCGATATTCTCTCGACGTCGTGTCCGTGTCATCCACAAAGAACGTTCGATGGATGATATTCAGACCTTTATGCAAAATACTAATTTTCCGTGTCGACTCCCAGAAAGAAAAATATTAAGGGTTTCCTCTTTTAACCCTAGCAAGGTCCTAGATCCATTCAATTTTTTACTTATCAATTTTGTGGCCTAGCGGGCTAGGACAAAACACCACCTTCCTGTTTCCTTTTATCTATTCCAAACATTCGGAATAGCTCAAACGTGTGGTCTTAAGACCAAGAAATAGACTCAAATTCGAATCAACGTTTGTAGTACCATTCAAAATTATGTTTGTAGAATCGTGATCGAACCTGTGCGTCGATAACATCGTTTCCTATTTGTCTAAAAACAATTTACGATCGCGAAAAATAATCACTTATCAATTTTGTTTTGTATATTTTTGAATCTACCTCTTTGAGATCATCGGTAACCTTTTTGTTAGGCTTGGATTTAGACTTAAGGACAATGTTTGTAACTCTGAGTTGAGATGGATTCCAGCAAATTATCCCGTTTGCCTGCTTAATCTTGAATAAAGATGTAAAATTCGGAGTCGAATGATTTCTATGCCTAAAAATTGCTCGGCATTCTGCCGAACGCGCAGCTGCCATAGTAAACTGAAAAGGAGAATGCAAATGTTCCTCGAAAGTTCCGTCGGAGTCGGAGAGCAGGAAACGCGCGACGCGCATAAATTATTTAAAATTTCGATAGCATTGTGGCAAAGTCGCGCGTCGAACTTCTTAAAGCGGTTTATAAAAGTTTCGAAAAATAGCTCGCCCTGGTAGTTTGTTTGTCGAGACCTAAAGGCACGTCTACGTTGGTGCTGCGATAAACGAAGCGTGGAAGTAAATTCTACCTCTTTATTATATTGGCTTGTACTGAAATAAATTGCGGCTTTATGATCCGAGATCGGTTTGTACGTATATCGGACATTTTCTGTTGCTACGTGAACCGTACATTTCTACCGTTTAATGTCTCGTTCGAGAAAGTAAATTATCCTTTTATACGAATATGAAATGGGACTTTGTGTTCATCTTGAAGATGAGACGAGTACTGGAATCGAGTACAATAAGTGGTGCAATTAATTTCATAGGAAAAATAACAAGCTTCTAAAATTCGAAATTTATTAATTCTAAAAGTTCTGATTTGATTAGGAACGATCTAGCAACCCGTTGTATAGAAAGCAATGGAAGTTACTTCGGCTACGTGCATTCATTTTAAGCGAAACTACCGCGTTTATATACCGTGTGCCAAAACCGCAATTTATTTCCGGGCAACTCGATAGAACTGTTTACGTTGAAGCAGATCTCTGCGCTCGGTAGATGACCAACGATACAAGCGACGAGAGCCAAATATTACTTTTCCGTCGCTATTGCCGCCATTCTCTTTATTGACGAAGGATATAGAGGAATTAATGGGCGAACGAAACTGTGCTATTGTTATTACTGTTCCACTATAAACACACCACAGAAAGGACTTGCGTCGCAGCTCAGGAAATTCACTTGTGGATAATAGATATTTTATATTGATTATATATAATATATTATATTGATAGTCAGACTCGTGGATTGATGTTTTGATACATCCATACGTTCTTAGACAGGTCGAGTAAAACATTGATATCTTGACACATTGATAGATTGATATATGTATTACTAGACAGTTGCGATGACCTAAAGATTGATAGACTGATGTACGTGTTACTAGATCAATGCGATGACCTCAAGAATTGATGTACTATTACATGACTGTTAAATACATTGATAGATTGACAGATTGAATCGTTGATAAATTGATACATAGAAAAATTAAAAAATTCATTGCCAGATCGGTTGATATCCTGATGTGGGTATGAACCCACAAAGACATTTTTGCATGACGCTCCTGCAGCTTCTATCACAGTTCCAGCACGAATTTACCCTAAGGGTTCATTCAAAAGAAATTCGCTTCGATTTCCAGGTGGATTTCTGTAAATCGACTCGTTCACAGCCAGACAACGGAGCTGGGTGAACAGTTTGCGAAAAGCGTCGTTGTAACGTCGCGGTTTTCTTGATTCTTGGGTAATTGAAAATTCAGGGCGCGCGATCCTCCACAAGTACGTTCGAGAATAACGAGGCCCTAGGCTGCTGCTGCGATACGAGCGATCGATTTGCGTCTGCCCCCCCCCCCCCCTAGAGGGAACATTTCATCGCGATCAAGGGTGCGTTGCCCTCCTTTGACGCTTCTCGACCTTCGTCGCGCGAAAAGTGTTGTACTTGGGTGTTGGAAAGACTCTTGACTTCTCGATGGTCGTCGATCCGCTCTAATTTTCCACTCGTTCGACCCTAGTGCAGCTGAGTCGACAATTTCAGTCAATGTTATTTCGATCCAACCGCCCCGATAGACCCACGCCGATTTTTATTGGCCCGTTCCTGACCCGGTCATTTCGTCCTATTTCTAATCTCGAATATATTTTCTTAGGTATAGAAAGCGTTGTACACGACGGTGATTGTACTGCGGATTTTTCTGTCAAATAAAAATTCTCCGCATCCATTGCGCGCAATAGGAACTAGTTGAAAAATATTTTCTTTCGTTACGAATCTAACTAATAAAATTTGTAAAACGTAGTGGAATTCGTAAAACGTAGTCTAGTAAGGATTCGAGATTGATTCGACGTTTCAATTGTTTGGCGGTGGAATCGAAGACCGCGACTGTCGAACAAGAAGTTCGGCGCTCGTGCAGGATTGTGAGGGGCCGCGCGATGGTACTTTTCTTTTTGTTAAGATCGGGCGGGATCGAACCCAGACACGATGAAATTCAAAGAACGCCGAAGAAACACGAACGGTTTCGAGTGCAACTCGTAAAGTTCGCTGCTATAAAATTCTAGCTGTTTCCTAGTAGGTCGGCATAAATAAATCATGCGAACATGGAAATCGGGCGGGAGACCCGATCGGTGGAAGGGCGCGTTTTCGCCGGTAAGCGAATATATTCCTGCCCCGCGCGAACCGACCGCGTGTACTTTTACCGATATAATCCGTGAATCGACTACGCATGAGCTTTTAAAGCGTCCACCCGGGAACCGGAAAAATCATATACAAGAAGATGCTCGTTAAACTTTCCGCATCCTGAGAGAAGAACCGCCCGCTGCTGGGAATACTAAAATAAACTCTGCATACAAATATCTGTTTTCCCTTCGGGTATCGGCGAGAGATACTGCAAACCTTCGACGATTCTACCTGCTAACGCTCGTTCCGCCGTTGCCTGCTCTACGGTACGGTCTACGCACACAGATTTCAACGAAATATTACGTAAATAAACATTTCGTTACTTCCCGCGCTGGCATCTTTGAATTCTAAGAAGATAGATTGAATGCAAGAAAAGTAAAAGAACTGAATTTGGCTGATCTTCCATTCTAAAAACCACCCTCTTTTAAACCCTTTCATTACAAATTCAGTGGCTATAATTGTTCAAGGTCATTCAAGGCCACGGATACAGGACATGTACAGGATTCAAAATATGAATTCAATGTTATTGAATATTCTTCAAAAAACTCGAAATATTACGTAAATAAACATTTCGTTACTTCCCGCGCTGGCATCTTTGAATTCTAAGAAGATAGATTGAATGCAAGAAAAGTAAAAGAACTGAATTTGGCTGATCTTCCATTCTAAAAACCACCCTCTTTTAAACCCTTTCATTACGAATTCAGTGGCTATAATTGTTCAAGGTCATTCAAGGCCACGGAATGAGGACATGTACAGGATTCAAAATATGAATTCAATGTTATTGAAAATTCTTCAAAAAACTCACCCTCGAGGGACTTTAACCCGTTCTCCTCCTATTATCTTAGTATTAGGCGTTTGTAGAGGCCCGCTGTACGCTTTTTACACTACAAAACGTTTGACTGGTCCTACTAGGTCTAATTTCTGGCGCTATGGCCATATTCAATTCCAAACGACGTGATTTTACCTAGATCTGAGTTAGATCTTGGATTCCTAGCACTGGAATTCAAAGTTTTATTATCTTCTCGTCGAATTGTGTAATGTTACGTTAAAAAAGGTTGAAAATTTTTGGTCCCTTCAGCGAAAGTTTAATCTTGAAATTCTATAGCTCGTCAGATCGCATAAGCACTTAAGCTGGCGATGACGACTATGTTGAGAATTTATGTGTGTCTTTGCTTGGGAAGATGCGAGCTCTTTTACCGCGCGACACCGACACAGAAACGACCTGAACAAGATACTGGTCAACAAAGATGAAGATGTTCGGCCTTGACGAGAGCCCCTCGCGTATTAAGCAATAACTACTGGGGCAAGGCGCGGATTTATTGGCACATCCGGCCGGGATTACTACTCTGCCGGGCGAGGAAGAAATTTTTTAGTATTATGGATCAAGATATCGTAAATCCGACACCATTTTTTTCGCGTTATCTCGGCCCCGGTCGTCCCTCCTTTACTTCGTTCGGCCTTCCCGGAAGAGACTAGTGTTCCCTTCGCTCGATTAAACAGCAGATTTAAGTAACACTGAACGAGTAACTCTGGCCCGCGTAAAGATGATTACGGATCTATCGGATCGTTCGATCTGTGCGCTGGCGAGGCGAGCGGTAACGCCGGGGCCGTTCCAGTTTGCGTTCCGCGAATCGAAACAGAGATTTAGAATCGACGTAACCGGCAATTTACGAGAAGAAATGGAAAAGTGGAGCATCGACCTCCCGCCGACGAGCTGCAACCAGTGAATGGGACTATTCCAGGGGATGATTTACGCGGTATTAAAGTGCGTATCAGCACCGTTAAGCAAGAATGTAAAAAGACTGCTCTCCACCGAGTCGTCCATCGCCGCGTATCGTAAAAGGGATAAAGGCCAGACGAAACTGTGCTTTTCGTCGGTCCTCGGCTTGTCGTTCTTTCGCTTCGTATCGGCTAATATCAATGGATATAGGTCACCGATAAGAGAATAAAACGTAACGAGAGGCGTCCTCGTCGTCGTCGGCGCACAAATATCCCTCGAATCCGATGAATTTTCGAAACGACGCAGACTCTGTGAAAAGAAAAACAAGAAGAAAGATGACTATGACGCTCTTAATCGTTCGATTTGAAATCACCACTCTCTCTCTTCTTCTCCCTCTCGCGACATCGATTCAACGAATTATATTCGAATACGATCGAATTAGAGATGCAAAGTGTCGCAAAGCGCGCGCGTGTCCTAAATTAAAATTTAACGCGAACGTGGCATTCGGGCGACCCCAATAAAAAATTGAGCTTTCGTAAGTTGTCGGTGTGACGTGTTGCCTGTACGCGCGTAACCTCGTTTCTCCGTTCGTTTCTAACACGTGGCCTTTCGAAAAGTTCCCGGAGCTAATGCAAAATAAAATCGACGCCTCCGTGTAAATCAAATTCCCCTTGTCACAATCCTTTAGGGACGCTCGTACAATTTTTTAGAGAGACCGAAGGGAATGAGTACATTTATCGAAGAAGAACGTACAGGTATTTCGAAATCGCTTTCAAGCTAATTTTTTCGCGATCCCACAGTTTCCGAAGCTCTCTGCTAACTTACATTAATTTTCCCTGATTAATTACATTCGGTAGCTATTGTTTCAGTGGGAATAATTAAGAGAAACGTGGAAATTCGGATGAAACTGTACCCGGGCCAGACTTTCCGGCGCGCACCAGCCAAGGAAGCGTTCCTTTCAGGGATATTTCGTCGTTGAGGGTATCCGATCCATAGTAACGCGACGAATCCGACGTTTCGAGGGAAACTTGAACATCCAGCAAGGAACTTCGGTAATTTGCTCTCTTGCCCTATTTCTCTGGGGTACCTTGCGTAGCGGGATCCTCGAGAAAGAGGACTGGGAACTGTCACGACTCCTCGGTTGCTAGCCTGATTGCATTTACGACGAGCCGTGTATCAGCTACCTACTCGAGGCCTAACTTAGTATTGTACGTATTAACACGATGATACACTGTTTCACCGGCAATCAGATTACAGAATATCACAGCGAAACGTTTCCAATAATTCATGAAAAATTTCGTTTCGATATACAGGGTGACTCGTCCAACGTTTGTACCTCAATCCTCGTTGTTTTCAACGATACATTAAATATATATTGAAATAGTTTTGCGATCGAAAAGAATTGATAATAGATAGATGGTTTCGGCGCACAGGTTCGATCAATTATAATTGATCGAACCTGTGCGCCGAAATCATCTATCTATTATACATTAAATATGTCTAGAACAAAGTTGAATGGTATAATGGGGCTGGTCGATATCAACAAACTTTTGTTCTTATGTAATTTTTCAGAAATATCGAGGCCACACTTTCATTTTGTTTAAATGGACGCACTTTTTTAAATACCTCCGATAGCCACTTTCAATACGAATTCAGTGACTATAATCATTCGAGGTCACGGACTACGTCTATCACGTACTTATTATTGAATGTTTTTAAACAGCCTCTTGTCAACTACAGCTATTCTAGAATATTAATTTCGGAAACAATATGATATTCTTTTTATTCCAAGATCTCTTGTTGGATGTCACCTCAGCTGAATTTATGAAGACTTCTCGTGTCAACAAGTGTTGCGATTAAATAACACGATCTTTTGATATAAAATTTTTGGAAAGATTAAATGCAGTATATGTTTTCTGAGAGGAGGGGAAGAGTAATGATGTTTCAGAAATCAGTTGGCGATATGCCGGGTCGCTTATAAGATTTTCATACATTTGCAAGTAGCTTCGCATCGGTACTTACGGCGAGTCCTCAAAAACCCGCTGCTCGCGCAAAACTCCGGCGATAGACAGTTTTCCGGTAGAATTCTCGCGAAAATGGCTCCGAACTGCAAAGCACTTGGTTATTCGGTAATTGCGTGTCGGCAACTTTTCTCTCTGCAGCGAGACGTAAACCGCTTACGTGAACCGTTCCCGTTTAATAGTGCGTGCTGCCGCACATTCTACTAGGATATCGCATCTTTCGATTGTCTCGGGACTGGAGCTCAGCTCGAGAACGCGTCGGATCATACGCGCGACAAAACTGGCGTAGCAAAAAGATGTCGGCAATTAAATCTTTCCCATTTGTTCGAGAAATGGCACATCACTTAGGGCCTCTAAAAGTCTTAAGGGGGTAGAGGCCCCACGTGACCATGGTATTTTTCAGTGTGACCAACCCCCGCGCGAAAAACCAATTTGGCAACAATGATACATCTGTATCAATCTAATGCTTTAGTTTCGCTATCATTACGGGTTTTTTTCTTTTCATCAATATCTTTATTGCTATTAATGCATCCGAGTGGCTTCATGCCCTTTACACTTTTGTTGTTAAGAAACTACGCTGATAATTCTCCTGACTAAGCGCCATCTGGTCGAAGTAGCTGAACTAGACTTGCTTCTATTCACCCTTCATGAACGGAATCTGGGGAACAATTGAATGCGATCACGCAGGAACGTTTCACGTCCTCATACGATTATATTTTGAGCTGAGTGAGAGCTCATTCGAAAGAGGAACGTAGCACGCAGTGCGGGCTTCTCGATTTTTTCGCGAGAAAAATCTTTTTGTGCACGAAAAATACATTAGAATCTCCGGAATTTTTCTTCATTTGTTTCGCCTACTTTGGACACTCATATTACTTCGCATAAACATCATCTAAAGAAAACATGAGAAGACCGCACTGCGTGCAACCTTCCTCTTTCGAATGAGCCCTCACTCAGCTCAAAATATAATCGTACGAGGATGTGAAACGTTCCCGCGTAAACCTCTGTTTCCCTTGTTTTCTAGTAATATTCTGGTTAGATTCTAGTAATGTCACGTGGGTACTCTTAATCCGGCAGTGAAGATCGTTATATATTTTCCCCTTGCCAGTAATACGAGCCGAAAGTTTGTTCGTCGAATATTTACAGACTGTCAGGTCGCTTCCTATTCGTTCGGCTTCGAATTACCGCTGTTCAATGCGAAAGTTAGCGAAACAAACTTCGATAATATCGTTGGTTCGACTTTCGGGGGTCCTGACCGCTTTGAAAGGCGGAACTAGAAACGCGAACTTGCGATGCGTCCGATGGATACGTAATTGAATAGCGAAAGGAGGAGATCGGATTAAGGGATAGGTTCGTTTTAGGGGTTAATAAAGTCGACGGTTCGGGGAGAGGGTGCCAGAGGAGGATGGTTGTTGAAGGGTGGAGAGGGAGCCAGAGGACGCAGGTAATGCATACTAGGTACGGCAAGTAAAATTTCATCCAATGAATTAATTATAAACTATGCTCGACATCTCGCGCTCGGCTCAAGCAATTACCATGAATATGAAGTGCGCTCCATCGTGCTCTTGGGAGGTGGCGGTGACGGCAGCAGCTCACTTTCCGCACGATAATATCGGTAATTTCATTTAGGAGCCTGGCATTGTATCACGTCCCCGATAACGCGACTAACACGCTTTTCAAAGGTTTAACGAGGCCCGAACAGTCCCAGAAACCCGAGCTAACTGACGCGACACCTTATGGTTCTTTTCCGCTTCGATACGGCGCGGCGACTCGTGGAAATGGTCGATTTTGCATGCCAACTTCATTCTACGCGCAACTGTAACGTAACTACGGAGAAACAGGTTCTGTCTTTCTGTTGTATTACGTGTTCTGAGAAGCAATTTTATTTTGACAATGAACTTTCGTTAGGTACGAGTTCGATATCATTTTAAAGTACTTTTCCATTTTCATTCGCACTTTAGACTTTTTATTTTAGAACTACGTCTTCGCTGACGCGTTTATGTCGATGGAAGTTATAGTAATGTCTTAGCGTAGTTCTAGTTTTAAAACTTACTGCATATCGTCTTGTGCTTCGATGATTTAGCATCGACTCGTTTCATTATCCAGCTGGCCGGCCAGTTGCCGAGACCAAAATTAAACTACTAAATACAGTTCAAATTACATTGTGTTTAATATCATTTTAATCATTAAATTTTTTAATAAAAAAGCCACAAATATGTTGATGAAGGTCTCATAAAAAAATCATGAAAAATAATGAAGTACCCGACCCCGTATCGGATGACAATTGAATTGGATTGTTTCGCATTGCCTTATTCGACCTGACTGCGAAGAGACAAGAATGAAGAGAATAAAGCGAGTAGAAGTGGAATATTATTGTCGAAATAAATGTATTCGAACGAACAAAAAGGAAGCAGTATTAGAGAAAAGTAGAAAAGGATTATTCCAAGAATGCTCACTATTTTCGACTAAGATACAAGGATTAATGCTCGGCTAAGGAAAAATAAAAAGTTCTGAAAAAAGCGTATCGTTTACAAGATTCAAGAGCTACTCTAACAAAATACAACAATCGCGAGAAATTTCCATAGTCCGTTACGTTACGGACAAAAACAGGCGCGCAAGTTTAACCCCCGTTCATTCTTTCCGTATACTTATCATTTACGAGAGAGAAAACGCTGGCTAGTAGGCTAGGCTAGCTTGAACATTCTGTATAGTGTACAGGACACTTTACGATCCGGAAAGCCCTTTATTTTTAGCCTGACGGTTCACGTGCCCGCCGGTCGTTATGCGAGCCGCGTAAGGCTGCATTAAGGCGCAACACGGTGTTTTTAATGTTACTTCTTCCGTATTAGCAGATCTTGCGCGAGCGCACCGCGTGCCCGTTTCTTGGAGCACGCTGGTGAATTTAATAAAGCGCGAACGCTATGGCGAGGACCGGGACTGGAAGGGCGAACGACGAAGGGAGAGGAAGGTTGAGAAGGGGCGGGTGCATTCTTTGGAGTGTTCGCGAGCCAATGATCGCGTTCCGCGCTAAATAACGTTAATTTGCCCGCGCGTTTCCCCACGTAATTTCGTTGTAGTGTTGCGCGCGCGATATCTCTGTGTACACCGGAGAACGAAATTAGAAGCCACCTATTCTAAAAGTTATTCATAGACTGCGGATTTCGTGCATTTTGTAAGGAAAAAACAAGCCGTTGTAAGGAGAAGTCGTTCTTAATTGAAAAAACCAAAAGGACGCACGGATAACCAATCGTTGACAGACGTGTTTGTCGAGGCGGTTGCTCGTTTTGATCTGATGTTCTTTTTGCGATTCATTAGTAGTAATTACGTTTCTTTGCTATTACAGATTCAATCATACATAGGGCTGCCTATCAACAAGCACACATACGTCATCCGTACTTTAACCCTATAATTTATTACAAAAATGGCCGGCAGAAGCATAAAACAGTGAGACAATTAAAAGAATTTGAAAGCAATCAGTTATCACTAGAGAGGGCGGGTCTGTATAGTAGCTGGAAACAAACTTGAAAATTTGAATCATAAGAAAACATCAAGCTTTCAATTTAAAAAGAGCTCCGCTCTTTGAAGGTTAATTGAATACCTGATGTAAGAGAAAGTAAAGACAAATATACCCGGTAAGCAGTACGTAACATTTTTTCTTTCCGGAAAAACGCATGTGTAAACTTTTTAAACGTGCTATTATTTCGCCTCCAGGATTTCTGTTTTTCTCGCTCGGAATACCAGCGAGGCGAATTTTGCCCCTTTGTTCAATTTTCTTTTCTCTCTTCTCAATTTTTTTCGCGTCATATAACTTTTCAAAAAAGTCATACGGTCCGATATGAAAGCAAACATCCTTTTAAGAGTGCCGAATATTAACTTTGGGAAAACGGACGATTTTTATAACTATATAATTGGCAATGCTCAAGACCGTTCACAACACTGATTAATCATTTTAAAAAATTTACTTCTGACGATATCTCGTTGTTTCTATTATTAGGTATTGTTTATCCAGTTAGTTTAATTACAACAAATTGGATACTTAAATGACAATTTGGATGCATCTGGTAAAAAATGACTCCGGCACAGCGCTCGGACGGTTAATGCCAGTGATTGTATTTAGGTACAAATACAATATGCGCGTCACGGCGAGCACATGAGCCCCGAACAAATAATACGAAAGGCACACAGAAACGCGAGATGGGGTTACGGAGAGGAGAGGAGGCGAGGACACACGTGATTCGGCGTTTATAGTTGTGCCTCGACGAGCCACGTGTAATGTGTCGGCAAACATACGTCCCGAATACGTCCCAAAAGTCAGGCATATAACTGGAAGCCAGCGGATGGGCTGGCGTGTGCCCTTATTGCAAGGTAAACCGCGGCTCGCCCGAGCAGAAAATACTCCGCCGATCGTTATAGTTCAAAACGTGCCACGAGAAGAAAGAGCAACCGAGCGAGAGAGCGCGTCGCGGTGTTTGTTTTTCGGTAAATACTACGAAACCAGCCGGTGATGCGGCTCGGTGGTGAGCATATTTTCGGGTATCGTCGACCATTTTCATAGCGGAACGTAAATTCGCCGCGTATAAAATTTCCCGCGCTGTCCGGTGTTTTCTATGGCTAGGCCAACTATATCGATTTTCATCGATTTTAATTACTCGCCGTGTTCGTCGAGTCCGATCTCGTTGTTTACCGAATTCCCTTCCGTGGGCCATGCAAATACTTCTGAATACGCGAATTCTGTATCGAGATTCGTAAAATGCCAAAGAAACTGGTCCCAGTTTCGCGGAATTACACGGACGTGTCTTCGTAACTTCTGCAATAGAATTCATTCGTTTGTGCGCTAGATTTTAGTCGAATGCAACAAATTATTCTTTTTCGCGTATTGGTTACGCTACCCTCGTTGCTAAAGCAGCTTGCTGTCTCTTAAAATATAATTGTAAGAAATGCATGAATGCAATGCGACGAAACGTCGAAAAATCGCTGACATTTTTTTTTTATATTGGAAAATCTCATATGAGATTTATTTCAACATAATTGAAATGCAATACGTAGAATACAGTACATATAGTATACAATACATACAGCACAAAATACAAAAACCACAAAACAATTCAGGATATTAGAAACGGTATAAACAAACACTTATACTTTAAGTCCGCAACTCTTAAAAAATGATAGTATATAACGACAGGCCTTGATATTAAGTTTAGCATCCATTGGAAGCTGGAAGTTAATTAATCGGAGTTTATTAATTAATTTGAGCCTTTCCTCATTGTACAAGTTACACTGCCACAAAACATGGTTCAGTGATTGGTCCTCTTCCATGCAACTACACTTAGGATCTTCTGCGGTAGATTTCATGCGTTTCTGTACAAACTTGTAGTCGAATGCAACAAACAATTCTTTTTAGAATATTGGTGATAGATTTATCGCCGAGCCAGATTGCCGTCTCTTAAAAATCTCTTAAAAACTGGCTGAAATTTAAATCGATATGCACCGCAATTATTTTTGCATCAACCTAATCGAGCAATCAAGAATTTGCTGACGTGCTCGTAAGCGTTCTATCCGCGATCGTTCGGGATTTCCGTAGATTCCTCTGCGTGCGGGAACTAAGCTTGCACGTTGCATCTCGGATATGTTCGATCCGAGCATGCTAATAAATTAGGGGAACGAATGGAGGAAGCACGTCGGAGATTCACGCGTTGGAGAAGGCGCAGCTGTTTGCGGCGGTTTTCACGGGTTTGAAAATATCCTCCGTCCCATTATTGAATTACGATCGATTAATGAAGTCGGGGGCTTATTTATCCAACGCGCGGCAACCTTTCATAAAATCGATTTCGGCCCTGGGAGACTACGCGGACCTCTGACGTGCAAACGGCCTCTTCTTCTTCGAGCGTCTCGCGCGTTGTATAATGCAGCTGCAGTCTCTTCGTGTTCCGCGCCCTCGCGTTTCGCTATCTGTACCGATATGCGCGTATTAACGCAATAACCGTGGAAATTACGATCCTGAGGATGGGAACCGAGCCACTGCCTTGCAGAAAACGCTTCACCGTTCGCGGAAACCTGTCG
This sequence comes from Lasioglossum villosulum, assembly GCA_963971365.1. Taxonomy (NCBI): domain Eukaryota; kingdom Metazoa; phylum Arthropoda; class Insecta; order Hymenoptera; family Halictidae; genus Lasioglossum; species Lasioglossum villosulum. The sequence continues at coordinate 7,925,549 of OZ020497.1, forward strand.
TTTAATCGCCTGATCCCGGTTAACGGCCGATATTCACTGGCTACGGTAGACGTTGCGACGCAGGATGCGAAAATCTGGCTAAAATTCAATTCTCCCAAGTGCACAGGCTGTCTCGTACATTTGTAAGCGTCACTCGCCAATAAACATCTTTCCAATTATACAAACAAAAAATATTCTAAACGTCATTTATACGGTATTTGATCGTTGATGTTCCGCTAATGTATTTCATAAAAAATTCTAACGCTGAGGGTAAGCACTGGATTGCAAATTTTAGGCATTTATGACGTAAAATTTAAATCGGACTTGTTGGACTTACTACAATTATGAAAAGAAAGAAAATATTTCAATTTCTGTTCTGCATAAAGATTTTGTCTAGTAAGCATCAAAGTACACGGTGGCTGCGAACGTGTTAAACATGTCTCGTCATTTCCTCCGGTATTGTACACTTCGAGAGATGCCGTTCGTAATTTTAGCCCTGCGATGGGAAACTTTGCAGTGAAATCTATTGCGTGGAAAAGCTCGATGCATCGTTGGAACTCGGACAGACGGTATTCTCGCGATTATCCGTCGGCCGTAAAACTTTTGCCAAATCATAATTCGGTTGCGCGACGGATGCACGGAGAAATAAAGAGAGCACAAGAAAACGAGAGAGAGAGACGCTTTTAATAAGCGAGTAACGCGATTCCACGGTTCTGTTCCACGAGCGAGAGTCAATAAAAGGAAACCGAGGTCTCGAAGGTGACCGAGAAGGATGCTGGAACTGCAGTTTCGACTATAGGTACACGATGACCGTATAAATCACGTCCATGCGCGAGATGAAGCTCAGCAAGGCACGACTGACCGCCCCGTTTTCTGATTTACGAGCCGAACTTCGTCCTAGGTCTTATCTTCGTAGATATTTTCGCCTGCGAAAAACCGTCCACGCCGGGCGTATAAGGCACGATAGCATTGCCCACGAATTTATAGTCCCGATTAACATTTTAACGACCTATCGTTCTACTTGCGTCTCGTCGCGTCAGAACAGCCACTCTTGTCGTGTCAATTCTCGTTACCTTTCACTTCGCAGGATCTCTCTGTGACGAACAAAACGACCATATGTTTCTAGAATAACCATGTATTGTGGCAGTGTAACTTGTATAATGAGAAAAGGCTCATATTAATTAATAAACTCCGTACAATTGACTTCAAGCTCTCAATGGATGTCGTAATGTTAATAACCAAACCTAATATTAAAGCCTGTCGTTACATATTATCATTTCTTAATACCTTTCTACCATTCTTATGCCTTCATTGTAATATTTATGCGTCTTCAGTATCCCATTATGTTTTGCAATTTTTATATTCTGTACTGTATGTATTGTATTCTGTATTATAATTATGTTGAAATAAATCTCATGTGGGATTTTCTAAAAAACAAAAAGTTTCCGGAAGAGAACTATGCACCTCGATGTGAGGGTGTCTCAAAATTCGGAAATGGGAAGGTCCTGAAATAATCTGAAGCGACAGTTTCCTTTGTAAAAATTGTATCCGCGGCTTTGTTGAGGAGTTATTAACGAAAAACACGGACCAATCACAGCGTAACCTAGACGCGTGTTGGCACACTCGACCAATTGACAGTTGATGCGCAGGGGCGACCGTGTTAACACGTATCTGGGTTGCACTTTGATTGGTCCATGTTTTTAGTAAATAACTCCCAAACAAAGCCGCGGATACAATTTTTGCAAAGGAAACTGTTGCTTCAAATTATTTCAGGAACTTCTCATTTCCGGATGTTGAAGGAATTTTGAGGCACCTTGTACATCTTTGGATATATAAAAAGTGGATAGCCGCTGTTTCGATATTTCTATATAGTAATGTACAATAGTTACATTCGCTGAATTTTCACTCAGGGGACCAACAATTTTCAACTTTTCTAAATGTAATCTAGTGTTACTAAACTTAACTAAACATTGAATCTAGTGTTAATAGAATGAACACGGCCGAATTTTACATGAATAGAATGGAAGGAAGCAGCCTCAATTTTCGCGACACACGATCCTAATAGAATTCGTCGATTATACGCCGAGGGGCACTTAAGTGTAAGTGGTAAAGCAAATTACTTGGCGGTGCCATCAGGGTCCGTCTTCCTGCAACACCGCTCGAATATTATTATGTTAATCACTTTTGCGAGACCTTTCAACCCCGCAAACATTGTTGTCTGTGTCACCGGGGCTCGCTGAAATTTCCGCGACACTCGATCGGTGTCGATGCATTCTCCATCGCGTCGCATCGCAGCTGCAGTTTGATGCAACTTTTATTTTTTGACCTCTGGGCCCCGGTGTATTTTGAATGGCCACGCGGCGAAAAACGAACGCGTTTTACGTTATGCTACGTCGCACTGTATGGATCAGAAAAATAACGAAACAAAAAATATCATTCATTCCATCCACAGTACAACATCAACCACACGCGGCCGACGCTATTTTTCGTGCTGCTTCGAAAATGAAGTCTTTGGAACGCGCAAGTCCTGATTTCGTATAAAATATTTAGTACAAAATGGAATCAGTCTTCTTCAAATTATTGGTCGAGATTCGTCGGTTGTTCATCGTGATGTCAAAATTCTTTTTTAAACTAAAATAATTTTATCATGAGCTTTCCAATGTATTTTGAACTCTCCAAAGCTAATATATTTCTTCTGGAAGCATTTTAAAATCTATTTAATGAGTTGCCTTAAAATTGAACCATTTGTCTCGGAAATTTCTCCATCTTCCTCCTATATGTCACAACGTATAAGAACATGTGTCACCAAACAAAATATCCATGTTAAAATTTATATAAAGCAAACGCAGTTTTTTCCACTTTCTTGAAAATGATCCAGAAAGTTTAAAATTGATCTGTAAAATTGCTTTATTTGTTTATTTGATCGAACCGTTGCGCCGAAATCATTTTCTCTTTATCTGTTTTATATGGATAATGAATCGATGAATTACTATCGAATAACAACGTTGATGAATTAATATTCTATATTTCTATAGTACCATATTTCGGCAACGTTAATTATCGGCAACGTTAGGCGTGACAGAGAGTGGAGTACGAAAGAGAACGAATAGTGTGTTTAGATTCTTAAAATTCGCCACCGTCTGCAAACGCTTCGAGAAACCATGGAATCGATCTCTCAGCGTTCGGCCAGCTTGCTGCGATTTATACGAGCAAGATTGCTCGTTCCTCGAGTCGAAGGGGGCAACAATAAATATACCGATAGCGGCGGATCGACGCTGTAATGTTTTCGGTCGCGGTAAAGCCCGTAGTAGAATTTCATCGTCGGACAATGGTTCGATAGTCCGACGTGGCGCGCGGAGGACATGTAAGTATCAACCGGAAACACTCGGACAAAGTGCACGATGCCGGTCGACTAACGGTCGCGTGCGTGCGGTTTTCTAAGTGGTCACGCGGATGACAATAATCATTCGCTATAAATTTGATAGTATCCGGCTGAGGATAAAACCAACGCGATACCTTTGTCGCGGCAATTCCGTTCGGGTCCCCTCGAGCAATCGTCGCAATCGTGGAAACGTGCGGCGAAAACCGATTCGCGCGTTTCCGCCTCGCGAAACACAGAAAACCAATCGGCGACTTTTTCCTTTACCGTCGCGCCAGACCGACCAATCATTTTTTCTTCTGCTCGTTTTACCCATCCGATCGCTGTTTTCGCTGTTATCCCGTTTTAGTTTCAGAGACCGCGCTCGAATCGTCGCGTCGACGCAGTAAAACAAGAAGCCGAAAATTCTTCGCTCGATTATCAATTATCATTTCATTTAGTAATTTACTCACTTAATGGAACCATTAAAAAGAGAAACAAATCCCTATTTTTCTATCAATTTTTATTTTGCTGCTTATACCCTACTATACTCTTTCAAATTGCATACGTAGATATTACACAGTGTGAAACAAAAACTTACAGTCGGACGACAACAAGAAACACGAAATAAGTAGTGGGAATTAATTAAAATTAATTTGTATGTCAACGACCATGGTCCCGTTGCAAGCACCGGTTGTCATTTTTGAAACAAATAAAGATAACTTCAAATTCTCCAGATCTATTCCTCCAACAGACTATAATGACTGTCATCGTCTCGAACCTAAAAACTACTGGTAGCTTAAACCTGATGACGCCCATATAAGTGAGCTCCGTGACAGGAGAGCTAGAGATTTAGACCAGCCCAGAGCCTAGCCAACTAACTGTGATACATCACTAAATTATTAAGGTCTAAGCGTCCACAGACTGCCCTTTAATGTACATAATGTACTTTAATGTACAATATTTACATATTGTAAATACGCTGTTTCGTTATACTCATTATAAAACTAGTTTTTAAGTTAGCCTTATGTTAGTTTTACGACAAACGTAATCAAAGACTGACACGGAGGTTTCTAATAAAAAAAATTTGTCCCCCTCACGCACCCCCTATATCCTTTAGCGTTACTGACTTAACAAAATAACTAGTCGTTATAAGTCGCTATTTATATCAACCACCGTCCAAAGACTGTATTACTAAGAGTTTCGCACGCGAGCGAATAATTAGATAAACATGCAATACTGAGTGCTATTTTTTGAATGTTTGTTGTTATCATTTATAAGAATGTACAATTCACTCCTGCAATGAACATATTAAAAGAAAGCACCGATTCTCTTCCGATCACCGAAGTTTAAACAAAACTGTTGTTGGCAAAATAGGTAGTTCGAAACCTACCTTAATAAACAGTAAGTCTCGTCGCGAAATAACCTTAGCAAAGAGTTGAGAGCGACGTAAAATAAGTAAAATGAAAAAATTAATTTGCAATAAATTATAGTTTATATCGTAACGAAAATCAGACTGAAATTATACCTATCGATATTTACAATTCAGACGTATAGTATAATACTATATATAGTATACAGTACAGAGTATAATACTCGGAAAAATTTGTCACGACGATATCATGTTTTCATATTTTGCAAGAGAGTTTTAATAAATTATTGTGACTGTGAAGGCTGCTGGTAGAATCTCGCTGCTTAAAATCACACGCATCTCTAGAGTTGATAAGAGTAGAATCAGGATTTGCAACGAGCCATGGGACATCCGGTTGTCCGTCTCGACGCACACGTCATTAAAATAACCCTAGCACGCTCAGCGACGTCGTGGCCGGAGCTAATGCAATCTCGCTAATGCGTTGCGTTAATCCTATTTCAACGAAAATGTTTCGCGTTACTAAAATCGCAACCTAACGCTGCTAATTAATTGCCATTAATCGGGAAACTCTGGCTATCGGAGCCGCTCGTCCGAATTTACGCGATCATTTTTTTCTCTCTGTTATCGCACGGCTTATCGACGCGTTTCGTGATATTCGAGCGATCCGGTTGTTTTCCGTTTTAGAGCGAGAAGAATACACACGTAGCTTCCGGGAGCGCCGTGGAGCTTTTTCGAGACATCGTTTAAGTAGAGCTAATGATCGAACGGAGGAAAAACTGACCGAGTAAACATAATTTCACCGAGGCAAAGAGGCCCGGAGCGAAAAACGGCAGTAATCGATGCTTCATGGTACAACGCTCTCCCATTTGTATTCAAGCAATAACAAGAAAAAGCCGCGGCTTTTTGTCGGGCTACTCGTTATCGTTCCCGCGGAATTTTCGTTTTATGCAACGCGCCGGCCGCGTATAGGAACATCAATCTTTCACCGACTAGAATGTAAGGATTGTTTCCAGGAAAGCTGTGCAACCGAGAGAATTAACCGCGAACCAGTGGCCGGTTCCTATCGAAAGAAATCGATTCTGGCATTAACGCAAATATTACTAACGTTCGTTCCATTCTATTCTCCTTTGGTTGCGGTTGAAAATGGAATCATGTAATACAGGCGTGTATTGAACTCGCGGGCCGTGAGCCACATTTGACCCGTTCCCCCAGTTCTTCATTCCATTAAGGTGAAAGGCGAGGTTTCCCCACGATTTTACACGGACGACGCTCATACTGCCAGAAGTGCATTTGCTTAGGCTTAAGTAGCATCGTAAGGGTGAAGATACGACTTTCTTCACCAGAAACTCTCGATTGTGAGAGACACACAGCACTAGACCCGTATGCGTACACGAGGATTGTAAGGGTTCCGTATTTTTCGATTCCTGACTCTATACTGTACATTTCAGTGGTCTAGGTAATCACAATCGCTAGATAAAAGATTAATCTATGAGGCACGTATGCTAAGAATGGCTTCATTTTACGTTATCGAGGTGCAATTTACATTATTCGACAACAAGTAGCGGAGCCATGAGAAGCAACGGGACACGCGACAGTGCTGCCGCCTATGGTGGCTGTCGAGAGACATTTTCATAAACCTACGACCGCCGAATAATGTAAATTGCACCTCGATAACGTAAAATGAAGCCATTCTTAGGATACGTCCCCCATAGATTAATCTTTTATCTAGCGATTGTGACTACCTAGAACACTGAAGTGTGCATTATAGAGTCAGGAATCGAAAACTACGGAACCCTTACAACTCTCGTGTACGTTTATATGTCTAACGCTGTGTGCGTCACACACACTAGAGAGCGGATCCACACCCTTAAGAAACAAGTGAACAGGCCTAATACATCGGCACACGTTTGGAAGCTTGACACAAACACTTTCGCCACCCAACGTTCATTTCCCTCAAAGACTGTTTATTTACGTCACTGTTCGAACATTCGAAAGGAATATTTCGAAAAACACCTATCACATCGAAGTAATCGGAATTTGAACTTTCAAGTACTGCTCAAAACCACTGTAATATCAATTAGAGCAACTTTAATACACCAATAGAGACACATCGACGAAGATGAAAAGCAGTTAAAATCGAAGTGGCTGAAAATTTCGCGTCGAAACGCATTTCAGAGGCAACGTGCGCGATCGATGTGGTCCTCCGCCTTAATAGCAATTTTAATAGCTCTCCGAATGCCGCTCGTAGAGACCATCGCGTGTCTTTTCAGCGAACTCCGTGACCCCGGGGTAATCGTATCTTTGAAACGACATTACGTAACCCCGAAACGGAACGAAAGAGAACGTGGCGGCATTTGTGACACGAACACACAAGTCTCGGAACCCCAAAACATCGCATCGAACGAATTCGCCGGCGAGAGCTGTGTGCTCCATTAAACGAACTCCGGCGACTTTTCCGAGGGAGAGAATCTCGGTTACACGCACACATTCTGGAATCCGAGTGAAACGCGTCCGCGCGACAATGTTGTGTCGAGGATTCGCGAGTTGGCATCCCGCAATGATTTTTCCAAGCGTCGCGCGTCCCCGCGCCGCGCCGCAAGCGAGTCCACCAACAACGACAACGACCACGAGTTTCGAGTTAACGATAAACGAGCGTTTGGTGCCGCCCGGTCTCGACATTTGCGCGAACTTTTGAATACCCTTGAGGAGGAAAATCCGCGCATTATTCGTTCCAGTTTAGCCGAGTGTGTACGCCGGCTACACCGACTGAGAGAACACGGGAAACCCGGAACCGAGAGCGCGCGGAGAATAACAGAGTGAGAAAGCGGGAATTCGGGGGAGTGGTAAAGTGAGAGAGCGACGTTGTATACCGACGTCATTCGATATATCTGCGTTGGTGTGCGAGACTAAAGGGTCACTAAATTTTCGTCGAAAAAATTTCCCATCTTCAAAGCGTTGTAACTTCGTGAAAAAACGTTGTGGAATATTCTGGTTTCATTTTAAAGCCTGAACCTTCCACTTCCGAAATTCTTTGTTTTCCTCAACGAAGTGTTTTATACTGCATAAAGGGTTAGAAAGTGAACTCTGCAAAAAATTGTTTACAAATTCAGATGTTCGTGCAGACGTTAAAACATTTTGTTAATCAATGAAACTAACGATGATTTGGAGATTGTAGTTTTATCTTTGGAATGAGTCCTCGATGAGCGCTGTGCGATTTTTCTTTTACGAAGTTATTGAACTTTGAAACGGTGTCTGTGTTCTTCTCTGGCTCGCATTGGCTTTATTGATGATCCTAAGTGTAGTTGCAGGGAGGAGAACGAATCACTGAACCATGTTTTGTGGCAGTGTAACCTGTACAATGAGAAAAGGCTTAAATTAATTAATAAACTCCGATTAATTAACTTCCACCTTCCAATGGATGTCTCCATATTAATAGCTAAACCTAATATCAGGGCCTGTCGTTATATACTATCATTTTTTAAGAGCTGCGGACTTAAAGTATAAGTGTTTGTTTATACCGTTTGTAACTCTCTTTGTTATATTATTTATGTTTCTTCAGTGTCCTGTTCTGTTTTGTGGTTGTTGTATTTTGTGCTGTATGTATTGTATTCTATATGTATTCTATATAGGGTGTCCCAAAATTCCTTCGACACCCGAAAATGGGAGGTTCTTGGGTCATTTGAAGCCACATTTTCTTTTACAAAAATGGCGTCCGCGGCTTTGTTTAGGAATTATTAACGAAAAAGACGGACCAATCAGAGCGCGATCTAGACATGCGATAACACGTTCGGCCAACTGACAGTGGGCGCGTCGGGCCGACTGTGCTAACTCGCGTCTAGGTGGCGCTCTGATTGGTCCGTGTTTTTTGTTAATAATTCCTAAACAAAGCCGCGGACGCTATTTTTGTAAAGGAAAATGTCGCTTCAAATGACCCAAGGAACCTCCCATTTTCGGGTGTCGGAGCAATTTTGGGACACCCTGTATATTGCATTACAATTATGTTGAAATAAATCTCATATGAGATTTTCTAATAAAAAACAGTGTCTGTCGATGTCGTAACGATATTACAGCAACTAAGTTAGACGCACAGAGAAGGTAGGGAGAAAGAGAGCACAGCAAAGAGAGAAGGGCGCAAAGAGCAATGACAGAGCAAAGGTGAGAGAGCTGGGTTTTGCAGCCCGGGTTCGAGTACGGGTCGGGTTAGGTCGGGCCGTGCACACGCTCGAATGTAGGTGAGTCAGCAACGTGGCTGTCTCGGGAGACTCCGCAATGGACAATATCCACCGACAGCCTCTGTTGACCGAGCTGCTGAGACTCTACAAGACCAGAATATTCGTCCGAGTCCGAGTCTCGCGGTTTCTCACGCGCCGTCAAATTCTTCCATCGTCTAGCTACTTTAACTGCCGGCCAGATAAATCGCGGACTGATAACGCGACTGGCTCATTCCCATCGCTTCTTTTCCTCGATGTAACAGATCTTATTCGAACTCGAGTATGATTTATAACTGGGAGTTCCGGAGTTGGCACGGTCTGCGACTAGTCCGACATATTGTGGACTTGTTTCCCTTACTGGTCGCGTTGACCGCCGCGCTGCGTCGAATAGCAAATACACAATGAAGGAAATTGTATTTCTCATTAAGACAATTTCGGACATCAGATTACCTTGTCTATTTTTTAACCAACTCCCACATTTTCGAAATACCTTGAAAGTGAACTGTCTTTTTTTTAATGGATGTCTATAGTACTTTCTGCAAGCATAATCTCGAAAAGGGCATTCTACGGTGTACCACGATTATGATATAAAGGTTTTAAAAAAGGTACCTCGCAAAGTAACAGCTTTATCCCTTTCAGGTTAAATGTACCTTCTCCGGGAGAGACAGTTTTCAACGCTGTACAGTTACGTTTAACTTAATCCTTTACCGCAAAAAGATACGGGAGTACAAAGCGGGCAGAAGAGCTGCAGTTTTCTCGTGATGGAGAATTTGTTCTACATGAACGCTTTCCCAAGTAATTGGAAGAAATTGATGATTTCGTAAAAATGATTGAAACGATTGATTTCAATTTTTTCGGTATCCGGACAATCGCGTGGTGTCTGGAGGAAACACCGATGATGCATCGGAAAATGTCTGCACTATTTCGAGCACCGATGTCCCCGGGTTATGCCCCGTTGTACAAGGAAAGGAGCTTATCTCGACAGGCGGCACCTCTCTTGTGCTTAACATATAAAATGGTATCAATTTTTCAACTCCGCCGTGATAACGTCTGAATAACGAGCGCCACGGCAGTTTAAAACAGCCGTTTGATTGCAGGCTGTTCCGTGCGCGATTGAAACCACCTGCTTTTTACCATTGCAGCCCACGAAAGTAGCCAGTCGATGCGCAACGAGATGCAAAGAATGCAATGACACTAGCTGCGGGACAATATTATTCTGCGAAGAGCGTAGGGTAACTGCACCAGTGAATGAACGGGCACCAGTAAATGAACGCTTTTGTATATTTCAACAAATTTTAACCCGGACGGCATACTAGCGATAAAATTGTGATTAAAGAGTTAAATAAATAGGAGAATATTGTTTAGTAATTTTGTTCATTGATTGGACTAGCATTATTCAATTACTAGAATGTAGTGTTCATTCACTGGTATTTTTCATATTTTTGATTTAACGTTTAATAAAGAAGAATAATAATAATTTCATTGTATTTGTGTTCATTTATTTTTGACAAATGAAGTATAGGGAGCTATTTGGCATATATGAGATTCCTTTAATTCGCATAGTTTTTTTTTAAATAAAATATTTTCCTGAACAATTTCTTAAATGTTCATTCACTGGTACAGTTACCCTAGATAGAAAAGTCAGCACTGCTCTTCCAAAGATATCAAAGTTCTAAAATGATTAACTCGAAAAACCGTCCTTGCCATTGTCAAGAGTGATTTCAATAGAGCATCGAAGAACACTTTAAGCGCGAATAGTTTCAGCGCTATTTACGGGCCAGAAAAATGGAGAACAGAGGACAGGGAGTGATAGAGGAGCAACTGCAAACCTGAAAGACGGTCCTGCAAATATTTGCACCGACAGAATGTTACGTCGCTCTCACGCGGAACGATGATTATAAGTAATCGTCTCGACGACGTTAGAAAGTTACGACTTTAATCCCATCCCGGCGACGTCCCGTGTTTGCGTACGTAATTGTTGCACATCGCGGGTTCGAGGACAGTAATTTACCTAAATACACAGCGGTCGGCCAAATATTTGCACGACACGGTCTCCCCGAGAAGTAGCGGCGCGCTCCTTCGTGGCCAAGAACCGAAGAATCGGCCACGCCGAGCACGGAATCGCAAAGAACCCATCGCGCCGGGTCCTCCTCCGGATTAAATCGAGAGTCTTCCCTCCCGTCGATACGTCTCGAGAAATCTTGCGGAATGCGACCGTTCTAATTGATCTGACTGCGCATTTTTATGCGAAATAATTGCATTAATTGTAAAATTAGAAAGCTAAGTAGAAATTTGAATGGAAGTCTGGAAGAAAGGGCTATGTCAGGTTTTTAAAATTTTATAGGAGCGCAAGTTTGAACTGAAACGTGAATTAAATAATAAAAACTAGCCGAAGATGACACATACGGTCATTACAAACCGTAAAGTGTTTCGGTTTTTAGTTTTTTTCCAATGGAAGAAGGGCATTTGTCATCTGCAGCTTGACTTAAGCCCTTCTTCTAGAGATCCTTTCATTTGTTTCTTTTAAAAACGATCTTAGCGAGTTGAGAATAACGAAAAGGTATTTTTAATTTACATTTTATTTCTGGAAAAAGGGGAGACTTCATTTTTCCTCGGATCGAATTTTCTCCCTGCAAAATACGAGGTCGAGCAGAAAAAGTTCACCGAGCCCCGGAGGATTGTTTCGCGTAATTTTTCCCGGGGCAGGATAATGGTCGCCGAAACGAAAGTTCGGGTGCGGTTCCGTTTACACAAGATGCTGCGATAAGTTCAATAATAACGTTTATTAGTTTTATTGGAACGCGACGGTGGTGTTATTCTATTTTTCGGCGAGAGATTTTCGTTTTCTCGTGGCTACCATGCCGTCCAAGAGAGGAGAGGCTCGAGACAGCCGTTATTGGTCGCGCGTCGGAACCTCGAAAGCTCGAAAGCCATCGAAGCCCGACAAACTCTCGAAAATATTAACCTCCGGTCTTTCTCGGAACTCTCTATCCTCTCCTCTCTCTCTCCTCCGTCTTTTGTTTATGAATTCGCATTGTCCGCGTTCCACGGTAACCGTTTATCGACGTTGCGTCCGACTCGTCTTGCGCCCAGCACGCGAATAACTCTGGCCCACTTCCACGTGAAATTCATTTTAATTGCTCGTTAATTAGTTCCCGGTGAAACTATGCGCCGCGCGCCGCGATGAGCTTGCGATTCGATCGCGGGGAATCGGGACACCGGTTACGATCGCGTTTCTTCAGCTTGCATAGACAGTTCCAACAAAATAGCGGGCGAAGTTGAATCGAACGGGAAGTTCGTTTCGTTTTGCGATTAGCAATTACTTACTAGACTGCGAACTTTTATGCATTCACGAACATATTGCCTCGGAATAATATGGAACAGTCAGATATTCGAAGAATCTAAGAATATTGATGATCGCTAACGAATCAAATCAACTTTTACTCAACTCCTACTTTCTACAATCGAAGCAGAACATTTTTAACCCTTATTGGTTACATTATTAAATTTATATTCAATAAATTACTAAACCTAATAAAACAAATATTTAAATTGCAATTACCTTCTTGATTAAACTTTTTCTTTATTTGATCCACAGTTCAAGGAATCTTAAAACCTCTCATTTTTCACAAAATTTGAATACAAATACAGTAATTGATGTCACTCCGCGACAATATATATACAGGGTGTTCAGGCTATTACTAGCCAGCATTTTTTGTGTAAATAGTAAATATTAGAAAAAAATGATGGAGGAAAAAGTATTACTGTTTTTTATGTGCAACACAATGACATATGCATTTTTGTTTTATTTACATTATTTTGATAGAACTGAAGGTGACCTTCAATTTTTTAAATGGAATGAGGTATTTTTTAATACGTCAATCGATGCAGCTGGACATTCGTAATAAAAAAGTATTAACCTATGTATGTCGAAAAGTTAATCGTTCAGAAGATATTTCAATATAAAAAACATAAAATACCATTACTGTCGTACTACACTAGTAAGTAAAGGCTAACGTCTTAGTACGGCAGTAATGATATTTTTATATTTTTTACATTGAAATATCTACTGAACGACTAACTTTTCGACATACATAGGTTAGTACTTTTTTATTACGAATGTCCAGCTGCATCGATTGACGTATTAAAAAATACCTCATTCCATTTAAAAAATTGAAGGTCACCTTCAGTTCTATCAAAATAATGTAAATAAAACAAAAATGCATATGTCATTGTGTTGCACATAAAAAACAGTAATACTTTTTCCTCCATCACTTTTTTCTAATATTTACTATTTACACAAAAAAATGCTGGCTAGTAATAGCCTGAACACCCTGTATATTCGTCGTACACAGTTCGAATAGTGCAGACAATTGTAATATTGTGTAAAAATCCACATCCTATAGTAATTTCCTATAATATGGTCAGATTTCTTCCGAGAGCCTACAGAGAGATTAATCTGTGTAAATTTCCCCAGTCCGATTGCAGCATCAACACATTCCTCGAAAAGCGTCTTTGAAGCGTAGGATTAAAAGCTGCAGCGACAGTGTGCGCGATCTCTTAACGGTTCAAAGGTAATAGCTTAAAATTCCGTCGGATCAGGACGAACAAAAGGAACGTAAAAAGAGAATCGCGAGATGGGTGTAGTGAGGGAATGGTCGCGAGCGGAGAGGGTAGAAGAATCGAAGATTTCAGGGACTCGTAAAGTTAAGGGTGGATAGGGTGTATCGTCGTAGCCGATTAAATGATCGACTCTCGGTTCTCTTTGGTATCGGAAGCTGCTCGACAAAAGTTTCCTGGCCGTTCAATTCGGGCCAATCCCGTCGGAAGGCGACGAGTCAAAGGAAACTCGGATGGATCGGGGTCGAAATTAAGTTCCGACCCGATTGACGTTCGACCCGAACGAACGCCGGGTGCTCGACTTTATCGACGAACCAATTATATTCCTCCTTATGCTCCTTTCATTTTTCTCTTTTCTCTTCTCTCCGCGGCGTAGGGAGGATACGAGTTGCCTCTCGGTGTCCCCTTGGTATCCTTTCGGTTCCCTTCGGTAACCTTCGTCACCGTTCCGTGCCCTTCGATTCCCTTCAATTCCCTTCGGCTCCCTTTGGCCAGCCCGCGCAGCCGGAAATAATAGCACTCTCGTTTCTCCTCGATTTTCGTGACCGGGTTGTTCGCCGGCATTGATTTTGGATAATGTCCAATCTGTTTGTTATTTATGGGGAACGAGGTAGCTCCGTTCTTCCCTTTTGCTCCCGCGCTTTCACCGTTCCGCTTCGACCTACCACCCCCGGAAACCGATTTTCCGTCCTTCTCGAATACCACCCACATTCCGTTCGCAAAAATCGAAAAACTAGCCGTTTAACACGAGTGTCGCGTATATTTCGCGTGTTTCGCTCGTGCCTCGCATACTTCGTAGAGCAGATCAGCGTAATCAGTTTTTTAATAGTTTCTTTATAGGGTCACACTGATTCAGTAGTCGGCTACTTAACCCATCAGAGACACGATTAGGGACTGCAACTATCCAGCCGATAATGTTGTTACGTTTGTATATTATTGATAATAACAGTTGCAATCATATCCAGCGAGGGAACATATTCGATTTACGCGAACCAATCTCGACGAAACTTATGTGACAGGTAGTTTTTGGGAAAATGTCGGTTAGAATGTTTTTACCGGTCGCCGTTCCCATCGAAGGGACGAAAATAGCCCACGGAGCTAGATATCAAGCGCGTTTTTCGGGGATACCTCGGAAAATAGAGTACGGGGCAGTAAGAGTATATTGCGCGCTCTAGTGACGGTGACCAGGAAAGTAGAAAGTATGTGTATCGGGTGTCAAGAAATTACGTGTAAAAACAGTTCCAGCGTCATTCTGTATCTTAAGATTGGTGAAGATCTGTTAACCCTTAGCACTCCAGTGGTGACTCTGAGGCACCACTAAGAATTGCTGTACCATTATCAAAATATTGTTTGCATCATTAAATATGTTGGTATCTAATCAGTTACTAAATATTTAAGTACCGTACGAGTTATTACATCAATTTCCTACCCATGAAATTAAAAAAATCATGGAGAATAGAAGTATTCTAAGTCGAAGGAGTGTTTAATTTTCGAGTTAAAATAGCTCCGACTGCAAAAGGTTAAAGAAGTTTTGTGCAACACTGAATTTGACATTCTCATTGTCAAATTTTCTTTATCCTATTTAATGAATCCTTATTCTGTCTATCACGAAACTAAAGGCATTTATTTTTGTTTGAAAAGATATTTGCACAAATAAGGAATAGTAAGAAATTTTGTTTACCTGTGTTTTCATAAACAAATTCGCCATTGATAACGAAACAGCCTGAGACTGTAAGACCCCTTGAAAAAAAAACGAACGTGACCGAACAAATTGAAATCGGTACGAAGCAGCGATCTGCAGGGGAACAGAGAAATCCACACGTTTCCGAGTCGAACTACGGGAAATTACGCGTGCAGATAGGCGAGCAAAAAATCGGAGAGCGAACGAGGGAAAACGAGTATCGAATCCGACCGGAAAGGAAAAACGCGTGTTAGTTCGAAGTTCGAAGTTTGCTGGTGGCATTAATTTGCATATAAACCATATTTTAGCACGGCTACAGGCGTCGCGCGTCGTTCGGTATTGTTTTAATACGGGAGGCGGCATCCGGACCTGCAAGCCGCATAACGAAACCCGCTCGCGTACAAAACAGATGGCCGTCGATGCTCGGCCCGGCCCGATCCAGCGTCCTATTCCAGCTCGATGAAACTACAACTGCGATCGCAACCGAGGAAACAGGTAAAATCAGATCTATTTATTTAGCGAAACTGAAATTGACAGGTCAAGATTTGTTTATATTACTTCTTCAATTCTCTTGCAGATCGTAGGCCATAAATCTTTGATTAGTTGCATGAATTAACCCTGCATTTAGAACCTTATTTTTATCGTCGCTAATGTTCCAGACATTCAAAAAATCCAACAAAATTCTGGAATACGTTTTGAAGTCCCTATTTTTGTGAAAATCAAAAGTGTTGTAATAATCGAAAATTTTCGGTAATATTTAATGTTGCAAATAATGATTGCACCAACAAACGTTTGCGTACTAAGGCGTCAGATACTGATCCGAGAGGCTCCACTGTGCATGGAAATAGGGTTTGTCGCGCATGCTTATCATAAAGACAAAAATCGTGGTTTTGGTGGAGAAAACGGGCTTCGCGCTGTGCAGCACGTCTACTCTGAAAGGAGCGACCACGTACACCGCGCTGGGAAATCAATTTTCGGGAACAACGAAATGTCCGCCCTTTTCAGGCGTGCCGCGTCATGCTGCTGCTGCTGCAGCTGCAGCTGTAGCTGCATCGACGTATCGCACCAAACCCGGCCACGTCGCGACATCGCGTTTCACGAAACCTACAAATATCCGCGGGCCCTTTGTAATTACCGGTCAGACACCCGTATCGGACACCTGTAAAAATTTTGTGAACAGCATCTCGACTTTTTTGGTCAGCCCGCTGTGACACCGTGTAACTTTCCCACTCACACGTTTGCTATTTGCATTTTTCACGTCTCGCGTCGCGTCATCGTTAGGGCCGCAACATTTTATTGTTTTTCTCTTTGTGATCACGGAATATCTTTATTGGGATTTTTTGGGTTTCTCCATTCCGGTCACGTTACACAGTTTCCAAACCATTTTTGCGGAGTAGATATTTTGTTCACGGCTGAACAAATTGAGTTTGCAACGTAATTCTGTTTTCGAGGTTGTTACGTCTGTGTGGGCAACGATGATAAATATTCAACAAGATGTTAAGTCAGAATCTAATTATGTGGAGCCCCATACTGCTATGATCCAATCTCATCTCACAACGATACACTTTCAGTATTTCATTTTTTGTGATAAATAAAGAATGTTAGTTACAATAGTTAATGTGTTCTTTTTCCCCAACCCTTTAATGTGTGACTCTATAATGAATAAATAAACACATTGTAATACAAAAGCGTATCTGCGTATATATTTATTGAATCACCAATTTTCCCGAACGCTAGACTTGTCGTTGAGTTGTACTACTGAATTTTCGTGCTACCTCCTTCGCTTTCATTTTATACTAATACGAAACCCGATTTTCGAGGTTTCCGAAAATTTTCGGCCGTCTGTCATGCCGTTGAGATTTATTACTAAATTTTCGTGATACCTGTTTCGGTATCATATTCTCCTAGTACAAAGTAGAACATTTTCGAAAACCTCGAAAATTTAATTTTGTTTTAAAAAAATTGAGTGGTAAAACTGAACGATAAGCCAGACGGTCGAAAAATTTCAAAACTAAGTGATACAATTCGACGACAAGCCAGAAGGTCGAAATTTTTTCAGAAATCTCGAAAATCGACTTTTGCATTAGGAGAATATGATAGCGAAAAATCGGGCACGAAAATTCAGTAGTACAACTCAACGACAAGTCCGACGTTCGGGAGAAATGGATGGTTTAATAAATATGTACACAGACATGTTTTTTAATTACATTGTTTTTCTTTAATCATGAATTACTTATAAACTGTGTGTATTGTACTTGTAAATTACTTATATTCTAAACATTTGTAAGAACATTGACTGGCTAGGATGGACTGACAACGACGGTAGAATCTAGCTCCCTCAGACACACTTTTTTTGTTGTAATCTCATCTAGATCACTAGTTGATAGTTCCTGATGTGAAGTCAGCAGTGTACAATTTTTGTTTTGCTAAAATTATTGAAAGAAGAAATATTCGTTTAGCTTCTATCACCTGCAATCAACGTAGGCATATTGTATGCCGCGTAAAAATCCGCAGTCTACAAATAAATTCGAAATTTGCGATCAGAACATACCTTTTCTTTTCCAGCACGACGCAAACGGGTTAACGCAAACCGATATCGGTAATTGCGATCGATTGGCCGGGAATCAGGATGATGCATCGCGGCAGGGCCAAATAAATCGAAACGCAAAAACGTCGGGGATTCGTGACCCGGAATACTAAGTTCGCGGTGTTCTCTCTCTCCTCTCTCTCTATTTCTCTCTCTCTCTCTCGAAGTGACGGGGAAATTGCTCGATCCCGGCGCACAATTTACTTCGACGCGGAATCGCGCGTAAACTATTTTTCGGCGGAATGATCGATGCCACGAGAACGGTCGTGATTTCTCCTCACGTCCCGAACTTCCCTGCCTGTTGGCAGCGAACATTTTTAAGACATGCCCTAACTTACGTCGAAACTTCTCTTCTCGTCCTCTCCTTTTCTTTCCCTGTTCGATCCTCTTTTACAAGCGGAACAATCTTGCCGTTCCAATTCTTCGAATCCCGGGATTCCGAAGCCGGTGTGTACGACGTAATTAATCGACACATGAGCTTACGTTCCTCCGAAGAATCTACCACGAAGAATTATTATCACCGCTCGACAAAAATCAGGTGCATCATCCAATTATTGTTTCAACACTGAATACTAAATTCTCAAAAAATTGTCTATATTTAAACTAACTCGATTCAAAGCTAGCAGCCTCTAATTACACATCGTTCGTTTTGATCAAATTAAATTGAAACTCGACTCTCATTCGATATTGTAGCTTAGGGTGTTAGTAAAGAAAATTACCTTGGCACTCCAGGTTGTCGCAATTCAAATGGAAAATTTCTATTTCGCCTGAAGTTCCGCAGTCTCCTTGCTCACCAACAAACATCTAGAAACACCTCTGTGAACGTTTCGAATACCAATATGAGAGTTGATACATCGACTTGATTAGAGTAGTTGCGTAGAGCAGGAGAGATTTAACGATGTTGTCGCTAAACGATTTCGATCGTTCCAGCCTAATTGAGCAGCCGGTGTTTTCATTGGCAGGGATCTCGAAGGAAAACAAAGTTGAGCGGTAAATAGGTGGGCGAGATTCTATCTAAATGCCGGGGGTTTCGCTGTAATCTCTCAATTGCGTGCATCCAACGAATTCCGAAATAAACAAGCGCAGAGCGGTGGCGCGCTGCAGTCTTGACGATGAAGAGATAGAATAGAAGAGAAGGAGGAGGAAGTATAGCGCGAAACAGTAATCAATTTCGCAGCGTATCAAGGAGCCGGGGTGCGGAAAACGCGGTTGCGGCCGAGCCAGCGCAAATGGATTGAACCGAGAATCTGGAAAGAGCCGGTAATTACGCGTCGTAACCCAGGCCACACCGAGCCAAGCCGAGCCGCGCTGCGAACATTTAACAATCCCCCTCTCGAATAGAGATTGACCGATGGCCCTTCGCCGCTCGATAATTACGGGAATTAAGATACGATCGATTAACGAGAACGCAATTTTCTGGGGAAGGACACAAGACTTCTCATCTCGGCCATACCACGCCGATGAATGCGATGCTCGTCCGACGTTCAAAGCCGGAGCCAGCTCTCGATGCCAATAAATCGATCAAGTCTCTTTCGAGGACTCGTTATCGCGTTTTTTTCATAACGAGCGGTCTTAGGGGGCTACGTACACCTCGGTGGGTCATCGAACTATTTTTATTCGACTATAAAGTACGTAAAACGTGAAGTCTTCTCGATCGAAAATTTTGATAATTAAAATCTTTTAATGTTATCGGCGCCAGGTTCGATCATTTTTAAAACAAAAATAACAAATGTGCACTTACTACATGTTTCTAACGTTTCGATCCCGATGTGGATCTTTTTCAAAGAATCATTATTGCTTTACGTTCTTCAAACGCCTTCGAACATCCCGTGTATAAGGCAGGGCCCGCTAGTTAGCCTTACTGATGAGTCCTCTAGCGGGTGTAGGACGAAACACAAAAACCACCTTTCCTTTTTCCTCTACTAGATGGACGAGCACATCTATGTCACTTTGACATATTTGCTACAGTAGAGCCAAGTACAGTAAAATAATGATCGAACAAAGTAGCGCCGCGAAAAAATATTAATTCTTATGTACGATCGATAAAAATATCCACTATTCTAATCATTATTGCGTCTGAAAAATGTTTTATATGATACATCGAAACAAGAATTTGCAAAAAATTAACATAAAGAAAACCATGAAAAAGAAATGAATTTCTAATAGAACTTACATGTAAATAAAGTACAAAACTTTTTATCGAAATTCGAAAAACTCACGAAGTTATTAATAGTTTAAATATGTTTTTCGATTTAAATGTTAGTGATACATGTGTGATGGTTTCGGCGCACAGGTTCGATCAATACAGTAGCAATTTTGCAAATTAAAAACTCGACGTTTCGATCCCGATGTGGATCATTCTCAAGAGTGAGATTTTTTTGCGTTTGCAGTCCAGTTTCTGCCGGCATGGAGTCAGTTCACTTTCAATAATTTCATTTCATATTTTTCCTGTTATAGCAAACGCAAAAAAATCTCACTCTCGTGAATGTACACATCTGGATCGAAACGTCGAGTTTTTAATTTGCAAAATTGCTAGTGTGGTATTATTCATCGAACTTGTGCGCCGAAACCATTGCACATTTGTTATTAATAGTCTTGTGAAATAGGTCCGGGTAACTTTTGTCAGTACCATGTACCAGTTCCTCTACTATCAACTGTTTCATATTACCTTCTCGTCCACTCAACACGAATTTGGTGGAGGGGACCCAGGAGTAGGGAGGGTAGTCGACTGCAATTGTATGCATTTACAATACAAATGGTCTGGTCAAATATAAAACTGAAAAGAAATTAGAAGAATGAACGACGTTGCTACATCAATCGACTTCCTAAAATGATGAAAAGAGGAAATATATTTAACCGTTCCTTGCGATTGATTTGACCATTTTTATTTAGCACGAAGATCCGCAGTGCAGTAAGTACATTAAATTGTGCAGGTGGTAGAGATCGATCCGGGACAAATCGAATAAACACGCGTATTTAAAGTAGCGCCGAGAAATCGAATAATTCGCGCTCGAACGCGATCAGCTTTCAAGGGAGGACCTTTGATGAGAATGAACGAACCAACGACCCGCTCGGAGCGACTGTCGGTTCAAAGGCGGAGAACGTAGCCCCGAGAAAAATGTATAATTTCGAAACCGACCGATGTGGTTAAATGCCACTAGCTGGGGAAAAAGTTTCTAATAATCCGACGACTTTGCTGCCAGCCGCGAGATGAATAGTTAAAAGCGATTTCTAATCCCCATAGTGTAGTGCGGGAATATACACGAGCTCTGCGATAAGGTTCGAGTAATCCACGAAAACCTGCCTAGAAGTAATATTTCCAGTTCCGAGGTGAATTATTCAAATGTTTCGTTGTGCAATTCAATTTTCCAAGATAAAACCGTAATTCGCATAATCGTTAATGTTTAATCGGCTGCGGATCTTTCTGCAAAATTTAAATTCTATCCATCAGCTGCAAGGTATTTAGTGGAACCAGGTTTTTGTAAAAACTTCGATCTTCATGAAAAATTACAGTGTTAACAGGCCAGATAGAGTTATAAATTCTTCTAATTCTAGCGCTGTTTCTTTCGTCAAAGTATTGCACAATATAATCAGTTTTTAATCGAGTTTTTAATTTTGAGTGTTAACGCCACATCTTCAAATGACAATGTACATTATTGACACGTTTACAACTGGATGATACTAATTAAAAATTAAGTTTTACAAAAGAGTAATGTAGCATTTTCGAAAGTCTGCGTGGCGGATCGCTCGACTTTGGATTTTTTTTTGTTAGACGGCCGCAGCGGTGAAATAACGGGACCTGGGGGGTTTCCCGTTTAATTATCTAAAGCTGCTCTTCATGGCCATTTAATTTAAAGTTTCGAACGGTCCGGCAAAGGACATGATTAAAGCTCCGGGAGGGTTTTGCTCTCGATGAGATCTCTCGTTCGCCCCGGTTCGGGTCCCGGGGACCAGCCTCCGAAACGTTTCCGGTGGAATTACCTGGGGTCTTGCACGTTAAAAAATTACGCAGCCTCGTTTTTGCGAGGGTGGTCGAATATCTGCCGAAAGTTCGAGGACACTCGTGACGGAGCACGCGAATTGTTAGACGGCTCGGTTCGATTGGGCTCGTTAGTCTGCGCGACTGAAACTTCCGGCGAGAACTGGACTCGCTTCGCCGATATCCACCTAATTACTTTCTTTAATGAACGCGGGGTCTCTTTGACCCCTCTTCCCCTGGAAACGCACTCGGCGAAACTCGCGACGCAAACGCGTCGGACTTTTTGAACTTCGGTGGTCGGTACACATTTTTTCCACGACGCGACGACCAGCCGTTTTCTAATAAGTAGTCTGCGAGTGTTTATGCAATTTGCAATTTTTGTAGACGAACTTCGAGAAACTGGAATCAAATAAAACCAAATTTTCAGTGATAGTAGTCTTTGTAGATCTGAAATAAATAAAAATTGTACTTAACTCTGTCAAATTTTATATTCTAGCAGTATTTGAAAATTTTCAGATGCCATGAATGGACGAAAATCCGCCGTCTACGGATAAATATGTATAGGGTAACTGCACCAGTGAATGAACGGGCACCAGTAAATGAACGCTTTTGTATATTTCAACAAATTTTAACCCGGACGGCATACTAGCGATAAAATTGTGATTAAAGAGTTAAATAAATAGGAGAATATTGTTTAGTAATTTTGTTCATTGATTGGACTAGCATTATTCAATTACTAGAATGTAGTGTTCATTGACTGGTATTTTTCATATTTTTGATTTAACGTTTAATAAAGAAGAATAATAATAATTTCATTGTATTTGTGTTCATTTATTTTTGACAAATGAAGTATAGGGAGCTATTTGGCATATATGAGATTCCTTTAATTCACATAGTTTTTTTTTAAATAAAATATTTTCCTGAACAATTTCTTAAATGTTCATTCACTGGTGCAGTTACCCTAATACGAACATCGATTAGTGTATAAGAAAATACAGAAGTTCCGCTAAAAAAATGTGGAAGTTACGTTCACGCGCCTTCTGCTCCACCACCCGCAAAAAGACAGAATCACGTCCCACTCTACATTGATAATTTCGAAGATACTCGAGTGCTGCTTCAAATGGGACACTCTGTATACGAGTACAGTTCGCCACTGTATTTCTACATATATGTAGATCGCTGCATCTGCGTGACCCGATCGTGCTCCGATCGTCGTGCCTCTGCCCCCGAATAAATAATATCCGGCGTTGCTCGCGCCTTTCACGTCCCGCAATTGACTTTCAAATTAAAGGACGACCGACCCGCGACACTCGTCGATATTCGAAAGCAATTAAAGTTCCTCGCTTTTTGCCTGGCCGCTTTCCGTTTTCCGTGTCTAGCTTTCTTCTCCGCTCGGCGCAGCGTTACTTATCCGCGGAGCAGCTTCGCGTAGAAAAGGGAGCAAGAGAGAGAGAGCTTCAAAGCGTTCTTTGCTAATTCAGTTCGCGAGAAGCTACGGCCAGAGTATCCGTTTCCACGTCGAACAAAAGCGTAACAGTCCTCCAATCCGGCGCGGCGTCTTCTGCATTTCCATCGAAGCATCCTCGATTGAATGCGCGACGATGCTCTTCGTCTTGTTCGTCGTCGCAATCGTTGTCCGTTCCGGACAATCTCTTCGCGAATCCCTCGACTCGATGATGTTCCAACGGGCTTTGCTTAGCTCGTCGGATTCGAGGGTTCGTTTCAGGTACCCGTACGATCTTAAGAAATCGCCGTTCGTCCCGCGAACGCTCCACGAAGAAAGGCGCCGTCGTTTTCGACGGAAAGTAGTCGCTCTCCTCGTTGAGAGCGCGGCCTAATTGCTCGTTGAATTAATTGAAAGCCAAGACATTCCGTTTGACGTGTAATCTCGAACCGACTAACGGATACCCTCGAGAGCGATGTCTTGTCGGAAAAGAATGACAAGGCAAACGCTTTCGCTCGTCGAACACGGGAATATCCGAGAAGGTATTATGCGCGAGCAACCGCTTCGGTACACAATGCATAATCCGGGCTCTCGCCTAGGAGAGAGACTGCCAGCGTCAAAAATGCAACGCGCCCGATCGATCCGAAGATCGATACGAAATCGGCGAAAATTTACACGCTGACCTTTTGCCCTCTGCAAGTCTACTGGTTCACAGATATTACACGTAATGTCGTTTCTCTTCAAGATCTATATTGTTGTAATCGCTCTCGTCTAAAATTCCATTCTTATTATCGCTGGGCAGCAAATAAAATAGAATTAATATAACTGTAATGACTATGAAGTAGATGTTCCTTCGAAACCTGGACAACTGGTTCCATTGCTAGAAGAAGAAACAGTAAGGTGATTAATGAAAGCGGAAGTGATTATTAGACAAAAGACAAAATACGTTAGAAAATTTCTGTGAACGTCCATTCTTCGCTCGTTAATATATTAATCTATAGTCTTAAAATGATAAATTTGTAGAAATATGTTAAATACAGAGAGGTTTTAAATAATCAATCTACATTTTGGTTGACTACGTAAGTGTTAAATACGTGAAATACACGTGAAATAGGGATCTCTACCGTCTAGTCATGATCTTATCCAATATAAACATGAATGAAAAGTATTTCGAAAATTCCAAAGAATATCCTTGAAAGTAGTTTACCCTCCAAAGACTGATAATAAAGCATTATCATCTTTATCTTCAAAGATAAAGTAATGTAAATAGGAGTCATACATAAGTTACGAATATACGAACCTCTTCGTTACAGAAACTCAGTATTGTTTTATACATTTCTTTCTCAAGAACCTCGACGTTGATCTACCTACTCCACTCTGCCCTGCATATAAAAATTAGAAAGTGATAATTCGATATTGCACGATACAAAGCTCTTACCGCAATGATTTCTGTGCTGCTCTGTGGGTTTCATGCGCAGATAAGTCGTTCCAGACGATCAGGATTCATACATAAGTTGGCGCGAAGAAGCTACTCGGTAAATTGCATTAATTATCCGAGCGATGAGATCGGTTTTCCGATATTAAACCGAAATTGTGCGAGACGTAGCCGCCAACGCGACAGATTTTCGCCGTTAATTATCACTCGATAATTTTTCGAGCATTCTATAGAGGGAGCCCAGTGGCACACAGCGAAAGAGAGAGAGAGAAAGAGAGGAAGCAGTCGATTTGCATGTTAATCGCGGCGTCCCATCGATTGTCGAACCGTCGATACGGAATGCCGATAATTAACGACGCGTTTTCAACAATTTTTCCATCGGTCCGCGTCGAGTCGTGTCGCGTCGAGTCGAGTCGATGAACCGGAGCTCGCTTCGGACGTGGGATAAAATCGAAGAGGCGCGCGCGGATCCGTTAGTTACACCGATGACGGAGATGATTAACGATATAATTACCTTTCCGCGTCGCGTACCACACACCCGTCACACCGGCCGGTATTAATTTTCAAGTGGCCGAAACTACATCGTTAGCCTCGCTCGATAGCACCATGATGAATCGAATTTTTCACCTCGGACTCGAGTTATTCTCCTGCGCGTTCCATTAAAAAAAAACCCGATGGGATCGAGTCAACTTTTTGACCCCCTGTCAACCGAACCGCGTCTGTCGATGAGACCCGTACGATATTACTCCCAGAAAATTACTCTGTCCCATCGATTATAAATATCAAACCCTCGAGCGCCGCTCGGAAAATTCGGATATCCCACGGCCGACTCCCATCGAGTACATCGAAACAACGAAATTTTATTTTCAACGAATTCTCTACGCACCGCGAACTATTCTTCTACGTCCATTATTCAGGAATTTTAAATAATTCAATTTACAATTCTAATTGTCTCTTAACACACGTCACAGTTACTTTTTATTGTAATCTGTATCAACTTTTTCCCGTTAAGCGTCACACAAACCTTGACATTAACATTTGTATAATATTCCACTTGTGTAAGTCTGTTAACGAAGCTCCACTTTTTCTGTCATTTGCATTCAATTAAAATCGGCGTTGGACATGTAAGTGACGTTCTTCATTAGTATCGAGTCTCTCGAACGATATAAATTGAATAGTTTCGTCTCCATCGGCATGACATTTATGGGTTGACACAATAGGTAACGAGAGTTATTTCAGGTCTCGTTGCCTCTGCCTTCATGGAAGTTGGAAGTTTCGCCATAGTTGGCGGGATCGGTGGAAATGATCTTAATTAGAGAAAGCGGATAAATAGATGGAAATTATTGGCGCTTCGATTTCTGGTGTAATCAAATAATTACGACGGGTAGCACTAGCTCCGTGGCCCCCGGAGCATCGTTATCGCCTCTTCAGAGAACTCCGCTAGCAAAGCAGCTCCCCGAGGATTCAATCACCGTCTCCGGAGTGTTGAAAGGTCCTGTCAGTTTCCGATTTAGCATAACATTCGCCTCCTGATTAGACTGTATTTATCGTCGCGCACCGTCTCGCGCATTACAGCCGAATTGTTTCACGACCATGGAATATCGAACGAGAATCGTGATCGATTTCGTGTGTGCTGCGTCAATATATGATTCTCGTCAACTTCAGTAAACAAGCAGAGTAGAATCTTGCGGTTCTTCCCTGAAATCACATGCGATATTAAGCCACGATTTTCACCATTTTCCATTTAAAACTTCTTTATATAAAGTATCTTATTTTATTCCAGATTCCTCAGGTTTTGTGCATATAAGACAAACAACCCAATGTCAATCTACGATCACAATTACTCCACAATATCAAACACAGTCAACCTTGAAACATTGTCTAATCGTAGAACAGTTGCAGACCAGAGCTTTATTTTCAATTTGATAAATAATAATATAGACTGTCCTGGACTCCTTAAGCAAATTAATTTGTATGTACCTGAACGTGTTTTGAGAACGAGAGCAGGATTTCAAACAATCAAATCCAAATCCTCATATGGATCAATAAATTCTTTAAATCGCATTATTGCAAACTCCAACTCATTTTATAGCAATATTGATTTTTTCAATGGCACGTTACAGGCTTTCAAAACAAAATTGCGCCGCATTATTCGATAATAGTACCATCATTTGTTTAGTTTCGCACTGTCCATAATTAATTAATTTATATTTTAGATTAAGACTTATGTTTAAGATTATTTTCTGTTACGCTACATTATCTGCAAACATTTGTATTAAAGGACTTCGGTCCGTATAAAATAAATAATAATAATAATAATTATTATTAAAGTAAAATATTTGATTCAGTGTTTCAGTTGGTAAAATGGAAATATTTCATTTTATGATTCAAATTTTAAAAAATATATTTTATCGAGCGATTTAGATTGTCAAAATAAATCTTTTATTTTTTAACCCTCCGATGCCCAACAACTTTTTCAACGGTCATAGCCCGACAAGGTCCCCAGGGACCTTCTCTATTAATATGGCGTGAGATGCGTATAATAGTTTTTTATTGTTAGCCGTAATGGTGTTATTACATTTTTTTTGTGTTTCTATGTTTGTTTCTATGCTGCAAAATGTGTATGTATATACAGGGTGTCCCAAAATTCCTCCGACACCCGAAAATGGAAGGTTCCTTGGGTCATTTGAAACGACATTTTCTTTTACAAAAATTGCGTCCGCGGCTTTGTTTAGGAGTTATTAACGAACAACACGGACCAATCAAAGCGCGATCTAGACATGCGACGACACGTTCGACCAACTGACAGTTGGGCCCACTGTGCTAACTCGCGTCTAGGTCGCGCTCTGATTGGTCCGTGTTTTTCGTTAATAACTCCTAAACAAAGCTGTGGACGCCATTATTTTTAAGGAAAATGTCGCAAATAAAACAGATATAAGCAGTCTTGCGTTGCTTATTCGTCTCTTGACGACACAAACGACATGACGGACGGTTATGACGCGGTGCCAATGGTGGTGCGGTATCTCTGTTCGGCGGTGGTATCATTACTTGGAATGCTTCCATAGCCGCACGTATCTTCGGATAGCAGATAACATGCGAATGTTTAGCCCGTTCTGCAATATTAGACGTAACTAGTTGCCTGCTCAATTTCTTCAGAAATGAACGTCTTTGGTCTGACTAACGTGGTGATCAATTCATCGTAGATAATGAATAATGCGAGTCCAGCAATGTCAACGATGTTGTAAAACATGGCAGGCGGCCATCGTTTTGTTGCACGTTTACACGAATATGTACCCAACATTTGGAATCTGCAGCGATTTTTAGGTCGACAAATAATAAAGAGGCAGCGCGTCACCGTCGCGCAGTGCAGATCGTGCACGTGCGTATCCGTACACAATCACTTATTTTTTCGCAGTACACCTTTTCATCAACAATTGTCCAACCCATAGAACACGAACAAATTACACGAAAATACCTGCACGATCAAAAAACAAGAACAAATTACATGGAAGTTCCCACAAGGTCCCTGCGGACCTTGTCGAGCATCGACGCCATAAATGACTTCAACCCGACGTTTATGATGAAAAATTTCACGGAATCGTATCGATGACGATTGTAATCGCTTCCAGACATCCCTTTTATAAAAATCACGTAGGCTGCGGCTGTTCGGACGAACCGTATTGAAATGCCGCATCGTTGAAAACGTCATAGGTCCCCAGGGGCTTTGTCGGGCATCGGAGGGTTAAATTACATATCATTTTAAATACTATTTTCTCCTCACAAAATTTACAAGTCGCCTATAAAAATATCCAAACAAAAATTGTTTGGATAAAAAAGTAGTTCTCAAAAGTGGCTCGTCACCAGTATAAAACCAATAGGACTATTAATGAACGAACTTCTTCTAATCTCCTGTACTTTCTGAAGAAGTGCGAGCGTTCAGTCGCATTCAAATAAAAATCGTAAAGGAGAAGCGAGAATCGAAGTCCCATTCGATATATTTTTCGACAGGTGTCATCCACCATGGCAGGGAGCACAGAGAAGTTTGAACCGCAGAGAGCCGAAACAGGCAACGCGTTTGTAGACGGAAGAGAAGAAGGATGACCATCGGACCAAAGACAGTACAGAATAAGCTGGGGGAAACGTTCGTTTCATTTGGCCAGCGCATAACAAATGGAAGTTGGAGAATCGGAATATCTCGGTTGCACCGGTCTCGGTTCTCGCAGACGACGACGACCAAGTCCGTTCTATCCGCCGCGATTTCCAACTATTCGCAGAAATTCACCGTCAGCGTGTTGGCGCAGCTCTCCCGGGGAATACTAATCAAGTTTTCAGGTGATTCGTAATGGGAAGGCTGGCGCTGGTGTACGGGAATTAATTCCAACTCCAATTAATATCTACGGCATACCGCGGCGAACAATTCCGAGATTCCAATATGACGAGCATCTGCTTTGTTTGCCTGGTGTGCCGATCCCATAGTGTATCGACTGACCCTTCTTTCGCGACCCTGTTCATTTTTCCCCGATTCGAAACCGGTGCTGTAGAGTTCTCGCATGGATAGCGTAGCGCGCGCAATTTGCCAGGAAAACCGGAAACCGCTTCGCTCGGGTCCCCGGTGTAAAATTTTCGGAAAGAGATGCCATGATTTTTGAGATTCGAAAGTTCGAGTCCTTTCACCCACATGCTTCGCGAACCTTGCAATTTTCCAGTCTCGTGTTTGATTTGACAGCCTCGAATGGACGTATCGACCGGATTTTTTAATTGTTATTTTCGAGCGCGGTTTTTCAACCTTCCTCTGTTTCGCAACCCTCGTGTCTCTGTTATAAAAATTTCCTTCTAGTTGATCAAATCTGAAAAACAGTTCGTGTTTGAACCTGCAGTTATTAATAAACCCTGTGAGGTTAACGTAACTGTAAAAAATTTCCTTCCCACAATTTAACAGACAGAAAAATAGTTACTTTCTCGTTTTATTAAGTTTTCGTTAAATCTCTTATAAAAATTTCCTTTCGATAAATCAAATCTACGAAATGACAATTCACGTATGAATCTGGAGTTCTTATTGATTTCTGTGAGGTTGATGCAGCTTAAAAAGAATTTCCTTCTCGCGATTTAATACACAGAAAAAGTTGTTAATGCAATAATAAAATTGAAGTCACTGAACAGCGAGAAGGTTCGAATTCCGTGAACAGTGGGCAATAACCCGGTACGTGAACAGGAGATAATATCTCCAAGATCCGTAGACTGAAGCTGCAGCTAGTAACAACCGAACAGGTAAGCGAAGGTAACGAGGTGACTTCCGGTTGACTCGCAAGTAAACGTCGCCGGCATGAAATGAACGTTTCGCCGCGATAGTGTATCGCGTCTCGACTCGAACGGTATAAAAACGTACAAAAGCTCTCGATAGCTCGTGTCTGCTCGGCCGTGGGTACACGCGCGTCATCTCCCAAATGGATTTCGCCATTGTTGCCGGGGGCTATGTGTCCCGCTTTGTGTACACTGTCGCTCAAAAGTAGTTGTCATTTTTATAAATTAATATTACCGAACTATGTTCACCGTCCGACCAGCCTAACATCCAGCGACATGCTTCATCAATGATTTAAAACAGAATCTTTCTTGTTCAATTTCAGTACTAGTCGCGAACTCTTACAACGACTTCCATGTCGATGTACAGGGTGTAAAGAAATGTTTGGTCCTGGCTGTCATAGGCGTATTCTACGTCTTCGGATCGGTGAAGATCTGTGAAAAAAAGTTGCCGCAAAATTGTCCTCGACCTTGAATTTCAAGGGCAAATTTTTGTGTTATTGCATTGTGTTCTACGTATCACGGGGGCAAAACGTGTCAAGGGAACCATGAGTCAAAACTCAACTCACCCATAGTTCCTTTGACACTTTTCAATAACAAACTTTGCTCTTGAAATTCAAGGTAAAGGACAATTTTGCGGCAACTTTTTTCACAGATCTTCACCGATCCGAAGATGTAGAATACGCCTATGGCAGCCAGTACCAAACATTTCTTTACACCCTGTATGTAAGCGTTAACCTACTTAAATTAAAAAATCTATTTCTTTTATATCGTTTGCAGTTTGAATATTAAGATATTATATTGCTTGACTCTAAAAAACTAAACGACTAAATATTGTTTAAACTTTTCTCTAGTACAACTGATACAATTTCTTCAGCTGATACTAGCTAACAACAATTAATAAAATGTCCACGCGCCCATACTTTTCACCAGACATGTACTTCCTCTCTCCCTCTATCTTGTCTCGAACCATCCAGCAATCTTCGGAATCTTTACATCCGATTAATCTCGAAATTTCGCGAAAGAAACGGTTCAGCACCTAGCCTCGTCCATTTCATCCAGAATCTCCAGGAGAATCTGAAGAAGAAGCTGGCACAGTGGCAAGGGTCCGCTTGAAAAGAACGTTTCTCGAATGGAGTTCTGTTTTTCGAGCAACTCCTGCATGTATTTTCTTAGTCGCGCGAAAATGGTGCACTCTCCATTATGGTTGATCGTTCGCGCGAGCCGAAGTGGATCAAAGGTGTGCCGCGGAAGCTTCCAATCGTCAAATGGATTTCGCTATTTATACCGACGCGACGCGGCCGGTTATGCTTTCCTCCTCCTTGAACCCCATTCTTATTTCCGTGAAACACTCGGATAGAACCGCGTCGGCCCCTCCAATTCTCGATAATGCTCCCTAACGATCGATTTTATTCTTTTTGCGGACGGACGAATAACTTTCGGGCTGCTCGAGCAAGCAATGGGTTCATTTGATTAAATCTGAACGCTCGGCGTGATTCCGAGAGCTCCGAGACAAAAGAGAGGCTTGATTCCCATGATGCAGCCAGGGGAAGTCGGGTCTTGTGCCAGAAATGGGGTCTTTATGCAAATTATTGGTTTCGTACATTGTTTTAAAGAAGTCCAGGTGACGGAAGCATTTGTTTCTTCACTAAACGGTTCTTTGTTGTACAAATAATGTATTATGTGTACGAATTGATTATTATAGGTTAAGCCTGTGGGCTTTCATACAAAAATACAATTGTTTCTATTATTTCCAAGATACAGAAACGACATAATTCTTTCGTTATTTCAATGCTGATTGTATTTTGTTCGAAACAATTTTTGTTAAAAATTTCAAAAAAATTTCAAAATTTGTGTTGCACGAAAGTTGCATAAATTTTACGTTTAAAAAATTACACCTCGAGGATTATTTCTTCAATTTGACTTCTATTCCAGAGTATATTCCAAAGTAAATTATTCCATGACAATCTGTTTTTTTCTAAAAATCGTCGAACAGTGGACTTGATAAGATTAAGAAATTTTACGGACGTATTTCCCGTCCATGAGAATTGTGTAAACATCAAGGACAGTTGTGTCGGCACGGCAAACCGTTTTTCGCGTTTTATTTTATTGTCCTGTGACACACGTGCTGGACCGACTATATTGAATTCTTGATACGGTCTCGCTGCGTACCATTAGAGTGATTTCTACGTAACGGAATGCTGGGGGTTCCTTTCGCATCGGTTGCGAGTCGTGTTTCAATTTTATCCGAAATTACCAATTAATCTTCCCGGGGCGTATACCAGTTTTATGCGATTTCACTTGTGTAGCCCTCATGCGAATCGAGCTGTTAATAGCTTCGCTATACGATCTCAATTTTAGCAACCGAGAGATTTATTCAATTGATTTATTTACTTACATAGTACAGTACAAGTCCGACATGAAATGTCTGATTTTTAACAGTAACGTTAAACAAACTAAATCTTCTTCTAAATTAATTTCTGAGTCGAAGTAAATATCGTTGACTGTATTGAAGTAGAACGTCTGGACTGTTTAGCTAATTCTTTTTTAATATTCGTAATAGTTCGAATAAGTTTTTAGGGAAAATAAAATTGAAAAAGTTGCCCGGAAAATGGAAAATTCGGGAAAAACTGAATGTGCTTTGTGAATCATACTTCAATACAACAACAAGAAACGAATGTAGTAACATTGAATATTTCAATAGGAATTTACATTATCGACGTCTATTTGGTACAATGATCACTCCGAAATACGTATTTTCTCATTTTTACTTTGTTTACACATTTCCAATAGCTTTTCACAAATTGACAAAACGATCACAAACAATTCATTGAAATGTGGACAGGACAACGTTTGCCATGTCAGGTACTCTTTAATATATTATTTGTCCACTCGTATAAAAAGACTCGACAATAGCACTGATTGACATTGAAATAAACATTATTCAAAATTAAAATTGGATAAATCGAAATTGAAGATAAGCATTCGACCACAAAATGATGTATAACGAATCCGTAAATTGTAATGGTATTTCTTGATCGAAACGCTTCGTACATTTGCATTCTAAAATGGGACATTCCACATGCAACAACCTAATATGTATATAGCCGACAATTTCCCGTGTCTGAGTGGAAAATTCCCGTTCGACCGAGCAGGTGCCGTCAACGTCGGGTTGTTTCGAAGCGAAATTATGGTTATCGTTGGCCCAGAACGTCCGAGCCGCGTCGGCAGACCGGAGAAGGAGAGCACACCGCCAACAGGTCTCAACTGCTCGCTAGTTGCGTTCCCAACTCTTCGAATCGAAGACAATAAAAAAATGAGCTCTCCGGACGAAGATTCGGGAAGAGTATTCGGGATTCGAGGAATACACGAATTGTGTTTCCAGCATGGTTGTTCGGGAATGGTCGACGCACGGTCCCCGTGGGAGAAAGACGTGACGTAGCGCGGCGCGTAACAACCATCCTAACTTCTCGCTCATCGCGTATTCCAGTCAGCAGTTTCGGAAGAGCGAGTAACGTCCAATCCGGAGCCAAAACTGGGTCAACATTTGCTCGGCAATCTGAGAAAAGAACGAAATACGTCCACAAGAACCGACTCGATCCGACCCGATTCGACCGTCCTTGCGATGTTGAACGAGACTCGGTCAGATGGGCTTCGAGGCTGTCGATCTAGACCCCAGGACTTCGATACTTTCGACCCGTTTCGGGAAATCGAGATCATCTCCCGTCTCTTACAAATCACTCTGTCTGCGATGCGCTTCCCAGCCAATTCTCGTTATTGTTTTCTTCAACGTGAAAACACGAGGCTCTGGACTGGTGCACCCTGCGAGAAAAGCGACACGTGTCACTCGAAATTGTGTAACTTCTTGTTTGGATATGAAACTTGTAAGTTCTGAAGCTTACTGCCAAATATCTGCAATGTTGCAGGAAAATCAAATTTACATGTACAGTTTCACTAATGGTTGCTGAACGCAATTGCGTGTTGAACAGAATGTTCGCGACAAACAATGTCGAATCGACGAAAAGGACTCTTAATGACGTACCGTGCAATATTCTTCGCAATGTTTTACCTGTGGGTGGTGCAAAGGTGTTGCTCGGCACAGGAGGAAGAATCACAGATGGCCGGTAGCACGACAGGGTTAGCAAAAGAGGACACGGACAGGATGGAGGAGGATCTGGACGTGACGGTGCCCATGACGGAACAGGTTATGGATCCCAACGTAAAAATAACGATCGTGCCGGACGTGGATGACTCAGGGGACGACTGGGACGCGAACTGGGACGCGAACAGGGTTATCCGGGACATTGCGTACTACATCCGGGCGCACAAATTCCAGGACTTCGATCGGCGTTATTACAGGCGGCTCGAGGACTCGCCGAGTAGACTTTACGAGGAGTTCCCGAGGCGGCCTTTAAGATCTTTGCATTGGGAAGTGCGCAGGTATTGCTTTCCGTCCGAGACCGATACCCGATCCCTCGATTCCTGAACGCTTTGTCGACCGGGCGCTCGATTATTCCATAACCGAGCCGAACCTATGCAGTATGCTCTCTGCGCTATGCACCCTGCAACGTGCACCGTCGCCCGTTGTGCTTCAGAATTCGCCGGGTTTCGTCAACGTCCCGACAATAACGGCGGCCTTTATTACCATGAAAAAGCGGGACTTGTTACCCATTCAACGGCTCCCGGTTTCTCTTTAATTAGTTCCTTTTGTGCGGAACTTTGTTTATTTTAACTTCAACTCCGGACTCAGCCGATTCTACGACGAACAACGACTAATTCTAAGTAGATATCGTTGCACGCTCGCGGAATATATCTGTAAAAGATGTCCGGAGTACCGATTATCGAACTATACTGGGTGGATCGCCTAATGTGACTAATTTCGTTGTTAATTGATTGATCAATATTCTTTTTGCCAGAGTTGTTAATATTTCGAAACACCTGCAACAGCAGTTAATTATCTCTGTAGTTTTCTTGACGAAGACTTAATGTTACTAAAATATGTTAACCAGTTTGTGCAGAGATTTTATTTGTCGGTAATAGACTGCGGATCTTCATGTAAAATAAAAATTGTCTTTGGAGACAAATCGAATTTTGTTTCTTCTTTTAATTTAAATAGACCGAGGTCTTCAAATATTTTCAATTTTACAATCTTTCGTATCCATTTTTATCACGAATGCATAAAATACGCAGCATGAATAAACAACTAACCAAGTAGGTAATTATACTAATGAGGATTGATTCTCGTTGTTCGAGAAACGGCACGATTCGTGTAATTCTGTTATTGTCACTGTGTTTGCAAGCGTGCCCGCGCGCTTTTGGACGCGATAAGGTTACGTTTCATAATTTAACAGTGTAAATTGAGCCTCTGCCCGATTTGATCGATCATCAATATATTCCGAAAGACATGAATTATTACGACCGACTACGGGTAAAATAAGAACAGCCTTTTGTGTGTCTAACATTTTTCACTTAAAATTGGATTGAAACCTCGATCGGGCTACGAGACGTTTATATCTTCTTCTAGAGGTAGTCGGGATGTATTTCCTGTGACGGATGTTCGACCTGATAGCGCGCGACTCTAATATTTGAAAATCGAGATCGCGAAGCATGCATCGAGAGGTTTTGAAGGATTAATTTTCAAATCCCTTCTCGCGAGGCCTTCTCAATTTTCAAGAGCTCAAATTCAATACCTTGTAATTTTAAAATAACTGCGGTCTCGTTAAAAAAATATAAAAATTGCAGTCAACTATTTCTAGAATTACAAGAATTAAAAAGTAGGAATCCTAAAATTGATTTTTCAAAAAGTAAGACTGTTTGATGTCAACTGTTTCACAAAATTAACTTCTCGACGAGGTTCTATAAACTTGCCGACTCGTTCTCTAAGTTTTCGAAATCGAAAATTGACGTTGGAAGAGTGCACTTCATGCTAGATTTATTGCACTTTAAAAATATCACTAGCCCCGAGCAAATAGAACACAATTAAGGTAGCTAAATTTAATTTTTCAATGGCTTCAACAAGAGTCTCTTTAATTTTCGGGAGCGCAAACTAAAATTGAAAGGGCACACTTTAGGATATGTTGGCTTCAATTTCAGATTTAAAATAATCTTTTACCATGAATCTAAAAAATTGCGATCGATTGCATTGAGAACTGGCAATAAATATTAAAGAGTTTCATCAAGTTGACTTATGAGTCAAGCTGCAAGGACACTAAAGTTAATTACGATTTTGTGTGGGAAATTAGAAAATGCCGATTAATTTCCTCGCGAAAAAATACTACATAAATCCGGAGAGGATTTTTCCTTCCACAGAGCGCAAATTGAAGCTAAAGAAACGCTCGTTATGATAAATCGATTGCAATTGAAACCTAAAAACGATCTCGATTTTTCAATATCTTCTCGAGAAGATTTTTCCTTGATCAGCGAGTCTAAACTGAAGTCGAGAGAGTGCTCTTCAC
The DNA here is from genome assembly GCA_963971365.1 of Lasioglossum villosulum. Taxonomy (NCBI): domain Eukaryota; kingdom Metazoa; phylum Arthropoda; class Insecta; order Hymenoptera; family Halictidae; genus Lasioglossum; species Lasioglossum villosulum. The sequence goes on from OZ020497.1 coordinate 7,961,968, forward strand.
GGACGGATCGTAAGTGAAAAATAATTACACCTTCGCGTTGCAAACATAAATGATCGATTACAGATACTGCGAGGCGAGTTTCGTCGAGTGTCTGAAGTATCTCGAAAGAAACGTTAAGCTCGCAGGCCTGAGGCGAGAGGATGACACCGTCACGATCCTGAAAGAGCAGAATTGGAACCTCGTGCACAATAGTAAGCAGGTCCTGGCCGCTCAAAAGGACTGTCAAGCCGCTCAGAAACGTGACAGACTAACCGCGGTTCCCTTTCAAGGTCCAATAGGCAAGTGCCAGCATCCCCCTCCGGGATTCTTTAATCAAGGACCACCGAGTTAACGATCAATATCCTAACAACGCCTGCTTTCATAGCTTTCCGATATCTCCTCTCCACCTTTGAGACATCCTTACACGTTCTTTGCATGCTCTTTGGACTTTTTCATTCGTTAAAAGATGCAATTTGTCAACCCGAAGGAGAGAAGAAGAAACATTGGACGGTAGACATCTTACAGTAGACATTAGAAAAATACAATTAGACAGGCTCCAAATACAAAAATTTCGTGTGTCCTTGAAGAAGAGAAGAATAATTACACCTTCCCTTTATTCTTCTCCTCGTTGTCACACAAAGCTGAGCACACTACCTTGTCAGAATGCAATTAGAGGGGATTTAAATGTAAAAATTTCATGTGACATTGAGAAAGAGAAGAATTACACCTTCCCTCATTCTTCTCCTCGTTGTCATACAGAGCTAAGCACAGTACCCTGTCAGAATGCAACTAGACAGGATCTGAATGTCAAAATTTCATGTGACCTTGAGAAGGAGAAGAATTACACCTTCCCTCATTCTTCTCCTCGTCATACAAAGCTAATCACAGTATCCCATCAGAATGCAACTACACAGGATCTGAATGTAAAAATTTCATGTGACCTTGAGAAGGAGAAGAATTACACCTTCTCTTCATTCTTCTCCTCGTTGTCATACAAAGCTAAGCACAGTACCTTGTCAGAATGCAACTAGACAGGATCTGAATGTCAAAATTTCATGTGACCTCGAGAAGGAGAAGAATTACACCTTCTCTTCATTCTTCTCCTCGTTGTCACACAAAGCTAAGCACACTACCCTGTCAGAATGCAACTAGACAGGATCTGAATGTCAAAATTTCATGTGACCTTGAGAAGGAGAAGAATTACACCTTCCCTCATTCTTCTCCTCGTTGTCATATAAAGCTAAGCACACTACCCTGTCAGAATGCAACTATACAGAATCTGAATGTCAAAAATTCATGTGACCTTGAAAAAGAGAAGAATTACACCTTCCCTCATTCTTCTCCTCGTTGTCATACAAAGCTACGTAAAGTAAGCAATCTAACAGGATGCAATTACAGAAGTGCAGCTTTGGATATAAAAATTTCGAATGAACAAGAAAAAGAGAAGAAGAAGTAAGTGAAGGTTTTAAGAAATTCTATGATGGGTCTGATGGCTGTTTCAGAGCGGTTCCAGTGGCGGACGACAGCGAGCTACTACATGTGCTGGTACACGATGTTAGGTGTGCCGGAGCTGAGCATTTTCGGCGAGGCTTGTGACAATCATGCGAACTGCGAGGTCGACGGTGGGAACGGTGATCCACGGGCCGACGACACCAAACCATATGCCTGCGCGCTTTATAGTTTCTGTCCCGATCACTGCTGTCCCATGAGGCAGATCAGATACATGTCGGATTGCTATCACTCGCCGCGAAACCCCTGCCACGATGGGAACACGGCATGTGCGTAGAAATCAACTATACCGCTTCTCCGTCTCTCTCCATCTCCCATCCTAAGAGGATTGCTTCCGTTTTCCGAGCCAAACACCTCGGCTAATTTCGTTCCGGAATATTGCGTTTCATCGGCCATGAAACACGCTGTTATCGCGGCGTCTGCTATTCCTCGCCGCGATATTTATCAATTATGCGCTCCGCTTAACGACCCGCCGCGCCCCTTAACGTCTACCAGCTCCTCTCCGCGGTTGCGAATTTCTTTGCTTGTTCCGACGTTTCTCACGATTCTGTCGACGCCTACCGACCAATCTAATAGACTATATCGCGTTCGCAGTGAGGAGATTCAATGCTGGATTTTAGGGAAATTGTTACTCTGAATCGGCGCTAGATTTTCACTAACGTCGTTACTCTGAATCGATGCTAGTGTATTCTAACACGTCTTCTACCACGTTCACAATACCAAACAGTCTAGTTTCTTTAACAAAATTGAATTCTTTTCGAACTCTATCGTGAACATCGAATCCATGCACATTAACTAGACTACGGATTTTTATCCAATTATGAAGAACTTGGCTGGGTGAAATATGAAACAGTAAAACTAGAAAAGTTCGAGAATATTGTACTGTCCTTTTGAATGTAATAAAGTCGTTAAGGGACATTACTTCCAAAATTTCTACAACTCTAGTCAAACTCCCTGGTTTGTTCAAAATATTGATACCTCCACCAAAAGGGGTTTCATTTCCACAGTAAACCGTATTAGGGTAAAATTAGCAAAATTGCTTAGTTAATGTTTCTGTTGTCTTTACCGATCGAACCGTAGCGCCGAAATCATTTAACAGTTGTTTTATTAACAATAATGCGATCGATATAAATGAGTTTATTCGAAGAGAGTATGTTCTCTTTACATTCATAATGTTCAATTGTTAAAACCGAAATAAGCCTATAACAAGTTTCAGTGGTTCAACAGAAAAAAATGGCTGTTCATACAATTTTGCTTGTTCACAGCTAGCAAAGAGTGCACCCTGAACCGCCAAGACAACCAGGACCTACTCAGTCTGGTAGCGAACCAGATAAACATCAGCTGCGACTGTCGAGAAAAAGGATACGAGTGGTCGTCGAGATACGGGATCTGCGTGGACGTGAACGAATGCACTCGTAGCACGCATGATTGTTCCTCGGCGAACGGAGAGACGTGTTTCAACATGCCCGGCAGCTACAAGTGCGTCTGCAAGTTCGGCTACACTTACGATTCAGAACAGAGCGCGTGCATCGTCAGCTCAGAGCTGAGAGACGCTCTAACTATACCTGAAGCCGAGGAAAACGATACGGACACCAAGAGCATCATCGAGACGATCATCGATGAAGTTACGAGGTCGACCAGTAATTGCCTCGAGATCGATTCCCCCTTGCTCTGTGTAATTATGTTGTTCAGCTCGTACAGATTGAATAATTGTTTTATTTCGTGTTGATTTAGTTTTGTCTACAGTCGTTATATTGTAATGAGATCGATTATACCGTGCTTTTAATGGTACGGTGTTTTTCGCTCGTGTGACACGGTAAACAAGTGTGTTTTATCGATAGTGGAATAGGGAAGCGGAAAGCGCCGATTCATGCTGAGACCGTGGCCTTTACTTACGTCCAATAGAAATATTAATAGAGTTGATTATTAGGTAGGACTGTCTTTTAAAGATAATGAATCGTCTAGTTTTTTCTGTTTCCATATCGTGAATTGTATGATTTCTTCCCGTTTGTAGGCTCTGTAAGATGCTCTATTTCTGTCTGTTCCTGAACACCGTGTATTGTATAATTTCTTTCTGTTTCTCGGCGTTAGAAAATGTCTGATTTTTTTCCTCGGATTTACGTAGAGTTAATTATTAGTAAACTGCGGATCTTCGTGCAAAATAAAACATCTTCGCATTGATTGCAGGACACTGGAGCCAAATAAAAATTGTATTCTTCTTACAATTATTTTATTAAGTTCAACATGTAACATGTCCACTGCTTTAAATTGCACGTGTCCATTTTTGTCACGAAAATAATGCAGTATTGTTGTAAAAATAGTTAATTATTAGTAAACTGCGGATCTTCGTGCAAAATAAAACATCTTCGCATTGATTGCAGGACACTGGAGCCAAATAAAAATTGTATTCTTCTTACAATTATTTTATTAAGTTCAACATGTAACATGTCCACTGCTTTAAATTGTACGTGTCCATTTTTGTCACAAAAATAAGGCAGTATTGTTGTAAAAATAGTTGACGCGATAGATAAAGTAATATGTTACAGTCTGTTTGTAAAGACAATAAATAGAATATTTATTTAAAATGTGGGATCATAAATGAAACACTGTTAATTTCTATTTCTAAGTGCAGGCCGTTCAATGAAAATTAAGACCATTGAAATCGTTCTTCCAGGCGAGCATAATGTTACGTTAATTCCGGCAATGTGGAAATTTGTGCATGCAACAATTCAAATTTTAATCTCGAACGTAACAGTGCGATTCCGTGTGTTCCGTACGCTATCGCGAATGGGCCATCTCGACGGTTATTTGCGCCGGTATGGGAGGAACCACGATCTCCTATGGCTTTCGGTATTTAGCGTAATAGGCACGGATAGAAACGGTTAACGTTTAGCGCCCCTTCGTTTCCAGACATTCTGCCAGCCTCATTCTTGAATGGCGACTTAAAAGTGCCCCTAAAATGGCAATCGAAACTCCTGAATATTATGATTTCGGACGGTCTGCTTTGCAAATTACATTTGTTCCTGATGTTTCAAGTGATAAAATCAAATCTTGAATTCTCATGACAGTTTCGTTAATTTCTTGCCAACGAATATACTCGTCGAGGCACAACCAATTCTTGTAATTCCTTGATGACGAGTATACTCGTCGAAAGCAGTAATACCTGACATATCTTCGTGAAGAGTATACGCGAAGAGGTTAATTAACGTCAACGCTTCTACGAAGGCTTAACGATAGCGTTGCTCGTAGGACAGATTAGTTACCAATGGTTAAACAATAGCATGCACAACGAACCTGACGCGACTGCCAAACGGTAAACGAGTTTAAAAAGGAAAATCGATTCGGCGAGGGATGGTTTCCTCAAGAGGAAGGAAGAGGGTGTCCCGGCGATTCCGAGTCCAGTGATATTAGGAAAGCGTTCAAATTCTAAGAGCGAACCACTCTCGAATGGCATCTGCACCACCTTTCTAGGCCACTAATGGCTCGGAAAGGGTCGATCTTTCAGCGGCGACTCTTATATCGCGTTTCGTCCATTCAGAATCAGGTCCACGCTCGGAAAAGGATCGCAAGCCGTGTCGCGTGATAAAGTGATTTAACCGTGGACCTGGCTAAACAGGGAACGAGAGAGACAGAGAGAAAGGAGAACACTTTAAGGAATTAGGCAGGTGATGCGTAGGCGAGTCTAAAGACGGTCGTTACTTTTGTACGTCGCTATTAGCCCTCTCCGTCAAAGGGAGACAAGCCAGGGGTCGACGTGAAAGCGAGCCGTTCATTTTCCGCGTAAACCGTTTCGAACCGATTCCAGCAATTTTCTCTCTCGTGTCTTTTAGCAGTTCAGGACCGCTTGATCTCCACTAGGACTCCGACTAAAAGTGGTGTTGATTTTTTGGGAAACGTCTCGACGAAGATCTCTTTTTAAGAGATTTAATCCGAGTGTGTCCTTTCGACTTGCTTCCTCTGTGTTCCACTCTCTAAGTTACAACGCTGCTTGTTCCGGGCTCGGACCTCTTTCGAGTTGGACAAATTCCCTTTAGAAATGCTGACTATTCTGTCGAGAAACGACCTATTTACGAGTAGACACGATCTAGACCAGCCACCGTGAGCTATTCTTCTGATCTAGCTTGTCCAAGTTTCTACTCAACGCGGAAATTCATTCTCCGAGGGTTTGAGATCAAATTATAATTGCATTGAAACCAGCTTTACTTGAAAGTCAAAAGAAAATTAAGACATTACAAGATGGCAGAACATTCTTGAATAAACACTTACATTTCATTATTTTCAATGCGATTAACAGATTGCGGATTTTATGCATGACGAGAATGAGTGACTGCATTTTAGAGCTACAGGCAAATCAACAAAATTTGAGACTATAATTGCACTTTTCTTAACCAGTAGGTTAAGAAAGGTGCAATTAAAATAATTATACTTTTTTAATAGATGGTAAATCTTCATGCAAAATAATAAATTTCTGTACCTGTTCCAAAAAAGAGAAAGCACTTTGAAATTTCTTTTCGTCTGCAATATTCTTAGTAACGAAAGGAAAAGAAATTTGAAAGTGCTTTCTCTTTTTTGGAACAGGTAGAGAAGTCTTTACAAACAATATTGCAGAGGAAAAGAAATTTCAAAGTGCTTTCTCTTTTTTGGAAAAGGTACAGAAATTTGTTATTTTGCATGAAGATTCACCATCTATTAAAAAAGTATAATTATTTTAATAAAAAAATCAGCTGTCGCTTGAGGTTCTGATAATGGAAAGTTTACTGTATATGTTTACTTGTAGCTCTCCCGGTTCCGTGATTGCGACCGATTAGAGAATCTTGGCCCCGTACGGCCCGAAAAAAGCAGAATTTCAAACGAAACGATTAGACGTTTCCTGTTTTCTTTTACGAGCCGAGTCTGCGCGGCGTCCACGCGTCATGGCACGCGATCGCTCGCTGGAAGCAACGATCTCACTTTCGATTCGACCCGGAGCGAGTTGCATAATCGAGACCAACGACGCGACGCGACTTACGCGAATTGCGTTGGCGTTTGTCCGATTGCGACCATGGATCCTCACGCAAGCTTTCCGTCCCCATAAATTATTTCATAGAAATCACAACGGCATGGAAAGTGTTCTTCTTAACAAACAGGAACTTTCGACTCTTGATTTGTTTATTGCTTTTCGCAGAACGTGACATTTCAGCATGCAGAATTATAGCACGAGGCAGCTTGTGTGCCAATGTGTTTGTGAGCCTTTCGTTTCTTGCACAGTATTCTTTAACGATGAAAGAGTAGGTTTTTACATCAGTAAATCATTTTTGTATGCGTAGTGAGTCAGTAGAAACTACTGTCCGAACGAATTCGTTGTTTCTTGATTTTATCGGAAAATGTGCGAGAAGTGAAATTTGCTCTATGTATTATAGAAGCCAATTTAATTTTTTGATAAGTCACACTTTATGAAATATCGAGGTAAATGGTCTTTAACAATCACTCTATATATTTTGTTGTACTCCGCCATCGTCGCTAACGAACTATAATATGATCACCTTCTGTCTTTTGATCAATTTCACGTTGCAAGTTCATGTTACGTTGTATGTGTCCAAAGACATCTTTTGAAATTCCGAAAATACGATCTGAGAATGTGTAGACCTTCCAGATTCTTGTCTCGAATGGAAAACATTTTCGCAAATAGAATTTTGGTAAGTTCCAGATACATTTCGAATCTTTTTCGAATTTGAGTTGGCAGATCGAATTTTGCGGATGCGTTTGAAAGTGCAGGGATAAGTAACTGCGGGCGCAATGAGAAATAACGTTCGCGCACGCATTATTCAGCTTATTTATCGTTTTTGTCCAGCCGGCATCGTTGACCGGGCAAAATGAGATGCCCTCGTTTAGAGCGCAATTACGGTCTGCAACGAATTACAGCTGAAAATGTAGCCGCGAGCGCGAGTGTCTCGTAAATCAGATATTTTGCTTTCGCAACCGAGTCAATGATACGTCGTTTCGTTCGGTTCCGATATTTTCTCCGTTATATCGTTTTCATGGTAATGTCGCGTCGCCTGTCGCATCGGCGCGCTTATTAATTTACGGTAATTAACTCGCTCAGTCCGGGGCATTGTACGACTGGCTAGTTGGTCGCGATTCTCCGTTGAAATTCTGAAAAATTCAACGATTCGCCGATTTGCCCTTACCGTCGCGGAAAATGCAATCGCTCAGAGAGCTGGTGATCCATTTTGCATAAAAACATTGCAACCAAACAATACACTCGAAAATGCAGATACACGTGACATATGTATTATACGATATGAAGATAAAAAATAAAGTGATTCTGTACAAAAAGATACAAAAATGTTATAACGTAAGTATGCCAATCTTTCATGTAATATACTTTTTGCTCGAATAAATGGCGACTACATAAAAAAAATCACATCGTTCGATTCTTTTGAATTCAGTTTCAACTTGAAGCCCCAAAAATTGCAGCGTGATTCAGTTAGCATCCGCTGGGACTCTGTGCAATCTGCAATGGCGTGGAGTCGAATGAATTTCATTTAGTAGAAATCAGTTGGTATCTCGATCGAGATGAGAAGCTTGCGAGTAACGTTGGGGCTCCTGAAAAATTGGAATTTGTTGGACAGGCGATATTCTTGGGTCTAATCGCGTGAAATCGTGGATGTTAATTACTCTCGATCGGCGAATGATTTTCTATTTGGCCGGGTTGAATAACGGCGCTGTTTCCCCGGAGAAGGTTTTCTAATCTCGTTCGGTCCTTGTCCGAACACGCCGGCGTTCTATTAAGTAGCGATCGATATCGACTCGGGCGGCCCCATCAGAATTGCAAATCCTAAAACCGCTTACGGTAATTGCGACAGCGATCCTGGAGTCCTTCGCTCTGTAACGAATATCGTCCTATTCATAATCGGCGACGCGTGCACCTCGGAATTATTTAACAGCGGCAAGGGTCGGTGATTTTGAAGCAGAGCTGCCGGGAATCTGTTTAGCAAATAGAGTGACTCATATGTTTCCCTGTAGAAAGTCGTTGCGTCTATTTTATACGCGTGAGTTATTACTTGCATCGCACAGACTGGTATTTGACCGATTTAGCTGGCCAAAAGTCAATTTTCTAAAACTAGCCCCAGGAAAAAAATAACATGTTATTGGGAATTAGTCCCTCGAACCAACCCTCTTGTTCATAACGTATAAATTGGTTTTTTTAAGTAATGTAAGCATAATTTGGTAAAACATAATAAATTTATAAATACCAGCCTGTGCAGCTTGATGAATACTTTGTTTGCCGATCGAGGATTTCTAATTGGATGTGCTGTGTCAAAAGGATCCTAATCAGTTTTCTCTCAGTAGCAATTCCAAGAGAAAGTTTCATTTCCACATTTACACCTTCAATGTGTGTTTTCAATTGTTATTCACATTGAAACATAAAAAATCTCTATAGATGATCAATTGACTGTGGATTTTATACATTCACGACAAGAATCGCTTTTATTGTTAGTAATGGATGTAGACAATTTTTATTTTGCACAAAGACTCGCAGTCTAATGGTCAGAGTATGTAGAGATACTTGTTGATGTTAATGCCCAACCTTTCTGTCGATGTTTGTACAGATGAATACATATATACCGAGAGAGTCCAGACTTTCTCTCAATTTCAAGTTGACACCACTGATGAAGTAGTATGAAGTTTGAAGGAGATGGAGTTGAAACCTGTTACGTCAGAAGATGACATTTCTATGTGAAACGTTTGATGAAATGATGTCTTGTTGATGACACAAGCGATGTCTTATGATTTACTGGGTTTAGGAGAGCAGGTGTGTCGATGTGATAATAATAATGTATAGATAAGAATAATAATACATAAGAATATTGCGAATTAAAGTTATGCAGTGTGATAGAATCTAATCTTAAAGAAATGAATATAAACGAAGCCTTGATCTAAGAAAATGGGAACTGTACGATCTATGAAAAACAACTATCCCCTCCACTACGAGGTATTTCGTAGATTCTATTTGATCACGAGTCAGGCTCAACAGTCCGTCTTCCCGGGTGGAATCTTTAGCTTTCTGAAACTCTAAACTGTAATATAAAAGACAAACAGAAAAAGACACTGGTGTACAAACAGGTGTGTCAGAGTTTGCAAAACGAACCTGGATTGTCCGACAGGAAAAAAGAAGAAGAAAACGGAATGTACGATTGGGGTACAGTGGTGGTAGGAGGTAAACATTGGCGTCGACATGGATCGAGCTTATCGACGTCGGTTGATAAGCACCGTACGTCAGAGCGTCGCGACGTCTTTCGGTCCGGCGGTCGCGCGGCTCCTTTCAAATTGGAGCGATTCTGGAAATTCTGCATTCGCAAACAAGGTAGAACAGCCGCGTTGCAGTTGCAACGCGAATAGAGCCACGGCGAGCAAGTACATTCTGCTACGCGGCGAAACACGCGCGTCCCGAAAAATGTACATATTCATAGATGGAAATAAAGCCGGCGTTCGCATATAGACGGGAACGTTACAGAGGAATCGCGTCGACTAGCCGGATGCGCAAAAAATTCGTGCGATCCTTTGTTCCGCGGCGTTCCAGTTCGAATTATTCCGTTCGACGCGAGCCACTGTGGTCTGCGTCAGTTCATTGCGTTAATTGCTTGAACCCGATACGATTAGCTTATGAAGTGTACAAATATTTCTGATAAAATATGAATCCATTTGAAAGAAAAACGAAGTAGAAATTCACGAGAGTCCTCGACGCCTTCATCCCCAATGAAAAAACTATTCAAGTTTCATCCAAGTGTTTTTCGCTGACTAAAAATGAAGGTGGCGAGTTCTTTGTGCGAAATTAAAATTGTTTGGATGAATTGCAAGAAGCGGGGCAGGTGAAATAAAAGTTATGAAACCTAGTCAGAAATTTCCCGAATGTTTTTACTATTCTGCCCATTTTCGTTCGGAGCGTGTAACATTCATACTCTGCTTGTCAGGTATAAAAGTATTCGAGTTTACTGGGAGAATTTCAGGGTGCGTTCTCACTAGAGGGTAACGAAAGATAATACCAATTTTTTGAAATTCCACTCGAATCGGAGAAACACAAAAATACAGTTCGGCGGAGCTAACCGTCGTCCGGAAAACACGGTGCGGCTTCACGACGCCAATTCGCCCGGCTCGACGAGCTGCGCCGTCCCTCGTTGTATAAATGCAAATTAATGATTGTTTCATTTCCCCGGAATTATTTAGCAAAGCACGCCGTTCAGTGAATTCTGCAACCCGCTGTTTAATATTTATAACGTTCGGCGAACCGCCGTGCCTATTGTTCACGCGGAACCGCCTATCAGCGGCTGTTTTTACCGGGGATCGAAATAAACAGTTATCTCTCGTTTTTAAAAAAAGCTTTGGCGCGAACTTGGTCGTTTTATTCGGTAATATATTTGGCCGTGTCGCACTTTTTTGGAAAGAATTATCGGTCTTCAGGAATATCTTCAAGAAGCATACTCTGTAAAATATAAATATATAATAAAGATGAATAAATTACTTTATTAATTTATTAAATTACGTTATTAATTTATAATATCGACATGGACAATTCACAGTATAATTGAGCCTGTGTTTTTCAACATACATTCTAAGATGAATAAATTACTTAGAACGTATGTTGAAAAACACAAGCTCAATTATACTGTGAATTGTCCATGTCGATATTATAAATTAATAACATAGCATAACGACCACTTGCGTTATAGAAAAATCGATTTCTGCACTTCATAAATTTTCATCGCACTAAAACTTTTACTTACAAGAGCGTTTCTGTATCTATTTTCAATGAAATTTATAATGTGAGCATTTTCTAAAGAAAATACAATTCGATCATTTAAAAAGAAATAAAACCTATTAAAAATATCTGTAGCTTCTTCAAGTGATTTTGCAACGGAGATGGGTCAAACAGAAGCATCGTACTTGCCACCGACCTGACACCACGTTACCCAGCCACAGACACGGGAAGATACCTTTACAGCAAAGGGCGAAGACAGTTTAGGGTTCGTTTCGGCTACAGAATCGGTCGGGGCTGGGAGTTCGATGAGCTTCCACTTGCTCGACTGCCGTTTCTGGCGCTCCCCAGTTCCTGGCAGGGTTGTATAGTGCTCCGTAAAGCGCGACGATGGCGAACGAGAACCACTTTTGGGCCAACGTTGCCCTCAGTAGTCAGAGAAATCGACGAAGAAGGAGAGAGGTCGCAGTTGATGCCCGGTTTTCGAATTTCCGGCTCCCTTACCGGAAGTATCCAGCGGGAGAAGTTCATGTTGAAGAAAAATTTCGCTGCTCTAACCCTCTTCAGCGACCTTAGCAAGCGTGTACACACATTTAGCTTCGCGTAATTACATTCAGATAATTCTTCAACAAATTAAAATTGATTTAATTTCTTCCAGACAAAAACAGGTAGATCTGCTAATCCGAAACGATAATGGAGTTGGTAGAGACGTTTGCAAGCGCATAAGCGCGTAACGCTCGACGTTGAAGCATCTGATTTTGCCGTGGTTAGCACGGTTCCACGCAGACTCCGTGTTGCTGTGAATCTTGGCGAGCGTGCCGGTGCTCTCATTTACATGAAGATGTTCCGAACGTCTTCGGGATGTCTGTGCACGATTAAGGACGGTCCGCTCCTCGTCCTCGACGCACCGAGTTCAACAGGGGTCACCCAAGAGCGGGCTACGTCTCGAGCCACAAGATCTAATTAACTCTGTAAGCGCTCTATCTCATTTCAAGAGACCTGCTTAATTATTTCAAACCAGGGCGCGGGAGGGTTAATTGTTATGACTTATAAATTTTTTTACTTTGTGGTGGCCACTAATCATTTTTCCTCGTACTTTTCATGGGTTGAATCCCACCGCTGCGTTTCAATTATTTAATAAAATTCTAGCATCCGACGGTAAGTAGTGTCTGGCCTTAGACGACTTTCTCCTGGAAGAGTTCTTAATCAAGATTAACGATTTCTCGAGGAAACGACTCTCGCATTAGGGAACTCCTAGGGATACTTTGGTCGGTGTACGTGTGTTCGACGATCGGATCGGATGCGAAACAAGTCTGAGAATGTAGCCGTAGAAGTGGTCTCTTGTCGCAGAAAAGCAGTCCGAAATTTCGTTATTAGTTCGGAATTTTGAGAGGAGAATTCTCCGGGGTTTTCGAGTAGGTTGACCAACGTAAGCTTAGCTACGAGTCGAGACGAGCTCTGGTTCTTTCTGGATAGCTCGCGAGTGGTCATCGATGCAGCAAATTGGCAGACAGATTACCGGCCAGCAGAACTTCGCTCTCCGTGGTCCGGTTTGAATAGTCACTTTAATTCACTCTCGTCGGGTATCAGTTACTTTGATTCGGTCCCGTCGATACTTGGCCTTTTTACCGAAAGTGGATCGGAGCCTGTTGAACCAATGTAGCCCGTGCTCCCGGTTTCTCGGACGCGAAACTTTCCTCGCGATTTTGCAACTCGCAGCTGCATAGCAACCTAATCGCACGGCTTGGGTACGTTAGGCTCTGTCCACAATGACGGTAGAGTTGCATATTTATATTGTACTTGAACACGAGTGCATTCATTTAACTGCAAGTCACTACAGTCAGCCGATAAAATTTCATATTGATTCACAATTTTAGAGAGTACATTTGTAGGAAATCAAAAAACAGGAAGTAAATTAAATCGTTATTCTTCCTTGAATAATTTCCACCAGATGAAAACAGTGGATATTCTTAAATTCTTATGATACTTAAATTCTTATAATACTTAAATTCTTATAATATTTTCTTTGATTTATATATTCGCTGGAGATAAGTCCATTAGAGTCATATGAAAAATACATTTCTCAACCATGTGATAAAAATTGATTCAATAGTTTGATCAACTGTGAATATCTTTTATTATCTGACTAATACGGTACACTAATAGGGTACGTTGTATTCAATAAAAAGAGATGCACTGGCAATGAACGTATCAACTTCAAATGTTTTTACAGCTGTATAACTGATGCTTCAAAGTCTACATTTTTTTCTTGGTAGAGCAACGTATGAAAACAGCGTGATGAGGCAGAAGATGTGAACAAAACTTTAGGTTCAACGTTAGAAATAACGACGGTAGGTGCAGCGGTGAGCCGGCTGCAGTCTGAACACTTTCTTTTCTCGTGGATCAGTCGATCGGTATGAGTCTGTGCGAGTGGTACGCGAACCGGGAGCTCCTCGTTACAGGAGCTACCAGCGATGTTGGCAGAGCCTTGGTAGAGAAGCTACTTCGATCTTTCCCTAACACGAAGATCTACGTTGTCGTCAGATCAAGGAATGGGTTCAGTAAGGACGACAGGATCAAGCAGATCTTCTTGACTCCTCGGTATGAATCGTGCTTTAGAGTTTAATCGGCTATACTCTAACGAGGGGCATTCATTTTAGGCATTTCAAACTTCAAGTATATTCATTTATAGAAGCGATCAACGTTGGTAATAATAACCGTTGTTAGACATAATTGTTAGTTGCTTGATCACGAAGTTTTCACCTTACACTATAACCTAGTCAATTTCAGCATCAATGAATGGTAGTATTAGCGTTAATTTTATGACAATCATTTCTAACCCCTGTGACATCTAACAGGTAATATCATGCATGGACTACATACTCAAAATGTGTCTCCGAAAATATGTTTTAAAAAATTGATAGACTAAGCTATGAAAAAATGACACACGATTACAAGAACTTCAAATGCTGATGATCTCAACTTGACAAAATTCATGAAGCGAAGAACAATTTTCTATTTTGTTGCTGTCTCTGGCAATATTCGCGGAAACCGTTTATTCTGCATGAATATCCACATTCTAATTACGTAGAATGCAAAACTGAGAAGTTAGAGTAGGTATCAGCGTTCGAGTGTTTTTGCTCGGAACGCAATTGTCAACGAGCACATCGCAGGATAAAGCGGCTGGTCGACCGGGCCCGCAGTTCTCCATTTCGCGTTTCAGACGTCGCGATTATCCTCCGGATAATTTGCCTCGGAGGAAGCGAGGGTAATTATTTGCCGGGGATATCGTGTACAAAAATACAGCTGTCGAGAGAGACACAGAGACAGAAAGAGAGAGAAAGAGAGAGAGAGAGACGGGAGAAAGGGGAAAGAAGAAGACGGAGATTTGCTAGTATTCGAAGAAACGTAATTAATTTTCACGGAATTTTTTGCCTGCCGTTTTATTTCCGGATCACTCAACCGCGTGGAATCACGGAATCGCGACGTTGCGTTGTCCTCGCTGCTGACATTTAAACGCGACAGTCTAGAATCGTTATTGTTGACTTCGGGAATAAGCAGATTGCGAATTTTCATACAAAATACAAATTTTCTTCATCGATCGCAGCAGATAGAAATCCAGCAGAATGTTTATTTTCTCTTAAATAATTACGGCAAATTTGATATATTATATTCTTCTAATTTTTAGACTATTGGAAACATCTACTTTTCGCGAAATTTAGTTGCTTGGATTGCTTTCTTGATAAGAACATGAGTGGATTTCCCGTGGAAGCACAGGAAGTACAGGCGCGAATACGAACAGTGAGTCCCTGTACTTCTTTTTCCCGGATAAACAGAAGAGGGAAAAGAGTTTTAACCCTTGGGCGGTGGGTTTTAGTGGGTATGGGTAGAGATTTAGTCCCGTTTCCTCCAAATTTCAGCTAGAAGGAACCGAGTCCCACACTAACCCCAAATTTCATCGTAGGGGTGTGCGCAAATGCATTTCTGCACCGCCCTGAGAAAAAAAGTTGCTTGGATTGCTAGCATTAATTTGGAATTTTTACCCATTACAGACGAAAGTGGCAATTCCTTTTCAAAGTGTTACTCATCTTTATACCTCCGTTCCAGTAGATTTCGAGCGGGACGCGTCGGAGGGCGGTTAATTTTATCCGTTTTTGATTGCATATCTGGAACGACTAAATAAATTGACACGGATCCCAGTGCGATGCGGCGCGGCGCGGCGCACCGGCAGCCACTGAATTACTAATGAAAAGCTAATCTGCGCGCGTCGCGTCTAATGAACCCATGATTAGAATGGAATGCCGTGCCATCTAACGAATGGCTGATTAAAGTCGCCCGCAATATCTAACGAATATGCATCGCGCCGCGCAGCCACCGACTGATTACAACGATAGGATGCACTGTACACCTTGCAACCGCCGGGGAAACGCAAATGAGACGCCGCAAACCTCCGCAAACAATCAATCAGGAAGACGCCGCGCGGGAACAATAATCGTTGAATCGTCTTGTCGAGATCACTACAGTCAACGAACATACACGCCACCGATACAGTAGCTATAAATGCATTCAGCAAATTCATTCAGATTTTTTCCGACTTTTATTCAGTCTGTTCACAATAACTGCTTGCAAAAATGTGTCTTATTTGAAACTACATTCATTTATCCTTAAATGTTTGTGCAAATGGCAATTTTTATGAAACATCATCCTTAAAAAATGGATATTTAGACACCGATACAAACTCAGCAGATAACGTTACAATAAGAATTTGATAAATTGAAAAGATATCAACACTGGTTTCGAACTATGTAATGGAGAATTGTTGTATGATGGCGCACAATTTTCTTAAATATTATCTTTGCAGAATTCCTGTCTATCATTACTTCCTTATGCAAGACGCAAGGGGAGCACAAACATGATTTGAAAAAGTCAGAAGTAGTGTAATCGTATTTTAAAATTCGTTTAGTACGTTCAATTTTTATGTTCAATCGCTATCGTTCATTTAGTTTTGTACAACTTTTATTATAAGTACATTGATGTCACTGTTTCCTTGCATCTTTATTGCTATGATAATAGTGAAATAAAGCATCGAGAACCGGTTAGTTAATCGACAGTAGTGAGTCGTTTCTACTACATCGACTAACTCGAAATGGACCTGCAAAGTTCACAAAACCGGTCAGAAAATTAGTTCTCGTTGTATCCTGGTTTTCGTTGCACATGTGACGCGCCGCACGTCGACTCTTGCGTTTCGGCGAATGGTCGCGCGCCTGCATATCGAAGCACCCGTTTCTCCGGGATTATATATGGGACAAGATCGACATGTTTCGAGTTTCGGCAGGTTAACGGAAATGGAAATAATTGCGCCGAATATGGACCAATTAATGTGTATGCCAGCGTCGTGTTTTCCTTCCGATTACGGCCGAGAATTACAAACACGGCCACCGTTTGCATTAATTAACCGGACAAACACACCAGTTTTCCATACACTCGACCATGGCTTTCTGATCGTTTGCCGCGTCGAATTTCAATGACTCTATTATTACATATGACACGTTATAAAGCGACCACCAAAATTAATCTGCAGCCCACCGCGGTGTCATAACAAAGCGAGCCGATTTTTACGCGCAATCGAATTCCGGTCCGTTTCTGCGAATATCCTGGTAAACTGTTATGCAGTTACGTGGTCGTACAGGTTAATAATAACGAGAATCTGGGAAATTTATTTTTGTGGCGACCAACAAGTAACCAAAATTGTTCAGAATCTATGAGATGTACGAATCAATACTTGCTCATTCGAAGCTACTTTAACTCCAAAATTCAAACATTTCGTGTAGAGTATTTTTGTCGCACATATTTTTCATTTTATAGTTTTCACTTATTAATTCAAGAATTATTTCGAATGACATAATAATTAGTGGTCAAGTCCATTTAAAACGTTTTTAATCCAACTGGGTGTAGAACGGATTATTTTCAATGTCAGTTCGTATTAGCCAGCCTCTAAAATAATGTCAATTTAACCCCTTCAGACCTGAAAATAACTCAATCAGACTTTAATGGGACTCTCGCAATAAATAAAGGAGCGCGTTTTTATCCGGTCTTGATCGAGTAGTTTCAGCGCAACGAGCTATTTTCATAGTATTGCTGACACATTCTACATGATTCCAAGCTAAAACGGTGATACAAAGCTCGGGCGATTGCGCCAGTGAATTATGTTTAATGAGCTACTCTGTATACGGCGCGGCAGGGTCAATGAAATTCGATTGCCACCTATCTCTTCTGGCGGCTGTCCACTTAATTTGGTCCACGACTGTGTATTTTGCAAGCGGTTTTTGTCGGAGGCAAGCACGCCGCGGAATCTGTTTTTTCCACCCAGAACGCGACAATAACGCGGCTCGGGACACGTGGCTCTCTCGATGCGATGCGATGCATTCGAGTGCACTAGTGCACGCGCGGCGTACACGTATAAATTGGATTGCAGCGTTACGTGATCGTCCACCGTAACGACTGCAGCGGTTGCATCGTAAGACACGCAAGGCAAAACTCAAGCTACGTCTACTGCTACGAGGTTGCCGAGCATTTTCACTGCCCGCGAAATTTATTTTCATTGGCACGCTCCCCCGTCGGCGGATTTTCGGCGCCCTCGTGAAACGCGTACTTCCGAGCCCGAAACCACTGGATCGACTCACAAGTCCTCTCTCAACCTCACTGATCCACTTCGAATTGTATTAGAACACTTTACGTTTCATTTTTAATGTTATATTTTCAATAAACGCATTTTACAACGCACCTATAAAGGAATCCTACGTCATTAAAAAACAGAAATGAATTTATTTGAACCCTGAAGAACGGTCAGGGTCAGTAACCAGAATATTGATAAAGTATTCAATCCTGAGGTACACGAGATATTTAATCCTCAAATATAGAGTGTCATGAAAGGTTAATTCTTCTCGATCGCAAATTTAGATAATTAAATTTTTAAATGTTATCGGCGCCAGGTTCGATCATTTTTAGAAAAAACAACAAATGTGCAATTATAACATGTTTCTAACGTTTCGATCCCGATGTGGATCTTTTTCAAAGGATCATTATTGCGTCTGAAAAATATTTTGAATGAATAATAATGTAAGAAATTATAAAGTTAATAGAACCCTCAAAAAACTTACGTGTTGTGTAAAAACTAGACAATACATTATAACACATATTACATTTTGTATTAAAACTATTCAATCTTCATGATTCTTTGAAAAAGATCCACATCGGGATCGAAACGTTAGAAGCATGTTATAATTGCACATTTGTTGTTTTTTCTAAAAATGATCGAACCTGGCGCCGATAACATTTAAAAATTTAATAGAGTGTCATGCGTGATAATAAAATTCTGCGATTCATACATGGCTAACGTGTAAGGCAAGTTATGGATAGTATAGTATAAGTGAAAGTACAAGACAGTATCAGGTCAGTATTAGGTTGATATGAAATCGCAATGTTACCAAGCCACGTTCACTGAATAATTGTTGCTCACCAGCCAATTCCTTCCTGAAACTTCGCATCAGAGCGACAGCCACCTAGATCAAAGACACCAACATTGAAATTCAGTTTTTCAACCTCGTTTTTCAGGTTCGAGAGGCTGCGTCAGGTAGATCCAACGGCGATCAACCGAGTGAAGGCGGTGGAAGGTAATCTGTTGTACGACGGTTTGGGGATGAGCAAAGAGGATAGGCAGCAGCTGAGCGAGGTGAGCGTAGCATTCCACGCAGCAGGCCCTCACGACGCGATGTTCGAGTTCTGCCAGGAGCTGCCAAAGTTGGAAACGTTGGCAGCAGCGTCGAGTCTGTTCCGACACAAGGGTCAGATAGGCGAGTCCTTGCAGAATGAACTGGTACCTGACGGTCCGGTTGCATTGGTGCGAGTGCCATTGGTCGGGCCAGCTCTTCGGGAGCCCGTACCCGGCTTCGTGGACGTCTTCAAAGGGCCGACAGCGTTCATGGTCGGCGCGGGCCTCGCCCTGGGCGAGTCTAGCTTCCAAGCGGAAATCATTCCAATCGACCTGACGGTCAACACCCTCATCGCCGTTGCTTGGGAACGGGCCACCGCGTAAGTACTCCATTTCCATCTCTCTCTATCTCCTGTCCCAGAATCGTGATTCTCTACTCCTCTATCTTCCCGTCCTCTCCCTGTGTCCCATACCTTGACCAAAGCGATTTGATCCGGGTTAAATGCTGCCACGGATCGCAAACCGTCGTGGATCCGCACGGGCGATCCACAGGATTATTGCGTGCATCGGGATAGACATATTTTGATCGGGGATTCATCAGAGGTATATTCCTCATGCAGAACTTCAGGTAAACTCGCGGATGATACGGTGCCGCGGGGTATCGAGATGACGAGGATGTTGGCAACATAAGCAGAGGTAGAAAGGAGGAAGGATAAAGGTAGATATTGATCAGCTTTGAATCTGACTGAGAGAAAACATTTTTTTATAGGATGTACAGTGGTTCTAAAAATTCTTGCAATGGTTTGCTTGTATGGGTTCCGTAGAACTGCTTAGTTAATTATGATGGCGAAGTAAGTCGTGTCTTATTCCAATGGTAAAGTAGAACGTGTACAGCTACCATTAAAAGTTGAAGATGGCCACACAATGAAACGGGCAACAAAATATATCGATCGATTATATATTCGCCAATATTTGCCATGGCCTGTTGCCATTCATCGGGTAACTCGAATGCGTCGAGTAATTTTGAACGGTAAATGCGTTATTATTATTAATTTGTTAATAGAAACGGAAATTATTCGTGATCTAATATTTACCTCGAGAATAATATGAAATTATAATTATGCCGGATTTTGAACATTTATGACGGAAACGAGTCGGTGCAGTTTCAACAAGTAAAGACATTAAAGGAGTCTAAGGACATTCATATATTAGTTTCAATTTATTATGTCTTCTGCTTCCAGCAATTAATCTAAAAAATTTTAGTTATAATCAATGTAACCATTAGTGAAATTTATTAATCGTTGTTTATTCCGATAATGAAAGACGAGTTAAATGATAATTCAGAAAATAAATCAATTCAATAGATTATGGCGGCGTTCTTATTAATTGTTTGCAAATATTTGATTCAAACACTGCTATTAGTATTATAATTGGTGAATAGAGAGGGCCGTCCTTCTCTTGCCGGTTGTTGGCTCCAACGTAACAACAATTTTACGGACTTTTGCGTACGATTATCGCAAAACTAGCGATCCTGTTTATTTCCTGTATCATTATTTCACTGGTGTATGATTATCTAAATAAGACAATAACGAATCAAAAGCAATAAGAACTAACGACGACATTCCAAAGTGTATACGCACATTTGCTAACGTTCCCGTTATTCCCAAGATGAATAAATATGCAATAGGGATTCCTTGGAACCTGTACATTACCGACATGGTATATTAATGGTATTTAATTAGCTTGATAGAAACCGAATCCTTTAAGTATAAGAAATACAGCAATAGACATTTCCAAATTATCATGAACATATTTCAATCACTGTTTTCAACACTTTTGACTTGAAACGTACCCAGCTCTATTCGTTCACGAACAACTTGTGCTACATGAGAAAAATTTCTTGAGAAATCTGGGAATCGTAAATTTTACACACGATTAAGAAATCGTCGATGGTTAGTGTTTTAATAAAGGTTTCATTATCGTTCTCATATACTAACACGGCAAATTTCTAAATGCAACCGTAAACCAAGAAAGTTAACGAAGTCGGGGAAGAAATATTGCCAGTTGGACGTAACTCTTTCCCTCTCTCACTCTCTCTTTCCCGGTATAGCTCCCCGACAAATATAGCAATAAACCGAGGCGAGGGAAAGTAAGGCAGCAACAGCGTGTTGCGGATTAGAAAAGAGACATTACGTAAAGCGGACGGTTTCGTGGCGCTCGTAAGGATCGGTTAAAACTAAATAAACGGCGATACGAATGCGACGTAAAACGATTAAGAGGACGCGCGCGCGCGCTTTTATGCGAACGCTATAAAACGCCGCGAGCACAGTTTACGGTAAGCGAACGCGGTTCCGTTTCACGAGAGCATTCAAATTTCTTTTGAACGCCGCCACATCGCGCCCTGGCAGAACCTAACTGTTTCAGCACACGTGTTTCCGGCATTCAGCCGCGTTAACCCCTCGCCAAGTCATTTCCTTCTGCTACAGTCATCCTAACTTCTCTGCCCCTAATCGTTTCATACAACAGTAAGTTCAGATTTATTCTATAGCTGCATTTATTTCAGTATTCGTAACCAGTCCTCGGATTTTTATGCAACATAAAAATTTTGTAATAGTCTTCTTAAAAGTAAACTATTTTTGTCGTGGTTCAATAAATTTTTAGAATTAATATGACTTTATCTAGAATTAGTATTTAAATGCGAATTATTGAGCTTCTTTTGAAGTGTTAAAAGATAATACAAGATGTAAAATAATACACTTTGGAAACAAAATATTATTAGGTTGAGTGCAACATCTCATGACAGCAATAAACCTCTAAGCATTAATATCATTCTCAAAATTGCAAGATCTTCCATTTCGAATGGGTTCTGGCAATGCTGTGGCTTTGAGCGTAGACATTTTTTAATGAAACGTTTCCTTTACCTGGCAGGAAATCCCTGCTGCGTTTAAATGCTTGCCAGTTAATAAGATGACGTGCAAAAGGAAATTTAATCGAGGAAACGATTTATTTCCATGGGAGAAGGAACGGCCCGCCATTGGAAATAATAATGAAAATGCAGATAACGCCGGTTCGCTGTTTCGCCGCGGACGAGTTCTGAAAGAGCACTAACTATTATATCTCGCTCGGAAGATACAAACCGCACCGGATGCAAAATAAACTTCAATCTTGGGCAAATCAAATTTTATATTTTTTAGCGTTCAACTGCTAAGTAAATTCAGATTGACGGATGTTCATTAGCACATGTTTGGGCCTAATCTTTTGTTTACTGATTTTTAGTAACGGATAAAATACAAAACTCTAGAGACATAAAAATCTAAGAATATTTTATTACACTGTTTCCAACATCTTGAAACGATTAAAAGAGAAATTTCACTTTTGTCTAATTTCTGTGTTCCACAGTGAGCATAGAAAATTTGTATATGTAACAGTCTTTTATGGGAACGTTTTGAGTATGTCAGAAATCTTAACCACTTCGTTCTCATGGACGTGTTATGACGCGACGTCGATACCGTTCGTATAGGGTCACAGACGTGTTATAACGCGCCGTCGATACCGTTCGTATAAGGTCACAGACGTGTTATAACGTCCCGCCGATACTGTTCGTACAGATCACAGACGTGTTATCACGCGACGCAATGCCGCTACCGAGGTGACACGGACTTGTAAACACGCGGGCTTGTCTTTGCTCTGTCTGAGGCACCGCTTATTTAAAACAGTTTTCCTTTTTCCATTTGTGAATTTTTTTTTTGTAAACAACTTGTAGATCTAATTGTAAAGGAGAGTAACAAGTATACATATACGGCAACAAGGTTTTTCGATATCCTATTTTCAGATTTCCAATGAAGATTTTCATTGTTTTTTTGCCATTATTGTACATATGAGTATAGTTCGGTTACCGAACTATCTATGTACTGGAATACAAATCCAATATATAATTTTGTGTTTACAAGACAAATTATGTAAAAAAAAAAGTTTTTCAGTATTCTGCAATTTCTGCATTTTGCAAAGAAACAAGATACTATTGCGTAAATTGTGATGTTGCATTATGTGCAGCTCCATGTTTCGAATTATATCACACACAGAAACAATAAATTTTAAATATCCTGAAATCATTCTTTACCTATACCGTTCCCAGAATTAATAATTTTTCGAATTAAAACACGTAATCTAATAAAGAAGTACGCGAAATACGTCGTGTGTAGCATCGCACGCACCGCGGAAGCGGCATTGCGTCGCGTGATAACACGTCTGTGATCTGTACGAACAGTATCGGCGGGACGTTATAACACGTCTGTGACCTTATACGAACGGTATCGACGGCGCGTTATAACACGTCTGTGACCCTATACGAACGGTATCGACGTCGCGTCATAACACGTCCATGAGAACGAAGTGGTTAATGAAAAACATTTAAGGACAAATGTAAAAATATGTAACAAATATATGGATATATTTAGATAATCTAATATGTATTCGGAAAACGAAAGACAATGCGTATACTAGTCCCGTGTTGAATAAAATAGAAAAAGAGCTAAGTGTGAAGTGTTGTACTTCGAGCTGAAGAAGTATGGCTGTGCATGGACTTGTTTGAATACACTTTTGCAATCTGATTTCAGAAAGAACGTGCAAGGTCCGGTGGTGTACAATGCGATTTCAATCGGCTGTACGTGGAACGAGCTGATTAAGAAAGGCGGCCGAGGCAACCGAAAGTTTACATACCCGACATTCGGGTTCCGTGGAATGACATCTTCGGCGATCTTCTACTGGATTCTGGTGATGCTATTCGAGTGGCTGCCATCCCTGCTTAGCGACACGATTCTGGGTCTCTTCGGAGCCAAGAAAAGGTATAACGAACTGGAAACTTACGATATCCTCGATTTCCCTGACTCGCCGCTTCCAAAAGCATTCTGTTGACACGAGAGAACGCTTCGTCGAATACTTCACGAAAACCTTTCACCAGAGACGATTTCGAAGAATGACCCTCCTTTTTGGATCAACTCTTTCCAAAATTAAATATTGCATTACAATATCTGCAACTTTTAATTCATTGAGTTGAATTTTTCATTTTTGTTGATCTTTACGAAGAAAGGATGTGCTTAAGAATTTTTAAGGATTCGGTTGATTCTTTTTTTATTTCAAACAGAAAGGATTAGCTCACTGCCAGAATGTTTTTAATATCTGCAACTTTTAATTCATTGAGTTGAATTTTTCATTTTTGTTGATCTTTACGAAGAAAGGATGTGCTTAAGAATTTTTAAGGATTCGGTTGATTCTTTTTTTATTTCAAACAGAAAGGATTAACTCACTGCCAGAATGTTTTTAATATCTGACAAATTAATTTCGCGACGTTAAGAGTGAGGGCAAAATGTCCTTGCCCAATAATTTATACCACTGTCACAGTCTGTGACAGATTCTGCGAAATTCGGTGGAGACAGCTGTGGAAAGAAGCATCGAGAGATATTTTGGAAAAAGTTTGATTTTCTAGTGAGGAGCAAAGGTTTCAAGTGCGATGCAATCGTAAAAAAGTAAAAGTTATCTCGAACTACGATTTAGCCGAATAAAAGCAAGCAGATTCGTCCGCGGTGTCTGGCTAGACAGCCGTAGTAAGAGGTGCATGGAAGGGAGGCAAAAAGACAAACAGTCGAAAGGAAACTCGTTTACTGCCCCAGGAGGAGCGACGGGAACTTGTAGATTCGTTCTCTGATTGCTTCTAAAAATCGCGAGTTCGGTTCAACGGCTGCCGAAACTTGCCGAAAAATCTTGACAGTTCCCTCATTGAAGTACGCGATTCGCCACCATGTCCGCGTTGTGAAATGCCGTGCCGGACAGAAAACTGGTCCGCTTCTAACTATAACTCCACCGCGATTCTCAAACGGGCTGCACACTTCGTCGGGATTCTGGGTACGTGTGTGTGCAAACTTTGCGGGTAGCGTGCGATTCGGCATTAGGCTATTCTTCGCGAATTAAGTCTTGCTGCTTCCGTCAAACTGTTGCGAACGTGGCACGCAAACATTTTCGAGCCATTTGATTGTGAGAACGCTGGATATCAAGCGGAAGAAGATTTCACCACTGTTTAAAAGTAAGATTTTGCTGAGCGTGGAAAACATTGAATATATAGTAAATTATCCATATAAGTCCGCAGCACGGGTCTGCCAAGGGACATTTATGCACCACAGTCACTATTCTTTGAGTGTTGCCGAACGTAGAAAACATAGCTAATCCAAATTTCCAACTTCCTTATTTTTCATCATCTTTTGTGTATGAGACTTCGATTACCATATTTGTGGCATTTTTCTAAGAACAATGATACCAAACATGATATAATTCCGATGATATTTAGGTGTGTAATAGACAGTCAAAGTTTCGGGCGCAAGACTACGACTCTCTGCGTCTCTTTCTTTCCCAGCGCTATGCTACGCGCCCGAAACTTTAACTGTCAATTACACAAGTAAATATCATCGGAATTATATCGTATGTGGTATCATTGTTCTTAGAAAAATGCCACGAATATGGTAATCGCAGTCTCATAAAAAATAACGAAAAATAAGGAAGTTGGAAATTCTGGGCCCCTCAAGAGGGTATACCTCGCAGTAGTGGGGATAGATCCGGGACATTTATCGGCCAGACTTTTAAGACATTTATGGATATTTTACTGTACATGGGAAAATGAAAAAATTTGATTTGCTGAAAATTTAATTTGAATTACAGAAATATAAAAATTTAAATGGGTTGCATATTCTTTACTAGAAAAAGAGCAGCTTCCATCGCGAAATTGGAAGCTCGAAACTCAGGTCGAAACTCGAAACTTGAAACCGGATGACAATGAAAACCTACATATCGAACCCAGCAACGAAACCTGACCTATACTGTATCGATTGCTGTGCGGTCCGGCTATTATTTGTTGCATCATAACAGGGTATATTGGTCGAGAGAAGTTGCGTCGCTCGCTTTCGCGTGCAATTATATTAATCGATTGGCTAGCGGAACGATATTCATAATTAATTGGCTAGCAGACCATAGTTACGTGTCGCGTGACAGCAATAACTCGAAACTTTTTACGAGATTGATCGAACGAATCGATAGAAGTGATTCCCTTGCAAACTTCTCGTGCACTTTATCCGAGTACGGTGCTCGAGAGAGTCTTCTGCGCTCGTCAGAGTTACGTCAACGACGGCAATCGTAACGCAAAGCTTCCTCGTATTGCGTAAAATTAGGAGTGTCGCATAGGAATCAACAAAGTTTCCAGGGAACAACTTGTTAGAGAAACTGTACGAAATTTAATTAGTCAGTTATTTCGCGAGAACGTAGTTTCCAAGCACTTTTTTTATTTCAACCGAAGACTCGAACTTTTCGAAAACGTTCACTTTACTTGTGCCTTTTTATCTCGTTAAACATCTCTACTCGAAACCGAGAATTAACATTACACATTCTGACTTTAAACACTCTAGAGGCTAGAGAACACTGGAAATAAATCAAGCGATTCATTCATAAAAATGCTGCCTACATAGATTGTGATTGTTGTTACGTTGCCAAGCTCGCCTTTCTAATTATATAAGTAAATTTCAGAAAGTCTTATTCGTACCTTTCCTCAAAAATTAGCATAATAATTTCGCTGACGTAATAATGACGAGTTAAGAGTTATTTTAAAAATCGACAACTTCGGATAACGCTATGAAGAATTTCAAAAACAAACGAGACGAACAGTCTCGTTTCGAATGAAATAGTCTGAAGCGACGGAGAAGGGTTGATGGAAGTAGTTCTGCGAGAAACTATTTTGCGCATAAATTGCGAGCAGGGTAAACTCTGTCGAGATGGATGGTATCGTAGAGGATTTAGGCATTTATGGTCGCGTCGGCTCGGTAAAAAGTGCGACATGCGACGGGAACGCATCGAATCGCGGCAGAAGGGAATAAATAGATGCGGATCGAAGAACAGGGCGCAACAAGGTGATGCGGTGGTTGTGTGACGGTGTGGGGGTGTGTGCGTGGTTGAAAGATCAGACGTCTCGAGGTAAAAACCTTTGCTTCTCTCCGCAGGATCCTACGAGAACACGAGAGAGTTCGTAATGCACTTCGATCCCTTGAGTCAATTTCGTCGAGGCCGTGGTCAGCAGAGAGGAATCGCGTGTACCTGCTGCAGCAACGTCTCGCCGAGGAAGACCGAGATGCATTTCCGGTTGCCTCGGAAATCGACATCGAGAGTTACGTTCTCTGCACCGCCGCCGCCGCGAAGAAGCATTGCGTCGACGAGACCAATATCTGGCTCGTGAAAATCTTTCGACTGCTCTTCCTGCTCGTGGCTTCGGCTGTCCTCCTCTACTCGCTCTTCTTCTGCTACAGACACCACTCGTTCGTCAGGGACTACAAAGTTTGACGAATTTTCTGTCGTTTGACGAATTTTCCGTCGTTTGACGAATTTCGTCGTCCCTAATGCTCGGTGAATCGCGAGAGAGTATTCGGACGCTGTGAAATCAAATATGTCACGCTTAACAAGTTCGCTTCCAGAATGATCTTCGTTCCTCGGCTTCGATGTTCAAATATTTTATCAAATGTTTCTCCTTTGTGAAATATTGAAACAATTTATTAGGAGATAGTCACGAATCTCTGAATATTGTACTATTCCCTATGACTTCCTACGACGAAGGGGATCAAATAATTCCGACTATCTTTTAGATATTTACGAGATTGTGATCTCCAATTTTTCCTCACATCAGAAGCGATTCGTACAACATTTTTAGAGGAATTCGCAGATTTGTTTAGATGTTCGTACAACATTGTGCTTGTGAAGTATTATATAAAACGTGTAACGAGTTAAAGGAAGACCTAGAATCGATCTTGTTTTTCACGATGAAGTAAACAAGTAGTTATATTTGACATTTAATAGTGTTTAATCCCAGGCAAAAGAAACGCGTTGAAGAAGTGAGAAGAATCATTTGCGATGTTGGTTATGGTAATTGTGCCGTTACGAACGCACGATCGCATACATTCTTGAGGATACGACCAACAGTATTGTTAGATATTGTTCTAAATATTTATATTTCGTGCACTGTCATATTCTTGTAATAGAAAATCGTTCAAGAGCATACGATTATATTTCGTTTGAAACGTTGACAACCAATCGATGTAATTCAGATGCGCGGTCTATTTGTTACACAACTCGGTAGAAATATTCACGGAACGCCGAAGTTCAAGTCGTTGGCCTTTTGGTGACTTCGCCAAGGAGAAAGTCAGGAGTAGCAGACTGGAAGACTGACGCGGCACAAGAGAGAAGAGGTCACGCTCGAGGCGGAAGGCACGTCAAGATTGCGCAACAGTTATCTTCTGGCTGCTGAAGTATGCGATCTAACCTGGTGCGAGCGAGAACGATGGGGTCGCGGCTTGAGTGGTCAATATTTTCTGCCTCGTCGTAAATGTCTGCATGAAATGTGTGGCTCGCTTCTTCAAACGTTTTCATATGTCGTTTACAACGTCTGCTGGAGCGTATTCTAGAGTAATCGTTTAGCTCGTAAAGAAAAGTGCACGCGCATCAATACCTGAAGTCCTCCTAATGCGATCTTTGAATAATTAATAAAAGAAGAAACCCATCGATCTAAAACTTTGTGAGCTCGTTCACACGAGTTTTAAGAATACATAGTAACTTTTACAAGCAATAATATCCAATTAATTAAGAATGATAGCAAAGAAAACATCTTAATAAAAATTCTACAACGCTCCCGCAGCTTTTCTCGATTTGTTTTACGGTACCCCATTAAATACTACAAGAACGGCCCCCGGGACAATTAAATCGTGGAGTGCCCAATTAAAGTTACAATTAAGAGCAAAGGTCTGACCCGTTCAGCGACGAGGATCGAAGACTAACACGCGTACAGACGCAGTGTAAGATGTAGAATATTTTATGCAACTATTTTCGAAGGTAAAGAAAAACTTGGAAAAGTCGAAGGACGCTATTGTGTACGCACGGTCGATAAAAGAGAGATTCCCCGAACGAATCCGTTCGGATTCAGAAAGCGTCCTTCCAGCGAATCCGAGGCGATAAAAAAGCTCTCTCTCCGGACGCGACTTAACTCGCTAAAACGCGAAGTAATTTCCCTCGAAGGAAGTTCGGCTCTTGTAAAAAGGAGACATCATTTACGAACGGAAGTCCGATCTTTGTTCTTTCCCTTCTGCTCCTCTTCGCGGGCACGAATGTAACCGTACAATAACGCCAAGCCACGTCGCGCCGGGCCGAGTCGGGTCGGGTCGGATCGTGCCGAACTGGTTAATTTGAATGCTGCCCTCGGTGAACGGGTCAACGGTATTTCCCGAATTGTTCGTCGAATAATTGGAGTAGAGCTTTTCCATCGAGCGAAAAAGAATCTCTCCATTTTACCCTCTATCAATTATGCATGTTAATAAGGATATTCCAGCGCTGATTCAAGCAGAAAACCGGGATGACTGATGGAAACCGACCGTTTACTTTTTGTAAATGTCAGTGAATTTTTTATGGAGTACCTTTGCAGACAAAAATGACCAAAAAATGAAGGGAAAATACAGAATGTTGATACACCGATTCTTCAGATCGCGGACCGCAGTTGAGCCTTAACGGATCAAATATCTTTGCGTCTGAAGGCAGGGCCGACTAGACAGCCTTATCGTTTAGAAACGTTTTCGCAGTCGGTACGCTGCAAGCTCGTCTCTCGTTCACGTCTCAGTGAAAACAGACTTTTCTAAAATAACAATTTTCTAGGCTGCTGGCCCGGAAGCTGGGCTTAATGCTTCCGGTTCGGTATTCGTCGAGAAGGAGCAGCTCTCGCGACATTTCGAAACGGCGGAACTGCGTTATTAAGGACTCGGGAACGGTTTGCCGTAACGAGCGGACGGATGTTTACGGGAGACGTAAAATTGCAAAAGAATCTCTGGCCGCGTTCCTCGTTCCTCGTCGAGGAGAAGCATTTCCGTTTCAGCGTTCATAGAAGTGGACGACGCGCGCGGCTTGTTTTAATTTCAAGTGTCCATCCGTGTCGGCGCGAGTGGCCGGGGCCAGTTTAATCTCCGTTTACGACGACGCCCGTTTTCCCCACCCCTCCTCTTCCTCCTCCTGGTTTTAATGTTATTCATCGTTTTTAGTCCCCGGTCGACGGAGGGCGAATTCGAAATTCCGTTTTCCCGCCCCGGCCCGGGAGAGTCAACCAATAAAGCTGGCCAACCGATACACGCTCGTAAAACTCGTGTCCGCGGACGTAAATTGCCGTCGTAATTCGCGCCGTTCTCAAACACAAACCCGTAGACAACGTTTTTACGGAGAAAGCTCTGATTATTACTGCTCGAATTAATTCCGAACACCTTGCGGGCTAATTACTGCGCCACAGCGTAGTCGATGGAAAAGAAATTATAACTCTCAACCCTTTCGCTACGGATGATAGTACAGAATCAGATTTGATACACACCATGTGATGTGTATGGCAGTCAACGTGGCAATCATGGACATATAGAGATAGACTGCGCCGTCTTACGGGCGAATTGAAGCACACAATGGCGCCGGGGTGTATAGCGTTCCCTTTCTAATTGTCATGAATTAGAAAGAGAACGCTATACACCCCGGCTAATGCTCTCTCTCTCACTCTTTCTAACCCGCGCCGCCATTGTGTGCTTCAGCGCTGTGTACAGGCGGCGCAGTCTATCTCTGTGTATGGTGGCAATGGTTGCACAATTTTTCACATTACACAAGTGAAATTTCTTGCAATCATCGCAGACAAGTTTGCAAGACTTCTGCGGTTCGGTTCTACAATGTCAAGTGAGCGTGTATAAGCGCCTGTGGTGTCAGTGGAACGAACTAAATCAAAGGCCTCTTTGAGGCGCCTTTGGGTGCCATCAGTATCGAAAAGGTTAAAGTCAAATTACATATCTGAATTGACTGCTAAATAAAACAATATCTCTCCACTAAATAGCGGCATAAATAGAATTAAATACATCCTAAGCGCCGCCATTATCTCATGGGGATATTGTTTTCACTCG
Source organism: Lasioglossum villosulum (assembly GCA_963971365.1). Taxonomy (NCBI): domain Eukaryota; kingdom Metazoa; phylum Arthropoda; class Insecta; order Hymenoptera; family Halictidae; genus Lasioglossum; species Lasioglossum villosulum. The sequence goes on from OZ020497.1 coordinate 7,992,896, forward strand.
ATCATAACAATAGAAATGAAAATACAGTAATTTCTGAATCGTAGTCCCAACACCCGTGTTTTGAACGGACTACGATGAAGTAGGGTGGCTATTTTTTGATTTATGACTGCGTCTACCCTACCGCGCCGAGACTTCAAACGACAAGCCGGACGTAGAGAAGGACAGAATGAAATAGTCCCCGTCGCCGGCACAGTTTAAAGGCCCGTGCGTCATCACAATAAAACACCAAGACCTTAACATCTTTATTTTCGATGATATCATTATGGAACTTTCACCAACATACTCGTGGCATTTTTCTGATTAAAATCATACCAAACACGATATAATTTGGCCAATATTTAGTGGTTTAATCGACGATGAAAGTTTCGAACGCAACGAAGAAGAGCGTATTGGAAAGAAAGAGACGCGAACAGTAGCCGCCGCCGGCATAGATCAAACACGCTGTCCTTCTTGTAAGTAAAACTTTCATCGTCGATTAAACCACTAAATATTGGCCAAATTATATCGTGTTTGGTATGATTTTAATCAGAAAAATGCCAGGAATAAGCCAGTAAAATCTCATAAAAAAATAATGAAAATTAAGTAGTTTGAAAATTCGATTCACTCGAGTCAATGTAGTGGTGTTCACACCGATATACCCGAGCCGGTAGGCACTGGACTACGATTGAAGAGGCGACCGAGGACTACGATTCAGAAATTACTGTACAAATTTACCTGCATGGACAAAGGCAATTAGGGTAAGACATCCTGCAAGCGACACGAAGCGTAACTGTCCGCAGATTGCAGTGTTGGCATTGATGTGTCGCGCATAATGTTTAAAGAATCCACCGGCATTCTATCGAATGTGTAAATATGGCTGCAGCCGGGGCGAAGCGTGTAGCAAATATTCGTGAGAATCGGGCAAGGCGCCTATACACGGGGCCAGAATGGTATTCTGGTGAAAGTTTTCTCGAAGAGCATCTACTTGCTTTCGCGCGCCCAGCCAACGAACACATATCTCTCGCATGTTTCCCCGTTTACGTAACGCGGCTGCACCGAGCCGCGCTTATCGAGCTCGCCGCACCGATCCACCGGCGCAGCGAGCAAAAATACCAAACGAACACAACCCTCAGCTTCCCTTCGCCAAACCTTGCCTCGCCCAGCGTCGTAACTTTGTAAATGACTGCAGGGTCCTTCTGACGGAAATATCAACGGTTTCGCGAAACCTCTCCAAATTTCTGTGAAGTTCGCCGTCTTACGAGATTAACCTTTTTAGCACCGCTCGAGCCGAGATGCATCGAATAGACATGAAATCTGACGCAATTTCCCACGTGACTCTATGGCGTCCCTTTCACTGTTGCGCTCGTAATGCTAAACTTTGCGAATTCGTAGCAAGTTAATTGGACTCGAACGAGTCAATATATGTATTATATGTATACGAAGTATTTCATCTAACTTGACCACCTTAAATACGTCGCTTATTTTGTATCATAGAAAAAATGTCAGGGGAAGAAAATATTCTGATCGAAAGCACTAGTACGGTGATTGGCCGAATTTTTTTCTCAAGGTTATTTTTTCGAGATTTCAAGGTCACCGATGTATTTTAAATAGAATAGTATATTAATAGAATTCTTTAAGGTTGGATGATAGATAATAAAAAACTGAATTTAGCGGATACCACCTTTTTGACCCTGATCTTCGAAAATTGACATTCCTTTCCGTGGTAAGACCACCTACATATCTCTTTAGGTCATATGCGTAATAACATGACCTTGAAATGACTTTGATATTCGGTTGCTAGGTGCAACGAGATGAGTAATTTCAAGGTCATTCTATTATACATATCTCCATGTATTTTTTCATCAGTTACACGATGCAATTAAAAAAAATATAGTTATGTTCCAAAAACACCGATGACCTTGATAACTTTGAAAAAATGACATTAGGAAAAAAATATTCTTGTCATATATTGGTCCATGGATAACATGCACATTACGTAACAAATATTTGATGCATGACAATGACCTGAACAGATATTTAGATGGCCTTACCATGGAAAGGAACGCCACATAAAAAAAATATTTTTCGAATTTTTTGATTGCAATATATAGCCAATCGAAAACTGATCAACTTTTGTTGAAAATATTTTTTGTCAGAGTATCGCAGATACTGCATATGTATAAATCACGGGTACTCAATACAATCAGTACAATCAATACTCGCTACAAGATTCAATTACCAAGTGAAACATTTCGAAATTTCTCCTCGACGTTCAGCCACCTCGCAATGACCTAATCGCGGCGTAAACTCGGGACAAACGTTCAAGTTCCGAGCGACCCTATCAAAGCCCACGAGGATTGGAGTATGTCGCGTGGCCGAGGAAAAATTTGTCGCGAGTAAACAGAACGCGCATAGTTTCAGAATGACCGCGATAAACGGACGCGTGTTTTGAAATATGTCCAAGCAGAATGGAGCGATTATAAAGCTCAGAAAAATGATAAGGACCCGCTAATCTGCTATGCTAATCGCCGGGGCGGCTACCGCCGAGAAAGTAAAAAGCGCCTTCGCAATTTACATCGCAAATTCGAAAATCTCGCCAACGTTTCGCTTTGTAGCCGTGGAAACGTTGAATATTAACCGATTAACGCAAACGCGATGTAAAAAGAAAAAGAATGATTACTCGACAAAATGCTGAGTAAAAATAAACTTGTAAAAAATTAAATTGTCTAACAATAGAAACAATGATCTTTTGCAGAAATTACAGCGCCAACCGAATTTCCCGCCTCAGATAATTTCTTTTACAATTGTTGAATTTAGAAAATCTCTTAAATTAAATACTGTATAATAAAAATAGCAAAATTCTAAATAAACTCTTGCCATTTTTATAGGTTTACAGTTAACATGAAATATTAGCTAACACAACCGAGTATTTCTCTTTCAAAAACAGTCCGAAATTCTTCTTAGCTAATCTTGTATTTCTGCGTACGAGAGTTTCCAGAACTCAGCTAATTGGTTCCGGCTGGCGCGAGACGTTCTCAGCAAGGATCGAGTGGCCAAGGTTGCTCCTGTCAGTTAATAATATCACAGGGAGGGTAAACGGCGTGCATTAATCGCGGAAGACGACAGTCGTTAATATTCTCGTCAAGCTAACGAAGAAACAATAGCTCGGCCGTTTCGCCTGGCCCGGTTTTCCTCTCATCGAAAAGTTGGTTCGCGTGACTGCACGGCAGCACGGTACCCGCGGATCCAAGTTATGCTTTTAAAATCCTGTTACCGGTTGCGAGCGCGAAATTTAACAAAGAAACTTACGGATTAGTTTCGCGAGATATAATTGGAGGTGCTGGCTGGAACTGTGCCCCCGTAATAATAATTGGGGAACGTCGGTTCCGAGGAACTTCGTTTTGCGAGAACTGACTGGCTCGTTGCCTGCCGACCTAAGGCTGCGGTTATTCGTTTGATATTTGATCGCTCGCGACATTATTTTCAGCTGGTGCGTAAAATCCCACCGAAATTAAGATTTTTACAATAACAGAACCTGTTCTTTATTCTTTTTATTTGTACATTTCATCGTTGTAAAATGTAAGTTTCAATCTTCAAATTCATGGTAGATTGAATCACGAAGAAGATTTTCCAAACTTTTCAGAAACATTTCAATTCAGACCAGTTTCGAGGAAAAGCGGGTCTTCAGTTTCCACCCGGTGTATCGTGCAAAAAGATCTTCGAGGAATCTTCGATCTTTGAAAAGAATTCAGGTTTATTGTCATATGGTCATTTTTTTACGAAATTATAAGAATTTGAACGAAGGCAGTTTAATCGTAACAAAGCGATTCAAATATGGCGCGTATAACGCAACCGAACGCAACGTGACTTGCATGCATCTTCAGAAATTTAAACGCGCCGCGACACGGTAATGAAAGTGTTGATTTCGAGTTTGTACTGTTTTTCCTGTGGTGTTCGAGACAAGTCCGTAAACCCGTACGTGTCGTGTGTGGTTGCACTGTTAACTTACCAGGAACAAGAGGAAAATGATGAGGGGATGGAAGCGAACAGAAGAAACGGTAGAACGAAAAGGAGAGATTAAAAGATACGAGATCAACCGGGAGAGGGAAGGAAACGAGGAAACGGCATGAAAGAGACGCGGGTGAAAGTACGTATTCAATTTCATTGCAATGGGAATGAATGAGATGTATATATTTACGTATACGAATTGCCTCTTCGGGAAAGTGGCTTACGTTGGCCCGGCCCGGCGCGACGGAACGCCGCGTTCCGGTAAAGGAACATCAAAGGGGCTTCTGTAAATCCATTCAGCCCGCTTTATTTCCATAGAAATATTTTAGCGAACGTTAAGTATGCACGTCCGTTTCTTGAATCACACGCCTATTCCACTCCTGTCGAAAACCGTTGACTTACTTACGGCTATTGCAACTGAACGGTCAAATTAGTCAATGTCCCTACCAAACCGTCATGGCAAAGCAGTTCAATGTATCCGCCATCTTGATCAACGCAAGTGAATTTAGGTAGTGACATGCTCGATATCTACTTTTGTCATTATTAACGGAATAATTTCTTTCCTCGATTAATACATTTTATTTTGCTTTTCAGATTATTCAATTCAGAATGTTACAGTGAATCGCTTATGTAGGAGTGCACGAGTTGCGTGTGTGTTAAACTGTGAGTATGTGCGAAGTGAATTGCATGTGTGTAATCGCGGTATAGCGACCGCAACACGTCGTAAATAAAAGTATTTAACAAATAGTTGACGTTAGAATATTCGAGAGCATTCGAGGGAAAAACTATAAAGGGAGCGAAATACGATAACGAAATACAAACGCAAATTATGATTTAAGAGTTTCGTGTAGTTTTATGTTTATTGTCCGAAATAATTGTTCAAAGTCGCGTGATTCCTCTAAATTAATAAATTGTTTAATAATTGTTCAAATATCTTTACTCTTACACATGTGATGCATAGAACAGTGACTATGTTAAGAGGTATGCTTCTGATATAAGATACTTTTTAAATCCTCTTACAATGTGCAAATCTCAACCTTTGATGGTACATCATTAAATAATCACGCACTGAATACAGTGGGTTAAAAAAGTATTGGCACAATTAGTACACTAGAACAATTAGTTTGCTGCAGGATGTGAAAAAAATTTTGTCAAAAATTGCAATTGATCAGAATTGTAGAAAAAATATTAAAAGTTGCATTTTATAACTTCGTAATGTGGACCTATATTGAAAATTTAAAAACTACGTTTTGTAGATCTGTGTCAGTTATATGTACTAATAAATTTTCATCGATATCGGTTGCTGCGAAAAAACGATAGCTATTGAAAGATGTAAGGATCTGCAGTTATAGGAAGAAAATCGTGAAAATCTGCAAAATATTTAAACGTTTGTAGCTCATTGCAACGTCCACCGATTTTGACGAAATTTTCAGAGTATATTTTAAATTTGCAATATAAGCTCACATAAAAAAGTTGTAAAGTGCATCTTTTAGTATTTTTTCAACAATTCCGATCAATTGCAATTTTTGGTAACATTTCTTTCCACATCCTACAGCAAACTAATTGCTCTAGCTTTTAAAAAAAGTTCAAATCGTATAATACGATATTTAAAAAGTTATCGCCTTTTTAAGGGTGTGCCAATACTTTTTTGACCCACTGTATGTTAGCGCAGTATGTACTTCACTTTTGAAAACGGATAAGTAGTTGGTAATTTTGCTTTGTGGAAGTCGTTGGGTCCACAGTGTTAACGGAGCTTCTTTTTTATCAACGACTATGGTACCGATGGGACACGACACTGCGTTACAACACATGTCTGATCGGGGCAAGACAGTTTTGTCGCAGCGTGCTTGCCAAACCGATTTCGCCAGCTCCGCGGAGGCGTCTATCTTCCCTGGAAGCGAACTTCGATATAAGCTGGCTGCCGTTCGCCGTACGTTCCCAGCTTTTTATTTGTTTACGAAGATTGAATCCTTCGACACACTTTGCCGCGCCGCGACAGGAATTTCGCGTTCTCCCTCGACGCGTCCGCGCTCTCTTGTCACGCGCGAATTCACTTTCGCGGGAATGCTGTTCGCTGACAAAGTTCACGGCGGTTCGATCGACAGTATCTGATAGCACCATCACAATGATTTAATCCTGAGGCTCAGAAATCTTTGAAGCCGCCTAGTCCGTTCCTTTCAAAATCGAAGTTGGACATTATTACACAACGGATTTTATACATTTACGACAACAATGACTAGTTATGATTTAAAATAGTATACATATCATGTACAAGAATTAGAAAGAAAATCAATTTCTATTTCACTGTTGTTCGTTGTAATTCAGATAAAAAATGTTCATTTTGCATAAAGACTGTCTAGACATTATCGTTCCAAAAATTTAGAATAAATACTAGTCCCAAGTCACGAGTTAATAAATTCTTTTACATCGAATATTTTATTCAATGAATTTATTTATTAATCGTAGCCCATTAGCTTAGCTATTTGAATATTCGATTCATTATTTATTTGGATAGTCAGTTCGAATAATTTATTCATTGTCTCTTTGAATAGTCCATTCCAATTGCAAATGATTTGGAATGCATTTCATATTACACTGATAAATGCGGTAACGCAAGAATTAGAGAAAGTACAATTTTATTTAATTACTGTTCCCCAGTCACTAGGAAAATATCTATTTTTCATGAACCTCCACAGTAGTAAATTGTACACATTTTATCGCAAAACTTCGCTTCGCTTAGGAATAATGAAAGCTTGACATAGTATTTGGAATTATTCCAGAGAGTTGCGGTTTCCGTCGTTCGCGCAGGTCGGGAATACATACTTGCATCGCTCTCTAATTAACTTCTGTAAATATGCTTATCCTTCCACGCACTTGCTTTGTGATTTCAAACGTGAACGTACACACCAACGATCAGGAATTGAAAGCACGGTTGCGTCGAGCTAAAATAAATAACGATTTTCTCCGACGTTTGTAATTTTAATATCTTATGCATCAATTTTGTGCACGATTCAGTAAGCACATTCGTAAAATACAAGGGAATCTGCATATTAAAGATTAATCCTGTTGTCACTCTATGTTTACCATGGAGAATTTACTCCCACTTTTGTAAAACAAAGTAGTAAGCCAGCATAGACAGAACAGAGTTCAGTATAAATAAATTAGTCAAATAAAAAAATGTTTCTTACAACTACCAGTTAAAAGCTTCCAAATGGTACACGCAACTGGCTCACACTGTACAGTATGTTGTCTACAAAGTATAATACACTGGGGACTGAAGATGTTTCCAGAATCCAATATCGTTTGATATAAATCCGTAAGAAGATCGAGATTTAAAAAGCTCAAAGGGTTAAATACAGTTATCGGCTGGCAAGAGAAGCGTGTTCTGTGTAAAGGGTGAATTTGAATGCAAAGAAACCGTTCTTGGTAGCGAAGAGAAACCTCGATACAAACTTCGGGGAGTCCCCGAGTGCCGGGTGAATTATTGGCGACGCGATTGTTCTCCCGATTCGTTCCGAATCCATTTGCTTTCTCGGTAGAAAAGGGGAACGATTACCAAACACCGAATTGGTTGGATGTTCCATTGTAATTGGTAGATTAATCGTGTCAGTGACGATTCTATTTCTCTGGGAGCAGCGGAAAAGGAAACAAAGTGGTTCAGCGTGTCGGGGGATCGCGTGGAATGAAGATCGCAAATAATAGAGACACGTAGCTTTTCTTCCATGCAATTAATAGTGGCGCTCTACGGTAGCAACAGCAGCAACGAGTAGCAATAGCTACTCTAGTGGTAGTAATGGTAACGCAGCAGCCCGTCCAAAGCGGACTGGATTGTTCTCCGCCGAGATACCGAAACAAAACGAACCAGCCAATGCAAAAGGCTTGTCGACGAGGCAGCGACAAAAAGGCCGAGTTCTTACTCAAGGAGACCGCCTCGACTCTTGGCAATCCTGATCTACAGGACTTCTCCATTGCGATTCCGAACTGTCGGGGAATAACACAGGCCCTTCCTCGCTCGGTGCGATCTTCCGAGCGTGGCACTCATGCCCGGAGCGTGTAATCTATAAAGGTAAACGGGCGCTGACGGCCGACAAACGTTGATCCAACGTGAATCGATGATAAACGCATCTGGCTACTTTGTAGACTCTGCAAAAATGTAGCACAACCCGAATATTCAAAGGTGCATACATTATTTTGACTCTCTACCGTCGACTTCGGCGAATTTTCTAATCAACAACGTACTGGAGGTACTTGAATGGCCACTCCATTTAAATTTGATGGTATCTCAGTATTTAAGTAGGTACTCACAAATCAGATTCGAGTACAAAAATATATTACAGTACTTGAATGCACATGTCGATAATGTACTTAGGTACTCAGGTGCTCAATCTAGATCCAAATGGCGAGATTATCCTTGAATTTGGATTTTAGTATGGGGATACGCATTCAGAAGAAAATCATGTGATCCTACATGTATCTCCAAGTACCCAGATACCGTTTCAGTTTAGATTTTAATAGACCATACTACATTACTGCCAGTTTAGACTCGACTGAACAACTGTGTCGGTTAAGAAACAATCTCAGGAAGATACTGGTCACTTAATACTGATAAATTGAAGAAACTATTTTGGGGGTCACACTTAAGAGAAACGCCCTATATATTTCGAGTTTTCTGGCTCAGCGAAATTCATTTAGAAACGGGTGTACTGACAGTCTATCTCTTTCGCGAATCTCGTGTTTTTCGCATCGCGAAGAAAACTGGTGTTATCTTACGGCGCGAGTGCAGCAGAACGCGATGGGTTCCTTAAGAACGGCGACGTCTGCGCCGCCACGCCGCGTAATCTTACCGATTAATCTAAGGGATTAATAGCGTGGATCTTATCGGAAGTAACATCAAAGAGCCTGTTAATGTGTTCACCGTGGTACTCTTGTTCCTGTTTGGCTCACGGCTCGCGAAATCGCCCCGAGATCCCCGATACGTTCGCCGAGTCCCGAGATCCCAAGGCAAAAGCGACGTAGAGATAGAGAGAAAGAGAGAGTCGGAGAGTTTCGTGATTTCGTTTAATTAACATCCGCCGCGCCGCACCGGTCTGTGAAGGATGCTGCAAGAGAGAATATTGCCGGTTCTAATGTGCGTTACGATATTCCGCGCGAATTAGCCAGTGGAAATGAAACGCGCAAACACTCGGCCGTATCCGGAAACGCGCTTTGACAGGGTCCCATAAAATTACAGTTACCCCATTCAGCGAAACTCGAGTCTCTACTCCCACCAACAATTTTTTAACGCGCTAGTTGTCCCCGCATTTATGTGTGTCATTGTGCAGATTGAGCATTTATTAGCAGTATACATAAATTCGTCGTCCTCGTATGGACTCGATTGTAAAGTTATTTCAAATTAATATTGTTATTCGATTAATTAATCACTCATAACATAAATCTGTAGAAATTAGTACGGATCATTTTGTAATATATTCCATAATATTTCATTAAAATTTGTTAGATAGTTCGAACATGTACAATTAACGCACGAAACTCTCCCTGTCTGTCTGTCTCTCTCTCCTCTCTCATTTAACTACTGTCAACTACAATTCAGAATCTATTCAGAATGAAGAGCAGGTGAAAAATTCCCCCACGCGCTAGTTGTCCCCGCATTTATGTGGGTCACTGTGCAGATTGAGCATTTACTAGCAGTATACATAAATTCGTAATCCTGGTATGGACTCGATTGTAGAGTTATTTCAGATTTAAAAAATTTGTTATTCGATTAATTAATCACTTATAACATAAATCTGTAGAAATTAGTACGGATCATTTTATAATATATTCCATAATATTTCATTAAAATTTGTTAACTAAACTCTCTCTGTCTGTCTCTCTCCCTCTTCTCTCGCTCCCACTCTCTCTCTCTCTCTCTCTCTCTCTCTCTCTCATTTAAGTACTGTTAACTACAATTCAGAATCTAATCAGAATGAAGAGCAGGTGAAAAATTCCCCCACGCGCTAGTTGTCCCCGCATTTATGTGTGTCACTGTGCAGATTGAGCATTTATTAGCAGTATACATAAATTCGTAATCTTGGTATGGACTCGATTGTAGAGTTATTTCAAATTTAAAAAATTTGTTATTCGATTAATTAATCACTTATAACATAAATCTGTAGAATTTAATACGGATCATTTTATAATATATTCCATAATATTTCATTAAAATTTGTTAGCTAAATTTGTTATCTAAACTCTCCCTGTCTGTCTCTCTCCCTCTTCTCTCGCTCCCACTCTCTCTCTCTCATTTAAGTACTGTTAACTGCAATTCAGAATCTATTCAGAATGAAGAGCAGGTGAAAAATTCCCCCACGCGCCTCATTTTACGTAAGCTTCGCGGTGTACTCTGTATAATATAGCAACCCGGGAAACGAAGATAGACATAATGAAGAAATGCTGCGCAAAAAGGAAGGAGCAAGAAAGCAGAACATGATTCCCCGTGCGGAAGGGGAAGAAGACAAAGCGGGCGAAAAGGGCGCATGAATACGAATGGGGCAGCCGACGCGACACTACGCGACGGGGTGCAACGAAAAACCAATGGGCTTTTGCGGCCGCGCATGCCTTGCTTTCGCTACTAAGCCAAGCTGTCGTCGATCGGCACGCGTTTGCTCTCATATTTTTCCAACTTGCTAACTTCTAGCAGATTGAACAATTTCTGAAGATTCACACATTCTTCCGTGGAGATGTATTCCGCTGCTTGAATCATTTAATTAATTTACGAAATGTTACGAATAAGATCCTACTGATGAGTTAATGTAGTACTTGTTCTTAACCTGTTCAACAGAATTTGGACTCTTCTAGACAGTAAGACGACTAGATCTTCCGAGAAGATATTCCTCACTTCGTGTAGGTACACATACTTTGGTATGTTTGTTCTGTAGCCATCCTTGTTACCATTTATCTAGTATTTTACTTGCAGTTTGTTTCTTGACGTTTCCTTCTGGGTACTTCAACACAAGTCCCTAAACTTCGTCTTCTACACAGTTTATCTAAAGTTGTGTCTCTATTGTCGGAACTCTCCGCTTAGTGTTACATTCCAGTCGCTCGTATTAATTGTTTCTTTATGCTCCTTTTATTTGCGTCTGAATTAACGAAACAAAATTTAGAGTTTCTCAACTTCTCTTGCCACGCAATTCATGTAAAATCACTCGTTCAGAGATACTTCTGGATGTCTTCAACGATTTATTTCTTTATTTTCTTGTTGTTTCCTGCTTCAGTGAAACTAGAATCATCGTACACTCGATCATGACGGAAAATATCAGAGAAATGCATGTGTAACGTGCCTGGACCGTCGTTCAGCGGACTCATTGACAGTCGCGTCGCATCTCGAGGTTTATGACACGTCGATTGCTATTGGCCGAGAGCCAAAAGCCCAGATGCGCACGTGTTTGCCGAAAACGTGCAGTAATGAATGAACTTCCAGTGGCGTGACTCCAACGTTAATTAGACGACAGCTTTGAATGCCGCTGATACCACTAATCTCGTAAAAACGATTAAAAAATGTATTTTAAAGATGAAATTTTCTTCGTGCATGAAAAATTCATCATGAATTTTCTTCGTGATTCCTCGAAGGGTAAGTAAAACAACTGAAGACGTTTACGCGTGGATACGTGGAGTAGCAGATGATTTGACAGGGAACTTTGTGGTCGTGGTTATGGTCCCTGGGCAAGGTGGTTGCGATGAGAAAGCGGACCGGGACAGGCATTGTTGCGACGAGAGCAAGAGAGGGACAACGTGCATGCGAAGGCACTAAACCAGCTGAAGGTTCAAACGAATGACAGGGTAATGCAACCACCACTCTCGACTGAAGGAGCGAGAGGGTGGCGCATAACTTATAGTTGGCATTGTGAAAGACCCTCGAGCAAAGTTGCGCGAATCCGAGGAGAGAGTAGTGTATGTAGGCACCAGGCACTAGACGCTAGGCTGCAGACTCCTCGAGCGAAGCTAAGCATCGTTTCCCATAGGGTCTGGGTGTAGGCGTGGGTGCGGACGCGTCAGTTAATTTACACCCTCCTTGCGTAAAGCTTTTTTGCTCGTCTCTCCCGCTTCATCCTTCAACGCCGAGAACATTAGCGAGTTCCTTCAGATTTCTGATTGAGCATCAGAACAATCAAAACAGTCTTCTTTCCTTCACGATTGTCCAGCTGAACCACGTTGCGAACAAATGTAAACTTCTGACCGAATTAAAACATTCATTCGACGGCAAAGAACCTCCGAGACCGATATACAGGGTGTCCCAAAATAAGTGTAACTCCCGGAAATGTTCCTTGGGTCATTTGAGGCGACATTTTCCTTCACAAAAATGGTGCCCGCGGCTTTGTTTAGGAGTTATTTATCGGAGTCCGTACTCGGCGACAGGTCCCGCTTAACGTGGTGTCGCTATTGGCCGAACCAAAATCAATCCGCTGTAGCCGCGCTCTGATTGGTCCGTGTTTTTCGTTAATAACTCCTAAACAAAGCCGCGGACGCTATTTTTGTAAAGGAAAGTGTCGCTTCAAATGATCCAAGGAACTTATGTAGGGTCCTAAATTTTTTTCTTGCAAGAGTACATTATTTTAGTTCTTGATCATGTTAGGGCCTCCTCAAGGGGCAGGGCCAACCCTGATGATCAGGGTACTGTTGAGTGACTTCGTGGAAGATAGTTTGAAAGATAATGGGGTTAGTGAGATCTTTCTGAAAATCACATAAGGATGAGTTTTTTACTACTGTCTGCGCAACTTTGTTACAGGACACCGTGATGATCCGGGATTTTTTGAATGTGCTTTGGAGATAATACACGCGATATGAAAGGTTCTCGAAGTCTTGTTTAATCGAGCACTGTGCCGCTTCCTTCGTTTCCGGGTGAGCAGTTTGCCTCGCAACGTCTCGCACGATAACACCGGGATTATCGTTTAGACGATTAGGGACGGACCTGTATTCGCGCTCGTTTTATAGTTACGCGGAAAGTTTGCGGACGCTAAACTGTAACGAGGTACTCGCCGCGGTCGCCGACAACCCTGCGAGGAGATTCAACCGTCGGACGATCCTCTCCTGCCTTCGATAAGACGTCCTCATCGAGCGCTGGTTGTGTCCATCGCTGTGCTGGAGAGACAGCGGTTTTACGGCGAGTAAACTGACGAGGGAACGTAACAGACCTAGGGACATCGATCATGACGAAGTTTATGCGAGCTGATAGGTCTGAGAAAAATATTTGCCCCATGTTTCATTCCGATTGGTAATACAATCCTCACAGTTGAGAACGAAAACTGTATCTTGAACATCTCCAAAAATGAAGTGTGTACAACGGTGCAACGAATTTGTTGTTACAGTTCCTTATTTAACGCTCGTTCTTTTTAAATTAGAACATAACAACGTGTTATAATTTTGCTACTTCTCAGCAAAAATGTTGAAGGAGTTCTAAGAGGAATTGAATGTGGGTACCCCGTGATTGACGTAAGGGCTAATGGTCCCCCGAAATTGTTAACACGTTGATTATATTTTCTTCCGAGTAGGTACTATGTAATTCCCGTTCAATTTCCCGAAAACTCGGTTTCGCGTCGTCGACAAGTTCTTGCCACGCAAAACGTGTGTACATTATACTGGTTCAGCAGCTTAGAGTCGCGGCGTAAAGTTTCGGTTGCGTCTGCAGTCGTGCCGTACCGAAAATATTTGGTGGCGGAGAGTCGTTAATTATACCCGCGAAATCAAAGTTTATTTAATTGTATTAATTATGCAACAAACGTTACGAAATGCAGGTGTGCTGGTCACATCGCGTCGCGTCGGCAGCATTGCTCCCGGAGATTATCCGAAATCTGAGCAGCAGCAGCAGTAACTAGCAGCAGCACGCCCAACCGCTACTTCGCAAGTTGAACCGTAGCCGAGTTCTGTTTATTCGGCCAAGATCGTCTGCCTAACGCTGAGCACACCCGAACTCGCAGTCGCGGTGTAAGAAAGTTTAGCGAACCGAGCGAATTATTACCCATGGCTTCACTAGGTTTCGCCAAGCTCCAAGATTCATTCGAGCGTTTTGCCCCGGTAACCTCCGCGAAAAACTGCGTGTCTTCAAAAATACGCCTGCAAAAGTAGTCAATTAAACGGGATTATAGATCACTTCACTTTTTTATTGCGGACCAATGAAACGGCTGGAATCGCATCAGGTTTGGATCTCCTTCTTCAAGGAACTGTAACTCTAACAATTTTAAGTATTACTTAAGGGCGTAGGGTAATCACGTGACTGATATTTCACATTGTGACCAACCTCCGCGCCGGAAACCAATTTGGCAACAATGATTTTTTTCTTCTTATCAATATCTTTATTGCTATTAATGGATCCGAATGACTTCATGTCCTTTACATTTTTGTTGTTACGAATCTATGCTGATAGTTCACCTGAGTTCACCTGACTAAGCACCATCTCGTCTAAGTAGCTGAACAAAAATTGCTTCTACTCACTCTTCATGAACAGAATCTGGGGAACAATTGAATGCAATCATGCGGGAACAATTCACGTCCTCATACGATCATATTTTGAGCTGAGTTAGGGCTCATTCGAAAGAGGAAGATTACACGCAGTGCGGTCTTCTCGATATTTTCGCGAGAAAAATCTTTTTGTGAACGAAAAATACATTTGTTTCCCCTACTTTGGACACTCATATTACTACATATAAACATAATCTAAAAAAAACATGAGAAGACCGCACTGCATGCAACCTTCTTTTTTCGAATAAGCCCTCACTCAGCTCAAAATATAACGTGAAGTGTTCCCGCATAAACCCCTGTTTTGGCCCAAAATCTAGTTAGATTCTGGTTAGATTCTAGTAACGTCACGTGGGTACCCTACGCCCTGAACTATTGTATGCAAAACCTGTAAGTCATGCGATTTCTTGACAAAAATGTCCAATCTGCCACTTCTACTATCTCTACCATTTATACAAAAAAATGTTTGGGCAGTAAGATATCGTATTTAAAGAGGGGTATAAGGCTATGTAGGTCATCTCAAGGTTATATTTTCCGAGATGTTACGAATGATTTTGTATCTGTGTAAATAACAAAGCGTTTAGGGCCTGTCGATCCTGGTAGATAAACTCCCTAGAACAGAGACGTCGATGAATCGACAGGGTTGCGAGGACAGGCTAGTTAGACAGAAACGAATTTATTCGCGGGTCCTTCGAGGACTAGGAAGGGTGGGAAGGGTACGCACGCGCCAGGGATAACCGCGTTACGAAGGAAGTTAGCATGCTCGCGGCGCGGCGCCGCGCGGTGGAAACTTCGTACATGCGGCGGACATCGTGGAATCACGAGTTACACTCGGCAACTACGAGCACCGCGAGGCGAATAATTATTATTATTGTCTGCCGCATTATCCTTACGGGTCGTCGAGAAGCTGGCTAACGTAACCCAGCTTGTAACGGCCGTTGCCTCCGTTCCCTGCGCGCCGCGTCGCCTGCGTTGAATACGTTGCCTACGTTGCCTCTCTCCACGTTACTACGGTAAGCTGCTTCGCTAATGGAGTCGCCTTCTCCCGGATCACGCGGACGTATTTAAATGTCCCCTTTACTCGTGCAATTAGATGCGCTTTTTATACCCCCTCAAGGAATCCGGCAACGGAGGAATGACCTGGCTGACGTGCACTGCTGCCTGTGAATCCTTCAGAATAGCAACCGTCCAATTTTGTTCACCCTCGTTCCTCCCCTGGTTTTACAACCCGACTATCAACGACGATTTTCCGCGTAACAGGCTCTGAAAATCCACTCGTTTTCACTATAATCTACAGCGTTTTTATGAAACATGTTTTTTCAAATTACGACAGAAACGAGTGGGTGGAATTTAAAATTGTAAAACCGATTTAAACATTGTGTTACATTATTTTCATCGATAGATATCTACCTCGCATCGATTTATTGAAATTCAGGTGGAAAATTGAAATTTTCCATAAATATTCGAGATCTAGTCTTCAGCATACAATCGCACTGACGTATACATTTTTTGTAGCCTTTGCAGACCCTGGAAAGAAAAAGAAGTATTATATTCAAAGAGTGTAAATCATTATGTATGAACGAATAAAGAAGGCTAGATATTCTGGCTACACTTGAAACATAGCGAACGACGCTCGTGCTGAAAGATTTCGAGAAAAGTGAAGGTATACTCGCAGTTATTTTTGCGAACACATTTCTGCAAAAGCGTGAAGCGTCGAGTTTCGAAGCGTTCTTTTTAACCGCGAGGAATTCGATCGAATCTCCAGGCAACGTTCTAGCCCGGGAAATGACGGTTTCTTCTTTGTTTCCTGAGAGTATCGAGCCGAAGTCGGTCGCAGCATCGCATACACGCGCGCGTTTACTCGTCGCGACGATGGAGAGGAAATGTATTCTCTTATTCCGATGCGCTTGGCGAAGTACGCGATTTTACACCTTCCGCCAGCGCGATATGCGAAAGAAATGAAACACGCGGTCGTGTAAAGGACGTATCGACGCCTGAAAGTTTGCCGCTTCGACGGTCTCGCGCGTAGAAAGAACCGCGAACCGTGCCACAGGGAAATAAGAAAGAGCGAAAAAAATATTCCGCCGATGTTTACAGCCGCCATACTATTTACTTGCAAACATTCGGTCGTTTCAATATGAACGCGGTCGCTGCTCGTTAATCGTCGGTCGATCGAAAGACTCCTTTGAACTTTTTGTTTCGACGGTGCACTTTAGAGATCGTTAAAAACGTATATGTACAGAGTGATTCGGTATATGTTAACACTTCATTACTTCCGTTGATTTTAAAATACGAAAAAACTACATAATCCAAAGCTTTTCAGTGTAGCGAGGACTACGATATAACAGTAAGTCCTCCCTCATTTTTTAAATAAAAATATACATATAATCGTCTGTACACTATCCAACGTATTTCGACATTCTCTATAAAGATGTATATCGAAAAATGAATATACTTGCAAATGTCGTCACAAGGTTAGTTAGGTCTTCATGTATTTACGAGCATTTGTTTAATTTGGAACACATCAGAGTTGTTGAACAGAATTCGGATCAAATAAATTCTGTATTTATTATTGCCAGTTACTGATTGTCGAGTCGACAAGTAAGACTTCTCTTACTAGAGCTGGATTTCAATTGCCGTTAGATGTAGGTTGTTTAATAACCGAACCTAATATTAAGGCGTGTGTTTATATGATAGCGTTTATCAACTCTTGTAATCTACGTGTCTAATGGCTTTTTTCTTTTTTGTTAATAATGTTCTTTTTGTTTCGTCTTTTTCTAATGTTCTTGCTTTTGATTTTATTTTGTATTATAATGTAATATGCTTTATGTTCTAATAAATCTCATATGAGATTTTCTCAAATAAAAAAAAAAAAAAAAGTAAGACTTCTGGGGCACGCTGTTTCGGACCAGGGTTTAACGAAGAGAGCAAGAAAAGCTTGGAGAAGGGAGCACACAGAAGACGCAGATATTAATTCAGCCGAATGGTGGAAGGGTTGCAGAGAGGATGGAAGAGTGTGGGCTCGAATTTCTATATGTGTTTGCCCAACTCCGCGACCGTCTCGTTACGCGTTGCGGGCCGCTTGGGTTCGCGCTTTTCGCGCTTGTGTACACACTTACAGGGACCAGTGTTTATGTATCATTTATGCGGTGCACCGGCCGTGGAAAAGCCGTCTTTTCGCGCGGAGACGCGAGCAGAGTGCGCGTGTCCCCTTCAGATAACGTTTGAATTATCAACTAAACCTTCCCCTTGACAACCGTCTCGGAAATCCTGTCTGATATCGATGCCTCTCTACTTTCCCTCCATTTCTGCACAATATGAACGAACAACTCCATTTTCGGTGAAAAATATCGACCTTCTGCAATTCGTCTCGAACGAATTATTTTTATAACCACGAATTTTACAAAAAATATCGGTGAATGAAATTTCAGAAAGGTTAAATGAATTTAAGAACATGTTATTTTCAACTTGAGAAATTTCTATTTGATTCCTGTGTCTTGCAAATCCGCAGTTACTGGTACGAGTGGTAAACAATATTTTAGTTGACGGTGTAGCAATTTTTAGTGCCATTCGAGTTCTAAGGTTTAGAAGATTAAAGAAAATCGACTCTAGTCAGGGTGAAAGAAATTTCCCTGGCATGGAAGGATTCTCTCCACCTTGTTCCCGAACTTTATTCTCTCGAATAGCTGGCTGGCCGCCCGCTGCGTGTTCCTCGATTACGCGGAAATCGATGTGTCGCGCGGAGAAAACAGAAACCGGATAAGACGTCGTTGCTCCAGAACGAATTATGAATCGAGAAAGCCGGCAATCCGCCGAGGAAATTGAGCTGCAACGCTAGCTCTTGGGCCCATCGATCGAGCCGTCGTTTCTCGATTCCGCTTCCGCAAAATATCCTACTCCCGCAAGCTCTCCGGATCCACGGGCTCTCGAGTCCCTTTGTCGGGTATTCTCGTGTCGGTTATTTGTGCTGTTAGTCGTTTATTCTGTTCGGTTGACTCCCACGCGTACAATAACAGAAATGCACGATCGAAGAAACAACACGGTCCTGAGGGTTTTTCTTAAATCAAGGCCTTACTGTCATTCGTCCTCAAAGTGCCGAACATACATTTTCCAAGTTACTTATAAAGAACGTAAGTGAAGATGTATTCTTTCCTTTGGTGATTGTCGGATTAAAAATATACGACACTTAAATTGTTAAGCAAAATTCAAATGTTATCGGCGCGTTGGTTCGATCAAATAAATACTTTAAATAATTTTTTGTTTCGTTACAGACACAATTTCGTACAATAACAGAACTGCACGATCGAAGAAACAACACGGTCCTCAGGGTTTTTCTTAAATCAAGGCCTTACTGTCATTCGTCCTCAAAGTGCCGAACATACATTTTCCAAGTTACTTATAAAGAACGTAATTGAAAATGTATTCTTTCCTTTGGTGATTGTCGGATTAAAAATATACGACACTTAAATTGTTAAGCAAAATTCAAATGTTATCGGCGCGTTGGTTCGATCAAATAAATACTTTAAACTAGCTGGTTATTGTTGCTCGCTCGCTTCGCGAGCTTCGCAGGTGGGGGTATTGTAGCTCGCTTTGCGATTTCGCTAGAGGGTTAGTGGTACGGATGTTATTTTGTGTGTGACTCTCCACGAGCCACACAAAGAACTTCCCGATTCGTTAGTTGCAGTATATTATTATCATTATTTAGTGTACGTTTTAAGAAGATTATACGTCCTCAGGGAAGTTCAATAGTTTTCTACTTATCAAAATGTTTTCTGTATGGCGTCGCATTAAACCAACATCGTATGTTCGTTGCTCGCATGCTCCCTTAACCATTTTTTTATATTAACTTTCAATTTCATCTCAGTTAATAATTCGTATTGAACTGCTTGTTTTTCTAATAGATTGTAATATAAATGTTTTTGTACTTTCATCGATATTCTTTGAAAATGTATTCTCGGCAGTAGCGATGAATAACTCACTCTTGCATTGGGATAATTTTCGATTATTCTAAGCGGTAACATTAGCATTAGTTGCATAATTAAAAAAGGAAAATAAAAAAAAAATTTTTTTTAAATAAATTTGTTTAAATTATAAAAAAAAATATATGTAATTATTATGTTTGTTTCTTCGGTGGAAAATTTCCGTCCTCTCGTATAATTTGCAATGTTGAATGAACTTCTTTCGAAAAAAACTAAAAAACTACTTGACCAATATGGACCAAAATCTAATCAGCTCTAAGTTACAGCGGGGCACATCGATTGCATCATTCATCATTCTGATCGCATCGTTACTTTTTCAGAAAACGTTAACGAAAAATTTGATAACATAAAAACGGCCATACGCGCGCGCGCGCGCGCACACACACACACACACACACACACACACACACACACACACACACACACGCACGCACACGCACACACGCACACGCACACACACACACCATCTTGATAAAAGTAGTCTAAAATGACTCCAAAGACCATGAAACGTGAAGATCTGCTAAAAAATCGATTCTCGATTTTCGGGGTAATTACAGTAACTTCCCTATGAATCGGGAAGTTAAAAATAGTCTAAAATGACTCCAATGACCATGAAACGTGAAGATCTGCTAAAAAATCGATTTTCGATTTTCGGGGTAAAAAAACATTAATTGCTGTATGCCCCACTAGCAATGCGTACCACTAACCCTCTCGCAAGAGCAGTTCTACCCGCGAGCTCGCGAAGCGAGCGAGCAACAATAACCAGCTAGTTTTTATTTTGCTATTCGTACGTTTTAAGAAGATTATATGTTTTCAGGGAAAGTGATTATAACACTGTATTGGGCATATAGAGTATGCCCAACCACATGACGTATGTAGTCTTTTGAATTTTTCAAAAAAAAAAAAAAAAATTTTTTTTTTAAAAAACTAAAAAACTACTTGACCAAACTTGACCAAAATCTTATCAGCTCTAAGTTGCAGCGGGGCACTTCCAATGCATCATTCATTATTCTGATCGCGTTATTACTTTTTCTGAAAACGTTAACGAAAAATTTGATACCATAGAAACGGACATACGCACACACACACACACACACACACACACACACACACACACATACCGACATTTTGATAAAAATAGTCTAAAATGAATCCAATGACCATGAAACGTGAAGATCTGTTAAAAATTCGATTTTCGATTTTCGGGGTAATTACCATAACTTCCCTATGAATCGGGAAGTTAATAATTTTTTGTTTCGTTACAGACACAATTTCGTTAATCTCTCGAAAATGATCTGAATCTAGATGGAAACGTCGAGATAAAATGTTGTGATAATTTGCAAATAGTGTTTAAAGTATTTATTTGATCGAACCAACGCGCCGATAACATTTGAATTTTGCTCAAAGCTTATTACGATCGCTATACGTTTAACTGTTAATTAAATTGTTGTTCTTACATTGTTGTACTGTTTTCAGGAGTTACTACGCTGGTGGATGGTTCATGGTCGACGATGATCGATGGATGGAAGAGGAAAGTGAAACCGGAAAGCTCGCAGAGGTTGGAGCGCCGGACCCGAAAGCAGGTGTGCAGCGATAAGCGGTTCACGGCTGGTTAGGAGATAATTCACGGCAATCGTACGCTCGTTACGACCGAAACGATGACCGCGGGACACCGATTTTCCAGCAAATACAACGGTAGCTAACCTCCTATAACGAATTGTTTGCCTTGGAGCAGCGGGATCCAAGAGCCGCCGAGCCGTGCCGGTCTTCTTCCTTCCTGTTTGCTCCGAGTCCTCCGCGCGTCCTCAAACCGTGCATTAGTCAAAGTTCCGTGCGCCAAGGCCGATGAAACTGCTCTCCTCGCCGTCGCTTAAATCCAGGGCTACGGAACCGTTTGGGGAAAATTGTGGGCATAAATTATCCCGCACGTACGAGACTAGGTTGTCCAAGATAAACGAGATATTTAAGATGCTTGTTATCGTTAACTTTGATGGCCTGTATCTCGATAACCAATCAATACGCATAATACAAAAATTCAAGCTGCATTCAAATCACGGTTGGCTCTAATAAAAGCCAGAACGTCTGTCCGATAAGCTGGTCCGATTCGACTAATGCATATGTGCAGTAGCATAAACAACGACCGCGTTCCGATTCATCGGTGCATGCACACAGAAAGAAATAATAAATTGAATTTCGACGAGCCCATGAAGAGGACCCACCGGCGTGTATCGCGTCGTAAGGATTGCACGTGCGCATTCCCATTAATTCGATAAGAATTATTCGGGTCGGTATCGCGTCCCGTGCGTGGCGCTCATAAAACGAGATTCCGGCGGCCCGTTGCATTATGCAGCGAAACTTGCCCGGCTTCAGGTGGATAGTTACAGTCGTCGCGTTATCTTTATGTCTCATCTTACGGGATATATTTCCTACACGATGTCTTTGTACCTTATGAATTGTTACCGTCTTCCTTGTATCGAGCATAATTTCGCTCCCAGATAGTTCTCCGTTATTGCTCTAATTGTGTCCCCAAGTGGCTAATTCTCTTTTCTATTGTTCCACCAGTTGCTGTCGCACAATGACAGGTTTCGCTGAAATACTCGTCGAAAGCGAAGAGAAGAAAGTTTTCTTGCATTTTAAAGATTTATACGTGGCATTTCATTCGTCGTGATTTTTCAGTGCAGTAAACTTCAAGAAACTACCATATGAGAAGCTAAATATATTTTACGTCCTTGTAAGTAACATCATTATCATTTTAGTGCAAGAATCAGGAGGCATATTGTATGACAATTACGCGTAGAACTTGAAATGGGACAATCAGTGGCCCAGGATTTAATCTTGGGGAGGGCCCGAGTTGAACAGAATTCTTTGCAAAAGTATCTGTTAATGCTAACCAGGGTTATCATTAAACATTTTCTGCTCCAAGCACGGGATCTGTAGCATTTTCTACTTCTGCTATACAGGGTGTCCCAAAACTAGTGTAGGATCGGAAAATATGAGGTTCCTTGGGTCATTTGAAGCGACTTTTTTCTTTACAAAAATGACGTCCGCGGCTTTGTTTCAGAGTTATTAAGGAAAAACACGAACCAATCAAAGCGCGAGCTAGACATGCGATGGCACGTCCGGCCAATTGACAGTTGGCGCGTCGGGCCCACTGTGCTATCTCGCGTCTAGATCATGCTCTGATTGGTCCGTGTTTTTCGTTAATAACTCCTAAACAAAGCCGCGGACGCCATTTTTGTAAAGGGAAATGTGGCTTCAAATGATCCAAGGAACCACCCATTTTCCGCTCCTACATTAGTTTTGGGACACCCTGTATACATAGCTAATCTGGCCCTGCACATTAAAAGCAACTGTTCTACGGTTTAAATAATTTTCCAATGTTCTATTTACTTTTTCTTGGGGCGGAGGCAAGGCCAATCCCCCTGGATGCGCCACTGGGGACATTCTGTATGTCCGGTTCCTCAATTCCAGAAACATGAATCATCTGGTCTTGTTTTGGGCCCCGAAAAATGCATAATGCGGACCCGGCAGCAATAATCTTTCAATTTCGCGGCGCTTGATAGAGAAAGGACGTAGAAAAAAAGACAATTTCTCGGTGGTGTTAATGCGGATGCTCGTAAACCGAGCGCAACGGAATGCAGTCGTGAGCTGGGGCAACGTGTCGAATGTGGATCGCCACAGCTAGTTAGGAAAATTGGAATAGAACGAACGCGGAATACCGGCAACTATCGGACTCGAGAATAAAGGGGGTGGGGGATACTGTTCCGCGGAATTTCGATAATTAAAGTCGAAATAATGGAACTGTCGGCGCATCGGGTATAATCGATTGGATCCTGAGCAAATATGTAGAGAGTATCCGGTCAAATTAATTCGATTAAACGGTCAATTAACGAAGGATATTCGGATCGATTGAATCACGGCTCGAACGATCGGCGTCTTTCGTTCGATCGCGATGCATAGTGCAATTCGAGAGGTGAACGTCTACGAAAATACGTTTATACCGAAATTATTGGAACAAATTGCAGACAAGACTAGAAGAAATTAGGTACAAAAATTTAAGGATGTCATTATGGTGTTTTCAACTAAACAAGATTTTTAAAGCAAGGGAAATATTTGTACATATCACCGTATAAATTATAGATAGGCTGGGGACTTTTATGCAAAATAAAAATGTTCTACATTGATTTTAGGAAACATAAGAACGTATTTCATCGGATGTAGTTTTCACGATGCGTGTTATCACTAGACTGCGGATCTTTATGCAAAATAAAAATTGCCTACTTGATTTGCAACAAAATGGAGTGAAGTAGAAATTTATTTTCTTTTTTAGTATGTCTAATAGTCTGAAAATAATGCAGTAGAACTTTTAAACTCGTCTAATGGTTTTGTTGTTTTAGATTGCGTCTGCTCAATTTTGTTATGAATGCATAAAATCCG
The DNA here is from genome assembly GCA_963971365.1 of Lasioglossum villosulum. NCBI lineage: Eukaryota > Metazoa > Arthropoda > Insecta > Hymenoptera > Halictidae > Lasioglossum > Lasioglossum villosulum. The sequence continues at coordinate 8,016,790 of OZ020497.1, forward strand.
CAGTCTAGTTATCACTATTTGATATTTCACTTAACCATTATAAATGCACAAAATCCACACTCTAGTTATAACAAGAAAGATCTCATTAGTGAGGTATCGGTAAACTTGAAATAAATGTTTCTTTCGTTTAATACGAATTATGATTGTTGATTGGGAGGTTTTCATTTACTGGATAGTTTTTATCGGACAATTATTATTTGTAGAGTCTCTCCATCGTCGGATATTCGAGCGGCCTTTAAACAAAATCCCAGTGCACGGCGGCAAATATTTGGTTTTTCTCCGGACCTCTTCTGCTCGACGTTACTGTATCGCTTCTGGATGCGACGCGACACATTCTTCAAACATACGGTCATGTTTTCGCAACTGGGAACAGCGATATTCCAGCCGCGTGTCCCAACGTCCCTATTTTTGCGAAACCCGCTGGGAAAACGGTATACATAGATACGTTTCCCGGGGACGTGTGGTCACGCGCATGGAGTTCTCATTTAAATATCGGAGAGAGAGCATGTGTTCCAAAAGGTAATCGTTAACTCGTCGACTGGACGGTTCACGGTTGGCCAACGTGGATCCGAACTGACACGCACCCAGGCTTCGTTAAACCTAATTTAACGGACATAAACACCCAAGGAACGCGGCTCTACTGTCCCGAAAACTGCACTCGCAACCGCAATCATTCCCTGCGGGGAGCAATTGAATAAAAATTTAGTGGAAACGATTGTTAATACAGCGACGAATCGATGAATGCGCGACAGTGAACATAGCTCTATCAAACTTGAATATTTCACGTATTAAGATCACCTGAAAATCATGATATTGATAAAAGCGAGGAGTAAAAAGTATCGGAAAAATGCAGGAATATTTTTAAATCTTCTTTCAATTTGAGACAAATATTTTTATACGAAAAAATGAAGAGCTCGATGGCGAAAAAATATTGTGGAATTTGTATTCTATATACATGCGAGGTGCACGTATAACTTGTTCACTAGAATGCGATGCTTTCGAAAACATTGAGGAGTTAACTATTTTTATGAATTTTTTTAAACGTCAGCAACTGAAAGCATCACTGCGAAAACTGCAGGTGTGTTTTTGGATCGTCATCTATGTGAAAAGACTTGTTTGAAATTTTCGTTTGAATAGAGAAAAATATTTTTATACGGAAAATTCATTTCTGTATCTGCGCATTTGGATTACCTTCATTTGTACGCTTATCAAAATACTTATACAATAATATTTCAAGCTGCGTAAAAATGTCAATTAATACTTTAGACGGAAACGGTCGGGTTAATGAAGACTTAAGAAAAATTCTAAGGTGTGTATAGCCATAACACGTCTGAGCAAATTACGAAAAAAATATTAACGTTGGACGTACCGCAACTCAGAAATTAAATTCGCGAATATTGTTGAATTTTGCAACAATTGCGCTGGAATACCCACTCAACGTTTCTGCAATGAAGAGACTTCCGTTGTTCTGTTCCTCGTACTGGCGTATTATTATCCGACGAGCATCCTTTGCCATTTTTTCGCGGAAGGGGTCGATGTCGCGGCATGCCTTGAATTTTGATTCGCCGATGGCCCGCCCGCTGAATGAACCTCGTTAAAGACCTGCTTAATAATGCATGGTGGTAGGGGCAGAGGAACACAAATTGCGTCGATTTCCCGGGGACAACGATTTCTCTCCGATTCGTTCGAAAAACGCTCGCCCGCCGCGGAACTTTCGAAGCGGATCGCAGCCGCATTAAATTATTAAAAACGTAGGCGATGTCGGAGGATTCTTGGGCAGTTTGTCCCATTTCCAAAAGTTGGTAATTAAAGGGACGCGATCGGAACTGCCGACTTCTCGATTTCCATCGAGATCAGGAAATAATCTACTAATAGGATCATAGATTTCGAGGCAGTGCGATGTGTCGAGAATAAATCATCGAGTTAGCCGCGTTTAACCGTTCGCCCCCATCGAAATTGCTTCAGAATTGAATGTTCTATTTGTTCGTGGCCGACTTTGCACGGGTTTTCGAAATATTTCCTCATTTCTTCTTCCTACGCCGCTTCATACTTGATTCGCGATATTTTAACGGTCTGTTTAAAATCGAAGATCTTTTTCATTTATCATCTTCTTCTAAAATTATTACTTCGATCATAAATTGAACTTGGTTCGCAACGCGTGGTCAACGAGTTTCGTTGAGCCTCTGTAATCAAAGCTTTCAAGTCTAAATAGAACGTACAGAATGTACAGGATGTACTTTGGTAACAGTTTTGAAAAATAGTGTAATACGTCTGGAAATTAATAAAACTGTATACGTATATAATTTTGATAACGAAATTCTTCGATTTCAAAGTGGCAGCAAACGCAACGAGGTGCCCAAACAGAGCCTACCACGTAAATGACGCGCCCCAGATAAATTCGAATCTCGGTCACGGATCCCGAGATCTTCAATTACATCGGAGCCCGATTTTTCATCGAGCATTCCGTTTGAATGGAGTCATTACTTTCCGTGTTAATTAGCGTTTAATTATCGCTCGCCGATATTCATTGTGTCGACAGGGTACGCGTGCACCGATAGATAACCGAACATCTGTCGCGAACGGCGCAACGTATCATGGGTCAAACGAGTGCCTGACCTATCGGGGATGAAATTATCGATATTTATGGAGCCGGTCCGGCTCGTTTTATTTTTCGGTAATTGACGCCGGATCGTCCAATTTATCTCCGATTTATTATCAGACGATCGCTGCAGTCTGGCGATTCTGGGTTTGCAGTCACAAAATTCGAAAAAAATTCACAGCCGTGCACGCTATCAAGCAGAATGTTCACGAATCTTTTTCGTAATTTTTTGTTGAGCAGAACGGGAGTAATAGAGCACAATTCAATAAACCGTGCTCACCCTACTCCTGCAACATCGAACCTTGCATTGACAAATTCGGAAAAATTTCACAATAGTGCGTGCCATCAGGTAAAATGTTTCTAAATTTTTTCGTAATAGTGTGTGTAGTTGAACAGAAAAAATAGAGGATAATTCATTAAACCGTATAGGGTAACTGCACCAGTGAATGAACGGGCACCAGTAAATGAACGCTTTTGTATATTTCAACAAATTTTAACCCGGACGGCATACTAGCGATAAAATTGTGATTAAAGAGTTAAATAAATAGGAGAATATTGTTTAGTAATTTTGTTCATTGATTGGACTAGCATTATTCAATTACTAGAATGTAGTGTTCATTGACTGGTATTTTTCATATTTTTGATTTAACGTTTAATAAAGAAGAATAATAATAATTTCATTGTATTTGTGTTCATTTATTTTTGACAAATGAAGTATAGGGAGCTATTTGGCATATATGAGATTCCTTTAATTCGCATAGTTTTTTTTAAAATAAAATATTTTCCTGAACAATTTCTTAAATGTTCATTTACTGGTGCAGTTACCCTAACTACCGTATACTACTAAAGTTCGCTGCAGAGAGATTTCTTTACGGTCCTGTCGAATGATATGGAGAAAGATCAATTTGGCTTGGATGTACATTTGACCACCTCATCCGGCTATACCGTTGCTAAATCTGTAAGTTTAATCGTGTACTACCGTATACGTGACTTTCTGGTCCGTATCCGGTCAGAGGGTGGAAAACCAAATAGGAGAACGGCTGTCCTTCGTTACCGTTAATCTGTCGCGGAGGAGCGTAAAAGGGAGCGTTCTCGTTAAAATACGTTCAATCCGTAGCTGAGACTGCCAGCCAGCGAGACGGGCGAAATTAATTTCCGCTCGGAGATGAAACAGGCGCCGTCGTTTAATTCGTCCCCTACTATCAATGCTGCTATTAACGCTTCATCGGCGCGGCCGTTTTATCCGTGTCCATACCTGTCCATTCCTACCCCCGTTTTTCCTCCGGGCGTGATCGTTCTTAACGCGAACACGTCCCGCGTCATTATTCCAACGATCTAACCGGACAAAAGTGAATTCTTTTTAATAACCGACACCGTTTCGCAATCTTCGTATTTCGTTCGAACTATCAGCTTCTATCCGTGGAAATGACTGGAACCATTGAAAATCCTGCGACGACATCGGAAACAAATCAGACACGTTCTCATAGGTAATAGATAAGCGAACGATATTTATGGAAAATAAATGTTTCCTGCGTTAATCATTTTTCGAAACATTTATAACTAGAAAAATTCAAATAATTGGCAATGAAACAACAAAATAAAATTTTGTTTTGAATACTGACCCGTAGTTAGTCGTGACTAGACTGCGGATTTTATGCATTTACGACAAAAATGAGCAGGTGTAGTTTAAAATAACAAAAATATTGGAAACACTTGAACATACTATTACATTATTCTCAACTTATTTCACTCCAGTTTGTTGCAATTTTTATTTTGCATAAAGATCCGCAGTCTAGTCATGACAGACAGGAATCGAGTAGAAATAAGCTTGTTCCCTTAACGTGTTCAGTCAGTTCGACATACTGCGTGTAACAGTGTGCTTTATTCCACGTAGAACTACTAGAACGTACCAGTCATGTACCTTGGAGAGGAAAAATCTTTGCAGTACTATTGACCCTATATACAATGTAGACTGCGTGAAATATGTCCGACAGAAAGTTGGAGAATTTAACAAAATGAGCAGCATGGTACTCCGCGCGGGTTCTATCTTAAATATCTCTCGCATGAGCAATGTTGATAAAGAATTTCCCGAGTGCTCGGGATGTTTCCAGTATTTCGCCGAAGGCCTGATGCATTATACCTACAGATACGCATCTTGGCAGCGCACGGTGTAATTGATGGTTGAATTTCTCGCGATCCGGACAGTCGTGACTCGGCAGCTCGAAATTAAAAGTTCGAAATAATGGCCGGCACTCTGGCAAGAAAGCGCAACGAAGTTACTTTCTTGCCGGTGTCGTCGCAGTCGGGCGAAATCTGTTCGCCGTTAGAATTAACGGGAGTCTCATCTTTCACTGTTCGTTTGCTTTTCAAAGTGGCGTTTAGAAGAAGTTAGCTCCGAGCGGGCTTCTCCCTCGGATCCCCCCTCTCTCTCGCTCTTGCTTTCTTCCCTAAACTGACTCCTGAGAAGTTGCTTCATTTATAACTGGCGCAAGTTAAACAGCCTGTGTAATACGGTTCACGCTGTAATCCATTAGCCGTAACATTTTCTTCGCGAATATTCCTGGGATACTTGAAGCGACACGCTGACAAATATTTCTATTATCCTTTCGTTCCCCGTTCCCTGTATGTGCTCGCTGAGCCTACAAACGAGAGCGGAGAAACGAGATCCCCGCAAAGATTAATGGACCCGTGGAAATATTCCGATCGGGTATTATCCGATAAACATATACAACATAAATTGTTAACACGTTCCGTGCGTTATTTCTCCTTTATCTGGCATTGTTTGTCGTTGAAAAATCTCTGAATCTCTCCCTCTCTCTCCCTCCCTCTGACAAAAGTGCGTTCCGGATTAACCTGTTAACTGTTAGCAAATAATTTCTGGACGATGAACACCCTTTCTAATTAATTTCCATGCAGGATATGTTTATTTCATTTCAAAATCACTTTGTTTAATTTACCCGCTTCATCGCCGACATTATGTCACCAAAGTTTCTAAAAAGAAAGAATGTTTCTCGTCAGTTTAAAGTTCAATTTCTGACAAATAAGATGGCACCAGAAATACCACAAATGTATCCAGTTTATTAGCAATATTAGATTGCCTCTGTTAGGATTTGCCGCTTTACTGTGTAATCGATAGTTACAGCGATACGTATTAGCACGGTAGCCAATAAAGGAACGATAATTATATGCAAAAGTTCCAAGTTCAATGAATTTTAATACAGTAATTAAACTTCCACGTTCGATGTATGTCTACATATACATCGAGCTGCCTTCTGCTCCATGCAAGTTCTTGCACGTGAGGGTTATCGCTAGTGTAATAGCAAACACGATAATCGACTCGACATTCCGCCATTTACATCGGCCCCCGTCATGCGTTCCAGATATTGCCAAATTATCGCGCATTAACCGTAAGTCACCGGATCTTTCATGAAAATTGCTGATTCTGCATGTTTTGGTTTTAGGAAATTGATGTAACTTTATAGTGTGAGTTATATAAAATAAAATTTATTTATTTTAAAAATCAATAATCAAAATAAGAGGTACTAGTTGCACATGCAAGTTGTTGCGCAGTCGGCAAGATTGCAAATACTAGAACTACACGATCTAAGAAGCAGCACGGTTTTTCTTAGATCAAGGTTAGATCAATGTAGAAACTTAATTTCTATAATGTTCACGGCTTTCCGAGGAATAATTACTAGAAATCACTTGCACGAGAATCCGTTTGATGCATTCGAAACGCATCTGCCGTGACGCAACGCAGCCGCCGCGGTTCACTGCGAGATTAATTAGTTTTCGGAGATTGCGGTCTCGGAACTCGGGTTTTCGTGCGCGGATTCTTTTCCAGCGGAAGGCGAAAGATGCACGAAGAATGCCGGAGGGAAGAGGGTAAGCTTGAAAAGATAACGAAATGGAGCGAATGGGGCATGAATTTACGGAAGCGTCTATCCAAGCAGAAACGAGAAGAAGATGAAATCGGATGCATCCAGCCGCGCGTCCGTTAGCCCCGCTATATGCATAACATCTCTCTCACACGAGAACACTTACACGAGATGCACGAGATGCACCCGCGTCTATGTATATGTTGTTATATTCGCCGGTAGGTTGTCGCCTACAAGATAGACTTTCATCTATTCGCATGAAAATGTAATTAAGTAGCGTTCCATTCGCGTTTCGTCGCGAAATCAGATACATATGCAGTTTGCCACGCTGCGATTCGATGCATTTCCGTTGCATTTTATAATACGATATAACAGTCCCTGGCACGTTTCGCTCCAACCAAATGAAAAATAACAGTTTCCAATCATGAATTTCAATGAATTAATACGGAAACTTTATTTCCCGGGGAATTCAGATAAATCGTTTTAAAGCGATTTCGCGATTCGAGTAATTGAAACTTCCGCGATAAAATACACAATTTTTCATAAGAGGTTTCACGAGATTAGTTATTTTTGCTTGATTTAATTATTTCTGTTTCCGCGGTAGAACCGAATCGTTCGGTTCGCAGTCCGTGAATATTTTTAAAATAGACCTGCTACCGGAATTGATTCTGTTTAGAATGTCTGAGAGAAATTCGTATTGTGACGAGTTTCTCCACAAATGTGTAGATTATGAATGTAGTGTCTCCGACACAAGTTTTCATTAGAAAGAATTTGAAGAACAATTCATTTTGAATCTCGGATATATCGAGGTCTGAATGTGATCAATAAGTATGACGAGTACACGAGCTCACGATTAATTAACTAGCTGCTCTACAATACCGAGTCACAGACTTGCGGTGGACGTTTTAAACAGAATCTACTAATTATGTCGATACAAAATTCTATGTACCAGCTACGAATATTCATCGAATGAAATAAATACAGGGTTACGTTATATAAATGTTCTTTGTCTTTTGGTTAATGATTAACAACCTATGGTGAAATCAAATGCTCAGCGGCGATATATTAAATCGAACCACAATATTCAAAAACAACCCCCACAATGTGAAACCAAGATGGCGCATGGCGGTTTAAACTCGAGCACCGTCGCACAGTGGGACCTTTTGTCCAAATCGTGGACAAAATCAAAGAACTTTCGATAGAAATGAATTAGAGGACTGACATTTTTTTTACATACAGCTGAAACTTCACAGAATATTGCAAAAATAGGGAGATTATGGTACGAATGTTTTCTAACCTTGAAAAAATAAAAGTTTAACTGTTTAACAATAATCCGATATTTTGGAAAATTCTGAGATCGTAGAAAATGTTGAGACCAGATTTGAAATCAGCGTGAGAATATCTAAGCGAAATCATGTAGAGCATGTTCCAAAAAAATTTTTGCCGCGCGTGGTATTTTAAAAACCACAATTATCTCGAAATTGCGCAACTTTGACGAATTTTTTCGAGGTTAAAAAACATTCGTACCATAATCTCCCTATTTTTCTCATATTTTGTAAAAATCCAGCAGTATGTAAAAAAAATTTCAGCCCTCTTTCTCATTTCTATCGAAAGTTCTTTGATTTTGTCCACAATTCGGGCGAAAGGTCCCACTGTGCGTCGCACAGACTGGTATTTGACCGATCTAGCTTGCCAAAAGTCAATTTCGTAGAACTACCCCCAGATAAAAAATAACATGTTATTGGGAGAGCCAGATAGTCCCTCGAACCAATCGCACTATTCATAACGTTTAAATAGTTTTATTTAAATTAATGTAAGCATAATTTAATAAAACATAATAAATTTGATCAGTGTTAAGCAATAAAAATTTTTGGCCAGCTAGATCGGCCAAATACCAGTCTGTGCGTCGATTCCCGACAACAGCCGAAAGGGGAACGTTTACGTAAAGGAGTTTCGAAGAGCCGGCGTTCTTTCTTGCAGAACGATATCCAAAAGTTACGCAATCGAAGTTTACCCTGTTACCGGGTGGCTGCCGCGGAAATCCATTAAGAGTTTACCGTTCTGTACACTCCGCCCCGCTAACAAAGGGACGGCTATTTTCTTGGTCGCATTCGGGCCACATTTTTTCGTTGGAATTCTCACTTTAACCCGCGACTGGCTGCCTGCCCCAGAAGAAATCTTTCGAAGTACTTACTTACTAGCTGCGGGAACGAGTTCTTTCCGATTAACTTCACTCAACCGATTCAACTGTTCAGCATTCTCGCGCGTTTCTATGTATTGACTATTCTACATAGTGAACATATTAACGGCACACTGAGATCGACGTTACTTTCAGAAATGATTACACTGTCCAATCATTTTGACGTTGAAGAATTCTATATAATAGAAAATCAAGAGTGTGATGATTGAATTTGCGGATTTCGTGCATTTATGACAAACACGAGTGGGCGTAATTTCAATCAATTAAGAGATTAAAGAATTTAAGAGTATGAATACATTTATTACAGTTCAATAAACCACTATTTCGTTCGCGTATTGTAATTAATGTAATCGATTTTCATTTTACGGAAACATCCGTAGTCTAGTAATTGTAAGCTGTTATGGCCACCCGGTATATTCTTGATATCGAATATATCGAATACCAACTGTTCGTTACCAACGATAAACAAATGTAATGAATAAAAACGAACGTCTGACGAAGCGAACAGCGACTATTCTCGTCAGGTCCGTCGCCGGAAAAAGACGTACGTTTTCGTTTGTTCCAGCCATCTCTTACGTAATCATAATTTTTAACGAAAGGTTAAATATGTGGAACGAAATAGGGTAAAAAGGAGGGAAGAGCGACGATCGCCAAGGACGAGAAGGCATGGGTAAACCGTAAATTCTGTTTGGCCATTAATCGGTTACACGCGGATGCAGCCGGGGTGCATCTCGCTGTAAACGTAGCAACAGACTTGGGACAAACAAAATCGCGGTGCCGGTGTACTATGTATATGTATAATGCTCCGTGAAATTTCCCAGTAATTTACAGGCACTCGCAGGCAGCCCATTAATAACCCCGTAGCGGGCCCACCGGCCGAACGCCGTAATTTTAGTTTCGGTGTCTAAGGCGGGCACGGTAAATATTTGAACGCGTACCAGGCGGCTGGATGCGACGCGAGTCGACTTCGCAGGAGCAGCAGCAGAAATCGAAATTGGTGAACCGAGGCCGACCGCATCCGACCGCGAATATACTCTGTTCCCCATTAGCGACGCGAAAATACTCGTGCATCTTGAACGACCCCCTTCGAGCACGGTCCAACTGCCGGGTAGAAGATCCGCTCTCTCGTTCTTCGCATTAAGACTCTCCTTTTCGCGTGTGCCGTTTGCGCGGCAGAACTCTCGCAGCGCCACTTAAGTGTTACGATACACAATTTCCTGGAGCGTTCCGTGCTCAACGCGGCGAGTATCTACCGTTGCCGAGGCGAAGACTCACCTTCGGCCACCGTGCCACATTTTCGCGAAAACCTGGCCAAAATTCGTCATCTCGTACGGACGAGCTTGATCGACGCTACTACCCTTACGCCATCGAGGTTGCTGCATTCGAGTAGCTCGTTAAAAGTGCAACGTTCCGAAGGATTTAATTCTCCGCGGACGAACTTGCTCGTTTACGTCCGCAGCCAAATTTCACTCGTGACTTTCTTAACATTATTTACTTTTGTGAGAGTATATTGTAAACCATATAATAAATCTGCTGTAACGATAGATAGATTCGATGTACTTCGAAAATTGAATTTTGCCCGACTATTCGAGAAAATGCATCCAGGCGAGTTTCTAACTCAATGGATACTCGATACATAGATACTGCGAGGATTGCTCTGTGCCTCTGTACCAGCACCAGAGGGAACACGCTTTTCGGCATCCTGTAATTAATCTTGCTCCTATAACGGACGCGGAGAGCTAATTATTAATTAACTCGACTGAAGCCTGCCGTTCGATCGACTGGCACTGTGCGGATCGTTTTTAATCATCATCTGTTTCTCGTGTTAATTTCCAATTTTCAGTAGTGCTGAATAAATCGTTCTGTATTGAGAGTTCTCGTACAGGGTGTAAAGAAATGTTTGGTCCTGGCTGTCATAGGCGTATTCTACATCTTCGGATCGGTAAATATCTGTGAAAAAAAGTTGCCGCAAAATTGTCCTTGACCTTGAATTTCAAGGGCAAAGTTTTGTGTGTTTGCATTGTATTCTACTATCATGAGGGTAAAAAGTGTCAAGGGAACCATGGGTGAGTTGAGTTTGACTCATGGTTCCCTTGACACTTTTTATCCTAAATAAAAATAAACAAAAAATAAACACACCAAAATTTGCCCTTGAAATTCAAGGTCAAGGACAATTTTGCGGCAACTTTTTTTCACACATCTTCACCGATCCGAAGATGTAGAATACGCCTATGGCAACCAGGACCAAACATTTCTTTACACCCTGTACATAATAACAATTATAGCATCGTGTCCGAACACAGACGAAATACAACGTAGACTAATTACTAGATCCCGAATCATTATGCAATTGGAAATTGTCCATGTCAGTTGTACGAAGGAAGTTAAGTCACAAATCATATATGAATACCTTTAAATCCTTCTATCTTTTCACGTTTGTGTTCCACCTATTCATTTCTTCCAGAAACACATCAGATCCGCAGTCCACTAATCACCGTATATGTAGTTTCGAGGCGCACGATCTGAAATACCGACATTGCTAAAAAACAGTGGCTTCCTCGCGCCCTCTACCCAAATAGAACAGTGAGCTAGGGAACTATAGAAGACCGCATCACAGATAATTAATTCCAATTTTGCACTAAATGCAAGTATCCTAGAGTGTAATCTTCAGCGATTAATTTAAGCCTGTAAACGCTCGAAAAGTCCTGCGGGAATACATTCTAAAATAGCTACGTATAATCCCTTCATCAAGGTTTACCTAATGGTCGGGTGTTATTGATTTTTCAACGTGAGAAAATTAATGTTATTGTTACATTAATCCTTAAGCAAATTTCCATTACGTTTCCTGGCGTAGAATAATTCAGAAAAAATTGCAATTTTAGAAATCCGCGGTTAATAATGGAGAACCGCGTGATAGAAACATACATTGACTGATTGGGCTAATCTTATACATCGTATTGTATTGTTTCTCACTGCGTCGTAACGTTTCCATCCGTAGGAAATATGTCGCAACGTTTCAAGTGACGCTTTTGACTGAGGCGAAGTCACTGTTTACAAGTTTCGGTCAGAGTTCTTTGCGATGCGATCCCATGGCGAGAGGTTCTTCGGGATGGCCGCAGATTTATGCGCTCGCTCGACCAGCCTTGAGCCCGTCTTTCCTATGCAAATACCTAGCCATCTTGTTTACGCGGAGCCGGAGAATATCGCGAGGCAAGGACCGTATTCACGGTATCAGTCGGATATCGTGCACCTTATGGAAGATAGCGTTCTCCCTATGGAAGATGGTTCGGCTCGAATCAAGCTCCGCATTCGTTGAAATAATGCGCTTACGTCGCTGTTCTGAAACTCTCTACCAAAAACACAACGTTCGCTTATCTTCGCGACAGACGATTTATTCCGCACGAACATCCACACGGGATGAAGCCGGCAATATTTTCACCCAAAATATCTTTGTTGTTTCAACCTCTCACCCTCACTCGCCCTTTTAATTAGCCTTCTTGAAAGGTTTGTAGAATTCAAATCTCGATTTTGAAAATTTTTTCTTTCCTATAGATGAACAGAAACGAAATATGTGAAAAAAATGTAACGCCAGTATTTGCCTAGCCGTTAGCGTGTAGACTCCTCAACGGAATCCAAATTTAATGCATGCATGGTAAAAATGAATATGTAAAAAAACGAAACAATGGAAGTAATTAGAAAAATTTTTAAATGCTGTTACATTAGTTTTGACTTACTTAACATAGTGGAAGTACAGATAAATTTTAATTTAACATCCATATCTTGCGAGCTAATTAGACAATTTTTATGTTGCATAAAAGTGTGCTAATTGAAATTGATTCTCTTCAGCATACGAGTCCCCGCGTTCACTGCAAAATTATACTGGCAACCTTTGACACAAGATTTACGAGTCTTTCAACGCCCCTTCGAACCTTCTACATCTCCTATCGCAACACATCGATCGAAGAGTGAAATTGAGCAGAATTTTTTCGAAAAACGAAAGATAACTGTTTCTTCCGTTTCTCGAGTACAACCAAACCCTTATCCAACATCGATCGAGCATCGCTTGTCGTTCGTTCGCTCGCGATAAATCACAGGATCGACTGCAGAAGCCGGTCGCTTCCATTTTCTATGAAAGAGCAAACGAATCGTCAAAGCAAAGCCGGTTTTTCTCGGTGAGACTCGAGACCCTTAGATCTATTTACGCCAGGGCCCGGAAAGATCCCATCTAATTCCATTGGAGCGGCGCGACGGCGCAGAGATCGAACGGACTCGATATATCATGCTTCTCTTTCGCAAAGAAAGCTCCCTATCCGGAGCCAAAAATCTTCTGTCCGGGTATTTTGCTTCGGATACAGTGTCGCCGATGCAATATCCACGATACAGAGAAACTCGCGGGCCATTTATTGGGATCTCTCGCTCGCGAAACACATTCCGAAGCTGCGTTCTTCTGCTGGTTTTCGAATCGGTCGCTCTTTTGTTTCTTTGACTCGCTGTCCGGTGTTCCTACACGGGAATACCGCTACGTTCAGGTAATTTATTTAGCGTAGCAAAAAGTGGGAGTCGAGATATATCGCTGATTTTGTTACTTTTGTCTTCTTGAAAAATCCTTTATTATATTTTATTTTTAGTTCCGAATAATTGTATTCCTCCTTCCTAGTTCGGATTTTGAAATTAATTGGCGAAATTGAGTGTCCTCTTTCAGTTGAATTACTGTTTAATATTATGTTCAATATTAAATTATTGCATAGATATATAATCAAATCAGCGAGATATATCGCTGATTTTGTTACTTTTGTCTTCTTGAACAATCCTTTATTATATTTTATTTTTAGTTCGGAATAATTGTATTCCTCCTTCCTAGTTCGGATTTTGAAATTAATTGGCGAACTTGAGTGTCCTCTTTCAGTTGAATTACTGTTTAATATTAGGTTCAATATTAAATTATTGCATAGATATATAATCAAATCAGCGAGATATATCGCTGATTTTGTTACTTTTGTCTTCTTGAAAAATCCTTTATTATATTTTATGTTTAGTTCGGAGTAATTGTATTCCTCCTTCCTAGTTCGGATTTTGAAATTAATTGGCGAACTTGAGTGTCCTCTTTCAGTTGAATTACTGTTTAATATTATGTTCAATATTAAATTATTGCATCTTATTCAGGAGAGTTTACATAATACATTATTATTAGTGTGAAAGCACACTACGCGTTCAAAGTTGAAAATTTGCGTTTTCTTTTTCAAACTCGATTTTATTTTTTTTTATTATTAAGCTGTAGAACCCCTTCTGGGATTATTAGCAACATGCACGTGGCTGTGCATGCTAACATTACAAAAAACCTTATAAGCTACGACTTAGACAATATAAAGAACGTTTTCAAATACAGTACAATACTAAAGATATAAACAATGAGATTTAAGAAATGTATGTATGTAGAAAACAGGACAAAGAGAGGGTAACTCGATTTTATTGAAAACTAGTAGAATTTTAAGGAGAATTATAAAAATGTTACAGCGTATTCAGTGTATCATATTAAATTCGCAAAGATATACAAGTACGAAAGAAATTAAAATATTCTGCCAAATGATTTTACCAATAGAGTGGAGATATTTGATATCTCTGCAAGTATTCCAACGATAAGAAAATACGTTTGTTAATTGGAATGCTCAATCTTTCTCTTCTAACTAGAAATTTCGCAGATAAAAGGAACGTTTAAATGCTAAGTCCTGATTCGATATTGCTCAGCGAGGGTTTAATAAGATTCCAAGAATCGACGACTGGAAGTTTAACGCGAAAAGTGTTTGCTCGAGCAGGTATTTTCGGCAAAGGTATTCGGCTCGGCGAGCCTTCTAAAAGGTTCTTACCGTAACACGTATTCGAAGTTGGTTCTTGCAAAATTTTCCCAGACGAAGTGGGTGAAACTAGTTTCGTGCCTGTCTGCTGGATTGTTCCACTGATTCTGTTTTGAACTTTGCCCTGACTTTCTGACGCTCGAAACTCGCCCCGTATAACGTATGTTTTCTCCGCGTATATTAAACGGCCTCGCAAAACGGTCCATCAAAAGTCGAACGAGAACTGACTGCCGGGAATTAGACGGGGAATTACAAAAACATGGACACTCTATCCGATTAAAAACTAACCGAACAATTTTCATTAAAAAGTATCGACAACTGAAGCTCAGTTACTAGATTGTAGATCTTGATTATCGATCATTATCTTCGTCGTTGACAGGAACAATATCTTAAACGTAATTCCAGAAACGCTTTCATGATTTCCGACGGACAGCTTTTCGATACGGACCGCTCGAAAAAAATCATGTTCGGGGCAACTCGCGCAGAATTGAAACAGATCGGCGAATTGGTTGGTTGCAATCAGTGGCCACGAGGTTATGTCAGTGGTAATTGGCGTCCGATGGAGCGGGACGTCCAGGTGCGCCGAGACATCCGACGAATATCCCCTTCAATCACGACGAGGGCTGAAATTACGAAAGGCAAACTTGATTGCCGAGGAACGCGGGAGGGGAGAGAGAGAGAGGGAGAGCCCACTCCGAGACTAATTGCAGAGTGTACATAATTAATTAGTAGGCCGAGCCGATGGTAAGACGACGCCGGGCGTCGCGGTGGCGTCTTCGATCGAACGGAGATATGGCAGATGGTGATGCCGAGTCGCGTGCTGCAATCTAGACACGAAGACGGTGGTCCGTTTCTAACGAGCGTGTTTGGCCGACTATCGCGCGAAGATATTGATACAACGGCAAACATAATGCGGCCTGGAGTACCGCCAGATACGGGTCAACGGTTATTGCCCGTAATAACGTCGTAAATCTGGCAGATGGACGCGAAACCGACCGAGAGCATCCGCCATCACGTCACACAGGCACACTGCCATTCCACATGCCACGCATTCCATCTGTGCACTATTATTTTTACCTCTAACTATTTATGCTTGTTTCTTACTCGCCTTTGCGCGCGAGCAAGATGTTCTTCGGGATCGTAATTACAGCGGCCGATTCAGCAGGATAATGCCTGCAATTCAAACAAGCTGCTGAACAATGGAACGGGCTTTCTACCAAATAAAGTTCAATTAAATTTAGAAACGCAGTGGTTGTAGCGTAGGATCAAATTCACGTAATGATATAGCATACTGAATAGCATTTTTCAAGTTATAATGAACCAGAGTAGTGATATTCTTATGAACCTATTATTGCATTAACGCCATTATAATCCACGAGTTTTGTTACCGTGTTATTATATATTTTGTAACAAATGTTGAATGATATTTTTTCATATTTATAAGTAGAGTTATGTATTTACAACCAGAATGAATAGAACATTTCTCACTCTTGTATTATTTGTAACACATTAAAATTATATATTAAAAAATAAAGATATCAATGTGTTTATGTGGTTTCTGTTCTTTGCAATTGATGAAGACAATTTTTACTTCTAATAGATGTATGATGCTTTCGGTGCACAGGTTCGTATATAACATCTGAGAAAAATAAGTTTATTTTCTAGTTTAAAACATATTTGTAAAGTACGGTTATTTTTATAAATTTACATTTTGTTACAGGCGCAAAAATCTCTTGAAAATGATCTTCATCAGGATCGAAACGTCGAGGTTTCAATTTGAAAAATTGATATAAAATAAGGTTTTTTATTTTTTGATCGAACCTGTGCGCCGAAACCATCATACATCTATTATCAATTCTTTTCGATCGCAAAACTATCTAAATACAACTTTTATTTCATTTGAAAATGATTATTCACTCGTGTGACACGAGTTAAAAAATTGTTTAATTTTTGGTGAGGTGGGACCACGTTTGAAGGTAGTGATCGACATCCAAGAGCGAAATTCTGTACATCACAGTTCCACCTCGGAATCGTTTTCGAGTGGAATCTCGGTACGGGTGACTCCGCGTCATCGAATCTCCAATGAACCAATAATTTCGCTAATGACGCTCGATCAGAAGCTGTTTGTCCTACACCTGCGTCCGATTACAGGCGAATCTAGAATCGCGTGCGCAACGACTGATCGTGCACGCGTTCTCTCCTATTTCCCGGCCGTTAATCAAAGACCTTCCGAATTGCCGAATTTCCGAATTTCCGTATTTCCTTCGGCGGCGCAGCGCCAGCACGAACCTTGGAGAGACTGGTCCCGATTATGCGACTTCCGAGGCGTTTCCTGACGCTCGCCGGAACAAATTTCGTTCGGTTCGACGTTCAATTAAATCGATCGATCCCGTCTACTTACTGGGAATGCCTCGTGCCCCACTTCAAAACTGCGAAGGCGCGATCCAATCGAACACGGACACCATCACTGTTATAACTAGACTGCGGATCTTTATGCAAAATATAAATTTTCTCTATCAATTGCAGGAAATAGAATCCAAATTAAAACGTCTTCTTCTTCTTCTTTATTGAACTTGGCTTCCAGACGGCCGGCTTTTTTCGTAACTATAAAATTGATATTGTTTATCAACTTTTTTCAACATATTTTTCTAGATCATTTCTGTAGATCGAATAGTCCTCCTAACGTTGTCAATGTAATAATTCAATTTAGTCACGAAAAGTTGTACGATTTTAATACTCTAGGTCACAATGGACCCAGGTTTTCTCCATCGAATGATTAATGGATTGAAGATAATGTGTTAACATCATTAAATTTTCTGAATTTTCTCACTATCTTAACCATTCACGAAATTTTATATTTTGATCGTGGTCCGAGTAACTTCTTCTTGTTCGCTGTCACGATTTCGGAAAGTGTGTTTCGCAGTGTTCAGCGATTGCGTAGAAGTTTGGTGTTTCATGCTTCACGGTTATCAAGACGTATTTCTGAAAAATTTGTATGTACCTATACTTTACATTAGTATTTTATAATCTAGTCTTAGCATTCGTATGTATAAAATGGATAGAAGATTCTCTTTCATATCTTGAACTTGTGTATTGATGGAAAAACAAACCTTAACACTAATTTTCGTTGGTACAAACAATCCTCCGACAAGTTTTACCACTTTAAATGTTCGCCGATTCAGAGGTGTAGATGCACTCCTGTGACGGACCACCATTATACATCCTGTACAACGCACAAAACTCGCGCATCATTCGTGGTACATAAAAATGATTCTCTTAGCAAGGTGTACGGTGATCAATGAATCGGTCGATTCAATGAAGGATAAAGTGGAAAAAGTGGCCGGGGATGTGACAATGAGATCGAGAGTGTGGTCGGTGCGTTATTGCGTGCTTTGTTCGATGAAAAATCAGCATGTTCTTTGGGAAACGGGTTCCCGTATGGGAAACGAGGGTAAAATCGATGCTCGGTCGTTAGCGGGATTTATAAGAATCGTGAAAATTTTTCTCATCCGTGGTGGTTTCTTATTCGAGGTTCGGGCATCGCACACGACTACTCTCAGGAGTCGTACACCGGCGTTATTCGGAGCAACCTCGTTCTTTTCCGCGCCAGTGAAAAATTAAAGGTCCCGGCTTCGTTTTTTTCCACGAAGCATTTATCAAGCCCACGGAACCGGAGAAACTGCGCGCCCTGCAAAACGTAATCTTGAGCAATTCAAAGGTTACCGACGACTTTCCCGACTGGTTTCTGCAGTTTCACCGTTTTCGAGACGCCGTTACACCTTTCGCCTTCCTCCTACCTCTCTTTCTCTCTTCTCTGTCTCTCTCTCTCTACGTTTTACCAACTGATCTTTCGCTTATCATCCCTTTCAGCAGCCAAGTCTAATTTCTAACGTCCGATGTTATTGCTTGGCTCGTGCCCTCGCTTTCTACAGCGTGTTCTCGAAAATTTTCTCTGGTTCTTCTTCTTTGGTTAGATCTTCAACTAATCACAGATCTACAGTTAATCAAAAGTAAAAATTGTTGTTTAATGTTTTATGAAAACTATAATAAAAATTACGATGAGTCAAACAAATTTCGCTCACTCTTAAAAAGGTAACGATAACTTTTTAAATATCATACTATACGATTTGAACTTCTTTTAGAAGCGGAGCAATTAGTTTGCTGCAGGATGTGAACAAAATTTTATCAAAAATTGCAATTGATCGGAATTGTAGAAATAATACTAAAAGATGAATTTTATAGGCATTGGAAGATGTAAGTATTTGCAGTTATAGGAAGAAAATCGTGAAAATCTGCAATTTTTAAAATATTTAAACTTTTGTAAAACATTGCAACGTCGACCGATTTTTAAAAATTTTCAGAATATGTTTAATTGACACAGGTCTATAAAACGTATCTTTCAATTTTCAATATAGGCCCACATTACAGAGTGATAAAATGCAACTTTTAGTATTTTTTCTACAATTCTGATCAATTGCAATTTTGGACAAAATTCTTTTCACATCCTGTAGCAAACTAATTGCTCTAGCTTCGAAAAAAAGTTCAAATCGTATAGCACGATATTTAAAAAGTTATAGCCTTTTAAATTTGTCAGAAAATAATGTGACTGAATAATCTCGACATCTAAACGTTTCGGTTACAAATAGCGATTATAATTTACCAAAAGTTTTCTTGTTGATATTCAGTATGGATGAGAGAGTTCTAATCAGATCGTTCACAATAGTTGCCGGAAATCTGTTTCCATTGTTCATAACAATTATTGTTTGCTGAATTTGTATATCATTTGTCTATAACAGTGCAAAGTACTATTTCGAAGTCGACCGAAACAATGATCCGCATACCCATTTAAACAGCTTATTAGTTAGTGATGTACATGAATTAGGAAGCCGTGAGTATACTTGTTCGAATGCAAACTAAAATAATATTTCCGACTATGACTATTATCTGCGGCCAAAATTCAATTTTTCCTCAACGGTAGCTTGCATCTATTAATTATAACCAAAAGCATTTTAGTCGAAAAGATAATTAATCTTTTCGTTGAACGAAATATTTTTAAGTAGGTCGAACCTTGCTGACTGAGATAAAAGAGGATCCATATCGTGCCGACAAATAGTTGTCGAGATAAAAAATTCGTTAATACACGTGTTTTCGTAAAAGAAAAGTAAAATGACAGAACTCGTTTGTTCAGTGAGCCGCACATTCCAAATGAAAATAGAAAAAAATCAACGTGATCCGTCAGGTACTTTCCAAAATTAAAATTCATAAATCCATACATCCTGCTTTTATACAAACGATCTAAAAACTTTCAAAATTCCAACGTGAATAATTTATAAATAAATTGGAGACCAACAAACAGATATATTATTCAACAGGCAACACATTCCAGATCAAAATAAAATGGAATCAACTCGATTCGACAAGTAGCTTTCAAGATAAAAATTCATGTACCTATACATCCTGTTTTTATACAAACTAACTGAAAATATAAAAAATTCAAACTTGAATAATTTATAAACAAATCGAAAACCCACAAAACCTCCGTCATATTTCATTTTGGAGATAAATCCTCGACACGTGCGTGTTAAAAGATTATCGATTTCGCATAAAATAGCAGCTCTTTTCATGTCTTCGAGCCTTCGGGACTTCCGCAGAGTCGAATCAATCGATAGATCAGCTTCCCTCTCGAAGATAGTGATCCAGAGTAAAACCGTAGCAAATCGCTGAACTCAGTTTCATTTATCGACGCTCGAAGCGTCTGGCGTTCGGCGTTGAAACCGTCTTATCAGCTGCGCGGAAATTAATCTACTCGAAACTAAAATCGGTTCGTTTTAATTAAATAACTTTATTCCCGGAGGAAGGCGGCTGCTGCGAGGGAGCTTGCAACAGAATTTCGCGGGTTCCGTAAACATTGCCAGCCTTCCTTAACATAATTCAACGAGCAGAAGTTATGTAGCACCGAAACCGTTCCGCCTACACCCTAATAATCATTGTTTCGAATTAGTTTCCCGCAACTTTTCCCGGGCATTTTTCACGGGTCGTGAACACCGAGCATCTGGAAATGAGAAAAGAAGAAACCGTGGCCCGCCACGGCGCTTTTCCCCTAAAACCCATTTTTCCACGGGACCTGTTTCCTTAATCGTTCCCGCGAACAGGATCGATTATTTAAAATCTCGAAAATAAGTTGATCGAGGTACATGATTGCTTCAATGTATTTATATACGATTTTAAAAATATAATGACATCAATTCCGATAAATTTGGAATTTGGCAAAACATTGACTAAAACGAAGAAGAAGAGCTGCTAAAAATCAATGCCACAGTAATATACAGGGTGTCCCAAAATAAGTGTAACTCCCGGAAATGGGAGGTTCCTTCGGTTATTTGAAGCGACGTTAGAAGTTATTATCGAAAAACACGGACTAATCAGAGCCCGGCTATAGCGAACGGAAACCGACTGGGCGTCAGTTCCCGCTTAATGTGGTGACGCTATTGGCCGAACCAGAATCAATCCTCTGTAGCCGCGCTCTGGTTGGTCCGTGTTTTTCGTTAATACCTCCTAAACAAAGCCGCGGACGCCATTTTTGTAAAGGAAAATGTCGCTTCAAATGACCTAAGGAACTTCCCATTTCAGGGAGTTACACTTATTTTGGGACACCCTGTATACAGATGGAAGTAAAATTTCTGGCAATAAGACATCAATTATATTGTTTGGCAATGTAGCCGATTCAATTTGCAACGAACCAAGTTAACTCAAAACTGCAAAAAATTAAACTTCAGTTATTACGTTTAGAAATGATAGTTGCCCGTCACAATATTAAGGCTTGTTTTCTCATTTTCAATTTCCTAAAAGAATGTAAACTGCGAATTTAATTTGATTCAATATTGTCTATGTATGTCTGAATATGTATTTACTGTAATGTACGTTTGTGCAGCAGAAATAGATCGCAGTTGAGGTCTGAAATGCTTAATAAAAAAAATCTCGAAAATGATACTTCAAAATCGAACTCAAGTCGTGCAATCGATTAAAACAACTCTGACCACAAACTTTGATCGTGAATTCGCGAACCATTTCGACCGAACAATGATGCCTTGAAATCGGCGAAATTTCTCAGGACAAACGACAAATCCAGAACGCTGGCGTGCCTGAAGAAACTCGATGACTATAATTTTATGCGATCTGACGCGGAATGGTTCCGACAGAGCGAGAGACCCGCCACGGAATTTCTCAGCGAAGGAAAAGAAACCGTTATTCAACAAGCTCGATTCCTTTTTGCCGAGGGTGCTCTTGGTGCTGGCCACCTCGCTCTCTCTCTCTCTCGTTGGGGACGTCCGCTGTAAGACACCGAGTGTATTTGCCGGTATATATTCGGGCAATTTGTCACCGGCGCGGCAGCAGGTGTCGGGCTTCTTCCAGCGAAACGTCAAAAGCTCGGCGTTGCTTGTCGGTTGTTGATTGTCGGTTGTCGGCGAGCAGCCACTCCTGCGTTTCGTCCTGCTATTTCGGTGCTGGATAAGGGTGTGGTTTCGCTCGGCGCGATTTTTTATCAATTCACTGCGGTTTAATGCAAGTTCAGTGGAAGAGCCACTTCACACACGTCGTGTTCAAGTAGATGCAGTAACATCTATAAAATAATGTGCTGAAATTGTTTTCGAACATCTGCATGATCAGTATATAGAAATGAGTACATAGGAAAGACTTTTTTTATTGACAGCTTAAGTGGAACTTCCCATAGGGGGTTATAAAGCTATACAATCGGATTAACATAAGATTTGCTATACATTTGATTAACATAAGGTTTGATGTACATTTGATTAACAAATCTTATAGTTACACATTGGTAGTGTAGTTATAACCGAATATAACGCATTAAGTGAACATAACTTTAAATCTTTAGCTTATATTGTTTGAGAAAAAGACACAAAAAATTTAATAGAAGATGACATGCTTGAATATTCTGTTCATAAAGCAACTATCTGATATTTAAAGGTGATTACGAATTGAGCTCATTTAATCTTACCGCGAGATCAACTCTTTGTGATTCGAACAAGGTACATTGTCAAATAATAGAGAGCTTAAGGAGAAATCCCCATAGGGGGGTACAGTAAAGTCTCGATCTCAGAAAATGGGAGATGTAGGATCTAAGAAAATTGAAAATGTTAACTGTATATTGCGAGTAATTGGACCCCTTATATTTCTGGAGGAAAAAGAAAGAATTTTTAAAAGATATGTTTACAATACTACATAGCAGTCCAACAAAATTTTTTGAAGTTTTCTATTCGTCAACTTTTTATTTCCGTTTATGCAAGCCTGGGGTACATTTACACCCCGTACACAAAGAGAAGGTCAAGCTGAAACTAATATTGTACATTGATGGCCCTAAATATTTTTAATCTGTCCACTGTTTTAAATTGCCCAGTATTAATTCGCATTGAATTCGTCCAAGCGATGAGAGATTGCATCCAGTATAGGCGTAGCTTAATCGTGGTCGATTCGTTTCAGGTTCCTCCATTCGGTAACGCAGTTTTCTTCGTGACAGTCGCTGATTATGTTCGCCTGGAGTCCCGAGGGGTTCTCGGGTGGATCTTCGGGACCAAGTCTAGAGACTATCGCGTGCAAAAATTTTACGGACGATCGCGTGTCCATCGTGCACGATCTCTCCTGTCCTGTCCAACTTTCCAGCAGCTCGGCTGTCCGCGAAAACACTAAGTGTAATGACTGTGTGTATGGTACGTGCCAGCCGTACGTTGCACTCGCTGGATGGGATAGATTGATTTCAGCGGAGAGGACACGCCCGGTCTTGCTCAACGAACTCTTTTTTAACCCTTCATGACCCTACGTTGTCCGATCCACTTCGGTTTTCTAAGGAATCAGAAATGTTTCCATCTCGGAACCACTTTGTCTGAGTGTGGTATTACGATATACAGGGTGGCTTGCCACATTTTGCCATCTAGTTTTACGTCATTAGTATAACTCATTCATTATTATTTTTTTGTAGATGAACACGTAAAGAACATATGAATGTCGACTTTTTTTTAATGGAATGAGGTATTTTTTAATACATCAATCGAGGCAGATGGACATTCGTTATAAAAAAGTACTAACCTATGTATGTCGAAAAGTTAGTAGTTCAGGAGTTATTTAAATTGAAAGATCTCCTGAACTACTAACTTTTTGACATAGATAGGTTAGTACTTTTTTGCATCGACTTTAGTACAGCTGCATCGACTGATGTATTAAAAAAATACCTCATTCCATATAAAAAAATGAAATTCACCTTAATATGTCCTTTACGCGTCCACCTACAAAAAATGTACCATCAGAATGTGCCCCTTTTAAAACTTCATGTCAAACATTGTTTGCTATGAGTAATAATAACGACGTGAGTCTAGATGACAAAATGTGGCGATCCACCCTGTATACTTTAACATGACCCACTGTACAATTTACGTGTTGAATCCTAGATAAGGAGCTACATTAGACTGCGGATTCAAAAGTGAATAGGTGCAATTCTATATAGACAATTTTTATTCTGCATAAAAATCCGCACTCGATTCACACAATTAATTGCAGAATTTACGTTTTTAATCCTAGATAACTGAACTATATTAGACAGCGGATTCAAAAGTGAATAAAGTGCAATTTTTATTCTGCATAAAATTCCGCACTCTAATTACAAGGTACTGTAGCCTAAATAGCAGATTTGGGAAATAATAGCCAGACGTTCGCACAACAATTAAAACAACAACTTACCAGTAGCTACTTTTATCTGTAATGGCGAGCGTCGGAAACCTCGATAGAACGGACCGGAACCAGTTCTATCGCGGCGTCGTTTTCCGATGCAACCGGAAATTCTGTCCGATTCTGTGCCGGCAGGTTCGCGCCTTGTCGTCGTTATTTTAAATGGAACAAAACAAAGTGAAATAATGCGGACCGATGTAAATTGCTTTCAGCCGGAAAGAATTCTTTCTTCCATGCCATTATTAGAATTTAAACTGCTATCTTTAGCAGAGCTTTACGAAAAATACAAGTTTTTCTACCCGAATTACAACGAACTGCAGAGATCAATTTTCTTTCGTAATATGTTTGATAGGTTGAAAACTGTCGTTTTTACTGTTTTAATCACAAGTACTAGTTTTTGTCATAAACGCGTAATCGCCGCAGGAATTATTTAAAAATTCCAAAATAGCGTTGCAGCAACTTCACACGTGATCGATAATTTTCCACAGACATTTGGACGATTCGATCAAAGGATGATTGGCAGAGACAGCGAGCCGAGTCGGGCAAAGTGACGTTTGACGGCGATTAAAATGTAATAGTCGATTCGATTACAGGTTCCGTTCCCATAATTTGGTTAATCAGCATCGAGCCATGATCGTGCTTTAGGTCAGCCTGATAAACTGTAATCAACGATCCTAGGAAATAGAGCAATTCCGAATTGACAGTTACGTTTCACTCGTCGGGGCGCAATCGGATTACATTTGCGCTCTCGACCAGCCTCTCCGCAGGCTAGTATTTCATTTCAATTGTTTCGGCCGAGCATTTCGCAGAATGGAAACCCCGTCCGGATAAACCGGCCTGCTTGTTGTTAACGATATTTTTGTCGGAAACACTTCCGCTCCCCGCGATAACATTGCAATTTAAGGCCGGAAAGTTTTTCCATTATTCCTTGTCGGCGAACTCGCGCGCGCGCACGGTTCTGCAACTTGTGAGAGTTTATCGCGGGTTCGCTATAATTAACAATTACGATCACGCTCGGGCAAAGGTTGATTGAAAATCACTTGAAGTTTTCGAGGCGCTTAAACGAGTAGACGGATAAATTAGCATATACTATGGGAAAACTCGGATTGTTGCGCGAGTTCTTGTATACTGTATGCTCCGAAGATCCAAAGTTATGTCTATTTACCAAGAGGCGAGCGCACGGCGCGCGATGTGGGCCACCGTAACGGTAACGAGATTTTGTAACGACTTTTATTAACCCCGTCGGATCTGAATCTTTCCCGGAACTCTCGTATTTTTCGCTCGATCGCAATATTGGGTTATTAAGTTCAATTTCGCCGCTGGAAAACCGTGTTCGCGGATGCTCCATCGAATCCGAGCTTGCGCCGCGAAAATATGAAATCTACCCATTTATTTGCTCGATACGGAATTGAACACGGCGCTGCAAAAACAGGAAATTTATCCAGCTATTTATTCGCTAGATTTACAATTGAAATAAATTATTGAAATGTCTATTCATTTGCTCGATACACCATTGAAGTCTGTCCTGGAAACAGGAGAAATTTATTCACCTATTTATTCCCTAGATGTACAATTGAAATAAATTATTCATATATCTGTTTGTTTGCACGATACACGATTGAAGTCTGTGCTGCAAAAACCAGAAATTTATTCACCTATTTGTTTGATCGATGCAGGACTGAAGTTCCTGTAAGAGCAGGAAATTTATCCACCTATTTATTTGCTAGATTTACGCTGGAAATAAATTATTTATCTAACAATTCATTTACTCGATACAGAACTGAAGTCGATGCTACAGAAACAACAATCTCATCCAGCTGCTTATTCAGTAGATACTCAACAGAAATTACCTTTTCGTTGAATCAACTATAGAAGTGTGCCCCATTGTTCGACTATTTTAGTATTTCAAAGGGGTTAGTAATACAATCGCAAAACACGGCGTAACATAGCGAAGCAGATAACAGGCGCGACGGCGGACATACAAAAATTCGAAACTCGAAATAAATAACACGCTCCAGGTTTGTAAAATTGTTACGAATCCAACGGGACCGGGACGTGTGGAATATCACCATAGACATTCAGCGAATCACGCAGCCAATTTTGAAAGCCAATAAGCTGTTACACCACGAACGATTGTGCCAGCAAAACAGCAGAGATCTGACACGGTAGATCTAACCGAATTTTTCAGTCGTACGGTACTGGACAGAATAACAGTTTCGCCTTTTCCGGTTCCTCTGTTGTAGCTAAAACTGTAGTCGTTTTCTTTTACAATTTCGTGAAAACACGTGAAAAATAAAATTGAAAGAGCTTGGAAGAGCAATCGCCGTGCAGCGTTGTGTACAGTAAACTTGAACGATAAAAGCGTTAATGGCGAATTTTCATACTGGGAGTGTTCTGCGTGAGAACGATTGTTGCGATTGTGCTTCGTAACCGGGAGAACGTCAGCTTTGTTTCCGGAAATCTACAGTAGCGTCTACGAACGGGAAAATTCTTCGTCTGAAAGACTTTGGGAGGAAGCTGACCCACAGAGAGAGCATTCTGTCAACGTTCTTCCGCGAAGGCATGCGTCGTTACCCAAATAACATCGGATACAAGAGAAAAGAGGAGAGTTGCTCGTTTCGAGTTTCATTGTCGGAAGAAACGAAAGCGATGCACCGGCACGTGACACGTTCGGAGTATTTACTTTCTCCTTCGGTGGCGCGGTATGCCTGATCGATCAAAGAAAAATTTGATCAACGGTGTCCCACACGGAAGAAAGAAAATTCTAGCAGAAGCGCGCAGGCAGGTGACTTTGCATAATGCGTGCTTCAATTTTGCGCAGATTTCAACTGAAACGCGATATATTTGTCCAAGAGGAAGAGAGAAAAGGAAGAAAGTCGGCAAGAAAACACTGGCTGATTCTCCTCGCATTCCGCCGTGCATTTCCCTCTTTTTTCTTCGTATTTACCTGCTGCTGCGCCGTGTACCAGCTGAAAAATTCAGTTTTCGCGTGTCCTCGTTCCTCGGCTGCGTCGAACCTGACAGCGTGACAGCGCGCTGCCTTTTTGTTTCGCTGCGTTGCGTTGGTTGCACACGCGAGCGACACACGCCCGATATATCGACGAACCTAAATGGGATTCTGCCGAGAAGTATCGTAAAAGGAGGGAAGAACTCGAGCCGACGCGGCACGCTGTTTCGATTGAACGTTCCAGGCCCTGGGTGCGTCGATACGATATAATACCATTTCCAACGACTCCTTCGCGAGCTACGAACATCGTGTTTTTATTCATCGCGGGCATTCGCGAACGCCCGGAAATACGTTTCGATCCGATCTACTCTGGCTTTTACGCTATTGCCCCACGCCGAGCCACACCGCCCAGCGAAATCGGAACGCTGACCGACTTACGGACTCTTAAAAAATCACATCGTGACGAACGATCGACGCTTGCTCTCTGCAATTTAGCTTTCTCGTAACTGTCACGCAAAACGTCCCTTTTGTACAGGAAGCTCCCTTGAAAAGTTTGCGATGGAATTACCATAAGATAAATCTCCGAATTTATTGATGCAGTAACTAAATGATGCGATTTCAATGTAGGGTAACTGCACCAGTGAATGAACATTTAAGAAATTGTTCAGGAAAATATTTTATTTAAAAAAAAACTATGCGAATTAAAGGAATCTCATATATGCCAAATAGCTCCCTATACTTCATTTGTCAAAAATAAATGAACACAAATACAATGAAATTATTATTATTCTTCTTTATTAAACGTTAAATCAAAAATATGAAAAATACCAGTCAATGAACACTACATTCTAGTAATTAAATAATGCTAGTCCAATCAATGAACAAAATTACTAAACAATATTCTCCTATTTATTTAACTCTTTAATCACAATTTTATCGCTAGTATGCCGTCCGGGTTCAAATTTGTTGAAATATACAAAAGCGTTCATTTACTGGTGCCCGTTCATTCACTGGTGCAGTTACCCTATCTTTTTTTTTTTTTTATTAAGCTTTGAAACCCCACATGGGATTATTAGCAGCATGCACTTGGTTGTGCATGCTAACATTACAAAATTGACTTACAAACTAGGACGGATTCAATACAAAGAACATTTTCAAGTACAATATCAAAATTACAGAAATAAACAGTGAGATTTCAGAAATCCATGTATATAGAATAGGGGGCAAAGAGAAGGTCCACACAAAAAGGAATTTATGGTATAGGGTGGAAAATAGTTACCCTATCTTGATGGAACCATTATTTTTATCGATCGATGTTTGGGATTGGCTGAGCGTGTCGACAGCGTGAACGCGCCGATCTACTGCGCCGCCTCGCTATTGGCGGATTCGCGCGTAACAGCGAGATCGAGAGTCGATAAGCAGCTCGCAGTAGCTTAGACCAGCACCGTCGGACATCGATTACAATCGATTATCGACCCCAAAATTGGGATTACTATTGGCGGATAGCTCTATCGATCTGCCAATCACTAGTTCGACGGTGACGGCAAACTGCCAGCTGTTCGACTCCGATCTCAACGTGCGTTAATCGTTCTCGCTCTTTCTCACGGTAAACGTCGCGCGTCTCTTGACCGGTTTTCGCGAGTTAGACAAACGATTCGGTATCGGGATTCACGGACACTTTACTCGTGAATATATCTTCGGGTCAAAGTGATACTCATTTTGTTATCAACTCACTCTCTTTATTCACAAATCTGGCCAAAACGAGCTTGTGTTTTGGCCCGATAAACATCGATCTTGTACATAGTTTCTGTTACTAATCAAACGAACCCTAGTTGGGGAAATAAAGTTACGTTTAAGTGAAGTGTTACCCCCTTCTAATCCGTAACAATCGAAAATTATTTTTAAAAATACAAGAATTAAATTTCGCGGCGCACGGTTCGATCATTTATTATTTATATTTGGCTCTACTTAGCTAGTTAGCCTTACTGATGAGTCCTGTAGCGGGTCTAGGACGAAACACCACCACCTTTCTTTTCCTCTACTATATTGGATAGCACATGTATGTCACTTTGACATATTCGCTAAGTAGAGCCAAATATAAATAATAAATGATCGAACCGTGCCCCGCGAAATTTAATTCTTGTATCTTAATGGAGTTGCAAAGGCAGTACTTCTGGGACTCAGTATGGGACTGCAACTATCGCGATTGTAATGTCTGCAATTGCGAAAGAGCCACTTTTTAAGGTTCACGCTGGAATTGCAAGTGTCACGTCCGGTGGTCCTATCATAAATAATAATTAATAAACTTAATCATATATTTCTTTTCTTATATGTTTTATTAATTTTGTGCGAGAATTGTAACCAATTATTATATCAAATATTATCTTGAATATTGAATTATTGTATTTTATACCGTACTGCGAGCGATCGAATTAAGAAAAGTTATAAGATATATTTTGCAGCGAACTACATAGGATTGTTAACAAATGAAATAATTCGAAACATAATATGCGAGCGATTAACTAAAAGAAACTTCCGTTGAGATTTATTCGTTATCGAAGAATATAAAAAATTGATAAAAGATTGATGAACAATAGACCGGTGCAAATGAATCGAATATCAAGCGTCCGGTCAAGAGATAGACGATGGATTCAATATAATATTTGATATAATAATTGGTTACAATTCTCGCACAAAATTAATAAAACAAATAAGAAAAGAAATATATGATTAAGTTTATTAATTATTATTTATGATAGGATCACCGGACGTGACACAAGCAACTCTGTACATTACCATGACATTGCAAGCTAATACAGTTTTAATATTTCAAGATGAAATTGCTAAGACAATTCCAGGACTCATCGCGGAATTGCGGGCAATCACGGTTCCAACGTTTATATTGAAATGGAAAAAAGTAAAGTGTCAACGTTTCATTGTGGAATTATTGGTGATCCGTACAAATATTTACATACAAATGTAAATGTTCGCAATTCTGAAAACCCCGGTGCGCATCGTAACCTGCAATGGCAACGTTTCGTGATGGAGTTGCACACCTATCTGAATGCCAATTCGATAGTTTATACAATACACAGAATTTTAAACGCTTAATCACTGCATCCAGTCGTCGTCAGCCATCAAAGAATTTCGGCAGTTAAAAGCTAACGGTAACCGTGTGCTCGAAAAAAAGCGCAACGTTCGTGAATTATTCGTTTAATCACTGCATCCAGTCGTCTTCGGTCATCAAAAAATTTCGGCAGTTAAAAGCCAACAATAACCGTGTGTTCGGAAAAAGCGCGACGTTCGTGAATTATTTTCGACGCGCGCAAACTTCGATGGATTTTTATTGACAGGGGATTCAAATGCACACGTGCAGGACAATATTTGAGAATTCGATTACGCGAAATGTTCGTGTAACAAATATGAGCGGAACGTTTGCCGGACATTCGGCGTTTGTTTATAAAATCGAGCGAGCTGCGACGAATAATTTACCGTGCGTGGACTATGGTCGTTCGGGCTTGATTTTTCGTCGATGCGGAGGACGAACGAGCACCCGTTCGTTTGGTCTAATGTTTTCGTGCGAAACAAAACGCTGAATGTATCATAATACGATACTTTTGTTGGTGTTGGTCGGCGTTATCACGGAGGGGGTTGCGAAACGCGTTCTTTCGGAGGAAGTCGAGTGTCGATGATTTTCGGCTGCCGCCTCGTGGAAATGGTTAATTTACCAACGGGGCGCGAGTTCGCACGTTCGACCGGAGTTAGGATTTCGGTGATAAATCAGCAGAACCGCGATTTGTATCGTGTTCAAAAAGCAGAAACGTGGACTCGGCCGGAAACCAGATAAAAAGCTAACAGGGATCGAGGAGTTCGTCCCGGTTTTTCCTCCCGTCGCTCTCCAGACAGATTGAAACTGCAGATTTATCTTTCTTGCTCGGCGCTAGCATTCTCGCGATTGCAAATCGTCACCGCTTACCGCATTAACTCACGATGTCGTTCGCTCGCACGAACGCGCACAGGATTCCCAGCGTTTCACACTGACGCAAACACGACGGTTTAACAACGACTCTTTAGCATTCCGAGAGTTTTATTTGCACATAATAATAAATTGTGCAATACTAATTTCCGGGCAAATGGGTTTATCGGTCCTTACAAGGGAACGTATTCGGTTAACACAAGTCGATTTTAATGAAACTTATGGGAGATATAGTTCTTCGACAAATGTTTGACACGCATTTTTTTATCGGCAACCATCTACTTTGAAGGGGTGTAAGGAGTCTTCAATATTCGTGATCAGAATCATATTTTTTCAGATATCTCGGAAAAAAAAGGTCGAAAAATTGATTTTTTAAAATTGTGTGTTTTTAATGAGAAACGTAGTTGTGTAACAAATTTTAAGAAAAGACATTTGTTTAAATAATATGTTAAAAATAAATGATTATATTTCTATAAAACAAGCCAGAATTCCTTCCTCCGAACACGAGGTGCAAGACTATCTTTCATTATGCATAAATATTGTTAAATGGTAAAAAAGAAGAAAATCCAGCACAGTTTACATTAAAATTAACTAACGATGAATAAGAGAAACCGGAAAAAGCATACAATCTTTAATGTATTGTTTGAACAAAAATTTTTTGTTAAAATTTGTTGCACAACTACATTTACCATTAAAAAAAATTCAATTTTTTCGATCTCTGGTTTCCAAGATATCTCAAAAATATGGTTCTGACCCCGAACTTTGGGGGCTGTTTTCACCCCTTCGAAGTAGATGGTTGCCGATAAAAAAAATACCTGTCAAATATTGTTCGAAGAACCATATCTCACGTAAGTTTCATCAAAATCGTTTTGTATAATCTGAATATGTTTCCTTGTTAGTAACGTTCTCCAATCAATTCCGAACACTGGTTCTAAGATGTCTTCTTCTTCTCGAGAGAACGAAGCTAAACTATTTCTGCAATATATTTTCAACAGGAGCCGTTTTATAATAAAAGAAGTAAAGTAAAGATTATCTTTCGTAACTTTGTCATTCCTAATAAAGAAGGTGCTCCGTTACTATGAAAAATAGGGGTACCTACTAAAGGGTTGTCTTAAAAAGAACTTTTGGAACAACCTAATGGTAAAGAGCCAACCTCTACTGCCGAGTACTTCAAGATTCCCTTCGTTTGAACTGTGTAAATATTTAGTTTAAACTTTCGATAAAAGTTCAGCGATGCTGAACTGCTGGATTCGTTTTGGGACAAACATGCGTTTGTGCGCTGTGAACAGACGAAGTCCTCTAGCGAAGATGAAAGAACGCTGCCAAAGCAGCGGGATCGTTAGAACTCGCAACTGGGCCATGAAAACGACGATACTGCTGCGAACAATCCGAAGGAAAAGCAGAGGACAAATAAACGAAGTAAACGAGTGCCACGGACCCTTGATCGTTTCTCCGTACCGGCTGCTCCAATTTGAAGCGAAACCGATCCGTAAACTGCTAGCAGCTAGCGAACTCTTGTCTTCCCTGTAAAAATCTCGCCTTGCGATAACCATCGTTGTCGATGAATGCGTGGAGCATCAGCTCGTTGACAAGTTCGTTGATCAATAGTGTCTGAACAGAAAACCAGTCCATCAACTGCTGTCTGTGCTAGCGTTAGCTGGTTTGTCTTTGAGTACCGTTGAATACTTGAATTTCTTTGCGAAAATGTACATGTCACGCAAAAACTCCTAAGTTTGTCTAAATTTCTCAATCGTAGTCCCAACACCCGTGTTATGAACGGACTACGATCAAGTAGGATGGCTATTTTTTGATTTATGACTGCGTCTACCCTACCGCGCTGAGACTTCAAACGACAAGCCGAACGTAGAGAAGGACAGAATGAAATAGGATCGCGTGGCCGAAGCGTGTCCCCGTCGCCGGCACAGTTTAAAGGCCCGTGCGTCATCACAATAAAACACCAAGATCTTAGCTTCTTTATTTTCGATGATATCATTATGGAACTTTCACCAACATATTCGTGGCATTTCTCTGATTGAATCATACCAAACACGATATAATTTGGCCAATATTTAGTTTTTATTTTTTTCACTCGCTGTCTTCTTCCATTCCCTACAGTTACTCCATACCGTCAATGAAACCACTAAATATTGGCCAAATTATATCGTGTTTGGTCTTGTTTTAATCAGAAAAATGCCAGAAATAAGGTAGTGAAAGTCCCATAAAACAATCATGGAAATTAAACAATTCTGTCATTGCCAATTCATTGCGAGAACACGCGGGCCTTTGAACTGTGCCGGCGGCGGCTACGGTTCGCGTCTCTTTCTTTCCAATACGCTCTTCTTCGTTGCGTTCGAAACTTTCATCGTCGATTAAACCACTAAATATTGGCCAAATTATATCGTGTTTGGTATGATTTTAATCAGAAAAATGCCAAGAATAAGCCAGTAAAATCTCATAAAAAAATAATGAAAATTAAGTAGTTTGAAAATTCGATTCACTCGAGTCAATGTAGTGGTGTTCACACCGATATACCCGAGCCGACATCAAACATCGCCGTCCTGCTGCCCGGCGCTGCGTTGACAGGCGGTGGAATGGGTAGGCACTGGACTACGATTGCAGAGGCGACCGAGGACAACGATTGAGAAATTACTGTATTAATTACCAGTCGAGCCCTCCAAGGGTTCTTATGCGGTTTCAGTTATCATTTCCATTTATTTGCTCGCGCTTCTTTCGAAAGTATACGGAGAATTGGAATCGACAAAAACGGCGGCTAACTGAACGGACCAGGTTTGTTGTAGAATGACAAGAAACGATGCGAAAGGCAATGAAGGCTCCCAGCGCAGCTGTGGCCAGTAGGTACAAGTGACGCAGTACCGGCCACAGATCAAACAACAATGAGTGGATAAATAGAGTAGCTGGAGCGTGGCTCCGACGCGACGCGTTCGATAACGTCAGGATCGACTGTCACACGGCGGAATTGATGACGGAGGAGCTGGTCGCTCCGGATTCCGGATGCTCGAATATAGATAACCCGATAACGCGAGCCGCGAGTTCCAACCGAGGAAAACTCAAGAATTCGCGGGTGCTTCGAGTCGAGTGGCTCGATCCTCGCTCGGTTATGAATTATGGACCAAACACGCCTCGGAAAACGTATCCACGGGCTATGCAAAATGTTTGCGCCCGTTTCTCCTGGTTGTCTGCGCTCCGTGCGACACAGCCGCGAGACACTACATAAAATCATGCGAATCCCTCCTGTGAAAACGAAATCGCCCTTATGCAATACCTTTATATAAACGTTCTTTTATATGCATTGTATATTTTAACGAACTACTGTTCACGAACAATCGAACAAGCACGGAGCGTTCAATTGCGCGAGTAATTGGAATCGAGTTCTCTCTTGTAATAAAAATACTTACGGTTTTTCGGTCAGAACAAGTCAATAATTTTCTGGATGAGCTGGATCTAACGATCACTGCGTTAAAAAATATACGGTTCTACTTTAGAATATTAATTATTTCCTGCACGCTTCAAGATACAAAAAAGCTATAGATAATAAATCATGTACCATTCAACTTTTGTTTGAAACGGTTTCCGGTAACACGAATAATTTCAGTGATAATTGTGCCGTCTTTTTCGGAAGTGTTCACAACATTTTCAAAGTTTGCACGCTTCCGCAAGTGAAATACTTGCCGGTGCATGTGCGGCTTCGCAGTAAACTTTTGACGCGCTTGGAAAGGTAATTCGCTAATGGCGGAATTGGTATCGATTCGGAGCCTTTGAGCCTGTCGCGTAACGCTAACGAGACGCTTCGAGATCGCAGGAGGAAATTACGATTTATTGCCTGCGTCGCGTAAAACATTTTCAGCGAGCTGGCCGGCTAATCGGTTTTAAATCAGGCCTGTCAAAAAGTTTCCCAGCCAGAAATGAAACGCGGAAGATTGTCGTTACCGATGTTATCGCGAGCGCCCGGGACACGCCACGCCACGGTTTATGGGCCGCGATAAATTCAGTCGCCGAGGGATTTTTTGAAAAATGCTCCAACTTTTTCCGAAGTACTTGATATTTTTCCACCGGCGGCACAGAAAATATTTACGTATTGTCCGGAGCGACGAATTTATTGGATTGATTCCGAAAGGCGGGACGCATTGTGCGCGCCACGCTCGAACGACAGGCTACCGCTACCCGCGACAGCGCACGACCGCTCGTTCCTGGATAACAGGCTCGGACGTTGAAAGCGACTCACGACACGGTCATTACCACCGCCGTTTTCAACCTTCTGTCAACCGAGAACGCTTTTAATTAACCCGGATTCCGGTCTAACGAGGACGAAATTGCAAGCAACTACAACTTCTACGATCTAAAGAAAAACTACAGGAAGCGTCAATTCCAGGAGTCACGGTGGAATCGCGATAGGTTACAATTGCGAACGCTTGTAATGGCAGTCGACGCACAATGGTCCTTTTCAGCGATTTAACTGGACAAAAATATTCTAGCGTTATTTTAAGACTTAAAGCCGTAGTTAAGTAGGTCACTGGATTCGCATTGTAAGCTGTTGTTCATGTTGCGCCACCTGGTATATTGTAAATGTTATTTACAGGCGAACGTCAAAAACGAAGCGAACGACGAAAACGAAACGAACAAGAAACAGTCCCGTCAGGTCAGTCACTGGAAAAAAACGTTTAAATAAAGTTGATTCACATTTGCTGTTTTAATCCGGGCCATCTCTTACAAGTTGACATCAGCTACAACAATATGTAATAAGAAATACTTAGTGGCAACTAAAAAATTAACATGACCATATTTTTTTTTTTAAGTTTTGTGAAATCTTTTCATTGGGATTTATAGATGACTACATATTAATGATCTCGCAACGTTTTCAAATCGCGTATAATATCATTTTGTATTGATTCAAGTATTTTTAAAACATTTTTTCATACTCTTCCAATGTTTTTTGATAGTTTTTTAAGTAAAAAGCAATATATTCGCGATTGAAACTCAAGGGTCGCTTGACGCGGTAAAAAAAATTCTGTGAAAAGAAGGGGAGCAAATTCGAGCAGCCAATTTTTGTTTTACCGTAAGCCCAGACCACTGTCAATGACAACCGCACTTAAAAAACTGCCCGGACACACCCGGAAGTACAACATGATCACTCATGAATATTAATTACATGCTAATCATGTGGAAATGTAAATAATTACTAAACGATATACAATCGAAAGGTACAACATTGTTGAAAGTATAGTTCATACTTGCTTGCAAAAAATTTCGGAAAGAATTATGTTTTAAATATATTTCTTACTTATTATTGATTATCGATATTTCTGTAACTTTGTGAACGTAATCTATGAACCAAAACAGAAAAACATCTGTGTTTCGAATTTCTTAGATTCTGTCACATCACAATAACGATTAAACGTACGATGATTTTCATCCCCTAAGAGCAGCTAACAAAAACTACGTGTAAAATGTTATGTAATAAATTATATTCTGTATAAAATCAGCGTGTCACACTTGTGTAATGTCCGTTGTGGATAAACATCATTAGCGAAGCACACGTGACAACGAAAACTGTGCTACATCGAAATAAATTGAATCTTCTCCCTTTTACAGGGGTGTATACCTATACCAATCACTTTTGTGGGTTTGGTAGGTTTAGCGTGAAAGTAATGCGTGTCCGTCGATGAACTGTGGGAATCGAATCGAGTGGTGTCGGGTGTAGGAATTCATAAATCCTCAGGGAACAGATTGCGTAGCGAACGAATTCGTGATTGTTTATGATGAGCCATTTATTCGGCTAAACCGTTTATCCTGATGGAGGGCCTCGGATCGATTGGCCAACTATAAATTACGATCACGCAAATTCCCTTGTAAACCGGAAGCATTGTGCTGGCGCTGTGCTGCGCGGAGTTGCATCGCGTTGCACCGGTGCGATGCGGTGTTCCATCGCGTCGATGCGAGAGTTGAACGACGCGACGCGACGGGGACAAAGTTGAAGCCTCGTTAAGTGTTCGATTCCGATGGACCGATGATACCGGCGCGGCTTAATAAGCTTAACGTTGTTATGCAAATGTTACGCTACACGAGTTCCCAAACAATTTACTATATTACGTAACACGCGAACGACTCCCGTAGCAACGCACTTACCGTTTACGCCGCTTCGGATCGTAATAAGGTTAACATACTTCCCGTTCCTGTGCCCGTAACCCGTTCTCTACCAGCGCAGTATGCGCGAGCGTAAGCGCGAGGGCGCGCGCGCGTACGGGCGGACAAACAGCAAGTTCCGACTGTTCGCCAGCGCTAACTAACACACTTTCGAATTCGTCGGTAAACTTGGGACCGTTCAGCCCGTTTTCTCCCGAGTTTTCCCGGCCGCGAGCGCGTTTGTGTTCCCGTCAACTGGCAACGTTTGCAGTTAGTCGGCTACGTCTAAATACACCTGCTGAATTTCAAATATTTAGGGAAAACAAATGGTTTAATCCTCTCCCGCGCTCTTCTCCCGGCGAAGATTCATTCGTTCTCTGCTTTTACACATCGAGAGATTCTGTTTCTTCGATACGCGAGACAGACTTGGTGCTAAAACCGAGTTTAGATTTCGAATGGAGTCTACTTTTTATAACGCGATTGATTCAGATCGCCTTATGAAAAATAAATGAAATTTGATGCAAATCAAATGGCAATATAAAAATATATCCCCACTTATAAACGGAATGGGATTTGTTAATTTACATTGTCGTTTGCAAGACTGCGAATTTTATGCATTTAGGACAAAAATGAGTCACAATTTTAAGTAATGGGTAGATTCAAAAAGTTTAAGATCATCAATCTATTAGTTAATGAACGTCATTAAAGCACGAACGAAATTTGGATTTAGTTCTGATATGTTGCAATTGGTGTGAAGAATTTTTATTTTGCGTGAAGATCCGTAGTCTAGTAATTACATTGAAGGATTCTCCTGGGATCATTCGTACAACTATTTCTGCTAGACGTGCATACGGTAAAAGTTGTTCTAGTCGCATCAACAGCGACCCTACAGTAGAATAGTTCACGGGTGCCTCGTGCTGTGGTTAGTCATCCGATGTTCAGGTCAAACAGCTGACGTCCCCGGTGCCAAGTAGGATGGGGGGTAACCGCAGATTTTTCTCATGAATTAATTCCAAACGAAACTACGTCTCAGCGGCGTAATCACCGTAGTCAGTGGATTATTGGACATCCGAGAGTGTTGGGGGTTAATTTACTTCGACCGTCCCTTAAGGATAGTATCTCCAAGGTCTTTAAAAATACAAAGGGTCTCCGTGAAGAGGCGATCATACCTACCATATCTAATCCTTTCAAGGTTTTATGGGGCTGTCGAAGGGTCATTAAATCCTCTAAGGGTTATGAAAATGCAAACGACCTATGATATTCTGCCAAAGGTTTAAAAAATGTAAAGGTTCACGCTTCCATGGATTAGAGAACTTCATAGAATTTTAATCTTCTAAGTGCTCCTTCGCAAGATTGCGAAGGGCTATAACCTGGTAGAACATTGTTGAGGAAGGGCAATAATTCCATGGTTTTCATCGCGTAATCGCAGAGGGCCACGAGTCTACATTTCACTGTGGAATTGCAAAGGGCTGCGATTCTAAAGCTCTCCTAAGCCACAGCAACAAGCAATCAATAAGAAAATTAACGGATCTTCCATCTTCTAAGGGCTCTCTCTCTCATAAGATCACATATGGTCTGTCCGGGTTTAACACACCCGACCAATACCTATTTCCTACGAGCAGTTTATTTTTTTTCTTTAACGTCGTTTCGCTTTAATGTTTAAATCGTGCCTAAACTCAAATCCTTCAATTTGTCACGCACCACCATAATTTTAAGGACTTTCTCCGTCATAAATAACTTCCTCAAGCTGTAACCTTCACATCTGGTTTATCTCCAAGTCACCAGCATTCGGATCATCGTGTTTTCGCATCTTCTTTCCTTCTCATCGCTCTTAACCTTCCCTCTCTCTTGCGATTTTCCCTTTTCCTACACTGTTTTCCACCAATCATTCTCTTTCCCAAATTTTACCCTCTAGCCAACCTTCAAAACATCAGACAGATCCTACTCAACCACCAAACGTTGAGCATCTTTTCTAAAATTGCTACGCGGCTTGTAAATATTGTATATTTTCTTGGCAGCATATTAAAGAAATGTTCTCTAGATTAATTAAAAGTTAATCGAGTGTAGTTATTCATCTTCACACCACCATCTAAAATAAGAACAATTAGCCCTCACGAGTGTAAGAATTCGTCGAGCGCAGCGGGGTGACGATTAATTCATATAATCGAAGCTTTCCCCGTACATGGTCCTTCAAAGATACAAGCAATGGCAGGAATGTCACGATCCATGGATTTCAATGGGAATAGAAACACCCACGATTCCAAGGACGCGTTGAAAGTCGAAGAGACGGCCATTCCACGAGAAGGCCATTAAGACGGACCCGTATTTGCACAAACGTGCACAGAATACGAAAACGAGCTGGGAAAGTATGCTGGGGATTATGGTCTCATAACTTCGACATTTAAAAAAACGTTCGCGATGGTATCGCTCGTTTGCCCCGTCGAATAATTAAACAGATTTTAATCGAGCGTTTCGTTCACCTCATTAAATAAATAATGGCACCGCGTGCGAGGAGCGAAGCTCGTTATGCTGCACCGAACTGGAAAAAAACGATTCAGCTTTAATTCGATAAATGACGCGGGTTCAAAGTCCCATGACTGAATTATATACAATATTTAGAGATTCAACGGGTGAAAGTAATTCTACAAAGTGTGTGAAGTTTGAATGGCGGGAGTGGAGGCGGAGAGAGAAGTCGCAAGTTTCGTTTCGAACAAGCCAAGCGGCTGGTCTCTCTGTGACTCGCGAAGCAGACAGAAGAAAACTGCGGCTGCCTTCTGGCCGCTTTTCTACAGGTTTCCGATTTTCTTAACTTCTCCTTAATTTCCTCGTGGGCTGGCTGACGGGAACAGTTCAGCCCGAGAGTAGTATCGTTTCAAACTTAATCCCCGGAGTTTCCGCGAGCGATCGACCGACCAGGAGTTACCCACGGCCGTTCCCGAGTCGTAAACACGCAGAAGAAACGGAGACATAAATTTTATCAAAAACTAAGACCCGCATAACCTGTTTCATTCGTTAACCCTTATGTCGGTACTTAAAAGTTCCTACGACCGCTTTTGATGCAACATTGTAGTCGTTAGCCTTTATAGTCTCGGCGCATATTTTTGTAGCTCGATTGTAAATCAATTTGTAATTGTACTAGGCAGTGAAAAATTCGCATAGGGGTTGATACGGAATTTAATTGTACAAGATAAAAATTATCAACTTGAATCGTCTTGGTAGTATCACTGTAGAAATTAATTACTCGGGAGTGGGTGTATTTGTACGATAAAACGCGGTGATAGGGTGCAATGGTGCAATTTTGCCGATAAGTAAAATCGAAACCGAATGGCACTATGACTGAGATTACAAGGAGACAAGTATGCGGAGGATGCGAGGAAGTGTGCCGAGATGAGTAAGAGAGTTGTAAGGTACAGATACTTAAGTGACGGGAACGCGAACGGTAGGAAAGTAGTAGTTCCCGACGACAATTCATTTTGAACGAAAGCTGTAAGTTCTCGCGCCCTGCAGAGCACGAAGAACGGAGAACGGGGGTGAGAAGCTTGGCGGAAGCTTGGCGCAAGCTTGGCGACAGATGGCGTTCACCAAGAATGCTGGGATTTCTACGAGCCGTGATATAATCGGCCGCCTCGACGAGGTCAGGCCGCAAATACAAAGCAGCTGCGTTTACACGCTTAAATTGCAACCAGACGCGACCCCACCAGACTCGGCGCTCGACTAGACGCGACGAGATAGTGCGGACCGCGCATTGTGCTTCGAATTGTCGATCAGCCTGCAGGAAACTAAAAATTTAATCAGTTTCTTCCTCTTCCAAAGAACAAAGGACATCGTTTTCCACCATCTTTCAATTAAAGTTGAAGACCTTGAACCAGAGGTCGTTGAAAGCGGTTCAAGCCACAGCCATCCCTTGTTTCGATTTATGTGAAATCAAAATTGTCGAAGTCGATTACAAGAAACAAAAGTTAAATGAAAGGGCATTTTCGTTGTAAGATCTTTAAAATGTGGTTTCATAAATGCGTAAAATCCACAGTCTATATATCATTCGCACTATGAGCACGACGTGAATAATCTTTGTTTAAACTTATTGGTACACAATCTTTTCATTGTTAAAGAAAAGATATTTCATTGTTGTGTCAATTTAACATCAAGGGCAGATTAAATTGGGAAAAGTGGAGG
The DNA here is from genome assembly GCA_963971365.1 of Lasioglossum villosulum. Classification (NCBI taxonomy): domain Eukaryota; kingdom Metazoa; phylum Arthropoda; class Insecta; order Hymenoptera; family Halictidae; genus Lasioglossum; species Lasioglossum villosulum. Next base: position 8,058,294 of record OZ020497.1, read on the forward strand.
GTGGATGAGGATTGAAATAATGGATATTAGCAGCTAACTTCGATGATAAATGAGCCCAAACAGGAAGTTATATCACACTTCTACTCGACACTGTTAAACGAAAGGGCATTTTCGTTGTAAGATCTTTGAAATGTGGTTTTATAAATACGTAAAATCCACAGTCTATTTATCATTCGCACTATGAGCACGACGTGAATAATCTTTGTTTAAACTTATTGGTACACAATCTTTTCATTGTTAAAGAAAAGATATTTCATTGTTGTGTCAATTTAACATCAAGGGCAGATTAAATTGGGAAAAGTGGAGGGTGGATGAGGATTGAAATAATGGATATTAGCAGCTAACTTCGATGATAAATGAGCCCAAACAGGAAGTTATATCACACTCCTACTCGACACTGTTCTATTACTAACCTGAAATCAAGGAACAGTCGAAACGATTGATTAAAGCTGCATGAGGTGCACCGAAGAAGATTTTGCAGGCTCAGATAAATCGCACAAGATGAATGGGATCAAGGGCGTAGAAAATGGTTGAATCAAGTGTATCGAAGCTGGGATCAGATAAAGTACAAATAAAGCTCATCGTACCAAGAAATTGGCGGCTTCTTCATTCTTGCTGGCTCCTGGCTTGATGCAGGAGATTCACTAGTTTTAGCGTTTAAGAAATAAAGTACATTGATGTTATAAAATTTTTGAGGCTGATAGTCGTAACTTGAACAAACAAAGTATTAACAATGTTATCAGTGGTACTAGCTGACTATGAATCGAAGATGGATTCAGTCTAGACGAAGGTCCGACTTTGTCCTGTAGCTGAATCTACAAGCACTTTGGACTTCAACAACGCGTCTTACAAAAGAACGTTCCTCCACCTAGAGAGAGAGAAACATTAAAGAAGAACAGGGAGGTGAAGAAGAACAGATGAGGAAAAAGTGTCGGCTCGGAGGCGTCCGAGCAAATTGAAAGAAAGAGAAAGCTGGTTGAACGAGTTTCAGGGAGAAACAATCGAAGGACGGCGGGCGGCCGCTGTGGGAGAGAGCGAGGGCGAAGCGCAGAAAGAAACCTTCGAATGAGCGAAGTGGTGTAAAGGGGATAAGGGTTGGCGCAACCTTTGCTAGGTTGTTAGACAATTTGCTTTCGGTCGCTTTCGGCCAATAGAGCGTCCACGTTTGTCCGTAAGTCGAGACGACAGACGAGCTAGCTTCGCGACCAACTGAAACTAGAGAAAAGCAAGCGAACTCGTGTTTGGTCGTGCGAACCTTTCCAGATAGAAAGAGGATCTCATCTGCGAGAGAGAGAGAGAGAGAGAGGAGGCCGAGGGGCTCGAAAGAACTGGAGAAGAGAAAAAGCGAGAGAGAAGGCTGTCTCTCCTGGTGGCTCCGACCACCGGACAATTCGCTTCGTTTAACTGGACTGACTGCTGGACGATGGCCAAGCGGTATCACACAGACGTTTGCTGCTCTTTTGAACGTCAGTTATGAGTCTTTCAAATTGCATCGAAGCTGTACAATAGCCTCTCTCCCTATATCTTCCTTCCTCTTCCCGTCTCTCCCCACTCCTCTCTCACCCTCTCTCTTTCTCTCTACCATTTCTGTTTCTTTCTCTACCGAACTTCTTCCGTTTCATTTCTACTCGCTAAGAAACGAAGCGCCACGGGTTGGGAAAAGCTTTTCTCGACTACTTCTCTCCGCCGCTTGTCATCCTTCCGTTTCATCTTCTTCCTTCCCAGCCTCCTCCACCACTCTTCGATATCGATACTTTTTTCCGGCACTCGACTTGGTGGCCACCAGAGAAGGATCAGCTATGATTCCGATCTACTGTTCGCCGGATTCCGCATCACCCTTCTACGATTTCGGAACGAAAACGATAGCCCTGGGCAAACTCCAGGCCTTTGTTCGCCACGTGCGAAGGGAAGCATACAGATAATTGTGCCAGGACGAAATCCGCGAACAGACGGTTTTATACAGCGGAAGACGTTCCCGGAAAGAAACTTCCCGGGAAGAAATCTAGAACTTCCCCTCTCCGACGACACTTCGTTCCGCTTCGCTGTTTCGAAAGAATCAGTGGAGCAACGGCTCAACTTTATCACCAGCCCATCTTTCACGTTTGTTTACAAAGTCTACTTCGTACTACATTGGTAACTGTAATTTCGAACAGTGAAAAGATTAAAAACGTTTAAGAATAAATAAATAAATTTATATTTCCTACCAGTGGCGGGCCAAGGCAAATGGGGGCCCTGAGCGGTCATAATTTCGGCCCTCCCCCCAACAAAAAGTTTCAAGAAAACTTCATTCAGTTATAAACAAAAAAGAAAAGTATGCAGAAATTGCATACCATAAGATATTAAATAAATTTATTAAAAAACAGACATGCATTTTACACATTTTTTATTGTATATGAATTTCCGTTAATTTCGATTATTTTATGGAGGGTTTTTTGAACCTTTTCGGTCAATTCCAAAATCTTTAAGTTGAGATATTTTAAGAGCTCGGGGCCCCATGGTATCCTGGGCCCCCCGCGACAGCTTAGTCCGCTTACCGTTACATCCGCCTCTGTTTCCTACAACATGCAATTATTGCAAACAATTTCTATTTTGCATTAATGACACGTACTGGTGGTCGAGGCTAATATCCGAGTCCGATTCGGAAAGGGTTTGCCGAAACATCGAACAAAGGGATTTGGTCGATTCTGTTAAGCTACCGGCGTCTTTCCTTGGATAATTATTGCTCGTTACATGACCGGTCGTTTTTCTTGTTCTCGTTGCTCGTCCTGGAATAAAAAGGGGGCGGGTTTCCTCGATTTCCCAACTCTCCGGCCAGCAGGAAGTAGTTAGAACGCTGCGTGATGGCGTATCAGAGCTTCCTGCGCGGAAGTAATTTTCGAAGCCCTCTCTTCGATTACTTCGAGCCGAGCAGAGCTGAACCGAGCCGAGCCGATCGACCAAAATTTACTTTCGTCCGTAAAATTTATAGCGCGCATTACGCTGTGATAAAATACCTTATACGGTATAGTCGTTCTTTGCGGTCAGATGGCTCTGCGGGTAAGATAATTTCGCTTCTTCTAAGTTACAAGTAAATTTGTCATTTCGGATATTGAACACACAAAAAGTTGCTTATAAGCTCCTCATTTTAGTGATGAAATTGAGCAATTTAACGACAGTCCATTCAATCTCTGGTACACCATTAGTAGACAGTGGATGTTATGTCTTATAATAATAACGAATAGGTGTAAAAGATTACAAAAGTTTAGAAATACTTTTTCACTCCAGCCTGTTATAATTCGGATAGAAAATTGTTATTTTGCATAATCAGGTGTAATTCAAGTAAACTGGAAAATTGAATACAAACAATTGAACACTGTAGAATCGCGCTGTAGCTGCTGAAGAGTTAGTATTGCATTGGTAAAGTCACCACGAATGATCGGCACGAATAGGTGGCCTTATCGACAGGCCTCGGAGTGGATTGACGAGCATATTTCCGGCATCTGGACGTTTTAGTATCAAGGTTTAAAAATTTGATAAGCATTTTAAGGAAGCCGTGCTCCAATTTCGCAACAGATTTGGACCGTCAAAGGCGTTCCGGATGCACGAGCATCGTAAAAGAACCATAGCCCGTGGAAAATTTAATGCTACGCGGGCAGAGATGCCTGCTCCTCTCGTCTACACGTACTAGAACACTATAGGTACACAGCCCTTTTTGCTCCCGGTATCGGTCCACTTGAAAATTCGTGTACCATTACACCGATCCCGTTTCAGAGCTGCCGATATTTCAGAACCACTCGGTGCTCGCCGCGCGTTTCTGACAGTTTCATAAAGTCTTGGAACGTCAAGTATTTTTTCATTCTCCCGGTTTCACGGCTTATTCGATTCGCTGAAGCTTGAGCTGGACCATCAAACTCAACCCTAAATTGCAGAGTGCGGATCATTGGGTACAACCAGTTTAACTCCTCGTGAACTTTGTACAACCTGTAACGGTATTATGAGAACTCTCGTGACTAGACTGTAGATCTTTATGCAACGAATTTTGTACATTAACCATTTGGATGGCAAACCCGTAACCTCGTGGTTCACGGTTTAATCTTTAACCGGTTTAGGTTCAAGGCTCAAGGTTGTACTGTTTCAGGTTCAAGACTCCAGGTTCGATTGTTTGAGGTTTAGGGTTCAGGTTCAATCCTATGAGGTTTAAGATTTAAGGTTCAATTCTTTGAGGGTTAAGACATAAGGTTCAGGTTCAATCCTATGAGGTTTAAGATTTAAGTTTCAATTCTATGAGGTTTAAGACTCAAGGTTTAATTGTTTGAGGTTTAGGGTTCAGGTTCAATCCTATGAGGTTTAAGATTTAAGTTTCAATTCTATGAGGTTTAAGACTCAAGGTTCAATTGTTTGAGGTTTAGGGGTCAGGTTCAATCCTATGAGGTTTAAGATTTAAGTTTGAATTCTATGAGTTTCAAGACTCCAGGTTCAATTGTTTGAGGTTTAGGGTTCAGGTTCAATCCTATGAGGTTTAAGATTTAAGGTTCAATTCTATGAGGTTTAAGATTTAAGGTTCAATTCTATGAGGTTTAAGACTCAAGATTCAATTGTTTGAGGTTTAAGGTTCAGGTTCAATCCTATGAGGTTTGAGATTTAAGGTTCAATTCTATGAGGTTTAAGACTCAAGGTTCAATTGTTTGAGATTTAAGGTTCAGGTTCAATCCTACGAGGTTCAAGATTTAAGGTTCAATTCTCCGAGGTTTAAGACTCAAGGTTCAATTTCTCCAGGTTTAAACCTTAAGGTTCAATTCTACGAGGTTTAAAGCTCAGCGTTAAATTCTTTGAGTTCTGATATTTAAAGTCCAAGGCGTAACGTACGTCTGAGCCAGGTTCAACTGTTGGGGAAACTAATCGGAAGAGGTAGACGCTCGTTAAGAATAATCCAGGTACACGTTCCGAATAAGGAGTAAATATCGAGCCGCGAGGGCGTTGGTTCGGGCAGCTCGGTGTTGCTCTCGGATTTCTTATTTTCTCGTTACGGGTTGGCAACGTGCCGCATAAAAATGAAAATGAAAATGAAAGATGAGAGTCGCGCGGTAAGGAGGGAGAGAGGGAGGATAAGAGAGAAAGAGGTAAAAGTCGGAAGAGGAATGACGGTGTCCGGGGGAGCAGACAGAAAAGCAGCTCGTTTTCTTTGCGAATGGATTAGGTCACTATTGTCCAGGTGCTCGAAGGTAATTCTATGCATACCGTGTCGTGATCCGGCAGTCGCAGACGCAGAATAAATCCCGGCCACTCTAAATGCTAATGAGCTTCGGCTGAGCGATAGTTTTGCATGATTTTCGGAGTAAATCGATGAAACGAACGGTAACCGCGGCTCGTTAGGGTCCACTTTGCTTCATGGTTCCTTGCTCTTTTCAACGATCCGGCTATAATACTCTGGGCACAGAATAATAAACAACTCTACAGCTTACTTTGATCACATATTCAATCGCTCTTCCAATTTTACTTGCATGCACAAGACATCCCCGTTCGTTTAAATTCATTCCCTTCAAGACGATTTTATATATTCTTTTACATCTTACGTTTTCCAGTTCTTCCAACTTTAATTTCTATTTATTTGTATATTCTCCTCGTCAGGGACGAACTTTCTAGAAACAAATAGCACGATTTTAATGTCTTAATTCTAATTTATCAGACATGAAGATAATTACAAAACCGTTGAGAAAAGGTAACATGTCCATGTGAATCAAGACGGTACCAGCTAAACAAAAACAGCTTCCGATAAGCAAATCGTAGCACTCGAATACGAACGAACATGTGGACTCACCTGATACGCTGGCATCCTGAAAGACGTTGAAGATCGAGATTGAAAACCCTGTGCGTGTCGAAATGCAAAAGACGATCGCGAAACTGCAGCGGCTGGGAAAGTGATTGGCAATAGTGCGGCGGGAAAAAGATTGATTGTGTGATAAGAAGGTAAAAAGAGGAGGAGGAGGCTGATCGTGCAGCCGAGAAGCGAGGAAATTATTGGATGACTAGGGAGATGAGATTGCTTCTTATGGATTCGAGAACGTCTGCGACTCTGCGGCCCAAGAGCGATTCTATCCGATGCGACCTGTGCGACCAGAGCGGAGCAGCGCGAGGCGCTAAACTGCAAGCAGGTAACTCAGCACCTGGGAAATTTTACGGCTCGTCCCCTAACCGCCGGGTTAAACTCTCGGATAGTCGAGTCACGGACACGGGCACGTCGTGTCCCTTTCTTAGATAAGAGCGCTAACAGGCTGCCGAGTTGTGATCCTCGATCGTGGCAAGTTGCTCGCCCACCTAAGCCAACGGTAGTTAGTCTCGCGAAGACTGGCTGTTAATTCCCCGTCAGCCGCCAACGCCTTGCAACGCTTCTGAACGCTTCGCGCCGCGCCTTGTCGCCGACAAAACTTTCCACCTGCCCTTTCCGAGGACGGCCCACCACCTGCTAATTCGCTTAATTGTTGTCGCATCATGTTCGCAAACAATGTTAAACCGAACGTCACTCGGCACCTTTGACGAATCGTTTGGACCAGCTGCCGAGCCACTTCGATTCAAATCATGCTTGTTCAGGTTCTATAGATTTTTATACAGGGTGTAACAAGGGTGATCCTGCACCTTTGGATTGGTGGAGATATGTCAAATAAGTGGCAGCGGAATTTACCTTAATCATCATTTTCAGGATCAAATTGTTTTTCTATTACATTGTTTAGTACTCCACACCAGGAACAGAACTCTTCAAGAACGACTTTGAAGTTTCGTAAACTGTGTCTACAGGGTGTTCCAGTATTGCGACAACCGAGGAGGGGGCGATTCTATATGAGAAAATATGTCGACAATATGGAATTAATTTTTTTGTTCGAGGCTCGATAAAAATGTATGTCTCGATAACAACGCAAAATAGAAAACACTAATTATTATAGTGCATGCTATTCTTGACGCCGTACAATTGTAGCAGCTGTGTGCTTGAATTAATTTTGATTTCGTATGAATTGCGTTTGAATTCAATATGCAGCTACTCTTGATTTTCAATTTAAATTCATTACAGCTTTTTCTTATAATCGAAATTTAATTCCATCTCATTTATATTCGATTTCAAATTGCAATTTGATTGCGTTCCATATTATAAAGTAGAAGTCTTCGTGGTAGGAGTCTTGAGAAACGTTGAATAAATCGCAATAAAAGTTAATATATATTCGATTAAACAAATAAACTGAGGGATTGCATCCGGTGTACTCGAAATTCGTGAAAAATGTCTATCGATCGAGAGTACACCCGCGGATCGATTTATCCGGCAGAAAGGCGATCCTTTGTATCGGCTAATGCGTAAAAATAACGGAAATATTGTTTGCTTGTAACACGAGAGTCGGCCGGCGATCGAATGCCTCGCAAGACGCTGCCAAATGGACTTCCGATAGGTCGACGTCGTTGCAAGCTCCAAATCGAAGTGTACATTCGAGTCGGGCGCAGTTCTCTGCCAGAAATTAACGCGTCGAACACTATGGCACAAGTTAGTTAAATGGTTCGGGTAAACCATTTTAAATTGTTCATTCTCCATTCTACATGGCTTCTTTGTATTTAATTTGCCTCACAATTTCCACCTCGACGCTTATCAATTTTACCTGGCTGCGCAATTAAATTCTTTGAAACAAGAATTACTCGAATAAAATGTAACCTTCGTTCTATTCAATGAGATACTAAGTGCTAATTGTTTTTTTCTCTCATACGTCATTTAAAAAAAATTAATTCATTTTAAACGGTAAGTGAAATAATACTCGCTCCCGAGAATATTTCACTCGGTCTACTTTTTAGTAAATTTAATTATCACTATATTACCACCAGACTGTAGATCTTTATGCGTTTATGAAGAAATTGGTTGGGCGAAATATAAAACATTAAAAGATTTAGAGAACTCAAAAATATTGTAATGTTGCTTTCACTGCAACAAAGTCGTAAAAGGATAAAATCAGGTTTTATGTTATTCCTGCTTCTCGTAATCGATGCAGAACATCTTTATTTTGCATAATCATCTGCAATCGAGTTATCACTATGCCTTTTCTACATTTCTACCTTATCTAAATCGTTGATTCAGTATTTCCCTCCCGCCAACAATTCCCTCAACAATAAAGGCCGCGAAACGTCGCGATCATTAAAACAGATATTATTACATTCACGTTATTAACATTATTGCTACGAATATTCGCCGGGTGATAATACACCTTTAAACACAAAAGTGCAAACACTGTTGTCGCGCAGGACGGCTTTGTTTACCTTTGACGAATTCACCTGGCGAAGTTGGTATTAATTAATAGTTGCTTGACAAATTTGAAAGCGTTACGTTCGAACAATACCGGAGAACAGCTGCGCGAAATAAAGGGACGAGAGCAGCGGGGCCAAAGCATCGGCGTGAATTATAGGCCGAATAATTTCGCCGGGTTTTTAGGGAACCGAGTAATTTGGTGACGTCGAGCGTTAAACTTCGTAATGGCGCCATTCGATGGAATATTTCATAAATGCCGTGAAGCGGCCCGAAAGAGTACACATTTCTCGCGGTTATCGATCATTGTCGTATTCAGAGATTACCCGGCCTCGATTTTCATTCGTGAAACCTTCTCTAATGTACCAGCCTACAAAGTCACGAGACACCGTAAGAATCCTGTCGATAATCACACAAAAATCACAAGTCGTATATACTCCATTCTTAAATATTTTTATTTCCACACTAGACCGTATCAATAAATATTTTCCCATAAAAGGGCAATGTTTTTCGTGACATTTATAATTTTCTAAATAAGTAGCTGCAATTTAGAGGAGTTTTTAAAAATGCTATCATATTATTTTTATTCTATTGAACATACAATTCGTTGCGTTCAGCAATTTATTTTTCATTATTACTGTAAATTTGTATGAGCTACTTATTCTGGAGCATGTAAACAAAACTAATAAAATGCACAGTGTAGATGGCAATTGAGATTAATTAGTATAAGTGAATCTAGAAATTAATTTTCATTGTGATTTGTTAGGATTTAAGATATTACTTTGATTTTGCTGTGCTCTACGAGGATGACTGTTTCCGAAATTTACTTTTGCTGTGATTCATTAGAGTGGTTGGAGTAGAAACGATTTTTTCCTGTGATTCATTGGGGTAATTAATTCATGGTTTAATTTTAACCGTGGTTTAAATTCCGTCTCCCATTTTTGAGACGCTTGGTACTGAGAGTATTATAATCTATTTGCTATTTATAGTTTCCCCGTTCATTTTTGTTATAAATTTCGAGAACATATAGTGTCGTTTTTCGATTCGCACAAAAAAGGGGAATCAATTTTTCGAACCCATTACACGAAAATCCCCTAAAGCTTAGCAGCCGCAGGTAGCTGAAATATCGAGCGATAAAAAACAAGAACGATCGTAACGTGGTATCAGAAGAGCCACCGAGCTGGGTCGAAGCGGTTGTTCGTCTTAAATAAAAAGGAGAAAGAGGGAGGAAAGTTTCGGTAACGATATCTGTAAGACACGTGCGGATGCGACGTAACGTAGCTTCGCGAAGTCCTCTCCCGACCACGTTTTATCGTTTTCAATAGGAACGGTGTTGTACCATGGAACAACCTGGCCGTTTGGTAGACACTTATCGACTGTCCCGGTAGAATCGGATGGTCCTGATATCGTTGCCACTATCGCAGCCACTTTGAGGAAGATCGCGGAAGCCGCAAGCTCGGTGTCGCGCGGTATTACACAAGGTAATGCTCCATCCACGTTGTCGGCCGTCGCCATTGTTATTGTTCGGTTGCGTTTTCCTGGCGTAACAAGCCGCGCACACCACCAGACATGCGCCGCCATCGTGATTTTAGTAACGCGTTCCCCCGTAAAGTTTATTGCCGTGTTATCCCGGGTTCTACGAGCTCTTTTCTCGGTCGCGGCTTTGACTTTGGTCCAAAGACACGCCGCTTAAACCGTTCTACCCCACGCGATCGTTCTACTTACAAAGCTGAACTCGACGCGACTCGCATCCGAAACTTGCGAGAAATTCGCGCAAACAAGTCCGTCGTTTGGAAATCTTCGAATGACAGTCGAAATGGAGTCCTAAAAAGATCGCGATAAAAATTCGTTTCTTCTCCAGTCGTCCGAATAGATTACAGAGAAACGTGCATCCCTGTTATTTTGATAAATCGTACAATAAATATCACACCAATCTGTTAGTTCCTAATACAGGGTGTTCGACTACAGGTGGGAGAAAATTTCAGGGGTGATTCTTAACGATGATATAAGACGAAAATGAAGAATAAAAAGATTGCGATTTCGGCTTCGTTATTTAGCTATTAACAATTAAAAGTCAACAATGCGTCTAACAAAAGTGTACTTTGTGTACGTCAAAGAGTTCAATGTTGTCCAACGATTTGTTAAACATTTTCACCTCGCTGCACAGTGCGGCATACGATGGACAAAAATCAAAATAATCATGGTTCGATTCTAATCTAATTATCCAACAAAATCATTAGTCGGCAAGTAAGGAATGTGTACGTAAAAAGCAGTATCCAAGAAAATCAATAAGGGATCAGCAACAGCCAAGAGTTTATTGTAGTATAAATACTAAAAAGTTAGATTATTCGTGCCCTAATTGCTCTTCTAGGTTCGTTTTTGTTTTATACTGTTTGTTACAACTTAGATATGGAGAATTTGACCAGAGGTATGCACAATTTTAACTGGCAATTTAGGAATTGCATTTTTTCCTTAAAATGTAATTTACAACAAAACGGTTCAAAACATTCTACAATTTTGACTGTTCTGTATCAACAAGATGTTGTAGTATATTGCTAAATAATTTTTTTCTGCGATAAATTGCAAGACTAGATGTTATTTAATTTTTGTTAGAGAAATGCATTTATAATCGCGATTTGATTGAAGCTTGAATGTCCGAACACACTTATTCCCAGAAATTATCAAAAGTTAGACAAAAACTGTAAGGAATAATTTAATTTTTGCATTAATCGATGCATCTTTGTATTCCCTTTAAAGAATTATTAAGGTACCTATGTCAAAAATTGATTAGTTTAGATGTTATGATTTTTGTCTCGAATGTCCATTTACATGCCGCACTGTGCGCTGGGCCCCAAATGAGAACCAAGTTATGCATGCATTTGTCACTCGATACGTGACTGTCGCGTTGTTAGTAGCTAAATAACGAAACCGAAGTTGCAATTTTTTTATTCTTTATTTTCGTCTTATACCGTCGATAAGAACCAACCCTTAAATTTTCTCCCACCTGTAGTCGAACACCCTGTATATCACAGCGAAAACGAATTTCTGAAGCAGTGGATCTAATAAATCACAGTTAAAAAATAATCCCTGAACCAGTCGACCTATTGAATGAATCGTAAATGAATAAATCGTGGTAAAATTTCATCTCTATTTCGGTCATGCTAATGGATGACGGTAAAAATTCATCTCCAGCCCCGCTATCGTCATGAATGAGCAATCTGTCCCTACTACGTCACAGTGAAAATTAATTTCTAAACCAGCCGTCCGAATAGGTCACGCTAAAAATTCATTTCTGCTCCAACGACCTATGCGATGCGAGTTAATGAATATTGTAACGTATGTGTATGTTCAATAGAAAGTTTGTCGTCGCGTTATCGTTGATTGTATCTTGTTGTTTGATCACTGAATTCTGCACGCGTTCGCCATTGTACTTAATTAAATATATTATGTATATTAACTGCACCGATTCCGTCACTGATACCAGCGCGGCGAAAATTAATTTTCGAGAGTCGTCGTCCTAATAAATCCCGGTGGGAATGGAGCCGGGTTGAATCGCAACAAATGACATTAAAAATGAATTGTTAACTCCGGTGAAAGAATCTCGCAAAATATGCAGTAATTTTCTAAGATCGAGGGACGGAGTTAAGGGACTAAAGGAGCACAATGAATGTCATTTTTGTAAGAGACAGGTGCCCGCGAAGGACAGGGGTTGGTAGAATTCCTCTGAAATGTATGCGAGAAGAGACAGGCGTGTAGGAAGGGCCCTATGAAATATCTTTCACCGGTTAAACGAGGTCATCGCAAAGTAATGAGCCCCGTTTTAAGGAATTATTAAAGAGATAGCCTACTTTCGGCGCACGTAGAACGAAACGCACGAGGAATTATTATGACATTCAACTACCACAGGGCTGGCTGCTGGGCCCCGCGTTCTGTTATAAATACAAGAACATCGCCCGACCAGGGCTAATAAAGTCATACTTTTCGTCGGAGCGCGATATTAAGAGCCGGAGAGATAACATTAACTTAATAAACTCCCGGCTAATACGGCAGAAGCTTTTAACCAATTTATTTATACTTGGAAGTTGCCAGGTAGAAAGTTCTCCGGGCCTATAACACGGCTTAAGACAACCGAGGTAAATCAGCAGAGAAAAGGATTTAACAGACGCCCCTAACGACGACGGAGATCTTTTAACAACCACCCTAGCCCTTGCTCTCGAACCTACGAAATGTCGAAGACGATGGATGTTCCGGCTCGAAACAGGCCTGCAAGAATCGTTGGATGTTGCTGCTTCGTAGATTATTAACGTCAACTCGCGACAAAATTTCAAGCATTTTTCGAGTTCGAGAACTTGGTTTGCATGTACAGTAACTCCCATTGAAAATCGGACGCTCTATACTGATAACTGTTTTCTATTGAACTATACGATTTGAATTTTTTTTAGGAATCTAGAGAAAATAGTTTGCTACAGGATGTAAAAAAATATTTCCTAAAATTGCAATTAATCGGAATTGTTGAAAAAATACTAATAGTTTCATTTCACAACATTGAAATATATTGAAAATTTAAAAAATTTGTTTCGTAGATCTGTGTCAATTAAACATATTCTGAAAATTTCGCATCCTGTATCCGGTAGCAAACTAATTGTTCTAGCTTCGCAAAAAAATTCAAATCGTATAGTACAATGTTAAAAAAGTGATCGTCTTTTAAGAGTGTCCGAATATTAGTGGGTGGAATTTTAGTATACAGGGTGGTTTAAAATATAATCCTCACGGTGCTTAGACGCCTCCAAAGGTCTGACAAACAAGTCAATCGATTTCCAATAGTTTATAAATGCAATGAAAATTCAAGATCATGTATTTTTGATCAAGTATTATCGTTGCTTTCAACAGAAATTGAATTTGTTGCTTGTTCCCGTTTTTCATTTACAAAATTGACACCCTCATTACATTTTCAGATTTTTCCAGCAGCAATAATGCCCATTTGCAATCGCGATTTTTCCGAACTTCGCACAACACTGTTATAAATATATTGTTTCCACTTGTATGAAATTACACGCGATTGATGGACATTACGCTGATGGACGTCTGAATAAAATTCATCTGACAGCGTTACTCGTGGAAATGATTTCTTTCCGATTTTCTGGTAATGACTTCGCTAGAAGATAATTACAATAAACGCACGCTGTGTATTGTCAATACCAAACAATCTACCAAATGAGCGTTCCAGACATTTCTTCTCTGCAGAAGTAGAATTCAATTTTCCCATCACGGATATTAGAACATTAAAAAGAAGGACAAACGTCTGATAAATGTTCTCTCTCTCGTGGCGAACCGTAGACGATAAACCAGTTGTAATCACTGTGGCCATAAAAAAGCTCATAGGGCAAAGGGTTCAAGCATTTTTATCGCGGTCGTAGCAACAAAAAGCTCAGCTACTCCGCCGAAAATACCCACGCGACAATAAAAATTCGCTAAAAACATTCGCAAACAACTGGATCTGTAAAAAATTTCGCAACACCGTTTCATGTGTCTGAACGACGGGAGATGATCGGCGTGGTTGTTATCACGGCAGTTAGCATTCAGAATCTTGGTCAGTGGGATCGTGTACCATATATCGAGTGCAGCCACGGTTGTACGGGTACGGGGGCGCGTGATAGCAACAAGCAGCAATCGCGTTATCGAATTTAACAGGCAACGGATACGATGTCGCTTATAATGGTCGAACCGTCGATCATCGCAATAATAATACAACCGCTATCGACTGCCGTTAGCGGGACTGCCGTCGCCGGCGCTCAACCCCGACAGTACTACTAGCAACTTGCTACGTAGTAGTAAAACAGCCGGCAGTGCTGCCAGCAGCGTTCCAATACAATTTTATTTGAATGGGAATTACCAGTGTACGTCGTTAATCGTTACTCGGCTATTCTTTTGTTCCGGTCATTCGATATTTTTTACAGTCGTTTGCAATTATTTGCAGCATGTTCATTCGCTGTTTATACTGGTCGGCGAAATTATAAAATTTAAAATGATTGTTTTACCGAATTGGGTACCCACTTTCAATTTCTTTTCGAACTGCTGTGATATATTCGTTTGGTGTTCGACATAAGAGTTGAAGGGAGTTGCATCACACTTTCAATTTGAAAAAAGAAATAATACATTTTCACTTGGAAAAGAATCGTAAGACACTGCCATTTTGAATGGACAAAGTTATGAAGCGATTCGGGTTGGCAAGCTTTGAATTTGACAGACGGTGATTTTTATACAGGGTGTATCAGAATGGTCGGTAAAAGTTGACACGAGGTGTTACTATTTGCAAACACAGGGAAAAAAGGACGAATAACAATCGTTCAGTTGATGCTTCGTTTTCGAGAAAATTGAGCACGATAGTTCGACTGACACGTCTGATCATGGCCAACCAATTCTACTTCTTGCTTACGACAGACGAAGCGTCAACAGGAAAAGCGTTACTCGTTTCTTTTCACTTACTTTTGTAAATCACCTCGTGACCACTTGTACCACTCTGGGACGCCCTGTACATTTCGATGCGCCGATTCCGATAGTCGTATTTTTCCGTAAACGGTGAATTTTCGAAAAACGTCGGAAAACAGAGTCGAACTTTTTTGCTAGAACACGAGAAACTAAATTGAATTTTATCATTACGTTTTCGGATCAGTTGAAGTAACTATGGTTGAACACTGGTTGGCAGAGCTACTGGCGAGGGCGGTGGAACCCCGGCGCTGTAGCGCCGCGTGGCATTGATGGTGTGGGTGACGTCGGTGCAAGAGTCAGGGGTTGATATCTGGCTAAGCGCGGGCGCAGTTGGATCGCGGTCTCCACCACGGCAGCATTTCTCTCATCGGTCTCTCTTAACGGTCCCTCTTAACGTGGTCCTCCGTTTTCTTCCCCTTTATTCACCTTATTCACCACTTTTAACCCCCTCCCCCTCGAGGAACCCAGCCCCCTCTCATCCTTCCCCCTCATCCTTAATTTTTCACTCTTCTCTAAGCTCTCCCTCTCTTCTCTGTTCTTAATCTTCGCTCTGATCTTGTTTTGTCTGCTCTCCCCCTTCCGTTCTCTCTCTGTTTACTCTCCGTCTACTCTCTGTTTACACTCTCTCTCTTCACACCCTTTCAACCCTCTGACCTGTTACTTATCTTTGCTCTTAATCTTCTAATCCTTGTTTCTGAATTTTCGTTCCCATCCTTCTTCACCCCACGTCCTAACCCTCCTCTTTAAATTTTTTGTTACTTCTCTATGCTCTCTCTCTTTTCTCTTCTCTTAATCTTTTAATCTTTGTTTCTAAATTTTTGTTCGCATCCTTCTTTTCCTCCCTTCGCTCTCACTCTTCTCTCTAAATTTTCACTCACCCTGCTCTCTCACTCTGGTCTCTCACCCTGCTCTCTCAACCTTCCCTCCATCCCTCCCTCTCTGACGTAGTCGTCCCTCCCTCTCTCTCCAACTAACGCCGTTCGACTCTCTCCCTTCCACTCTCTGTAATTCCATCCCCCTCCGTCCCACCCCTTGGCACTCTCTCTGTCTCAGTCTCGGCGAGTCCAGTCTCCTCCGAGGTTCTCCAGCGGCGGTGCATCGGAGCGGCGTGCATGCGTGGAGTGTGCGTGTGTACCGTATGAAGAACGAGTGCCACGAGTGCCACAAGATGGGAACTGGCACCAGCCGGCCGGTATCGCGAGTTGGATGCTTCCGTCGATGAGTTTTGTCGGGCTCTTCGGATGCACCCGCATCCGCGGATGCGACCGTGTCACGTGGAACGCTCGACGCGCTCTCGCGATACGTCTCGATACCGCGTGGTCATCCTACGCTACCGCAATGTCGTCGTATTCTAGCGACTGAACTCGAACGATGAGGTGACCGAATGTTTGTGACTCGGGCCGAGAACGTTTGCTTTCCGTTTTCTGGATTTCTCTGGTGCTGTATCGCGACGTTTCTGCGAAGAGGAGGTCCTGGGTACAGTGGCTGGAGCATCTGGACTGCCGGTATGACGCGCGAAATGCTAGATTTAGGTTCGAATTTTGCTATCGTCTCGCTCGGTTGAACCTACAGGTGATTTCAGACGTCCGAACTTTTGATCACTGCTGTTTGGATGTTTGTTTGATTCAATTTTGAAGAGTGTTCGTCATAGTGCGTGTTATACACTTAGGAATTGTCGTTTAGCTTCTGCTTGTTAGAATCAACATAAACCATTTTTATTTTGTATAAAGAGTAAAGCGATAAATGCACTTGTGACAGGCGAGACAATGTCTGGTTTCATTTGTTTCTCTTAAATTTCTGACTTGACGTTTATCAATACTAAGCTATTCGCAGCTAGAATCTTTCAAACGGGTATGGATCGATTAAATTAACTTATCGAGATGGCGTCGTAATGAATTAGTCTCTGCATTTGATGGATTTTTGATAAAAATCTCTGATTTCATTTCCGTCACAGCTGATTTCAGGTTTTGCTCTAGATTCCGCGTGTGTAATTTGTAGCCCGATGGTCGTCGATGGTAAATTGACTGTTTCGAACGCGAATGATTTCACACTAAAATTGATGAAATTACTATGAAGGTCTTTACTGTGCTCGAAGCATTTAACGCGACGATAGAGAGGTTTTTCATTTTGAAATTGTCAAATTATTAAACGATTAAACAATGCCTCCATTCCAGCATCAAAATGGGAAAGAATCTCAATGAATTCTTATCGCTTAAATTTTCTTTCACAATGTGACAACATTATCTGAATAGACAACCACCGCGACTGTCAGTGAGTCTTGGCTCGGATCCTTCGAAGAAAGGAGAATAATCGAAGTTGAGTCCCTCGAGATGAGCTCGGCCGTGCCCCGAGTAGTTAAAAAGTTGCAGGGGTGGATGGACTCGTTAAAAAAGCATGGCGCGCATGCACAGCTAACCCGGTTGCCGAACAAACGTTTGTTCCAATTTTTTTCGTGTAATATTTTTATCACCTAGTCGACACGAGTATTGGAACAAAAGGGCGAAGTGGACCGCTCGACAATTTTTCGGAAATGTTTGTTTAACCCTCGTGCAAACCTCTGGTGAAAATTCGCTCGATTTCTGTTTCTGAATATTGTAGCGTGTTTGAGTTGCCCCCTGATTGTGTTGCAGTTCGGCGTGCACGTTGATTCGTGTATTTATTTTACGAGGAGCTGTTGTTTGTTGAAATAGCGCATATCAAGTTTTGCGTGGAGATTCGAAGGAACGGATCATGACACAGTTCTTGGGGTGAATAGGTAATCGAGATAGACAAGCTGCTGCGATTGTTTGTTTAAATTATGTACCAAGTTCCCGATTTTGTGCTAGTGATAACAACGGTTCATGCTTCCCGTTATCTCAATACTGTAAGTTCTAAATGGTAAGAGAATTGGTTGCGAAAATTTGTTTTCCACACTGTAATATTGAAGAACAATTACTAATTACCTACTAACTTTACGTCACATCCTAAACAATCTTGACCAGCGTTCATTATGTTCCACAACAACCGAGCTCCAGTTAATTACGGTAGCCTGCTGGTGAACTTTTTAAATGTTTCTTGACTAATTCTTCCTCAAACTTCGCGCGATTCTTCGCGAATATTTCGTCTTAATTTATGACGTTCTTCCGCAAACTTCTCGCGATCCCTTGCGCAAATGTAGTCTTAATTTACGATGTACTTCTTTATTCTTTTTACATGATTCATGCGTCCAATTTTCGAATGTTTAATGGCATAGTCCGACTAAGCGAAAGAAGTTATATTAACGAAAGGGATTACACGATTGTTTTACATACTTACAGTACGAACTGTGTCATCATTGGACACCGGATATCTATGCAAAATGAGAATTTTGTGCGTCAATTGTAATAGAAAGGAACCAAGTAAAAAGATCTTTCTATTTTTACGAATTTTATTAATTTTAAAATGATACATCAGTATCTCGAAATTCTATTTCAATTTGTACCTATGCACTTTTGTTATGAAATGTGCAGTCTAATAATGATCTGTATCTGTTCTAGGTGTTTTTATCCGACTCGTGAACGAGTACGAATCAAACAAAATATTTTCGCTTATAAAATGAAAAAAGGAAGGAACACTGCATACCGTCGATTAGACGTCACTTTGTTTAATAAAATCAATAGCAGTTCCAATGCATGTGGTCGACTCTATATGTCTATGTATCTCTATCGCAAGAACGCGTATTCTATGCGCAGTTTTAATTTGCACCGCATCCGCAACCAATCCAATTCATCTTGCCGTGGACCGGATAAAACTCCTGTTGGAATACTTTCTTTTTGAATCGAGATTAAATTCGTTCGCTATCTTCGATCCATTTAACATCTCTGTACCTTCGAATAAACCATTGAAGCGTAATTGTTCTTGTAAATACCATATAGCGTTTAATGTAAAAATGGTGTAAAACAGTTAATCACTCGTGACAAGAAATCAAGTAAAAGTTCTGTAATGTTTCCTTGCTCTTGAGCAAGCTACACTAAAATTCTATTGCAATTATTTTATTTAAGATGTGCTGTTGATACAGACAGACAAATATTTACGTAATCAGAAATCAAAGTAAATTAACTCGTTATTTGCAACACAATCAAAGTAATTCAACTACTGTAATCAAAATTATAATCGACATATTAAAATGATTCCTGAGAGAAATAAAAGTTTACTTCGATCGTGTATCTCGGAATCCATGCAGGAGCATTTGATTTTCCATAAAAATCTGCACTTATCACAGTGATTACTTCGTCAAGAATAATAATTCAGTTTAAACAAAGATATTATAAAAAAATCATTATTTAAAAACGAGGAACAAAACAATCGATCCTGGAGGAACTCCATAAACAGAAATCACGTTGAACTGGTAATTTTTCTGGTATAATTTTGAGTTATTGTCAGCGGTTGCCTTTCCATTGATCTGTTCCACTGCGCGCAGCAAGTAGCTTCATCCACATCTGCAGCGCGTTCTTCGTGACATTCGGTTGTCTCGGAGACATCATGATCGCTGCGTCTCTGCAGCATTGACAGAGCTAGTAGAAAGCTGGGTGAACGCGACGACGTTCAGGCCTCTGATAGCGAGAGGCGTTTACCCCAAAACGGTGAACGTTTTTCGGCGGGAGACGAGTTTAGGCGAGAACAGACGAGACGGGCGACACGGGAATGCACGGTGCAGTGCACGGGTGCCATGCCGCGTGCAATTCCGCCGGCTGCGTGGAAATTCGAGCAATATTGAGAGAAATGCACCGGAAAGCACGGGAACACGTGGCCCCGACGCGGACGCAATAGAGGAGCTTTTATTGGTGACAGTGAGTCAACAACGGTGCTCGACACGAGCCGTTCCCTCGACAACGGTACGTTTCTCGTTTCTCGTTCCTCGTTTCCAGTTTCTCGTTTCTCGCGGCGCGATGGAAACGCGCGGAATAGAAAGGAGCATGCCTAGTGTGCCTAGTATACCTAGTGCCTAGTATACCTAGAGTGCTCGGTATACCTAGTGCCTAGTGACTGCCTCCCTCTACTCACTATGGCTATAGTTCGTTGATCCCGAACCATGACAAAGCACCTCAAACTCGCATCTTTCCCGCGATATTTCGTTGATTATTTATTCGGAGATATTCACTGGAATTGCAGATAATTTCTCTCTCATTCGCCGTCGTTGAATTTTTTTTTTTAGTTTTCTATAAAATTACCGATGATTATTATGTAGTCAGTAATCAAAAATAAGATCGAAATTAATAAAATAATGAAAGAAAGCAGGTCCATAGTCGAATGCACTGAGCCCACCGATTTAATTTCTTAATTATTTCTGTAAAATGTTCAAGGCTTATCATTGCCTAATAGTTTGCTTAATTCTTCGTGGAAAGAAACGTCGAAAAATCGGTTTTTATTTATTTTAACTACAGCACACCAACCATGAAATTTGGAAAAATGCATGAACAATATATTGGTACTGTAAAAATATTAATGTTGTCACTTTAGAACTTTAGAACTTCCATGTGAAATCTGGATTTTCTCTAATAATTTAACTACGGTTTGAAATGTGCGTTTTCAATAAGCAATCAAAATATAATTATAATTAAATAGTTTATCAGAATGAATCGCATTAAACACAGTAAGTAAATATAATTACGGTTCATAAACTGTACAGAATACGTTTCAGTAACCACTTCAAAGAAGACTAAAAATTTCGGTGGATTTGATAGAAGCCCGCTCTCAGGTCGGCATATTTACGGTAATCAAATAAACCCGGCGAGCAAATAATTACCATAAGGAGAAGCTCGCGGGAGTGTGGCGCGTCGTTTTGCACGGTCGTGCAAGCGAAATATTGTCGAAAGCCAGCCTCGGAGCAGTTATTTTAGAATTTGCTGGGGCGTGATCCTCTGCGCGAGTTTGCACAACCGTTCAGCCATTAAACTCGTTCGAAATTAATTGAAAATAAACGAGTATAAATCGAAACTAATAACGAACGTTTGCATAAGATGCATCGCGTCGATTACATCAATATGTTGAATAATAATATTTGTAAAACAATTTGCGAGAACGGGGATTCGCGACGCGATGCGACAACCAGTGAAAAGAGAGAGGAGAGAAGCGCCGATTGCACGGTGCGTTTATAATTTCGATTATCTGCCGGCGAATGGGGAATTTATTAGCGATCAGCCTGTTGTCCGTATGCATCGCGGATTTCGCTGAAGCTCGCCAGCCAACCAAATTGAAATCAAACGATGCGTATAGCTTTGTCAAAAAGTCGCGATTTTATACGTTCGCGAAAGCTGTTTAGCTTCATCTCCACGCTGATCCGCAAAATAACGATTATCGGGAATAATTAAACCGCGCATTTTATCCGCTCGCGATCACAATGACTGGATCGAATGCATGACAGTGAAAATGTTTAACCTATTAGCTGTGGCAGTTCGATTTTTAAATCAGCTTTCCAAGCAATTGTTAAGTTGATCACACCATACTACAAATTTTATGCATTTATCATAAAATTGGGTGACTGCTATTCGAAGCAGTGGACAGATTCAAAGCATTCGAAAACATCCAGATGCTATATTGAATTTTTCGAGATGATTAAAAGAAGAAATTATATCGTCTACTGATCACTGAGGATCTTTATGCAAAATAAAAATTATTAGTATCAATTGGAAATAACCATATAGAACTTCATTTTCTTTTTTAACAATCTTAATTGTTTGAGGACAATGTATTACGGTCTTAAATTCTTAAAATCAGCCTCGTTATAAAATTTTGAATAGTACAAATAATTTCTGCTCCGAGAAATCAATTTTCGAGCCCTCTCTCAAGGTCTCCAGCAGTTCCGAGATTAGCCATTGATATGCACTATGCTTCTCCGCTGTTGTGCTGCATCTAACGAATGCACATGCATAGTCTATCACTATAAATATGCATAAGGTGTCGTCTCAAGTTAAAGAAGCTGGAAATCGTTCCGAACTACTTCAACTTCGACTCGATTCAAGGCTACTCGTTACGAGATAAGGACTCTGCAGTCGATTAATTAAGCGCTGGTATAATGAACATGATTACAGTGTAACATCGAAGATACTAGTTTATATAAGTGAATCTGAGCAATTGCTAGAATTTATTCGACAAGGTTTAAGAAGTAATTGCTGATAAACGTCGATTTATATTCTGCTGTTAATGCTTGTTACGGGGTTATCTGTGGTTCAGTGATATCGATTATAACTTGTTTTCATCATGAGCGATACACGTTCATCGTTATTTGTGCATCCATTAACACGTTGACAAATCTGTAACCATTTACATTAAATTTACTCAAAGCAATTCATTGAATAAAACAGCACTGCCTATATACAGAACACACGATCAACCCACTGATATAAATGCAATACACAATTAAACAATTTGTTTCCTCTAGAATAAATATATAGTACAAACAAATATCCAAACACGCATAATTAAAGTCTTGTCTCCACAATGAATAACTATTAGCATAACAAAAAGTGAATACTAAATTTCCGAAACATTAAATGCAATAACGTGATTGAATTTATTTGGATTTGGTGCAATTTTTATTATAGTAAAATTCGCGATGCATATTAATGAATCTTTTAAATTCCAATAATTACAATTTGACTGTGGATTTTATGCATTTATTGCAAAAATGATTTTGTTAGTGCATCTAAAACACTATATATGTAGCTGTTGTGTTTCGCAATTGGTGTAATTTTGTTTTTGTGTAAATATACGCGGTCTGATTAGAATATAAATGAATTGAAAACGGTGATTTCACTGATTTTCAGCGTTAAGATTTCAGCAACGTCTCGAGCGATTTAAAAAATTAAGAATGCGAGACGTTTGTCGGGGAAGTCGTTACAAATGCAAAGCGACGTATTTAGATATTTCCGGTACACGAAGTGGCTTGCGAATGACGCAGTTAGCGGCATTGTGTAACACGAAACGGCGCAACGTGGAGATACGAGATTACCCTTGACGGGCGGGTGCCTGTCGAGATCGATTCAGTGTGCGAAGTAGAACTTCTGTTTGTTGTCCGCAGAAAAGACGCATCGCTTTGCACTCGGGCTGGCACGACCTGTGAAACTGGTAAACGCGAAATGAACCGGAAACGATGGACCGTGAAGCCGCTGCGAATAGATTTACAGTGCGGTGCCAGCGGGACCGGATGCTGCACGACGGCCAGGATCATCTGTATCTTCTTCCTCGCGATACTGATGCACGGTATGTCCATTCACCGTTCTATTAGCTGTATAAAGTAGACCAAGGTGTTGTTTACATAGCGTACAGATGCTATTCTTCGATCTCTTGCTGTTAAAACATGGAAGAGGATGGAGAGTAAAGCAAACCCGGCAAGATGAATCGATGGTATCTCTTTTGTTTCTAATTATTTTTTTATGAAGCTTCCAGTGGCATATTCGTGACGTTTTGCTGGTTACAATGATACCAAACACGACGCATTTCGGATCGTATTTAATCGTTTAATCCACGATAGCGTAGAACCTCGATCTACACCATTTTAGCATTCCGATAATTTGATAGAAAAATGTTTACAACAGAAACTGATCAATTTTCAATACATCACACATTACACTTTTTGGAAATTGGAAAACTTTCCGTTCCAACTCTCTGCATGTATATCGGACAACATAGTTTTGAAGGCGATTCCGTGACGAATTCAATAATGTACTATAGTACGACTTTCGGATGCCTTTGAATTAAGAAATTGATATTAAATCGCGTATTAGATTAGAATAAATATATCACCGAGTTTCTCTTTTCCAACATTTCGGCAAGATGAATCGATGGTATCTCTTTTGTTTCTAATTATTTTTTTATGAAGCTTCCAGTGACATATTCGTGACGTTTTGCTGGTTAAAATGATACCAAACACGACGCATTTCGGATCGTATTTAATCGTTTAATCCACGATAGCGTAGAACCTCGATCTACACCATTTTAGCATTCCGATAATCTGATAGAAAAATGTTTACAACAGAAGCTGATCAATTTTCAATACACCACACATTACACTTTTTGGAAATTGGAAAACTTTCCGTTCCAACTCTCTGCATGTATATCGGACAACATAGTTTTGAAGGCGATTCCGTGACGAATTCAATAATGTACTATACTACGACTTTCGGATGGCTTTGAATTAAGAAATTGATATTAAATCGCGTATTAGATTAAAATAAATATATCACCGAGTTTCTCTTTTCCAACATTTCTCTCCAATCGAATTTCGCAATCGGCTGCCAAAATTGTGGCCTGCAAAATTTTGAAGCTGTCCGAACACGCGACCCTCTTCCACGATAAGCGTCGATAGCATGATTCATAGGTTTCGGTTTGTAACACGGCTAGTAACTCGGTGTAACAAACGAGTGCACTAGGATCTGTCAGCAAGGCGACGAGCGAAATCGAGATCGTGCGAGGAGGGGGATGAGGTTGGGTAACACTATTCGCAAAAATCAGCGAATCGTTTAATCCGCTAGTCGAGTACATATGCGCGAGCGGTTCAATTACTTTTTTGTCATCGATTCCTGGAGACACAGAGGCTTGTTTATCGGGACTGTTGGCGCGTGCGATTTATTCCAATGGTGAAAACCGGGCCTCCGTTAATTAGAATCCCTGTTCCGTGCGGTCAACTATCGGCGCGCAACTATTGACAGGCTACTCTCATTACAGTAAGTCTCCATTATCGCGTTAATTCTTGCAAAAGTAATTGTCTGGATGTATCGATTCGTTAATTGGAATTCTCGGCCGGCCGGCACACGATGGATTTCTCTGTCCGTCTGACGGTAATATGGCTAATCGAGCTACCATCGCCCGTTAATCAATAGATTTCGTTAATGGACTAGGCCTGCCGCCTTCTGCAGAAACCAATTTATTCCGAGACTCGATACTATGCATCGAGAATGTGTGCGCTAAAGTCAAACAGTGTCTGAACACAGAAGGTATACAGCAATTTATATTACTAACATTTATAACGTTGATAAATATTAACGCTAAATCTGTCATGCTCAAATGACCGATTTCATACATTACAATCATTGAAATTATAAAAATTCAATTATGGAAAGTAATGGAATTGATTTCGGAAAAAACGGAGACGATCTCAATAAATTTAACGTTGCCATTTTTATAAGGCAACATTTACCAGATACTTTTAATATTTGGCAGGTTTTTATTAAAATAAAAATTGTTTGCGTCAATTGTCAGCAATTGGAACTATGTGAACAATCCACGATCAAACAGGGATCAATCAGAGCGCTTTTTACATATTTAAAACCTTGTACATATTTTATAAAACATTCTTTCGAATGATCCAAGTGAATTGATTGTATCGATCGATGAAGAGAATTTGCCTCAAGTGTTAGTTCTCTATCGTTCCCGTAAAAATACTTTTATTCCGTGAACCGTTTCGACGCGCAACACGGAAAACTTTCGAGTGGAATGAACGCGTTTCGTTTTCTTTTCAGCAGATCCGAGAAGAAAAAAACCGACGCGGTGTCTCGGTCTTATTGTCGGAAACCGGCCGAATCGAATATTCGCGGGGCATAAATATCCACGGACGGACAAGCCCGCGTTTTTTACGACGCGGAGAAAATACGCATAGATCAAGACAACAAATAACACCGAGCCCCACAATATCCAAGCCAGCCGATATATCAATCCGCAATTTACGATGTTGTTACGTCACCGGGACGGTGTGCGGCCTTTTTTCCGCGGACAGAACAAACAGAGGAAATCGGAAATTTATAACCGGATCAGCCGGCCGAGAGTCGATCGCGGATAATGTTCGAGCTTTACGCTTTCGGAAATAAGAAATAAGAAGCATGCAAGTCCATCAACCGCGGTTCGCTTGTCGTTTGTTCAGTCATTGATTCCTGAACTCGGAAATTCCACAACATCGTTCTCTTCGTTCGTACGCGCGCTGCCAGCATTTGCTTCAGTGCTTGTCCACCGTGTTGAATTGCTTTATTTATTTATTTATTATTATTGCTTTAAACCAAGTAGTTTATATAGCAAGTGCAATATTATTACAATTTGCTTACACTAACTAATTGAAACGTTATTTCTAAATTCTAACGGAACATTGTTTGAGAAAATTAAAAATTATTTTCAGATTGAATTGCTTTATGAAATGCAACGTACCTCCTTCGCAATATATACAAACAAATCAACAGAAGAGTCAGATTGATTTTACACACTTGTTTAAAGTCATAATGCAAAGTATTCAGAGGCTCCATGACTGAAACTAGTCAAACATTTTCGTAAATGCTGGTAGCGAACGTGTTTAGTTACGAAATCGTGAGACAAGTGTCGGTTTCGGTGGACCGATTATTAGGGTGACGATTTAATTGGTCCGTTTAATAATTTTGGCGACTGCTACGCAATTTCTGAGAGGTAACAAAGAGACCGAAAAGTAAAATTGAGCTCTGGTTTCGCGTTCCAGCGAACTCAACGCAGCTCCTCCGCGAGTATTCCGCCGTGACAACGATCTGGACGGAGAGCAATCGCAGTCAGCACTTTGCGAGGTTAAGGTAATTGGCTGGGCTGAAAGAGAAACGCGGATATATAGAGGTTTTTTGTGGGAGGAAAAAGATCCCTCTCGTCACGTCTCGTCTAGTCTCGTCTCTGCTCGCCTAGTTTCGAGAACAGTAGCTCTTTGGAAGGTTCGCTGATGCTATTTCGTCTAATTAAATCGGAGCCCCTTTGAGGGTCTTAAGCATGGCGTTTCCAGTCCTATCTCGAGTCGTTTGTCGCTCCGTTATGCAGCCTGTGCCTTAACGTTTCTTTGAGTACAAGCGTTCAACGCGCCCGCCATATTTCGTACCCTCTGCCGCCTCCTTTCTCAACCAACGCTGAATGTGTCGCGAGACCATTATGCTTTGCTCGCGGCCTCGCGAATGCTTAACTTATTATCTACCGACGATTAGCACACCGGTGAATTCTTCGCACGACCGTACGTGCTCCTCGTTTTTGTTCTATAACATAGCAAAGAAAAATCGTGGTCCACAATCATCGAATCCATAATCAACCTAAGTGCAGAAATCTTAACCACCAACAAAGAATTAGCGTATACATGGATGCCCTCCCACACTGTAATTCGAGAAACCGACGAAGTGGATGAAGCCGCCAAAGAAGCGACAACAAAAGAATACTTAAACCTCTCATCATGACATAAGGAAGTATCTCCATAAGAAGAAATGAAAAACTCTGGAACAATCAATGGAGCCAATCAATTCCCACAAAAATTGATAAAACCAAACTATCCCCACACGACTAAAAATTGGCCACTGCGAATTAACTCACCAACACTTAATAACGAAGGAACAACCTGAGTTATGCCAACACTGCAACATCCCTACTTCAATCCAACACATCCTAATCGAGTGTCCATCCTTACAAACAGCACGTAACTGATATAATATCCCAGGAAATCTTAATGAAGCACTAAATAGTGAAAATAAAATTAATAACGTCATCCGCCTGTTATCCCACTTAAACCTAAGGAATAGGATATAAATCTACGTCTAAGTACATACAAAGTAGAATAACATAATATAATGTAAAGTAACGTATATAACAGGAAATAATATAATGTAACACAATGTAACATAATGTAATGTAAAGTAATGTATCGTATTGTAATGTGGTCGTTAATAACCAGAGATGTTGATTCGACCTTAAATAAAACAATTTAAAAAGAAAAATCGTGTAATAAATTTGTCAAGAAAAAGAATTTTTTGATGTTTTTAACATCGATTCGATTCGTAGCATTCGCTATGTAATCAAAAAGATAATAGCCCTGCACGATCTCTGACGGAGCACGGACCCGAGGATCCGACTTGGATCAAGATTTGACTGTATTAACACGACAACCACGTAAAAAGCGAATAAATTCAATCCTACGGTAATACGGATTGAACTGTAGTGGCTGGTGGTAAAAACGTCCTGAGACAAGTAGTCCGGGAAATACGAAAAAGTAACGTCCCGTAGATCATCCTCGAGCATTGCTCTCGAGGATCGATTCCTAAATGTACATTTGACCAGGCTCACGGATCGTCAATTCGAGCAGGAAGAGATTCGGAGCGCTATCGGATGACTGGCGAAACGCAATCAACCGGAAATTTATAGATAACCTCGAGTGTTACAATCGAGCAACTGGAGAGAATCAGGACGAGAAGAGAGAGAGAGAGAGCGGAGAAACTACGTAGTCGCTCTCTTTCTCGTTTCGATGAAACGAACTATCGAGCAGAAAAATAAGCGCGGAGAAGCTTGGCGAGCTCGTCTTTCCATTATCGCGGGTAAAGCTGTCCTCTTTCGCGGCTGAAATCGTATCGAGTCGACGGACACAGACACACGTACACAGAGAAAGAAAAGGAAAAGGAGAGGGAGAGCTCTTTCATCGAGCTAAAGTCCCGGAAGTGCTAGAACCGTTTAGAGTTTACCGACGTCGCCGTTCTATTTCAATCGCGCGATCTAATTATTTCACAGGTGGAAAGGAGCGCGAGGGACCTTCTTGGATGATTGATCTCGCCTCGGCGAGTATTCTCTTCGCGACTCTACGGGGAAATGTCCCGCAAGTGGGTCATTTGCCTGCTGGGAGTCGCAACTAACCCGCTATATTCAATTACCCCGGGCCTCCAATTAATTAGTCGCCTTAAAGGATAATCTGTCTTCGTCCGCATCAAACGAGCGCGCACCACTTCTTACAAAAGTGCGAAAATCTATTCTTCTTTTCGAAACTTTATTCTGCCCCATGTCTAAACGATCTCGTGCGAAATAAAAATTGTCTGTGTCTGCTATCGGATACAGGAACCGAGTTCCTTTGCCGGTGACCTACAATGACGTTGAATGATTATTGTCATTGAATTCCTAATGAAATCGACTATCATCGTAGGTGTTTACAAAGGAGTGGTCCTGTTTTAAAAAAATAAGGTGATCGCGAGACCCCAAAAATATTTCAGGTGCAAACGTCAGGTGATTTACCCTGTACATATACAAGAATCTTCAGTCTCGACGCGTCTCTCGTTCGCAAAATATCGGGGATTCGGGGAATCGATCGTAATATTTGCAAAAAATTAGTCGGCATTACGATGGACAATGGCCGGCGCGAATTAGACGAGCGTAAAAAAACCCGGTCGAAGACGGGCTCGTGAAGCTTTTAATTAATGCCTCGGTGAAATACGTTTACAAAGTAAGGACAATGCCGAGATTATACTCTCATAAAGAAGGATCCGCGAAAGAAGTTCCGTCTAATTATTCAGGCTAATAAACGTTTAATTAAAGTACCCACCGCGAGAGCATACCTTTTATGCAATTCCCCTTGAAATATGTACTCGTTCTCGGGAAGGATAGTAGTAACGGTGCTCGTTGACGATGAAAAGCGGATGAAACGTCTTGCGAAAACTATTTGCCGAGCTTCGCTTAATGCCCGACGTCCCGCGGCCGATATTAAATAAGTTCATCGATAAGAATCGCGAAGAGAGCCCATCGTTATCTGTTATCAATACCTACCTGCTAGTTGCCACTGCTCTTCGATCTGGCAAATTCCAACGCAATGTCTCGCAGTTTCGTTATTATTTCGGATGGATATACTTCGTTAACTTTACTCGAGAAGTTTGTAATTGAGTTTGCAAAGGAGACACGCGATATTAATATAGTGGACGACATTTATCGCGAGTAGATCGTGAATTCTTATGTATTTATAATGTCAGTACATTTGAGAAATAGTAAACTTTAAGTGTAACAATAAATGAATTTTGTCCCATCTTGTAGATATGAATATTTACATGCTTTCCCGAGAGAATTAATCAACTTTCGAGGACCTGAATTACAGCAGTATGGTTGTATTATTTCATGACAGAGTTACTTGGGTTTGTTGGGGGATTGAAAATTAAATTGGAAAATGGAAGAAAGTTGTAAAGTTCAGAGAGGGGAAATTAAAGCTGGAAGATCATAGTTTACGTTAGAATCATCGAGATTTGTAGGGAACTCCGAGATCATGTCGGACAATTCGTAAATCCCAATCGGCAGCTCGAAGAAACACGATTGAACTGTAAGAAGTTACTGCAAATGGATTTTAAGATACTTTTCCGGGGAAATTTATGAACTTATGAGGGCTCGTATGGAAGCTGGAAGACCACCCTATGTGACATATACATTTCGGTTTCTAGAAAAATTCAAGATCACGTCGAAAAATCGGAGAATCCCAGTCGATAGCTCGGAGAAAAATGATTCGATTTCAAGCAGCTACTTGAAACCGATGTTAAAATATTATCTCGTGGGAATTTATAAACTTTTCAGGGTTTACGCGAAAGCTGGAAAATCACACTTTATGATGCATACATTTAGGTTCGTAGGAAAAATCGAGACCATGCTGAAAAATCGATAAATCTTGATCGGTGGCTTGGGAAAAAAATAGTTGAAATTCAAGGGGATAGTTGAAATCGATTTTCAAATATTTTACCGGAAGAATTTCGGAATTTTTCAGGAATTATAATATGGAAGCTGAAAACTCGTGTTATCTGATCAGCTCATTTAGAAAACATCAATACATTCCAGTCGATTGCTAGGAGAAACATGATTGACGTATAGGGGATTAATTCAAACCGATTTTACAATTTTCCGAAGAAATTCATGAACTCCTGTGAGTTCATCTGAAAGCTGTCACGAAACTCTCGTATGAAAAAAGTCAAAATTACATGAAAGACTCAATAAATGTCAATCACAAACTCGAAAATAAATAACCCGATTTTTAGTAAGTGCAGATAAAATCCAACCGTTCCTGCTGTATACTGCAACAATAAATTAAATCAATCACCATCAGGTTCGTGTTAGAACAATTTCCTCATTAACGAGCTATTATCAAACTACGAACGGGAACGAATAAAAATCGGTAACGATCTCGAGTTCACCAGGCTGAAACGATCCTTTGAAAAAATGCGTGATTTCCTCTGGAATCGGCTCATCGCGTTCGCTCTTCGGATCCATTCGTTGTAGCTTCGGTCTCTCGCAAAAAGCTCGAATTAATCTATCGTAACGGTGCTATCGACTGGGCAGCACGAGCCCGGAAATCCTCGGATCGATCCATCATCGACTGCTTCGGCCACGCGGGAAGAAATGAATCATTACTTTAACGGATTATCGGTTAGCATTCCGCAGCGCAAAAAGACGAAACTCTGCTCTCTCTCTCTCTCCCCCTCTCTATCGCGAATTTCTTTTTCTCTCTCGTCGAATCTTTATCGGATCGGAAGTTCATTTCGAAGTAGCGCCTTCGCTGAGACACTTAGGAGCAAGTGGCCTAGGAGAAAGCGTGAAAAGAAACCAAAGTTCCGCGAAAGTCGCGGCAACTTTTTCTCGGAGCGATGCTCGCTGTTTCGACCGATGGGTAAAAATCAAAGGAAATCGAAGAGAACGTTCGCGAGATCTGACAAATCTCTACTGTGGCGTATTTTAAAATGTACTAAACATGCACCACGTATCCCTTTCTTTTGGAACGGTGTAACAATCAATTTTATTAATTAGACTTTTATATGTTACATCTGCAGCTGTTTTGTAATCTGTTTTGGAAGTGAATGGAAAAATGCTTCGAAGGTACAAATTGTGTTCGTCGTAATTCACCCGATAAAAAATTGTGAACAAATTTTTTACGGGTATGAAATTATAGTTTCTGTACTTATACGTGGATGAGTGTTTATACATATACAGGGTGGGGCATTTTAAACAGGTCACCTGAATAACACGGCTGCTATTGGTGTTAGGAAGAAATGCATCAGATGGAACTTGTATGGTATCGAGGGGGCATTATTCTGATGTTAGTAGCTGTTTTGTAGGTGGATGCGCAAAGGACATATGAAGGTCAACTTCATTTTTTTAAATGGAATGAGGAATTTTTTAATACGTCAATCAATGCAGCTCGACATTCATAATAAAAAAGTATTAACCTATGTATGTCGAAAAGTTAATCGTTCAGAAGATATTTCAATATAAAAAAAAAAAAATACCATTACTGTCGAACTACACTAGTAAGTAAACGCTAACGTCTTAGTACGGCAGTAATGATATTTTTATATTTTTTACATTGAAATATCTACTGAACGACTAACTTTTAGACATACATAGGTTAGTACTTTTTTATTACGAATGTCCAGCTGCATCGATTGACGTATTAAAAAATACCTCATTCCATTTAAAAAATTGAAGGTCACCTTCAGTTCTATCAAAATAATGTAAATAAAACAAAAATGCATATGTCATTGTGTTGCACATAAAAAACAGTAATACTTTTTCCTGCATCATTTTTTTCTAATATTTACTATTTACACAAAAAATGCTGGCTAGTAATAGCCTGAACACCCTGTATATATTTATATATATTTTTATTATTACGAATGTCCAGCTGCATCGATTGACGTATTAAAAAATACCTCATTCCATTTAAAAAAATG
Source organism: Lasioglossum villosulum (assembly GCA_963971365.1). NCBI lineage: Eukaryota > Metazoa > Arthropoda > Insecta > Hymenoptera > Halictidae > Lasioglossum > Lasioglossum villosulum. The sequence continues at coordinate 8,090,490 of OZ020497.1, forward strand.
AAGTTGACCTTCATATGTCTTTTGCGCGTCCGCCTTCAAAAAAGCTACTAACATCAGAATAATGCCTCCTCGATACCATACAAGTTCCATCTGATACATTTCTTCCTAACACCAATAGCAGCCACGTTATTCAGGTGACCTGTTTAAAATTCCCCACCCTGTATACCTGAGTTTAACCACCTATCGGCTATTGTCCTAGCTTCAAATATTTTTCAACGGTCACGCGTCGATATTTCTCGATGGAATTTGATCGCGAGCGTCACGCCGCTTTTTCGACGTCGAGGATCATTCCGATCGCGTTAACCCTACGCGGTTTTGCCGATCAACCGGCTGTATTGAATTTCCTCCGGTCCTGCAGACCTTCTCTGGCAGGTGTCATAGTCTTTTTTTCACCGAGATCGAAAACCATGCCCCGGAAACGACGACGCAACGCGTTTAAACTTTATTCGTCGAATCAAGTGCCGCGACACGCGACGGTTCCAACTGCAAACTCGGCAAACTGATCGACTCGGGAACTCGATTTCGTTCGACTCCACGATCCCCCGCAAGAAGACACTGTGCTGTGAACGCTCCACTCACATTTGCAATCTTTTTGACGCCGAAAAGGTTCCCAGCAATCTCAGCAATTTCACAAAATCAATCATTTCGGGAACGTTTTACCGCTAAGAATTTCTTGGGCCCTAAACGTGAAAGTTGCAGGAATGTTTATTTTTTCACCGCTTTTAACTGGCACTGTTTTTTTCCCGTAAAAATTTTAGACACGATTTTCGGTCCCGTTCGACGAAAATCACAGAGCAAACTGTTCGAACACGTAGCAATTCGGCCGGTCGTTTGAGTTCGAAGTACATTACCGCTGGGGAAAAGAAATACTGAGTCCGAACTTATGGTTCTTAGGATCGACAAAGTTGAAGTTGCGCCGGGATTCTTCGAGCCAGTTCTTAACCGGGGAGGACAAATATTTGCGTCGAAAGTTGAATCCGCGGCTATAATAGGGGGTGGGTTACTTAAAACTGCTCGTTCCCTCTCTTTTTCCTTCTGCGCGAAGGAAAAAGCCTTTTATTCCGTTGTTCCTTATTAAAATGGAACCTCGATTTCGCGGAACGAAATGGAAAAAGATGTCCTTTGTTCTCCAGAGTTCTCTTTCTGTACCCCACGAAATTTTTCCGCTGGAGTCCGTTAGGGTGGCAGCGAGAAGAAGCAAACGATCGTGTCCAATCTGTTTTTCCTGGCTGCGTTGTCAGACGAACAGAGACGCTGCCTCGAAGAAACAAAACCGTGGAACGATACGGACGGAGAACCAGATGCGGAGCGTTGCAACGCGTTGCAGATAGTTGCAGAGCATTGCAGAGCGCAGCAGAGACGCGGCATCGCGCAAGAATCGCTATGCGCCAGGTAAAGAAAGAATGCAAATATTTCCCCGTTTTCTTCGAACGCGCGAACGCTGGTAAATCCGCATAAACTGTCTGCGAGCTGAGTTAATATAGCGCCGCGTGTCTGTCTCGCCGACAAGGAAATATTCCTCGAGCGAAACATGTCACTCCTCAGGGAGGAAAGGTGCTTTTCTTCTATCGCCCGAGACGTATCCAGATCCACGTCCAACGCAGAAGAGGACGCACACAATTTTTACCTGTTCTTCCCTGCCGCGGCTTCCTCGAGTCGAAACCGTCCCGAACAAATATACTCTGCCGAGTGAAATAACGTTTACGTTAACTCAAAATTCTCCTCGGGTCGAATAAACAACAATAGGTTAACCATTCCGACGCTGGGATTACTTCTGGCGCACAGTGTTTCGTCCAATCGAAAAAATCAAAAATTCATTCAGCTTAAAATTTTTATAACAATACGTAGCTTGTAGTATTACCAGGTAATTCCAGCCATTTTTCATTAAAATTGAAACTTGACGTTCAATGTTGAAATCAATGCATTTTTTGCTATAATCCGGTGCATCAAATCCGTTCTAATTGAGACAATCATTTTCGAACGAGTGAATGGTCACTGAGTTGAACACTATTTGAATGAAGAAGTTGCACGAATTCGTCGGAATATGTTGATTCTAAGTGGAACCATTACCATAACTGCTGATATAATAACGTAATTGTTATTGTTTTAAGTAGAATGTGGACCTTGTCCTTTTGTGGCAATTTAGTGGCTCTGCTATATGTAGTAGCTAGACCGTGAATTTTATGCATTTTTATAATAACAATATGCAAGAGTATGCAATAAACTTTGGCATAGTTTCCAAAATTGAAGTAGAAGAAATGGTCAAAGTTGGAGAGCACCCTAGAACTTAAGGAACTATTTTGAACATATGTAAATGTTTATAATGTTGTGTTGAGATATACTACTCTATCCGAAAAATTATACAGAATTGTTTGAAAAAGCTGTTACAAAGTTGAAGAGCATTTCAAGAAGTTGATGTGGTACGGATGACTACGCTCTTAAAGCATTGTTTAAACGTGTTTAAACTTTTATAATGTTGTAAAAAATATATCATTGTACTTAGAAGGTTCTAAAGAATAGTCCTTCACGAGGAAAATTTACATAGCTTTTACGGTTACAGCAGAAAATATTCCCCAAGTTAAAAAGCACATTCCTGGAAGTTGATGCAGTAAAATTCGTTTCGTTCTCTTAGAGCGTTCATTTTTAGCATGTTTGGATATGTACAATTTTATTTACAAATTACACGGTTATATTTGATGCAGTCTACAGAATCATTTTGAGAGATTTATTTTCGAACATTAAAAGATATGACGTTTGCTTTTAAAATCAACTCGGGAAACTGATAGCCATAAAGAAAACCGAGTTTCGTATTCAGCGCACGAAGCTCTATAAAAATTGGTATGCATAGTGCCATTATTCTTTTAGGTGTATCTATTTCTCGAATCGTCGCTCGTCGACAACGATCGCATTATCGACGTCACGCGACGCTAGAAATTTATTAAACAGAGTGCAGTGAATCGGTCAGGTGATGTTTGTAGTCCAACGTGAAAAAGTTCGTGGAACATGAATATTAAAATAAAGAGAGAGAGAGAGAAGAGGAATCCTGGAAAAAAGCAGCTTTCGTTTAATCGCACGACGGATCTCCCTTTCGATTTTGGAAAACTGCTTATGACGGAATAGCGTCGCGCGCGTGTCTCCGAGATAGAGAGCCAGCCGGCGGTTGGAACACGTCAGAGGATGAGGGGAAATGAAGTTTCCCCTCTGCGAGATGAAAGAAACGAGAAGGGCGATCTCTACGTTTTTCCGAGCGGGCCGCAAAGGAGCCGTTCCTCTCGCTGGGAACGATGCAAAAATGTTGCTCCCTTATCTCGTATTCTCCTTACGAGGAAAGACGAGCATGTCTCGAAGAGTGGATGGTGGAATGGAATATCGTCGACGATTCGCAGTAATTCGCTTGTGCCTCGACACCCCCGCGAATTACGAATGCATACGTTGCACGCCGCCTAATGGAATTTTCAAAAATCTCTGCGAGAACGCTCTGGGACATGTTTGCAGTTCGAGGGAACATTAATTGAACGGGACCATTTCGTCTGGGTACAGGGCGTATAAAAAGTAATGGTTATCCGTCGTAGGGGTGAATCTATGCCTCTGGTGGACATTTGTAAAAGAGACTTGCCGAAAATTGTGTCCAACAATGAAAATTATCCTTAAGCAAATTAATTTGTATGTACCTGAACGTGTTTTGAGAACGAGAGCAGGATTTCAAACAATCAAATCCAAATCCTCATGTGGATCAATAAATCCTTTAAATCGCATTATTGCAAACTCCAACACATTTTATAGCAATATTGATTTTTTCAATGGCACGTTACAGGCTTTCAAAACAAAATTTCGCCGCACTATTCGATAATAGTACTATCATTAGTTTAGTTTCGCACTGTCCATAATTAATTAATTTATATTTTAGATTAAGACTTATGTTTAAGGTTATTTTCTTTTATTCTACATTATCTGCAAACATTTGTATTAAAGGACTTCGGTCCGTATAAAATAAATAATAATAATAATAATAATAAAATTGTTGTTGAAGTTGCTTTTTATATCACCACCCACTACTCATCGAGAATGGAAAAAGTTTGGAACAAATATATGTCGCAAACAAATAGTTGTCAAGATATAAGCTGTTAAAGTTTTTGCAAAATTTGATTGTGTGGAGTTATACGTATAGATAAAAGCCTACCACTACAGTGCAAATAACTGTGTCGATGAGACAGAACAAAATCGTGTGGGTGCCTTTTTCTTCCCCCACCAATCTCCCTTTAAACGGCGTTACTGAAAGGGGGCGGTAGGTGCTATGGTGGGGACCGTTTTGCCCTAAATGAGGCAAACGTCTTTATCACTGATCCACAATCTCGTTTTGGCATTCCAGCATTTGATATGTTCTACAAAGCAACGAATTGCTCGTAAATATTTATTTATTTATTTATTTATTGATGCCGTAAACCAGGATTGGTTTATATAGCATACATTACAACATATATATAGCATACATTATGACTTATAATATAATATTTTCAGAAAACTAATTAGATATTAACATAATATAAGGAAAAATAAGTATAAATGGTGATCGTTAGATCTTAATTTTACATTTTTTAAGAAAATTATAAATTTTCATTAACGCTGAAATATCAAGTAAACTAAGAAAAATATTAATATTATAGGGAGGGTAGTGTTTACGATCGAGAAGCAATTTGGACAGATGTTCCCGATCCGAATCATACTTCGAACATTGCCAGATAATATGATTCAGATCCTGAACCTCCGCTCCACATTCACAGGATTGCTCGTAAATAGTTTGAAAGTATATACGAAAAAATATAAAATCAAAATTGTGGTTCAATTAATTTGTGGCATGAATTTAATTTTGTGTGAACACGTGCGAAATAATTCAGCCTTTGTACATACTTGCAAATATTCCGAAGATTCCTTTAAACTGTATTCTCGTTAGGAACGTCTAAAGCGTCCGACAAGAAAGAAAGTACGCGAGTCCAGTGTCCGAACGGAATGTCCTATGAGCGTCGTCGTAATGAAAAGCTACGTAAAAGCGCGGAGCTTTAAGAGACGCACACAAAGGTTCGACAGTCGTTGGAAAACGATATCACCGTTTCGCCAAAGGCATGGAGATCGCAACAAATCGCGCAAGTGAAACATATCCTGCGCGCGGACCAGCTGGCAAGTCGGTCGATAAAACGGATTTCGATGCGCGGCACACGATTTTCGTGGTTCGGCTTTGTCTTTCATCGGCGACGCGACGATCGCTGCTGTGAGATAACGTGGCGTACTGGTCCGACCAATCCGCTTGAAGGGACCACTCGAGCATACACCTTTCGAATTGCGTTTCACAGAGAAACGCCGCTAACTTCGGTTTTTTTCGTTGCCCGCGAGAATACACGGCTACACACGCGAAAAACTAGTCAACTATGTGAAGGCATTTTGTTGCGAACGCGATACTGAAATTGTACAGGGTGTCCCAAAGATGCTCTTCCTTGAAGGGGGTTATTCCTGAGGCCATTATTCAGAGCTTGTTCAGATACGGTGGAATCCGCGCGATTTGAACCGCGCGGACCTTATTTACATTAACGTCTATATATTCGTTCACACGTGACCGCGATTGGCCGAGCCAGGATCCGTCCGAAGCAACCACACTCTTTTTTTTTTTTTTTTTTATTAAGCTTTGAAACCCCACATGGGATTATTAGCAGCATGCACTTGGTTGTGCATGCTAACATTACAAAATTGACTTACAAACTAGGGCGGATTCAATACAAAGAACATTTTCAAGTACAATATCAAAATTACAGAAATAAACAGTGAGATTTCAGAAATCCATGTATATAGAATAGGGGGCAAAGAGAAGGTCCACACAAAAAGGAATTTATGGTATAGGGTGGAAAATAGCCCTTGTTACAAAGTTTGCGGGTCAAAATATCCCTATTATTCTCATAAATCGGACATTGCCATAACACATGATCAGGATCCTGTACCAGACAGCCACATGGACAGCTCGTATCATCAGCGAGATTAATCTTAAAAAGGGAGGCCCTCAATTGATAGTGTCCAGATCGTAGCCTATTAATCCAGCAAATTAATTCTCTAGAGAGTCCTAGTTTAGCAAACCAAGGCTTAGACCCATAGTGATAAAAGGATCTGAAGAATTCCCTGCCCTTGAACTCGGCTTCCTCAACAATATAATTATCTGTTAGGTTTTTAACTTCTTTTCTAAAATTATTAGAAAAGTCAGAGTAGGGAACGAGGATACTAGAAGAAGAAGTCATTAAGGATGCTTCTTTAGCTAATAAGTCGACCTTTTCATTGTGAGTGATTCCAATATGCGAAGGGATCCAAATAAAGAGCAGCTACTTGGTTGCCAGCAAATAGGAGTTTATTAAATTATGAATATCCAGTAGGAAGGGGTTGGATTTAATGTTGCCAGAGTAGTAAGCAACCACACTCTGATTGATCCTTGTTTTCCGTTAATGAGTCCCCAACCAAGCCGCGAAGAACATATTCGCAACGGAAAAAGTTCAAATTACCTGAAGAATCACTTCTTTAAAGGAAGTGCGACATTTTAGGGACATCCCGTACATGGTTTTTATAATACAATCTTTTTAATGATATCGGGAAGTTAATCGACTAGCGCGATCGCTGGAGAGAATTTTCTTCAGCAGCAAAGTGTTGGTATATTTCGACAGACGTAATATTATCAACATATAAATGCGCCTCGAGGAATGATTAGAGAGAGTAAGACGCTTTTGTCGCAGCCTCTAACAATATCGAATAATAATTACGCTTTAACTAGATACCGAATCATTTGTCACTGTAAACACCGTCCTCTGCTTTCCCAGCAACCGCGGGAACAAACGATACAGGCGAGCACAGCGCGCGATGCAACCGAATACAACGCGATGCAACAGTGCAGTTAGACCATGGCAAAAGCATAGGGAACCTATATGGAATCAGTTTGTTGTCCGATTCCCGAAGCAACTGTTCGTTCGGCTGTAAACACGTTTATCCAAAAGTCGCGTATCGTGTGTTGCGTATCGGATATCGCATATCGCGTATCCTTGCGTCGAGGTATCACAACATCCAGTTTTGCCACAGCTCGAACCGGAGAACTGGAGAACACACCTCAGCTCTATCCTGACAGCGAACAGCGCGAGACATAGGATGTAATGACACGATGATGGGACGCGTGTAACTGCGTTAGCTCGAAGCATTCGGCGCAAATGGCAGCAGAGCTTACGGGCCGGAGGCTGTTTAATTTCACCGTGTTCCGCCATGGAGCCCGGAAAATGGCGAATTCACGCTCCGCCGCCGCAAGCCCCGTTAATAATTCACGGTGTTTTCCTTTCATAACTTTGTACTTTGTCGCCCCCGCCTAAGTTCCGAAATTGCAACGCGTTTTACGCTCCGCGAGCTCGCCGAAAAATCGCCCCCGTTAAACCATTTATAATATCGACCTCGGTCCTTGAAACCGTTCGGACCACACTTCAACGTTCATTTTCATAAATTCTCCACGGTGGAATATTTCTTTGATTTTAGAGAATAATTTTACTCGTAATGCATTTAATTATTTGAAGATTCTATTTCATCCGCTGATTACCAAAATTGATATTACTAGACTACGAATCTTATGGAGGAATTGTTTTCAGAAATTCTCTACAGCGTGACGTTTTATTCAGAGAATAATTTTACTCTTTACTCATAATTGTTCTCCCTAATTATTTCATTCAAAATAAAATTCTAGATATTAGATATATTATGAGATACTGAAACTACTAGAAGTAGACTCTAAGGATCTTTATGCAAAATGCTCAACGTAATTATAAGAACTCGAGTGAAAATACATTTCTTCTTTCAACACATTCGCAACCTACGTCACGCGACCACAGTCATCTGATTCACGTGAAACAAGTTCAGAGTTTCGACGGCTGCACCACCGACACGTTGAATCTGCGTCCCCGGTTGCTTATGAATAAACATTAAACGCAATTATAGAGCGGCATATTCGAAGTGCTATAGGTAGATCTCTCAGAACTGTTGTTCTCGCGAAACCTTTTGTTTGCTCGACCGTTCGGCCGGATTTGTACGAAACTCGTCGAGCTTTCAAAGTACGCCGGAAATTGTACATAGGTTAGTTCTGAACCTCGCGACGCAAAATTCATTCTCCGAAACTGTTCCCGACGATATGGAACTTTGACTCTTTCTTTCAGCGCTTTTGCTCTCGCGTTTCTTTCTTTTGTTGCGAGCCAAAATGTTTATTTCGCTCCCTCACCTGCTCCTCGTGTCTGTGATTTTGTATCTTTAATTGATACGAAATAATTAATCTTTTTTTGCATTTGAAAAAGGTATTTTGTATTAAAAACTCGTCTGTACTAATTGCAAGGTATACAATTTCTAAACTACGGATTTGGGCGCAAAACAGAAATTGTCTGTACTAGTTGCAAGGTATACAATTTCTACGAATTTGTACGCCAAATAATTTCCTACAGTAGAAAACAATGCAACAGTAGCTTCAAATTTTTGAATGAGAACTTTGTCTAGTAATAAGAACTACAGTAAAGTCTTGATTGACGTATTCAATGATTGACGTGAACAATTTCCTTAGATCGTACAGTTCCCGTTTTCCTAGATCAAGACTTTACAGTTCGTTGATATAATGCGTGTCTAAATAATAGAACGTTCGCATAATGTTCCACGGTACAATGAAAATATCGGCTCCAGCGTGTCGGGTCCCATTAAAGGCTCAGAATCGCAGTGCACGTTCGATATTATCGGATCACGTTCGCGAAGGTAAAAAAGGTGGGGACAGGTAAAACGTCCATCCGATGCTCGTGTGGAAAAGCCGAACGGTGCACGCGGGCGAGGGCCTTTAAAAACTGCGATACGACCGTCGAACTGTACACTGTAGTCCGGGGACGTGTTTTTTTTCGGCATGTCAACCGGTCTGTGTCCGCAATAACATTTGCAAAGCAGCCGGCGATCATTGTTTCCGGCATGACGGCATGTTTTTACGTTTTTACATTTTTAGCCGAATGCGTCCGGCAAGAGACCGTTACTTTCCACGTTCTGATCTCGCCGCGGCAGTTTCCTGTTTTCCCCCAACGTTTTCCCAACCGGTTCCCATCCAGCTTGCGTTATCCCCTGGTCCAGACCAGCATCAGCGAAAATTGTGCGGCTCGCGGCGAGTCACTCGTGTGAGTACAAAGTGTTTCGCGCACGAAATCACTTGGGCTATTCGAAAAAAGAACTGACTCTCCAGGATTTTTTAATTGCGATCCCACAACCATATTCTCTCTCCCTCTACTCTCTGTCTTTCTCCTCTCTTCGCTGATAACCCTCAGAGCTTCGTTTCCGAATTAGACAAATCCTCGTCTAATTTATCAACCGTTCTCGCGTTAACCCGTTTTCGAAAACGCGAAATTCCTCGAGCGCTCTTGAAACTCTGCCTCGAATGAAGGCTGCACTCAACTTACGCGAAATATAGTGTAATTTCAAGTTTCTTTTGGCAATTGTGAACGCGTAGTGCTCGATTCTCTTGTCTTTCGTGAAGCTCTCTGTAAATATTTTGCATGTTTATTGTTTTGATCAAAAGTGAGCATTATCTGCCAATTGAATACTTCATTTGAGACTAATAGAATTTTATTGGTACGAATATTGCACGATTTTCAAATGGAAATTGTCTAAATATCTACGATACAAATTAAATGAAATGATGAAAACAAAGTCTGGCGGTTTAATAGAAAATTCAGTGAAAATATTTGTAACTATTGGTTTGATTGAAATTAACATGTATCTACGGTTTTCAAACTACACATTGAATCAATACTTCAATACATTTAAATTAGTTCACCCTAATTTTTGATCGCTTTTATATTTGCCTAGCGAGATATGGTTACGCGCGTTTCAGATTGCTTCGACTAAAAAGAAAAAGATTTTGTATTCTGCGGAAACAATGGAATGAGGAGCGTTGGATAAAACAGCTCCGCGGCCGAACAATGCAGCAACAAACATGTTCGTGTAACTGTTGGGAGCCGGACGAATCGGATAAGATCTTGGCAAGAATGTGATATACGCTGGCCGACGATACTTACCCGGGACCATCGAATAGTATAGTTGCACCGAGAAGAATCGCAGCTTGTTATCCACCAAGTTGGAGCGGATAACGAACGAGTTTTTGCCGCCTCGATTGACGGCGTAACGCGGATCAATGAGATTACGCAGCCAAGATACTCTCTCGTACAATGGCGGACAAAAGTCGTATTTATTTTGGAAAATGCAGCTACACTGGATAAATACTGTATTCTCGCAAATAATGCATTATTTATTTATATATCAAGAAAAAATAGATGGTACATCGATTTTATAATAGATCAACGAGCACAATCAAAGATTCAATTTTTAATCTTTAATTTATTCTGATTAATAGCATTTGCAATTAATAACAGTTACGGCAAAAATGAATCACGCTATTTTCGACTTCTTGGACCATTAGATTTTGGTTTGTTACAATTTTTATTTTGCATACGACAGCAAACTTTGCTGCTTTGATCTAAGAAAAACCCTCGGGTCCGTGCCGTTTCTTAGATTCGGTGGTTGTATTATGTCTTTGTAACGTCTGTTACATGTTATTAATAGACTGTAGAGTTGATGCAGTTGCGACAAAAATGAATCACGCTATTTTCGACTTCTTGGACCATTAGATTTTGGTTTGTTACAATTTTTATTTTGCATACGACAGCAAACTTTGCTGCTTTGATCTAAGAAAAACCCTCGGGTCCGTGCCGTTTCTTAGATTCGGTGGTTGTATTATGTCTTTGTAACGTCTGTTACATGTTATTAATAGACTGTAGAGTTGATGCAGTTGCGACAAAAATGAATCACGCTATTTTCGACTTCTTGGACCATTAGATTTTGGTTTGTTACAATTTTTATTTTGCATACGACAGCAAACTTTGCTGCTTTGATCTAAGAAAACCCTCGGGTCCGTGCCGTTTCTTAGATCCGGTAGTTGTATTATGTCTTTGTAACGTCCCTTGTATATTGCAGCGAACGCAGACAATTTTTATTTTGCATAAAAGCCGGAGACTAACGATGATTTCTCGGCTCGTAAAAGTGTGAATCGGAGTGAACGAATGACAGAATCGCTTCGATCGATTCCCGGACAGGGTAACATCGTGTCGTCCAACGAAACCGTGAAAAATGACTGCGCGGCGGCCGTTTCTGCAAACATTTGTTACTGGCTGACAAATGTTTCGCTTGTCCGGGCTCCGCTCGCGCGCAGACGTTATTAATTTCGGCTCCGGTCTCTGCTCGTGATGCCGGCACGGTGGCGCGACGTACACTAATAATAACCAAATTCCGCTTGTAACAGACGGGAAATACAGAAACCAGACTATGCTGTGTTGTTCTATCGGCATGGTGAACATACTCTTGTCCTCCGACGTTTTCTTCTGTTTTACCGAACGATGAAGATATCTTTACGCGACGTCGCACTATGGGCTCAACCGTCAAAATCTGTGTCAATCAAAGAACTTTCGATAGAAATGAGGTAAAGCGATGAAATTTCTTTAAAATTAAAGCTGAAACTTTGCAGAATATGGGTTAGTTATGGAAATTGTGGTATGAACGTTTTTTAACCTTGAAAAAATTAGTTAAACTTGCACAATTTGAAGAAAATTGTGGTTTTCCAATACCACGCGTGCAAAAAAATTTGTTTTAACATGTTATAGATCATTTACCGTAGATCTTTCCAGGCTGATTTCAATTCTAGTCTCAAAATTTGTCTACGACCTCAGGATTGCAAGGAGACGATTTTTGGGAACAAACTAATGTAATTATTTTTTCATTGAAATGATTTGATAACCCACTAGATTGAAGGTATATTGTATTCTCATGTATAAAACACGTTAAAAATAACCATAATGACGCATTTGAACGTTTACTTCGAACGATCATTTTATGTATCTCCTTGCAGGCTGCGTGTGACTAGAACAAGTGCAATTTAATTCAGTGGGTACATTAAAAATTTTTATTACGCTTCATACAGACAATTTATATTTTGCATGAAGATTTGCAATCTAATTATAATTAGCGGACACATGAAACCGTATACTGTGGAATGATTAAATGATTTTATGGATAGCGATATATCATTTTCAAATATTTATTATTTTAAATTGAAACAAAGAATTCTATTTTTGGAAAAGAATTGCTATACGAGAAAATAGAATTATATCGCGTACATATCTATCAGAGCCACCAATTAGGATTAAAAGGGCACGAATTATTTTCAATTATTTTGCAACATGTACTGAGAAGAATAATTCGATTCTGTAACAGAAAGAGGAAACAGTGACGTCTCTTGTCGAGATACACGGGAGAGAAAATCGTGCCACGTTTTAGGGGAACATCCGTGTCTTTAATATTCCTGCTGTATCGTCCTGCAGAACGCGTACAGGCGAGATTTTCAGGATATTTCTGAACTGCATATCGCGTGGACGTGGTGTGCCAGCGAACGAGGAAACGGGCGAAGAAACGGGACGCGTGAAAAAAGACGAAACACTCGGTACACGCTTCAGAAATCTCCATAGTTCCGCGAGGGTGCCACGAGCCTGGGGAAACAAACATTTCTCGCTTGAAATTATACATACCGAGTGTACCACTTGAATTATTTTGTTGATTAAATGCGAATATTTAAACATTTATTGTTGCTGAATATTTTAGAAAATACAAACTTTACGGGACCATTTATTTCCCCCCTTTGACTGCCATTACAAGAAAAATAGACAACTCAACTCACTCGTATATGAAATTAACGATAGAAATACAAATTTTTAAATTAGTATAATAACAAAAAGGCTGTACTTTACCTTAGGAAACCAAAAAATTTTAACTTTTTAAAATGTAATCCTGTAGATTTTGACGAGAAATTCCGGAAAATCTAAGTTTTAATGTGAGAAATTCACTGGTTCGAAAGTCATGCGTGTCCAAATTTGAGCGATTTTAAGAATTTTTGTCAAAAAGCTAATGAATTTAATGTATAAAAATATTCTTCTACAGCTGAAACATTGAGCTTATCGTTCATATAGAATTCTTTTTGATTCATCTTGGTAAAAATTGACTTGATACGTGTTCGAAAAGTTTTCGCTCTTTTTCTGTTTTCTCTGAACTGACAATTTGGCGAGCGCGGATCCGATCAACTTATTCGTCGCGATAATCTCCAATGGGGGAAAACAATGATCGGAGCCTGGTTGAAATCGCTTGGCCGGATAATGCGATGGTTCATCTGCGTTCCGGGGGCAACGGGGCTTCGATTTGCATGGAAACGAACCGGTAAATACAGACGGACGTTTAGGAGCAATCGATGGCGCTATTAAAAGTAGACGATCTGCAATTTGTCCGGCATAATACCAAAGCATTGTGGTCTCGGCCCGCAAAAACGTAATCTATACGGTTCGATGGAATGTTCGAGCTGTTCCAATATTCCGTTTCGGAATGTGTATACCATAATTGCGTTGCTTTAATGCAACGATTAAATCAAATTATTACTGGGTGGGACGACTATAAAATCCAGAAATACAATTCTTGCATCATTGAGAAATGCTCAAGCAAATTATATAATATAAATACAATTCTCAAACCATCGAAGAATGTTGAAGTACGTGAATCATAGATGGCGAATCTTTATGCAAAATAAAAATGTTCTGCATCGATCGCAAGAAACCGCATAGAATATTATTTCTTCCCTTAATAATTTGAATAGATAGAGTCATTAGACATCTTTAAATTTTCTAAATTTTCCTACAGTTTTAAATTTCATCTACTACATTTTCCTACGAAAGCGTAGGAGCCGCAATCTAATTATGAAATGTGATATAACGAGTTATTGAAAAATGTCCTAATAAATCCCGAAGTACAACTTCAGAACAACTAAAATACGTTTCGAAATACAATTTTTATTACGTCGCCAAAATCCCATGGATTCAGTCCTGCGGCGCCTTTATGGCCGGTGGCTCGTCCTCGAATGGCGGCTTCCGGTTTCAGCTGGAGCACCGGAAGCAACGGTGTTCTGTCCGAAGTGGTTCGCAATGGTCCGTTAACAGGAAAGTCCGCGGGTATTGCGGACTGAATAAATCATCGCTTCGACGAGTCATTAAAAAGTCGAAGAAGTTCTTACTACCGGGAATGGTCTTCCGGAAAATTGCTGACAACCGCAGACGTGTCCCTGCGATAAGACTCCGGCGATACATAAGCTTCTTAAGAGCTTTGCCGTTTAATTAAGAAGAAGATAGAGAAAACGCAAGCAACTTCTTTCGCCGGTGATCTCTCCGGGTGATTGTGGTCATCATAGGTGTCATCAAGAAGTTTCAGAAGTCATTATCGCTAATCTGCGGAACTTCTTCTTCTACTGCAATCAATTTGAACGGGAAAGCGAGACATCGACTGTTTCTCTTGCTAATTTTAATATTGGAATTCTTCAAATGTTCCGAGAAAAGCCCCAGCAATGAATCGAAGATTTCGAAAAGTCGCCAACGCGTGTGAATCGTCGAAGAACACTGCGATCCGAAAGAAAATTACAAAGGTTCAGGGATCGAAATGAACCGAAACTCTCGAAGCATGATCAGAAACTCTCCAACAAGAGATTCTTCTGGTTTAATCTTAACGGATGATCGGCAGAGTGTTTGCTCTTGTAGAACACGGCGGTGATCAAAGGAGAGATGCGATCGATCGAAAGGAGATTCTTCTAGGGTTCTGAGGTGTTTTAAGGGGTGCGCGTGTTCTCCGCAGAGCGAGTAGTCTATCCCGATATTTGTCAAGCCCGAGCCTGAGCCTGAGCCCGAGCCCGGGATCGGGATCGAGTTCCGAGGAGATATTTGCGGCGCTGCAGTTCCTCGTCAAAGAGAAATTGAAACGCCAACCGTAAACTACATTAGTCGGGTATGAGTCATCAACGGCTCTGTAATACCGCTTTCGCGTTGTTAAATAAACGTAATTCTAGGCGTCAAATATTGAAGATGATTGCTGCACCCTCTCCTAACTCCACGGCACGCTGCGCAAATTCTTCGAGCTCGAAATCATCCTAGAAGCTGATCACACTCTGTTGACTACCCTCACAATATATTTGCATTACTTCAAAATTCAATAGTTTTACTCTCTTTGATGGTCGCTGAAATTAAGAAGTATAGTAATCCACGCATCTATCCCTTATATGAAAGATCAACTTCTGTTCAATGACAATAATGGTTTCTCCGACGAAACTGTTTTCAATTATAAAGAATAATTACGAGTAAAGAAGCGTAAATCTAGCACACAACTAAAAGCATTAGAAAAATTTAAAATATACTAAGAAAACAGTGAATCAATTATTGTTTCATTAAAATCAACCATTTGCAGTTGTTCTCATATTATTTTTATTTTTAAGATTGTTAAAATACTCCTGTATATTTCTATTAGCTCATTAAAATGCATCATTAAAATGAATCGTGATTGTTCAAACAAACCTATAAATTTCTGCAATTTCGCATAAAGATTCTCAGACTAGCGATGATGAATTCCAAGAGAATTTGTCGGAGAATATGAAGCGGAATCAAAATTTCACATTTTTGATCGCCGTCGGTTGGCTTCGTTCTGGCGTCCTCCGTTTGCGAAAATCCAGGACCATTTGCGCCAAGTTTGGCATGCGAAAATTACGTTATATTTCTCGACAGACACACACACAGAGGAGAGAAAGAGAGGGGGAGAGAGAGCCGCGAGGGTCGCGCTTCTCAAATAATTACGATTTCATTTCGCCCCAGCCACGCTCCAGGATTACGAAAGCCTGCTTAACATTTCCGATTCTACGGTTCTTTGGAACTTTCCGTAATTATTCTACGGTTCAGACGTTGTCGGAGTCCCGTGTCAAGTAATTCACATTAATGTCGCGTTCCCACGGAACGCTTCTGCCGCCGCAAACAATCGCTGAAGATTGTTCTTTAGACTGATTAGGAGTTTTGCCACGGGAACACTAATTGCGATGATGTTGAAATTTTGTATTGTTTTGCAAGCTTGTACTTCGAAATTTTGTATTCAATTATAGACACATTTAATTTCATCTCGGGTTGGCATTTTTATATAGAATCGTCTTGTTGCACGAAGAAACTGGCCAGGACAATATTGCACTGTTTAAGAGGTACGTATAGTAGAAGGAAGAGTTTCTTTTCAAGCTCTTTCATTTCAGGAGATTTTAAGATCATCGATCATTTTCTAATCGATACCCCATATATTTGGTGGAATGTTCTTATAGAGCACGCGAAGACGAATCGAATGACTATAATGACCAAAACATTTTAGATTTATATTAGATTTTACATTATATTTAGAAAGATCAATCACTTTTTTCATTCAATGGTTTCAGACAAAGATACATCCAGAATAAATAATCAGAACGTTATAGTTATCGTCCAATTCGTTTTTTTATGCTCTACAAGGAACTCCAACAAATGGTGGCCTTAAAAAGAGCATCCATTACACGTGGCCTTTGAAAGAGTACAACTTTCAAAGACGTATGACAGACGTATTTTTCGAGACACTTTAAACAGTTGCAAAAAAAAAGTTAATTTTGTCAAAGCTTTAGACCAGAAGACTCGCGCAACGAAAAGAAGCAAAGGACCAACAGTTTTCAAGCTTTGTGTGCTGCTCGTTTAGCCACGGCGGAGAAAAAATTTGTGCAGGCACGTCCAAATTGAAATTTTTGGTCCGACCCGAAAGATCATTCCGGCCATTGTGCGTGTTGGCGTTCAGGATAAATGATCGGAAGCGATTTGCATTCGTCGACCGTTGAAGAGACTTAATGATCCGGGGCTTCTTTTATTTCTTACGGGACCCAGCGGTGATTCGCTGAGCTCTTTGACGCGTCCCAGAATATAAAACTGACCGACAAAAAGCCGCGGGAGTGCAAACGACAGCTTAATTACCGGGACACGGGACGGTATGCAAAAGTAATGCGTTTCCAATTATCTGGCCGCCGCGGCGCGGACTCTAATTCTTGATCTGCATAAACAAATCGGCCAGCCCGCGCTCTCTCCTCTCTTTTTCCCGTCGAAAAACTTTCGATAATTATTCGAGCTGGTGTTTCTCTCCTTTTCGCTTTCTCCCCATCCCCTCCACCGCCTTTACCCCCTCAAAAGAAACTTCTTTCATGCTGTAATAATTTTAGCAAATCCCATTTAAATAATAATTTCAGCAAACACACATTTCCATCATAAGCGCATAAAATCCACTATGTATTCATCGGATTCGAGCAATTCGATAAACGGCGGCAAGTCGCAGGAGATAATGGCGAGCGCACATAATCGATTGATCGAAATCGAATTATCCGTGTATTCGAACGATAAATAAAATCGACGGGTTGAAACGTAAATTATTTATGAGCGGGACCGGATAATAGTTCCTCGAAATTTCTCTAGGAAATCGACGCGTTCAATAATTACACGCCATCGGAGTCGATCGTTGAAACGATCGATTTATGGGAGGACGTTGAACGAAATAAATTTACCACTGTCTGGAATGGTGCATGGCCGAGATCCGAGCAGCTGTTGCGCACATTTCGCGCTATAATCGGCGCCGGTTTATCTTCCCGCGATAAACGTAATTGTCCCGGTAAATTATGCGAGCCCCTGTTAACCAAATCGTAATACGCGTACGCGTGGCTGGCCAAAACTCTCGCAGTCGCGAAATAAGCCAATTGGGACGCAAGAAACAAGATCGATGCGCATATAACAGTCTCGCTACGAAATTGCATTGCTGAATTCCCATTCGAACCATAAGCGCGGGATTCGAACGAGATTCAAACGGGATTTCAAATCTCTTTATCACTATGGATCTTTTGTAACCAATTTTTACACCTAATTATTTCTATTTCGAGTTAGAATATTTTACACGTAAATTTCTTGAAGGTAAACATTTCCAGTAGCGTTGAACATGCTTCAATTTTCAAGACAATTGATCTGCGAACTGTGTTGGTTCATTTCAAGAACGCGCACTGTTGGGTTTAATTATTTAAATATTGTTTTCTTCATTTATTAGAGGAATACCTTTTTCAACGAGCTTTTAAGGAGTATGAAATACAGACAACTTTGATTGTCTATATCTTAGCTACCAATGAACATATTCAACGATTAATCTGCGAACTGTGTTGGTTCATTTTAAGAACGCGCACTTGTGGGTTTAATTATTTAAATATTGTTTTCTTCATTTATTAGAGGAATACATTTTTCAACGAGTTTTTAAGGAGCATGAAATACAGACAACTTTGATTGTCTATATCTTAGCCACCAATGAACATATTCAATAATTAATCTGCGAACTGTGTTGGTTCATTTTAAGAACGCGCATTTGTAGGTTTAATTATTTAAATATTGTTTTCTTCCTTTATTAGAGGATTACCTTTTTTCAACGAGCTTATAAGGAGCATGAAATACAGTTAACTTTGATTGTCTATATCTTAACCACCAATGAACATATTCAACAATTAATCTGCGAACTATGTTGGTTCATTTTAAGAACGCGCACTTGTGGGTTTAATTATTTAAATATTGTTTTCTTCATTTATTAGAGGAATACCTTTTTTCAACGAGCTTGTAAGCAGCATGAAATACAGATAACTTTGATTGTCTATATCTTAGCCACCAATGAACATATTCAACAATTAATCTGCGAACTATGTTGGTTCATTTTAAGAACGCGCACTTGTGGGTTTAATTATTTAAATATTGTTTTCTTCATTTATTAGAGGAATACCTTTTTTCAACGAGCTTGTAAACAGCATGAAATACAGATAACTTTGATTGTCTATATCTTAGCCACCAATGAACATATTCAACAATTAATCTGCGAACTATGTTGGTTCATTTTAAGAACGCGCACTTGTGGGTTTAATTATTTAAATATTGTTTTCTTCATTTATTAGAGGAATACCTTTTTTCAATGAGCTTTTAAGGAGTATGAAATACAGACAACTTTGATTGTCTATATCTCAGCCACCAATGAACATATTCAACAATTAATCTGCGAACTGTGTTGTTTCATTTTAAGAACACGCACTTGTGGGTTTAATTATTTAAATATTGTTTTCTTCATTTATTAGAGGAATACCTTTTTTCAACGAGTTTTTAAGGAGCATGAAATCCAATTAACTTCGATTGTCTATATCTTAGCCACCAATGAACATATTCAACAATTAATCTGCGAACTATGTTGGTTCATTTCAGGAACGTGCGCTCGTGTGCTTAATTATATAAAACAAATTTCCTCCTATTAGACAAACGCGTTTTCACCAACGAGCTTTGAAGGAGCATGACGTTCATTCAATTTTTATTGTCTGTATCTCAGACAGCGATGAACATATTTAAAAAATTCCAACTGCATTGGATGCACCAATGCCTACGCAATAAATCAGCATTTGTATCAAAAATCTGCTTCGGCTGGAAGACTAACGAAACCATGCGCCATACCGTTTTGATCGAACTTTCCCGGATCTCCTTGAAATTGGTCGTTTATCCAACTCGTTAGAAAGTTTTCCAGTGCCTTCCGGCCGCTTGTTGTTCCAATTTCAATAAACGGGTCCAACCCTTTCACCGTAGGCAAAGTCGTTTGCCGGGGTTCGATGAAGATCAAAGGGCCCGGTCGAGGGAGAGCGAGTAACGACGCGCGACAGTCCGGGGAAGTTTGAATTTCTATCGATAAAGGATTCCCGATGTTTCATTAAAATCTGAAAGCCCCGGTTAATAAGGTTCCTCGACGGGTGGGTAACGATTCTCGTTAGCCGTAAACTCGCGGCACGGAACCGTTTAGATTTAAGGAGGGTTAAGTAAGTGGTTATTTATGGGGAATCCGTGAAACTCGTCTCCTGACGCCACGCCACGCCACCGCCAGCGCCGCTTTGGTCCTCGAAATTTCGTTCCCTTTCCAGGAGGATCAACAGCTGGAAGGACGGCAGCAAAATGCTTGATTGCCGCTATAACTCCAGGCAATTTAGCACACAAGGCAAAGTCCCGAGGCGGCGAAAGGGCCAACAGCAATTTCATGTTAATATCAACCCCGCCACGGCAGCTCCAACCTTCACTCGTTACCTCACGACGCGAGACACTGTCGCCCATTTTGTTCGATCAAGGTTCGACATTTTCCCGAGATTCTCTCAAATGTTCACATTTTTACCCATCTCGGTGACATTGTCGTCCGTACAATGACCTGTAACATTTACACAATTTCTTGCGTCATTGTCTACTTTCTACCACATCGAAATCGAGATTCGATTAACGTTTTTGTCCTACTTTCCAGGTATTTCTGAATTTTTTCCGGCGCTCCTTTTATTGTTAACAGATCGAATGACTATAATCCTGAACAATTGACTGAGCATGCTAGTCCATATTGCTAGAAGGGGATCGTTGCACAATCGTCTATCCATAGTGTTCAACAAGCGTGATTTTTTGAACTCGGCCGCGAACGAACGTTCGCGAAATTGAAACGAGGAGGAAACAGCGGAAACAATACACGAGAAAAACACTGGGGATTTCCCAAATCCGGTGGATAACTGGAAATTTCCGATATCCGGCCCGTCGGGGATCGTTTTTTACCGATTGGATCGAACCGAATCGAATGCACAGTCGGATATGGTCTGATATCCGACGGAATGACGGGCCAATAATTCGACGGTAATTCAACGTCCGCTTAAGATGCGTCTCGAGCTCCGATAACGTAGAAAACTCTTTATGGCTGGTATTAGAACCGAGCAGATCGTTCGTAAATTCGACGTTGGAATCCTTTAATGGTACCGAATAGAAAGCACCGAGTTGCATCGCGGACTCTCGGAAAAGTAACACATATCCTTTATTTTCCGAAGGGATTCGAAATTGCTAAAACATATCTAATTATTTCGAATGATACAGGAATGTAATACTAAATATCGTATTTGGAAGAATCTGCAGAGTCTTTCCATGCGAGTTCTCATTTAAACCAGCAGCCTTCAACAATGCATCGAATCAAAGTAATTTATTTAAGGAAATAACACTTGAAAAGTTAAGACCTGTGATAATGACTTTGTGCAAAAATTAATTTTTATATCTTGACGAATGATTCTGTCACCCATGTATGAGTGATATACATATATATCAGTCAACTTGTTAAATAAGATAACATTATTACAGTTAAGGAATGTCTAAAAAAGTTCATAAGCTTCTTTTTTTATTAAGCATTTCAGATCTCAACTGAGATTTCTGCTGCACAAAGGTAAATTACAGTACATGCATACAATGATTGCAATTTGATGTACAACGATACGTTTAGATTTAAATAGATAGTTTACAATCTCTGAAATACTGAAGTGTACAGATACAAGCCTTAAAGGTAGTTAGTAACCCATTTTACACAGAGAATCTACAACATCAAAACTACAATTGCCGTCGGAAATTACGTTTACTCGTGCCAATGAAGCGGCCAAATGATAGTGATCCGCCCGCATAATATTAATCGTAGTAGTGAAACACCTCTCAAGTCTTTTACGGGAGAATCAGGGTCGGGAACAGACACGGAAGAAGTGTTGGAAATAATTTTAAGTTCATAAATTAAAGACGGCTGGTTCTCTCTGAACATTGTTTAAACATGGCCAATCTAGTAGCGAATTTTCATGCAAAATGAGAATTGTCCGGATCAATTGCGATATGCTGGAATGAAATATGGAATAATACGAAATACTAGAATGGAAATTAATTTCTTGCTTTATACACGATGAAACAATTTAATGATAATATGTACTCTTGAATCCCTTTCATGTTTCCACCGTTCCACGTTTCGCTTGCTCACTTTTGCATAAAGATCCGCGAGCTAGCAGATTACCAACTTATCCGGAGCATTCGAAAAAATTGTCGCATTTACAGCGAGGCAATTAGGGGTTAATTTGTCGTTGGCCGAGCGGTTCGCTCCGGGCGTTCAGGCGTTCGCTGACGTAGCTGGTTCGACCCGGCTGGAAGAAACCGGCGAAATAATTCATCGGATGTTCGCCAGCTCGTGAAGTGTAATGTGGAATAATGTTTTACACCGCGGCTGGTCTTGGCCGTGGTAGTGAGTCGGCGGCCCGTGGATGTTGCCTGCAGCCGCAGCGATGAAATGAATTTTCCAGTATCAGGGGTAGCCTGCACTTCATCCGTCATGCACTTTTTGCCGTGGCGCGATGGCAGTGCGCCAATACACCGACACGGCCGCCGCGTTATTATCCGCGAGGAGAGATGGTGCGTTAACAACGATACATTAAGGAGGGAACCGTCGCATTGCCCGAAATTCTCAATTCGGAATTAATTAGAACCGCCCGGGAAACTTTCTTCTTTACTCGAACACGAATTGCCTCGCTTCTCTCGTTATTGCACTGCAGATTTGATGCGTGATTAGTGAAACTGCGTCAGTCAAATACGAAGAAGCGAAGGTGTCAAAAGTGTTTAAACATATCGTTACATTATTTTCATTGTCAGAAGAAAATACATACAGTGACTCCCACTAATATTCGGACACTCTTACAAAGACGATAACTTTTTTAATATTGTCCTATACGATTTGAATTTTTTTGGGAAGCTAGAGCAATTAGTTTGCCACAGGATGCGAAAAAAGAATTTGGTTAAAAATTGCAATTGACCGGAATTATTAACAAAATACTAAAAGTTGCATTTTACAACTTTTTTATGTGGACCTATATTGAAAATTTAAAAAATACGTTTTGTAGATCTGTGTCAATTAAACATATTCTGAAAATTTCGTCAAAATCGGTCGACGTTGCAATGAGCTACAAACGTTTAAATATGTTAAAAATTGCAGATTTTCACGATTTTCGGCCTTCGTCTGCAGTAAATTTAATGATTCTTGCATCTTTCAATCGTTGTCGTTGTTTTCCACATCAGCCGATTGCGATGAAACTTTCACAGGGCATATAATTGACACAGGTCTACAAAACGCATTTTTAAAATTTTCAATATAGGTCCACATAAAAAAGTTGTAAAATGCAACTTTTAGAATTTTTTTTATAATTCAGATGAATTGCGATTTTTCACAAAATTTTTTTTCGCATCCTGTGGCAAACTAGTTGCACTGGTTTGCCAAAAAAATTCAAATCGTATAGTACAATATTAAAAAAGTTATCGTCTTTGTAAAAGTGTCCGAATATTAGTGGGAGTCACTGTATTTATTCAGCTTCTGTTTCTCCCGATTGATGCAGACAATTTTTATTTTACCCTCGAATCACCATCGTTAATAGGTGATTATATTCATCGAAATATGAATAAAAAACCATATCGTTACATTTAAAAACGTTATCGTTTATCGATCTCGAAATAATCACCTAGAGACGATCTTTACCCACGCAGACCTAGAATAGCAATGATTAAAGATGGCAGAGTTAAACGAGACAGAATTCAATTATTAAGAAATAATAAGGTAATCAATGGCGAGCTTTATCATTTACCAGCGACACAATAATGACCCGTACAAATCGTTGTTGAGAAATATTGTGATCATTTTCTAGAGATGGACTGAAAATTAAAGAAAGGATGATCGATGACAAATACGTGATGATTACAAAGAAATGTTGCAATCGGCGCCGATAGTTGTCTCGCGAAAACGTCGACAGGCTCCGGCGCATGCCGTAAATAGCATTTTCCTTCGGATGCACTTTTTGCGCCTGGGTTGCTGCACCGGGAAAGGAATCTTCAGATCCGAGGATTTGAAGAGACGAGGCCGCGTTCCATGTGTCGACTTCGATCGTCAACGTCAGCCGTCTCACCACGTAGGCGTCTATTTCCGCGGAATTTCAGCCGTATTTCCGCTCCCGGGACTTTCGACGTACACCGTCGATTGCGTTCATCCGAACTTTCGTATTCCCAGTCACACTTCCTACATCTGTCGTTCAATCTTTCCAATCCGTATTCTTTTTTCTCGGTTGCTTGACAGCCCAATTTGTTCGTGGTCGCCGGATTTCGAGCAAAAATATATGCATTAACACTGAACCCACCAAACATTAAAAGTATCTGCAAATTTTCGGCTTAAAAAATTGGCAAATTTGTTCTATTACCTTCCACGAATGAATGTTTATAATTTCAATAATTGTAAAATATGTGACCAGTCATTCAGCCGTGGTAAGTTTAGTATTAAATACATGTGAATAGTATAATTTTCAAATTAATTTAACTCCAGATAATTACATTATCACGCTTGGAAATAACGAGGTTAATTAAACCGCAAATATAATTGAACTCCTTCAGTTCACAACGAAAATTTTTCACCACAAAATACGATCCACCGTGAAAATTTATTTAATTATCTATGCCAAATTGTGTAACGAAAAAGATCGCTAACAACTTACACATGTGGTTCATGCGAATAATTAATTAAAAAGAAGTAGAGTACAATTAAACTTATGGTTACTAATAGGATTATAATACAATATGTTTATTTAGGATTAATACACAATCTCGAGCAAAGGAGAAACTTGTTTGCCCAGGAAGAGCACGCGACAGGAGAATGAAATTTCTATTCAATTTGAGTATGCACAATCTAATTTGCAAAAATCTAAATTTTCACAAAGACGGTCTCTTAATTACAAAGGGAGGCGGACTCATGACAACATTTTCCGGGCTCCAGCAGACTCGCGAATTCCCTTGTAACGGGTCAAAGTTTCCAAATGGAATTTCCCTTTGTCCGTGTAATTTTTCGAGCACGATGTTTCCGCATCGGATAAACGCAGGAAAAATATTGTAATAAATTCGAACTCTTTCATTAACGTTTTCACGATATTATATGTTCCGCTCTGCAACGATGACGTTCCAAAGCATAATTACGGCGTAATCAAAATTCTCTGGGGAAACGGTGCCGGATCTATTATTTCAGTTCCGTGCATTTTAATGTGTTTGTTATTTAACGTCGCTTTATTGTTTTTATCGATATTCCGTCAACGTCGCTCCGCGCTGTGTCGCATCGTTTTGGAAAAAATACGGACGATATTGTTACAAGGCTTGTAATTCACAGTTTTTGTTAGGTACCGAAGCACTCGCGAGTCTACAGCGCTGTGTTAAAATCCCGGTACTTTCGCTCGTAGCGTGGAAACAAGAAAAAAATGATTTTACGAGGACAGTAGGAAAAACTGCGCGAACTCAACTAAAGCGCCTCGCTTAATGGCCTTTTTACAAACATCCTCTATCCCGTATTTCATTGCGACCCTGTTTACACTCGGGTTTAAGATTACACGCGTGTATACGCCGGCTCGAAGCAAGACTTTCGGCCACGGTAATCTATGCATGTATCAACAGAAACTGGCGAACGAATCCATTTTGTCAGCTGGGCCAGCTAGACGCATGGCTGAAACACTGAAATATTTAGAAATTAATTCTGAGAAATTACTACACGGTAGAGAATTCTCCTTTTGCACTGCGCACTGCTATCGCGTAGTGCAAACACGGTTTTTTAGAGATTCGTAGGTTTAGAGATTCGTAGGTTTCAAACGTCCTTTCATCTCAAAATTTGTGTTATTTGTCGTGAACTAAAAAGGGAACGACGAAAAATCAATGAATTCTTTAAAAATATGCTGCAGGTAGAATTTTTAATTTAGATGTGAACCTTGCAGAAACGATTGGAACAAAACTGTTAAATTGGTAGATGGACTAGGAGGAAAAAGTCTTTTTTCGCTGAATTTCGCAGTCAAACCAGAAAGAATGTAAGAAACATAGATTGGTACATTTTTTTCTTGAAAATAAAAGTAGCAACAGGCGTTAAGTCAAGATCCAATTGATACAGATTTCACGTGATCGTTCTGGTAAAGACATTCATAATAATCTCGCTAAGTTGATTCACTCGCGGCTAGACGTTAGTATTTTTATGATTATTTGATTATTAACGTTATTACGTTGTTGTAAGACGCGCATATCCACCGGACATATAATTTGAACACGAAACAGCCATTCGCCGGGATCCGTTTAACGACGCGGTTCCCGGCTACTTTTCCTGCTTTATGGAAACACGCCGAACTCATTTGGATTTAACCCAGTTTCGCCGACGGAGATCACGCGGGAATATGCTCGCGAACGAACAAACTACTTCCTCGAGGAGACCGCCGAAACAGCCCACACCAAATAATTATATCCTTCGCGGTCGTTGCGAAGAATTTTTCCCACGGAACTTTCCAGCGCTCTGAAATTTACAATAACGGACCGGACCGTCGCGCGTCGCCCGAAAACAGGGATGTTCCATTAATACAGGATTAAATCAACAAGTTCGCCCAAAATTTCTTACTCCTTGCTCAACTTTTCTGGGGAAACCATGTTCCTACGCAGTTTCGTAATTGCACTATGTATCATCGTATACAGTAGAAAGAACACAAGCTAGAAGTTCCAACTTCTGGAATTAGAACCACGAGAAATAATTACAATTGATTAGTAGTCCAGTCAACGAAAACTTGTAGAAGGAAATGGAAAGAACACAATTTTTGACTTTGGGACTTTATTTGGACTAGTTAGGAGGTAAACATACTAAAAGTCCCCACTCCTAGGAGGTGAGCGGAGTGCAGGGGGGCACGTGGAAGGTCCCTTTTTTTGGTTTTTCGCTTATATCTCGGAAACTATGCGTCCTAGCGATAAGACCATTCTATACAAAATTAATGCTAACACAATATCCTACAAAATTGTTTCTATTCAGTTTTTCGGTATCTCGCACAGTATTCGAGATATCCGCGCCCATAGTTCACTAATTTTGAGAAAGAAAATGCTTGCCTCTTGTTTTTTGTCTTATTTGACTAAATCTTCTTTTCCAAGAAAAAAACCAAAAAAAGGGACCTTCCACGTGCCCCCCTGCACTCCGCTCACCTCCTAGGAGTGGGGACTTTTAGTATGTTTACCTCCTAACTAGTCCAAATAAAGTCCCAAAGTCAAAAATTGTGTTCTTTCCATTTCCCTCTATACCCCCCTTTTAAGCATTAATTGACTGGACTATAGTGTCCGAGAAAATTTGATGTATTCACGGCGTCTGCTCCATTTAAAAATTATTAAAACATGATTAAATGTTCATAATGTAACTTACTAAGATTTGAAGGTATTGTTATGTATAAGAAAACATTCACCTAAATGTTTGCAATGGAAACACAAGAGATGTGTACGCAAATAAAAATTATCTGCGTCAATTTCATTGTAATCGAACGAGCCAAGCAGAAACTCCTTTTCTGGTTTAACAATTTTTTATTTAACCAGGACTAATACATCAATGCTCTGAAATTTTTTTGATCTATCTCCGGCTATGGATTTCGCTTGCTCGTTTCGACCACGAATGCGTCAAATCCGGCATAAAATTTGATGAGCATCCGGGAGAAATTAGCGAGGTAATGATGCCGCGCTGTCTTTGTTTCAACCTGTTCGCTCTTTTGTCGAGTATGGATAGTTTAATCCGCCCCAAACGGGACGTTACAACGATCGTAAAATGTTGAAGAGGTTGGTCACGGTTCGAGGGATCGATACAGGTTTCAATTTAGTCTTCGGAGTGCCCTCCGAGTCGTTAAGCGATTCGTCCGCGGTATTATTTAATGAAGTCGTTGGGGGACTGCCGTTGTAACTTTATAGCGAAACGGTCTGCACAAGCGGAGTTTCCCGAGAACGATAATATCGAGCGTGTGCCGTCAGGATGCTAATAAACGTTCTAACGCTCGGCAGGAGACGGTCCCGCGGGCCGAAGCGGAGCTCTGGGAACTTTTCGAAATAAGGAAAAATGATAAAACTTCGAAACGTAACGGGGCCGGGGATGCTCGCAACGCTGCGGGATATTGTTCACGCGCTAAAAGCCGAGACATTTTCCTAGTCCTGCGACTCTGTTTCCCATATTTCCTACGGCGCACGCCGCACGGGAACAGCTTTACTGCGACGGAAGCTTGCGGAAGGAACGCTTCTCCCGTTAAAAGAGCACACCAGTCATATTCAATTCCGGCGACCGACTGCGATCTTATCCCAGAACTCGAACACTGTCTATTTCCGCGATGTGTCCTTGCCCGGTCTTTCAATTATTTCGACGATTCGCCGCTTTATATTATGGTGATTCCTTGCTTCTACAGGGTGTTCGATTACAGGTGGGAGAAAATTTAAGGGTTGGTTCTTAGCGATGACGTAAGACGAAAATGAAAAATAAAAAAAATGCGATTTCGGCTCCGTTATTTAGCTATTAACAATGCGACAGTCACGTATCAAGTGACAGATGCATGCATAACTTGGTTCTCATTTGGGGCCCCAGCGAGGTGAAAATGTTTAACAAATCGTTGGACAACATTCAACTCTTTGACGTACACAAAGTACACTTTTGTTAGACGCGTTGTTGATTTTTAATTGTTAATAGCTAAGATAACGAAGCCGAAATCGCAATTTTTTTATTCTTCATTTTCGTCTAATATCATCGTTAAGGGGGTAGAGTACCCACGTGACCATGGTATTTTTCATTGTGACCAACCCCCGCGCGAAAAACCAATTTGGCAACAGTGATGAACATACATCTGTATGAATCTAACGCTTCAATTTCGCTATAATTACAGGTTTTTTTCTTTTAATCATTATCTTTATTGCTATTAACGCATCCGAGTGGCTTCATGCCCTTTACACTTTTGTTGTTAAGAAACTACGCTGATAATTCTCCTGACAAAGCGCCATCTCGTCCAAGTAGCTGAACTAAAATTGCTTCTACTCACCCTTCATGAAGGGAATCTGGGAAACAATTGAATGCGATCACGGGAACACACCTCACATCCTCATACGATTATATATTGAGCTGAGTGAGGGCTCATTTGAAAGAGGAAGGTTAAACGAAGCGCGCGTGGGTCCCTAAATAAGCAGGAAAAATCTTTTTGTGATCGAAAAATACATTAGAAAATCCGGAATTTTTCTTCATTTGTTTTCCCTACTTTGGACAGTCACATTACTGGATATAAACATAATGTAACTGAAGTTGGACCCACGCGCGCTTCATTTAACCTTCCTCTTTAGAATGAGCCCTTACTCAGCTCAATATATAATCATATGACGACGTGAGGTGTGTTCCCGTAAACCCCTGTTTTCACTTGTTTTCTAGTAATATTCTGGTTAGATTCTAGTAATGTCACGTGGGTACTCTACCCCCTTAAGAACCACCCTTTAAATTTTCTCCCACCTGTAGTCGAACACCCTGTATGTAAGAGATTGATTTTATAGAATATGCAAAAATGAAGACGAAACTTCAGTTATATTTTTTGCACCTTTACCATCTCTATTTCTGTATGCAACTATAGGAGACTTTCAATATACTGGAGGATATACAGCTGGTAAAAAAGTATTCGCACACTCTTAAAAAGGCGATAACTTTTTAAATATCGTATTATACGATTTGAATTTTTTTGGGAAGCTAGATCTGCAAAACGCATTTTTAAAATTTTCAATATTGGCCCACATAAAAAAGTTGTAAAATGCAACGTTTAGTATTTTTGCTACAATTCCGATGAATTGCAATTTTTGACAACATTTTTTTTCTCGTCCTGTGGCAAACTAAGTGCTCTAGCTTCCCAAAAAATTCAAATCGTATAATACATTATTTGAAAAGTTATCGCCTTTTTAAGAGTGTGCCAATACTTTTTTTACCCACTGTAATAATTCTCTGTAATATCCCTTCATTATTTATTTATTTATTATTGCTTTAAACCAAGTGGTTTATATAGCAAGTACAATATTATTACAATTAGCTTACATTAACTAAATGAAACATTATTACTAAATTCTAACGGAACATTGTTTGAGAAAATTAAAAATTATCTTCAGACCTTGTATATCAGGTTTACATAAGAAGGAACTAATACAAAGGGGGAAACAGTACTTGCCTTTGAGGAGCTTTGTTTCTAATGTGTTACGTTCGTTTTCGTAGTCTGGACATTGCCATATAACATGATTTAGATCCTGAAGCTCATCTCCGCATTGGTACGCACTGTTAGCTATAAACTTAACCCTAGCCAAAGAACCGTTTAAATTATAATGATTAGCACGACATCTATTAACAAAAATATCCCTTCATTATTAACATTTTTAAAAGATTGTCTGTTTCGACGATTTTATAGCATGTCGAAAAACAAGTATAGGACTTCAATCATTATTTTCTCACTCAGTTTTAATACAGCTGATTGGAAAATTTAGTGACCTTTTTTAAAAATCGCTCGCTTCTATCGAACCCGTCCGGCATTATGTTCGTATTCCGACGAAACGCAAGCATGTTTCGCATTTTATCAGGACTTTCAGCACTGGTACACTCGAAACCAAGTTATTCCAGTGGTCATGAAGTTTATCGTGCGTCCGTTTCGAATGGTCTCGACCTTTGTTCGAAAAGTTGAAGGCGAGCCGTCTATAAAACGCAACAGCCACCGGGTTATTTTCACATCGAGTCCTGTCGTTCGTCGAGGCTTCTTATACGACCGTACATCACGGGTTGGGTCAGTCGTGAACGCACGATAAGACGGTCGCTTCGTCCTCTCGCTGCTCCTGCTCAGCTTCTGCTTTTAGGTCAGTCGTTCCGAAAGGGCCAGTTCCTCGTAAAACGTATCCAAAGTATCGGGATCCTTGAAATCGTTGGCCGCCCCCGTGAATCTCGAGTGATATATTATACCCCGATCGAATTCCTGGAAAATCCGAAGAACCGGCAAAATCTTGCTGTTCGGTGACCCGGCCGAATTACTAACTTAGGTGGAAAGTCCATCTCCTATCCCCTTGCGCGGTAATGGCTCTCCTTTAAGAAATTGCCATTTATCTAATGTGATTGTATTCTTCCATTTGTTTCACTATACAAGTAAAACAAATTCAAGCAAACAAAAATGAAACAAATCACCCATTATACCAGACTAAACGATCTTAAAAACCACCTAAATTAAATCTTTAGGAAACAGGTATTTGACAAAATTAAAAGGAATTACATACAAAAGTACCATAATGAAGGAGCTGACTTTCATTGTCAAAAATTTCCAAGTCCAGTTGACCGCCAAATCCAAACTTCAATTTCTAGAGTCAGAATTGGGCACTCCGAAATAACTCATTTATTTTTGTTAAACAAAACAGAAAACCCGATCTGCGATATATGTGTAGGAAGTGTGGGATTTGTATAATGTTACTTGTTGTATGAATGTGAGGATCGTGTATGTGTGCGTGAATGCCGTGATACTGCTATTGCGACGCATCTTGTTAAATCAATATTTGTTCTAGAAAATTTATAAACATTTGAGAAAGTAGGATAGATGTTGAAGCAACGTTAAATAAATAAAAGGTAAGTAACTAAATTCAAGCAGTGTTTACTGCGTACGAATGGTATTTATTTCTTAGTAAATATTCTCAATAAATTTTTAACGATTGCAGTTTGGAAGAACTGATTAGTTTCTGCTCGTTGTTTGAATTGTAGATTTTATTTGAATGAAAAGACGAAAATATTGTATGTCGCCTCGGGCTGTGGTTTTACGAAACGTATAGTTACCACAATGTACAATTGGAATTTCATTAACAGGATTAGCAAGTAATTAATTTACTATCCTCCGAGATTTAGTTCGTAGCTCGTTAAAGTTTCCTTTCTCGCTGCGTTCCGTGAAAATCGGATGATTAAACTGCCAGCTAGCCCGACAGTTCGTATTACTTTCACTCGAACGAGAGAGAGGAAACTCAAAATTTGCTGCCCTACGGGAACGTTAAAAATACGAACGGGAGAACGAGACGAAAATAGAAGGGGTGGAGTTGCTCGAGAAATGAGAGGGTGGTTAGTTATGTAGGTACGGCGCGAGCAGAAGAGGTACAGTGCGGCGTAAAAGTTTCTGGAAGATTGTTTGCAAGCATAATCTCTTTAAATGTTATTTTTTGTCCTTCGTTTTTACTTTACCGTTTCAATTAATGAAGAGGTAAAGAAGAGGTTACGACGTTTTGATTATAAATCACGTTTTAAACTTTATTTTTGATAATCCTTACAGACGCAATAATGAGATATATTATTCTGGAAGATGATCTAAACTATAGACCGAAACGTTGAATTAAATTTCATTCTATTTTGCAAACTTGCTTATTGTGCCAATTGATCGAACCAGGGCGCCGATAACATTAATATATTTAAATAAACTTGTGTTTCTCGATCGTATTATTGTTAAAAACAATTGCAAAATGATCTCGGCGCTACGGTTCGATCACTAAACTACTTTAAGCAATTTTGCTAATTATAAATTAATTCGACGTTTCGGTTCTGGTTTGAACCATTTTCAAGAAATTAATTGAAATTGCGTCTGTAATCAAAATATTTTAAACAAGACATACAATTTTCAAATTTCAAAGAACAAAAAGAAACTATTTTTTTTTTAAAGAAAACTAATAAATGTTTAAAGTACAGGAAAACAATTTGTACTCACTTGCTTAGGTGTGATTAAATATTTAAATTTGAGAGTCGTGAGACACGTGAAACGCGTGCGTTCCCCATGTCTGTTTGCACGACACTGATCATTCTTGTACGCGATCTAGGTTAAATAGATCGATACAGAGCGGTAAAAAGTAGTTTAGTGATCGAACCGTAGCGCCGAGATCATTTTGCAATTGTTTTTAACATTAATATATTGTTATCCTTCTCTATGTTCGGCACTCTTTGAAGTCACGGCGCGATCGATTCCGAGAAAAAAATAGCATACCCTTTACGATCTATGTCATTTAAAACCCCCGTTTTCTGGTCATAGATCGAGACATTACTGTACATGTTTTTTATCGTCCTCAACGTCTTCATGAAGAGAATAGATTCGAATGAGACATCGGGGATAGAATCCATTTCGAGAACCATGAGAGATAGAGAGAAAGAGAGAGAGGCACCCTATCGTTTCGTCGCAGAGTGCGCAACAAATATTCGAAATACAGGTTCGCATCTGCACTACCGATGTCCGCTCCAGAAAGCTTTCCACTGTTCCCGAGAGCTTAATTCGACGCACGCGACGAGCGTATTACAGCAAACAATCTTGCCGCGGTGTTTGAAATATGTGTTCCGTTCGCGCCGAACAACTAAATATTTCACGGCGGGCTGGATGATTAACGCGACACCTTACCGGATTTCATAGATCCCGGCAAAAAAAACCGTTCCAACACACGGGATCCAATGAAAAACCGAGTTACCAGTTTGCGTGTGCCATTCTCTGCAATACGTATAGATTGTATAACACACCTCGTGTGTGTGCTGCAAACTCCTCTGTTCAGTCCTGATATTAATCCCATCGAAAGTGTGCCCGCTGGAAGTTCCAGCTTGGAACGGAACTGAAAGGTTGCGAAATATTGACGAGCGGCGCGTGAATAACTAAAATAATCGAAACCTGCAATTCTAGAGATAAAAATGTAGAGGAAAAGTTAGAATATAACATGAAACGTTGGCTGAAGAGAAAATATTCAATGGAAGAAATAATACAGGTATTAGTCCGTTGCACTACAATTTACTAATCTGCTGCAGCGATAATTCTTTGTCGTTCGTAAATTTATTTTTATTATATCTTTATTTATTCATAGAATAAACGTGTATTTTCTATACAACAATTTCGGTTTCATATTTACGTTTCAGAGAAACTTTTTCTGGAAAAAAACAAGAAATTTAATGTTCAATCGTTCGATTGAAAGAAGAGCGGATGCTCTTTCCAGCACACTTTGTTCCGTGTCGATAGCTCAATCCGTTGCCGAGATATAAGCGTTTAAATTTTTCGCGCGACATAAATGGAGTGCAGAGTCCATTCAGAAATAATTTCCTGGAAATGCGTACGCACTAATAGTAATAGTAAAAACTGACCTGTCTCAACCGATTGCGCATACGAGTAGGTCAGTGACATCTGGCGAGAGCGAGAGTAACATACTGTAAGAATGAGACGGAGATAGTCAAATGTCAGAAAACAGCTTCGTCTTTCTACGGCGATATCTCAGAAACCAATTATCGTATCACGATGCACTAAATCTCGTTTTAAAGAACAGGCTTCGAGCTCCCCAACAATCTAAAATTCACTACCATAGCGTTAGTAGTCTCAGAGTTACAACAATTTGAAAATTAACTAATTTCAATACGATTCCTCCGTGTGTTTTACGAATGTAAACGACTTGATCTCAGCAAATATTCTTCATTTAAGACTAATTATCATATTTGTAATTGCTGGTTAAATATTCTTAACGAATCCCACTATAAAAACGTTAATAAACAATTTCGTTCAAAATCTATTGTAATTATAATTCTTTATTATACATTTATAAAGTACATATATCTAGAAAAACACTAAAAATTATGTTTATAAATGTAGATAGAATCATCTTCAAACTTTCTAAATATACAGTGGGTAAAAAAAGTATTGGCACACTCTTAAAAAGGCGATAACTTTTTAAATATCGTATTATACAATTTGAATTTTTTTGGGAAGCAATTAGTTTGCCAGAAGATACGAAACAAAATTTTGTCAAAAATTGCAATTCATCGGAATTGTAGCAAAAATACTAAAAATTGCATTTTACAACTTTGTTATGTGGGCCAATATTGAAAATTTTAAAAATACGTTTCGTAGATCTGTGTTAGTTATATGCACTGGTAAAGTTTCATCGAAATCGGTTGATGCGAAAAAAACGACAGGCATTGAAAAATTTAAGAATCTGCAGTTACAGGTCGAAAATCGTGAAAATCTGCAATTTTTAACATATTTAAACGTTTACAGCTCATTGCAACGTCGACCGGTTTTGACGAAATTTTCAGAATATTGGCCCACATAAACAAGTTGTAAAATACAACTTTTAGTATTTTTGCTACAATTCCGATGAATTGCAATTTTTTGACAAAATTTTTTTTTTGCATCCTGTGGCAAACTAATTGCTCTAGCTTCCCAAAAAAATTCAAATCGTATAATACGATATTTAAAAAGATATTAAGAGTGTGCCAATACTTTTTTTACCCACTGTATTACACCTCTAGAAAAATACTGTGACAACTCGGAGAATATAAGTTTTCAGGAGACAAGAAGAACAAATTTCTAATGAAATTTCGTTGAATTATGAAGTAATGGTGCTTGCAATTGAGCAGATATTCAGTAACTATGTTGACACTCGTCACTTAGCTCATCCAGGACTTAGAATGATAATTTTTTCAAGGGTACGATGTACCAAGACACTAAAGTACCAAGGGATCATACCAATTTTCTATTCATTCAAGACCTCGCTGGTTCAGACTCGATTTAAGAACTCGAGATTAACGCGTCCGTTTTATGTATTAATGATTTATATCAGGAGCGGCCGAACGTCTACTTATCACGCGAAAAAGGGGAGCACAATGACGCAGGCTCCTTTAAGATATTTACTGTAACAAGCTCGGGGAGCGTTCTCGCTGGGCCGAACAAAGACTCGAAAATTATCCGCATCCTCTACCCTCCCACATTCCCACGCCATCCTCGGCAACTCCCTTACCAGCTAATTCCACGGTTTTACGACCGCCTGAATTATTTGCGCTGTTTCCACTCCGTTGGCCCACCGACAAAATGTTTTCGGCTCTGTTCGCCTATTCCAGAAGAAACCACCCTGCCGAGCCGAGCCGCGTGAAACCAAAGTTTCCCAGCCCCTCGTCCTTGTTTCTATGGATCGTTCAAGGCGTCCGAACCAACGAGAAAATTCCCAAGGAAACCATCCGGTGCTTTTTATCACGATTTCCGGCACCAACGTGGCGTTTTTCGCCTAAATATTGCGCCTGGAAAATTTTATGAATTTATGTGTGCTCGTGTATTAATAGGTACTAGCATTTGATCCCCGTTGAGAATTTAAAGAATTTGAAAATGAAGTTGGACATTTTCACAAAAGATTTTTGTTGGAATGAAAATGAACTTCTTAAAATTTCATTTAAACTATAATTTTTAATTTCTTGTTCACTTTACCTCACGCTTTTATTTTCAAAGAGGAAATTTCTTGAATGGAGTACTCATTTTTCCATCATGATGCGTTACCATTAGGTCAATTCAACACCAATTTTTGCCCATGATTACCCATGCGACAGATTTGATTACAACATACATCCACACGAGTTGGCCCGGTCATCTCTATACACGAGTGTCCCAAGTATGTCCCTGGAATGTTGGTGATTGGAATACCTATTAATGGAACTTCGGATCATTCCGGTAATGGCCGGACGTGCCAAACGTCATATCGTTCGGTATTTCAAATTGACCAATCGTGTTTACTTCCTGCCCGACGCGGCCACCAATTGGAACGTTCGGTATTTTACGTTTTCGCAGTGTCATGCAGCTCCATTCTCAATTAAATTTATCATCAAAGTCTACTGAATATATATATAGAACTACTGAATTTTTTAACATTTGAAGAATTAATTTTACACATTTTTGCAGAGGACGGTAAACAACGAAAAATTTATAGTTGAGAATACATAATTACAATTTATTCTTACTGCAGGCTATGTTAGAATTGCAAACTTTAGTCATTTCAATATCATCATGTCCAATTTAGTTTTCTAAAATTAAGTGATTGCACAACTACGCTCGGAAGTTGAACCACGAAACAGAGAAAAATGAGAAGCAAGGTGCTGCAAGCCAAGGAAGGATAAGAAATTATGTAGTCCACATAATTACGACAATGTAGACCGCAGTTTTCATCGTCGGTGTTAACAAACTCCACGGAGCACATTAAAAAGTCAGGCTTTAATTATTTTAGTTTTTTCATTTTCGATCTAACTTTCGAGAATTAAAACACGCGAGAAAGTTCGGCGAGAAAATAAAGAAAAATTTTAGACGTCGGCTACGAACCAAGGAAGTTTAGGAAACTATAATTTCATTTATATAATTACGACAATTTAGATCGTCGGTGTTGGCACAGTCTTCAAAGTGCCTTCAAATTTCAGTGATTTCATTTTCTTCATTTTCTGCCTAACTTTCTAAATTAAAAAATGTCTCAACTAGGAAGTTCGTTACGGAACGAAGCAAAATTCGAAAAGAAACTAATCGCGAGATTTACAGAAACTGAGATTCAATCCATACAATTATGCCAATGTACACAATAATTTAATGGTTTGCGGTGATCTCATTTTCAATCTAACTACCTAATTATAAAAATTCCTCAACTTGGAAATTCGATCACGAAGCAAAGAAAAATTCGGAGAGCAGCTGCTAATCAGAAAAGGTACATAACGTATGATTTAGTTTATATAATTACAGTTAAGTCTTGATCTAAGTCGGACGGAGCTGCACAATCTTAGAAAGTTCGTCTCCCCGCTCCACGAGGATCCAGTTTGAATCAACTGTACAATCTAAGATTGACTGTATAATCTAGATCATGGTTTCTCATGAGAAGCAATGTTGAGAAATTCCACGTTCATTCTCTTAACCCTTTGCAGTCGGAGCTATTTTAACTCGAAAATTAAACATTTTCGACATAGAATATTTCTATTCTCCATAATTTTTTTAATTTCATGGGTATGAAATTGATGTAATAATTCATACA
Organism: Lasioglossum villosulum; assembly: GCA_963971365.1. NCBI lineage: Eukaryota > Metazoa > Arthropoda > Insecta > Hymenoptera > Halictidae > Lasioglossum > Lasioglossum villosulum. Next base: position 8,128,010 of record OZ020497.1, read on the forward strand.
GTACTTAAATATTTCGTAACTGATTAGATACCAACATATTTAATAATGTAAACAATATTTTGATAATGGTACAGCAATTTTTAGTGGTGCCTCAGAGTCACCACTCGAGTGCTAAGGGTTAATTGTAATTGCAACTTCCCCACAAAAATTGCACTGGAATTTCGATCACGGAAATGAAATGAAACAACGAAAAGTTAAAAGTTGCACGTAGATAATGGGTTAAGAAACATGACACGGTTTAGTGTGAGGTGCTTGAACATAACTCCCAGCACCGAATGAGACATTGTCGGTGTTAAAATTTCGAGGATCCAGACGAGTGTCGTTGTTGTGGAACGAAGTGGGTTGAGATAGCTGTGCGAGCATCGTTATTAATGACATATCTCGCTTAACAGTTTCAACCGCGAGTAATCCAACGTAAACGAGACGGTCCGTGGAAGTTTGCAGGTTTGTTAAGACGGTGCACGCCACTTGGAGGTGTAACTAGGCTGAGCCGAGCAACTTGAACGCGTTTCCGGAGCTGACTATGGTTCTGACTCTGACTACGAGATTTCCAACGGCTGTGGCGGCGCGGCGGCTGCTCCAGTAACCCGGAGAATTTATAGAACGGGCAATTTCCTGCGCATTCTTTTTAAATAACAAAGAATCTGCTAAGAAGAGTCTCGCAACGTATGTGTTCTTAACCGGCCTAATTCGAAAATTCTTCCTAATTAAAACAAAAACGAATCCTTTCTTCTGGGCTTGAACAGCGTTTTACTGTTGCCTCGTAGGAAGCTACTTATTCTTTGTAATCATTTTCGAGTATTTGGGAGAACATTTCCCCTAGGGTGTCACTTAACAAACGAAGGAGCGAAAAAATGTTAGTACGCCCTCTAATTTTATTCCTTTTCATGTTCTAAGTAAGTGTGTAAAATATTAGCCTAATCGGATTATTCTAAACCCTGCCTCAAGAAGCTTGAAGTTAGGATATTCTGTAAAATTAAAAAATATTTAGTACTTTTGTCGTTTTGAGTGAAAAACTACTTACAATAGATAAGGATACAATAACAGAATATAATCACACAATTCATTTACATGTTTGTAAATAAATTGTAAATAAATAAATTGTAAATAAATTGCGTGATTATATTCTGTTATTGTGATCCTTATCTATTGTAAGTAGTTTTTCACTCAAAACGACAAAAGTATTAAATATTTTTTAATTTTACAGAATATCCTAACTTCAAGCTTCTTGAGACAGGGTTTAGAATAATCCGATTAGGCTAATATTTTACCCACTTACTTAGAACAGGAATTCCTTTGAAAAGGAATAAAAATAGAGGGCGTTCTAACATTTTTTCGCTCCTTCGTTTGTTAAGGGACACCCTAACTTTCCCTTGTATTTGGGATAGTACGTAGAATTTGTCGAAGCAAGTTATTTTATGTAGCTTCGAGGAAGGCCAAAGAGAACAATGTACGAAGAAAAATGTATTGAAATCTCCGAGGACCAAGAGGCGGCGAATAAAAACGAGCGATCTGATCGATCGCGAGGCGGGAAATTCGAAACCAGCTGTTGCAGCGGGACAGGTAGAAAAATCCGTTTGGTCGTTCGAGTGCGAAAGCCTCCCTTTTTTTCAACGATGAAGAGGTGGAATGGTGAGAAGGTGTCGCGCGTCTCGCGACAGGTTTCCACGGGGGTATCGTAACTTTTGTCGTTCCATGATTGATTAATTCGTCGGGCTGGCAATATTTCTACCGTGTAAAATCGGTCGTGCGGCTCGTCGGTCAGAAACCAGAGATGCTTTATAGGCGGCGTTTGAAAACGGTTAATCCCCGGGGCTGTCGGGAACACGACGCGCGATGTTCCACACCGTTGTTTTGGCCGTTCAAGAGTTCCATCTGTACACAGAAACGAGGAATTGAATGGTATCAATCTAAAAAACAGTAGTCTGTAACACGTAGATAATGGTTGTAGATTAGACAGTGGTTCGTCGTTTAACACATCGACATGTATTAATACAGATCGAGCGAAAAGAGAAAAGAGAAACTTGTATCGGAAGAATCGGCCAGGCACGGTTCTTTATTTCGACGGATTGAAATTGCGAAACGCTTGTTTGCGTAAACGTCACCGGGGCCCCGCTTTCGCCGTGATGCCATCCGTATCCGGATAATTGAATGCCTCCACGAGTATCCGACTTCATTAACGCAGTATCTGCTTTGAACGCGTCTGCCTCTCAAAGGAAATTTGCCCTGCGAAACTTTGAGATCGGAAGGCGCGACGCGCCGCCCGCGTAGTATAAACAACGACGGAGCTGCCAGCTTTGGCATGTTTTTCTCATTGATCCGAGATTATTCTGCAGATTCAATTATCTTGAAACCTTTGGACGAGACGCGAAGCTCTAACTAAATCTGAATGTAGAAATTCTGAGCTTTCAAATGACTTTTTAACGAGGTTAAATTGTGAGCTTTTGAATTTGGAATTTTCGGATAACGGGGCGTTTGAATATTGGAGCGTTCAGATAACTGAGCATTTAGATAACTGAACGATCAGACGACAGAACGACCGAATAACTGAACATTTGGTTAACTTGACGTCCAAATAACAAAACACCCAGATAACTGAGCGTTTGGATAATTTAGCGATCCGATAACAGAGCGACCAATAACTGAGTATTTGGGTAACTTGGCGTTTAAATAACTGAGTGCCCTGATAACACAGCGTTCCGATAACAGAGCGTTCCAATAACAGAACATCCAGATAACTGAGCATTTGGATAATTTAGCGTCCCCATAATACAGCGACCAATAACTGAGTATTTGGGTAACTTGGCGTTTAAATAATTGAGTGCCCTGATAACACAGCGTTCCGATAACAGAACGTTCAGATAACTGAGCGTTTGGATAATTTAGCGATCCGATAACAGAGCGACCAATAACTACGTATTTGGGTAACTTGGCGTTTAAATAATTTAGTGCCCTGATAACACAGCGTTCCGATAACAGAACGTCCAGATAACTGAGCGTTTGGATAATTTAGCGATCCGATAACAGAGCGACCAATAACTGAGTATTTGGGTAACTTGGCGTTTAAATAACTGAGTGCCCTGATAACACAGCGTTCCGATAACAGAGTGTCCAAATAACTGAGCATTTAGATAATTTAGCGTTCCCATAATAGAACATCCTAATAATAGAGCGCCTGGATAATTGTGCGTATGGATAACTAAGCATACAGATAACAGAGCATCCAGATTACTGAGCGTCCAAATAATAGCGTTCAATTAATCAAGAAAATTTTCGCATTACCAACGCTAATGGTTTAACATTGTTACGGTTAATTTTCTATTTCCCCGCGTTCCTTGTAAAGAACGATAAAAGATTAACGCAAACTGCGAAGCGAATGAAATGAAAAAGTCAAGCTGTTCGGTCCGCTTAAATAAATTGAAATGTCTCCCGCATTATATTTAGTTTATTCAAACGACTTAACCCTTTTCTTTACGACGGGGTCGACCGCGATTCGAAACTTCACCGCGAAGCGAATGTAACCATTTTTACGACCACTCTTGAAGTCAACAGCACTTCCGGCAGTATGCTTTGTCCTTAGCATCCATAATCGTCGGGGCCATCTTACTTACATTTTAGTCTCGTAGCTTTTTGGCGAACGCTTTCCATGCAAAGTGTATTCTAATATCATCGTTTACTTTATGGGGGTGGTTTCACCTTAGTTAGCAACAGCGAATTTTCCTTTCTACTCTGTTCTCTTCATTTTCATGCAGTCTAGGTTAATTTCAGATTAGCTAATCATTTAGAGGTATTCTAGTTGATTTCAGGGTTGTAATCTTGCTTTTTATTTAACGTTATCATTAAGGTTATTTTAGTGTTTTAGTTCAGGATTTTATGTTCACGTAGTAATTCTAATTTATACTAGCATGATAATCTAGCTTCATATTCCAACTCATTCTTGTTTATATTAGTATTTTGATCTAGCTTTTCATGAAGATGTGTCAACAGGTACTTATTCCACGTTATTCTAATGTATTTTTTGATTTATTCTAGTCTTTTATATTCCTTCTTGCTCTAGCTTTCTAGTCTAGCTTTTTATTTCACGTCATTCTTTTTTATTTTAGTGATTTACTCTGGTGTTTTATATTCATCTAATCCAAATTTATTCTAGTCTACTTTTTATTCCATGCCATTCCAGCTTATTCTAGCACTTTACATTCGTGCTATTCTACTTTATTCTAGTGTCGCTACGTCCGCGTAACTTCATGGTTGCTAAAGCTTAATATATACAGCAAATAGTAATAATAAATTTCGGATAGCACGTTCAACGAAGGATGATCTTCCGCAAAATTTCAGACAGGGTTGGAGTGCTAGGAACCGATCCAGCGAGAAAATTTTCGACGATGCTCTCCGGGCACGTAGTTTTTATTTGTCCTAGGTGTTTCGGGGCGTTAAAAGCGTTTCACCTTTTCATCTCGCGTGAAAATTCTGCATTCTCCGTTTCTCTCGCTCTCTCCCTCTCTCTCCCTTTTTTCATCGCGGCTTGTAATTACACACGGCGCGGTAAACGGTGCCGCGTAACCCCTGGACGGGTGAGAAATAATTTTCTCGCTCTCCCGCCAGACGCATTTATTAAAATTATACCGCACAAAAAGGGAAGTATAGAGCGATCACGTGCTTTGAGCCGTGGTACACGAGACCCTCGACTACTATACATAACTACATACGTATGTATGTATAGGTGTACACGTATACAGGCACGTTGTCAGGAAGCTGTTCCGTCGCTTGGCAAAATATTTGCCGCGTCCGAATCGATAATTTCCTTCTGCGAAATGAAGCCGGGAGTTTCGGTGCTCGCGACCTACTCAACTTCCCTGGCTTCTAGCCCTGTTCCCAAGGAAAAATCTACGAGCTCTGTCGACGCTTGTTGCGTGGTACGCTACTCGTTAATAATTTCATTATGCGGGCTCTGAAACACCCACGTTTTCTGCTGCGTTACGTGCGAAGTTGAAAGACTGGACCGTATCTACGGTACGTACCAAGAAAGTTTGCGGACATGCGAGAACTAAGACGGATCTCGTTTTGATGATTCATGTAACGCATATAATGTGTGTTACACAATCTATAAAATGCGCACTATGCAATGTATAATATAAGTCTGTAATATCAATGTCAATGTAATATACAGGGTGTCCCAAAATTCCTCCGACACCCGAAAATGGGAGGTTGCTTGGGTCATTTGAAGCAACATTTTCCTTTAAAAAAATGGCGACCGCGGCTTTGTTTAGGAATTATTAACGAAAAACACGGACCAATCACAGCGCGATCTAGACGCGAGGTAGCACAGTGGACCCGACGCGCCAACTGTCAATTGGCCGAACGTGTCATCGCATGTCTAGATCGCGCTCTGATTGGTCCGTGTTTTTCGTTAATAACTTCTAAACAAAGCCGCGGACGCCATTTTTGTAAAGGAAAATGACGCTTCAAATGACCCAAGGAACCTCACATTTTCGGGTGTCGGAGGAATTTTGGGACACCCTGTATATTATATTATATATAAAAATGGATGTTTGTATATATATATGATTAATAGACTTCGAAACTGTTTGACCGATCAACATGAAACCTGGCACATATATGTATTTTTTTATGGAGAAGGTTTTTACGCTACACATTTTTTTGTAACTCGCCACTGTAGATGGCGCTGCAATATATCAACTTCTATACAGTTAAACCTATCGCTATGAAAATTGGTATACGTAGGTATTTGAGCACGAGGAATTTTATACTGCGAAACACGTTCGGACATGTTCAAGGTCAAGTCTTCCTGGAAAAAGCATGCAGTGTCATATTATTACATACCACGAAAAACCCCCAACCCCACGCCTACGATCGAGCTTTGCATCTTTCAAGTCTATATTCAGTATTTTAACTATTATTTCAACAATAAATTGTTATTAATGAATTAATAATGTTCCCCAGGGTTATCATCTATATATATATATATAAATGGATATTTGTATATATATATTAATATACTTAAGATAAAAAATGTGAAATATATATAACGTGTATGCATTGCACCCTAAAACGCATCTCCTTTCTCCATCGTGCATTTCAAAACGGCGCGACAGACAAATCCAAGAGTGTATTGTGGCTGCTGGTGGATCCTGGTGCATCCCAGTGCATCGTGCATCGCTAGACAAACGAGGTCGCGACCCTCGCGTCTCGTCGCTTCGAAAAAGTCAATTACAAGTGTAATCGCGTATCTGTTGCCGACCGGGCAATTTATCCGCGAAATTTAGCATCGGTCGACTCGATGGCGGAGATCACTTCAGAATGCATCCGATGCCCCGACGGTTATCACGACCCAAAAGTAGGTACACGGGTTGCAACGACAGGCGCGTAACTATCCTGTTGCCTGTTGTCTATGCATCTCTCTCTCTCTCTCTCCCTCTTTAGTCTTCCTGCACTGCGGCAAATACGATCTCGTTCGCGCGCGAGTCCCTGTAACGGGATACGTTTACATTGATGCAACAACCCGTGCATCCTGATGCGAGCACGATGCTACGATGCACGATTCACGATGCACGTATCTGCAGCCCTTCGCCATTCATCCTGGCAGGGCGAGTCGCGCGGAAGATACTCGACGCACTTGAAATTAAAAGGAGATCGCATCGAGCCGGCTGCAAGCTGTCAAACCTGACAGAAACCTCTGGTTTCAAAGCTCGTCTTTGAACATCCTCTTCGCGTATAGTGCTATATAATTACGCTCTTTCGTGTCTTCGTCATTAGATCCGTCTGTGATTAGCAAACTGCTAAATACTACCTACTTTGTATAATACATGCAGATTTTTCGGGACCAATTTGTGAAACGCTTGCAGCATCTTATATCCGATTGCTCTCTTCTTCCACTATTATATCTCATTAGAATCAGTAGACTGTTATTAGATACTATATGCGAGCAGAGATTTTTGTGGATTCGGTAATAAAATTTTCTATAAACCAATCCATTTGAACTAAACCTTACACAGTTTTGTAGACTGATTTCTAAAATTAATTGGAATATACATGATACCCGAGTACCTGTACATCCCTAATAATTACAATGTATAGAATCTTTTGAATTTCACCTGCAAAATTCGAAATTCAACAAGAATTAGACCTTTCAATTTATATCATATATTATGAAGTTACTTTCTCAAGAAACTTTGGAACCACTTGCACATATGTATAACTGAAAGAATGCTAGTAAAACAGAGTCGCCCAGAATGACTTGAGCGAATTACAATGAATAACATCGGAAGTATTGCCACACATTTCCAGGGATGTTCACCGGATAAAGAATTCATGCAGTACAGAACGAAACCGATCGATTGTTCCCTTTCTCGTTTCCAGAAGAAGCTGTGCAGAGTAACCGGGTGTTCGAGGCGGATAGCTCGCAAACACGGCAACCGTCGGACGGCGAACCGTACTTCGACACGACGATTTCGCCGAACGTGACGGGCCTCGTTGGAGAAACGGTTCAACTCCTCTGCAAGGTGAAGAACCTGGGAAATAGAACCGTAAGTGCTCCTCGACTATGCTCTCTTCTCACTATAGCTACCGTGCTCTCACGGACCTCTTGATTTACTCGAGACAATCGATTCCACCTACCCCAGAAACTCACTCGGTCGTGTTGTTTCGCCAAAAACCGACCGCCTTGGAAATAACTGCGATACATATTCATACTAACATACATTCTGTCCTGAAACATCCTCTGGTTTCGTGTGTTTTCCATCGGGAACAGCCCGGAACACATTCCCCGAAAAATGCTTAATAAAAATCACAAATAACATGTACTTTGCTTTTAACCATTCACACATTTATTAGTTTTCATTCTTCGAACTGATTACACGAGAAACCCCCTTTAAAATCGTATCTAGTGTATTATCTACAGTAACAAATGTAAACGTGTCAGGCTGTAAATGTAATATAACTGTTGGCTGTTCTTCCGTTGATGGTACAACTCAGAATTCGATGAAATTTTGAAAATAGGTTCTTTTTTTACTAAAAGGACGACTGCCAGAAGGATTTTTGGCGCGTCGAAAAAAAATGTTTATCATTTCAATGTTGCGCTCTACCTTAGCGACTGCTGACTTACCGACTTTGTACTTTATGTTCGTGCTGTGCGCATGCGTCGTATATATATTCAGGAAATTAATGTAAAATGTATAGAATATTTTAATTGTTATATTTTAATTGACGCTATAAATGAAGTATAATTTTTGGTTTTACAGTGCCAAATAAAATAGGTCAGATATTATACTAGGCTCTTGTAATGCAAGAAGCGTGTGACGGTCAGCGCGTGGAATTTTAATACGGCAGTTCATAGTCGAACTTCCTCAATTACGAAGGAGACGCTTTGTCGTCTCGTTCTTCAGCTCAGTATTTACTTCAAGTATTAGTTTCTCCAGGATTATAGACGATTTTTACCACTGGGGCAGCCCGCGCTGAAAGCATCATTTGCGCATAGTGCAGTAATTGTGGGCGGACCAAATTAATTGGACGGCGTAGGATCGAGTTTGAAAATGTAACGAACGACTGGCGAATTGAACTAAACGCGTGCGCGAGTTCACCAGGGCTACTGTAAACACGCAGCCCGCGAGAATTGACCGGTAAACAAGCGGGTACACGACCGGACACATGCGTGAGCACGTCGACCCGCTCCGATGCAGTCGGGTACAGTCCGTTGGCATGTATTGAGTCACGCGACGCGTCAACGAACGCGCATTGTCAACGCGTTAGGTCGCTGATAGCCGCTGAAAACTGATCATGATCGTCAGACTAGAGCGAAAAGCGGCAGCCCATTTTCTGTGCTAGTAATTCTCACTGTTTTTCGTTTGTCCTGCACCTTCAATTTGTTTTTAAACCTACTTTAACTACTTCAAATTTGTTTTGATTGCGTACACTGCTTACAATTCAAGTGCGAATGAAGCTAGGGTAAATATTGACAAATGGGACTCCGATGACCTTCATCTTCACATATGTTGTCAAATGTTTGTAGCATAAGCATACTGAAGTAGAAAATATTTCTTCTAAACCTACTTTAACTACTTCAAATTTGTTTTGATTGCATACACTGCTTACAATTCAAGTGCGAATAAAGCTAGGGTAAATATTGACAAAAAGGACCCACCTCCGATGACCTTCATCTTCACATATGTTGTCAAATGTAGCATAAGCATACTGAAGTAGAAAATATTTCTTCTAAACCTACTTTAACTACTTCAAATTTGTTTTGATTGAATACTTTGCTTAAAATTCAAGTGAGAATAAAACTAAGGTAAATATATTGACAAAAGGGGACCCAGCTCCTCATCTTCACATGTATTGTCAAATGTTTGCAGCATAAAAATATTGAAGTAGAAAATAATTCTTCTAAACCTACTTTAACTATTTCAAATTTGTATTGATTGAATACTTAGCTTAAAATTCAAGTGAGAATAAAACTAGAGTAAATATATTGACAAAAGGGGACCCAGTTCCTCATCTTCACATGTATTGTCAAATATTCGCGACTTAAAAATATTGAAGTAGAAAATATTTTATATTGACAAAAGGGTTGAGAAAATTATGTAAGAAGCATGTTAGGATAGACCTGTGTCAAAAATATTAAACAATTGCGTTTTAAAAGCAAAGAAAAGTGTAGAAATAGTATATAAATTCAATTTGTGGAAGTAGTAGCACGGGTAACGAGAACGCGAGCCGATTCACGGATCTACGTGCTGGATGCATGGAATCGCTATGCGGGGCAACGTGTAAGGTCAATAACGTTCAGAATAATGGGACGACAAGGTGAACGACGGATAATAATGAGAAAAAAAGAGAGGTCAAAGAGAGGATATTAAAGTTCTACGATCAGATGGTGTAAAGGACGAAGTGCCTGACGGTAATAAGCTGACGGTGTGGCGGAGGCGTCGAGCGAAACATAATGCAGCGTGCCCCGTACGGTGCATTATCCTCGGATACGACTCTCCATCGGCGACGACGTCGACATCGATACCGTCTCTCGCTCATAATGTCTTCGAGAAGAGAAAGATATTTGAACGAAATTTAAAACTGATATTTACTTCGCGGCGAAATTCGATCTTCGGCCGCGTTATCACTGATTATGTTCGAGAATGGAACCGCCTGAAATAATTCAGGTATCCGTACTGCGAATTATCCTAAGTGAGACTGGTAAGATAACAAATTAGCGAGCAAGACAATTTTCCTGTATGCACAACATCCCACATGGAAGTAGAACGTGATAGAATGTTTAATTATTAGTGCATTAACACTCCATTAGCAATTGGGTCAGTCGTATGTTTATCAAAAAGGTTGAAACTAAAAATGTCACACTTCGAATATCAAACATTTCAGTTAAAAATGAGAAATCTCGAAAAATACTAGAACGATATTACAACGAAGAACATTGTGTGATGAATATTAACGACGTTGTTAAAAAAATTCTAAAGATTACGGATTTTACGTATTTATAACGAACTTAAAGAATGGGGATCTTCAGACGAAATTAAAATTTTCTCAATCACACGACGCAGAAACTGAATAAATGTATCTTCCTATCGTTATCAATTTTAGTAAATTGAAAATAACGTATGGACGTTCCTAAATCGTGTCAATGAATTTACTGGTTCATGAATGTACAAAATCCGCAGTCTAGTGGCGACATATTTTCGTGCTTTTGAAATAATTAATGCTCCCATAATAAATGTAGAACGTTTTTATTTCTCATAAAAATCTGCAGTCCAGAAATACCACTAACACAGCAGGATTAAACATCGTATGTAGAACGCAAACAAATTGTCAATAAGTAAAGCGGCAAAGCAAAGTCGGATTTCTCTAGTTGATGCAGACGTGTCCGTTCGTTTATTAAAATTCATTTGGCAGATCCGTGACGCTGGGTTATGCTTGGCGCACCATTAATCGAATAAACGAATCCTTTAACATCCCGCGCACGTAATCGAACGCAAAGCAACCTACTTCGCGACTTTGCGGAGGCAAAGCTCGCTGTAATACCGTGAAACGGTGCTCGAAGTTAATCAACGGGTCTGCTCTCCGGGTCTCTCGGAGTCCCGGTTGATAATTGCATAACCAGAATAATCGCGAGTTGCTTTTCAACGCGTTTAATCCACGGGGGATCTGCTCATTCTGCTTCGACCTTTCTCTCGCTTCCTTCGGCCATCCGGCAGACTCCACACCTTCTGTAAACACCGATGCTCTCATAACATTTCGTCCCCTGGCAACGTTCCCGTAGAATTCACGAATTAATTCCGCCACCTGGAAACGTTTCGTTTCGCGATTATTAGGAAAATAGTCGCGAGACACCGAGCATCGAAATCATCCATTCTTACCGTAACATTATCCATTCTTGCTTAACAATTATCTACTCTTGCCTTGAGAAATTCTTCGAACAACAACGTCCACGTTGGTTTGTTCGTAAAACGTTTTCATTTGTTTATGAAACACGTTCTCAAACAGTCATCGTTCTTTAATGCTTACCATTTTACTTTGTCGTGATATCATTTCATAGTTTACACTTTTGCGAATCACATCGCTCGCGCACAAGAAAAACTTTACAATTCCTGTTTCTTTTTTGTCTTGTACCTCGATCATGAAATCACACAAAATATCAAATACATACTTGAAGAAAAACATCACAACTTTAATTATTAAGTTTTATTATACTTGCAGCTGCAGTTAGTTAAACTATCAAAGGAATTTGAATCGCTCTCCTGTAAAATTCGTATCGTCTCATTTGTCATGTTTTTCATGTACATGAGCGACATATTTAAATCTCACACACATCATAATGCAGAAACTCGAGTCCGCTAATGAAATTGTGTTGTGACCAATAATAATTTGTTAAATAGTGGGTTTTTATCCATTATTTAAATTAGTGGATATTTTTCTCGATCGTAATTTATGATATATAAGAATTAATTTTTTCGCGGCGCAAGGTACGATCATTATTTACTATACTTGGCTCTACAGTTACATATCTACCATCATGGGATAAAATACACACACGTTGTAACTCCTTAATTTGTGTAAAAATGTCTTGTCCACTTTTGATACAGCAAACGCAAAAAAGTTCTCTTTGAAAAAGATCCACATAGGGATCGAAACGTTAGAAACATGTAAATAATTGCACATTTGTTGCTTTTTCTATCAAGGATCGAACCTGTGCGCCGATATCATACAATTTATTATACTATTAATTTTCGATCGAGAGGAATTTATCTATTATTATTATTTATCTATTTATCTATTATTATTATCGCTACAGTAGAGCCAAGTATAGTAAATAATGATCGTACCTTGCGCCGCGAAAAAATTAATTCTTATAAATAATTTGTTAAATATGTGTTAACACAATATGTTGTACCGATGTCGTCTCTGAAGGTTTCCTTTCAGCCTCGAGGCTTCTCTGTACTCCTTTTATTTTCACCTGACGAGCCACAGGCCCTAAACGTCCGTTCGAGGAGTTCCTTACGAGCGGTTACGCGGATTAAGTATAAAAAGAGGAGCGCTGATTGGCTCCGGGTACTGCGGCACCAGTTCCGGTTCGGGTGCACACGGCGTGTTACATTTTTAATCCCAAAACTCATCTCTATGCAAAGCATGTGCTCACACGTACGGGTCAACCGAGTACGTGTGTACCCGGCTAATACGTTTCGTTGATACCCTACCGTTCGCATTCATGCGTGTAACGTTTCCACGCGGCGCGCGAGTGTATCACTGAAATTTTCTCGGTCTAGCTTTGGGAAGAGAGCCAGCCTCCAGGCTCGCCGAAAATAATGCTGTCAAGCTTGACACACTAGACGCCGCGTGGCGACGCTGCGCGCCCTGCTCTCTGCTGGCTTTATTCCACTGTAGCAACTACTGTCTCTCTGTGTTTTGATAGCGATGACGAGTGGGGAACGGTGATGTACTGTGAGAAGGCACTATGGTCCTTTGCGTACGATTCTACGTTCTCCTTCTGTAGAGTTCTATGTTCTCTTTAGGTCGGGTTCTATGTTCCCTTTAGGCGGGGCTCTATCTTCTCTTTTACGTATGAGCTTACATTCTCTTCATGCTCGATTCTCCGACCTCTTTATGTACCTGCTCCTCTTTATTTACTATTCTATGATCTCTTTATGCACTATCCTATGTTCCCTTTATCTGGTATTCTATGTCCCCTTTTGCGTATCAGTTTATGTTCTCTTTATCTACGATTCTATGTCCTCTTTATACAATGTATACTATTCTACGTTCTCTTCATGCACTATTCTACGTTCCCTTTAATGTACGATTCTACGTCCTAGTCACGTGTGACTCTAGGTTCTCTTCATGTACGATTCTAATGTATAATTCGATATCTTCTCTACCACGAGGAGCTCCTTGTTCAGCGATGGAGGTTAAAGGGTATCGATAAATTAAATAATTGTTTTCACTTTAAAAATTGAAGCACAGGTAGTCTATATTTATTGATATAATGGCAAAAATATAATACTTTGTTACAATGGTCCTGTTGTTCGTTAATGTAGATACCGAAGGGTCAGATGTTTATTTTCCAAGCCGGGACCCGTAGACCCAAAAGATATCGGTAATACAACACCTAAAGGCCATGTGTTTAAACTCTAAGATAAAGCTAAGGGCCGTCAGCCCCAACCGACCTGGGTTTCTTTTCTTCCCGTTGCAGTCGGTTAGTCAGTCGATCTCGAAGAGGCCAAGAGAACACTTCTAAGATATTAACTTTAATAACGCGTTTTATTCAACACCCTAGATCCTGCTTCCCAAAAACCAACAATATTTTTCAAGAGATGGAATTTTGTCCAATTTTTGTTTAGAATACACCGTGCGGTACAGATGCGACACAACGAGCAGTGGCATTAGAGATACAGAATCGTGGGTGGGTAATGAATGAGCGACGGTTCTCGATTGTCCAGGAATCGTATGCAGATCGCGTATCCTCGGCAGCGATGATTGCTTAGCCGCAGCCCATGCTCGGAACGGTCCCGAGTAATCTGTTAAATTACGCCCGGCAAAAACGATTCGAATTGCCTTTTAAGCTGCGAGACGGTCGTTACGGCACGATTCAGCTCCCAGGGTAGGAAATGGCTCGGGTTGCGGCTGTTATGACGGCTCCGGATCATCGATTAGATCCCGTTCTAATTAACGGCCTCGAGAAGTTGCCGGTTTCGGTATCAGCCGAACCTCCCTTATGCCGTTTCGCACGCTTCTCCCTTTGGAACTTTGCCAATTCGCTTATCCGACCCGCTCGAATAGATATCATCTCGGGATCCGTTCTATCGTCACAATCAACCACTTATCACCCATGCTACCACAGCCGCGAACAATTACAAATTCGACGCCTCTCGCGGAATCCTTTGTCGTTTCTCGCCGAAAGAAACCTTTCCTTTTCAAAAATTTTATAAATTTTCCGATTAATTCGAATTTATTGTTCGATTGATTGAAATTAATCAATTCGAACAAATAATGAACATCATCAGTCCGGATAAAAGAGGTTCCACTATATCATGTACAAGTGAATATTCTTCGCATCGTATAATGTTGGGGCTCGTTACGATAAAAAAACCTCGCGAATACGTTAGTAAATTTTTCACGAAAAAAATCATTCAAAGTAAAAATCCTGTAGGTTTCTTTCTCACACGTGCGTGGCGGATTTAGTGTAGTTTCCGCAGTAAAACCGTGAAGCCGTGAAATTGTGGCAAAGTTGTCGAGAGAAATGTACTTCTCACTGTAGAAAAATGCGAACACGTGTTCCCGGAATATTTTTCCAACAATATACACGTGGGGCAGGATGTTTACGACAGTGTGGTTAGCGGATAGCGCGACAAACACAGGAACAGGGGGCCCGATGTGTACTGAATCGTCGAGCGTCTAATCATTTTTGTGTTTTAGGGGGTCGATTAATCCCCCGAGTGCGGTCTGACCTAGCTTTTTCAAGCCAGCTCTTTCCCTCTCGGCTAGCAGAGTTGGGTTGGGTCGGGTTGGGTTGAGTCGGTTCAGTTCGAAAGCAGCCCTTAAAAATGGACACAGCGGACAGGGACACGATCACACCCACAGTTTACTCGTTTATGTTCGGAACTGTATCCGACCGTTATCTACCCTCTTAAAAATAGTCGAGCGCTGCTATCGACCCGTTTAAAAACAGCCCGCGCGACGATTAGGCCGGTCGATCAAACCCCGTTGGCTCCGAACCCATTTTTCAATTATGCTCGCCCTCGTTTTATATCAGTTTTACCTCCTGCAAGCTTGTCCGAATTGGTGCATCTTCGGGGTGAAATAGAGCACATATTATAGCGGGTTTTTCTGGATTTTTTATTTCAATGTTAACCCTTATATCACAAGAAACATATACACTGTTAAAAATGGAATGCGAAACACAGTAAAGACATTTGAAGAATTGATAATTATTACATTATTTTCGAACTAATATTATCACTATTTAAATATAAATGTCTATTAAGTTACTCGATTTGAATAGCCTGGATATGTCGAATCTCCGTTCACGTTAATCGTAACCAAGTCGCGGAGGGATAATTAATTTTGGGACAATTTAACGCTACCCTTACCGCGACTGATCAAATGACCGTTTTCACATTGTTTATTTTTTAAGTATTGTAATTGTAATGATGGTTCTGTTAGAAATTATTCAACCAATTTCTAACACATATTCTCAGAACTATTCAATTAAACAGCGGAATCCTTTTTCAAAGCTTATTGTGTTTTTATTTGATTTTTTATGCTTTTTCATTAAATATGGCCGGGTACTTGTTTCTTTCGCATAGCAGTGTATATTGATGTTCGCCGGAGAGACCCGAACATTTTGTACCCTGTACGGTTAGTGTTAATGGAAAAGAACTGTGTACGTACGTTGTTAATTGCGTTAATTGCAGGTGGCCTGGGTCAGGCACCGGGACATACATCTCCTGACTGCTGGAGTGTACACATACACGAGTGATCAACGTTTCGTGGCGATCCACACCCCGCACACGGAGGACTGGATCCTTAGGATCAGGTACCCTCAGAAAAGGGACACCGGGACCTACGAGTGCCAACTGTCAAACACTCCGCCCATTAGCCGTTACTTCTATCTCACCGTTGTTGGTAAGTACGAAATTTGTGTGTGTTGCAACAAAACAATTCATAAACGCAGCCCGTTTTTCAATCATCTGATTTCTCAAGATCAACATATAACTAAATGAATAAGTATTTAGCTGTGACCTTCTCAATATTCAAAAGTTGGTTTTTTAACATTAAACCGGTCAAAGAATTAAAGTATCTGGCAAATGTTGCCTTCCAAAAATGGTAGCAATAAGTTCATTGAGATTGTCCGTAATTTTCAATATAATATATGCTAAATATTAAATTTTGTCGATCGTAACAATTTTATAGAAAATGTATGTTTTCGGCGCACAGCAATTTCGCAATTCAAAAAATTCTCGACCATCCGGCTTTTAATTCCCCTCCTTTTATCTGGCCACTCTGATCCTGTCATCATTATGAAAAACCAATAACTTCAAGAAGTAAAAGAAAGTCATTCCATCGCTCTCAGGGTTAACGAACTATAAACATCAAAATAGTTCAGACATTTGACTAGCTGGGCCTGTGGCACGAGGTGTCGAGAGCGAAATTATTCCGCGGATATCACGAGTTATCGTAATAGACTTTCTAACCAAACAGATATCGCGGTTCGATCTTACACGCGACGACGGGAACATGAAAGGGAGCCGCGTTATTATTCCAACGACGTAATTATACGAACAAGCAAGGACGCGTATCGAGCGACGCAGAGAATACGTCCTGGTGCACTATACACGGTGCAGTGTGCACTGTGCAGGATGCAGGTCGGAGACGACGACCGAGGCATCTTCCGGCGACGTAAACACGACAACGACAAGCGTCGAACGTATACACGCCGAAACTATCCGACAAAACGATCTATTAATTTCTAGGGAACTCCGACGCGACGCGAGGGGAAGATCGCGATGCAGTTACTCCGTCATAATCGTCGCGACAACGACGTTTACGAGAGGACGGTGAATTTTTACGAGCCCGAATTAGCGACGCGTGTTGTCGTAACGCCGGCTCGATCAAACGAAAAATGGGGATCGTTACTAGTGGCGAGGAATGAGCGTGTTTGCTTTAACGATCGCGGGAATTAGCACACTCATGCCCTCCAGAAGCCGTTGTTCATCTACTCAGATGCTCGGTTTATGAGCTGTTCGGTCTGAAGTAACGGCCGAATCAAATTCCGTTGTTCGCGGCACGATATGCGAACGACTAAGCTCGAATAAAGTTACTAATTGATATTGTATAATCGACAATGTCCTAGAGAAGTATTTCCCATTTCTATCAAAATTTGTCGGTTTCACTTGAAACTATCAACAGTAATGTAGATTAATTTCGTAGCTGATGTTTGGCAAATTGTGATCGACAAACCGCTTTAACTCCGCGAAAAAATCGCAGAACTAACTAGACTCATTTTAAAGTATGATATTTTAACGTTGTCACCCCTAAGTTTCTTTTTCAAAAGATATTTTTCCACCGTTAGTGGGAAGGAAAATGAATGCTTTACTTTTTTCAAATTTTATACATTCGAACGTGTGTGCAGAGCTTAAACAATTTTTCTCTCGACTAAAATTAGTCTCGAAACTTAATGTTTGATTTTTTTAGCCACTTTATTTTACATTGAATGAGATTTGCGACCTTGAGACTGTCCAATCAGGATACTTTTAATTAAAACCTCAATAAAAGAACACGAAAAAATCTTATATCGAATTTTAAAGTTAGACTTCAATGTTGACATTCATTGTGAATTTAATGTCGAGAAAAAATTGTTGAACTCCATAGCGGTGTTTGGATATATAAAGGTACTAAAATTCAATGCTGTTCTGCTTTTTCGGTCTATGCAGGATGCAAAAGAATTGTTCTAAAAAATGAATACAGAGTCGTGTAAACTGAGGATTCGTGTTTCGAAACGAGCCCAGGTAGGTTATTGTACGATTTCTTTCCATGAAGTTACAACAGTTTGAATATCGACAATTTTTCGTTCTCGTTAAAAATTTAGTTGCTGGAGCGCATGTTTTTATATTTATCTAGTTTCCTTCTGGTGTATGTTTTTGCGTGCTGCAAATTCCAGGAATTACAACTACCCAACAAAAATGCACAAAAATCTTTCGGTATTCATGGTGAGCTTTGCCAAATCGGAATATTGCTAACTATTCAATGTTGCTAATATCCTTTTGATGCGACATGAAAGTGATATTGAAAAAAAGATTATTGATATATTTTATCGTTCAATGACTCTGGAAAACCACAAATGTCATGTGTTAACGTTACACACTAAACTTATTGTTCCTATATTTATTTCCTAGATAGGATAAGAATGAGTAGATGCCATTTGAATGAGAGAGTAAATGTCTAGTTCACTCCATTTTCTAGCGATTCCAATAGACAATTTTTATTTTCCATGTAAACATGCCTATTTGCTGCAAATATTCAATACTGGGCTCCCAGGTTTGCAGAAACGTTCGGAGAGTACTCAGGTTTATTGTTCCAACTTGCAAAATAAAAATGTTCTCCTACAACAATCGCCTCCGCAAAACAAACAGCAGCTAGCCTGGAGGCTAGACGAATCCATGGAAGAAGTGGGTCAGAAAGAAACACAGGCGCCATCGTTCAAGTCTCCAGCTCAACTTAAAGGACATATGAGTTGCTGAAGTGGTAATGAACCGTAAATTGAAAGATTGGGAATAAACCGAAACATCCGAGAAATTTCCAATCAACAAGTGCGAATCTGGGGTGAAGGTTCTCCACACAGGGAGATAGAGAAAGAAGAACAGAGAGAAAAAAAAATTGAAAGCATCTCTCGCCCCGGGAACGAAGCTCGCGTATAGAGCAGGTTTAAACGGCTTGCCGTAAGTAGCTTTGGCTCGGCGGCGCGGTGTTTCTTGTTCTCGCCAGTGAATTTAAGCGCGAAACTGTTAAAGACCGGGGCAGAGCAGCAGCAACGGGCCAGAAGTCGAACGTGAAAGAAGAAATAGAGGTAAAAGGATTCGCGAGTTGCGCCAGATATCGACGGGCAAACAGACGGGCTAGTCAGAGACGCTGGAGGGATATCGAGAAGCAAACGGGCCCGATGTGGATTCCGACGATTCCTCTTCGACCGTTTCTTTTCGGGAGGAATAGCTTCATTAGCTCCGCCGATAATTGGCTCAGTTCGTGACTTGCCTCCGCAAAACATTCCCCCGATGTTTAATGTCCTTATATCCCGGCACAGACCGGTCCTATCTCTATCCAACATCGGGATTACTTCACCGAAAAAAGGTACAGTGTGGTAGCTTCGAGGCAATGGACTTTGCGTAGACCTGCAGGGGATTTGCAATCGCGGTTGGTGTCGGAAATTTCCTTGAACATAATTCTTTCATAGCGCATTCTCTTGCAAAATTTTTTTGGAAGATCTGGTAAATATAATAGAATTGTTGATTAGTTTGTAAATTACAGAAAGAACTGAACAAGTTGAGGAGTGCGGAACTGAAGGGGGTAGGGATCCCACGTGACTATGGTTTTTTCATTGTGACCAACCTCCGCGCGGAAAACCTATTTGGCAACAGTGATGAACATACGTCTGTATCAATCTAACACTCTAGTTTCGCTATCATCAACCCGCTCGACAATTTTCTGTACCCCTTCGGAAGGCAACCCGCTCTTCAATTTCCTGTACCCCTTCGAAAGGCAACCCACTCGTCAATTTTCTTTACCCCTTCGGAAGGCAACCCGCTCTACAATTTTCTGTACCCCTTCGGAGGGCAACCCGCTCTTCAATTTTTTGTACGCCCTAGAAATCCAACCCGCTCTTCAATTTTTTGTACCCCTTCGAAAGGCAACCCGCTCGACAATTTTCTTTACCCCTTCGAAAGGCAACCCGCTCGACAATTTTCTGTACCCCTTGGGAAGGCAACCCGCTCTTCAATTTCCTGTACCCCTTCGAAAGACAACCCACTCGTCAATTTTCTTTACCCCTTCGGAAGGCAACCCGCTCTTCAATTTTTTGTACCCCTTAGAAATCCAACCCGCTCTTCAATTTTTTGTACCCCTTCGGAGGGCAACCCGCTCGACAATTTTCTTCACCCCTTCGGAAGGCAACGCGCTCTGCAATTTTCTGTACCCCTTCGAAAGACAATAGACGAGCGACTATAAAGCTAGAGAACTAGGGAAGAGTGTAGTTTTCCCAGGAGGGGTAAGTTCTCCTCGCGTGAATAAATGAACTTTATAAAATTTTTCCCAGATAATCGCTAAATCAAAATTGCCTGTTTTATGTGAATAAGATATATGTAACTTTCAACTTCCAATACATGTTACAATATATTTGCTATCGAGGTCCCACAGCGCATCACGGAATTGATTTCCGTACACGACCCGAGTCCTCCGGTTTTATCGGAATTGTCAATGTAGATTGTAATTGTATTAGGACGTAATTCGTTTAAGGAAACGCGATATTACGGTACAAGGGAACAGCGTCGGTAACGTTTATGGCAAATAATTCCCCTCTGTTGTTTGAACAACCGACGGGTTTAGATGTGCTGCAATTGTGATGCGTGTGATAAAACTGACACGAAGGACGCTCGTGAAGAAGTTGTAAAACCAGACGGCACGACGCGGTGCGACGGCGATCGTTCCCGGCAATCTTCGATCCTCCCACCGAGTTCCCGAGCAGCCCGGGAAACACACCTAATAATGGAACATCGAATCGAGTCGAACATTCCCGGGGGAGCACTTTAAATTCTCTGTTAAAGTTGTCATTTGTTCTCGTTCGCGCCTGATACGATTGCTACATCAATGGAAAAATCAGCTCGGGGTTGTAATTTTCGTCGAGTCCTCTGTTATTCGCTTTGCCAAATATGACAATGCAAATGGTTTCAGTGATTCTACTATTCTATTGGTACATTTTAGTATCACAATTTTATCAATCTCATCGATATTCATAAAATTCAAGCGCAATTTTGTGCGTGCATGGTACAAATTAGTATCTTTAATGAAGAATTCGATGGTGTGATCAATTTCAGATTATTGTACATAATTTTTCTGGTTAATGCATTGTCGAATATTTAATGCATGTGTCAGATATTTTTGTTCACATTACGTTGCATTTATATTAAAATTGACGATTTTGCAATATTTCCCATTAGTGCAAAATTAATGGTGCACGCGAAAGGTGGTTCGGGCACCGGAAGGTTAACGAATTTCATTCTTTAAATGCCGAGTATCGCAATGCTCGGTGTAATGCGTGCAAAAGAAAGCTGGGCGTTCCTCTCGCAACAATGCTGAATAAATAAATAGGAATAACGCAACGTTGGTTACTCAGCGCGGAATGAAAAAGGGAGCACGCGGCGCAGTTTGACAGTCGGGGAATTAACTTTCTTCCTGTCACAGAGCTCCAGGGGTTAAAATGTTTAAATACTGGGAGGAGGGGAGTCACTTTTTTTTTGGTCGCGTTAGCGGAAACGAAGTTCGTTTTATGGAATTAAAAGCGGGACGGAGGACCGCGGAAAAAGTCGAGGCAAATGTCTTGACTCAATTCCGCAAATTCAATTTCGCGGGGAAGTAGACCGAGCCGCGGCTAGAAATCGGACGCGAAAACTCCGGTAAAAAATACTTTCGATGTTTTACCTTGTCCTGGCTCTTTCAGCCCTTCGCCCTTTCAGAGCTCCCAACGATTACGCTTGAAGCGCGCGATTTTTCGTTGGAAGTGCGCGAAAATGTTCATTCAATTCCGTAGAATTTAGCTTTCCCTTCCGAAACAAAATTCTGTCCCGCGTTAGAACTTGACACGTTAGTTAACAGATTAGAAAGAAAGAACGAGTCATGATTGATGAGTCGACAAGGCATGATTGATGACCACTGTGGTTAATTAGTCGAAGCAATATTTAACTCACGCGATCGTTTAATTGCTCTAACTTCGTTAAGAAGAACAAAACCTCTGCTTTCATGTCTCGTGATTAAATTCATTCGAAGTCCCAGTTGTATTGTAAAATTGATTAAAAAGTTGGAATCACAAATTTTTCAAATTCGAACGACGCTAATGAGTGTAAACAATTATTCTCACGTTAAATATTACTGGGATGATATTTGAGATGCGACGTCTCGTTGCCAAGAAGAATAGAAATCAAATGAGAGAGGCTTCGCTCCGTGGACTGTCGAACAAGCATCGATTTTTTGTCCGCGCGAATCTATTATTTGATTTAGCGGTTCAGGCTCGTCGATCGAGTTGACAGTGTACGCCAGGAATTCGCGGGATCCCAACCAATGGATTCATTCGACGATACCCAGCTTAGCGAACTAATTTCTTTGACGGACAATAAATCACTGGAGACCGGACCCGTCTTTTTCAAACCTGGCGACGACATTTCGAGCTCGAAATCATTTCAGGAAAATTGCATTCTCCATTGCGAATCAGTGTCAATTGCACTCTAGAGCCAGTTTCTTCCATTTTTTACCTCGCTTCGAATTAACCCCTTCAACAGTATTCTCACTAGACTGCAGATCTTTATTTAAAAGACAAATGATTTCCAGCAAGCAAACGCCAAATAGAAATTTAATCCTTCCTTTCATAATTTTAATAAGCTGGATTCGATACATTGACATAGGTAAATTCTTTTAATCTTCGATTTGCGGCTCAGCAAAAAGGAAATTGGTTACTTTCTAAACGGATCAGTTTCTATTGTATTTGAGTCGGTGGAAATGATCTTAATTGGCTGCCAGCCTCTCCGTATCATCAGCGGTATCACCGACCACGAATTAACGTTCAATTAGGTGGCTCATTCAGATTTCACGTGTGTCGGAGAACACGCTCCTCCATGTTACTGAATTATTTCTGCAGACGTGAATCTGCACCTGTTCTCAAATTAAAGATAAATAATCGCAAACTTTACTGTTTTTGTCGCAATTCTTCACAGTAGCAATTGTTAAAAAATTCTTTGACACGTCATTGTTAAATATTTATTACATAATTCACTGTAGTTCGTGGAGTATAAAGGAATAATTCCTTTCCCAAAGGATTTGCGGATACAATTGTCAACAACCGCGTCTTTTTCCGGTCCCTAAGCAATGCGTTTCGTGCAAGAACATTACCTGAAATTAGGTAATCGCTGGTGAAGTTACGCTATCCGCAAACACGGCGTGGGAAACGCAGCCAAACGCTTTGACGCAGTCCGCTCTCTCCGGAGCTGTAGCTGAACCAAAATAGATTATCAACAGAATGATAATTGCGGGGATAACTTTACTTTAAGCTGGAAACGCGCGGGGGTTGCGTTTCGCCGCAAATATGTCGGAGTCCGCGCTGCACCAGCTCTCAATATAATTTATAGAGAGCCGCGCAACGCCGGATAAGAGGAACGAAATAATTATACCGAAACGAAACAGCCCGGCATATATTCGAGTCGTTAATGGCCGAAGCGTTCACTCTGCGGCCACTCGTTCAACAAATACGTGGATCCCAGCTGAACACGCATAAAAATCTTCGTGCAAAGGGACTGACAAGTGGATCTTTGTGCAAATATTTTTTCCGGCCGATCCACAAACATTTCAGACCAGAAAAAGTCTCGTTTTCCACCTAGATGTTCTTATATGTGCCATGGAAGGTAAAATTCTGATTAAACTTTCTTCAAAAGAAGCATGAAGCTTTGAGGTGCTACTGCACAGTTCTTAATTCGATTTTAATTTAATTTTAATTTAGTTGTCATTCGTTTTTAATTTAACTTTCATTCGAGTTTAATCCATTCGTTTCCAATTCAATTCGCCAACAATTTTAAATTCTCGTGAGTAAGACACTAACAAATGAGTGGTGCAAAAGAAGTGGGGCTGAATCACAGCCATCTCTAGCACAGGCCGGAACAAAGTAGCAACGCTGTCTCGGTCTAATGCGAAGTGATTTGATATACAGTGAGTCAAAAAATTATTCGCTCAATCTTAAAAAGGCGGTACCTTTTTAAATATCAGACTATACGATTTGAACATTTTTCAGAAGCTAGAGCAATTAGTTTATTTCGGAATGGGAAAAAAATGCAAATTTTCAATATCGGCCCACATAAAAAAGACATAAAAAGTTGTAAAATGCAACTTTTAGTATTTTTTCTACAATTCCGATCAATTGCAATTTTTGACAAAATTGTTTTTCACATCCTGAAGCAAACTAAACTAAGCAAAAATGTTCAAATCGTGTAGTACGATATTTAAAAAGTTATCGCCTTTGTAAGAGTGAGCGAATAATTTTTTGACTCACTGTAAGTAATTTGCTATATGCTACTGCGCATATGCAACTGATCGGACTGTTGCCAACCGAACAGATTATATTTAATAACGAATGATTTATCAGTGCTGGTGAAACAGGCCGGTCTCGAATTTTTTATTTTATAATCACTGAAACTAAATCGTTGAAGTCTTGTAATTTTATAGAAGTCTTGTATTTTATTTCTAAGGCAATACATCAAGCTCCATTAATGATGCAAGTTCCTCAGTAGGTTGAATGTTGAATAATTTCAAACAGCGACGAATTAGGATATCCGAATAATAATGCCGAATAGAAGTTGCACTCGATACGCCGCAGACCGAGATGCATATCGGTTGAACGACTGCAATTATTTTCGTTATCGCGTACCAGAATCCCGTCTACCCGACGCGACGGTTTTATTCGCTTTCCGATCCATTGAACGGGTCCTCTGCTTAGTCGCTGTGAACGCGATTGGTGGCGACATTTGTTTCGCTAATAGTCTTCATAGTTGTTAAATTGTGAATTTATTTGCACTCGGGGATGCTAGCACGATTTAGTGTCGTGGATTCTAATACGTACGAGCACTGGAATATTATGGTTCGATGCAGTCTATCATATACACATTAACATCGATTTTTAATTTATTCAGTATTGATTAGAAGATGATTTTATTCTGTTTGTCCTTGTATGAACATTATTGTCAACATTAAATTGAATATTATCTAGAAGAGCATTTATTATGAGCATACATTATTAACATTAAACATATTAAAATCATCATTGAACCGAATATTATTTAGAAGAAGATTCTATCATTTTTACATATTGTAATACATTAATATGTACATTAAATCTTTTTATCCTTGTGTGTACATTACTTTCGACACTAAATTGAATATTATGTAGAAGATTTGACACCTCTCCTTTATATTTTGATACATTAATACGTACATTAAATTAAATATTATGTTTTCCATTAATAGAAAAGCGAGTAAAACCAAGAACACTGGATATTCCCGAAATGCAATTATTCCGTCTCGCTGGATTGTTAAAATATTACATCATGCAGAGTCGAGAACAGATGAAACAACGTAGCGCAACGGCGGAAACGGTGAACGTTCTCCCAAGTTAAACGCAACGTTATTAAATCAGATTCGAGAACGACTAGTCTGCTCACACTCTCTCTCTCTCTCTTTCTCTCTCTCTCCTCTCCAGTCATTCTCGTTACCCTCGCCTTTAAGCCCCTTAAAGATCGAGACACTCCTCGATAATGGTACGGGCCTTTAACGACTCGAAACTAACCATCGAGGTCTTCGTAATCGTTACATACGTCTCGCTCAATCCCTCGATTACGAGGACTTGCGAGTTTGATCGTGGATTCTGGTCGTATTTATTCACCAAATGTTAACACGTAGGTTCAAAATTCAAATCCTTCAAACGAAATCATTTGAAGTAACTGCTTCCTTTGTAAAAATGTTCTCCGTGGCTTCGTTATGGAGTTATTAACGAACAA
Source organism: Lasioglossum villosulum (assembly GCA_963971365.1). Lineage (NCBI taxonomy): Eukaryota > Metazoa > Arthropoda > Insecta > Hymenoptera > Halictidae > Lasioglossum > Lasioglossum villosulum. Next base: position 8,153,824 of record OZ020497.1, read on the forward strand.
ACATTAAAGGAAGCACACCATTTTTGGGATTGAATAAAAATTAATACTGTCGATTTCCATGCAAAATAAAACTCGTATGCATTACTCGGAAAACATGAAAATCAAATAGAAATTTATTTCCCTGGTTAGTGGTTTCATTAATTAACGATTACTTAACGATATTCTTAAATTTTTGCAGTATTTTACTGTTCGTTTAGGTGCACCAAACTATCAATATTTCGTCGTTTATTTGTGAACCAACAAGTTCAAGAATAATGTTGAAAGTTCTATAAATATATATATTAGTTCTATAAATAAATAGGTTTCCTTTAGTTGAAAAGAAAATGGGAAATGAATTTTTTTATCAAACGTTACTATGATTTCTCGATCGGGATCGCAGTGGAGCGCAGTACGTATAGCGTTCGGAGCGCCGTAGAAATCCGCAGTGCGACTATCGCGGCGCATAAGGATCCACGAAAACTCGGCAAGCGATTAATTCGAGGTAGAATTGTTTCGCTTTGGACTTTGAAGGGCTCGGCTGGCTCGTTTCCCCTGTTCTAGCCTCGGGGAATCTTGTTTCTCGATAAAATCACGGGGCTGGCATGCCGTGGCCGTGCCCCGCGCAATTTATTGCTAATACGCGCCACGTAGCCGTCATCGTGACGGATTAACGAGGCGCCGTTGAAAATGCAAAAAGCTTTAATTTCAATGACTATAGGGCCGCGTGCTGGCCCGGCCTGCCGCTCTATAATTACAGGGTGGTAGGGGAGACCGGATCATCGTGATAACAATACTCGAACCTCGCCGTAACAACGTGCTATTGTAATTACCCCCTTCTGCCATCGAGCAGCAACGTGCTATTTTCGCGAAAATACGAGGACTCACGCTCGATCACCTGACCGTGCTACACGGTAGCCTAACGTTTTTACTATAGTTCACTTACGTCTGTGGGTTGAGTTGCAAATTTACCCTCTATGATACGCTGTGTAATTTTCATGTCACACATTTATTCTTTAACACTGAATTTACCGAGCACTAAAAATGGCGACTATCCGTTCTCTCGTGAAAATGATTGCAATCAAATGCTGAACTTGACTTTGGCGTACCAAACATTTTCAACTGCTTGTTACACAATCCTTATAGATTTTTACGGGAGAATCCCAAAAATGTAAGTTTCGGTAATTATTTATTTTAGGGCCCTCCTCGCCGATTTTGATGACCTTGAAAGATGTTGTCGAGGTCATTATTCTGAAGAACTTTTTCGTATACATATTAACGCCGCTCAGCTTCAGTTTCCGAGATATTCGCCGAAAACCAAATCAAGCCTAACCTAACCACAATTCATTCTATTCGTATGATTTTTCCCTTAGTAGTTCAAATTCCGGATTACAGCTGCAATGCAAAAATTATGCATACGACGCATACGAAAAATCCAGGAGCAATCCTTATAGTATTAGTGATAGCTTTTTGCGAATATCTCGAAAACTAAAATCGAGCGGCGGTAACATGTATAGGAAAAAGTTGTTCCGAATGATGACCTTGACAACATATTTCAAGGTCATCAAAATCGATGAGTGGGCCCCTAAAGTAAATAATTACTTAAGTTTTAATGATCGGAGTACGCTGGTTCCAAAGTTATACGTGTAACATTTCGCTCTGCCAGCTCCTTTTGATTAAAGAATTTAAGTATCGAGATTCTATGTTTAATTAATCTATGTAAAAGCTGATGTACACCGATTCACTGAATAAATATGAAACTTTATGAATGAGAACCGATCCTCGTCGCACGTGAAAGAAAGGAACAAGGGAAGAACGAAGGAAAATGGACGTCCCGAGGGTGTTCCTAAATCGAGGAGAGAAACTGTTGGCCGACCAGGGACGTTTGTTTTTGCTCGACAGTGCGCAAATTCAATCTTATTATTAGACACTGGAGAGATGCCTGGTCCACTGAATAAAATCCAATAACAGTGGATGGAGATCCGTCGATACGATGTGTCTGATACTTCTCCTTGAGAGCTTGACCGGGAGAGTGCCCATCGGATGAATTCTGCATTGCTTGGAAACCCTTCTGGTGGAATTCATAAAGAAAATGTACTCGCATTTGTGCCGCTGCTTAAGGATTTTGCGGTACATGCTAAATATTTATTTTGTTGTCGACCATGTATGTGCAAGACATCAGAAGTCTGCAAAATTTGAAGTCGATCGGTACTACAGTTTCGGAGATATAGCAAACATTTCGAAAAACAGGTTAACGCGTTTATGTTAAAATGAAAGTCACAAAACAGTAATGACATTAGACGATTATTTTAATAGTTCTATATTAGTTTCAACCTGTTCTACATCCACTGAGAAATGAAATAAATTTTTATTTCACTGTTGTTTGTTTCAATCCAGGTAGAAAATTTTTATTTTGCATAAAGATTCGCTGTCTAGTAATACCAAAGTTTTCACCATGGGTCGATATGTCGTTTTGAATATTCAGCCATTAGACTGAATAAAAAATAAGAATTTTTTGTCGGATACATATAGACCATTATTGACGACAAATTAATTCAGATTATAGTAATTACGCAACAAATTAAGCGATGAAGAAGATGAAGGCAAGAGTTGAGCTGATCCCATTATCCGTCAGATTTCCATAGTCGCAGAATAATTCCACAAAGTGAATTATTAATATTTCCATCGCATTGTTCTTTTGCCTCACAACTCGACAAAGGCAAAACGAAGTTGGTAAAACAAAGGAACGGATAAAGTATCAAGGCAGGATTAAAGCAAGGATTAAACTTAGCTTTTACTTTACGCAATGGCCGCAGAAAATTTGCATTAGCATAAAGCAGTTTTAGCATAAAGACCCACGGTCGATTAATACATTTATCTTGATCACAAGACAATCGAATGAAAAACAAATAGAATCGAAGAAGCGGATTCTTGTGGAACAAGGAGGCTAAACTTGCCCACGACTATCAACGTGGACGCTTCCGGTTTCGCCTCGGAGGTATCGAGGATCGATCGGCTCTCCTCGAAGTATCTTATAATTCTTCGGAAGTTGCGGAACCACTTCGTCGGTCTTGAACAAGGAGAGAAAGAGAGAGAGAGACAGAGAGGAGGAAAGGAATACTGGAGCATTCGGGGCCGAGGTTGGATTATCTGCCGGTCTGTTTCAGCATTTCCTTAGTTCGCTGACCAAGTTGCGGGGTGCGGCTGACAGCTCTGGAGACCTTCATTTCCTTCGTAGGAGTACGTCTTCAGGCCGAAAGCGACCCGGAGACATCCCACGACATCCACTCGATCCACATTCACCCTACAATCCGTTTTTAATTTAACTCTCGCACCACCATACAACACTAGTAGTAGTAGTAGTAGTAGTAATTACATTGCCGGGGAGGAGTAGCGGATCGTCCGCCCCTCACTTCCTTAAGGCACACCGGTATACACCAGTATCATAATCGGCGCTGCCGGCAGCTCGGCCCACTAAGGGGTTGCAGTTTTCCCATCGTTCCGCCGTTCCTCCGTTTTATTCGGCCCGGGCCATTTTCGGAGTCTGCGACTTACTATGATGGGTCCGGTCGTCATCGATGAGAAGGGCCATGCTACCTAGTTTTCGGATTTTTGAGCGGTTTTAAGGCTCGGAGTGAACGTCGGGCCCTCTCACCTTCGGACCTGCAGGGTGCCTCGCCTGCCCGTGTTTTGGCTCCCCCCACCTTCGCCATATTCCTTGGTTGGGTTGAATGTGTCAAGTTCGAATCCCGTCCCTACTCTGTCGCTGCTATCCAGCGACTTACCCACTCCCTCCCCAAGGTTAGGATAGGCTAAGCTGTGACTCTACGGGCTTTGCAAAGAACAATGGACGCGATCGCGAGAGAGTTTCGTGGGGGTGATTCTAGTATATGTCTGTACATATATTGCAAACTTGGGATCCGATCCGACTTCGGCGAAATTCCCGCTCGCGCGGGAACATCACCTCCATTCGGTCATCACTTGCCGTCCTACTAAACGCGATGGGGTGACGGAGGTCGGTCGCTCCAACTTCGCCGAAATCTTTCTCCTTCGGAGCATAGATATCAGTTCCATCGTGCTCCCGCCTCATTGGGTGGGCTTGACACATTCTCGGAATAATGACTGATTGTTTGGATGTGACCATCATCCCCGGGTCCGGTCGATGTTCAGCAAATAGCTCCGTCCATCTGACCTTTCCCTTAGAGGTTTGTTGTTCCGTTTTTTTTTTTTTTTTTTTTTTTTTTACGTCGCATCGCAACGGGACCTACAGTTTTTATAAAGGTGGGTTCCGAACCACCTGGGGGCACCACAGTTTATAGAGCACATGGAGTATTTCCAGAGGTGCCGCATCGGGGATCGAACCCGCAACCACGGGGTCCGTAGGCGCGCGCTCTACCCACTGAGCCACTGCACCCCTACCATACAACACTAGGGTGGGTTACACTGGGTCCTCTAGGATTCCTCGAAAAAATTCCAATTTGTATCTTTATAAAACTGAACGCACTCATCCCTCCAATTAATTAATTAATTGCTGACACTTTCATTAATATTAATCTCAAATATAAGTGAGCCAATCCGTAAAATTTCGTTTGTTGTATAAAGCTTATGTACTACTTACAATCTGAAAACTTTCAATTTAGCGTTTCAAACGTTAGCAAAGATGTCTGCACTAGCAAATATTTATTTTGAAGTAACCAGTGCTATTGAAATGTTCTTGTGCATACAATTAATTATTATAATTCCAGCGAGGAAGTCGGCGCATATAACAAGCCTTGATGAAATGAAATTTGCGTGTTTCCAAGGAAAGGGTTAAGAAGACCGTCCGCGAAAGTCGAAGGAGAAACAGGGTGGTGGTCGTAGTGGTAACGTCGTTGAAGTTTGCTCGAAGAGCTCGATGAGTTTTGCGGGCGCAGGTATATCCTTATCGCGGATCGTTGGGGATGGTGCAAACATTGACGTTAGTAATCATCTAGCTAGTCCGGTCTTGTTATTCCCGTAACATTTTATAGCGAGGAATAACAGGTTTATCCGCAGGACTGTTTACCAAGGTACAGCGAGGCAAGAGGCAAGAAGAGGTGGAGACCTCGGGGATTTCTCCCCGAGTTTCTCGAATTCTCTTTGGCCAGTCATGATTTGCTGACCAACCCCCTGCCAGTATAGCTCTCTCTCTCTCTCTCTCTCTCTCTCTCTCTCCCTCTCTCTCTTCTCTTCTCTACTCTATCTCTCTGCTCCATTTTCGGTGATGTCGCACCGGCCCAAGTGCTTGCACATTCTTAAGCAAATACGTCCTCCCGGTGAAAATTGACTCGTTAGCCAGACAAAGCTTGAACGAACTTACAATTAGTTGCTACGGTTGTTGTCTCGGACCTCCCGGCTGCCGCTGCCTTATTGTCCACTTCGTTCGATGCGCAAACTGCACCAAAATAATAGCTTTCATTTCGCTCGGCTGAAATTGATTTCTATTTTCCGGGATTTTCATGATTTTTTAAGCGAAAACTTCTTTAGCCACCGCGTACAATATTGCTGAGGGTGAATCAGTCTAATCCGTCACGCTCCGAGGTGAAACGCTATTCGAGTATATTCGTTTGATATTCTGTATCAATTAACACGTTCGCTACTAGGCTCGTATTGTGTACGATGACCATCATTTCATATTTGACGTCTAGATAAATTAATGCTGCGCATACTTTAAACTTGTGCCCTAGCACGATATTCGAGGCACATCTAAGTTTTCTGTGACGATAGTTTTAGTCGTATTTTATCAGAGATTTTTAATTGAAGTTAATGGTGGTAGGTGTTAATAGATAGAGACCATTTTCTGGTATACATGGAGTCAATTAAACAAAGCCATTTAACGAACACGTAAAATCGCATGAGACTAAAACAATTTATTTAATGATACAAGAATAGAAAAGACAAAATTTATCGTACCAAAAATGTTTGTATTGTTCTTACAGATCCTAATAAAATTTGGTGTACTGGGTAGATTTTCAAGTTTGGCGAAAGCATTATGTCGATCATTGTTACAGTCAAGTTGTTATTAACTCTATCGTCGTTACGCAAGATTTTTAAATAGTACACCATAACGCCGTACTCTGGGACGAACGTTATTGTATTATAACAAGAGCTTATTGTCAATTTTCCGCATCCACTGGATAAATTGGTTTATTGAATCCTCCGGTAATTTTCGCAACGCTTTTACAATAATGCCCAGCGTAACAAAAGAAAACTTCGCATTGAATTGTACTTATTGTAGACCGGTTAATTAAAGTTTTTACTCGGAGGAAAGTAGTCCGCAGTTATAAACACTAAGGTACAAATAATAAAAGAATACGTTTAGGTATCTACGCAGGAACGAGGAGAAAAAACAAGGTTAAAGTAATAGGTTTCGGTTACTCGCGGCTATATCAATATTGAGGCTCCTGTGCTTATACAAACAATTACTGAAAAAAATCAATATTGTCGCAGAACCTATTGGCTACCTTATACATACACTGTAAGTAGTACGATGTAATCGGTTACTTACACAGTCTCTAACTCCCTGGATGTAGACGCGGCGTAAAACAGGGGAATGAGAGGAAAATGGAAATGCTCGTATAAATGTATATCCTGGCCGTGTTTTGCAGTTACAACCGTTTGTATAAAAGCATTTCTATTTATTTACTGAGAGATTGCGAAACGATGTCGAGTAAAATGGAGACAGGAAAACGATTCAGGAAACACGAATGTATTATTATCTGGAAATATTTTCGATGTTAAAAATTTAGTATGCAACGAGTGAGGATTCCGTTCAAATAACGAGGTTCTACCGTACTTCTTGACCGACCTTTGTCTAAGGGCTGCAGGTAATTATCTTCAATATGCAACCAGCAAGTATTCCGTGCAATCTGGGAGATTCTACTTTACTTCTTGACTGACCTTTGTCTAAGGGCTGGGGCGATTGTATTTAGTATGCGAATAGCAAGGCTTCCGTGCAATAAGCAAGGTTCCACTGTACTGACCGACTGACCTTTGTGCAAGGGCTGGAGCGGTGGTAGATCAATGGAAAGGATGATTCTGCGATCCCTGACTACTCTTTAAAGGTCCATTTATGCACAACAGTTTCGAACGCCAGTGAAAATATAGTTACATAGATTTAGACGAGACCGTCCACGACAGAGAATATCTGTCAGAGTTTCTTACAATATTTTTCCTTCGAAACTGTTCGGCCATATCTTATTGGCGCGTTGACGGCTCCCAGCGGTGCGTGGCAGAAAAAAAGGTTTCTATGGGCTCCATGATTTCTTAGGCAAACTATCGGTAGCTCTCATATACAGGGTGTCCCAAAACTAGTGTAGGAGCGGAAAGTGGGAGGTTCCTTGAGTCATTTGAAGCGACATTTTCCTTTACAGAAATGGCGTCCGCGATTTTGTTTAAGGGGGTAGAGTACCCACGTGACATTACTAGAATCTAACCAGAATCTAACTAGATTTTGGGCCAAAATATATACTACCCACTTAAGAGTTATTAACGAAAAACACGGACCAATCAGAACGTGACCTAGACGCGAGTTAGCACAGTCGGACCGACGCGCCCACTGTCAATTGGCCGAACGTGCCATTGCATGTCTAGATCGCGCTCTAATTGGTCCGTGTTTTTCGGTAATAACTCCAAAACAAAGTCGCGGACGCCAATTGAAATCTCTTATTACCCGGTATCACTCGCGAGAACATTCAATACCAAAATAATAATTCTATTTACAAATTGCAATTGCAAATCACCGCGGAAAAGACCCGCGTCGTCTCTCGCATTCTGTCAATCAATCCAAATTGTTGGAATACACGTTCTCTTTTACCCAATTGCGAGCACCGTGAATCGCTCGCTAGACTCGCGTATACGTCTCATAGACTGCGCCGCCTGTACAAAGCGCTGAAGCACACAATGGCGGCGCGGGTTACAAAGAATGAGAGAGAGAGAGAGAGAGCATTAGCCGGGGTGTTTAGCATTCTCTTTCTAATTCATGACAATTAGAAAGAGGACGCTATACACCCCAGCGCCATTGTGTGCTTCAATTCGCCCGAAAGACGGCGCAGTCTATCTCTACATGTCTATGATACGTCTACATGACGATATTATCGTCTTCCTTCACGGTGATACGATCGACATTACAAAATCGCGAACACCATCCGAATTTTCGGAAACTCGGAGCATAGTAAATGGTTCTCGCGGACCCCTGGGGTTAGGGTAGGAAATGACACAATCTTCGGCTCTTGGCCTTTGTTGAGCGCCTCGAATCCTTCTCAAGTCGCCTAAAATTCTGACTGAAATGTACGGATACTGAAAAACATTGCTAGTGATCGGACGGTTGTGTGTAAATAGACCTTAAGCCAGTGTTCGGATCAGTCGAGTTTCTGCATTTTCCGGGATGACGCGGCCCGAGTCGACGTCCGCTCGAGCGGAACCCGACAGCAGCAAGAGATCTTCATTTCCTCTGGAGGAGGTTGTCCCTAAGCGTCGTCGGTGGCGTTGGTGGCGTCGGTGCCCCCTTCAACGGCATATTGCTTCTCCTTGGAGAACTTTCAACGATGAAGGGAGAAGTAGAGAAGGAGAGAGGGGGTTGGGATATCGGTACAGCAGACGTTTTACGAGGTACTAGCGGCACCTTGAGAATTCACTCCTCAAGGAATAATCCATCCGTTCCTTAGTGGCTGCCTCGAAGGAGATTCGACAGCACCTGCAGGGCTAACCGATCGATCGCCGCGCGAACTTCAACAGGACAAATTGACCCAGTGAACTGGCTGATTCTACCCATCGATCACCGGTTCTGCTTATCGCCGGTGTACAATTTCCTCAGACCGCGGAGGTTGCTAGGTTGGACGCCTGCTTTCGCAGCAACCACGATGCGAGAACGAAATGACGCATCGACCGGATGAGCCTTGCCAGCCACGCGAAGTATCCTGAGTTTTATAAACTGATATTCGACGTGGCATGCTGTGGTAGGCAGAACATTTTTTCCAAGATCATATCTTTCGAAATACCAAGGTCGTCAATGTTCTTTTAAAATGAGAGCACATATTTTTATCATCGTCACGGAATAACTAAGATCAAGACCTGTTCAACCACCTATAATAACACGATCTTCAAGTGACGATTAAGAATTCCTTTAACATTTTCTCGTAGATCTTTATGTAAAGTAGACATTGCCTGATTGACGCTGAATTTCTTCTTTTAATCATTGTAATATGTTGAATACCAAGCATAGACATTCCTAGATTCTTTGAACCATTCGCTGTTTCAAGTTTCACCTGCTCGTTTATGTCGCGAATGCATAAAATTCGCGGTGTAGTCATGAGAACGCGAAGAACCACGGCTCCAAGAATACAGAATTCCCAAGAACAAGAGTCGTTCCATTTGTTCCAAGTTGTCCCATTGCAGTTGCGACAGTTAATGGATATTTCGTAATGCGGTTAGTCATTTGGTACGTTGCAAGGGTTGCAGAGAAAATTTCCATTTCCATTTGCAGTGCTGCGAGAATGCTTTCCGAAATATTCATGCCGTACGTACAGTCTGTAACGAAGAGCCAGCTAAGCATTGAAAATTTCTTTAACATCGATTATGTCGGGTTAACATCGAACAACGATTCCGGGTCTGGGGCTTTGGGTCTGCAGAATCACAGTTACAGAAGAGCCACTACATCTTTTTATTATTACACGAGTAATTACGATCATTATACCGTGATGGATGCCATTAGGCTTCGTACAGATCTAAATGGTTTGGCGAACCGTTTGACGAACCGTGTATTTCGTCGCGCCAAACGGTACCACACGAGCTGTTCGCCGCGCATTCGTGCGCGTGGTTGTTCCACCAGCTCAGGGAACGACCCAGCGCGCATTTCGCCACGCATTTCAACGGGTAGCACTTGCAAAACTGTTTCCAAGACAGATAGAGCATGTTCTAAAGATTCATAAGATAAAAAATAAATGTCAATATGCAATCTAGACATGCGACGGCACGTTCGGCCAATTGACAGTGGGCGCGTTGGGTAGACTGTGCTGACTCGCGTCTAGGTCGCTCACTGATTGGTCCGTGTTTTTCGTTCATAACTCCTAAACAAAGCCGCGGACGCCATTTCCGCAAAGGAAACTGTCGCTTCAAATGACCCAAGGAAGCTCCCATTTCCCGCTCCTACACTAGTTTTGGGACACCCTGTATATTTCCACTATCGCGGTTTGGTAGGGAAACGGATGACTAGTCCTTGGTGACAAAGAATTACGTGGAAGTCGGGGTTTTTGCAGACGTGATCTTTGAACCGAAAATATATAACGAAAGTAAGATATTGAAAGTAATCAATGTAATCATAGGTCAGTACGATGCGAAAGCCTGTGAGTCAGAGCAAATACGGTGTTGCTCATGGTACGCATAACAGTAGTACCGCATGTGTGATTGCTTCGGTCAATAGAAGGCGCGCTTCTTCCAAACTAACCAATCGACCGCGCATTCTTGTCTACGTCAACTCATTCCTGCTACGGATCTTCTTGTCATCTACAGACGGTGCTCGACGCCTCGTTGGCACGACCACTGGTTCCACAGGGATCCTTCCAATGGTAGGGATGAAATTTTAACAGTTACGGGTAGAGATCTGCGCAGTTATAGAGAGAATATCGTACTTCTTGGGCTCGAGGAACGAGGTAGAGAACAGGATAGCAAAGTTTGGACAATATAGTATTGGATAAGATACCGAGTACTGCGGCTAGCGACAGCTCTAACGAGAAGTTCCGGCGATTCGCAGGTCGGCGAATTGTTATTTCTGGAGCTATCGGGTGGGAGCAACGGGCTCGTTACGTCAGGCAATAGCCCGCAATTTGTCAACAAACTTTTCCGTGGTAGTCGAACCTGAAATTTCCCACGGCGCGGGTCGGGGAAAGCTAAAAAGAGGGAGAGAGACCTTGGTACGCGGGGATCGTTCGATTCGGTATAGCGTTTCATCTGGAAGCGGTTCGGGCCATCAGTTTCCACGTGACCGGTCCAAACAACACCTTGCCGGGAAAGAGAACGAGAAAGAGAGAGAAAGCAGAGAGATAAATTATTCTGGAACGTGAAAAGAGGCCGGGATCAATAATGAAGCCCCGGAAAAGCGGTCTGTCCCACGGAAAGCGGGAAAGCTTCGCTCAGCGTCGAAAAGCGATTTCCATTGCGGCCGAAAATCGTGACCGGCGTTCGAAAGGACAATAATGCCGGACTATGCCGTGTGCCGTCCTATCCTAGTGTCGTCCGTTCCCCGGTGATCGAGGACGTTCACCCGACAGATATACATACACACAGCTGACGGCATTCGGTGTGGCTTAGGCGAGGGACGAGCACGCGGGACGAAACGGGACACGAGACCGTGTGCAACCGGCGGCGCGGCACATGCATTATTACCGTTCCCCGAATCCGTTCGAGGGAATCCTGCGTCTGTGCGAGAGAGCCTCTCTCTTCGCTTCCAGGAGCCTAGACCCCATGTGTTACACGCCATATCCATCGTCCTTCTATCACCGGGATGAGCATTCCTACGCCCCCCGATAATAATCTACCGTCCACGCCATTACCGATAGAAATTGATTGTGAGCCTCTCCGCTCCTCGATTGCCCTTCCCGCGATCAAACCTCGCAACACTGTCCGTCCAATCATTTTCCGCTTACATTTTTCATGGCTCTGGTCTTGACCTGCTCGCTAGGCTGCATTCGAACACTAAATTTCCTAGACTCGACAAATTGCCAATGTTCAAGCAGCGATCATTTCGTTGAAACGAATAGTACAATAATTTTTGTTTTCTTTTCTAATTATTCTCATATTTTTCAGACGCAAAAGTGTCTCTTTGAAAAAGATCCACATCGGGATCGAAACGTTAGAAGCATGCTTAAATAATTGCACATTTGTTGTTTTTCTAAAAATGATCGAACCTAACACCGATATCATTCAATTTATTATATTACTAATTTTCGATCGAGAAGAATTTAACCTTTAGTACAATAATAAGCCTGGTCTCGTTTTAGAGCTTAAAGCTTCTACAGTATTCCACGGCGTGACAGATGGATAACCGAGGACATGTTTTTCTAGTGCTTTTTTTAGTTAATCAATCTTCGATAGATTTGAAGATCAAAATCTCTCATTTAGGGCACTAAGAGGTTGTGGATGTTATAGGGTTAAAGCACGAATGATGTGTGTGTATTGTATGGATGTGTGTGTATTGTATGTATGGATGTGTGTGTATTAACAGACAACCCTGTGTATAGTTAAATTTATAAAATAGAGAATCGAAACACAAGAATTCTAAAATGGTAATTGTTTCAATGCTTAATAAATAAAAAAAAATTGTAAAAAAGAAGATCAGATTGATACGAGCAACCGCGACAAACAACACGTCTGTCAACGATTGGGCTATCCGTGTGTCTTGTTTTACAAATTGTAAATGCGGCTTATTCCTTACAATATAATTCCGATCTGTCGTTTCAGGGGCGCTGATAATGGCGTGTATTCGGATGAGGTGTGTCTTGACCATTGTCGGGGTCTTTTGTGCGAATGGCCCTTGTCGGATAGTTCCTCGAGAGTTTCCTTACAGGGGCGAGTGCATCGTAACGTGGCATACAAGCCAATCCAAAGATGGACAACCCGGTTCACGCTCGAGAGCGCAGTTTGATCGCGTGTATCTATTCAGGAGAGAAATAGAGAGAGAGAGAGAGAGAGCTAGCGCATCGCTCTCGACTCGTTAATAAGATATTAATCTCTGAAATATTCACGGGTATCCGAAGAGTCGCCCGACAGAAAAACAAAAGAGCCCTGCGTGCTTTGAACAGATCCGTAGACTCGGACGCTCGGAAAGCGGAGAGAAGACCGGCTTCGTCATCGTTCGAGCAGCTCGTTTGATTATTCAATGGCACTTTCAAACTGTTACTCGGGCCCTGATGCGATCAAAGAACTTTCCACGTCGTTGGCTATAGAATCTTACCGGTCTTCTTACGCCCCGAGCTCTAGAAGCAGGTCGATTAGTCTCACGCTCGGCCGAACTAATTATCAAACATCTCAGAGATAAATTCGTGGTTTTCGGAACACTTATTTTCACCATCTTGCCTGAAAGCATCGCTCCTCGTTTAGTTCCGCGAGGTAAACCTGCTGACAAACTTCTTGTTACAATCTCTACGTAACTGTAAATACACTGTATAATAATTTCACTCCTCAAAATGCTTTACACGTGGTCCCCGGCGTGCTGCAAACAGTCCCCGTACATCTTCGTCGTAAAACACGAGTGTTTATCGCTGTAACGTTGCTTAATCTTTACTTTACGTACATATATGTATTCTAATACTAACCCTGTACAGGAGTGTAATCACTAGAGAACGGGTTTCGTACATTTATAACAAAAATTGAACATATTAAGAAAGAAAATCAATTTTTATTTCACCGCAGTTAGTTGCATATCATGTGGACAATTTTTATTTTGCATAAAGATCCGCTGTCTGGTAATCACATCCTGCATGTTTTCAGTGCAAAATGAAAAACAAAAAGATGAAATGTATAAAAGGATTACTAGATTTAATATAACGTAGAAAAATTCGCAGATAGAAATATGTCGCAGATAGTTTTCCTAAGAGCACTTTGGAAACTTTCCATTCGGTCACTCTTCATATACGTTTTTATAAATTTTGCGATGCGTTTACACCCCTATTCGCGGAGTGAAGGTTAAAACTAAACTTACTACCTGTCAAAATGACTGGTTCCAGATTTTTTATTTTATAATTACTGAAGTAATAAAAATGATAATAAGAGTCGCACAAAGTCTGAATGAAATCAGTCATTTTTATAAGAGTATATTAGTGTTAATGCCACGGAGGAAACTCTTTATTAAGCAATTCAGGTTTTATTGTACATTATGAAAGTGCCAATTAGCATATGTACACTATGCAACTTGAATTAGCTACTTCGGAGTCGACAGACAACATTTTTGCGAGCTGTCAATATACTTTCGAGGAGAACACATCGCAAATCCGCGATAAAGTTGTCGCGCGCGCTCGCGCCGCTCGAAATACGATCCTAATGGAAAAGCGCAGACGAACAATTTTTCCGCTTACCTTTCACCGATAAAGTCTGCTCTCTCCCCTCGGCGCGAGGCAATTCGGCAAAGAATTCAATTACGCCTCAAAAATATCCCTGCTAAATTGATGAAAGATAAGGGCCCCGTAGAACTCCCTTTATCCGGGAGTGCGTTCCCTAATGAAATTCTTAACTGCCGGTTATTAAAATCATTTTGTTCGTTCAATAAAGTCGACGTTATTGGACCGAACGAGATTTTCTTGCGAAATTCTTCCGAAGAATGGAGAGAGAGCCCGTGAAATATCGGTCCGTCGAGTTTCCTTCGTATCTAAGTTTCGAGCTTATCTGCGGCCAATTCGCGCGTAAATGTACCTAATTCGTTCGAACCTTTGCTACATATTATTTCGAATCATAACACGTGAAGTTATCTCAACAGGAAAATCACTTCTCGGATTATTCAGATTTCGTAAAATCATTTTACATTCTATGTTTTAGTCAGTCAAATATTTATTTAAATAACTTCCCACGTACTCTCTAAAATCCTGTTTCATCGTCAATTGCTTTAGAAATGCAGATCTTAGGTCTCGCACATATAATTATACTTATTCGAAGACGGTAGATTTTGTACATTGGGTGTGCAAGAAATTGTTTAAAAATTCTGTGTGTACGTATTTTATGTGGCTATTTGATTGACACGGAAAATGTTTGTATTGGATAAAAATCGTGTTATCCTTAAATCCACAGAGTTATTATCGCAATTTATTGTTTGTTATCTTACACCAGGTGAAATGTGTCAAACTCCGCCCCTTCCTTCTGCGTGCGAATCAAACCTCGACGCACCATTTATTTCCCAGCGAAAAGGGAAATCGTATCGCGAAAGCCTCGACGCGATCAGCAAATCACCGGCCGACGTGTTTTCCGCTTTGACTTGCAAATTTGCCGCGCGTAGAATCGTCGCAGGAAACGTAGACCCGAGGTTCTAACTGGGTTATGGTTATGGCAGACACGCCTGACAGGAACGCGAGCGTCCGGTCGCGACGAGAGACGGGAACGTCGACGATCTTTCGATCAAGAGTCTACAGAATTTCATTCATGAAAATCCTCGAACAGAATTGATTACCAAAATAAACCGAATAATGAAATTTACAAGAGCTGATTTTAAAAAGAATATGTATGCACATTTCGTACAATGAAAGTACACTTCCTGAGAACTACAGTAAACGCCCCTTTACTGTCCGGGTTCGGGGACACGTTTATTGTTCAGTGTCTACCCACTCCACTGTGCGCCGTGCCGCACAGTGGGGAAACTTGATCTAACTTGATTCAAGAAAGAATAACTTTTGATAGAAATGAGATAGAGCGATGATTTTTTTTATGGAAGCTGAATCTTTGCAGGATATGGCAAAAATATGGAGATTACGGTACGAACGGTTTTTAACCTCGAGAAAATTCGTTAAACTTTCACAATTTCAAGAAAATGTATTAAATGGCATGTACGTCTCCCAACAGAACTGTTTCAGCTCCCTTATTATTAAAGGCTTCTTACATTTAACCGCTGATAATATTGTTGCAATATTTCTTATAAATTGAACATCAATTTCCTGAGCTTCTGCAAATGTTGCTGGCTTTCCGAAGCATCTTCTAGCGACATTGCTACTCGAACACCAAATACTTAATTATTCTTATTTTTAATATTATTATTTATTTATTTAATGCTTTAAAACAGATATGGTTTATTTAGCATATTCAGTACATGAGTTCATTAACGTATTACATGTTGTCTTAATGCGCCTCTTAACTTAACTTGACTTAATATTAATGTATAATTCAAAAGGTTAATTGAATGAAATTAAATTTTTAGTGCGCAACGCTTAAAAAAATCGAACCGCATAGGAAGCATCATATACAAGTCGGGAGACAGTACTTGTGTCGAAATTATTATTTTTATTGTGTTTTATATATGAGAATACGATGTACGTTCAAATTAGTGTGTCATAAAATCATTTGAACCAAAACATTATTTAATTAATTTAAAAATAAAAAATCTACGCGAAATGATACATAGCATGTTAAAAAAAATTTTGTCTGCCTGTGGTAACGCAGAAACCACATTTTCTTAAAATTGTGAAAGTTTAACGAGTTTTCTCAAGGTTAGAAACCGTTCGTACCGTAATCTCTCTATTTTCCCATATTCTGCAAAGATTCAGCTTTCATTAAAAAAAAATCATCGCTCTATCTCATTTCTATCGAAAGTTATTTCTTTCTGAATCCAGTTAGGTCAAGTTTCCCCACTGTGCACCGTGCCACATTTCAATCTGTCTCTCGATCTTCTCTATGTTCGGCTCTCTATCGAAGTCTCGCTCGGCGCGGTCATGAATCAAAAATAGTGTCCGGATACGATTACTGTCCGTGCAACCCAACTGTTGGACAGTAAACGGCGTTTACTTTACTGGATTTTCAAAATCATATAGAACGTTACTCAAATGTTTTCTCATGTGTATCGTACCCTTTAACAAGACTACGTAAATATTAGAAAATCTGCGGTAAGTGTTGAGAACGGAAATTGATATTGTGACAATATTGAACCTCTGTATAACAATTTGCTAGCCCCGCTTGAATCACTGCAATATCAATTTACGGGTTCGAATGGTCTCTTTCTCATGCTGTTTGACCTGAAACCACGGTCTCTTTGCTCGTCGAACGAGTGATCGAATATGAGGGGTTACCATAATTCCGTGGGACACCTGCGCTATCATTGTATCTATCTATGATACAATGTGCAAAGGGAAACGCGATCGCTTTAATCTTGTGTCAAGCTGAACCGGAGTATCTAGTAGAGCCAGCATTGCTTCAGGTTTCGGACTCCGTTTCCTATTATCTTGGGTTTATCCCGAGCACTACGCGGCAGCGGTATCCGTAACGTCCGACGGACTCGACAAATTAATATCCAACCGAGCCATCGATCTCTGTCGTTGATCGATCTTTGCTCGACCCCCCTTGCAACGCCGAGGAAATAAATCGCGCAGGGCCATCGGATCCGTAACTCGACCGCGATTACGGCCGCAATTGAATCACTGCTGCTCTTCGGGCTACCACGCAAAAAACCCGAACAAAATGGTCGGATACTAAATCGACGCCTCGCCAAGAATAGAATTCTTCTCGACGTTGATACACCGGAATCCTGCAGGAGAGTCTAATCGAGTCGATTCCCAGGCTCTTCGAAGAATTACCTTCTGTTTTCAATTTCGAGTTTCGACAATTCCGCTATCAGTCTCGATCTCGCTGGCGTTCGAGGACAAGCGGAATTGTGTTTCACACGGTAATTGATCGTTCTCTGGTTATGCACGCAGAGATTTAAGCTTTAGGTTGCGTGCAATAGCTGTACCGCTGAGATGACTGTTATTCATCGCGACAGGGTTTCAGCAATGCCAGCGACTGCGATTCCAAGCTTCATGCGAAATCAGAGAGCTGTTAATTCCAAGTTCCTGGAAAATGTTCAATAGATTTGGAAACGATCGCAATTTTAATCTTTTCGGTGGAATTGGAGAAGTCGCAATTCCAGGGTACATAATTAGATTGCGAAGGGCTGCAATCCCGAAGCGATTCAATTGGAACGTCCACGATTTCAACATTCGTGGTTAGATTGAACGCAGCGTCAATTTTAAGGTTTACGATGGAATTGAAATGACTTTAAAATTCACCGCGGAATTGCAAAAGGTCCATAACGCCCAGGGACAATTTAATGACGTTACGTCATAATGAAATTGTAAAGAGTTACATTTCCAAGCTTGATTGATGTCAAGGGGATGTAATGTCGGAAATCGCGATGTTCAATAAACTTGTGAAGAGTCGCAATTTTGTTATAAATGTTTAGAATATAAGTCTCGTACATGTGCAATACTAACATTTCGTGTGTGAATCGACAATGAATAAATAAAGAAATTGTCATAAAAAATCATATCTGCGTATATGTATTCATTGAAACACAAATTTTTTCCAAAGTCCGATTTGTCGATGAGTTGTACTACTGAGTTATCGTGCCACTTCATTCGCTATCATGTTCTAATACAAAAATCAATTTTCGTGATTCACGGAAATTTCGGTCGTATATTTCGTCGTTAAGTTATACTACTTAATTTTCGAAATTTTTCGACCGTCTGACTTGCTGTTTAGTTGTACTACTGAATTATCGTGCCACTTCATTCGCTATCATGTTCTAATACAAAAATCAATTTTCGTGATTTACGGAAATTTCGGTCGTACATTTCGTCGTTAAGTTACACTACTTCATTTTCGAAATTTTTCGACCGTCTGACTTGCTGTTTAGTTGTACTACTGAATTTTCGTGCCACACTTTTCGCTATCATATTTTCCTAATGCAAAAGTCAATTTTCGAGACTTGTTTATATTTTTACTTTTCTAACAGAACATGATGAAGGTGGATCTAAAAAATTCAGTAGTACAACTCAACGATAATCCAGACGGCTGTAAATTTTTCGAAAATTCAGAGCACAAAGTCAAAGTATCACTGATCTTTTCTACAGCTAGAAGTTCGGGAAAAATGGGTGCAGATATACTTTTTCATTATATTGTTTTTACTTATTCATTGTGGATTGCTGCATAAAATGTTCGTATCGTACATGTACATAACTTATATTCTAATCAATTATAAGATGCTTGTTGACTGGCAGAGACAGGCAGATTCGGTAGTTTAGAACCGTAGACAGAAGAATGCATTTCATGCAATGTCTGTATTGAAGTTAAGTCTGTGTTTCGGGGCTTACGCTTACGTCGGGATGTTTCGCAACGAATCGAACGCGGTTTCGACTCCCGGGATCGCGAAAGTTCGCTGAATCGGGAGTAACGCAAAATTACAGCCGTTCGTGCTGGCGTTGCGTCGGTATGTACAACTTATTTTGCCGAGCACGGACAGTTATCGCCGGGACAGTCCCCGATGCGTCGCAATAGCGAACCGAAGCCTCTGACAAGTTCCACGATTATTCACGGAACTTTGAAAGCGTCGATCGATTAATTGCAAATATCCGTTTACCTGGAATGCAGCGGGACAGGCGTTTGTCGGCGGTTTGCCGGAGCAAGCCGTAATATGTTTTCGCGACGGATTAATCACAGCTGAACGATAAATTTCAACGAGACACCGCGCCGTTCGACCGCGAACGCGATCCTAATGGAAGGCTCGCTAAAAGCTCGCGGTTATTTTCGACCGCCACGCCGCCTCGCTGGACGACTAACGATCACTATCGCTTCGGATTCGGACCCGTTGTTCCCCTGGTGGCAAAGTCGAAGCAGTTTTATCGCGATACGTACCTCACCAGCCGAAACCAGCCGTGAATCGCTCGCGGATTGTCCGAACAACCTGAGAACGATTCTGTTGAGAGGTTACGTGTAAATAACTACAGTGACTCCCATTAATATTCGGACGCTCTAAAAAAACGATAAATGGTTAAACATTGAACTACACGACTTGAATTTTTTGGGGAAGCTACAGCAAATAGTTTGCTACAGAATGTGGAAAAACATTTTTTCAAAAATTCCAATTGATCGGAGTTGTAGAAAAAATACTAAAAGTTGCATTTTGTAGATCTGTGTCAATTGTATGCACTACGAAAGTTTCATCGAAACCGGTTGATGCGGGAAAAAACGACAGGCATTGAAAGATGCGAGAATCTATAGATTTACTGCAGTTATTTTTTTTTCACGAAAATCGTGAAAATCTGAATTTTTTACCATCGTTAAACTTTGTAGCTCATTGCAACGTCGAAACAATATTGACGAAATTTTCAGAATATGTTTAATTAACACTTAAAATGTTCAATATAGGCCCACATAAAAAAGTTGTAAAATGCAACTTTTAGTATTTTTTCTACAACTCCGATCAATTGGAATTTTTGAAAAAATGTTTTTCCACATCCTGTAGCAAACTATTTGCTCTAGCTTCCCAACAAAAAATCAAGTCGTGTAGTTCAATGTTTAACCAGTTATCGTTTTTTTATAGCGTCCGAATATTAATGGGAGTCACTGTATATACGTGGACGGTGGAAGAAAATATATTTAGTAAAGAGAAGATGCTGTCGGAGGTGTTACCAAGACGTTTGCACGATTAGAACTGAAGCCCCAACCTTTTTCCCCTTGAAAACTTCTTTAACGAAAGCTCAGTACCCTGGTATGCTCACTTGAAACTCAAGAGAAGTCTAGTTGTCACGATTAACAGAATGCGTTCTGATCATTATAATCTAGCTGTTTCACTAGAGCGAGTAGGTATTATTAATGACAACCAGTGTAAATGCAATAAGGGTCGGGAAACCCTGGACCATGTAATATGGCAATGCGAATTGTACAATGCACAAAGACGAAATTTAATAAGTTCTTTGCTTAGTATGGGCCTTCAGCTGCCCCTCAATATAGGCACAATTATAGCAAAGCCAAATTTCAAGGCTTGTACTAGTATCCACTGCTTTTTCCTAAACTGTAATCTACATATTTAGCGTTAATAGACATTGTTGTTATATTCATTTAATTATTATAGAATTCCTGTTGTATTACTCCTGTATTCGAAACTACTGTATTTACTAATACTATTCATGTAAAGCATAATAAACCCAAAAGGGTTTCAATGCTTAATAATAAAAAAAAGGCGGTGGTACGTACCTTCATACCTGAAGGAAGGACAGCACGGTAAGATTGAGGGGAATCAGGTATTCCCCAATATTTCAAGGATGTGAGGTTTTCCAGCAAGGTCTAACGTTTTACCTTGACAGATTCTACAAGGAATTTCGCCATCTAGAGCCCAACCAGGTTCAGAACCAGGATCTTTTCAAGGGCCAGCCAGTTTTGTCGAAGCTGTGGCTCTCCACCTAGGACATTACTTGCGGCAAATTCTCAATATGACATCCTTTATTTCAGTTTAACGAACTGGAAAGAGGTTGGCGCCGCTCCAGGATTCGAAATCACTCGCCACCGTATTGAACCAGCGAAACTTTCTATCATCCATATTCTCCTCTGCTCGGCTAATCCACTGGCCTGTTTAACAGGGAATTGCTTATCCGCACAGCCTATCCTATCCATCTCGTTCATTCAGTTTTCCGTTCTCGATGGAACCACTTCGTGGACCAAAATTAAAAGCCACCGAGGACTAATGATTTTTCTTAAATCTGAACAATTCCAAGCGACACTTATAAGTAGACTGCGGATTTTATGCATTTATGACAAAATTGGGTACATACAATTTAAAACAGTGGTCGTATTAAAAACATTTAAGGACATTGATGCATTAGTTTCAGCTTAATAGGATAATTAAAAGAAGAATGCAATTTATTCATAACAACAATAATAACAATACAATACAATGTAATCAATGCAAACATTTTTTATTTTGCATAAAATTCCGCAGTCTACTTATAAGTAACCTTGCGGATATTATACATCTATAACAAAAATGAATAGGATAATTTTCAAGACGATTAACAATTTCTATTATTTTTCAAGATGCACAGATTAATCGTAGCTGACCAAAAATCGGTTTCATTGCCAATGAACTCTATCGCTCAGCAAATTGCGAACGTTCTTCTTCGATCTCCGCAGCTAAGGCAGATTTAATTTTTATTCTCGGTCTTCTAATTACCTCGCACGACTACCATAAACGTGGGGCAGCTATTTGGAAGTGAATTCGCACTCAAAAGTAAAATGGTATAATTTCTTGAAAACATTCTGCATTAAATTTGTAGACCCGCCGTAAAAGTTACCGTTGTACTAAATAACTTGGTCGTGGTTTTCCAGTAATATCACGGATGGTAAACTGTTGCAACAATATTTCAACAACCAGGTTGTGGATCTCTTTGCATTTCGACCACTTGGAGTAACATGGTAACGCTAATGTCATTTCTGCCCCATTTTTACCAAAGAGAACCATCTCCAAGATGAATTCTCCCTTGTCCTGGTTTGCATGAAGCAATGGAATTTGCATAAAGTTTCCCGGTCCAGTAATAACATCGATATATCTTCGAAGCGTCGGATTCGGAACGACCATTATTTTTTACGGAAATCAGAGCGAATGTTCGAGGATTTTTGTAGAAAAATACAGAAATTGCAAGGAGGTGCTTTTGCGAGGGCGGATCACATTAACCCGGGGATCAGAATTACTTTATTTAAATCTGGCCGTTGGTTCTTTTGAGATCGTTCGGTTTCCAGTTAGCTTAATCGGTTAGTTGCTCGGCCGAATGTCCTGACGGCAAAGGATTATCGAAGCAGGATTAAGCAACGGTTCTGCAAGAATCAGTTCCGTCGCGATTTCGTTCAAAATGCAGCTCCCAGTTCAGCAAAAACGAGAAAAATCGACGCATTCGTAAACAGGTTAATTTTCCGCGAAGAAAACACGGAATAATTTATTCCCGGATTATTGCCGGTTAACGGATCGCAAACTTCTAAATGAATAAATCACAGCGAAGGTTTATAAATGCACGTAACCCGTACGCACAGAACGAAAATAATGCGTAGAATTTATAAATGCAGAATTTAAACGTGTACAACTTTTCTGGCATCCGTTGGCAATTGCGATATTGATTTTCTTCGGAACAAAACATTCGTTAAAATCTATTGTGAAAATATTCCGACAGACGGAATCGAAAAACTTCAAAGGCCGAACAATATTAATTGATTCCTGTAATCCTTCTCGCTAACTCGCACGGAAAAAGAAGTAGTAATTAAACGTAAATAAGCGGATGTAAAAGTAAATTTTGCTCGTCTGCAATCGCATGCTAACCGACCGCGACAGATACAGTTTTCCGCACTCGTTAAAAGCTTCTCTCATCTCAACGGCTGACGAGAACTCGCGAATGACCACCGCGGAAATTTTACAAACTCCATGGAAGAGGATCAGGTTAATTCGAAAAGTTGGAAATCGCTGATTAAGCCCGGCGGCCCTTTCGAGATTCTAAACGTTCTAATTATTTTATGCCAGGGTCTCTCCGAGGACTCCCAACGGAGCCGAAAACGCGTAACAGATTCCGTGGCGTACTGTTTTTCCGAGTTGCGATAATTATGACGTACATATCTCTAGTTGGTCGCCGACCGCGTGTCCTTGGAGGTCTACTCGGCTCCCTAGGTTTCTCTTGGAAAGCCCTTGAGGGCTCTTCGGTCCTCAGCGAACCCTTCCGACTCAACTCTCGTAATTGCAGGGAACGTTCCAACTCTGATCTCGTGCTTGTGTCTCATTGCCGGTGATGGATGGAAACCACCTGAAATTGTGTATTGTTAGACTGATTCTTTATGCAACGAGACACTGATCCTTGAATCATGTGTACATTGAACCTTGAATTGCGTGGGAATAATCTTAATATTAAACGCATTGAGCATTAACTATTCTTGACATCCGAACCCCATCAAAATTGATCATTAGACTGGGGATTTTCATGTGAAATAAAAAGCGTTTGCATAATTTGCAAAAGACAAGGAGTCAGATGGACATTTAATTCTTACTTGAATTATTTTAACAAGCTGTAAACATCAGATTGGCATTATTGATCATTGTAACTTTTTCACTGTTTTAACTGGCACCTACTCAGTTTTCCTATGAACGCATCAAATCCGCAGTCTATTGATCAAGTACACTAGATATTGGAACACCGTCAACATTGATCGTATTCACCCTATTGAACATTAGAAACCTTGAATAATGAACACACTGAGCATATATCACATTGGATACCTTGAATATTGAACACACTGAGCATATAACACATCAGACGTGTAAAACATTAAACATATTGAACATTGGACACCTTGAATATTAAACACACTGAGCATATAACACATCAGACATTTAAAACATTAAACATACTGAACATTGGATACCTTGAATATTGAACACACTGAGCATATAACGCTTTAGACATTTAAAACATTAAACATACTGAACATTGGATACCTTGAATATTGAACATACTAAGCATATATCACATCAGACGTTTAAAACATTAAGCATATTGAACATTGGACACCTTGAATATTGAACACACTGACCATATAACACATCAGACATTTAAAACATTAAACATATTGAACATTGCATACCTTGAATATTGAACACATTGAGCAGTTAACACTTCAGACATTTAAAACATTAAACATATTGAACATTGGATACCTTGAATATTGAACACACTGATCATATAACACTTCAGCCATTTAAAACATTAAATATATTGAACATTGGACACCTTGAATATTGAACACACTGAGCATATAACACTTCAGACATTTAAAACATTAAATATATTGAACATTGGACACCTTGAATATTGAACACATTGAGCATATAACACTTCAGACATTTAAAACATTAAATATATTGAACATTGGACACCTTGAATATTGAACACACTGAGCATATAACACTTCAGACATTTAAAACATTAAATATATTGAACATTGGACACCTTGAATATTGAACACACTGAGCATATAACACTTCAGGCATTTAAAACATTAAACATATTGAACATTGGATACCTTGAATATTGAACACACTGAGTATATAACACTTCAGACGTTTAAAACATTAAACATATTGAACATTGGACACTTTGAATAGGAAACACTGAACACATTGAACCTAAATTCGTTATGAATTTTCGGGATAACCTAATTTTTGTTCTCGAGTAGGAAGTGAACAAAGGGTAAACGCCGACCATTTCTGATTGCAGAGCCAGTCACGGAGATCGCCGGAGGGCCGGACTTCTTCATCAACAAGGGCAGCACGATAAACTTGACGTGCCTGGTCAAATACGCTCCCGAGCCACCGTCCGTGATCATTTGGAGCCATAATCACGAGGTAACCGGTCCGATGAACTCTCGCTTACGAGATCAAAGCTTCGACGCTGTCGACGAAAACGACTACGCGTCTCAGTTTTTAGTGAACACGGGTTTCGTTATACTTCGCGGCAACCTGGGAAAGAGTTCTTGGCACCCGATAGAGAAAAATACTCTCTACTCGATCCGTTCAAAGAATCGCTTGAACGAACGGCTCCATTGTTATTCCGCGGTATCGAGTGGCGACGCGTTATTCATGAAACCTAACAAGCTACACCGATTGTTCCGCGACCAACGGGAGACAGAGAAAGGTGCGAACCGCTGCGCTGGCGGAAATACCGACAGGTGGAGCATAAATTATTCACCGGGTGAAATGAGAATCGAAATGATCGAGGAACGAGCAGATCCCCGAGAGATTTATCACGGGAAGAGGTGCCTCCCGAACCTTTCTCTCCCTTTCAACCCTCGATCGTGGACTGATCGAAAGGGGACAAAGGTTAAACAAGGAGCCATCTCGGAACCAACGGGGACCAACTCGAAACCGTTCGAGAACGCATTAAAAGCCGTTCTATTTTCTTTCCATTCGGTCTTTACTTTCTTTAAACTGTCTCGTCGCCCCGGCGATGGATTAAGCGTCCTCTCCTTTCCTCTGCTCGCCCAGGAATTCTCCTCATGGTTGACGTTGCGAACCTCGTTACCGGTAATCGGTCCCAACGCGGCTCCGCTTTGCGATAATCTTGTCGAAGTATAACGCGGTACACGTTCTGTCTTCGAACGGACGACGTGAAGAAATTGAAAAGAGAAGATAGTCGGTGGATTTTAGTTTTCGAGGGTGCACATGACTCGCGCGGAATCTTCCTGCCAGCTCGACACTCAGGTATTGTGTTCTGCACAAAAACCTTTTTCTACCTGTTTGCCAAACTGGAACGGTCCTAGTAAATGTACTCGGTGCATTTGCAATGTATTCAACAGTGGTCTTCATCATTGAAAACATGGAACGTTGAACGTTGAATGTGGAATGTTGGACATTCAATCTTGAATATTGGAAACATTGAATACATTCAACACATTGAACACGTTGAATACATTCAGCACATTGAACATTCAATACATAGAACAATGAGCAAGTTTGGCTTCATATTTCAAACGTACACCTCTTACGGATCGAAATGAACGCTCGACGAAAATCGACAGACTTTTACAATTGAACGCAGAATGTCTCATTGCACCGAGTCAGTGATACGTGTCAAGTACGGGTCCATGGAAATCATCGACAACGTTTCACTGACTCCAGATTTGATCGACAACGACTTTGATTGACAACGAACTTGACCGGCAACGATTTTGATCGATGATTTTGACCGACAACGATTTTGATCGACGATGATTTTGACCGACAACGATTTTGACGGACAACGAACTTGACCGACAACGAACTTGACTGACAACGAACTTGACTGACAAAGAACTTGACCGACAATGAATTTGATCGACGATGATTTTGACCGACAACGAATTTGATCGACGATGATTTTGACCGACAACGATTTTGACCGACAACGATTTTGACGGACAACGAACTTGACCGACAACGAACTTGACCGACAACGAACTTGACCGACAACGAATTTGATCGACGATGATTTTGACCGACGATGATTTTGACCGACAACGAACTTGACCGACAACGAACTTGACCGACAACGAACTTGACCGACAACGAATTTGATCGACGATGATTTTGACCGACAACAATTTTGACCGACAACGATTTTGACCGACAACGAATTTGACCGACAACGATTTTGACCGACAACGAATTTGACCGACAACGATTTTAGATTCGTTGTCGGCTGAAATCGTTGTCGGCCAAATCTGGAGTCGGTGAAATGTTATCGGTGAAAACCGTGTCAGGGAAATTCGTATCGGTGATTTCCACGGTACCCGTCAAGAACCGAGTCGACCGTGGCGTGAAACCGCGTCCGCGAAATAGCCTGCAGCCGAGTTCCCGAAGATTCGGCTGAGACAACCTCGATGAACGAACGTGTTTTCGATGCATCGTGGTCCGATGCACCTCACCGTTAGAGTTCGTGCCATCATTGCTTGTCCGCTGCTGCTGCTCGCCAGTGGGTCAATTCGCAGCCGGTCACGTCGCAGACAAATAACTCGAGCCAGCTGTTCGCCTTGTTTGTTTCGCAGGCGATTAACTTCGAGACGCCGAGGGGCGGTATCAGCCTCGTAACGGAGAGAGGACCCGTCACATCGAGCCGTTTGCTCATACAGATGGCCACCAAAGAGGACTCTGGACAGTACACCTGCACGCCGGGAATGATGCACCCTGCCAGTGCGAGGGTACACGTTGTTAACGGTAAGAAATCGGCATAATTAACGGTGAACGGTGTCCTGAAAGCTAGCTAGACAAAGACTTCATGGTTTTGACGCCAAATTGGATTTGAAGGAATTTATTGATTTATTAGGAGAATATACACGGTGTTCGGTCGCAATGTACATTCATTGTTGAATTCTTGACCTTGAACGTCGGTCACGGTCACCATTGAATTATACCAACATTGAACTTTGAGCGATAAATTTTGAATCGTATGAACATTGTACTTGTACATTGCATTTTCAATATCACATCTACAAGATAGAGCACAGTGAGCCTAGAATCATATGAACATTAAACGCACTGAGACTTGAATTGTGTGGAATTTGTACTTTGTGCCGTAAACTGTGAACATTGAACACACTCGAAATTGAACATTGATTATTGAATCTTGAATATTCAATCAATTAAATGTCTAACCTTCATTATTCTACAAATCGAATCAATTCAATTACGTTATTTCGTAGCAAATTATTGTAAGGGAAGAATTATGGTTGACCTATGAGGTAAATGGTCTTCAATTCAGCAACAGAAATGTCTGGTCCTGTCCAGCCAGCAGTGCGATACGAAACTCGTCAACCTATTTCAGTCCGGCACCGTTTGAGCTGACGAAAACGGTCGCTCCCTCGCCTCGATTCCATCATGTACTCAATTGCTCGAGTGTGCAGACCGAAAGCACACAGACGCTCTCCCAGCCTTTTCCCTTCTTTCCGTGTTCAAACCGGAAGCTCACAGTCTAGGAAAGAAAGCCCGGCTCGATCCTCGCGATCGCAGCCCGTCATTCTGGTAACTAACAAGCGAGCCGGCACTGCTTACACGTTGTTGGGATCGCGTGTCGGAATGTGATCTCCGAGTGAGGATTGCTTTTGAGAAATTAGGGCAGTGGAAACTCTCTCTTTCCCTCCCTCTTCGCTAGTGCACTCTCCGAAGTGTCGCTTGTACGCTTGACAGTTCATAGATTTAGTTTTAGCCCTTTCATGCACGTAGACGAACAAAACTTGCGTTACAGGCTGTATACAGAGTGTCTCATAATTCAGGGTACAAACTAGGTCAGGTCGATTCTATCTCGCGTCGAATTAGAACGTCGTGTTCAAGTTGATAGTGACATTGGTTATTTATTAAAGACTCGTGTACTCTACTAATATTTAAATTTAATTTTCTAGAAAGCGAAGCCTCTCGATTGTAGTCTTATTTCGAGCTGTAGAATCAACTTAATCTGATTTGTACGGTGAATTATGAGACACCTTGTACATGCATACACTGTGTAGTATATACCCAACAAAAACATCCTGTAAACAGGAGGCAAGTTCCTATGGCCGTAAGGAGTTGTGAGATCAAACAAAGTACGGCCAAGTTCGTTAGCTTAGAAATACCTCTTGCAATTCTGAAAAAGCGTTTGTAAAAATTAGTTTAAAAAACGCTATTTAATGTTTAAATCATTGAAACTTGTTACTTTTTAAATCATTGAAACTTGTTACTTTTTAAACCAATTTAAATTGTTACTTTTTAAACCAATGGTCATAAAAGGTGTTATTTAGCCCTCCATGTAACTCTTTAAAAATTAAATAGCGTTCTTTTAAACTAATTTTTACAAACGCTTTTTTCAGTATTGCAACAGGTATTTCTAAGCTAACAAACTTGGCCGTATTTTGTTTGATCTCAAAACTTTTTACGGCCATAGGAACTTAGCTCCTGTTTACAAGATATTTTTGTTGGATTTCATCAATCTTGAAATTTCATCAATAATCAAGAGTAAGTTCGATTTACTATAACGAGTAGTAGTAAAGTTAAGAAGAGAAAGAGCACTACGTGCCGTTTTTTTCATTACAACCCCTTTAAAGTGTAAAATTTCAAACTTTGATAATTATTCCTTTGAGTGTTTGTTATGGTGGACCTATGTACCAAATTTCAAGCTTGTAGGTCTTTTATTTTAGTAGCATACAAGCTCCAGCCGCTATTTGATATTAATAAAAATTTACATGGTGTTTATATATCACACCCGCCTCTGGCTATAATTTTAGTATGTGGTTCATAAACCACGCCCGCAGTTAAAGGGTTAAACAATCTTGTAGCAAACAGATTCGAAAGAAGTTTCAATATAATTGAATACTTTGGAGAATATGTAAAATGAAATTGATAAACTGAGATTCGAATTAACCTGGCAAAGTACAGACTACGTTAGAGTACTTCCATATCCGACTATACTTACCAGACTCTGCAATAGCGTTTGATTGCTATAAAAAAATATTATTTCCATTTGAATCACAGTGTGCATTGTTGAAGTGAATCGGAAACGTGTTTGCACTTAATGAACGAACTGCTTTGAGAAAGGAGGCAAGTTGGGGGCTGACCCGGTGCACAGGTAGCATAATCAAACCGAAATCTCCAGTGAAGGGAGAGCGTCGGCTCGTTTCGCGCGACAGGATCCCGAAGGATCCGGGAAACTTCGAAGAAGAGCGCGTAGCAGGATCGCGGAGCGTTCTGAGCAGTTTCAGGAGTTTCCGAAATTTCATTTACGTACCACTCCGACATATTAGGACGCGCTGTTCGCGCGTAATTTTACGTAATTACGCAAACTAAGTGGAAACCTTGACGCGCTCGCATCGCGCTGCGTAGATCGAGCCGGGATACATCTTCGTCAGCCGTGGAGCGTTCGAGCTATATCGCACGGTTTGGCATAGCGGAGGCGTTAGTCGAACGTTTTCATATTCCCTGGCACGACTAAATGCACTCCGGGAAATTCGTTTCGTTGCAGAGCATCCGGCGGCAATGCAGCACGGACGCAGCGACAGGATGTCCGCCAGGATGATCACTATGCTTCTCCTACTCTCGTTGGTCATCTAGCCAGCGCTGGGTCCACGAGAGCCGCCATGATGGAACGACCGGTCATTGCGACTATCATCGTTAGTAGAAATTGAATCTTCATGCAAAATTTCAGCACAAAAATTAAATTTAAGTTCCATTATTTAGCGCTAAGCGTTTCATTTCGTTCAAGATTCCTTTTTACAACTGAACTCTTTGTAGGGTAACTGCACCAGTGAATGAACGGGCACCAGTAAATGAACGCTTTTGTATATTTCAACAAATTTTAACCCGGACGGCATACTAGCGATAAAATTGTGATTAAAGAGTTAAATAAATAGGAGAATATTGTTTAGTAATTTTGTTCATTGATTGGACTAGCATTATTCAATTACTAGAATGCAGTGTTCATTGACTGGTATTTTTCATATTTTTGATTTAACGTTTAATAAAGAATAATAATAATAATTTCATTGTATTTGATTTACATAGTTTACTTTAATTCACATAGTTTTTTTTTAAATAAAATATTTTCCTGAACAATTTCTTAAATGTTCATTCACTGGTGCAGTTACCCTACAACTGAACATGAATTCATTTATTCAGATGTAACTTTTATGTTTGATACTTGCAGTGCTCGGAGCTTCAACCCCGAACTTCGTTGCACCGATCACAACCGATACTTGGAATCGATCATCGAGAAGCAGCACACATCGTCAACAGCAATATCAAGCGATCGCGTAATCGTTCCCGCGAGAGTAACTCCACGAATAGAATCCAGCAGGATTTTATAAACTGCCGACGATCGTAATCGTTTCCACCGGATGTCTAACGACCAGAGAGAATCGTACATACCGAGTTACAGGTCGACATCGAGCCCCGGTCTATTCAATTAAATAAAAACACGTTCGTAGCAGTGTTGGGAAACCTTCGCCGAGGCGGTCCAATAATAAACTTGCTTCTACCCGTTCTCGGAAGTTTCGCATTGTTCCGGCGCGGCGTCTCGATACGTATATGTTCACCTAGAGGAGAATAAGCGACTTCGGGGGCCACGGTATCACGGGGAAACTTGTTACTTTTCTGTTCGCTATCGTTGCGAAATAGAAAGCGTCCCGGAGAAAACCTGTTGTCTCGCCTCGTCCCTCGCGAGCAATCAATTTCAACGAAGGAACGAGCCAAGACAATTAATTTATCGATCGGTTTCCGTTGAAAGTACGCGCGTGTTGCCTCCAATCGAAAAGTTCACCGAAATTTTGCTGAAAGGTCGATTTTCCAGAAATCGATTCGATCGCTTTCCGAGTATGAACTTCTACGATGCAGAAATTGATGAACTCGAATGAACCATTCTTTCTTCAAGATTATCTTTTTCCTGGTTATTCCGTTTCAGATTATCTCTGAATTTTGATTGCACGATGATGAGCACTCTTCCCTGAAAAAACCATATCTTCGATTAGCGATTACAGAACGGAAAAGCGATCGTGAAATTTGAGAGATTAATTGCAGACAATTTTTATTTTGCGTAAAGATCAACAGTCAAGGAACTACAATTAACAATACCATCAAAATGTAAAGCTGAATAAGAGGAGAAAAACATTTGACTTATCATTTTTCGTGTGATAAATATATCTTTCTTTGTCGAAACAAAAGCAATAACCCATTGTTTGGGACGAGTATGCATCCCTCGAGGGGTTAATATGTATCCCGATTGAATCAACAACCGCAGAAATCAATATTTATAGACCAATCGTCGTAGTACACTCTTGATGTTCACACTTCAAAGCGAGCAATCTGCGACAGTTTCGAGTCATCAAGTCACCGGTACGGGGTGATTACAGGTGGAACGAGAGACCGGGAAGCTCGGGGAAATGCGATATATTCCGACGAAATACTGCTACGCCCTAGACACAGGAATGTGACGTAATGAAGTTGATTCGTTGACGTTGAAACGTTTCCGTGGATGCGAAGTTTATCGTCGTTAAAGCGTCGAAATGCGATTACGAGACTGCATTTTTTTCTTTCGCGTGAGAAAGTCGTCGTTCTGAATTCGTTGACGAGATTTCTGCGAAAATGGCGTTCACCTTGTTCACTTATACTTGTTCATACATTGTCGACAGGTCGAGCAATCGGGATATACACTACTGCGCAAAAGAAAGATGCATCCAGTACAATTACGAGGTATAATGACAAGTAATATCTTTATGTAGAAATTGTACAATGATTGATATATTGCATTTCAAGTATTAGATAATCCGCAATAACACATATTCTCAGAACTATTCAATTAAACAGCGGAATCCTTTTCCAAAACTTTCTGTGTTCTTATTTGATTTTTTACGCTTTTCAATTAAACATGGCCAGGTGCTTCTTTTGCACAGTAGTGTACATGAATTTATGTACAAAATAATTAGTAATGTACAAATTAATTAATTGTCCATATACTGATCCCCAGTCGCATTTTGTCGCGGGTGCTTTCGTAACGCACTGTTGCGAGAGAAGAATGTCATAAGAATCGTGATAACGCGACAGAGCTTGGGCGAGTCCGAGGACGAGTTTTCTTTCTTAAAATAAAATTGTGCGCCGGCTATAGTAGCTATGTTGTTGCATCACGGCTCACGGCTCAAGGAAAAACGCTGTTGCCAGGGATTAAGGAAAGGAACGGAGGAACGGTTTACTGCTAAGTAAGCTGTGTGTACGGCTATTTCTACTGATTACTACTTAGTCTAGCTCCCTTTACAGAAACGTTTGAACCGTCCTGATTACAGCGGCCCGCGATTACTTGCCCCTTTCAGCTTCTTCTTCTTCTTCTTCTTTCCGCAGAGCCGCTTCGTTGCACGCCTCCAGGAAATAATTCACCGAATAATCGCGCGACCATGTTACGCTGCAATGCTGCAATGGAAATGAAGATAATCCCGCAGGTCTCTTCTCGCTGAACTCTCGTTTCCGGAATTCTCATCAATTTGTTTTCATTCCACCCATACTGTACGATACCAGCCGTAAGTATAATATTAATCGAAACTTCCCGATATATCTTTCTCGATAAAAAGAGACTCTTTATTATCATTGCACCGCGGCTTTTTACGCGAAACAAGAATTTTCTGCGGCTGCTTCGGGAACCAGAAATTGAGCGGACATTGATTTTTGGTCTGACCATCGTTACAGAAAAATTTTAACTGAATTTGATTACTCGTTAATGTCACGAATAATGAAATTTCGCTCAGTCCCAATGTCTCGAAATTTCTCTATGAAAATGGAAATTTGCATTTACATTTAATCAATTTCAATATTTTAATGATTATGGTCGGTGGCGTACGCTTGCAAGTATCCAAGCGGAACCATCTCGGAGCTTCGTGCATATCGTAAATATTCTTTCACTGTAAAGGCGATTGTTACTTTCATCCGGTGCATAATAAGTTCTGTTGCACCCGTGGGACCAGGAAACTTAGGCGAACATTGACGGTCCAATTATCCTGATCAGCGGCTACTCTCCGTTCACCGAGAACCGAGCGAAAAATATCTTCGTCGTAGCTCGTGGAAAATATAAAACACGTTTGCTGCCAACGAATTTTCAATATGAATCATTCCGGAACGCTACGAGATTCGATTACCGGACGACGAGTTGCATATGTAACGCGACGCAGTGTTGTTCCTTTCCATAAAGCCAGCTTGTTGATGAAATACGATATTCCAATAATTATAAATTTGTGTATAATTCCTGTTTTAAATAAGATAATAGAGACTTTCGTTGAACATTCGAATACGAACAACAAATTGAAATGATAATCGCATATGTTTACAGGGAAAATGGAAGAATACCTTTTCATAAAACATTGTATCAATTTACAAATCTGAGAATGGCATTTTGGAGTCCAATATATAAATATAGCAGATAGTAATGGTACCATTTATTCGGAGAGAAACGTGAAAATCTGTTTTTGAAAAGAACAATTGAAAATATAAATGGCTTTATGGAAATTTTATGGAGTGCGCACGTTGACTCGCGTCGAAGGCGACTGTTGTAGGTGCATTAGCGTAGAGAATAATTCTTGGACGCTTATGGCAAAAAAGAATCCGCGGCGATGCCAAAGAAAATCGTTCAAAGTACAAAAGCGAAGGAACAGAAGGCAGCAGACGCGGGAAACACAATATAGACTTCCATGTGTAGCGAGTCATTCACCTGAATCGTAACGATTAGCGAACAAACGTTCACTGTACTTCGCGCATAACGCATTGTACATAATGTTGTACTACCACTGTCAGCGAGCATTTTTTATAGAATCCGACGAAGGAGATTCGCGTCTCTCGTAGTCTGTGTAAATTGACGACGTTATTAGTTCGAATGTTCCCAGTGTAAGAACTTTTTTACGAATGTACATAAATAAACAAAATCTCTCACTTCCTCGTTGTAATGACACGTTAGGTTAGAGAAGGTATGGAGTTCGCGGTAGATGTGGGCACCAACTTTTCCCCTCGGAGCATTCGGGTTTGCCTCGGGGAGCGCGGGAGCAAATGGCTTTTCACAAACGCGCGCAATTTTTCTTTGGTCCGCGCGAATATTCAATTGTTTAAATTAAAAGGGAACAGATATTGACATTTAGTTAATTGCCCTCTGGGGGCTTTCGGATATTTAAATTGCCCCTAAGGGCAAACGATAAAAAATAAAAAAAGGGGCAATCCTTCATTTGCAACATTCTACATTACTAGACAGCGGACCTTTATGCAAAATAAACATTTACTTTCTGAATTGCAACAAACTGGAGTGAAATAGAAATTGATATTCTTTCTTAATATACAGGGTGGGCCATTTTAAACAGGTCACCTGAATAACGCGGCTGCTATTGGTGTTAGGAAGAAATGCATCAGATGGAACTTGTATGGTATCGAGGGGGCATTATTCTGATGTTAGTAGCTTTTTTGTAGGTGGATGCGCAAAGGACATATGAAGGTCAACTTCATTTTTTTAAATGGAATGAGGAATTTTTTAATATGTCAGTCAATGCAGCTGGACATTCATAATAAAAAAGTACTAAGTAGATATTTCAATGTAAAAAATATAAAAATATCATTACTGCCGTACTAAGACGTTAGCGTTTACTTACTAGGGTAACTGCACCAGTGAATGAACATTTAAGAAATTGTTCAGGAAAATATTTTATTTTAAAAAAAACTATGTGAATTAAAGGAATCTCATATATGCCAAATAGCTCCCTATACTTCATTTGTCAAAAATAAATCAACACAAATACAATGAAATTATTATTATTCTTCTTTATTAAACGTTAAATCAAAAATATGAAAAATACCAGTCAATGAACACTACATTCTAGTAATTGAATAATGCTAGTCCAATCAATGAACAAAATTACTAAACAATATTCTCCTATTTATTTAACTCTTTAATCACAATTTTATCGCTAGTATGCCGTCCGGGTTAAAATTTGTTGAAATATACAAAAGCGTTCATTTACTGGTGCCCGTTCATTCACTGGTGCAGTTACCCTAGTGTAGTACGACAGTAATGGTATTTTATGTTTTTTATATTGAAATATCTTCTGAACGATTAACTTTTCGACATACATAGGTTAGTACTTTTTTATTATGAATGTCCAGCTGCATCGATTGACGTATTAAAAAATTCCTCATTCCATTTAAAAAAATGAAGTTGACCTTCATATGTCCTTTGCGCGTCCGTCTTCAAAAAAGCTACTAACATCAGAATAATGCCTCCTCGATACCATACAAGTTCCATCTGGTACATTTCTTCCTAACACCAATAGCAGCCACGTTATTCAGGTGACCTGTTTAAAATGCCCCACCCTGTATATAACAGGTTACAAATAATCCACCAGAATTTAAGATTCTTCTGATATTTTTATTGTTTCAAATTACACCTACTCATTTTTGTCATAAATGCGTATAATCCGCTGTCTATTCATATACGAATAAGAATTAGACAATAATTATTGTTCTTTTCCCCTGGGAGTCTCTGTTGCTAGTCTAGATTGCCTCCAAGTGAAACTATAAGAAAAGTTTAGTAATAAGAGAACATTGTAGTACTTTCCCCGTGCCCTAACTGGGCGTGGCATCATTCCTCTCAACTCCAGCGGAGCGGAATCAGTGCCCCCTGGGGTAATTTGTGCCCATATCTGCTCCAGTCGATCGATTATAGTTCTCGAAAGCGATTAAAGGGAACGACAGATTCAGAAACAAATTGCAATGGAATCGAATAGGAATCGTTGCTCCTTTTAAATAATTTTTGAGAAATATTGTAAGTCGCGATGAAATTTCTATCCACGTTCGTGGAAATGATACCGTCAAATACATACAACGAAAACTGAAGGCAGACTGCGTTATTTATTTTCCCAGCACCTATCCCGATAAAGAGCAAAATAATGAATTCTATATAACTGTATAGAAAGTGATGAATATTACTTTGGATCGAATTAATTAATTCACCCAAGATATTATGATAAAAATTGCAAAATATGAAGCAATGTGAAATATTCGCTTCCAGTCGCTCGTAAATTCGGTGTTAATTGAGTTGTCGCATCTTCCAAGTAGATATTAAAAGCCCACTTAAGGGTCGCAGAAGGCTGCGTAAGGGAAAGGGCAAGGTATTAAGAAATCGTGGGAACGTGGACGGTATTTTCTCGCATCATTAAACCGCGAACAAAAAGTGTATACTCGGAGTGTGGGTGGCTGGCGGTATGAAAACAGAAAGATGGCGCGACGAAAGGGCAAAGGAAAGAAGAGGATGAAGTGGTGAAGGAAGGGACGAAGGGTGGCGTCCAAGTGCACGCCTACGGCGGGCGAAATCTAACGGAAGATTGAAGAGAGGGGTGACCGGTTGATGTTACAAAGCGGAGAACGCGCGAGAAAGTCTCGCTGGGAAGAGAGGTAATTAGCGTCAGTCGACTCTCGGATTAATTAAAACGGCTCCTTCAAAACGCGACGTCTATGGTAACTCGAAGCGAGGGGAGAAAGGGCGAGCCAGCCACCGAGAGCGGCTATTTCGCTGCCACCGAAGCCAGGGGGATCCCTGCCAAATAGAATCGACCGGTTTCGAGATCAAATTAGTCGGCTCTCGATCCTTACGCTCCTCTCACCATCCCTTCTTCCCCACCTTTTTATCTAAACGTCGAATTCACCAGAAAATATTCCGAATTCTGAATCCCATTGCTATTTCGCCGTAATTAAAGCTGCAAAAGGGTATTGTACCCTCATAGAATTACCCAGTGAATAAACTCCATGCTCTATGCCAACGCTATTCGTTAAATATTGGGAGGCAAAAGTTGGGTATATTAACTGCTTTTTGTTAAATTTCTTGCACTAGGGTTTTGGTTTCTTGTCATTCGTTATGGAGGTAGAGTACCCCCGTGACATCTCTAGAATATAACTGGAATATTACTAGGTTTTAAATAGAAGGTTGCAGCGCGGTCTCCTCATGTTTTACTTAAATGATGTTTATATCTAATAATATGAGTGTCCAAAGTAGGGGAAACAAATCAAGAATTATTCCGGAGATTCTAATCTATTTTTCGTTCACAAAAATATTTTTGAAGAAGTTGTAACCTTCCTCTTGAGAATGAGCCCTCACTTAGCTTAAAATATGCTCGTATGAGGACGTGATTGCATTCAATGGCAGTGTCTAGAGCAAGTTTAGAGCCAATTTTAGTTCATCTACTTAAACGAGATGGCGCCTAGTCAGGAGAACTGTCAGTGTAGATTCGTAACAACAAAAATATAAAGGGTTGAAGCCAATCGGATCCAATAATAGCAATAAAGATATTGATAAAAACACAAAAACTTATAATGATAGCGAAACCGAAGCGATAGATTGATGCGAATGTATGTGTATCAGTGTTACCACACGAATAACTTTTTTTTGCAATCCAGAGTTGAGTACACTGATAAATGCCACATTTACTAGCACTTGAAGTGTATACATCATTTTCTTCAAGCATGGAGAATGAAAATTATACGAGTTACGTGTTGTTGTATAGACTACGTTATAAGAAAGATATGGGAATCGTAACTGTAACCACAGTTTAGCAGACGTAGGGAATAACTCCGATTGTGCGAAGCTTCCAGCCGAGAAAAGAAAACGTCTGCGAAGTTTTCACAACCTGCAGCTTGCAAAGATTCTTCCCGATTGTTCCTTCGAAAAACTACGAGAACTTTTAATTGGCTGGATATTAAAACGAAAAGATCCGAATGGAACCGGACAGTCCGCGAAGTTTGTGCATCTTTTACGAAACGAACGGGCGAGAAACAGGGAAAGAGGATTCTCCAGGATCTTCGCGAACATTTTTCGCAAGATTACCGGGTCCAGCGCCGACTGGACGAGCCAGGTTGAGATCCGGTGATAAGTAGAACGTGACAGGCCACCGTTCAACGTTTCTGCCGTGTTTCGAAACACTTGTTAAGCTTCTACGTCTGAAATTACATCACTCAACCTGCGGGAGATAGCTTGGGAAATATTCAAAGTTTCATTGAACATTTTTATTTTAACCAACGCGGAACTGTCGCAGAGGCAAACATTCGACATTGAATTTAATCGCGGCATGTTACCACGGGGATTTTCATAATTTTCCCAGGGAGATTATCAACGGATTGTTCGGTACCTCTATTTGGCTATACAAAAATTTTTACGCTTCAAAATTCCTGTAAAGTTTCTGCAATTTACTTTTTCGTACAGCATGCAAGGGAAGTTCTGCAAAGTTTTCTTACACACAACGATTCTGCAGACTCTTTCAAGAATGCAAGTATCTTTCTAAAACATCATCAACTTTTAAACATGTTCGCACAGTGTTTGAACCAAACGTGACGCTGTCAAAGTAAAAGTTTTCCCCAGTGGCTTCCGCAGTTCAAAAATTTGGCCTGGTTTAACCACGAGAGTAGTGCAAACTTTTCTTGCATATGGTAATTCCGTAGACTCTCGCGAACGTAACGGAATGTCCTTTAATGAAATTATACAATTTTAAATACATTTAAATAGTGTTTGTGCTAAACGCGATACTGGGGTGGTAATAGTTGCTAAAACGAATTTCTGTTGCTTTGAACGCGAATACTATGGAAACTTCTCTCGCATACTGTAATTCCGTAGACTTTCGTGAATGAGATAATATATTCTTTTATAACATCACATATTTTTAAACGAGTTTAAATAGTGTTTGAATTGAACGTGGCACTGTGAAAGTAACAGACTCTTCAAAGAATTTGAAGAGCTCTGCTTCTAGGCTGCGAATTTGATGCATTTATGACAAAATGTAAAATAGTGTTGAGATACGGATCTATATGCAAATGATTGAATTGATTGCAAGATATTGGAGCCAAATAAAACATTTCTTCTTCTCTTAATTATCTCATTAAATTAAAACTAGTACACTGGTGTCCTTGAATCTCTTTAATAATACCACTGCTTTAAATTTAACGTATCCATATTTGTCCTTAGACAGCGGATTTGATGCATTTATAGCAAAAATGCGTGGATGTAATTTTAAACATTAAAAACATTAGGAAAGTGTAAAAATACTTTAATATAATTCTCAAGCTACTGAACATATCAAGAGAGAAAATAAATCTCCATGTCAGTCCGGTTTGTTGCAACACAGGTGGAAAATTTTAATTTTTCATAAAATCTGCAGTCTCGTTATGAGATTACAAAAATTGAAGTATATCGATATGGAACTCTAGAAAACGTTTCGAGGAAGTAAAATATTTTGATTTGTCTCCTGATTGAAGAATTTCGGAGGATTGCGGCTCAGGGGGAAGGGGTAAGGCGCTGCCGCTTTGTTGATTCGAATCGAGGAGTTTAAAGGGATTTAAATAGCACTCGGCGGGTCGGGCCGGTTCCCCTTTCGCGCGCGGTTTACTTCGGTCGGCTAACAGAGTTTGCCGGAACAATGTTTAAGAGGTTTATCGGGGGAAAATCGGTGGGAAGCAAACTGACGGATCGCCGTTAATTCGAGTTCCCATACTTGCCGTGAAAAAAGGTGGGCCGCATCGCGTCTCGTCTCGTCGCGCGTCGCTTGCAAAATAAAAGAATGCCCGGAAAAATAATTGCGTGGAACACAATCTGTCCGGCTTCCAATTAGAACTTCTTTTCGTTGCGGCTCTGTATTTGTTACGTGGAACTTTCCGGCAACTTTTTAATTAAATTTTATTCATTAACGCGAATGTAGAACGGAAATGGAAAGCCGCCTTTCTCTGCTCTCAGCGCCGCGCCGCGTCGGTCGCTTGATAAAACGTAAGATGTCCCGGCGAAAACGCGAGGAGTTTATTAAACGGGACCGCCACTGGAAATTGGACGAGACCGCGGATTAATTTTTAGGAAAGCCCTCTGCGTTACCTTCACTGCTGGATCGTAATAATTAACGTCCCGTGCTCGCCGCAAAGTCGATACGCCCCTCCGAAAGTCGGCGAAAATCGAGAAAATTGTTTGATCTCAATCCGATAATCAGCCCGCTTTTGCACTCAGAGACTTTTCTCGGATCGTCTCTGATCCATCCGAAATGAAACGTTTTTCTATTCTGCTTAGAACAATCCTATACACTCTCACAAATACAGTCTATTTTTCCATAACATTATGGACATGTAAACAATACCTAAACAAAGCGAGACGCTTCTAACTCACTAATTTTAATCACACATGTTTCGAACTATGCTACAATTGAATAGAGCAGACCATTAGAAACCATTCAGAAATACTACCATTACTGTCACCATTTTGGATTCGGAAAATAAAATCGCAATTATTTGTTTGCCTATGCAAATATGATATCGGCGCTACACGTTCGATCAACAAACAAGAATTTAGCAATTTTGCAGAATTATAATTTCGACGTTTCGGTTCAGTTTTGAACCATCTTCAAGAAAAGTCCACGTCTATGAAAATAATGTAATAAAATTTGTATTAAATTCTTTATTTAATATAAATATAAATATTAATATAAATATTTAATATAAAATTTGTATTAAATGCTAAATTCTTTTTTGTTGATCGAACGTGTAGCGCCGATATCATATTTGCATATACAAAATTTACGATCGTGAACCCAAAATTATTATTTGTTTGCCATAGTAGAATCAATTTTGAGGGCATGCGCAGAAGACGCGACGAAGAGAAAATAGCGTTAGGGCGCTAAAAATTGTCAGTCACCCTCTAACCATCGAGTTGGGAGGAGGTCTCAAGCACCAGAGCTCGAGAGACACTACTGCTGGTGATTCGAGACCCTTCGAGGGTCCCTAGGAATTCCTGGGGGTTGCTGGAGTCCTTTCAAGGGTTCCCAGAGACTGCTGGACAATCCGTAGGCCCTTCAAAGGTATCCAAGAGT
Organism: Lasioglossum villosulum; assembly: GCA_963971365.1. NCBI lineage: Eukaryota > Metazoa > Arthropoda > Insecta > Hymenoptera > Halictidae > Lasioglossum > Lasioglossum villosulum. The sequence goes on from OZ020497.1 coordinate 8,195,194, forward strand.
CGTGACGCTTAGGGCAGAGGACCTCTAGATATCTGGATGTCCCGTAGATCCTTCGACAGAGATTCTGGTAATTCCTGGAGGCCACTAGCGACTTCCGAGTGTTACTACAACTTGGGTCGTACTTGAAATTGTTAGGCTGTCGTTCCCAGGTTAAAGTTACTTTATGCATGTACAGCGATTATGTATATTATGAAGAAAATAAGTCTGAATTAGTATTATACTCCTGTTTCGGGTCCATTTTTAATAATTTACTATAAAAATTTAATTCATATTATTTTAATCCTAACAAATACTATTAGTAAAATAATTTATTATAAAAATTTAATTCATATTCCGCAATTAATTTCTCCGGACAAAATTCATGAATGAATTTTAGAAATGACCCAATTTTTGAGTCTTTTCTTATTATCAACGGATACGTTTATTCGCCATTATATTTTGACAAACCTCACAGTCATGCGTTGACAATGTATTTCCCTTTTTCATTTGTATGTACTTACAATTATGAAAGTGGTCTATATCGAAATTTTAAAAAAATGAGTTTTTATCAGTTATTAACTTCCCGATTCATAGGGAAGTTATTGTAATTTTAAATTAAATTCAGTGTAATTTTTACGATATTATCAAAAATGAAACGTTAGATAGGACTTGGAGTTTCAACATTACATGGAATTCATTTAGTCTTAAAATTCTTTTACATCATATATCTCGAAGCAAGAAATATAAGACTCAGATCACTTTCATAATTATGAGAACATATATACGCAGATCAAAATGAGCCCGAGTTAAAACTCAAGTTTGTAGCATGATATTTCTTGCTCGATATGTTTCCTAAAACTTGCATTCCAAAATGGATTGTGTTACAGCAATGTAGTAATTACGGAACAGTTGTTGCACCATCCCCAAAATCTGCAGAAACAAATGCCGTGTAACGAGAGTGAAAGGAAGTCCTCTAGAAGAGCACAAGAATATTGATCATTCACAAAGATGAACATCGATACTGATGTCGATGAATGGCGCGGGAATTTGGTGCTCGGCTAATCGGCCCGATAGAATTTCAACGAGCTTTGCGCGATTGGTATGTAATGATCAGCTGCGTTCACCATCGCATCGTTGAGGGATACTTCTGTGACAATGCTAACTCGGTAAAGCAAATCTGCGTCGCCAACGCGTCCATTGAACGCGGATGATGTCGGTCATAGATGTCCGTGTGCGCGCGTCTACTGATTGACCCTTTGTATTAACCCTCTGCTAACTGGCTGAATCTGCGACGATGTTCGATCGCTGTGTCCATTGTGCCAAATGCTTTTCGACTCGACTCAAACGAGCGAAACTCCAACAAGACAGCCATTAGTTTACTCTTTACACAGAGCCCAACAACCTGCGGGTCCCTTCCACTCGGCAAATAAACAAAGATTCGAACCACGCAAACTATCGTCAACCGGATCCCTCCTTCTCTGTATGGGTGCGCTTCGGTCTTCTGAATTTCAGTTTCGGACGTTTCGATTCAAGACACAAGGTTACACGAAGTCTGGAGGGTTGCTGAAAATCTTTCAACAATTATCGGACACCCTTCATTATATTTAAACAGAACGATTTCGAACGGTCAAGAAGCATTTCATTATTATTCATTAATGGAACTTTGTTCAGTAATAGTGCTGTGCCGAAAGGATATTTAAAAATGACCGACTTCGTCAGGATCGAGAGTGCCTAGCTAAATTAAGATCCGGATAATCGAAACCGGAGAAGAAAAAATTGAAAAGGCAATTTACATTTACAATAGATTTTTTTTTTTACTATAAATACAATTTTTTGAGCAAGGGTAAGAAATAACTTTTTCCTTTATAACTCCTTACAACTCCTTCATAAAACTGCGGAGTACATTTTTGCGAAGGCAAATGTTACTTCAAATCACCTCAGGTTTCATCCTTTTCGAGGAAGCGTAACATTTTTGCGACACCGTGTGAATGCCTTTGTTTCTACGAGCTTCCAACGTCTCCCGGACACTCGCAATCGCGAATATTCGCAAAAATGCTGTCGCGGCGATCGAAAAGGAGGCGAGGCATCCGAGATTAAGGTTCGCGGAAAGGTTGTCACCGTTGTGGACGTGTTTGCACGTTTCGCTTGTCGGCGGCTCGCGCGCAATTATTTCAGCAGGTCGTTCGGCCGGCTCTTTACGAGCGGAAGTTTTGAAACTACGAGGCTGACGAGGAACGTGCAAACATTTAGCTAGAGGAAGCCTGGACTCTCTTCTGCAGAACCATCGTGAACGAGAAAGAGACACCAACAGAGGAAGAACAAGGGGTTCCGGTGCACAATCGACCAGAATCGGGAAAAGCAGAAGTCCCTATGAATTATACATTATTAATAGACTGTCGGCTTTTACGAAAAATAGAAGAATTTTCTTTCTTCGATAATTTTACAAGTTTGGTAGTAATATAATAGCAAATTCTAATTCTTTGGACCTACATAATGTTCTTATAATTGTATCTACTCATTTTTGTCACGAATTTATAAAATCTGTGTGCTTTTCAGTCAATCTCGACCAAGCATTAGCTGACGGAGAGCGGAAAATTTTTCAGTTCTACCGATTTCATAGAAACGGCCCACAAAATCAAATTTTTTCTGCAACTATTACAAGAAAAGAAGAGACTTGGGAATTTTCTTCCTGTAATAATGTTAGAAGTTTGACAGCAATGCAATAGCAGATTTTAATTCTTTTTACCTACATAATGTTCTTATAATTGTATCTACTCATTTTTGTCACGAATTCATAAAATCTGTGTGCTTTCAGTCAATCTCGACGAAGCATTAGCTGACGGAGAGCGGAAAATTTTTTAGTTCCGCCGATTTCACAGAAACGGCCCACAAAATCAAATTTTTTCTGCAACTATTACAAAAACAGAAGAAACTTAGGAATTTTCTTCCTGTAATAAAGTTAGAAGTTTGGCAGCAATTCAATGGCAGATTTCAATTCTTTAAACCTACATAATGTTCTTATAATTGTATCTACTCGTTTTTGTCACGAATTCATAAAATCTGTGTGCTTTTCAGTCAATCTCGACCAAGCATTAGCTGACGGAGAGCGGAAAATTTTTCAGTTCCGCCGATTTCACAGAAACGGCCCACAAAATCAAATTTTTTCTGCAACTATTACAAAAACAGAAGAAACTTAGGAATTTTCTTCCTGTAATAAAGTTAGAAGTTTGGCAGCAATTCAATGGCAGATTTCAATTCTTTAAACCTACATAATGTTCTTATAATTGTATCTACTCGTTTTTGTCACGAATTCATAAAATCTGTGTGCTTTTCAGTCAATCTCGACCACGCATTAGCTGACGGAGAGCGGAAAATTTTTCAGTTCCACCGATTTCATAGAAACGGCCCACAAAATCAAATTTTTTCTGCAACTATTACAAGAAAAGACAAGACTTGGGAATTTTCTTCCTGTAATAATGTTAGAAGTTTGGCAGCAATGCAATGGCAGATTTCAATTCTTTGAATCCTTTTAGTGTTTTTAATTGTAGCTACTCAGTTTTGTCATAACCGCATAAAATCTATGTGCTTTTCAGTCAATCTCGACCAGCCATTAGCTGACGAGGAGTCTACTTCACGACCTGAAAATTTTTCAATTCGATTGTACAGAATCGGTCCGGTGTGTGGTGATTGATGGCGGACTGACCGGGCCGCGACGCTACGCGACTTGCGTAATTATCGGGAGACTCGGTTAATTGGCATGACCGGCCGCGGCATTCTCAACGTGTTCCGCGCAGTAATTTAAAGTAATGCAATCCGCTTTCTAATTAGCGTGCTCTCTATTAAAACGTCCAGAAAACTGTCGAGCCCGCAGTTCCGTGCATTATGCACACGGCCGTCTGGCGATTTTTCACCTGACTCCGTTAATTAGCTTCGCGCTGATCGATCGCGGCCAACCGCCACCGCTTCGTTCCGCTTGTCGCACAAATTTCCCGGTTTTTCTGCCCCCATCGATCGACGTGATCCACTCCTCCCTGTGGCTCCCTTCTTCATCGATCCGATCAATCGGCCAATTAAAATAATGCTATTATCTTTTCCGGTTTATCGGAAACCTTTCGATTGCCCCGGAACCACAGCGAAAATTACTCCTAGGCGACCGAGAGGATTAATTCTGGCTCCGTGTTGCTTTACCGGTGCTTGCTGACCCTCGATCTCGATCGTGATCGATCGCGTCTTCGATCTTCGCTGTGCGGAACGCTGGTTGTCACCATTCGTTCGATCTCTTTAAATTTTCTCTTCTTGATGCAGGAAGACCATGTTATTTTTGTTAGTGTTTATCCAGTTGTGTTGTAAACAGACTGTGGATCTTTATGCAAAATGTTCTCCATCGATAAAAGGTGAATTCTTCTCGATCGACAATTTGGATAATTAAAATTCGAACCTGGCGCCGCGCCGATATCGTTTAAAACTTTAATTCTGCATCGGTTGTTTGAAATAAGATCGTTAAAAAATTGATTTTAATCCCTCAATAATTTTGATAATCTGAAGAACATCTTTTATTATTTTATGTTTTACGAAAGATGTAAGAATCTGCAGTTTCTAGGTCGAAAATCGTGAAAATCTGCAATTTTTAACATATTTAAACGTTTATAGCTCATTGCAACGTCGACCGATTTTGACAAAATTTTCAGAATATGTTTAATTGACACAGATCTACAAAACGCTTTTTAAAAATTTTCAATATTGGCCCACATAAAAAAGTTGTAAAATGCAACTTTTAGTATTTTTGCTACAATTCCGATGAATTGCAGTTTCTGACAAAATTTTTTTTTGGCATCCTGTGGCAAACTAATTGCTCTAGCTTCCCAAACAAAAATTCAAATCGTATAATACGATATTTAAAAAGTTCTCGCCTTTTCCAGAGTGTGCCAATACTTTTTTTACCCACTGTATATGTATATAGTAATTTTCAGTGTTTCTTCAGAGACAGTCGAGTTTTTTATGGTTTCATTCGACCATGAGTCTTACGGTGTGCTAGGAAAAACCGGAAGCGCACAAAGAGGTGTCGAAACTCAAGTAATTTGATCGAGCACGAAAGAGAGAAAGGGATAAAAAGAGAGCGAGGCGCGTTTTCATTTCGCATTTATCTCGGATACGCGAGGAACGGCCGCACCCGTCTAATAAATGTTAATGTAAATTATACAGAGGCCGGTGGGTGGTCTTTGAGCCGCCTTTGACCGGATCAAAAGGCAACGAAAAGGCAGCGCACGTCCGCCTTTTCACCGGAGCGGAATATCTGCGAGGCATACGAAATATATTTTCGTTTCTCCAGGCCGAATCAACTTCTCCCTCGTTTTTCGTCCGAATCCGAGGAAACGGGGAGATCAGACAGACAGAGAGAAAGAGATCCCGTTGCCCGGTGAAATATTTAAGTAATCATATCTGCCACGGCATGGCACGGACGATTGTTCGACCCCTCAGGAACAGACACGCTGTTCGACTCCGTGGAATCGCGATGGAATTGTTATTTCAGGTACGAAGGCTCCCGCGACGGACCTTTTTACGTTAGCAGTAAACGACCATGATCGCCGAAGACCGTCAGTCGATAACTCGATTTCCATTACATCGGGATATGTCAATTTTAGAGTCTGATGCTCCCGAGAATTATCTTCGAGTGGCTCGATCTCATCTTCGTTGTCAGACTCGTCTGAATATTTTTTCGTGTTTCATTAAATATTCTCTAGATCAGGCCTGTCAGAGACAGCTCAGAATAGACTGGGGATCCACCGTCAAAGGATTAAGCAAGTTCCTTAACAACTAAATTAGACAAGTCATTTGAACGAGTTAAGGAAATCGTTCTGTTCTGGATGACGTGTGAGGACTGTTTGCCCGATTATATATACGATTATTATTTACAAAATGACAACGTATTAATGTAAAAAATTTATCGAAAATCGGAAATTCAGCGTACCATTACTTGGAGTTAATTTTGATTTCTTACGAAAATCTACAATCTAATTTAATAATTATCCAGAAGTTACAATTATGTAGTACATCTTGTCGTCAGACTCTTCTGAATAATTTTTTTCATTTACATCTATCAGAATGTACAAAAATATATAATTGACTATACTGTCTCGCATGTTTAGTTACACCTGATTTTTTTATCAAAATCATGCATTTTTGCAGATATCAATGTTTTTCGAAAACGTTGCGTGACAGAACAACTTTACCATCGAATTTGATTTTAAAATGACAAATTCCTGTATAATACACAGCATCGATGATCGACAGTCTCGGAAGGACCGGAATCATTTCCCCTGATCGGAGGCGTGGAAGCGTTTAGTTCTCGTTGCGTGCCAGGTCGAAGCCGCAATTCTTTCGACGACTTATCAACGCCGACAGCTGGTGCTGGCAACATTTATGGGCCCCTTAATCCGCGGTTCCATTAACGGCCGGGCAAACACCGCGACAAACTGTAGCGCATTAGCGCAAAGTCAACCATAAAACTTCGCCAAGGACGACGTTTAACAGCCATCGTTTTAGGGTGGTGGTTCTCTCGCGAGTTAAACTCGATCCGCGCGAAAGCGCAGTTACTACTTCGTTTCCCCGTGCACTGATTAAAGTCGTCATTAGAACGCATTATGAGCTTCTACGGAATTTTCTGTTTTCGCGCGCGTGCTCCCTCTGAACAAACCACGAAATTTCATTAACAAGCCCTCCCTATAACTCCGCGACGATGAGACGAGCCACATACGCGTGCGCGCGAACGAACAAACCGTTGGTCTTCTTACTTTCCTGTTCTGGGTACAGAGCACCATTATTACTATATTCTAGTCCTGAAACTGCACTTGACGCTCTCCAATTGGAAATGCAATTGGAAAAGATATTCCAGGAGGAACGCTCAGTGGATCCGTTTTCGGACGATTCGGCCGACGTTCGACGCATCTGTCTCTGTTTTCAAGCGTGCGAAAAAGAGACGCAATGTTGGACGTCGGACAAACCGGACGAAAACGGATCCACTGTGCGCGCACCCTAAGTGTCCATTTATACTACAGCAATCCCTTGATTCTTGTTCAGTGGGTGGTTCTTGGAGCGAACAGGAATCGCAACCTAGACTTGCTTTTCTGATTTACTGCTGGGTCTACCACTCCGATCGCGCCGAGCGAGACTACAATAGAGCAACGGTGTCGGCGACGACTACCCTCAGCGTGCGGCTGCAGCGTGTGGCCGTCGCCTACACAGTTTAAAGGCCCACGTGTTCTCACAATGTAATGCCAATTCAAAATGCTTTATTTTTCATTATTTTTTTATGACACTTTTACTAACTTGTATCTGGTATTATTCTGATTAAAACAAGACCAAACACGATATAATTTGGCCCATATTTATTCTACATGTGAGAAGCATAATTTATAATTCATCATACATTCAACATATGAAATAGCATATGTTTAAATAAACACAACGGAGGAACGCGACTCTTTCTTTTCTATACAAAACTTTCTCAGTCGATTAAACTAATAAATACAATTGAAATTATAAAAAATGCCAGAAATACGGTTTTAAAAGTCCCATAAAAGAATAATAAAAATTAAGATGTTTGAACATTCGATTCGTTGTGTCAATGTAGTGGTGTTCACACCGATATACCCGGGCCGAGAACAATAGTCGCCGACCTGCAGCGCGGGACAGCGTTGACAGGCAGTGGAGTGAGTAGGCCTGAACAAGAATCGGGACCCCCCAAACTGAACAGGAATCGGAACTTTGCTGTATATGGACAGACAGAGAGACAATAAGGGATAGGGACAGATTCCGTCGGATTCCGAGCCGCGGACATCTTTTTCCGGAACTCTCGGTGCGTGGCACAAAACAAAAGGTTGTTATGGGCCTCGCAACTCCTTAGGGTACGCGCACAGTGGATCCGTTTGCGTCCGATTCAGCCGATGTCCGATGTTGGGTTTATTCCGTTTCACGCTTCAAGCGCATGTATCGCATAGAGAAGCGTTCCGTTGCATTCAATGCGCGCATCAGGACTGCATCAGAACGCTCAAAATTCTCTAGACCCCCACCACTTCTCGCGCATTAACATCGCATCAGCTACCACAGCTCAGAACTGAAGCGTGTGATGCGAAGTCGATGCATCAGCGGTTGTTAGCGGCAATTTCAAAAAATTTGAAATTTGATGTGAAGCTGTGCACGAGAAAACACGCATCATGCGCATTAACGAAATGGTACGATGTCAATGCGCGCATCGCATAGCGACCTACGCGCTTGACGCGTAAAACGGAATGAACCCTATCCTACGGGACCATGTTAATTCACGTATCTTTATGTTTACAGTGATAACACTTCTTGTTACGTTTATACTGTTTTTTTTCCTTTCTGTATGTTTGTACATTTATATCCAACTAGCTGACCCGACAGACGTTGTCCTATCTAAATTTCAATAAAGTTTGCGATCGTTACTTCCTGCTACTTGTACCGCTTCGAAGATTATGATTTCTGCAGTTTGTCCGAATTTTCCGACTTTCCTTTGTTAATATTTGTTAACTTCCCTAAACAAAAAAAGAATTATACATATCCATCGTTCGAATCGTGAGTTATGGTCTTGAGTTTATATAGAAATTCCATAGAAAAAAGCACTTTCATTTTATCCCAAATTTTCCATTTTTCCAGACAACTTTTCCAATTTTTATTTCCTTAAAAACCTCATTTGGACTATTACAAACATTTAAAAAGAGAAATTAGCCAAATCAGTCCAGCCGTTTTCAAGTGATGTCGTGACCAACGAACAGCATTTCATTTTTATTATATACATTTATTGTACATTTGTATCCAAGGATGTAATAAATCTTTTCTAAAATTTCCAAATTAAAAAGAAAAGACCAACACGCACCTACTCCCGAGTTAAACGAGACAGCCCGAACACTTGAAGAGCGACATATCTAAAAAGTATTAGGGAAGACGATTAAACGTTCCCGGAGAGATATCCGTTGAAGGATGTCGCCCTCGACGCAGGCAATCCCTCCGAGCGAATAAATCCGATCGTTTCGGAAGATCTGCCATTAGCAGAGCATACGCGGGCCGCTCTCGAGGGCCGATATCCGCCGGTTAACTTTCCACGGGCCACTTGCCGTGGCGGTTGGCCGACCGACGATAGGTTTGTAAAGTTCAATTTAGTTCGGCTCGCAGATTTATGCGATCCCGAAACGAGCCATCGCTATAGTCAAGTCGAGCCGTGCCGAGCCGCGGAGTGCAGCGTTTCTTAATTACGTCTCCGGGATGTGTTCGCTCGCGCGCGCTTGCAGTTTTACGATTCGCATTTATCACTGGCCCCCCGTAAGATTTCCGGCGAAAATATACTGCCGCGAAACAAGAGAGCGGACCCGCCATTCGTTAAGACGTTTAATTTTATACGCCTCTCGGCTTTGTTTCACCTCCGCCCCCTGCCACCGTCCCCTCCTGTTAAGCCCTTATTTATTTTAGCACGCGAACTAAGCGACACTGCCACGCGAAAGAGAAACTGCGACCTGACGCACGATCGCGAAAATCGCTTGGACGGAAATACAAATCTGACAAAATCGGGTTAGAGTATTTTCTCCGTAACTGTGAAACGTTTGGGTCCGCACAGTCACAATTGTAGAAGAGTTTCATCATTGAATTTGTATCATCTCGTTTTGTATTGAATCTGTACTGATATCGATGTACCCCGATAAATATTGTATCTAATTACTAAATTGCGTTTTCCTATGCACAATAAAAAATGTTATTCAAATACAAAAAATTGTATTCTTCTTTTAATTGATGAAAGTTTCGTACAGGTGTAACTAAAATTGAAGAAATGCAGACTTACGCATCGCTTATTAAACAAGTAAATATAATCGCAATTCTATCGTGTTTGGTAATAATTAAAAGTAACAAAATTTCATTACTGCATTAGTATTACCTCTCCGATATTCGGCCTCGGATCGTGTTACACCGTAGCGCGATCGACGCTAAAAAGGTATTAGGTTGTTGCAATTGAAATGACCGCTTTTCACATTTGAAACTTCCCGCCTTTGTAGTTTAGTTTTTCCACGACATATGGCATTGAAGTTGTACAATTCGAAAAGTACATATCTCGCATATGAATTTGCGAATTTAAATCTTTTGGTGACACTACTCAAGTGAGTAACACACTTATTTCAGTTTTTTCCTCTTATAAAATGATTCACTTTTGGTTTTTGTTTTTCAATTATTAAAGAAAAATGTATATATATTTTGTTTCATTACAGACACAATATTTTTGGTATTATTCCTTTGAAAATGATCTAAATTGAGATCGAAACGTCGGGATAAATAATTGTGATAATTTGCAAATAGTGTATTAAGTATTAAAATGATCGAACCAATGCGCCGATAACATTTAAACTTTGCTAATAGCACTATCCGTAAAGATGAAAGTCACACTATGTGAAGGAACACTGTAATAAGGACAGATTGTTTACACATATCGCACACATCTTTCTCACAAATATCACGACACTACCGTACTTTTTCATTGACTGGCTCTGTACCGATTTGCGAATAAAGGTAGTTCAAACATCATCCAGCGCATTTGTAGCAACATGGGAGCACTTTTCATGAAGACTGGCAGCAACAGACGTGTTCAACGGTGTTCTTCCAGCGGCTGCACTCGGAGATTCTCGAAGAAGCCCCTGAAGTGGTAGGGGACAATAAGGGCATCGCTTAATTACAGCGCCGTCAGCAAACCTCGCAAGTAAAGCGTCACGATAATCACCGATTCCTGGGAATAAAGGTACCAGCCGAGCCCTTACGCGTTCGAAACAGCACCCTGGAGGGTGATTCAAGCTCTCGGTTTTTTGGTGTGCTGCTAGAAAGACGTCGTGTCGTTACTGCCGTTAGATTGCTGCGTGATTTCGAACAGCAGCCGCGCCGCGCGCCGTGGGGAAATGAAACCAGTCGACTAATTCGGCCCCGCACAAAACGGCCGCAGAAGTGGCTCGTTTTCCTAATTATCGGGAACGGGACGCCTAAGCGGAATCGCTAATGCGCGCCGAATGTTCGAACGTTGAGAAAAAATTGCAACCTCGACGACCATTTGTTCCGTTCGAGAGCACCGATACATACTGCAACCAGATACTTCCTTTCCTTTTTGGGGAACTTCATGCGGTACTAATTAATTGTCTGTTTCCGTCAGGCTCATTAGGCGAAAGAGACTTATAGTTAATACGTTTAGTTTTTTCCATCCTCAAAGACCAGAGAAACGAGTCGGGTTTGTCTTAATGAAATTGCACTCTTAATGGAAATTAAAAATTTCCACCTGAACCACGGCAAACTGAAATTTTCTTTTCCGTTTAACCTTCAATTACGCACACTCCACATATCTGGCTACGTGGAACTTGATATCACTCCAACATAAATAAATGTTTACTTCGTGAAATAACTACAATAATGCAGAAAGAATATTTACTAATTCGGTCGACACCTTCGTTTCTACTTGAAACACAAAGTTTTGAGATTTCAAATGCCACACGCGAGTAATTAAAAGTTAAAAGGCTGGAAATAATGCAGTAGCATGTTCAAGTTCTTCTAGTGCCTTTACTGTTTTAAATCAGACATTTTTGTCATAAATGCATAAAATCCGCGAGAACAGTTTCTGACTCTGAGGTGACAGGAAGGCAGCTCGATTCTGTGAAAATTATGAAAAGAGAGAGAGAGGGGGTGGGCGACGAAAAGAGTGGTCGCAGTTTTATGCGAAGCGTCGGACAACGTTCATAATCCATTTGGAATAACGTCCCGGAGCGGGACGAGCAGGACGTGCGTGACGCTAATGAATATTCGAATTTCATTTTTTCAGGTTAATTCGGTTTCTCGCGCGGCCTCTCGCGACTAGCGGCGGTTTTATTATTAATCCTCGGGTTGGTACGTGCGCGCGCGCGAACTGAAACGCGCAGTTGAATTTCATTATAGACAATATTAGAAGCGAGCCCTGGCCTTTCTACATTTTTAATTAACCGTCGGCGCCGCGCGGTAGCGTGCCGGGATCTTTTTATTTTTTTCCCTGTACAGAGAGCAGGGTTCGCCACGTGCGTCACACGGTTGAAATTTCGTTTTTTCGCTGCTCGGGCTCGTTTCGAGAAAAACGCGACCCGGTTCTATCGGACGAAACAAGCGGGTTAATGAAACGTTTACGGGCGTGGTTAAAGTACGTGGTCCGTGAAACGCATCGACTGCGAGAAACCAAGAACTCTCCAACACGGTCCCGTAGCCTTCCGCCTGTGCTGCGTCGCGTCACTCTTTAACTACTTTACCCGAGGAAAGTTGCTGGTCGATGTTACTCGCTGCTTCCGCTGCCTGCTACTGTTGCTAGCAGCAACTGTATCGCGCAACGGACCCCTTCTGGATCCTTAGAAGATTAAACGAGAAACTTACGAGGACCTCTTCTTATTACTCTTCGAGCCTCGATGCAACTCGCGCCTCCGCTCCGTTCGCGTCGACGTCGGCTCGAGCGCATTTAAATGAACGGAAACTGTCGAGCCGTCCACAAGTCGATGGCCTGTTACGTCGTAATTAGGGATCTCAAGATGAAAAATTTCCGCGTTTAACATTAATCGCTCCACGACTAATCAAATGACCGCTATCACATTCTTTTATAATTATTAAAATCATAAAAGTGCTTCCATTAGAAATTATTCAATAAATTTCTTTATTCGAGCATGTATTATTGTATAAAAATTGTGAACCATCCGAATAAATTCAGTTTCGTAATAATTATAAAACAACGTATACTCGACACATTTTGCACTCGGTGCGGTTAGCTTTAATGCAGAAAACATTCATCAATTTATTTCTTCATTTGTATGGTTGTCCGGAAGAAGAGCATAAGTCAAGCTTTCTAGAGAAAGACTTTTTACGGTTTGTTTTATCAAATGTCAAAGCAAAGTAGTGTAGGAAATGTATGATTTGAATAAGGAAATGTATAATTTGTATAATGTAACTTGTTGTAGTATGATTTGTATAATGTAACTTGTTGTAACTTGTTGTATAAATGTAAGAATTGCGATGAAAGCATCTGAGGCCATATGCTTTTTCAGGGCGGCCGAGTGTAGGAAATGAATGATTTGTATGATATTATTTGTTGTTTGAATGTGAGAATCGAGAATCGTGTATGTATGCGTGAGTGCCGTGATATTGCGATTGCGACACATCTTGTTTAATCAATATTTGTTCTAGAAAATTTATAAACATTAGAAAAAAGTAGGATATAAAAGGACGTGTTCACGTAGCGATTCGACTTTTTCTCGAGATACGAAACACGTCATCACGTCTGATTTAAATACGATACGTTTACGTTAATTTCCGTTAATTTCATATTTTAGTTGTGTATTTTCTTTTCGAATTAAAACAGTTATTCAGTTACTTAATATATTTTCGCTTACAGTAGGTTCCTACTTGCGTTCCTACAAAATTTGGAAAACCTGCCATAGGCAAAAATTCGTTTAATCGTTACAATGAATGAAAGTAAGTTACAGCTCTGTTGACAAATTCGCAGGTTAATGGATCGGAGACTTCCGGAAGCAGATTCAACCAATAAGCTCTCTCGTCTCCTCTGATCATCAACGAACCGTGCGGCGAACTTCGGTGGCCCGGTTCTCGCGAAATTTAAACACAGAATCACCGTTAACGATCTTCCGCGCGTTCTCCTCGCGAGGAACAGAAGAGAGAAGAGTGAAGAGAGAAGAGAAGAGGGGATCCTAGCCGCCGCTTTGTCTCCCGCCGCAAGAACAAAGCACCCGGACGAAATTTCATTTAACTCGGGAATTAAGCGGCGCGGCTCGGCCAATTGAATTACTTTTCGGACCGTGAGCGAGAGCGGCCCGACCTCCAACGCTTTGACGAAACGAAAATATATACTACATGTATGTATAACGTATACATACGCGTATGTATACGTATCTCGCGAAGCCCTTATCCGCGTCCGCACAACAGAACCAAAGCCTCAATTGAATCAGACGTCGCGTCGCGCCGCGGGATCTGGCGTTGGAGCCACGATTCCCGCGAAACGTTTGTCCTCGAAATTCTAGATAAGCTTGTGTACAAGACATTTTGACCGCGAGAGTCCGCGTAATTAGAGGAACCTGCGACGGAGAGAAAGAGAGAAAATCGTCCCTTGCCTCAGTGATACTAAACTCTGGAAACGTGAACTGCATTCTCCCTTTGTGAATGTCTGCGACATTTTGGTTAAAGATTCCTGTGTGCACAGGGTGTGTAAAAAGTAATCGTCATCCGTTCTAGGAGTGAATTCTATACCTCTGGAGCGGTGGGCATTTGTAAAAGGAATTCACTACAAAATTAATTACGAGAATGGAAATTGTTGTTAGTGTTTGTTTTTACAATAGCATCTTCCACGCATCGAGAATAGAAAAAGTTGGAAAAATAAAACGAAGCAATCGCTGTCGGCTTTTTCTCTGTTTTACTATGCGTCGCATTTTTTCGTGACGAAATTGGAACACTTGGGACACTCCGCGAATGCAAACTATCAATCAGGAACGGGGAGATCGCAACGTGGAACTAGTGGGGCATACAGATATTAATGTTTTTTTTAAATTTTGTGTGCGACTCTCCACGAGCCACACAAAGAACTTCCCGATTCGTTAGTTGTAAGCGGTAAGATTAGCATTAATTGCATAATTAAAAAAAAGTTTTTTTTTACATAAAAATGAAATATATATATATAATTAGGTTTATTTATTTGTTGGAAAATTTCCATCCTCTCGTATGAATTGCATTGTTGAATGAACTTCTTTCGAAAAAAACTAAAAAATCTAAAAAACTGCTTGACCAATATGGACCAAAATCTAATCAGCTCTAAGTTACGACGAGGCACATCGATTGCATCATTCATCATTCTGATCGCGTTGTTACTTTTTCAGAAAACGTTAACGAAAAATTTGATAATATAAAAACGGCAATACGCACACACACACACACACACACATACTAACAATTTGGTAAAAATAGTCTAAAATGACTCCAATGTCCATGAAACGTGAAGATCTGCTAAAAAATCGATTTTCGATTTTCGGGGTAATTACAGTAACTTAAATATTAAAGTCTCGATGTAGAAACAAAACGAACTAATTGTTTGCACGGGTTACAGTGTCCTTCGTTGCACCTGTCACGCAGGATTAACCTTGCCTACGAAATATCGGATTCGTCTATATTTGCCGGGGAATTATTGTTTACCGTTTAAGCTGATCGATTTAACACGAATTTGATGATCGAATATGGAAATCTGCGAACTCTAGAATCCCCGACAAAAAGGAGAAGACAGTCTTCTATTTTTCTGTTCTGAAAGCGTGTTAATGGACTGGAGAAACGGTTCTCGTACATTTGGAATCGATAAAACGACCGTAGGAGGGGCAAGGGGGGAGAGTGAGATCGTTATGCGAAATGTTTGACGAAAGTTTGCGGTTAAAAAAAGTTTCGACAGGACGATTTAAATCCAAGCGACACCCGGGGGAAAGCCGCGCGAAAGAATTCGGCGAACTATCGTAACCGCGCGCAGCTGAAATTTCATAGTTTCGTCGGGTATTCGAGGAACGAGCCAACTCGAATCCCCACGGCAGAAATACGATTAACCGGGCCCGGAAAGGTGCCCTAATGAAAGTTAGCCTAGCTCTCGATCATGCTGCCTCGATACTTACCCGAATTTCATCCGCCGAGGACGTCGAACTACTATCGACATGATTAAACTGAAGCGGTGGCTTTGCATGACAAACTCGCGAGCAACATGGACGAGCACTGTCTTTCAAATTGTATTTGCAAATGGTCGTTTCATTGGCAGGGTACATTCTTAAGTTGTTACTTAGCGAAATTAGCCTCGTGTGCAAAACAGAAATTGTCTGCATCCATTGCAAGAAATTGGATCCGAATACAACATTATTTCCTCTTTTAATCATTTTAATAGATGAAAAACATGTTCGATTTACTAGTAGACTGCGGAGTTTACGCACCGCAGGAAAATTGAGGACATGAAATTTTTTAAATTCCGGCACAATTAGAAAAGTTTAAAACATATTATTGTTCATCGATTAACACTTTTTTAATTGTCCTAAATTAATAAATGCATAAAATCTGCAGGCTACTTCTAGTAATTGCAGTATGCAGTTTGACATCGTGAAAATAGAAGCACACAATGTCCTCTATAACACAACAAGTAGCCTTTTTTTTTAAATTATATTTCCGGGAGGTAGAAAACTCCTGGAAATTGGGATCTCAGATGTAAGTGAGTGTTCCTTATCTAATTATATTTAGGTATGTTTCAGCTAACACAACAAGTAGCCTGTGAACTGTTCACGTTGAGTATACACGTCACGTAGGTAACAAAAAATAGCGTTTGCTACGAAATAAAATTCCGAGAGTGTAGGATGAAAAAAGCAGGAAAAGAATGCTGGCATTAAAACTAATTAAGCGGGCAGGTGCTTAAAGCAAATCAGTACAGTTGAAGGGAAAATTAGTCAACCAGACCGAATCTCGCCTGCTATATCATTTTCTTTCGCAAGGAAAAAAATCAGTTTGCGAGGTACAACCGGTTAAATACTGTGTCGGCGATAGAAGGTAAAAGCGCAAGGTGTACGTTTAATTGCTTGGCCACAGGACCGATAAGTGGGGGAGTGTCGTTTGGTTTGATCGCACTATTATTCCGTGGCTCGTAAACGGCGCCGGCGAATGAAAATGGTAATGAGAGGCAGCTCGGCCTATGGTCGTTCTTATCTGGCGGCTTTATGCACGCGCGCGTGTTCTCACGGCTGACAGATAGCCCGGGCAAGAAGAATCGCCGTCAAAATGGAATTATACTTGGGGGATCGGGTGAATGGATAAGACGACGAGGTTCAAAATGCTCACACCGTATCGCACCTTTCCGCGGCTTCCCTCTCCCCTCTCTCCCGCTCGCTGAAAAATTTCAGCCGACGATCGCGATCCCGAGATTCGCATGCCAGCTGCGAGCCTGATAACTGCTAAATAAAACGGCTTGCGTTTCGTCACTGGAAGATAGATTATGATTGGTCGGAACGGTTTTTTTTCGCAACGTCGCACTGTGGTCTAACTGGGCCGTTTAGCTGGACGAAATTATTCTAGTATAATTTAAGACTTGAAGCCCTAAGGCCTTCTAGTATTATTTTAAGACTTAAATCCTTAAGTACAACGACAACTTGTACAAGTACTACAAGAATATGCACGTCTATACAGTCCTCACTACTGTGGTGACTGCCTAGGCAGCACCATGTAGTCACACGTGCTCTTCTAATGCCTTCTTGAAAAGTTTTCGAATTAAATCCCAATGTTTTCTTTTAAAGTTTTCTAATTCAATACAATGCCATACAATTTGTGTACACTACGCAAGTGAGTATGAAAATTTTGTTAATTGATGTCTTTATTCAGAAAAATTTAATTTTTATTTTTGGAATGGGTAAAAGAAATGATGTATTTTAGTTTATTTTATGGCTTAATGCAATGAATAATTTTTTGTTAATTTCCATTACAGACACAATATTATTTTTTGTATTCTCTTGATAATGATCTAAATTGAGATCGAAACGTTGAGACAAAGTATTGTGCCTATTTTGCAAATAGTGTAACGAGTAACATTTGATCGAACCAATGCGCCGAAAACATTTTAATTTTGACTACAAGAATATGTAATAAAAAATACTTAGTGGCATATCAAAAATTAAGATATTCATATTTTTTTATTAAAAAAGAAAATTTTGTGACATTTTTTTATTGGGATTTATAGGCGACTGAGTATCAATTAACTTTTGTGGGAAATATTTTCTTGCCAGACTATTCAAAATGTTTAAAACATCGTGGTGACAATTGGGCATTTGCACCAAAAATCTTCCAAACCGACCATTTCATGAAGTGCTTATGAATCACAAACTACAAAAGATAGTAAAAGTTATATCTTATGATTACGCCCACAAATCTGTACAAAAATTTTCTTAAAAAAATAATTTTCCAAATTTTTTGAAAATTATAAATTTTCAAAATTGTTTGCATAAATTGATGGGGTCAAAAATACGATATAACTTTTACTCCAGTCATGTTTTGACATCTTTTTGTCTTTGTGGCTTACGTAGAAGTGAATCGTAGAGATGATTCGTAGTACATCGACATTGGATTACAAAAAACTATCTCAAATTAAAAGGAGCAAGTAGGAGCAAATAAAATTGATTTTTTCATACACTATAGACTTCTATAAAGAAGTTCCAACATGTTCTATCGTGAAGCTTTTTTTGCGAGACTGTCAAAGCTTAAGTGCTGTATACATTTGAAGTATATTTTCATTTTTAATCAAATAAACAATATATTTAAGTTTTATTAGAGTCTTGTACTTACGGTTCATGCTGGTATCCATCACAGAATGAAAAATTCCACAAATATTTCCACTACTAGATATTCACAACGAGATATGTTAACAAATAGTGAGGTGTCGAACGACAGTGAAGACATACGAAGTTGAAAAATGAGTTGTTCGTGTGGACATATTTTATTATGAGTTGATAAAAAGGGAAAAACAGCAGTGATTCTTCTTACCTGGTACCTTATCTATCATTTATCGACGCGGGAAATTTTCTAAGGGATTTCTATTTTTTGGATTTTGTCCAGCTAAATACCGCTGTGCGTCAAAGCCGTAAAAACCTGGACTGAATTTGAATTTTTGATTTGTTCGAATATCTGCTGGATTGATGGCGTAGCCACAAATGTGATTAGTAGACGATTCGTTATAGGTTTATGGTATTCTCGCGTTTTTAAAGTGCAAGGAAATATGTACAGCCAGGGATGGGCATTTTTGTCTCAGCCGTCACTGCCAATAAACGCCTGTCACACCACAGAAAAACAACATCCGTTCAAGGCTCGGAGCACACCTGTGATTGGCCCTCGGTGGATCAAACACACGAGCGACAACGTGTAACGAAACGGAACGCTGTTTTCACGGCGCGGTGGCCCGGTCAACTAAAACAGAGCTCGATGAACCGGACAACTGAAAAATAACACCGGGCAAATGGATGGTCGATGGGACCGCTCCTACATACGCCGGTTAATTCAATCGAAAGAAAAAAATGATGTCACCAGCCGATATACTCGAACTCCGGCATTTCCGAATCTTTGATCGTCGCCGGAACCAGGGAAATAATGTTAGCACGAGAATTAAAGGCGGAAAGGGTGAAACGAGCTGTCGCCGAAAGAAAAGAAAACCAATCCACGAAATCTTCGATTTCGATCGACTGGTAATTTTCCGCGCGCAGGCGCTCCGTAGATGATAAACATTCCCGATGAACGAAAACACGGATAGGTAGTCGGAGAAACGAAAAAATAGCTGAACCACAGGAAGAACTGTGGAGAGGGAGAAGGAGCGAAGGGGTGGAAGGTTGAGAGGGAATTAATTAAAGAAAATAGGGGCGGAGTCCTGGAAAATGGAGGAAACCGAGGAAACAAAGGTAAACAGAGCCCGGGAGACGTAAACGGGACCTGTCGCTTGTGTTATTCGATGAAACGGCGATTAACATGCAACTACCATTTGTTTCGTTGCTTACCGCCATTGTGCAGATATTTTATGAGAATACAACGCACCTGCTTTACGAACTATTCAAACAATTTAATGGAACACACTCTGACTTCTAGACCTCGTTCAGACACGACGGAAACCGCGCGTTTTCCATCACGCGGATCTTATTTATGTTATTTATTTTAACGTCTTCGTATTCGTTAATTATTTACATTAATAATTTTCTTTGCAAACACTTATTTGTATGTAAACTCATTTATATCAGTCGCATTATTGCTAATAAAACAATTGTTGAATGATCTCGGCGCTACGGTTCGATCGTTAATAACAAAACGTTGTTATTAACTTCTTATTAACTTCTTTGTATAACTAGCTGGTTATTGTTGCTCGCTCGCTTCGCGAGCTTCGCGGGTGGGGGTGTTGTAGCTCGCTTTGCGAGTTCGCGAGAGGGTTAGTAGTACGGATGTTATTTGGTGTGTGACTCTCCACGAGCCACACAAAGAACTTCCCGATTCGTTAGTTGCAGTATATTATTATCATTATTTAGTGTACGTTTTAAGAAGATTATACGTTTTCAGGGAAGTTCAATAGTTTTCTACTTATCAAAATGTTTGCTGTATGGCGTCGCATTAAACCAACATCGTATGCTCGTTGCTCGCATGCTCCATTAACCATTTTTTGATATTAACTTCCAATTTCATCTCAGTTAATAATTCGTATTGAACTGCTTGTTTTTTTAAAGATTGTAATATAAATGTTTTTGTACTTTCATCGATATTCTTTGAAAATGTATTCTCGGCAGTAGCGATGAATAACTCACTCTTGCATTGGGATAATTTTCGATTATTCTAAGCGGTAATATTAGCATTAGTTGCATAATTAAAAAAGGAAAATAAAAAAAAATTTTTTTTTAAATAAAAAAAATTTGTTTAAATTATAAAAAAATAAAAATAAAATATATGTAATTATTATGTTTGTTTCTTCGGTGGAAAATTTCCGTCCTCTCGTATAATTTGCATTGTTGAATGAACTTCTTTCGAAAAAAAAACTAAAAAAACTAAAAAACTACTTGACCAATATGGACCAAAATCTAATCAGCTCTAAGTTCCAGCGGGGCGCATCGATTGCATCATTCATTATTCTGATCGTATTGTTATTTTTTCAGAAAACGTTAACGAAAAATTTGATACCATACAAACGGACATACGCACGCACACACACACACACACACACACACACACACACACACACACAAACATTTTGATAAAAATAGTCTAAAATGACTCCAATGACCATGAAACGTGAAGATCTGCTAAAAAATCGATTTTCGATTTTCGGGGTAATTACAATAACTTCCCTATGAATCGGGAAGTTAAACAACAAAGTTATTAGGAGAAGTATAGTTAAACGAGACACTCTGTTTTGTACTACGCTTAGTCATTTGAGATTTCATCAAGTCAGAGGACAGAAATAAAAGGCCGGAAGGCAGAAATAGGATAACAGACGACCGATCAAAGGAAGAGCTACGTTTCGTATCGAACGATCGCGTGCATCGAGATAAGTGCACGTTCGTTCGACGAATACGTGGGCGTCGCGTTGAGTTAATTACCTGAAACGTTGTCGGGCGTTTCGTCGGGATTTCGCATCGGCCGCGGAACGCTTCCGAAAGACGAACGCATAAATTGCGTGGGAATAATCGAAGACGATCCATCAACATCAGGAAACGACCCGGTTTCACGGTGATGCATGAGATCCCTGTACCTACTCGGAATTACACGGGTCGCTTCGGGCTGTTTTTCTTGCATTTCGTTCCGTTCGGTGTATTATACTGCTTCATTTGAAGTCCACTTTTTATGCTGGTTAACTCTCGAGTAGCACGACAGGTCGGGGAGATTGCTCTAAATTTTTATTCACTCTTGTTTCAATTTCTACATAACTTATTCTTTCATTGAACAATTATGCAGATATTGAAAGAGGAATAAATAAACGGTTATTATATAGAAAAGGTCTGCCTACTCCGATTTTTATGAAATTTTAATATGTTATAGATTTCGACATTTTTAACAACTTTTTCCTTTTCAAGTATAGGGGGGTCGCTTTTAGTTTTCGAGATATTCGCAAAAAACTATTGCTAATACTGTATTGAATTTTAGGTATTCTTGCACGGCGCGTTGTCTGTTTACTTTTGTTTTCTAAACACGTATGGGAATGAGAGAGAAAACAGGGTCTCGCACGATTTTTCCATTACTAATTCAAATTCTAGTTAACAGCCACAATGCAAAGATTATGCGAATAGAATGAGTTGTGATAAACCGTGTAATAAGTTTCGCAGCTCCATACTTATCAGTCAGCAGCCTGAAGGAAAAACTGGAACATCTCCAACGCCATCTGGAAAACCTGAAAAGAAAAAGAAAATAGTACCACGAGTATAGACACTGGAGAAGGGCTGGAAATTTTATTGTGGTTCACGATTAACATTTCTATTGCTGTTGGAACACAGCGGAGGATAGTTATCCATATACATGGTGCTTAATATGCAATATTAATTAATACAGAATATACGTACTGTTCCGTAGAAAATGAAAATTTAACGGCAAGGGGCGAACGGCCGAGTTGAACAGCGAAAGAAGAGGAAGTTGGCAATTCAAATTGTACAAACGCGCGGGAACATTTTGGCGAGAAAATATTGCGGCGTTACCGGGCGACGAAGCCGCAAATGACTGGCGGTTATCTCATTTTTAATTTGAACGTTACAAACGATCTTCCCGCGTGGGCAGACCGCGATCCATCAATTTGACGGTGCCGCGGCAGAGGGCAGCGGGGGCTGATATTTCATCGTTACCGGCAAAAACTTCGGCCGGACTCGAAAATGAATATTTCTTTTTTCCCATACCCCGTAGCCGGCCGGGGGAAGCGGCTCATTGTCGACGTGAAAGCGAATCGGGTTCCATTTGTAAACTGAATTAGCGCGCTGGAACTATTAATTTCCTGGCGAGCAGAATTAATTGACCGCCGTTCCCGGCGATAAAGGGCCGCATTAAACGCAGCGCGATTCCCAAACTGAAATTCCCGCTTTCGAAACGCGTCCACTCGTCACTCAATTTCTTCTCCCACGTTCTCGCTTGAATTCGCGGGCACACTTGGTCGAAGCTCGTGTGTCTGTTACTTGTACAGGGTGTATAAAAAGTAATGGTCATTCGTTCCAGGAGTGAATCTACATCTCTGGATCGGTGAACGTTCGTAAGAGAAACTTGCCGAAAAATTGCTTATAACAAAAAAAAAAGTTGAATTTTTTCTTCCATCAACGCCTTCTACTCATCGGGAAGAGAAAAAGTTTGAAAATAGCCATATGTCGTAAACAAAATGATTATTTAGATACAAGCTGTTAAAGTTTTTGCAAAATTTGATTGTATGGAAGTATACGTATAGATAAAAGCTTACTACAGTAATCCCTTGATTCTCGTCCAAGGGGCTGTTCCTGGAGCGGACAAGATTCGCAATCCAGACTTGCTTTTCTGATTTACACAAAAGTGTGGACTGTGCTAGTAGAGGCTTTTGTCTATACGTATAATTCCACACAATCAAATTATGCAGAAACTTTAACAGCTTATATCTAAATAATAAATTGTTCTCTTCTCGATGAGTAGAAGGCTTGTAAGAAAAAGCTTCAAGTTTCTCTTACGAATGTCGACCGATCCAGAGGTGTTCACCTCTAGGACGGATGACCATTACTTTTCGTACACCTTATACATTATTAACACGATCATAGAGTAGTTCACGGGGATAGATCTGTTACTACCACTCGGACATGTTTATCTCCATCTTGTATTTTCAATAACGAAATCGGAGCCGAAGGGATGGCGTCGTTTGCACAGGTCAGGTAAATGCGAAGTTTCAGGTTGCACAGGAAGCTTTGGAGGGTCTTCCGAGCCCTTCTTCTACTTCCCCGGGTCTCTATCTACATTCACCTTCGTCATGGAACTCCGTGCCTCCTGCAGAGAGTTCTATGTACAAGGTGCTCTTGAGCCGACGCCTGATCCGCGTCTATGTACACGGTCACGTAGAGACCCTGTCCGGGTGTCGTGACGCCCCGAGTCCTTTTACGGGACTCGAGACGCTTCGCTAATTCCCCGACGTCACGTACGACCAAGTCTATCCCTCGATTATGTGTCAACGCCCTCCTCGCCGCGATTAATCATGAATACACCCCAGACTCTCTATGCATGGTTCAAAACATTTAAACTTTAGACTCACCTCTGAACGTTGTAGAAGTTTCAAGAACGAATCCGTGGCTATTAATTAACAAAATAAATGTTGATCCTCTGGATATGTCTAACTACTAAACAATTCCTCGAGATCCCAAGTTCGGGATAATTCGATCGCGAGAACTTCCTCGGAGAAAACAACAGACGAGCACCGTCGAAAGAGAACGGGCAGCCGGAGAAATAACTTTGAAGCTTTCAGAACAGGCTGAAATTTTTATCGAACGGTGAAGCTAACTCGCAACAAAAACGGAGTGTCCCATGCAAAATGTAGCGTGTGCTGTGCAAACGGCGCGCGCGCGACCTGGCAGCAGTCTAGAACTGTGGGCATGAATGTTTACACACGGAAGTGAGAGAGACGACTACGTACATACACGCGAGAAGCGAGGCAATTTTTCTCTGTATTGGTAACGGCGTTGCTCTATCCCCTTGAGGAGAGTGCTCTCGACGACTCCGTCGCGCAAACTTTCCGCCTGCACGAGTACAATGTCTTCCGAAATTATTACATTATCGAGCGGCGAAAGATACACAGACAGATTTCGCAGAAACGGAATTGCCACCCCCATGGTGGAAATTGTTCACATTCCATTCGGATTTTCTTCCTGCAATGAACAGTTCACCGACTGTCTAATTGGTAGACTGCGAAGGCTACAAATGTCGAGCAATTGTAAGAAACTGACCCAACACAAATTGCATTCTTTTATTTTTTAAGACAACGGTTGACTTCGTATCCACAGTTTCTTCGAGACTTTTGTTCTTCGCGATGAGGACTATGAGATGCAATAAAAATATATTTAACCTTGAAAACGGGCCAGGTTCATTTTTTAGAAATACTCTGTACATCAGTAGTAGATGTATGTTCGTTTTGACGCACAGGTTTGATCAATAAATAAAAAACCTTGTTTTATAACAATTTTGCAAATTGAAACCACGACGATTCGATCCTGACGAGGATCGCAAAAATCTCTTGAAAATGATCCTCATCAGGATCGAAACGTCGAGGTTTCGATTTGCAAAATTGTTATAAAATAAGGTTTTTTATTTTTTGATCGAACCTGTACGCCGAAATCATCATACATCTATTATCAATTCTTTTCGATCGCAAAACTATCTAAATATATGTACTCTGTGAAAGTTCGACAGAAAATCAGGATCATTTTATATCGTTTCACTGTTTGGCAACGTGATCAAAGGATCTTTTAACGGGTCGCTTGAAACTCTTCCGCATATAATTTTTTAACTAGAAAATGCGAAGAACGTACTTGCTAATTGCTTCGTTTGTATCGAATTACATTTTGCCGTTCCGAATGTTCGTTCACCGTGCGAGAAACGAGCGCGCGAATTTTCTTTGTTTTCGCGGAACAACGACAAATGAATTTCAATTATTGGAGAGGAAAATTGTACTTGAAGGGGTTGAACAGGGAATAGTTTATTCCTCGGTGAAATTCCAGCGCGGAAACACCAGCGGTGCTGCCGGTGCTACATTTTACTCGAATTTCGGAGATTCGACAGGTTAATTATCGTTTATGGAATGATCCGGTGCTCGATATAAATCCTAGCCGAATGAAACCAAGCGGCGTCGAGATTACTATAATTACCGTGCAGTTTCCCGGCGGCGGGGTGCGTTTTCATTACGCGGATAATTTGCCCGCGTCTGATTGTTCGTGTTCCCGGCATCCCTCGGATATCTTCTCTTTGTTAGCGGAGGAGACGCGAGACGACGTCGCGACGTCCTCGAGGTGATCTTCGTTGGCGGAACACTGTTCTCCGAAATCGAAAATCAGTTGTTAAACAATTCATTCTTTCATATTCGTTAAATGAATGTCAATCAAATTTGATAATTGATTAACTGCCGATATCATGCGCTTGTGGTAACAGGGAATAAATAAAATATGAAACTGTGAAAATGTTGAAAGAATTTAACCCTTAACAGCCGAGGACTGTCTCAAAGTCTCCACTAAAGTTGCTGTACTTATTCTTGTAATTATTTACAACATTGTTTACATTATTAACTATGTATGTTGGTATCTAATCGATAGACTACGGATCTTTGTGCAAAATAAAAATTGCCTGCATCGATTGCAAGAAATAGAAACTAAATTCAATGTTATTTCTTTCCTTAATGATTTTAATAAAGGAGAAATATAAATTGACATCTAAAATTTTTTAAATTTTCAGAAAGTGGCCGGAAATCGCCAAAACGTGGCCAAAATAGGAAGGAGCACTCCAATTTTAATTCAGAATTGATACTCATACTTTTTACGTACCGTTGATTATAAATCTGATGTCAAAGTTACAAAAAAATTATTAGTTCAATCATTTTGAAAATTAGTATTTGCACATTTCTCGTGCCGGCAAATATGAATCTGAAACCAATTGCAAAGTATGTATTTGGGTTCTCGACATGTGTCAGATTTTTCTCAGAATTTCTAAACGACATTAACTAGGGAAAATAGGCTAAAAACTGATTTTTCGATTTCACCCCATAACTACCCTCCCGATCTAGATACAGGGTTAAAATTTTGCACAGTATGTTTTTTCTTGGTTCCCTATCTATCTTGGTTCCCTATTCGGATTAAACAATCGCCCAATGTTAATTTGGCCAGTGATCGTGTTGTAAATATTATTAATAAATAATTCAGTGAAAGTCAACCGGAAATAATTATTTGCGACACGACATTTCAACAGAAGGAATGTTTAATTTTCAAGATAAAACAGCGTCGACTGCAAAGGGTTAAGAGTAATGGCGTCACCCAGAGGCATGCTCACATTGAATTTATTTTCTTTCGGAGCAAGAAAAATGCTTGCATTTTTCCGGGCGTGTCGCGTGGGGGTCCGTTGCAGTCGCAGTTGCAGTGAAGATTTTTTCCTTCGGGAAAGAGCACAGGGCATGGACGTAGGATTCGGTGTGTATTTGCGTGGCGGTCGGCCGTACCTCAGAGTTCGCTATCGCGAGCAGAAGTGATTGATGTTGAAGGCGTTTCGCAGCACGAGTCGGAGTACCAGGTATTGCGGGTAATTACCCTGGCCGGTAAACGTTGTGTAAACACCACCCACGGCACTGTTCTCCGGCACTTTCCTCTCTCCGTTCCTCGCCGTTCCTCTCCGTTCCTCGCCGTTCCTCTCCGTTCCTCTCGGTTTCTCTCGGTTCCGCTCGAGTAGGTTTTCGTTCGGACGGTTTGTTGTTCGCGGCCACCTCGACGTTCTGGAATCTGCATTTCGTTCACCTTATCCGCCCTCCGCTGTTGTTATGAGCAAGGCTGATATATACGCGACCCTGGATACCTTGCGGGCCGGCGCACACCGTAGAGGAATGCATTTTTCTTGTGACGACGTGTGGTTGTGCGTGCAAATCTCAGTTGTCTATCACTCGATCTTGGTCCTTCGGTTCTTTGTAGCTAAAGCTGAAGGTGTTCTTAATATTTTTCAAATGTTATGAGTACTCAGCGGATCTTTATGCAAAAGAACAATGATCTACCTGATTTTCAACCAACTAAAGTGAAATAAATTTTGTTTTAATATTTTTTCAATTGTTATGCGTACACAGCGAATCTTTATGCAATAGAACAATGATCTACCTGATTTTCAACCAACTAAAGTGAAATAAATTTTGTTTTAATATTTTTTCAATTGTTATGCGTACACAGCGAATCTTTATGCAATAGAACAATGATCTACCTGATTTTCAACCAACTAAAGTGAAATAAATTTTGTTTTAATATTTTTTCAATTGTTATGCGTACACAGCGAATGTTTATGCAATAGAACAATGATCTACCTGATTTTCAACCAACTAAAGTGAAAAAAATTTTGTTTTCATATATTTTTCAAATGTTATGAGTACACAGCAGATCTTTACACAAAAGTACAATGATCTACCTGATTTTCAACCAACTAAAGTGAAAAAAAATTTTGTTCTAATATTTTTTCAATTGTTATGAGTACACAGCAGATCTTTACACAAAAGAACAATGATCTACCTGATTTTCAACCAACTAAAGTGAAAAAAATTTTGTTTTAATATATTTTTCTAATGTTATAAGTAGACTGCGGATTTTATGCATTTATGACAAAAACGATTACGTGCAACTTGACACAGTTGACAAATTAAAAGAATTTGAGAACATTAATTTCTTAGACTCAGCTCATTCAAATTATAGAATAAAGAATATCGCTTCTATTTGGCTCCTGTTCTTTGTAATGGAAGTAAACAATTTTTATTTTGCATAAAGATCCACAGTCTAGTTATAAGTAAACAACAGATCTTTATGCAAACTAAAAATGTCCTAGTTTTTGAACTAACTAGAGTGAAATAAAATTTTTTGTTAAATATGTTTTTGAAATGTTATGAGAAGCTTATGACATGTTATGATTTTTATGCAAAAGAACAATGATCTACCTGATTTTCAGCCAACTAGAGACAAATAAAAAACTTTTTGGTACGTTTGATATGTCGAAAATAATATAATAGTATTTTTAAATTCTCATAATGGTTTTGTTGTTGCGAATTACACAAATCCGCTGTCCAGTTGTAAGCCTAGTTCTAAACCGGTGCCACCAGATTAAGACTTGTCTCCCACTCTCTTGAAATAAGAAAGCGCGTAAATTAACGAGAAGTGGTGTGGTTCTAGCGTCGTTTCTCAAGTGAAATAAATAAATCATGGTCTTACACGGCCGACACACAGACCCGACGTATCTCGTGTTCAGTTCGCAACGAAGGCCGCAAATTAAATCGGATCAGGCGTCGTCGGCTTCTCGTATTTACGCAGGCAGGTGTGAAATGCACTGTTGCACGCATCCTTGCGTGTCTCGGGCCTCTCCCGGCAAAGCCCGAGCAGAGTTCGTTCTTAAATCTCGAGCGTTCTCGTCGAGAAAGCTTTCCAGAATGGGGCGAGAACGGAGCCAGATAATCGAACAAGGGCTTCGGTCGATGTTCGCGATTCCGCGGCTTTCAACGGTTGTTCTCGCGTGCGAAACATAACTGTGGTAACACGACCGCTCTACAGGACTCGCGTTTAACGTGATTTTTATTGGGCCAAGGGTTTAACCCGAGCGCAATAAAATCTCTCGATGTAGACCGGCCTGATTTATCAGTCGTTCTAGATAGCTCGGTTTCGAACTGTGTACTCTTGCTTCTGGACGAGATCCACAGTTTAGATTGCTAAACTAAGCTTCTATTTTTCTCGGAAATTATACTCCATGTTCTACGAAGTCCAACTTTTCCGAAAGATCGAGCGTCCACTTCCGGAATGCTTTTACAGCACACGTTAAGATTTCCAATTTGTTTCCACAGTACAGTTGACATTTATTCTGTTTGAACATTAAAGTCGACATAATTTTCGTTATAATAATTCATATTATAATATTCACGCTATTATATATAAATCACGCCGTTCGAAACACAATTGGGCAAACAGTGGTGACACGACGACAGAAAAATTAAATCTGAACTGAATTAACGATCGAATTTCAATTTGAAATAAATAAATTGCTTCTCCCACGTGCAACGCTCCTTAGCCTAAATACAATATTAATCCCAGATCCTAGCGATTCTCGAGATTTCCCAGGATCCTCAGCACCGGTGCATTAGATCGCGGTGTTCACGGACGATTTCTCCAATGCATCGGCCCGGATCGGCAGGTTCCATCTAAAATGCAACTAACGGTATGTTTGCCAAAATTACCATCAATCTACATAGCGCTGGTTGTTCGAACGAGCTAAGCAAGAGGCAATCGCAGACGAATACCCCGTGTGTCTCGGTCCCGTTTCGTCGGCCCGTACTCGCCCGCTCGATCCGAGTATACAAGTTCGGCAGCTCGAATTTCGCGTTGTAGGTTCTTGCAAATACATAGCATCGAGCCACGACGCGTTGGTCTCTCTATACATATAGTTCTATGGTCTATCGGAGGACCGAAGCCCGGAGGATTTAGACCCGCCTTTGTATATCGACCGGGAATACATCGTTATGTCGGACGGAGTTTACAGTAGAGCTGGGGATACGTGAGCTGGATGAAATCAGCTGGCTGGTTGATGTCGCCGGAATTTCAGATTCGGCGATGGATGTCTTCGGGCCCAGTCGAATCCTGTTTGCTACCGTGGACCTTCCTCAACCTGCCGGAAAAGATACTCTCTAAACACAACAGTGGGGTAACATTTTACTATGACTCTTCAACCATAAGAGATATCGGGATGAAAAATCCACTAAAATTCGTTGAAAAATTATTCCTATCCAATTTATTAGCATAAGATGAGTTTTTGAAGCGAAACTTCTTTGCCGAGGGTGACAATTTTCTGATGTAACGGAAGTCGATGTGACGGAAGTCGAAAGTCGAGCGCGAAAATTTAAACTGAGCATGAACGTAGAAAAATAATTCCTTACCCCGACGGGATCCGAACACCGGTCTACCGATTGGTAGTCCAACTTCTTAACCACTTGGACAACCGACGATCTCAAAATGATAGCGAATCGGTTAGAACAGCACGTGCAACCACGTTTTTTATTTTCATTTACATGAATTACAGTAATATATTTAAATATATTATAGACATATTAGAGATATATTTTTTAAACTACCGTGTGTGGAACAGAGAAAAAATCGTGTGCGTGGAAATCACGCGCGATAGAAGTGAAACTTATTGCTTATTAGGTATAATAATTTATCTGTATCTATACCTAATAAGCATTAAGTTTCATTTATTAACACATTTTCATTGTTTGTCTGTCAACTTTAGACGAGAACAACACTAGAAATGTCCTCCTCTTTTTGAAATCTATTGATATATTTAAACTATTATAAATTTGTTTTTTGCTTAGATTATTATATCATATTATATTAGAATGTAAAACATGTGGTCGCTAATGACCTAGCTGTTAATGCGACCACATTAAAATAAACCCAAAATAAATAAATAATAATTGTTTGTCTGTTTCTAACATTTCACAGACGCAATTATTAATTTTCTTGAAAAAGGTTTTAGCATAGACCGAAACGTCGAAATTAAAAATTTTATAAATTGCAAAATCGCTTTTGAGTAAAAATTTGATCGAACATTGCGCCGATAACATCATCGTTCTTTGTTAAACCAAGTTACGATCGATAGAAAAGAAAATTTACCATACTGATATGTCCCAAATAAGCAAAACATCACTGCAGCCAGTTACCAACAAAGAGGTTAAAGACTCCACGGACAACAGGGGGCTGTTGGGATAGCGGCGTCGATTGAATCACGGTTCATATGGGAAGGTTGACAATAGTTGGAACGTGACACGAATCGATCGGGACAAATAAACAAAACGACGTAATAGGGAGACGAACGAACCAAAGCGAAGCAGAGCGGAGCAGAGCAGAATGGAGCAGTACGAAGCAGAGTGAAACAGAGCAGAGCAGAGTGAAACAGTGTAGGTTCGTAGGTAGCATCCTGGCTCCCCTTTTCCAGATGCGATCGCTTATAAACACATTCCCAGCCTATTAATCATGTATTTCAACGGTCGGTCAACCGCGTTAATCGAATAAATCGATTTGTCCATTTGCACGGATTAATCCGGCCGATACTCCGCTAATATGGAGTAACGAAAAGCTGGCTGGAAAATAGAAGAGGACTCGAATAAGGGGATGAGTCGCCATGCCATCGAGTCGATGCTTTTTTACGCGATCTTCGGAGCCCGTACGTCCGATAAATTGACTAATTGACCCGGCAAATAATTGGTCACGTTCTCGTCGCGTTGGCTCTCGGCGCTACGGGCTCTGCCCATCAAACTGAGCCCGGTTTCGGGACCTGTGTGTCCTGTTCTCGGCAAAAATCGACGACGTTACTGATCTGCCTCGCTAAATGATAGAACCTTTGTGCTTCCGATACGACTGCAGTACACTCGCGTGGAAAATGAAAGCATCGGTAAATTTTCATTGAAAAATTACACGTGTTGAATGTGTCGAAACTTCGCGAGACAACGTCGTAGAATATTCGTTCTGGTCACGTTTTAAGGGTGTAGATACGAATTTTACCTTGACCAGAAACTCTCGAGTATGAGAGACACATACCGCTAGACCCGTATACGTACACGAGGATTGTAACGGTTCCGTATTTTTCAATTCCTGACTCCATAATGCACATTTCAGTGTTCTAGGTAGTCGCAATCGCTAGATAAAAGATTAATCTATGAGGGAATCTATTCGAAACGCAATTTACATTATTCGACAACGAGTAGCGGAGCCGTGAGAAGCAACGGGACAAGCGACAGTGCTGCCGCCTATCGTGGCTGCCGAGAGACATTTTCATAAACCTATGACCGTCGAATAATGGAAATTGCGCCTCGATAACGTAAAATGAAGCCATTCTTAGGACACGTCCCCCATAGATTAATCTTTTATCTAGCGATTGTGACTACCTAGAACACGGAAATGTGCATTATAGAGGCAGGAATCGAAAACTACGGAACCCTCACAACCCTCGTGTACGGTTATGTGCGTAGCACTGTGTGCGTCACGCACACTGGAGAGCGGATCCACACCCTTAAAGCTTGAACTTTCCACTTTCGAAGTTTATTGTTCGATTTTCGTAACAAGGTTTATTTACATTTTTTTTTATAGTTACATAATAGGTAACTTTTCCGAAGCTTCGAAGTTTCGAAGTCTTCGTAGTCTTCGAAGTCTTCAAAGTCTTCGAAGTTTCGAAATTTCGAAGTTTTGAAGCTTCGAAATTTCGCAATCTTATACCGTGTCACGATTTTTGATAAATCAAAATATTAACTGTCAGTCACCGGTGACTGACATTGAACTTTCCGTTTGAACTTTTCGCAATTTTTTTGTTTTTTTATTTGTGCAATAGAAACCTCAAATAAGAGATTATTCTGCAATCAGTATTACATAGATAATATTACAATAGAAATCTTATTTGCTAATGTGTGGTAACTTTTCGTAATTAAATTATATTTAAAAATTGCATTCTATTAATTTTCGGGATCATATCACGAATGTACTCAAAAAATAATTGATGACGTATCTACCGTGGCCGTCATAATAATTTACTACGGAGAGAAGTTCGAAATTAGAAACTTTGATTCTCCATCGCCTTCGAATTTCTAGAAAGCGAACCTTTGAAATTTCGAAGGTTCTGAAATCGAAGCTTCGAAGCTTCGAAATCTTCGACCTTCGAAGGTTCTGCAATCGAAGCTTCGAAGCTTCGAAATCTTCGACCTTCGAAGATTCTGAAATCGGAGCTTCGACATTCGAAGCTTCGAAGCTTCGAAATCTTCGACCTTCGAAGGAAAGTTACAGCTCTATTACATAAGTATGAGCAACTGAAACCGGAAGAACGATTAACATTATTTTCAACTCCTTAGAATGATTAGAAAATGTTTGTTTCCCAAAAGGATCCAGAGTCTAACGATGGCCTTCGCGAGTGAGCTTTGAACGACTTTCGAAGGCCTACTTCTTAAAGAAGAACAAAGTACTCGATCTCACCATGCGATGCTTTCTCAGATACAATTATTCGGTACACTGGCTAATAGAAAGGAAGCATTTCGTCCTTTATTATGATCCTGGTGAACGTTCCACGGGCAGTATGGTCGTTCGAGGCCGTTATTACCATAACATGGCGAATGTGCTCGACGAATGTTAGCAATTAAGGATTAGAGAATCCATTGAAACGGTTTATGTGCGCGATGCAACGCGCAAACTTTCTCGCGGTCGTTCTTTATTCCCGTTCTCGCGGCCGTTCGAAACAAAGCTGCGGTAAATGGCGGAATTAAGAGTGGCTTACACCGAACCCTGCGCAGAGGGACTGTAAGGCTTGTAATCTTTTTCCCGAGCGTTTTCTGCGCCTGGTAAACTATCCGGCAACGATGTTGATAAGTCCTGCAAGGATGCCGCGAAAATGTTCGTTTAATCGACGACCGAGCTTCCTCATTCCGCTGCTCCTCCAGACTCTTTTGCTCCGCCATTTCAACTCCGTGGGAGTCCATCTTTCTCTCGTGTGAATCCACTTCGCACGGATTCTTGGCTCCTTTTCTCGATCAATTCGAAGATGCTCGCCTGATGGCATCTGCTACCCGCTCGTTTATCACGATCAAGGGGATCGTTTCTTGGTCGGTTGGTTCATTTAAGGACCACAGTTCGGGAAGAAATTATGCCTGATAACGTTCGCTATCGGCGTCTGTTTCATTATTAAAATGTTTTACCAAGTGCCTTCTACCTCGGGTATTGGAACAATTAGTCCAGTCAACGAAATGTTGTAGAGGGAAATGGAAGGAACACTTATTTTTTTGTACACTTTACTTTGCAACTTTATTCGGACTAAAAAACGGTAAATTCTTCTCGATCGAAATTTAGTAATATTGTACACTCGGCCGCAGTGTTTGTCGGTAGTGTAATCAAGTATTCAGGCCACAAAAGAGGTCGCCGAATCCCATCACGACCGCTTTGAGTTAATAAGAAACTCCTCGAAAGCCTGATGCATTTAAATCGCGTCAACTCCCGATGCATCTTGATTTAATTACGCGTGTTTCACGCGTCGAGAATGGTTCATAAAGAACCACTGCAAATCGTGGCAGAGACTTCTCGACGTGGTCGGGTTGGGAATCGATCGATCATTTGATAGTCTATTTATTTCGTTGATCTGTTGCGGCACCATGTAAAATTGATTTTACGATTGTTAAAGTTTGCTTGCGATAAAAATAGTCCGAATTTTTGTCTTATCATTTTCCGAGGGTTGATTGTTTGACGAAGGCATAGCCGAGAGAAACAGAAGTAGTCTTGGGTCTCTCGGGGTTCATAAATCGCGAGAAAATCGAAAGGCGAAGAGAAAGAGAGAGACAGAGATATCTTTGTCCGATTCGGTGGAGGGACCGCGTTCTAAATCTTGGAGAATACAGCAGAGCCGGATTCGTAAGAGCAAAAGCCGTTTCGCATATCAGGCTGAGTCGAAGGTCTGTTATCTCGGCAGTCTGGTGTATACGGCCGCCTAAGTAGATAAGGGCCGCTCTGTTTCGAAACCCATTACACACGCAGCCACACGAACCTCTGCCTAGCCCTGGCCAAATGTTGGCAACCCCTATTTCAATTTTACGCCGAGTTCCCCGGGACCCTATCAGATACGAGAGGCTGCTGGAACATAATTGTAGCTCGGATTTATTCGGCCGTCTCGCCTTCTGTCTCACTCTATCTTCACAGTTCCCCATTATTAGACCTGTTCCAAATTAATATTAATCTGAATCGATTGTTGGATAAATTCCTTTTTGGTCCAATATTTTATTCGGAGAATAATTACTTGTATAATACATTGTTCTCTTCGTTATTTATCTCCTCGATTTTTCAGTGTAACCGTGTTTATTTAATTCGAAATAAGTTTTCAAATAAATATCCTGGTAAGTGTATCAATAAATCTCCAAATAAGTGTCCAACTATACATCCATACTGAGTAAATGTGTCCACATAAGTTTGTAAATAAATAACGAAATAAATGTGTGCATATAAGTATCTCAATAAATGTTCAAATAAGTGTTCAAATAAATATCCTGGTAAGTGTATCAAGAAATCTCCAAATAAGTATCCAACTAAACATCCATACTGAGTAAATGTGTCCACATAAGTTTATAAATAAATAACGAAATAAATGTGTGCATATAAGTGTCCCAATAAATGTTCAAATAAATATCCTGGTAAGTGTCTCAATATACATCCAAATAAGTATCCAACTAAACATCTATACTGAGTAAATGTGTCCACATAAGTTTGTAAATAAATAACGAAATAAATGTGTGCATATAAGTATCCCAATAAATGTCCAAATAAGTGTTCAAATAAATATCCTGGTAAGTGTATCAATAAATCTCCAAATAAGTATGCAACTAAACATCCATACTGAGTAAATGTGTCCACATAAGTTTGTAAATAAATAACGAAATAAATGTGTGCATGTAAGTGTCCCAATAAATGTTCAAATAAATATCCTGGTAAGTGTATCAATAAATCTCCAAATAAGTATGCAACTAAACATCCGTACTGAGTAAATGTGTCCACATAAGTTTGTAAATAAATAACGAAATAAATGTGCGCATATAAGTGTCCCAATAAATGTCCAAATAAATATCTAAACAAATCAAATAAATATGTATACAAGTGTTTAAACATCCAAATCCGTGTCCAAGTAAAGATCCAAATAAGTGTGCAGATAAGTGTATAAATAAGAACGGAACTCTTGCGTAGTTAATGAATTCGACAGACTCAATAATTCGAGGATCACCTCCTAATCGCAATGGAATACCTTGGCTCCAGCTGGTAAGCTGTCCGAGTTTATAATTCCGGCGCGCTATCCTGACAGAGTAGCTATTTCATTCAAAGGGGAGAGAGTCCCGTTTGCCTTTTGCACCGGGCTTTCTCTCTCTCTTTCTCTCTTACTCTCGCGGCACTTTGCCTGTAAAAGAAACGGAGACTCTCGGTAATAAACGATCGTCGAAATGAAACGTCGGAGCTCGATAGTAATCACAGAGCTCTCTCCGCGGCCCTCTGTATCGCTCGGGCAATCATTTATGGATTAAAGACGGCTCTTTCTTTCCTGTCTTTCCTGAATCTTCATCAGCCGGCCTTTGAAAACGGTCAAAGAACGAAAAACGTGTTTACGTTACATCTTTTCACATTTTCATGTTTCTGACGTAATCCTTTATTTGTGTGCCGATGACTTCAAAGAAGAATCCACAGAAGGATACAGTGGATGTTAAAAACACCTTTCGTGCTTAGAATACATCCTTGAGTTATGCTTCTGGAAGAGTAATTCCCCCGAAGCTCGTTCGAAACAAAACATAATATACATCGTCGCGTTTGTTTCTGTTTCGTTGTTACCGCGACTTCCTGCGGTGTTGAGTGTCAGAAATAAACGGAAATGGGTGAACAGACGAGTCTTTCGTGTGAATATGTTTGAAGATCGTAAGAGGGTTAATAGAATTGAATTCGGGCAGACATTTTCAAAATGACTGGCGTTCGAGTTGTTGGACTTGACTCGAAGTTGGAATTCTGCGGTGGAGGGGGTGGAGGATTTTTCGGACATGCGCGAAAAAAAATCACGGAATTACGACCGGAGGATCTTGCGAGTCGGCCGAGGAAGTTTAATGGGGGTACAAATCTCGGTGAAATGGAGCTATTTGCCACGGATCGTGATGTCTCTTGGCTTCCTCGGTCGTTCGACTGCGTCCGTGTTCCGTTGGACCTCGCATCGCCGCTATTCTCGCGGTGCTTCGTGACCCACATACAATCACAGATCGAGCCGTAGAAGAAAGGAAGAACGAAAAAAAAATGTAAAGAAAGAAGATACAACGTAAATCAAGGCCCGTCCGTTTAACGAACGATGCCGGCCGTTAAAAGTAGACGCTTTAATTTAGACCCCGTTCGTGGTCCGCCTCCAATAAACCAGAATTAACAGTTTTCTCGTACGTCCAACCGATTTGTTGCTATCCGTCCGGCTGGAGCGTGACCGGAATCGGTTTCAAAATAATGTAAGCGAAAAGATATTAAATAACTGTATAACTGTTTTTAATTCGAAAAGAAAATACACAACCGATATATGAAATTAACGTAAACGTATCGTATTTAAATCAAACGTGATGACGTGTTTCGTATCTCGAGAAAAAGTCGAATCGCTACGTGAACACGTCCTTTTATATCCTACTTTTTCTAATGTTTATAAATTTTCTAGAACAAATATTGATTTAACAAGATGTGTCGCAATCGCAATATCACGGCACTCACGCATACATACACGATTCTCGATTCTCACATTCAAACAACAAGTAACATCATACAAATCATTCATTTCCTACAATAATCGTAATACAAGTTACGAATTATGCACATTTGACAGCTAGCTTTTAAATGTACAACTTATAACTTGATAGTATAATGTTGTTAAATTAATCAATTTAATCAATTTGTCGTTCGCCAGACACCTACTTGGAATTGTACTGTTGAGCAGTATTTGCACAATACAGTATAAATAATATTAAAAACGTATTATAAAAATATTTATGCAAATCACGTTATATTGAATGTACTAAAGTGAGACGATGCGGAATGCAGACGGATTAAATTGAATTAGCAGCAGGTACAGTGAACCTGAACAATATGACTGCAAGAAAATTAAAATTAATTGCAGTTACAAGAAGTGGCAGGAAATTTCAATTAAAAGCGAAAAAAAGGAAAAATAAATTCATGTGACAAACAGCATAAAAGTAAATTAAATTGCTTTATATTAAAACTGGCAACAATTAAAATTTCGTCCAATTGTAACAAGCTGCAACAGTTTTATAATAAAAATGAAACGAAATTAATAATTAATGTCAGTGCTGAATCGAAGTTAATCGAAATCGATCCACGAGCACGTGCACTAAATTCAAATCAACTCCAGCGACGGAGCCCAACAAATACCAACATGAATCCCAATTTAAAACAAAACTGGGTCACGCTAATAAACCTTAAGGTCTTCCACACAATAATTCCTGAGAATCCCGCGATGGATAATTGAAATGAATACGTACGCTCGCCGGGCAACAGCGGTTCGATAGTTTCCAGGCCAAATATCGTTTCCGCTCTTAAACCACAGAGTAGTGGGAGTCGGTTAATCAAGCAATTTGCCGTTCAATTAATGCGTTCCGCGTGGCAACCGGCTAAATTAACCGGTATAGTTTCCCGGAGCGACGCTTTGATTGAACCCTGCCCTTTTTTCCCTCGCAAAAAACACATTATAGGACGAATCTAAATTCGGCGCAAGCTCCTGCAAAAGGTCGCGAGAACGTAATCCAAACGGGTCGATAAAATTTCGGCGATATCGGCGACGCGACGCAGGAAACAGCTCCCGTCTTTCCCGAGATTGAAACAACGATATACTGCGATTGTCTCGGCTGCGATAATCACCAGATCAAATCAAGTCGTATAATGTGCTTGCTTTGAGCAGGGAAAACTCAGAAAACTCCAGGCGTTCTATTAAATACTTTCAGGAATGTCGACAACGTGGATTACCGAGGGATGGACGGGGGAAGGATGTTTCGTCGAATCCAGTTAACGGGCTCCATTATCGGCGGCATGCAGCTACGAAAAATAGGTCCTCTCGATCGCGGCGAATCGAATTTACCAAAACATATTGAAAATTGATATCGGCCAAGCTAATTTCCGGGAATAGGCGAGGGCGAAGAAGCGCGCAGGGGTGGAGTCGAGAACGAAGAAACGGGGGAACAGATATTAATAAATTGGAAAGGATAGCCCAATAACGGCGAAGATGAAAGGATAAGGAGCCCCCGAAGAGTAGATTAAAACGCGAGAGAAGAATGTGTTGGTGCAATTACTAATATTGCGACTCCGTATCCTCCGAAAGCTTTCAGTTTGCTATTTCGACGGTGCGCAATGGGCGTCCTATGAGCTGTCTTTGATTTTCTTTCTGGATGCACTCAAGATGGCGCTGGATCTCTCAGAAATTTTGTGGACGGTAAATACGTGTTTGTGACACTGATGGATAGAAAAATAAGAAAACGTACGAAATTGTAAATATTTATAAAGTAGACATCCATTTTTATGAACTAATAGGATGGGGAAGAATTTGTTAATAAGATAGTTTTTTAATGCAGACATTCACTAAAGATATAATTTTGCTACACCAAATAAAGGGATCTCTTTTGTATAAAATTTACATCGATCCATCTTTGAGCTATGGCAGACATGAAAAGTGGTATGCTATTGAAATCATACAATAATTTAAACAACAATAAAGATCATTGCTTAAAAAAGAGGATACTTAAGATTTCGTGGACTTTTCGTAGCATAGTTGTTCCCCTAGGTTTATTCGTTCTTCATAAAAGAAAGACAAGTCACTCACTCATTCAACTCACTCATTCTCCCGAGGAAGTCGAATTCAAGCGACATACTTATGTATATCTGAGCCGATCTTGATTCTCGTTTCGTCTTTTGGAAAGCACGTTAACGACGACTGCTAGCAAAATTTCAGCCGCATTGATTTACATCGCTACAAACTCTAATGCACGGGAACGGCCGCATAATGTTTTCCCTCGTGAGTCCCTTCGCAAAGGGCTGACGTCGTAAAAACGAAATCATGGCGGACATAAAGCGACGGGCATAAAACACCGAATCGATCCTGATCGAAGG
Source organism: Lasioglossum villosulum (assembly GCA_963971365.1). Lineage (NCBI taxonomy): Eukaryota > Metazoa > Arthropoda > Insecta > Hymenoptera > Halictidae > Lasioglossum > Lasioglossum villosulum. The sequence continues at coordinate 8,235,153 of OZ020497.1, forward strand.
TACTTCGAAACAGAATTATTGCGGCCGAAACCAAGCGGTGAAACCTTGAGTGCAAGCCCTGAAGCACGTGAGCATAGAACCCTCCTTTTAGCTTTATACTTAACGTACACGAAACTTTAACAAATAGTACTGTAATCGAAGATAGCACAGTGAACTTTGTATGCAATATCTCTATTATTGTGGGCAACCTGGGTTGTTTATTTTCACCGCTAATTTTTGAAGTGAAAACTTCGTTAGGCACACCGCGTACACAATTGCTAGGCAGTGAATGAGTCTGATTCGTCACGCTCCGAGGTGAAACGCTAGAGACAGCGTGAAACCGACAGGTGTACGATCGCCATAGAAGTTTTCATGTTTTCATGCGCGGTCTCATGCGCACAGTATTCTTACTGTTCCAGGATTTCAAGAATTCTGAATGAATTTTGAAATACGTAGAGCCAAGTATAGTAAATAATGATCGTATCAAGGCGCCGCGAAAAATTAATTCTTATATATCAAAAATTGCGATCGATAAAATATCCACTATTTTTAAATAATGGAGTTAAAAGACCTCTATTCTACCTTTAATAATTGCATTGGCAAGTTGCATTATTCAAACATCAACGAAACCCAGATAATTCGCGCATTTCTCTCCGGAAAATCGCGTTCGTTCCTTTTTGCGTGGTTCGCGTGTCCGCAGGTAAAAATATCGGACCAGTTTGGGAATATTTCTGTGTAGCCGTGGGCGGTCATTAATAAACGCGATAGGGATAATAAAAATTCGTCACAGGCGACAGAATCCTTGTAGCTCGTAGGCGAGAATCGACCGGAACGCGTCTCCCAGTCCATCGAATCCTCGAAAGTTTATTTAGCCAGGACGGAGGATACAAATGTCAGGAGCGTCCGGTTTTTTCCGGTCCGAAACCGCAAACTGTGGTCTCGCGGAACCGACGGTGGCAGCCACCGCTAGATAACAAGCGGAAAATTTTTAATGACCCCCTCCCTCTCTGTCTTCGTTGATTGCTGTTGTTTCCCTCTCGACGCGCTTTCGACGCGCCCGTTCGCGGCCTCGTCGTCAAAAGCCGCGCTGGATTCAAATGAAATACCGCATCTGCCCGTGTAACACCGTTAAAAACCTGTTTAAAAAGATGAAACACGCTGTCGCATTTATGCATATTCAAAAATTCCAGCTGGTGCAATTGCAGCTGGTGTACAAGTATACTTACAATTGTTTGTTACGGAGCGTTTGTCGAATTTATTTTTCCTGGACAAGTTAATACCACTATATTCGTGGTTCTCAAACGATATCGATTCGCTTGGTCAAATATCGACAAATTATTCCAACATAAAATTAAAAAATTTTTGTATGTCTAATGAATTAATTTTTCTAACAACTTTTCAAAAAATTTAAAGTCTTCGAGTTTAAAAAAGAATTGTTCCGACCTAAAGAGTCTTTAATCAGCTGTGAGAATCATTGTATATTCCATTTTAATTAATTATGGTAATAAATGACCTCAATTGAAAATGGAAAAATTCCGAAGCATTCTGGCAGTGGCACGCGAATTATTTTTCTATGAGATCGGCCATCGAGGGCTCGGACGTCTCGGATGTCGGAGACGTCCGATTCACTTTGTCACGGTGACAGACGAACGCTGCCTGACCCTTCCTATTCTCCGTTTGGATGTTCGCTGCTGGATCCGTGAAAAATTGCGTCCTTCCAGATCGATTTGCAGCTAGAACACAAACGACGACTGACGTCGGATCACGAGTTGGCCATCGGAAGAGGATGATACCTTTCGCGTTTAGGTCCGCGATAGCGCACGCTTTATCCCTGTGAAAGTCTGCACGGTTGCGGCTCTTAAGGGGATAAGGATCATCGGCTGCAGCAGAAATTATCTACGTCTGCCTAGATCGTGAAAAAAGATCTCCAAATCGAGAAAAGAAAGTAAACCTTACTTTGCATGAATCTTGATTTGTAAAATTATGTCTCATACAATTGACAATTTATTTATTAGAGACAATACATCTACGTTCTACTGACTGGAATAGATTCCAGCAGAATCGAGAGAAGAATTCTCGAATTTTGGTAGAATTTATTCAATCTTACTTAAATATTCATAGAAAAGAAACGGAATGAAATGCATTGTATTCTTAATGCAAACACGAAGCTAACAATGTCACATCGATTAATTACTGCAATTTGATATTCAACTTAAAATGAATATTTTATTGTACATTCCAAACAATTATAGTTTGAAGCATTTGTCTGTAGAGCAAATATTATTTTCAAGAAAATCTAGGTGGTGCGATTAAGCGATTCGCCCTCTGTGCACGTAAAGGTGTTTGAATATTATGGGTCAAAACGGGCCCTGTCAGTTAGGTGCGACCTTAAAAAAATGTGGCGAAGATCAATATTTTGGGACTGGTCGAGATAGAAGAGCAACGAGTATTTTCGCGAGTGAAAAAACAAGACTCGCTGTGTTATTTAACGGAATACGTGAACGTCATTCCTGAGATATTGCAGCGGAGGCTCCAGGGCCTGTGTCTATCATACACGTTCGGATACGTGGATAGATATCCGGTGGATTCGTTGCGGTTTAAGAGTCTTGACACTTCGGGGACTTCCTGTCCTGAAATTTACGAAGTGAAGCCTGCGACCGACGTGTTCCCGCAGATGGTAAGATATCGTGACTGGAAATCGATAGCCACGTATCGGCGGAACCGTCAGCTCGCGTAACGCAACGTTAAACGCCGATAGCCTATCTGTTCGTTTTCGACAAAAATTGCAAATTCACCGAAGAAACCATACTCGACCGGCTGTTGCGCGATGTTTCGTACGTTGATGTTGCATCGACTGCTTTTTGGACGGATCGTTAACATAATGAGCGATCGTTGTCCTCTTCCGTGAGCCCAGTTTTAAGAAGTTATACAAAATAAGACGATTTTTGTTCACTGTACAAAATTGTTAAACAAATAATGATACCTGAGCTGAGATGGAGCAGCTGTTTCCTTCGCGAAAATGTTCTACGTGGCCTTGTTACGGAGTTATTAACGAAACACACGGGTCAATCAAAGCGCGACGTTGGTATTGGTCAAGCCGGATTTCCTCCACACTAACCGCGCTCTGATTGGTTCGTGTTTTTCGTTAACAACTCCTTAACAAAGCTACGCTGAACATTTTCGCAAAGGAAAAAGTTACTTCAAACGACCCGAGGAATTTCCTCACGTATGGGAATACGTTTTTGGAACACCGTGTATAATTTATAAACGAACAAATGCGATACGTGGGAACGCACCCAGAATTCGTTCGGGGGTTAATTAATTGATACACGTCGATCGCTGGTCGACGAATCGCAACGCGCGAACATCGACGGCCCGTGCAAAAGTTTTTCGCAGATTAATGGATCGTTGATTCTCTTAAATACGTATTTACCGTCGGTAGGATCGGCGGGGGTCATTAATCTTCGGTGACGATCACGGCCGCGGCTCCGCGATCAATCCTCTTTCTCCGGGAGAGGATGCAAATTAATTTTCCAGAATGGACGCGGACAACGACGCGGCCGGAAAATTCGAGTCGTTGTCCGATTCGATCCGATCTCTCTCCTCCACTTCCCTCACCATCTCCCCGTAATATCCTCGATATTAAATGTTATCGTTTGACAAACTCTGCTACGATTACGACGCACGATCGACAATGCAGCTGCTGCTGGAATTTACATTCGTCGACTGTACCGAATGTTTCAGCGGACGATCAATTTTTATGCGTGCCCCTGCGAGCACAGTTCGACATTATTCCAATAGTTTCAGTTAAAATCGTAGAACGTAGGATTTTCAATCATTTAATTTTTTTCATTTATATAATGTTGACTATCGAAAATGTTTCATTCTTTCTCCTGTCGAATAAATACCGTCGATTTCAGTTAAATTATTGTTCATTTTAATTTATCTGTTTTTATTTCTGATTTTCGAAACTAACATTTTTAATATTTTTACATTTTTGTAACACTCGTATACCTCCCTCGTACTCTTACAATATTAAATTAAATGTCATGCTATGCAGCAGAATTATAAATAGTAACGTGCCCAAAATTAATTTAATTTCCTTTTGAATTAATTAATTTAATTGCCATTGCCCTTATGCAAAAAATTGTATTTATTATAAAAAGAATATCTATTGTTAATGTAAATTGCGTTTTCAATTTTTCCTCCCTAGGTTTCGATTATCCATGATGTCCTACTGTATTTTAATAAATCCTGCGCGTAAGATTTTATTCGAATTAGAATTAATTCAAACTTTCATTAGAATAAATGTTGACTCTAATAAATACAGGTTCGATCAAATTCGTATTGCTCGTTGTTCGAATAAAATTTTCTCCATGCTCGATTCGGAATCTATACTGTTTTTCGAATATCTCGAACGCCTCGTCTCGATTTTAGGTGACCGAGGCACGGTGGCGGCTGCGCCTGCAATTAAATGCAATTTTCTGTGCACCGCGGTGGACACCGTTTGCATTCATGGAGGCATCCGTATTCAAGTTTTTACTGTTCGATCGATTGAAATTTTTTCAATGCCCAAATTCCATTGTTCCGCAATATACGAGGTCCACTCGCAAAGAACAAATCAAAAGTGGAGGAAAGCACTTTACGATAAGTAGAATACGGATTTTGTGCTTTTATTGAAAATTATTGATTTCTTTATTGAAGCACATACTATACACAAAACCGTACGAAGTTCAAGCAAACTTTTTATGTTTTGTGTTTGACAGGTTAGTATTGAGACAATTGAATAACATCGATGTTTAATTTATTGAAGTTGTTAAATAAAGAACAAGATTTTTGTTTCTTACAACCACTGAAGAAAATAGTAAAAAAATTGATTTCTTTATTGAAGCATATACTATACACAAAACCGTACAAAGTTCAAGCAAACTTTTTCTGTTTTGTGTTTGACAGGTTAGTATTGAAACAATTGAATAACATCGATGTTTAATTTATTGAAGTTGTTAAATAAAGAACAAGATTTTTGTTTCTCACAACCACTGAAGAAAATTGTAGAAAAATTGATAAATCCTAACCAATAGTTCAGAGAAAAAACGATTGAATTTTAAGCGATTTTAGAATGTCTTCCGGTTGTTTAGACTCATAATTTGCTCAAATGGCATTGTACATAATGGTAAAACCAGGAATTTGAAGCAGGCAATTTTGATGCTCCACCGTTAAAATGTACTCTTGTCAACGGAAGCTCTTTGTCTCCGATCGAAATTATTTAACAGTCACGCTAAGAATATACGACAGGCTGAATAATGCATGAAGCAGATAAAGCTCCGCCTGCAGTATAATAATTTAGTAACCGAAAAGCCTGGCTGCCTCTCGGTCTTGGACCGATTTGGGCAACGGAAACGGCGAACGGATGTTTGCTTTAAACAGCATCGTTCGTGTATGTGGAAAATTCTATAAGCGAATACTTTTCAGTTCAATTTCGGAATATCGTGTCCAGAACTATCGGTAAACAATCTTTACGTAGTTCTATTTCATAGAAAATTTTCAATACAACACTGGAACCCAAAGTTCTTTGAACAGTATCATTCGTGTCTGTTGAAAAATCTGTGCACCACCATTTTCAAGTCCGATTTCGGAGTATTGTGTTCGAAATTGTCGATCAATTCCTAGCTCACAGAAAATTTTCAAAAAATAATTAAACACGATAGAGCGCGGTGCTTATTTTAATACTGTACTTGTTTATCTCTTGTTTGCCGAGCAATTACCAATGAAAATAACATTCTGTTATCTTAAAATTTGTCCACGAAGATGAAACGCTGCAGTCGAGAGAGATGAATGTTGACCTTTCGCGAACATGACGTTTTCATGTAGAGGCAATTCAGTGTTTTACCATTTCCCAAGCTTTGCGGAAGCAAATTTCGTTCCAGGGAATTGTGCTCATTTTATTCGTCCAATTTGAATATCGTCTAGCAATTTTTGCTGTAATTATGTTCTAGAGATGGAAACTTTAACGAAATCTAACAAATTTTACTGTTAGATGTTAGACTTGTTTATAATCAACATTTAAGTATAAAAATAAATTACATTTTTGGTGAAAAAGTCGATGTAATCGCTGTAACAGTAAAGAAAATTTTTACTTCAATCTAGTTTATTGCAATCCGGGTAGAAAACTTTTATTTTACATTCACAGTACCTGAATCACTCAATTTTAACGACTCTTTAATTTTCGAGATGCTCCGACTCTTCCCAAGCTATGAAAATGGAATGAGCAATTGACTTCTTGACAAATCCTCAGTAAATTCTGTGATCGAGGATATATTCACTGCCCCCACTGCTAGAAGACTATCGGATAATTTGAAATTCCCGGTGGCTAAATCTCCGAGTTCTTACCGAACGGATTCGTTTAACTTAACGCCACCGAACGACCGAGATAATGGTTCGGGGGCTGCGCGTTTCGTCGAATCGCAGCAGAAACTAATGCCGATTTACGACCTCGGAATTTTGAATACGAAGCGAAACTGTTCGACAGCGTCGCGGGGATGACGCTGTTAGCGGCAGATTCAATTACAGCTGCCGGCTCCTTTCTGTTTATGCCAATGCGACTGCAATTTACGCGAGCTTCAACATTGTGAACGTAAATGTCGATCGCCCAGGATTTACCGAACGCTTTGCTATTCGAGATTTACGACTTCGGATACGAGATGTTTACAAAGTAGAGAAGCTCTCGCAATTTTTTTCATGGGCGTTCGTTAAATGAACAACTTTTATTGTTTTTGCAGATTGCGCACGCAACTCCTGGCTTTGCATTACTTTTTTTTAGAAAGTGAACTTTTTTTAGAATGTTGGTGAAAACGCAGTTATTTTTTATTTTTATATGTTGAGGTAATTGAACGCCGACTGCCACTGTTATTAAACAATTGAATGTCCAAATTTGAAAATTACTTTCGATTGACAGATGAAAAGAGGATCGGGAATAAATTTGGACAGGAAATACTTTTAAACAATTGAATGTCCAAGCTTGAAAATTACTTTCGATTTACAGATGAAAAGAGGTTCGGGAATAAATTTGGACAGGAAATACTTTTACCAAGAAAATCAACGTCGAATGTTTTTAAAAGATTGGGTTTGTGGTAAAAAATTCCGAAAAATTTCATTAGCTTGTACGAATATGTTATTGGAGAGTATAACATCCTTGAATGTTTTCGTAATTTTCTGTTGTGAACTTTTTTTAGAATGTTGGTAAAAACGCAGTTATTTGTTATTTCTATATGTTGAGGTCCTTGAACGCCGACTGCCACTGTTATTAAACAATTGAATGTCCAAGCTTGAAAATTACTTTCGATTTACAGATGAAAAGAGGTTCGGGAATAAATTTGGACAGGAAATACTTTTACCAAGAAAATCAACGTCGAATGTTTATAAAAGATTGAGTTTGTGGTAAAAAATTCCGAAAAATTTCATTAGCTTGTACGAATATGTTATTGGAGAGTATAACATTCTTGAATGTTTTCGTAATTTTCTGTTGTGAACTTTTTTTAGAATGTTGGTAAAAACGTAGTTATTTGTTATTTCTATATGTTGAGGTAATTAAACGCCGACTGCCACTGTTATTAAACAATTGAATGTACAAATTTGAAAATTACTTTCGATTTACAGATGAAAAGAGGTTCGGGAATAAATTTGGACTCTTTTGACAATGGTGGAGATCTGAACAGGAAATACTTTTACCAAGAAAATCAACGTCGAATGTTTTTAAAAGATTGAGTTTATGGTAAAAAATTCCGAAAAAGTTCATTACCTTGTACGAATATGTTATTGGAGAGTATAATATTCTTCAATGTTTTTGTAATTTTCTGTTGTGAACTTTTTTTAGAATGTTGGTAAAAACGCAGTTATTTGTTATTTCTATATGTTGAGGTCATTGAACGCCGACTGCCACTGTTATTAAACAATTGAATGTCCAAGCTTGAAAATTACTTTCGATTTACAGATGAAAAGAGGTTCGGAAATAAATTTGGACTCTTTTGACAATGGTGGAGATCTGAACAGGAAATACTTTTACTAAAAAAATCAACGTCGAATGTTTATAAAAGATTGAGTTTGTGGTAAAAAATTCCGAAAAAGTTCATTAGCTTGTACGAATATGTTATTGGAGAGTATAATATTGTTGAATTTTTTCGTATTTTTCTGTTGCGTAGACTCGTAGACATAGAGCTTCATGCTTAAATGTGTACAATAGTATCGCTAGACAATTTACTTTCGAATTCGAGATATCAATTACGGGCAGTATTTCGGCGATTTTCGCGAGAGCAAGTGCGAGGGCTCAGTTTGAAATGGCAAAGCACAGACGCGCCTTGGTTTTTGAAGCACTTGAGGCCAGACGTTATGCAAATAACGAGACTCGGTGCACGGGTGCTCGCAACGAAACCGGGTAAAGCCGTGTTTCTGGGTTAATAAGGCGAAATAACGGCGAAAGCATTCGCGATACGTGATTCTGTCGGCGCGGGTGCGGGCACTAGGCACTGGGAGCGGAAGCGTTATCGCTTGTTCCGTGCGACATTCCATTAATTAGCGGCGGGACGCTCGGTTTGAGAATACCGTGAAAATAAAAGGCCGCACGCTCGTCCTCGGCCGGTATCGTCGCCGTAAATCTGGGGAAGCTGGAATTCGAGCCGCGGAGGAGGAACAACGAGCCGCCCCCGATACAGTCTCCTCCGCGCACTGTACACCGTTTTCGCTATTAATCGTCCGTATCGCGGGCAATTATACCACCTCGAGGAGATCCCGGACAGATTGCTGAAAATATACCGACATGCGCGTGAACAAAGAGACGCGCCAACCGGAAAAATCAACGAGAACAAAATGAACAGAAACCTGCGATTTAGGCATCAAGAAACCGGAAGAAGAAACCGTGGCTGTGTAGCGGTCCACGTTTGCAAAAGGCCATGCAAAAATTCAATTCTCCGGATCCTTCAAGCTGTATAAAGTTATGGATCACATCTTTAAAAATTCAGACTGTGTTATAGCATGTGTAAAATCATTTATTTATCAACACATCGGTATTATGATAATCAATATCTATCAATATTTATCAACACATATCAACATCTGTAAACGCGTATCAATTCATATCAACAACTATCGACTCACATTAACATTTATTAACGCCTATCGATATCGGCCACATCGACAAACTCGTATCAAGTCTTATCAATCCTTATCAACCTTCGTCAACCTTTGTTAACCTTTACCAACACCAACAGTGTCAAAGTCTATTAACATTTGTCAGTGTATCAATCTACCAATCACTATCAATTCATTAATGTAAATCTATCTGAATTCTAACTGAATTCATTCGCTTCTTAGAGCAGTTTTATGGAACACAATTTGTTCAAAGTCGCGTTTTAAATGAACCAGCAAAGTTTCCAGATCTTACAGTAACAGAACACAGCCCCGCGATGCTAGTTTCTTAGCCGAGGGAATAAATAACACCAGAAATCAGATTCCACGACCTCAAAGCCCCCTAAACCTGTTCCGTCCGTAATTAATAACGTATAATTAACAAAGATACGAATTTTATTCAGGTTTTTACGACTCTGGCACACCGTGCATCGTGTCAGGAAGAATCGCCGCGAGCGACTCCGAACTTTCTGCCCTGTCTCCCTCCCCCGTCGGCATAAAAAAAACTTTTTACCGCTTTAATCTGAGAACTCCGCGATAAAGAGATTGCATCAAACGGCCATTGTAAGTCACCTTCCAGGCCTGCAGAGTGCCTTTTGCCGTAGCAGTTTCCTTTTTCCCCCTAGCCGGTGCGCAAGCCTTGGTCGGAGCTGGAAAATAGAATTAAATATCGGCTTGAACAGAAAAGAGAATTCGCTGCTACTATTGTACGCCGAGTCCTGGTTCTTGCCTTTTCTTTCGGTACGTTTATGTTCGAGCTGCGATTCCGAAGCTATAACTGCGTCGATCAGAGTGATCGTAAAAGCTGCTCGTGCAATATCTATCTTTCTAGTGAACGGAAGTGCGTTCGTGCAACTCGTATTCAATTGTCGAGTGATCTATTTTGAAGCATTCAACGTCGCTTTCAACAATTTCACAAGCAACATTTTTAGATGCAACTAATGTTTTCGCTGTACATGATGAAGTACAGTCCTACTATTCACATTGTATTAACATGATCACTTGCCGAAGCATCGTCTAAAAATGTCTCACAAAATCGACATCATTTCGCTCCGGAAATTGAAAGTAGAACCTCGATACTAGGAGAGATCAGCGGTTCAAGCTAGTTAAGAACACAGTGCAAACTTGCTGTAATCGAAATGATGCGTTATGATAGATTGCACACAGCCAACCGAACAATTCGCAGAAGAAGAGCAAACATTGTCCTCCGAGAGACTCCCGGAGAAATTCGCTCGAAACGAGACGAAGAAATGACAGCAAGCAGAACCGTGGAAGGTTCGAAATTGATTTTTCTACTGTCCAGGCGAGGCTCGCTGTCCCGGAATAGTCGATGTGTCCGATAGTTCGCCGAAAATTCGGGACACATACTCGAGCGGTGCAAGAGAAAGGGCTCCAGAAAAAGAGTGCGAAAGAGATGGAGAAAGAGAGAGAGGGGTGGTTAGAGCGGGTGCACAGTGTTTTAATTAAAAACGGGGGCTAGGTTTCTAAAAATATTTCTCCGGCGGAGACGTTCCCCTCGGGCCTCTGCTCGCAAGATAAAATTGTCAAACGACGCGGAGGGGAAGTTAATGCTTGCCTCTGCAACGGCATTGTATCTGGTGCACGTACGTGCTCTTTGTTTCGTCGAGTTGGGTCATTCGTTTGTTCGCGGCGCGCCGTTGCACCGCGTTGCACTCTCTACGGCGTGCACGCGCGGATGCGCCGATGAAAGTAACGCCACCCTGCGCCCGCAACGATTCTTTAACTTTCCCCCGTTTTCCGTCTGCCTTGCTCTGCTCCGCTCGGTTTTGTTCTCCTCCACTTTGTTGTGTTCCGCGCCCCTCATTCTTTCTCTGTCACTGATTCTATCCTTGGCCCTGGTAGTTGCAGCACAGGATGTAGAAATTGCTAGACACGCGAGAACTCGTTCGTTACTTCCGTGGATCACTCGCTACCTGAATCCTTTTTCATCTTCGATCCACGTTTGCTTCGAGTTTTATGTTCTCTGTTTCCTTGTTCGTTTGTTACGCTCTTGCTTCAGCTTTTTGTTAACACTTTGGATGTCCGCCGGAAACCCGAACATTTCCATAAAATGGAGTTAAGTAGTTTGTTTCGTTGTTCGTTAATTAATGGCGGTGTTCTGTTGGCAAGCACTGTATATGCGCGGTGTAAGTTATTTCCATTTTCAATCCACGGTTCCTTCGAACTTTATATTTCTCTGGTTCCTTTTTCCTCTTTTCCTCTTGCTTTTCGTTGTTCATTAATTAATGTCGGTGTTCTGTTGATGGACTGACCATGAATAATGCCAGTTAATTCTCAGTTTTGAGCCACGCTCTCTTCGGTTTTCCTGTTTCTCTTTGGTCCTCTTTTTTCTGTTTTCTTCCGTTGCACGTTAATCAATTTCGGTGCAGTGTTAATAGCGACTGTTAAACTACTCCGATTTCGTGTGTGGAAGGACATGGTACGAATGTTTGAACTTATGGAAAAATGATTGAAAACCGAGCAGAACCATTATTATAACAGATCAAGTTGGTAGTCGAATATAATTGGCGCAATTGAATTAAAACATAATTGATAAAAATATAACAAAAATACACAGTATCTCGTGCCCGAATATTAATGCAAATAACTGCATTCAGTATTTAGGTGATCCTGTTTAACGGAGTCCGTTCACATTCCCGGATTTCCCGGTCAATCAGAAGGGCCACGGTAGTGGTGAAAAATTGAATTAAGTTCCATGTGTATTTTTTTTGTACATGTGCAAATACATCGGTAAGCTCCGTCAGCCTGCGGGCCTTCGATTAAACAACGGAAAAAGTGGCGAACAAACATTATGGGCAACGCAAATGTTGACCCGCCGATGAACAATATTTACCCGGCCATTCAATTTTCATCTTCCGAAAGAGCCCTTTTCACCCCCTGCCAGCCCACCTCCTCTTCCACGACCTCTCACCCCCTGTGTGCGATCGTAAAGAATCGCGATGCTCCATATCGTTTAGCGCTACCTCGGCATTTCCCAAGGGTTCCTTCGCTCACTTTTCGCGAATGGCAATCCCACAAAGAACAGAGTCGCGTGCAATTTGTTAGCGAACGATTCTACCCCTCTTTCTTTGTCCCCCACGTGTTAAACGCGTATGGCTGGAGTTACACTGGAAAATTCGCAATTGTTTGCGTACACGAACTGGAAAGGTCAACTCCATTTCTTACGAAATCGTGTATGGATAAAGAGAGTATTACATATCAAGTAAAACATTGATAACCGCAATTACGTTGTTCCTTGATTTAATAATTGATTCGCAAAGTCGATACTTTACAATCTGACTCTTGCGAGCATGCAGAGCAGGAAAAGACGAATCCAACAAGTACAAGGACCATATCCTTACGACTATTCAATTTCGAGATATTTACGTCCGAAAGCATTGAGTAATACAAGGAATACTAATCTTTCGGAAATAAGTATCTCGAGATCGAATAATCGTAAGGGTATGGTCCTTGTACTCGTTGGTTTCGTCTTTTCATGCTCTACAATAATATTTTTATTATTATTATTATTTATTATAAACGGACTGACGTCCTTTTACAAAACTGTTTATAATAACAAAGGAGAATAAGAAAAAAATATATAATATAAGATTGCTCGTTTAACAACAAAGAAGAGACATGCACAATCGACCATCATGCAATCCTGCGAAGTTGTATTTGAAAATTTAATGAAGAGTTGATGAAAAAATCAACACGATTATAGATAGTGCAAGATTTTGCAATAATGCGATTTATTGGATTAATTAGTTCATAATTAGATTTCGCTTTAAGTGTTTGAAAGCCCGTTCTTATTCTCAGTTCACGTTACGGTACATAAAAATTGATTTGCTCAAGTAGAGAGGAACAATCAACATGATTATTAATTAAATTGAAAATAAAGCTCTGGTCGAATATTGTTCTTCGAACAGATAGTTCCAGGTTCATTTCAGTTATTATTGCGGAGTAATCATGATCACAGATTTAGACAAATAGGAAATGATGTTATCGGCGCAGGTTCGATCATGATTCTACAAACATAATTCGAATGGTATTGCAAACGTTGATTCGGGTTTGAATCTATTTCTTGGTCTTAAGACCACACGTTTGAGCTATTCCGAATGCTTGGAATAGTAAATTATAATTATGATATCGGCGCCAGGTTCGATCCTTTTTAAATACAACAAATGTGCAAGTTAAATATTTAAATTTCTCAACGTTTGGAATGGAATAGTAGATGAAAAGGAAAAGGAAGGTGGTGTTTCGTCCTAGGTCCATCATTTCCTATTTGTCTGAAACCAATTTCCGATGGCAAAAATAATCACTTGTCTACAATAATATTTACGGAAAACCATAAGTTTAAAAAATTGATCTCGGGAAAAGAAAAATTTTTAAAAATAAGTATTCACACAAGATTAATTCGGCACAAATTGAACGAAGTTACGACATATTGAAAGGCAACTGTGCTAAGAAATGTGCGACACAAGAGAATTGAATCCAACGCAGATAAGAATTGAAATTTCGAAATCGCGTTTAGTATAACCGCAGCCTAAATTCGTGGCTCCGTCTCTTCATCCCCTTTGCCGGGGTTAAGCTTCTTAAGACGCAAAAGCACTCGTGAAATGATCCCGACGTTCACTTTTTCGAATGGAAAGGCCGTCGCAGAAGGGTGGCAGTGCTATAGCCAGTAGTATAGTCAGTGACTCGATGTGGTGACTCTCTCTCTCTCTCCGGTCGTATGTAAATTTGTGAAAACGGAAACGGAACGAACGGGACGTCGCCGGCTAGAATCAGCGGCGATATCAACTGCCGACTTATTATATTCGGAATAGTAATGAGACGGCATCGCATTCAGCTGCCGGGATTTTAGCAATTCAAACTATCGTTTGGACTTCTTGTTTTCCGTGAACGGAAACGTCGAGACGGACAGGGACTCGATCTGGGATGCTGCTTGATAAACGTCTTTCCGTGGACGAGGGAACTCTGGGAACAGGATTGATTGAGAGCTGGGGATGGTTTTAGATGTTTGTTTCAAATTGAGGGAGGTCTCTTCCCTTGTACGATAGAATTCCATTTTTTTCCCGAAGATTGAAGCAAACAGTTAATCTTCTGTTTCATCTTATACACTTCCTCTAGGAAAATATTTGTACTCGTGGAACTTTTATTAAAAGAAATTTCACCCCTCAAAATGGTCATAAATTAATATTTCGTTATTTAATTCACATCCCAGCTGATTCGTGGCTACTGATACACCCGCAGTGATTACAATTCGATTAATAAATTCCATTACAACTACTTGAAAATATTAAATTTTGGCTAGGAAAAACAGGTTTCTAGCGCAGCGTGCACCGGCATCGGTGCATCTGGTCCATTTCGATGCACGCTCGAACACTTTGTATATTAAAGGCACAGTCAGGAAATTCTGTCTGGCGAAATCGAATAACACCGTCCGTTCCCTCGGTTATCACTCGGGTTTTCTGCAAGTGTAGATCCGAGAGGACGGAAGCGTTCCTCTTTATCGGGAGAAGAAAGAAGCAGCGAGTCGAGTAAATTAGGTCGAGGCACCAGGCAAATCCAGCATCTATCTCAGCGTTCCATGGACGCTTTATATTTAAAAGATATTCCGGACAGGCTGTTCCGGGACCGGGCGAGTGCAGGATGTCGTCGAAAGGAGCAACCGGGAGAGAGACAGAGAAATACAGAGAGAAGAAGAGGCCCGGGAAACAGACGCGTTCCGAGGAGACGCGACCACTCCATTTCCTTCCTTTATTCCCTCCTTCCGTGCTCGGCTCCAGTTTCCCTGATGAGTCCAACCGACCGGAACTCCAGTCTTCATCGCTGTACAGCATTCCCTCCGTAACTGTGAAACCATCGGATCTGCGGAGTCACAGTTATAGAAGAGGTGCTACAGTAAACGCCCCTTTACTGTCCGGGTTTGTGGACACGATCACTGTTCAGTACCTACCCACTCCACAGCCTGCCAACGCGATCCGTATTTCATTCTGTCCTTCCCTATGTTCGGCTCTCTATTTAACGTTTCGTTACTCGCGGTTTCTACCCGACGAATATAGTCGCACTGTATCTCTCAGATACGCATATGTTGCCTGCTAGAAGTTAGCCCCCCACTTGTGGAATTAAACAATTTCAACAGTTGTGCTGAATGGTGCTATATTGTGCTCGAATATTATAACTGTAATATAAAAAATAAGATGAAAAATTGAAAAAATCGATTTTTTGAGTGGCCCCCCACTTTTCATTTTTTTCAATTTTCTCAATTGTGCTAAGTTGTGCTAGGTTGTGCTAGGTTGTGCTAAGATTGTGCTAAAGTATTATTTTAAAAAAATTATAAATAAAGAAGTTATAGTGAAAAATCGATTTCGACATGTAATTAACGTTAAAGTAAGAAACAGTTATCCAAACAGCATATAATCGTATATCTGAGTTGTGCTAGCCTAGCACAAGTCAGCACAACTTTTAATTTCCCCAGCACAACGATATAAAGGGCACTTTACTCTTATGCGCTGCCCTTCGCGCTAAGGTACTGTATCATTTTTGGTCTTTCTGGTCATCCGAACATAGTAATATTGCATATCTGAGTTGTGCTAGCCTAGCACAACTCAGATATACGATTATATGCTGTTTGGATAACTGTTTCTTACTTTAACGTTAATTACATGTCGAAATCGATTTTTCACTATAACTTCTTTATTTATAATTTTTTTAAAATAATACTTTAGCACAATCTTAGCACAACCTAGCACAACTTAGCACAATTGAGAAAATTGAAAAGAATGAAAAGTGGGGGGCTACTCAAACAATCGATTTTTAAAATTTTTCATCTTATTTTTTGTATTACAGTTATAATATTCGAGCACAATATAGCACAAAGATAGCACAATTCAGCACAACTGTTGAAATTGTTCAATTGTGGGGGGCTAACTTCTAGTAGGCGCATATGTTTGATCAGAGAAACAAAGAAAATAGTCCAGTCAATGAATGCTTAAAGGGGGTGTAGAGGGAAATGGAAGGAACACAATTTTTTACTTTGGAACGTTGTTCGCACTAATTAACTGGTAAACATACTAAAATTCCTAATTCCTAGGAATTGAGCGGGGTGCAGAAAGCACGTAGAACGATCCTTTTTTAGATTTTCGGATAAGATCATTCTATATAAAATTAAAGCTGACAAAATGTGCTACAAGATTGATTGATAGAGTCACGAATTGTCCGTAACTTGAATCGTAATTACATCGTGTTCGATGTCAGTTCAGTCGGAAAAACGAGACCAACACTATGACAAAAGTATTATCAACGAGAAACCAAAAATAAGGAATTTTGATTTTGAATGAGAAACTGTTCGCCACACCGGCGGATTAATGTTATGTTCAGCTCGTTATTCCAATGCGCTATCGTTTCATCATCTTGCGTCCAACTTTTCTCGTTTCTGTGTTTCTCCTATTCGATTTGTTTGATTATGTCGTAACATATCGTACCTTTGGTTGTATCTCCCGAAGTTAATGTCTACAAAGTTAGATTTCATTCCACAAGTTTCTTCATTTAGTAAGTATGAGGGAGGTCCTCGAGGATCGCGTCGAAACGTGATCCTTCGTTCTATCCTCTTTCTGTATTTGCTTTCGATTTATGTAGTATTATCTCGTTACGTTTCATGCCGAGATCTTGAACGTTGACATGTATTTTCCTGGGAGTGCAAGCTATCCCTTGGAATTCAATCTTTCTCCAAGCTATTTGTAGGGTTCCATGCAGTTTTTAAAACGACCTCGATTTTTCTATTTCTGTTTTGAGTTTTCTACAATCTTTCGCTGACTTAGCGTCGACAGTGGTATTGGAAATTTCATTCGTAAGAGTGCGCGAGACCTTATAGGACCTAATCCGCGTTCCAACGGACGTCACTCACAATCAGAAACATCATGAAAACCCTTGCAGCCGGTCCGAGAGTTATGGCGACAGGTACCGCGCAAATGAAAATTTATCTTTCTTATGCCGACAAGCGACATCGCGCGACGAGCTCGTTGCCCGACGTACTTCATTCTGTTCCCTGCGTGAAATCTATCTCTGCTTTCGATCTTCCGCGAACTGAATACTCCGAACTCGCAGACTTCCTAACGAAATTCTCACTGATTATCAGACCGCGGATTTTATACGTTCATGGCAAAAATGGGTTAAACATAAAACCGTGAAGGTATCAGAAGGATACATATCATTAAAATTATTATAGGACGAAACACCACTTTCCTTTTTCCTCTACTATCTGGATAGCACACGTATGATAATTCTTACATATTTGCTACAAGTAGAGCAAGTGCAAATAGAATCGATCGAACCTAGGCGCTGTGAAAAATTATAATTATTAAATTAATTAATTAAAGTAGTAATTTAGTAATAGTAATTTATTTCTCCTGTCAATAATTTTAATATTTAACAGGAAAAATAAATTACTATTAATTAATTAATTATTAAAATTATTAACAGGAGAAATAAATTACTATTACTAAATTACTACTTTAATTAATTAATTTAATAATTATAATTTTTCGCAGCGCCTAGGTTCGATCATTATTCTTTTTGTTTTTGTCTTTAATTAATTAATTAATTATTAAAATTATTAACAGGAAAAATAAATTACTATTCAAATTCCTTTTCCTTGCAAATTACATGAACGTCCACTGATTCTCAAATCAGTACCAAAATCCCACAAGAGGAAATTAAGTTTCCACTTTAACGTAGAAACTAATAAAACTCGAATGAAGCATGAAATATAACTTCTACTTTTGCATGAACTGTTCGAACGTATTTTCTTAATCACGTGCACAAAGTAATAGAAAATATTCAGTGACGTTTAAAATTTAGTACTACTTTCATTTTGCTCATCAGTGGATACTTTCAACTATATAACTGTATACAAAAATATACCCTGGAGAATAAATATTCTTGCTAGATGTTCGTCCATTGATACTCTCTCCGCATTACATCAAGAACAACTTTGGCGTCGTCATAATTCTCATAGAGATACTTAGGTGGCTTTACTTTAGACGAGCCACTCTGTATGCATGAAGTAGAAGCGGTAGATCATGATCAGACGCGTCAGCCAATGACTGCTCAACGGCGTGCGTAATCGTCGAATTTTCAAATCGATTTTCTCGAAAAAGAAAGCATCGGATTACAAAATTCTATTCCACTTATTTTTATGCTAGTTGCGCGATCGTTCAATACGTGAATCTGCTTCACTGAGAATGTACGACTCTCCCTACCAGTATACAGATGAATTATTACAAACCTTTGTCTCAGAATCTAATAAAGACGTCAGCTTCATTTTTTTGTAAATTAGACGTTTAAGAGAGGCTAATAGTTTAGGATCTATTATATTTTTTTGGGGGTATTTGATTGAACCATTTTTCATTATTCGACACAATTACATAATAAAATCGATTAGATCTAGTGTGAACAACGAACTGAGCTCCAAAAATATGATACATCCAAAGAAATAAATTCATGAATAATCATAATATGCCTCCAAGAATTGTCTGGGGCTAATGATAAGGCAGTTTCAACCACAACCGAACAATAGCAAGACCCGCCAGAAAAGCACGCGTCTCATGCTAATCTGCCGTCACCAAAGTTGCCATGCAGTTTCCAGACGGCCACAGACTGCACTTAAGCCTGAAGGACAAAAGCTCTCGTATTCGTCGAATCGGTGATAAATAATTATCCCTCGCAAATGATTATCAGTAGAGTTCGAAACGAGCGGCGTACACTGCGATCTGTCTGTGCAAAGAAAGCCAGGGGGAAAGAAAGGGAAGGGGGAACGCGAGACTTTCGGAAACTCTCGTGAAAAGTGAGAATAATCGAATGCTCGAGGAGCGATGCGTTTTTCGGAACTGGAATGAGAAACGGGGAAATCTGCAGTGTCAGTCGATCCCGGATGGCACACGCTCGATGTGCCGGCCATTATCATAAACTGCGGATCCGACCGGGCGAGTTTATGAAGATTGAATTAAATTGCGGCTCCTTTCGAGAAAATTCCGGGCAGAGAAGATGGAGGGGAGAGGCGAGAGAAACTAAGTAGATGAACGGAACCGGAAGCTGGAAAGACGAACTCCCTCGAAATTTAGTCGTCCGTGATCTACATACCGTGGATCCAAAACGCTGAGTGTCCAATCTTCCGAAAATCGCCAATATTCACCCTTAGCAGTCGAGTGGTAACTCGGAATCACCACTGAAAATTGCTTTACCATTAGTCTCAATATTCTTTACAGTTTACATTACTAAATATGTTGGCATCTAATCAATTACTGCAAATTTAAGCATCGCACGAGGTATCATATCAATTTCGTATTCATAAAATGAAAAAAATCTTATACAATGGAATTATTACCAGGACGGAAGAAATGTTTAATTTCAAGTTAAAATAGCTCCGACTGTTGCAATTTAACGTTAGGGTAACTGCACCAGTGAATGAACATTTAAGAAATTGTTCAGGAAAATATTTTATTTAAAAAAAAACTATGTGAATTAAAGGAATCTCATATATGCCAAATAGCTCCCTATACTTCATTTGTCAAAAATATATGAACACAAATACAATGAAATTATTATTATTCTTCTTTATTAAACGTTAAATCAAAAATATGAAAAATACCAGTCAATGAACACTACATTCTAGTAATTGAATAATGCTAGTCCAGTCAATGAACAAAATTACTAAACAATATTCTCCTATTTATTTAACTCTTTAATCACAATTTTATCGCTAGTATGCCGTCCGGGTTAAAATTTGTTGAAATATACAAAAGCGTTCATTTACTGGTGCCCGTTCATTCACTGGTGCAGTTACCCTATCAAATTTTTGGGCAGAACGAATCGACCGTGGATTCGAAGATTGGAATGCACTCTTTGAAACGACCGCTTAAAAATTGATTAACTATTTTTTTTCGGCAGTTCTATGAAACATTTATTTAGCAGACAATTCTGATTTTGCAAGATTCGCGGTCTATTAGAAATTGGAATATGTGGAAACATATTGTGTACAGGTGAATATTTTGAAAATGGAATTTTGATAATTTCCATCGACGGACATCGATTTCTATCGTCCAGCAACGAATCGAAATTGTCCAACGACGAGCGGCCAGTCCCGATAGTTTTAATTGCGATCCATCAAACCGAAACATCCGGGGCGTGCATGCATAACGGGAACTTTTCGCGAATCGATGATGCATCGCGTGCACGCGGACAGCGTCGCGAAACGCGAATCCAAGCGCGGAAAAATAATTCAACGACTCGGCTCGGCTGCTCATTAACGTTTCAGCGGAGCGTGCGCGGCTAAATCCCGATTGCCTGTTACGCAATGAGATTTATAAGCGGCCGTTCGTTTCGCTCGATTCAACGTTCTATCAATTTTTTCATTTTTTCTCTCTTTTTTTATTGACCAGCCAGCAAGATTTGCGTTTCATTTTATGCGAATTTATACGTGGTGCCCACTGGAATGATAAGTCCGCTTATTACTGTAGTTCTCTTAATTGGAAGTATTGTTGCGTTTTTACGTTACTCTGTTATGTATGTCGATCTCGAATGTTTCCCGTTTATTTCGCTGCATATACAAAAATGCACCAAACCAAATAAACAGGCTGAAATCTGACATAACTGCGATTCAAATTTTTTTCATATCAAATCTATGTTTAATATGTAAAGAACAACGAAGTCTTGACAAAAATTCGAAAATACCATTTGCTTGTGTTTCATTGACGAATCGGTTAGCCCTCATCCACACGGGTAGTTTTTTATACGATTCTGCATGAATTTGAAGTAGGTACCCGGATACCACGTCCTGTGGACGAGGGTTAATCTAAACAAATTTTCGATCGAATCATGCGATTATAAAGTATATTAAAAATTAGCGTGTTCTTACAAAATCTTCGCATAAAAATACGTTTAAACACTTTATTCGGGAGACGTTCAACGACTGATGTTGAATTTTTAATAGACTATTAGAAAATTACCGGGTACAAAATGTAAAGTTTGGATTGACGTCGAAGAGAGACAGGAATGTACTCGATCTGAAACCGCGCGGAGCATTAACGCCGCGTTTACTTTTCGTGCCCCATGTTATCGTCACAATAGCCAATGATTTATACGAAATATGTGGTTATCGGTACAGTCGTGCTCTCCGCGGTAAATCATAATAATCCATGTTCCGGTGCCCGTGTAAATTACACGACCTAAAATTCCGCACCCCCGGCATCCATTAAATATCTCGTCGGTCTGCGCGCCGTGCGAATTCAACTTAACATTTCTTTTATCCGCGGTAAAATTTATTAAAAAGAATGCCAGGTGGATCTTCTTCGTCGACGATCGACGGTATTTGCAGACACAGACATAGTTGGTATTTTTCCCTCTCGGTGTAACCCTGTTTGCATTTTGTGAAAACATTAGAAGAATGTAAAAAACACTTTTATATTGTTTTCTATTTCACTCCAGTTTGTCGCAGCAAGGAAATGTTTATTCTAATATTTTTACGAAACTTATACAAAGCGAGATGCCTAAATTATGCGTTACACAAAAAATATGATGTACGCGACTCCTTCGTAAGTGGAGACACTTAGGGGCTTCAAAGGGCAATTTTGATTTTTTAAATGGAACCGTCTATTTTTTAACACATATAAAATGTCGAGAAATTATTAGTTTAGCAGACACTGTAATTGAAATATTGCTGAGAAAAAGGTCTGCGAAGTCGACAATATTTGCACAGCACATTCTGTGTGAAATTCCTTACATTTCTATTTCTGATTTTTCCATGTGTGCGTAGTCTGAGAATTGTTAGGTTAAAAGATAAAATGGCTTTTTCGCATTCCTGCTCTGGCCTGTATTTTAAAAATTTAGATCGTGAAACCAGCAAAGATATTTCAGACGCAAACATCAGTTCACCCCGTATACAATCTCGCGCGTATCCCGTCGCTCCGTTAATTCCCGACCTACTTCCGGTGTAACGAAAAATCTTGCGCGCCCACGCTCACGCCGCTGCTGCTCGCGCGCTAATGAATCCGGTTTATCGCGGAAAGTGCTCTCCGCTGCTTAATTTCCCGACCGGCCGATGACGGAGAAAAATTCCATCCGTCTCCGATATCTTTTTGATCCGTCCGTCCGCGATATTTAAATAACCCAACCCTCTTCAATCCACCCCCGACACATGCCGCAAACTCCGTCATATCCTTTCCGCACGGTTCCGCCATTACACAGTGCGATGCAAGCCGCGACAGGAAAATCAATTAGCAGAATATTATTCCACGCACAAAGTGGGCCGGTGTCGTTCTGCATAATCTGATTCCGGCTGGTTACCCTTTACTGTCTCCCGCCGATCCGCCGACTATTCATAATTTTTTATCGCCCGACGGATATTCCGGCTTGATTAAAATTTATAAACGACCCCCCGCGCTGCCTGAATATGCATTTAACGGCGCAGTTCATGGTTCGGCGTTACGCGCACGAGAGCTGACTTTTCATTTCTTTGCAATTTCCGAACACTTCCTCGACGGGGGGCTTTTTTCACCGTGTTTCGCTGCGGTATTGTCGCTTATGGATTTTACTGTCACGTTCGCTGTGCTACCAACTACATGCACGTACAGGGTATCCCATTTAAGTTAGGGAGAATCAGAATATCTTCAATTTAGACGCAGTAAAAAATCGTTTATGCATAGGGTGTAAAAAAATGTTTAGTCCTGGCTGCCATAGGCGTATTCTACATCTTCGAATCGGTGAAGATCTGTGAAAAAAAATTGCCGCAGAATTGTCTTTGGTCTTGAATTTCAGGGGAAAACTTTTGTATTATTGTATTGTATTTTATGCATCAAGGGGACAAAAAGTGTCAAGGGAACCATGTGTGAGTTGAGTTAAGACCCATGGTTCGTTTCACACTTTTTATCCCCATGATGCTTAAAATACAATGCAATAATATAAAAATTTTCCCCTGAAATTCAAGATCCTACGTCGCATGTACAGGGTGTAAAGAAATGTTTAGTCCTGGCTGCCATAGGCGTATTCTACATCTTCGAATCGGTGATATCTGTGAAAAAAAATTGCCGCAGAATCGTTTGATCTTGAATTTCAGGGGAAAATTTTTGTATTATTGCATCGTATTTTATGCATCATGGGGACAAAAAGTGTCAAGGGAACCATATGTGAGTTGAGTTACGATCCATGGTTCGTTTCACACTTTTTGTCCCCAGGATGCGTAAAATACAATGCAATAATACAAAAATTTTACCCTGAAATTCAAGATCCTAATTGTAAGTCGCGTTGCCGGCCGTCGAGATGATAAAGCAGCCATCTTTGATCATGTACAGGTTGTAAAGAAATGTTTGGTCCTGGCTGCCATAGGCGTATTCTACATCTTCGAATCGGTGGAGGTCCGTGAAAAAAATTGCCGCAGAATTGTCTTTGATCTTGATTTCAGGGGAAAAGTTTTGTATTATTGCATTGTATTTTATGCATAATGGGGACAAAAAGTGTGAAGCGAACCATAGGTCATAACTCAACTCACACATTGTCTCTTGACACTTTTTGCCCCATGCTGCGTAGAATGCAATGCAATAACACGAAAATTTGCCCTTGAACTTCAAGGTCAAGGACAATTCTGCGGCAACTTTTTTTCACGGATCTTCACCGATCCGAAGATGTAGAATACGCCTATGGCAGCCAGGACCAAACATTCTTTTACACCCTGTACAACTTGAATGGTAACAAGTGGTCAGTCTCTCTCAGGGGTTGTTTTCCTCGTAGTTTTCAAGGTCATATATTTTTTTCAAAATAATTGCATATATTTAATAAAAAGAATACATTCAAATATGTGTAAGGACTGTGACATGATCTTCAAACGACCTTGAACTCCGAAGAAGAAGGTCAAACTTTTCGTTTGTAAGGAGAACGCAGTTAACGCAGATAAATAATTTTGTTCATAGCGAATTGAAGTATTGCGAAACCACAGCATTAAAAATTTCTTATCGCGATTCTTGCAATTTGTCCCGAGAGACGAATCGCGGAACATTCAAATCGACAGTCGAGATTCGAGCCCGATATTTACCAAGCTCGCCGGCGACACTTACATTTTAAATTACGTTCCACCGGTCCGTTCCATTTGACTTCATTTCGTTATTTGCCAATATTGGTTCGCATCCAGCTAGTGTCCCGGTGATACACCGCAGCCGATATTTACGTTTCTTCGTTCGCCTCTCGCGTATGGAGCGGCAATTAAAAGATATCTCCCGGTCGGCCATATTTCCTTTTTATTTTCGCAGCCGCCGGCCAGTTTGCTCGCAACGAGGAAGGAACGTTGCGCGAAGGGATAGTTACCGAACGCTGGGAAATCGCAACACCCGGGCCGTCGCGATCCCGTCGACGGCTGTTGTTGCAAAAGCTAACGAAATTGAGATTTCGCATCGATGCTGCACCCGCTTGCTTGCTCGCTTCTCCGCTGCAATGTGTTCGCACCGATTTTAACTGTCTCGCTGTGTTGCAGTAAATTTCACCCGAAAGCAGACCTCTGCTCTTTTAATTGCCATTTCTCTTGCTGAAACGGTGAAACGTAAATCGGTTTTGAATTGATGAATTTTTACCCACCTACAGTGGGTAAAAAAAGTATTGGTACACTCTTAAAAAGGCGATAACTTTTTAAATATCGTATTATACGATTTGAATTTTTTGGGAAGCAATTAGTTTGCTGCAGGGTGTGAACAAAAATTTTGTCAAAAATTGCAATTCATCGGAATTGTAGCAGAAATACTAAAAGTTGCATTTTACAACTTTTTTATGTGGGCCAATATTGAAAATTTTTTAAATGCGTTTACTGTCTTTTTTATCTGATAGAGCACAGAATTATGTCGAATCTATTGGAATTCTTGACTATGGGTGGCTTTTCGTCAATTATGCTTACAGGTTCTGAATCTTGAGATCATTTTAAGAAACTTTTACCTTTTCGAAT
Organism: Lasioglossum villosulum; assembly: GCA_963971365.1. NCBI lineage: Eukaryota > Metazoa > Arthropoda > Insecta > Hymenoptera > Halictidae > Lasioglossum > Lasioglossum villosulum. The sequence goes on from OZ020497.1 coordinate 8,260,297, forward strand.
ATGTTCTGCGTGGTTTTGAAATGGCAAAAAAGCGAATTTTTATCGCAAAATAAAAATTGCTGCATTAATGCTACAATTTTTTAAACCAAAAAAAAATTCTACTCAACTCCCGTTCATTATAAATGAGATGAAATGTTTATTTTACACAGAGATTCGTAGTCTATTGATCATTAGTGCAAGAGAATCAGCTAGTTTCAGCGTCAGTTATTCGATATCGAACGAGGAGCCGAAACACAAAATTCGAGCGACTGTATCCAGGAGTAATTAATTGTTCGGAGACCGGAAAGAGGATTCCGGCGATACTTGGAAGACAATTCGACGGGAACGGAGGCAGTGGGAACACAATAGATCTGAGGTAAAACTTCGGCTTGGTTTTCAGCAGGCTCGTTCCGCGCGAGTCCGCGAAAAATGGCTGCCAAGGCTCGTCAAGGGACCGAAAAGCTTTTCTTTGATAAATACCGGTTACTTTGTCTAAACGTGGCGAGCCGACAGACAGAGAAAGAAGCGAGCGAGAAACATGGCCAGATTTGCTCGCGATTCAAACGATGACTCGTCCAGCACTGCGAAAATTCATTCTCGCGGCAAAAGCGCTCGCGTTTGTAATAACGACGGCTTCTTCTCGCGAGTAATGCCGTGGGATGAAAGGTTTCTTGATCCCGCGGCGAGAGACGGATCTGTTAGCAGCGAAGACGATCATTCCTGAAAAGAAGCCCTTTCATTTCTGAGAAAATGCTACGCGGAACAGATTTTTCGACTTCGCGCGACGAGCTAATCGTTTCAACACTTCCTAAAACGCCTGGAGCTTTGGTATCCCCGATCAGAAATGCCTGAACCAACCTCGCAGAAACGGCTCTGTAAATTAAAAAATTGTGTAGATATAATTAAACATTCAGGATGTTGCAAACAAATATACTACTGTGTATGGAAAACTCCATCGAATTGTTCTAAGCAAGATTCATTTGTTCAGCTTATTGTTACGTATGCGGCAGCGACCGTTGGTAACCTTTGGCCCTTCTGGAGTTGCGCATCGAAATAAAGAGTCTCTTCAGAACAGGGCAATTATTCAGATTAGGTCACTCATTAAGATTTTGGGGCACTTAGAGACGATGCATCAAACTGCATCGTTTCCGGGAACCCTGGGTTCATTTCGTGTCACGCGCCAAGTGCATAGATCGCTTTCAATGCGATGCGCGCATTGACATCGTTCCGTTTCGTTAATGTGCACAGCTTCACATCAAATTTCAAATTTTTTGAAATTGCCGCTGACAACCGCTGATGCATCGACTTCGCATCAAACGCTTCCCTTCTGAGCTGTGGTAGCGAGAAGTGGTGGGGATCTAGGGAATTCTGATCTGATGCAGTTCTGATGTGCGCATCGAATGCAACGGAACGCTTCTCTATGCGATACATGCGCTTGAAGCGTGAAACGGAATGAACACCCTGTTTTATCAATAGTCCCCACTCTTGTCACTGATTATATCAGTGACTCTTGTCTAGGCAGACATTGGGGACTATACAGGGTGTCCCAAAACTACCCTAGGAACCGACAATGGGAGTTTCCTTCGGTCATTTGAAGCAACATTTTCCTTTACAAAAATGGTGTTCGTGGATTGTTTAGGTGTTATTAACGAAAAACACGGACGAATCAGAGCGCGGCTACAGCGGATTGATTCTGATTCGACCAATGGCGACACCAGGTTCTGATTCGTCCGTGTTTTTCGTTAATAACTTCGAAACAAAGTCATGGACACCATTTTTGTAAAGGAAAATGTTGCTTCAAACGAGCCAAGGAACCTCCCATTTTCGGCTCCTAGGGTAGTTTTGGGACACCCTGTATAAGGGCACTGAATCCCTTCATATTCGGGCTTTCATCTCAAGAGTTTCACACTGTACGCGTCGATTCCCGTCGTGATTACTATCGAGCAAGATCGGGTACAGTTCTCTTTCGAGCAAAACTATTGCATCTCTTCCGGTGCGTAAACAGAGAGGTTAGTCCGCGACAATTCACATTATACATTTGTACTCCTTTCGATTCCAGATTATATTGTTACGAAGACTCCGGCGCGGTCTTGCCGGAGAACTCATTATTGTAGACAATAACAATTATTTATTAATTGTACAACAGTTAACAAAGAATCAATGTAATCGTCGATGCGTGTTCTCGCTTCAATCGTTCGAAAGGATCTGACGACTCTCTTCTTTTAATCAACAACCTCGTTGTTCAGATACTGCAATATCGATCTAACGCTCGATCTCTGCGATATATTCACAGGGGAAAGCAACTTCATCTCGTGTCATCGTAACAATATTATTGTGTGTTAAACTCAAATCTAGAGTTCATTACAACCATAACTTTCTTATCCAATTCCCAGTCGTTAGATTCCTGCGACGATACACCTTTACTGCTCAAGGTGTATCTAATAATTTCAAATAAGTTACGAGCCAGCGGAACCACGACCTCATCCTTTCCGACAGTGACACATACGGACGACCCGGTGGTGAAAGATACACTGGTGAGTGCGGAGTGTACAATTCCTACCTACACCGAAAACTCTCAGAAATCACAAACAATCCTCGGTTTCCGCACGCTGCCAAACCTCGGCTCGTAACATTATTTATCCTAACCTGAAGACAAAAAATATTCAAATCTAACCACGCTACACTTTCATCCCATCTGCTTTTAAAACGAAATTTCTCAAACCTCGAAGACAAGATTAATGATCGAATTCTTATTCAGACTACGCGCTACACAGATCGCACTATACGGTCGTAAATCCAAAATGATTCATTCTGACCTTTCCACAGCCACCACCCTTGATTCCATCTGCAGGAAATTCACATTGGAGAATCGGCATTCTCCTTGGAATAATTGATTGAATCCGCGTTCGATTGCCAATGCTCCCGGCTAAGGGAGGGTTGAGGTAGAGCTGTGGGTGTGTTTGATAACGTGGAATTCGTTTTTCAAGGCCGTTATGCATGAAGATCGTGGCGCCGCGCTGGGATGGAAAGTTTGTGTCGCATCAGATACCTCATCACTTCGAGCGCTCTTTCCACACTCGATCGAAGACGGATAACGCAACTATACGTTATCAAGTATAACGACGACAACGATCGCGTCGATGGTGTTCGCTATCGCTTGCAGATCGGCGACGAGGAACAACCTGCAGCTCCGCAACATCCAGTTGCTCCGGGCAAGCAAAGAATCTTCTTTCTATTTTTCTTTCTCATCTCTTTTTTCCCCACTTACGCTATTTTCCCGGAAGAAGTTTCGCTGAGAGAAAGAATCTTTTTTTCTCCTGTTCTTCTTGCTCCGTTCGTTTGGCCAGATGAATTTCTATTTGAGAGATTAATGGGAACTCGAGGACGCTTCCTCGGGTGCTATTATCGCGGAAAACGGGGATACGGAACTCTGAAGGGCTGCTGGACGACTCGAAATTTCGATGGATAAGGGATGCTACTGTATCTAGGACGTGGCCAGGTGAAGGACTCGGTGTTCTGACCATTGAAGTGTGTCCGTGTGCTGAGGACTCATTAGTTGGTCCCACGATCATTCTGGTCGATGGTGCTTGCAACTCGAAGAGCACTCTCGTGATCACGGTTTTGGTGCAGACTGCAGAATTTTATACAAATTCTCCTCGTCAATTGTACCGATTCTGAATTTTTCTAAAAAATGGACATGTAAAGTGCAATCTTCCAGCTTCAAATTAAACCCTCAATTTAAGGAACCTTGAAAATTAGACTACGGATTTTTCGAATTTACAAATGTACATTGGATAAAAACAGTAAGTTAATACTCATATTTTCAATAATGAAATCAGGATAACAGCAATATTTATTCACTTCACTATTTATTCACTTCACTAAAAATAAACAAGTTGATTACATATTTAATGGCAATGTTGGAAACAAAATTGATTACCATTATCACAGTGAAGTTTTATCAAGATATTGATTTTGTTATCCACTGTAATTGGAATATGAACGATATGAAATTCCTATCTCAATTTTGAAAGGAAATAATCGAGTCCGACATTCATTGCTACAATGCGGCTCCTTTCATAACGAATTATATATTTTGATATAAACTGTATGAATGCTTTCGGCAGTTTTGCATGTGTCAAAATCATGATTTTAAAAAAGTGCGCGTCTAAAATTTCTGTTGAGCATTTCTCTGACATGACGTGCAGTTATTTTCAGTGCAGCTTCGTTAATTATTCACGTATTTAAAAATCCTTTTACGACAGTATTTTATAAATATGAAATTTAAATCTGTGTAAATCGATTTTTAAGCTGTCAAGTTGATGCGCACCGTGGAAACGCGTTCAAATTACTAGGAAATTGAATTGCTGGTCAAAAGTATAAACTTTTATCTTTAATTTCGTAGTGATTTCAAATATTCGTTACTGACTTATCGTATCTATCGACTCTGTCAAAAAATATTCGGAATAAAATTTATCGCAATCGAGGCAACTAAACCATTTTGCAAGTATCAATATTTTTTGATCCACGATGTCTCGCTAACTAACATTCCGCTCTACCCGCTATACAGGATGTTCTGAAATTTATTCATACAGACGAAAATAGAACGGAAACTCAATAACAGCTTGTTCGAATTTCGTTTTACTCTGATTTTCGTTGCACATCCAAAAGCCAGCCTGCAAATAAAGAATCCGAAGCAATCTCTTGGCACGGTGTCGCAGGAGGAGCGCAACAGAGGATCTCTGGATCCACTGAAAGGGGAAATGAGCCTGTCCGGATCGATCGATCGATCAACTGGAGTCTCGTAAGTTCTCGCGACCTTACACGCGCGACTCCCTCGGAAATGGAAACAAGGGAGCAACATTTTAAATCGATTACGGGGGAGGCAGTCTGCCGGATAAGAATCTGCTTTGAAACGGGCCGAACAAATATCGCGATCTTCTCCGGAGCGTAAGATAAATCTGTGACTGGAAAGAATCTCGGCGTTCTGATCTGGGAGACGGTTTCCGTAGACGATCGGCAGCGGGTCACGAACTCGCCAAAGAACCGGGACACCCGCATGTCCTTTGCAAAAAGCTGCCGGACGAATAAGGAAAGGGACGAGTCCCGGATTCGTTGGGGACTGCGACTGGTAACTGTAACGTCTGCGACTGTAATGTTGCCGGCGATATGGCCGAGCCGATTGCCAAGCTTTCAGCTTCAGAGAAAGCTTGCTGGTCCTCGACAAGAACTCGATTACCATGAGCACGTCGATGTTAAGATTACGTGCGACGAAAAATGAAAATTCCGTCGAGCTAACCTCTTAAATCCAGGCAGATCGCCCGAGCGTAATGTGGATCGCACAGGGTGTAAAGAAATGTTTGGTCCTGGCTGCCATAGGCGTTTTCTACTATACTCCCTCGGGACAAATTGCAAGAATCGCGATAAGAAATTTTTAATGCTGTGGTTTCGCATGACTCGTCGAATACTTCAATTCGCCATGAACAAAATTATTTATCTGCGTTAACTGCATTCTCCTTACAAATGAAAAGTTCGACCTTCTTCTTCGGAGTTCAAGGTCGTTTGAAGATCATGTCACAGTCCTTACACATGTTTGAATGTATTGTTTTTATTAAATATATGCAATTATTTTGAAAAAAATATATGACCTTGAAAACTACGAGGAAAAGAACCCTCGAGAGAGACTGACCACTTGTTACCATTCAAATTGTACAGGGCGTAAAAGAATGTTTGGTCCTGGCTGAAGATGTTTGAAGAAAAGTTGCCGCAGAATTGTCCTTGACCTTGAAGTTCAAGGGCAAATGTTTGTGTGCTTGCATTGTATTCTACGCAGCATGGGGACAAAAAGTGTCAAGGGAACCATGAGTCAAAACTCAACTCACTCATGCGTAGGATACAATGCAACAACACAAAAATTTGCCCTTGAACTTCAAGGTCAAGGACAATTTGGCGGCAACTTTTCCTCAAAGATCTTCACCGATCCGAAGATGTAGAATACGCCTATGGCAGCCGGGACCAAACATTTCTTTACACCCTGTACACGATCAATGATGGCTGCTTTATCATCTCGACGGCCGGCAATGCGACTTAGGATCACAAGGAAAACATATCGCTGAATTTCCTTTCTCTCAGCGAATTTTTAAGAATGCTTTAAGTGACACGGTCCGCTGCAATTTTCGGGCCTGCGATATTACGTTACTCGCGCGACCCCTCTTCCGCCGGTCTTATTTTCCGCGCGATATTATGCACCGACGTTCTTTATATTCCCGTCATATTTCCTTGTGACGGAGGGAATATGTATGCAGTCTCCGGCTGGGCTGCCAAAAGCAAAAATTAAACCCTCGCGACGGATACTGCGTCCTGTTCGATTAACATTTTCAGCGTCACGAAATTGCTCCTTGTCTGGTCCATTGTCTTCCAATGTTAGACGTCAGAATTAATTATATCGAATATTATTACTGATCGAGTTCAGCTATTAACACTTTACCTACCGGACTCCTATTAACAGGCTTCTCAATAACTGACCTGTATGCAAAAATGCTGAACAATTTTTTAAAAATAATTTCAGAAAATGTTACACAATTAAAAATTTGTTAAATTATAAACGATATTGCTGTCGCTTATCAACGATATATTGACGAATCTGTCGATCTTTCCTTTTTAAAATGCCATGAAAAATATATCCGATGAGTGTTAATAGTTGTTTAACATATTGAAAGAGTTTTTAGTTTATTTATTCTGGACACGCGAGATGTGTTAACAATCCACAATGAAATTGATTATCTGGCCAGCCTACAAAACGATCCCACAGAAAGGCGACCATGGATATTATTCGTGAATGATTGAAGAAGACTGAAACATATGCACACACCAAATCAAAAGGACTTCATCAACAGCAGCGAAACAGAATTTCCGGCAGATTGCAAAGAGACCAAGCGCACACGCGCTTAACATCGAATTCGGTTGGGATTTTCAATAGTAAAAGAGCAAGGGGTCAAAATGGCGGCTCATTACCGCCCGATATCCCGTTAAAAACAAAATATTAGCTAAAATAATTCGGCTTCGGGCTCTCGCTTTTTGCAATCAGGGGTAGAACAGCGGAGCAGCGTTTAATACTTGTTCATTGGTCGATTTAACGAGCTCGGCTGCGGCAGATGGCTGCTTTGCCGGTCTCATTATTTCGTCATCCGGAATCATTGATGACGGACAAACAGACGGCTGTAATTTTATAATTAAATCGGAAAACATTGCTCCGCGCGTCGCGCACAGAGAGAGAATGAGCGACACTAACGAACTTAACGAAAATTCGAGGGAGCATGCTCGCGGGGTGTTTATCGAACGGTATTGTTTCCCGGAGAACGCGTAATAAACGGGGAAAAGCGACGGCCATTGTTTCCCGGACGACTCTGTTTACGCCCGCGAACAAAGATTTGCGGTGAAAAACGCGAAAGGATTTTTGTTGCGCCGCGTCGCGGTAATCGCGCGGTCTCATTAAACGCATTCCATTTGTTCATTAAGTTATTCATATTTGTAAGAGCCACGAGTGAAGCGCGCGGCACCCGCAAACACTTTCCAGCTTTGTTCAACGACTTCGCCGCGCGTTAATTAAGCTTGTCCCGCGCCGCGCGGAATTAGTTAAATTTCCACCGTTGTTTACCAGCAGCCGACAAAAAGTCGCTGAACACACCCGGGTGCACCTTCAGTCACGCGAAATTGCCTGACGTGCAATTGCATTAGGCAACGCGTGTGTGCATTCGGTGCAGAAATCGGAGATCGAAATAGTTGCACAAGCTTTTAATGGGTTTTCAGAAATATGTTCTTGTGCTGCGACTGATAAGTCTGTTAATCATATTTTCATCCTATATTACATGCACGGGGAGCCTAAAAATGCACTTCCTTGAAAGAGGTGATTCCTGTGATTATTTCAAATAACCTTTTCGTTAGGTATCATCCCGTTAAAAAGGGTAGAACATTTTTGGAACGTCCTGTATAATATTCCATACTTTGTATAACTAAACTGCGAATCTTTATGCAAATCGAAAAATATGTGCATTGTGACTGGACTGCGGATTTTATGCATTTATGATAAAAATGCGTAGGTCTAGTTTTTGACAGTAAAATAATTTAAAGAATTTCAATGTACCACTATATTATTTTCAACCTGTTAAACATGTTCAGCAAGAAATTAAATATTTATTTCATCGCAGCTGATTGCGATCCAGGTAGAAAGTTTTTAATAAAGATCCGCAGTCTAATTATGACAAACAGGAGCTAAAAGATTGTACGTGGTTCATTAAAAATTTTAATATAATAGTAGTCTCAAACTTCTTGAATCGCTCCATTTATCGGAGCCGAATTAAAACTAGCCGTCTTTCATCTTTTTTTCTTGTTAAACATTAATGCATAGAGCTTGGTCAACGATGAATTTATCTTCTCGTTGCTTATATTCAACTCCTGCGGCGCTATTAATTCTTCCCTCGAATTTTCACTTTTGCGGCTACGATTTCATGCCACACATTTCATGCAGAGAGTGCGCGTAATAAATGTGCGAATGTATGTATTACATATACGTATATGTGTATCATACATATTGTATGCATAAGTATGTATATGTATGTCCGCTTACCGGAAACAAAATCGGCTTTTCAGGCGGAATAGTTTCATTCGCTTCAGCTGGGAGAGGTGTGTAATTTGCTTATGCATTAGAACTCAAAGAGCGTTTATTGTGTCGCTCCGGCTATATTGCTATATAAAATGTTTGGAAGGGCTGTTTAGAGAGTTAGTTGCAGAAGTATTTCGTTCAATGGAAACTCATTAATTTCTGAGCGTTTCGCACGCTTCCGCTGGAAATGTTCAAATTGTACTGAAACGTGGAAACATGGTTCCTATCACGAATTCGATATTACAAAATCAGCACACAATTTGTACAGTAGTTTACACGTTCGTACACTTCGCAATAGAAAATTAATTATAAATATATTAGACACACGTATGCCATTACTGTTGACTTTATACAGGGTGTTCGACTACAGGTGGGAGAAAATTTAAGGGTTGGTTTTTAACGATGATATAAGACGAAATTGAAGAATAAAAAAATTGCGATTTCGGCTTCGTTATTTAGCTATTAACAACGCGACAGTCACGTATCAAGTGACAGATGCATGCATAACTTGGTTCTCATTTGGGGCCCCAGCGAGGTGAAAATGTATAACAAATCGTTGGACAACATTGAACTCTTTCACGTACACAACGTACACTGTTGTTAGACGCGTTGTTGATTTTTAATTGTTAATAGTTAAATAACAAAGCTGAAATCGCAATTTTTTATTCTTCGTTTTCGTCTTATATCATCGTTAAGAACCACCCCTTAAATTTTCTCCCACCTGTAGTCGAACACCCTGTATATTTATGACAATATGTAGTGTGTAATTTCTAGTCGCGATAAGTAGAAGGTGTCGACGTAAAAACAAACTTCAACAGAAATTTTCCTTGGTATAAACAATTTCGCGACAAGCTTCAAGCAGAGTTGCAAATTCGCCCCTAGGACCATAGACCTTGTATACAGGGTGTCCCAAAACTAGTTTAGAAGCGGAAAATGGGAGGTTCCTTGGGTCATTTGAAGCGACATTTTCCTTTACATAAATGGCGTCCGTGACTTTGTTTAGGAGTTATTAACGAAAAACACGGAGCAATCAGAGCGCAGCTATAGCGAACGGAATCCGACTCTGCGAATTGGTCGACTCAGAATCAATCCGCTGTAGCCGCGCTCTGATTGGTCCGTGTTTTTCGTTAATAACTCCTAAACAAAGCCACGGACATCATTTTTGTAAAGAAAAATGTCGCTTCAAATGACCCAAGGAAACTCCCATTTTCGGCTCCTAGGGTAGTTTTGGGACACCCTGTATACGGTCTAAGCCTAGGACGGATGACTATTACTTTTCATACACCTTGCACAATCCGCAGTGAATCTTTGCCAGCCGCATGCAAATCTGACGTACGATCATGCATGGTATGATTAAACATCCGTGTGCCATCATCCTCGAGACGCCGAGTACAAATTCGCCAATCGCGGAACGGAAGTGTAGGAAAGATTGCGAGCGGCCGCGTCCATCAAGAAATTCGCAATCGAAGATGCGATCTGGTTGATAAGCGGCGTTAGATAGCGGTAGACAGAGGCGTGCCGTAATGGTGCACCATCTGCCGTTGGTCGGGGCAACCTCCTACCTTCAACCTGCCTTATCCTTTTAAGAAAATACGCTGGCATCGCGGCGCAGCGCAGCGGTTTCCGCGTCGCGTCGTTTAGATAAGCGACGTCCAGAGAGAGGCCTGGGATATCGTTTCACGATATCGCAATCGGCACGAAACGAAACCGAACGAAATATCTGCCTCCCTGCCGCCACCCCCCACTGACAAACTCACCCCCGTACCAACAGCTCTCCAACACCCCCTACCGACTTTCTCGCGTTACATTTTGAGAGGCATTTACAGAGGCGTTTTCAGAGGCCCCGAGGTGCGCCGTTCTGCGAAAGGGTTTGCGTGTCCACCAAGAAACCACCCGTCGAGGGCTAGATTATCGCCTGGAAAAATACAAAGGCTAATTAGCGAGTATCCAAAGAGATCTCTCGAACCGGCAGGGCTGCTCCCCTGAAGAATTTCACTCGGCTAATGAAATTCCAAAGGGAGAACGGGCTCCCCCACTCGTCCTCTATCTCTCTCTTTTTCTTCCCCTTTTTCTCCTTCTCCACCTTTCTTTGTCTTTTTCGTGCGCAAGCTCGTTTCACTACTGTCTCGCTATTCTTTTAGATCGCCCGAACGCGCCAAGAGAATGCTTAACCCTATCTTTCTTCCCTTTTTAAGTTCCTTGGCCAGCGCCAAGGCAAATTTTATTGCTGCCAGCGCGATTACCGGCCACGCTAACAAATTATTACGCAGATAGCACCTGGGTTAATTAAACAGTTCTTTTTCGTCGAGGAACGCGCGACGCTACTCCTCGCTAGGTTTTCGCGTTTTCAAATGAAGTGGGCAAATGGGGTTCGCAGCGCTGCTGAATTATGCGTCGAGTTTTTTTAGGGAGAGGTGAGGTGTTTTGTTAGGAGGTCTGAGCTTGGTTCAAGTGATTGTTCGATAGCTCAGGTTTTGCTTGACGCTATCGTTGTTGGCTGTGGCTTTACGGTGCTAACTCCGTGCAGTTTAAACGAAGTCTGGAACTGTATACAGGGTGTCCCAATATTCCTCCGACACCCGAAAATGGGAGGTTCCTTGGGTCATTTGAAGCAACATTTTTCTTTACAAAAATGGTGTCCGCAGCTTTATTTAGGAGTTATTAACGAAAAACACGGACCAATCAGAGCGCGATCTAGATATGCAATGACACGTTCGGCCAATTGATAGTTGGCGCGTCGGACCGACTGTGCTAACTCGCGTCTAGGTCGCGCTCTGATTGGTCCGTGTTTTTCGTTAATAACTCCTAAACAAAGCCGCGGACGCCATTTTTGTAAAGGACAATGTGATTTCAAATGACCCAAGGAACCTCCCATTTTCGGGTGTCGGAGGAATTTTGGGACACCCTGTATATATATCGAAAGAGTTACTGTTCTCTCGATAATATATTATTGCGAAACTCGTTGATCGATGTTTTCAATTTGTTTCGCCAATCGAGATTCTACTATAACCCGGACGACACGAGTAAATATGGAGCAAATTGTGTCGTGTCTGGTGTCATTTCAATCAGAAAAATATGGCGACTGTGTCGATAAAATGTTCAGGATAAAATAATGAAAAATTGTAAAAGACAACTATCAGTATTTTCTCTGCAATTCCGACCAACAGCAATCTTCTCAAAACTATTTCCGCGTTTAGCCGTATTGTTCGATGACGAAGAAGTTATGGTTATTTTTAAATGTGTCCGAATATTAATGCCGGTGACCGTTCAACCAACGGGGCACTACCGTACTGCATCCAGCGGTTCGATAGCGTCGATCGATCATGTAACGTCGCTCGGTTAACCAGGTCCGCAATCACGATCACGGAACACGACGTTTTCAACGATGAATCTACAGTTTCGGTCTCGCGATCTGTATTTCCCCGGCGTTAACGAGTCTATTTACATATCTAAAGAGCGCGAAAAAGCTTTTTCGAGGAACGGCTAGCATAAAAGGGTTAACGGTCTGAAAGGTCGACGTCGAGGACGAGGGTAAGCTTTATTTCCCGTGGCGTGGCCGATTGCGAAAGAATTATACGTCCCTCTCGCGCGGAATGATACATATTGTTTAGATATGCGATAATCCTCCATAAATACGTCACGAAACATTTTACGGCGGGACTTTTGCAAGAAACTGGTCTAGTAGGATCCGACCCCTGCTATAACGAAAGCCGAGAGAGCCGGATAAAAATCTTTCACCGGCCGAGTGTGTTTGAATTTCAATGCGGCACCGATTAAGACATTGTGCACGAGACATGCGAACGGCTGTTTTTCGCACGCGCTCCACGTCAACAGTTTATGAGCCTCCACCGGTTGTGCCTGATCCAATACTGGAACAGCACAGGGTGTCCCAAAACTACCCTAGGAGCCGAAAATGGGGGGTTCCTTGAGTCATTTGATGCGACATTTTCCTTTACAAAAATGGTATCCGTGGCTTCGTTTAGGAGTTATTAACAAAAAACACGGTTCAATCAGAGCGTGGCTATAGCGGATTGATTCTGAGTCGATCAATGGCGACACCACACCTCGCGGCACCTGTCGCAGAGTCGGACTCCGTTCGCTATAGCTGCTCTCTGATTGGTCCGTGTTTTTCGTTAATAACTCCTAAACAAAGCCGCGGACGCCACTTTCGCAAAGGAAACTGTCGCTTCGAATGACCCAAAGAACCTCCCATTTTCGGCTCCTAGGGTAGTTTTGGGACACCCTGTATACTGTTGGCTCTGCCGAATCGGACTGCTACAACTGCCAATTGGTACCACGCTTGCAGTTTCGAGCCTTTGCACGAGGAGATTTGTCTTGCAGCAATGCACAGTTGCAAGAACACAATATTATCAAAACAGGATTTTAGAAATTGTTGATATATTCAAATTTTTATGACTCCGTTAAAATATATCGTACGATCATTTGTCTGGACTCGTTCGGAAGCTTGAAGCCTCTACTTTTTACTGGCTTCTCAGTTTTTGCTTAAAGTATTTTTCTTCGTGCAGTAACGGGAAAAGCAGCATAGGTATTTTAGTAAAAAATTTAGCAAACTCAGGGATATTAAAAATTGTTAATATTCAAATTATTATAACTTTGTTAAAAAAATCGTATCGCAATATATCTGGGTTAATTTACCACTTGTACAGTACCTTCTCAAGTTTTTTCTATCATATTCGTGCACTCTGCGCTAGGGGGAGATGAAGCATGGGTATTTTACTCGAAACTTTTGCAAATTCTTGAACACTCAAAGCTTCTTCTTTGAAATGACCTCTCAAAAGTCTCTGTACAACTTTTTTTGTTCGTTCCATTGAATTTTAAAAATTGTATGTGAAGAGGATGCACATTTTTATTATTACCTCTATAAAGAATCGCACACAATATACAGGGTGTCCCAAAATTCCTTCAACATCCAGAAATGGGAGGTTCCTGAGATCTATTGAAGCGATATTTTCCTTTGTAAAAATAGTATACGTAGCTTTGTTCAGGAGTTATTAACGAAAAACCAGGACCAATCACAGTGCGTCTACAGCGGATTGATTCTAGCTCGACCAACGGCAACACCGCGCTAAGTGGGACCTGTCCTTACGTAGACTCTGATTGGTCCGTATTTTTCGTTAATAACTTCTAAACAAAGCCGCGGACGACATTTCTGCAAAGAGAAATGTTTCTGCAAATGATCCAAGGAACCTCTCATTTCCGGATGCTGAAGGAATTTTGGGACACCCTGTATATTGCAGTATTGAGTCACACGATTAAAAGTTGGTTGTGTTAATATTATGTTTGGTGGCTGTACTTAGCAAGTTTCGTCACGATCAACCAGGGATGATGAGTCAGATTAGAATGTTCCATTCGGAGCAATATTGCAGTAAGTTGTTAGAGAAATTTGCCGCTCTAATTCCACTAGTCTATAGAGATAGTGAAAATTACATTTTGGAAACAATATTAGGTAGCCCGAAGCGGTATAGAATATAACTCGCGGACAACAGGAGTCGTTAAACTTTCGCTGCGCAGCGTTACAAGAGCAAGGAATCTCCGTGACACGGTTCGAAACCGGTCGGTTGGTTTTGTGATCTCTAGTGCAAGAAGATCGCGGGAACTGCAAGCTCGAAAATACGGTGCAATCGTGGAATCTGATGGGACAAACTAATGTTCTTGTATCTGCTTTTAAACTGGGGTGTTCCGAAAGTTCTCCTGTAATAGATTGGATGCCCTGTGATTATTTTAATTGTTTAACTTCATTATCAAATTTGATCGTCGTATCTTCCACTTTATGATCCAAGTGTCATATTAATTTTAACTATAAGGAATTTCCATGCATTAATGACGAATGTTACTAAAGTATTTCAACAGTACAACAGTACGTTTGTCTACAGCGTTTTGAACATTTAAATATGTTTAACAAATTTTTGAAACTAGCAGCATAACGAAGAAGTGTCCAAGAAAATTGATACATTGACGGCGTTCTGTCAAACATTTCCTGAACGTGTTTAAACATTTGTAACATTACGAACAAAAATGCTATTATATTTAGGAGAGACTGTAGAATTTTTCTAGGCAAGAAACGCTCGAATAGCTTACGAATTTCAAGCACAAAAAATTCTAAAAGAAGCGATTGGAATTACCGAATGACATTAATAAAAGTGTTCCTTTAAAATAATTTTTTAAACACGTCCGAACACTTGCAATGTTAACAACAAATATACCATCGTGCGTAGGAAAGTCCACAGGATAATATTATGCAAGAAACATTTGAGTAAAAACGTGGCAAGTCCCGACTAAATGGGATTTCTCAAAAACCGAAGGGCCGGGTTAGATGGCCGGTTATTAATACAGGGTTGAATAATCGTCGGCGCGTTTCTCGGACGGCATCGTCCCATTTCGTTCCTCGGAACGCAGCCTCGGTTTCATTCGCCGGCGATTTATCACGTTCCTGCGGCTTTTTCCTCCCGAGCCGGCGGGTACGTCGATTATCGAAAAATATTTTCGGCCCCGACCCGTCACGTACCGGAGCGTGATCAAACGACCGCAACCAGTACCTACTTCTCGCGGTAAATTGATTTTTCGACTCGAGGAGAAATGATTCGGCGACGTGACGCCCGCGATCATCGTTTTCCTCGCGACCGATATTAGCTACCGAACCAAGCAGAGAGGCCGCTACTTCATTATTTCGCGAATAAAACGTGACCGTGAGCCGAACCTGCACGCTGCAACCGTTCTTCAGACCCTAAACGCACTGGCCACAAACATTATTTCACCGCTAAGTCCCACATTTTCTTTTTTAAACTCGACGCCATGTACTTTGTATTTTTTTTTCTTTTTAATAGAAAATCTCATATGAGATTTATTAGAACATAAAGCATATTACATTATAATACAAAATAAAATCAAAAACAAAAACATTAGGAAAAATACAAAACAAAAAAAATTAGACACGTAAATTACAGGAGTTGATAAACGCTAAGATATAAGCACACGCCTTAATATTAGGTTCGGTTATTAAACAACCTATATCTAACGGCAATTGAAATCCAGCTCTAGTAAGATTTCGGATGAATTTTATCCTCTGCTCATTATACAGATTACACTGTCATAGAACATGGTTCAGTGTTTCCTGCTCCTAATTACATTTACAATTAGGGTTATCAATAATGCCAATACGAGCAAGTGAAGCTGCCAAATGATAATGGTCAGCCCTGCATCGATTGATTGTAACAATACATTGTCTAGTTAACTTAAAATGCTTGAACCAAGGTGAACGAACATCTTTAAAGTACCGTTGAAAATAAATTTTACCCTTAAATATACTTTGTATTATTGCAATGTTTACGGCATCTTCGATAGTAGATTCAATCACGAGATAAATTTTGGTGCACGAGATATCTCAATGAGCAACCCTTTCAAGTTCTAACCGACTGTATTGTGCAAAAACATGTTAGAAGGAAACGGTTCTATACGAAAGCAGAGACTTGAAGACTTAAAATGCGATTCTTTTTTACAGAATTCTGGCAATTTAACACTAACCGCACCGAGCGCTAAAAATGACTAACAACATTTTAATTTTAAAATTGAAAGTTTATAAGTGAAGAGATTTGTCGACTGTATTATGCAAAAACATTTTTGAAGAAAACGGTTCTATACGAAAGCAGAGACTTGAAGACTTAAAATGCGATTCTTTTTTACAGAATTCTGGCAATTTAACAATAACCGTACCGAGCGCTAAAAATGACTAACAACATTTTTATTTTAAAATTGAAAGTTTATAAGTGAAGAGATTTGTCCGATAATTATCAATGGAAGCAGCATTATAATCTCAATGATTAAATTCGCATTGATTGTTCTCTGAATTCAATTTCTGTCTTTAATGATATCGAATATAAATTCGAAAATCTGGAACTAGTCATTAAATCGACGCGAAATAGTAAAATTTAGTGGATAATTTATTTTTGAGCTGATGCACAATTATAACGCATCGGCAGCGTGGCAGTTACAGGGAAATCGAAAAGCGTAGGACCGGAAATTCAATGTCGCAAGATTAATTGGAAAAGGGGGTAGGCGCGGTCGGTAATTAACTAATTAACTTTGCACAGTGGTGTTACCAGTCGAAGTGTCTGATGGTCAACGAGCTGCCCGTAGTGCAGCTGGTCACCTTGAAGTCGATGCACCCGTAGCTGCGGTTCCGGTGTGGCTTTCTTTTGCAGACGATGCACCGACGTACCAATACACCAACGCACCAATACACCAACGTACCAATACACCACTCCGTCTAATGGCGGCATACATTACCACGGCGACCATAAACGGCGGAAAATCTTCGCACTGAACGTTAGCACCCAATAGATATCGAATTAAGCTGTTGCATATGGGATTTAAAATAAAAATATTACGGTACCAATTTTGCACATAGCCGAATATTCATTTTCTGCGCAAATACGAAATAAAGAATATTTTTGTTAAAAGTGTCGAGAATTAATTTCCATTAAGTGTACAGTTTTGAACAATATTGAACAGGTGAAACACGCATACCTTTACATAAACGCATCTTATTGGGATGCTACAAAACACGAGCTTAGCCCTAAGACGCACCGAACAACACTCTAAGATTACCAAAGAAGCTGATTTTTCAGATTAGCAGAGGTCATCTTACGATTTTATCGCTGACTCGCCTCGGTTTGAAAAATCTCCAGAATCCCCGGCCATCTGTAACTATATAGAATCCCGATTGTAAAACGGAGCTGCAATTAGACGGGCCAATGGCGGATCTTGCGGTAAAATCCTTCGTAAAAGCAACCCGTATCTTCGCAGCCGTGCTACGTTCCGCGACGTCCGAGTTTGACAGCTGTATCTTCCCGTGGACGTCCAACGGTGAACGTCGTACAACCTGCCAGAAAGTAACTACCGAGCTCGTAAAACCGATTTCATGATGTTTGGCTAGAGCTTGCGCTGATGTCCGTTTCACGACGTCCGAGTTTGGTATTAAAGTAATGCCTCGATATATGTGAAAACTTTGGAACTGAAATGTCACTTATATAGTGTGCAAACATCGCCCTTTGACGTCTTCTGCTCTTGCGTCGAACGTGGACAAGCATACCGAGCAAACAAGACACTGTCCTCATAGCACCGTATCGGTGAGACATTACTAATCCAGTGACGTAACCTTCTGGTCTTTAATGATTGTTTTATGGAACTTGTAGCAGTGTATTCGTGGCATTTCTCTGATTAAAAGGAGTCAAAACACGATGCACTTTGGATCACATTTGTTTGTTTAATGCATGATGTAAGTGGAACCTCGGTTATCCGAACCGATGATACCCCATTCACATAGCATTTTAGTAGGAATTAATCTATGTGATTGTACCCTTATTTAGTCAATCCTTTTAATTTGTAGTTTATTAGTTTCACGATTTTTTAATTTCAATTTTTTAATTGCATGATACCCCATTCACATAGCATTTTAGTAGGAATTAATCTATGTGATGGTACCCTTATTTAGTCAATCCTTTTAATTTGTAGTTTGTTAGTTTCACGATTTTTTCATTTCAAGTTTTTAATTGCATGATACCCCATTCACATAGCATTTTAGTAGGAATTAATCTATGTGATTGTACCCTTATTTAGTAAATCATTTTAATTTGTAGTTTGTTAATTTCACGATTTTTTAATTTCAATTTTTTAATTGCATGATACCCCATTCACATAGCATTTTAGTAAGAATTAATCTATGTGATTGTACCCTCATTTAGTATATCAATTTTGTTAGTAAATCATTTTAATTTGTAGTTTGTTAGTCTCACGATTTTTTAATTTCAATTTTTTGATTGCTATGATTCACATAGCATTTTAGTAGGAATTAATCTATGTGATTGTACCCTTATTTAGTAAATCATTTTAATTTGTAGTTTGTTAATTTCACGATTTTTTAATTTCAATTTTTTAATTGCGTGATACCCCATTCACATAGCATTTTAGTAAGAATTAATCTATGTGATTGTTCCCTCATTTAGTATATCAATTTTGTTAGTAAATCATTTTAATTTGTAGTTTGTTAATTTCACGATTTTTTAATTTCAATTTTTTAATTGCATCGTGTTTGAACTGATTTTAATCAGAAAAACGTCACGAATACGTCGCTGAAAATTCCATTAAAAAAATCATTGATGACTAAAGAAGTGGTTTGTCATTGGAATGGAAATGAACAAAAATCTTCAAGCAGTCTCGCAGAATCACACCAGCAGTTAAGGGTTGAAATGAATTATTTCCGTCGTCCGAAGGGCAGCAAACGAATAAAATCACAAAGTTCAGCTGGGTCAAGTCGAATCGGTGCTATTTATTTAATCGGCGTCCACAGGGTCAGAGGGAAAACTAAAAGTGCTTATCTTTTTTCCGAAGGGAGTCGATTTACCCGTCAATTAACGGTTTCCCGTCTCCTGGACCGTTATCCTGGATTTCGTCGGCTCAGTATCCTCTTCCAGGATGTTCCCAGAGTCAGAGCAATGCCTACACGTCCAGTATTTTCTTCGTCCCAGCCCCATAGAAAGTTTCTCGCTCCCTCGATTACTCGAACTTTCCCACTGACCGAGACAAACGATATCGATCCACGGGATCACGAATAAGAGATTTATTCGTCGATAAGAAATATCGTCATGACAGCAAGGGATCCGGGCAGATTCTTTCGGAAATACCTCGGGAACTTGTGTCACTTTTTCGAGATCTACTACACCGCCATACGCGCGGTATTTCAAGTTGCTCGCGTTTATTTCCCTAGCTCGCAGATTCCAACATGGGATCGAGACCTTTCTGTATCTTTTCTTATTAAATCTGACGTTCTGTGCGCAAAATACGAATGCTCGAAATCACGTTGAGACGCAACTAACATAATAAAATATACAGGGTGTCCCAAAATAAGTGTAACTCCCGGAAATGGGAGGCTCCTTGGGTAATTTGAAGCCACATTCTCCTTTACAAAAATGGTGTCCGCGGCATTGTTTAGGAGTTATTATCGAAAAACACGGACCAATCAGAGCCCGGCTATAGCAAACGGAGTCCAACTCTGCGACAGGTCCCGCTTAACGTGGTGTCGCTATTGGCCGAAGCAGAATCAATCCGTTGTAGCCGCGCTCTGATTGGTCCTTGTTTTTCGTTAATAACTCCTAAACAAAGCCGCGGACGCCATTTTTGTAAAGGAAAATGTCGCTTCAAATGACCCAAGGAACCTCCCATTTCCGGGAGTTACACTTATTTTGGGACACCCTGTATAGTGGTACTCTGAAAACTTCGATATAAAATCGTCAATTTTTCTAGGCTCCCGGACTTTTTGAAAAATCGATGTACAACTAAATGTTCTGAAATAATTCACTGTGTGTGCTAGAATGAATTGGATTTAGCTAGAATGTTCACGAAGTTTTTGTTGAGCAGAACAGAAGAGGATAATTCATTAAACCGTCCGCACAAACCGCACCCTATAACTACTCCACCCTTGTAGTAGGTTTACCGACTTGAAACTTGTCAGAGAGAATTTTCTTTGGGAGCCCTATCGAATAGTCCGGTCAAAAATCAATTTCTTTTTCAGCATCTTAAACTCTTGTCAAAGCATCTTCAGCACCTCGTAATCGGATAAAAATTCCAGGTTATACAGGGTGTCCCAAAACTACCCTAGGAGCCGAAAATGGGAGGTTCCTTGGGTCATTTGAAGCGACAGTTTCCTTTGCAAAAATGGCGTCCGCGGTTTTGTTTAGGAGTTATTAACGAAAAACACGGTCCAATCAGAGCGCAGCTATAGCGAACGGAGTCCGACTCTGCGACAGGTCCCGCGAGGCATGGTGTCGCCATTGGTTGACTCAGAATCAATCCGCTGTAGCTACGCTCTGATTGATCCGTGTTTTTTGTTAATAACTCCTAAACAAAGCCACGGACATCATTTTTGTAAAGGAAAATGTCGCTTCAAATGACCCAAGGAACCTCCCATTTTCGGCTCCTAGGGTAGTATTGGGACACCCTGTATACGGTAAATTTGTTTGTCAATTATTCTTCGATAAACGTTCTCCCAATTATTAATGTTTTCATAAAATTCCATCAGCTCTATTAAACCACTCCATTAGTAAATACCCTAACGAAAGAAGCCGCCCGAGACCCCAGTATCTCGAAGCTGATGAATCCAATTTAGAAGCGAGTCCGCAGCCCTGGGTAATCCCCCTTTGTTCGAGCTGTCGGAACCAAGGGAGAGGAGAGAGCAGCCTGAATAAGACATACACATCGGCTGTGTGCATTATCTATGAATATTTCAGTGATCGTTTAGGAATGTTCGACGTGGCGAGCACAGGAAGGCGTGGCTAGCAACGATAACACCGAGAGACCAGGAGAGACTCTGAACATACCTGGACCGGTAATGGCGGAGACTCGCTTCAACGTATACATATACTTACATAGATACGTATACTGCTATGCTACACTATAGCGTATATCGGTAACGAACGCGCGGGGCCGCTAATTAGCCAGGCGAGAGGCAGATCGATAAGCTATCTCGAACAAGGTGTCCCGGGTGTGGACAGTTCTTATCTGGCCGCACCGACACCTTGGAAAGCGATGGCGGAACGTGAAAAGAGGCTCCTTCTTCTCTCCCGGTTGCGGAGATCAACCGCGTTGCTGCTACCTCGTCATCCTCTAATTGCTATTAAAAGACAACGAGATACGACTCCGCTGTTATTACAGCCAGCACATACACACGCACCTACGTAACACGTTCTCACCCGTAAAACTTCTGCGTTGATTAGAACCCATCTACGATGTCGAGTGAAAATAGCTCGGACACTTTCTTAATTGCAATTAGCTGAAACTATAATAGTTTTGTGAAATTGCGAACGAATTTCGTGAAATTTCCTGTGTTGGCTTCTACGGTGTACTTATCAGATCTCTACTTTTCTACCCTGCGAGATGAAAAAACTGATGCAATGCTTGTTGTCTGATCACTTTTCCTCACAGGCTTCTAACGAAGTTTGTGCAAACAACTGAATTTTGTACGTTTCTCGCTGTACTTGCCAGGTGAAGATTTTCTGGAGAAAGGGAGATCAAAAATTGATGCAATGCTTGGGTCCTTGATTGCTTTCTTTGCAGGCATTTAGAGAATAAAGTTTGTGCAAACCAGAAAACTAAATTTTGTATAATTCATGTGTTACTGTGTTTGTCAAGAGAAGATTTCCTTCAGTAATATATAAACAATAGATGCAATGCTTGTTTCCTTAATCACTTTTTTTGAAGGCTTCTATAGAATGAAGTTTGTGCAAACCAGAAAACTAAATTTTGTATGATACATTTTTTACTGTGTTTGTCAAGTGAAGATTTCCTTCAGTGATATATAAACAATAGATGCAATGCTTGTTTCCTTAATCACTTTTATGAAGGTTTCTATAGTATGAAGTTTGTGCAAACCAGAAAACTAAATTATGTATGATTCATGTTTTACTGTGTTTGTCAAGTGAAGATTTCCTTCAGTGATATATAAACAATAGATGCAATGCTTGTTTCGTTAATCACTTTTTTTTAAGGCTTCTATAGAATGAAGTTTGTGCAAACCAGAAAATTAAATTTTGTATAATTCATTTTTTATTGTGTGTTGCCAGGTGAAGATTTCGTTCTGTGATGTATGAAAAAGTGATGCAATGCTTGTTAGTTATAATTGCCTTCTTTGGAAGCATTTAAGAAATGTAGTTTGTGCAAACGTGCTTCTGAGTGATAATACACGTTTCTGCCTTTGTCTCTGCCTGCGTACGCTTGTCTATATGCAGGGCTGATTGTGAGCCAAGGGGAACGTTACTCAAATCTAATTAGATTTCCCTCTGAGCGCGTTTCATTCTGAACGGTCGTTTCGCGACGACGTCCAACGTCCTCCGGAATTATAGTCTTGCGGTCCTTGGGGTCTAATCGCTGTCGCCTGTGTCTGGAAATTTATTCGGAATTAGAAAACCCATTTTCTCGGCGCAGCATAAATCGACCCGTTTTTGAAACCGAACGAACAATTTTATAGTCCGAGGACCTCTTATATTTAAATATGTAATTTCCTTTTATCCTTCAAAACACACACGCTGATCAATTTGTTAAAGTTACAGTGCAATTTATTTTTCTACGGCGGAGATATACTCTTGAAATTCCGGAAAATTATTCGGAAAAATATATTTGCGCATTTAGACGCCTCCTGGGACGTTAAAAAGATTTTTACAGGTCTGTAACCACTATCAGTTGCAAGATTGATACCTCCTCTTTGCAACGACCATAAAAATTTAAGGAACGATTTTTTCTTGTCGTTTTATGGATCTTAGGGCGGAACCACCGCCATTGCATCGACAGTAAAATAGCATGGTCGTATTTTTTATTCAAAGTTCTATAAAGGGTGAAAAAATTCGTATGTAAATTTTGAAACCAAAAATTTTTATATAATTTTTTCCACTTATTACGGTTTCTAGAAGGCAATTCATGTTTCAAAATCGAGTCGTTGTTGTAGATATCGGTTAGTAACAGTTTCGATAAAACGCCGCATGCACCATAAAAAAGCACTTGAAAAAATACTATAAAAAAGCACAATTAATCCCGTGGTAGAACCTGCGCATACGACAAACATAGTCTCCAATAACAAAGAAAAAGCTAGATCGGAAACGCACAACTCGCAGGTGACTCCAAAATTACACAGCGTCATAGAAAGTTAATTGACCCATTGTTTCTTCGTTGCTCTATAACCGAGGCCCGTATATTTTTGATTCTTTACAATAAATATCCAGCATTCGGGCACTGATCTCGCGGGAGATCTCATAAAGCACGGGACAAAAGGGCAGAATCGTAAAAGAATCGGCAGAATTTCTGGATAAATAAACGCGCGGGAGAATAGAACGCACCCGGACGAGATCGATTTTTCCCGGTATATCTCGTACAATGGTTCAAAAAGCATTTGTAGAGCTAGTTTTTTTTATTTGTTTGTACAGCTAGTTTTTCCAATGTGAATTCCCTTGAAGGAAAACCAACGTTAATATATAGTGCACGCGTTTTACCACTTCATTAAAATAGGAGCCAAGGAAAAGTCTGTCCTTCACAATTTCAATTGGGTAAAAATAGTTACGGTGAGTCAAACAATTATTCGCTCACTCTTAAAAATGCGATAACTTTTTAAATATCGTACTATACGATTTGAACTTTTTTGGAAGCAATTAGTTCGCTGCAGGGTGTGAACAAAAATTTTGTCAAAAATTGCAATTAATCGGAATTGTAGAAAAAGTTAAAAAAGTTGCATTTTACAACTTTTTTATGTGGGCCTATATTCAAAATTTAAAAATACATTTTATAGACCCTTGTCAAAATCGGTCGACGTTGCAATGAACTACAAACTTTTAAGTATGGAAAAAATTGCATATTTTCACTATTTTTGGCCTATAACTGCAAATTCTTACAATGCTTGTCGCATCTTTCAATGCTTGTCGTTTTTTCACATCCACCGATTTCGATGAAACTTCACTAGTGCATATAACTGACACAGATCTAAAAAACGTATTTTTTAAATTTTCAATATAGACCCACATAAAAAAGTTGTAAAATGCACGTTTTAGTATTTCTATTACAATTCTAATCAATTGCAATTTTTGACAAAATTTTTTCACATTCCACAGTAAACTAATTGCTCTAGCTTCTAAAAAATGTTTAAATCGTATAGTACGATATTTAAAAATTAACTCCTTTTTACAATTGAGCGAATATATTTTTGACTCAGTGTATTAAATTCTTTTGATCGTTATACGTTTATATTGCGCTTACTCGTATTATAAAGGAGTAATATTCACAGTTTAATGTTTTAAGTTAAACCTACGTCTCTTGTTCTTCTTTCCTTCTTTTACGCCTCATCGACTTCTTGGTCATTAGCGACGACTTTGTTCTTCGTTGATTAGATTGCTTAAACCTATTTATTTTTATCATGATAGTGTAATGTTCACAATTTTAGATTACACCTACCCATTTTTATTATAATAACGTACGATTAAAATGCAGCTACTCATTTTTTTATTATAATCGTAATAAGATATAATCTTCACAGTGTTAAACACCTGCTCGTTCTTATGATAATGATATAATGTTCAGGTTTAAATTACAGCATTTCTGGCGACCCATAAACCCTAAACTAAACAAGAAGAACCGAGTAACAGTAAAGCCTCGAGCTAAGAGAACGGAAGCCGTAGAATCTGCGAATAACGAATTTTTCGTCAAACAGTTGCTGCCGAAAGAGAACACGATGTTGAAGTATGTACTCCCGAGTCGAAAGCAGAAGGGCCCTCGTGAGCCTTATGGAAAAAATAATTTTCGCAGTGGGAATCGCGAACCGCGTGAACAGATTTCTCTCGCCAGAAAAAAGGTCGCCTGCGATATTCTTTTAATTAAGCAGGAAATTCGAATGTCGGACACCTCCTGCAAAATTCAATTAGTGTCGTGAGACGATTCAATCCGCAGGTTGATAATCAAGCTTTTGGTTGAGGAAAATTTTCAATGAAGTATTAAGCTGCAAATACGAAATCCACGAACATTATCAAATGAGAATTTTATTTGAAATTTCCACTGAACATACGCGATCCTTCAACAAAACAGCACAAATCGCTCTGCAAAACCGAGTGAAAAATCACGGACAGTTCAGTACCGGTCAGTTAACATTTCACATTGGATAGTGTACGTTAAAAGCTGTCCATTTGTTCGATAGAGTCGTTGAATGGCGAATAGTGTTACTTGTGGATGTCCCCGTCAGGTATGAACCTCTTGGACAGCCGATCTATGCATTATGCATCCGTCTAATTCATCGATGGGCTGGTTAATCAGGCTGCATACTTATCTTAAACAGCGAGAAAATACGAGCCGTTGACATCCACGCAAGATGTAGATGTTATCGCAGATACTGTCAGGATTCGAAGGATCAGGAGTCCTGCGTTGGTTGCAGGAGATGGGACAAGGTCCTGAAGGGAACAACTGGGAAGGAGGAACGAAAGTGGAAAGTCCTGATTCTCCCCTGATTCTCTTTCCTTATCGAGAGTTCTGTCCCTAACGCCAACGAGGTGTCTTACGAGCCTAATCTCGGATTAGACCCAAGGAACTTGCCGAGTACATTTTCTCTTCCCTTTTGTTTCAGCTGGGAGAAGGAGATTAACGCATTATCGAGGGGTAATGTATGGACCCTTGGATGGCTGTGATTGGGTCTACACTGACCCAGGAGGCTGATCAAAGTGGGGACACATCTGCTACACTTATATATTTGTATACTCTGCCATATTTAATAGAAAACCATAAAAAAAATCAAATGAGAACAGTTTTGAAAAAGGATTTCGTTGTTTCATCGAATAGTTCTGAGAATATGCGTTATTGCGGATTATCTAATACTTTAAATGCAATAAATCAGTCATTGTACAATACAATTTCTACATGAAGATGTTTGTCATTATACAGTGACGCACCACTAATATTCATTGTACTTTACGATTTGAATTTTTGTGGGAAGCAAAAGCAAATAGTTTGATACAGGATATGCAACAAATTTTTCCAAAAATTGCAATTGATCGGAATTGTAGAAAAAATACTAAAAGTTGCATTTTACAATTTTTTTTATGTGAGCCTATATTAAAAATCTAAAAAATACGCTTTGTAAATCTGTGTCAATTCAACATATTCTGAAAATTTCGTCAAAATCAGTCGACTTTGGAATAACTTACAAACGTTTAAGGATAGTAAAAATTGCATATTTTCACGATTTTCGGACTATAACTGCAGTATATAAATCTGAGGATTCTTATATCTTTTAATGGCTGTCGTTTTTTCCACATCAACCGATTTCGATGAAACTGTCACAGTGCATATAATTGGCACAGATCTATAAAACTATTTTAACTTTTAAATTTGCAATTTTTATTATATTATATAATTTATTATATATTTATATATAATATATAACATTATTATATATTTATTATATTATTATATATTTATTATATAATTTTGTATTTATTAAATTTTTAATATAGGCCTACATAAAAAAGTTGTAACATGCAAGTTTTAGTATTTCTTTCTACAATTCCGATCAATTGCAATTTTTGAAAAAATTTTGTTCACATCCTGTAGCAAACTATTTGCTCTAGCTTCCCACAAAATTCAAATCGTATACTTCAATGTTAAAACGGTTATAGCTTTTTAGAGCGTCCGAATATTAATGGTAGTCACTATATCTTGTAATTATACTGCAGTGTACAGTGTTAAATTTATAAATGTGCCACAATGAAGCAGTAAGATAGAAACATATATTCAGCGTTTAAAAACTATTCCGCAAACTTTAAACCTCCACAGTCTAATGAAAATGATAAAATATTGCCACCATAAAGCCATAGATTTCCCAGCAGAAAGTCGATTCGTATTTTCGTAATCTCGCCAGGCAGACAAATAAAATTAGCCGGCTGATTGAGCACTGAAAGCTAGCTGGCCACGTGTGATCGCGTGCTGATCGAGATTGAGCTGTTAGTTGTTAGTGGCGACTCCGGCGCGGTGCAATTTCCAGCCAGACAAACCTAAATTCGGATCTTACTTCGCAACTACGGTGCACATTATACTGTACGTATACTGCACACATTCTATTACATATTCCGAACACCTGCCGCGCTCGGGGACACCGCCGGGATCAATTGGGAACTCGATGACTTTCGCGGAATGATTGATCGCGATGTTAAATCGGCAACACTCTCGGGCGGTATCATAATTTCGAAATAAATTGCTGTACAAGTACCGACACACGTCAATTAAAATCTGGCGTGTACCGCTCACGCGTGGAAACGCGAGACTCGAGAGAAAATTCGCGCTCGTTTCTGTGTTTCAAAATGCTCGAATAAAGCAACAGAAGGAAAGAGGGAACAAATAAATTCGCGAGAAAATGAGAAGCACAATAAAGTTTCATACTGAAAAACACTGCAGCATATCATTCTTGTCCGAAGACCGAAACGTTGCTAGCGAGATTCGTGAAACGAACAGTATTTCAATGTAATCAAAACGTGCACGTTTATTCGTTGTACAAATTCGCAAACTAAAAAGTAAACATTACTTGGGAAACATCGCATGGTCGGAACATACACTGTCGACCATAATTACGAGAACATGTACTGGCTTTGTAAAAAGAGAACTAACATTATTATTCTGTATTATAAATTCCTCTAAACATTACACAGTCTAAACACAATCCGAAGAACGTTAAATATCCAGTCTACTCGCAAACAACTTAAAACTCCTCGAAACCTTGCAACAGAGAGGATCAGATCTCTGTGCACAATTTCCAATTTAGCAAAAATTCTGAAAAGACTATTACTGATTCTCAGGATCGACGAGCCTAGCTAATCGGTCATAAGTCAAACTCTCCTCCGAAGATCGCGCAGTGTCATTGTGTTTCCTCAGTTCCTGCAGCTTCTGAACGGCCTCTTTGCCATGGTAAATCTTCTCCCGAGAAGTATCTAAGCTAACACCCACCCTATCCCCGGATTCCTGATACGCTTGGTCGGACAAATTCTGTTGCAAACTCTCATCCAAGAACGGAGCTTCGACGAGCACGAAGGACTTCATGGGAATACTGTCTACGATGATTGAACCCGGTTTCGGCGTGGATATGTTCCTTTCTGGACAAGTTCTCTTCGACTTGTCTTCCCCTAACGTTGACCAGTCGCGAATGACTTGACGATAATCAGACGAATCGCTCAACTTGCTGATCTCGTGAGCTCCGCTGGGAACGCCATAGGATTTTTCGAGGTAGCGAGCTAGGTTCAGATCCACCACTGCATCGATCATCTTGGCACGTTTTTCCAGTGGGATCGATCTGTGATGTTTCTCGGCGGATTTCGGGATGTTGCGGGTCTTTTTAGCACAGGTTTTCTTGCACGGTCTGTCGCCTTTGAATCGATAATTAATTGGGTGATTATACACTGCGGATCTCCGGCTAAAATAAAGATTGTCTGTATCGACTGCCAGTGGAACTACATAGACATTTAGTTCTTTCTTCAATCATTATGGAATTACAACATTATTAAGGAAAATATCCGAAAGTTAACTTTCTACTCATTCTGTATTGTATCAATCGATTTTGCTATATTACGGAGGAATCCTTTTAGACAGTTCGTAAATTGTTGTAATTGAAATTAATCGTGATATGATTGAACAATTTAAAATTGTGTAAACGTAGTTCCATAGTGATTATTTTTCGCGATCGCACATTGTTGTTAGACAAATAGAAATTGATGTTATCGGCGCCCAGGTTCGATCATGATTCTACAAACATAATTTGAATGATACTACCATGATACTTCCATAGTGTACGAATCAAGATTTAACGCAGGATTATATTTTATAATGTCAAAATATTTTTTGATCGGTACCCGAATGGTTTCGTGATCACAATTCTCTCTTTTTATGAAAAAACAATCCAATACAAAATTAATTCTAGTGGAAATGTCCTAGGGTTCATTCCGTTTCACGCTTCAAGCGCATGTATCGCATAGAGAAGCGTTCCGTTGCATTCAATGCACGCATCAGGACTGCATCAGAACGCTCCAAATTCTCTAGACCCCCACCACTTCTCGCGCATTAACATCGCATCAGCTACCACGGCTCAGAAGTGAAGCGTTTGATGCGAAGTCGATGCATCAGCGGTTGTTAGCGGAAATTTCAAAAATTTTGAAATTTGATGTGAAGCTGTGCACGAGGAAACACGCATCATGCGCATTAAAGGTCGAATCTCCTTTGCGCGTCTAGACGCAGCGTTTTGCGATCCATACTCCATTCGTCGTAGCTCTTTTCTTTTATTTTCTTTTCTTTTCTGATGTGAACTATGACGAATGGAGTATAAATGGCGCTAGAATAACAAAACGCTGCGTTGAGACGCGCAAAGAAGATCGGACCTTAACGAAACGGAACGATGTCAATGCGCGCATCGCATTGAAAGCGATCTATGCGCTTGACGCGTGAAACGGAACGAACCCCTACAATATATGAACTACAAAGACCGAAGAAGTTGCAATCGTCGTGAAGAAAATAATAGGACAGTGACAGCCATTGTTTTCACGGAGTCAATTAGACACATCGCTACCAAGTTCCATCGTTAAAGGCTGCAAAGACTCTGCGAACGTTGTGAATACAGACGTTGATAGAAAGGGGTAGACGAAGCGCGGAGTCGAGGGGTAAAAGCGAGGAGGGAAACAATATTCTGATATTCTCACCAACGCATTCGGCTTTTTGCTTTGGCACGCGTCCCTTGCACGCGTCAAAGTTTGCCTGCACGTCGTCCTCGCCGGGACGGGAAGCCGGCTTTACACACTGCACTTTGCGATGCTTCATGCCCGTCTTACCGTCGCAGGCACTGCACCTGCTCCATTGACTCACACGCCACCTTCGTATGCACAATGCGCAGACAGTTACGCGTAGGAAACCGATTCAACTCGGGATTAAGGAAACTCGAGACGGTTCGAATCAATGTACAAACGTTTTTGTCAAACAAACTTCGAAATTAGTTTCCAGTGAATTATGAATGTTCACGGATAATTGTTACTACTTAGTCACTTCGTCGAAGTGTCTATAAATTAGAAATTTTCATATCAGAGTTCGAATGATTTAATTTTTATGCAATATAATGAAAAAATTGTATGCTTCCATTAAAAAAAGCAGAAGCTAAATAAAAAGGTATTATTTTCCCAAACACATTCTTCAAATGTCTCTGCTGTTTAAATAGCAAGTACTCATTTCTATAATAAATACATAAAACCTACTGATTAAATTGAAGTAGAGAAACAGAAAAAATTCTACAGTTCCAAAAAGTGGTATGAGACTGGTCAAAAATAATTTTGAGGGAAAAACGTAGAATGATTTTACTTACTTAGCAGGACAAGGATGTGCATTACACACCCTGCTCTTCGGTTCCGGTTTGGCTATGCCGTCGCAAAAATTCGGCGTGACTTTGCCACCGTTCTGCTCGATGCACGTCGGGCTCGCCATCTATAGTCATCCAAGAGGAGCTCTGATTACGCTTATTTATACGGTCTCGGTTCCTGCCATCCGTCGTTTGCAAACTCGACTTTATGTAGCATTGAGAAATATTTCTCAGTGAAACACGCGTTTCCTCGCGCGGTGTCGCTTGTCCTCTGATTTAGTATGCTGGACGCACGCGAACGGGAACCCGAAAGTGTCAAAGGGAAATAAATCCTCGGGCGAACGTCTAATTGAGCCGGTTGATTTATGGTTGATGACGCACTGGACCGGAAACGCGAATAAACGCGACGAAGAAGCTACTTGTTGCAGCCCCTTCAATTGTTCGAGCGACCGATCAAAAAGTGTTCGTTTTTGATTGATGAACAATCAATTGGAACATGAATTAGCTATACAGTATTTTATCGATATAAGTCCCTAGCAAGGGTCTGCCGAGGGATATTTATGAGTCAGAGACACTATTCTTTGAGTTTTGCCGAACGTAGAGAAGGACAGCCGAGCTCGAGAGGCCTCGGTCGTTGAGAAATGTAAACATAGCTAATCCTAATTTCCAACTTCCTTATTTTTCATTATTTTTTTATGAGACTGCGATTATCATATTTGTCGCATTTTTCTAAGAACAATGATACCACATATGATATAATTCCAATGATATTTACTTGTAATTTTTAGTTTTAACGATCGTAAATTGTTGTTTATGCACAAATGTTATCGGCGCTACAGGTTCGATAACATCTTTGATCGAACCTGTAGCGCCGATATCATTTGTGCATATTTACTTGTATAATAGAAAATCAAAGTTTCGGGCGCAAGGAAGGACAGTTGCCGGTGAGCCTTTGAAATGTGCTGGCGACTACGACTACGAAACTTTAACTGTGTATTACACAAATAAATATCATTGAAATTATATCATATGTGGTATCATTGTTCTTAGAAAAATGTGACAAATATGGTAATCGCAGTCTCATAAAAAAATAATGAAAAATAAGGAAGTTGGAAATTTGGATTAGGCGGTCTCACCAAGACACCTGAGCCGAGAGATATCATACTTCTCGGCGACCGAGGCCTCTCGAGTTTCAAGGCCCCTCAAGAGGGTATACCCCACAGTAGTGGGGATAGATCTGGGACATTTACAGGCCAGACTTTTGGGACATGTACGGATAAAATACTGTACTAGAGTACTGAAACAATAGTCAGTGCGTGTGTGTATGTCCTTTTCTATACTTGTGAGATTTAATGTATGTAAGGTGTCAGGAAAAGCGAGGTTTCTGAGGTCATTTGAAGCGACATTTTCCTAGAGCTATTAACGAAAAGCACGGACCAATCAAAGCGATGAAATTCTAGCGGCAATTATTTAGAAGTTGGGCTTTCTCCCAGATTTTGATGAAATTTAAGTATGTTATAGATTTCTACATTTTGAACAACTTTTTCTTATACATGTTACTGCAGCTCGATTGTAGTTTTCGAGATATTCGCAAAAAGCTGTCGCTAATACTGTATTGAATTTTTCGTATTTCTGCACGCTCCGTGGCAACGTAAAATGTCGCTTCAAATGACCTCAGGAACCACCCATTTTCCGGGGTTTGCAGAAATTTTGATGAAGATTATTTTAGAGAGAAGAGAGTCCTTGAATTGTTTGAAAATTATCAGCAAGTGCAAGAAGGAAGGGACTGTGAATTTGTTAACGATTGCAGAAAGTCTCGGTGGACGTCCGATGACTTTAGGTGTGTTTCTGGGGGAAATCGTTGATTCAGCGAATTTGGGAAATTATGGCGACATTAGTTGGATAATAATAGGATTTACCATTGTGCCGCCACCACATTTCGCGTCGCAGTTCGACCACTCTGTGAAGTCCCACAGGTATTTCGGTGTGTACGAGGGGTTCGACGACAGCACGTAGTACGACCAATACACATCGAAGTTCTTGTTTGCTGCCTGTCCGTGAAATTCGTACTGGAAGCACGACGATCGCTTTTATTACTTGCACAACATTCTTATCAGCTAGTCGAAATTAAGCTGAAATCGAACTACAGGATTCTAGGACTCTACTAAGGGCTGTTCTAAAAGAAAGCTAAAAGCATACACTTACTTCGACCAGTAGTTCTTCTGAAACAGGACCTTTAATGTTAACTTCCTCCTTATTGGGCTCAGGATGCGTATAAATTAGCATCGTGTCCGCGCACACATAATCACCGCTCTTATATTGAAAACTACGATAAAAGAATCATGGAAAAGCGGAACGTCGCAGGTAAACGTTTCATGGTGCAACATTCTTTTATGATAATCATGGGGATAGCTACCCTGGACTGTTGATACAAGCTGCTGCTCCTTTACTCGTAGGTGTCACCGATATTGTGTTCTTATGCGGAATTAATTCCGCAATGGTAACGCTGCGAGCGTCTTTCGGTATTTTCACTATCTCGAAGCGAGCTGTACAAATCGATATTATTTATGTATTATTAGACTGCAGATCTTCATGCGAAATATATATTGTCTCAGTATGTTGTGGGAAAGTGAAGTCGGATAAAGATAAATTTTTTACTTCGATATATTTTCAATAGTTTTAACTAGTCGAATGTAAATTAACATGATTTTTAAATTCGTTCTATGGAATGAGCAAAATTGTCTCGGTCGATTGTAAGAAATCGAAATTAAACTCACTAGTTTCCTTAATAATTTTAACAAATCAGGAATGGTAAAATATTAATCAATAGTTTCAACTAGTCGAATATAAATTAACATGATTTTTAAATTCGTTCTATGGAATGAGCAAAATTGTCTCGGTCAATTGCAAGAAATAGAAATTAAACTCACTGCTTTCCTTAATAATTTTAACAAATCAGGAATGATAAAATATTAATCAATAATTTTAACTAGTCGAATGTAAATTAACATGATTTTTAAATTCGTTCTATGGAATGAACAAAATTGTCTCGGTCGATTGCAAGAAATAGAAAGTAAACACACTGCTTTCCTTAATAATTTTAACAAACCAGGAATGATAAAATATTAATCAATAGTTTCAACTAGTCGAATATAAATTAACATGATTTTTAAATTCGTTCTATGGAATGAACAAAATTGTCTCGGTCGATTGTAAGAAATAGAAATTAAACTCACTACTTTCCTTAATAATTTTAACAAATCAGGAATGATAAAATATTAATCAATAGTTTTAACTAGTCAAATGTAAATTAACATGAGTTTTAAATTCGTTCTATGGAATGAGCAAAATTGTCTCGGTCGATTGTAAGAAATAGAAATTAAACTCACTACTTTCCTTAATAATTTTAATAAATCAGGAATAATAAAATATTTTTTCACTCAAACGATGCTCTCACATTTTCGTTTCGATTTTAACCATTCTTGTTATAAATGCATCAAATCCCCGGTGTAATTATTCTACATTGATAGATGGAGGAAACGCAACATACGTTTTTGGCGCTCCAAGGTAGTATTTACATGTCCCTCGATTTTTTTGCATTTGGTGCCGTCTCCTTTGCAGATGCCACATATGTCAACCACTGCAGTGCCGTCTAGTTTCCAATCGCAGCTCACTTTCTGGAAAAAATTGTAACTTATCTCTGATTTCTACACGACGAATCAAACGAGAGTCTAAAGACAACGCTCCGGTCAGGCTCGACAGGTTTCGATGACGTAGAATCGTCGATTCTACGAATACCTTCACTTGGCGTTTGAGAAATTTATTCACCCTGCAGACGCCATAGATGCACATGTCGTTCGTTCCGGGTCTGCAAGGTGTCGTGTCGTTTACAGATCGCACTATTACTGCTTTCACGTTCTTCTCGTTGACGCAGACCAAGTAGCAAGGGACCTTAAGTTCTAGGACTGGCTTCCATGTGTGAAAATCATTGTCGACAAACACCTTTCTCTTGTCGTACATCGAACACTGCACCGCTCGGATCGGCGGTTTCGTCGGGTCGCACGGCTGCGGAACCACAAATTCCCAGAAATTATGCAAAAACTATAAAACAGAGCAGCGAACGGGGAAAAAGATCCTTTTGTTCTTAATTAATTCCAAACGGAATTCCTTCTCGCCAGCCCAGGAAGAAAACAACTTAAATTCTCTTTCGAAATTGCAAGGGATATAGCAAGCCAAAGCATTGAAACGCGAATTTTTACCATAATAATTTAAGTTAATTGTCCATTACCAGTAAAAGTGAAGAATAATTTTCGATTAAAGACAAAGTCGAACGGAGAACCTCGGAAACTGTTCAGAGACAAGTTACGACATTGTTGATATACTTTTTATAACTAATCGAACAGTTATTTTGCGACAAATAATTAAGTACTCTTTATACAAAAGTTGTTTGATATGACGGGCTAAGTTACGTGGTAATAATTGTTTTGTTGTGGGTGGAGTGGTGGAGGACATTTCAAGGGCACCTTGATTTTTTTAACGTGTTATATGATATTATTTTGATTTTGATGAAGGTAAATTGTTAGCTTGTGTTTACATACTGCATTGGTCGACGGCCAACAGCTAGCAGCCGCTGCTAAGTGGCATCGACCGATGCGGTATATAAACACAAGCTAACAATTTACCTTCATCAAAATCAGAATAATATCATGTAGCACATCTTTGGAATCGTCTCACTACCCGCTATTATTATCTAAAGAAAATACTATTCCATTTAAAAAAATCAAGGTGACCTTGAAATGTCCTCCACCACTCCACCCACAACAAAACAATGAATACCACGTAACTTAGCCCATCATACCAAACAACTTTTGTAGAAACACTTCTTTGATAACGACACCGTCTTCCGAGATATCCTGCCGTTCTCGATACAGTGGGACACCCTGTAGATCTCTCCGGGACTAGGTAAGGGAAAATTGACGTGCATAAGTCAAAGTACATTCTAGGAGTTGTAAAAATAATTCTCTTCAATAAATGGTCCTTCCATTCAGGGAGATTTACAATAACTTGAATCTACAATTGTATTCGTCTAAGCAATCTTGCGAATGAAGCAAATGGTTCAGATTATAAAAAGCGAATCAAGAAACGAAAGGGGGGAAGAAAATAATAAACGGCACACTGAGAGATGATCGCACTTGAGTGTTGCAAATGTTGATCTTCTTTCTTTCTCCGACGCAGTATCTGCCCCCGTTCGCCGGTGTTGGTTTGTTGCATTCCCGATCGGAAAATTGGAGGCCACCGCCGCAAGTTCGGCTGCATGAACTCATGGCAGACCATCCGCCCCATCCACCGTGCACCGCCTTCGGTCGGGTCCCCATTTCCACGCATTCCTTGTGGATGCACCACTGAATACACAAGCATTCTT
Organism: Lasioglossum villosulum; assembly: GCA_963971365.1. Taxonomy (NCBI): domain Eukaryota; kingdom Metazoa; phylum Arthropoda; class Insecta; order Hymenoptera; family Halictidae; genus Lasioglossum; species Lasioglossum villosulum. Next base: position 8,296,279 of record OZ020497.1, read on the forward strand.
CGCTAGCATTATCCGGTTACCGCGATATGTCGGGTCTGCATACTTCACGGAACCGTGTTTTGCGTGTCCCGTAATTGCACTCGAAAGAAATTCGACGAATTCACAATTTGTTTATCGGTTTCGATTTCAAACTGAAGCTACGTTGATCGAATGGTTTCAAATTTATTCCATTTAAATATCAATTTTCGAAGGTTCATAACGGAAACAGATACGATCATGTTCAGGAAAGTCTACAAGATATTTCTACGCAAGAATCGTTCGCGCGTTACGACTAGAACAGAAAGAAATTCCAAAGTTCAAAATTGAACTGTTCTCTGAAAGTTTTCAAGAACCGAGAATGATGGAGAGAAGTCTAGATTCGGCGCACTTCAACATCTCGCGATCCATGCAAAAATTCCCTGTTTTCTCTATCTGTCTGACTGAATTGCGAGAAGCGTTTTACGTTCGCGTTACACTCGCATCTCGGAAATTTTAAATTATTCCATGTCGCTTAGCCTCTTCCCGCGTTTCATCCTGCGGCCGCAATCTCCCGCAAAGGAAACCGTGACAAAGCAACCGCATGGAAATGCATGTGCGATTTCCCAGCGGCTGCTGCACCGCGGACACGCGAATTCGCGAATCGCGTTGTTTCGCGAGCTGGAATACAGAAGAATCGAGAGGAGAAGCGAGAGTACCATCTTGCGAAGGATAGAAACACATTAAGCACAACACGCGCGAGGGCGCTAGCAGACTGCGGATTTTATACATTTTTGATAAATTTTTACGATTTTGAAGATGGAACAAAATAAAGGATATATAATAAATTTGTGATTTCGGAGCATGGTTCGATCAATCATTCAGTCGATTGATCGAACCGTGCGCCGAAATCAGTTTATTATACAGGGTGTCTCAAAATAAGTGTAACTCCCGGAAATGGGAGGTTCCTTGGGTCATTTGAAGCGACATTTTCCTTTACAAAAATGGTGTCCGGGGCTTTGTTTAGAGTTATTATCGAAAAACACGGACCAATCATAGTCCGACACGGCGACAGGTCCCGCTTAACGCGGTGTCGCTATTGGCCGAACTAGAATCAATCCGCTGTAGCTGCGCTCTGATTGGTAAATAGTGGATATTTTTATCGATCGCAAATTTTTGATATATAAGAATTAATTTTTCGCGGCGCTCTGGTTCGATCATTATTTTACTATACTTGGCTCTACTGTAGCGAATATGTCAAAGCGACATACATGTGCTCGTCCAAATAGTAGAGGAAAAAGGAAAGGTAGTGGTGTTTGTGTTTCGCTCTGATTGGTCCGTGTGTTTCGTTAATAACTCCTAAATAAAGTCACAGACACCATTTTTATAAAGGAAAATGTCGCTTCGAACAAACCAAGGAACCTCCCATTTCCGAGTTACACTTATTTTGGGACACCCAGTATATTTCAATTTCGATCGAGAAGAATTTTACCTACAAAATAAAGGATGACTGAGAACTGTGTCCAACTGTTTCCAATACACCTACAACTGCTAAATAAAAAAAATACAGAAATAAATCGAAATTTATGAAGGTATGAACGTGAATAAAAAAGGAAGAAGAAATTCAGGGTGCCTTTTGCTTCTTGCAACGGATGCGGACAATCTGTATTTTGCATAATAATCCGCAGCCTGTTTGCGTACGATCGATGTTGCATGATATTTATGTACCGAACCTTGTTCTCACCGCATTTCGTCCCGTCGTACAGAGGGTCCAATAGTGTTTGGCATGTGCCGTTCATGAAGCACCATAGCTTCTCGCACTGGCCTAGCTGAAACAAGATTTCCCAGATAGGCAAGATAAACAGTTTTTAAACATTTCGAAAAATCCTTTGAGATAAGTCAAAATTCTGTCAATCGGTGCGATGCTTATGACCGGGGGAGTACAGTAATTTCTCAATCGTAGTCCCAACACCCGTGTTATGAACGGACTACGATCAAGTAGGGTGGCTATTTTTTGATTTATGACTGCGTCTACCCTACCGCGCTGAGACTTCAAACGACAAGCCGAACGTAGAGAAGGACAGAATGAAATAGGATCGCGTGGCCGAAGCGTGTCCCCGTCGCCGGCACAGTTTAAAGGCCCGTGCGTCATCACAATAAAACACCAAGACCTTAACTTCTTTATTTTCGATGATATCATTATGGAACGTTCACCAACATATTCGTGGCATTTCTCTGATTAAAATCATACCAAACACGATATAATTTGGCCAATATTTAGTGGTTTAATCGACGATGAAAGTTTCGAACGCAACGAAGAAGAGCGTATTGGAAAGAAAGAGACGCGAAGAGTCGCCGTCGCCGGCATAGATCAAACACGCTGTCCTTCTTGTAAGTAAAACTTTCATCTTGATTAAACCACTAAATATTGGCCAAATTATATCGTGTTTGGTATGATTTTAATCAGAAAAATGCCAGGAATAAGCCAGTAAAATCTCATTAAAAAATAATGAAAATTAAGTAGTTTGAAAATTCGATTCACTCGAGTCAATGTAGTGGTGTTCACACCGATATACCCGAGCCGACATCAAACATCGCCGTCCTGCTGCCCGGCGCAGCGTTGACAAGCGGTGGAATGGGTAGGCACTGGACTACGATTGCAGAGGCGACCGAGGACTACGATTGAGAAATTACTGTACAACGTGGGACTAAAGTGAAATTTGACAAAACAATTTTGAACTATACTCCATAGGTTTTGCAATGTTCCGCGTCGGGAGACATCCTTTTGCATTGGAAATCAGCGCCATACATAGCTCCGGGCAGCATGTTCGGGAATTTGAAGTTCTCTGGTGGGTTTCTTGGACTGTTGCTCAGACAATCGCCTAATCCCTTCCTGAAAGATCCAAGCAAAATCTGTGTAGTCTCAACTTCTGCATTTAACACTGGATTTGCAACTAACACTTGACTATTTTACATTGTTTCAGGAAAACAACCAGAACGCGTCTATGCAAATTTTTAGCCAGAAATGAATTTGTCGAATGATTCCTCGTAGCTGCATCGTTACAATATTATAAATATTAAGACACATCAAACTTTCCTCCGTGTACCTAACGTTAAATCTTTTCGTTCGAATGTTAGACTGCAGATTTTTATGCAAAATTACTTTTGTAATAATAAGCTGGAAAGATAGAATACATTTGAATTCTTTAAATGACTGTACCATTTTAAATTGCAGCTATTCGTTTTCGGTATTTTTGGTATAAATGTATAAAATCCACAGTCTAGTGATTACATTCAGGCCGATTGGATCAATTTAGAAATATCTCTAACTTGAAGAGCTCGGTCATGAAATATCTGCTACAATTGGACCAGCGGATTGTATAAGGAAAAAGATATGCAGCCATTATGTAGTAACTTTCGTCGTTCTTGTCCTTTCCTTCGCACAAGTCTCCTTCTCCAGTGTCGTGGGCGCAGCCCAACCTGGAAAAATCGTCCAAAATGCATCCGATTTTCACCAATGAAATGCACCAATTATCAACAACGAGAACCTACGTGTGGCCAAGTTCGTGAGCGATCGTGACTCCAAGAGTCAGCCCGGTGTCTTCGTTAATACATCCTGCCTTGTCTTGTTTGCAGATGTCACTCACCCACGCCAGACCAAGCAGATTGCAATCTTCCTCCTCGTCACAAATGTCGTACCTGAGGCATTCGTGCAAAAAGATATTTTGGAAAAAATTCGAAAAACTTCGGTAAGGACAGCGAAAGGTACAAAGGATCTCTGAAACGCATGATATTGCAACCTGGTCACCAGAACAGCCGCGTCGAAGTGATTTGGGTGATTCTCATCGGGAGGCTTCAGCTTCTCCGCCCACTTCGTGAAACTTGTCAGCACTTTATCAGCGTCGGGACTAATGTGCAAATCTATCTACTGGAAGAACGTGTTTGTAAATCGACGACGCTGTGCATTCATAATTCGAGTCTTTGTAAAATGGTGTATTCAATTTGTTTGGGGATTGCATTTCATTTATTCCTGGGGCTACGAATCCATTCGTGCGTCTGAGACGAGAACAGAAGAAAAGACGAACGTGGGAGGAGAGATACAGCGACTCTCACTAAGATTCGGACACTTTTAAAAAACATTTTTAATATTGGACCATACGATTTGAAATTGTTGGGAAGTTAGAATAATTGGTTTGTTGCACGTGACTAAAATTGAAAAAATTGCAAGTTGTCGGAATTGCAAAGAAAATATTAAAAGTTTCATTTTACTGTATTTTACTGCTTTTTATTAGTGAAACTTTATGAATATGTTTAGTTGGCACAGATCTGCGAAACATTTTACAACTTTTTTATGCGAGTCTATATTGAAAATTTAAAGAATACATTTTGTAGGTCTGTGTCAATTAAACATATTCTGAAAATTTCGTCAAAATCGGACGATGTTGGAAGGAGCTATCAACGTTTAAAGATGGAAAAACTGCATTCAATCAAAGGATTCTTACATCTTCCAATGTCTGTCGTTTTTCCGCATCAATCGATTTCAATGAAACATTCACAGTGCATATAATTGACACAGATCTACAAAATTTTTAAATTTTCAATATAGACCCACACAAAAAAGTTATAAAATGTATTTTTTCTTCAATTTCGATCAATTGCAATTTTTGAACAATTTTTTTCACATCCTGTAGCAAACTAATTGCTCTAGCTTCCCAATACGAAGAAAGTTATCGTATGTTTAAGAGTGTCCGAAGATTAGTGGGAGTCACTGTAAGTGTAAATGTCTCCCTGTTCTTGCATTACCTCCTCCTTCTCCTTCTCCAAATAAATCACGCGGACGAGGATCACGTCTATTTGATTGCCAGTGCTCACGTCATGGTAATAGTCCGACACCATGTTCATAATTGTCAGCAGGTACTGATCGTAGTTGGTGTTGTTGTGATAATCGAGGAACTGCCTGTCGGCGACAAGTCCGATAGTGAGATACCGATGTAAGCTATGAGTTAAGCCAGACGGGGTTGCTTCTCTCTTCTCAGCCATCGAATGGTCCTCTTTCAAACGTTGTAACTCGCGATCTGCCAATGCTTCCGCCCACGCTGCCTCCCAGTTATCTGTCGTCCATTGTCATAATTAGACTGCAGATCTTTAGGTAAAATAAAAATTTTCTTTCTGAATTATAACTAACTATATAATGAAACAAAAACGATCTAGCCGGATCATGGTAATCAAAAATGTCCTTTAGCCAATTTTCATTGGAAATGGCTCGTCCCGTAGCCTACTAATTGTAAGACAGAACCTTTCCTACCAAATTTCAGCCTTTTTCCTAGTCTAAGAAACTCAACTTTTGCCTTTCTTTCTTATTGAAAGTTCCTGTATTTTGTTATGTATACAGGGTGTTCGACTACAGGTGGGAGAAAATTTAAGGGTTGGTTCTTAACGATGGTATAAGACGAAAATGAAGAATAAAAAAATTGCGATTTCGACTTCGTTATTTAGCTATTAACAACTCGACAGTCACGTATCAAGTGACAGATGCATGCATAACTTGGTTCTCATTTGGGGCCCCAGCGAGGTGAAAATGTTTAACAAATCGTTGGACAACATTGAACTCTGACGTACGCAACGTACACTTTTGTTAGACGCGTTGTTGATTTATAATTGTTAACAGTTAAATAACGAAGCCGAAATCGCATTTTTTTTATTCTCCATTTTCGTCTTATATCATCGTTAAGAACCACCCCTTAAATTTTCTCCCACCTGTAGTCGAACACCCTGTATATTCGTAGAATGCTTTAAACGAATACAAGTCTGTTACTTTGAGTTTGGACGGAGCCAGAGCACTGCTCCACAGGGCAATCTCTGTCCAAGTCTGTCCCAGTTCGTCTCTACCATCGCGAATGATAGAGACGGCTAATTGCAAACTGTTCTAATTATTTCAATCGATTGGCCGAGCCATTTACTCTCGAGTTCAATGATTGTGAAAGGTTAGAGCACTCTAACGAGGAAACAACTCCACTGGGAATCAATTCTTGTTTCCAGTTTGCTTACAGAAGAAGAAGAAAAGAAACCGAAAACAGATTACAACAACAATAATAATAATTCATCAGCCTCTTGTTCTGCAGCATCGGGTTCAATTTGTGACAAAGGCTCAAGACAGTTCTTTAAATTTGTATTGTACAGGGTGTAAAGAAATGTTTGGTTCTGGCTGCCATAGGCGTATTTTACATCTTCGGATCGGTGAGAATCTGTGAAAGAAGTTGCCGCTAAATTGTCCTTGACCTTGAAGTTCAAGGACAAATTTTTGTGTTATTGCATTGTATTCTACGCATCATGGGGACAAAAAGTGTCAAGGGAATCATGGGTGAGTTGAGTTTTGACGCATGGTTCCCTTGACACTTTTTGTCCCGATACAATACAATGCAATAACACAAAAATTTGTCCTTGAACTTCAAGGTCAAGGACAATTTTGCGGCAACTTTTCACAGATCTTCACCGATCCGAAGATGTAGAATACGCCTATGGCAGCCAGGACCAAACATTCTTTTACACCCCGTATAATTTGAATGGTAATAAGTGGTCAGTCTCTCTCGCGGGTTGTTTTTCTCGCGGTTTTCAAGGTCATCGATTTTTTTCAAAATAATTGCATATATTTAATGAAAAGAATACATTCAAATATGTGTAAGGACTGTGACATGATCTTCAAACGACCTTGAACTCCGAAGAAGAAGGTCGAACTTTTCGTTTGTAAGGAGAATGCAGTTAACGCAGATAAATAATTTTGTTCATAGCGAATTGAAGTTAAGCAAACATTTCTTTACACCCTGTATATCTATAGTGGACAAAAATCTGCGGATTTTCATGTAAAATAAAAACTGCGCTTGAAAACTGCAGCACACAGAATTGCAGTCGACCATTTTAATCGGAAATACACGAATTCCTTAGTCCAATCGTAACGATAATTTTGTATAAGAGTAAGATAAAAATGGTGATTTCTCTAACCACTGACTCCGCAAGCTGACTTCGGCTTGTGTCCATATTTCTCGTGGACTTCGTGAGGCACACTGCGTTCGTAGACGATGTGAACATGACGGCCATCCGTCTCTGGTTCAGATTCGCTCACAGGCTCGACGTAGTACCGGCCGTGATCGGTTTGCACGTAGCCGACCTGCACGTGATGCACATGCGTTTACCTTCTGCTTCGCATTAATCAATGTTATTGTAAAGAAGATATCGGAGATGGCCAGCGAAAGAACGCAATCATCGACTCGGCACTCTGCTCGCTCTACTCGATCAAATATGCATTTATGTCGGAACTGTGCTAAACGATTTAGAGCGGTCACGAGGGCAACACGTGGAAACATTAGACGAAGACAGAAATTCTTTCCAGGAGCCTTCGAATACGCAGTCGTGCTTAGCTATTTCTCAGTGCAAACATTTCTGATTTCTTGGCTTCCATTTTAGAATCACGGAATTACAGGTTAAATTACAATCGAGCAATCCCAATTACAGAGATCGGTAGCCAGCGCAGCATTTCTCCCGACTAGAACCAACAGCATAATTCAAAACGAGTCCGCGGGGCGCCTACTCCCCTTGCATCGAATACAAACAAGCCGAGCCTCGGATAATTTCCAGGAAATTCTGGTGGTGGTCCGCGAACTCGATGATCGTTGTAGGTACATACGCAGATCTCTGCGCATCGGGCAGCAGCGATGATATTCTCGGGAAAATTTACCGATTCGATAACGCGGTACAAGGCAATTCGATCCATTACGGTTACGGAGACGCTCGTCGGGTCGCGTTACTGTTTCAATCGAGGATACACTTAACACCAGATCCACCTGGTGGATCGAAACAACGCGTTTTGGGGACCCTTATCTTGCGGTTCGTGCTTCGGTGGCTTGCAACCCAAACATGTTGTGTTTTCGAGATTGGGATTGGCTACCCTCTGGGGACGAATGTGTCCCTGTTTGCAGTTGGAAGAAAGCCTATCCTCGATTCGTATCAAACAGTATCAGATTCAATTTTGTCCTCGCGCAATGTTAAACAATATCAAATGTAATATTGTCCTGAAATTACTATTCCCAGCTCAGAACAGGAATTGCACCTGAAACCAGCATGGACATGGAAACACAGCAACAATCCTGATAATAACTGTATTTAAATAGGGTACGAACCACACCGTCGCACAATGAAAGAGCAGCCTTGGATCTCTTATGTCCCCTGACGAATCCTCTGTAATGACACTGCTCATCCGGGGCTCGTTTGAACCGTATCGCTTCGTTTGGGTTCGTTCTGAGGCCAGCTCCCCTCGTCTCGAACACCATGTCCGGCGAGATGAAATCGTGGTACGGGTCCAACTCCACATGGTGCTCTTGTCCCTTGAAAGGTAGTACCAGGTGCAACTTATCTTCCTGAGAATCCTCCTTCCCTTCCTCGACCGATCGTTTCTTTCTTGCGGAGAGCTCTGCCCGGTCGTAGAAATTCGGCAGCGAATACGTGGAGAAGCTGCCATCCGCGAAGACTCTTTTCGGAATCAGGAACTCCGACTCGTGGATGTCCCTCGTGTACCTGTAATGGCCACCAGAGAAACAGAACTTTGATTAAAGAGTCTGAGAACTTGCTCCGAAAGCTGCGGCGAATTTCGAAAGGGGATGATTCTTCAAGGAGAAAGACTGCGGACGGTACTGTACAGGGTGTAACGAAATGTTTGGTCCTGGCTGCCATAGGCGTATTTTACATCTTCGGATCGGTGAAGATCTGTGAAAAAAATTGCCGCAAAATTGTTCTTGACCTTGAAGTTCAAGGGCAAAGTTTTGTGTTATTGCATTTTGTTCTACGCATCATGAGGACAAAAAGTGTCAAGGGAATCATGGGTGAATTGAGTTTTGACGCATGGTTCCCTTGACACTTTTTGTCCCCATACAATACAATGCAATAACACAAAAATTTGCCCTTGAACTTCAAGGTCAAGAACAATTTTGCGGCAACTTTTTTTCACAGATCTACACTGAAGATGTATAATACGCCTATGGCAGCAAGAAACAAACATTTTTTACACCCTGTACACGAAGGTTGTAATTGTGTTTTGGGGGAGAGTCTGTGGTCTGATGATTTGCTCTTAGTTGGTATGCGTCTCTAGTTTTTTGAAAATTAATTTTGTTCATCCGGTTAATATTAGATTGCGGATTTCTAATTAATTTGAATAAGTTTGAAATAGCATTCAGATGTTCTTGAATTCCATCTTTCTGTTTGATATTTTGCCAAGTATATCCTTATTTTACTTCAATTTAACTCTGAACATACCACCACCGGTCGGAATGACTGTTTCCAGATTTTGTATTTTATAATTATTGAAATAATACAAATGATTTTATAAAGAATGATTGAGGAATGTAATGATAGGGACCACAGAAAGTCTAAATAAAATCAATCTTGTCATTTTTATAAGGGAATATGTACCAGTTACTTTTAAGGCTCAGTAGATTTAGTGTTAACTGGGTAGACGCTTTCTCATTTCTCGATAATGCAAGGGTAGGGTTTGTTGGTAGTCAAAAGCACTAGATAAAAGATCAATCTAGTGCACAATCACCCTCAAAAGTCCTGTTTTTACGTTCACGAGGCGTAATTTGGATTATTCGACAGCATGTAGCTGTCGTAGCTGTATGCAAATTTTTACATGCGCAGTTTTATACTTCCAAATAGTGAAAATTACGCTGCCGAATAACACAATATTTCTTAGCAATATAACAAGAATGCTGGGAGTTCTTCGTCCACAGAGTCCGACGATGTAAGATCAAAGATCAATCTAGGGCACAATCACCCTCAGAAGTCCTGTTTTTACGTTCACGAGGCGTAATTTGGATTATGCGACAGCATGTAGCTGTCGTAGCTATATGAAAATTTCTACATGCGCAATTTTATACTTCCAAATAGTGAAAATTACGCTGCCGAATAACACAACATTTCTTAGCAATATAACAAGAATGCTGGGAGTTCTTCGTCCACAGAGTCCGACGATGTAAGATCAAAGCACGTACCGAAAATGTAAAATGCTCAGACGAAAGACGCGTCGAAAACTGAAGGGTTTCGCGGGAAAAAGAGACCTGCAACTGTATCAACCTGCGAATGAACTTACCTACCATGGTATACGTTTCCGGCGCCACGATATTTCTCGATCAGGTCCCCGTCCGTGACCACGAGAACGCAGAAGAACGACAGAAGTGCTTGGAATCCGTTCATGACAGACTAGTTTTTCATGCGTCGCTCCCTGAAATCGGCCGACAGCTCCGGACAACGAAATTCGAGCGCAATTGTTTCCACGAGCGATCGCATCGAACCATTCCATCAAATCCGCAGTCTACCAACAACATTACTCACACGAGACAGCTTCTGTACAAATTACCAGCCACACAGGAATTTCATTCGTAACGAATTTAATCGAATGAATGCAGCACATCGTTACTCTTAAACTCTTTTCATTCTTGTACTTTATTCAATTTTTTAAAATGTTTTCACTGTTCTGGATTTGATTTAGCCACTTTTGTGATAAACGCATACAATCCGCAGTCGTATCATAAATATATCCAATCTACTAACAGCACTGCAAATAGAAAGCAGAATACGAATTTCGTTCATACTTCAATCTATTTAATAAGATTAACATAGTATAGTCAAACATTTGTGAGGGAGAGTTTAATCGAGAACCGGCGACTGCGATCGAGCGCGATCGATCTGTTCGAGTCTCTCCGACGAACATCGATGTACACTGTTGTCCAAAAGAAACAATCAGCCATATTTAATAGAAAAGCGTAAAAAATCAAATAAGAACACAGTAAATTTTGAAAAAGTATTCCGCTGTTTAATTGAATAGTTCTGAGAATAGATATTATTGCGGATTATCAAATACTTCATATGCAATAAATCAATCATTGTACAATACAATTTCTGCATAAAGATATTGTTTGTCATTATATCTAATAATTATACTACGTGCTTCTTTCTTTTGTACAGTAGTGTGCATACGTATACTTATGGACTCGGCTTCAGATAACATGCCTTGATCCAAGATTACATCGTCTATCAGATGCCAGTTGTGGGCAAAAATATATTAGCGGGGGAAGGAGAATTTTTTTTTATTGTAGAAAATCTCATATTAGATTCATTTCGATATAATTATAATGAGAAAGGAGAATTGTTATTAGACAACTACTGACATAAGATCTATCGATCTATTGTATAAAAAGTAGGACATTCCATTTAAAAAACTGAGGATCTCCTTTGTTTTTCGAAAAATATTACAAATACAAAAACTGAAGTTACGCTATCATATTGCTATTAAAATATACTACAACTTCCACCTCATCGGTTTTTTTCTAATCTTTATCGTTTACGAAAAAAATGCTGGTACAAATTATCACGAACACCCTGTATATTATATGGTCTAAAGTCCGAATTGTTGGGAAGGTAATCAAGTGTTAAAAAAGGTATTTACTGCTGAAGATAGACTTAAAATCTTCTGTTGTGTTTCCGTTTCGAAGATAAAAGTGCAATGTGCATGCAAGTGTACTAATAAGAGCTGAATATGAAGATACAACGATGGAAAGAGAACATTCAGCAGGGTAGCAGTTAAACGCTACCTTGAACGATAATGATGATGTATTATGACGACGTTATGGACGATGTGGTTTTACATGTAACTCGGTGTTCATACCCGGTCGGCGATGCACCGAAGATACGATTATGCACTGCAATGTTGCATCGTGTCGACCGCGGACCGGTTATATCGAATTGCCGGGTATTTGACATGACCGGTCTGGACACAGTACGTTTCATCGTTCGTCATTGCAAATTTACTTTTCGCGACGAGATTGGGACTCCCTACAAGGATCACCGGACCGCTTTGTGACGCCGACGACGTTTTACAATAGTCAATTTGCCGGAAACTTCCTAAAAAGGCAAGTCTCTAGAATTCATAGAAGCTTAGAGAATTTCTTCCATCACTATGATTGGAAACTACCCTTATACAGGGTGTTCGACTACAGGTGGGAGAAAATGTACAGAGTGGTTCTTAACGATGATATAAGACGAAAATGAAGAATAAAAATATTGCGATTTCGGCTTCGTTATTTAGCTATTAACAATTACATATCAACAACGCGTCTAACAAAAGTGTACATTGTGTACGTCAAAGAGTTCAATGTTGTCCAACGATTTGATAAATATTTTCACCAAGCTGGGAAAAATTTATAATTAATGAAATTTACTAAAATATTAAAATCAAATAATTTATTAATAATTTCCCCCAAATGAGAACCAAGGTATGCATACATCTGTCACTTGATACGTGACTGTCACGTTGTTAATAGCTAAATAACAAAGCCGAAATCGCAATTTTTTTATTCTTCATTTTCGTCTTATATCATCGTTAAGAACCAACCCTTAAATTTTCTCCCACCTGTAGTCGAACACCCTGTAGAGATTGTTTTAAAATAAAGCAACCAGATCATTACCAGTTGCATTGACAAATTTTTATTTTAAATGTGCCATTTGCGCTATTTTGGGATATCCTTAAAAAATTACAAGATGTTCTTTGAAAGTCTTTTAAGGGAGTAGACTCGTTTTTCCAGGATCTCAAGGGTCCGGGAAGTGCCATCTCATTTCTCAATAATGCAAAGATGAGGTAAGAAAAGATCAATCGAGGCCGCGGTCGCCCTCAAAGGTCCTATTTTTACGTTTACGAGGCGTAATTTGTATTATTCGAAAGCATACAGCTGCGGGTGTAGCTAAATAGCTACGAAATTGAAAATTCATAAACCTGCGATAGATACGGGCTGTTCGATATTGAATTTTCAAATTGATTATTTTACTTCTTCAAAACATAATTCCACTTCGGAGCGCGTCCGAACATTAATAAAAATTGCAGACTTACCGCATTTTTTTCAACAAATCCGAAACCATTTACATCGACTCTTCAGTGTACACGATTGTAAACACATCTTCCCGATATTTTTTCCATTATTTCAATAACAATCTTCCCCGCGCCATGGGTTCTATGAAAGTATTCGATCAATCATCGTCTAGATATAAATTCAGGCGAGCGCCCCAGCGCAAAGAGATCGCAATTTCAAACAGAAAATTCGCGGAATATTTAGTCGGTATATTCGGCAAAGAAACTAATCCGATCTGAATAGCCTGTAACGAAATTGAATATACGCGATATGAAGTACATACACGAGCGAGAACTATATATAAATCGAATGCCACCCGGTAGATCGGATTCGCGTGTGCAGCTTCCTCTCTTTCTACATTCTACGGTTACGTTACGAGCGGATCGATCCAAATATGGGCTCAATCAGGCCTCCGGATCGATCCTGATAGGTCAATTTTGGTCGACTTTTTGTGGCCGAGTTCGAGCACAGTGAGCACACCCGGGACCCTTTTCTCTCAGCTGTTTTTGGCGGTGATTGCGTTGCACCGCGTGTAAAAATGACTGTCTCGGCCCGTTACCTTGCAGACCGCCTTTGATCTCGTCGTTTAAAGAGTCCGAACGCTCTAACGAGAGGGAATTTCTTTGATAAGTTCATTGACATGATAATTGGACGGAAGATCGGATAAGAGATCCTTCGGCAACCAGGGCGCTGCTCCATTCAATTTTCATTCGGCTTTTTTCAGCCAGTTTCCTCGAAACTCCGTAGCCATTTTTCGCCGCTGTTTCATTCGGATACAAACACTTCGAATATCCTCAGATATTCGATAACAGCGTGATTATTATACTGTAACTTACAATTTTTCATTCTCTGAATATCAATAAATGAAGCACAGTAAATTCTTCTTTTACTGACGGTCCAAATTCATTTTGGATTCCATTCATTATAGAGATCCAAAGTGCAAAAGGAACCACCAGTGAAAGCGGAATCGTTCTCTTGAAACAAAATTATGCTAAAGTTTATTCATTATCGAACTGATTTTATTTATATATTTAGATAGTTTTGCGATCGAAGAGAATTGATAATAGATGTACGATGGTTTCGGCGCACAGGTTCGATCAAAAATTTTAAAACTTTGCAAATTGAAACCTCGACGTTTCGATCCTGATGAGGATCATTTTCGAGAGATTTTTGCGTCTGTAACAAAATGTAACTTTATAAAAATAACCGTACTTTAAAAATATGTTTTAAACTGGAAAATAAACTTATTTTTCTCACATGTTATATAAGGTAAACGTAAACTTTATGAAAATTATACTGCTTCCATGCTGGTAGATACTGGACTGATCCTTGTTGAAGGTTACAACGCAAACAGCAAATACATCAGGACAATAGATTGAAACTTGACCAATCAGAAGCAAGCGATCTATGTGCGCTAGGTCAATAATAGGCGGTAAATTCAAAACTCAATATAGTTCGTCTCGATTACAAGACCAAACAGTATTATACCTCAACATACCTTCGTTGTGGTAATAGAACGAAATTAACATTCAAATACATTTGAAAAATAAACGTAAATAAATCAGAATCAAAATTATAGTAAATACTATATAAAGAATACTGTTAAAAATTAGAAACTTCATCATAAAATATTACTGATTTAGTAGTGCAGCGCAATAGTCGTAAATCTTAGGTGTTTCATACCTAAGGTTAACGCTTACAATTTTACAACGAAGATTACTACTAGAAACTATTCATATGATTAAACACCAAAGCGTTAAACTTAGGTATGAAACACCTAAGATTCATGACTATTACGCTGCATTACTAAATAATGTAGGAAATGAATGATTTGCATGATGTTACTTGTTGTTTGAATGTGAGAATCGAGAATCGTGTATGTATGCGTGAGTGCCGTGATATTGCGATTGCGACACATCTTGTTAAATCAATATTTGTTCTAGAAAATTTATAAACATTAGAAAAAGTAGGATATAAAAGGACGTGTTCACGTAGCGATTCGACTTTTTCTCGAGATACGAAACACGTCATCACGTTTGATTTAAATACGATACGTTTACGTTAATTTCATATATCAGTTGTGTATTTTCTTTTCGAATTAAAACAATTATACAGTTATTTAATATCTTTTCGCTTACGATAATATAAAATAAGGTTTTTTATTTTTTTATCGAACCTGTGCGCCGAAACCATCGTACATCTATGATTTTATTTATATTATGTTTTCATTCCTTACAATCATTCTTAGAAGAGCCAATTTTTCGTATTGATCGGACACTCGGTGTTTCATGTTTCTGCCCTCTATACAGGAAACTGTTGTCCGCGAATGGCGGCGCGACAATCCGTGGACGAGTTTGGCCGGAGCGGATACTCGATGACAAAGGCTTTAAAAGAGCCGCGGCTGCCAAAGTAAATATAAATTGAAACGGCACCGAGGAAAAGCATGGTCCGCCGTTGGCCGTTTCACGGCTCACCGAGCCAGGAACATAGCTAAGAGCGACACACGCACGCAACAGAGAAAGAGAGCGAGAGAGAAAGAAACACGCCGGCGATATTACCATTCGCATTATCGACGTCGATGCTCGTTCAATTTTACGCTCGCGACTGACTCGCTGCTCGCGCACGGCAATCATTTCGAGTGCACTTGTTGCGTTTCGTTCGGACCCGCAACGACAAGTGCACGAGCCAAAGGAATTTCATTGCTGACTTTACACTGCCGGGATATTTCATTATCAGACCGCGGACACGATCTAGAATGCTAATCGAACTGCACACTGCATACTGTATATCCCGAACCTGGTAAACTCGATTATACCTTGCGAGCCTAATTGGTGGGGGAATGTAAGTTCTTTTGATAGCGGAATATAATGTCGAAGAATGTAAAATTATTGTATACCTACAAAATACATTTCCCAAACCAAAGCTCGTTGTCAAAATTATGGTTGAGGACAATGTTTCTTCGTATTGTCATGCAGAAATGAATCAAGTTTTTCCATATTTAATAAATCAAAATTAAATGCTGTTCGTTGGTAAGCGCATCACTTGAGAACGGCTCGGCCGATTTGGCTAATTTGTTTTAAAAAATGTTCGTAATAGTCCAAATACGGTTTTTAGGGAAAGAAAAATTGGAAACGTTGCCCGGAAAAAAGAAAAGTTCGGGATGAAATGAAAGTGCTTTTCCTATGATATTTATGTATGAACTCAAGATAATTCACGATTCGAACAAATTTATTGAAACGCTCAATTTGAATCAAGTTTCTTCCATATTATAAATAGAGTTCATTAAATTTCTCCCTCGAAACAGAGTAAGTTTCATCTATCATATAATATGCAATATAAAAAAATAATTTTTACAACAGTTACTAGTTTGTATTTCTCTAAACACTTAATTTGAATCAAGTTTTTTCCATATTATAAATAAAGTTTATTAAATTTCTCCCTCGAAACAGAGTAAGTTTTATCTATCATATAATATGCAATATAAAAAAATAATGTTTACAACAGTTACTAGTTTGTATTTATTTAAACGCTTAATTTGAATCAAGTTTTTTCCATATTATAAATAAAGTTTATTAAATTTCTCCCTCGAAACAGAGTAAGTTTCATCTATCATATAATATGCAATATAAAAAAATAATTTTCACAACAGTTACTAGTTTGTATTTATTTAAACGCTTAATTTGAATCAAGTTGTTTCCATATTATAAATAAAGTTCATTAAATTTCTTCCTCGAAACAGAGTAAGTTTCATCTATCATATAATATGCAATATAAAAAAATAATTTTCACAACAGTTACTAGTTTGTATACGTTTGTAAATGTATTATTTTTGGTATTAGCGGATCGGTGAAAATTTTGTATTTCAAAATTTGTTGTCGGCCAAGAAAATGGGATCTATTTTGCCAAGAGCAGTCTCGTCGAGCGCGTCCCGATTTTCTCTGCGTAATTTTTCCTCGAGGATCGGCTTACAACCCTAATTATTTTCCGGTCGACGGAACGACCGGTTGTCATCGACAGAGTTGGTGACGAGCGCGAACGGACCACCGTGTAGCTTTTACCCGAAGCGTTCTTTTTCTCCTCTCGCGTTCTCTTCGTCACTGTTTATCACCCTGTTTCATTCTGTCTTATTGGCAGTTTCACTCTGTTTCACCGTGTTTCACTCTGTTTCACTCTGTTTCTGTTTGACCGCTGGTTTCGTGGCAGCGACGGAGACTAGCTAGTAAAACTGGAGCGGGTTTTACGCTGCTCTGTTACCGGATTACGTAAATGGGATGCGCCGAGAAAGAGATCCTGAGAGAGAACGAGAGAGAGACAGGCTAGTTCTCGTTTTGTTTTGTAATAAATCACCGCGACCACCGCGAGCTTCGAATGGCGAGGACGTGAAAGCGAGAGCTCCAGGTAATTTGATGTACCGGTGACATTTTTGCGTGTCGTCGGTAATGCGTGTTCTCGCCTGTTCCGACCAATACAGTTTTCCGAATGCATTGCCGAAATTCAATTTCCGAAGCTGCTTTGCTCCTGCAGCTGATTTTTAGATTACACTCTTATGCAAATTGAAAATTGTCTGCATTTATTTCGAGCTACAGGAGCCACGTAGACGATCATTTCTCTCAATGATTGCAACAAGCTGGAAATAAGAACAAATAATATCCATGTTTAGTAAATAGTAAATGTTATTCCTATTATCGATCGTATGATCGTTAAAACAAATGACGTAACTGTGATCTCGGCGCAACGGTTCGATCAATTTTTTATAAAATATTGATCGAACCGTTGCGCCGAGATCACTGGTACATCATTTAGTAAATAGTGTTATAATGTATTGTCAATATTTGTTATAATGTATTGTCCATTTTTTACACAACATGTAAGTTCTATTAGAAATTTATTTCTTTTTCATGGTTTTCTCTATGTTAATTTTTGCAAATTTTTATTTTGATATCACTTAAAATATTTTTATTATTATTATACTTATCGATCGTAAGATTGTTAAAACAGATAAAGAGAAAATGATTTCGGCGCAACGGTTCGATCAAATAAAACTTTTTTTTTTACGGAAACAAATTATGTGTTCTGCATTTAAGTAAGTTTTTTGATCAGTTTTATTTGATCGAAACGTTGCGCCGAAATCATTTTCTCTTTATCTGTTTTAGCAATAATGATTCTTTGAAAAAGATTCACATCGGGATCGAAACGATAGAAACATGTATTAATTGCACATTTGTTGCTTTTGTTCTAAAAATGATCGAACCTGGCGCCGATAACAATTAAAAACTTTAAGTGTTCGGAATCCTTGTAACGAGTGCAAGGAGTTAAAGGAGAGATTGGGAAACAATTATGGAAGCCGATAGTATCGTTACTATAATTTAGCGAACGATTAAAAAGCACTGCTTTCCCCGAAAGAATTAATTATTGTTTACGCCTTCAATTCGTTGTATAATTCCGAGCGAGTGGCAGCTTATAGTCTCATTTGTCTAACGATCTAACGACTCCTCGCCATGACGAGTCGCAGGTCCGCTACAGCGTTTCAAAATAATGGTTACCTATCTGTTCGGTATAATATTCGGCAAATGTTCATTACTATTTTGCAACTGCGAATTTACTCTATGAGCATGGATGTCCCTGTAAAGTGTCGACGAACGCGCACGATTATGTTCAGTCTCATCGACACGGTCAGGTGGATTGTAGAACAATGCTGAAAAATATACCTAGTGTTACTTTTTATTGTACCACAGGATGAAGAACGACGAAGTGCGACAGGATTCGCTTCCTCCCTCGCACGCAATTAATCGAAAGCTCGTTGCGATTTGTACGATCGGAGCCCGAATGAATTATTTCGGAGCGCACAATCAGTATTATGTTACGCGGATGTTGGATCGTTAGCCCGTTCGTTCCTCGTTTTCAGACCATGCTAGAAAAATACTGTAAATACACGCGCGCGCACGCTAACAGACACAAACGGTGGCCGCCTATTACGTTCGTCCGCGAAATTGAATGGACGCGTTCGGCACGCGCGGTCGCCAATTAAATTCCACCGCGATTTATCCTTGCCAGGGCTGACAGCATTCCGTATTACTCTACGCTATTTTTCGATAGGCAGTCTTCTACCACGCACCTTGCAACTGCTTCGACAGGGCTGCGAGAATTCGAGGACTGCCCGATGAAAACTTTTCCGCAACGAAATTACCTCTTAACTTTGTCTGCGTTTGTGTAGGCTCGTGTTATCCAACAATGTGTCAAACGCGCACAGTACGAGAGAAATTTTCGGAACAACCTGATGTATTGAAATTTATATTCTCTGAGAAACTACAGTGGGTAAAAAAAGTATTGGCACACTCTTAAAAAGGCGATAACTTTTTAAATATCGTATTATCAGATTGCAATTTTTTCGGAAGCTAGAGCAATTAGTTTTCCACAGGATGCGAAAAAAATTTGGTAAAAAATTGCAATTCATCGGAATTGTAGCAAAAATACTAAAAGTTGCATTTTACAACTATTTTATGTAGGTCTATATTAAAAATTTAATAAATACAAAATTATATAATAAATATATAATAATTTAATAAATATATAATAATTTAATCAAAATATTATAATATAATAAATATATAATAAATTATATAATATATAATAAAAAAAATATATTTAAAATTTAAAATAGTTTTATAGATCTGTGTCAGTTATATGCACTGGTAAAGTTTCATCGAAATCGGTTGATGCGAAAAAAACGACAGGCATTGAAAGATATAAGACTGCAAAACGCATTTTAAAAATTTTCAATAATGGCCCACATAAAAAAGGTTGTAGAATGCAACTGTTTTTAAGAGTGTGCCAATACTTTTTTACCCACTGTACAACAATAAATTGATTTCGTCCACGGGTTAGGAACTGCCATAGAAAAATGGAAGTTTTTGCAGAGATTTAGAAGTCGTGGTTCTTTATAAGTGCATTTTGAACAGCCATAGTTCTCTGGCGAGTCGAATAAGATCGCGAATGAGGAAGGTGCGAGGCAATCGTGGACGACAATAACGACCCGTTGCAAAATTTATGTTAATCCGTGAAACGGCCGCGGCTCGACTCAAGATCGAGAGACAATTGATCGTTCGGTGATGTTTATGAACTCGTCGAGGGAGTGACTCTTTGGGATCTCTCGATGGAAATGCAAGAGAGTATGCACCAGCGCGGAGGGAACTATTTATCGTCTATTCGAGGCGGAGTAGCTCGCGAATCTTCGCGAGTTTATTCGCATGTACCATGCGCGTCTATGCGCGAATAAAGACGAGCAGGAGGAGAACGCGAGAAGAGATTTATGGTTGCTGCGCGCCCGCGCACGCAACGCCTAACGAGCAAAACGATTCCCAGGAAAAACAAACGGGAACGAAATTCGACGGGAGAAAACCGACGGACAGCAAAGATGAAAACGAAAGAAAAGAGTGAGAAAGTGCGAAAGAAAAACTAAGAGGAAGAAAGAGATTAAAGAAATATTCTATGATGCACATCTACGGTCGAAGATTGGCCAAATGCTCCAACAAAAATTTGTATACTAGAAGCAAGGTACATGCTGAATGAAAAGTCTGTTCGCTTCGTTTTCCCAAAATTAATTCTTGAAAACGAACTTTGTATTATAGAATTCATACAAGATTGAACAGAACTTTTTTTGAAATGAAAACCCAACACTTCGTTTCGATCCTGGGAATATAATTTTTCCGTGATTCAATGAAAAAGCTCCTGTAAAGGATGAACGCGTTTCGCGTTCATACGAAAGGATCCTCAATCAAAGAGGAGCGAACCAAGCAAATCGCTTTAGCGACGTAAAATCGTTGCCTTCGCGGCCGAGACGGTTTCACGCGAATTTCATGAGAAGACGCGAGCAACGAAACGTTAATTAACCGCGGAAGATGAACGGCCACGGACAGACCCGCTGGTTTCGTGATAACGAGCACCTGGTAGCTATTCAGACGGCCCACGAGCTCATTCGCGTGGGTCGGGCATCCGCGGATTTTCGAATCGGTTCGCTACGACCTTCGGCTGCTGCAGCAACTACAGCAGCTGTGCAAGATCAACTGGAGCACCGTTTATTATGCGCACGTATGCTTCAAATCGCGCGATGACAATCAACCTACTAGACATTCTAGACTATAACCTCTTGGAATGTATCTAGATCCGCCCAAGCCGCTCATCAAATCACGCTAACCCTCCAATCATATTTTTACTTTCTTCACCTGCTGTTCGTGTACTTTCATATCTATGGTAGGTCCACGCAATTCTAAAAATTCTCAGAAAATTCTTGCACACTTCTTCATATATTCCTAACATATTATACAATTATTTATGTTGCTGTGCTTATGTTATCTTAACCCTTTCATCTCCGCAATTGCGTCGTGTGGAATTAATTCTGAGGACGTGAGACGTATAGTTTATTGGTTCTGTGTAGTTAGAAAAAATATTTTCTTTGATCTGGAAATATTTAGAAATTAGCAGCACGCGGCCATTTTTAATAAAAAAACGAGGCAGGAATTGTGGAATGTATAATTTTCTAACAGAGCGAGTCATGGAATTCATTCTGAGGTAGCAGAACGCTCTGTACCTTTCGCATACACCTGTCTACGATCATGCGGTTAGTATACAAATTTTCGGAGCGTTTCAACACATCAAAGTAGTAGTACCGTTTTTAATAATAGACGCGTATCGAATAATGGAAATTTGCGAGGTTCCATTTTCCAAAGGCAATAATGCAAGGTGAAATCAGAGAAGCAAAGTCTATCTTTCATAAAAAAAATTTAGTTTCTCAATGTACAAATATTTCGTTAGTTTAAGAAATATTTAGAAAATTGCAGCACACGGCTATTTTTAATAAAAAAACGAGGTAGGAATTGTGGAATGTATAATTTTCTAACAGAGCGAGTCATGGAATTAATTCTGAGGAAGTAGAACGTTCTACCGTATTTCGCATACACCTGTCTACGACCATGCGGTTAGTATACAAATTTTCGGAGCGTTCCAACACATAAAAATGGTAGTACAATCTTCAACAATAGACGTGTGTCGAATAATGGAGATTTGCGAGGTCCCATTTCCCAAAGGCAATAGCGCAAGGCGAAATCAGAGAAGAAAAGTCTCTCTTTCATCAAGAAAATTCAGTTTCTCAATGTCGACGGCGAGCGAGCGAATAAAAGCAAAATGGCGCCAAGACCACCCAGTTCATATCGAGAATCGAGATCGACGTCTTTTCCGTTCGAATCAAATCGACTCGACGAAAAGCCGCGACGCGGCGGCGGCGGCTGCTCGGTAAGATTCGTTCTCCCTTATATGACAAACGATCGGTCATAACGTCGAATTAACTTCCAACCGGTCGGTGTAGGTTTGATTGAGTCCGCCGGACCGTATCCGCCAGGATGCATTCAGCCCTCGATCCAATGCTCGATAGTAATCAATCGACTGTAAAATACTTACGAGTACGGTAACCAGAGCCAGACGGTTGTCCGATTTTTTCACGGGACGCCATCTGTCCGATCCATTTGCAAACGTCGCGTTCGATCGAGCTGCAACGCGATCGTTCGATCTTTTCTCGAAGAAGGACCTCCCTTTCTTGCGGCGAACTCGGTCAAACCGCGTGTCCAGGAATTAATTGTGAGCGAGTCATACGGTGTACCGATTTCTTCTTTTGCGCATAGTTTACCGGTAGTGTATAGTTAGTTTAAATATTTTTTGTTCGTCCCTGGAAGTATTTATAAAATGTTGGTGCACTGTAATGTCTAATCACAGACGTGGGAGGAACAAAGTTTGTCTTCTAGAATTTGTTCCGAGAAAACAAACAGCATTTTCAGACATCTCCTCTTGCACACAGCTTACTATAATCGTGTAGTTGATACAAATACAATTTTTAACCCTGGAAGTATTTACAAAATATTGGTGCACGGTAATTTCTAATCACAGATGTGGGAGGAACAAAGTTTGTCCTCTGGAATTTGTTCCGAGAAAACAAACAGCATTTTCAGACTTCCTCAATTGCACACAGTTTACTATAATCGTGTAGTTATAACAAATACATTTTTTAACCCTGGAAGTATTTACAAAATGGTGGTGCACCGTAATTTCTAATCACAGACGTGGGAGGAACAAAGTTTGTCCTCTGGAATTTGTTCCGAGAAAACAAACAGCATTTTCAGACTTCTCCTCTTGCACACAGTTTACTATAATCGTGTAGTTGATACAAATACAATTTTTAACCCTGGAAGTATTTACAAAATATTGGTGCACGGTAATTTCTAATCACAGATGTGGGAGGAACAAAGTTTGTCCTCTGGAATTTGTTCCGAGAAAAGAAACAGCAATTTCAGTCTTCCTCAATTGCACACAGTTTACTATAATCGTGTAGTTGATATAAATACAATTTTTTACCCTGGAAGTATTTACAAAATGTTGGTGCACGGTAATTTCTAATCACAGATGTGGAAGGAACAAAGTTTGTCCTCTGGAATTTGTTCCGAGAAAACAAACAGCATTTTCAGACTTCTCCTCTTGCACACAGTTTACTATAATCGTGTAGTTGATACAAATATATTTTTTAACCTTGGGAGCATTTACAAAATGTTGGTGCACCGTAATTTCTAATTACAGATGTGGGAGGAACAAAGTTTGTCCTCTGGAATTTGTTCCGAGAAAAGAAACAGCAATTTCAGACTTCCTCTCTTGCACACAGTTTACTATAATCGTGTAGTTGATACAAATACAATTTTTAACCCTGGAAGTATTTACAAATTGTCAGTACGCTGCAATTTTCGATGACAGAAGGATCGACATTATTTCGCTACTTCCGATCGAAATTTGCACGAATCTACCCTGCTCACTATCGCGGTCGCTGATCGGAATGTTGCTCGCTGGCATAATCGCGTATTTCAAGAATCCCGTGACACGCCACTGCGACGATAGACGCGTCGTCGACGCTCGATGGAAACGATGTAAAGCAATTTCCTTCGCGCCCGAGCTGCTCGAGAAAAATGCTTGTTGCGACAGAATTAATTGTAGCCGTGCGATTATGCGTTTTAGAAGCTCTTTTTGCGGACTTGAGTCGCGACGGTGTAAACGCTGCGAGCCACGCATGAAAATTCCTGCCGGCGATTTATATTCTTCGCGCCGCTGCACTGCGGCGCGGAACTACAGCTTGCAATTAGCTGATCATAAAAATGATCATTTCAAGGTACAAAATCATAAAAATATCAATCGTTTCATATTCACTGAGTTTATACTCTTTCTAAAACGACACTTTTAAGAATGACGAAAATGATGAAATTTTAGAAACATTTCAATCAGAACACTGTTCGAGCTGAGTATTGCTTACGTACCATTTTTTAGCGAATAAAATTGTTTTTCTGCTTAGTGCTTTCACGAACCTACTTAATGATTTTTGTCAGTCTAAAAAAGGTTAGCTGGGGAAGAATTGTGCATTTTCCTTGTTGAATTATGGATTTCTCTATTTACGTAAAAGCCTGAACAGTAAAGTATTAAATTGGGAAGAGTTTTTCTCAAGTGTCTGAATGCTCGTGTACCCAGAAACTGGGTGTCACTGTGAATCATGGGAGAGGAATACGATGATCTAAAAAACTATTCGGATGCACCGGCTATTCTCCCTCGGAAGATTTTGTCACCGAGTTCCCAAGACCACTTTAATGCCTTTCTTATTTCGCCTCTGTTGCCCAGGCTCGCTTGATCCTTTCTAGGTAATGAGTTATCTAGCTCCCCGAAAAGATTTTTCACCAAAAACTCTTCGGTTCTTATCGCATCTCCATTGAATTCCAACCTCGCAGGATTTTATCTCTCTCCGGAGAAACGTATTAACTTCTTTGGAGTCATTATTCATTATTTCGTACTCGCGATTATAGACCTGTTCGCGAAATTGTGGCTTGCAAAAATCACGACTTTTAATCTTTTTCGATGGTTCGTTGAAGTGTAAAGTATTATTAAAGTAAAATATTCTTGCAAAAAAAATTCTACTGAAATCTTCAATTTAACTATATCCATTTGAGGAAGAGGAAGTTAAGCCTTTGAAAAATGAGAACAGTTTTGCAATCAAAACCAATGTTGAACAAAACAAAGACTTGGCTAAACGAGGACGTGTTGTACGATCGAAACTGTATTAGCCTTGTGCACTCGAAGCTATTTTAGCTCCAGAAGCCGAACATTTCATCCGACTAAAAATATGTTTGTACTACACAAATGCGAATGAATTCACAGCACCATCAAAGTCAAAAACATTGATTGCTAACACGGGTTACGATTTTCTAAACCAGTATGTGCCATGGTCGATGGAGTAAATTACATGACACTAAACAAATCAAAATATAAATGGTTTAAATATTCTGGGAAAACACAACAGTATCAAAGTAAAAAAACCTAACAATTTCCACGAGCTACCATTTTCCAGATCACTGTGTGTCATGCTCCAAAAGGTACACGTTGTACAATCGAAATGGCATTAAATAAAATTGTGAATGGGTTGAACAGTTCCGAGCAATAAAACGGAACAGCGTTGAAATGGACAAATTTGATTTTTTCCATGAACTGCTCATTTATATACCAGTGTATACCATGCTCCAAAAACACACATAATCGAAATAGCATAAAATGTCCCAGGGATTAACGAACAATAAATACGGTACCCTCAAAATAAAATTCAGCAACTGTGAATAGATGAAATACTCGTTGATTTCTTTACCATTAAACTGAAAAATCAAATTTCCAGCACAGTCTCTGATCTCCAAACCACAATTCTTTGAAAAAGCAAGACAGTCTCGACTGCCGAAAAGCCGCCGACAAAGACGAGGCAATTCCTTTCGCAGGAGGCGCCACGTTAAGGCGATTCAAAAGCAGAATGATCGAGGAGGCGGCTGTTCAACACACCGATAGATCAGTTCGTCGAACAGAGACCGCAGAAACTCACACCAGCTATCAAAGAGCAACCTCCCTCTCTGTCCCTCTTCCTCTGCGTCGTTCTCTGTTTCCTCAGGGGCGAGACGAGTGAAAAAGACCGCAGAACGCTGGAGGGAGAGTGGCCGCACAGAAAACGGGTCCACGACTGGAGGAACTAGTCTTACCTAGTAGATTGCCCTGTCTCGGTTCTCCGGCGTGCTTTTGCGTCCGTGCAAGGTAGGAGGGAACCACCGAGATCAGTATACCGGAGAGAAGGCGGAAAAGAGAGGCAAGCAGAGGCCAGAATCGCATAATCTCGTTCACGCTCGCGCATCGAAGAGGTCGCGAATCGCTAGTGAACTGGAGAAAGATAGAGAGTGACGACAATAGTCGAAGGAATCGAGTCAGTAAAGGTAAACAAATGCATTCGCTCGAGTGCGACAGAATCGAAGTTACAAAGACAGTTAGAAAAAGAGACGGAGCTAGTCTCACACTGACTCTCGTTGGACGGACCACAGAGGAGAGGGCAAGCCGAGGGAACAAGTCAGAGAGGAGGATCGTGCCGAGCAGCTAGTGTTGTGACGGCAATCGTGCCCACGACTTCTTCTCCGCGGCCTCGTCATCCATGTTCCGTCATTTCTCACTTCCCCCTCTCCTCGGCCCGGCCCCGGCCCCCTCTCCCGAGGATCCTCTTCGCGGGCCCCTCTCCGCCCCTCCAGGACCCCGATCGCTCTCCCCCTTTTTTCCCGAACCGACGACGGTTTTCCCCTAGACGCGCTTCCGAGTTTCCCACCCCAGTGTCCCCGCGCTTCCCCCACTCGACCAGCTTTCCCCACCACCGGTGGACGTCGCGGTGGGCCCAAGCGCGGCTACCCCCCACTCCTACAGGAGTAGGACCCTCCCCCACGAGAGGAAACGGGCCCGGGCCCGGGTCCCCCTCTCCCGGCTACGTTCGGTTTTGTGGCCGATCCAGATCAAGGGAAGCCGGGCTTCCGGCGAAAAAGCGGAGACCGTTTTGGCGATGAACCCGTGCGGGCTCGACATCCGTACCGCGGACACCAGGGACTAAGATTCAGAGAGAGAGAGTGGAGGAGAGGAGAGGAGAGCTGTACGGGCCCACCGGGACACGCGTGTGCGCCTGTTGTTTGTTGTACTCCGCCGGTGTTGCATCCGCGGGACCGTTTCTCTGGAGAACGCGCGCGCAGGTGTTTCGGGGTTATTGTTGTGAAACGCGACGGAACAAACTGTGAAGGACCACGTGTTGATATCTGGACCACGCGATTCATGGGTATGTATTGTACGCGTACCGACATAGAGGCTGTTCCAGAATAGGTGAATCGTAGACTGAGGATTTCGTGAGTTTATGATAAAAATGATTGGGCGTACGGGACGCGTGAAAATGGCGTGTTAATTTACGACTGTTGAGATTGTAAAGACTTTTATGCGATGTAAATATAGTCTGCGTAGATTGTAAACGTCAATGAAGATTCTAATTAAAAGTGCAATTACAAAATATAACGGTAGCTGAATTATTAATTTCTGCAATAATTACTGAAAATTATAATTAGAACTGGCGTTGGTAAATTTAGGCGTGAATGGAAGTATGTCGAGTAAATTTCTAAGATGAAACGTGCAGCAATTTCCCGAATAATTATTAAAAAGTAATATGAACAGATTATCATAGAAAATGCAGAATTTCTTAACGATTATTTAAAAATATCATCGACAAAGGCAGGAATGGATCGAAGAACATGCAAAAATATCTTTAATAATTATCAATATCCTCCTTAATTATTAAAAATTATGCAAAAATAGCTGGAAACTCTTCGAACGATATTGCAAAAGAAAACGTGACAAAATTTTGCTAACAATTCTAACTTTAGAAGAAAATTTCGAAACCATGGTCGCATCAACTTCGTTCCACTGCAGTGAAGTGTCCAAATTTTTTTACCGTCACTTCAGAGGGTCCTTCGGAGATCCTTTGGCCAGGATATTGTCTGTAACGGGCGAGCACGCATCGAGATCGGATTGAATCGTCCCGTTGAAAACTGGACGGAAGCTCGCCCCGTAAATCGTATTTACCGTAATTTTACCGGGAGTAAATCATAATTATCCTCGGCCCCGATGAAACAGCACTCCAGCGTAATTGCCATTGTTAGGGGCGTATAACGCGTACAAAATATTATTAATCGGATTCGGCGAGATGCGGATCCACAAAATGATCGGCTATTATACCAACGTGGAAGCACATTGTTATTTAAATCATTCGCAACCGTCGGATAGCGCGAAATTATTGTAGGTATACGAACACACGAGGCTTCGCTCCTCGTAAACGAACTTCTCTCGATTGTACAGCTCGCTTGGCGAATCTCGTCACGTTAATAATTTCTCTCTCCGGTTGACACAGTGTTTCTACGGCTCCGAATTATCTAATTCGACCGTTTTAGCGATGGTCGTGCCCGGTCCATAGTTATTCATTTAAATTCGGTTGTTGAACGCAGCGCAACAATTAATCGGAAAAGTCCTAGGCATTGCTGTGCTAGTGACAGTGGACAAGTAAAGCATAGCGCGATACGGCAGACTGCATTAATTTCCAAATTTTCATGCAATGTTCTACGTAAATGGAGATTACTGTGTGCAGCATAAAACACATTAACGCGAGCTAGTATAAATGAAATTTACAGTGTGTAGTACAACGAATTAATTTTCAAATCTTCATACGGTACTGCGTGATAATAAAATTAATGTAGCAGCACATTTTAATAATTTCCAAATTTTTATCTAATACATTACAGTCGCGCTGTACTTATTTCTAAATGTTTATACGATAGTCAATGCAGACAATAGGCACTCTGCAACCCGGTGAATATTTTAATGCAAATACGACAATGCGAGAAGTAGATGTTTAACCCTTAGCACTCGAATGGCGACTCTGAGACGCCACTAAAAATTGCTGTGCCATTATTCAAAATACTGTGTAGACTATTAAATATATCGGGATCTAATCAATCACTAAACATTTAGGTATTATATGAGACATTTTTATCAATATTTTATATACATAAAATTTTAAAAATCGTAGGGAATGGAAATATTTTAAACCGAAAGAAATGTTTAATTTTCAAGTTAAAATAGCTTCGAGTGCAAAGGGTTAAATGGAAATCGGAAATGGTTCCCATTAATTTGTAAGCGTTACTAAGAAATCTGAAACCGATCGATAGATGAAAGATCGTGAATATTCTTTTGTGGAAGGTAGATCAGTTTCCGGCGAGCCGCGTGCGCCGGATTAATCTCGTCGGGAGCACCTGCCGTCGCGTCGACTCTCGCCTCTGTTGCCTGGTTGCTTATTTAGTAATTAGAGGACAAAATTGCCTCGTTACCCGAGAATTACGCAAAGGACCGTGGGACCGGCAACGGGTGGACAAGGGGTTAACGAGCTCGCCATTCAGGGGAAGAAAGTAATTGATCCGTTACGGATAGACGTTTCAATTATCACTCTTTGCACTCGAAAATACCGTCGGACAGCCTTCTATTCTCTGGATTCCGTACCACACGGTATGCCTTAGTTTTACATAACTCTATAACTTTCCTCAGTGATCAGGGAAAACATTCTACATCAAATTTCAACCCTCTGTACCCTGATAAGGAACGATGATCGATTTCCACTGAATTTTCTCCACGAAACTGCTGGTAGACATTCACTTTTCAAATCAGGCACACTGCACCTACTGTGGTACATCTTACAGAATTTTCTCAAATTTTTGGTTGCAAATCCTGGTCGTGAAAAAATGCCAAAAAGCGTTCAGGAAAGTTTCGTTTTCGACTAGTGTGCACAATGCAGATTCAGAATCGTGTTTTCGACAGTGACTGAATGAAATCGATGGAAGCTTGTATAAATTACTAAATGCCTTAACGAAAATACGATCATTGTTTGTACATGTGCTTACTTATATTGTTACGGCAGACATTACCATAATTGTATATGCAAATATGATATCGGCGCTACACGTTCGATCAACAAAAAAGAATTTAGCAATTTTGCAGAATTATAATTTCGACGTTTCGGTTCAGTTTTGAACCATCTTTTGAACCATTTCTTTAGAATTTAAATTTCGCGCCAAACATCGATTTATAGGTTCTTGATCCTTGACATCTGGTTGGTCAGTTTGATCCACGATATTCGTATGTTTTTCCGTTCTTGACTTTGCCATAGCAGTTACAGTTTAGTACAGTTCAAACCTTCGTGCTGTGAAGCACAATTTTGTTTTACTTGTTTTCTGTCTGTTTTTCACATTTAGCAAGTATGTATATATTCTTTTTGTTACTACTATCAAAAAGTTTCTGTTCAATTAATACAAATTTTATTACATTATGTTCATAGACGCGGACTTTTCTTGAAGATGGTTCAAAACTGAACCGAAACGTCGAAATTATAATTCTGCAAAATTGCTAAATTCTTTTTTGTTGATCGAACGTGTAGCGCCGATATCATATTTGCATATACAAAATTTACGATCGTGAACCAAAAATTATTACCATAATTTTCTGAACAATTTGCTATCATCCCTAACTTCTATTCCCGACGATGTCTGTATCGAAACAAAATAGAAGAACTTACTTGGAGAATAGCATACAACTGAATCAATGATCGATCCACTCGGCTCGGCAGAGCCATTTCCGAGCGAAAGAAATATCAAGACCCCAGTCGATCGAGTCGAGACATTAACTCTCGACACAGGCATCCTATTAACGATGCCTTAAACTCTTAAACGAATTTACGACGGTCGCGAAACGCAGAAAGAGTAGCGAGCTTTGTCCACGAGGACGACGACGAAGACACGTGTTCCCGATCTGTTCGGTAAGTCCCCGGTGTTCCGATCGGTTTCCAGAACGCGAAGTTAATGACATTCTTCGAAGCTGTAACGCGAGAACACCGGGAGTAACAGACCACCGACAGAGTAACTCTCTCGACTTGCTTTCTGATCGTTCGGAAATCGTCTCTGTTCTGTTCTGTTCGCATCGTACCGGGGGAAAAGGATGGCTTATGACAAGACGTGCACGCCCAATAATCATCGTGCTCCGTGTTTAACGAGCGACGCGCACCCATCCGACTGTCATGTCGTGCTCTCGCCCGTTCCCCTTGATATCCGCCATTACGATTAAACGTCAAACGTTTACGCTTTTATAGATCCATTTGCAATTGCCGACGCAACCCGTACCCCCCTCCCCTTCCGCTCCTCGAACGGCGAACGGAGGCCAATTAATTCCGCGAGAGAATTTTCTAATCGGCCGCTAAACGCGATTCGCTACCAGCGTTCCTCTCCCTTACGATTACCTACGCGGCTATAACATTTTATTACACGCAAAGTAACCTACTTTTCAAACGTGCAGGAGGACACTGTCGGACGAAGGTGCAAAATACTCTGAACATCGTACTGTGCTCACTTAGCCAGTTTAAATAACCACGAATTAAGGGGGTACGGTAACCATGGATCTAGTGTTTATATCAGTGTAACCAACCTCCACGCTGAAAAACAGTTTGGCAACAGTGATGAACATACATTTGTATCAATCTAACGCTAATTAAACTAAGTTTCGCTATCATTACAAGTTTTTTTCTTTTTGTCAATATCTTTATTGCTATTAATGGATCCGAGTGACTTCAAGCCGTTTATATTTTTGTTGTTACGAATCTCCGCTGACAGTTCTCCTGACTAGGCGGCATCTGGTGGAACTAGCTGAACTAAAATTGGTTCTAGACTTGCTTTAGACTATGTCTGTATGAACGAAATATGGGGAAGTTGAATGCAATCACGGGAAACGGCTTTTCGTCCTCATACGAGCATATTTTGAGCTGAGTGACGGCTCATTGTAAAGAGGAAGGTTGATCCCGCTTCGCCCTGGTCATGATTTAATTCAGAAAAATCGTTTTGTATTAAAAAAATACATGGGAACCTCAGGGTGATCGTCTCGATTTTTTTCCTCTACTTTGGACGCTCATATTATTAAATATAAACATAATCTCGTTATATCATGACCAGGGCGAAGCGGGATCAACCTTCCTCTTTACAATGAGCCCTCACTCAGCTCAAAATATGCTCGTATGAGGACGAAAAGCCGTTTCCCGCAAACACTGTTTTTACTTGCTTTTCTAGTAATATTCTAGTAATATCCATGGGTGAGCGTACCCCCTTGAACGCATCTTTTCGTTTCGAGAAGATTGCAAATTCAGACAATCGTAGGGGCGTTGAAAATTGACTGATGACTTTTGCACCACCCTGTACATACTGATTATTAATTTCCATTAGAGCCGAACAAAACTGCACTCGTTTCCTATCTGTACCTATCTATTACAAGAAATATTTATTCAATTTATGTAAGAGTAAAGATGTTTGTTTTTTAAAATTATTTTTTTAAAGAAACCACACGACTATTAATATTAATATACAAGTACCGAATAAACATGAAACTCTTAAACTGCAATTCGCGCTCGTATTCCGTATCGTATCGGATTGTATTCCCTGAACCTCGACGTGAGATCGTTTTCGAGAGATGCCCGTCGCCGCGTGAACAAGTTCTTTTATGTGTTTCCTGCTCGAATCTTCTGGAAAAAGGCCTCACGTCAGCTGTTTGTTTTATTCCGCCGATTACATTTGTTTTCGATGTGTCGCAGTCGCAATACCGCGGCTCTCACGCATACACATGCGATTCACACATGCACACCGTCTACACGCATGCAGGAGACTTGCAGAATCTCACTCCTACATTTATAGTAGATGTAGTGCACCAATTACAAGGTACAGAATCTGTCGACGAATCTGTTGATTGTTTTAAGTGGCACCTACCCATTTCCATCATCGGAACGTTGAAAGTTCTAATGGCTGTAAAACAGCCATAAAAAAGTGGCAGGTCTAGGGGTGAAGTATTGCCAAGTGCACAATAAACGCATAATCAACACGTTATCATCAAGTTGCTTCGTTGCTCTCACCGGAGCCATACCGACGGCCCACGGGGCAATTTCCGGTGGTCTCCCGTCCGGTGTTGCACGCTTAAACATCGCGAAATTATTACGAGAAAACGATACTCGACTCGCGTCGGTGTATCCCAAAGTCCGAGATGCCTGGAATTCTTCGATGCAGGCGGAATGCGTTCGCAAGACTCCTCAACTCCAAACCCGGAACGTTAATTGGACTACGGACGCCCTCGAACGAACTTTCGCGCAGAAGTTAAAGTGTTCGCCGAGTTTGTTCTGGCTCGTCGAACTTCCATAAATCTTCGAACCAGCGAACAGATGCAACGAAATGACGATGGAACGTACGACCAGCTATTCGTGCATGATTTTACAGTGTTCTTCTACGCTTATATTTCTCGCCGGTAAAATTGTTCCTCCTCCGTTCACGGATACACTAACGCGACGGTCACCGGTGACCGTCATCGAAATACCTGTTGAAATATGCTGTCTGTTCACCATAATGACATTTATGTGATTTTCAAGTTCATGATTCTTGTATTGTTTGTACAGCGTCAGTCAACGGTGACCGACATTCGCATAATGAAGAGTAGACTGCGGATTTTATGCGTCTATGACAATAATGAGGAGGTGTAATTTAAAATAGCAAAAATATTAGGAAAATTTAAACGTACTATTATATCCTTTCCAACCTACTAAACATGATAGAGAAGAAAATAAATTTCTATTTTACTCAATATGATTTTCGCTAGTGCAATTATTGTATTGCTTCAGTAGCAACGGTCACCGGTGACCGTCATCGAAATACCTGTTGAAATATGCTGTCTGTTCATGACAATGACATCTATGTGATTTTCAAGTACATGATTCTTGTATTGTTTGTACAGCGTCAGTCACCGGTGACCGACATTCGCATAATGAAGAGTAGACTGCGGATTTTATGCGTCTATGACAATAACGAGGAGGTGTAATTTAAAATAGCAAAAATATTAGGAAAATTTAAACGTACTCTTATATTCTTTCCAACCTACTAAACATGATAGAGAAGAAATTAAATTTCTATTTTACTCAATATGATTTTCGCTAGTGCAATTATTGTATTGCTTCAGTAGCAACGGTCACCGGTGACCGTCATCGAAATACCTGTTGAAATATGCTGTGTGTTCATGACAATGACATCTATGTGATTTTCAAGTACATGATTCTTGTATTGTTTGTACAGCGTCAGTCACCGGTGACCGACATTCGCATAATGAAGAGTAGACTGCGGATTTTATGCGTCTATGACAATAACGAGGAGGTGTAATTTAAAATAGCAAAAATATTAGGAAAATTTAAACGTACTATTATATTCTTTCCAACCTACTAAACATGATAGAGAAGAAAATAAATTTCTATTTTACTCAACATGATTTTCGCTAGTGCAATTATTGTATTGCTTCAGTAGCAACGGTCACCGGTGACCGTCATCGAAATACCTGTTGAAATATGCTGTCTGTTCATGACAATGACATCTATGTGATTTTCAAGTACATGATTCTTGTATTGTTTGTACAGCGTCAGTCACCGGTGACCGACATTCATATAATGATGAAAAACGATAATTACCGATGTCGTGTCACTGGTATCAATGTGATTTTCGATTTCACGACTTTTCCCTTGCTGATTCAGTCGGTGAGATTTCGTTGGAGCGATATTTGTATTGTTCATCCTTGATGATTATTGATGGTCATCATTAAAAATTTTAATTGCATGATTTTTTCCGGTTCGTGCTGTCGGTCACCCATCGTCACAGAAATCTGCAGCATTTTCCTCCTTTCAGCTTCATTACAGTGGCCTGTTATTCTCGAGATGTCGGTCAGAATCATTTTTCTCCCGTGCCGACGGTTACGGTCACGGGTGACCATCGCCGAGATAAATCTTCGGACGCTGCCAGAGCCGATTTCGTCCGTTAAATAGGTTAATGTCTTGTTCGGCGGAAGAACCCGTTAATTATCGTATCCCCTCGAACTAATCGACGCGAACGGGACGCTTTCCTCGCGTCGTTACGCTGTTACACGGTAATAACAACGTGAAAGCGAGTCAGACAGGGCGGTCCTCGTCAACCGCGAGTCGAGCTGCATATCAAATCCGTGTAGAACGAATCACGGGGCGCAGTTAACGACCGGTGCCCGAATCCAAATATAAGAGGGGACCTTAAGCAATTATTTCATCGTTAAGATGGGACCTTTGGACATTCTGTAATACCCCAGAGCATACCGTGTACTTGTTTCGAAATGATCGTTATCCGTTGTAACGCGGTGCCATCCCTCCGACAATTTTCTCTCTTGTCCTCGATCGCTAGTGGCTCTTCTAATTAGCAATACGAACTTTCTTCTAGACTTTTACAACGCTTTAAACATTTACGGGATGGTTTTTCAAGTGGCCCCGAGTCTCTTTCCTCTTCTCGCTGAAGTTTTAATGTTCTCCACGCGGCGAAGACCGACCGACCGCGGCTGCAGTTAAAATGTTATTTTATAGCCAATAATGTTCTAATTGAGCCTCCGACGGGTTCGATCGAGCAGACTCGCCGGTGTGTTTCTCAGAAATAATGAATCGCCACCGTTACCGGTAAATTAGTCGTAATCCAACACTCATAATTTGCAATAAATATAAAATGAGCCAGTCGACGCTTGTGACACAAACTTATCCAACTCGCCAATATTTCCATAAAATCGTTAAACATTTTTGCGTGGTTTTATTAACAAACAGAAACCTTGTTGTGGACTTCTTAGATAATTATAAATTCACATTTCAGGCGAAAAAATGTAGGCTGGAGTTGTGGAGTCGAAAATGTTATCGAACCTTGTAGGGCGTACAAATCCAAGTGTTAAATTGTTAAGTTGGGCAACATATCATACGAGGTTCTAATTTATTACATTATCGTTATGACAAATATAAATATACGGTGTTTGAAACAAATAATTCAACACGGAAATGAACTTCCCCTCGATAAATTTTATTCCACACGAAGCTGCTGTTTCGTGTGCAGTCCAGTGTTTATTTTGTTAAAATGAAATGAGCTGCGAGTGCGAAACGAATGGCGTAAAATACGTCACAGCACGTTGACCGCCATCACGGAGAAATTAGCTTTCTTCGCGGAGGAAAATCCAGCGAGCTCGTCCGCATTTAAATGATTCGCGGGGACATTTGTTTCGCGAGTGGCATCTGGATCCGTTGCAAAAGAAACTGCGTTTAAACGGTTCCGCGGGAAAAATGGCACGGAGCCCGAGGCACGTACCACGCTGGAGTCATTTAAAATGCATGACGTGTTAATAGAGAAAAGGAGTGCACCGGTAAATTGATTAATTATCGTTCCCGTGAGGAGGGGGTGGTGGAAGTGGGGGGAAGCGGGGGAGGGGTGTTGAAGTGGCCGGTGAGCAGTAAACACGGCGCAGAAAATTCGTTTCGTTACGTTTCCGGCTAACGTGCTCACTGCTTGAAATAATTGTCTACGTAAGCGCGATATACATCGCATAAATTATACATGCGAATTTCGTGCGTTATATCTTAATGGGTGATCGAGCTCGCCGCGAGAACGAACCACTTGCAGACGAGAATAACGCTTCCGCTCCGAAAATAATTCCGGCCCCCGAAATTCGCTGCTCGCGGATTTACAAAACTATTACCATCTTTTTCTCTCTTTTTCCCTCTCTTGGCGTTCTACGGAAAATTGCACAGCGAACTACTGAACACAAAATGAAGTAGATTCATTTTTGTAAATGCAATTGAAGATCTCTGTTTCTCCCATTGTAAACGTTCGAATTTTCCCCATGCCACATTTTTAAAGAAATTTCTCCCTATACAGTTTGACACGTTATTTATTAGAAATTAAACGTGAATGGCGTCCATCGTTTTCTTATTTGCATGGAAGTATATGCAGTCAGTTTCATTGTCAATGGCACACACTTCAAATCGGAATAAATCAATTTTTATATTGCACACGGCTTGAAAATGAGTTGCAATTACTAGATCGCGGATTTAATGCGTTTATAGGAACAAAATTGCGAGGACATCGGAAGAATTGAAGAATATCGTTGTACTCGATTTATTAGGATTCTGGAAAGAAAAGGTACATTTCCATGTAATTTCTATTTCTTATAATGAACATAGAACATTTTTGGGACACTCTGTATAGAAAATTATTATTTTGAATTACTGAACAAAATTGTCCCTCCTTTCACCACTATTTCAATCGTTCTTTACTTGTTTAGATTGAACGCTCTTTTTCCAAAGTTTTCATTACAGATCGTTCAGTAAACGAATCCATCCAGCTTGGCTGAAAAACTATTATTCTGATTTTAAATGCCTGCCATCGTTTTCTTATTTACATGGAAGTATATGCAGTCAGTTTCATTGCCAATGACACAAACTTTAAATCGGAATAAATCAATTTTTATATTGCACACGGCTTGCAAATGAGTTGCAATTACTAGATCGCGGATTTAATGCGTTTATAGGAACAAAATTGTGAGGACATCGGAAGAATTGAAGAATATCGTTGTACTCGATTTATTAGGATTCTGGAAAGAAAAGGTACATTTTCATGTAATTTCTATTTCTTATGATGAACATAGAACATTTTTGGGACACTCTATAGAAAATTATTATTTCGAATTACTAAACAAAATTGTCCCTCCTTTCACCGCTATTCCAATCGTTCTTTACTTGTTTAGATTGAACGCTCTTTTTCCAAAGTTTTCATTACAGATCGTTCAGTAAACGAATCCATCCAGCTTGGCTGAAAAACCATTATTCTGATTTAAAATGCCTGCCATCAATTGTGATACTGGCTGTATGTTGCTCCGAGAGTCAATGGTAGTCGTGTTTGCACAGCGCGGAGTATCTTTTTGTGGAAGAAAGAAGAGGCGCGGCACATCCCCGACGAAAAGGGGCGTCACGACATTCCGGGTACCAGGGACGGACGAGACAGCGAGTGGTCGTGATTAATTTGAAAACGTAAATAACAACTCTGTTCCACTTCGATCCATCACAGGAGAAACAATGAGTCGTGGCTGGCAGCGGCGGCGCCTCGGCCGTCGCGCGTCAAGCTTCAAACACTAAGCTTCGCCCAGCGCTCTTCGTGCCCGCATACCTCGCATAAATCACACCTGAATATTTACCTGACGACACGGTCGCCCCTGTATACCGCTATCGAGATGCACTGCTTGGGACCCCGAGCAAACTATAGCTCTCGACCCCTCCAGACATAATACTCTCGACAGAGTACAACGAAACTCACCGAAAGATCCTGGACAGAAGCCAAATTTTTATATGTATGTCGGGGCGTGCTGACATAGGCAATGATTTGAAAATTTGTACAGGGTGACAAGAAATAACGGAGTTAAACATTTCTTATTATAATTCTGTCAAATTGACGAATTTTGAAAAACCAAATAATAACAACAATAACATAGACCTTTAGTATTAATATATTTAAGAAGTTTCGAAGTGGCCCCCTTTTGCGGCGATACAGAGCCTCAAACATTTTTTGAAATTTTCGGCAATGGGCCGCAGCTCTTCCGGCGTCAATCGGTCCCATTCCCGGCGTAGAGATTTTTTTAGTGACTCCAAAAATTCATGGGGCCGAGCACAGGCCCTGGCCTCCAAAATCGACCACACGCTGCAGTCCATCGGGTTGAGATCCGGTGAGTTCGGCGGCCATTCCGCAGATGTGATGAAATCTGGAAAATGGGCTTTGCACCATTACTGAGTCGTGTATCACTGCCGTGTACCTTGTCGAAACAGCTCCAAAATAGCAGCGCGTTTGTTTGACATTATAAGCCAGATACAAATTAAACTATAACAAAACAAAAAATGTATCACTAATACAAAAACGTACAGCAAATTCAATGTGATAAAAATTATTTAGCTCCACGTATGTCTTTACGTGTAAAGAGACGCCAAACTTTAACTCCGTTAATTCTTGTCACCCTGTATTATTATTGTAAGTGAAAATATATTAAATAACTGTATAACTGTTTTAATTCGAAAAGAAAATACACAACTGATGTATGAAATTAACGGAAATTAACGTAAACGTATCGTATTTAAATCAAACGTGATGACGTGTTTCGTATCTCGAGAAAAAGTCGAATCGCTACGTGAACACGTCCTTTTATATCCTACTTTTTCTAATGTTTATAAATTTTCTGGAACAAATATTGATTTAACAAGATGTGTCGCAATCGCAATATCACGGCACTCACGCATACATACACGATTCTCGATTCTCACATTCAAACAACAAGTAACATCATACAAATCATTCATTTCCTACATTATTATTAATGTCATGTTTGTTTTATTGATTGTAATTTATAAATTTGTGTTACTGTTACGTTTGTTTCATTTTTGGAGAAATGCGAGACAAGGTCCTTTAGGAAAATGGTTTAGGTCCTTGTTGAACGTGACCACGGGTGGTAGAATGGACACGTTCCTGATGGTTACAGTGTATATGAAAACAGGGCAATATCAATGAGATATTGATTGATTTGCGTTGTCGAGAGAGTAGTCTTTTGATATAGACAGAATCAACTAGATTTTGACAAGCCAAGACGTGTAAGGATAAATTCTACAGCACCCGTGAGCTCGTTGACGCATTTTGAAACGTCGAATCGAACAAGGGGTCGGCCTGCCACGACATGTATGTTAAAGTTGTACAGGGTGTAAAGAAAGTAATGGTCATCCGTCCTAGGGATGAATTTACACCTCTGGATCGGTGGATATTTGTAAGAGAAACTTGCCGCAAAATTGTTCATAACGAAGAAAATTGTTGTTAAAGTGTCTTTTTACATCAACGCCTTCTACTCATCGAGAAGAGAAACAGTTTGAAAGGAGCCATATGTCGCGAACAAATAGTTATTGAGCTATAAGCTGTTGAAGCTTTTGCAAAATTTGATTGCGTGGAATTATACGTATAGAGAAAAACCTACTACTACAGTCACACGTCCGTGTCGATGAGACAGGACATAATCGTGTGCGTGCCTTGAGCAAACAGAATTTAAAGGGACATTCTTCGCTCGGCCCGTACCAAGTCATCGCATTGTTAATTTGCTTTATTTTTGATCGAAACTGTGCGCCGAGAACATACAATTGATTAATACTATTATCATAAGAAGTTTTTTTATAAGCTTCAAGAGCACCGCCAAATTCTATTTTTATCTCCACTAGAAACAAATTTGACAGTAAGCAAAAATTAAATGTCTTCGGCGCATTGGTTCGATCTAGTAATACTTTAAAGTATTAAAGTATAAAAGTAAATTAAAGTATAAAATTAAAGTATTAAAGTATAAAGAACCAATGCGCCGAAAACATTTAATTTTTGCTTAAAGCTTATTACGATCGCTATACGTTAAACTGAAATTTGACAGTGTTTGATCAAACTCAACAATTTCGTCTCTAAAGTAAAACGTCCGCTACGGGGATAGTTCTCGATTCCACTAGAAAAGTATCCGAAAAATCAAATTCTACAGATTCAATTAAAAACCGCATCACTAGTCTACCTCCAGCGAACAACATACAACCGAATTTCCGCACATTTTCGGTGAAACTGACCACAGTGCTCCGCTTCTCCGAGCCGCAATGCAAATTCCTCTCGTGTAAATGAATTTGAAGTCCGTTTCCAGCGAAGTACGAGTAGCCGGAGGGGATGAAGTGGGGACGGGGCGGAAGTCGTGACAGCGGTGGTAGAACCGGGAAAACGCTGGTGAAGAACGACCGTGCGCGACGCGGGGATTAAAAACCAAGAGAAAGGGAAAAAGGATAAACGGAAGGAGAGGAGAAAAGAGAAAAAAATTCCGGGAGAGATCGCAGCATGCGAAGAAGTTGATCGAGCCCGTTGAAAGGAGGATTATAAAGTGCGGAATCGCGATTGTAGTCCGACGCCGGAGTGGCTTCATTATCATCGCCCCGAGCACCGATGCACCGATGCATCGTTGCACCGTTGCGCACCGTTGCGCACCGTTGTGCACCGTTGTGCACCGCGTCTCGCTGCAGCAACGGTGCAGCAGCCCTGTGACCGCGTCCTCTTCTTGCGTTTCATCGATATTAATTAAAGTCCCGCGTTCATCTTCTCCGGACATCTTTATTATGCACCGAGAAACGAGCCCCGGACGGCCCTGAATGAAAATGGTTAGGTTGCTCACGTTTTTTATCGGCCGACACACGCAAGGGGTGCGCTTACTGTGTGCATCCTGCATACTGCGCACGATGCGTCATCGGTTCTCACGATTTTCACGATTCTCGTCGATGTTAAGGATGATGATCGAAATTAACCGCTCAGTTAGTAATCTCACTGATTCGCTTATTCATTAATTTCTGTACAAAAGTTTAAATTATACAGATTTTTCAGTCTGCAAGTAGTGCAACAATTACAATGATGAGTAGGTATAATTTAAAACAATTAAAACATTCGAAGAATTTAGAATTATTGTATTCTTTTCAACCCACTAAACATGTTGAAAAAGAAAATAAATTTCTATCTCATTCCAGTTTGTTATAAACATTTCATTTTGTCTAGTAATAATATTTCAATCTCTCAGTCAGTCTTTCCTCTGTTTATTAATTTTTGTGCACCTAGGATTTAAAGGATGAAGAAAAACTAAGGTGTAGAAAAATTAGTAAATAGAAAAAGGCTGATTGATAGATTGAAATATTATTTTCTTTGTTAATATGTTTAATGATAAACATTGATAAACATTGTTGGTGGAGGGGGGGAGCGGTTGGAAAGTTTCCGGCCGACATTCCACATATATCCTAATTGCACAATACCGTTCCGGTCTGGTGTAACGCGACAGTGTCTCGGTAGCCTGTCAATTAACTGCCATTAACATCGGCGAATTAGTCGGAGGCGAGCCTCGGATACGGATACGGTATTCGTAGGAGTAGATCCCGTTCGAACGAGTTCGTTGGTCATTTCGCGTTCGCACCTTCTCCCTCGAGAGAAGCCTGTACGTTATATTCTGTATGTATAAGCATAATACGCGTTTTCGCACGCGCTTACCCACGCGCTGCAACATTTATTCGCATTTCGCATATGAACGCGTTTCCGGTGCCGCTCACTCGCCGGACTGTTTCGTCTCGGCGTCGCGTTGCTTTAAAATGCGGTTTCACCTGAACTAAAATTTAAAAATCGAACATTTTTAATCGAACGATCTATTTTAATCGTCTCACTTTCGCAACCGTTGCTACCTAACTCCGTCAGGATTCACACGCCAATACATACTGGGTTGTGACACAGTGCTTCGAACTATAACGTTGAGCTGCCTCGTGTTCTTATTCATTGCTTATCAGTGACTGATTTATATGCAAAAATAACTTAATTTATTGCAGTATACAGAAGCTACATTATTTATTTATTTCCATAATCATTTCTAGCGTGTTGGATATATTCCCACTGTTCTTTCTATTCCATCTAATTTTTATCAGAAACTTGTCCGTCGAAACAGACACTTTTAATTGGTCAACTGAATGTTAATCAATGCTTCGACTGATTAAAACGTGTGATAGACAGCGTAGTCCTTCAACTTCCTAGCATTTTAATCTGTAGTCCTTACCATATTAACTAATATGACATACTCAATATATTTCTTGATATGATCCTTAATACGTCAGTATCCTCCTTAGTACGTTATTATCCTTAGTACAGTATTATCCTTAATACGTTAGTAACTTTTTTGTTATTCATTTTTCTAAATGGAATGTGGTATTTCTTAATACATCAATCGATGCAACTGAACATTTGTTATCAAAAGGTACTAACCTGTGTATGTAGAACAGTTAGTAGTTCAGGAGATATTTCAATTTAAATAACTAAAATACCATTGCTTACTAGTGTAACGTCTTTGTACGACAGTAATTGCATTTTTGAGTTATTTAAATTTAAATATCTCCTGAACTACTAACTGTTCTACATACACAGGTTAGTACCTTTTTATAACAAATGTCCAGTTGCATCGATTGATTTACTAAAAAATACCTTATTCCATTAAAAAAAATGAAGTTGACCTTCATATGTCCTTTACGCGTCCACCTACAGAAAAGCTACTAACAGCAGATCAATGTTCCCTCGAAACCATGCAAGTTCGATCTGATGCATTTCTTCCTAACACCAATAGCATTCAGGTGGCCAGTTTCTGACGCCTCACCCTGTATATTTCATAACATAACTCT
Source organism: Lasioglossum villosulum (assembly GCA_963971365.1). Lineage (NCBI taxonomy): Eukaryota > Metazoa > Arthropoda > Insecta > Hymenoptera > Halictidae > Lasioglossum > Lasioglossum villosulum. The sequence continues at coordinate 8,339,272 of OZ020497.1, forward strand.
CAACATATTACCCTAATTATTGATCCTCAACATATTTCAACATTTCCAACAAAAAATTGGAGGACCAATCGTTGATCGACTTTCATACATTAAATTGTTCGAGCTGAGGAAATATCATATGGAAATGAACCAAGTAGACAGTAATTATAAATGAGTAGGAATGGAAATGATTTTGCTCTGTCAGACAGAGTCGCATGTTAAATTACCATGCGCCGTCGCCATCTTCGACAGATCGTCGACTTCCCACGTGTTATTTTTCCAATTGATCCTGCCACCTTCCATTTCCTATTACCTCGATTCTTTCCGTGTCCTGTACAGTTAAACGTTCAACCAGTCGATGGGCTTTCTAATTGCTTCATCAATCTTGGTACACGATTAGGTTCTGCTCGCTTGTTTGTTCGAGGCATTGTTCGGTAAAATAGCCTGGGACCAAAACCGTTCTTACGGAATCGGGAAAAGCCAGTATATTGACAATTATTTTCAAACATCCGAAAAATTACGTCGCCAACAACCATTATCGATGGAAGAATTTTATTTCGCTTTGGATTTCATCATTCATAATTAAATTCATCTTTTTATTAATCTGTAACGATGTACAAACGTATCGCAAAGAATTTTTATCGAGATCATAAAAATTGTTGATTTCGCAGACGTGCAAAATAAAGCGTCAACATCTTTTCGATGAAATTGTAATAGCTGAACTAGCAAACCGAGGAAAATGAGTTTTCAGGAGCTTACAGTGAAAACTCAAGAGTACTCAAAAAATTTATTCATTCCAACTCAATATTTATTCTTCATATTATCAATATTTCAAGAAATACAGAGAAATGTGTAATTATTATTACTATTATAAGTAGTATAATTACTATTAAACAAGTACCAAATGAACAATTACAAAAATGATTACAAAAAATATGTTTATTACGATTGTTATCATTAGGTATGAATAATGTTTTAATGAATTGTAGTGAAAAGTGCCAGATTGAGACTAGTCTCTCCCTACTGTTCCGTGATGCTAGGATAACAAAACGCTGTGTCCAAACGCGCATGGAAATCCCCCCTTAAGAATGCCAACGTTGGTATGCCATTTTCAAGATACTGAACATTATTAGTCCAATTATTCTCGCCGCGAGACCTGGTCGTACAATCGACTACGCGCATCGATACAACAAAACCAATCGGAGAGTAACAAACCTAACAGAGATATTTCAGACGTACAACGTTGGTGGAGCACACTGTAACAATCGCATTCGCGACCGGCTGTTGGGATTGCACGAGCACACGATTGTAAACTAGAGCCCGTTGCCCGGTCCTCAGTCGTGAACAACGTCCACGGGCCATTTCTATTTCTCAGCTTCCCCCGCGCAATTATCGATACATTATCGGTTTCGCCGTGGGCAATATCCAATTGGTCCCTCTGCCATTTCAAAACAAACGTTTGACCAGAAATTGTATCGTAATTCGCGAATATAATGCCCGGTCGCGAGCGCTGGCTCGCATCGATGGTCCAGCCTCGATTTTCATTACATTCCCGCTGTTCCATTCACCGATTGAATACGCCCGCCTCCTATTTGCCCGAATCTCCTCTTCAAATCGAACGAGTTACGCCATTTTTCCAGATTTTTCTATCCTAGATTGGATAGACGTCTATCGCGCCCCTCCGCATCGCCAAATTAATTTTGATCAGTCGCGATCGCTTTGAATTCGACGCATACATTTCGATCTGCCGCCGGTTTCCCGAAATTACGATTCGCTTCATTATCCATTTCAACCAGCAACAAATCTTCACGCACATTCCGACTCCCGTCAATTATTTTCTCGAGTCTATTCTTTTCTATAATAATATTTTACTACAAATTCTACAATGCATAAAAATTAGTTTGCACATTCTTTACGTTCCCTACGAAAAGATCACAGAAAAGGGACCTACAGTTTTTCAGCAGTAACGTATCACATATGTCTCGAATTAGCCCTTTGTAGTCGAAGTTATTTTATATTTTATGCAATTCCATTGTATAATATATTCATCATTGTATGGATATGAAATTGATGTAATCTTTTATAAATACTTATTATTAGAGTGCGGATCTTTATGCAAAATAAAAATGTTTTGCATTGATCATGGGAAGAAGGAATAACATAAAACTTGATTTCATCCTTTAACGACTTTGTTACGTTAAAAGCAACGTTGCAACATTCTTGAATTTTGTAAATCTTTTACTGTTTTATATTTCGTCCAACCAGTTTCTTCATAAATGCATAGAGGTCCGCAGTCTACTTATTATAAATGTGTAGTAATTGACTCGATACCATATTTAATAGTGTAAACCATATTATGAATAATGTTACAGCAATTATTAGTGGTAGCTCTGAGTCACCGCTCGAGTGTTAAGGGTTAAGGATCATTCTATAAAATAGTGAGACCGGCATGCATTTACACAATGCATCGCCAACAACGTACCATGCATTTACTTTATTGTCACACGAGTTTTGGATTTTGGATTCTCGAAAAGTCAAATTAAATTTTTCAACGAACATTTTTAGCAGGTTCCTTTCGATGCAGGTTCGCCGTTCCGGGACGAAGCATCTCGACAGAACGGACTTGCGGAACGAGTGCAGATCCTCGAAGTAATTTCGGACTGGTCGCAGCAGCAAATGGAAGCAAACGAAATAGTTTTCGCGTCACGTATTCTCGCGGGACGAGCCGACCGGTCCGTGAAAAAAGGAGCGCGCGGAATGTTTTCTCTGGAGCGTACGAAGCTCCCCGGTGTAAATTATTAATGAACGGCGAAACATCGGAGCGAGAGATAGCGATTGTTGGCGATTTGCGGCGTGCACGCGAGCCAGGGTTCTCGACTCGGGACGCGCGCGTTCTCCTGATCAGCTCTCGGCGAGCGCGCGGTGCTCGTGTCGTTAATCTCCGGCGATGTCCTCGTCCTGTGTGGCATATTACACGCGCGACAACTCAATCCGGACAGCCGAGCCTTTAAAACCCGCGCCTCTCTTATAAATATTCCAGGGCCCAGCGTCGCGTCCCTAAGTGGCCGCATCAGATACCGGCCACGTTTGTTCGTTAAACAACGACTTACTCGACCGAGGCTAAACACTGCGGACACTCACTGGCGAAACCGGGTTTCAGCGGGACGATTTCATCCAGATCAAATTCAAGCTTCTTTTAGTTCACTTGCAATTCCTCCCTATTCGATAATTGGCATGATTTTGTAATAATTCAATTTTTATTGAATTTTAAGCGGTGGGAATTCATGAAAATGTGAATAAATTTGATCAGGGAGTTTCTCTCTATCGCTTGAGACTAAATTCGAGCTTCTATTCCTCTTAGGTCTCTTGCAATTCCTCCCTATTCGATAATTGACACGATTTCATAATAATTCAATTTTTGTTGAATTTTAAGCGGTGGAAAATCATAAACATGTGAGTAAGTTTGATCAGGGAACTTCACTCTATTGCTTCAGACTAAATTCGAGCTTCTATTCCTTTTAGTTCTCTTGCAATTACTCCACATTCAATAATTGGCACGATTTTATAATAATTCAATTTTTATTGAATTCTAAGCGGTGAAAAATCATAAACATGTGAGTAAGTTTGATCAGGGAACTTCTCTCTATTGCTTCAGACTAAATTCGAGCTTCTATTCCTCTTAGGTCTCTTGCAATCCCTCCCTATTCGATAATTGGCACGATTTTATAATAATTCAATTTTTATTGAATTTTAAGCGGTGGAAAATCATAAACATGTGAGTAAGTTTGATCAGGGAACTTCGCTCTATGGCTTCAGACTAAACTCGAGCTTCTATTCCTTTTAGTTCTCTTGTAATTCCTCCACATTCAATAATTGGCACGATTTTATAATAATTCAATTTTGATTAAATTTTAAGTGGTGGGCATTTACGAAGAAGTTGGTTGGGTGAAATATAAAACAGTAAAAGATTGTAAAAATGGGAAAGTGTTGTAATATTGTTTTAATATAATAAAGTCGTTAAGGGATGAAGTCAATTTTTATATTATTCCTGCTTCCCACAATCAATGCGAAACATTTTTATTTTCCATAAAGATCCGGAGTGATGAGGGAGCTCCTCTCCTGAGACCAAACTTGAATTCTATAAAAATTCAATTTTTGTCGGTCGACATTGATGCAAATGACAATATAAGAGTGATTAATGTGGTTAAAGTGAATTTATATTATAGTGCAAGGGGTTAAACGAAGAAATACAGTTTTGTTATAATTAGAATTAAGGACAATCAGTTACCCTCTCTCTGCCAGTACCAAATTAGTCACCTGACACTGTGTCAGAGACGGGGTAGGTAGAGTGAGCACAAAAGTCTTAAGTGTCCCCTAAACGATCAATAATATTGTCAATGTTCACTTTCAATATTGAAGAACTTACTTTGTGGTCGCTAATGACCTTGTTATTAATGCGACCTGTATAAATAAAACAAAAACAAAAATTGAAGAACCGTTTGAACTTCCGGAGGTTTATTTTCAACATTTCCTTCAAAAACACCACTGAAGTAGCCACGACCATACAGTACGAATATGTTTGTCAGAATGAGTATTGGCGAGAATATTGATTCGTTTATTAACCGCGAATATTGACAATATTATTGATCGTTTAGGGGACACTTTTTCCTTACGACTCTACTTGCGCCACGTGACGTAGATACGCTTTTCTTCTTGCAAAGGTTTCTTTCTCGCGGTTAGTTTCAATGAAGCGAAGCGGCGAAGATTAGGGAATATTTTGACAGACCTGAGAGGCTGAGTATTTACTATTCAAATACATGAGCGTTTCGTCTAATTCTGCAGTAGTATAGCGGGTATCCAATAGACGGAGGTGATTTCGACGGTAACCGCGGTAGCTTTGACGGTTCCCGGGCGATTCGTTAACGTTGGATTTCACTGATGCGACAGCCCCAAGAATAATAATTCCGGGAAGCACGTGTAAATCATAGGAGACGGTAAATCCGAGCATTCGGCGAGAAACTATGAGAAAGGGTCAGTACGGTTGTCAGCTCCAATCATGGGGCTGCACCGCGGTCCGACCAAATCCGATTACCATAACTACCGACCGTTACTTACCCGACCATGAAAACCTCGCGTAACAAGCCACACACGGTATCTGACAATACGAAAATATCGTGTACGCGAACCATTTAGTCTCGCGTGTTTTCGCTGGTTGCCGTTTCCGCTTAAAGGACGTCCAACGAAACGCAACTCTAAATGAAAATAGACGATAACGCGTCCACAGCGTGATCCACCTGGTGGACCGATTAAAATTAATTTTCTTCTCGTAGATTAAGCTTGAAGAAACACAGTACAATTTTTCAGTCAAAGAATTTTTTCCTGCTTCCATTAGTGAAAAGACAAAAATGATTTTTACTTTGAATAATTCTTTGATATACAGGGTGTCCCAAAACTAGTGTAGGAGCGGAAAATGGGAGGTTCCTTTACAAAATTGGCGTCCGCGGCTTTGTTTAGGAGTTATTAACGAAAAACATGGACCAATCAGTCTGTGCTAACTCGCGTCTAGGTCGTGCTCTGATTGGTCCGTGTTTTTCGTTAATAACTCTTAAACAAATCCACGGACGCCATTTTTGTAAAGGAAAATGTCACTTCAAATGACTCAAGAAACTTCCCATTTTCTGCTCCTACACTAGTTTTGGACACCCTGTATAATAACTCTTCCAAGCACAATAGTGTATATTTTCATAACGTTATGATCGTTTGGACTAGTTTACACAAAACTCAGAGAGGGCGAGGCGCTTCAATTAAATCATAAGTTAATGTGCAAGCACAAATATTGTTCCCCCTATTTTCCCTTATAACAGTATATTATATTATTTCGACGAAGCTTCTGCAGCGTGCTGATATATTTTAAAATTGATTCGGACGAATATTTGCTGAAAACACACATAATAAAATACATTTAACGAAGCAAATTCCAACGTTTTTACAACTGTACAGGATTTACAATTTGGCATGCAATAAATATAATCTTCCTTAGAGCAACCAATAGATCTGCTGATAAAAAGAATTGTTTAGCAAAATGAATGGCACAAGTCGACTGATAAATCTTAAGAAGATGAAAATCACTTGAAAAGACATTTCTCTGTGTTTATTGCAGGAGAAAAGGGCGGACTTTCGTCGACCTGTTGGCTGGCCGCGTACATAATATTGCAAGGTGCACTTCCGGTTTAGCTACCACCATGCTCTGCACGCTGATGCTTCAAACGTTGATCGTTGTCGTGAACATCGTCCCCGAAGCCCGTCTCCATCGAGCGAACGTCAGAGGTGAGTTTCAGTTTTGAAAACCTCTCTACAGGGAAACACGTCGATGAAATCTGTATAACGATAAAACATCATCAACATTATTCAGAGGATCCCGCTCCGCCGTTTATTATCCGGAGCTTGTATTACCTTGTATATCGTCGGATTTTTGATACGCCGATTTTTGATGAAACGCATTTATTGACAGAGACTTTCTCGCGTATCGTTGCCCGCTTTAATATTTATTGCAGAGCATTCTGCTCAAACAAGTTAAATACTGGAATTACTCATTCAATCATTTGGGTTTTGATCCGATTATGCTTGCGAAGTGATTTATTTTTCCAATAGATTACCGAATCAGTAATTCGTGTAAGCAATCAATTATTAATTCTATAATTCTGATTATGTCGAGTCGGTTATTGACTGAATAATTCACGTTACACGTTGGTGCAGCTATTATTGGATGAGTCACATTACGAATTTGAAGATTCGACCAAAATATCCATAAAGATCTATGGATTTATAAAGATTTTTGACAACCATTTTTTCAGAGATTATGCTGATAATACTTCGGTTAAAATCGTTTGCTAAATGAATTACGAATGACAAAAATATGGATTTCTATGCGAATAATTTTATCGAGTTGTGAGTAATACAACAGAATTTTTAAATTCATTAAACGTCCTCGCTATTTTACATGTGAACTACTCATTTTTATCTTAAACGCATAAAATCCGCGGTCTAATAATTAATAACGCATAATTAGCAGAGATACGAATTTTATCCAGCTTTCTCCTCGATTCCGACCGACTACAATACGCTGGGAATCGTACCGGGGGCGAGTTTGATCACGATCGTCATAAAATGGTAATCGCGTTTATTTATGCCCCTCGAGACGCCTTAACGGTTGTTACCGAGCCAACAGTTGATTTTTAATTATGTCGATAAATATTTCCTGTATGTCCAAGAGAGGCGGCTCTGCGGTGTAATTGATTGTCATCCCGCGGTGGCCGGCCACCGGCGTAAATGCCAGTTTTGATGCGCCTTATCTAGCATCGAGGGATTCCGCTGATCTTATCGGAATATCCGCGCTGCTGGAAGCTGCCCCGCCGCTTTGCTGCCTGAATGCCTTATGCCTGCTGGCGGTACGCCAATTGACAGAATTTTTAGACGAGATTTACACTGATCCAACCGCTCGTTCGATAGAGAGACGGTTCGTTTCCGTGACAGAGGTTGCATCGAATAATTAATTGCCAACTTGATTCTTCTGGTCACGTGCCCTGCCCAGTTTCTCTATTTCTTTGGTCAACTGCTTTCCGAATTATTATACTTGTCGATTATGCATTTATGACTGAAGCTGCCAGGTGAAATTTTATATATTCTCGAAAGCGTAAAAGGATCAATCAATGTTATTTGAAAACAGAAAGTACGTTCGCAAAATTTTGTTCAATTCTTGCAGACAACTTCTGTCTTGCCATCTACTGTTACCAGAAAGCGGATAGATATGGATGGATAACGTTAAATAGTGATGGGTAATTGATAGATGCTGATAGAGACACTGATGAACATTTTGATGAGCAACGATAGATATTGTTAAATATTGATAGATTTTGATTAATATTGAGGTAAAGAGAGAGAGAGATTGATGGATATCGATCAATTTTTATGGGTATTGACAGATGTTGATAGCTGTTCATAGATGCTGATGTATGTTGATAGATGTTGATAGATGTGGATGTATGTTGATAAATGTTGATAGATGTGGATGTATGTTGATAAATGTTGATAGATGTGGATGTATGTTGATAAATGTTGATAGATGTGGATGTATGTTGATAAATGTTGATAGATGTGGATGTATGTTGATAAATGTTGATAGATGTGGATGTATGTTGATAAATGTTGATAGATGTGGATGTATGTTGATAAATGTAGAAAAATGTTGATAGCAGTTGATAATTACTGATTCATGTGTATTGATATGGGTTGATACATGTCTACTAACGTGTCGATAGGTGTGACGAATCAGGATGGATGATGAATAGTGTATTGCTAGAAGTAAACAATCGAACTAAACTATAAAAGATGAATTCTTCTCGAACGAAAATTTAGATAATTAAAGTTTTAAATGTGCAAACAACAAATGTGCATCACTTAAAATATTTTACACACGCAATAATGATTCTTTGAAAAAGATCCACATCGGGATCTAATGTATTGATTGCATATTTATTGTTTGTTCTAAAAATGATCGAACCTGGCGCCGATATCGTTTACAACTTTAATGAACTAAACTATGTTTGTTATAAAAATTAGCAGGTTTTTAAAAGCAAGAATCCTTAAAAAAATGTTAAACAAAACGAATATGTACTGAATTTGTTTATTTCATTGCGATTCTGGATAAGTTGACACCTTTTGTGCATTTGAGAATGAGACTTCAGATTCGAGCACTGTCAACGGCAACTGCTGTAGACAAAAGTAACTCGAACGGGAAACAGATAGAAAAAGATAGAAACCGACGCGACGGGAAGCCGATCGAATTGTTCCCTTTTGCTTTTGTCATTTTTCACCTGTTCCCAACGCGACGTCGACGCCGACGCTGACGCCGGACGTCACTTTATCGGACAATTTACAGATACCGGCCACTAGGATCCCCTAGGGAAAATCGCGTTCCCGTCGAGACACGCTCGACCAACGGAACGCACTTTCCGGCATTAGTTTGAACAAAGCGACGATGGAGTTTCGGGCGAAGTTTCGGAGAAGTTTGCCGAGCTACCGCTGTGTTGTCCCTCGACACAGTGATTTCGTTTCGAATTTGTTTCACCGTCGGCTTCGTCTTGAATGCAAGTCTCTGTTGTCGTTAACATCGGGAAATTTGAGAATTCTCGGACGAGTTGTACTTGGTTACAATCCCGAAAGTTCGTTCGTTGATGATTTGTGATTTGTTTTATTTTCTTGGTGCAATCTTTCTCGAGTAGTTCAGTGACGTTTGGGGAGTAGTGTGACTTTCTCCGGAATTTTTGTAAATGGTTACCGGTGAACGTGTCAATTTGAAATTTTGTAGGTAGCTTGACTAATCTTTCAAGAGTATCTGCGTATTTTTTTCGTGCGAAAATAATGGTTTTTTCCAAGGTACCATTAATCAAGCAGAGCACACGTGGTAAATAGGTAAAGAGGATCTGTCTAATTCCATGATTTAAATGATTTAAAATTATTTTGGTATTTTTAAGAAAAAATTAAATGACTTTATCCGAAATTATACTAAACCAACCAGAAAGTTTCGGTAGTTTACTTCTTAAAAAATTGTTTTAAAATGTGAACATGCCTTAGGAAACGTCGCAATAAAATTTTAATTATAAAAATTTTCGATCGAGAAGAATTCACCTTTATTATGCAATAAAATTGTGCCATAGAAAATGCAGGAATAAAGTACGTCAACAAAATTTGTGGAAAGAGTTTTCGGTAGAATGAAATATATTCTCGGTGGCTGCTATGGTTTGCTCTCGAACGGGCCCATGGGATTCGAACGGTGTTAAGAGCGCATGGAGCAAAGTAAAGCATGGAGCAAACTGAAGCCCGGAGCAAACTAGAACTGCAGCGTCAACTGACGGCATTCTTACCGAAAGAAGAATAGAGCTCCCCACGGTGTCTTTTCAATGTAGATAACTCGCCGGCACGGAACCAAGCGAACAAGCCGGCTCGTAAATATTTATTCGTTTTGTGGGCGCGGAGACAATGCAAGTCGGGTCGAATTAGCGGCGCGAAACGGAGCCGCGTTTCGAAATTAGCCTGTCGTCAGCCCGCAATTACCATGATCGAGCAGAAAAATTATAGACGGCGACGGAGACGCGTTTACGCGGTGTGTCGAGAGCCGCGTGGATCTCTTTCTCGCTCTTTCTCCCTCTCGGCTTCAATTTTATTTCACATAATTAGCCACATTTCGACCAAAGTTGTGATCAAGGGTTTCGCTTATTGAAGTACCTTCTACTTTTAATATGTTGCAATTTTCGCGAATTTTTTTCAAGGGGAAATCCAGGACGTGGAGATTTGAAACTTGGTGGGTGGATTTGTTCATTACTTGAGAATACAACGTGGTTTTTTAAATACAAAAGTAATGTGGACCAAAGTTATAATCAAGGGTTTCGCTTATTGAAGTACCTTCTACTTTAAAAATTGAGAAATGATGCAATATTCGCGAATTTTGTCAAGGAGAAGTGCGGGAGGTGGAGATTTGAGACTTGGTGGATGGGTTTGTTCATTACTTGAGAATACAACGTGGTTTTTTAAATACAAAAGTAATCATTTCGACCAAAGTTATGATTAAGGGTTCTGCTTATTGAAGTACCTTCTACTTTTCAAATGTTGCAATTTTCGCGAATTTTTCAAGGGGAAATCCAAGACGTGGAAATTTGAAACTTTGTGGGTGGATTTGTTCATTACTTGAGAATACAACGTGGCTTTTTAATTACAAAAGTAATCGTTTCAACCAAAGTTATGATTAAGGGTTTCGCTTATTGAAGTACCTTCTACTTTTCAAATGTTGCAATTTTCGCGAATTTTTTTCAAGGGGAAATCCAGGACGTGGAGATTTGAAACTTTGTGGGTGGATTTGTTCATTACTTGAGAATACAACGTGGTTTTTTAAATACAAAAGTAATGTGGACCAAAGTTATAATCAAGGGTTTCGCTTATTGAAGTACCTTCTACTTTAAAAATTGAAAAATGATGCAATATTCGCGAATTTTGTCAAGGAGAAGTGCGGAAGTGGAGATTTGAGACTTGGTGGATGGGTTTGTTCATTACTTGAGAATACAACGTGGTTTTTTAAATACGAAAGTAATATCGACCACAGTTATGATTAAGGGTTCTGCTTATTGAAGTACCTTCTACTTTTCAAATGTTGCAATTTTCGCGAATTTTTTTCAAGGGGAAATCCAAGACGTGGAGATTTGAAACTTGGTGGGTGGATTTGTCCATTACTTGAGAATACAACGTGGTTTTTTAAAGATGAAAGTAATCATTTCGACCAAAGTTATGATCAAGGGTTTCGCTTATTAAAGTACCTTCTACATTAAAAATTGAAAAATTATGCAATATTCGCGAATTTTGTCAAGGGGAAATCCAGGACGTGGAGATTTGAAACTTTGTAGATGGGTTTGTCCATTACTTGAGAATACAGCGTGGTTTTTAAATACGAAAGTAATCATTTCGACCAAAGTTATGATTAAGGGTTTCGCTTATTAAAGTACCTTCTACTTTAAAAATTGAAAAATGATGCAATATTCGCGAATTTTGTCAAGGGGAAGTGCAGGACCTGGAGATTTGAAACTTTGTGGGTGGATTTGTTCATTACTTAAGAATACAACGTGGTTTTTTAATTACAAAAGTAATCGTTTCAACCAAAGTTATGGTTAAGGGTTTCGCTTATTGAAGTACCTTCTACTTTTCAAATGTTGCAATTTTCGCGAATTTTTTTCAAGGGGAAATCCAGGACGTGAAGATTTGAAATTTGGTGGGTGGATTTGTTCATTACTTGAGAATACAACGTGGTTTTTTAAATACGAAAGTAATATCGACCAAAGTTATGATTAAGGGTTTCGCTTATTGAAGTACCTTCTACTTTAAAAATTGAAAAATGATGCAATATTCGCGAATTTTGTCAAGGAGAAGTGCGGGAAGTGGAGATTTGAGACTTGGTGGATGGGTTTGTTCATTACTTGAGAATACAACGTGGCTTTTTAATTACAAAAGTAATCGTTTCAACCAAAGTTATGATTAAGGGTTTCGCTTATTGAAGTACCTTCTTCTTTTAAAATGTTGCAATTTTCGCGAATTTTTTTCAAGGGGAAATCCAGGACGTGGAGATTTGAAATTTGGTGGGTGGATTTGTCCATTACTTAAGAATACAACGTACTTTTTTAAATACGAAAGTAATATCGACCACAGTTATGATTAAGGGTTTCGCTTATTGAAGTACCTTCTACTTTTAAAATTGAAACATGATGCAATTTTCGCGAATTTCTTCAAGAAGAAGTGCGGGAAGTGGAGATTTGAGACTTGGTGGGTGGGTTTGTCCAGTACTTGATAATACAACGTGGTTTTTTAAATTCGAAAATAGTAATTTCGATCAAAGTTATGATCAACAATTCCGCTTATAATTCGCTAAAAATGTTGCAATATTTGCGAATTTTTTCGCACGAAACTAATAGACATATCGATTTGAAACTTTACAAGTGTGATTTGTCAATCTCAGATAGAGCCAACACGGTTTTTCGCATGCGAAAATGATGACTTTCAGCAAAATTATAAAAAGTCAGATAAAACCTTTGCGACAGCTTATTCAGAAGTTTGATACGATATTCGCTTTTAGACGAGAGTAATAGCCATACCAATTTGGAGCTCCGTGGACATTTCAGGATTTGTTCCGTGGTGGTAAAAGTTGGGGGACGTTGATTCATCGTAACCATCAAAGTAGCGAGATGGTGTAACACGTGTAGCCCGTCTGCTCGGGCCAGCTAGCAGCGTCCATCGCATCGCCTCACCGCGGAGTTATTAACTCGCAGAGAGTATCGTAATGACGAGGTATTAGTAGGGTTTACACCTCGTCCCGGCTGGTCCCGGCTCGTCCCGGCTCTGCTTCCCCCAATTTGAAATTTAACGCAGGCAACTCGAGCCCTGAGCCAGCTTCGAAAGCCCTGAACCTCTGGGTCGGAAGTTAGGCTCGAGTTTAGACCGATCCGACCTGGATAATTTTAGGCACGAAAGTTATTTGTCGATTGTCAGGAATTTCGACGCGATCGAATACTGCCATCGATCCTCCGTGGAACAAAATTGTGCTTCTCCTGCTGCTGGGTAACCACATCGCGCAGACGAAACGAAATTCTAACATTTAGAGTTCTTTTATCAAGAGCAATCTTTGATACAGAGTACAAGAACGCAAGAAAGAATAATTAAGTACTTAGTGATGATTTATTTACCCATAACGCGTTTGTATGACTACCGCGTTATAACTTTGAAAGCAATCATTATTTTCACAAAGTTTCAAACTAATATGTCCATTAACATTTTTGGAAAAAAATCAATAACATTACATTGCTCTTTGATTGTAAAATTGAGAAAAGCTATTACCAGCTTCTTCTTTGATTTGCTACAACTCGGGATGAGACTATTATTCATCCATGTGAAAAATCATGCTATATTCTCTGAAGATTGACAAATCCACACGCAAAGTTTGAAATCGATGCATCTGCTAGTATCGTTTAAAAAAATCTGAAAGATCGTAAGATTGTACCGAACTACGTTATCACGGTATCGCGTAAATAATTTTGACAAAACAGTGTGCTGAGATTCGCAGATCATAAAATCCGGGACAATAAAACGAGAGGTGATATCTTGAGAAACGCCCTGGATCTTCGGATCTCCTCAATTATTGGCGACGAAGTTCTCGAAGAGTCACGGAGAGCTGTATCGAACACCTTTATCGATGTCTCGTTAAACAACGCAAGAAAGAAACGTTTTTTACTTCGATTCAAGGCGAAAGAATGTAGCTGGTCGTTATCGAGGATACGATCTTGGGCCGTTTCCTGGGAATCGAGGTGTAGATCGATACTGCGAGGATGGAAAGAGAGAAGAGAGAGAGAGACTGTGCGATTCGTTCGCGCGAAGTCGAATCCCGTTTCGAACGTCTTTCGGCTTTTTGTTCGACGAGAAAAACCGACGAGTCGAGGGCCGAGAATCGAGAATCGAGAGCCGAGGCGGCCCTGGGATGGCGCCAAGCGTCCACAAAACCAAAGAGAAAAAAAGAGGCTCGTCTGTTACGCCGACCGCCCATTCATGGTTCGAACCCGTTGAAAAATCGCTCCTTCGTTCGCTGAATAACTCTCTGAGAACGGAGACGTGCGTGCACGACTACGGCCAATTTCTCTCTTGACTTTCCCTCTTGACGGTGCCAGTCAGATGAAAACACTTCGAAACCAATGAAAAGATCACCATTCGCTGTATCGCGTACAATGATTTATTGTTGATAGACCCTGAATTCAATTTCCTCAGGCCATTTTCAGTTCTGAACCTGTTGCTTCGAATTTTTTAACCGGGATCAATGGACGTATCGATTTGAAATGTGTCTGGATATATTTGACAATCTTTCAAGAATATAACGTGATTTTTTATATGCGAAAACAATGATTTTTACCGAAATTATGGTCCATCGATTGAAACCCTTGTGCTATTATAACGAGTCCTTCTAATGTGATTAAAAAGTTTGCAAACTCGCGAATTTTTTCAAACAATACTAACAGGTATATTGATTTGAAACTTTATAGACATGTTTAACAATCTTTGAAGAATATAACGAGATTTTTCATATGCGAAAATAATAATTTTTACCAAAGTTATGGTCGATCAATTGGAATCCTTGTGCTTATATAACGAGTCCTTCTAATGTGATTAAAAAGTTTGCAACTTCGCGAATTTTTTGAAACAATGCTAACGAACACATTGGTTTGAAACTTTCTGGACGTGTTTAGCAATCTTCGAAGAATATAACGAGATTTTTCATATGCGAGAATAATAATTTTTACGAAAGTTATGGTTGATCAATTGGAACCCTTGTGCTATTATAACGAGTCCTCCTAATGTGATTAAAAAGTTTGCAACCTCGCGAATTTTTTCAAACAATGCTATCGAACATATTGGTTTGAAACTTTCTGGACGTATTTAGCAATCTTCGAAGAATATAACGAGATTTTTCATATGCGAGAATAATAATTTTTACGAAAGTTATGGTTGATCAATTGGAACCCTTGTGCTATTATAACGAGTCCTCCTAATGTGATTAAAAAGTTTGCAACTTCGCGAATTTTTTCAAACAATAATAACAGACATATTAATTTGAAACTTTATAGGCATGTCTATCAATCATTGAAGAATACACCGAGATTTTTTCAAATTCATGGTCAACCAATGGGAAGGCTTGATAATTTCATTCTTGAATTTTTCGGAACTAATACAACTAAAAGAGAATGAAGTTTATTATTACTACGAAATCGTAACATTTGATTACTACCCACATTATTAGCCATGACTGACGATCAAACTCAATGATCGTTAAAATTTTTGGCTAGCATTTTATCACGTCATCCCAGATGGTACCCGGGAACCTGTTACGAAAAATGTGGGACCTAAATATTTCGGGAAGGAGAAAAGTTGTGGGGCTTTGGAGTTGGAAGGCCAGGAGCTGAGAGCCGAGAGCTGGGAGCCAGAACGGGAAGTTGTCCCGTAACAAACAGGGACCAGGAGAGACGCGCACCTGTGCCGGTGCTCGGTTGATGTTCGATGAATGCAGGCGCGCGGGCGAGCGCGTGGGCAGCGCCGTCAATAGACGGTACACGCTCGCTTTTTGTCTCTCCTTCTCGCACCAGGTTCGCTCCACTCCTCTCGTCTCCTCTCAGCTCTACTCGGCTCCGTACCGTTCCGATGCGATGGAAAGCGGCAGGAAATAAAAGGCACGAGGCGCGTGGGCGGCCCCGTGCAAATCCGAAAACGCTGAAACGCGACTGCCGTCACACTGTCGCACACCGAACGCCGCTTCTCTCTACGTGTATTCTCTGCGACTCTCTATGTAGTCGCCCAGTCCTCGGGACCATAGTCGCAACCGTCGTCGTAGCCGTAGTCGATTCGCGTAGGCACTCTCGATGACGAAGCGTTATCTTTATTTTCATTCAACACCGCGCCGGACCGAGAACAGCCTCGTTCGTTCGGGCTTCTCCCATTCTTGATTCCGAGTCATTCGAGGATCGTTGCGTAACGCACGCCGCGCCGGACCAAACGTTGCGTACGATTCGCCAATTCCCCGATTCGTTACGCTTACCGGACGCATTAACTCCCAGCGAAATTTACTCCAGCCCGCCATTTTTTCGCCACGTTTTGACGCTTCGCCTACCGGAAGTCTATTAATATCCAGGCCGAAAGGAAACGGTGAAACGCGAATTAGAACACGGATTTCTGCTGGATGTGTGCTACCACGACTGGAACGTTGTCTGTATATGGACCAAGAGCTTGAACGCGTTCGACCTAGTGAAGCATACTCGATGAAATTGCCATAATTCATTTTTCAACGTATTGTTACGACGGCACGAGATGAAATTGCTTTCCCCTGTGATATCCTGAAGATATCGCAGAGATCGAGTGAAGTCGCCTGTCAGATCGATATATTTTTTTTTTTATTAAGCATTTCAGATCTCAACAGAGATCTATTTCTGCTGTACAAATATAAATTACAATTAATACATACAGTAGTGGATATTGATAAACAATAAAATAATTAAGGTTTAAATGGAAAGATTACAATCTTTCAAAAAATGATGTATACAAATACAAGCCTTAATGTTAGGTTTTGCTATAAACATGTCAACGCTTAGAGGTAGTTGGTATCCCATTTTACATAAACACTCCAAAAGTTTGAGCCTTTGAACATCATACTTTATATTGCGGTATCCTTATCAACAACGAGGTTTTTTTTTTTTTATTAGAAAATCTCATATGAGATTTATTTCAACATAATATAGGAAACATAATACATTGTTGCAGAAAAAGAAACTAAATATACATAGTGATATGATAAAACATGAAAACAATAGTACATATGAGATAAACCGTTGTTGATAAGAAGAAGAAAGACGTCAGATCCTCTTGAGTCTTTGATACAAGAGCACGCGTTAACGATTGTACGTTATAGGTACGTTGTAAGTTATAGTTTTCTTGTTCATTGTCACAATGTGTTCTCCAGCAAGACGTGGCCGTAGCCTTCGTAACAATATTGTAAAACGTTTCCGAAGATTGGTCTCCCATTTACATTCAGCCATTTCGTTTTAAAACACTTCCAGAGGTTCTGCTATTGTCTGGATGCGAAATTGGAAAGATCTGAAAGTTAATATTTATTTCTTCGACATTCTTGGAACATCCTGTACACTTCCACTCAAGAAGCGGTAATCCAAACGGTCATTCCCGAACCGAACTTCCACAAATTCCTCGGAGGATCTTTGCGGTCACGGGTCTAGTAACTTGAAGCCGGGCCTAATTAGATTCCAGACTGGCCGGAAGTTAGTAGAACGCGGTCCGCCGCTGCTCCTCGAAACAAATGAACCGTTGAAAATTTCAAAAGTGTCGCCGGAATCGCGAACTTTCAATTTTCGAAGTTCTCCTGCGGTGAGGTTGGCCTCCACGTGCACGAAGTTCGACCAGGTTTCCGGGATTCGCGGGGACTGCGAACTTCCTAAGCCGATAGAAAATCTTAAGTCCATGAATTACACAGTTCCGCGGGGGCTTGCAACTTTTGCCAAGAGGGATCGAAGATTTCGGGATTCTGTTTGTTTCGGCCGCTCCGAGGGACTTCAAAAATCATTCGCGCGCGGCCTAATACACCGACCGGAGAACAAACTTTCCAGGTAAGCCGGCCAAATGGAACCTTACCTTCTCTCCTCCCTCGAACTGCAAAGTATCTGTCCGTGTAACGAGCTTAATGCTTTGATCGATCCTCGGTTTCGAGTAACACTTGGCAGAAACATTGTTTAGTGCTTGGTCACGTGTTTTCTTTTTACCAAAGCTGGTGAATTCTGAGTAAATCACTTGTATATGTTCATTGAAATGATCATTTATTTTGTAACAGGTTACTATCGCGAACATACACCATCTCAAAGTGAATGTTTAATATTAAATTTGACAATGTTGCCATCAACTAATCTGATTAGAAAATATATCTAGCGATTTTTTGAAGGTTGCTCTAAAAAATTAACGTTTTAAGGGCACAGTTTAGTGCATACTGTGAGTGCACAGCGCTAGGTCACGTATACGTACACGAGGATTGCAAGGGTCCGGGATTTCACGTCTGATATCTTCATAACGCAGAGACTGGATTTCTTAGTAGTCAAAACCGCTAAATGAAAGATCAATCTAGGGTGCAATCTGGCTCAAAAGTTCTACTTTTTACGTTTACGACACGTAATTCTCATTATTCGGTAGCATTTTAGTGGCGACAGTGCTGCCGCCTATCATGACTGTCAAGTGATACACAGATGCTGTCGAATAATGAGAATTACGTGTCGTAAACGTAAAAAGTAGGACTTTTGAGCCAGATCGCACCCTAGATTGATCTTCCATCTAGCGATTTTGCCTACTAGGAAATCCAGTCTTTGCATTACGAAGATATCAGAAGTGAAATCATGCACCCTTGTAGACTTGGTAGACTCTGTCCTTAAGCAGACGAAGCGACTCCAATACCTAGAAAAAAATAATTTTCTCATATCTTCGACCAGCTCCAAATTGATAAAACCGCGGTAAATTAAAAAATTGTTAAA
The DNA here is from genome assembly GCA_963971365.1 of Lasioglossum villosulum. Lineage (NCBI taxonomy): Eukaryota > Metazoa > Arthropoda > Insecta > Hymenoptera > Halictidae > Lasioglossum > Lasioglossum villosulum. The sequence goes on from OZ020497.1 coordinate 8,357,907, forward strand.
ATTGAACGGGAAGTGTCATCGTTGGGGTAATGAAAATGGAAAAGAACGCGGAATTATGTCCAACGAGGGATTCCGTAGTCCGTTTTAAAATTTCAATTGCCGGTAGTGTTAATTTCCATTAAATCGGCATGAATATGCAGAGAATTGCGCGCGGTCGGGCCGCCAGGGGAAGAACAATGTTTAAAGACCCGAAATAGAGTGATATTCAAATAAGGCCGGTTCCGCGTCGTCGGAATCTCGATTCTGTATCCAAGGAGGTGAGTAAACGTTAACTGGGGATTGTGCGAGTATTCGGGCAAATGTTAGCGCCGCGTATTTGCTCATAACGCGTACGAATATTTGGTTATATCCCGATAACGCGGGTAGTAGTTGTCGTCTTCCCTGTCCTATTATACCAGAGTCGTTAAGGGGGAGATTATTTGACTTGCGGAGAGCTCTGCTTCGTCCCGGAACACACCTAATATTAATTTCAAACTTCATCTCACCGGCGAAAGATTTGCAATGCTTGTACAACATTTTCGTACACTTTCGCAACCCTTCGCGTGCAGTTACCGCAAATTTGAGTTTTCCTAGGCGTACCTGAAATCAGATCAGATTTTTCAAATGTTCATTTTCTGGGGAAATCTTCAACGAACCGATTGGTATTTTTTTATTAACGGATCAGTTATCAGTGAGAACACTGATAAATATAATATTTGAAGTAATAATTCATAATAAATTATTGCTGCAAATTCCCACAAAACTTTAACATTTTTATAAGATTGTGGAGGACTCTTCAAGCTTCAAAATAGGCAATAACAAAAATACTAGCAATATTTTTTATCAACGGATCAGTTATCAGTGAGAACACTGATAAATATAATATTTGAAGTAATAATTCATAATAAATTATTGCTGCAAATTCCCACAAAACTTTAACCTTTTTATAACATTGTGGAGGACTCTTCAAGCTTCAAAATAGACAATAACAAAAATACTAGCAATATTTTTTATCAACGGATCAGTTATTAGTGAGAACACTGATAAATATAAGATTTGAAGTAATAATTCATAATAAATTATTGCTGCAAATTCCCACAAAACTTTAACATTTTTATAACATTGTGGAGGACTCTTCAAGCTTCAAAATAGACAATAACAAAAATGCTAGCAATATTTTTTATTAACGGATCGGTTATTAGTGAGAACACTGATAAATATAATATTTGAAGTAATAATTCATAATAAATTATTGCTGCAAATTCCCACAAAACTTTAACATTTTTATAAGATTGTGGAGGACTCTTCAAGCTTCAAAATAGACAATAACAAAAATACTAGCAATATCTTTTATCAACGGATCAGTTATTAGTGAGAACACTGATAAATATAATATTTGAAGTAATAATTCATAATAAATTATTGCTGCAAATTCCCACAAAACTTTAACATTTTTATAAGATTGTGGAGGACTCTTCAAGCTTCAAAATAGACAATAACAAAAATACTAGCAATATCTTTTATCAACGGATCAGTTATTAGTGAGAACACTGATAAATATAATATTTGAAGTAATGATTCATAATAAATTATTGCTGCAAATTCCCACAAAACTTTAACATTTTTATAACATTGTGGAGGACTCTTCAAGCTTCAAAATAGACAATAACAAAAATGCTAGCAATATTTTTTATTAACGGATCGGTTATTAGTGAGAACACTGATAAATATAATATTTGAAGTAATAATTCATAATAAATTATTGCTGCAAATTCCCACAAAACTTTAACATTTTTATAAGATTGTGGAGGACTCTTCAAGCTTCAAAATAGACAATAACAAAAATACTAGCAATATCTTTTATCAACGGATCAGTTATTAGTGAGAACACTGATAAATATAATATTTGAAGTAATAATTCATAATAAATTATTGCTGCAAATTCCCACAAAACTTTAACATTTTTATAAGATTGTGGAGGACTCTTCAAGCTTCAAAATAGACAATAACAAAAGTACTAGCAACAATAGAAAACCATGTCCACCAATTTCTTTCAGTTTCAAAATCGAAACCAGAAAATTTTGAAACTCCAGCGTGTATTGTTGCCTGGATCCTCGATATCCTACGATCTAAGATGCGATTTAAGATTCGAGCGAAAGGACACAACCGATTGCGCGACTATGACGATTGGAGGAGCGATTCGCACCTGCGGGGGCAGACAGGACGAAGATGAAGACGAAGACGAAAATGAAAGAGAAGGAGGAAGAAGAAGAGGAAGACAGGTCTCCGGTGCGTGGGCAGGACTCGCTCGATCGGCAATAACGAATAAAACCCACGCGAACGAGTCTTGGCAGGAGAGCGTGATCCTTTTCGAGAGATACCGTGTTTGTTTGGGTTTGTGTGTGTTTGTGTGTGTGTGCGTGCGTGTGTGGGCCCTCACCCACGAATCCCACGATATCGGCTTTGTGGCTTCTACTTTCTGCGTTTGTGTCACACAAGCCATCCCGTAGCGCCGGGCCCTTCTATTTTTGAACAGGATATCCTGCCTTTATCGGCAGAAATATCTCGGAGACGCCTTACTCCTTATTGTTAGTGTCCTCCGCTCACTCGATTCGTCGAAACTGGATTCCGAAAGTGGAACTAACCTTCCACATCCTCGACTGTTTACTCTTTCGTGCTTATCCTGCCTTACGTTCACAGTTTCTTAATCGCGATCGCTAGACTGCGAGTTTTATGCATTTATGACTAAAATGGGCACGCACAATTTATGCAGTGGACGTGCTGAAAACATTTAAGGACATCAGTTTACTGATTCAGCTTAATGCGACAATTAAAAGGAGACTCAAATTCTAATGAGCTCCTGTGTCCTGGTACCAATGCAAACATCTTTTACTTTGCACAAAGATCCGCAGTCTAGTCATCATTAGATCATGCATTAAGGACAAAAATGGGCACGTGCAATTTAAAGCAGTGGACGTGCTGAAAAGATTTAAGGACATCAGTTCACTGATTCGGCTTAATGCGACAATTAAAAGGAGAATCAAATTCTAATTAGCTCCTGTGTCCTGGAACCAATGCAAACATCTTTTATTCTGCACAAAGATCCGCAGTCTAGTGATCATTAGATCATGCATGTAGGACAAAAATGGCCACGTACAATTTAAAACAGTGGACGTGCTGAAAACATTTAAGGACTTCCCTATACTGGTTCAGCTTAATACGACAATTAAAAGGAGAATCAAATTCTATTCAGCTCCTGTGTCTTGGAACCAGTGCAAACATCTTTTACTTTGCACAAACATTCGCAGTGTAGTCATCATTAGATCATGCATTTAGGACAAAAATGGCCACGTACAATTTAAAGCAGTGGAGTGCTGAAAACATTTAAGGACATCAGTTCACTGATTCGGCTTAATGCGACAATTAAAAGGAGAAACGAATTCTATTCAGCTCCTGTGTCTTGGAACCAGTGCAAACATCTTTTACTTTGCACAAAGATTCGCAGTCTAGTCATCATTAGATCATGCATTTAGGACAAAAATGGACATGTATGATTCAAAGCAGTGGACGTGCTGAAAAGATTTAAGGAAGTCACTATACTGGTTCAGCTTAATACGACAATTAAAAGGAGAATCAAATTCTAATTAGCTCCTGTGTCCTGGAACCAATGCAAACATCTTTTACTTTGCACAAAGATCCGCAGTCTAGTCATCATTAGATCATGCTTAAGGGCAAAAATGAGCACGTACAATTTAAAGCAGTTGACGTGCTGGAAAGATTTAAGGATATCACTTTATTGATTCAGTTTAAATCGATAATTAACCCCTTGCTCTATGATATCGTGTCCGACTCATGATGAAGATTCTGAACAGATTCTAATAAATATATGTGTGTCGTTAATTTCCTTTAAACCGAGATGAAATTCTATTGTTGGTTTCGTTAATGTGTTGGAGAACATACAATAGACATCAATTATCTTCTCTTTTAGGAAGTTACAAACTACAAAGAAAGTTCTAATCACTGAAACCGTAAAGCAAATTGTAGCTAAGGGGTTAAAAAAAGAAAAAAATTCGATTTAGCTCCTGTGCCGTGGAAGCAATGCAAACATCTTTTATTTTGCACGAAGGTCCGCAGTCTCGGCAGAGTCGTCAGATTAAGACACGTCTCCCAACTTTGCCTCCCCTTTCTACCGTGTATGTGTCACAATGTCACGTGACTAATCCGGCATTGAAAGAGGGTAACTTGTCACCTCGATTCAAGTAAATTCCCCTGATCTGCGAAACCGTGCATGGAGATAATAAAATTCAGAGCAACCCGTTTCCATTTTCGCACTCCTTGATTTAGTGTGAAATCGTACGTTGATTTAAAGTGTCCTAATAAATTGAGGACTGTGTTTATCCGTGCTATCACCTCTCGGAGCCTTTCAACTCGAACGTCGCCGTAGAATGGTCGCGCATTCGCGTTCCAGATACGCGCGGTCCATAAATCCTTTCGTTGCAACTTTATCGCGGATCGTCGCGCGTTTCCAACGAAGCGCGTACCGGAGTCCCGCGAAATCTGAAACGGCGTCCGTCAAACGGCGCTCCGCCGAAGAAACACGACTTCTGCGGTCTCCCATTCCAGGATAACCGACGTGGAGTCGATTTATCAATTTATGCGAGTCGTTTATTAACACCAAAATCAACTTGGATCTAGAATCTCCTCGCGCAAGGGGTTAACGAATTAATTTTTGTACTTATAACTCGGGACGCTGGCGTTTTTGACCGACGATTTTGTATGTGAAAATATAATCCGAGTCCTCGACTGTTGATTTTTTCCGTCGAGCTTTTCTCACTTGAAGGGAGTCCCGACTTTTTTATCTTACGGTGCGATACTTACACGGGAACATATTCAGTTGATACAAACCGATTTTGATGAATATTTGATAAATATTTTGATAAATATTTGACAGGTGTTTTTTTATCGACAACCATCCACTTTGAAGGGGTGAAAACAGCCCTCAAAAAAAAAAAATTTTGTAAATCGATGTTTTTCATCATTTCCATAGAACAATATCATTGAGATACTTAATGCCATTTTTTAAAAATTAGTATAACCTATAGAAAAAAAAAATACCTCGGACGCCTTTATTAAAATTAATACAGAGTTAACAGTTGCAAGAGGGAGCAGCTAAACTTTGCATATTCTTTTTAACAAATGTTTAAACTTTCGTACAAAATAAGTCCAAAGTTTAGCACTTTTAAGCATTTTTTTAAAACCCTTGTTAAAGCTTAAATTGTTACAAACTTGGAATATATGTTTATGGATTAAAAAATGTTTATGATTGTATTTAGAACTTAAGTACATCTACTAACATATAAAAAATCATGATTAGAACTTGTTTTCTGATATCCTATAAGTGGTATTTAAAACGTTTAATATCAATTTTATGATTTTGTTTTTAGAACGCTGTATCTTATTATACAATTACCTAAAATCAATAATATTTTGGATTTAGGAGCTCTGAAGAGTTATCAGTTTATAGCAAAAAAAAATGTTTTAATCCATTAACCTTGAAAAATTGAATTGTGCCATGGCTTGTTCTGGCGAATATAAAGAGATCCTTTATCGGTTGCTTTCCGAAAGAGAGACGGAAGGGGAGCGTGTAAGAGAAAGAGTAAGAGATATCGCAGCCAGACGACCCACGGGAAATCGTGGAATCCGTTATTTCAATGTCCCCGCGTGGAAACACGGTTGGCAGCTAGTTTACACGTTCGATAAGTGACAGCGCAGGAAACGCGAGGAAATTTCTCGCGCATCAATGACACTTGCGATCCTACGGGACACCAAACTTTGCTACTTACGACACCTAACCCGTACCTCGCCTTGAGACACATCTTCTCCTCGTGCATCTCTGTCGGCTTTGTTGGTCCAGCGTCGAATTAATCGACGGCTCTGTTAACAGAGAATCTGCAGGAAACCTCGATTCGAATCGATTGTTGTCGCAGAGTAAGTCTGAACTCGTGTCTCCTGCGTTTCCAACACGATCACGACTGCGAAATCTGAGATGGATCTTTAGGTTCATCGGTGAAATCGTTTAATTTCAGTGAGCCTATTCGAGGACTTCACATCACAGCTGCATGAATTCCTCGATCATCGAAAATTTCGTAACGGGATCTACTGAATGTGTACGTTATTAATTTCCTTCGAATAAAAGTCTACTTCGTTGTCCCAAAATATGGGAAAAGCTTGATTCATTCCTGCATTAAAATACGAAGAAACTTTTTTCCCAACCTAATATTTACTATAAGCAAAATTTAAATGTTTTCGGCGCATTGGTTCGATCCATTAATACTTTAAAACACTATTTGCAAATATTCACAATATTTCATCTCGACGTTTCGATCTAAACACAGACTATTGATTTTTCTAAATTGTTTATTTTAAAGTTATTTTGCGACACTACGCAAGTAAGTAACATGATTTTTTAGTTTTCTATTACTTTATTTATTTTTCTTATTACAACATGTTACGCGTGTGTTCAATCATTATAAGTTTAAATAATTAAAGAATATAATTACGTTTGGTTTCATTACAGACACAATGTTGTTAAATTAATCTCTTGAAAATGATCTGAATTTAGATCGAAACGTCGACATGAAATATTGTGAATATTTGCAAATAGTGTTTTAAAGTATTAATGGATCGAACCAATGCGCCGGAAACATTTAAATTTTGCTTAAAGCTTATTACGATCGCTATACGTTAAACTGCTAATATTTACTATATGCCTGCGCATTCTCCAATGTCCATACAGAGTGATCCAAAAAACTTGTACTTCCTTGAAAGGAGTGAGGAGATTCCTCGGTTCATTTTAAGTAGCTTTTCCTTTGCGGTTTTGTTATGGAGTTGTTCATGAAAAACACGGGCCAATCGAAAAAGTTACTCGAAATAAGCTAAGGAGTCTTCTCGCTCTTTTCAAGGAAGTACAAAATTTTTCGGATCACCCTGTATGGGCATTGGAGGTAGGATACAATAAATATAATCTCCCTCCTTCTTCTGTGAAATAAATCGCGATGCTGCGAAATTATTGTCATCGAGCCAACCTAATAATATCGAGCCCGTAATCATCTCGCAAATATCAAGCTGGCCCTCGTTCTTCAGTATTGTTCCACCGATCGACGCCGATATCCCCAAAGGTACAATCCCCGCAATGCGATCAGCACAGTACCCGCTCGTTCCCAGTAAATTTGTAGCATTTTAGGTCCAGATCACAGCAACACCAACAAGGCTGCAGCTATCGCGATCGTTCCGAACAGGATTTAGATATAAAATACAGCAAATCCCCGTAGCCAGGATTTCAGAGGCGATTCCCGGTGAAGAATATCCGTAGAATAGTTCTTGTCCTGAAATGGTTACCAAGATAAGATGCAGGCCTGCTTGCAGTCTGACTGCAGTCCGTTGCAGCTTGTCGCAGCCCGCATAAGCGCGGCCGCCGGCGTAAATGGACGGTTAACACGCGCGATTTATTGGCTGAGAGAAAGACGGATGCATTTCGCGAAGACAACGCCGTTCTCGCGATAACAATTCGTCAGCCGGTCGTCATAATTTAGCCCCCCACCCGCTGATAAGCAAGATTCACGATAACGTTCTCGGTGAAAGGACGGTGCGGAGACAAAGGAGCGTGCTTCGAGTTTTAAACAGCTACGGTGTCCTCCTAAAAGGGTCTCGCGAAAGGTCTTAGCAGGGTAGCATCGTTGACAAAATAAATGGCGGGCGGAGGTTGATAATGTGGCTCCACTGCGATTTTTCATGTAGCCTGTGGAGGCGTCTTAATGGTGTCGTTTGTCGCGCCTACTAGAATTGCGGCAAAATCAATTTTAACCCTTTGCACTCGGAGTTATTTTAACTAGAAAATTAAACATTTCTGATCTAGAATACTTCTCTATGATTATTGAAATTTTATCGATACGAAATTGGCATAATACCTAAATGTTTAGTAATAGATTATATATCGATATATTGAATAATGCAAACAATATACAGGGTTTAAACAAAATTTTTAATGGTATCAGCGCACTGGTTCGATCAAAAACTACTTCTACACTATTTGCAAAATATCACAAAATCAAAATTTCGACGTTTCGATCTATATTTAGATAATTTTCAAGAAATTAATAAAATTTTGCGTCTGTAGATTAACCGACAATTTCTATTAGTACTGTGGAGCAAATGTAATTATAAACCTTTTTTTAATAAATTTTTAAATTTAAGAAAATTATAATTGTAACTCACTTGCTTAGTGTAAATTAAAATATAATTATAATAGGTATAACTGACATCGGTGTAACCACATGTTTAGCTCAATATACAGGGTGTCCCAAAATTCCTTCAACATCCGGAAATGGGAGGTTCCTGAGATCATTCGAAGCGATATTTTCCTTTGCAAAAATAGTGTGCGCAGCTTTGTTTAGGAGTTATTAACGAAAAACAAGGACCAATCACAGCCCAATATACAGGATGTCCCAAAATTCCTTCAACAACCGGAAATGGGAGGTTCCTGAGATCATTCGAAGCGATATTTTCCTTTGCAAAAATAGTGTGCGCAGCTTTGTTTAGGAGTTATTAACGAAAAACAAGAACCAATCACAGCCCAATATACAGGATGTCCCAAAATTCGTTCAACATCCGGAAATGGGAGGTTCCTGAGATCATTCGAAGCGATATTTTCCTTTGCAGAAATAGTGTGCGCAGCTTTGTTTAGGAGTTATTAACGAAAAACAAGGACCAATCACAGCGCGTCTACAGCGGACTGATTCTGGCTCTACCAACGGCAACACCGCGCTAAGTGGGACCTGTCCTTAAGTCGGACTCTGTTCGCTATAGTCGCGCTCTGATTGGTTCGCATTTTTCGTTAATAACTTCTAAACAAAACCGCGGACGACATTTTTGCAAAGAGAAATGTTTCTGCAAATGATCTAAGGAACATTTCCGGATGGTGAAGAAATTTTGGGACACCCTGTATACATTTTCAGTGGTGCCTCAGAGGGGACAACCGAGTGCAAAGAGCTAATGTATAAGAACTATAGCTATAAATTGTGGATTGTTTGTGCCAACGAACATCGTAATTGTTCTAACAGCTTCTCTGTCCCGTAAACGACTTGGATAATTTTTATTGTGCACGAAGAGACAAGATTTATAGAATATTAACACTTTGTTGTAGTCTAACTCGTACACATTACTAAGAGTAGGAATAAATGTTTAGCTGCTCTTGTTTGTTCACCATCAACATTGAAGCAGTAAATCAACTGTGTATCTCGTGTCTCGAATTTGTTTCACGATGCACATTATTAGATTGAGAAGCGATAATAACAATTGTAGGCAGAACAAGAGCCTAAACAAGGAGCCAATAATCTCATCAAAGATTCAGCGACGCAACAATCTGCGGAGAGCGACTCGTAGGAAAAGGAAACACAGTTATGCAGCACGGAACTGCAGCACGCCAGTGCATCGCGAAGTGGCGGCGTCAGTATTTCGAATGCACCGACGTGCACTCGAGTCAGAGATTATTCAATTATCAAGTCGGTTTATTGGAAAACTCGGTGATTGGACAGCCGGAGACGGAGAGAGGACTGTAATTGAGGGTACTTGAAGTTTCGACGAGGGAAAAGTTGCGAACGGGGCGGAGTCAAGACGCGAAACTCTCTATTCTATTGAACAACGCATAATACGAAAAAGGAGTGTGAATTAAACACTAAGATTAATCGAAACTACTGGAAAGTTTAAATGGAATTTGAGGAATTAAACGAGATTACAATCAATATTGAATTCAAAGAATAAAATAGATCACAATTTATGTAGAATGTAGACAATAAAATAAGATAATGCCTTAATAATTATACATAAGTGCATAGAGACTGGCAGCGAGGCATGTTCCCGCAGAACTTACTTCGTTTTACAGAAACCGTATAAAATCTGGTATTTCCAAAACGTTATCGGAAATTTTCGCTCGATCGAGCCGCGACCAATCCGGAATGATTTTTTCAGTAGTGGCTATTTGCGTGGGCGGCTCCACACACGTAGCCGAGCACACAATCTCGGGAGCTGTCTTGGCACGTTCGTTTTTCATTAATTATCTTAGGCAGCTCCACAGATAGGATCTCGCGCGCCGCCTGGAAACTTTGACACGCGAAAAACTGGAAAGTTTCGGCTTGATGGATTTATGGGAGCGCTGGTACACTCTCGAAACCTCTGTGGCCATTTTCCCTGGTTGCCATAGTGATCTGAGACGTTGATTTCAATCGCTCAAATATTTAATTTGTAGACAGCAAGAAATCAGAGACAAATTGAATGATCAATCCAGTGAGTAAAAATGATTTTCAACGTGACAAGCACGTTCCAAATATACGAACTATACTTTTATATTTATTTATTTAATGCTTTAAACCAGATGTGGTTCATTTAGCATATTCAGTACATGAGTCCATTAGCGTATTACGTGTTGTCTTAATGCGCCTCTTAACTTAACTTAATTTAATATTAATTTATAATTCAAAAGTATGATTCGATGAAATTAAATTTTTAGTGCGCAACGCTTAAAGAAATCGAAAATAATTAGCAGACCCTTGATGTCTGGACCGCATAGGAAGCATCCTATACAAGTCGGGAGACAGTACTTGTGTCGAAATAGAGTAGAATATTTTATTAATTAATTCATATTTTGGGCATTGCCATATGACGTGATCGAGATATTGAGAATCAGCTCCACACTCACAAGTGCTGTCTGTAATAAATTTTACTGTAGCTAACGACGCGTTTAAATTATAATGGTTGGAGCGGCATCCATTGACAAAAGTAACAAACTAACATTTATATTATTTACTTTTACTGTGTAAATTGTTACAAGAAAACGCCTGCATTAGCAAACATTGTACCCGTTCTGAATTTTATGAAATAATTTTTGGAATGGGTAAAAGAAATGATATATTTTAGTTTATTTTATGGCTTAATGCAATGAATAATTTTTTGTTAATTTCCATTACAGACACAATATTATTTTTTGTATTCTCTTGATAATGATCTAAATTGAGATCGAAACGTTGAGACAAAGTATTGTGCCTATTTTGCAAATAGTGTAACGAGTAACATTTGATCGAACCAATGCGCCGAAAACATTTTAATTTTGTTTATGAAATAATGTGTGAAAATACGAATTCACGTAAAAACCTGCAGTTTATTGATCACTGTCGAGTGAAAAGAAAAATTGTAGCTTTTGATTAATAAATTGTTAGGTGATTGTAGGGTATGTTCGAGTGCTTTGTTAGTAAGGAATTTTTCTGTGTCATGTCGTTGTGCTGGCGAAGACACTGGCAGTGTTCTGACTGTCAGTGGAACGCACGGTCAGTCTGCATCGCTTTAAAAGAAGGCGTGGACAATAATCCAGTTGTATCGCTATGATTAACCCTTTCGTTACGGCGGCCCGGTCCGCGCGTTGCTGTGTGGATCACATCGTGCATACCGGATATATCCGGCGTTCGTCTCCAGAGGGCTATTATGCGGATACCGGATATATCCAGCGTTAGGCTCTACGGGCTATCATATGGATACTGGATATATCCGGAGTTAGGCTCCATGGTCTATCATATGGATACCGGATATATCCGGCGTTAGGCTCCACGGCCTATCATATGGATACCGGATATATCCGGCGTTAGTAGCGAAAGGGTTAATCGCCGTCTCTGGTTGACCCAGCCCTATTCCGGCCGGAGCTGCGATGAATACCCGGAAAATTGCTCGGTGAACTGCGTTCCGTTCACGTGAACGTTCACAGTATTCATAGTGCGCGACTGTCCGCTGAAATTAGCCCTTCTACTACTGATATTATCCACAGCGCTCTATGCCTGGCGATCCTTCAATCTTTTTCCAACAAATTCGTCTGCGTCGTTCGAAACGATTTTTCGAAACATTTTTTGACATCTCCGTCACAATACAATATTTAGCATTTTCTAACAGAGCAATTGCGAATCGGAGTAACTTGAGCATGGTCTGAATCTCGTGTCAATCTCATATATTTTTCTCTACCGAGGAAGTAGGATGTTCTGTATATCCTTTTATTAGTTGTGAGATTTATTCTAATTTTATTTTGATATTCTCGTTTGGACGAAATTTTTTGTTCCCAACGGAGGAATTTTATCCACAGCGCTCTATGCTTGGCGATCCTTCAATCTTTTTCCAACAAATTCGTCTGCGTCGATCGAAACGATTTTTTGAAACATTTTTTGACATCTCCGTCACAATACAATATTTAGCATTTTCTAACAGAGCAATTGTGAATCGGAGTAACCTAAGCATGGTCTGAATCTCGTGTCAATCTCATATATTTTTCTCTACCGAGGAAGTAGCATGTTTTGTATATCATTTTATTGGTTGTGAGATTTATTCTAATTTTATTTTGATATTCTCGTTTGGACGAAATTTTTTGTTCCCAACGGAGGAATTTTATCCACAACGCTCTATGCCTGGCGATCCTTCAATCTTTTTCCAACAAATTCGTCTGCGTCGTTCGAAACGATTTTTTGAAACATTTTTTGACATCTTCGTCACAATACAATATTTAGCATTTTCTAACAGAGCAATTGTGAATCGGAGTAACCTAAGCATGGTCTGAATCTCGTGTCAATCTCATATATTTTTCTCTACCGAGGAAGTAGCATGTTCTGTATATCCTTTTATTAGTTGTGAGATTTATTCTAATTTTATTTTGATATTCTCGTTTGGACGAAATTTTTTGTTCCCAACGGAGGAATTTACTTGTTCAAATTTAAGATCACATTTTCGATAAACTTTCGGAAACGGTGTAAGATTAAAAGAATGGAATTTAATGAATAAAATGATAGTTTATGTAAAATTTATACAACGAAACAACGTTCAAATGTAGCTTAAAATTGAAAGAATTAAATTACAATTAATCAAGTATCGTTTAAACTATTTCAAACCATTCTCAATCCGCCTATAATTACCAGAGAGATCAATCACATCGTTTGACCGCACGATACTTTTCCGGCGAATACAATTTTTAGAGAATCTGAAAGGTTAAAAAGAGCTCAATTTTCAACACGTTCAACAAGGGACAAGAGCGTGTACTTAGGGAATCGACCAAGTTCGTCGACTCGAACCGTCTGCAGAGTTCTAATGGCAGTCGAAATTTTACAGTTGATCCGATACAGAGTATTCCACATGCAAAGACTGCAGTCCTCATAGGTTCGCAGAGTTGAGTCGGAAGTTCCGCGAAATTTCTTCGATCGCGGAGCTGATGCAACAGAGCACGAATAGGTACCACTGCGTTTGAACAGCGCAGCGATGCAGTTCGACCTCAGTTGCCGCTGCAACGGAACCTTGAGTCATGATTTGCTCAATCGAAATCGTCTAATTCCCCGTGAAACCAGAGCCATCTGTTGCACACGGGAAACGAGTGCCCCCGGTTTTCTTTGCTTCATTCTGCTCGACAAAGAAATGCTTCATCCGGAGGATGCACAAACGCCTCTTACTTCTAGTGCATTCGTTTCATTAATTAAATGAGGAGTAATTGCTTGGCTGATGCAGTCCTCGTCGATTTTCTATGTATTAAATTTTATGTTTCCCTACTGATATATTTTTTATTTCATTCCAATAATTATTCCAGCAATTTGATTTTATCCCTCATTACATTAGCCACAATTTTATTTTGTCTTCTTTTATTGTTGACAATTTCATTTCATCTCATCTTTCATTTAACTATTTCATTTTGTTTCTTAATTCCTACTTTGCATAAATTGCATTCTTTCTTGTAAACACGAATATTATTTTGTCAAAAACAATTTTTTTATTTCATGTCTTTTTTTTTAATTCTTTGTGATTCAAGAAATTAGATCAACAGTCACAAGGTAGGAAAATACAAAACAATTGCTCTGATCGAACAATAGGGCAGTAAAACAGGTACAAAAGGTGCAAGCAAATTATACACACGGTTTAAATAAGAGGCAGGGAATAATTACTTGTTATTCTACAAATTATTGCACGGTCCTGCGTACGAAGCATACGCGGAACCCACTACGGCGTTCTGTTCTTGTGAATTTATGAAAATCACGAGAGCATTACACGTCTAGTAATTTCGCGTTTTACGGAGAAATATCGCTAGCAAAATTAAACTCTGTTTCACACAAGTCGTCCACCTCGAAACACCTGCTGTGACTGCTGCTCTCTTGGCAAATTAATTTTATTCTTCCGTACTTTTAGCAATCTTATTCTATTCCAAAGGGCAAATTTATTTGAGTGACGTGCTATGGAAGTACCATAATTTTCATAATTCTAACGTAATTTTATCACATTTTCGCACGTAGTGCATTGCAAACTGATTTTCATCTCAGCAATTATATTTTATTGGAAAAGATAAATTTGTGCTATTTCGCTCGAACGTCGTAATAAAAGAATATTCCAAAATGGTTTTAAAAAAAAATTGAAAAACAACTCCGCGGAATATGCAAGCATAAAAAATGCACAAAACGGCGAATCCGTGAAAGGAGCACGTTGGCAAAACACAACAGATCGATTAACCAGACCTGGTTACGCGCTAACACGGATGTATGGAGTTTCGAGCGCGGCGTGAAATAATGCGGGCTGATGTTTGAATTTTAAAGCATTGACGGTTTAAATTCAATACGCGTTAAACTAATTTTGAAACAAGCGAAGCCAAGCAAAGCCGAGCGAAGTCAAGCCACGCTGCGGAATGTGCCATAGGGCGTTAGTAAATGCACGTGTCCGAATACAAACAGATTTCTGCCGAGACACTGAGCCACGGGTGCAGCAGTATGCGTTTCGCTGACTATTACATGCAATGTGAACTTTACACTGCAACCATCTACACCGACGTGTATCAACCACCCTCTCCGTCCTCGATTACGACAATTTCAGAGCACACAACCCCCTGTAATCGGACTGTCGCATATCGCTGCGCGCCAACATCAATGTGTGCCATGGTATATACAGGGTGTGCCAAAACTAGCGTAGGAGCGGAATATGGGAGGTTCCTTGGGTCATTTGAAGCGACATTTTCCTTTACGAAAATGGCGTCCGCGGCTTTGTTTAGGAATTATTAACGAAAAACACGGACCAATCAGAGTGCGATCTAGACATGCGATGGCACGTTCGGCCAATTGACAGTTGGCGCGTCGGGCCGACTGTGCTAACTCGCGTTTAGGTCGTTTTATTGTTACTTCTACTGTTACGTTACGTTTATCTTGTTCAACAGTTCATAAATTTGTTATGTTCAAAAAAATTGTATTGTTATGTTTGAAGAAATGCGAGACAAGGTCCTTTATGAAAATGACCTTGTTGAACGTGATCACGGGTGGTAGAATAGATACGTTTCTGATGACCTCAGTGTATATAAAAGTTGTCATATAAAGAACGTGAACTGAGAACAAGAACGGGCTTTCAAACACTTAAAGCGAAATCTAACTACGGATTAATTCATCCAATAAATCGCATTATTGCAAAATCTTGTACTGTCTATAATCGTGTTGATTTTTTCATCAACTCGTTAGTAAATTTTCAAATACAACTACGCAGGATTGTATGATGGTACCAGGTCGATTGTGCATGTCCCTTCTTTGTTCATTATTGTTAAACGAGTTATCTTATATATCTTATATTTCTTTTGTTTTTCCTCTTCTTTGATATTGTAAACAGTTTTGTAAAAGGACGTCAGTCCGTTTATAATAAATAATAATAATAATAAAAACATGACAATATCAATAGAGAAGTTGAATCATTTACGTTGTCAACGGTTGCAAAAATCTTGGGGAAACTTCAGAATCAATAAGAGAGTTGACAGGAAGAGACGTGTGATATTCTACAGGACCCGTGAGCTCGTTGACGCATTAAAATAATGCCTTATCGAACAAGGAAAGATCAAAGCCGGCTACCGACGACATATACAATATATAAAAGTATATATACAGGATGTCCCAAAATAAGTATAACTCCCGGAAATGGGAGGTTCCTTCGGCCACTTGAAGCGACATTTTGCTTTACAAAAATGACGTCCGCGGCTTTGTTTAGGAGTTATTGTTACGACGGCACGAGATAAAGTTGCCTTCCCCTGTGATATCCTGAAAATATCGCAGAGATTGAGTGAAGTCGCCTGACAGATCGATATTGCGGTATCCTTATCAACAAATCGATATTGCGGTATCCTTATCAACAAGGTTGTTGATAATAAGACGTCAGATCCTCTTGAGTCTTTGATAAAAAAGCTCGCGTTAACGATTTTACCTCTTTGTTGTTTAATTAATAAAGTTATAGTTTTCTTGTTCATTGTTACAATGTGTTCTCCGGCAAGACGTGGTCGTAGCCTTCGTAACATTATTATCGAAAAACACGGACCAATCAGAGCCCGGCTATAGCGGATTGATTCTGGTTCGGCCAATAGCGACACCACGTTAAACGCGACCTGTCGCCGAGTCGGACTCCGTTCGCTACAGCCGCGCTCTGATTGGTCCGTGTTTTTCGATAATAACTCCTAAACAAAGCCGCAGACACCATTTTTGTAAAGGAAAATGTCGCTTCAAATGACCCAAGGAAGTTACACTTATTTTGGGACACCCTGTATATATATGTACTACCAAAACATTTACACGAAATTATGCTGTTTGATCGGCGGAACAAAAGACTGCGTATTAGAACGGCGACTATCTATTTCATTTCTGTATTCCGTGTACGAAATGCGCGACTGAATTGTATTACCTGGTCGCTGAATTGCCAATTAAACGGCAGAGACATGATTGTCGATGTAGTTACCGATAAACATTGGTTACATCGAATTTATGCGCACCTCGATGCGTCGACAATATTCAAAATTATTCACTTGTCGATGTATCGAGAATGTTTAAATGTTAACAATGTTTTTTGTATCGAAAACACTGTCAAAATGCTGTCGACATTTCGGTATATCGACAGTACACATAAGTCATCGATTTTTCGAACCATAAAAAATATTAAAGCATTATTAATGTTTCGATGTATCATCGAATATAGTTAAATTACTATCGATGTATCGATACATCGAGGATATTGAATTGTTATCGATGTGTCGATATATCGACAGCATTCAAAAGTTACCGATCTTTCGATACACGTTCCATGTGCCTCAAACCTCTTCACGATATTATCGATATATCGTTAAGTATTAATAACGTATCGATAATTTATCGATAATCAATGGTCGCATCCTCGTGGTGAACTGGTTCTCGATAATCAAGACATTCCTGTTCATAATTTATAATTAGATGGTGGATCCTCATTATTATAAAAAACTTGCAACTTCTTATGCTTCCATCTTAAATAAGAAACGTGGAAATTACCGGGATTAAATGTAAAATTCGACGCAATTCAATGAAGTGAACTCAAATGGAATCGTATTTTTGAAAACGTATTAAATTCTGTTGAAGTTTTTATTACAGCAATTATTTGAACATTTTTACAGAGCACACAGACATAAAAGTCCGCAGTCCAATGAAATATCTGAATCAATGAAAATTGTATTTACATTTCCCCATGCAAATAATTTTTTAAATAAACTTTACCTACACACCAAAAATCAATTGCTCTTTGCACTGGCAAAAATTCGCAAACTGCTCAAACATCGTTGCGATCCAACTGCGGTTCGCTCCGAGCAGCATCAGCAGCAGCCCGGGTAATCGAGACTAACGAGATAACTATAAAAGTTCAATTAGCGTCTGAAAACGAGCGTTCCCGTTCGAGCAGGCGCTTATTAAAAACGGTTAGGCTCTGATCGAAGGGGGCGGGGCCGAAGGTATCAGGGCTACAACGTGTTTCCGCGGCTATCGCGGGAACCTTAATGAATTCGATAAGTAGGCATATGCTAATGGGCAAGGATTTTTGCGGGGCCCGAGCTCCGGGCCCGAGATTGGACCCGACCGATGGCGATGGGGCCCCACGAGTGAGTCATCCGACGCGACGGGGAACTGGTTTCTACCGTAATGCCAGGTAGAAGACGATAAAGTATCGCTCCGACGCCTAATAACTTTGACTCCTGGAATCGAACCCTCAACCACGACCTGAACCGGAATACAACGGTCCATGGATCCTCGTGATCCACCGACCGAGAGCTGGACTCGTCTCTCACACTTCGGTGAACAACTCTCTGCCCTTTTCTCAACCCTTTGCCGCCGGGGGCAGTGTTGGGAAATACGCGGTTGCACAAATTGCCGTGTAACTATGGAAAAGGTTGAAAATTGCTACTTTCAAGCATGAGATCGAGCCCTCTCAGACAATTTATTTTCTCTTGTGAATCTTGGGAATTTTATCCCTTGGCACTCGAATGGTGACTCTGAGGCACCATTAAAAATTGCTGTACCAATATTCAAAATATTGTATACGTTATTAAATACATGGGTATCTAATCAATTACTAAACAGTTAGGTATTGTATGAGGTATTATGTCAATATTATATCCATACAATTTTTAAAATCATAGGGAATGGAAATATTGTAGGTAGGAAAATGTTTAATTTTTTAGTTAAAGTAGCTCAGAGTGCAAAGGGTTATATTTTGTTTTCATTCCTTGTTGACTGTTCTTCCCTATGGAATAACACTTGGAATTAAAGAAATTGACTTGATTATGAATTGAATATTGGCTTGAATATCAATTCAATTGACTATGAATTAACACTTTTATTTCGTTTCTTATTGTCTCTGATTCTTGTGAGACTTAACAATTTTATTTCATTATCGTACTCATATTATTTCACCTTAAAACATTTTCCAAAAACAAACGTTTATCGCGTACAAACGTTATAACTTTAATTATCTAAATTTTCGATCGAGAAGAATTCACCTTTTATTATGGATGGCGAAACAAATACAAACAGAGAAAAAAAATTTCTTTCGTCAATGTCAAGGATGTTTGATATGGAAATTAATTATTGTATGGAAACAAATATTTTCAAGAATCGGTCGTCTACAAATTTATCGTTGGCAACTTCTTTTCGATCGAACCTGGCGTCGATATCATTTATAAATTTAATTATCTAAATTTGCGATCGAGAAGAATTCACCTTTTATTATGGATGGCGAAACAAATACAAACAGAGAAAAAAAATTTCTTTCGTCAATGTCAAGGATGTTTGGTATGGAAATTAATTATTGTATGGAAACAAATATTTTCAAGAATCGGTCGTCTACAAATTTATCGTTGGCAACTTCTTTTTGATCGAACCTGGCGTCGATATCATTTATAAATTTAATTATCTAAATTTTCGATCGAGAAGAATTCACCTTTTATTATGGATGGCGAAACAAATACAAACAGAGAAAAAAAATTTCTTTCGTCAATGTCAAGGATGTTTGGTATGGAAATTAATTATTGTATGGAAACAAATATTTTCAAGAATCGGTCGTCTACAAATTTATCGTTGGCAACTTCTTTTCGATCGAACCTGGCGTCGATATCATTTATAAATTTAATTATCTAAATTTGCGATCGAGAAGAATTCACCTTTTATTATGGATGGCGAAACAAATACAAACAGAGAAAAAAAATTTCTTTGCGTCAATGTCAAGGATGTTTGATATGGAAATTAATTATTGTATGGAAGCAAATATTTTCAAGAATCGGTCGTCTACAAATTTATCGTTGGCAACTTCTTTTTGATCGAACCTGGCGTCGATATCATTTATAAATTTAATTATCTAAATTTTCGATCGACAATAATTCACCTGTTAATCCTGATGCTATGGAACATTGAATAAATGCGATAATTAATTAGACTTACAACAGTTGTTCCATTTGCTCTACGACACATCCCTCTAACTTCGGACGACAAAAGGGTAACCACCGAGTGGGCATTGTTGTCGATCAAACTTGGTTTCCGTCAACTGCTGTCGGTCAAAACAGCGGCAGTCGGTGGTTTCAATGTAACTCGACGGGACGCCGTTCGCGTCAACTCTCGGCAAAGCCCAACTCAGGAAATTGGAATTATTTGACGGATGCTGGAGTGCATTAGACGCGTCCGTTCGTGTATCTTGGATCGATCTGCATTCCGGCATCCGGCGCTATTATTCTCGGAAGATCGAAACTTTCTCCGGAAACAATCCGCCATTGCTGAAGCGCTGTCTAAAAATCGACTTACATTTCTGTGCACTCGTTGTCAAATTACGTGTGTGAATCATCTTTTCCAAACATATTTTTTCATTATAATGGAATTATATAATAACATAAACTCTCTTTCATAGATTATCTCAGCATGGATCTTGTCTCCCTCGTGAACTGTCGGTCACCGGTGACCGTCACCGAGAACGTGGTTATACAATTTTTATTATTATTATTTATTATAAACGGACTGACGTCCTGTTACAAAACTGTTTACAATAACAAAGGAGAATAAGAAAGAATTATTATTAGACTGGGGATCTAAATGCAAAATAAAAATTGTCCCCGTCGATTGCAAGAAATAGAAACCAAATATAATGCTATTTCCTCCTGTTATGTATTGAACATTACACTTATTTATTAACGGAATAATTGGTATACATTTCACATTCGTTATGATCGTCTTTACATTTGCTTTTCATTGTGTTTAGCACGCACCGCATATACTGTTCGCCTTTTGTAGCTCATACGTAGACTGACTAACCGCGTTACGAATTTCGATACCCTCATTGTATAGATCGGCTCGTTGGCTATTTGGTAACGCCGACTTACGCGCAATTTAGTGTACAGTTGTTTATCTAACACCTCCCTTAATAATTTTAATAGATGAAAAATGACATATTGACGTCTTCAATTTTTCAAATTTTCCTAGAATTTTGAATTTCATCAACTCAATTTTCCTACAAAAGCTTGAAGATCCGCAGTCTAGTTATTACGGTCAGGTACCAAAATGAAAGTAAACTCGTTATCGATTTTCTTTCTGTTTTTTTTTTTATTAGAAAATCTCATATGAGATTTATTTCAACATAATAAAGGAAACATAATACATTGTTGCAGAAAAAGAAACTGAATATACATAGTGATATGATAAAACATGAAAACAATAGTACATATGAGATAAACCGCTTAAACTTTAAAGCCACAGCTTTTAAGAAATGAAAGCATACAGCGACAAGCCCTGATATAGGGTTTGGCAATAATCAGTGAAACATCCATAGGAAGTTGAAAATTAAGTTGACAGATCTTATCAATAAATTTTGTTCTTTCATGATTGTACAAATTACATTGCCACAATACATGGTTCAAAGCCTCTTCACCCTCTCCACAACTACATTCTGAATCATCGATAAAGCCAATACCAGCCAGAGAAGCAGCTAGGTGGTAGTGGTCTGCTCTACATCTATTAATAGTAACAATATCCGAACGGGAAAAATTTAACTGAGAAAACCATGGAAGACGGTTTTCATTAAAAAATTGTTGGAAGTATGTCTTGCCCTTCGTTATCGATTCAAGAGTACATTCAGTAGAATTGAACGCACCTGTCAACGCCAATACGTGCACGAAAGATACTCCACAAGAGTATCTTCAAATTTCCAATGTTAATAAAATAAATAATCAAATTCCATCGTTTTGCGCAACCAGTAGAATTGCGGTTGCTGTAGACAGCATACGCGGCAGCATTGTCGCGATCACGATTCCCATCGATCGCGAGAAAAAAGTCGGCGGTCGGCAAAGAGTGAACAAAGGAGCGTCGTCGCGTGGAATCGGCTAATTAATAACCGAGAGAGCGCATATAAGTAGCGTGTAATCACGTGAAGCAGCTCAGAGCGCCGCCGTCCTATTCGGTGTAATTAAACGAGTCGAGTGTATCTAGGTGCACGTATAGCATGATGCGGTGTTCTATACTATGCAACGGTGTACGTATGCTATATCGTGGTGTGGGAAGGATCGGCATCGGCACCCATATGTCCTGAATCGCGAACACGATCGTTGCAGTAGGTAGAGGCTGTATGGGAGGTCCGAGTATTCATCCGAGTCCCCACCTGCAGTTAACCCCGACTTGCTCGAGGCATACGCTGATTGGTCCGCCCGCCATTTTTCCGTCTTTAATGATAATAGGATAATGATGATTATACCGTTCACCGAACGCACTAGTGTCTCCCTCTCTCTTTCTTTCTCTTTCCAGCCATTTAACCCGCATCGCAGCAAACCTGTATCGAGCGTGGAAAGCGGCGAGGCAGTTCGCAGCCGTCACCGTTGTCGATCCATCGATCGATCGAGATCTTTCCTTTTTTCATCTTCTCCTCCTCCAACCTAACCCAACCCATCGCCCCATAGAAATCGAGCCTCGGCAAATTCGTTTTTGCGTTCTGTTTTTTCCCCTCACCCGGCCAGATCGATATCTCGATCGAGGAGCTTCTCCCTCTCTCTCCACGATCGATTCCGCAGCTGGGATTTCACGGGTGTCCGTGTTCCATTCCATAACGGAGAGGAGATCGATGCGATGGATCTCGGACGATGATCGGGATAATTATCCTCTGTAAACGTACGATAACCCGACGCTTAACCCTCGTTACTTCGATGTAACCGGATAATTGAACTCCGAGATTCCCGATACCCTGATCATTCAGACTTTAAGCCTGCGTTAGTAGACTGGAGAATGATCGAACTGTTGCGTGAGACGGTGTACCGTGCTACGATACCGGAAGACAATGTATTTTGACTCGTGTGACTGGTCGAACGTCCTTTAAATGGGATGTTAGGTCCCAAGTTGGACGGATAGAGATTTAATAGAGATTTTATTGATTAGAATGAGAGGGATATTGCGCAGTTTCGAACCTACCTGCATTCACCGGCTTCGGGAAATTGAAGATTTTACGATATTTATGTGGCTTTACTGTAATTTATTTGTCACGAAGAAATCGAAGTCAGGGATTTAAAATTAATTTGGAGAAATTGATGTTTAAGAAAAGTTAACAAAGTGTATTTAAACAATAAATTCAGAATACATTTGGTTGTCTACAGTAGTTATTACGAGGGTTAGTAATTATTATAAATGTTAGTATTTACCCCGTACATTCAAACATTTAATAGTTTTTTCCAATATCTTTTGAAAATTGTATGTTTAAAATTTCTGATTACAGACGCAATTATAATTATTGTTCTTGAAAATGGTTCAAATTGGAACCGAAACGTCGAATTAATTATCAATTAGCAAAATCGCTTAGCTTTTTTCATTGATCGAACCGTAGCGCCGAGATCGTTTAATATTTGTCTGGAAAATGTGACAGGTACAGTTTTACAAAATGTAAAAGTATCGGTGAAAGCCTCGGCGTCTCATATTTCCAACTTCTCCTATACCAGGATAAAGATGAGAATGACTGATCGGTATATTGAAATCGCGGGACAGAAACGATTTTTTCGCAAGCTGCGCCCGTGTTCGGATCAGCGTTTGTCCCGCGATAATCCGTTTCACGGTCCCCACGTATAATTCCACGTCTTTGCCGCGCGTCATTAATTACGGCCGTTTGCATTAATCATTCGCCAACGAGCATACATTTCGGGGAATTTATACGCGCGAAGAGCCGCCGGAATTTCGGGGATATTTTAGATCCTGTTTCCGGTTCGCTCGTAATAAGCTGCGTACCGCGCACGAATAATTCTCCTCGAGGCTGCTACCGCGTCAGATCGATGCCACTGAGAAAGAGAGATAGAAAGGGAGAACGAGTAAGGGAGTACGAGAGAGAAAGAGAGAGAGAACTAGCTTTAACCTACCAACAGCCTGATCACCCACCGATATTAATGTTCAGATGAAATTAACCGATAAACTGTGTAAATCGGCCGATACTCAATTATCGCCGTTCTCCCTTACAAACTGGCCCGCGCGGAACCGTCTCGCCATCGCGTTGTTAGACGATCCAATCGATTTTATTCTGCGATTGCGAAAATTGTACGCAATCAAATAAATTCACTGTCTTGTTACCCTGCGAGTTATATTGTAATTACTAATTACTACACTGCGGATTTTATGCATTTATGATAAAAATGGGCACGTACAATTTAAAGCAGTGGGCCTATTATAAATGTTTAAGGACATCAAATTGTTGCAGCTTAATCAGATAATTAAAAAAAGAATACAATTTTTCTTTGGGTCCTGTTTCCTGCAATAAATGCGAACATTTTTTATTTTGCATGAAGATCCGCAGTCTAGTAATTAGTAATTACTACACTGTGGATATTATGCATTTATGATAAAAATGGGCACGTACATTTTAAAGCAGTAGACCTGTTATAAATGTTTAAGGACATCAAATCACTTGTTGCAGCTTAATCAGATAATTAAACGAAGAATACAGTTTTTCTTTGGGTCCTGTTTCCTGCAATAAATGCGAATATTTTTTATTTTGCATGAAGATCCGCAGTCTAGTAATTAGTAATTACTACACTGTGGATTTTATGCATTTATGATAAAAATGGGCACGTGCAATTTAAAGCAGTAGACCTGTTATAAATGTTTAAGGATATCAAATTACTTGTTGCAGGTTAATCAGATAATTAAAAGAAGAATACAATTTTCCTTTGGGTCCTGTTTCCTGCAATAAATGCGAACATTTTTTATTTTGCATGAAGATCCGCAGTCTAGTAATTAGTAATTACTACACTGTGGATTTTATGCATTTATGATAAAAATGGGCACGTACAATTTAAAGCAGTACACCTGTTATAAATATTTAAGGACATCAAATCACTTGTTGCAGCTTAATCAGATAATTAAAAGAAGAATACAATTTTTCTTTGGATCCTATTTCCTGCAATAAATGCGAACATTTTTTATTTTGCATGAAGATCCGCAGTCTAGTAATTAGTAATTACTACATTGTGGATTTTATGCATTTATGACAAAAATGGGCACGTACTATTTAAAGCAGTAGACCTGTTATAAATATTTAAGGACATCAAATCACTTGTTGCAGCTTAATCAGATAATTAAAAGAAGAATACAATTTTTCTTTGAGTCCTGTTTCCTGCAATAAATGCGAACATTTTTTATTTTGCATGAAGATCCGCAGTCTAGTAATTAGTAATTACTACACTGCGGATTTTATGCATTTATGATAAAAATGGGCGGGTGTGATATCTCTTACAGTACAAATTTTAATAGTTTAAGTACACTACTGTAATATTTTCAATTTATTACACATATTCAACAAGAAATTATATATTTATTTCACCCCAGTTTGTTGCAATTCAGGTAGAAAGTTTTTAATTTACATAAACATCCGCGATCTACTAATTACTGGTCTGAGGACGACGATATATTATTTCCAATTTGTTAAGATCATTAAAGAAACTGTAATCTGTCTTCTGCTTGTTGAGATTGATCGAAAGTATTTTTATTCTGCGTGAAGATCCACAGTCCTGTAGTTAAAAACTCGTTTGTGGGAATAAATGCATTATTAGCTATTACCATTATTACCACAGTGTAGTAATTCCACTGCTAGTAAGTCCACAGTACTATTGCTAGAACAATTAGTTTGCTACAGGATATGAAACAAATTTTTTCATAAATTGTAATTGATCGGAATTATAGAAAAAATACTAAAAGTTGCATTTTACAACTTTTTTATGTGAGCCTATATTGAAAATTTAAAGAATACATTTTGTAGATCTGTGCCAATTAAACATATTCTGAAAAGTTCGTCGAAATCGAACGACGTTGGAATGAGCTATCAACGTTTAAAGATGGAAAAAATCAAAGGATTCTTACATCTCCCAATGGCTGTCGTTTTTCCACATCAATCGATTTCAATGAAACATTCACAGTGCATATAATTGACACAGATCTACAAAATGTTTAAATATTCAATACAGGCCTACATAAAACAGTTGTAAAATGCAACTTTTTCTGCAATTCCGATCAATTGCAATATTTGAAAAATTTATTTCACATCCTGTAGCAAACTATTTGCTCTAGCTTCTCACAAAAATAAAAATCGTATAATTCAATATTAAGACAGTTATCGTTTTTTCAAGTGTCCGAATATGAGTGGGAGTCACTCAATTTCAATCGTCAATCAACTCTATCCAATTAAGTAAACCATCCACAGATTAATTATCAAAGTCGTTCACAGCATCAGTAGCGGCATCAAATCCGCAGCTCGATCGTCAGCTAATAAAATCCGAAACAACGAATTAATCGTTGGTCGAACGAGGTAAATAGAAAATATCGGGAAGAATCGATGCGCGGTGGAGAAAGAAAAAGAAGCAGCTTGCGAGAGGGAGAGAAAGAAAGTGGAAAGCCCGTAAAAACGGTCGTCGATGCAGTAAAACCAAAAAGAGCGTCGGCCATTAAATGGAACTCGTTATCGATTTCCGTCGATTCGTCCACGGAATTAGCGACCGTAAAAGCGCTCGTAAACAACCGATCTACCGGTGGTGTGTGCCGTCGCGTCGTAGGAAATCGTTGCTCGTCAAAGTCGCCGATCGATAGGCGTCTCGTTGCGCGTCGCTCCTCTCCTCGCAACGACGTTTACTATTGTCGACGGTGATCTAACGGCTCTAATAGAATAATTGTGGTTAGCCTCTGCCCGGGAGGAGAGACGGAAAAGGACGGCAGCATGTGCGTCGGGAATGCAGCAGCCGCGGTTCAGCTGCGGTAATATGTCTTCATGTAAGAACACGGCTGACAGTTAACGTCGTTGCGATCCGATCTGCATGCCGAGATCGGATATCGTCTTCAATGGAACACGGACGCTGCCGTTCCAGATTTTTCCGACGACAATTCACCGTTCATTACCGTCCCGGAGCCGCCGACGCGGGCTTCGCAGTTTCCCTCCGCGTTTTATACACTATTACCAAAATTCAAATTCATCGGAAAAAGTGCATCATACTCCAAAATAAATACGTTTCTTATATCGATCGTATTTATAACAATTAATAAACGATTTCGGCGCTACGGTTCGATCATTAGAAAAACAAAGTAAATTAATCAATTAGCAATTTTGCTAATGAACAAAAAAATCGACGTTTCGGTGCTGATTCGCACCATTTTCAAGATAATTTTTGAAATTGCGTCTGTAAGAAAAATGAGGAAAAAGAACTTTTAGAAAATAAAATAAAATACAATTTTCAAAGTAACAACTATTGCATGTTTAAATGTAAGGGAAATTTTAACACAAAGTTTATATCCTTATAAGTTTAAATAATTAAAGAATATAATTATGTTTTGGTTTCATTACAGACACAATGTTGTTAAATTAATCTCTTGAAAATGATCTAAATCTAGATCGAAACGTCGAGATAAAATATTGTGAGTATTTGCAAATAGTGTTTTTGAAGTATTACTAGATCGAACCAATGCGCCGAAAACATTTAATTTTTGCTTAAAGCTTATTACGATCGCTATACGTGAAACTGTTTAACACAAAGTTTTCTTACTCACTTGATTAGGTGTGATTAAGTATAATAATGTGAGAGTCGTGAGACTAGTGAAACATGTGTGTTCACCATGTTTGCCTGCACGACACTGATCGTTTTTGGCAGAGATCTAGAATATATAGATCGATACAACGGCGGTAAATTCAAATAGACACAATACGTCTTTAAACCCACTTAGTGAAAATACCAAATGATAAGATCAACAATATTGACATTCAATTTAACTAAAATCAAACTTCGTACAACAAATTGTATGTGTAATGTATTTACTTTAGTTAAGTAATAAAAGAAAATTCGATCGTATTTGTTAAAATTTGTTGGACATGGGACCTGTGTCATATGAATGCTGGGACAATTGTGACGACCAGGATGAAAATTATGTTAATGTGCAAAAATATTGTCAACCTTGAAAATCGGAAGTGAAAGCGACCTCGAAAAGAAAATCATGTAGCAAAATATTCTTCGTGTCGAACGAAGCGACTTTGTCCTCTTGCAATGTTTTGGATCTGTTAAAGTAACGAGAATATTAAGGAATCCATCTTACCACTGAACCTACCACAATCGGCCGAAATGACTGGTTGCAGATTTTTGATTATTATTATTATTATTATTATTTATTTTATACGGACCGAAGTCCTTTAATACAAATGTTTGCAGATAATGTAGAATAACAGAAAATAATCTTAAACATAAGTCTTAATCTAAAATATAAATTAATTAATTATGGACAGTGTAAAACTAAACTAATGCAGGTACTATTATCGAATAGTGCGGCGCAATTTTGTTTTGAAAGCCTGTAACGTGCCATTGAAAAAATCAATATTGCTATAAAATGTGTTGGAGTTAGCAATAATGCGATTTAAAGGATTTATTGATCCATATGAGGATTTGGATTTGATTGTTTGAAATCCTGCTCTCGTTCTCAAAACACGTACAGGTACATACAAATTAATTTGCTTAAGGAGTCCAGGACAGTCTATATTATTATTTAACAAATTGAAGATAAAGCTCTGGTCTGCAACTGATTATACAATTATTGAAATGTTAAACGAAACTTTCTGTACACTTACTCATTCTACTACAATACATAATTGTAACGAAGATCTCGTGGCTCATGGTCGAACTGCCACGCTACTGCCAGGATTCGAATCCAAGCTACCATCAATTTCCAATTTTCCATGGATTTTCAGCATGGATCCATATTCCAATAAAATCAATAATAAACAACAAAGGATCAATGTATTTAAAAACTCAACTGTTCGACTACTTTCACAATGACTGGATTGAATTGTCTATACTGAAAGTACACTCGAACAAAGAAGCAGCACACGGTTCAATCAATCAAGCCAGACATAATTTAATGTATTCATCAACATACAATAAACACGAAGGAGAAAGAGATCGATATGAAATTTACAAAGAGCGCAACACGGTTGGACCGGAAGTCAGGCGACAAAGACAGATTCAGCAAACAGAGTCCTCCGGAACAAGGTGTGATCTATCAAGCTGGTCGGTTTACAACACCGCGAATGGACAGAACCGCGTTACATATTACACATCACATATTATATATTACACAAGACCGCTTTTCAAGCTGCAGCGACACCTCAGCGTCCTTCGACCTCTCGCACATATCTGCGATCGAGATTTATCGGCGGTCGGACAGCTGTGTTGACAAATTGCACGCAAGAACGTTCTCCCGACGCGCGTTAAGATTGCGTTGCCGCAGCGTTTAGCGAAACAGAAAAAAAGTGGTGATTCGAGCACGCGCGCAGGGTTGGAAAAAGTGAAAACCGATGGCAGCCCTGAAACGGGCGCGTTTAATCGAATCAGCGGCGGTCACCTTCGGAACGGTCCCGCCGCCATTAAATCAATCGGAAATTATTACACCAGTTTTACGGGCGCGCGTAACTGTCGCTCGGTCGCCCTCGCGTTTGTCGGTTGTCGCGTTGTCGCTTGTCGCGGAATCGACGGGCCGCTTTTCATGCTACGCTCGTGGCTGACCGTTGCGACAGCGTCATCATTTTTGACCTGAATGCACCGCGATATAGCGATTGATTGCTAACCCTTTGCGGTCTAAAGTATCGCCTCTCTTTTATCTCTTTTATTCATTCATCATTCTTTGTTGCAACATCGTGTAATTTAATGTTCTTTCTAGTTAGACAAGCCCGATAGAAACGAACACGGGATGTCGCAGTTAAACGGAATTGCTTAACCATCTGTCTTATCTATATATATATATATAAAAATGGATGTTTGTATATATATGATTAATTGACTTTGAAACTATTTGACCGATCAACATGAAACTTGGCACATATATGTATTTTTCATGGAGAAGGTTTTTACGCTACTCATTTTGTTGTAACTCACCGCTGTAGATGGTGCTGCAATATATCAACTTCCATACGGTTGAACCTATCGCTATGAAAATTGGTATACATACATATTTGAACACGAGGTACTTTATGTTGCAAAACACGTTCGTACACGTTCGGACACGTTCGGACACGTTCGAACACGTTCGGACACGTTCAAGGTCAAGTCTTCCTGGGAAAAGCATGCACGAACGAGTTTTGCATCTTTCAAGTCTATATTCATTATTTGAACTGTTATTTCAACAATAAATTGTTATTAATGAATTAATAATGTTCCCCAGGATTATCATCTATATCTATATATATAAAAATGAATGTTTGTGTATATATGATTAATAGACTTTGAAACTATTTGACCGATCAACATGAAACTTGGCACATATATGTATTTTTCATGGAGAAGGTTTTTACGCTACTCATTTTGTCGTTACTCGCCACTGTAGATGGTGCTGCAATATATCAACTTCCATACGGTTGAACCTATCGCTATAAAAATTGGTATACATAGGTATTTGAACACGAGGTATTTTATACTGGAAAACACGTTCGGACAGGTTCGGACACGTTCGTCACGTTCGTCACGTTCGGACACGTTCGGACACGTTCGGACACGTTCGGACACGTTCGGACACGTTCGCACACGTTCAAGGTCTAGTCTTCCTGGGAAAAGCATGCACGAACGAGTTTTGCATCTTTCAAGTCTATATTCATTATTTGAACTGTTATTTCAACACTAAATTGTTATTAATGAATTAATAATGTTCCCCAGGATTATCATCTATATCCGAATATATAAATGGATGTTTGTATACATATATATATTAACATACTTACGATCAAAATATAAATTCTTCTCACATGTAGCACGGGCGAAGCCGTGTCGGGGGTTGCTAGTTTGTTATACAAACTTTCTTAATATTCGTAACAGAAGTTCTGGAAGGGTTTTTCCAGGACATCAAATTCTAGAAGAGGAGACCAAGAATCTGGGTTAGATAGGCAGTACTTGTATATTAGATAAAATTGTATGAAGAATCTCTCGGATTTGTCGGCAGCGTGTTAACAAATTCTGGCCGAATTTTGGCCGAGCTCGCGCGCCATAACGACGTAAACAAGCCCGTAACGAGGTGGTACGTGAAATAAAAGATAAAAGATGCCGAAGTCACATGAAAAATAGAAAGAAAGGAGGAAGGGACGAAGGTGTAGCTTTGAATGTAGCCAGGAGAGCACCGACGAAGGAAAAAGCCAGAAAGGAACGGTGCTGCTGCCGCTTGAAAAAAAAGGAATTCAACACCGTCGGTGAATAGTGTTCCCTGACTCTCTTTCTCTCTCCCTCTCTCCTTCTCTTCCATTCTATTCACAACGAACCAAGGAAAAAGTTCCCCTCATAACGAGGTCTATGAGGCGGAATAAAAGAACAAATTACAGTGTCTCGGCTGTCTCTGGCTGAGCGGAACACGAGAATTAATGAGAGATTGTGGTCGGCGAGTAACGGTAATCATTATTCGACATTTCACGCGAAAATGTTAATATCATTAGCGCCGCCGCGGTATTCCAACAATAAGACACGACACGCGGAATCTTGCGGGCTCCGCTGTCTGCATACGGTTCCGTGCAGTCTGCAGTTGGCTGCGCTAACCTGCGACGTATGGGAACGACGGAAAATTTCAGTTCCCTCCCTGGAACGAATCATCGGAATTCCATTGGTCAAATGGCAGAATTAATTATGCTAAATGACGTCTGAAAAATGGACAACAATGCGCCTGTCCGCGAGATATATTCATCTCTTATTCGCCATGCAGAATTTATAGTTAGTTCTCGCGTAGATGTTTATTCGAAAAAGTTAAACTTTGAGGAAAATTTTGAATTTATATAAATTAAATTTTCCTGTATAAAAATTTTTTTTTCAAAATATTATTTTTAATAAAGCTTCCTCGTTAGAAGTTTCGATGATACAACTTCAAAATTAATAACTCGACAATGAGAGATGCGAAACACATACAGTGACTCCCATTAATATTTGCACGCTCTAAGAAAAACGATTACGATTTAGGATACGATTTGAATTTTTGTGAGAAGCTAGAGCAAATAATTTGCTACAGGATGTGAAAAAAAAATTTTTTCAAAAATTGCTATTTATCAGAATTGTAGCAAAAATACTAAAAGTTTCATTTCACAAATTTTTTATGTGGGCATATATTGAAAATTTAAAAATTTTGTAGATCTGTCCACAGTCTATCAATAATTAATTAAAAATAAATAGAAGCTGTTTCTGCCTGCCACCCGCTCGGTGCAATTAACGAAGGGAATTGTTAAAGATAAAGATTTAGCAATAAATAGACTGCGAATTTGATATGCTTTTATGACAAAATTGATAGGGGTGCAATTTCAGATAGTAATAATAATATTTTATCACTCTTTTCGGAGTAGATTTCAGATAGTATTATTTTCAATCTATTCGAAATATAAATAAACAAATTTCTGTGTCCCTCCTGCTCATTGCAATTGATAAAAGAATTGTTATTTCGCATGAAGGTCGGCAGTTTGGTTAATAAGATGATCCGAGGGTCTATGATTAATTTGTACGACTAATATTTTCAACAATTTCTTTTTCCGACTGTTAGAATAAAAATTTTTTTTTCAAAATATTATTTTTAATAAAGCTTCCTCGTTAGAAGTTTCGATGGTACAACTTCAAAATTAATAACTCGACAATGAGCGATGCGAAACACATACAGTGACTCCCATTAATATTTGCACGCTCTAAGAAAAACGATTACGATTTAGGATACGATTTGAATTTTTGTGAGAAGCTAGAGCAAATAGTTTGCTACAGGATGTGAAAAAAAAATTTTTTCAAAAATTACAATTCATCAGAATTGTAGGAAAAATACTAAAAGTTGCATTTTACAAATTTTTTATGTAGGCATATATTGAAAATTTAAAAATTTTGTAGATCTGTCCACAGTCTATCAATAAACGAATGAAGTGTTTAGGTTCCAATCGAATCCGAAAATGGTGGCCCGGAGCAGTTAGGGGAACGTTTTCTTTAAAACACGCGATAAATCTCGGACCGTTCCAGCGAAGGGATAGCTTGGTGATAACACAGGGTTATATATTTATTGACTGTTTACCGGCGGCGGTTTCTACTCGAGCCACGCAAGATAACGTTTAATTGTTATTGCTCGCGTAAGCGGGCAGACCCGTAAAACGCCGATGCAACTGCAGTTTCTCAGTGCATTGCGAGTCGCGGAGGACTGCGAGTGATTGATTGCGGACACCCGCCACTGGCCGAAACGATATTTCAAAGAAATAATTACGGGAACGTTTCGCTACCGCTTCATTAGGACAGCTATCTTGACGCGACTATAAAGCGACCCGGTGAAATATATCGGTGGCAACCGGCGTGAATTATGCGATATCGTCTCCTCCCCCGCACTCGGCGATCAAATGATGCAATGTTATGCGTGCCGGGGATGGTTGATCCACCGGAAATTACTCCTCGCTTTTCAACGCTAAATCTACAGTCGAATCACCGGTTTCAGATTTTTCATTTCGTAATTATCGAAGTTGTAACGATGCTCACACTGATACTGATTTTATCCGAGCATTTATTATAATTAGACTGCGGATTTTATGCATTTCTGATAAAAATGAGTAGTTGCAATTTAAAACAGTAGACAGATTTGAATCATTTAAGCATATCAATGTATTGCAGCTCATGAACGTTATCAAAAATTGAAAGAATTTTTGTATGGTCCTCGTTTTTCGGGATTGATGCAATCAATTTTTATTTTTAATTAAGTTTCGCAGTCTAGTTGTTATAAGAAAAATCTAAAGAGATTCTATCGTGTCGTTTCGGTAGACCATGAAGTTTTATGAAAAATAAGAATTGGTGTAATTCAAAATCACAAAAAATTGAGACAACAATTCAAGAATTAATTAAAAATAAATAGAAGCCGATTCCGCCTGCCACCCGCTCGGTGCAATTAACGAAGGAATTGTTAAAGATAAAGATTTAGCAATAGACTGCGAATTTGATATGCTTTTATGACAAAATTGATAGGGTGCAATTTCAGATAGTATTATTTTCAATCTATTCGAAATATAAATAAACGAATTTCTGTGTCCCTCCTGCTCGTTGCAATTGATAAAAGAATTGTTATTTCGCATGAAGGTCGGCAGTTTGGTTAATAAGATGATCCGAGGGTCTGTAATTAATTTGTACGACTAATATTTTCAACAATTTCTTTTTCCGACTGTTAGAATAATGTGAGAAGGACAGTTATGGAACAGAGGAACAGTTATGGTTGCTGGTGGGTACGATTCAGTACCAGAACTCACTATGATCATTCTGTTGCAGGGATATACAGTAGAGAGGAACACGTTCACTCGCACGAGGTCGTGATACCGCGGAAAGTGAGCCACCGGGGCGAGCTTATCTCCCACAACGTGACCCATCACCATCACGAGGATGGGCCAGTGGTTCACTATCGGCTGTCAGTCGCCGGTAACGAGTACCATATCGAGCTGATCGCCGTGGACAACTTCATTGGACCTGGGATGCTCGTCGAAAGACGAAAACGCGAGCTCCACGTGCGCAACCGGCCGAAAAATCGCTCGAGCAAATGCCATTATCGAGGCTTCATTCATGGACATCCGGACTCCAGGGTCGCGATGTCTGCTTGCGACGGTTTGGTGAGCTTCCTTTTATTTACGTTTTATTTCTTCCTTCCCCATTTCTCGAATTCAACCCTTCGCGATGTCATTTATTTTGCTATAACTCTGAGAGAAGCTGCTCGACGAGCCACATGTAAGCCCATCATAATACACGTACTTTCAATTTTGCATTGAAAACTGGACAACTTTGTGAAAATCAATTTTTAAGAATGTCGCAGCTATTGGAACTCGAATGTACAATTCATTTTGTTCACGATTATAGTCTAAAAAATTTCACTGGAAAATTTTCTCGAAATCGGCCTAATTGTCTGTTGGATGCAAAATTTGGCAGTGTTCTCGAAGGAACGTTCTAACTATACCGTTTTGAGAAACCGACTGTTTTTACTTTACCAGAATTTACCAATTTTTTTAAATTATTGAATGATAATTGCTTTCTTACTGGAAAATTTTCTCGAAATTGGCCCAGTTGTCTGTTGGATGCTTCCGGAAACGATTTCGGAAAATTCATTTCGAGGAAAACGCGTTTAAAGTCCGAAATGTGACCATTATACGACTGCACTTTCGCGGACATAAATCCAGCAGTTTTACGAATTTCCAAATCAAAATTTGGCAGTGTTCTCGAAGGAGCGTTCTAACTATACCGTTTTGAGAAATCGACTGTTTTTACTTTACCAGAGGTACGTGGCCACTTAAGTTCTTGTCGAGAGTCCACAAGTAGAATGGGACGCCGGTATGGCGGACCGTCCGACAAATCGTACGGATGCTCTACTTAAATTTTCCTCTCGGGTAGAATAATTGGTTTCAGCTGAAGTTGTCAGTAATATATGATTATTGAAAATTGTTTACATCGATCCAGAATGTGTCTGTGCATTTGTTACTTATTGTTTGTTTAATATTATTTATTGTTTACCCGCTGATGTTTGTGATTAATATCGAGGAAGGTGTAAACGTTGTAATTAAACGATCTGATTAATTTGGACAAGTACATAGCCTTCTAATGGTTTAGAAAATTAAAATTGTTTACATTAATATACAATGTTTATTTACGTTGGTATGTTACGAATTTACTTGTAAAATATTACACATCAATTATTTATTGCGTTTGAGCGACGGATAGCAAGGTAAATGTTCTTCAGAATTATTCCAATTTCTGTAGCAATATTAATTAAATATTTCCAGCAAAAGTTTTGATAAATATTAGCAGATGGAGACCCAGCTCCGATCGCGTTGTCCTAGAAATAATTTGTCCAGGTGAACATTCTGAACATTCTGTTTTAGTTTCCAAGATATTCATAAAAAACGTCACATGTTATTTTATTTATTTGAAATGTTTGAAAATAAAAATATATCGATACACGTTCAAATGAATAATATATTTTTAAATATTTTCAGCTAACATCTTTAATTCTTATCGTAGAAATATGAAATCTAAGAAACATACGAGGTTGTACCATTTAAATTGTAATTAGTAAGAGGAAATAAAAAAAGGCTCGTTTGAACTTTCTAAAATGCTTCCAACATCGACATTAATGTCAATTAACTATTACCGAGCGGAAGTGGGCGTTTCATCGCGATATTATTAAAATAATCCGAAGGCGTGGCTATCTGTCTTTCTCCGGCGAACTTTCGATCTTCCGTCGCGTCTTTCTCGCGCTTTATCTTCGACCGTTCATGGCGTTACGTGCCAGATAACGTGTATGCTAAAGTTAGCGTATGCGGCGGCGGCCAGGAGAATTTCAAAGAAAACACACGCGATCGTTAAAACGAATCGCGCACGATACATCGTGTTTATAAGGTTGCCGCGCAGATAGCATGCAATTATAAATGATTACTAATTGTACCTTCTCGAAGCAAATTTATTCCCACGGAATTTATAGCGTGCTCTCTGCTAGCCACACAGAGACACAGAGAGAGAGAGAGAGAGAGGGAGAGAAAATGTCTTGGTAATTCTGTTCACTCTGCACACTCTGTTGCTTCGTTTGCCGTTCGCTTGCGTGGTCTGACTATGACCACACTCATTTCACTGATTCTTATTCTTCATTAAACAGCCCACGGACCTTTATCCGAATGTCCATTTTGTGCAAGGTATTTTATAAACATTGTGGAGAACATTTTCTGAGTCTCCACCTTGCTATTTCCATTGCAAAATCAATTTGGTTGAGAAATACAATATTTATTTGACTAATATTTTCCAAAATAGATATAAAAATTGTTTTAAAACTGATCGTTGTTATTTCCCGGCTTCTTAAATTTAATAATATTGTACTAGAAAAGAAAAAGATATTGTTACTAAAATACAGGGTGTCCCAAAATTCCTCCGACACCCGAAAATAGGAGGTTCCTTGGGTCATTTGAAGCGACATTTTCCTTTACAAAAATGGCGTCCGCGGCTTTGTTTAGGAGTTATTAACGAAAAACACGGACCAATCAGAGCGCGACCTAGTCGCGAATTAGTACAGTCGGCTCGACGCGCCAACTGTCAATTGGCCGAACGTGTCATCGCATGTCTAGATTGCGCTCTGATTGGTCCGTGTTTTTCGTTAATAATTCCTAAACAAAGCCGCGGACGCCATTTTTGCAAAGGAAATTGTCGCTTCAAATGACCCAAGGAACCTCCCATTTTCGGGTGTCGGAGGAATTTTGGGACACCCTGTATATAAAACTAATGTGAGTATGAACGTTGGGATAATTCTATAATTTACTAACAAATTAAGAAATATACTAATTCTGTAAAAAAGGACGTCGAAAATATTAGGTTTTCCTAAAAGTTTGTTTCACTGTGTACACATTCCACATTGTTAGATAACATCATCATACACAAATAACACAATCTTCTGTTCGTTAATGTTTTATTATTCCTTAAGCTTCCAGTTTCTTAACCAAGCCATCTTATAATATCTTAAATACTATTCTGAATTTACACAGTTCGAACATTAAACTTTTTGGGACAATCTAATATATAATTAACATCGACATAGAAATTGGAACAATGCTGGTGGCGCAATCCATATTGACATTTCCACTGGCCACCGATCTCTACATTTAATAATTCACTGTTAGCTCGCTAAGCCCGATATTCTCCTAACTAAGACGTCAGAGTCGCATGATTAATGAATGAGGATCCCACGATTAATAAGTTATACTGACGCACCAGCTATGTACAGGGTATTATCTCTCTTCTCGACCAGTAAAAGGTGTCGACATAAAAAGAAACTTTAACAACATCTTTCTTTGGTATGAACAATTTTGCGGCAAGTTTCTTTTACAAATGTCCACCGATCCAAAGATGTAGATTCACATCTAGGATGTCTATTTCCTCTTGTACACCCTGTAGATTTGATCCCGGTAGCATCTTGCAAGTATTATGTTAGCCTCGGGATAACGGGTGAGTTTCCTAGACGAGCGTCACGCGGGCTTGCAAAAAGTGGTTGAATTTGCGTGGAAGGTATTCTCGCGAGTGATCTTATACAATGTAGAACGGTGCGCCTTCGGTGTTCGCAGTTCTTCGGCCTCAGTTCGCAGGTGGACGTGGTCTAGGCTTGCTGTCATAAATCTGCCAGGCCGTGGCAAATTAAATCATTATCTGGAAGCTGCGAGCAAATTGCGCCGATGCATGCACCTAGGCTCCTCCCTCTTCCATATCCGTTCGCTCCTTTTTCTTCTACCCGCACCTACTCTTGCTTCTTCCATTGTCCCCCTTTTTCAACCTCTGCCTCCTTTCCCTACCCTCTCTCCACTCTCATTCTCTCTCCCTCTCTCCACTCTCATTCTCTCTCTCTCTCTCTCTCTCTCTCTCTCTCTCTCTCTGTGCTAACTATCTTTTCATTTTGCTAGTATTCCTATCTATTTCTTCCATCCGTTAGCTCTCTCATCTATTCACTACCTCTCTCTTAACCCTGTGCACTCGGAGCCATTTTAACTCGAAAATTAAACGTTTCTTCTGAAGAATATTTCCATTCTCTATGATATTTTTAATTTAGTAGATATGAAATTGATACAATACTTCATACAATACTTGTTTAGTAATTGGTTTGATACTGTCATATTTAAGGGGTATGGTACCCATGGATATTACTAGAATGTTACTAGAAAAACAATTAAAAACAGTGTTTGCGGGTGAAAAACGACTTTTAGTCTTTATACAAGCATATTTTGAGCTGAGTGAGGGCTCATTGTAAAAAGAAAGGTTGATCGCACTTCGCTCTGGTCATGATTTAAGTAAAAAAAAATGGTTTTGTATTTAAAAAATACATGGGAACCTCAGGGTGGTCGTCTAGATTTGTTCCCCTACTTTGGACGCTCATATTATTAAACATAATCTCGTTAAATCATGACCAAAGCGAAGCAAACTCTGTTTTTACTTGTTTTTCTAGTAATATTCTAGTAATATGCATGGATACCATACCCATATGTATGTAAACAATATTTTAAATAATATTACAACAATTTTTAGTGCCAAGGTTTCATTTTTGTAGGTCAAGATATTCACGAATAAAATGCTTGGTACATGAATAAATGAAAAATAAATTAAATATTAAGTAAAACATTGATAATAAATGAACGTAGAATAATTACTATTTACTTATTATTCAGTGAAACACAAGATGATTTATCTAAGCTCGCGGAAAGCAGTAAGAGAGTAAGCACTCGGGTGCTAAGGGTTAATTTTCCTAGTATTGCTATCTATTTCCTGTCTTTGTTACTTCTCTCTCTTCCGTTCGCTGTGCTCTTTCTTTCCGCGATAGCAAAGCGTAGAGCGCAAACTTTCCGCAAAGTTTCGGCGATACCGCAGATAGCAGAGCGTCGCATCGCGAATAAACGTTAATATTCGTAAATTTCCCGTTTCGGTTTTGCTATGGGAAACTACTCCAGGGGATGCAGGGTTCCACTTCGAAATGTAATTTCACCGAATTCGCGGGATCCGCGCCGCTTTAAGCGAAACTGCAACCGCCACCAATTGGGGCTGTTTTATAGGCAGACTGCCATGCTAGGAGAAAGAAACACCGCCGAAGAGAAGATTGCTACGGCGCTAGTAGATATCCTCTGCTTCGCTTCTCGATCCTGTGCAATTTCAGAATCGTACGTGTCGGTACACAGTGAATTGCGCCGGTTTTTAAGATCCTGCTTTACCAAGTTCGTTTAGGTAGATTCACAAATTTCGAAACCCTGAAGCTCTAAATACTCAGCCCTTTAAGAATTTTTCTGGACGCGACAAGTGAATAAGATTATTAAATAAACTATTTTTTCTCGATCGTATTATTGTTTCAAACAAATATTAAATGATTTCGGCGCTGAATTGATCGAACCGTAGCGTCGAAATCATTTAATATTTGTTTGAATAAGATCATTATTTATTTATTGATGCCGTAAACCATGTTTGGTTTATATAGCATACATTATAACAAATAGATAGCATACATTATGACATACAATATAATATTTTCAGAAAACTAATGAGGTATTAACATACTATAAGGAAAAATAAGTATAAATGGTGATCGCTAGATCTTAATTTTACATTTTTTAAGAAAATTATAAATGACCATTAGCGCTGAAATATCAACTATACTAAGAAAAAAATTAATATCATAGGGAGGGTAGTGAATAAGATTATTATTGTAAAAATATGGTATAGCAATAATATTGTAAAAATTAACAAAAATATTCTCCACACCAAAGTGTTTAAGTTTCCGATATAATACATACGAATAAACGAAGAAATTGTGAAAAGCCACCTCTAGTGTTTTTTCCACAACCAACCGCAATGATTTAAAAACTAATAATGTTTCGATTAAAAATTAATAATTGTTTCAAACTCGGTTTTGCAATAGTTTACAAAGTGAACCTAAGTATTTTATACAGCGAACATGTTAAACACTTCGTTTGCGCGTCGTTTAGTAAACTAATTCTTCCAGCTTCTTCGAAAACCTGAAATTATTGTACTTCATATTGATATTAATCGTACGTCACGTTCGTAGCACGTTGTCGTAACTTTTATACGCCAACCGTTCGAAATTGTCTCGAGCCGCGTAGTTTACATTGGACAGACAGCAAGCTTGTTTTTGCATATAGAAGATGGCCACCGGACAAAGCAGCGATCGTTTAGCGTTATCACCGTGACGTGACTCACTTGCAAAACAGCCGGGGATGAAGTAACTTTCGCTCGTGGTAAGTCGTAACTCGCTAACAAACACGGCAAGCAAGAACCTCACGGATTCGCTATTCATAGTCGTTCGCTCTAAGCACTGCGTGATCAAAGATCCTGGACACTTATATGTCTGTATATACAGGGTGAATCACCTAACTGTATCACCTAAATTTCGCGTACGAGACATGCATTGTGTTGTTATTAATTTCTGTCTTCGTGTACACTAATGCCACGTTACTTATTCAGTATTCTTTCTTACCATTACAATCGAAATATTCAATATTCGTATTTTAAATAAATATATTCAATATTCGTTTTAATTAAAATATTGAATATTCTTTCTTGAAATTAAAATATCGAATATTCTTTCTTGAAATTAAAATATTGAATATTCTTTCTTGAAATTAAAATATTGAATATTCTTTCTTGAAATTAAACTATTGAATATTCTTTCTTGAAATTAAAATATTGAATATGCTTTCTTGAAATTAAAATATTGAATATTCTTTCTTGAAATTAAAATATTCAATATTTGTTTTAATTAAAATATTGAATATTCTTTCTTGAAATTAAAATATTGAATATTCTATATGAAATTAAAATATTGAATATGCTTTCTTGAAATTAAAATATTGAATATTCTTTCTTAAAATTAAAATATTGAATATTCTTTCTTGAAATTAAAATATTGAATATTCTTTCTTGAAATTAAAATATTGAATATGCTTTCTTGAAATTAAAATATTGAATATTCTTTCTTGAAATTGAAATATTGAATATTCTTTCTTGAAATTAAAATATTGAATATGCTTTCTTGAAATGAAAATATTGAATATTCTTTCTTGAAATTAAAATATTGAATATTCTTTCTTGAAATTAAAATATTGAATATTCTTTCTTGAAATTAAAATATTGAATATGCTTTCTTGAAATTAAAATACCCTTACACTTCAATAAAATAACAAAACACCGAAGAATTAATTCATCCCATTGTACCAATTCTTGTTTGAAACATTTTTTTATCCAACAAGTACGAATAAGTTATGCGTAAATTAAGGCAGTCTATAGGCTCACCGTGTATACACGATGTATCATGTAATCGTGTATGCAACGATCTAGGCAGATGTTTGCAGTTTGACGAATCGAATGACGGCAAACCGGGGAAATTTCCGTTTCTAAGGAACTCGGCCTCACGCAATGTGTAATTGCTCAATTTTCCTCTGGAAAGCTAGAATTGCTCGCGGCGATTCGCATCATCGGTGTATTACCAAGAAACTTCACGAGCAATGCCTGCCTACCTCTGTGGAAACTTCAAAATTGTAAAGAAATTGCATACGTAACTGCTTGTTCGTTTCTGTAATAAATAATGATACATTATTTAAAAATTCCGATGTTGCAGATGTCGCAAAGAAAATGTATGGACTTTATCTTAAATCGTTTCAATGCGCCAGTGTGTTTGTATCAGTGGTACGTCAAAGGTAAAGTTCTTTTCACAACTCAACGAGCCACCTAAACTTCGTTTATCCATTCCATATCTCTTTATCGAAAAGATATAAGATCTCTTCAGAGTTGAGCGAAATTTAATCCGATTGTTGGCGCCGATTAAAATATAATAATTGAT
Organism: Lasioglossum villosulum; assembly: GCA_963971365.1. Taxonomy (NCBI): domain Eukaryota; kingdom Metazoa; phylum Arthropoda; class Insecta; order Hymenoptera; family Halictidae; genus Lasioglossum; species Lasioglossum villosulum. Next base: position 8,400,116 of record OZ020497.1, read on the forward strand.
TCGATTACGAAAGCTTTAATTGTCGTAGTCCTTAATTGTTGCTGACCCTCCATCTTGATCGAAGTCCAATCGCATTAAGATGTAATTCACAGTTCTGGAAAGAAACTTGTAGTCGAATTAGTGATTGAGCTTTGATCGTTAATCTCCAGCGAAACGAAACAGAGGAAAGATTTTCATTATGACGTTACTGGCCTGAACTTTTATGTCATTATTAGATTGTCGGAATTTATGCAGCTGCGGCATTATAACAGTTATACAATGTCTCCCAATTTTTAACTCGAAGCAGTCCTAATCTCTTTTTTAATGCAACCCTATGATCTTTCTTGTTTGTGCTTGTAGAACGCGAAAAGACGATTCCAACGACTATAAGGACCATACTGTTGCGATCATTCGATCTCGAGATATTTATGTCTGAGAGGTCAGTATTTTTTCTTAATTTTATTCTTTTAGACAGAAATGTGTCGAGATTGAATCATCGAAACAGTATGGTTCTTATAGTCGTTGGATTCATCTTTATACGCTCCACAAGAGCACTGGAAGAAAAATATAAAGTCTCGTTAAAGAAGAACCAATAACGAAAATTTGATCAAAAGAGCGATTCAATATGAACACTTTCCACTATTATTGTGTACTATTTGATTGTTATTAGACGATATTTATTATTTACAGTGCTGGTTAAAGTATACGTATCATTGGAAAAATAAAGGAAATAATTCTTATCGATCGAAAATTGAAATATAAAATATGTTTATGATATCGGCGCCAGGTTCGATCATTTCAAGAAGAACAACAAATATGCAAAAGTATTTAAGTTTCTCAACGTTTCGATCTCAATGTGGATCATTATCAAGAGACAAAATTTTTGCGTCTGAAAAAGAAATTAATAATATAAATTTTCGAAATTAAATATACTGTTGTCATGTAACACAGCCATGTAATTTACCAAAATTGGTAAACCAAAGAAAGAAAAAAAAAGAAAAAATTGAATACACACTTGCTGTGAAAAGTGGGACGAATACTTTTTAAGACACATAATTGTGAGTTACACTGGTGAGTTACACTTGTGAGTTACATTGGAAAAATGTTTAGAAACGTATTTTAAGGGAGGCTTGTATAACTTCTGTGAAAAAGTGATTCCAAGAATATTTTTTAGAACAACTACAACTAGTTATATGTAACTAAGCCTTTAAACAGATAGCCTTGAAGTACAAGTGTTCAAACAAAATTTATACTGTTGAGTAAAATATAAATAAAAAATCGAATATATATTTTAGGTTCAATCCCTAGAGAAATGTATAACTATCCAGTAAATAATAATTTTTATTATAAATGCATAAAATTCGTAGTCTACTAATAAATTATACAGGGTGTTCGACTACAGTTGGGAGAAAATTTAAGGAGTGGTTCCTTACGATGATATGAGACGAAAATGATGAATAAAAAAATTGCGATTTTGGATTCGTTATTTAGCTATTAATAATTAAAAATCAACAACGCGTCTAACAAAACTGTACTTTGTGTACGTCAAAGAGCTCAATGTTGTCCAACGATTTATTAAACATTGTCACTTCGCTGGGGCCCCAAATGAGAACCAAGGTATGCATGCATCTGTCACTTGATACGTGATTGTCGCGTTGTTAATAGTTAAATAACGAAGCCGAAATCGCAATTTTTTTATTCTTCATTTTCGTCTTATATCATCGTTAAGAACCAACCCTTAAATTTTCTCCCACCTGTAGTCGAACACCCTGTAGATCGGATAAATTCTCGAATACCGTATAAAACAGATCGCATGAAATTGAAGATTCTTTTTCTGCCAGCAGGAATTAAACAAGTGTCCACACACTTTTCAGCGGTAGTGTATGTGCTTTCCGAATTGCACGAATTGCTCGTACCCATTTTTCGCATAAATGCATAAAATCCGGTAATACGTAGACGTGTAATCGTCGGCGGTGTGCAGACCACAGGTGCAGCACGCGAAAAATTATCATAGATCCTTGCGGCACTCGCGAGCACATACTTTGTCGCTAATTTCTCCTTGAGAGAGCCGTCGCCGATTAGTGTGCGCACAGCCGGCCACGCGCAACGATATAGTAGCCTAACAGTTCCGACGTGACGCTATCGCGGTATTTCTTGTGCCCGCGATATTCCGTTTTATTGCGCCGTAAACTCGACGGAACAGAGACGCCGCGCTAGCCGAGAGCGGATCTGAAGCGGATCCGGAGCGGATCCGAAGCCGAGCGTAGAACAAGTACGGTGAGAACGCTCGGAACCGCCGTAAAAGTTAACGCCGCGAGTCCACCTGCTGTATTTGCGACCCGGTCGCACTCTAAATTTCGCCTAATCATAAAGCGCAGCCTTTCGAATCGAAACTCGGCCCAAAGCGAACTGGATCGAAGAATTTACCGACAGCTTTCCAGAACTTTGACCCATAGATAATAATATCTTAGTATCGATCGTAGATAGCTTTTAAACAAAATTTTTAATGGTAGGGTAACTGCACCAGTGAATGAACATTTAAGAAATTGTTCAGGAAAATATTTTATTTAAAAAAAGAACTATGTGAATTAAAGGAATCTCATATATGCCAAATAGCTCCCTATACTTCATTTGTCAAAAATAAATGAACACAAATACAATGAAATTATTATTATTCTTCTTTATTAAACGTTAAATCAAAAATATGAAAAATACCAGTGAATGAACACTACATTCTAGTAATTGAATAATGCTAGTCCAATCAATGAACAAAATTACTAAACAATATTCTCCTATTTATTTAACTCTTTAATCACAATTTTATCGCTAGTATGCCGTCCGGGTTAAAATTTGTTGAAATATACAAAAGCGTTCATTTACTGGTGCCCGTTCATTCACTGGTGCAGTTACCCTATCAGCGCACTTGTTCCATCAAAAACTACTTCTACACTATTTGCAAAATATCAAAAAATCAAAATTTCGACGTTTCGATCTATATTCAGATCATTTTCAAGAAATTAATAAAACCATAGGTTGTGTGCTATGGCCATTTTTTCAATAGGAATTGAAGAACAATAACTGCTTTGTAGCTCGTAGTTACTTGACAATTTTTTAAATCATTCTTTCAATTCTCTTTGGAACAGTGTCATAGTTTTGCTAAGACTTTGAACCGATGTTGTACGGATAACAAATTTTTTTAATTATTGAATGACAATTGCTTTCTTACTGGAAAATTTTCTCGAAATTGACCCAGTTGTCCGTTGGATGCATCCGGTAACGATTTCGGAAAATTCATTTCAAGAAAAACGCGTTAAAAGTCTGAAATGTTACCATTATACGACTGCACTTTCGCGGACATAAATCCAGCAGTTTTACGAATTTGTAATCAAAATTTGGTGTTCTCGAAGGAGCGTTCTAACTATACCGTTTTGAGAAATAGACTGATTTTACTTTACCAGAATTTACCAATTTTTTTAAATTATTGAATGATAATTGCTTTCTTACTGGAAAATTTTCTCGAAATTGGCCCAATTGTGTGTTGGATGCATGCGGTAACGATTTCGGAAAATTCATTTCAAGAAAAACGCGTTTAAAGTCCGAAATGTTACCATTACAGTAATTTCTCAATCGTAGTCCCAACACCCGTGTTATGAACAGACTACGATCAAGTAGGGTGGCTATTTTTTGATTTATGACTGCGTCTACCCTACCGCGCTGAGACTTCAAACGACAAGCCGAACGCGTAGAGAAGGACAGAATGAAATAGGATCGCGTGGCCGAAGCGTGTCCCCGTCGCCGGCACAGTTTAAAGGCCCGTGCGTCATCACAATAAAACACCAAGACCTTAGCTTCTTTATTTTCGATGATATCATTATGGAACTTTCACCAACATATTCGTGGCATTTCTCTGATTAAAATCATACCAAACACGATATAATTTGGCCAATATTTAGTTTTTATTTTTTTCACTCGCTGTCTTGTTCCATTCCCTACAGTTACTCCATACCGTCAATGAAACCACTAAATATTGGCCAAATTATATCGTGTTTGGTCTTGTTTTAATCAGAAAAATGCCAGAAATAAGCCAGTAAAATCTCATAAAAAAATAATGAAAATTAAGTAGTTTGAAAATTCGATTCACTCGAGTCAATGTAGTGGTGTTCACACCGATATACTCGAGCCGACATCAAACATCGCCGTCCTGCTGCCCGGCGCAGCGTTGACAGGCGGTGGAATGGGTAGGCACTGGACTACGATTGCAGAGGCGACCGAGGACTACGATTGAGAAATTACTGTATACGACTGCACTTTCGCGGACATAAATCCAGCAGTTTTACGAATTTCCAAATCAAAATTTGGCAGTGTTCACGAAGGAGTGTTCTAACTATACCGTTTTGAGTAATCGACTGTTTTTACTTTACCAGAATTTACCTATTTTTGGAAATGATTGAATGATAATTGCTTTCTTACTGTAAGGAGTTTTACGTCTCGAAGTTGCTTGACGATTCACGTCCGAATCAGAAGTAATTTTATTTGACGGATTGAGCGAGACTCCGCCGGATAAATTTTACGAGGCCGCATCGTAAAATATTTAACGGGGATTGCGATAGATCGAATGAAAATGCAAATGTTCCGCGGATACGTGTCTCGTCGTATTTCACCGTGTGCACGCGTCGAATTTCAGTCCCGGCCACGCGAAAATTATCGATGACCGGTGCAATTGATATCGGCCTTTAATAAATTCCGTTTTCGAGCTCGATACGCTTGAATTTTTTAATCTCCCCGTGCATCATATTACGCTCCGCCAACTATAATCATTCTCTCTCTTTCTTTCTCCCCTCTGTGTATACTTTTTTGTGTTTTCTTTAACCGAAACGTGAAGCAGCGCACTGCAGCGATTCGTTAGATTCATTTACGCGAAATTAAAATACGTAACGAGGGGGAGGGATCGTGTCTCCTTAACGAACGATGCTTTGAGATGTAGGTTTCTGCACTCGTTACAGAACACCTCGCGGCCGATGCTATGTAAGGAATGCTCAACGGTTTCAACGAAGATTTGCATACCAGCTCGGAAGATTCTTCAATGCTCCATTCTTTTTTAGCGGGGATTATTTGCATTTCGGGGGTGGAAATGGTCCTCGAGGGGTTGGACTCTGAATGCATTTCTCTAGCTATTCATATTTTTCGCGAACACGAATGATATACTTTTTCCCGAATTCAAATTGAATTCTGTTTCCCTGTTTTCAATGCTTCGGCATTGAATTCAACGTAGGACACGTGTGGTATAATTGGGAATACTCTTTTTCCTCTTTTGGCAGAGTCTTGGCTAGCAGAACTGCATATGGAAATACAAGTACAGTAATTTCTCAATCGTAGTCCTCGGTCTCCTCTGCAATCGTAGTCCAGTGCCTACCCATTCCACCGCCTGTCAACGCTGCGCCGGGCAGCAGGACGGCGATGTTTGATGTCGGCTCGGGTATATCGGTGTGAACACCACTACATTGACTCGAGTGAATCGAATTTTCAAACTACTTAATTTTCATTGTTTTTTTATGAGATTTTACTGGCTTATTCCTGGCATTTTTCTGATTAAAATCATACCAAACACGATATAATTTGGCCAATATTTAGTGGTTTAATCGACGATGAAAGTTTTACTTACAAGAAGGACAGCGTGTTTGATCTATGCCGGCGACGGCGACTCTTCGCGTCTCTTTCTTTCCAATACGCTCTTCTTCGTTGCGTTCGAAACTTTCATCGTCGATTAAACCACTAAATATTGGCCAAATTATATCGTGCTTGGTATGATTTTAATCAGAGAAATGCCACGAATATGTTGGTGAAAGTTCCATAATGATATCATCGAAAATAAAGAAGCTAAGGGTCTTGGTGTTTTATTGTGATGACGCACGGGCCTTTAAACTGTGCCGGCGACGGGGACACGCTTCGGCCACGCGATCCTATTTCATTCTGTCCTTCTCTACGTTCGGCTTGTCGTTTGAAGTCAAAGCGCGGTAGGGTAGACGCAGTCATAAATCAAAAAATAGCCACCCTACTTGATCGTAGTCCGTTCATAACACGGGTGTTGGGACTACGATTGAGAAATTACTGTACACATTGTTTAGCAAGTTAGAAAATAAAATAGAGAAAACACATCGGACGGTAAAGGGTTACAGACTCAATTTTGACCAGCCAAAATATCGGTAGACCAACTCCGCCATTATCCCCGAATCAATTCGAACGCAAAGAGCAGCTCTACGTTCGACTAAACCGAGAGTCCCGAGATCGTTCGAGTTCTGAAGGGCTCTATACCTCACGATCGAGGTTACCGGAAGCCGCGTTGGTCAGACCGGAAGCCAGCGACATTATCGTAATTGACTGCTCCTCGGGAGCAAGCCTCGAACTTACCCGTCCAATGAACGTAATGTCAGCTTTTGGTGTGTCCCGCGGGCCACGCGAGGTGACAAAGGATTCGCTGCACCACTATACCGTGCGCCAAACTATATGTACCGTACACCATCTTGCTAGAACCGCTGCCGCTGTGAGAAAGGGTTGGCAGACATTGTCGATAGCGGGAGAGGCAGAGACAGATATATACAGAGAGAGAGAGAGAGGGTGGAGAGGGGTGTCAAATTCAATTCTAACTAACGTTAAGCGGTCGGAATCGAGGGCATGCCGGTGAATTAACCCGGCGGATAATGCCATTACCATGGGAAGCCGGAAATTACTGAACATTACGTATCGACGCCAATTACACTTGCACGGGAGAGAGCAGATGCCTGCATGCGACCCGAAACGATTACTTCATTTACATGCCGCGTAAATACAACCGCTGATCGGAGAATCCCCTAGCATCTGATGCTGCTCACTGTCGTTGTTGGTGTTGCCCGATCACCGGGGATCCAGACGATCCACGGACCACCGATCTCTATCGGTTACTACTCGGACACGAACTCCATAGAATTTTCATCGAATCAGATGGAATCGCTCGTTTCTCGCACGAGCGAAGTGATTCGACTGATTTTAATACACATTTTCATTCGTTGTTGCAATGACCCCGAATAATCGATTTTTTAGCAGATCTTCATGTTTCAAGCCAATTGGAATCTTTTTAGACTATTTTCAGCAACATGTTTGTATGTGTGTGTGTGTGTGTGTGTGCATATGTATTGACCGTGCGTATGGTAATAAATTTTTCGTTAATGTTTTCTGAAAAAGTAACAACGCAATCAGAATGATGAATGATGCAATCGATGTGTCTCGCTGTAACTTAGAGCTGATTAGATTTTGGTCCAATATGGTCCAGTGATTTTTTAGTACTTTCTCGAAAGAAGTTGATTCAACAATGCAATTTGTACGAGAGGATGGAAATTTTCCACCGAAGAAACAAACGTAATTATATATATATATATATATATATATATATATATATATATATAAATAATATATAAATAATTTTTAAAAGGCTTAAGACGAATCATATAGGATGTGCACAATCACATGACATATGTAGTTTTTTGAATTAAAAAAAAATATATAATTTTTTATTAAAAACATATTTATATTATTTATTAAAAACATATATATATACAATTGACAGTTGGCGCGTCGGTCCGACTGTGCTAACTCGCATCTAGGTCGCGCTCTGATTGATCCGTGTTTTTCGTTGATAACTCCTAAACAAAGCCGCGGACGCCATTTTTGTAAAGCAAGATATCGCTTCAAATGACCCAAGGAACCTCCCATTTCCGGGAGTTACACTTATTTTGGGACACCCCGTATATACCTGTGAGCCGATAGCATAAACTAATTTCTATTAAATTTCTACGATCGACAAAACAGAATATTTATCGGATTAGTTATGTTTACACTCCTCAGCGAATGAAGCATCTTGAGCTCGGCTGTCCTTTTCTACGTTCGGCAAAACTCAAGGAATAGTATCCCTGGCGTATAAATGACCCTGCGCAAACCCTTTCTGAGGACTTATTTCGATAAAATACAAGTACCGTTTCTTTTACGCTCTTCATTCTGTGTTTTTCACAATTAGCAAGTATGTATATTACCTCTTATCTAAACCATAAAATTTCCTGTGTTAATGAATAACAGTATCTATTAAATTCCACTGACGCGGACAATTCTTAATGATGGTTCAAAAAACCGAAACGTTGAAATTATAATTCTGCAAAATTGCTCAGTTTTGTATCTTTGATCGAACCTGTAGCGCCGATATCATTTGTGCATAAACAACAATTTACGATCGTTAAAACTCAAAATTATTATCGATAAAATACTGTATTATTAAATATTGAAGTATCGTATGAGGCGTTATATCAATGTGAAGTTTTAAGGTATACTACGACCGTGCAAAGGTATTATATTTGAAGACGAAGACCTTGGGTACTCCCTTTGTGAGACGACACGCAATTACAATTTCGAAAATTGTTCGAAGGAGAACGTTCGTCTGGGGAATTCGACGAGCGGGCTTGACGGCAGCGATGATTATTATCAGTCGTTAAACAATGGCGGAGAATTAATGGCTCCCGCGGCGTCGCATTATCATAATATCCCTGCCAAACGTTCATGCTGTACACCGGTTACAGCTGTTACTGAGATCTCTCACGCGCGCACGGTGTAGGGTCGTTGGGAACGTGCTCCTCGAGTCGTGGAAAAGCTCGACGAAAATCCGTTATTTTGCTGTTTTGTCGCGACGAATCTTGGAGGGACTAGAGTAGATCATGAAATTAGTGACAACAATTCCAGTAGAAAATTCAATCTTTGTATAAAATACTATGAATATCATATTTTTCAAGAGAGGCAGTAATTTTCGTTGATGCTGACTGCAATTTCGTAAATACTGATCAGCTGGGAATAATAAATTCATCGATGGAAAATAATTTGGAACCTGTGTGGTTCGGAACCTAGATTGTCGATGAAACTTAACTTTCCCAGAAGTAAATCTTGCTCGAAACGAAGAATATATGTTTATTGGATTTCCACTTCTGACAATCGACGTACGAAATTTTTATTTTGCATAAAGATCCGCAGTCCACTCTCAACTCTCCAACCGCCATTTGTAAAACCATCGTGAAAGCCAATGTTACTGTTGACGAGACGCGTATCAAAGACCGAGCTCTATTATCAGCACGGATAATGACACGCACGCGAGTTTCGTCAGCCATAGTGATCCCTCTGGAGGATATGCGAAGGACGAGAGCCCCACGCCAGGAAAGCGACAGAGAGAGAGGGCGGTCGCGTCGGCAGGCACCGAAAGGTGTGGCTTCTTTATCCGTGTTATCTCGGATTGCACGAAGTCCTCGACGCCACGCCAGTCGGTATATCGTCGCCGAAGGATCAAGGATCCAGAAAGGCAGGACGTGTCTATTAAATTTCCAGGAACGATCGCGAGCCGCGATAGGCTCGGTCACGACGACTGCGAAATGCGCCTGGGGCATGCATCTACTCGCGCGACGCTTCCCCGTAACAAATGACGCGTACCCGGTGTTGGAACGAGTACTGATCATACTGGTGGGACCCTGGGACTACAGATCGGACTCAGACTGCGATTGCCCCTTGCTTTCGCTCGGGAACGACGTTGGGGGCAACGGGGACACGCCTACTGGAGCAGTGTGCACACAGACTGCGAGATAAAAAGTGTTCTATCAGCTTTCTTATACGCTAAACGGAAGGGTAAATGACATTTTAGTACTTCCACGTAGAGATAATTGAGTGGGCGTGGTTTCACACAGTAAACTCCGCCCAGGACGGTAGTCTCGCGGGCCAAGCTCCGCCCATCCCAACCCTAAACAATCTTGACAAACCAATTTAACTTCTTGACTGTGGAATTTAGTGCGGAATTAAAATCAAGCAATGACGAGTATACACGTCGAACGCAGGACAAGTGGTCCTATTATAAATTCGATGAAAAACAAATATTAACAGCTCATTCTTGAAAAGGTTATTGTTACTGCACCGCAATAGAGATTTGGATTGACGTGTGCACAAGTCCAACGCAGTTAACTGGTTAAAAGACTGAATCTAGCACGTTTCTAATCTCAGTGATGGGAAACCATGGAATAAATTTGGAAAAATTGCATGAACTGTTTATGATTCGGTGTCCAATGGTTTATGGGGAATCAGCGTTTGCGAACCACTGTGCAGACAGTTCAGCTACCGCTCTCGGAGGAGGAAGAGTTATATTCGACGAGCGGCAGCCCCGTCGTAGGTGATTCTACTCGGCCGGCGCGGCGCGGCGCGGCAATTGAAACACAAGACGGGCTACGGAAAAACAAGAGAGCCGACACGACGCGTTTATAAACTGCTTATAAGCCCGATCTAATAAACCGCTGCTTCGGTTATTTACGGCCGCGTACCGCGGTAACGAGAGACGCCGAGGCACTAAATCGTACGCGGCACCGCACCGCACCGCGCTCGTTGATTTAATTTCTCCGGAATTTTTGCGCGAAACATGAGCCGAGGGCGGTCTTTTAAAAGGTGAATGACGACGATGCTCCTCGAGCCTCCCCCATTTAACTTCGATCCTCTGCCATCAAATTCCCATTTGTTATGAATGTATATATCCGTTCGTCGATCATCGTGCTCGTCAATTGCTCCCTTACTCGTTGCTGGCAATGCTGCGAGCATCTAATCAATTTGTCGGATAAAAGAAATCACTATGATCGAAAAAGAATTACTCGAAATTCGACGACTGTGCAGATCGCTCTGTGGAGCCATCGCCTAGCTCCGGGAAAATTCGGGAGCGACAAGACCACGCCCACTGGGAGCAATGTACATGGAAAGACCAAAGTGAAAAACTACACAGGAAAATTGAGTGGATGTCAATATATGATTTCTCCCGTACTAAAATAATTAAGGGAAGAAATAACATTAAATTTAGTTTCTCTTTCTTGCAATCGATGCGGACAATTTTTATTTTGCATCAAGTTTTTATTTTGCTGTGTATGAATTACATTGCTACAGAATCTGCTTGAAAGGGAATATACAGGGTGTCCCAAAACTAGTGTAGAAGCGGAAAATGGGTGGGGTTCCTTGGGTCATTTGAAGCGATATTTACAAAAACGGCGCCCGCGGTTCTGTTTAAGAGTTATTAACGAAAAACACGGACCAATCAGAGCACGATCTAGACGCGAGTTAGCACAGTCAGACCGACGCGCCAACTGTCCGTGTTTTTCGTTATTAACTCCTAAACAAAGCCGTGGACGCCAATTTTGTAAAGGAAAATGTCGCTTCAAATGACCCAAGGAACCTCCCATTTCCCGCTCCTACACTAGTTTTGGGACACCCTGTATACTACATTCACTAAAACGATAATCTACCGTGATCAACATTTTTCTGTTAAAGAAGACCTTGTACAGACAACAGTCCGACGTCTTAATCGTCTCTGTTCGATCAGTCCGAGCAATATTAAAAAGTTTAAACGATTTGCTCAACATTCAACTATTCGCGCAAGCATGAAAGGAAGATGGTTCAAACAGCAAGTAGGAAAAATCGTCACAGAAGGGGAGGGGGAGGAAAGCACAATAGGTGGGATTAGCATAATGCGCGGAACCGTCGATCGGACGCGGAGCAGCCCGATTGTGGTTAGTTAATGGCCGTCGGAGTAGTCATTATTCTCGTGCGGCAATACGTTCCGATCGTTAAGGCAACCTAGCCGGCCGAACGCGTGTATAAATTATTATTGTGCCGACAACAAGGTGTATCGATGGGCGGTCGCAATAGTGTCGCGCGTTGACGCCCATGTTGACAACAGGCTGACTGTGAGACCAGCGCAGCGCCTTTTCACGCCAAGCATTTACGCGCATTTACGCGCGCCGATTGTAAATCGCCGCCGCTTTTGTTCGATCCAACCTCTGTTCACCACCTGCGATCCACTTCTGATAACACCGGAGTCATTGATCGATCGCCGTTGTCAACGCTGTTCGCTCTGTTCGACTTAACAGCAACAAGAAATCGAAGCAATCAGTTGTCTTTTATTCGCGATCGAACTGTTTGAACTGTTACGAACGAGCTGGTAAATAGAATTTATCAGAAATGCATATAGATCCGCCGTTGAATCGTAACATTTTATTTCTTGCTGTTTACCCTGTGCAACCTGAATTGTCTTCAATTCTGTTGTTACGTTCTAAGATAGACATTTTCATAAAATAATTAATAAATAATTCAATCAAATAAATAATCAAATTTAAGTTACCTGCATTTCGTAGTCATTTGTCAGTCGTAGACATTTTTCATAAAATAAATAAGACATTTTCATAAAATAATTAATAAATAATTCAATCATGTAAATAATCAAATTTAAGTTACCTGCATTTCGTAGTCATTTGTCAGTCGTAGACATTTTTCATAAAATAAATAAGAAATTTTCATAAAATAATTAATAAATAATTCAATCAAATAAATAATCAAATTTAAGTTACCTGCATTTTGTAGTCATTTGTCAGTCGTAAACATTTTTCATATAATAAATAAGACATTTTCATAAAATAATTAATAAATAATTCAATCAAATGAATAATCAAATTTAAGTTACCTGCATTTCGTAGTCATTTGTCAGTCGTAGACATTTTTCATAAAATAAATAAGACATTTTCATAAAATAATTAATAAATAATTCAATCAAATAAATAATCAAAATTAAGTTACCTGCATTTCGTAGTCATTTGTCAGTCGTAGACATTTTTCATAAAATAAATAAGACATTTTCATAAAATAATTAATAAATAATTCAATCAAATAAATAATCAAATTTAAATTACCTGCATTCACCGGCTTCGGTTCGGGTAATTGAAGATTTTACGATATTTATGTGGCTTTACTGTAATTTATTTGTCACGAAGAAATCGAAGTCAGGGATTTGAAATTAATTTGAAGAAATCGATGTTTAATAAAAGTTAACAAAGTGTAACCGAGCATTTTCTTATATTTAAATGGCTTTAATTGCACATTTTGGAACGTAGAAATCGAAGTCAGGTATTTAAAGATTTGTGCGATTTTCGTTAGTAAATTAAACAAAATATATTTAAGGCAACAAATTTCGAATACATTAGTGTTATTAATGTATTATTGTAAATTGTTAGTAGTTACCGTAAGGTAGATTTCATTTAAGAGGTACAAATGAACACGGTCGCCTCGATATTGCTGATACTTTTACATCCATCGGGTGTACAGGCCTAGCAGAGTTTCATAAAACAATTGAGACATAGGGAATTAATTTTCCCAGGAAAAAGCAGCGCGGAAAAATGAATGTCGACGAAGAATCCAAGCGGCTAACGAGACTCAAAAAACGGATCGCCTCGGTCCCCGGCGAGATAATGATCTCGTATCAGTTTTTTGCGAGCTCGGTGAGTCACGCGAATGGAATAGAAACGAAGGATCGAGGATCGTAGGAACGGCGTAGATCGCAATCGTGAACAGAATGTGTGTTGCACGTTTGCGGCTGTGTGTACAGAGGGCGGCCTCGTGCAATTATGAAAACGGATGGAAAACAAAGGAGCGCGAGACGAAGGATTGCAACGGTGACAGATCGCGGCTATTGTCGGGCAACGACAATCCTAATGCAATACTTCACGGGTCGTCGGCCGATCAAATTCAATTAGCTTTGACATTCGTTGGTAACCGTTCGGACCAGTGACAAATCGGCACCGCATACCTGGCCGTGCGATCGATGAAACCTAGGAGACGGCGAGGACTATTATGGACAATTGATGACGGATCTACCGATAATACAATGCTGATTCTGCAGATGAAATTCTACGATGTTCACTCGTTGCACAACGGTAAACGTTTTCCGTGAGAACTTAAAGGCTATAAGTTTGGTGAATCAAGAAATCAATTCTGAGCAGATCGTGAAAGCTACTGGGACTGTTACTTGTGGACCATCCAATACATTCTATTACTAGAAGTCTGAAATTGCACGATTTTAATTCGTCGCACAGCTGCAAGTTTTTGAAGTGAAACTTCTTTGCTGGGGGTTACAATTTTCTGATGTAACGGAAGTCGATGCAGCATTTGCAAGACTTTAGACAAAATTGAATCAAGGATATTTATATCATATTTTAGCTATTACGAGCCAATTGTTTCAATGATAGAATCATAGATAATTATGGAAAAGAATAATGAACGATTAAAATTTGCGACGCAGAGAAGGAGAGTAACAGTTCTCTGTATCTCGATCGTCAATTGTTCATAACTAAATTTAATGTTATCGGCGCACTGGTTCGATCAATCGAATTCGATCAATTAGAATTGATCGAATTCGATTGATCGAACCAGTGCGCCGATAACATTAAATTTAGAGAAGTGAGTGTATAGGAAAGAGACAATTCATAGCATTTCCTATACGCTCTCTTTCTTTGCCTCGCAAATTTTTATCGTTCATTATTTTTTTCCATGATTTTCTATGATTCTATCATTGAAACAATTGACTTGTACATAATAGCTAAAATATGATATAAATATTCTTGATTCAATTTTGTCTAAATGTCTTGCAAATACTGCATCGAAAGTTGTTCCTGATCTTGTTGTAGCTCCATTAGGATTACTTTCAAGTTTCCAATCTTAATTTACTTCTAAACATTACCAGACTGCAAAAAGTTCCATTTCTGCCGCGCGTGGTTCTCCACGCGGTGACTTTTTGAAAAAGAGAAGCGGTGGGAGTTACAATAATTATAATTGAAAGTCAATCAAATTTCAAGTAAATGATGAACTCGACGATATCAAACAATGTTTCGTGTCATCATAAGTTTGTTGAAACAATTGAAGCGTTTTCGACAGGGCAATGTCACAGCCGACAATTAAATGGCTATTGTAAAATCATAATTAACCTCTTCTCAAGTCGTCTCATTTTTTGTAAAAAAACTCCATTCTCGCGCGAAGGGGAGAAAACGTTGCTGGTGAAACAGCCGAACAGAAAATCACGCTGATATTGGAGTTTCAGATAACAAATTCGTTTTCTGAAAAATTCGATGAAGTCCACTGCTTTTTTAAGTTGCAGAATATGCCATGATTTCGCGATCGGAGTTCCACGCTCGGCCGCATTTCGCGTAACGGATACGATAGAATTACATTTCGGCCGGAAACTTTTGGCAGCCGCGGTATATACGGCAGGCGCGACGCGCGCGTGTGTGTGTACTCTCGCTATACTGTTGGCGATATTCGAGGTAAAATGTTCAATTACACGGCCACGGAATAGTACTACCGGTAGCAGATTTTGTGAAAACAATACGCCACGGTTGCAACCGTTTTTAACCACTTCGAGAATAACGTTGTTACGAAACTGAATGCTGGAAAATTTGACTAACGCTCGGATACTGTGTTAGATTGTAACAGTACACGACGATATACGAGAGTGGAGCTATTTATTCTGACTAATTTCGCGAAGTTACATCGACAAGTTTCGGATGGGGAATGAGAACATTTTGCTGGGAAAAATTGCTGTGATCAGAACGTGAGCGTTTACGATAGGAAGTGGCGAAGGTAATGGAATTCTATATGCAAAACTGTGTGCAGGACAATTCGCGAAAATTAGGAACAAAGAAGAAAACGAAAAGTAGAATACAAATTTTTCTGAACTCGTTGCACGATTTTTAACGACTGAGAACGATTGTATGTATAGTGACTCCCACTAATATTCGGACACTCTTACAAAGGCGATAACTTTTTTAATATTGTACTATACGATTTGAATTTTTTGGGCAAGCTAGTGCAATTAGTTTGCCACAGGATGCGAAAAAAAAATGTTGTGAAAAATCGCAATTCATCTGAATTATTAAAAAAATACTAAAAGTTGCATTTTACAACTTTTTTATGTGAACCTATATTGAAAGTTTAAAAAATACGTTTTGTAGATCTGTGTCAATTATATGCCCTGTGAAAATTTCATCGCAATCGGTTGATGTGGAAAACAACGACAACGATTGAAATATGCAAGAATCATTAGATTTACTGCAGTTGAAGGTCGAAAATCGTGAAAATCTGCAATTTTTAACATATTTAAACGTTTGTAGCTCATTGCAACGTCGACCGATTTTGACGAAATTTTCAGAATATGTTTAATTGACACAGGTCTCTAAAACATATTTTTAAAATTTTCAACGTAGGTCCAGATAAAAAAGTTGTAAAATGCAACTTTTGGTATTTTTTTTATAATTCCGATCAATTGCAATTTTTGACAAAATTCTTTTTCGCATCCTGTAGCAAACTAATTGCTCTAGCTTCTAAAAAAATGTTCAAATCGTATAGTACAATATTAAAACTGTTATCGTCTTTTTAAGAGTGTCCGAATATTAGTGGGAGTCACTGTATGTATGTTTGTTTGATCCCATTACAGGTTATAAAGGAAGCCCCGTTTCCTTTACAATTTCTTTTATATCTTTAATACGACTGAGAACGATTGAAATTGTCTGAGAATTACAGAAAACCTACAGTGGGTAAAGAAAGTATTGGCGCGCAATTAAAAAGGCGATAACTTTTTAAATATCGTATTATTCGATTTGAATTTTTTTGGGAAGCTAGAGCAATTAGTTTGCCACAGAATGCGGAAAAAAATTATTGTAGCGAAATTTTGAATTGTAGGAAAAATACTAAAAGTTGCATTTTACAACTTTTTTATGGGGGCCAATATTGAAAATTTTTAAAATGCTTTTTGTAGACCCGTATCAATTAAAATATTTTGAAAATTTCGTCAAAATCAGTCGACGTTGCAATGAGCTATAAACGTTTTAATATGTTAAAAATTGCAGATTTTCACGATTTTCGACCTATAACTGCAGATTGTTACATATTTCAATGCCTATCGTTTTTTCCCATCAACCGATTTCGATGAAACTTTACCAGTGCATACAGGGTGTTCGACTACAGGTGGGAGAAAATTTAAGGGTTGGTTCTTAACGATGATATAAGACGAAAATGAAGAATAAAAAAATTGCGATTTCGGCTTCGTTATTTAGCTATTAACAACGCGACAGTCACGTATCAAGTGACAGATGCATGCATAACTTGGTTCTCATTTGGGGCCCCAGCGAGGTGAAAATGTTTAACAAATCGTTGGTCAACATTGTACTCTTTGATGTACACAACGTACACTAATGTTAGACGCGTTGTTGATTTTTAATTGTTAATAGTTAAATAACGAAGCCGAAATCGCAATTTTTTTATTCTTCATTTTCGTCTTATATCATCGTTAAGAACCAACCCTTAAATTTTCTCCCACCTGTAGTCGAACACCCTGTATAACTGACACAGATCTACAAAACGCATTTTTAAAATTTTCAATATTGGCCCACATAAAAAAGTTGTAAAATGCAACTCTTAGTATTTTTGCTACAATTTCTATGAATTGTAATTTTTGACAAAATTTTTTTTCGCATCCTGTGGCAAACTAATTGCTCTAGCTTCCCAAAAATAAATTCAAATCGTATAATACGATATTTAAAAAGTTATCGCCTTTTTAAGAGTGTGCCAATACTTGTTTTACCCACTGTATTTTTATTGCGTCTCATATTCAGTTTCCTTTAAGAAGTACAGAACGCTTTTAGCTCAATTTCGAGAAAGACGGAAGGAGATTTGAGCACTGTATAAATTGAAATGTCAATAACAATTCTTTGGAACTACTAAGTAAATGTACAAGATATTAAAAACGTAAAGTATGTTATAGTCTTGCAAATATACAAGATAATAAAATTTTAAGGTGTGCCATCCTCTTCCCCGTAATCTTGCCTCGCAGAGCAAAAATAGAAGAAAATACGCCGTTCTGTGATAAACCGCAGTTAATTAATACAATAATTTATTGCCTGAAGTAAAGTACAAGTCGCCATTGACTTTCCGGGTTCGACTAAACAAACAGTATTTCATCTCACGATCGCTCAGCGATTCGCGTAGCGTGTCTACCTTCCATTGTGACACCCCGGCAAGATTGAACGTGGTTTCCTGCGTCGATAAATTAGCTGCTTCCAATTACGCGTTTAAAAACAACACGATCGCCGTCCGCGATAACAATATATTCCGATAAACGTCATAAAAATCGGCTATGAACATATTGCCGCTCGTATTCCATTATTCTCTAACATCTCGGGATCGTAAAGCAGCATTATCTTTTCTGCGATCGTTCCAGGCTGGGTATGTACCTGGAATCGGGATCGTTGCGAGACCCGAGACACGATTGTTTCTTCGTGGAAGAGAGAGAAAAGAGAGTCGAGATCAAGAGAATCGATGCTCGCGATCGCCAAAGCCGAGGCATTCCTTGATCTCGTTACTCTTGCTCTCTGTCCGCCTTGGTAATGCTTGGTACAAATTCCGCGAACTCTGACGATCAAGGTGTTACGTTCCCCGATGCTGAATGGGCCGATTACTGTCACCGATGAAATAAACGCGATCGTTGTTCACCTCTTGCCATCCTGCTCCTCTCTCTTTCTCTCTCATTCTCTCTCTCTCTCTCGTTTTGTCTCTCTCTTTCTCAGTCGATGTTACACGTGACGACGTGACAGGGAACGCGTGTAACGAAACGTACTGCGATTTATGCTCCCTGACGCGACAGGCAGAGGTCGACGAATTTCGGTAGATCTTCCGGATTATTCAGAACTGATCCCGTACAATGGCCAGGGATCCATCGATCTTTGATAGTCTTTGGTGAGGGTTGACGATTGACATTTACCGTGTTCTCTATTGATTTATTTTCGTTCAGTACTCCTAAATTAATTGGTTCTCACAACGCAATTTTTAACATATACAGGGTCATCCGTTTTTAAACGGACAAACGTAAACCAGCTATAAAGAACCCCAAATGGAACAAGTTTTACCCCTGCCACTTTTTTTGTTTCGGCCTTGATTTCTAGAAAATTGCAAAAAACCATAATTTTTTCAGTTCACATAAACTTGAATATCTCGGGACTCCAGTGATGAATCTTGATGATTTTTTTCTTTGTTGTGTTGAAAATAAACAGGAGCATCTTTTTTTTGTTCCCAAAATTTTTTTGTATGACCTTCGAATCTTGGTTTTTTCTGGATCGAACTGTAGCTATCTGAACGGTTCCAGGATGCGTGACTTCAATGGATGATATTTTCTTGGAATATATTCTATATTCTTGGAAGCAAAAAAATTTTGGGAACAAAAAAAGATGCTCCTGTTTATTTTCTACACAACAAAGAAAAAATCATCAAGATTCATCACTGGAGTCCCGAGATATTCAAGTTTATGTGAACTAGAAAAATTATGGTTTTTTGCAATTTTCTAGAAATCAAGGCCGAAACAAAAAAGTGGCAGGGGTAAAACTTGTTCCATTTGGGGTTCTTTATAGCTGGTTTACGTTTGTCCGTTTAAAAACGGATGACCCTGTATAAACGTTTATAACTCATTGCAACGTCGACCGATTTTGACGAAATTTTCAGCATATGTTTAATTGACACAGGTCTACGAAAAGCATTTTTAAAATTTTCAATGTTCAACCCCATAAAAAAGTCGTAAAATGCAACTTTTAGCATTTTTGCTACAATTCCGATGAATTGCAATTTTTGACAAATTTTTTTAATCGCATCCTGTGGCAAACTAATTGCTCTAGCTTCCCAAAAAAATTCAAATCGTATAATACGATATTTAAAAAATTATCGCCTTTTTAAGAGTGTGTCAATACATTTTTACCCACTGTAGATACAGTAAAAGTGAAATCAATATTACAGGATTAAAGTACGGATGATGTATGTGTGTATTGTATGTGTGCGTGTTATTAGGCTGCCCTATATATGACCGAATCTGTAATAACAAAGAATCGTAATTAACAGAAGAGTTGTAGAAATACGATCGACAACGAATCGCAAAAGAAGATCAGATTAAAACGAGCAACCGCCGCGACGAACACGTCTGTCAACGATTGGTTATCATTGTGTCCCTTTTTACAATTAAATACGCCTTTTTTACGACGGCTTGGCTTTTCCTAACAATATTATGTTCACATTATTGATATTCTAACTGACCGTCAATATCCCATCTCGCGTAGGAAATTGATAACGACGCTTTAACGGGAACAACAGGGGAAGAAATATTAAAGCAAAGAGTAAACGACGAGGAACGGCCGGACAATAATTATTGTCGCGATACTTTAGCGAAGGTTGGAGCAATAACGAGCGAACCAGAAATTTACAGAGGACCGGGCTCTTTTTCGAGGAGAGTGGAAGGGTGACGACAAGACCGCCGCAACTACGGAGCCATTACCGTAATTAATTGCGTCGTCGATCAATCACGGCGACATTAAAAACGACACACAACAGCGAGAGTGATCGATACTGGGCCCCAGGGCCATTAAACTAATCCCTAATAAACACGGCGAACGCGAGTTCGCTTTTCCCCCCTTTTGAAAAAAGAACGGAGAGGAAAGGGAAACCACTTTCTCCCACTTTCCGCGTCCCCTATTTTCCATTGTATTCTGCAAAGATATAATTGTGCTATTAATAATATTGTCGACGGCGAAACCAGACTTTATGTCTACATGAGATTATTCATTTAGATTTTCTATTTATTTATTTTATATATTTATTTATTTATATAGTATATATTATATATTTATTCTATTTATTTATATCTATATTTGAATGCGTCAAATTCAATATATTAGTAGTGAACGTGGGGTGTAATTGTGCGGTTTATAATATTATTTATTATTCATTTTGGGTTTATTTTAATGTGGTCGCATTAACAGCTAGGTCATTAGCGACCACATGTTTTACATTCTAATATAATATGATATAATAATCTAAGCAAAAAACAAATTTATAATAGTTTAAATACATCAATAGATTTCAAAAAGAGGAGGACGTTTCTAGTGTTGTTCTCGTCTAAAGTTGTCTTGAGGTCGTTTGAGATGGAGAATATGGACCGTTGTGACGAGAATTTTGGGCATTCGACTAGGATACATATGTTGAATACTGTTGATTACGGCGCATGTTGTACACTCCGGTGGGTCTTGTTTAGTTATCAGGAATTTGTGAGTATATCTTGAGTGTCCTGTTCGGATGCGGGTAAGTGCAACCTGTTCTTTTCTAGACAGTCGGAAATCTTTTAGTGTATCATATACATTGGTTTTAAATTTGTGTAGCTTGGTTTGGGTGCCGTTAATCCAATTTATATTCCAAAAATTAATGATGGCATTAATAATATTGTCGACGGCGAAACCAGACTTTATATCTACATGAGATTATTCATTTAGATATTCTATTTATTCATTTAATTCTATTTAGTTATTTTATATATTTATTTATTTATATAATATATATATATTATATATTTATTCTATTTATTTATATCTATATTTAAATGCGTCAAATTCAATATATTAATAGTGAACGTGGGGTGTAATTGTGCGATTTATAATATTGTCCACAGCGAAAACAGATTTCGTATTTACAAGGTGATTTATTTAGATTTTCTGGTTTAGTTTCGTGTAGAATGCTTGAATGACCGCTGAGCCTGTTCTTAATTATTATTTGTGCCCATTTCACCAATGCAACGTGTTACATGGACCAATACGCAATTTTTTGTCGAGATCGGTAGCTTCTCGAATAGCCAACGAAGAAGAGAGAGAGTTAGGAAGGGAGCATACGCGTACATAGGTACGTGGTAGCGATCATTATGTGCCACCCACGCGGGAGGTTCGTGGCGACTATTCTAATGACGGCATAAATCACATTCCGCCGCAGGAAGCATTTATCATCATCGAGATCCTTGCTCCCTTCCTCCTCTCCCTTTCTACTCTCGTGTCTCTTCTTCCAATGTTGGTACACTTCTCTCTCTTTCTCTCTATCTCTCTGTTTGGTCGCCCTTTATGCAAGCCCATTCACTATGCCGTGAAAGCAACCCTAAGGAATACTCGCGTACCTTTTATCTGGAAATCACCCGGTTTCGGAGCTTCTTTTCCCCTTGGCGATCGGTGTAGCTCTCGTCTTCCAAATTAAAGGGAATTTCTTTTCTCTTTTAGGCAAAGAAATCGTTTTTTCTTTCTGTTCGACTTTGTAGGTTAAAAGTTTCAGGTGTGGCTTTGTAACGGTCAGCTACATGAGCCTGCAACATAAAAGGTATGTCGTTCATTGATAAGAAAGTGACACAGCTCGAAATACATTTCTACAAAAATCATAATAATAAATATAATTAGATCGATAAGAATTATTTCCTTTATCATGGATGGCGAAACATTTACAAACACTGAAATGATCGAACCTGGCGCCGATATCATTAATTAACATATTTTGTATTTCAATTTTCGATCGATAAGAATTATATCCTTTAATAATAAATATATACGGAATAATTACGTGGTAATATTAATACATATGTTTATAATATAATACTTATGTTTAAGATTATTTTCTGTTATTCTACATTATCTGCAAACATTTGTATTAAAGGACTTCGGTCCGTATAAAATAAATAATAATAATAATAATAATACAAACGAATCCTGGCAGGGTACGGTAAGCATGAACTTGAGGTCTTCGTACGTTAAGTTATGCTTTTTGAAGAATAACCCCTTCAAAGGTAATTTGAACAGCAACATGTTATACATGGTTGAATTTGTCTTTCCATTAGCTACAGTGTTATACTGATCGAAACACGTCGGTCCATTTTAAAAAACGACGATGACCTTGAAATATCGGAAAAGATGACCTAGAGAAAATGAACTCTTCGTCAAAACATTTTCTGTCTGAAACATATTCTTGTATTACCAAAAACAACAAAGATATTTTCGTTGTAATTCTTAGGTCCTCACCCTGTACATTGACATTCTCAAATTCTGTCGATCGTTATACTAAGACGTTATTAACTCTGGGTCAGAATGGACCCGGGTTCCACCACTTAAATGTCGAAAGCGTTTCGCCAGCAGTGAATGAAGAAATTACAAATATTGTTCCAATGAATTTACTAATATTTTGTATTTATTATCAATAGACTGCGGATTTTATGCATTTATGATAAAAATGAGTCGGTCTAGTTTCTGACAGTAAACAAATTTGAAGAATTTAAATATACTACTATATTATTTTTAACCTTTTAAACATATTCAACAAGAAATTAAACATTTATTTCGCATCAGCTTGTTGCAATTCAGATAGAAAATTTTTATTTTGCATAAAGATTCGCAGTCTAATTATCAATTAGAAGCGAGACGTTTGGATCACCCTGTAGATCGTTCCGCGACTGCCACTTCTGGCACGGTGATTGCGTGTGGCTAGCTGCATTTCGTTTCATCGAAAATCGTTGGAATTTCAAAAGCCCTGCCCCTTCCCCCTTTTGCGTTACGTCGCGCTCGGACGCGCTTCTGTCCCTGACGAACTGCGAATCATTCCCACTGAAAAGACGAGATTACGCCAATTAAGCACTCGGACCAACGCCAAATCGAGTTGGACGATCCGCGTCCTCGAGGACAGAACGCTACCCTAAATTTTCAAGTCCGTTTCAAATTTGAGGACTAATTGTTCAGAATCGTCTGTACGATTAAACTATTGCACGAATTTTTTACTGACCCGAATATGATCTTTAAGGTGCGATCTCCTTTGCGCGTCTGGATGCAACGTTGTGTGATCCCAGAGCCTTTCATACTCCATTCGTCATAGGTACTGTATTTCGATATAAAATTCTTCATTTTACAATTACTGATTCAATAAATTTTTTTATTCATATGTGCACGTGTTGTCATAAAAATTGCACAAAATCTAAATAAATTATTATTATTATTATTATTACTTATTTATTATTTATTTAACAATCCAATGTCAATCTACGATCACAATTACTCCACAATATCAAACACAGTCATCCTTGAAACATTGTCTAATCGTAGAACAGTTGCAGACCAGAGCTTTATCTTCAATTTGTTAAATAATAATATAGACTGTCCTGGACTCCTTAAGCAAATTAATTTGTATGTACCTGAACGTGTTTTGAGAACGAGAGCAGGATTTCAAACAATCAAATCCAAATCCTCATATGGATCAATAAATCCTTTAAATCGCATTATTGCAAACTCCAACACATTTTATAGCAATATTGATTTTTTCAATGGCACGTTACAGGCTTTCAAAACAAAATTGCGCCGCACTATTCGATAATAGTACCATCATTAGTTTAGTTTCGCACTGTCCATAATTAATTAATTTATATTTTAGATTAAGACTTACGTTTAAGATTATTTTCTGTTATTCTACATTATCTGCAAACATTTGTATTAAAGGACTTCGGTCCGTATAAAATAAATAATAATAATAATAAATAAATATTATTTTCATAAGACAATTCATAGCTAATTGTACTAGCAAATTTTACTGTCAAATAGGTTTAGTGTTAATAATTTTCCAAATGTTTTAAATACGAGGACATGGGGTTACACAGTAGAGGTTTGCTCGTTTAAATGTACAGGAGTTTAAAAAAAATGTGCAGAAGTTTGTTAGTAAATATCATATGTAAATTCATCTGTGCACGTGTTGTCATAAAAATTGCACAAAATCTAAGTAAATATTATTTTTATAAGACAATTCATAGCTAACTGTACTAGCAAATTTTACTGTCAAATAGGTTTAGTGTTAATAATTTTCCAAATGTTTTAAATACGAGGACATGGGGTTACACAGTAGAGGTTTGCTCGTTTAAATGTACAGGAGTTAAAAAAAAAATGTGCAGAAGTTTGTTAGTAAATATCATATGTAAATTCATCTGTGCACGTGTTGTCATAAAAATTGCACAAAGTCTAAATAAATATTATTTCCATAAGACAATTCATAGTTAACTGTACTAGCAAATTTTACTGTCAAATAGGTTCAGTGTTAATAATTTTCCAAATGTTTTAAATACGAGGACATGGGGTTACACAGTAGAGGTTTGCTCGTTTAAATGTACAGGAGTTTAAAAAAATGTACAGAAGGTTGTTAGTAAATATCTTTAATTTTTAAGCAATTTACTTTGAGGAAAGCTAACTGTTGGGCAGGATCGAAATTTACAGGGAGACACATTTACCATTATGTGTACATGTACAAGAACTTAGGATACATACTAGAATAATGCCCTTCCGCGTTTCGCCGCGGTTCGATTTATTAACGAGCCGATAAATTATTTGAAATGTCAATTGCGCGATACCGTTCGCGCCACCATTTGCCGATTAATCGAGCAAAGGGTCGCGACGATTACGTCACGTCCAGCGATCGATCGATTGCGTTCCCCTTAGACAGAAGATAAGGCACGTTTACAAGGAGCATGGGCGTGTACACTTGTCACGACGTTGTAATAATGAACGAAGGGATGGGGGACGAGGTTATGTCCCTGAAATTACGGTAGAACCTCGATACTTGAATTCTTTGTCTGACCAATATGTTTCACAATTGAACTGATCAATCCATAGCAATTTATAGACAGCGCAATGCGCGCTACGTGTTCTGCCTTATTCTGACACCCTTAATAACTGTGTTATTTATACAGGTAGGACCAAATGTTTGGGGAGAAAGTTATCGTACTTAGAGGGGGACGCAAGTCAGTGTGGCGGAACGTCATTTCGGGTCATTTCTTTGAAGCTCTTACGAAAAACGTCAAAAAATTGCTTTTTATCTTCTTTTAACTATGACGTACTTTAACTAAAAACATTTAAAATTTAAAAATTTGGAAATAGTATCGAGGACTTATTAAATTAATTTAAATTAAATTAATTTAAATTTATTGTATTATTGTATTATTATAATTTAATTAAATTAAACTTATTAAATTAATTTCCAAGATTGTCCTCTTAAGCTTTAAAATGAAATCTGCATTTTTTCGGGATTTTCATTTGTCACAACCAGAGTGTGCAACTAAAAAATCGGAAAGAATTTTCAAATATATGGTTCGACATGCTAAATGTGTCAGATTTTTCTTAGAATTTTTAGATGTGATTAACCTACCTCGAAGGGTCAAATGATCCATTTTGGAATTTTTATTTGACAATTATTGAAATTGTGAAGGTGTTTCTTTGTGTTAAATCGAGAAAATTAGGGAAAAGCTCGGTTTCCCTTTTCTCCCCGTAGCTACTGTTACGGACGAGATAAAAAACAGAAACTAAAGGTCAAGCTATTTTGACAAATCGACACGTATCAGTTACGTTAGGGGATCGATAGGTTTAGCATTAAACAGAGGTACATGGACAAGGTAAGAAGGAACCGTGTCGAGCTGGGGGCCAAAAAGAAAAATTGTCTTTCGTTGGAATAACGTATAGTGCTTCCCAGGTTCGATTCTGCTCATGTATTCGAGCCGGGTAGAGCTTTCGCCGGGTACTCGAACAATTCTATCTGTTACATCTGGGTCGACACTTCGGGGGCTGAAAGTTCCGGCGGAGATAGTTCGAAAAATATAGGACCGAACGAAGAGAATCACGTTTCTTCGTTGAGCATGATAGGACTGGCGAGCAGCCCCCACACGTCCAACCTGGAAACGGGGGATCCATTCGTACGAATTGATCAGTAGGCGCCCATCACTTCAACTGCCATCCGTCTGATGCTTCTCATTCGTGAACTAATATTTATAATTATCGATAATTCGAGCCAAATCTGAAATATCCATTCTACAATCATGAATTATGTGAATTTATGAGAATCGTCGACATTCAATACTTTGGCCAAGAAAATTCACACCACGAGATATTCCCAAATTGCTGAGTCCACTAGAGAAGAAATAAATATTTATTGGGTTGGCAAGAAAGTAATTTCGGTATTGTCAGGTGAAACAAAACCGAATCTCTTTATCCAAGCGATGACCATTGATCGATAGAATATTTTCTTATTTATCCTTTTTGGTAAGAGATCATCGAACAAACGGGAAAATATCGTATTCAATAAAATTCATTGGTTGGATAAAAAATTGAATTCTATTTTACTTTAAAATAGCGAAATTACTTAAAATTAGATTCGTCTGTTGTGCTTATGGGTACAATAAAGCATCTATTACTAGACTGCTATAAAGCAGAGGGCAGCGAACTACAAGAGGAGGAAATACAGTAAAATATCCATAAATGTCTTAAAAGTGTGGCCTTTAAAAGTCCCGGAGCTATCCCCACTACTGCGGGGTATACCCTCTTGAAGGGCCGCGAAACTCGAGAGGCCTCGATCGCCGAGAAGTATGATATCATGCGGCTCGGGTGTCTCGGTGAGACCGCCTAATCAAAATTTCCAACTTCCTTATTTTCCATTATTTTTTTATGAGACTGCGATTACCATATTTTTGGCATTTTTCTAAGAACAATGATACCACATATGATATAATTCCGATTATATTTACTTGTGTAATAGACAGTTAAAGTTTCGGGCGCGTAGGATAGATTTCAAAGGCTCGCCGTTAACCGTCCTTCCTTGCGCCCGAAACTTTGACTGTCTATTACACACCTAAATATCATCGGAATTATATCATGTTTGGTATCATTTTGCATTAGAAAAATGCCACAAATATGGTAATCCAAGTCTCATAAAAAAATAATGAAAAATAAGGAAGTTGGCAATTTGGATTAGCTATGTTTACATTTCTCGGCGACGGACGCCTCTCGAGTTCGGCTGTTCTTTTCTACGTTCGGCAACACTCAAAAAATAGTGACTGTGGTGCATAAATGTCCCTCGGCAGACCCGTGCTAGGGACTTATATGGATAATTTACTGTAGTAGAGGGTAGATCAAATGAGAGGGTGGTAGGCTGGTTGAGAAAGATTGAAGCAATGCCCAGAGTAGTCAGAAAAGAGCAATAGACCGAAGACATATATGTATATATACGGGTGGATGTGTAATATAGATCAAGTGTGCGGTATGCAAAAGAGTGAATGAGATTTTTTAGACTGTATAAAACCAAGTCCATTTCTGGGCTGTGAAGCCGAAAAAAAATTACTACTTAAAATTAGATTGAAAATAGTATATTTAAATTCTTCGAATGCTATATTTACTTTAAATTACACTAGTGATCAACATAAATTATTCTATCCGTAACGTTAAATGCGGTCAATAGATACCAGAAACCAACTCGGCCGTTGCTTCTGAGATTGCAAACGGATGGGTAAAATTTGACGAGCGGATTATTCGGATAGATTAATGCCTTATTCGGTAATTCGTGGGAAAATGGAGGGAAGTCCGTGGCATCAGACGCGAGACAGACAGTAGCGACACCGACACAACACAGACAAGGGATCCCCTGTTTTATGCGACATAAAATGGAGAAGTTTAAAGCGCCGTTGGTATCGCGAAGACTAGATAAACTGGGAGAACGGCGTGCGTGAACAAGCTTTATGTCCTGCAGCTTGACAATGATCGCATCAAGATAGATCTCATTGTCAGATAAATACAATACCGCGATCTTTTTTCATATTAGCATCTGTATTGTATTTGACTGATTGTTATTTATCGTGGCACCAAAAATATATATCACCTTCAATTTTTCGAATATTTTATTCTAATTAATTTCGTGAAAAGGTCTCTAAACATTTTGGAAATTTTTTTCATAAGTGATCGTACTATGAATTTAAAGATCTCTTTTAAATAAATCCTTATAATTTGTTGTATAATTTTTTGGAGGTACTTTATTGCACTTTGAATGAAAAATGTAGACTTTATTTTTGTTTCATGAGGTTGCAAGAAAATTTTAAGGGTCGTTGGAAAGGGAGAATTTCAATCTTCAAATCTACGGTGGGTTCATTTTCGAAAATAATTTTTTAATAATTTTATAGACGGTTCAATTTGTAACACTTTCGAGAAAAATCATGTCTTCGGGTTCCTACTCGCTGCATCGTACAAGAATATCTTAGACAAAATTGAGCGATAGGTTCCGAAAGTAGAGGATTCCTTAAAACGAGTCTTGATTCATTATTGCGCGATTATTTCTTCCAAAATTACAACAGTTTAATCGAAAATTGAAAATGTAACTAGACAGCAGATTTGATGTATTTGTATACAGTTACGATGAAGCTAGCGGTGCTATTATATTATTATAGAGTGGGTAATATATTTATTAAACTTTCATTCGAAGCTTGATAAAACAACCAACACAGCCATTTTTAATAAAAGCAACACGCTAAACTTTATTTGAGATAAAAACGCACGCGATTCACGGTGAGCCAAATATTTTCATTAAAATGAAATTCCACCCTTTATGTTTTCCAAGTGAATTTTATTTTTAATCTGTCAACACTGTCAGCATTAAATAAAATTTCACGCGGTATTACACTTTCCAAATGATTTTATTTTTTATCTACGAGCATTTTCCGCATTAAAATGAAATTCCAGACGATTTTGCAAGTGTGGACAACTTTTCTTTTTGATGAGTCGAAATCATTGCTATTCAATTTCTATCCCAGACACTTCCCCGTTTACTGTACCATTTTCGATTCTGCAGATATGATTACTATTAAAATAAAATACTGCCAATTCAGCATCTGGCAGATTCGTCAATAAAAATGTAAATTCAAATCCACGGAACGATGATTACTATCAACTCTAGTCGGTGATGCGAGTCGAGGTTGAACATTTCGACGAATTGGTTTCTATAACGTGGCGCAAACCGCATTGTAGTGGCTCAATTAACCCTTCATTTGCGCGAACCAGCATTTCTGCAACAAGGTATCCGATTTATTACATACCAATTAGTTCAAGAAGTATAATGCTATTTGGGGTTTCGCGAGAAAAAATAATACAATAATACAGTCTCGAAAATCTCGACATAGCTTTTTTATAGCATGCATCATCCATATTGAGAAGACGAAAACAACCCTCAACTTTTTAATTAAGGTCTAGTAGCGAATACGTTACTAATATTGTTAATAAAATTGATTTACTCAATTCTACTACAGATCATACCAAGATCACCTAACCCATTAATCATATTAAAAGGGTGAAAACAACCCTCAAATTTTTGAATGAGAACCAATATCAAATGTGTCTCTAATTTTAATACAATGCTATACAATTTATGTACACTACGCAAGTGAGTATGAAAATTTTGTTAATTGATGTCTTTATTCAGAAAAATTTAATTTTTATTTTTGGAATGGGTAAAAGAAATGATATATTTTAGTTTATTTTATGGCTTAATGCAATGAATAATTTTTTGTTAATTTCCATTACAGACACAATATTATTTTTTGTATTCTCTTGATAATGATCTAAATTGAGATCGAAACGTTGAGACAAAGTATTGTGCCTATTTTGCAAATAGTGTAACGAGTAACATTTGATCGAACCAATGCGCCGAAAACATCTTAATTTTGTCTCTAATTTTGTTGAAATAAAATTGCTGCACTTGAAACCATCCAAAACCACCTAACACAGTTCACGATTGAAAGGGTGAAAGCAACCCCTGAATTTTTCAGGGAGAACCAGTATCAAATGCGTCACTAATTTTTCAAAAATAAAGTTGCTGCACTCAATCCTACAATTTCGAACCCTGCAAAATCACCAAACCATCGACAGGACTCCCTTCACCCTCCATGCCAGAACAACTCCAGGCTTGTCAGAGTCTCTCTACTGTCTCAGACATTGAAAACACAAAATTGCCAGGAAGTATACCGAGTGAGAAGAATTTTCTTTCTAGAGGAGGCTCTAGGAATCTGGCATGGGAGCTCCTCCAGGCGGTTTGGAATGCCACTCTGCCGTAGGGCGAGCTCTCGATACGATTTAATCCGGGTCCCGTTTAACACGAGCCCACGCTACCGTTCGCAAAGAGTGATAGAGAGGAAAAGAGAGAGGGAACAGTTTCCCAGTGCAGTGTCACAGGACCGGGCGCATTTGATTCTACTTCAAAAGAAAAAGATCCCGGTTAATTCCTGGTAACTGGAGCCTGCTCTGGCCTGCTTATCTCGAATTATCGACGGCCCTGCGTTCCGCTTCGCCTCTATCGAAACATTCTGGGCCGGAATCGCGGAGCCTTCACATAATTCGCGTCTTCTTCAACACGTTACTTACACCGGAAGCCTATCAGTAGATTGCGGATCTTCATGCGGAATAAAAATATTCTACCTGAATCGAAACAAACTAGTATTAATCATTTTAAAGTAACATTCTGAAATTCTTCTAATGCTTCGGCTATTTTGTGCTCGTCCATTGATCTTTGTTAGAAATACACCCATACTTCGCTATACGGCCGCTCTTTATACGGTATTTCGCTATAACGGCCTTTTTTAACTATTATTTTGTCATGTATATTATTTTGTTTCGTTATGCAGCCAAAAAAATGCTGTACCGTTAGCGACCTTGCGTTTACTTGTTTTGCGAGAGTTCCAGCGTCGTTTAGGCGGCACTGTTACATTATTTTATAAAAAAATTGGAACAGATCCAATTGAATTTGTATGGTTTGTATCAAAATAATTGATTCGTTATACGGCTTTTCAGTTTACGGCCAATTTTTCCGAAACGTATCTGGGCCGTAAAACGAGGTATGGGTGTATATAAAATCAGCGATCTACTCATCGCTGGCGATCCGGTGATCCATAGAGGAGCGACAGAAGATTTTTGAAGTGAAACTTCTTTGCCGAGGGTAACAATTTTCCGATGAAACGGAAGTCGATGTGACGGAAGTCGAAAGTCGAGCGCGAAAATTTAAACTGAGAATGAACGGAGAAAAATAATTTCTTACCCCGGGCGGGATTCGAACACCGGCCCACCGATTGGTAGTCCAATTCCTTAACCGCTTGGACAACCAACGATCTTGCAATTAGAATGAAAGCGAACATTTTGGTATACAGGGTGTCCCAAAACTACCCTAGGAGCCGAAAATGGGAGGTTCCTTGGGTCATTTGGAGCGACAGTTTCCTTTGCAAAAATGGCGTCCGCGGCTTTATTTAGGAGTTATTAACGAAAAACACGGACCAATCAGAGCGCAGCTATAGCGAACGGAGTCTGACTCTGCGACAGGTCCCACAAGGCGTGGTGTCGCCATTGGCCGAACCAGAATCAATCCGTTGTAGTCGCGCTCTGATTGGTCCGTGTTTTTCGTTAATAACTCCTAAACAAAGCCACGGACACCATTTTTGTAAAGAAAAATGTCGCTTCAAATGACCCAAGGAACCTCTCATTTTCGGCTCCTAAGGTAGTTTTGGGACACCCTGTATATCGCAACGAATAAAATGCTCGGTAGTAGGATCAAACGTGTCGGCGTGGGGTACAAAGAGTGAGAGAGAAGGCCGTGCAGTACATTTGAAGTGATATTTTCAGTATTCAATTATTGAAGTGTATTTTCATTATTGAAGTGTTTTGAAGTGTTTTACACATGTATTAGATATATATTTAAAAAACAAGAGGTATGTATATAAATTACAAAATTACATTTAAAATTTAAAAAAAGTCGTGTGCGTGGAAACCACGCGCGGCAGAAGTGAAACTTATTGTTTATTAGATATAATAATTTATCGATGTATGCTTTATATTTTACTTTACTTTATTTATTTATATATGTATGCTTAATAAGCAATAAGTTTCACTTCTGTCGCGCGTGGTTTTCTAATTTTTCGATGAGAAGGGTTGAGCGAAGGGTGCTCGATTAAAAGGCTATTTGCCGAAAGTAATATGGACCACCCGTGCCTTCAGATCCGGCGGAATAGATACGCATTAATTGGACGAAGGGGGGAATGCGCGACTCCTCTGATTACCTATTACCGATAATTATATGTTCAACGAGAGAGCGGAGCCGAAGCGGAACACTCTATGAAACCTGTTCCCCTAGAACGGAGAACATTGAATCAAATCGCGTGAACGTGTGCGAGCGTCCCTACACGAATTCACGCCTCCTAACCTTTCGCTACCGGGTAGACGCACTCGTAAATAATTGGCCAGTGGCCATTGCGTGGCTGTTACGTGGCCATTGCGTTCACCATGCTGATACTGTTCCGTTCCCCATTCAGTTCCGTCCTCGGTTCGAATCGGTTCGGAGAGGCTCGAATAGGTTCAGGATCGTTCTTTCACGGCCGCCGATCCGTAATACAATTTGTCGCTCGACAGCGAATTCGAGGACGAACCTAACTTTGACTTGTATCCTCTATCGATCTCTCTGGACCCCTGCTATCCCCTAACTAACAGGATCTACTTTATCCCACCGCCTCTGATCAAACACTCGATATACTTGCTAATTAGGCCGGTGGAAAAAATTAACGTAACTCGATGACTAGACAGTGCATCTGTATGCAATACAAACAGTTTCTACTCGATTTTCAACAAACTGCAGTGTAATGGGAATTTATTTCCTTTCTGAATATGTTTAATAGGTTGGAGATAATATAACAGTACTTGTAAATTCTTATAATCTTATTACTGTTGAAAATTACACCTACTCATTATTGTCATAAATGCATAAAATCCGCTGTCTATCAATGACCGAATTTTATGCTAAATCAAAGTCACATCAAAATTGTTTTCTTCTATTCATAATCTGGATCGGTTCTAAATAACGTACCAGTGATATTGAATTCATCTTTCGTCCATTTCGTGTTTCGATTACTTCGTATACAGGGTGTCCCAAAACTACCCTAGGAGCCGAAAATGGGAGTTTCCTTGAGTTATTTGAAGCAACATTTTCCTTTACAAAAATGGTATTCGTGACTTTGTGCAGGAGTTATTAACGAAAAACACGGACCAATTAGAGCGCGGTTACAGCGGATTGATTCTGAGTCGACCAATGGCGACACCAGACTCCCGGGACCTGTCGCAGAGTCGGACTCCATTCGGTATAGCTGCGCTCTGATTGGTCCGCGTTTTTCGTTAATAACTTCTAAACAAAGTCACGAACACCATTTTTGTAAAGAAAAATGTCGCTTCAAATGACCCAAGGAACCTCCCATTTTCGACTCTTAGGGTAGTTTTGGGACACCCTGTATAGAGGGTGGTCAGCTAAGACAAGCCACTTGAAAAACTTCTACATTTTTAGATTACGATTAAAGTGGTTTGGTTTATCGTATTATTGAATAAACCTATGATTATTTTCATTCTATCTTTAATTTTTTATACTAATATGATAAGAATCAATTTTTAATCACCGTCAGGTCATTTCCGCTGCGCTATATACATTTCCACGGTGTGGTCTGCCGTCGAAGTCGACGACAGCGTCCTAAATCAAACTAACAGGGTGGACAAGGTACACAGAGTAGCTCGTTGTGTATGGACGCTGTCGCGTTTAGAAGTTCATTAAGCGGTGAATTTATTGTAAACTCTCGAATTTTTTTTCGTTCGAACGGGCAACTGGTCGGATCTACATAAATTGCCGGTCGCATAAATTCTAGTAGACCGTCGCGGCAATTTGCTTCGCGAAACCGGTTAACCGCGAAAAGTATGATATTATTTGCTGTAACTCCGTCCCTTTTACGAGAGGCTCGGCAATTTTTCTGTTCTTCTCTGTTGGCTACACTCGGCCGCTCTTCGTTCGAAATTAATCCGGATTTATCTCGCGGTGGTTTGCTGTGTGTTTCTGTCTTATCCCGGCCGCTTTTGTATTGTAGATCTTGTTCTCGTTTCTCCCGTTGTGCGGCCGCTAATTGAGCTTCATTGTCGCAGAGATTCGGCATCCTTGCGACGACGGAGCTGTTTCTGACTATTGTTCATTGTCGGAAACAGTGGTCCGCGGATTTATCTCGTGTTCTTCGGCATTATCTCGAGCGTTTCGAGACGCTACTCCTTTTCCAATTGAGTTTTCTTCCGATTCAACCGGTCGATACAGCAATCGTACAAATCAGAACGATTGAATTGATGACTGGAGCAATGTTGGATATGAGATTTCCTTAAAGTCTATTAACTTTTGTTGTTCTCTCATCGAATCCTGTACTCCAGTAAAATTTGCACTTCAATAATTAGATTGTTGACTGGAACAACATTGGACGATATAAAGTGCAATTTTATAGGACAGCAGTATTTCATGGGCAAACAATAAAAGCTAATTGACATTAAAGAAATCTCACACCCAACGTTGTCCCAGTCACCAATTCAACTCGCAAACATTCGTGGCAGAGGTAAAGATAAAATAGAAGCGGTTACATTTTAACAGTTGCTTTTCATCGATTAATTATATTTATTGTCAAATTTTGCTCTAATGTCTGCTGCAAGTCAAATATTTAAGGTGATGAGTCGCGTTTCCTAAAAAATGTACTTTCTTCAAAGAAATGGTTCCTCACGTCATTTCAAAATACAAAGAACCATTTAAAAAAATGAAGGTGACCTTCGCAATACTGCAAAAAGAATATTTTTGAACTTATTTTTGCAATATATAGCCAATCGAAAACTGATAACTTTTGTTGAAAATATTTTTTTCAGATTATCGCAAGTACTTAAAAAATCGTGAAAACTGTTATGTGAGACATCCTGTATAGATCCGCAGTCTATCAATTCCAATCTGCAAGGTAGTTTAGGATCTACAATGTTCAAAGGTTCTACCGAAAGATCGGCAGCTTACCGATGAGTTAATCAACGTTCTAAATCACCCTCTCCTTTATAAAAACTGAAGGACTCATTAAGGGCAAGACATACTTCCAACAATTTTTTAATGAAAATCGTCTTCCATGGTATTCTCATTTAAATTTTTCCCGTTCGGATATTGTTACTATTAATAGATGTAGAGCAGACCACTACCACCTAGCTGCTTCTTTGGCTCGTATTGGCTTTATCGATGATTCAGAATGTAGTTGTGGAGAGGGTGAAGAGACTTTGAACCATGTATTGTGGCAATGTAATTTGTATAATCATGAAAGAACAAAATTTATTGATAAGATCTGTCAACTTAATTTTCAACTTCCTATGGATGTTTCACTGATTATTGCCAAACCCTATATCAGGGCTTGTCGATGTATGCTTTCATTTCTTAAAAGCTGTGGCCTTAAGGTTTAAGCGGTTTATCTCATATGTTCTATTGTTTTCATGTTTTATCATATCACTATGTATATTTAGTTTCTTTTTCCGCAACAATGTATTATGTTTCCTTTATTATGTTGAAATAAATCTCATATGAGATTTTCTAATAAAAAAAAAAAAAAAAAACGTTCTAAATCGTGGATAAAAAGCGAATCAAATTCGCAGACGCTAAACGGACGATATTGTCAGCACACTTGCTGCGAAACCAGATCGACGGGACAAGAACGACGCAAAGTGGACAGAAGACGATCTCTCGTCGCCGTAGATCATTCGGTCCGGTTAAATAACGATCGGTGGTCGTGTCCGAGCGGAACCCGTGCAAATTAAGTAATTTCGTTCTGTGCGGGGTATTACTCGGCCCGGTGAATGGAAATGGATGAAGACATTATCGATCCTGCGATCTGCTGGTCGTTCGTTATTTGGTGTCCGGTGCATGCGTGCGTCGCTGTACGACTCGCCAGTCCCCAGCCTCGCAGAGAAAGAGAAAGAGAGAGAGAGAGAGAGAGAGAAATAGGGGGAGGTGGTCGGTGGTGGTTGAATGCATCCAATCACAAGTAAATATATTTCTATGACGGCCTAGCTGTCCGACGGCGGTCCATTTGGACGTCTTTGTTCGTTTAATTGGCCCCGGCGCGATATCTGCGAATAGGCCTCGTCTTGCCGTTCGTTTGCTCCTAGGATCCGATTAATTCCGACCGTCGCCCGATAATTTATGGCCCGGCTATGTGTTATGCTCTGCACCTTCCTCTATCTCCCTCTCTCTCTCTCTCTCTTTCTCTGTGGATCTCGGTCTTCCTCCGCCTATTGCTCTCTGTCTGCTCGTTTCACCGCGAAACCTCTTCGTATCTGTCACACCTCCCTCTAATTGATCTGAACACGCGAGAATCAAGACGGAGAGAGAGAGAGAGAGTGAGTGAAGGAGTGGGAGAAAATCCGTGGTTGCTCTTTGCGCGAGGTTGTTGCAGTGGCTGCTGACAAATCTCGGGAAACTTGACCCGCATCCTCTGAATCGCGTTCTCGAGGAGTAAATATGGAAAAGATCGGCTTTTATTCTTTTTAACTGCGACTCACGATTACCGCAAATCTGGAACAAAATTGGGAACGTTGCTTATAATGGGATCTCATTGCTGAATTAATAAGAGTGGCTGGTCGTGATTTCTCTGAAGAAACTGCATCTTTTTAAATGTCTTGATTTTTCTTCATTTTTCAAGACCATTTGTGACAGAAAAATTGGAAAAGTATTCACTAACACACGTCTGATTGCCAAAAGTATACTATACTACCAGTATACTAACATATTTCTACCTAACGACAGCGGTATCACCAATATGTTAATTTTTCTAATCAGAGAAAATATGTACATGACGATTAAATAGATTAACATTGAAACAAACTATCTATTTAAAAAACAGTTTGTGCTTTAAAATGATATACATATAATAGACAGGTGGACTACGATATTTGCTGATCAGAATGCCTCATTTGCAGTCTAAAATCAATATTTTCATTCCATCTGCAAGGAAACCTAATATATGAAGCTTTAATTAGTATGGACTTAGGAGTGTACATATAATCATGCGTATATTAACCCTTAATTACTGCGAGGTTCAACGTA
The DNA here is from genome assembly GCA_963971365.1 of Lasioglossum villosulum. Taxonomy (NCBI): domain Eukaryota; kingdom Metazoa; phylum Arthropoda; class Insecta; order Hymenoptera; family Halictidae; genus Lasioglossum; species Lasioglossum villosulum. The sequence goes on from OZ020497.1 coordinate 8,437,580, forward strand.
TATTAAGCCTTAATTACTATGGACATTGAAACTTGTATAACTACTGAGGAAGGTCTGACAGACTGCTAATGCTTATTGCGTTAGTGCGCGCATACGACTACTACGATACAAATATAGAGGTGCAACAGTAACGAGACAATGTGCAATTTGTGTAAAAATTAACAGGAAAATATTGATATCTATGCAGAAACGAATAAAAAATAAATAAACTGAAGATGACATCAAAGAGGGTGTCACAGACATTTACAATTATTATCATCATATCAAATTAAAAAATTCAATCATTCACAATCCTACAATAACGAGTGCTACTCAATATGATACAATAAATGTATTCAAGTTCCACTCGATCTGACAAATCTCACCAATTGCAAAGGATGAATTGAAAACATTGAATTAAAAATTAAAAAATTAATTCATTTAAAATCGTACAATAACAAACGTTCTTAGTACAGTAAAAGTATTCAAGTCGCAGTGAAATAATTAAAAAAATTCCTGAATTGCAAACCGATTGTTATTGACGAGCCTGAGACGTTTCACTATGTTTTTGCCGGGTTCTGTATTCGGCCGATCAAAAAACAGGCTTGAAGATCAAAGACCGCCCGCGTAAATAAAGATCGCGGATCCGGGATCCACAGAAAAATCCCGCGGATCGTTAACCGATCGAACGACTGTGTTCGCGGCGTGGTTGAGGCGATTGCGGTGCAACAAATCACTCCTTATATAGTCGATCGGAGTTTGCAGTTTGCGGGGCGCGCAAGACGAAAAGAAGGCGGCGCAAAAAGGAAGAATCCGTCGTGGGACAAGGAAAGGAACCGAGGAACGGCTCGGTGGGAAGAGGATAATAAACCGGCGAGGCCCCATGCGGCGCTGAATCACGCTCAACCAGGCCTTTTTCACTTTGAGGTCCTTCGACTATCTCCTCTCTTCTTCCCTTCTATTTCGCCCCTCTCTGTTAGGCTGGCGCCATGATTTTTCACGGTCGACCTCGACCGATAGTCGAAACTAGCGATGGTTGCGACTTGCGATGCCAATCTGTTGACGAACCTCTGAAACCTTCGATGACTATCCAGAAACTTATCAAATACAGTGAATCACGATAATATTGGATTGGAAGAAAAGTTCGTAGCATTTTTAAATTAAGGTAACATTAAGATACTTATTCATAAGTTTATTCAATCAGGACCGACGCAAGGTAAGTTAAGGAAAATGACCCATTAAAAAAACACCGATTTTGATTAACCCTTTACAGAATTTTATTAAATACCTTACCTTGAAATTTTCATTTAAAAACGCTACAAACTTTCGTTCCAACCCAATATTCGTACACTTGGATACGATTTCGACTTTTGTAAGAAGTTGGAGCAATTATTTTACTACAAGACGTGAAAAAAGTTTGAAAACTTGAAATCTGTCGGAACTACAGAGAAAATACCAAAATTGTTGTTATAACTTTTTTATGTAAGCCTATATTAAAAATTTTGAAAATACATTTCGTGGATCTGTGTCAATTATACATATTCTAAGCATTTTTCAAAAATTATATATTTAAAATCTCTTCATTGATCTATGTTCTTGCCTTAAATTATCAGTAATACTCATACAGTATTTGTTTATTTGCAAACATTAGATTAATGTCCACCGATATGAATTTTTCAAAACTTGGAAATTGGAAATTGCTTCATCGATTTACATTTATTAAAATGTTTCAGTAACATCCATGCTGCTCTTGTTTGTTTAGAAACATTAGATTAATGTCCACCGATATGAATTTTTCAAAACTTGGAAATTGGAAATTGCTTCATCGATTTACATTTATTCAAATGTTTCAGTAACATCCATACTGCTCTTGTTTGTCTAGAAACATTAGATTATTGTCCACTGATATGAATTTTTCAAAACTTGGAAATTGGAAATTGCTTCATCGATTTACATTTATTAATTGTTTCAGTAACATCCATACTGCTCTTGTTTGTTTAGAAACATTAGATTAATGTCCACCGAAATGAATTTTTCAAAACTTGGAAATTGGAAATTGCTTCATCGATTTACATTTATTAAAATGTTTCAGTAACATCCATACTGCTCTTGTTTGTTTAGAAACATTAGATTAATGTCCACTGATATGAATTTTTCAAAACTTGGAAATTGGAAATCGCTTCATCGATTTACATTTATTAAAATGTTTCAGTAACATCCATACTGCTCTTGTTTGTTTAGAAACATTAGATTAATGTCCACCGATATGAATTTTTCAAAAATTGTAAATTTAAAATAGCTTCATAGATTTACATTTATTAAAATGTTTCAGTAACATCCATACTGCTCTTGTTTGTTTAGAAACATTAGATTAATGTTCACCGACATGAATTTTTCAAAACTTGGAAATTGGAAATTGCTTCATCGATTTACATTTATTAATTGTTTCAGTAACATCCATACTGCTCTTGTTTGTTTAGAAACATTAGATTAATGTCCACCGAAATGAATTTTTCAAAACTTGGAAATTGGAAATTGCTTCATCGATTTACATTTATTAAAATGTTTCAGTAACATCCATACTGCTCTTGTTTGTTTAGAAACATTAGATTAATGTCCACTGATATGAATTTTTCAAAACTTGGAAATTGGAAATCGCTTCATCGATTTACATTTATTAAAATGTTTCAGTAACATCCATACTGCTCTTGTTTGTTTAGAAACATTAGATTAATGTCCACCGATATGAATTTTTCAAAAATTGTAAATTTAAAATAGCTTCATAGATTTACATTTATTAAAATGTTTCAGTAACATCCATACTGCTCTTGTTTGTTTAGAAACATTAGATTAATGTTCACCGACATGAATTTTTCAAAACTTGGAAATTGGAAATTGCTTCATCGATTTACATTTATTCAAATGTTTCAGTAACATCCATACTGCTCCTGTTTGTTTAGAAACATTAGATTAATGTCCACCGATATGAATTTTTCAAAAATTGTAAATTTACAGTAGCTTCATCGATTTACATTTATTAAAATGTTTCAGTAACATCCATACTGCTCTTGTTTGTTTAGAAACATTAGATTAATGTCCACCGAAATGAATTTTTCAAAATTTGGAAATTGGAAATTGCTTCATCGATTTACATTTATTAAAATGTTTCAGTAACATCCATACTGCTCTTGTTTGTTTAGAAACATTAGATTAATGTCCACCGACATGAATTTTTCAAAACTTGGAAATTGCAAATTGCTTTATCGATATATCTACTGGTCGAGCGTTTCAGTAATGTGTTTCACGGGATATGTAACGGTGTAAAGAGCGTTCGAAAACGAGGTTTGAAAAAATGATTTTAATCTGTGAAATCGGAAATGGCACGGGTTAATACGCTTGTCAAACGAGTCAGTTGGCATCGGCGCGATAAAAGGGAGGAGCGGTGGAACCGAGAAAAAAGCGAAAAAAGGAGATAGAGAGGGAAAGAACGAAGAGGGAAAGGGACGGACGTGAAATGAGAATCGCATTGAAATCGGACGATGGTTGTTCCGCCAATCAATTGCTACTTGACAGGGAATGCTGAATGCTATCGACGATCGAGAATGATTAATGACAAGGCTATACCTATGAGCACGGGTAATCTACGCGGGGATCGAGAGACAGAGGTTACATTGTGGTGTTCCTTGTTCGAGAGGTGTTACCAGTCGAGTAACCTGTACAGGTCCGAAAAGTGACACTTAAACGATGCTGATGAACTTCGTCGTAGAATACTTCCTAGTAGCTGCATAGAAAAATGTTTCTCATCCATATTGATTTATAATTGTAATGGTTGTAATCGTTTACCTTTTGTGCACCCTTTATTTGTTATAAACAGTATACTCTCGGCACTTGCGTTTTTTATAAAACATTTTCGCAACCTGCATCAATATTTAACGACTAAAAACATTTATAATTCCTGTCGCAGAAAGAAAAATCATTTAAAGTTTCACTGTCTGGGTCTGGTGTCCCTCAGAAACATTTCAGGGAGCTCTACTTTGAACGCTAGTTAATTCCACCGACAATGCAAATTCGAAACAAAGTTAGGTTCCAATAACCAGAGCCTTAGCTAACCACAGGCGTCCCAATGGCGACGCGACACGACGGTGTCTCATGGAATAAATTTTGCAAGGAGAAAGCCGCGCGAGAAAGCTCCCCGCGATATTTCTCCGTGGGCATCGACGGTGGAAAGTCGCGGACGACGTTATCTCTCCGCGAGAGAGGCCACAGGATGAAGAAATTCCCCGTAGTTGGTAGGCTGCCGTGCCTGGATACCAGTTTCAGCGAGAATATAATTCATCCGGTCGCCGATACCAGGAATCCCAGAAACGAATCTCGGATTCCGTGGGAGAGCTCGATGAAACCGTGTAAAAATAGTCGGCGGGATAATCGTTTCAAGAAATCCTCAACAGACAGAAGCGGGAGGCGAATAAGGGGGGCTCAGACCGATGTAAAAGTAGAGAGGAACTGAAAGGGGGTCCTGAAACGCGTGGCGAGCGTAGTTCGACTAGCGATGGGTCACGGTGCTGCTCGAACTTCAAATCATTTTGACATTTATGACAAAAACCAGTGCAATTTAAAACACTGGAAAGGTTGAAGCGATTTGAGAACACCATTTTATTATTTCCAGCGTGTTCAAATGATTATAACAAGAATAAAATGCTTCTATTAGGATTGTACATATGTAAAGTCAGATTTTGGAATGCAAATAAAGCTTTTTGGACAAGAAATTCTATTATGTATTAGACTGTGGATGTTCATGCATTTTCCAATTTTTGTCGACAAATTTTAAGAAAGTGGAATGAAATAGAATGCTTCTAGATCCAAAACAAATGAAAATTGTACAAAATTCTATTGAATTATATATTCTAGCCTTCTTTTAGAATTTTTTAGAAGCCATAAATGCATAAGATCCACAGTCTAACTATTACAAAGACCAAAAAATTCAATCTTTCACCAAACTCCTTATTCATTGACAGAATACTTTGTTTGCTTCAACTTTGTAAAAAGACATTTCATATGCAACAACCTAATATCCTCGGTCAATTTTTACTTCGCATAAAGATCCGCGGTCCAGCCATAAATTTGCATGTTGCGAAAGAGAAATGCACAAGGGATGCGCACGGTCCAGTGATAGTTCAAGTGTCAGAGTCGGAACAAAGGGAGTCTAGTAGTGAAGTGAAGTAACACGATCTCTCGGGTTTCGTGTTTCAGGCGGGCATGCTGCGGAGCTCGCACGGCGAGTTCTGGTTGGAACCAGTCGCCCTGTCCCCGGAAGAAGAGGAACAAGTTAGAAAAGGAGATGTAGAAGAGAGGCTCGAAGACGCCGGCGCCGAGAAGACGATGCGCCAGGTCCGGAAACTGCACTCGGTCACCGGCAGGCCGCATCTCGTGTTCCGCAGGTCCGTCGAACAGCCGCAGCTCGAGATCGGCGCAGCTGCCACCGCTGCTGGCCGCAACAGACGCCGACGAAAAAAGAAGAGAAAACTCGAGAGAAACTGTGGCACTCGCGGTGAGAATCCCTCTCCATCGTTCTCCTCTTCTTCATCTTTTTATTCTTCTGACGCTTCATCTTATTCTACCGCTTCCTGTTCACTTTCTTTTATTCGGCTCCTTCTTCTGTCCATGGTGTTGCCTCTTTTGCTTTCCATATTTTCCCACTTCTTCTAGTTTGGACATCCTGTTCTTCTTCATCTACTGCTTCCAAACCTAGGACAAATGACACGCGTTCAAATCAACGAAAATTACAGTAACTTCCCTATGAATCGGGAAGTTAAGGGGGTAGGGTACCCACGTGAAATTACTAGAATGTAACCAGAATTTAACTAGATTTTGGGCCAAAACAGGGGTTTACGGGAACACACCTCACGTCGTCATACGATTATATTTTGAGCTGAATGAGGGCTCATTCTAAAGAGGAAGGTTAAATGAAGCGCGCGTGGGTCCAACTTCAGTTACATTATGTTTATATCCAGTAATGTGACTGTCCAAAAAATAGGGAAAACAAATGAAGAAAAATTCCGGAGATTCTAATGTATTTTGCGATCACAAAAAGATTTTTCCTGCTAATTTAGGGACCCACGCGCGCTTCATTTAACCTTCCTCTTTAGAATGAGCCCTCACTCAACTCAATATGTAATCGTATGAGGACTTTTGAGGTGTGTTCCCGTGATCGCATTCAATTGTTCCCCAGATTCCGTTCATGAAGGGTGAATAGAAGCAAATTTAGTTCAGCTACTTCGACCAGATGGCGCTTAGTCAGGAGAACTATCAGCGTAGATTCGTAACAATAAAAGTTTAAAGGGCATGAAGCCACTCGGATGCATTAATAGCAATAAAGATATTGATGCAAAGAAAAAAACCTGTAATGATAGCGAAACTAAAGGGTTAGATTGATACAGATGTATGTTCATCACTGTTGCCAAATTGGTTTTTCGCGCGGAGGTTTGTCACAATGAAAATACCATAGTCATGTGGGGCCCATACCCCCTTAATTAGGGAAAAATTTCAAATTGAAAAATTCGGCTGAACTTCACTTTCGGGGTACAAAAATTGTCAACCTTTTTTCATATAATCCCATAAATTTTGACGAGTAAATGCCAAAAATGTCAGTTTCAATAGCCGGAATTCACTGGTTCAAAAGTTGTGCACGTATTCGTTTTCCGATTTCTGTCGTTCTCGACAAGTATTCCGCCATGTTGGTTTCTACCGAGACTAGGTGGATTAGCTATAATGTGCGGTTAACAGAAAAATCGTCGCATTAATACAGCAGCCTCTGAAACCGCACGTCTCACTGTACCACGCTAAATCGGCGCTATTTCAACGTCTAATTGGTATAAGAAAATCTTCCAAACTGGAAACTTGCACTAAGAATCCACTCGATAATCGAGCACGCAGGTGTCCGCATAATTTCGAAGATAATATTATACATTATCATCTATACATAGAACATACTGCAAGGAGCGTCGTCGTCGCGACCATGCTGCAAAATTGACAAGATTCCAGCGTATATCGATTAGTATTCCGCTATCAAAGTTTCAAGTGCCGCGAGGAGGAGGGGAAACCGCGCGTTAATTCCACGAACCGATCCGGTGGGCGAAACGAGAGGCAACTCGTTCGGATATTTGAACGATGCGTCGATAAACTATTCCTTAATCGCGGCGCGACCAGTTTCCGGGATTATTAGCGAAGATGACAGAGGGCCCGGCGTAATCTGTGAAACATTACGCTCATTTGCCATCGCGAGTACCTCTCGCGCCAACATTATTGAGCCGCACAATTAAAACGACCAGCTTCCATTAGACTCGGTAAACGATTGCCACCGGAACGAAGATAGGCGGTTTCACGCGCGTGTTTACGTGGGCCCACCTGTGAAAAAAGGTTGCACCGTTTAATTAGGGATCGACTGTGTTTCCACCTTCCGGCCTGTACACTCCCTGCCAAAAACCAACCGTCTTTCAATTCCGCAGCATTATCTGAAGCAAATATCTGTCGTATTTACTGCAGTAGGAAGAAATCCTTCAGGTCAAAGTTTCCAAGTCATTTATTAAAGAGGTCATTGGTATATTTTTAGTAAGTACATGAAAAGATGAATCCCACGAACACTATAACCACACCGTTCGGATTATTCGATCTCGAGATATCGATGATATGAAAGCAGCTTTCAGATACAGATGTCTCGCGATTTAATGATCAGAATGGCGCGGTTATGGTACTCGTTGGATTCGTCTCTACATGCTCTGTAATAATATCGAAGAAAATATATATGGTGTCGATTAAAAAAATATCGATTACAATTACAGTACAACTTTGATTTATCATAAATATCTTGCTAAATATATCGATGAGTAGATTCAACTCGGACGACCTTGACCTTTACATATGTTGTCAAAGACATGGATCATAGTTTTCGAGAAAATTTCAAAAAACTACTGCTAGTGTTGTATTGAATTTTCCTAACCTAACCCAATCCTAACCACACCACAATTCATTCTATTCGCATAATTTTTCCATTATTAGATCATATTCTGGATGACAGTTACAATGCAAAAATTACGCGAATAGAATGAGTTGTGGTTAGGTTTGCAGAGGGGGCGGAGAGAAGAACGAAAATCCAGGAGTATGTAGTAATTAACAAAGCTTTTTCGTAATATTCTTGGAAACTAAGTCTGAGCGACGGATAGTTGTATTGACAAAAGTTGTTCAGAATGTTGTCCTGGACAACATATGTAAAGGTCAAGGTCGTCCGAGTTGAATTCCCTCGACGATATATTTACCAATATCTTAAATAAAATAGGTATTTGAATGATTCCATTTGACCGAGACACCCTGTAGACTGTCTCCCTTTTTCCGGTGATAAAACGGCAATTTTGTGACCGTCGCTGATCCTTTTGGAGGGGATTGTATCGAAGTCGCAGCCTTTAAATTATACGGGTCGGGCAATTAGCGGTGGGAAAAAGCGTTGAACGGGGCAACGTTTGTCGTATCACGAGGAGCAATTTCACTGAGATAAGAAGATAAGGTTCGGCATCGGTGGACACGCCCACGCGACACACTGCGTTCGCAAACGTTCGCCAACATATTCGCGCCGTATCCAATTACTCCGCGTAGTCTCGCATAAACGCGAATGCGAGCGCGTAACGGGAGAAATCGGGCGAAGAACGGGCAGCCCCGGGGAGAGTCAGCGAATGAATTAGACACACGCGGTATTGCTGGATTAGCTTCGAAATAGGGATCCTTATCCTGTTAACCGGAACAGATAGGCCGAATCATCCAATCAACGGATTAACCCTTTTGCGAGAGGATCAACGCTATCCCTACCACGAAATTCTGCCATTCGTGAAATATTAAACTCGAAACTTCTTATTTCCGCAATTTGCTGTCTTTTCTGTAGCCCGGGGATTTTCTGAAGAATTTATTAGAGGCATTCCAAAATACTGTTATATTAGTTTCGATCTATTAAACATGCTTGAAATAAATTCGTATAGAATGCCCCTTTGTTAAATTTTCACACATATTTATTTATTAGCTCCAGATCTCTATTGGATCAAGATATTTTCTGAATATCATATAGTTAAATGTTAATTATCTTCATAAATAATGAATAGATAGCGGATCTTTATGCAAAATAAACATTTTCGACCTGAATTGCAACAACCTGCAGTGAAATAGAAATTTATTTGTTCTCTTAATATGTTTGATAGGCCGGAAATAATATAAAAGTATTTTTCAGTTCGTTTAATGTTTTCAATGTTTTAACTTACACCTACTTCTTTTCCTTATAAATGCGTAAAATCCGCTGTCTAGTAATGAATATCGTCAAAAACCTTTTGCTCTAGATTCGCCAGAAAAAATGTCATTAAAATCGACGACTGCACCACTGTGACGTCTCCTTGTAAGGAAGAAATCAATTTCTATTTCACTCCAGTTTTATGAAATTCAGTTAGAACATGTTTCGACATCGATAGAAATTACTAAATTAAATTTATTTGATTTAATAATTTTGTTAACATCAGTCTAATAACTGTTGCTAAAATATTGGGATAATGAGTGGTGGGGGTTGATCGAGGATCGGTTGCAATTTTTGCACGCGATGATGATATATTAAACGGATCCGATTCGTTGATAATTAGTGGAGGAACGAGGACGGATCATCGGCGAGATTTTATCGAGGATGGGTTCGGTTGGTGTCTGGCCGGCCACCCGGGCAACCTCATAAATATTGAATTTCGATTTTTACCTGGTACACCTGGTCAAAGATGTTCACGCCGGTAAAAAGACAAGCGCCGAAGACATCGCGTCGCGTTGAAACGCCCACGCTCTTCGTATCTCGACGCGTCCAATTACATTATATGCGTAGACGGCATAAATACTTGTAATACGCGCCGGCTGCAGCAGGAACAAGACCGAGGGAACTGATCGCCGCGGCAAAAAGAAAAGAAAACGAAACCAAAAAAGAGGTGTCGGCGCTCGCCCTCCTTTGCGTCTCGCTATTAATTACAGGTGCCGCTAGCAGAGAACGGGCCGGGCAACGATTATCATATTTCGAGGGCATAGTATCCAAATCTTGCCTCGTTCATTTTTTAAAAAATTCAATCTGTTAGTTCTAATGTTCATTTATAATGTTGCAATCTGTTTTCTGCCCTGCCTCTGATGTTATTGTACTGCATCGAAGATTAATGTAAAAGTTAAACAATCACAGCAACGCTTCTCATATCTGGAAAGTACAATATCCAAATCTCGTTGTGTTCATTTTAAACAAATTTTTGTATGAATATTGTTTAATCTATTTTATTTTCTACCTCTGTTATTATTTTACTTCATCGAAGATTAGTCTAAAAGTTAAACAATCAGAGCAACGCTTCTCATATCTGGAAAGTACAATATCCAAATCTCGTTGTGTTCATTTTAAACAAATTTTTTTATGAATATTGCTTAATCTATTTTATTTTCTACCTCTGTTATTATTTTACTGCATCGAAGATTAGTCTAAAAGTTAAACAATCAGAACAACCGGTTCTTATATCTGGAAAGTACATTATCCAAATCTCGTTGTGTTCATTTTAAACAAATTTTTTTATGAATATTGTTTAACCTATTTTTGTCCCTACCTTTGATTTTCTTGTAGTGTACCAAAGTTGCAGTCAGAAAATTCACTTTGGTCCGATTTTAATTCGAGAAATATCACGGACATATTGGTAAAGGTTTCGTTAGAAAATAATTAATAACAAAAATGTTTTGTCACTAGATTAGCATTGTCATACACCGATCAAGGACAATAGAATTGGAAAAAGTAAATGGGGACGCCATCTTCAAGTAGCGCGCACAACTTCCTCTGCGTCACAGAACTTTTTAAACTATCCAACTTCGAATATTGAATATCCCCGTGGGAACTAGTTTCCATAATATTTAAAGTGCCTTGAGGAGACTAACTCGGAAAATAATGTTTATAATGCCCTCTAAGAAATTAGTTTTTTGTTTGTCTTGGCAAGTTCCTGTCTCGCGTGTTTCGAAGTTCTACACTCTGGTCGTTTTAACTCATAGACATAATTTTCCATTAGTTTATTTCTTCTAAATCAAACCTTGCCAATTGCAACAATTACTTGCGGAACTATATACGATCTGTGTAAATAAAATTCCATGTCGAGTCTCAACTAAATGCACACGATTACTTCTCTAAAAAATAAATCAATGAATACGCTCCTTGCCAGCTTGAAAAATTACTTGTACGACTGTAAAATCTGTATGAATAAAATTCCATAGGAAGTCCTACTTGAATAAACATAATAATTTCCGAAAAAAGGAAATCGAGTCATTGACACTTGAGGAAGCAATTGGAGAACGCCGATACAATAATTCTCAATGGATTGAAATCAGTGAAGAAAGAAAAAAACATTTTATCTAATTTCTGTATTTAGCAACCGTCATCGGAAATTTTGAGTCTGCAGAAGTATCTGCAATTCTGGAACCAGGTCCAGGAGTTCACTTTGAGGACACTGTGAACACTGAGCGTAAGAAAAATGGTCGCCATCGAATGAGTCGCAAAATTTTAGTAAATTCGGTGACTAGTACGGGTGCGTTTAATTTTCGCCGATCGCATCAATCTTCCCCAACTCGAAATGAGGGGCTAGAAACGCGTGTAACCCCGTCGCTATCTCGAAAAAGACGTATACTTGGCAGACACGTAAGACTCGTTCCCCCAAGTCCTAAGTTATGCAGATTGGTTGATCGTAGGCGTGTAATTAAGATTTCATTCGAGCCTATCCCGATGGATCGGCCGGCAGAAATGGATATTCGTTGTAGTTAATTACAGGTTTCCAGCGAATTGGATTAGCCCCGTGCGTTGCCCGCGGTTTTCATTCTTGCCGCATAGTATCAAACGATCTTACTTCTATATCCGTCTTACCTACCAAATCGTCTCAAAGTAGTATACCAATCTCACCGACCCTAAAATCAATTTTTCTTTAACATGTATCAATAGTGCATTTTTAGAACGAAATTACAACTCGTTCACTATAAAATGTCTCGACACACTGAATACAATGAATCAGTTTTTTTAAATTATCACGATAAAGTGTTTGGATAGAGTTAATACATTCCAAAAATTCTTTTGACAGGTAACGGATATATTATAATTGATATTATAATATGATATATTATAATGGATACTGTAACATGATATATTGTAATAGATACTATAATTGATATTATCATTGATACTACAAATTATATATTGCACTTAATACTGTAATATGATACATTATCATTGATACTACAAATTACATATTACAATTGATACTATAATATGTTATAATGGATACTGTAACATGATATATTGTAATAGATACTATAATTCATATTATCATTGATACTACAAATTATATATTACACTTGATACTATAATATGATACATTATCATTGATACTTTAAATTATATATTGCAATTGATACTATAATATGATATATTGCAATTGATATTATCAGATGATATATCATCATTGATACTATAATATGATGTATTACAATTGATACTAAATTGTGATATATTACAATTGATACTACAATATGATGTATTACAATTGATACTACATATGATATATTACAATTGATACTATAATATGATTTATTAAAATTGATACTACATATGAAATATTATCATTGATAACAAGTTTTATGATATATTACGATTGATACCATAATATGATATATTATAATAAAATACAATAAATAAATTGAGTAAAGTGTTCGGACACAAAAAATGGAGTCCATAAATTGTCGCGATGTTTACGCGAGGTCGTCAAAGGTTACTAAGAGATTTCGACGCGAGAAGTTCTCCTTTGGTAAAGGTCGTCGGATTCATGGGTTGCGCGAGAGAAATGGGGTTCGATGACAAGTTGACACCGACCCCATTACGGTTAACCTATTGAGATTCCAATCTAGGATAGCAGTGGATAGCAGCGTAACACGTATCGCGGCGGCTCTGTCCAATTTTCGAAAGGAATTCCATCTTCGTGCGGCTGGCGTGCGCGAGCGCGCTAGCGGGAGGATAGATGCAGTCGGCGACTGGTTCGATGATTAATTGCTACTGGACGGGGCAATCGATCGTTTGTCGGATTTTGGGTGGGTATCGGATGTGGCGAACGCGATACCACCGTGATCTATGATCCGCGGAGGTGTCGGCTTACGGAAAAGGTAATTCACCGTTCTCAAAGCGGCGGAGCGCTGTTACGCAACGCGTGTTGCAAAATTCGTCGGTAATAGCCAGCAATCAAGCTGCATCGGTTCTTTCTCCTCGAAAGACCAACCTCTCCAATCCGGCAACAAAAATTTTTGTATAAAAATTCCCTAATTCATAGCCTTACACACTCGTGTAACGCTGTAAATAATGTTTCGAGTTGAAGCAACTATGGTGACGTTAAAATCTTTTTCCCGCGATTAAAGCCTCCCTTGATTCGAAGATTGGAGTCCCGCCTTTGCAACATCTGAAAAATTGGCCTACGATGTTTCCCAACCGTTCCATTCAACTTTGAATGAGACGAGTATCGCTGCCGCCAAGAAATTCAAAGCAGAATGTAACATGGATTTTCCAGTATTTAGCAAGAAACAGAGAAGCTTTTTAGATCTATGATTAAGGAATCTGAAGGTAGAAGCTTCGAGCTTTAAAATGAGCCTGAACTGATTATCGCACGATTTTTTATCACGAAGTTATGCGGGTCTGAATTTCACAAACGATAATTATCGAAAAAAGTTTTATCTATAGTTTTGTTCTCATTTCTGAAAGGACTATGGAGGAGAGAGAGCGAGAGTCTGTGGGAAAGCTCAGCACGCGACTAATTAGAGTAGATTCCCAGGTTACATAATGTTTCCATTATTGCGTGCGTAAATTTGATTCTCGATTCTACGGTGCGACCAACGTCCCACGGTAATCGAGGCTAGCTTAAATATACCCGGGAACGGGAATAGTCGGATGATTGCCAGGGATCCAGTTGCCCGGACGTTGTCCCGATCGAACGCGATTAATTCGGCTAATTTTGTCCCGAATTTCGGAACTGCTGACCCACGGCCGCTGCTCTTTGGCACAATTTCCCTGCCGAGAACCTATTAACTGAATAACGACCCTGCGTTTCAGTTCGTGACGGTTCTTCTTCAGAGACTTCTTTACAAATTTTTTCTGGACATTCGACAATAGTTATCAACATAACCTTTCGCCCTATGCGTTCACCTACCTTTGGAGAATGAACCAAAATTTGTTTAGAGAGAGACTCCAAATTCTAAATACGTAATATCGATCGCAATTAGTTTCTAACTAAAGTATAATGATTTCAGCGCACAGGTTCGATCTGATTTTACATAAACCACTTGATAAACCATTTGATTTTGATAAAGGAATTATTTAGAAAAATTTTTTTCTATAATAATTTTAAATAATTTTTCTAAATAATTCCTTTATCAAAATAAAATTTAACAACATACAATGTATACCGTTTGGTACATAAAGTGGTTCAAGTCAACTGAAATGTGGATTTTCACAGGTTAAAAATACTATATCCATATACAGTATGGTACATGAACAAAGAAATAGGTGTGAAAACGTATAAAATAAGTGTTTGAATTTACCGCCCAACTTGATTGAGCTATAGATTATCGACCATACTTCGTGTTCGTTTCAAATGTCCTGACGGTTGCCGCAGTCTTACAGATACCGGCTCAACACCAACATGTGGTTACAGTACAGTAATTTCTGAATCGTAGTCCTAACACCCGTGTTTTGAACGGACTACGATGAAGTAGGGTGGCTATTTTTTGATTTATGACTGCGTCTACCCTACCGCGCCGAGGCTTCAAACGACAAGCCGAACGTAGAGAAGGACAGAATGAAATAGTCCCCGTCGCCGGCACAGTTTAAAGGCCCGTGCGTCATCACAATAAAACACTAAGACCTTAACTTCTTTATTTTCGATGATATCATTATGGAACTTTCACCAACATATTCGTGGCATTTTTCTGATTAAAATCATACCAAACACGATATAATTTGGCCAATATTTAGTGGTTTAATCGACGATGAAAGTTTCGAACGCAACGAAGAAGAGCGTATTGGAAAGAAAGAGACGCGAAGAGTCGCCGTCGCCGGCATAGATCAAACACGCTGTCCTTCTTGTAAGTAAAACTTTCATCGTCGATTAAACCACTAAATATTGGCCAAATTATATCGTGTTTGGTATGATTTTAATCAGAAAAATGCCAGGAATAAGCCAGTAAAATCTCATTAAAAAATAATGAAAATTAAGTAGTTTGAAAATTCGATTCACTCGAGTCAATGTAGTGGTGTTCACACCGATATACCCGAGCCGACATCAAACATCGCCGTCCTGCTGCCCGGCGCAGCGTTGACAAGTGGTGGAATGGGTAGGCACTGGACTACGATTGAAGAGGCGACCGAGGACTACGATTCAGAAATTACTGTAATGTCAAACTCAATCGAAACTAAATTTGTCTAATTTACACTAAGCGAGTAAGTTACAATGAGTTTATCGTTAAAACCTTTAATTTAAAAAATCATATACAGTTCTTTAACATTAAATGTCGGTTATTTTACAGACGCAAAATTTTATTATTTTCTTGAAAATGATCTATATCTAGATCGAAACGTTGAAAAATGATTTTGTGAAATTTCGCAAATACTGGTTTATGTAAAATCAGATCGAACTCCAAATTCTTTTGTTCAAAGAATGATCTCGTGCAGAATAAAAATGATCTGCATCAATTGTAAGAAACAGGAGCCAAGTAGAAAGTTTTTTTTCTTTTTTCATAATTTTAATTAGCCGGGGAATAATAAATGTTCTCAAATATTTAAAATGATGTTTACACAGTTTTGTCATAAATGCATGAAATCTGGTAATCAGGTTACTATGGTTTTCACAGAGCCGAGGCGACTGACAGAGACTCGGCTCGAGTGGCAGACGCAGCCAGGGCTGGTCCAGGTTCAAGGACGAGGTCGAAGGAAACACCATCAGGCGAAACGATGGCAGCGTTCCAAGAGATCGATCAGCCGGCCACGTCACGTTGAGGCCCTCGTTGTCGCTGACACGACCATGATGGCTTTTCATCAGGACGGAGACGTCGAGACGTATCTGCTGACCATCATGAACATGGTGTCGTCCTTATACCTGGACCCCACCATCGGCAATTTCATCAACGTTGTCGTCGTCAGGATCATCCTCGTCGAGGAGGAAGAGGCCGAAGTACGTACGATCCTCTCGCAACAATCATAACTGCAAACCTCGCCTAAATCACTTCAAACAAATCCTTTCTTCTCCAAGGAAATTGCTCTGGTCTGGCTAGATAGAAATACAAAAGCTTACTGGATCGCCCACAGCTCATTAAAATGATCGCAAAAAGAAATAAACGTTCACAGAGCTCCTGCGTCTTGCAATCGATGCAGACAATTTTTATTTTACATATAAATCCGTAATCCTCTTCTCCGGAGGAGTGGCAGAAGAGATGAGCGTGTGATTCGATAGAAAATTAAGGGATCGCAGCTCAGGGGGGTAGATTCTGCAAAAACAATTTTTCTTCGTAGAAACGTCGAGCTTTTATGAAATCCATTTGAAACTTCATTCTCCGGCGAATGAAGTTGCTAGGCAGCGTCAAAAGTAATTCCTGGAACTTCATCCTCGGATGCTCCCCGATCGGGAAGCTTAACGTCTGCGTCAGTCATGACGCTTCGTTGAACTTTCCAACTATCAGTTTCAGCGGGATGTAGATGGACGGGGGAAGAGAGTTTTTCCTGTCGACTTCGAACGGTAATGCTTCTCGCTGCAAAAACTTCCGTGGGAAATTACGAAAGAATTGGCAATGGGACGCGAGGCATACTCGGGTGTCCGGTTCTTGAAGCTAGGGGCTGGAAGCCATGATAGGCTGTTGACGCTGCGATGCCACTGGAAATAAACCTAACGTTTCCTATAGAACCTCTGTTCTCCTTCATGTATTTTCCAGGATTTAAAGAAGTTGGTATATTTAAATATTCCTGGCGAAATTGTAACCGTGTCAATCGCACAGACGGTTGGTTGTTCAATCGATGGATAGCTCCATTCAAAGCTTTGTTATCGTATCATCGATTTTATCTTGTCACGTTTACTATTTGTATGAAAAATTTTCATTTTACGAATAAAAGTCTGCAGACTGGCGACGGTATGGCGAAGGAACGTGATGTTGGTTTTGTTTTATTCAGCAAGGACTGGACATCACGGTGAATGCGGATAGGACCCTGTACAATTTTTGCAAGTGGCAACAGAAGCTGAACCCCGTCGACGATTCCCATCCGAATCACCACGATGTCGCGATTTTGGTGACGAGGCAGGACATCTGTTCGAGGGCGAATACCCCGTGCAGCACTCTTGGCGTCGCCCACGTGGCCGGCATGTGCCAACCAGACCGCAGTTGCAGCGTCAACGAGGACAATGGGATCACCCTGGCGCACACGATCACGCACGAGTTGGGACACAAGTGAGCAAAATCGCGCCGTGTTCTCTGGACGCGGTGCCAATTGTAATATGTTACACTGTCTTTCCAACCGTTATGCACAGTAGACCAAGCTAGAACGAACCCGGTCGTCTCGGTACGCTATGCGGTACAGCCTCTGCTCGGTGAATTAGGGTTTTTTTGACAAGCATCTCCTACGGTTTATACTACAGTATTTTATCGATGTAAGTCCTCAACACGAGTCTACGCAGGGTCATTTATACGTCAGGGATATTATTCTTTGAGTTTTGCCGAATGTAGAGAAGACCAGATCAAGGGACCTCGATCACCGAGAAATGTAAACACAACTAATCCGAATTTCAAACTTCGTTTTCATTATTTTTTATGGGACTTTGATAACCGTATTTGTGGCATTTTTCTAATAAAAATCATACCAAATATGATATTTACTTGTGTAATAGACAATTAGTTTCGAGCGCGAGGAAGGACAGCTTATGGGAATGAAAGAGACGCAGAGTCTCAGTCGCTGGCACATTTCAAATGTTCGCCGGCAACTGTCCTTGGTATGATTTTTATTACAATAGAAAATGCCACAAATGTGGACAGCGAAGTCCCATCAAAAGATAATGAAAAATAAAGGCAAGCTTTCAATGTCTCGTTTCATTTTAATTAAATTGAGCCATTTCGTTCACAGCAACATTTTACTACACTTTTGTAGTACCTAGACAAAATTTTGTTTATTTGAAACGAGCAATAAATAACGTTGCTGTAGTTAGAGTAATTGCTGTAGTTATTTCACGTCTAGCTCGTCGCATCGCCGAAAAAGTGAATCTGTTACTACGATCGTTTTCATAAATATTAGCGAAACATTATTTTCGCTGTCCTCGGGTGCGAAGTGAAAACAGAAAACATTCAATTGCCAGGATCCATTCCTCTGGCAAACAGATTTGTTTTTATTAGCCGATAATGCGGTCTCGTTATCGCGAACGTGTCACGGGGAACAGGTTGCGCGTGCTATCATTTCGTTGTATGGTGTATACGCTGTGAGTCGTCGTTCTATGTCGGCTCGTTTGTCACCTGACAACGTTTGATTCACTGCTGTGTTTCCAATTTGGATTACAGTTTCGGGATGTACCACGACACGGAAAAAATCGGCTGCAGCAAACGGGATGGCGACACGTTGCACGTGATGACGCCGACGTTCGAGGTGGACACTATAGGGGTTGCTTGGTCCAGGTGCTCTAGGAGAGACATCACCAATTTCTTGGAGTAAGCAACACAATTTTACATTTTATCAAACTCTCGATTAGTGTAGTAAATGGAAATTCGATTTTTGCAAATTATTAATATCGCTGATCACACTTACTTGCTCCCCCAAGATTTTTTAAAAAATAGTCGAAAGTTTTTCTTCAAGGATTTTTTGAAGTACTAATATAGTTTTCTCAGAGAGCTTGATGAGTAAGGTTATCTTCTGCGAAAAACTGAATTACGTACCACTAAAATACTAAGAATACAGTAATTTCTCAATCGTAGTCCTCGGTCGCCTCTGCAATCGTAGTCCAGTGCCTACCCATTCCACCGCCTGTCAACGCTGCGCCGGGCAGCAGGAGGGCGATGTTTGATGTTCGCTCGGGTATATCGGTGTGAACACCACTACATTGACTCGAGTGAATCGAATTTTCAAACTACTTAATTTTCATTATTTTTTTATGAGATTTTACCGGCTTATTCCTGGCATTTTTCTGATTAAAATCATACCAAACACGATATAATTTGGCCAATATTTAGTGGTTTAATCGACGATGAAAGTTTCGAACGTAACGAAGAAGAGCGTATTGGAAAGAAAGAGACGCGAATAGTAGCCGCCGCCGGCACAGTTCAAAGGCCCGCGTGTTCTCGCAATGAATTGGCAATGACAGAATTGTTTAATTTCCATGATTGTTTTATGGGACTTTCACAACCTTATTTCTGGCATTTTTCTGATTAAAACAAGACCAAACACGATATAATTTGGCCAATATTTAGTGGTTTCATTGACGGTATGGAGTAACTGTAGGGAATGGAAGAAGACAGCGAGTGAAAAAAAATAAAAACTAAATATTGGCCAAATTATATCGTGTTTAGTATGATTTTAATCAGAGAAATGCCACGAATATGTTGGTGAAAGTTCCATAATGATATCATCGAAAATAAAGCAGCTAAGGTCTTGGTGTTTTATTGTGATGACGCACGGGCCTTTAAACTGTGCCGGCGACGGGGACACGCTTCGGCCACGCGATCCTATTTCATTCTGTCCTTCTCTACGTTCGGCTTGTCGTTTGAAGTCTCAGCGCGGTAGGGTAGACGCAGTCATAAATCAAACAATAGCCACCCTACTTGATCGTAGTCCGTTCATAACACGGGTGTTGGGACTACGATTGAGAAATTACTGTATTTACCCTAAAAATTTCTTGAAAATTTCTTATTTGTCTCGAGATGGGTACAGATAATTTTGATATAGCATGATGGTCCACAGTCTAGTTGTTACAGACCATTTGAGTTTCGTGCAAAAAGACGAAGGATCGATACGGGGCGGGGGTTGTTTGCCCACGTTTATCTTGCTATACTCTTCGCATAAACACACGCGACAGTGCAAGTATTACGGTTGACAGTTTCCGGGGGCATAGCTCGATGCCCGACAATGCCTAGTTTGTCGAACCCTTTGTTTGCCGGAGCACAAACTGTCGTGATTCGCGGTAGCTAACACGACAGAGAAAGAGAGAGAGAGCGCAAAACGGTTTTCTCTCTTGTATTGTTGCAGCCAAGGGAAAGGCGAGTGTTTGGAGGACGAGCCGGCAGACAACGATTACGCGTATCCGGATTTGCCACCCGGCGCGATGTACAATGCAGAACACCAGTGCAGGCTGCAGTTCGGCGTCCGCGAAGCCTCCGTCTGCTCCCCGTTGCAGGAGGTGACGAACAAAAGAAAATTGATTGCCAGAGAATATACTATTCTCGAACGTGGCACCGTGAATAGAGCCTTGCCAATCTTCTTTACAGATCTGCTCGAAGTTGTGGTGCATCGTCGACGGCATTTGCACCACTATGCTTCATCCGGCCGCCCCCGGGACACATTGTGGCAAACACATGGTGTGAACACAGTAATTTCAAAGTGATCTTCTGTACTAACTACTTCTCGACTTTACAAACGATTCTACAGCTATGCACTCGCCTCCTTATTAAAGAAACCGAACGATAAGTCGTTTCTTAGACCACTATCAAAATAAACGTAACATAAAATCGAAAATATAAACTTCAATTACAATACAATTTATAAACATTTTAAAAAGAAATTGTTGTATGACTGTATCGAAAGACTTTTTAATGGATTAGCATTTTAAAGGATGCATGGAATCATGATAATTGGATATTTTTATCAATTAAAACTTCGTTTTAATACCTTATTGTTACCGATGGAAGGATGAATTCAGCGACCTAGAGTTGACCTTGAGAAGTTCCTTAAAATGCTGCATAATTCATTGAAAAGTTCTTCACGATCGATAGATACCTAATTATTTCAGATATCAGTTCCATTTGACTTCACTCTGTATTTAGATACTAACCATTTAGAGCAGAAACTTAGAATTTGGGTCAAGAAGCCCATTAATAAACTTCCGGTAAAGATAAAATGTTAACACATTCCATAATCTTCTGGTAATTTTTATCTAGACAGATCTAAACGATAGATCTGCTAGAAGTTCTAACGACCGTACCGATAGGAAAAATTATATGGGTCAAAGTTAATGTGTGCGTACATTGAAGAAATTGTTTTGACGATTTCCAGTGGTGTCAGAACCAGGAATGCGTGCCGATCGTGGACAGGCCAAGACAGATCGACGGAGGATGGGGTGAATGGGGAACCTGGAGCGAGTGCTCTAGATCTTGCGGTGCCGGTGTCTCGATCGTCGAGCGGAAGTGCGATCATCCGGAGCCGGCGCACGGGGGTAAGTTCTGCATCGGGGAGAGGCGACGATATAAAATCTGCAACACGCAACCCTGCCCCGAGGGCACGCCCAGTTTTAGGGCTGTTCAATGCAGCAATTACGACGGCAAGGAATACAAGGGGAAGAACTATACCTGGCTGCCGTACTTCGACCAAAGTAAGCCAATCTGCTCCGGTGATGTAGCCCTTGGATGGCGTGCCGGTGCACTGAAACTTTATTTCCCCTAAGCAAATGGGGAAACCCTTACAAATTTTGAATAACAACTTCTTCGATAAATATTGAGAATTCATTTGATAATTGTTCCTACTAACCCACTATTGGCTCAAAGAATGCATTTGGGAAAATGTTAAAAGAGTCTCTAAATTAGAGATCGCGATTTTGAACGTGTACTAAAATACACGTGTGAACATGGTACGTAAACCGTGTGGTACGAATTACAAATTTCGTAGCCTCTGCGATGTTTCCTCTCAGTGGAATGGGTAGGCAAGGGAGAGTGATCGCGGAGACTATCAGGACAGAAATCGCGACTTTATGGTACACGGGAAACAGGGATCTCTACTCTAAATGGGGTTTGAAATGTCTAACCAAAATCGTCAGCCATCCAAGGGTTGAAACACTCTTCTTTATCTATAACAAACAACGTTGTACTTGTGATTCACTGGAACTGAACGATTCATCGAACGATATTATTATTAATTGTAATAATTCGTATTAATTGAAGCGGAACCTTGCGAATTATATTGCACCGATACAGAGGAAAGTGTGATCGTTCCATGGGGCGAGGCCGCTCTAGACGGTACGCCGTGCAACGTCGGTACTCGAGACATGTGCATCGCTGGAATTTGCAGGGTTAGTTGGGAAACCTGTAGCTATTTCATCAGCAGCCAACTCACAGATCGTGCTTTAAGAAATTGATCTACAAATTGCAGAAGGTTGGTTGCGACTGGTCGGTCGATTCCGACGCAACGGAAGATCGTTGCGGGATTTGTCATGGGGATGGGACCCAGTGCGAGACCACAGGGGGCGTTTACGATCAAAACGACGGGCCCGGGTACAAAGAGGTTGTGGTGGTACCCTCCGGCTCGAGGAACATCAAAATCGAGGAGATTGGTAACAGTAAGAACTACATCGGTATCGGCGTGCCGAATTCGGACAAGTATTTCCTCAATGGAAAACGGTGAGTAGGCTTAAAAACAAAATAAAGCTATGATATTGTGAGATTGGAAGTCTGAGATTTCTGCTCCAATCTGGCAGGCAAATCACCTTAGCTGGAGAGTACGAGGTGGCTGGTACTCCAGCATTGTATGAGCGAGATCGTGATAGAGAGAAGATTAGGATCCCTGGACCTATTAAAGAGGACATCGCTGTCTACGTACGTATTCATCGAATGCATTTATTTTTCGATGGAATGGCTGATAGAGGACTAGTCTAAACTTGATGAAAGAATTGGGCGAGTAGGAGCTATGGGACAGGGATTGGGGAGCTAAGGAAGCATCCCGACAGCTCTAGAGGAACTGAGCAAGTTTGGGCAGTGCGCTGCTAATCGGTGAAGCTACGAGCTTGATAGATCACATACATTTCTACAGAAATTCTCATCATTGTTTTAGCCTGTGCATTCTCTGCTGATCAATTTCTCAGGTCTACTCTCTAGCCACTTTCTTCTCATTCTCAATAACGTTATCCCATCACTCCAGTTAATTTCCAGAGGACACTACCGCAATTTCGGGCTGCGATACGAATACACCGTGCCGAAAAAGGAACCTGACCGGGCACCGGAGTACTATTGGGAATTTTCGGATTGGTCACTATGCACTGTAACCTGTGGAGGTGGTACACAAGTATCCAAGGCTCTTTGCAGAGAGAGGAAGAGCGGACTCGTCGAGGACCATTTCTGCGAGGGCATAAAGCTGCCAGAAACTATGTTGCGGGACTGCAATACTAACCCCTGCCCTGCTAGGTAAGCCACTAGCTATCTTCTCAATGAACTAAACGTAATTTCTCTCTGTACCCTATGTAATACACCCTAAGCAATCTCTTATACCCTGACCCTTGAAGATTATTTTCCTCAATCCCTAAATTGGATTATTGTAACTACTCGTTTGCATTTCGGCTAATGATAATAATAATTGTGAGATTAGATGGTGGATCGGACCATGGCAGATGTGTCCTGTAACTTGCGGAGAGGGTGCGCTCAGGAAGCGTTCAGTGATGTGTGTGTCCTCGGGGATGGGCCCTGATCGTTCGGACCTGGCTTTGCCGGACCGCGATTGCAACAGAGACGTGAAACCCGAAGAGGTCAGCCTTTGTCCAAACCTGCCTCCATGCGGTTCGACCACAGAAACGCCTTTGTTCGTCTACGCGGACAACAAAGACCTCTCGTTCTACAACGTGAGCTCGAACGACCAAGACGGCATTACGATTGTCGATGGCCTGACCACCGGGGAACCGGAAATTCTCCAGTTCGATAACGTCGTTGGCGATAACCCGGATAACTCCATGTACAACACCAAGTCAAAATGGATCGTCTCGAAGTGGAGCCACTGTGCGAATAGAAAAAGGAGCAGAAAAGTCACCTGCTCTGTGCAGGGGGATTGTAATCCTGAAAACAAACCGGCCACTGTGGAGTTTTGTCAAGGTGGCAGATGGGTCACAGGTGAGTTGACTGGTTCGCTCAAATACACTGTCAAAAAGATAGCCTTGGAATTGAAGTAGTTAGGAATCACTATTTCAAGTAGCGAATATATAGGGTGTGTTCATTGTTTCACTGTTTCGCTCAAATACTGTCAAAAGGATAGCCTTGAGTTTGAAGTAGTTAGCAATCGCTATTTCAAGTATTGGACGGGTGGTTCAACCGGCCAGAGGATGATTCTATATGTAAAAACAAGTCGAAAAAAAGGAATAACATTTTCTCGTTTTACGCCTCGCTTTCGACAAAATAGACTTTAAAGATCCGTTGGATCCGCGTGCTTTGGTATTCGCAGGAAGTAGAATCGGTTGGTCATGATCAGACGCGTCAGACGATTCCTATCAATAGCACGTATGTATATTGCTGCATTTTCACAATCGATTTTCTCGAAAACGAGGTGTCATTCGAAAAAATGTTATTCCTTTCATGTTGGTGAATGTTCCATACAAAAAATAATGGAAAATAAAGAAGTGTTGTAATTGGATTAGTAGTGCTTACACTGCCCGGTGACGGAGGTATGTCCCTCAGTGGAATGGGCAGCGTAGAGACATACTGTCAAGCTTAGACTTACAGTCCAACACTACTGTATCCTGTTATGCTACTTCCCTCTGTAGCTGATAGTATTTCTGGTATGAGAAAGTGGATAAATCAAATTATAGTTTTAATTCCCAACAAGCAGAAAATTGAATACATTCGCAAAGTTACATCAGGACACACATTAGTTACCGGTTATCGTGATGCACCCACGTGACTTAGCCAGGCCATTAACCGTTTCTTTCGTTCGGCCTGGCCCGCTGCCAGAGGAACGCAGCGACAGAGATCAGGCACGTAAAACATCGATCTTTATGGGCATGCTTGCAGGAAGATGGGGATCTTGCAACGCGACCTGCCTGGCAAGGGTCGGCGTTAAGCGCAGAGAAGTCGACTGTCGTGACCGTATAACGGAATCGCTCTCCGACGATTGCAACCCCGAGAGAAGGCCAATCGATACGAGGCGGTGTTATCATAGGCGGCAATGCGCGAACGATAAATCTGGTAATTGCATACATTCTAGAGAGATCGTCACCCCGGGGGAACATGCCAGCGCAAACATCCGCAATAACTTTTACTACCTCTGTTTCGCTCGAGCTACTGCTCTTCATAGGCTGTTCGCCACGCTATCTGCACTGCGGTCCAGCTAATGTCTCCCTTAAAATCGAAAGTTTACTGCCATTCCCTTCTGATAAAGTAACTGCTCTTGCGTATATCTGGCCTTAAAACTGCTAATTCGAGTGCGCTTGCACGCACAAGTTTATATTATGTTTATATTACAAAGCTAAATGTTTAACTATATTTCCGAAGATCAGTGAAACCGAATTAAATTCAAATTTTATAAATAGTTTCATCTCGTATTAAAAAAATGTTTAAGATTTCAAAATCGTTTTCTACCTTATCGACACAGCGCAATATAGCGACTGTCTACAGAGATCTACTTTATTCGCAGAGCATGGGCGCGGTACTTTCGAATTCTATTACAGATACTTTTTAATTGTCATACGATTTGACTGTACTTAGAAAAATTTGAATATTCTTCTGAAAATATCAACAGATCATCTAACGGTTATTCAATTAATGGTATCAATTGAAAGATCCGCTATTAATGAGCTTGCAGACTAAGAATTGCATCTGTTGTAGAGTGCAAGGACACCATCGTCCCAGCCTCGGTCTGTACGACATACAAACGCATGTGCGACGTGTCGTCGATCGTCCAGGATAAATGTTGCGCCACGTGTTTCAAGAAACGCCGACACAACCGCCAAAACAAAAGACACATCTTCGACGGTTGGCTGATTTACGATTAGGTCACCTGGACCAGCGAAAGCCGTCTTAACGGATGCGGGAATCATTCGAATCACGCTTTTCCGTGAAACAAAATCCGTCCCAGTTGTGTGCGCTTGTTCTTGATGTCCTTTCTCGACAAACTTGCTGCGCCAGAAGTATTTGTCACAAATACTACCGATACTCTAAGAGCTCTGTGGATGTATAATAAATTTCCTACATTCCTTCCGTACACTTTTTCTCGAGCAATGACTTTCAGTCATGGTCAGGGCAGCGTACGAGAATCACAAGTTCGTTCAGACATTCCAATGCGAACGCTATTATGAGATTATATTATAACAGAAAGTTAATTCCGGCATTCGATTGCTTCGAACGTAAACCAATAACATTATTTATAGTTTTGCAGACATAGTGGTTCTAACGGTGCGAGTACGGAAATGAAAATCTGCACGGTGTACGAACGTTTTTATGTATATACTATAGAATATTCTCGATGTGTTCTACAATCGGAAAAGTATATGCGAAAGCAAACTTTTGTATCTGGCATCGCAGATTCATTACTGTTTTCGATGACGGTTGTAGAATAGAAACGATTCATGTGCCAAGTAACAGAATTCCACTGGAAAACAATCGTTTGCTATGGAAAGAATGGAGTAACAAAGCTTTGTCTAATTAAACTGTACATTCTCTGCATTGTATTACCACAGTTTTAGGTGTACCTATTTTTTACAATAACCAGCTCTACGTTTTCATGGTACTCTATTTTTGTACAATCGTAAATGTAAGACTGCAGTCATTTATGTAATAAACTTACGCAATATGCATTGTATAAAAATAAAATCGAATACTTTCTAATAAACCTTTATTGCAAGGTAAAACATTGGTCTCAAAATATAATTATTGTGGATGGAAATAACTTTCGCAGGTTTTAGAAAAGAAAATTCATATTAATTTTGTTTTAATCGTGTACCTTCCACATTCAGGAGCTTACATTTCAAAGTTCTGTTTGTTTTTGAACTATATATGTATATACAACTAAGGCTAAGGAATTTGAATTACTTCAGTCTCCTTTCTCTGCGTTGTACTTAAGTACATTGCATCCAACGTATATTGGTACTCCCATAATTCCCAACCACAATAACGATCCATGAGCTAGCAGCTCCTGCAATAAGAATGTAAGCATTAAAAACTTATTACTTCATACAAAACATATGTGTATACATATTATTCTTGTCTATCGACAAATAGTTGACATTTGTAATAGATCACGTGTAGTAGATGGAATACGAATTCAAAATACAATTTCATATATAACTATTTATTTCGTGTAAAGGGGATGCTACATAATGTTCAAACTTTCTTGTATATGTGAAAAAATGCTATGCCTAATAATACAAGGCACAATAAAACTTAACCTATATTTTATCACTTGTAATATTACATCGATACTGTGAGAACTTTGAAGTTTCAAGGGATATTTACTAATTGTAACTGTTATCATTTTTAGCAGTCGAAGTGTAAAACTAGTTAGCTCTACTAGGCATTCACGAATTTTGGTTTGTATGAGCAACCTTATTACATAATTCATAATATGAAAGACAATACTTACGACAAGAGATACTTTTTCTCTGGGTGGCAACGAAGAAATAGTCCTGTGTTGATTTACAACCAGCTTCGACAATTGTGGAGCTCTCCTGACTACATTCTGAATCGCAAACATGTTTGCTTTTCCTGCAGATCTACTTCGTTACGAAATTCGCAGGTAAGTAGCAATGGATCCAAATTGAACCAAATGGAACGCAGTGAAGGTATTCAGCGCATCGATTCGCACGCAATGGCCACCAGATAGCGGCGTTTTCAGCCCCAGTAACAGAAAAATGGGGTACCTTGAGTACCCCGCAGAATCTCTTTCTCCAATAGTAGCTGCCATTTTATATTAAAATATTAACAATACCTTACCTCTCGTTGTGGATCGCACGTCCCGCCAATAATACCGCATCGGTACACACTACACACTGCCGCCAATATAGTATCAGAGAGTAAATCTCTGATAGTCAGTATAAACCAGTATGAAGTCAGGGCCCAGGGCTCTGGCCGCTCTGCTACCTTATTCTAGACACGGTACTGTTTTCACGCCATCTGGTGGCCATCGTGTGCGAATCGATACGCTCAATACCATCACTGATGGAACGTATGGAACGTTATCAGACGGGAAAGTCGAAGAGATTTCCCGAACGCATTTCAAGGGTTCCGAAAAAGATCGTACCTTTTTCGTTTATATTCCCATTATCAAATTGATTTAATTTGTTTATAACTTTGTAATAAAGCGTTTCTAACCGAACTTCAAATAACATTTTTCTTATTTTTACTTGTAGAATATGCTCCCCTAGTTTGGTCGGAAAAGCTGGTACACCATGATAGGCGATAGTTTTGTCGTTCCTTACAGTTCTTTATGCAACAAGTCTGGACTATTTTTCCAAATATTTACGAAATAATATAAATACACAACTTGTACACCTCTCTTTTTATATCTCGATAATCCGTTATCTTGGAGCGCCTATGCCGAATCTATAAGTATATATGGTCTTTGGCCTAAATATAACAGCCAATTGGTGAACTAGATCACAGCACAGACCACACATTTTAAAAGAAGGAGCTCCTGTTTTCGGTCCTCTAGCGACGAATCGCAGCAAAAATATCGAGGTCGCTGCAATCGTCGAAAATTTCGAAACGAAAACAGCGAAGGTCTTACAAAATTCGTGATCCATGATGTTCTATGGAAACAAATATTAATTTTGAAAATAGGCGGCGACTACTTCCGGCTCGTAACATCCCCTCGCCGAGCCGTTAGTATTTAAAGAAGCCCGCCGATCAAAATCGCAATTGTATTCGCACGGAAACGAAGATGCGAGGGACGGACATATATGTGCGATATACTCGCAGAACGTCACCAGATTTGACCGTGTTGACCGCCTGATCGTGCAATATTCGATAATCGTCTCCAGCGTCGCGGATCACCAAACCGCTTCAAAAGCCATGTACACATTGTCCTCGCCGTTTTAAAAGATTACGACATGAGAGTTCACACGAGCAACACAAAAATAATCCTCTGGAGCGACGAAAAAACGATTGATAGTCCCGTGGACTGTGGAAATATCGCTTGTCCCCGGGTCGCATGATACCAAGAACCAGATTAGGATACGATTTATCATTTACATAATGCCGCCCAGCCGTTTGGACGCTGTTTACAGGAGCATTCTACTCACGAAATTCTTTACCAAGGGCTGGGGCAGTCCTCAGAATTTGAAAAGGTATTGGTCACCTAACCTTCTCGCGTTGGGAACTCGAAATATGGATCGAGATTCGAGACTATATTCTGCACTGTGGCGTGATGTGACGTGTACCCTGCATGTGTGTCAATGTTGTGGACTACACTAACACGATCTTTTACGAATTCCATTTAAAATTGAAACTATGCAATTTTGTTGTTTGCTCGGAATGACGTACTTGGAAAAATTCGTAAACTATTTAAAATGTTTTCCAGTTTATCAAAAGCATCTTCAAACAAAATAACAATGTTAAGATTGGAAATGAGTATGACGCGACTGCCGAAGTAACGGTGCTTTGATTTCATTTTTAATTTCCTAATGAGTTTGAATTTCTTGATTTATCGATAAATAATTAATGCCAGAATAACGATGTTTCAATTTTGTTTCTAGATCTTCAAAGCGTTTTATTCTTTGACTGATTTACAAGAGTTTGTTTACAAATGTCAATTGCATTAATAAACTCGTTTTGTTTCAGGATTTTTGAATTCAGGAAAGTCATTGCGAATAGGGAATCATGTTACAACCTTATACCCCGTGATTACCCAATCAATATTACTAAGGTGACTATTATTAGATTGCAAAACTATTTTTCATATTACTTGTCGAGGTAAAGAATCAGCGTTTATTAATAGTTGTTTTTGGTTGTATATAGGATGAAGAATGGTCCGACTGTCATATAATTGAAGGTTGTTTTCAAAGTCCCTTTGATAAACACCTCCCTGGTATAATGCCAACTGAGACAATAACTGCACATTTCCAATTGGTTCTGCCTCGGAGATGGCACTCACACAAATCAAAACCTGTTTGTTTACACCTTGCTGGTACAGGAGACCATGTAAGTATTCCTTCAATCTCTAGATTCACTTAAACATCTACTTTACTTATTGTAGAACAACGAAACATCTAAGATCAAAGCTATATTTATTGGACAGATGTAATGATGGCAAAGATTTCTTTATGGCTAATTTTTGTTATGAGATTCTAGTATTTTTTAAGTGAGCTCTCATAATTTTACAAATGTTCTTGTAGACCATAAAAAAGTCAATCCCACAACAATAATAACGATACTGATCAGATTATTTAATCTCGAGATACTCATGTCTGAGAGATAATGTATTCAATGTTTTTGTTCTATTGTTTACATTCTTATATGTTTTTCGATGTCCCTGAACAACATTAATAACAAATACAACAACAACCTGATAATAACATTCTAATCGTTTAATCTCGAGATATCGATTAATTGAAGATAGAAATTAATAAAACTAAATACTAATTAAATTATGTTATTCAGAATTTGTGTCTTTATACCCTACAGTACTATCAAAATGTAAGGTTCCACTTTAAAAACTAACGACGACCTTAAAATCTCGTAAAAGGAATATGCGTAAAAATTTTTCTTATTACTACACGAGCCTCTTAAAATACAACTTCGTTTCCGAGAATGTTTTTCACACTATAATAAGTAATTGAAACCTCTGCATAAATTTGTTAATTAGTTAAATGCTTTTTAGTTTTTTTGGAGGAGAAGAAACTTGATTGCTAAACCACTCCTCAAAGAATCTGGGATCGCTTCGTTGTTGTTGGAAAATCCGTTTTATGGATTGCGAAAGCCACAGAATCAAATGTAAGAACATGTACTCCGAAGGTTTGTAATAGGAAAGACATGAAAAATTAGCCAATTTGTTTGTAACCATATTAACATCGCGTTTTTCTGATTTTAGACGTTCTAGTTTACATAATGTATGCGATATCTTCATCATGGGTGGATGCCTGATAATGGAGTCGCTTGTTTTGTTAAATTGGTGCGAGAAACAGGGTTTCGGACCCTTGGGGTTAACGGGGTTATCAATGGGCGGCCATGTTTGTATTTTTCTCTCAACCAATTCATTGCAATTTTTATAAAATTGTTATATTTTCGTTTGCTGTATCTTTGCAGATGGCTTCTTTGGCTGCGACCAATTGGCCGAAGCCTATACCACTAGTTCCTTGTCTTTCTTGGTCAACCGCGTCGCCGGTGTTTACTCAAGGAGTGATGAGTGCCTCCATTAATTGGACGCTCTTAGAAAACCAATACTTCGCGAATGAACTGTATCAGAACGATCTCGCCAAGATGGTGAGAATCGTAGGTGAAGAGGTAAATGGAATTTCTTAACCATTTCTCCATGTTAACACTATGTAAAAAGTTTAAATTTTACATTAGTTTGTCCCGAGAGAAATGTCGAAAACCGGTTCTAATGTTGTCAAATCTTCGCAAATAGAATTAGAATCGTCAAAATCAGGATTCCATAACAGATTTCTATGATAACACTAAACTAATTTTATAGGATGCGTTCCTAGCCGGTCAACATTTTGCTCAACACTATCCGGCAAGTATGAGAAGGGTTAAAGAATTGAAGGAGGGGTCTGGGGATGTTAATCGAAATTCAGCCTCGTCCAACAGTAACGGATGTATAACGGAAAGGAAATTAAATGATTGTGATACTGAAATGAAAAATGGTAACATAAAGGAGCAAGTCGCGGATGAGAAAGCGGCTGCTAAAATATTCCCTTTGAGTCTGCTCTCTGACAAATTTAAGTCTAAAGACTCAAATGCGCTGAAAGGCAAGTATTCCTACCGACTCCTAGAAACTCTGGCATTGTCGCAACATTACTCTACTAATTTTCAAGTCCCAATCTCTTGCGTTTTAAATTGGCTAAAATACTAATTTATAGCGTGTTCATTTCCGTTTAATGGCGTACTTATTTAACATATTAAACGCCAAGCGTATGTTGCTTGTCTTTCTGCCGGTACAAAAAGCTGGTGCAGCGGTAGCATAAACTAAAAGTCTGCAGCCGGCTCCTAGAGACCGGTGTAGCGTTTAACATGTTAAGTAAGAAGAAATTCTTCTGCGTTACGAAAGCACCGCGTTGAATTTAATTTCCCATTGTTTGTTGTAATCTGCGTAGCTCGATCTGTAATGCAAGTAAGTTATAAGCATGGTATACGACGTGCATGACTATTTCGAGTGTTACTTTGGCAATAGGCGTTTGTTTATTACCAGTGTCAAGGCACCCATTATTTTCGGACTACAAGTGGCGGGAACGGGAAGCCCTGCAATTCATGTGCGGGATTATGGACGAGTGTACGCATCTAAAAAATTTCGAAGTACCTGTTGATACCGAACTGATCATTGCCGTCTGCGCGAGGGACGACGCATATGTGCCTCGAGACGGATGCATGAGCTTAGAGAAAATATGGCCCGGCGCTGAGATTCGTTACATCGATGCAGGACATGTGACTGCGTATCTGTTACATCAGAAAGTGTTCAGGTGCGGTGATTGATTCCAATTAATTATGTATTCCGTGTATTGTCCCGGCAAGCAAAGTTTTCCTTGTGCATAAAATTTTGATTATTTTTAGATCTACCATAGTGGAAGCATTTGAACGATCTCTCAAGAAATATCCTGAACAAATCAGTTGATGCATGTGGAATTTTATAAAAGAATTTTATTGAACGAGAAATCGTGCATAGAAACATTTCTAAGTCATTATATTTTTAATATATACGATCGTGATATCACAAGAGTTTCAACGCATCACTCTTTTTTGATAGGTATACAATTTCTATTGCCATTTATTTGGACAATCTCGCGAGACAATAAAACGGTTTCGTTCGCAATCTGACGAAACATATTTCTTTGTACTGTTGATATGTATATTAATGTTAATCACAAAGACAAAAAAAGAGAAAAACTATGTATAGCGAATACTCCACGAAGTGCAAATGAATTGTTATATATTCTGTAAAAAAATGTGCAATAAAAAATCACACGGTAATTATCTGGTTTGCTGTTCTTTTTAATTTTTACAAAGTAGAAAGAAGTAGCAATGCTCGAGTAAGTGAATTCGAATTGCGTGACGGTTAATTTGAATTGCGTCAACTGAAAACTACTTGTTTACAAATCTGTCGTTACCTATACACTGCGCATAGTTTCAACGTATAATTACGAATATTCGAAATAAACAATCAATACATTCAACTCATTTAAATACGATTTAATACGGACAAAATAATATATAATTCATTATTTCTAAAATAAATTAAAGCGTTCAATTTCCTACTTTCTGTGAAAATTAAATCGAAGAAACTTCAAATAATTAATGAAACGGAAACAGAAATACGAAGTTTTAATATATAGCGCATCAAATATTATTTAGACATGTTTAAACGTTAATAATGTTAAAAAAAAAATACCAATGTATTGAATAGTCTACAAAATCATTCCATGATTCATTCACGTAACATTTCTAGAAAATTGAATATGTCAGGAACTAAGGACACTAGAGAAAACCAATTTGTGGGATTGTAGAGAGCGCGATCGACTTCCTAGAAGCAGCCTATCGGTTATCGAAACGCGCGAAGCGGTTGCGGGAAACACGAGATCGCAGTTTCCGACTCGCCCTCTGTCGGTGCGTTGCTAAATAGGAAGCACGGTGCCGCCGTCTACCGGTGGTCGGGACGAATCGATCAAACCGGAAGCTTCGTAGCCGCTCGCGTAAAGGCCAGGAGCCAGCGTTGGCCACATGTGTTTTGCGGACCGCTTTTCCGTGGAAAAAGATCGCCGAAAATGCCGTGTTTACGTAATCCGTGGTAACGCGACAACGAAAACGGTGCCTCCGAACTCGCCGCAGTTGTGACAAAGCCGTTCAAGCCGTACACGAGGCGAATCCGCACCGAAAAACCCGAGTAATTACAAAGAAGATCCAACCCGAAGATAAATTACATCGGACAACGAGAGGTGTGCTCTGGTTGTCTCGCAGCTCTCTAACGCCACGGTATCATCATCCAGGAGGGCACAGTACGTTCGAACAACGGGCAGAAATCTCCGTCGAAAAGGTACACGTTCGATAATCCCGTGCCGGTTACGTTTCGCCTCGGCCCGTGAAATCGCCGAGTCAGCGTGTTCTTAACCACACGCAGCCTCGTCCGCGCCTCGTGTCGTCCCGACTTGTCTCGGACCTGTTCTACAGCCTAACGGAAACCGCGGATCGATCTCAAATAATCGTCGAATTCTCGTTCGAATTCGAACACGTGCGGTGAAAAAGGACATTCAGAGGATCGTCCGTGAACGACCGACCGCGTGCGTGCACGCCGCGCCTTCTGGAAAGAGCCGATCCTTGTGGGCGTTCTTTCTCTCTCTCTCTCTCTGACTCGGGCTAAGACACGTTAGCCGATCGTGCGAGAACGATAGTTCTCGACACGTGCTCGTAGACGGGGAATATACCGCACCAGTTCTCGTGACGAGAGACATGCGTCCGGTCGACGTCGCTGAGGATGCGCCCAGGTCGGTGGTGTAGAGCCGAGTCGACTCTACTACGCGAGCCTATCGCGAACTATCGATACTCACGGCCCTGCGACGAGGCTGCCCGGCAGGATTGATGTGCTGCGGGGTGCTAAACGCGTCCCGGGACCCCTCGACCGCCTGAGAGTCCTCGTCCTCCTGTGAAAACAGACTTTCGGACCCCTCGTGTTCCGGGACCTCGTGCGTTCGTGTCGAGCCGCGTGCCGTTCAAGATGGCGGCCAAGCTGGCCAGCGGCGGCCAGGCCAGTGCCAAGAGGGAGGAGGGCCCCAAGGTGTCTTACGCAAGTATCGTCAACCCGAGAGCCGACACCGAGAACCGGCCACCGAACACCAAGGACAACAACAAGGAGAACATAGGTCAGGTCGCACAGTCCATGCCCATCAAGGACCACATGGTCTCGCAGAACCTCAACGTCAGGGCCAAGTCCTATCAGAGGAACGGTAGGAGGTTCCCACCGCAGGGAAAACTCGACAGGCCCTACGAATTCCCCGCTGGCAAACAGTTGCCCGACAGGGAAGCTTCTTTCGTCGAACCGCGTCAGGAGAACGTCGCTCACAATGTCGTTCAAAGTGTCTCTCATAACGTCGCTCAGAACGTTGCTCATAATGCCGCAGAGACCGAACAGGTGAACGGAACGGACATCGGCAGCGATGGAGAATTTCAAACCGTTGCCCCGAAGAGCGCGAGGAGGAAGGAGAAGCTGAGAGAGCAGCTAAGGGAGCACAGGGATCAACACAGACACAGAGATCACAGGCATCCGCTCAGAGGGCATAACGGAAGCAACGAGCGGGCTCACAAAGAGTTGAGAGAGCGAACGGAGAGAGGAGAGAGGACAGGTGCTGATTCTGTTGCAGGAAGTAAGGACGGGCAGAAAGAGAGAGATGATTCCGAGGTCGATTTTGAGACACTCGGTCAAGCGCCGGTCAAGTATGTCGAGGCACCTCTGCCAACCGTTAATCCTTGGACCAAGAGCAAATCCTCCACGCAGGAGCCCAGTCTTACAATCAGTTCCGTTGCGTCTGTAGCCGCCGTGAGTTCGACGATTGTGGAGAAGCCGGTCGAGAAGGTCGAGAAGAGGGTGCTGCAGCCGCAACAACAGCAGGGAGTTGTTGGTGAGTGTTTGTTCATTATGTATATTGCTTTTAAGATTTATTTGTCGAAAATGTTCTCGTCGCTTCGAGTATCAAGTTTATTTTTTCCTAAAAATATATTTTACGCTTTGTAACGTTCAGAATTTTTAGAGGCACATTTACGGTTTTTTATTTTATTTTTTTTTTAAAGCATAGATAAAAGTTTATAGTGAAATAAAATTTTATGGACCTCGAGTTATTGGTTCTTAAACCTGTTACGAATAAAATTTATTGGGACGGTAAAGATTGTTGGTTGATCTGATGGTTTGTGCGATAGGTGCAAACGTTTTTAAACATTTAATGGGAAAACTTGCACACCGATTTCATTTGCGTACACTAGTTGAATGTAGAAATAAATCGAGGGTCAATAGGTTTAGAAGTTCTATTCTATGGTTTTTTGTATCGAATTGGCCTTGTACTTTGTACGCATGATGAAAGACGCTGATGATGTCTTATCAATTTTAAGAATATGGAATCACCATGTTTGAAGGTGCTGCTGATATGAACTTAATATTTGAGGGACTAGTGGAAACTTACTTGTAACGTGTTGCACAATGTTATAATATAGAATTACATTAAGTCTTTGCTGTGGATGGGCAAGTAAAACTGTTGCTATTAGAATAACAAAATAATTTTATTTTGCATTCGAAACTATTGAAATCTTTCTCGTTTATTAATACATAAACACGTCTTATGAAATTATTCAACATAGCAATAGGAATAGAAAATTATTCTTGTTACGTTGTATTATTTATTATTCGTTCATTTTTATGTACAGTATATTTTGAAAATTTATTATACTTAGATTCTTATAATTGAATCATCTGTAAGTGGAATTTAGTGAATTGAGGAACAGTATTCACACACACGTACATTGGCCTTATAAATAATAATGAAAGTAAATGTAGGAAATTGTGCACGATTAATTTCACTGATAATGTTTGCGAAACGCTATCAAAACACACTTCGTATATTTCCAGTAAAAAATTGCATTTACGAAACGCATTTCTTTTTACAGATTACGAACAGTTTCTAAATTTCTAAAAAGGCACATTTAGTTAGAACGTTTCCGCCTGCGAACAGTATGAAAAATATTGTACTAGGTGAAATACACACTTCGTGAAACAAAATTGCTTTTTATTTAGTAAAACAACATGTTTACGATCTGAAAAAAACGTCTTGCGGTCAAACATTAATAAAATAGAACTAATCGTGTACATAATCCAAACTTGAACACAACTTATAAACAGAATGAAGCTATATGCACTCTGGATTGCAATCATTTTGTAATAATGTTGCAAAAAAGGACATCCGTAAATTGAATGAAAAATAATGAAAACATATCTGAACCCTGAAAATGGAATGTAGATCTATGGTTCGTATAAATTTCATAGCTGGTATGTGGTGGCTAATGATCAATAAAAAAGCTGACGCAGGTTAAAACAATTAAATCATGTGTCGCGGAAGTAAAAAATAATTTCTAGCGGCCATGGATTAAAGTACTTGAATATTTAAACGTAAGACTGAATACTCGAATTTAAAAAAAAATTTAATAATTTCTAGCGGCCATGGATTATAGTACTTGAATATTTAAACGTAACACTGAATACTCGAATTTAATAAAAGTATTCAAGTACTTAGATTTAAATGTGTGAGTATTCGAGAACCTAGATTGAAATTTCACAAATAAGAAAGAACTTGGTTATAAACGGAGCGCGCATTCGAGTAATCAGACCTAACTTGAGTACTTTTACTCGATTTCTCACATGTCTGAATCGAATAATTTTAATAACTTTTCAAATATAAATTTAATGAACACTCAAGGTAGTGAAATCGAAATTGAGCAAGTACTGAGGGTTCAATATCTATATATCCAGCTTGACCGAGAATACATCAATGAACTGGATTAATTTATAATACATTAACTAACAATTATGCATAATATATTAAATACTGTATCAGAAATAAACAGGATGTGCACTGAGGAGTATTTCTTACTCACCGATTTCTATCTGAATTGCAAATTGTACGCTCGCGCAATTACGGAGTCGGATTGATTCGTTGAGAATAGGTCTCGGCTCTCGCGTTATTGAAAGACGAAACCAGAGTACCTACTTGAGTGAGAGGAACTAGATTCCACGTTGGCCGATGTCGTTCAGATATCCGATCGTTAGCAACGATAATAATGGGATATTTCGTGGGTTTGATCCGATTCCTGTTATCTTTGGTTATCGGCGACAAGTTTTCGGTGCACGTGGCACAGGCTAGAACCGCGTTGGCAATCAAGGTCTTAACACGTCAGCTACGATCTCTTTCTTCATTTGCATAACGAACGTTGGTTCGAACGATCTCGTTCTCGGGCGACAGCCCTTCCACCGCTATAAAACGAACTTTCGAACACGTGGTCGATGGGTTAGGCTACCGCGCCGCCATGTTCGCCGAGTATCTAAGTTCCCTTTTATCAATCACCGCTGATAAACTTCGGCCCCGTAAAATTTTTCGATCTCGTGGTCTTCCGTCATATTCATGAAAATCATATACTTTACGATCTTCGCTCCCTTTCATGCTTTCTTAATTCGTGTCTTTTGTTTAGACACTCGTTGAACAATTTTTTCATGTTACCTATTCAAGTGAAATTGGTAATTGTTCACTCTGATACGAATGTTCAATCTTTTCGTTCAGGCATATGTTTAAGAAGTCTTTAAAATTCATTTTTACATGTATCTTCTACATGTACCCAATTAAAATTAATTTATATTAATTCTATCAGGGATTGAGGAGTTAGATGATGCCCCTTTGAAATGCAGGATCAACTAGGTATGTACATTGGTTTGTTTTTTTTCTAATTGTAGAAAGTGCTACTACATTTTTTGTCTACAATTTAGTACACCGAGATAATCAAGTTTAGTTGAGATAATTTAGTCAAATAGATAAGCTCTGGCTACACTGATCAATTCGTAGAAATGTTTATCGCCGGAGAACCACTCCCAGCGTCAGAATATTTGTTCAATCGCCTGTATAGGATAATGTTGCTCGCCCTAGTAACGGGAGACATTGAACAAGTTCCAAAGCGCCGCCTTGTATCGAGCAGTGCAGTGGGGGGAGTTAAGTAGAGGCCTAGGACAAACGTTAAACCCATTAGCTTGTCCAATAGCTTCCCTCAGTTCCCCATGAACCCAGAATTTCGATCCTTTCTCTTGATGTACAGTTAGCAATCGTAAAGGACACTTCAAATTTAATCACTCCATCCTTTCCAAACATTCATCTTGATTTCAAGTCACAACGATTCAAAATATGGTACAAGAATACACAATTTCACTCTAATTTCAACTTTTATTCATTTGATCTGAACAATTCAAGTTTTTTTTTCAAAAAAATTCAATCTTTAAAATTTTTATAAATATTTTCATTTATTTTATCGAAAATTGTGTTAAAAAATATCTACAGCCTAGCAATTGTTTCTAAAAGACCTACTGAAAAACCGTCGAGTTCAATGCAAAATTGATTTGTACGAGAGAGAGGTTAATTATTAGCGATATTAAAGTAAATAGACGAAAGATTAACTTCGAGGAAAACGAACTATACCGTGCAACTGGAGTAGTGTAAACAGATCTCTATGCATTTATGGAGGTTAGAAATTTGCAGAACTCAAGGATGCATGTCGATAAAATTGAATTTTTAATGCACTTGTACCTAAACGAATCATCGAGTATACTAAAGAACTTTATTATGTATTCCGCTTTTTTATGGAACAGTCTACGAAACCGTGGATTAGCATGAGCTGCACACGCTCGCTCGCAATGTGCATTCATTGCTTCAGAAAATGGGGACTTGGCAATCGACTTGCGAGGAGAGTCTTCCGGTGAATTATGAACACTGTTGACGCGAATGAATAATTGAAAAATGAATCTATCGACGTTTCAGTGATTTATGATTACATTGCGAACGGAGCTGCAAAGGTGAAACATACTTTACATTGTTTCCGTAGAATGTTCTTAACACTTCAACAAAGTTGCTTCACACATGAATCATTGCATGACTATCAATTTTTCTTGGCACATTAACCATATCCTGATTTTCAAGATATTAGGGACACGAATTTTCGCCGCGACTTTAACAACCTGTGGCTCGGTAAATAATCAATATCGACAAGTTCCTTAATGAAATTGCTACTGCCATTGAAAAATTTCATTTGAAATTCTCAGTTATGACTCAAAGATTTTCTGAAAATTGTGAAGCAATTCCTCGGCAAGTAAGATGTTAATTAATGACCGAATTACTGTACGAACATGTAAAAACGTCGGGGGCAACGACATTGACACTATTCCTAAGCGGTCGACAGTGGGTCGAAGCACGTGATGCAATTACCAGCGCCTCGTAACTGCATTACGTTCTTCGGCTGTAATCCAGACATTCACTCTCGAATTCCTCCGGCATCTAATCGATGGACGGCAAATACGATCGTGTATGCAATGGCTGCATATACGTCGTTGCAGGAAATCGATACACGCCTACAAGCAATCTTTACTTGCCGATCGCGTGCAACTTTTGATCTTTGTAATATCATTTCACAATGTTCTCACCGAAGCGTTAGACAAATGGTTTTAATTTGCCTAACTATTGCGCATTTTACTGAAAAACTCAGCGTAGAAATATGAACAATGACATCCTTTAACTTCCACAAGAAGTTTTTACTTCTTCTGTGTTGTTAGTATTGGATTTATTCAGAATAGTTGACTGACAAAATTCCATTTATCATAACGATTGCAACATACCACATTTTTTCCAAATTTTTATGTGTATTTAGCTAGATGGAATTGTGCAAAACGAACAATCTAACTTATCTCAATAACTAGCTGAAATTAGGTACACAACATTTGTTTCTACGACCATGATTCTCGACCAGAAAGTTTCAAAAAATTCTTAAATATTCACACAGGTAGCTGTGACCGGTTGTATTTTTTCAAAATTTTTATATACGATTAAATAGATAAAATGGCACAAAAATAAACAGTACTATTTATCCCCTAGAACTACCCTCTTGGTAGGAACTTAGCATACAACATTTTTATGTACGATTGCAACGTTCGACTGCGATGATTTAGATTTTTTCGAAATTTTTACATCCAATTAACTAGAAAAAATGGAGCAAAAAAATATATAATTTTTCACCTAAACCCTCTCAATTGAGCTGGAATGCTGAAATTCAGTTAAAACATTTCAAGAGGGATACATTTTGTTTCAGACGCAAAAGTCTTTTGAAAATGATCCTTACCAGGATCGAAACGTCGGGATTTCAATTTGAAAATTTGTTATAAAACATGGAATTTTTAGTTTATTTTTGATCGAACCTGTGCGTCGAAACCATCTATCCATTATTTCAAGAGGGAGTTTGCGGAGGGGCTCTTTCACCCTTCCATTCTATCTTTTACCTTCTACTTTCAATTTTTTCATTAGTTTCATATGAAAACGCGTAAAAATCGCATAAGAGCTATATCGATCCCCGGCAGTCCCAGCGATCGATACACATCGAAATGTGTCGCAGAAAGTGAGAGTGGTGAGAGGAAACCTGTTCCAGGCCGTAGGCCTTCTACCCTCGATAAAAGTAGATTCGTAAAGGCCAAACGAACGCTTTTCAACGGGCGCGAGTATTTTCGAGCGGCTGCGCGCAGAGAACGGCAGAAACCAAGTGTCAAGATCATTTTCCTTTTTTCTTGTTCTTCGCTTCCAGCTTTTCTGTTCCCCTGCTGAAATATACCGGGAAGACGTGGGAGCGGCGACACCAGAATACTGATGACCGTTTAAAATATTCACGGCTCGAAATTATCCGAGTTCTGTTTCTACGTTCGGGACGTTCCGTCCCTTTGACAAAACTTTTGGGGCACGGTTCTCGATTTTCCAGGGAACT
The DNA here is from genome assembly GCA_963971365.1 of Lasioglossum villosulum. Taxonomy (NCBI): domain Eukaryota; kingdom Metazoa; phylum Arthropoda; class Insecta; order Hymenoptera; family Halictidae; genus Lasioglossum; species Lasioglossum villosulum. Next base: position 8,479,280 of record OZ020497.1, read on the forward strand.
TTTCATAGTGAACGGCACTTTGGCAAATTATTCGCTAGACTCGTGCAACGTTCAGGAAATCGTTCAACATTGCTTAATAGGCTCGCACGTCTCTTTCGCAATGACTTACATAGTTGCATTATTTTATTAGAGCGTGCTGCGTTGCTAACTGTAAAACTACGTATGCCAAATGGTGTAGGTTTTTAATTTTTTTTTAAATTACGGCACATATTAAATGATCTCGAAGAGTCTAGAAATAATAGGTACTGTAAATGTAGGAATAACTACATTTTAAAGGTATGAATCGTTACACTGCAAAAGTTTAACTAGTATCCTTCAATTTCTATAACTAGTCTATTTTGTCCTCCAACAAAAAGAAAAACCAAAAAAATTTCTTGATACCTGGGGCCTGTTGCATTAAAAAAGAATTTTCTATGTGTAATTAATTACAGAAAATGAACGAAGGGTTACCATTCCGTTCGAACTATCTTACATTGCAGTTTGAAGGTTGAAATTATTGCTTCATAGGTAGGCCGGTTTCTCTCACACGTAGATTGCATAGTTGTGATATTTTATTCACGCCTCCGACACCGGAAACTCTGAAAATACCACAGAATCGAAGTGGTCTATTCAGTAAAATGAATTTACCGTTGCATCGAATTTTACGTATTTATATTGATAAAATTTTTATACCGATTAACTAGTAATAATGTGTATATATCGAAAATATAAAATAATTTTCAAGCTATCATTAAACATCACAAAAATTAAATTTAGAAATCCCAAAGTGATTTCACGGAAGGACAAAATAAGAAAAAGTTGTATTGACTAGTGAGGTTGAAAGCTATAGTTGGAATGCAAATTGAACTCTGAAAATTTTGTCATGGAACGAGCAGTTTACAGGTAATTTAAGGTAGCACACTTAGGTGAGTCATCACAGATCCCAGAAGCGATTCCACACTGGAGTCTACTATATTAGCAACAATTTACAAGCGGCATGAATCGTACCGCTCGTGTGCGCACCGGCTCCAGAATTTACGTCTTGAATTGACCGGAAGCCATTAAACGCGTGCGTATTGCGTACGTATAATATAGTATAATAGTACGACGTGCCATTGTAACCGGCTGGATATCGATATAACACGCTGCGGGACAAATCGGTTGCCATTAGCTCCTCGCACACGCAGCAGACATTGATTTCTTCTGCGTACCTTGAAACGCAAACATACAATTCGCTTACGGTACTATCGGATACCTGGAACACAATTTCTTTCTACTTTTATTACGCACAATTCTTCGAATTTTCGACCACACAGAAAATACGAAAACAATAGGTAGGTTCCCAGCAGAGAATTTAACATTTTTTGTTAGGTACGATTCCAAGCTACGAAATTTTCAATATTAATTTAATTAAATACGCAAAAATTAAGTAATTAGATGACGATTTCTTACCTGCTCATTCTGGGTCGGAATAGACCCGGACAACACTCTTGGAGGTTTAAAATGTTTCGATTGAGTCAAATGTACTGTACAGTCAAACCTTGATCTAAGAAAATGAAAACTGTAATTTTTGTGATCGGCGAGATCACAAAGAAATATTAAAACCACAGGATCAAGGCTTTATTGTATTTTTTATGTACACAATTATGAATAAACTATGGTAGAGGATTGTTTAATTATTTTAGATGCTTGCCATTACAGTTTTATTGAACAATTGTCAGTGACCCATGAATTTTTCTAAAAATTGTTGAAAGAGAATTGACGATTGGTAATTTAAAAAATAAATGTATGTTGAATAGAGCAGGCGTTTCAGATGACCCACAGAGTTTAATTAGCAACGAGACTAACTCGATTGTACACGTAGAGAATAGCGTGGATCAATGCAAGCCGTATAGTAATCGTTCGGCGGAATTTATCGAGAATTGGGGCATCAAAGTATTAGTTGAAAGACGCTTGATGCACCGGGTACACTCGCAGGGTGTCCTTGCAGTGCGTGCAGTCTGAGAACGCAATAATCTATTCACGAAAAATTGTCTTCAATCTCGTTTTTAATAACGATCATATTTCAAGGGAATCAATCCACTGGTACTCGGACACGTAGAAGATTCTTGATTTTATCCACGTGTCACAATCATATTTAATAATGTAGTACACATACAGTGACTCCCACTAATAATCGGACACTCTTGAAAAGACGACAACATTTTTAATGTTGGACCATACGATTTAAAAATTTTTGAAAAGTTAGAACAATTGGTTTGCTGCATAACGCGACTAAAATTTTTGAAAAAAGTTGCAAGTTGTCGGAATTGCAGAGGAAATACTACAAGTTCCATTTTACAACTTTTTTATGTGAGCCTGTTTTGAAAATTTAAAAAACACTATATTATTTTATTAATACTTTATATTAAAAATAATATATTATTTTTTTCTACAATTCCAGTCAATTGCAATTTTTGAACATTTTTGAAAAGTTAGAACAATTGGTTTGCTGCATAACGCGACTAAAATTTTTGAAAAAAGTTGCAAGTTGTCGGAATTGCAGAGGAAATACTACAAGTTGCATTTTACAACTTTTTTATGTGGGCCTATTTTGAAAATTTAAAAAATACTATATATTATTTTACTAATACTCTATATTAAAAATAATATTTTTTTTTTCTACAATTCCGATCAATTGCAATTTCTGAAATTTTTTTCACACACTGTAGCAAACTAATTGCTCTAACTTCTCAATAAAGTTCAAATCGTATAGTACAATATTGAAAAAGTTACCATCTTTTCAAGAGTGTCTGAATATTAGTGGGAATCACTATATATAGATTGATTCCAAACATGTACGATATTTGAATTGTATGTGAATATTGCGTGACTGATACATCTGGATTCATTTCGAAGCTTGGCACCTCTACTTTTGTAATTGAGTTGAAATGCTTCCAAGACGTTTGTCTATTATCTTGTACCGTTGTACCCCCCTTTGTTTGTTTAGTTGAAACGTGTATTTAAAGTCGATTCGAAGTTCGTTTGAAGTTGAGACGAAGTGCGTTCAGTGACGATTCTAAATCTATTTGAGGTCAATCTGAAACCAGTTCTAAGTCTCCTCTACAATCGATTAGAAGTTTATCCTAAAGCAGTTCGATCAGTCATTTAAATTGATTAAAAATCGACTGAACATGTCGATTCTAAATTAATTGAAAATCTACGTATCTTCATAAGTATCTTCATAATATCGAAGCAAACTGAGACTCGTAACATTTCAATGTGTTAAAACTTGACTCTTCAAAATCACGAAATTTTTGCAATCCTTAAAATTCTCCCGTCTCCAATTTACTGCTTGAAAATCTAACTGCGGAACTGCGCGCAACTGAAGTCAAGCGAAATAAACACTGACAGGCCACAATCCCGGTCACAAACCCAACGGAAAATTCCGATTGCCAGCGCGCAGCAACGAACTCCTCAGCAACAAGAAGGCAAACAATTCCAGCAGCCCGTTTCTGAGACTTCGCAGTTTGAAATTACGTAACAAAGAAAGAAAGAAAGACAGAAAGGAAAAATCGATATGTTGAACTCGTCGCAGTAGTTCCCCCTTGCACCTGAGGAGCAGCTGCGAGTGTTTACCGCGGCTGTTGGTCGTGGTCGATCGCTGCGAGCCTTCTTCGAGTCTGCATTTTGCCAGGCGGCTCAGTGCACCGCTGACTTTCGAGCTGCAACCGTGCCGGTCCCTCGTTGCAACTTCTACCTCAACAAAAACATAGAACTCTTTCCCAATCCCCTGAAACAACCATACACGCAAGTGCCACTCGAACACTATTACTCGAGAAACGTTCCCAATCAAGTGCTAAAAATCTGCTTTTCATTTCAAATTAAGTTGAAACAATTTGCTAATCGTTCGGGTAGAATGCAAGCGTAGCTGCAAGTGACTCGACTGATGCAGCTTTGTGTGTCGAGCTGGTTTGCTCGAACGATTGCCAGCGGTAAAATTAGTTCTGCGAGGGAAACAGTGTCGCTGGGAATCGCTATCCGTCACCGTCGACGTAGAACGTAGTCGGCCCGGCAACATATGGCAACGAGTTTCGCTCGATTCTTCGTCGTAGGATTACCAGTGAGTCCGCAAGGACGTCGTCGCGGATCGGGTTGTCTTTGATCTTTCATCTTCGCGAGTGGGAACCAGTTCGCCCCGGCTAGGCTTTTACGATACTATTTTTGAGAACAGGTTCCAACGGGGCCGTTCTTTCCCTTCACCGATCGCTACCATTCCCGAAGTCGACACCCAGGTGATTTCCAGTGAAGTTGAAGTCGATTGAAAGTGGATTCTCACTCGGTTTGCATTGTTCATTCGACATCGATTCGGAGTTGACTCGGCCATGATTTAGGGTTGGTGTCGACTCGCAGTTGGTTCGTGAAGTAAATTGGATATTGAGTCACGTGTCCAACGTTGATTCAAAGTCGTGCTAATTCAATTCTAAATCGATATAAGACTGAATCTATCCGAAAACGGTGCAGTCTATCTGAAATCACGTCGCTGTACATTCAAACTTGATTTACAGTTGATCGAATTGCTCGTTTGAGGTTGATTCAAAATGGATGGAATTCAAAGTTGATTCCATGAATAATTGCTTCAGGATTGGTTCCAAATAGATTAGAAATTGATTCATGATTAATCGAAAGTTGGTGATTACAGTCAAATTAAGATTGATTCAGGATTGATTCAAAGTAGATTCGAATTTGTTTCGACACTCATTCAGAGTCGATTCTAAATTGATTCTAAATTAACGTCGAGTCGATTCAAAATTGCTTTTAGATCGATTCTGAGCCGATATCGCGTCCGTTCGAAATAGACTCGAAATCGCATTAAACCCATCTCAAAGCAAACTTTTAATCCAATTCCACCTCGGTTCGCGAGCCAGAACTGCAGCAGAAGAGAAAACATAAATTACACCGCGGCGCACACCTGTTGCACATGTTGCACCATTTAGAAACATCGAGACAAAGCGACGTTGATTCTAAATCAATTCCCAGTTCCGACAAAGGCGATTTTTAATGCATTCGGTGTCGTGCGAATGTTACTGTTGAAGAAGTACAGAAATTCATACTGACAAGGTTTCCCTAGTTTATTCATAGAAACAATTAGTATTATCGATGACGATTGTTAGTTATTGATAACAAATATTTCACCTTGCATTACAATCCAGTTATCTTCAGTATTAATAAATTAATGTTGAGTGACTCGAGTTTACGAGAATCGTTAATGAGCAAGAATTCAACGCGTTAATTATGTTGAAGTTATATTCAAAGACAGAATGAATCCATCCTGAGTCAATACCGAATCAAATGTAAATCGACTAGTAAATCTCTACAAACCAATATTCAATTTCGACCGAATTCGTTTGGAACTGCAGTTGACTCTAACTCAATTGTTCACGCGATTCTTAACCAATTCAAACTTATTTTTAAAGTAATTCGGAAACGATTCTGTACCAATATCGAGACACTGCTGGATCAAATCTAAATCGACTGGTGATCACTTTAAACCCGACTGGAAGTGTACCTTCATTTAATTTCGACTGTATTCGCGAACCAGAAGTGCAGACGAAGGAGAAAACACGTTGCACCGGCGTGCACACCTGTTGCACTGCTCGCACTGTTCCGAAACCGAAACAACAACGAGACAAAGCGATCGCGTTCGAGTGCCGGGATTGAAACATGTACTCTCTCTCCCTCTCTCTCTCTTCAACTCGACGAGGCTGTCTCTGTCATGTTTCCTCTGTTCTGCTCGCTAACGCCGGCAAGTGTTAGCTCAGCCGAGCAAGCTTTTACGTGAGCGTTATGTAAAACCGGCGTGTGACCACGGAATCGAGAATTGTGGATCGTGAAACGACTACTGTGTGTCGCGACATGAAGATCAACAGGAATAAAGCCCGCTCCGCTCAACGTAAGTTTATCGATCTTGATCTTTCTCCTTCTGACTATGTATTCTGGATCTTGACAATTTTTTGTTGAATAGTTTTCCTCAAGACTATCTGTCGTACAAAATTTCTTGTTTTTCGATTATTACCCCAAATTCGATGTTTGACCAATAAGATCAACGTTTACTCCAAGTCAATTTGAAATTGGCTCAATATTTATTCGAAATCAATTCCAAATTAGTTGGAAATGGGTTTCAAATTCATTTGAAATCAGTTGATCGTTTCCACTGCGTGACATAAGAAGATTAATGAAGCCAGATACGGTAAGAAACATATTTACAAAAATTGATAAAGAACTGCCTAATTGTAGTTAAACTTTGGCATCTGTGTAAACATGAAAACCGACCGATTTCGAAATGCTAGTATTCGAAGAATACATTTTTCCTTTCATATTCAAAGTAGGAACGAATGATTATTGAAGCATGTTTGATTTCCTCTGATTACTATTTATTTAGGTCGCTGTAGCATAATTTCAGAATCGTATAGTCAATTACAGATTTTATCGAACGCCAAACGTGACTCTGGCACGTGTCATAAAACATCTTATAAAAATAACTGGATTTCATTTAATTAGACTCTGTTTTCAATTGTAATTTCTATGATTATCACATAAAACGAATCAGTCCGGGTTTTCATTCAACAATTGAAAAAAATGATAAAACAGTTTATTTGACCGGTGCCACAGTGAAATAAATCACTGCAGTTGTTTTAGAATCTTGATGAATGTTTACTCAGAACTGGATCTAATAATAAAAGTGTAATCGTCACGGAGAAAGAAGAACAATCTCATTCCCACGCGGTTGGTTTCCTCAGTGAAATGATCCGACTGTTAAATAGTCTCATCGTAATTGAACGGCTGTGTTACGACGTAACGATATTGTTTACTGTTCACCGTTTGACGGTTGTTGACAACGAATACGTTTCGGTTAGAGTGTCATTATTATTCCGGCGTCGAGATCGTCACACGAAACTAACTTGGCAACAGGACAAAACCGGAGGTGGCCGAGAGAAGCTGCCAGCCGAGTTAGATAGTTCGAAGATAGCCTAAACTCGAGCCAGAGTATATGAAATAACACGCCCGAGGTGTTTTTGGATCACCTGGAACGCGTTTAAGGGATTGCATTCCTTTCGCTTGAAGAATTACAGGAATTCAACCATTTTTTCTCATATAAATACGCACACACAAAATCATACCCCTTTAAATATCAACATGTACGTTTTATTGCACGATGTTCAAGTAGTATTTATTAAAAGTTCGAATTGGATGACTCAAACTAGAAAGACGTGGTAGCTGCTTTCTTCTAAAATTGTTTTTTTTCTGGGGTAGGGGAGTGTACCTTTCAACTACTAAAAATTAAGAGGTCAACAATTTTTTTATATCTAAATTTATGTTTGAAAAATTTATATATAAAAAATTGAACTAAACAGTTTAAACTAGAATCTCATGGCAGCTATTTTGCCAAAAATTTTATCCGATACACAATTTTTAAAGATATTTTGAGAAAATATTTCAGAAGAGTCGTACTATAGAATGCACCACTTAAAAAAAATTTAATTTGTCTATTTTACCAAAGGCAGCCCTTAGTTAACTATTACACGGAAAAAGCAATAATTTCCGCGAAACATTTATCTTTTTTCCAGCAAGGTGACTGTCAGATAGCCTAACGCTTATCTTACCTCATTTTCCTGGTATACAGAGCTATCGTCCTACACAGTGGTATCAAGTGCAGATCTCGCTTCGTACACAGTAATAACTAAATAACAAACTATCAGCTAACACGCTAGTTAACCAATAATGTACAACATTTTAATCTTGCTCCAACCAATTTTCTAATTGCTCCACTAAACTATTTCATCAAAATTGTTATTTACGTAAAGACCTACCGTTAACAATTAGCAACGATTGCATACCGAACCGAGGAATGCATAGACAGCGAGCCTAATAGCACAAGTTCGAAAGTCCGAAGTTAAATGCAAATGGCACATGTAAATGGCACATATTGCCAGTTATCGTTGGAAATCAAACAGCAATTATATTCAGCGGTACGTTTCCTCAACATTCGCTCCCCGTTCGTGGAATTTCTCTAAGTGAAAATTGTATTAGTATTTGTTCGAAGTGAAGGGATTGCACAAGTCACTGATATTTTATTGTTGCTCGATTATTTTTTATTCCGCGCGTTACGTGTAGCGCCCGGCGAATCGCGACTGCGTTGCGAAGTATTGCTAAATTAGCGCTGGCCGGTTTGAAAAAAAGAAAATCACCTGTGCAAAACGCGTATGGAGATACACCTCTGAGCTTGCTTTCGTCACTGCTGGCTCGAGATAATCATAGACCGTGCAAGATTTTTATGCAAATTCGCACTTTTATTGGCGAATTTTACGAGGAACGGGAATGGCCTGCTCGTCGACGATTTAAGCAGATTAAAAATGAAAGAGAAATTATTTCGCGTATTAAATATTTCTTTCCGTTCCCGATGAATACACACTGTTGCTACAAAGTATCTTTTAATTGAACCGTGTACCAGTGATCTGAAACTCAAAGTCTGATGTTTGTTGGTAGGAATTTTTTGCGATTCAACCGTGAAACTGGAAATGTTTCTTGGGCAGGATGATTCTATAGACCGTGTCAAATATAGAGATATTTTTTTATAGCTTTACAGACTTTTAAACTTGTTTAAATAATTTTTTAAAATCAACGGTGGACTATAATGTATTCAACTTTAAACATTTTTGTTCTTTAATTGCTAGAGGTATGCAAATGTTTTCCATGTAGAACGATTCCGTGGATTCTCCTGAATATTAACACATTTTTCATGTCATTACGAACATTTTAACGTGAGTAAGTGCACCATTAAAATTTTTGCGGAAAAATATTTCCACGAAGCACCGATTTCATCTAACATATCTGAAATTATTAAAGAAAACTAACGAAAAATTTCAACACGCTATGTCATACAGCTGACTTTCCACTATGAACTATAGAAGAGGCTCGGAACACAGACTTCGTTTTTCACGATGAAAATAAAGTTTAGTAAAGAAAGTTTTCAAGTTTAAATAATATCCGGCGCTAGATTTTCGAAGGCGTGACACTCGCTATCGATCACAATGATCAAGGCGGTTGTGAGAATTTTTCTACGGCCGGCAGGTCGCCGATAATCAAGACGGTAACACGAGTGGCGGGTTACTTTCGCTTTCGCGGTGATTTGTGTTTTTGAGGCGACCGAAAGAGATTGACTCGAATGAAAAGGGGTCAACGAGCAAATCTACGGCTGTATCACTTGCGTAACAAGCTGCGGTTACAGCAGAGAGCTGTTTCGCTTCTGACACGAGCCGCATCGATTATTTATAGAAAATAAGGGAATCACCGATAACGTCGAACGGTGTTTTCGTGGAGCCTGTAACGCGAGCGAGACAAAAATTTACTTGCCACGCACACTGTATTCGCTTTTCCTATCCACTATTGGAATACTGCGAATCGCGTGACATCGGGTTAACAATTATTTACTTCGCTGTTTCGCAAGAATTTCTGCGAGACTCGGCCGATTGGGTGACATTTAAGCAAATCTTTCTTATAAAGTACCATGTATTATTGGGAAATATTCTATAAGAATTACACGTTCGTCGCTCGAATATTCGGTTATGACGCGCAGAATACGAATGTGAATAATTGTTCTTTTTCTGGGAAATTTCACTCCTTAGAAATTTTGTTTCGAAGGGAAAGACCAATTCTTTTACTCTGTAAAAGCTAGACGAATGTTTGCTGCGCGGAACGATTCTGTAGACTCTATCAAAAATTGTGATATTTTCAAATAACACTGGAAATGTTTAGAAAATGCGTGAACAACGTTCAAAGCGAGTGGAACACAATTAGTGCACTTCCAACTCCATCTCTAGAAACTACGTAAATGTTTTTTTACTAAATACAACAATAAACAATATTTATAAAGTGTCAATACTTAGATAAGTCAATACTTTAAACACGATACAATATTTATATTGAAAAAATACTCTTCTATGCAAAACACTTATAGTTGAAGATGTGTCTTTCATTCAAAATTAGAATATTTATCTTAACAAAAATTCTTACAAAATCAACTTGACAAGTGTATCCAAACATTTTTGTGACAAAGAAAATTCTCATAAAATTTTACGGACGTCCAGCTAACGAAATATCATCAATTGTTGTTTCAGAGAACGGTATCAACGCCGCAAGTCAGCCGACTATAGTCACAGCCACGAAAGACAGAAGAAAATTTAACCAAAAGGTACGTGGCGCTTCCTGATTGCACCGGAAACCGCTGAAATTATGTTCCACTCAACTCCAACATACTCGAAGCATAATCAAACACGTGCCCCTTCAAACAAGCGTTTAAACGCACCGAGAAATCATTTCTCATTGTTTGTTCCTTCCCGACTTTACCGTGAATATTTATGTGATTTTCGAATTTAACACAGTCGTGGTAATAAGATAGAATTTTATTGTATACGAAGACAATAATGTTACACGAAAAACGTTTCACGGTTTTACGATTTTGTGCGGGGCGCATAAAGATTCGCGACAATCGTCGAGTTTATGCATCGGTGAATGGGCTTTTCGTGAGGCCACATTATTAACGAGTTTATGGGACGCAATTAAAATTTAGTTGATACATTTCACAGGCGAGCGACTTCTCGGACATCGGCGATTGGCCAACCTTGGGTGCTCAAGGAGAGGTGGGTCTCAATTTATTTATCGTTTTTCTTCGCGTCCTTTGACTAACTTTTTGTCAAACACGATAAACAAAGTCATACCGGCTCACTTTTTTTGGCTAACTTCTTCTATTTTTGTTCAACTCCAAAGAGTTCCAGGAATCACGTCAAAAATTACATTTTCGACTTTCTGGATCTCTCTGAGTAGTTGATGTCAATTTTTGTTGAGCAACAAACAACATTTATTCTCTAAATTTTATTCACGACTTATTATTTTCAATTCTAATATTGTTTTATATAAGCAGCAAAGAATCAATTATTCCACCACTTGTCTTACTAATCAAATTCAGCTTAAAAATTGTACAACCGCTTGTTCTACTTCATATTACAAGGGGTTGAGGAGAATTAGTGATTGCAAAAGCTAGAACTCATAAAGTATTGACACGTACCTATGAGCGTAGACTTATTGCAAGAGTGATGCTGAATGCACCATCACTAATATGGATTTATGTATTATCTGTGAGACATGGTTGCATTCACACAATCCACGCATTTAAAAAATTTTATTTCCCTAGAAAGTAGCATCGAATATATGTGAAAAAAATTTCTCCCTAGAAGAAAGCAGTAGCTGTGACAACACAGAAGCAAAACGGTGTATCCGAACCAAACAACGTTAAAGAAAGCACCGGAACGATAGAAAGCAGAGGGAAGGAGAACAAGGAACAGAATCACTGCCCAGAAGACAGCGATGAGCATCTCGAAGGCAGTGAAAAGAAAAAGAAAGGTAATTTTCCATGGTTCGGAATGAAGACCACTGAGAATTTGTTTTAGGTTGCTTCTATCGAAACTGTTCTTCTCTAGAATCATCTCTCGACGCTGATACACATAATTCAAAATATGTCTTGTATTTTTTAGTGAATAAACAAAAGTGGGTGCCCCTGGAAATTGATATAACGAAGAGCAGAAGTAAAAGGGAACGGTCTCCAAAGTACTATAATCACAGGGAGAAAAATGGAGAAGGTGTGTCTTGTTTAATTTCTGCTAACGTATTGTAATGCTAACGACCTTGAATGACCTTGAATATTACGTTCATAAATTTGCTAAAATTCTTTCAGTACACAGAAGTTTTAGAAAGAAGTTCATTTAATATTGACAATATAGAATTGTGTTTTCTATGGTTTCCAAGACAATTGATCGCATGTATTTGGAATAGAGCGCCCCCTGTACGTTGTTCGATCGTTCATTGTTAACATCTGGGCTCTGTCTTTTGCAGAAACAGATTCGTTCAGGGATAGAGAGCACGAGAGGAGAGGATACAATGCGAGAGGAGGACGCGGAGGACGGAGTTTCAGAGGGAGAGGAGGACGTGGTGGCCGGGGCGCCTATCGGGGTAGCTTTAGGCACAGGCACGACCATGACTATTCAAATTTCACAAGAGACTACATGCAGGTGCCTATACACATCATACTCTACTAGCTTATAAAGTTTTATATAACACCAAACTATCCTGCAGTATCAGTTACAATTAAATTGCGGATTTTTATGCGTGTATGACAAATTTGGATAGATGAAATTCGGAAAATATTGGGAAGGTTAAAAAGGTTGAAGAATGTTAATACAATATTTTCAATCTTAAGATTATGAAAGCAAGAGAGAACTTTCCATTTCGTTTCTGTTTCGTTGCAATTGTTGAAGAACATTTTTATTCTGCATAAAGATCCGCGGTCTACTTCTTATTCAGTCTAGTAACAATAACTATAATGATGAAAAATTGATGGGAATCTCTCAGAATACCCCTGTTGAACAATTGAAAGTAGAACTGATGTTTAATCTCCTAAGACAATAGGATGCAAGAGTGCAAACACGGTTGCGTCAAAGTATAATATTTTTGCAGATGCATAAATACGGACTTCCAGCTTACATGATGCCTTACATGGGAACATTTTATTTCGATAATACGAATTTCATTAATGGAGACGACGTAACAACGCTCAAGGAATATATAAAGAATCAAATGTAAGTTTGCAAACCCCTTTAAACAGAGTAATATCACTGTATAATAGCGTAATGATTTATTCTATAATTGTACCTATATTTAATTTTCTATAATTTGCAGTGAATATTACTTCAGCGAAGAGAACCTTTTAAGAGACTTTTTCCTACGTCGCAAGATGGACGCGCAAGGATTTCTACCTATCACCCTAATCGCGTCCTTCCACCGGGTACAGATTTTGACGACAGACGTAGGTCTTGTCATCGAAGCGATCATGGAGTCTGACAAATTGGAGTTGGTGGATGGATACAAGGTAAAAACAATCTTAAATTGATACTATCTCAAGGCACAGACATTCAGAAATCCACCTACATTCCACGTGTAAGTGGGCGAAAGATTTGTGCCAGAGCAAATTGAAGAGGATTCGCTAACCCCATTAGGTCCTATCGATGGTGTTTGAAAGTAGACCTCGTCACAACTAAACATTTCAATCAACAGTGAAACTACTGGAGTTCTACTGTTAAATCAGATCCGAAAGTAGAACCTCTTGGCGACGAAGCACACCATCAGAATTGCTAAATAGTATGATCTCGATTTCCAGGTCAGAACTACCATAGACCCTCTGAAGTGGCCCATCCTCGACGCAGCCGGGAACCCGGTCTTCTCCGAGTCGTCGTCAGACAGATCGAATTCGTCGCAGAACGAAGTAATACTCTTCTCGTCGAAATCCACTTTTTGTCCCGCCGCCAGACCCTTACCGACGATCCCTCTTCCCCCAGTTCCGTGTTATCTTCAATCCAATATCTCGACAATAGGCAGGCTCAGCGAATCGGAGAGCGTGTCCTCGTCGATAGGCGACAATCTGAATCCCGACGTGCCGGAGTTCATACCCAATGAATTGACCAGCAAGAACAACGAGTCCATAGCAGCGGACGCTGCGAGAGACTCGCAGACGAACGAGATACAGTCCGCTCAATCGCAAAGCATTCCGACGTTGTTGAACTATAACGCATCCTCCAACCTGGACGACAAAGCGTCTTTAACCCTCAAATGTGCTGGTAATAGCGCTGCACCCGAGACCAAGGTCAATGGTGAGATGCAGCCTCCCAGCGACGACGTGTGGAAAGAAGTAATTTTATTATTTAATCTGACAATTCGAGACCCTTCTACGTTAACAAATTGTTCGAGATTTTATAAAGAACATCACTCGTTATCATATGTCCAATTAAATATATAATTAGAATTGTACACTGTTTACATTATTTTTATATTATAAAGAAAAATTGCTAAAAATTTGTATACACACATTCTCGTTATTTTCATAAAGTAATGTAAAATAGTCACATAAGCATTTGCTCTAATTTGTAACGGGACGCGATTAATAAGCAATAAATATTCATGGAATCGTTGTAGGTGAGGCGAAGGGTGAAACCATCACACAAGGAGAGGAACGAGGAGAGAGAGAAGGTTGATAATAGCAAGAGCGAGGAGAGAGAAGAGCTGGACTTCCAGTTCGACGAGGAACTCGACACACCGCCTCCGACCGGCCGACACAATGCGTTTTCCGAATGGTTGGTTGCGTTATCCTCGTGTATTAATTTTATTATTTTTGTTTCGGGTATCACGACTAATACATATTTATAAATGATTTACGCAGGTCCGAAGACGACGAAGATTACGAGTTGTCGGACAAAGATTTAAACAAGCTTTTAATCTTCACGCAAACAACGGTGTCGTCGTCTGTATCGACGACGCGGATACCCAAACACGAGGGCCACGATCGAACTGGCGACTGGACGACCAGGGTAAAAATGACTCAGGACCTCGAACAGGCTATTAACGATGGTCTGTACTATTACGAGGAAGATTTGTGGACCAAAGATGGTCAAAGAGTAAGTTCTAGCTTCCAACACTGGTTCTAAAGGGTTTAAGAAAATTAATTTAGAAATAAGTAGCGCACCCTGTGAAACAAGGTTTTGCAATTGTATTCACACGTTTGATTCCGTCTACAGTATAGTTCCTGTTCGTCAATTGGAAGCTACAAAACGGTGAACGTAATAAGCCAAGAAGACTTCGAGAAAATGGCGCCCAAAGCCCCCAAGAAAACGAACCCTGAAGTTCCTCCTCCACCTCCGTCAGCGATGGATGACATGGAGGTTTCGCATTCGCTTCCAGCACAGGTATTCCGCTTCAATTCTGTAATAACTTCGTCTAGACCCGATTAGGTATTAAGGTAGATATTTTTTTCGGACCTCAGGTGACAATAACCATAGATATTCAAGAGAAGAGAGATCGTCGAGCGGAGAAGAACCGCAGGAACGACAAGTCCAGGCTGAGCAGAAGCGGCAGAAGCGGAGTAGTCCCGCGATTCTTCGCCGTTGTCAAGGATGAACCTTCGGTCGACCCCAGAACGCCTCGAAAGAGGAAAACGCGACACAGCAATAATCCACCTGTTGAGCACCATGTTGGATGGATCATGGATGTCCGAGAACACCGGCCGCGCACATATTCTACAGGGTAGGTAGCTAACGATAAGTGCAACGCATAGAGCCTTTCATTAGTAAATCTCTTTTGACTGACCAGTAATGGCAACTTTGAAATCGACCCAGTAATGTTCTGTAACTCATATTTTTAAATATTCGTAATATTGCAGAAGCAGTGCGGGTACTAGCCCCAGTGAAGGATACCTAGCCAGCAGTTATGGCAGTGTGCCGCAATCTCTTCCCACGTTCCAGCATCCGAGCCACGCTCTTCTGAAGGAGAATGGTTTCACTCAGCAAGTGTATCACAAATACCACTCGCGTTGCTTAAAGGGTAAGACAATCATATAAAGAGATTCCCTGATTCTTTGAGGATAACATGTTCGCGACTGGTATTTATAATTGTATCATTTGTAACATGGAGTTGGATTTGTGACAAAAATTTCAAACAGATTCTACTGAATATGGGTGTTACCCTTTAAAAGGCGAAGGAAACAGCCTTATTCATCATAGCAATTAAATAAATCGTAGGAGAATATTAATTGAATGCGATGTATCTTCTTGCAAAATATGAAAAGATGTGCTGGAATTATCAACGACGACATGTACAAAATTTGATTTTCTTCGTGTGATGTAGAACATTGCGATCGTCATACATATGTGACGCTGGTCGCGAACATGTTGATGGAAGTTTACATGATGATTCCACTTAATTTTGTCTTCTTTTCCCGGCTGAGGAATGTTAGTGATGAGAAAAGATGATCTGAGAACTTCTTCATTCGATTTAAATATGATCATCGTCGAAGAGTGGAGGTTTCAGTTATGTTTGTCGTGTTTCAGAGCGTAAGAGACTTGGAATCGGTCAGTCTCAAGAAATGAATACGCTCTTCCGTTTCTGGTCATTCTTCTTGAGAGAGAACTTCAATCGTACCATGTACGAGGAGTTCCGAACCATAGCCAAAGAGGATGCCTTAGAAGGTTACCGGTACGGTCTGGAATGCCTTTTCCGATTCTACAGTTACGGTCTGGAGAAGAGGTTCAGACATCAACTTTACAAGGACTTCCAGGTCGAAACGATACAAGATTACGAAAGCGGTGAGTACAATTTCTTTGACTAAATTGTTGTCTCACTGCATTAGGTTGTTGCACACGAAATCTCCAGTTTTAGATTGCCAATGTTATGAATAGACTGCGGATCTTAATGTAGAATAAAGAGATAAGAGAACCCAGATATACATTTAATTCTTTCTTTGGTCATTTTTAAAATTTCTCGAAAGATCTCAAAACTGGATGCAACAACCTTATAAGTGAAGCACGAACGACCAAAAAGTTCAATTTCACCTGTAGTACAATATGTCGATTACAATGGTAATTACTAGACTGCGGATCTTTATACAAGTTAAACAATGTTGGCACTAACTGCACAAAAAGCACTAATTACCTAGAACACTCTTTTTCCCATTAACAGTCTCAATAAGGTGACATTATATTGGTATTCTTATACTTTTCTAATCTTTTTATTACTTTCAATAGCACGAACTCGTTTTCGTGATAACTGCATTCAATCCGCAGCTTTGTAATTACAATAGTTTGATTGCTAAATTTCATAAATAATTTCATAAAATGTCATGTTGGTTTAACGTTACTGTTGCAAATTGGACATTTCGTATTCAGCAACCCAATGTAAATGCACATGTAGGTTGTTCGATTGTTTAGTCTCACGACAGTCGAACGGTTGAGATGTGCTAAAGCAACAGGTATGTAATGTTGATGCTGCGAGGATCTCTCTACCTCGTGGGTGGTGCTTAGCATGACGACATTAAATTTCCAATTAAAAATTTATATAGTATTTTTGATGTGTAGCGTGGTAACATTGATTTCACTTGACAGGTCAATTGTATGGGCTCGAGAAGTTCTGGGCGTTCCAAAAGTATTACAAACAGTCTAATCAGCTGCAAGTGGATGCTAAGTTGCAAGAATATTTGTCCAAGTTCAACAGCATCGAGGACTTCAGAGTAGTGGAGGTAAGATGCTAATTAACTATGCGAACTATGTAAACTATGTGGGTGCTATTAGGAAGTATTGTTCGCCAGTGTATAAAATGAAGCGACAGCGCCTAATCATCATCACCTATTTCAGCCTCGAGTAAACTAGATTCAAGTTAGGTAGGACACTCTATCCAAGTTCCTCATAATTCTCAACCCACCCACTTTCACAACTGTGCCCATAAAAAAAGAACAGTGCCTAATCATCCACTATTTCAGCCTCAACCTAGATCCAAACTAGGTAGGATACCCTATCCAAGCTCCTAGTAATTACAACGCTTTATTCATCCTTCTACAGCCGTTTCTATGAAAGACAAGCGACAGTGCCCAACAACGTTCCTAAAAATTTCAGCCCCAAATAAATGAGATGCTGCAAGCGTTTGCCGCAAATTCCCGCTCGCAGGCAGCGAAACGACGCAACAGGAGTGTGTCTGAGAGCGCCGGAGGGATGGACGCATCCCCAACGAATCGGGTCCGTCGATTGTCAGGCGGATCCAGCACAGTGACACTGCCAACGACCTCGAGCTCCGAGAGCAGCAGCCATCCAGGTGCACAGAAGTCTCGCGTGGACTCTATGAATCTGTCCCAGTTCCGTAACCGTGCCGGTTCGTTCGGCTCGGGTCGTCTCGGTCATTCCAGACGGCGAAACGAGGTATCCTGTTCCTCGAGCAGCCAACGGGACCTTAGCAAGCAGCAACCACGTAGCAGACAGAACTCCGGCTCGTTTACTCGCCCGCAGGAGGTGAGCAAGACGCAGAACAACATTGCCAGGCAGCCCGGCAAATCCGAGCAGAGCAAATCGTCCTCGTCGTCCTCGTCGTCCTCGTCGTCGGCGACGATGAAGAACAGCGTCGAGACTGTCACAACGTCCACCGACCAGAAGTGATCCTCCTCGGCCGGGAAGGGTAAGTGCAGAGGCACTTGCCCGATCGCTGACACGGACAAGCGCGTCCCGCCCCTCTCGGGATGATAGGACGCATTCGTTCCAGCTCTGAGAAAGAACCGCTAACGAATCACAACTACCAGCGCCAAAAATCGGGTACACGGTGCACGTACCCACTGGCGCCGGGATACAGCACAAAACTCTGTCTCTCATTGTACATAGAAACGAATCGTGGGAAAAAAACATGAATGTGTCGAACGCGCGCGCGATGCTGAAGAACGACCGTTACCGGATGAGTTGCTCAACTGTACCGCCGAGATTTTACTCGTAAACATTTCGAACGAAAATTGTTAAACATTAACCGGTACATGCGAAATGATCTGTAGTTTTTTTCATATTTCACTCTATTGTCGGGATACGAGGGTGACATTTTGATTTTGTTTCATTATGCGTAATATTTAAATATGTCATTTGAAAGAGCATTGAATACCGAGTAAAAAAGTTACGGATATTCTCTTAATACTTTTTCACTTGGTATTCAACATTCTTCGAGTTTCATATTTAAATGTCACATATTGTGATATATCAAGAGACAAAAAAATGAATGATCATAGTGCATGTCTAATTTAATGTATAGGAACTTTCGTTTGAAACTTCTCCTTATGCGACGAGTAGGTTAGAGTAAATTTAGGTGGTACAGTTAAGTGGCGCGCCCTGTATAGAACGATTTTTTACTGTCGTCGGGACGAGACGGCAGGCTAAGGAGGTTCAGCTCTGTCCTTATGGTAGCCCGTTAAAGGTTGCATCTACCGATATTGTATGGCTAATGCTCTTGCTTAGACTACAGTAATGTCTCGATTTATATATGTCCGGTTCGAATTAATCTCCCGATCGGCTCTTCGAGTATCAAAAGTGTAAGACTACGAGTAAACTGCGGCTCTTGATGCGAAATAAAATTTGTACGCATCATTTGCAGGATAATGAAGTGGGATAGAAATTTGTTTCTTCAGTTGATAATTTAAATTATTTGAAAATCGCCTACATTTTTAGATTCTTCTAACGCCTTTACTGTTGTATATTTCACCTACTCATTGTCGCCATAAATGCATAAAATCCGCAGTTTAGTGATCACCTTCGACAGCCATGTCAAGATCACAGTCAAATTTTATGATTTTCATCATACTAAGGTTCCTATCGTGTATTTTTCTAGCTGCCGTCGATACCATAAAACACTACTTAAACTTGTGTTTCTTGTAAATCTTTATTGTTAATGTTTCCCTTTATAATCTGGAACGTTTCTCTATTTTCTTAATATTTACGGAAATAATCGCATGTGTATATCGAAATTGTCACTTATGCTAGACAAAAAAGGATAGCGACTGAAAAACATTGACACGTCCATTCACAGCTTCTTGATGCGCGACCGAAACATTATCATCAACTAAATAATATTATCTAAATTGTATCGTGGTCGGTGTGATTTTATTCAGAAAAATGTCACAAACGCTTTCAAAGTTTCATAAATAATTTTGGTTGGATTACTTTGTGTTGGATTAGTATTATTTCACTGATGTATTTAATCCCTCCAAGGCCCTTTGAGGACTGTATCCCGGATTAATGTTTGGAAGTATGGTACACGCCTTTTTACAAGTACATCGAGACATTACTGTATGCACTGAATCATACTGCGCTCGGTCTGTAGCGGATAACAGAGGGGCCAGGTGAACCTGCGAAACAGGTGATTAGGCACACTGTGCCACGTGTTCGATGAATAGCGCGCTCGCTCAACGCTGATGTCGCTTCTAGTCCAAATTATCGGTAGCAATGTTCATTTCCCGAAAGAAAGCAGCCAACTATTCCAATTTGAACGATGTTTATAACTATTCACAACAGTTTTCAAGATTGTCAGCCTTTCTTGATTCTCACCGCAAACTCTGTGTTCATAATTTTAAACAATGGTCGATTAGAAAAATCCGTGTCTACTATTTTTATAAGATCCGCTAGCCCAATGGCAGCCTTCAACTTTTACTAGACGTTTTTCATACGAAAATTTAGCAAAATACACAATAATATATTCTAACCACTGGATATCTATCGATTTAAATATTGTTTTGAACAAGAAATTATTGGACTATGTTGAAAACAATGGAATTCGAAAATTGTCGACGTTCAAAAATGGGATAGAACTGCGCAGTGTACAAATATTTTTCTAGCCACCACAACACAATAATCTCCCCCGTCGAATTTGGGAAACAGCAATTGTACGCGACCGATGTATAATTTGTACAAAATGTCGAATTGATTAGAACAGCACTCTTGGAATCGAAAAAGAAAAGGAATATGCTCTGCTCGTGGCCGGTGCACAATCATTGTATTTTAGAGGAGCCGTGGCTTCAGGTATTATAGTGTTCGTCTCGCAATTGACATTATTGACAGCGTTGCGGATAAAAGTGGTAAAAAAATATATCCTGAAACAACGAAGTTCGGAGATGTACAGAAATAAAACGTTTCAGGGAAAGAAGTTCTGTTGGTATCTCCGCTAGCAACAGAAACACAGCAAACAAATTAACGCGGTTGGTCTTGGTTCACCTGTTAACAATTTTACGGAGATCAAATTGTATGCTATTGCAAGCTATTCATTTTTACTGTACCATATATACATAGAATCGAATTTCGCGAGAAGGGATTTATCGATTTCTTGAAGTGTCTTATTTTTACCAGTGATCTACCAAAATTTATGTGAAAATCCTCGACGAATATAAAACTACATATCTGTATTTGTTTTATAAGAAAATTTGAGCATTTTCGATTATCTGTATCTGAATTTTACGATGATATAAGAAGGACAAGAGCATTTATAAGTTTAGTAAACAAAATTCTCTTAAGAAGATGTCGTTTTAGTTTTAATGTTCACCTCGATAAATTTACAATCACATTTTGATTGGATATATGCGGTGGCAGTGTTTCACAGTTAACAGGTGAACGATTGGATTTTAAAAAAAAAAGTTCGAGATATAATGTTGACAAAAAGTTCCCGAAAAAGTGGGAGGAGATTTTGGGACTCGATCGAGGATCGAGGGAGAGGAAGGAGGATATTCGGTTTTTAAGGATAATTAGGAGTTACGATTAAGCGTACGGGTAGAGATACGATTAGGATAGCGATTCTCTGTCGGCGGGGGTGGAAATTTTAAAAACTACTATAATCATAATTAAGGAACAGCTAAGGTTAGGCCGACCGTATTAATTTAAGCGATCATTAAACTAAATATTTGATTCAGCAGGGGAGTGAAAAACTTTTCGAAACACGAATGGCTGGCTCATTCACGTAGCGCGCACACACCGTATTATTCTCGACTCTTTCTTCTTTTTTTTTGTTCCCGCGATGCCGCCATTGTTTGTTAACACAAGACGACGCCTGGAATACTTGTTATATCTGTTCTTGCTTCTCTGTCTTTATTTTTTCATTCTGTCGTTTTCCTTTTCTCTCTCTTTCTATTCTGTCTGTTTTTTTTCTTTTTAATGTACTAGTCACGCGTTGAGTCAAAAGTCAACGGCGAGAGTCACTGGAAATCCCGATATTGTTACTCCTCTGAATTCTCTTCTTTTGCAACCCACGTATTTGTAATATTTTGCGCAACCTCCCCCCTCTCCCCTCTAGAAAAAGCAACTGTAAGAGATGCTCTTGTTTGTTTAAATTATCTGTAACAAAATTGTATTTCTGTTGATAAAAAAAATATCATTTGTTTTACATTATCTGCACGCGTTGCGAGGCTTGAGGCGTGTCCATTTTTGTTTTTCGAGGGACCCATTTTGGGCTTTAGAATGAGAGGTTTATTTCTAAACATTTTTTCTCGTTGCTCCACGCCAGAAGTTTTCTTCGACTTTTAAGTCTGAAGAAGAGTTGACTAATTTTCGTGTAATTGTTTGCTGTATTTATTTAGCGAGGATCTTTCTGGGTTACTTGTGATCCTAGAGGAATTTTCTGTATACTAATCTTCCGCTGCTACAGTCAGTCACGAAAGTTTAGTAGATCTTTGAGTTTTAACTATTCGAGAAGATTTTGGACATTGTTAGTTAGAATTAGACAGATTCTGGAAAAAAGATTGTTTACACAAGGCGACAAAAACCATGAGATTTACTTTATCGTTAGGAGACTCATACTAATATTCATATAATGTTTGTTATCGTAATTATTACTGTCACTGTAATAATACATTTTATTCATTTTAATGTATCACTCACTATTTATAAATTTTCTTTGTTTCCTAGTTGCATTTATAACTTTTTTATTGTAAGATTATTTATTATAAAACGAGTAAAAATGAAGTAATTGATTCAGAAACCGTCTAATTTTGACCAACAAATGAATGAATGTTTATAAAGCATCGAAAATCGATTTGAAGTGAAGTTGACTAAAATTTGATCGCAGTTTTCATTCGCCAGAATCTACAGACAGACATCGAGATACGTATTCAGTTAATTTCGAGTTTCTTCTCCTAATCGTTTTCCCTGAGATTCTCAAACAGTTTAGGTCTCCTTTGAACCCGTTGAATCAGACCGCAGGCGATTTGGTTCGTTTAATTTATTCAAGCCCTTGCCCTATACTGTTTACAATTAAATATGTATGTTATCAACTGACTGCGAATCTTTATGTAAAACGAAACTGTTCTCAATTGCCAGAAACAGTAGTTAAATAAAAAATTATTTCCTTCAATAATTTCGAAAGCAGTATATATATTTAATTCTTGACTTCTTTGAATCTTTCTAGTTACTCATTTTTGTTGTGCATACATAAGATCAGCAGTCTAATTATTGATTTCTTTTACATCAAAATAACGTACACTACATAAGAATGTCCTTTTTCATAAAACATTACCAATGATATTTAACCAGTGTAAAAGAAACAGTAGGGCAAGGGATTAAATTTGTTGATACTCATCGAACGAATTTTGCAAGATTCACAGCAATAATCTGTGACACCGAGTCACGAAACCTCCTGAGTCGCCATTTCCTTCAACTTCGACTCTTCATAAACGAGATATTGGCACTGGAACTACCAACTACCAAACATGACTGACATTATTGCATAAAAGGAACAAAATTCAATTCACTCAACTGTTCTACAATCTTCATTAAAATATATTCAATAAAAGAATGTAATGTAACCATCTCTGGAAGGACAAAATGGTTACTTCTTGAACCCTTCTATACCGCATTAACTATCCGACTAAACCAGAATAAAGATTAATTCATAAGACTCGGTTAAATGATGTCACCCACATAAGACCAACACGGGATTCAACGTGTTAAAAAGAGATCATCGCAGTAATTCCAGTGTTAACAAACTCGTCGATGTAGATAGACTGTCCTCAAAGTGCGAACAAACACGGACACACATCCGAAGCAATAGTGTCGCTCTGCCACAATGTTCTCCACGCTTCGTGCTGCGGGAGAATCGACTAAAAACCACTCACGATTTCTTTTGAACCGTCAGAGTTAGCAAGAAGAGTTTGAAGATAGAGAAGAGGGTTGAACGGACGAAGATCAGTTAGCACAAAGTGACAGAGCGAGCGTGACAGTGTGATAGAGATAAAGAGAAAGAGAGTATGGGAGTGAACGAACCGTAAACATAAACGAGCTGTACATAAACGTGATCGCGACACGTTCGAAACTAGTTTAGGACTAACCCAGCGAAGAAAAACTCATTTACCAGCGAAACAAAAAGAAGAGTGAAAAACGATAGGCTTAGTCGAGCTAAGTTAGACCTAAAGAAAAGAGTTCTCGGTTATCGCCGAGAGTCGATCGTCCGAGCCGGAGGATCCAAGCGCTTCCGGTTTCGAGAATCGCGTGATTCTTTTGTAAAATTCAGGGTTCGTCGAACTCTGAGCCTAAATCACTGACGGATGCATCGTGGATGAAGACACCACATCGTGGACTCTCGAAAGGGCTGTTCCTGGGCATTTAAACTCCGTCACCCCTGCTCCATATTCTAAACGAAACACGTTCTTATTAATTATTAAATGCTCGTCGTTAGACTGTGGATCTTCATGTCGTGCTCGCAACAGAGAAAGAGGGTCGTCATTTAAAAGCGGTAAAGAAATTCGAAGAATGTTCAAACATACATTATCATTTTCAATGAATTCAAGAAGAGACATTTTAACGTGACCTCCGCCTCTTGCAGTCGATGCATCAATTTTCATTTCGCATAAGGATCCACAGTTCATTGATCAGCGCAGGGTGCGAAAGAAGATTGTATAGTTCCGTGTCCCTCGTCCACGATGGAATTTCTTTGACCTTGGAACTTTCCGGATACTCTGCAAGCAACTAAACTCTTCGGACATGTTGTACAGCTTTTTTGAACAATGTTGACGTACGGCATTACGGCATTGTTCCCAAGTTCGCAGATCAAAGTTGTACAATGTGGGGTTGGTTTGGTGATTATTGCGAGATAGTTGAAATTTATTGGGAATACGTGTAATTCCGATCGACATGTCTTCTCCTCCGGCGAGCGACGATCTTGTAGCATAATACTGTAAATAGTTTCTACCGGAAGTCCTCTTAGGAAGGAGACGAAATCGCGCTATACATAATATGCGTTATTATATGGTTACTTATATACAGGTGCTTGGTGGGGGACGTACAGTGACCTTGAAAAGTCCTTGATTATTATAGGTCACAGTGACCTCTGAGTGACCTTCGGAATAATCGACGGACATTCGAAATAATGGGCTGAACGGAAAATTCGTGTTGTTTTTACAAAATGGCATTATAATCTGTTTAATTTGTCAACGAGTGTTATAAATCATCGTCTGATTATAAGGTATGACTCGTTACTGCAAGTTTTATTTCTATAATAATAGTGGAGCCGCAATTGCAGAAGCAAGAAATGGCCTGGATTTCAACAAGAAAAAATTCAAAGAGAAATTCTTTCTGTGTTGTAGTTCTAAAATTATGATATTTATTTGATATTTGAGATAAATATTCAGTGAGTCGTGTATTTCGTTCGCTAGAAACGTACAGTTATAAAGTAAATCTCGTTAATAGTGGTGGTATCGATATTCATAATAATAATATGTGTGTATCTACTGTTATCATTAAATACTGTATAAATTATTATCGATTATTTTAAACTGTACGTTAAAATTAAGAAGAATCATAAGAAAGTGTTGAAAATGGAGGAACAAATGAATTAACGATATCGACAATTTTGACACTTGATTTTTTAAGATTATGCGAACGATTCGTGAGGTACTGTCGCTCCCCTCGCTAACGTCGCATCAGAGATGATACGAGATTTTATCGAACGTATCATCGGGATAAAGATAAAAAGTCCTTTCGTTGAGGATAGAAATGCGAGAAGCGAAAACACGAGACGTGATCAGTGAACACTGTTTCCTGTTAGCCGACACTATGGCTACGTCACGTCAATGAAAGAGGAAGAATATTATCGATGAAGATCATAATGAGCCGTTATGGAGAATGAGATGTTAAGGGAGAATATTATCGATGAAGATCATAATGAGCCGTTACGGAGAATGAGATGTTAAAGGAGAAAAATATCTATTTTCCCTGCGTAGTTACGTTCGTGCCAATAACGACTAATATTTGTGCGAAGTCGAAAAACGGGACACTAAGGAGGACGAAGACGCGCGATGATAAGGGAGGAAAACGGTTTTATTTCGCAGCGACCATTATCAATGGTCAGTTTTTAGCGTTGGAATAACAACTAATGTTTGTGTTAAGTTGAAAATTGAGACGCTAAAGATGCGTGACGCTAAGGAGGGAAACGACCATTTCCTCCCGTATAATTATACGATTGTAACCAACCAATCTCGAGTGTGGAAACGAATGACTTTGCGCTCAGTTGAAATCCATGACGATATAGGGAAGAAAGATGCGAGACGTTAACGAGGGAAATCAGCGACAGTCCCAAAGAACCGATTTTAATTGCCATTTCGAACAAGTATTGATCACCAGAGTTGGGAAAAGTCGTATTTAAATAAACATTCCGAATAGTGAGCCTGAAACCAACTTTGTTCGAAATGTTTATTTTAGTAAAATTTTTGCCCAATTCTGTTGATCGCAGTCCGTTTATGATTAATTTTGCCCGATTCAAGAGACGAGACGTCGCCGTGCCCGTTCCACCAAGCTTGTTCTCGCGGGTCCGCGACGATGTATATAAGTACAGCATTAACGTTAACGACTATTAATTTTACACATAAGGCTTATACTAAATATACACTCACGTGGGTGGGGGGATAAACCGGTGGAAGATAACGGGGTTTGAGAAAAAAATGTACGAAAAAAAAGAAGCGTTTCCTATAAGATACACTTTGTACACGAGGATCGAGCCTTTTCACCGTTTTACTTTTACTTATCCTCCTCGTATTTATGACTGATCGCTTGTGTCCGGTGTATCTTTGTTTTTTCTTCTTGTCGTTTAAGCTCGTTTTGTTTGTTTTCCTTTTTTTTTTAGTTGTAACATCGTTTCGAAGAAAATTATTAAACGGAAAAAAAACACGACAAAGGTGTTGTTGATGGGATGAATGTGGTGGAGGACTTTGGCGACGACGTCACGGTGTCTTTTTAAACGTCTAAAGCCGCGTTTCCGCCGGAGAATGTTCAAGCAGAGTTCACAGTTACCAGTCAGTCATTTCTTGAGAATAGAATGAAAATGCTGATCAAAGAGCGAGTAGGAGAAACGAAATTTTCGTGGAGGAAACGCGATCTCTTAATCTGGGATTTCCTGAACGTGTGGCGTCGCTGTGTTCTGCGATCTACTCGTGTTTCGCTCGTGAAACTCGATCAAAAATGATCGCACGCGTCTGTAACGAAGTAGAAATCGCGAAACGCGCAACTGGACGACGCGGTTCGGGAATCACGGTTTTAGACGAGACAGCCGATCCGAGCTGATCAATTCTCATTGGTTCTCACCTTGTTCGCCTTTTTTAACGATTTGTCATTGGTCCACCGAAGAGAATGGTTTCGAAGAGGAGAGAGAGAGAGAGAGAGGGAGAGCGTTTGATCCTGTCGCGAGGCAAATTCGAATCGCACTATTTTTCTAATTGGTTTTTCACAGCGTGTGTCGATCGTAGTTTACGACTTGATCTCTTTTTTACGGCGGAACCTATTATACCGCGTAGCGTAGCTCCGAGAGAGGACCGGACACGGATACTTATCCCGAACGGTGGAAAAATACACACGCTCATACACACACGTGCGATACACTACCGTAGACTGATCTTTCTGTACTAATAATCCGCGAGAACACACATTGAAACCGTCTGATTCGCGTTCTAGTCGGCGAGCGAGCGTTGATTGGTTCTTTAACGTCGGGAATGAAAAATAATCGACGCTTGACTTTCGAGTCGTCCGAAAACGTGGCGGGGCGTTCGTTTTTCGGACGGCGATGTTACGGGATTTGCCGGCGGTCCACGACATTTTCGTTGGTGCAATCGGAAACAGTGAAGGGGAAAGGGGAAATTTTCGTTCGTACGACAGTGCCTTCGACTAAAACTCACTCCGAGACTCGTCAGTTTGCTCCTTGGTGCCACCGATTTCGATACCGGCTGAACGGTCCGCTTGTTTTGTTGGGAACGGGGTTTGAACCCTTTCACGTGTAAGCTAGGCTCTTTTTAAAAAATTGTAACGCGGATCTGTTAAATTGTTTGGATAGACGAACAATAGTCTAGAATCTAGGCTATCTAGACTCTGGATATTCAACGATCAATTGCATACGGCACGAGTGCTATGGTTTTGGCCCTCGAGGGTGTTCTGGATTGCCTCCAGGAGCAACTATTTGAAATGAATGACACAAGAAAAGATAAACGTTCAATTCTGCTGTGATCGAAAGTAATGGAATAGATGAGATACTCTCAGGTTAGATACGAGCAATCACTTCTTGGCCCCTGCGGGCATTCTAGATTGCCCCTAGGAGAGCGGCGATTTTAAATGATTGATACAATTGCAAGAGAAGATTTGATTTTGCTGTGATCTAACGTAGTGAATTATTCAGAAAACTCTTACGTCAGATATGAGCAATAAACTATTTCAAGGGGATTTTTGAAGCTGATTATTAAGGATTTTTTGCTATCGATGCAACTTGAAATAGCAAAAATATACAAATCATTTAGACAAGCATAGAATTCCGAATTGCCCTCAGGGGAAATGTTAGTTAGAATTAAATTTCTATAACTCGTTAATTTTCAAGATTCCTACTATAGATATAATGCAAAATGGTAAAAAAAAGGAAAAATCATTTGATTCAGTCAAGTGGACAATGAGCTCTTGGTCCTCAGTGTTCTGGATTGTCCTTAAGGGCAACGGCTCAAAGCAAATGACTTTACATAATCAGAAACAAAGGGAATACTATTAAACATTCATAACAAAAATGCTAACTTGCTTCCCTGTGTCCAATATAACTCGAGTGGGCGTGGCTTCGTTGCTCTCTGCGGAGTCAAACCAGTGCCCCACAGGGCAATCTGCTATCCAGCCCAAAATCAAGCCAAATAACGATAATTAAATACGATAATTAACCTAGATTAATTGTTATAGTTGACAGTTTACGGTCACTTGATATATAAAAAATAAGTTGATAAATACGATACGCTAAGCGATAATGCCGCGTCAACAATGTCCAACGTGTTCTTTTGTAGAAGATTACACTTGCCACAAATATTTGAACGCGATTAATGTGTGTTCACAATTTTCAATCAGAGCCAAAGAGCCACGATAATTATGTTGAAAAATAAATGAGAGAATGTTTAATACGGATTGAAGAATCTTAAGAAGGAATTTTCAATAATATAATCCAACTGAAAAATATTAATCACTAGAAAAAAGCAGGATACCAAAAATAAAAAATTATATTTGGTATAGGATTCATTAATCGAAGCAAATTTTCACTCACTACAGGTAACAATTGAATGATCATTTAAACGCCGATCGCAAAAAATGACTGAAACAAAATGATAAATCGGAAGGAAAACGTGAAAGGGTTCGAGATCGACAAAGAGCTGCCAGATCCGTCGAAAATCAAGCGATCGATTGTACAACGGCTGCCCGACCATAATCACCGTCACCATATCCGGGCTTTTCGTTCGAGGAACTATGGCCGGCGTATTTTTTCAGATTTAACTACGAAAAACGCATACACCGTATATAAAATAGCGGAGGATTTTTCTTACTCTGGTCCGATCGAATTAATAAAAATGACGATCATTTTGCATCAAGGAAATCGAATACGAAATAAATAAATAAATAATAACCTGCTCCGTCGAGTAAGCCTCGGCCTTGTACATACGATATACAT
Source organism: Lasioglossum villosulum (assembly GCA_963971365.1). Classification (NCBI taxonomy): domain Eukaryota; kingdom Metazoa; phylum Arthropoda; class Insecta; order Hymenoptera; family Halictidae; genus Lasioglossum; species Lasioglossum villosulum. The sequence continues at coordinate 8,508,626 of OZ020497.1, forward strand.
ACTTAACTCGTAAGATTACTATATATTTATATACATATATGTATACATAGAAAATCTCTAAGTATATGTATATGTATGTATATATATATATGAAAATATAAAAAAAAATATAGGAGAGAGATGAAGGGTATGCGTGAGATGAGGATGCGTGAGTTTACGCGTGCGTGCGAAAGAGAAAGTAAAATAAAACAAAAAAAGAAGTAAAATATACAGACATATATATATAAATCTATATATATATACATACATATATATATATTATTTACATAATTGTAGCTGTAACGCATCGCCTAGGGACGTAACAAGATATTAAGGGGGTGAGATGAATATGCGAAGATGTCGAGGGTGGTGTGCGAGTGATTCTCCGAAGCCTGTACGCGTAGGAAGGTTGTATCGTTTATGAATGTATAAAATAAAAAAGAAGAAAAAGGACAAAAAAACCAAGCTGCAAAAGAACGCACCGGTGAGACTGTTCTTGTACCCTCGTTCGCAATGTCCAACTCCTTTCTGCCTTTCTTACATTATACAATACTAAAGTAAAATATAGGTAAACGGTAAATTCTTTAATTATTATTATATCTTTAATTATAATTAATTAATAAATTGAAACACGTTTAAATAATCGCACATTTGTTGTATTCTAAAAATGATCGAACCTAGCGCCGATATCATTCAATTTATTATAAAATATAGGAAATTGGTTTAGTATAGTATTTTATTGTAGTATTATAAAATACTTGGAAATTTTTTAGAATTTTCTTGTAGCGTTTGTAAATGAAAATTGCAAGCTGAAATTTAGACATTTATTCAATAATATATTTTTCATTCTGTTCTATTACCTTTTGCCATTTCCGAGGTAACTTCTCGTGTTATTAAATGAACGTATTTTATAATAGTTACGTGTTTCTCGATCGTAAATTTTAATATAAATCAAATATTAAAGCGCCGAGAACATATTTTATCATCGATTCTTAATTCGAAAACGCCAGGAACTTTCTTTGCAACCCAATATTACATATACTATTATATGTACTTTTCATGTATATCAGATATACATGAAAAGGGCGTTATAGCAAGCAAAGAACCATGCGAATCGGCTCCGAACTGACCGATTATTTTACAACCACCGTGCTCGGACAACTTCAACCCCGACACATGGACGACACGTGCGGCAGACCCAACGAAGCGACGAGCGAACATACAATTATAAACTACGTCATTGACGACCGAAGACGATACGAAAAGGAATTTTCTTGATAGTTTCTCACTCCTGAACCTAAAGTCCTTTCGTCCAATTAACAATTGCTACGTTCCCCCACCTAAATCTACTTTTATCCATTCGCGGAGAAACAGATTTGATAATCGTACTACTATTGCATTTTGACCGTGGTCTGAGTAACTTCTCGTCCGCTATCACGATTTTGGAAAGTGTTTTGTGTAGTGTTTACCGATTGTTTAGATACGTGGTGTTTCGCGCTATGCAGTTATTACGGCGTATTTATATAAATAGCAGTGTACTGTGAATCCGACGGACGAACAGAAGATTCTGAAAAATTTGTAAGTGTACCTATATTTTACATTGATATTTTATAATGTAATATATTTTACATTGATATTTTATAATGTAATATATTTTACATTGATATTTTATAATGTAATATATTTTACATTGATATTTTATAATGTAATATATTTTACATTGATATTTTATAATGTAATATATTTTACATTGATATTTTATAATGTAATATATTTTACAATATATTTTATAATATATTTTAAAATATAATTTACAATATATTTTATAATATATTTTAAAATATATTTTACAATATATTTTATAATATATTTTAAAATATATTTTTACAATATATTTTACAATATATTTTTAAAATATATTTTACAATATATTTTTAGGATTCGCATTCTTATGTATAACAATGGACATAAGGTTTTCTTTCAAATCTCTCAACTTCAAAATTGACACAGGCCTAGCGATGAATGTCCCTTTAAATTTCGTTTGGAAAAACTCTAACAGCTTATATCTGAATAACAATTTGTTTGCGACACGTATGGTTTGTTTCAAATTTTCTTTTGTCGACGAGTAGAGTATGAACAATTTTTGCGGGAAGTTTCTTTTACATGTGTCCACCAATCCAGAGGTGCAGGTTCACCCCTATTAATATTTGGTAATGAATTAACATTTCGATCGAAGACCAAATTAATTGACAATTTGATTAGATCTATTTTCTGCCTGCGAACTGTTAACATAACACTGTCGATGCTCGTGTCACTGTTTACTTAAGCCACTGGTTTTCCCGCTGACTTCTCGATTTCTAACGCGAGCCAGTAGACGGGTAGACGCGGTCGCAGATTAGGGTGATTAGGGGTCCGGTATGGTAAGCCGAGATGAGAATGAGCTGCTTGTTTTGTCCGTGGAAGAAATCGATATATCGGGGAAAGTGTTTCCCCAGAAATTGCTTAACCTTTAACCCTTAACTCAAGAAAATATTCTAGTGTGACAGGTGGTTTTGTTCGGTTTCTTTGAAAGAGCGAATGCAGCTAAACTTTAATAATTAATTTAGTTACTTCATTAACCTCTTCTCGAGCTGAAATTATTTCTTATTTTATATGACAATGTGATTGAAATAAGATATTATTTGAAAATAATCTATTTGATTTAAACGTCAATCATCAAACGGATAAATTAATTATTTGATTAATAAAATTAGAGTCAGTCGGAATCAATTGAATAATTCTTCGAGGAATGTATTTTTAATAGTTTAACAAATCCTCGGCCACAAAGGGTTAACGTAAATTCGTCAATTTATGCAAGTGGCTTCAATCATTTGATTACTTCGTGTATTTAACATTGATAAATGTTTGAAAGTGCCCTGAGGGACGGACGTAGGTTCACTCACGCTATGCGATTATTGCAATATTGGCAAACAGTGGGAATCCGACGACGTCATTAAGAACTATGGTTGCAACGGTTTCAAGGGCTGCAAGTGCAGCCGCAACACGTGCTTAACGGCGCCCTTGGGACACGTCCTCCCTTCCGTGGGAAAGCTACCCTCGTACTTTCACGGTCAAGTATCCAAAAAGGGCTACCGATTAACAACTCGGCCAATTGAACGAGTCGGTGTCTCGGAATCTCACAACTTCTCCGAGTTAGCTTCTTCCTTTTTTTCTTTCGTTTGATGAAAAAAAACCTCTTGGCAATTAGCCGGTGTAATCGGAAAGATCATACGTTCGAAAGGAGACGGTGCTTTCATGTTCGCCGCCTGGAAATTTCAGCTTACTATAACCACTCGAGGCTTTAAACACTTTGGCGTTGATCCTGGAATGACTAACGAAAGAATAACCAAAATGATTCGTACACGTAACCATTCATTTCATTCATTCATTTTAATTTGTTATCATCGTTTGTGAAGAAACTAGCTGCGTAAAATACTAAACAGGAATAATTTAAGAGTAATGTTGACGTTGTTTTTAATGCAACTGATGAATTGGAATAAAAATATAATTTATCGACCAATTAAATGAATTCAATTCGTAGCATACTGAAATTATTCAATTCATAATATATTGAATTAAAATCAAAATATAATTTGTTTGTATAAAAGTCCGCAGTTTGTCAGTAATCTTTTATACTGTGGATTTGAAATGTTTGTGAAGAAACTAGCTGCGTAAAATATTAAACAGGAATAATTTAAGAGTAATTTTAACTTTAGTTGTTTTTAATGCAACTGATGAATTGGAATCAAAATATAATTTATCGACCAAGTAAATGAATTCAATTCGTAGCATACTGAAATTATTAAATTCATAATATATTGAATTAAAATCAAAATATAATTTGTTTGTATAAAAGTCCGCAGTTTGTCAGTAATCTTTTATACTGTGAATTTGAAATGTTTGTGAAGAAACCAGCTGCGTAAAATATTAAACAGGAATAATTTAAGAGTAATTTTAACTTTAGTTATTTCTAATGCAACTGATGAATTGGAATCAAAATATAATTTATCGACCAATTAAATCAATTCAATTCGTAGCATACTGAAATTATTCAATTCATAATATATTTAATTAAAATCAAAATATAATTTGTATAAAAGTCCGCAGTTTGTCAGTTATCTTTCATACTGTGAATTTGAAACGTTTGTGAAGAAACTAGCTGCGTAAAATATTAAACATTGAAAATTTAAGAGTAATTTTAACCTTAGTTGTTTTTAATGCAACTTAATCATTAAGAAATGAAATCAATGTTGATTTTGGCTCCTGTCTCCCGCAATGAATGCAGAACAGTTTTATTATGAATAAAGATCCGTAGTCTAGTAATCGCATTATTGAATTTCGTAATGACATTTACTCAAACCCGCATCCACAACGCATTTAAGGGTACGACGACGCGAGGCCAGAACGAAGCATTTGGTAATTGCGTGGAAGTCGATGGCAGGTCGTGATTGCGTAAATTGGGGTGTCTCTGTCTCTGTGGTAGAGGTAGTGGCAGTGACGGTGGAAGGAAAAAGGGAATGGACACCCCGCGGAGTGGACGTGTGGTCGACATCTGCGAGCCCACCGTTTTTCCGCAATGGAAACGCGTTCGAGAGGCACTCGTTGTCTTTCCGTGTCCCCTCTTAGCTTTATTCGAGGCAGAATAAGTTATTTATACCCTTGACAGTCCTTTTTTTCCACGCGTTATTAGCATACACAATGATCTACGGACCTGGACCGTGGAAGAACGGCGAAAATTGAACAGTTACCGGATTCATACTGAATTTATGGCGAACCGTTACGAAGAGGACCGCAAGGGGTTGTCCTTGTTACTGATGCAGACTTTCCCCGAATCGCTAAACAGTTACACAGATGTCGGCCACCCTTCCTCTTTCCTTTCTTCGCAAACTCCACGTTTTACACAAATTGCATACGGAGTCAATTTTTCGTAGAAATTTCCTAGCTTACGATGAACAGGATGGAAGAGAGATTTACGATCTGCTTTTTGGCTCGAAGTATTAACTCTCTGGAAATGTTACAACGGTTCAAGGTTCTTAACTCAGTGCTAGGACAGTATGGCGTTTTAGGAACAGAATAAGTATTCAATTTATGACATTGCATCCTAGCGACAAAGATGACGGGAGTCCAAAAATCTTATTTTACGAGTTATTACCATTAAGGGGTTAAGACACAGTAATATTTAAAAAAAATCACATGTGTAAAATATAATCTGTACACCAATTGGCCATCTGGAGAAATTCCGAGCAAAGACGACGAAAGGCATGAGAACAAATTATTTTTCAAATATTACAAACATTTTTTATAGTTCATAATATAGTAAACTGAAATACAAAATCTTATATTAATCGAACATTCACTTTTTTCTGTACCATTGTTCAAAATTCTTATACTTTCCTGTTGTTACTGTGCCCTAACCTCTTAAATAAAATCGCGGTAATCTTGCAATTATCAATTCTTTCCAGTTCCACACTTTTCGCATGGTTTAACGGTTGTGAATGTGATTAATATCACCGCGATACAAGTTTAACTCTCGCGGTTTCCGGCGTTGTCGGGGAGCTACATATAGTTCGCTATCAATCCTATGACTAGGGTTAAAACAGGCTGCTGGGAATATTCTCAGCCGTCAAAGGGATTCGCCCTAAAACTGTGGCGATCCCCAGGGACTTTTCGGGGATAACCTGCAGCATAAATAGCACATGTCGGCACCTGTTTTCCGGTGTTCCGGTTGTTCGAGACGCGTTCATGTCCGTTGCAATTGATCTTGTTCCAGTATACAGGAAAAATTCATAAAGTATTCTAATTTAATTTCATACTATTCCAATTCGGAATAGCTGAAACGTATGGTCTTAAATTTCTTAAGACCAAGAAATAGATTCAAACCCGAATCAACATTTGTAGTACCATTCAAATTATGTTTGTAGAATCATGATCGAACCTGTGCGCCGATAACATCAATTTCTATTTGTTTAATTTCATACTGTTAGGAACGCCTATTTGTTAACACTAAACCTACCCAGCTCTAAAACCGGCTGGCATTGCTTTATAAAAATGGCTCGTAGAACTTATAAAGATTTTCTGTGATTTTTATTATAATATGTGCTTGGACACAAAAATGTGTATAATCATTTCTAGAGAAAGCCTCATTATAAATCCAATAATTGTAAAATAAAAATCAGAACCTGGTCATTTGACCGGCGGTGGTAGGTTTAGTGTTAAAAAAAAAATGATCAATTCATTGAACGCTTTGGTCAGATTTAAATAAATGGCAAAAGGTGTAATTTCTGATGAATGGTTCAATTGCTGTAAATAGTTAACTACTTTTGGATGCTTTACTTTCACTCCACAGAAAACGCGAAAAAGTTGTCGAGGAACGAAGTTTTCATTGGCGCCAGCCATTGATTTACGAGTTTTCTTCGGCTTTCGTGCGCGTAGACGGCAAAAGTGAAAGAAAGAAAGAAGGAATAATCGCTGACGTAGGTAGCCGAAAGCTTTGGTCCCTCATCTGCAACCACTTGAACCTTTTTTATAGGTGGCTCTTCGTATTTCACACTCGAACAAGCCACCCGACTTGTTGCGCGCTTTCTTCTGGCCACTCGGTTTCGATTTCCGCGAACCTTATCCTGTACGAAGGTTTGCAAAACACGTCTCTCTTCGTTAGAAACTTGATGTGTATCGCACACCGACTACACACCACAATCTTCGACTAATCTTATTTACACACACTTCGTGGTACTATCTCTCTTCACAAGATCTCGAAATAAACTGATCGAGATACTAGGGAAGAACAGTTCAGATCTCGTCAAATAAATTTCTTTAGTTTTGTAAGACTTTTAATTAATTCTTACTTTCTTACTTAAAGCAAGAATTTTTAAAATTTTTAAAAAGAGATTCGTTTAAAAGAGTTGATAAGTATTAATAAATCCAACCCTACGTGTTGACAACTAATATCGTTTACTGTTCTAGGTTTAACAAAATTAAACAATTCTGAAATCCCAAAATATAATAATAATCCTTGGAGCGTCGAATGTGCCTAATTATGAAATAAGTGAAATAAGTCACGCCTTCTTTCTTCGTGATACTTATACTTCTTTCTAATTTACTAAAAAAATATTTTACCATGATAGCATACAATATATATAATTTTTCACTTTGTTATACATATAATTACTGGTAGAAACGTGTGGACTAATTTGCTCCATTAGAATTTGATCATCCAGTATATTAATACTAATAATATTAATACAAGATGAAATTAATATTAATACAAGATGTTTTCTTCAATCGAAATTGTGTTCAAAATAAATAACTATGGTTAATGATTTTTTGGGTTAAATGATTATTTAAAGTATATTTAAAAAACTCCCACAAAACGAAGAAAGGATTAATCTATTTGGGACTTTTAAAGGTGAACAATAAATATTTAAAAGGGCGAAGTCATAGAGGTTCAAAGTTACAGTTATTCAGAATCCACGTATTTCTCAGCTAAATAACCGTGTTTTCTTCATCGTGAAACTTTCTCGAGCCCCAATTGCCAGAGGATCTTGGTTCGGTGCATTGTGCGGCGTCCTACAGAAGATCCAGAGGATCCAGACGCTAAGAGACGCTAACAGAGGACAGATAGAGGATAAAGGAGCGCGCACAGATGCAGAGCATTGTGTCCCAAGCCTCAAGTTACAGTTTATTGCGTCGGTTGTCCTGCACGGTGGCGCGCGACACACGTTACATTTTACCGACAAAGAGTGAGAGAGAAAGAGAGTAGAAACATTAACGATGAGGGAGGTCGGCGCCAGTTCTTCTCCTTGTCCCCGATATCTCGCAAAAACAGGTCGGGACATCGGGATCGGTGTCCCAGAAATCGGAGAACCTAGACTGGGAATCCAAATTTCAGTGTCTTTCGTAATTCGAGACCGTGGACGGAAGCGAGTATCAACCGGATGCGCGATTTACATTTTTCGTTATTCTACTCCCTGTATCTTGACTTTTGTTGTTCGACTAAGAACAATTTGAAAAATGCTCACAGAATAATATTAATCCGTCATCTTCTTCATTGGTACAATCATTCAGGAGCGTCCTCGTGAACTGGTACTGGAAATAAGTGTTATTTAATCATTTTTTTCAAGACAATTATTGGACATACAAGACTGAATGTGATCATGAATTCACTTCAACTCGGTATGTCATGAATTTAATTAATTTCAGTATGCTAAGAATTTAATTAATTTAATTGGTCGACAAATTATATCTTGATTTTAATTTATATATTATGAATTGAATTGATTTTATTGGTTGACTATTACCATGATTTCAATTCAACATATTATGAATTGAATTAATTTTATTGGTCGACTTATATCTTGATTTCCATTCATCATAATATGAATTGATTTGAATTTAGTATGTATCAAATTGAGAATTAATTTCTCTTTGTTATATGTATGTTGATTTCTGTTCAACATATTATGAATTGAATTGATTTCATTGATCGACTTATATCTTGATTGCGATTAAATATATTATGAATTGATTTCAATTTTTTATGTATTTAATTTGAATTAATTTCAGCAGGCTATGAATTGAATGCATTTTATTGGTCGACAAATTGTACGATGATATCTCAGTTCAACATATTATGACCTGAATTGATTTTTTTGGTCGACTGTCGTCTCGATTTCAATTCATCATAGTATGATTTGATTTGCATTCAGTATGTTATGAATTCAGAAGTAATGTCTCAGTATCCCATGAATTCAGAATTCATTTAATTGGTCGACGAATTATATGTTGATTTTAGTTCAACATATTATGAATTGAATTGATTTCATTGATCGACTTTTATCTTGATTTTCATTCAACAAATTATTAATTGAATAAATAAATTTCATTGAACGACTTTCATCTTGATTTCTTCATCTTGAATTGACTAAATTCAAGTGGATATTAACTTTAATGTACAGTATTATTTGACAGGGTTACAAATCGAAATACTTGTCGAACCGTGTAACAATAACAATGTATAACAGGTAGAATAGCGACGTGTTTTCTTTGAACAATTGTGGCAGAATTAAGCCGCGCCATTTTGAGAGGGACGAGCAAGGGAGAGTCGGAAAGGAGCTCGAGAAGAAAAAGAGAAAGAAAAGAAGAAGCCTGCCGAGTAGGAAAAGAAGTCCTCGGTTACGCCCTTCGTTTCGGATTACTTGCGACGAGATCGTCGCGTCGCGACGGTGGGCGTCGATCGGTAGGATCTCTTACACTACTTACACGAAACCCGATACAGATTTTTTACACGGCTAAACGTTACGCAAACTGTTTTTTACCAGGACTTCTTGCCTTCTCTCGCTCTAAAATCAATTCTCAATCGCTGTTCGTTCGACTATACCAGAATATAAAATTCCATGAAATTTAATACAATTTTCATTTGTTTTATATCTACAAAGAGGCTTTTCCAACTAGAAGTATGATTTCATTTGGTAACGCTTTCTCCAAATATAAAATGAAGAATTATTGAACAAGTTTTTCTCCTTGGGCATATACAATGAAATATAATCTAACACAATTTTATTCATTTTGTATCTACAAAGGCTGTACCAACCAGAAGCAGGATTTTATTTAGCACCATTTTCTTAAAATATGAATCTATTAAGAATTATTGTACACATTTATTTCCTTGGGCACTCATGTTGGAATAAAGATGGCTAAAAATGTGAATAGACACATTCCTGTTTTGCACCATTTTCTTAAAATATAAATCTATTAAGAATTATTATACAAATTTATTTCTTTGGGCACTCATGTGAATAGACACATTCCTGTTCTGCACCATTTTCTTAAAATATAAATCTATTAAGAATTATTATACAAATTTATTTCTTTGGGCACTCATGTGAATAGACACATTCCTGTTTTGCACCATTTTCTTAAAATATAAATCTATTAAGAATTATTATACAAATTTATTTTCTTGGGCACTCATGTTGGAATAAAGATGGCTAAAAATGTGAATAGACACATTCCTGTTATTTTTATAAACTAATATAAAAAAGTCACTTTTAGTGTAAACCTAGTGTTAACGACGATGCTTCCAAAACCTCTACACGATATATCGACTCGCTATCAATCCACGGATGAAGGATAGCAGATCATCTAGGATCTAGAGGAATTTCGTAGCAACGGGTCGCCCGGCATATCAAAGAGAAGAAATTAGTCGTCTTTAGAAGTGGCTGTCCGATCGCGCGGCGTTTCTCTTTGACAGTGTCTCCGAGGTCTGTCAAGAAGTTTCGTTTCTGCCAGAGACTGGCAGCCCGCCACTCGACCGATCACTTTCTTCGCTATCTGCCAGAAGAACCAGATGAAAAAATCGACGGGAAAAAAACGGGAACGGTAAGAGGTAAGCGCCGGGCGAAATCCCGTAGAAACGGAGAACACCCCTGAGGAATTCCTCCTCCTCCTCAAAATCACGTGCACGATCCCGAATATTTATTAGATTGATTGTAGGAAGAATTACGTTCGATTCTAGATTGATTTTTTGTTGGAGCACTTGTCGATCAAATCGGTGATGTATTTTTTTCCGAGTCACGTTAATGCGAACGATAACAAAATAATTACTCGTGTCTGGCGACGTTCGAGCATGAAACCAGACGCCTCTCGTTATCACGAATTTTTTCCCCGTTTTGCTTTTTTCTCGATCTTCCATTTTTCCCCAGGTTCGTAATGTGTTTTATGGCCGTGTGACGCATTCAATTAGCGTTCTTCTATTGAACGCTGCCATCGTAAATCTTACGTGTTCGGAAACATTGCTGTAGTATATGTAATCTCTATTATCCGAACTAAATTAATGGAACACGAGTGGTCTGTATAATAAAACAATACTACTTTTATCGATTCGTGCAATTAACCTTCACAAGATAATGTGGGATTTCGGAAACCCTAGCTTCAAATTTTTGAAAATCATTTTTACATGTATTAAATTATATCTGTTTGTTTACTTTTTATCCTGTGTTATTCTTTATCCCAGATTTATAAGAAACGAGTCTATTTATGAAATTCATTTGTCGGGGTCTAAGAGATCCCACTTACTATTTATACAGGGTGAGTCACCAAATGTTAGTACCTCAAATATCTTTGTTGTTTCTAAAGATACGTAAAATATGGTAAGGACAAAGTTGAATGGTACACTGAGGCTGACACGATGCAAAAAATTTTGTTTTTATGTAATTTTTTTGGAGATGTCAAGGTCACCTTGACTTTTTTAAATGGTTTTTAAATGGACTTTCTAATAATAATAAAAAAGTACTAACCTATGTATGCCAAAAAGTTAGTAGTTCAGGAGATATTTCAAATTAAATAACTCTAAAATACCATTACAGTCGTACTAAGACGTTAGTGTTTACTTACTTGTGTCACATCTTAGCATGACTGTAATGATATTTTAGAGTCATTTCAATTGAAATATCTCCTGAACTACTAACTTTTCGACATACATAGGTTAGTACTTTTTGATAACGAACGTCCAGCAGCATCGGTTGCTCTATTAAAAAATACCTCATTCCATTAAAAAAATGAAGGTGACCTTGATATCTCTAAAAAATTGACATAAAAACATTTTTTTTGCATCGTGTCAGCCCCATTGTATCATTCAACTTTGTCCTTACCATATTTTACGTATCTTTAGAAACAACAAAGATATTTGAGGTGCTAAAGTTTGGCGACTCACCCTGTATGTTCATACTCTGCAAGAGATAATGTTGTGTTGGCGAATTGGGAAAGAAAAAGATTTCTTAGAATCAACTCTTCCATTTTGTTGTAATTTTTCGGGGACAGTCTGTATAGGGTAACTGCACCAGTGAATGAACATTTAAGAAATTGTTCAGGAAAATATTTTATTTAAAAAAAAACTATGTGAATTAAAGGAATCTCATATATGCCAAATACCTCCCTATACTTCATTTGTCAAAAATAAATGAACACAAATACAATGAAATTATTATTATTCTTCTTTATTGAACGTTAAATCAAAAATATGAAAAATACCAGTGAATGAACACTACATTCTAGTAATTGAATAATGCTAGTCCAATCAATGAACAAAATTACTAAACAATATTCTCCTATTTATTTAACTCTTTAATCACAATTTTATCGCTAGTATGCCGTCCGGGTTAAAATTTGTTGAAATATACAAAAGCGTTCATTTACTGGTGCCCGTTCATTCACTGGTGCAGTTACCCTACGTCGTATTAGATTGAATTGCTTAAAACACGTAATCGGAAGGGAGTACTTGAAAAATAACGATCGCATATCGGCACAGAGGACATGCGTGCTGCGGTTTCCCACAATTCGGGGTAGAAGCGATTAGAGGGTGATTAGAAGAAGGTGTTCTGGACTGCGTCCCAGCCCCCACCATCTTCAGATCCGCCGCGAAAGCAGTCGTCGCGGTGCATGCGTCGGTTTTACACCCCTAACGGAGAGAAGGGGGAAGAGAAAGAGAGATGAGATTGAACGACGTCGGCGCACTCCTGCTGATACGGGGTTGGAAGCTGTTTCTCCCACCCCCATCAACTCTGCCATGCGACGCACGCTCCTGTGAGGTTTTTTTACCCTATACTTGTGGAGCTGTCGCGATTATTACTTAATAGATGTCCTGATGCTCACAGACTTCCGGTGATAACCCTGACGAGAGTGGGCGGTCCTCTCTTAAGCGCCAGAATTTTTTTTTTCTAATTTTCGAGCTCTTTCTGCGTGAGCGTAATTTGTTCGTGTATATCGTGTAACTAGTCAATTAATCATTTTTATACTTTTAATTGAAATAATGAGAAATTTAATTCCATTAGGAATGTTAGCTTTTCGATTATTATCAGTTTTTTTTGTAATAATTTAATTAAATCTAAATTCAACTCTAAGTTCAATAAAAATTGCTTCTTTAAAATTAAATTTTAATAAAAATCGTTTTCATGGAATTAAATGTTAATAATATTTTATCAACACTAAACCTACCGAGCCTTAAAAGCACCTGGTACATGTTCTCTTATGAAAATGACAAGATTGATTTTATTTAGATTTTCTGCGGTCCCATTAAAGATATCTGTACATCCATTCCTTAGAAAATCATTTTTGCTACTTCAATAATTGAAAAATAAAAAATCTGGAATCGGTTACTTTGATCGGAGATGGTAGGTTTAGTGTTAAATTCTATTAGGTCGAGTCATAAGTAACTTCGCAATATTTCTGCGTAATATTCGACATAAATAAAATTTTGGATGAAACCCAAAATTCGTTCGACTTGAATAAAAATTCAGTTTTGAGGACCAGCGAAAGTCAGAGAATGAATTATTAATTCTGTAGGACAGTATCAATGTTCTAAGAGTTACGTAGTTATCGATCCCTGGCAGCGAAGAATAAATTTGTCTCAGTTCATTCATCAGAAAGTTTCGCGAAGGTGACTCGCGATTTTTAGGAACAGTGTTCATTTTTACGAATTTGAAATGTCGGGAAGAGGAACTGGCAATTGACGCGGCATCGATGGTTTTATTTTCGGTTTCCCGACGCACACGCTCGTGTCTCCATCCTTTCTATAGAAGCTCCATTAATACTCGGTAACGCAATAAACTATATTTAGGGGGCGGCGTGGCGTATACGTAGTATGATTTGATATCTCCTGAAACGCCACATGGCCCCTCTGAATTTCTCTCTTCCTCTCTGTTCGCGGTCTGTCTCCGCGTTTCCTTTCTCTCTCTCCCTCTCTCTTTCTCTCTGTCTCTCGTTCGCTCTCCTCGTGGTGGAAGCTCCACCATTTACCCGTGTAACTTCTGCTCCTCTCTGTGAGATTAACTTTTAACGACTATCGATCTCTTTCTGAACTGCGCCAGAACGTTTCGCCTAATTCTTCGCCCCTGAACGTCCGATACGCTCGATCTTACAGCTTCCGAAATTTCAATGAACCCCTCGAGGCTACGTCAAACTTTTAATTACATGAAAATTCTGGAGCTACGAAGTGAGACACAATTTTCAAAATTGTGGACTTACTTAGGTCTTGCACATATTTTTATATATTCTTGATTGCTTGGACTGAAAATTAAAAGAAGTTTGAGGTAAGAAACAATCTTCAAAATTTGGATAGATCTGGTTTCTGCACACATTTTTATGTTTATGTATATTGTTGGTATTTTGAAGAATTAATAAGACGTTTAAAGTAAGAGACAATTTTCAAAATGGACTTCCCTGAATTTTGAATATATTTTTATATATTCTTGATCGCTTGAAGTGAAAATTAAAAGAAGTTTGAAGTACGAAATAATCTTCAAAATTTGGATTTATCTAATTTCTGCACACATTTTTATGTTTATGTATATTGTTGGTATTTTGAAGAAGTAATAAGACGTTTAAAGTAAGAGACAATTTTTAAAATGATGGACTTCCCTGAATCTTAAATATATTTTTATATACTCTTGATTGCTTGGACTGAAAATTAAAAGGAGCTTGAAGTAAGAAATAATCTTTAAAATTTGGATTTATCTAGTTTCTGCATACATTTTTATGTTTATGTATATTGTTGGTATTTTGAAGAATTAATAAGACGTTTAAAGCAAGAGACAATTTTCAAAATGGACTTCCCTGAATCTTGAATATATTTTTATATATTCTTGATTGCATGAAGTGAAAATTAAAAGAAGTTTGAAGTAAGAAATAATCTTCAAAATTTTGATTTATCTAGTTTCTGCACACATTTTTATGTTTATATATATTGTTGGTATTTTGAAGAATTAATAAGACGTTTAAAGTAAGAGACAATATTCAAAATGATGGACTTCCCTGAATCTTGAATATATTTTTATATATTCTTGATTGCTTGGACTGAAAATTAAAAGAAGTTTGAAGTAAGAAACAATTTTCAAAATTTGGATTTATCTAATTTTTGCAGACATTTTTATGTTTATGTATATTGTTCGTATTTTGAAGAATTAATAAGACGTTTAAAGTAAGAGACAATTTTCAAAATGATGGACTTCCCTGAATCTTGAATATATTTTTATATATTCTTGATTGCATGAAGTGAAAATTAAAAGAAGTTTGAAGTAAGAAACAATCTTCAAAATTTGGATTTATCTAATTTCTGCACACATTTATATGTTTATATATATTGTTGGTATTTTGAAGAATTAATAAGACGTTTAAAGTAAGAGACAATATTCAAAATGATGGACTTCCCTGAATCTTGAATATATTTTTATATATTCTTGATTGCTTGAAGTGAAAATTAAAAGAAGTTTGAAGTAAGAAACAATTTTCAAAATTTGGATTTATCTAATTTCTGCACACATTTTTATGTTTATGTATATTGTTGGTATTTTGAAGAATTAATAAGACGTTTAAAGTAAGAGACAATTTTCAAAATGATGGATTTCCCTGAATTTTGAACGTACTTTTATATATTCCTGATTGCTTGAAGTGAAAATTAAAAGGAGCTTGAAGTAAGAAATAATCTTCAAAATTTTGATTTATCTAGTTTCTGCACACATTTTTATGTTTATATATATTGTTGGTATTTTGAAGAATTAATAAGACGTTTAAAGTAAGAAACAATATTCAAAATGATGGGCTTCCCTGAATTTTGAATATATTTTTATATATTCCTGATTGCTTGAAGTGAAAATTAATAAAACGTTCAAAGTCCTTCAAAATTGTGCACTTATCAGAATCTTTCACATATTTGTGTATATTCTTGATTGTTGAAGTAAGAAACAATTTTGAAAATCGTGGCTCCCTTGAATGTAACACCGAGGTCTCAATTTTTACAAAATTGTAGCTGCTCTCTGACGACTTGTCAAAATGGCGGTGGCTATTGCTGCTGATTACTGTCTAACTTCGTATTTCGAATTAGTAAAAAATGGATAGAAAATTTTATGAAACCAGGGAATAGGGGAGCAGCCCGGTGTTCGTGTTCGAAGGAAACGAAGGACGGGAAGAGGAACCACGTGTCATCGTGTAGAAAATAAACAAATTCGTGTAGCCGCGCAACGATGGACCGCAGAACCCGTTGCTTACGTCTGTCGGGCTTTTCCCGAAAAAATAGCCGTACTTAAGCGTTGCAAGAGGAAATAATAATTAGTTGAACACGGGCCCCGGAAGTGCGAGGCCACGAGACTGACACGCGTTTCGAGTTGGATGTTGTGCGTCCCCAATTAGGTCACCGATTGTGATAACTAGACTGTGGATCTTCATGCAAAATAAAATTTTTCTGCATCAATTGCAACACACAGAGACCATATAAAAATTTCTTTCCGTCTTCAACAATTTTAATGAATTTAAAGTAACTTATCGATGTTCTTAAATTGTCTTAATATTTTTGCTGTTTTAAATTATAAAATAATAAATGCATAACATCCACAGGCTAGTGATAACATTTGAACGGAATTAATTATGCACCACTAATCACTCTGATGCAAACAAAATATAAAACTGTTATATTTCATTTAGCTTTCTATTTTATTACGTCCACCATGAATTATAATAACTAGACTGCGGATTTTATGCATTTGCAAAAAAACTAAATACGTCAAATACAGAACTAGAAAAATTTTTACTTTTTGAGACGTTTAAAAATGAAAATCTATTTTCATTCATTTTCAATTTCTTACAATTTACTTGCACGACTTTTATTTTGCATAAAGATCCTGCAAACAATCCTGCCGTTTATGATCATTCCAAATGCGAATCTACATCATTAATATCACCGCCTCTAACCATCCCTACCACTCTAAGCATTCTACCATATCTCCCTCCAGCTAAACATGTCGAAATGAAATGTTTTTATGAAAATAATTAAGATCAAAGAATCACACAGGAGTTTGCACAACAAATTTTTTCCACCGAATTCCAAGTAGAACTGCCGGCTGTTTATTGATCCAGTGATCAACAAACGTAAATGCAGCGGAGCTGATTTACGGGGAACTCTTTTAATGCGTCTGCTGTATCTCGCATTGTGTACCCGGGCCGCTGTTTTCAATTAACCTGGATCGAGGCGAGATCGTTATTCGCGATAGTTTGCTCGTTGCTTTTCTAAATTTAATCCAGGACTCTAGAAATTGTCCGGAGCATGGCGTGTGTGGTCCATGAGTTTGATTCGACAATCGATTTCCGTCTTCTGGCGGTTCCAGCTCTCTTCTCTAACCGATAGTTATTCGGTGCATCGGGGAAACAATTGAGGAGATCAATCTCGGTTGACCTACCGCGTAGAGTGCATCCCTGATGGTATCCGGAGGACCTAAGAATTACTCGGATTGGTCTAATTCCAATAATTAAATTCCAAGAATTTCAATCTGCGTGTTCAAAATTTTCAATATGTTTCAAACTGCACTTTACTTTTGATAAATTCAAATGCAGAGAATAGAGTATGTCAACATATGTAAGAACCTAATTGTATTAACAATATGTGCATAATAGACAATACTGTACCGAAATCATTAATTATATTAATGCACAACAAATTTCATGAATGAAATTGCATGGACTGCGTGGAGATTGCATTTGTAGATCTCAAGCAAATAAAAATCGTATTAAAGTCCATCGAATTTTATATCACAACATTTTTTGCAAATTTCCATAAACCACAAATGCATAAGCATCCGTAATCTAGTGATTACGAATTGATTTGAATTCAGTATGTTATGAATTGAATTAATTTCAGTAAGCTATGAATTGAATTAATTTAAATCGGTTGATGTGTTCATATTATTAATTAAATTGATTTTATTGGTCGATTTTTATCTTGATCTCAAACTTCACTTTGCTTTTTAATAAATTCAAATGCAGAGAATAGAGAATGTCAACATACACGAGCCTAACCGTATTAACAATATACATATGTATGATAGACAATTTTCTGTCGAAATCATTTACGAGTATTCGTAATCATTAATTACATTAATGCACAACAAATTTCATTAGTGAAATTGCATGGACTGCATGAAGATTGCATTTGTAGATCTCAAGCAAATAAAAATCGTATTAAAGTCCATCGAATTTTATATCACAACATTTTTTGCAAATTTCCATAAACCACAAATGCATAAGCATCCGTAGACTAGTGATTACGAATTGATTTGGATTCAGTATGCTTTGAATTGAATTAATTTCAGTAAGCTATGAATTGAATTAATTTAAATTGGTTGATGTATTCATATTATGAATTAAATTGATTTTATTGGTCGATTTTTATCTTGATCTCAAACTTCACTATGCTTTTTAATAAATTCAAACGCAGAGAGTAGAGTATGTCAACATACACGAGCCTAACCGTATTAACAATATACATATGTATGATAGACAATTTTCTGTCGAAATCATTTACGAGTATTCGTAATCATTAATTACATTAATGCACACCAAATTTCATTAGTGAAATTGCATGGACTGCATGAAGATTGCATTTGTAGATCTCAAGCAAATAAAAATCGTATTAAAGTCCATCGAATTTTATATCGCAAACCACAAATGCATAAGCATCCGTAGATTAGTGATTAAGATTTTATTTGAATTCAGTATGTTATAAATTGAATTAATTTCAGTATGCTATGAATTGAATTAATTTAAATCGGTTGATGTATTCATATTATGAATTAAATTGATTTTATTGGTCGATTTTTATCTTGATCTCAAACTTCACTTTGCTTTTTAATAAATTCAAACGCAGAGAATAGAGTATGTCGTATTTACAAAATTTTAAAAAGCACAATGCATGCATGCACGACAAATATAAATTGTTGAAGTACCAAAAGATGTTGCAGGAATTGCTCGCTACAATGACTATTTTTCTGGACTCATCAAAATGTTTAGAATAACGTAGATTCATAGTGGATTCCTTCTTCTATTGTTTGACTCTGGTATGTTTAATTTTTCACGAAGCATCTGAAGCGACCGAGACAATTCATTGAAGTTTTTCCGAGGCGTATCTCGGTTACTGCGAGCCCACGTCAGTTTCTGATTAACCGTCGAGAAAAAATGAGCGCATCCGTCGAACGAGATCGCGTTTCTTTGAATCGGTGTTCTATTTTAAATCCGTCGGAGATCTCGAGTGGGTTTCGATAAGGGCCGCTTCCACGAGCGCCGTAATTAGCGGCAAAAAGGCTTGAAAATAGTAGCGGTCAGCGCACGAGATCCCCAGCTCTCGGCTTTGTACACTGCACGGCCGAGCACAAGTGGCTTTAAGCTTTAACCGGCTTTTTCCCAGGGCAACGCTTCGTCCCGGGGCAAAAAGTCCGTTCTGTCACCGTGGATCACCGTGGATCACCGTCAACCCTTCGTCGCTACGCTTTTTCCTCTCGATCCTTCTCGAATTAGCTGGGGAATTTGCTCAATTACAAACCAACCTGCAATAAATTAACTCTCCATCGCACATTCACCAATCATTCATTTTGTAAATCACGACTGTGTCCAATCTATACGCAACTGCTAAAAAATGTATTTCAGCGTAGTCTTCATTCGTTTTTATTTTTCTTAAGCATAACTATCCAGTAAGAATTAATTTAATTTTTTGGAAACAATCGACGTCAGAGTTGGGCAAAAATTTGATCAACAATTGACGATTAACTTCATTGGTCGCTTGAATTAATCGTCGATTTTTTAATAATTAAATTTTTAATCGTACACATTAATTAATCTTGGTTGAAATTTTAATTGATTAATGCCCATCTCTGACCGACATCAATCTCTATTCTGCTCTCGTGGATATCTATCGTCGAAGTAAGTGTAGACGCATGTGCAATAAATAAAGTTAATTTTTCGTGGCAGTGAAGAGGATAACTTGAATTTTTGCATAGTAATTTAGCGTTTTGAATATATGCACAATCGAAAGATCTGAAAATAATACACATTATTCATCACGACGAGACCAACAATATACAGGGTGTCCCAAAATTCCTTCAACATCCGGAAATGGGAGGTTCCTGAGATCATTTGAAGCGACATTTTCCTTTGTAAAAATAATGTACGCAGCTTTGTTTAGGAGTTATTAACGAAAAACCAGGACCTATCACAGTGCGTCTACAGCGGATTGATTCTGGCCCGACCAACGGCAACACCGCGCTAATTGGGACCTGTACTTATGTCGGACTCTGTCCGCTGTAGCCGCGCTCTGATTGGTCCGTATTTTTCGTTAATAACATCTAAATAAAGCCGCGGGCGACATTTTTGCAAAGAGAAATGTATCTGCAAATGATCTGACGAACCTCCCATTTCCGAATGCTGAAGGAATTTTGGGACACCCAGTACATAACAATGTAATCGTGGTGAACTGAAAACTTCAATACAAAAGTGGCAATTTTATGCTTGCGGATTTTTTACAAAAATCGATTTTGCAACCACTTCGTAGAACGATCATGAACTTTTTCGAAGTTTTTTGTTGGACAACCCTGTAACTACCCTTGTGGCAGGGGTACCGTCTTTCAAACTTTTCAGAGCGGGTTTTCTTTGAAAGTCCTATCGAACGGTGCGGCTAGAAATGGATTTGGAATAGGGTGAACTTCTTAAACATTCTTTTCAGAACATACACCCAAAGAAATAAATTAGTTGAATAATTAATAAATTAAAAATATTCGATCAATTATTAAATAAATTGCAATGCTGTGAACGCGTGTTGATTTTCGGCGAAGATGGCCTCCATTTCTCGTCTCTCGATTATTTCAGGTGGCGCGTAGACAGTCTCGGTTTCAAAGGAAGCTCCGGTAGCCATTTTTTCGAATGACTCGATCCTCCTTTTATTGGTCCCGGATCCTGTAAACAACGTTTCGTTACACGCGCTCGTCAAAAGCGGAGTTAACACGTCTCGCGAGCCGTTCAAGTCGTTCAAAGTCAACTTTACGACGATAAAGATGATTTAAGGAGGATTTTCCAGGAACGATAGCGTTTTCGGTTGTTCGTCAGCCATCACGCGTTCTCTGTCTCTCTTCTCTCACCCTTTTCCGGGGGCACGCGGTCAAAGAGGGGCATTTAGGTGATTCGAAGTTTTCAGAGCTGAGAATCCGGCGTCGGTTCTTCCTTGAAACGTGACACCGACTTTCGACTTTTATTAACCTAGATCAGGGGTCGTATCGCGTTAACAACGAGCCACTGTGCTGCTGCATAAGCCAAGCAGAGAAAGGGTTTGTTTATTATTGCAGGGTAACTTTTCCTCGGAAATGGTGCGTCACAATTTAATCCGGTTTCGAAGTATCTCGTTTCTCGATTCGCTATTATTGTACAGGGTGTAAAGAAATGTTTGGTCCTGGCTGACATAGGCGTATTCTACATCTTCGGATCGGTGAAGATCTATGAAAAAAAATTGCCGCAAAATTGTTCTTGACCTTGAATTTTAAGGGAAAATTTTTGTATTATTGCATTTTATTTATTTATTTATTTTTTGGGTTTATTTTAATGTGGTCGCATTAACAGCTAGGTCATTAGCGACCACATGTTTTACATTCTAATATAATATGATATAATAATCTAAGCAAAAAACAAATTTATAATAGTTTAAATATATCAATAGATTTCAAAAAGAGGAGGACGTTTCTAGTGTTGTTCTCGTCTAAAGTTGTCTTGAGGTCGTTTGAGATGGAGAATATGAACCGTTGTGACGAGAATTTTGGACATTATTGCATTTTGTTCTAGGCATCACGGGGACAAAAAGTGTCAAGGGAACTATGGATGAGTTGAGTTTTGACCCATCGTTCCCTTGACACTTTTTGTCCCCATGATGCGTAGAACAAAATACAACAATACAAAAATTTGCCCTTAAAATTCAAGGTCAAGAACAATTTTGCGGCAACTTTTTTTCACAGATCTTCACCGATCCGAAGATGTAGAATACGCCTATGGCAGCCAGGACCAAACATTTCTTTACACCCTGTACAGGGACTCGAATTAATATTCGGACGCTCTAAAAAAGACTACAACTTTTTTAATATTCTACTATACAATTAGAATTTTTTTAGGAAGCTAGAGAAATTACTGTTGGTTTATTTGAAATAGTATAATCGATAAACAAAAATGAATTTGTTTAATTCATTTGAATACTACTTCATAAGTTACTTTTGTTTCATGCTTACTTTATCATTTACGTTCAATGTGTAATGACGTCGTTCCTTGAATATAAAAATAAAAGATAGTTCATTCATTAAAACCAGATTCAGTTTATTTACTGCATATTTCAATAATTACTTTACTACAGGCTGTGAACAATTTTCTTAAAAATAGCATTTGTTCGGAATTGTAGAAAAAATACTAAAAGTGCATTCAGGTTCATTTATACTCAAATATATTCGACGGAATATATTCGATCAGACAAATATTCTTCAATGCACTTTGATGGAAGTATGTAGAGCAGTAGGTGTATTCGATCAGACAAATATACTTCCATGCACTTTGATGGAAGTATGTAGAGCAGTAGGTGTACATCCATAATAAAATGCATTGAAGAACATTTGTCTGATCGAATATATTCCGTCGGATATATTTCAGTACAAATGGACCTTTATACAACTTTTTCAAATGGGCCTCTATTGAAAATTTAAAAAATACGTTTTGTATCTAGACTCTACTTTGCATATATTGCGATAAGTTTGATTGAAATTCTGATAGATTTTATGCAATCGAACTTGACAGAAAATTGAATCAAATTGTTCGATGAAATTCAAGAAATAAAGTTTCTGAATTTTTAATTGCAATCAGTTGAGTCGTATAAGAATTGCATTTAAACCGTACTTCCGTGAAAAAAGGAGAAATAGAGAATAGGATGCATTTTTCCTGGAACACGGCAATAAAATCTTTCGAAGAGTGCTGAGCGTTAACCTTGAGAAGCAAAGGCTAGGGTAGAGAGAAAACGTGAACGTTTACGGGGTCCATCGAAGGAATTGCAAGCCTGTGTCTCACGGTTTAAAGGGCTGCCAGCGTTTTATGAATGAACCTCGAGGAGCGGACGTAGTAAGCAAGAAAACGAAAAGGCTGCCTCGACGACCGGCGAGCAGTTTATGATATACAGAGGACACGTGTACGTCCTAGTGTTTATGTTTCGAATTTGTGACACCGGAACACATCCGAAATCTGGCGTGATCGCGAGAGCCGAGGGCCTTGCCGACGGGACTGCTCGGTTGCTTGTATCCGTTGCAGTTTCTTTCTGTTATCCTGACCCACATTCACCATTTTATACAATTTCTCATGGATCCACAATCTTCTTACGCAGATTTATATAACTTTAGTGTGTCCCAAATTTTTTCGAGCAAACATCTGTGATTCATTCCTTACACAAAAATTGGAAAAGGAATGTCATACACGGTTCTGTAATAAATTTTCCGGCCAAAAATTATTACCGTTCATTTAGAACTTGTTAACACAAATTTCGGTTATTTAATCTTCACAATGCGAAACAATTATTCACACGGATTCATGTAATCTTGTACGCCGAAAAATAAGAAACGAAACCTTTGCATACGACACTGTCCCATAAATACTTGGCTCTAAAATTAAAATCGCAATTTTGAATATTTTCAACATAAATACAAAAACTGTATACAATTCTGCAATAAATGTTTCGCTACAAAATTATTATCGTCGGTTCAGAATATTTTCAAGGGAACTGCATTTCTAACTGAAAAATGAGAAACAAAAATATTATTATATCCATTGGAGAACGTACAGGAATACGATGAATACAAACTTCTTCTGCCTTCTTCAAAGAAACTATCAATGACAAAGTAGTTCTAACCAGTGCAACCTACTAAGATTAAATCTGAACACCGCGTCGAATGACAAAACTGCAAGACAATTTATATATGAACTGCAAAATCAGCATGTGTTCTGTACTTTCTGAAATTAATCAATTCAGGAATCGAGTGGCCGCCAATCGCTTCAGCAATAATCTCAACAACCCTGAGCTATCAAGAACATCGCATCGATCGTCTGAAAGCTCTAGATCTTCATCTGAACGAAAACAAAACCGCAGCCCCGTATAAGGGAATCTTACTCACCGCACGGGGAATGCCATAATCTCCCAATCAAGAATTTGATCGGGAAAAGAGAGAGGAGAGAAGGAGGAGGCATTTGATTGGCGTAAGAGCGTCGAGATCGAGATCGCGAATCGGAGGATGGCGGTGCTGCACCCTAAATCATGGCTCGCCGCCACCGATTCCCGTTCAATTTACTAATTGAGTCGCTCGTACCCGCGTAGGCGTGGCCCGTCACACGCCCCACCCCTCCTCGCGCCTCGGCCACGCCCACCACGAACGACAGAGCAACACGCGCCGCGTGTGACCCCGTCAAAACCGAAATCTCCCTTCTCAGTGGCACTTGGATCGCATACGGAAACGCATCGAGCCCGCATAGCAGTGTCGTGCGTGTCCTGTACTGTCATCTCCTCGCGACCTAATCACCGTTCAAGCCTCCGACACTGTTTCAACCCTCGAAAGTTGCTTGGAACAAGTTCTTCGATTTTTTCCTGTATTGTGCAAACGAGATCTTTTTGCAAACACTGGTTTCATTCCTCGAGGATTTAAGCAGCGGGACAATTTATACCGTTCCAAGATTTTCGTTGAACTATTCGATTGACATACTGGTCGACGAATGGCGACGGCTTGAGGATCTAGGTGACAAGGGGAGAGTTGGAGTTAGTTTTGTGAATTCTGTGGTGGTTTGAGAAGATTAAAGGGAAAGATGATGCTGGGAGGCTACGAGACGCAGCCCGATTACTATCCGCAGTGGCATCAACCCTACAATTATGTCACCCAGCTACCGTACGGTGAGTTGCTACCCTAAATGGCTGTCTGTTACGTGTAAACTGCGGATTTGATGCATTTATGACGAATATGACGTCAATATCCCGTTTTTTGGTTTGTGGTGATCGTTAAAGAAAGAGGAGTTCTTGTGTCTTGAATATTATGCTTTTTATTTGGCATAAAAATCCGCAGTCTAATTATGGGATTGGTGAACAAATGAATTCGTGCCCCTTCCAGTTTATCAATTTCAACTTTCTTTTGAATTCGAAACTTTTATTTGCGAAATTGAATTAATGTATTAGAAAACGAAGAGTACTGTTTTGAAGAGCGGTAATACTAGAATTGTTTGTAACGAGTAAATGTATGACGCTATGAATTCATTTGTACACCCAATACATTAATTCTTGAAAGTTAGGGATCGATGAATTTTTGAACTACACGGAAAAACCTTCGATGGTGTGGTTAGGCTCGTTTGAAAGGTTGAAATGTCAGCTTCCTCGTCCCTTGGAATACATTTTTAATCCTTATGCAGCTAACCAAAATAAACTATTTCAAGTCTTTCGTATTTATTGGGTTGGCAAGAAAGTAATTTCAAGCAATGAACTTTAATCGGTAGAATATTTTCCAATTTGATCGGTGATTTGCCATTTTTCTGGTAGCTTCATAATTTCGCGTTCGTAGAACTTTAAAGTTTTTTCAAAATTGGGTTTCATTTTACCTTAAAATACCGAAATTACTTTCTTGCCGATCCAATAATATAAATCAGTATATTACGGAACAAAGAATGGACGTTGAGAGAAATTTTGTAATATTTTTAGAGGAACATGTGCAAATTGTTGAAAGAAATGCAGTAAATGAAAGAACGATACAGGATGTTTTTTTTTGGCAGGCAATGCCTGAGGTTCAAAACATGAGAATATATTTTAGTCACCTCGAGGTGAATTGTTCTCTACACTTATTTCTTTTTTTTTTTTAATGTTTTTAGGGTTGGGTTTGGTATTTAACAACCTGAATGAATAGCAAGAAAATTTCTAAACAACTTGCTGATTTTATAAGAACGATACAGGATGTGAAAAGAACGTTGGTTTAAAGGAACGGAAACTCTCTACACTTATTTCTTTTTTTTGATGTTTTGAGGGTTGAGTTTGGTATTTAACAATCTGAATGAATAGCAAGAAAATTTCTAAACAACTTGCTGATTTTATAAAAACGATACAGGATGTGAAAAGAACGTTGGTTTAAAGGAACGGGAACTCTCTACACTTATTTCTATTTTTTTTATGTTTTGAGGGTTGGGTTTGGTATTTAACAATCTGAATGAATAGCAAGAAAATTTCTAAACAACTTGCTGATTTTATAAGAACGATACAGGATGTGAAAAGAACGTTGGTTTAAAGGAACGGGAACTCTCTACACTTATTTCTTTTTTTTGATGTTTTGAGGGTTGAGTTTAGTATTTAACAATCTGAATGAATAGCAAGAAAATTTCTAAACAACTTGCTGATTTTATAAAAACGATACAGGATGTGAAAAGAACGTTGGTTTAAAGGAACGGGAACTCTCTACACTTATTTCTTTTTTTTTATGTTTTGAGGGTTGAGTTTGGTATTTAAGAACCTGAATGTGATAGCAAGAAAATTTCCAAATAACTTGCTGATTTTATAAGAACGATACAGGATGTGAAAAGAACGTTGGTTTAAAGGAACGGGAACCATTTTTGCACAGGTCCGCTGACAGTGCCCGACGCAGACAGCCAATCGACGTACTGGGGCGCGGACTCTGTGATTTCCGGGGGTAGTTCCGGCGCAGGAAGCCCAACCGCTTCGACGCCACCCCTAATCGAAGAGATCGGCGTGCAGGAGACCAGTTACTCCCCTCTGCAACAATATTCTCACCCTTCGATAAGCCAGCACTACCCTAATCTGGTCTACCCACCGCAGCAAGAGGTTCCTCATCATCACCTGCTGCACCATCATCATCACCCCCAAAGCCACAGAAGGGACAATGATTATTCCGCTGTCTCGTCGATGAGCCAAGTCGAGAGTGGTTTCCAACAACATCTGAGAGAAGCTACGAGAGAGGGTGGCCTAGTAGTCAGACCAAAAAGGAGAAACACCGCGAACAAAAAGGAAAGAAGAAGGACCCAGAGTATAAACAATGCTTTCGCGGATCTTAGAGATTGCATACCCAACGTGCCCGCGGATACCAAACTGTCGAAGATCAAGACGCTTAGGCTAGCTGCTTCTTATATTGGATATTTGATGGCGGTTTTGGAGAGCGACGAGGGAGAGGAGCCGCAGACTTTCAGGGCTGAGATACTCTCGCATGGCAGGAGGAGCAAGACGATTCAGGCGAACCAGGTTTGTCATGATTTTTGAAAAAATTTTTTAGAAAAATTTAGTAATGTATTTGGGAGGGTCTACAGAATTTGTCTACATTGAAATCGTTCGTGTACCTTTCACGGTTAGGGCAGAAACATTCTTAAAGAATTTAATTATTTTAATTAATTTAATTAATTTAATTAATTTGACTGGATTACTCGCTCCAAATATTTTTTAAACAAATTCGAAAGCCTATACTCGTGTTACAAAATATACCACTGTATTTGGGAGAGTCTACAGAATTTGTCTACATTGAAATCGTTCATGTAGCTTTCACGGTTAGGGCAGAAACATTCTTAAAGAATTTAATTAATTTGACTGGATCACTCGCTCCAAATATCTTTTAAACAAATTCGAAAGCCTATACTCTTGTTACAAAATATGTATACCACTGTATTTGGGATAGTCTACAGAATTTGTCTACATTGAAATCGTTCATGTAGCTTTCACGGTTAGGGCAGAAACATTCTTAAAGAATTTAATTAATTTAATTAATTAAATTAATTTGACTGGATCACTCGCTCCAAATATTTTTTAAACAAATTCGAGAGCCTATACTCTTGTTACAAAATATACCACTGTATTTGGGAGAGTCTACAGAATTTGTCTACATTGAAATCGTTTATGTAGCTTTCACGGTTAGGGCAGAAACATTCTTAAAGAATTTAATTAATTTAATTAATTAAATAAATTTAATAAATTTAATTAATTTAATTAATTTGACTGGATCGCTCGCTCCAAATATTTTTTTAAACAAATTCGGAAGCCTATACTCTTGTTACAAAATATACCACTGTATTTGAAAGGGTCTACAGAATTTTTCCACGTAGAAATCGTTGATTTAACTCTCACTGTTGAGGCAGAAATCATTTTTGGGATTGATAATTTCAAGTTTGCTTCAATAATATTGTTCATTGATTTTGAATATTGTCTGTTTTTGTATTTTGGAGAGTCTGCAGAATTATTCTACCTAGAAATAATTCGCTTAGTTTATTTCAGACTCATTAATTAGGGAAACGGAGTACGTACTCGAGACAGCAACGCCGATTATTTTCACGGGAAAACTCTCAAAGGGGAGTCACGTTAGAATTTATGTTTTCCCCACTGTACATTTTTCGAAATCACTTGGAGCACACTTTTGTAAGCGTTGCTCACGAGTAAACATCGACCTCTTTAATTGGACGTTCGTCGTTCGTCGTACTCGACCTTAAACACGTCATCGTATCTCGAGGTACTTCGAGATTCTTTGAGGAAGAGAGAGTGAGACGGAGAAACACAGAATCGCGTCGGATTTTCGTGCTGCGAGATTCCAACGAAACGCTGTTGCCATTTTATATTATTCTTTATTCTTTATTCTTTATTCTTTATAACATTCGTGTAAAATAACGTTAAATGACATCCGGAAAATTTGTGCAATTACGGTATGCCTTCCGAAAGAGTAACCTAGTAACTATCATCGCCGCTTCTGCCAGAGTTGGGCAAAAATTTAATCAACGATTGACGATTAAATTTCTACTTCAGTCGTTGATCGCAATTAACAATTAAATTTCTACTTCAATCGTTAATCGCAATTAACAATTAAATTTCTACTTCAATCGTTAATCGCAATTAACAATTAAACTCCTACTTGAGTCGTTAATTGCGATTAACGATAACATTCTTTTTAATTGTAATCGTCAATCGAATAATTGATTAATGACTAACTGCTGAAATTGCGTCGATTCTCCATCTCCGTTTTCTGTCTCCGTCTCCATCCTTATTACAATTTATGGATAGACCGTGTGGCGATTAACTTGAACAATTGATTAAATCAGTCTCCGATTTTCCGATGATTAATTTTTAAATTAACGATTAACTTCGTCAATCGATTGAATCAATCGTCGATTTTTCAATGATTACTTTTTTAATCGTATATACTGATCAATCAATCGTGGTTAAAATTTTAATCGATTAATGCCCAACTCTGACTTCCACCAATCGTACCAAATACTTTCAAAATTCCGTAAAAAATTTCAACAGAGCCAGAGGCAAGATAGTGATGGGAACCGGAGAAAAGAATTTTCGTGAGGTGTGACACAGGAAGTCGGAGGTCGCGGTGGATCGGCCAGGTATCACAGGTCTTCATTATAGCTCATTATAGTAGTTCAATCGTGTATCGTCTACTTTAGGAGCGCGTTGGTTCCGTCGGACCATGCGGTTTGTGGTTTTCCCAATTTTCTGAGATCCCTTGCCACCCACGAAGGGACATCAGCCCTTTTCATTCAAACAGTCGACGAGCTTTCTTGTTTAAACAATACTAATTACAGTCTGCGACAAAACCGATACTCTCTACCAATTTTTGTTAATGTTTTATATCTCGTAATCCTTTGCATTACATCTATCTTTGAAAGCTCGTAGCGTATAGCTAAAATTCAGATATTTAATCATTGATTTATTGAATAACATATTTTCCATGCTATTCTATTACATTTTGCCATCTCCGAGGCAACTTCTTGTGTTATTAAATAAACATATGAATAAATACATTAATACATACATATAAATACATACATACAAATAAATACAACTTTATCTTCAATTCTTAATTTGAAAACGCTTCGAGCTTTGTTTCCAACTCGATACTAGACATAAAATAAGCTTGAACTATTAATTTGATTAAAAATTTAAAAGATAATTATATACTTTGATCTTTTTTAAGATTAAATAGGAATTGCATTTTCGTTGTCAATAAATAACTGAGTGCAGTAAATTGCACTTGCACTTGCACTTGCACTTGTTTCTTAAAATAATATAATTGTTTTGTCGCTAGCTGTGAAATGAAATATACTTCTCTACGAGCTTGATGTGAAGAGAAAAAGAATTTGTGTATTTTTTGATTACAGAACGAGTCGTGTTTGCACCCTGCCTCCAGTCTGATGTCCGAGGAATCGTCGAAAAGCAAAGGACGAACCGGATGGCCGCAGCATATGTGGGCCCTAGAGCTGAAACAAGAATCGCAGGCCAGCCAAATGCAATAAAATCGCCGATCTATGTCTTTATATTTGCGACTGAACGAAAATCTGTTTGCAGAAAACTACGATAGTCTGTCGACTTCGTTATCGAGACACGAATATCTGGCTCTACGACGTTCAGCCATTTTCTTCGCTCTTTTTCATCCATCGAAAAGAGCGAAGGAAATTTGATGTTCGGAAAATTTAATTTATTTCAACGCCGCGATCATTTGATGAATTTTACACATTTTATTTATTTTGTGCATCTTGTGCGCTTTGTGCAGCCTGTGCCATGTTTTATTCTATGAATTTCGTGCGTTTTATGCATTCTAAGAATTTTATGCATTCTAAGCATGTAATACATTCTCTGAATTTGAGGCATTCTGTGCATTTTATGCATTCTGTGCATTTTATGCATTTTATGTATTTTATGCATTCTGTGCATTTTATGCATTTTATGTATTTTATGCATTCTGTGCATTTTATGCATTCTGTGCATTTTATGCATTCTATGCGTTTTATGCATTCTATACATTTGATGCATTCTGTGCATTTTATGCATTCTGTGCATTTTATGCATTCTGTGCATTTTATGCATTCTATGCATTTTATGCATTCTATGCATTCGATGCATTCTATGCATTCGATGCATTCGATGCATTCTATGCATTCTACGAATTTTATAAACTTTATGCATATCGTACACTGTATGCATTCTCAAGCCTTCGGTGCATTCTATGAATCTTCGCATAAATATGATATTTTAGGGTTTAGAATGTGGTCGACATTATTAACACTGTAACAACTGCTGCTTGTTTATCTACTTTCCTGATTATGTTTTACTCCATATGCTCATTCTCACAGAAGCTTTCACACAAATAGTAAAAATATAATTTTCACGGCCAGTCGTTATAGTGTTAGTAAAAAACTGCTGCTTTAGTGACCATACTTCGGAGCAATAAATTTACGTACGAAAAACGAATAGGATTATAATTAGTGTAGGGTATGGACCGACCTTCGTGAAGATGTGTCATTTTATGGTAATTTTTTAATGTTACGTGGATTCGAGATTTTTTCGAATAACCTAGAAGGCCAGATCGCATGGAATCAATCGAATTTCATTAGTATCTTATTCAGAACATTTTTGTGAAACATTGTTATATCATGAAATAATAGTTCAATTAATCGATTACGAAAATCGAACTCCATTATTATGGAACGAGTAGACTGCGGATTTTAGAACAAAAATCAAATAGTCTTTGAAACATGGAAAATAATAACTTAATAATAATTTAACTCATTAAAATGAGTAAAGAAAGAACATTTTTACTCGATTCCTTTACAATACATTCTAATTCAAACGATTCTCAACAATTAACTTGGAATGTTTTAATTTTTCGTAAAGATCCGTAGTCTAATAATAAACATTTTGAACCGTCGTACATGCAACTGGCTTTCCGAACAGCATATCATAAATGATAACTCGCAAAGTAGACCGAGTCGAGATCGAAAGGATGGATGAACTCGTTGTAAAAAGAAGAGACGATCGCTTGTAAATACGCGTTCGCGGTACGTCACGTGTGTAAATAGAAGTGTCCTGTTACATAGATTATAATAAACCACGAGTCCTCGTGTTCGTTTAAATTTCTCCGCGTATTTCACCGTCGCCCTCGATCGTTCATTACAATCTCGAAAACCGTCCAGTTCGAGAAGAACCTGGAAACCTTTGTATAAACCACCGTGTCAGCGACGTATAAAAAGTCACTAGCAATAAACGGAGTGTCGTAATTTAATCACTTAACCTTGTGTTCGTTTAACCCAGTTTCCCATGATGTCAATAATTTATTATTGTTCGTATCTTCAGTTTTCCACTCGCTATAACTTGTGAAAAGCATCCACGAAGGGAATGAACGATTTGTAATTTTACGAGTTTTTGTAAGTACTGTACAATTTTATAAAATTTACGACTTTACAATTTTATACAATTCACAAATTTACAATTTTATACAATTCACAAATTTACAATTTTATACAATTCACAAATTTACAATTTTATACAATTCACAAATTTACAATTTTATACAATTCACAAATTTACAATTTTATACAATTCACAAATTTACAATTTCATAACAATTCACAAATTTACAATTTTATAACAATTTTATACAATTTACAAATTTACAACTTTACAATTTTATACAATTCAATTATTCACAAATTTAAACAATTCACAAAGTTAGAAATTTACAATTTTATACAATTCACAAATTTACAATTTTATACAATTCACAACTTTACAATTTTATACAATTCACAAATTTACAATTTTATACAATTCACAAATTTACAATTTCATAACAATTCACAAATTTACAATTTTATAACAATTTTATACAATTTACAAATTTACAACTTTACAATTTTATACAATTCAATTATTCACAAATTTAAACAATTCACAAAGTTAGAAATTTACAATTTTATACAATTCACAAATTTACAATTTTATACAATTCACAAATTTACAATTTTATACAATTCACAACTTTACAATTTTATACAATTCACAAATTTACAACTTTACAATTTTATACAATTCACAACTTTACAATTTTATACAATTCACAACTTTAAAATTTTATACAATTCAAAAATTTACAATTTTATACAATTCACAAATTTACAATTTTATACAATTCACAAATTTACAACTTTACAATTTTATACAATTCAATTATTCACAAATTTAAACAATTCACAAAGTTAGAACTTTACAATTTTATACAATTCACAAATTTACAATTTTATACAATTCACAACTTTACAATTTTATACAATTCACAAATTTACAACTTTACAATTTTATACAATTCACAACTTTACAATTTTATACAATTCACAACTTTAAAATTTTATACAATTCAAAAATTTACAATTTTATACAATTCACAACTTTACAATTTTATACAATTCACAAATTTACAACTTTACAATTTTATACAATTCACAAATTTTTTAATTTATTGTACAATTTGACAATTTTGTATAATTCACAATTTTACAGTTTTGTACAATTTACAATTTCTTTTACAATATTGTACAATTTATAATTTATTCTACAATATTCTATAATTTACAATTTCTTTTACAATATTGTACAATTTACAATTTATTTTACAATATTGTACAATTTACAATTTCATTTACAATATTGTACAATTTACAATTCTATAAAATTTTACAATTTTACTTGCCCCAAATTCAATATTATTTCTTCCCTTAAGGTGGTAGACTGGTTTCCAGGATTGTAAGGGTGCAAGAATTCGCGTCCTCATTTCTCGATGATCCAAAAATGGGGTGTTTCAATAATAAAAAAAACTGGATAAATAATCGATCTAGCCATTGTCCTCAAAAGTCCTATTTTTCGTTTTCGAAGTTGTATGCTTCCGAATAATAAAAATAATATCGCTCCAGATCGATCTTTTATCTATCATATTTAACCACTGGAAAACTCAATTTTTGAATTATCGAGAAATGAGAACGCGAATCACATACCCTTACAATCCTGGAAAAATGTGTCTACTGTTTCAATGTTTTCACTTTAACAATTTTTAATTTCATCCACTCAATTTTGTTATAAATGCACTAAGGTCCACGGTCTAGTCACAACTCTAAACATCACAAATATAAAACATCGCAAAATTTAAAATGTACCCGTAAGTGGAAGACCTTTTAGAATACAATAGGGAAGTCTAAATCGTTTGGTTCGTCGGGTTACATCCTGAAGCGTGTCTTTTCGGCAGCCAGATCGTTCGGTTGCGTGTCGGACGTGTTTCTTCGACTTCACGCTGCGACAGCATTGTTCGAGCTCGACGAACTCATGTTTCTTGGATATCCTGGCGCCGGTACTCGATCCGTGACATCCTCTTCGTCCTCGTCCTCGTGTTCTTCGTTTTTGTCCTCGTGTTCTTCGTCTTCGTCCTCGTGTTCTTCGTCTTCCTATCCACAAAATCGTAAAACAGCTGTAAGAAATATGATGTTGCAATCGTTCGCAACCTAATAAGTATCTACGTTCTTGTTATTTACCGTACATTATTATCGGAGAAATTTTCTTTGCTTTCTATGTTGTGGATCGATTTACAGGGTTTAAATAAACAACCGCGACACGTCCGACTATGATCGAGACTAAATATTTGCTGTATTCTTCGGTGACATCTCAATCCGACGCCACCTCGATATATTTAAATTTAATCGGTCGATAAGTTCTCGATGACGACACTGGCGACATACAGACACCATAAACAACCTCTCGTACCATTCTTACCACTTCTAAACAAATCGAAAGAACATCTCCATGGAACAAGATAGCCAAGGTAGACTTCTCAGTTCCATTAAATAATCTCTTCAAGTTCATATACAGTGACTCCCATTAATATTCGGACGCTCTAAAAAAACCATAACTTGTTAAACTTTGAACTATACGACTTGAATTTTTTGGGGAAGCTAGAGCAAATAGTTTGCTATAGGATGTGGAAAAACATTTTTTCAAACATTGCAGTTGATCGGAGTTGTAGAAAAAATACTAAAAGTTGCATTTTACAACTTTTCATGTGGGCCTATATTGAAAATTTTAAAAATACGTTTTGCAGATCTGTGTCAATTAAACATATTCTAAAACCATAACTTGTTAAACTTTGAACTATACGACTTGAATTTTTTGGGGAAGCTAGAGCAAATTGTTTGCTATAGGATGTGGATAAACATTTTTTCAAAAATTGCAATTCATCGGAGTTGTAGAAAAAATACTAAAAGTTGCATTTTACAACTTTTTCATGTGGGCCTACATTGAAAATTTTAAAAACACGTTTTGTAGATCTGTGTCAATTAAACATATTCTAAAACCATAACTTGTTAAACTTTGAACTATACGACTTGAATTTTTTGGGGAAGCTAGAGCAAATAGTTTGCTATAGGATGTGGAAAGACATTTTTTCAAAAATTGCAATTGATCGGAGTTGTAGAAAAAATACTAAAAGTTGCATTTTACAACTTACAAATCTACAGAACGCATTTTTTAAATTTTCAATATAGACCCACATAAAAAAGTTGTAAAATGCAACTTTTAGTGTTTTTTCGACAAATCCGATCAATTGCAATTTTTGAAAAAATGTTTTTCCACATTCTGTAGCAAACTATTTGCTCTAGCTTCCCAACAAAAATTCAAGTCGTATAGTTCAATGTTAAACCAGTTATCGGTTTTTTAGAGCGTCCGAATGTTAATTAATATTATATTAATCCGAAGTCACTGTAATTCTATCTGACTTTGTATAAGAGAACATGTACCCACCAGTTACTTTTAAGGCTTGGTAGGTGTGTTGTTAAATTTTTTAACTTGACAGACATAAATTACAGTGACTGTACAAAGTATTCGTACACTTTTTAAAAATGGAATAACTTTTTTATAATTGAACCAAACGACCCGATTTTTTGCAAATAATTGGAAGCATTGGTTTAAAAAATCATATGCAAAAAAGATTTTCCAAAAAATTATTATATATAAGGTTACAGGTAAAAATGAAAAAGGCGTTTTTTAAAACTTTTTTATTTGGGCCGAACAAAAGGGAAAATATCTTATTGAGGTTCATTGCTTGAATAAAGAAATTGGGCTCTATTTCAATAGAATGTTCAGTCATTTATCAACGCATTTAGTGGACGCGTTACTCGGCAATGATGCAAAAGCAAGCTCAGGGTTGCTGGAAGAAAGAGACGTCAAGGTCCCCACTCAAAAAAGGCGACTTCTCACTGGCTTCTTTGGTGGAATCATGGCCGCGTTCGCCGATGGTAACGTTCGAAGGCTGATATACCACTGGCAGACCGATTGATGACTGTTTGTTTATCACTGGGAGCGTCGAGTGCCACCATATTATAGGCTCGTACGCCGATCGGAGATACAGAACGTTACTTCGGCTAAAGAACGTGGTCTA
This sequence comes from Lasioglossum villosulum, assembly GCA_963971365.1. NCBI lineage: Eukaryota > Metazoa > Arthropoda > Insecta > Hymenoptera > Halictidae > Lasioglossum > Lasioglossum villosulum. The sequence goes on from OZ020497.1 coordinate 8,544,739, forward strand.
GAGCATGATTTCGCCCTGTAAACACTTTAATCGACTTCTCCGACGGTTCGGAGCTTCGTATTCTCCTCACCGACTATAAAACTGTCCTACGTTCCTCTCATAACATTGTCCAACACCGAATTTGTTCAACAATTATTGCTTTATTTTCACCCCTGGACGCACAAGTTTTGAGAAACATGATTTTGGGAAAAACATATTTCTCAACTTTAAACAAATATTGTGATGTTATTAGAAAAGATATCGAATTGTTCTTAACAGCAGGAAATTTTGTAGACTTTCCCAAATACAGTTAATATCCAATATTAATACATTATGAATGTTTGAACATGTTTGAACAATCGTTAAAGATGCATATCGAATTGTTCTTAACAGTAGAAGATTCTGTAGACTTTCCCGAATACAATTAATATCCAATATTAATACATTATGAATGTTTGAACATGTTTGAACAATCGTTAAAGATGCATATCGAATTGTTCTTAACAGTAGAAGATTCTGTAGACTTTCCCGAATACAATTAATATCCAATATTAATACATTATGAATGTTTGAACATGTTTGAACAATCGTTAAAGATGGATATCGAATTGTTGTTAACAGTAGAAGATTCTGTAGACTTTCCCGAATACAGTTAATATCCAACATTAATACATTATGAATGTTTGAACATGTTTGAACAATCGTTAAAGATGCATATCGAATTGTTGTTAACAGTAGAAGATTCTGTAGACTTTCCCGAATACAGTTAATATCCAACATTAATACATTATGAATGTTTGAACATGTTTGAACAATCGTTAAAGATGGATATCGAATTGTTGTTAACAGTAGAAGATTCTGTAGACTTTCCCGAATACAGTTAATATCCAATATTAATACATTATGAATGTTTGAACATGTTTAAACAATCGTTAAAGATGGAGAGACGCAACTTCTACACCAATTTTTGAGAATATTTTTCACTTTATCTTGAAGAATGGGTCCAAAGTAAAATCGAACTATATGACGCGATAGAGCAGACTTTTACCTTGAAAAACCACCGTTTGAAGTATGCATTCCAAGAATTGGAAAATGCATAAACATCCGTGGTCTAATAATAATTAGACTGTGAAAACTGGAGTAAGTCATTGACTGCAAAGAAGATGTTTAGGTGTCTGGTTGTCGGTAAACCATTCGGTATATTAATAAGAGAATCGTTTAGGGTAAAAGGTTAGCGGAGCCGAGGGAGAGAAGAGGCACGTGCTACCATGTCAGAAGGTGTTAAACACGGGAAGGTGAATCGACGGCCGCTTCTTTGTAAACTCTTCGTTTGACGAAGTCCAGAACACCTAGGAACCCCGTGTCGACGATATAAACAATAAACACTCCTCGGAAGCTGAGGAACACGGTTATTCTTGGTAGAGGCGAAGAGATCATCGCTTTCTTGTGAAAAAGTTGCCCCAAAAACCAATCCCTCCATCACTCTTTTAACCCTTATGTGGACTACCAACATGTGTAGATTATTTAAAACCTTTTCTATTTACCATGTTTGCACAATTTCACATTTTAAGACTATAATTTAATATATTAGTGAGGAAAGAATGGACTTTCGGTAAAATTTTTTAATGTTTTTAGAGGCACATTAACAAATTGTTGAAACAAATGCTCAATTATTCAACTCTACATTGTTTAACTGTAACTCGACTCTAAACCAATCCCTCCATCACTCTTTTAACCCTTATGTGGACTACCAACATGTGTAGATTATTTAAAACCTTTTCTATTTACCATGTTTGCACAATTTCACATTTTAAGACTATAATTTAATATATTAGTGAGGAAAGAATGGACTTTCAGTACAATTTTGTAATGTTTTTAGAGAAACATTAACAAATTGTTGAAACAAATGCTCAATTATTAAACTCTATATTGTTTAACTGTAACCCGACTCTAAACCAATCCCTCTGTCACTCTTTTAACCCTTATGTGGACTGCCAACATGTGTAGATTATTTAAAACCTTTTCTATTTACCATGTTTGCACAATTTCACATTTTAAGACTATAATTTAATATATTAGTGAGGAAAGAATGGACTTTCAGTAAAATTTTGTAATGTTTTTAGAGGAACATTAACAAATTGTTGAAACAAATGCTCAATTATTAAACTCTACATTGTTTAACTTTAACTCTTTGTACTCGATGAACCATTAGGTTCGTGCAAAAGTAATTTCGGTTTTTTAACCCTTTGCACTCTGAGCTACTTTAACTAAAACATTAAACATGTTTTCCTGCCTGGAATATTTCCATTACCTATGATTTTAAAAATTGTTTGAATATGATATTGATACAATACCTCATACAATACCTAACTGTTTAGTAATTGAGTAGATACCCATGTATTTAATAATGTATACAATATTTTGAATAATGGTACAGCAATTTTTAATGGTGCCTCAGAGTCACCATTAGAGTGCTAAGGGTTAAAGACAGAACCGATAGACTAGATAGATGGATCATTTGAAAAATAACTTTTTTCCTTTGCCAAAATATTCTCTGCGGTTTCGTTAACCCTTTGCACTCCGAATTATTTTCCAATTTTGCTGCCAACAACTCCCTACTATCTTTAAGTATTTTATTTGTTTACTTTTGTCTATTAATTATGTTAAATATAGCTTCCAGTCTTCGTTCTAATTTATATTCGTGGAACCTGTATTTGTTTTCAACTAAAAAATAATAAATTAAATAAATAAAGGAAGAACTCAAATTCATATAAAAACCTGTTTCATTTACATTTTTCTTTCTCCGGTGTCGAGTCACACTCGACAAAGGAGTGCAAAGGATTAAATAGTTATTAACGAAAAACACGGACCAGTTATTTTAAATGACTCCAGGAATCATATTAATAATAATCGTAATAATATTCTTGCATTCTCCCTAACACGTTCATAATTATTCATTCACCTATTCATTTTTATTAGAAACGTTTAAAATCCGCAGATGACAGATTTTACTTGAATTAATTTGATTAATTTTAATAATTGATTGATATGCACTTTTGCACCAACCTAATTATCTTTTACAAGAGAGGAGAAAAGAGGATTGCGAGCGTTCGAGAGAAGATTGTCCTCCCATCTTCTACTAAAACGTTGTTCGAACAGAAGTGTTGGGAGCAGAGCAATTAGGGGATCGGAGTCCACAGTCGACACATGCACGGTCCAGTTTTTCACGAGCTGGCTAAGTGGCCGAGTCGTACTTAGTTCGTTGTACTTAGACCTTCGATACTCGTCAAAGCAAACAAACCTCTGCTTCATGGTTTTTTTCGGCTAGGCAGCCGTGAGCATGAGCGCGACCGAGTTCTCTTATCGGTGTCACGAAAATGTTCCCACGTGACCACTTATTTTGATTTTGTCTCGCATTTGTCTTCTCTCCTCGATGCTCGTTCGGGGAATCGATCAGACGAGATATACAGTCGGTCTCAAAATTGGTGGACACGCTTTAACTTCGAATAACTTTTTTCTATAAAATTTCGAAAAAAAGGCATCTAGTCCGAATAAATTAGTGAAAATTTCGGCGAAACTTCCGTTTATAGCAAAAATCAGAATTCGATGAAATTTTGAAAATAGAGTACACCATAAAGTACAAACAAATATGATATCGGCGCTACACGTTCGATCATCAAAAAAGAATTTAGCAATTTTGCAGAATTATAATTTCAACGTTTCGGTTTAGTTTTGAACCATCTTCAAGAAAAGTCCGCGTCTATGAAAATAATGTAATAAAATTTGTATTAATTGAACAGAAACTTTTTGATAGTATCCAAATTGATCGTGAACCAAAAATTATAAAGTACAAAGTTGGTAAGTCAGTAGTTACTAAGGTAGAGCGCAACATTAAAATGATAAAAATTTTTTTTTGACTCGCCAAAAATCCTTGTGGCAATCGTCATTTTAGTAAAAAAAGATCCTATTTTCAAAATTTCAACGAATTCTGATTTTTGCCATAAACGGAAGAACAGCCAAAATTTCTCTTCACAATTCTATTATTTAAGCTTACAACAGGACCGGATTAGCCATATAGCAGAAATTCTGGGGGCCCTTTTGTTTGTAAATAATAGTAGATACTAATAACCAAGATTAAAGAGATACAGTATAGATACTAATAGTAGATATCACATAAAAATTTTGATGTGGTCAATTACATAATATATATTATTAGAAAAAAACCTTAACTAATTCAACTGCATATTTTTGAAATGTTATTGTAAAAAACATAATGCATCTATTGGACTATCTACTGTAAATACGTATTTCAAATAAGAGTAGTTGCCCAAAAAAAAATTTATTATAGCTAATACCGAACATATCGGTATTTTACCTTAGCAAATACCGGTTTCACGAAATTGCAAAATAGCACGAAATACCGGTATTCGGTATACTGGTGTACCGGTATTGCAATCCCTAAGTACATTTTTGGGATATGCAAGGTATCAATCTGTGGATCCTCGTATAGTCTCATCTCGTTCAGAGGATTGATAAGATCTGATAGATCGCCGGTGGGTATCTAAGCTGCGAGGATTCGTCAAAACTTAATGGTCTGATGAGATCAGAATTGACATGATTTCCGACTGCATACGCATCAATCCTAAGTGGATCGGTGATTAGAATCTCCTCTTGGGTCCATGATCAATTGCACAAATGCGAAATCAATGTATTTCATTCGGTTATCTATATTGAAATATACAAAATTAATCTATTGTTCGATTTAATCGAATCGATTAAATCCAATATTAGTATGTTCCAGTTTGTTTATAATAACCGTTGGTTACTTGTTTAATATACTGTTCAACTTTCTAACGGTCTGTTTTCTTCGTGCTCGTAATTTTAATTTTAAAATTAGTTCTGTTTATCTAATTAATAATTCTAATAATCTACGTACGCTCTAGATTTTGGAAAATGAACGCTTTTGATCATTGTACGGCTGACAATATGGCTCTCTTCAAACAATTGCTCATTTTCAATTTTTCAATTTTCAAAAGCATTATCAATGTTACTTCGCTGAATTAAACAGCCCCCAATTTATTGTCACTGGACAGTGGATTTCATGCACTTTTGACAAAAATGAATACATTTAAACAATTTAAAAATTGCTGTTGTATTATTTTCATTTTTATATTTTTATTAAGAGAAGAAGTCGATGGAAAGAAAAACGAAGACAAGTAGAGTAGGTATGGTAAATGCAAAATATATTTTTAAATATTTTAAGAATTGCTGTTTTGTAGTTTTCGTTTCAATGTTATTATTAAGAAGAGACGCCGACAGAAAGAAGAACTCACGAAAAAATAAAAGCCACATAATTTCGGACAGAACTTACACATAACAGAACGATATAACTTGCTTCGGGAAAACTGTGTCAAATTAATACGAGGGACGGATGAAGTTTAAAAGACTTCTTATTTTGACTGTATTGAAATTATTAGTAACAAATTTATACATATTTCGTTCCTGTGTCTGGCAATTGATGCAGAAACTTTTTAAATAGAGAATAGTGGATCAAAGTCATGAATGTAATGGTCGAAGAAATGACTAAAAAAACAAACGAGATGTACCTACACAGAATAAATAACAGATAAATAAATTCATTTTCTAGTGGAAAGAGTTAATATACTGCATCGAGGAAGATATATACAAGGTTTCGTAACAACACCACAAATCTTCCTCGGGACTCGGTTTACGCTGCGAAGCAACCGTAAACAACACTGTTTCCCTCTAGGATAGATTATGTCTTCTGTCGGCCGTGGAAATTGAATGTCTCGCAAATATTCAGAACTCGGAAGTGCGCCGTCTCGCTCTCTAATTTATTTTTGTTGATTTCCGTTGTCGAAACCTTGATGGTTCGCATCAATATCTACAATCGTGAATGTCTCTGCTCGCGTGATCCTTGCCAGCCACTATCGAGAGCTAATTTCAATCAGAGAATCTGGTCGATAAATTGTACGAATGGTATTCTGGTTATTCAATTTTCTTTCCACGATTTTTTCATTTTCTTATCTTACTTATACTTTTATCTCGATAATAAAATCAATCTACATATTTTTTCCTAATCTACTTCATTCAATTTTATTTCCAGCTAAATTCGTTGTCGTGGTATTTTTCATTTTCTTGCTTCTTTTGGTTTTTTTATTATCATACCGTTTAATCAACCTTCTAATTTATGCTGATCCATTTTAATCGGTTTCCAGCTGATACAATTCCATTCTATTTTATTTTGTCTTTATGATATGCATTGCATATCATATTATGCAATATTTAATTGTCTTAAGTTTCTTGAACCACTTTTTTTTGGGTTGTTCAAATTTATCAATATTCAATTATTGATCTACCTGTTTTATTTGTACCGGATTAGGCTACCGCATGTAGAGTGATAAAATTAAATTTTCTCATTTTCTTCTGCTCCATCTCACTTTCTTTTGGTTTCTTCAAATTTATCAATATTGTAGGATTTACGTTATCAGTAAAATAACACGTCCGTAAAATATCATCAATTTAAGAATTAATTTTTAAAATATCAGATACAATATCAAAACACGTCAAACGAATCTGAATCAAACAACACAAATTATAAAACATGAAGAACGAAAATAAATCAATAAGTAACAAACATCGAGGTTCGATGGAACTCTCGCCGATTATAGACGACTTCTCCCTACAATATTTAATTATTTAATTATTTAATTATTTACTGCTTTATTTGCACCTGACATGTGGTATGATAAATTTAAATTTTCTCATTTTCTTCTGCTCCATTGTATTCTGTTTTACCATATGACTCTAAATATGGTTTAAAGTTTCTTTTATCGAATTCAATCACCTATTATTTTATTTGACCGTGCACAATTCTGATGCTTAGAGGGTTCGCCACCCGGCCAGGCTGAAATGCGTCGATCGCGAGCAAGCGTCGTGCTTTTATACGCTCCCACTAGTCCCATCTCGATCTCGTCGATCCCGAAATTGAAATGGTTAATTGACAAGCTTAATCGAGAACAGATTGTCCCGTGGAACTCCCGCTGTGCTCGCTCCGGTTTCCCAGGGGGCGGGAAAAACGCGAGGGTGTTTCACCGAGTTAGACTTTCCAATTTTCCAGCGCTGCAAGTCATCGGCTATGCATTCATCTGTTTCATTTGATCTGGAAATCATTGATCATCCTTCCAGTTCAATCTTGGCTCTTAATTGCTCGCCATAGCAAGCCGGACATCCTTAAACCTCCCCTTTTTAACGAATTTCACTGAGTACTGTAGCTGTAACAAACTATTTGAAGAATTTTCTAATTTTAGAAAAATTCATTCGATCACTAATATCGTAAATAATGAATTTCAAGTCTCGAAGCGTCTACTTTTGAGTCACTGTAAAGAAGTAGCTTTTCTCTACAACTTTTCGTTCATAAGTGTTTGACCACCTTCAGTTTATCGAAAATATACAAAATATATTTAAACTAAGGCATGCCAATGTAATTTTTGCCACAGTATTTCTTTCATACACTTATATAAAAGTAATAATTGATAATATTCAACATCAATTACTGTAAATAAATAGATGACAAAAAAAATTGATCGAGAACACACTTAAGTATGGTGGTTTCAAGTGTCTCTCCGCTTTGTCCATTTACTATTTCCAGAAAGAAACGTTAGAAAAGCTTGTTGCTAGGTTGCGTCGAATTGTAAGCGCCGTTATTGCCCAACGAGGTGGATATATTGATGAACTAAGTATTTAATAACTTTCATCCATTAAAATATAATCATGCAATGCATTATAATGCTTCTATGTCAATCGTGTATATTTATACTCATTCTACTTTAAAGTAATTTAAGTTATAACGTAAATATAAACTTTTAGATTCGATCCCACCAAGTGGTCAAATACTTATGGATGACAATGTACGTATATCAATGTCTTTCGCTGATTCACAATCTATTATTTTAAATTATCTTAAATTATATGTATATGTATATAATATATTGAATTATGTATGTATATGTAATATATTAAATTATGTACATGTAATACATTAAATTATATATATGTAATACGTTAAATTAGATATATATATAATATATTAAATATATTATAATATATATTATAATATATATTAAATATATATATAATATATTATATGTATATATAATATATTATATGTATATATAATATATTAAATTATGTATGTACATGTAATATATTAAATTATGTATGTATATGTAATATATTAAATTATGTATATGTAATACATTAAATTATATATATGTAATATATTAAATTATATATATGTAATACATTAAATTATATATATATAATATATTAAATTATATATATATAATATATTAAATTATATATATATATATATATAATATATTAAATTATTTATATATATATATATATATATATATATATATATATAATATATTAAATTATATATATATATAATATATTAAATTATTTTAAGTTACATGTAATAATTATATATAATTATTTAACAAATTATAGTCCACGGCAGCCATATTATCCTACTTGCAGCGTTATGCGATGCCTCCGCTTTTAGAACGGAAAGCAACCACCTCAATAAACATAGATCGACGCAAAAAGAAAGCTTCCGGTTTGCAAGGCCGTCAGCGTTTACGTGGGCGGTTGCAGGATCTCGGCAGAATTTCCTGGCGTAGTAGACGCATCCCCCGGCTCATTAGGTATGGAACACCATGGATCTTAGCTGAAAATTGAGACGAATCGCCGTGCGAGGCGGGAGCGAGATTGGCCCCGATGTTTGCGTATCGGTGATCAAATGAATGGAAAGAAAGGGAGAAAAATAGTCCTCGAGACACGGTGGACAATGACGCGCGTAAGCAACCCCCATTCGAGGGTGGTTCGCACCCCTATAAAACACCAGGTTCCCGGCTCTGTCGACATCATTCGGCGAGCAGTGTCGACGATAACGTATAGTCGAACACGAGCAATGATCGGTCACGGTGCGAACTCACCCTTATACGTCGCCGCGGTTCGCGCACTTGTTTGCTTCCTGTGCGTTGCTTCCTGCACCTCCAGCGAATACGGTGAGTTAAACATACCTCATTCTCTTTGTTATAAATAAGTAGACTGAGGATGTTCATGCAATTTTCAATTTTTGTAGACAAATTTTAAGAAAATGGTGTCGAGCAAACTCTTATTTTCAGTGGTATTAGTCTTTGTTGATCTGAAGTAAATGAAAATGTTACTAAATTCTATTGAATTTTGTATTCTAGCATTTTTTGGATATTTTTGGATGCCATAAATGGTCAAAGATCCGCAGTCTATAAATAAGTCGTGCACTACGAACCTCCATTTTCTTCTTATAAACGATTTAATACGTTTTTCGCAGCTTCGTTTTTGTTTGAAACTCTTGATTGCTGAAAATTGTGAAGAATGAGTAGGTGCAATTTTTATAAAACTGAAGAAACATTATGTGCAATCTTCTAGAAGCATTCAAGAAAGAATAAACGTTTTCTTTAGCTTCTGTGTTTAACAAGAACAATAGAATAAATTTTTTATTTGTCGCTTTTCCGTATGTAATAACGTCAAATGTTGAACTTTGTAAAATTTAGTCATTTATGTTTCTATCACAATAATTTTTGAGAAATCAAATTCTGAACAATGAGGATGAATTATAATAATATGGAACTGTATTAAAAAAATATTAAAATTTAGTCATTCATGTTTCTATCATATTAACTTTTGAAAAATAATATTCTAAAGAATGGGGATGAATCATAATAATATTGAACTGTATAAAATTTAGTCATTTATGTTTCTATCACAATAGTTTTTGAGAAATCAAATTCTGAACAATGAGGATGAATTATAATAATATGGAACTGTATTAAAAAAATATTAAAATTTAGTCATTCATGTTTCTATCATATTAACTTTTGAAAAATAATATTCTAAAGAATGGGGATGAATCATAATAATATTGAACTGTATAAAATTTAGTCATTTATGTTTCTATCACAATAATTTTTGAGAAATCAAATTCTGAACAATGAGGATGAATTATAATAATATGGAACTGTATTAAAAAAATATTAAAATTTAGTCATTCATGTTTCTATCATATTAATTTTTGAAAAATAATATTCTAAAGAATGGGGATGAATCATAATAATATTGAACTGTATAACATTTAGTCATTTATGTTTCTATCACAATAATTTTTGAGAAATAAAATTCCGAACAATGAGGATAAATTATAATAATATTGAACTGTATAAAATTTAGTCATTCATGTTTCTATCATATTAATTTTTTAAAAATAAAATTGAAAAGATAAGGATGAATTATAATAATATTAAACTGTATAAAATGTAGTCATTCATATTTCTATCATATTAATTTTTAAAAAATAAAATTGGAAAGATGAGGATGGAGAGCAATATTGAACTGTATCAAATTTAATCATTTATGTTACAATTACATTAATTTTTTAAAAATAAAATTGGAAAGATGAGGATGAGGGATGATAATTCATAAATCTATTTAACCAGTGGGAAGAGAATCACCAAGCAACGTAGCAAGCGAAAGGACATCGGGCAACGATTTCGGACCATGCACCGATGGAAAGTGCATCAAACGTACCACGCAGGACATTGCTGGCGGCATGTGGTTTGGTCCACGATTAGGCAGACGTCGCAGGTCCGAGAAGAAGTCGGATATCGACCCAGATCTTGAAACGTTGGCGAACATCCTCGACGGAGGACGTTGGGCCGTCATCACTGTCCCAGGTATAGTGAATTTATACACAGCTGTGCAAACGCAAGATGCACTTGGCCATATTTAATAAAAAAGCGTAAAAAATTAAATGAGAACACGTCAAGTTTCGAAAAAGGATTCCGCCATTTAATCAAATACTTTCGAGAATTATGTATTGTTGCGGATTTATCCAATACATTAAATGCAGTAAATCAATCATTGAACAATACAATTTCATCATAAGGATATTGTTTGTCATTATATCTAATAATTATACTGGCTGCTTCTTTCTTTTGCACAGTAGTGTGTATTTGAAATTTTTTAACGAAATTATCACTCATATACTGCACTGATAGTATTCCTCGATTTGCCTATAGAAAAGAATACCAAGTGATAAAAACATTTATACCGACGTATCGATGATTCTAATTCAGTGTCAAAAATTGTATTCGAATAAAAATTTCTATCTAACTCTGTAACTATGAATGGTACCATGTTTGGACTCATTTTAATCAGAAAAAATATCACAAATGCGTTTGCAAATGTGTCTAATAAAACTAGTTAAAATCAAAGTGTTGCTTTATTGAATTAGTATTGAGAATATTGAAGTTTTCTTCCTCCTAGGAAGTTATGAACGACAAAAAAAGTTCGAATTTTATTACAGCTGTAAAATAAATTCGTAGAACAAAGGATTGGCGGAGTGAAACTTTTGTAATAATTTTCCAGGTGGAGAGAAACGTCAGCCATCCCAATTTACACCTCGCCTAGGCCGAGACTCGGGAGAAGAATTATTCTCTTACGGTTATCCGAAGGATCAGGACGAGCTCTACGCCGAGGAACAATACCTTCCGCCATTGTTCGCACCTCGTTTAGGTCGCCGATTGCCGTGGACACCTTCGCCAAGACTCGGTCGTCAATTGCACAGTATCTTCAACAAACCTAGACAGTATTCCGACGATCCACGCTTCTGAGTACCTCGCTTTTCTTCCTTGATGATAACTAACAATAAGCTGAAACGAAGACGATAGCCGAAGACTTAGTGTAATTATCGAAATAAAGGACTTGTATCTATTTGTATTATAAATATCGCTGACGCCTTCAATCTTCTTCGATCTATGTTTCACCTTCCTAAAAGACGTTTATCGCGGAACAATTCTTTTGGAAGCATTCTCGAATTTCTCCAATGACCGTAGAAGGTAGAATCGCATTAGAATAATCTGGTGTTTATTTGATTAGTATCGTGACTTCTTACTTTGAATAGGATCATTACTGTTGACGCATTTTCGTCTTTATTTTATGGGGAGAATAAACACTTTGTACCTATCCGTATGTCTCTTCATCCGAGCAACATTTTGACATCTCATTGTTCTTTGAATATTCATTTTGTTCATTTTGTATGTTAATATTTGTTCCAATGTTTTTTAATATTTAATTCCATGTCCTAGTTGTACTCGGATATTTTACCATTTAATTTTATACGTGCATTTTTGTCTGAACATTTTTCCAATCGAATATTTTTATTACACGTTCAAACTACATAAAATAGTCTACAATAAAAGTACATGCAGATCCAATGTTTAGATCGCTGTAACATCGTCCAACACAATAAATCTTCTTTAAATCAGTTGAATTTTAGTTAAATTGACGTTCATTTATGTCATAAAGGTCGATTTAGATTGATTCGATGCACGTGTCAGGAGTTACATCATTTGTAATTATTATTTGATTAGTAGATAGCGAATCCTTATGCAAAATAAGAATTGTCTCCATAGATTGCAAAATATGGAAACTAAATTGAATGTTATTTCTTCCCTTAATGATTTTAATAGGGAAATCATATATCGAAATCTTCAATTTTCAAAATTTTCCAACAATTTTGAATTTCATCTATTCAATTTTGCTATAAATGTATAAAGATATACACTCCAGTAATTATTATTTGATTAGTAGATAGCGAATCCTTACGCAAAATAAGAATTGTCTCCATCGATTGCAAAATATGGAAACTAAATTGAATGTTGTTTTCTCCTTTAATGATTTTAATAGGAAGGAATCATATATCGAAATCTTCAATTTTCAAAATTTTCCAACAATTTTGAATTTCATCTATTCAATTTTGCTATAAATGCATGAAGATCCACACTCCAGTAATTATTATTTGATTAGTAGATAGCGAATCCTTATGCAAAATAAGAATTGTCTCCATCGATTGCAAGAAATGGAAACTAAATTGAATGTTATTTCTTCCTTTAATGATTTTAATAGGGAAATCATATATCGAAATCTTCAATTTTCAAAATTTTCCAACAATTTTGAATTTCATCTATTCAATTTTGCTATAAATGCATGAAGATCTACACTCCAGTAATTATTATTTGATTAGTAGATAGCGAATCCTTATGCAAAATAAGAATTGTCTCCATCGATTGCAAAATATGGAAACTAAATTGAATCTTAATTCTTCCTTTAATGATTTTAATAGGGAAATCATATATCGAAATCTTCAATTTTCAAAATTTTCCAACAATTTTGAATTTCATCTATTGAATTTTGCTATAAATGCATGAGGATCCACACTCCAGTAATTATTATTTGATTAGTAGATAGCGGATTCTTATGCAAGATAAGAATTGTCTCCATCGATTGCAAGAAATGGAAACTAACTTGAATGTTATTTCTTCCCTTAATGATTTTAATAGGGAAGAAATCATACATCAAAATCTTCAGTTTTCAAAATTTTCCAACAATTTTGAATTTCATCTATTGAATTTTGCTATAAATGCATGAGGATCCACACTCCAGTAATTATTATTTGATTAGTAGATAGCGAATCCTTATGCAAAATAAGAATTGTCTCCATCGATTGCAAAACATGGAAACTAAATTGAATGTTATTTCTTCCTTTAATGATTTTAATAGGGAAATCATATATCGAAATCTTCAATTTTCAAAATTTTCCAACAATTTTGAATTTCATCTATTCAATTTTGCTATAAATGCATGAAGATCTACACTCCAGTAATTATTATTTGATTAGTAGATAGCGAATCCTTATGCAAAATAAGAATTGTCTCCATCGATTGCAAAATATGGAAACTAAATTGAATGTTATTTCTTCCCTTAATGATTTTAATAGGGAAATCATATATCGAAATCTTCAATTTTCAAAATTTTCCAACAATTTTGAATTTCATCTATTCAATTTTGCTATAAATGTATAAAGATATACACTCCAGTAATTATTATTTGATTAGTAGATAGCGAATCCTTACGCAAAATAAGAATTGTCTCCATCGATTGCAAAATATGGAAACTAAATTGAATGTTGTTTTCTCCTTTAATGATTTTAATAGGAAGGAATCATATATCGAAATCTTCAATTTTCAAAATTTTCCAACAATTTTGAATTTCATCTATTCAATTTTGCTATAAATGCATGAAGATCCACACTCCAGTAATTATTATTTGATTAGTAGATAGCGAATCCTTATGCAAAATAAGAATTGTCTCCATCGATTGCAAGAAATGGAAACTAAATTGAATGTTATTTCTTCCTTTAATGATTTTAATAGGGAAATCATATATCGAAATCTTCAATTTTCAAAATTTTCCAACAATTTTGAATTTCATCTATTCAATTTTGCTATAAATGCATGAAGATCTACACTCCAGTAATTATTATTTGATTAGTAGATAGCGAATCCTTATGCAAAATAAGAATTGTCTCCATCGATTGCAAAATATGGAAACTAAATTGAATCTTAATTCTTCCTTTAATGATTTTAATAGGGAAATCATATATCGAAATCTTCAATTTTCAAAATTTTCCAACAATTTTGAATTTCATCTATTGAATTTTGCTATAAATGCATGAGGATCCACACTCCAGTAATTATTATTTGATTAGTAGATAGCGGATTCTTATGCAAGATAAGAATTGTCTCCATCGATTGCAAGAAATGGAAACTAACTTGAATGTTATTTCTTCCCTTAATGATTTTAATAGGGAAGAAATCATACATCAAAATCTTCAGTTTTCAAAATTTTCCAACAATTTTGAATTTCATCTATTGAATTTTGCTATAAATGCATGAGGATCCACACTCCAGTAATTATTATTTGATTAGTAGATAGCGAATCCTTATGCAAAATAAGAATTGTCTCCATCGATTGCAAAACATGGAAACTAAATTGAATGTTATTTCTTCCTTTAATGATTTTAATAGGGAAATCATATATCGAAATCTTCAATTTTCAAAATTTTCCAACAATTTTGAATTTCATCTATTCAATTTTGCTATAAATGCATGAAGATCTACACTCCAGTAATTATTATTTGATTAGTAGATAGCGAATCCTTATGCAAAATAAGAATTGTCTCCATCGATTGCAAAATATGGAAACTAAATTGAATCTTAATTCTTCCTTTAATGATTTTAATAGGGAAATCATATATCGAAATCTTCAATTTTCAAAATTTTCCAACAATTTTGAATTTCATCTATTGAATTTTGCTATAAATGCATGAGGATCCACACTCCAGTAATTATTATTTGATTAGTAGATAGCGGATTCTTATGCAAGATAAGAATTGTCTCCATCGATTGCAAGAAATGGAAACTAACTTGAATGTTATTTCTTCCCTTAATGATTTTAATAGGGAAGAAATCATACATCAAAATCTTCAGTTTTCAAAATTTTCCAACAATTTTGAATTTCATCTATTGAATTTTGCTATAAATGCATGAGGATCCACACTCCAGTAATTATTATTTGATTAGTAGATAGCGAATCCTTATGCAAAATAAGAATTGTCTCCATCGATTGCAAAACATGGAAACTAAATTGAATCTTATTTCTTCCTTTAATGATTTTAATAGGGAAATCATATATCGAAATCTTCAATTTTCAAAATTTTCCAACAATTTTGAATTTCATCTATTCAATTTTGCTATAAATGCATGAAGATCTACACTCCAGTAATTATTATTTGATTAGTAGATAGCGGATCCTTACGCAAAATAAGAATTGTCTCCATAGATTGCAAAATATGGAAACTAAATTGAATCTTATTTCTTCCTTTAATGATTTTAATAGGGAAATCATATATCGAAATCTTCAATTTTCAAAATTTTCCAACAATTTTGAATTTCATCTATTCAATTTTGCTATAAATGCATGAAGATCTACACTCCAGTAATTATTATTTGATTAGTAGATAGCGGATCCTTACGCAAGATAAGAATTGTCTCCATAGATTGCAAAATATGGAAACTAAATTGAATCTTATTTCTTCCTTTAATGATTTTAATAGGGAAGAAGTCATATATCGAAATCTTCAATTTTCAAAATTTTCCAACAATTTTGAATTTCATCTATTCAATTTTGCTATAAATGCATAAAGATCCACACTCCAGTAATTATTACTTGATTAGCAGATAGCGGATCCTTACGCAAAATAAGGATTGTCTCCATCGATTGCAAGAAATGGAAACTAAATTGAATCTTATTTCTTCCTTTAATGATTTTAATAGGGAAATCATATATCAAAATCTTCAATTTTCAAAATTTTCCAACAATTTTGAATTTCATCTATTCAATTTTGCTATAAATGCATGAGGATCCACACTCCAGTAATTATTATTTGATTAGTAGACAGCGGATGCAAAATAAGAATTTTCTATCTGAATGCACAAACAAACTGACGCGGAATAGAAATTTATTTTCCTTCTTAATATGTTCAATAGGTTAAAAAAATAGTATTTTCAAATTCTGCTTTTGTTGTTACCGTTTTAAATTACACCTACTAATTTTTGTAATATGTGCGTACAATCCGCTGTCAATTGATACGGCTCGAAAATTGGAAAGATTTCCACAGGTAGAGTAAAACCGAACTCACGTGTTATTCTTGTCTGTACGGGATAGTAAATGATTACTTGAGCAAAGAGACGCGGGCAGCTAACATGTATTTGTTGGCTGTGTTTCCAAGCTTTATGGTTACGAGCGTAGTCTACGCTGCCACATGGCCCATGGTAGTTCCGGTCGAGGAATTACCTTCCAAAAGGGAATTCTTGCTCTCCCCAAACCCTTCCATGGTAAAAAATACACTCATAGAAAACAGGACATTGACCCCATAACCAGCAATTATTTTTATCTACAGCTAAAAACATTTGAACATTGTTTTAAACAGTCCTCCATATTCAAACTATTATTATTATATTTATTATATACGGATCGAAGTCCTTTTATACAAATGTTTACAATTGCGTAGAAAAAAAAGAAAGTCTTAAAGGAAACCTATTATAATGTTATAAAAAAAATCGTACAATAATAAACGTAGACTTATTTTAAAGCTTGAGGATTCTATTTTCGTAGTCCACCGTTTATTTTCTTCCACGATATTTTCATACCGTTCAGCGAGTTGGAATCTGAAAACATGGTTTCAGGAAGACTATCTTAAAAAATGTTTCCGTAACCGAGTCTACCATAGATTTGAAGATTAAACCTTCCACTTTACAACGAACCACTTATCAGTGGACTACATGATGTCGGTAAACTGCATGAGTTGCAACACAGAAGTGAGTGTCTGAAGAGCTAGATTTTACAATCTTGTCAATCTCTCCGAGCCAGTCAACATTATTGTTTTAATTGTTTTAAAAGTTATCTACATGTGCATCATTGACATTTTATGTATGAATTTACAATTAATAAATACAGACAATGTAATAAAAAAGCACATGAGTGTAAATATTTATTGAACCACCCATTCATCCTCAACGTCCCTACAGTAATACTACTGATTTCCAAAAAAGTTCCAAAAAACACCTGTCCAACTTGTCATCGAGTCACTATACCGATTTGGAATCGCAAAAATAGAGAAACTGGGACAAATTGACAATTTTCGGTGGTCTGGCTTACCGTTGACTTATACTACTGAAATTCCGGATACCTCCTTCGACATCATGTTCTCCTAATACAAAGTTCAATTTTCGACAAAATCGAAAAATTTTCGGAAATTTTCGACCGTCTGACTTGACGTTGAGTTGCACTACTTAATTTTCGAAATTTTTCGAGAGTCTGACTTGTCGTTGACTTGTACTACTGAAAATTCGGATACCTCTTTCGATATTATGTTCTCCTAATACAAAGTTCAATTTTCGACAAAATCGAAAAATTTTCGGAAATTTTCGACCGCCTGACTTGACGTTGAGTTGTACTACTGAATTTTCGAAAATTTTCGAGCGTCTGACTTGACGTTGACTTGTACTACTGAAATTCCGGATACCTCCTTTGAGATCATGTTCTCCTAGTACAACATTCAATTTTCAAGATTTTCTAAAATTTCGTCCATTTTTCGACTTTGTATTAGGAGAACATGATATCGAAGGAGGTATCTGAATTTTCAGTAGTATAAGTCAACGGCGAGCCAGACGCTCGAAAAATTTCGGAAATTCAGTAGTGCAACTCAACGTTAAGTCAGACGGTCGAAAATTTCCGAAAATTTCTCGAAAATCTCGAAAATTGAACTCTGTATTAGGAGAACATGATATCGAAAGAGGTATCCTCATTTTCAGTAGTATAAGTCAACGCCTAGCCAGACGGCCGAAAATTTTCGAGAATTCAGTGGTACAACTCAACGACAAGTCAGACGGTCGAAAATTTCCGAAAATGTCTCGAAAATCTCGAAAATTGAACCTTGTATTAGGAGAACATGATATCGAAAGAGGTATCCTAATTTTCAGTAGTACAAGTCAACGGCAAGCCAGACGCTCGAAAAATTTCGAAAATTAAGTAGTATAAGTCAGTGCCAAGTCAGACGGCCGAAAATTGGCAAAAATTTAAGAAAATCTCGAAAATTGAACTCTGTATTAGGAGAACATGATATCGAAAGAGGTATCCTAATTTTCAGTAGTACAAGTCAACGCCTAGCCAGACGGCCGAAAATTTTCGAGAATTCAGTGGTACAACTCAACGACAAGTCAGACGGTCGAAAATTTTCGAAAATTTCTCGAAAATTGTACTTTGTATTAGGAGAACATGATGTCGAAGGAGGTATCCGAATTTTCAGTAGTACAAGCCAACAGCAAGCCAGACGATCGAAAAATTTCGGAAATTCAGTAGTGCAAGGCCGAAAAATGTTCGAAATCCTGGAAATTTGAGATTTGTATTAGAAGAATATGATTGCGACTGAGGTAGCTCGTAAAACTCGAAAACTCAGAGCACAGAAATAATTTTAATATTGGAGAATCAGGTATAGGGTGGGCAAAAAAAGAACACATTAACTGTAGTAACTAATATTCTTTATGTTTCACCAAATCTATTACAATATTAAACATGCATCGAGTAGAGATGAGAAGAAGGTGCTTGGCAGGAATGCAATGACGTAGGTACAACTGCGCAGCCGATTGGATCAGAGTGGAATGGAAACATTGAAATTCTATCAATGATAATAAATATACATATATTGTAATAGAAACATATTTATTCATAACAGTTGTAATACGTACAGTGACTCGCATATTTGTTCACAGGAGTTACATTCGTATTTGTTAAATTAACATACAAAATTCTACAATTTAAGAGTTACGAAAAGCTTAAATAATCAGTAAGCTATTACGAAACCGTTTATCGCGCAATCGATTGGCATTTAGTACAATCACAAGATTCGAATATACACATAATACTGTAAGCTTGTGTCTCGTAAACGCGTTGCCAACTAAATTCATTTGTTAAGAGAGGATTTTTATTTGTTAATGGTAGCTTAAATGTAATAGTAGTCTTTTTATAAATATGTTGTACGAACAACAAGTTAGCAGCTCCTGTGTTAGACTTAATCCTCGAAGCAACAACAACGAACAATCATTTTTACAAAAATAAACGACGATGAAGGAATATCGTCACAACTATAGCACTCTTACGACACACTTTATCTACCGGAAGGTATCTAACGATCCCCGAAAAATGAAGATCAATGATTGAACTTTTCTTAATAAATTAATTGAACAATTTAATTCCACAAGCAATAAGTTCTTTTAAATATAAATAACTTAATAACCTACTTCGATATCGTCGTTTAGAATCAAATAATTAAGCTTGTAGTAATTAAACGCGTTAATAAATTTCAATAACTTAATTTCAAATTATTTAGAAAAAAAAGATTAAACACTAAATAATTGAAAAATTGTATTAATAGACTTCCGGTAGCTAAAGTGTTAAACAAAGTTCAACCACAACGCGCGCAGACGTTGCCCATTAAATCTAAACTTTAACTATTCTAAACCCCCCAAATTGTATGAACAATGAAAGACTGAAAATTACCCCACTGCACTGGGACATATCGACGAATCAACGTCGAATTCTCTAATTGTGCAAACGTCCGGTCTGTCGAATATTTATTTTCTGAAATCCAAAATATTCTGTGTTCATAGTCATAATAGCTGTCCTCCACGCTCTACGCGTTTAAACCTAAATTCCGGGAGTGGGGTGGACGTCTATTATAACGATCATTATTAGTCACCGGATCTCCAACGCATTTATGTGAAAATCGAATGGGTGAAATTTAAAATTGTGTGAAAATTACAAAATTACTTTTAATCTATTAAAATTACCTCTCCAATCACAGATTTAATAACTTGAACTTTTGAGTCGTCCAATCTTCCCTGTAAGTTCTACGAATCGCTCACAGATGACGCTAGGACATAGTTTCGAATCTTCTTCGACTGTTCAACCCCTTCGCAAGTGAATGATCATATTTTTAAATAATCAGAAATTAGAGAGAGAGTTCAACTCACTAATTAAACATTGTTCCCAATCGAAATATTCGCAGATCTGACTTAACAATGTTTTTTAATACAATTGGAAGACAATCCTAACACTGTACTGACGAATAGACTGTGGAACACCGAACAAAACAAATACTCTTCGAATACTCTTGCAATTCCAATTCTCGCGAAACAATCTGCAAAATTGAAAATATGTATAAAACTCCACAGTCTAATGATAGAACAGAAATACTACACTCCACGTTTCACAAAACAATTTACAAAAATGAAAGACTGCACAAACATTCACAGTTCGCCTATAACCGCACTCTCGATTGAAGACTTTGGTGCAGAAACCAGCAAGTCCATTTCTTAATGATAGCTCTTGATAAATGTCCACATATTTTTATATAAAAACGTATTTTTGATTGTCTGGTGTAAGGATTACACACTCTCCAAAGGCTTGCCCAATTCTTGCACCAAGGTTTCCTAAACGATCATGATCACTAAATCATATGAGCAACTCGACTTCGACTCCTTAAGTTCCCCTTTTCGTCCCTAGAATCACTATAGCCGCTATATCCAGCAGCACATAAATAAAACCACTTGACCAGCAAGCTCCGGACGCAACAAGCACTTTTCCCCATCAACTGTCCACTTTATCAGACTCACTAGCATCCTCTTGTCTAGCTGAATCATCGTTCACAATGGATTCGTAACCGTTGTCTAATCGCACGTCCAGTTTCGAATGAGAAGCATCGTCGGAGTCCTCATCGAATCCAATGTTCTGATGAACGTTCCTCGACTTGGGCCAGGAGTTGTTCCCTTCAGGACCTCCTCCAATCACAAAAATGAAAGGACACCTATCGCCCTTTGCTTGAAGATCCTGCGACGATCCAGATCCGTAGATCCCTTGCTCATAGCTGCTGACGTCTCCCGTAGAGCAGTAGACACTGTCCTCTTTTGACTTTGGACTAAAGTTGTCATCACAGCTTTGGATCGACGACTGAGACTCGTTCGTCGATCGATAGATTTCTTTGCTAGAGTCTGTCGAACCGAACATTTTTTGCTGATTAGGTTTGGAGGTCAGCTTCGACTGGTTTTTGCGGTGGGACAGTAGAGTGCGGTCCAGGGTCATGAATGGCATCTCGAAACACAGGCTCCAGACTGCTGACAGCAGCATTGTGAGGAACAAGTTGCTCGAGAAACTACGGAACTGGAATTTTCATTTCGAAATTGGTTAAGGTGGTTTAAAATGTTGATGGGGCGATGGCCCACTTTGTTTATTAAAATATTCGAATAATATTGAAAGAGGCCAAGTCACGTAAAAAGCATTTTTAGAAATGTATTAAATTTCTAAAACTAACATATTTGTTTACTTTTTAACGTTCTTGTTCTCGTTAAGCATAACGTAAATATTCGCTTTAAGTACTCACAATTTGTATGGGGCTGACAATGCCCGTGGTTCTTTCAGCGCCAACCTCGATTAGTATGAACACATAGTGGCATAAGTAGGCGCTGTATGTTAACTTGCTGAGAGGAACCCAGCCGCTCCAAGAAAGACAGTCTCCCACCAAACCTAGAAGAGAATATGCCAGCTTCAATGTACAATATCGACAAGATCTAATCGATAACTTGCATTGACTGAGTGAAAGTCGATTCTTTCACGTAATTGAAGAATCGCTAAACTTTGTTTGGTCAGTGACCAAACTAGGCTCAAAACATTGGTCAGTGACCAAGCTATGATCGAAACATTGGTCAGTGACCAAGCTATGTTCAAAACATTGGTCAGTGACCAAGCTATGATCGAAACATTGGTCAGTGACCAAGCTATGATCGAAACATTGGTCAGTGACCAAACTAGGCTCAAAACATTGGTCAGTGACCAAGCTATGATCGAAACATTGGTCAGTGACCAAGCTAGGCTCAGAACATTGGTCAGTGACCAAGCTATGATCGAAACATTGGTCAGTGACCAAGCTAGGCTCAGAACATTGGTCAGTGACCAAGCTATGATCGAAACATTGGTCAGTGACCAAGCTATGATCGAAACATTGGTCAGTGACCAAACTAGGTTCAAAACATTGGTCAGTGACCAAGCTAAGCTCAAAACATTGGTCAGTGACCAAGCTATGCTCAAAACATTGGTCAGTGATCAAACTAGGTTCAAAACATGGTTCAGTGACCAAGCTATGATCGAAACATTGGTCAGTGACCAAGCTATGATCGAAAAATTGGTCAGTGATCAAGCTAGGCTTAAAACATTGGTCAGTGACCAAGCTATGATCGAAACATTGGTCAGTGACCAAGCTATGTTCAAAACATTGGTCAGTGATCGACATAAATGACAAAAACAGAGATGAAAAGACTGCGGATCTTTATGCAAAATAAAAAATGTTCGCATTGATTGCAGGAAACAGGACCCAAAGAAAAATGGTATTCTTCTTTCAATTATCTGATTAAGCTGCAACAACTAATTTGATGTCTTTAAACATTTATAACAGGTCCACTGCTTTAAATTGGACGTGCCCATTTTTGTCATAAATGCATAAAATCCGCAGTCTACTGATCGGTGACCAATATCCAAACGATCCCAGAAATATGAAACAAAAACCAATACATATGTATATAAAATCGTACCAGCGTATCCGTGGACGCAGCAGAAAATTATCCAGGAGATCGATAGAGCGAACACCTGCCTATGAAGTCCAGCATAGAAGCTAGCCTCTAGCCTGTCGTAGACATGATCCTCGAAGTACATCCATCGTGGACCAACGAACACGAACAAAGCGGACAGGGCAGCGATCACCCAGCCGACGAACACGTACATCTGTAGAAAATCACCGAGACAAGGTGAGGAACAGTTGATTCTCGAAAAGATGATGATGTCGAATCGGTGTTCAAGATGATGTTGTTCGACCACATGACTTGATTGATGTACGACCTTTTCGACGATCACGCGTACAGTCGCAATGATTTTCGTTTCGCTTCGGGGAGGGGGAATATTCTCTTCTTGTTTCATCTCTAAATGCAGAAAATGGGTGTTAAGGAAAGTGAGTGTTGTGCCCGAGCAAGCATTGCAACCCTAATGCGATTCGGTCAAGAATTTTCAAGGAACCGGACGACTCGCCTAACACTTTTTGTAATTAGTACACTATTTGAAACAATAATGTTGTAATTACGTTGATATTAACCTTGATAACGCATTTCAAGGTCATCGATATGTACGAGACGAACCTGATTCTATATGGAGAACGAGTTTTCTTTGAAATTGGAATGTAAACGTTAAGTTGTCAGTCGTAATTACGGTGTAGAAATTAATATGTGAGTAATGAATTATTCGAAAACGTAATATTGCAGATGGATACCCTTCGATTTTATTTTCATTTGCATGATCCGCGACTGGTTTTATGATGATGCTCTCTCGCCAGTTATTTATAGGAATATTGCGAGGATTCGTTGAAGTAAATATACTCACCGGTCTTATTTTGATGACTCGCGTCCTGGTGTTGTACAGTATGTAGCCAAGAGCTAAACCGATCACATAAGCGCCGTATCTGTTGTACACTTTTGTGTAGATCTGCACGTAAACCTGTGCCACATCGTTGGCTCTAATAAAAAATAAAGAGAAAATCCTATGTAAATAAAAGTTAATATACACCTAGTATTTATTTGAATTACTAAACAACTAGCCCAACGATGCTATTGTTTTATTAACACCTCCACTGTAATCCCTCACCCTTAAAATTGTAAAATAAAATAAGAATATTATAAAATAAATTATGGACAGCTCATCCGCCAAATTCTAAAATAAAATAAAAATATATATGTGCAAAATACCGATGGACAACGAACAAAAATTCAGAAATATACACGTTACCGAATGCAAAATATCTAAACACTAGTTGCAAGTACAGTAAATTATCCATATAAGTCCCTAGCACGGGTCTGCCGAGGGACATTTATGCACCACAGTCACTATTCTTTGAGTGTTGCCGAACGTAGAAAAGGACAGCCGAACTCGAGAGGCGTCCGTCGCCGAGAAATGTAAACATAGTTAATCCAAATTGCCAACTTCCTTATTTTTCATTATTTTTTTATGAGACTTCGATTACCATATTTGTGGCATTTTTCTAATGCAAAATGATACCAAACATGATATAATTCCGATGATATTTAGGTGTGTAATAGACAGTCAAAGTTTCGGGCGCAAGGAAGGACAGTTAACGGCGAGCCTTTGAAATCTATCCTACGCGCCCGAAACTTTAACTGTCTACTACACAAGTAAATATCATCGGAATTATATCATATGTGGTATCATTGTTCTTAGAAAAATGCCACAAATATGGTAATCGCAGTCTCATAAAAAAATAATGGAAAATAAGGAAGTTGGAAATTTGGATTAGGCGGTCTCACCGAGACACCCGAGCCGCATGATGTCATACTTCTCGGCGACCGAGGCCTCTCGAGTTTCGCGACCCTTCAAGAGGGTATACCCCGCAGTAGTGGGGATAGCTCCGGGACTTTTAAAGGCCACACTTTTAAGACATTTATGGATATTTTACTGTATACAATTAACGGGAATAAATTATGGACAGCTCATCTACCAAATTCTAAAATAAAATAAAAATATAGATGTGCAAAGTTCTAATGAATAACAAACAAAAATTCAGAAATATACACGTTACCGAACACAAACATTTAAACACTAGTTGCAAGTGTAAAATTAATAAGAAGAAAGTAGGGACAGAGTAATACAAAATGGAAGCGGATCAAGAGAATAAGTGATCCAAACCAAAATTGGTCAGACAGTGGTACTCGAGCACTGAACTAAACAGAAAAATTGAGAAGGAAATAATTTTTACATTTTCATGTACTTACTCTTTATAGTAGAGCATGGTGCCAGATAATTTCAGGGTAAATGTTATAACAAATGGTATAACAACCGAGGTGACGAGGCCAAGAGCGATCACGATCCAGAAGAAGATCTCTCGAGTGAACTTGAGCATCGGATACAGGAAAATCGGCGACAACCAGACCAGTTGCATATCGGTGGCAAGGTACCACGATTGCGACAAACACTGGAAACCAAAATTAAAAATCGTTCAGGATTTTGTTAAAATATATTGACCGCCTTTATTTTGGTATAGAATAACACTGAACAACAGTGAACGGTATTAGCAGACTACGAATCTTTATGCAAAATGAAAACGTGTTGTGCCGACTGTGGGAATTGAATAACGATTAATTTCACTCCTTAATAATATTCACAATTTTGTATGGAATATTAAATAATATTAAGGAAACTTAATCTCTTCCCCTACCACATCGTCTAATAAATATGTATGCTCTTAATTTCCTTGAAACCGAAATAAAATGTTACTTTGGTTTTGTTAATGTACAGCTATTGGAGAATATGTAAGCATACGATAGATATAAATTTTTAATTTTTTTAAGAAAGTGTACAAACTGCAAAAAAGTTCTAATCATGAAACTGTAAAATAAATCGTAAAGCAATGAGTTAAATTATTTTTTATGGAATTATAAAGTACCAAAATTTTTATAATTTTTATTTTTATTACTATTTTGTATTTCACCCAGCTGGTGAAATGGAAACATAAACGTTCGCAGCCTAGTGATTGACATTAGTAAGTGTAATAATGTTTAATTTTCGACAAAATTCCAATAACCAAAATGGTCCCCAAAAATTTTGATTTTCCCAAAGATTTATAGTAAAAGATTGTTCAACGTACTATTCTTGGAAGGTTGACGTAATTGTTAATGTACAGAATATTAGTCCACCAATTTTCGCGACAGTAGTCCCTGTTAGCGCCGACCCATTGATCCCATTGTAGTCCAGTTCCCATTTTATAAAGCAAAGTAGCATAAAATCCGATCATCATGGCGTACGCTGGTGTCAGCCTCAAGTATCGGTGCAGATAGAGACCGATGACGTCTAAAGGTCCTTTAGGATTTTTCTCATTCTTCGTCATCATAGTGTACGCCATCAACACTCCACTTAGCAGGAAGAACGTATCCGTGATTATGTTTGCGTTCAGCAGCAGCATGTTGCTCCAGTTTAAATGCATCTGAAACATTAAGAATCGAAATTGTTCACATTTTTATCTGGACAGCGAAAATAACACATTCATTTCGTCGTTTTTTAAAACAGAAAAAATTAAATAGCATTAAAAAGTTAGTTTCAAAGGCTGTCTAATATATTTTTTGTGATGTTCTCTATGCTTTTGTAATTAAATTGTCTTTTTTAACTCAAATATAAACAAATACTACGATTTTATCTAATAGATGATTATTGTACGATTATAAACTTCATTGGACGTGATACGAAGTTGAAACGAAGACACTTTCACCTTATGGAGGAGCAAAAATTGACTCGTACTACTGTCTGTATCTTCTGCTTGCTCTCTTATTGCTTTCCGCAAGCTTGGATAAATTTTTCCTGCGTTTCACTGAATAAATAAATAGTAATTCTACGTTCATTTATTTTTCATTTAGTAATTTCTGTACTTAGCATTTTATTTGTGAATATTTTAACCCAGAAATGGTGACTCAGAGTCACCACTAAAAATTGCTGTACCATTATTCAAAATATTATTTACATTTTCAAATATGTTGGTACCTAATCAATTTCCAAACATTTAACTATTGTATGAGGTATTATATCAGTTTCACATCCATAATCAAAAAAAGTGTATAGAGTGGAATTATTCTAGGTCGGAAAAAATGTTTAAATTTCTAATTAAAATAGCTGCAGGTGCAAAGGGTTTAAGTATTACTTTGGTAGCTCGATATCTGATTAGAAAATAAATGAACGAAATGCAAGGCAGTGAACAATATAAAAGAGTTAACGATCACTTTTTTGTTGCTTTTGACTTATTAAAATTATCAGGAGAGAAAATACATTTTAATTGGACCTCTGTCTTGCAAAATTGTCGGAAACAATTTTTATTTCGCATACAGATCAGCAGTCTACTAATTAACTTAAGAAACCTAATTTCTGCTTACCAGAGGGACCTCGTTAAGGTTCATTTTCACTCCAATGATCTCCGAATAAAGAGTGTGCCCGCAAATGATCCAACAGATGCTGAGATAACGCAATCCATCAAGGCATTTGATAGAATCTCTAGATCTATCAGTCCTCAGGAGATTCTTTCCATTCGTGTAGACAGAGAACGACGTCAAAATAACGTGTCTGTTATCTGAAAGTCACAATAAAATCAACTTACAGTACATAACAACTAACCTACACATTTTTACGTAAATTAAACAAATTTCTGTATTCGGTGCACGCAACACGAGGAAAACAGAAATTCCTTCCTATCCTTTAACAATTTTAATAAGATGAAAATAATACATATATCATCACCAGACTTCGAATTTTGTATATTAAAAATTGGGTGGACGTGATTTAAAGCAATAAAAACATTAAGACAATTATATATAATTACATATAATACGAACATATGAAATTTTCAATTTTTTAAAATTCTGGAAGATAAAAAGAAAGTTCAGTATCGTTTAAAAATTTTTATTTAAGATCATTTCCTCTTTTCGATATTTTTATTACACTCGAAATTCAATTTTCACTGCAATCTATTGATGTATAATTTAAACAAAGTCAAACTAAAAACTGCATACATAAACAGAGCGTCGAATCATTACACCTGTCCATTAAATAAAGAGAATGTTAAAGAAACAAATATTTCCCAGCGAAAGAAAAAGAAGTTAAACCGAACGAAATTAATAATAACAACAAAAAGATAAAAAATGTAGATTCTGGATCGCGAGAAGTTTTCTTTCTCTCTCTGTTTCTCAGTTGCGTATCGAAATCTGTTGATCGAGATAAAGCCTGATCGATAAAATGCAGCGGGCAAACACATCGTCCTTAACACTGATCGTTATCAGGGAACGATGATAAAAGACGGCCGAGTTCGAGAGAATGGTTTTTATCGGTCACGCGTGATCTCTCTCGCGATCGGAGCCTCGGATCGTGTTGGATCGTTCTTCTGACATCGTTCCGCGAGGAATATCGATAAGCATGACCCACACAGGACAGGCGTAACGATCGTTTACGTAACGAGAACGCGCGAAACCCACCTTTTCGGTTCAACGTGCTCAGACGGCCTTGCCTGGCGATGTCGTAACTCGTACTGGCAATTATGATCGCGGCGAATATCGCGAGGATCGATCTGCAATCAAACGTGTTATCGTTCATCGTACTCATTAGCACAATCCTCCTCGAGTATCGCAATTCGAATCGCTCCGAGAATTATAATCGCAAAATATTCCATTGTTGCATACGAAATGTCCGATTCATAACAGTAACCTAAAGGTCTGTTTATACTGGAATATTTCCGGATCTATCTTGGACTTACATCATATCATCATCCAACAATTGAAGAATGAACTTCATCGAAGTGGTCTTCTAAGTCCCAATGGGTCTCGAAGCGTTTTTTAAATTAATACAGTACCATGAGAAAATAAAGTAAATAAAGGATTAAGGGTCTGTTTACACTGGAATATTTCCGACCAGACAGGTATTTTTCAATATAATTGTGGGGAATAATGGTGTGAGTGACACCTTTATGGCGAGAGAACACCTGACGGCATTGACGACGCGTCGTCGTCATATAAAATAATAACAGTGCAGTTCAGTTGAATAGACATTGACGTATTGACGTATTGTATTACATATTGTGATAATTCAAATAAACATTTCCTATAAACTTCAGAGGAGCAGCACAGGGAGAATAACGAACGTTATTGTATTGTTATTGCGAATGACCGAGACGGTCATATTGTCAGAATGGCCGAGCTGTGGGGAATAATGGTGTGAGTAATACCTTTATGGCGAGAGAACACCTGACGGCATTGACGACACGTCGTCGTCATATAAAATAATAACAGTGCAGTTCAGTTGAATAGACATTGACGTATTAACGTATTGTATTACATATTGTGATAATTCAAATAAACATTTCCTATAAACTTCAGAGGAGCAGACAGAGCGAATAACGAACGTTATTGTATTGTAATTGCGAATGACCGAGACGGTCATATTGTCAGAATGGCAGAGCTGTGGGGAATAATGGTGTGAGTAATACCTTTATGGCGAGAGAACACCTGACGGCATTGACGACACGTCGTCGTCGTATAAAATAATAACAGTGCAGTGCAATTGAATAGACATTGACGTATTGACGTAATGTATTACATATTGTGATAATTCAAATAAACATTTCCTATAAATTTCAGAGCAGCACAGAGCGAATAACGAACGTTATTGTATTGTACTTGCGAATGACCGAGACGGTCATATTGTCAGAATGGCAGAGCTGTGGGGAATAATGGTGTGAGTAATACCTTTATGGCGAGAGAACACCTGACGGCATTGACGACGCGTCGTCGTCATATAAAATAATAACAGTGCAGTTCAGTTGAATAAACATTGACGTATTGATGTATTGTATTACATATTGTGATAATTCAAATAAACATTTCCTATATAATGTAGATTCACGGTAGGTCAACATACTTCCATTAAATGCATTGTACAATACCTGTCTGATTGGAATTATTCCAGTGTAAACAGACCTTTAATCCTTTATTTACTTTATTTTCTCATGGTACTGTATTAATTTAAAAAACGCTTCGAGACCCATTGAGACTTGGAAGACCACTTCGATGAAGTTCGTTCTTCAATTGTTGGATGATGATATGATGTAAGTCCAAGATAGATCCTTGACGATTGAAAATCGTCCTTGTGTTTACATATGTATGTAAAATACGTATTTGTTTTGCATTTTGGTAAGTTGTAATTTTCAGTTATTGTTATTAATTGTGTATATAATTATGTATTATAATAGTTTTATAAATTATATTGGTGATGACTTACAATGAAAACAAATGTTAGCACAAATTTTAAAAAGTTTTCAGAAATTTTGTAAACAAAGGGTTAGATGAACAATTAACGTTTCCTTAAAACTTCATGATCAAAGTGAGCGCCATTGTAATCATCAGACTGCGGACTTCACGCGTTTATGATGAAATTGGATTTGCCAAATACAAAGCTGTAAAGATGTTAGAAGAATAACGTTGTTACAATATCTTCGACTTGTTCAAATTATTAAGAGTTGACATGGAGCTATCAAAGCCTGTCGACTTATTCTTAATATCGTGAAAAATGTCGAAAACATGGTTTCAACTCACTAATCAGGTCTTATAAAAGACTCTCATCTCGAGTTTCATCATCAAATTGGGCAAAGTGAAAGAATCCACTCCCTAAGCAAATGAAACTAATATTTGCTCGGCTCTTCAGGCTCACGATTGTATCTCGGTAATCTCAGCGTCCCAATTTTTTCGAAATAACAACGAAATTGAGATCGTAAGAAGAAAGAGACACGCAAAACGGATCAGGAAAAACAAGATGGACTCGTCATCCGCTCAAGAACATCTCTTTCAATGATAATTTCCCATTTTTCTACTCGCTAGGCAGGCAAACAGTTTCAAGTACATTCGCGAGCGAATAATAAACAATTCGTTCGTGCAGATACAGTGACTCACGTGTTCCAGACAAAGCTTGTTGAAATCGTGAAGCTACGTTCATGTGAAATAATTGAATAAATCTCTTCATTCGAACTGCATTAAATCCTTTTCAATTTTCACAAGGCGACACCTCAGGCAAGTTAAAATTTAAAAAATTAAAATCCTCCGGAATGATTTTAATTTATCTTGAAAATTAGAATGAATTGATAAAAGCGTCCAACGAGTGAATATTTCCGCTAAAGTATACAACAATACAATCCTAACGAGTGTGACTCGATTGTTTAAAATCCATCAATTATCCAGGCGAATCGTGTGCAACAATTTCGATAGTGTTACATTATGTTCGATTTTTGAAGATATTATTGAAAGAGCAATTATGATTTTATATAACTACAGTCTCGTTATTGGACTGCAAACTTTTATGCGAAATAAAATTCATCCAAGTTTGTCGTAGGGGACTGAAGTTAAATAAAATTATATTTTCTCCGTCAATGGTTTTATAAAATCGAAAATATAGTAACGTAACAATATCATTGTATCGTTCTAATATCTTTTCAATTTTTGTATTTGACGTACTCATTTTTCTCAAGAATTGTCCTCGAGGCAGGGGTAAACAACGAGAATTGTTGTTCTCGGAGCGGAGATACTCGTTTCTTTTGGGAAACCGCAAACGCTGATGTAACTCGATAATGATACTTACATGTAAATCCAGTCGGTTACGTCGAGGACCGGTCGATCCGATTCTGCGGTGTGACACGAGGTCTGTGGAACCTTCACCACCAGGTCGACGCGACCTTCGACCTTGAGAGGGTCGAGGACGATCTCCAACGCCTCCTGGATCTCCGTATGGTTGCAGCTAGATGGAATGCACCACATCCACTCGTAGATCACAGTCTTCCCTTGCACCCATTTCACGCCCTGAATCAATCGACATCTCTCTCTCAATGATTCATCGCCACATTCTGGATATACAGTACAGTACGATCTCGATTAACCCCTTTCCGTACAATTTTCTTTAATTATAGTAATTAAAACGTCTTTATCCCCAAAACTGACGTAGAAGGAAAAAGGAAATTTAAATTTTTTGTATGACTACATTTATTTTAATGCGTAAACATTGATTACAAACGAATCAAATTGTATTTCATTTAAACAGGAAGGCGTAACAATGAATGCTTTTGTTAAACTTTGACTAAAATCTTCATGACGAGTCTAACTCGATAAATACAGCAAAGGGTTAACTATTTTGATTGGGAGACAAACAGCACAGTTAAATTAACCCCTTGCAGTACCTTTTCTTTTACAGTTGCAGTAATTAAAACGTCTTTATCCCTAAAATTGTCGTAGAAGGCAAAAGGAAATGTATATTTCTTGTGTAGCTACATTTATTTTAATGCATAGATATTGATTGCAAACGAATCAAAATTTTCATCTGAAATGAAACGCGTAACATTTATATTTGTTAGACTTGTTCGGTTTCAAGGGTGGCGTAATCTCATGCTGTTCGTTATATAAATATTATAAAAATAAAATAAAAACAAACATTTTTGAAATCACTTTGTGACAGATCCTTAGTTGAAAATTTCAGTTTTGTTTCAAACTTGAATTTCTCAGAAACTGAAATCTTGATTTGATCCGATTTGAGGTGTTACCGGTTGGGACGATTTATCGCTAATAATAGTGATTCGTGTACCGGAGATAGAGAATCTCGAGAAATCTGTCTCACAGCGACGAAATTGATAAGGATAATCGTTATAAGATCGATCGTTGATACGCGCCTCCGAACAATGACCGATAAAGTGTTAAATGAATTCGAGTTCACGTGTGTTATCGTGATGAGGAATAAAGTGGCTTATCAATGGATTTCACCGGAGAACACTTTCGATCGAGACTGTCGAATGTCACGCTTCTTGAACGATCACTCTGGTATTAAAAATTTGATAATAAAAAATACGAGTTGATTTTAAATTGAATAATCGATAATAATAATTGATAATAAAAAATATGACTTGATTTAAAATTGAATTGACAATTAACTTACAGCCGTCCTCTATCCATTTGTAAACATATCTATTTAGTTCGAATTATATATTCATTATTACTTCGAATTGAATTTAAAATTGAATTTGAATAGAATTCTAATAAATTGCAATATTAAAATAAGTTATACAGTTGCACTTGAGAATGTTTATATGTGTTACAGAATAGTTATACGCAAGAATTACTTATATAAAAAGATATCTAAGATAGTAGGTACGATGTAGGCGTCTCGTTCTTTTTAAACATCTTTTACACATATTTAAATGTTCACAAAACATTAAAAAAAAAATATCGATGTACTTACAAGAGTCTATAAAATTATTCTACGTAAAACTCCTTCGTCTGTCACCGTGGAAGCAGAAAAAATTCCGAAAGTTGAGAACTTGTTTTATCTTTTCAAAATCGACTTTCTCAAAAACTGAAGGTGATGGGATTTTCAAATTCGTATTCAGCAGATAAGTATGTACAGGAATTTTTTTTTTTAGAAAATCTCATATGAGATTTATTTCAACATAATTGTAATGCAATACATAGAATACAGTATATATAGGAAACAATACATACAGCACAAAATACAAAAACCACAAAACAGAACAGGACACAGAAAACATGTACAGGAATTGTTTGATCTAATTGCAATATTGTTATAAACGGGAGGATCGACTCACCGATGCGAGCGCGACGTTTGTAAACAGATCGCCGATGTCGGGCCGGTGACGTCCTGCTTGGTCTCCGGTGATGTCGAACTGCACCATGGCAGTGCAGGCCTTCCCCGTGAATCCGTGGCCGCTTTTCACGCGCAGGCACTCGTCGTAATTGCCTAGCTGCTTGTAATTGCCCGTGATTACGCCCGATGGAATTTTCACGGACGCGTCGTACACTGGAATCCAGAATGGAAGAAGGTCTTTGTACTTTCCTCGCGACAATACAGTCGCTTCATCTCCCTCTTGAACTCAAAATACAGGGCGCCTTTGTTGTTATCATCGTGGAAATCGGGGACAGAAGAACTCCTTGACGCCGAGATCAACGTCAACCGGTTCCGCTCGATTTGTTGTTAACCGCCGCGCGACGCCACCGATTGTTAAATGCCAACGCGCGGGAATCCCAAGATCCTTCGATCCTTCGCGGAATCATCAATTGATCGATGACCGGGTCCTGTCTCTTTTTACTTTCTTTCGTTTTGTTAACAATGGTTCGGTCCGTGTTTCTTGGAACCACTTTCGAAAGTAAAGGTAATAATTTCGGATCTCTTAACCCTTTGCACTCTGAGCTACTTTAACTAAAAAATTTAACATTTTTTCCTACCTGGAATATTTCCATTCCCTATGATTTTTAAAATTGTATGGATATGATATTGATATAATACCTCATACAATACCTAACTGTTTAGTAATTGATTAGATACCCATGTATTTAATAATGTATACAATATTTTGAATAATGGTACAGCAATTTTTAATGGTGCCTCAGAGTCACCATTAGAGTGCTAAGGGTTAAATTTGATGCGTGGAATTCGTGCCATAACAATTCAGCAAAAAAATTCGGGACACGATAGTAAATTTCCGACTGCTCGTTTGTGCTCATTTTCGCGGTTCGAGGACCGCTAAATCCTAGAGCGGAGTCCTTGATGTTGGAAGCGCTGTAACTTCATGGAAATAACCTATCCACGCTCATTTTAATGAACAGGCGGAAAGATGCTTTTTTTGTTCTGAGAATTTTACAAACTCAATCGTGTCGGATATTGAAAAAGTTTTTCCGCGATTGCAAATCAATAACCAATTGAAACAATTGATGTACAATTAGATGTACTAATCATTCTCTGGGATCAGTGGTTTAGAATTTACCGCTCCGCTGTGTGAAAATTAACGTAATAAAACGATTACAAAAATTAATTCATTTTTATGGACTCTATGCGATGGAAAGATATCGATTGTACGATGAAGATAACAAAAAATTAATTGAGTTTTATGGACTATTGTGAAAAAAAATTTCAAACCGGACAGAGACGAATAAATATGTAAAATAATAATAATAATGAAACAGGGAAGGAGACGAGGGTAATAAAAGGTACATCATTCCAGCTCTATAGGAGTCTGAGTAAGATTAATTAGAAAAAGGTACATCATTCTCAGACTTTTTCTGTCGAAGTAATAATTCAAGTATCCCCAATTTTCACTCGAGATTCAGACCCCATTTTGCATTTTCGAGTAATGAGAAGGCGCATGCCACACCCTTGCAATCCTTTTTTTTAAAGGAAGATGGTAAAGTCTAAAACATCCACCTCCCGGAACAATGTATAGGTTGCTCCTGTACTAACCTGTCTCAATTTTTTTTGAAACACGCGGACACCGTTTTTCACATTAACTCACGCATTTCGAAATTGAGTCAAGCCTCCCGAGTTCTTGTCTATGAATATTCTGGAATTTATTACCTTTATACTTTTTTGCACGTTTTTAATTCACTTTTATACATTTTTGCATGTTTTTAATATATTTTATTAGTTTTTTCTTACTTTTTTGTTTATTTATTTAGTATTTATTAACTTGACTTAATTCTAACTATTTATACAATTATTTACACAGCTATTTACATCAATCTGTCGCGGGATCGGCATTTTTCCTACGTTTTTCTTCTTTATTTTTCATTATCATATGGACATACTCTGTAATCATTTTCCAGTTTTCAGGATTTTCAATCATAATATCTTGGAAAGTATTTACATTGAACGGTGAATTTATTTTGTTAGTAAGAGCTGTGCGTTAAATTTCTCACTTTGAACAAGTGAACATAGTATGTTCAGGGTCATCTGGGGTGTTTTTACACCACCACACCCTTGCAATCCTGGAAACGAGTCTACCCCCTTCAATCGTCTTGATTTTTACCGTTTCAATTTACGTTCACCCAAATACATAAAATTCGCATTCTAATAATAAAAGTTAGTGGAACGAAGCAATTCAATATATTGCATTTCGATGCAGAGAATGTCGCGTGCACGTCTCAATGCCGTGTTGTTGCTCGAATGCAACCGATTGCCGATTGCATACACGGAAGTGCATCTTCGCGCGAGATACGCGCGCGGGAACTGCGCGGTTACGCGGATTGCGAAACGGGTCGGTCGATAAAGTTCGATAAGGCCGTTCGCGGTGAAAAAATCACGACTTCGATATCTCAGGAGTTTTTTTCACCGATGCCAGATAGCGAGGACAACCGGGATCCGCTGACAATGAGTTCACGCTCGCAAATAAACACGAGCCGCATCGATACGCCTCGGATCTATCCAATATCAAATCATCTGTGATCTTCCTATCTTCCTTCGGAAAACTCGACGCACCCTTGCGAAAGATACAATCAACGTGAAAATCACGCAAATACACCTGGAAAATTGTGCACTTTCATTCAGCATTGTTTACTTTCGAGAACATACAATTTTAACACTGTTAACCAAACTTTAATAACTTTAACCGAAGACTTTCAAAATCAACCTAATCAAATTTCAAAAAATTATGGAATAATTACCGATTCATAATATATTAAGAAAATACATCTTTATAATTTTATATTATAATTATATATTGTATTATATTCTGTAAAATATAATTTGTTATTACAGGAGAAATACTATCATCGTTATTTGATACTGACGTACAGACATTATTTATAGATAACTATTACAAACACGTTCAATTTCTATGTAATCTAAGCTATCGTATCCCTTGATAGAAAATTATTTTAGACGAGCTATTTCGATGGTACAACAGGAGTCCGGATAATTTTTTCTTATGTTGTATACAGATACGGATACATAAATAATTGTATAGAGATATATAAATAACATCATATAAATAGAAATCAATTTATAGAATATATATAAATCAATTTTTCAAAGCCCAAAAAAATCGAACGAAATAATCAAAATGACGAAGAGGAAACGACGCGTCCGTCCGGCGCGGACGCCAATCAAGATGGCGCCGAGGGTGAATAACACATCGTACCAGAAATCATGTAGACGCGCATTTGCAGGGATTCGGCATTCTAAGGTAACGAGTTCGTTTGCTCCACCATCGACATCTTCATCGATGACAGCCAAAGCGAGTCGAATCCCTCTATCTCGTATCGAGGCCTTTATTCCCCGAAGTTTCAGCAAGCCTGCGGAAAATGTTCTACCTAATCGAACGACGCAGCAAAACCTCTGACATTTGACTCGCCGATCCTTCGCGATTTTATGTACTGGTAAGTGTACTCTCGCGGCGGCTTATTCCTCTCCTAGTTTTCCTCTTGCGCGCAGAAATTATTCCATGAGGAAAACACGTTGTCCGGAAACGCTTTGCACGAGCGAGAAAAGAATTAATCAGTTTAATGAACGAGTGCGAATGAGTAAATGAACGTTGGTGATACTACTCGATATTTCTGCGCTAATTGAAGATAACGTATTTTTGTTTAAACTGATAAAAACAATTTTTTATTATTTATATTCCAGTCAGTTCTACTCCATCATTTATGTTTATATTTGAAAGAACAGGATTGCATTAATTTATATTTCTTAGAATTGGAACATTCTTTTTAGTTTGCATATAAATAAACGTATTTTTGTTTAAAATGATAGAAACAATTTTTTATTGTTTATATTCCAGTCAGTTCTACTCCAACATTTATGTTTATATCCGAAAGAACAGGGTTGCGTTAATTTATATTTCTTAGAATTGCAACATTCTTTTTAGTTTGCATATAAATAAGCGTATCTTTGTTTAAACTGATAAAAACAATTTTTTATTGTTTATATTCCAGTCAGTTCAACTCCATCATTTATGTTTATATCCGAAAGAACAGGGTTGCATTAATTTATATTTCTTAGAATTGGAACATTCTTTTTAGTTTGCATATAAATAAACGTATTTTTGTTTAAACTGATAAAAACAATTTTTTATTGTTTATATTCCAGTCAGTTTTACTCCATCATATTTATGTTTATATTTGAAAGAACAGGGTTGCATTAATTTATATTTCTTAGAATTGGAACATTCTTTTTAGTTTGCATATAAATAAACATATTTTTGTTTAAAATGATAGAAACAATTTTTTATTGTTTATATTCCAGTCAGTTCTACTCCAACATTTATGTTTATATCCGAAAGAACAGGGTTGCGTTAATTTATATTTCTTAGAATTGGAACATTCTTTTTAGTTTGCATATAAATAAACGTATGTTTGTTTAAACTGATAAAAACAATTTTTTATTGTTTATATTCCAGTCAGTTTTACTCCATCATTTATGTCTATATTTGAAAGAACAGGGTTGCATTAATTTATATTTCTTTGAATTGGAACATTCTTTTTAGTTTGCATATAAATAAACGTATTTTTGTTTAAACTGATAAAAACAATTTTTAACTTCCCGATTCATAGGGAAGTTACTGTAATTTATTTTTTATATTCCAGTCAGTTCTACTCCATCATATTTATGTTTATATTTGAAAGAACAGGGTTGCATTAATTTATATTTCTTAGAATTGGAACATTCTTTTTAGTTTGCATATAAATAAACGTATTTTTGTTTAAAATGATAAAAACAATTTTTTATTGTTTATATTCCAGTCAGTTTTACTCCATCATTTATGTTTATATTTGAAAGAACAGGGTTGGATTAATTTATATTTCTTAGAATTGGAACATTCTTTTTAGTTTGCATATAAATAAACGTATTTTTGTTTAAACTGATAAAAACAATTTTTTATTGTTTATATTCCAGTCAGTTCTATTCCAACATTTATGTTTATATCCGAAAGAACAGGGTTGCATTAATTTATATTTCTTTGAATTGGAACATTCTTTTTAGTTTGCATATAAATAAACGTATTTTTGTTTAAACTGATAAAAACAATTTTTTATTGTTTATATTCCAGTCAGTTCTACTCCATCATTTATGTTTATATCCGAAAGAACAGGGTTGCATTAATTTATATTTCTTTGAATTGGAACATTCTTTTTAGTTTGCATATAAATTCTTCTTTGATATTCGCACTTTAGGTATACCTGGCCAAAATGGCAGAGAGAAATGTCTGCGCGAAAAAAGAAGCAACTGCAATCAGTATGCTTGTTAACGAGCCATCCAAATAATCGAAGGACACTGGTAAGAGTGCCCAGGGGAGGTTGCGACACCTACGAAACCCGAAAACGCATACCCGAAAACGAAAACAGAGCCTTTCGCAAGTCGGATTTCTAAATCCGCTGACATTTCTCCGCGACGGCGATTCATCGGCCGTTTTAACATTCGATCTTCATTCGGCGGGAAAAAAAGAGAGCTGCATACACGCGACCAGCCTTGAACCAACCGCGATGACGCCGTTCGCAATTCTTTTTCGCATGCTGTACGTTTCACAACCATGACTCCCTGGTTCTGGACGCCGGTATTTAGCTACGCGGAGATTTTTTTTAGAAACGCAAGGCAATCAGCGTGCCGTCAAAAATTACATCTCGACGCAAATTATCTTTCATTTTCGAAAGTCTACTTCTCAATGAATCAACAACAGAATTGTCAACAGTAACGTAATCTAATAGTGTCGTTGGGGTTGTTATATAAAAGATGATTTTCCACCAATTATTGGAAAACCTGTTAATTGGCGTTCGGAAGACAAACTGTTCATAAGAAAATTCAGAGATAAGTTGGAAAAAAGTTTGTAAGTATGAATTTTTGCAGAAAGGATTATTGTGAAGATTCTGGAAAAATTGAGGATCCAATTGAGGATCTAATTCTATGATTAAAATGGAATAGAATCTTTATTTTTGAAGAACCGGGACAGTTCTCGAAAAATAAATCACTATGAAAAAAAAACAAGTTAATCTTAGAAGATACGGGAAGTTTCCCGAATACATTTGTATAAGCGATTATAAAATTCTGTAGTTTGAGATAAGAAAGAAATATTTAATATTCACGAAAATGGCGTCTTAGAATGGAAGTAAAAAGGCTGGAAGATGTAATATGATTGAAAAAGATACTGTTCGTGCGTCACCAGTAGATTTGTGTGTAGAATTTAGTCTCTTCTTATTCTCTGCATCGTTTCATTTAACCCTTTGCACTCTGAGCTACTTCAACTAAAAAATTAAACATTTTTTCCTACCTGGAATATTTCCATTCCCTATGATTTAAAAAATTGTATGGATATGATATTGATATAATACCTCATACAATACCTAACTGTTTAGTAATTGATTAGACACCCATGTATTTAATAATGTATACAATATTTTGAATAATGGTACAGCAATTTTTAATGGTCACCATTCGAGTGCTAAGGGTTAAATTAAAATTTGGTACAGGTGAATGTATCTCATATTTGCTGCTGTATACATAATTCCGATAATGTAGATTACCCTGCGCCCATTCCACAAATTTTTCCACGACACATACACATAGAGCAGATAATTGCTGGGATAATTGCGACCGTTCTCGAAATTTCAGGGAATTTCGGCGAATAAATGATATAATGGTCTTTGGTACCACCGCCGCCGTCACCGGTGGGAACAAATGAGCGTAATTACAGTCGGAAACACCTTCGAATTGCATTCCGTCGTCCGCGATACAATGTTCAGTCTAATTATTCGCCGAGCAATTTAGACTTCCTTCGACGGGTATGCAACCGGCCAAGCTGATTGCACGCGCTGGTTGCATTTTATTCCGCGACAGAAACGATTAAAGGCCCTTATACGTCCCACAATTCCAAAAAATTCAATTCCCTGCTTCTTACGCAATTCTTCCAACACAAATATTCTACGCCAAAAGTTGTGCAAAAATTTCGTGAACCAGGCAGGAGTCAAATAAAAATTCATTTCAATTTATCATTGAAACAAGTTCGCTATATTACTATGATACTCTTAAATTCTTCTAATTTTTTTACTCTGTTATGTTTCGACTACTAATTTGTGTTATAAATGCATAAACCACGTGAAAAATATCTTTTCTTTACATAAAACCAAAAATCTGAAATTCCTCCATTTGACATGAATTATTATTATATAAGTATCGCCTTCTTTAAATAAATATAATTATTGAAAAAGAAGTAGGTATAATCCTTTCTGACCAATAATGTTTTTAAAAAATCCTCTCGTCTCACCGAAAAGCAGATAGCATTATTCGAATAGCTGACACTAACTGAATCATGATGAATAGCGCGCAAAAAATATGAAGACAAACGAAGATATTATTTTCAGGGACCACGATCGAGGTCGGAAGGATCACGGATCGAAATGGTTTAGGTTAGAGCGATGGATCGTTTGGATCCGTGTGGAAGGAGCCTAAGAGACGCGTCGGCGTCGGAAAGAGGGAAGAACGATCGATCATCGGTCATGCGAGCAAAAAGACCGGCTCCGATACACAAGGACGGTCATCGGCACCGACGTTATTCCTTGTTGACCCAGTTCGCGTGCGACACATGACGCCGCGACGCACCGCGATTCACAGATTCGCTCGAATTTCTCGCCGATTCTTCTCTCATCTCCTCTCTTCAAAATTTCGCAAACGAACCTCCATCGAACTCCACGACAGAAATCGAATCGGATCACAACTGTCTCGCAATTAAAAATATAATCAACCTAGTATTTTGATATTACACCTCACAAGAATCCGAAAGGAAATTCGTATTAGTTATGGAATGTATACAGGGTGTTCCAAAAATTACAGAAACCTTGAAGGAGATGATTCTCGAAGGCGTGCGAAGTAACTTTTGCCTTAGCTAGTAGTGTATTTTCTAGAAATGTTTAGACACACCTATGTATTTGTTAATTTTCCATATATTGTACATATTTCTAGGAATTTTTAGACACACCTTTTTCTTTACTTTCCATGTATTCTACATACTTCTAGAAATTTTCAGACGCATTGTACATATTTTTAAAAATGTTTGGACGCACCTATTTGTTTACTTTCCATACACTGTGTACATTTCAAGAAATTTTTAAATGCACCAATTTGTTGATTGTACATGTATCGATGCATTTCGGTTTTACTGCACTCTTGTTGCAAAAAGAAAATATTGTTGCGTTGCATTTTCTTTGACGCATCGATTGAGACATAGGATGAAACGCAATTTTCGCCTCGTGCAAATATCTGCAAATGAATTTCGCAGATTTATGCAAATCTCGGGGCAGCCTGACACAGTCAACATCGCTATAATAAGATCCGATCGTTTCGAAAGTGAGAGTCTCTGACCGAGGCGCCATTGTTGATTCCATATTGCGTAAGAGAGGACCTCTGGTCCTTCGATCCAACGCTTGACCAAATCGATTGAACTTTAAGAAACCGTTACCCGGAATCTATATTTCGCAACAAGAAATAATTTTTTATTTTCTACAATTAGAACAACATAAACAATTGAAAATAAATATACGATTTCAGTGAAAAAAAATTATTTTTAGTGAAAAAAAATTATTTTCAGTGATTGCAATACGTAGGAACCAAACAGAAATTTATTTCTTTTTTTAATCATTTTAATAAACCGTGAATAATATTAAATTCCTTTAGTCCTTCTACCGTCTGGAATTACCCTCATCCGGTTTTGTGATGTGTCAAACCCGCAGTCTAGAAATAATATATATTCTAAAAGAAAATATCGACAATTTTTACAAAATTTTGAAATTTAACCTTACAATTTTTTCACGAGAAACACTGTTGCTGCTTTGAAATTGTTGAACTTTTCCCCAAATAAACTACGAACGATTCTCGGCTATCGAGCTTGAAACAAGTTATGCAATCGACGCGATGTGCAATAAATATTATCGGTTCCGAGTACGCAAATTTCCATTTATCGGGGTGGTAATGGATTTACGGGTCAGCAGGGCGCGACGCAACGAAACACGCTGAAAACACCATTTTTTTGCAAAATGGATATCGTGATTTTCTTGCGTCAGGATGACATTGTTGAATACAGTTTCCTTTTTGCGATGGAAAACGACCAACTATTTATTTGAGAAATTAATATAAAATATTTTGTTTATATACAAAAATGACGGCGATCATATAAAAATAGTGTATATAAAATATATGAATATAGATGATATAAAATTTATAAATATAGATTATAATATAAAATACAGTGGGTAAAAAAAGTATTGGCACACTCTTAAAAAGTCGATAACTTTTTAAATATCGTATTATACGATTTGAATTTTTTGGGAAGCTAGAGTAATTAGTTTGCCACAGGATGCGAAAAAAAATTTGGTCAAAAATTGCAATTCATTGGAATTGTAGCAAAAATACTACAAGTTGCATTTTACAACTTTTTTGTTTTGTAGACCTGTGTCAATTAAACATATTCTGAAAATTTCGTCAAAATCGGTTGATGGGAAAAAAGACAGGCGTTGAAAGATGTAAGAATCTGCAGTTATATCTCGAAAATCGTGAAAATCTGCAATTTTTAACATGTTTAAACGTTTATAGCTCATTGCAACGTCGACCGATTTTGACGAAATTTTCAGAATATGTTTAATTGACACAGATCTACAAAACGCATATTTAAAATTTTCAATATTGGCCCACATAAAAAAGTTGTAAAATGCAACTTGTAGTATTTTTGCTACAATTCCGATGAATTGCAATTTTTGACCAAATTTTTCGTCGCATCCTGTGGCAAACTAAATGCTCCAGCTTCCCAAAAAATTCAAATCGTATAATACGATATTTAAAAAGTTATCACCTTTTTAAGAGTGTACCAATACTTTTTTTACCCGCTGTATATACAAAATTATATAGAATGTATAAATAGAATATTCTGAAGCAAACAAATTTTCCGGACTACTGCGTCGCAACGCAGTTCCGAGATTTTAACTAGGAGGCTTGTGTAATTGTAAATAAAGATAAAACTTCGTTGGACCGTTGATATTCCTAGAAAACCGCGACTGACAGCTGCTAAACATGTTGTTAGTTATTAATAAGTACACTGTGGATATCTGCGAGTTTATGCAAGATTATTAGAATTTACAAAACACGAAGAACTGTGCACGCTAACGGAGAATTAATAATTCTATTTCATTTTTCCCGAAAGGAATTTTGTGACGATTCAAAGAAATTGTTCTCCTGTTCTAATTTACAGAAGGTTAAGTAATAATTAATTGTGTGGGCCTTCTCTTTGTCCTCTATTTCTTATTCACAGTTTTCTCAAAT
Organism: Lasioglossum villosulum; assembly: GCA_963971365.1. Lineage (NCBI taxonomy): Eukaryota > Metazoa > Arthropoda > Insecta > Hymenoptera > Halictidae > Lasioglossum > Lasioglossum villosulum. The sequence goes on from OZ020497.1 coordinate 8,589,004, forward strand.
CTCACTGTTTGTATATATAGTGTCGTACTAGAATTATTAATTATGTTACTTATCCTAGTTTATAAGTTGTCATTGTAATGTTGTCATTGTCATGTACAAATATGTACATGCTGCTAATAATCCCATGTGGGGTTTCATAGCATAATAAAAAAAAAGTAATAATGAAAATAAGCAGAACTTTCCTATGCACTTTATGTAAAAGTTTTATTTCAGAGTTGTCAAACTAATTGATGTATAGTTTTAAAACCGTGTCGACTATACTTTGAGAAACGTGACGGTTCAAACACATAACTTTGAGGCGAATGTTGATATTATGTTTAAATGTATTACCTAATATGTATAAGTAATAGTAATCAATGATATGACGATGTGTCCTAAAGGAAGAAATTTTCCACCGATTCGCAAGCATTGCTGGTAGCTTCATCAGGAGATCGGAAAAACACACTGATACTGGTATGTCACGTATTTGTACTCCACTTATATGGTGGAGATGATTTATGTTCCGGTTCAGTGAGACTTACACCCGAAAGCCTCGACAGACGTAACTAAATGACGATGTAGTTTCCACGAGAAAGTGTTCGATAGTAATTATCATACCAATTCCGCTTAGTCCAATGAAGGGCAATGACAGAACTTTTCGCATAATCTACAAGGTGAAAGTCATTGCATTACCACGAACAACGCCCTCTAACAATCATTAAATGGTTCACAATAGTGGAACTTGACCTTAAATCTTCGCGGCCAGTGATGGTAGACAACGGCCGGAGCCTAATCTCTCAAGTATAATGAACAGGGCTACGAAAAAACGAACTAGAAATTCTCATTATTGGTATAAATATTGCTTTCAACTTGATTCTTATAAAAATTGATTATTCCTCGATTTTTTACTTTTATATAATCAAAATATTAACTATAGTGACACTTGAAATCATTTCTGAAAGTAATTATTCGGAAAATTTAATTCTTTTCAATTTTAGTGAATTATTCTCAAAAGTGATAACAAAACACAAATCCAAGAAACCTTTGTCCCACAGTGGATTTCGACGAACACCATTTTTCCTTTCTTTTTGTAAAAACATATTATAAGTATAATATGTATAGTACTATAGTTATAGCGTCTACTTTAAAAAATGTTTACTTTGAAAAATAAAAACTGGGACGGGTGCACTGATGCGTACATAACGAATCGGTTACAGTAACAAAAATCTGTTACGTGTTTCGAAAATTGTGTTTTCGGCAGATTTTTGCGAAAGCCACCACTGAGAGTTGTCGGAGTTGAATCACGTAACTCGATGAATAATTGATGGGAACTCGGTTAATTTTCGAAGTGAACGATAACGGTAATCGTGGTTCGGCGGGGTCAATGCCGTCCTATCGGCCAGTTTTGCGCACTATTGCAGATTAGTGCAGTTTTCCGGAAGTGCCCGAAAATATTTTCGCAGATGACGCATGGACATTCGCGAACGATAAATCGCGTTTAGATTGCCTCATTAAATGATTCGAATAATCTTCCCCGTGATTATCGAAAAGCCTAATCAGGTCCTTCCATCGCCCACTCAGCGGGTTTCACACACACGTGAATCTTATTCACTAATATAAACAGTGTTGTACTATTATTAGTTAATACTTGAAACATGTCTTTCAAAATAAAATATATATCGTAATTCTTCTGTTCACAATTTAAATTATATTTTAGGTTGAATTAGGTTAGGAATTAGGTAATTATCCAATAAATAAATGAATAAATGCAACTAAAAATTATCTGCTTGTTAAAAATATCTTTATAAAAAAATGTCTGTATAAAAAATTCGTAAAGATCACCTAATTTCATAGCAGGGATACGAAATAAGGGTGTGCATACTGAACAACAAGAGGTTGATGCAATGTACGCTGTCATATAAACGAATAATAAATGCAACTTTAAAAAATGTCTTCGTCCAGTTAAAAGATGTATCTACACAACCCAAAAAAGTTTATTCAGTTATCGTCTATAGTTTTCAAGAAAAAAATTCATAAAGATCCTCAATTAAACCACTGAATACCGTTGAAATTATATCGTATTTAGTGTTCGAGTGCTGTGCCGGAGTCTTTTTTGACCAGGAACCTCCAAATTGTCATTTAAATACTCACTTTGTGGCAATTAAACTAACTGAATAGCTGTTTCATCGAGCATATCGACAACACTAATGTACCAACACGAGACATCGAGGAAATTAAATTTAAAAAAATTATTAATAAAAGCTGTGAACGGTCCTAAGCATTGCCTATTACATAGCTATACAAACTGTCCGTTATCAGAGGGTTAATCAGAAAAATGCCAGAAATAAGTTGGTGGAAGTCCCATAGAAAAATAGTGAAAAATAAAGAAGTTTTGTAATTGGGTTTGTAGTGGTTCACACCGATATACCCGATCCGAGATCACTTTACGCGGCACGTTTGAACTGCTCGGCGTTGTCCCTCGGTGGAACGGGTTGGCAAGGGAGAGTGATCGTGGAGACCCTCAGAAATAGAAATCGCGACTTCGTTACAATGTACTTTCATAACACCTGCGGAAGAACTTGAGAAAAAGCTTGTGTTCAATGGAAAACATAATTAACAGCTAACAGCTTACTATTATCATTCACCAGGTTGACAACTCCGAACTAACTACACCGTCGCACAGACTGGTATTTGACCGATCTGGCCAAAAGTCGATTTCCTAGAACTACCCCCAGGTAAAAAATAACATTGTTATTGGGAGAGCCAGGTAGTCCCTCGAACCGACCCCATTGTTTATAACGTATAAATTGTTCTTTTTCATTAATGCAAGCATAACTTAATGAAACATAAATTGAATCAGTTTTAAGCAATCAAAAATTTTGGCCAGCTAGATCGGCCAAATACCAGTCTGTGCGTCGTACAATTTTGTCCGATATCGTAAATCTTGAACAGAAGAAAATAATAGATGAATCGTCACTATACGACTACTTTCCCCGAATAGATTTTCGTCAGATCCACTTTGCATGTGATTATTCTAGGCCGATAGAAACTTTCTTCGTTACCTAACATCGAAAACCATGAATCCGACACCGATTTCGAATGTTTGAAACGATTTCTTCAAAAGGAGAAACGGCCGAGAAACGTGAAAAGAATTCGCGGGTTGGCCTAGGCAAGAGTTCGTTCACCTTCGTTATTTTTAGATCGAGAAGAAATTAGGCAACGAGTACAAAACTATTTTGTCGGTTTTTTCCCGAAGAAACCGCGTCAGAGAAGATCCGCGTCAGAGAAGATCCGCGAAAGGGTGAACGAATCTCGCTGACATTTCCGAAGAAAGAGGAGCTCCGACCACCTTGTCCTGTCTAGCAGAGTAGGTGAAAGGAGCAGGGCTCCCGGATGACGCACTCGGGCCAAAAACGTTTCCGAGACTCCCACGAACTAGAAATTTCATTTCACGTGGTCAACGACCCCGAGGTTTTAGTACGAATCGACCGATGAACCAGTTTCTTTCAGCTGAACCTGTTCAGCCTCGTCTGCTACCTTCTTCAAATCGATGATAGAGTCAAAAAGCACTCAATCAAACCAACTAAGTTGTCGAATAAAAACAATGCGAGAATGTCAGCTTTGCCACTTGGAAGGCGATTTTTTAAGAGAGCATTAATTATCGTCAAACTAATTAATTTTCTACTGCGTAATTTTCCTTCACTTCTCCTTTCGCACTATCCTATAAATAATGGCTATTTTATACACTTGTTTGGATCCGTAGAGCGAATGGAACACTCATTTTATTCTAAATTCTGTTTATCTTTTTCCTTAGACCACGAATATTGTTTCCCATATTTTTAGGATCCAAGTGAAAAATAATTTTTACAGTTTTGGTAACAATTGCATAATCGAAATAAGAATTCTTCGAATTGTGTCTGCAACCCTTTGTCTCTGTAATCGACGAATTGACTGTTTTGTGTATTTCCGAAATCCTTAGAACGATTAAATAAATGTGTAATAAATAATTTTTTTCCACAGCGTACAGTTAGAGACCGTAATATTTTTAATAATGCGTACTCGGGTTTTAGACATTAACGTTCACCAACTGACCCGCAGTCTTCCAAAGAACATAATGATTCAAGACAAGCATAATCGTTCCTTAAACTTGCATCATGTAAAAGAGGAGCGATTCTTTTTATCTCGAAGGAATTGGTGTTACACGAACTTCTTTTTCTCTGTAATGCGCGTGCCAGTTTGTGCGATTAAATACTGTGATTTAATATATATTAATAACCGTGGCGTAAATTTCCAGATCGGACATTGACTTATCAAAATTAATAAATGAAAGAAGAAATTTCTGCGTGACTCAAGATATGCTATACGTAAAATGTTTTTTGAGAACTTGGTTCATCGACATAATCACCGGCACACATTAATAACAATTTAGCAGAATTAATAAATGAAAGAAGAAATTTCTGCGTGACTCAAGATATGCTACATGTAAAAATTTGTTTAGATCTTGGTTTATCGACATAATCACCGGCACACACTAATAACAATTTAACAAAATAAAGAAAAGAAACGAGAAAAGTTGACTGAGATTGTTCATGGTATTTTACAATTGCCTAGAGTGGACATTCTCAGTCCATTGCTCGAGGGGTTGATCGAGCGACATCACGTCCGAGGAATCCGGAGAATCTATGAGAAAAGGGAAAGAGAGAGAGTTGTAGAAATTTTCGAGGCTCGTCGTTCGAAATTTGAAAACCCGAAGGCTTTTGGCCCCCGGGCGATGGAACGGTACTTTTACGAGCGTTGCTGCTACTATTTCGTGGCTCCCTTCCGAGACAATTGATCCTCACCGACTCTCTCGTGACGGACACCTGTGTATAGGGTCCCCGTTAGATAATGACGCGCGAATAGGTAGACACCTACAGATCGCTCAAACGGTATTTTTACGGCGTTCCGGCCGGCGCGATCTCCATTGCTCTCGATCGCTTTCTATTCGGGAGGACCGGCATGACAGCGTCCGTAACAGAGAGCTGGAGAGAGAAAGAGAGAGGGGTCACTGACCCGCGAAACCAATTGAGCAATCCACGAAACCGACGGCCCACTGCATCAGTCATCGCGTCCCAAAAACCGACGAGAGCATCGCCGCCGGCGTCGACAGCTGCCGGAAGATGCACTCGGATCTTTTCGAATTTCCCGCGCAACTTCCAGACCCTTTCGCGCCCTTTCGAAATCCCTTCTCTTTCAACGGAACCGCCTCGAGCAGCTAATTAGAACATTGCAAATTTGCTCAGCCTCCCTTTGTCACAGAAAACGAATAAGCGATGTGCAATAAGAATGTAAGAACAATAGCATGTCACATTATGCACCAGCGATTATAAAATTTCAAACGCACCCTTCTGCTTATTATGTATTACGTCGATTGACTTGACTAATAATTGTACACTGAAGTGAAAAATATTATGCATTATCTGTTCGCGTGGTAAAACATTTTTTTACAGTGTCAAACGCAAAAGTCTAAACAGATCGACGAAAGAAGACACGACTTAATTTAATACAAATGGTGGAAGTAGTTTAAGAATTCTATTATACTGTTATGTTATTTTCGAATTTATTCATCAGCAAAATGACAAAATCAAATTGTTACTATGAAATGATGAATTTCAAAAAAATGTTTAAGACATACACAAATTAGGAATTATTAAAAAATTTTGAACTACCGACATTCCCTTAGAATTTAGAATATTGGTTAGAGTGATCCTTGCGTTTGGTTAGCGCGTTTGGTCAGCTGCGAAAATGCTACCAGTGCACCGTTTAGGGTCGCGTACGAATCATAAGTGTGGCGCGTTCTGTCCAATGAATCTTATTGCGAACAATGTTGAAACCTTCCAAAATGTTTTCAATCGGAAATTGACACCTGCTCATCTTTTTTTAACGTGAGAAGTTCAGGTTCCGAAATCTAATCTATAAACTTCTAGGACCTTATGTAACTATTAGGTAAATATTAAAAAATTAATATTCCGCGCGGATTTTTAAGTTCTTTAAAAGATTTGTATAGTAAAACATTTTGCAGGTAATGAAGTAATAATTAACTAGAAATATGTACACAGTAAAACATTGGTACAAGAATCTATACTAAATAGAAATATGATTCGTCTACACAAAGCAAAATACAAAACCCGAACACCCTATTCAACAGATCCTAAAACCAACATCCTCCTCTTCCCCAAATCATACTAATTTTTTTTGGAATGACGTTTCCCCAATGCATTCATCAAACCCAAAATCATTGTAAACTAATAAAAACAGTAAATTCCAATCGACCCTCCGCCGGGGAAATTTGGGTCTATTTTGACCTGCGGTATTAAAATCGTCATGGAATTACTAGACTGTGGATCTAGATGCAAAATAAAAATAATCCGCATCAATTCTAAAAGTCAAAACGAAATAAAGTTCATTCAGTCTTCATCGACCTTAATACATTCAAGATAACGTATCAGCACCTTCAAATTCCTTTAACCTCTTCTTCACTGTTTTATACTTTATTTAATCGAGGTTTGATTAAATTATGAAAAATATAGCTGGATTTAACGCTATGTTTACATTCAAAGTGATTACACTACATTACTTTACAAAAATAACAGGAATGTATCTATCCATATTTTTAGCCATTCTTTTAATGATATACATTTTCTGAAAATTTCATCTTACACTCTCAATAATCATGAATCAAAAATCTTGGTACCCGATATTTTGATTGTAGTTTCTAAAAAACGAGTGAATTCTAGTAAGAATTAAAGGACCCAAAAATAATAATAACTTGTGTGGTAGAATCAAAACAATAAGTAACAAAAGAAATCCTTGTTTACTCAATATCGTCACCAATGCATTAAGTCCGCAGACCAATAATCAATTGCAATAAAAATAGTTCGGCAAACAAGTATGTTACTCACTTTGCAGAGCCCATGGCGTATAACTGGCAACCTCCTTCAGATAAACCGCGCTACTCCTCAAACAAGCCTCGGAAGCGCCATCAGAAGGAGCGAAGGGTTTCGCAAGGACGTCGAGAAGCACGGCTTCCGGTTTGACTCTGACGGCGAATCCTCCGTGAAAGAGTTGCACGACAGCGAGAAGAAGTAGAATCACGATTTTCGGAACGGGGGGCCACTGGTGGCCACATGGAGCTCCGGAGCGGTGCATCTTGCTCTCGGGGCAGCGTGGTCGGGGTTAGAAACGCACGTGGCGGCGTGTCACGTGTGTCACGTGTGGGCGGAGCACGATGACTGAGTGAGAGAGAGGGTTAGGGCGGGGCGGGCCAAATGACTGACGTGCGTTTGCGCACTTGCGTCGAACTTGAGGTTGCCCGGTAAAGTAGCAGACGTCAAAACGTGAACTGTACGTTCTGTCAATCGCTGGTGCATTTATATATGTGTTACTGGTGTGCCGCGTTGGCAAGATGATGGGGGTAAGAGCATTCGACTCTCCGATGGGCACCTCTTATCGATGCGACCGAGGATTACGCGCCGCGCCGCGTAATGTGTCTCTCCTCTCTTCTCTCGTCCCTCTCCTGATCCGGTACTCAAGGGAGGAGAGGAGAGGAAAGAGTAGGGGGAGGGGAGCTGAGAAAACGTGTGCGCTCGTTCGTCTGTAGGAATTCGACACGATCGGAAAGATCGTGAAACACGACCGCGATCGACAACACAACGTCTTCTTTCGACGTCGCCTTTCGACCAGCCTTTTTCCTGCTACTGACTGTCGGGGTATGTTATGCTACAATTGACATATACCATGTACTACCGTAATATTTATATGTGTAATGGCGCAAACGCTATTCTTGCATTGAGGCGGGCTTCTCGTGTAACTACAGCGAGAACTAGTGATTTTTAAGCATTTTTTTCATTTTAGAAGTTAGAATGATTAGTTTACTACGAGCGTGGAAAAGAAGTTGTGAAAAAATTGCAGGGGAAATATTAGAAGTTGTTTTGTACAACTTTTCTATGTGGTCCTATATTCGGAATTGAAATAATACATGTTATAGATCTGCGTGAATTATGTACATTACTGAAAATTTTATTTAGTAATTGTTTTGAATTATACTATAAATAATTTTTGATGGTGCTTCGGAGGACAGTCAGTAAGGCAGATTAATCTTATCTTTGATATAAGAAAATATTGGCCACCGCCGCTTCGAGTGAATTTAAAAGGTGCAACATCTCGATATTTGTGCCATTCATTTTTATCGAATTGGCAAATGGAAACCAATTTTGCTTTGCTAATTTTGCAAATGTAGAAAGATAACAACTGTTTATGTAAATTTATGTAGACATGCGTTAACCGATTACGCACTCGTTATTATTTGCTTGTCGACATTTATCAGGTAACCGTGGACGATGAGTCATTAGGATGATCAGTGCATCATTACTACTCGTTCCCAGAAATGGGAAGTGCTTATGACTCGAACTGATCAGTATCAGCGCGAATACGACAACAATGGCCATAATCGTCGATTTAAGGGGTGAACGAATAGTCTCTTGATTAGCCGTGCTTATGGCAACGCGGTAAGTACCCTAAACTATTCCAACAATGTTTCGTAATTGAAATACTGTGGCGCCTAAAAGTATTTAAGACATTCAAACAAATTTAAAGACGTTGATATATTATTTTTCAACTACTAATATTATTAAGGGAAGAAATAATATTGTATATGATTTCTACAATAAACTTATTAATTTTCATAATTCAAACTAAACGTAACTTTTCCAAAATTTTCATGAAACTGAAGTAAGAATGGATTAAATTAAATAAGAAAAAAACAAAAACAAAAATTGCCTATCTAAATTATAATTAACTGGAGTGAAATGGAATTGTTTTCTTTCTCGATATGTTTAATAAGTTGAAAATAATGTAACGGTGTTTTTAAATTACTCCTACCCAATTTTCTCGTAAATGCATAAAGCCCGATGTTTAATTATACCATGTGCGCTTGACTCGTGAAGGTTGTTTCTACGCGGGGTCAATTTCAGGACATTGTTCTCCTCGGGGCTAGATGTCCGTCAATAGAATCCGGGTATTCACAGGACTCGCCATTCTCTCGGTTTTCGCGCGTCAATACGAGTTTCCGCTGCTATACACGGCTCCGCGAGGACGCACGTGCGCGCAACGCGGATCGACGCGGAGTTTGATTACGAGAACGTTCACTGGTTTTTCACAGAAACATGAAAGAGTGGTTTCAGCGCATCGCGCGTACGTACACGTGATTTCGGTCGACGAACTCGCCCACCATTTTCCGCGGTGTTTTCCTCAAATTGCGCGCCGCGAAACACCTATACGCGAACCATTTACGTAATGCATAGCCTTGACAGTTCGTTTGCCTGTGACGACTCTACGAAATACAGTTTTCCAACGACTCGACTGTCGACTAACAAGGAAGTTCATTTTCAAATTTTTCCTCGGATGGAAAAAGTTTTTTTTGTGAGATATGGAAGAAAATATTTTTTGACGAAATAACTCGTCTACACTTAGTCTCGTGAGACGAATCAACCCGTCTCTGATCATCAATTTCAATGTATATTACTTTACCCATTAATTAATTTCTTATAAAATTTCATTGTACCTAAAATCGCAAATGACAAGTGAACGCGTCCGCACTAAAAAAAAGTAACAATACTCGACTCGTCATAACGTACTGACGAGTTAAATCATCGCACGAGATTAAGAAAAAAGAATAGACGAGTTAAATCGACTCTGCTCAGTAATTTCATTGGATAATGTGTGCAAATTCTACTTATGAAGTTCCTGTGACGAATTTATTCGCACGTGTTGATGAATCGTATGGGACGAGTCAACTCGTCGAACAGAACGTACTGTAGAACGTAATAGTACTTAATTCATCACATTAAGAAGTACTGACGAGTTAAATCATCGCACGAGATTAAGAAAAAAGAATAGACGAGTTAAATCGACTCTGCCCAGTAATTTCATTGGATAATGTGTGCAAATTCTACTTGTGAAGTTCCTGTGACGAATTTATTCGCACGTGTTGATGAATCGTATGGGACGAGTTAACTCATCGAACAGAACGTACTGTAGAACGTAATAGTACTTAATTCATCACATTAAGAAGTATTGACGAGTTAATTCGTCGCATGAGATTCAGTAGTACGAACGAGTTAACTTGTCGCATGGAATTTGTGAGTAGAGGAAAATTCATACACTGCACCAGAATAAAAAATGTTGTAATTTTGTAAAAAATGTTGTAAAAAGTCACGATGAGGAAAACTACAATTTTCGTACGGAGTTTAACGAGCACACTAAAGGTTTCCAAGATTTTGAAAGATATTTCGATAGAGAAAAGATTTTTAATTTCATCATTTGAGTACCCGTTCAAGATTCGTAGATTTGTATACGTTTAAGATTCAAAATCAGTTAGGTTCTCGTTTACACATGTAGAAATAGCGTTGTTTTGTTTAGTGCGTAACGAGACAACACGCGCATGCACGCGTCGAGCAGCGTGATCGAAAGGATCGCGCGAAATCGGCGCAACGATCGATGCTGATATACATTCTTTTTTCGCCAGCGCGTTTCGTCTGCAAGGAACGGCTTCGAGCGGCCGAGTCAAAGAGCGAGGACCATCGCGCGTAATCGATAATCGTTCGTTGATCCCAGAATCTATAGCAATGTATTTTTCAGGGTTAGCGTTATCTCTCGCGAAAGTGTCACGCTCGTCAAAAGAAAAAAGGCGAACGATCAACGCGATATCAAAACGACGACAACACGGACGTCAACCGCCGACGATAACGCGCGAACACGCCGCTCGTCGTCGACGAGCATAGCGATTTTCCGATAATCCCTAATCAACGTCTTCTGAAAATTAAGGCGCAAAGATCAACGAGGCAGGGCACGACCGATAAGTCAGTTTTTTGCTCGTTGATTGCAGATTATATCGATGCAAGGGAATCAAGCGGCGCGGTCATTAGACTCGAAACTCCGACGCGTAATTACACCAGTTTGATATTGAACCGCGATACCGATTGTGGAAAATTCTGCGAAATTCATCCGCCAACCACTTCCAAAGTATTGCCAATTTTAGCTTAGTCGAACTCGACAACATTTCGACATAATACTTCTAAAACCCTATCACAATTTCTCCCTGACACCCGTTTGCTTAATTATTTTTTATCACTCTCTTCAAAATGAAATAGCATCTTTTCGTGACGAGTATACTCGACATAAACGATTCACAGGTGAATCAATGATCATGATATCGCGATGGCGATAGAGAAAAACAGTTGCCACAAGCATTTAATAAATTTTCCAATCCAGTTCAAATTGTGCACGAATTAATTTTTGAATGAAATAAATGAAATGAATGAAAAATGATTTGATTTGTAATAAAATCCTCGTACATACGGACGAAAATTAGTAATACTTTTATTTCTTATTTACAAGAAGGAACGTTGCATTCTTCAACGTGAGAAATGTTTTCCTCTCGAGTCAATTTTCATTTGAATTGAATGCAGAAAAGATAATTTGCATTACCAACAGTCTAGTTGTAGCTATGAAACAGTGAACGCTTCAGAGACACATTTCCATCCGATAGAATGTTCGTCGGACGCTTCTGGGCTACCGGATTATTTTCACGGGTCAGAATTTCTCGCGGCGCTCATTAACGATACAGATTTCTGGCCGGGCCGATGAGAAAGTTGAAAACGGGTCGATCTTTCGACAGCGAAGGCGCGTTAACTTCGGTAACACACGGTGGCGGGGATCGGTTTTATAATCGGGCAACGGAAGAAGTCAATGCTCCTTCGCGGTGCAGAATTCCAGCTTCCTCTTCTCATTTTCTTTCTCTCTCTCTCTCTCTTTCTCTTTCTCCTTCTCTCAGTGTGTATCAATTTTACAAATTGAATGCGTGCTCTCTTTCTTTCGACGATATCCGACTTCTCATGTTTCGCCGAATTGCTCCTTCGTTTCTCCCACGATAAATTTATTTGTTTCCTGATTCGAGATTATCTGTTATCTTTCTCCTCAACAAAAAAGTGACTCTACGCTACTTACTTCTTTCGGTGCCGATATTAAAAGAGGTCGTTGGCCACCGAGTCATTGTTGCGTATCGGCTCGTTGTCCGGGTGATTTACCACCACAAGAAAATCCTACCTGAACCACAACGGATTCGACAACATTCACAGTTAAACTGACCAAAAATTATTGGGCAATTTTTATTCTATCTTTCACTCCAGTGAGCACTGCAGTTAGCGAAACAAGTTTTCCTTCGTCCTGATACTTAAAAAGTTATCTACGAAAATGCGTGTTCATTGAGTCAGCAGTAATAGATACTCTCAAGCTGTCGAATCTCGTGCGACAAATTAACTCTTCAACCTATCATTCATAATTGTATGTTTCATTTAAATTCATGCGACGAATTAATTCGCAGCTACTTCGTGATTTCGCGCGACGAATTAACTCGTCTCTATTCATGAAGTTCATCCGACGAATCAAGTCGTCTCTCACCATGAATTTCAAGGTAGCTCGTCTTTTCCGAAGAACTAATCTTCCTAGTTTCTTATCTAGTAATTTGAAAACTTGTCTAAGCTAGTCCTCTATCTACTTTATTGCTTGATCAAAGAACCCTTTCTCTATGACGTATACAGTGTAGCTCAGAATTATAACGACTAACGAAACGTATGAGACCGGATACGTGTCGTGCGAACGTTATCGAACAGTTCAATAATTTCGAGTTCGATGCACCTGTGACCTTGCAGATAAAAGAAATTTGGGAATCTTAAAAATACGCGTGCAGATAGCTGTAACTTTCGATAATCGTTTACTCAACTTTGCAGTTTGACCGGGGATTTTTCTGCGCTATACATCGGATGTCTTACGGTTGTAGATGCAAAATTTAAACTTGGATAAGAATCTTAGTAAGAATCTGAATGAGAAAATTAGTTGACAGCGCTACAGTATGTCGATTTCAATTCAGATTAAAAGAAAAACTGATTGATATTAATACCGAGTTCCATTCAACACTCTGTTGGTAACATTGCGTGTGATACGAAAATAGTAATGAGGCGCTGATTACCAAAAAATCGATCTACGAAAATATTGAAGTATGAAACTGTTTTGATATCTAATCAGCGGTTCAGCTGTTTGACATTTATACGGTACAAATTTGTTCAACTGTTAGCCCCTGCAATGCAGACAACCTCGACTACAAGTGTTACATTCGGTTGCCATTCCACAGGGGCTCTTTGATACGCATAATCCGATCAGCGTAAAAATAAGAGTAGAATTTAATTTATACAACACAGATGAATTTATGTTATCCATATCAACGTCATAAGTAGTCGTTGAATGTTTTTAATGTAAAATACAACTACGTGCAAAATACTTATTGAAATGTACAAAAATTAATGAAATACTTAGAAAAACATACAGCCCTCATTGATTTTATTTAAATTTACATATATCTATGTATGTATATATATATATGTGTGTGTGGAATAGAGGTTGGAAAATATTTGCCACGATTTGTATAAAATTATTCTCTGTACAATCATAGGAAAGGGTACGCAATTCTGATCGTGTACTCCGAGAGAGAGAAACATGGTCTAATCTCTTTATAAATGCAGCAAAATAAACTGCACAGTTCTCACCGTGCTGCTATCTAAAAAAAATCAGCTCTTCTAAAAAAATATATACTCCTTTTAAGCAGTAAACATTAGACACAGTGAACTCTTGATCTCCTTGGAATCACAAGAAATCATTTTATTCGTCGACCGATCCCCAGCCTATTTTGTTCAAAAGTTCCTTGGTATTTTCGTATACTTCCTCCTTTGACAGCATGGTGTTCACTTTGAACACCAAGTTCAGCTTCTGGAAGTGCTCAATTATGGGCATCGTGTTCATAGTATATGTTTCGAATCTCTTCACCAAGACTTCTATGTTATCGTCAGTTCGTCCGCTTCCCGCTGCGCCACGTTTCAAGCATCGTTGGGTGCATACTTCTTTGGTGCACTCACAGAACAACACTCCCTTTACTATGCACTTATCAGACATTGCCTGCAAACAAAGAATACATTAGAGCGAATCAGAGCGACTACAACTCTGTTCTCTATAATTAGTTCTAATGTCAATTTCCTCCTGTCACTGCTATTAAACGATTGAGTATTATACCTCATTCCATCCATCCACGTTATCCTGATTTCTTGGGAAACCATCGACCAAGTACCTTTTGTGTGGACTGGCAGTATTTTGCATTGCACGATCCAGAAGGCTGCAGGTGATCGCGACAGGTACGATCTTTCCTTCCTTAATGTAATTATCGATCAATTCCCCGTATTGCGAGTTGGGATTCATTCGTTCCTCTCTCAGTAGATCACCGGCCGACAAATGGACATAACCATACTTTTTCATGATGTTGTAACAGAGGGTACCTTTCCCTGCACCAGGACCTCCCAAAATAAACAGAACCTCGCATTTCTGGGCTGTGGACATTGTGAACAATCGCAGTCCAGCTGTGAACACGTTCAACATAAAAATATAACTATATACATTCAAATTCTTTCACGAGTGCATCACAGAGCAATGATAAGATAAGATATACAGAATGGAATAGGTTTCTTCTACGCGTGCGCGGATAATATGGCATCAGTGAAGTAAATATTTGGATAAAATAGGGTACCTTAATCACCCTGGATAATTTTGCAAAATTTAGTTAAGATCTGATTGTGAAAAATTAATATATAACATGCATAGTACGTATCATACACATCACATATGACGTCACATACGAATATATAGACTGCGGATTTTATGCATTTATGACAAAAATGGGCACGTATATAATTTAAAGCAGTGGATATGTTTAAAATATTTAAAGACATGAACATATTATTATTATTTGGCTCCTGTGCCTTGTAATCAATGCAAACATTTTTACATAACAGATTCGCAGTCTATTCATAACTTTTACAAATGTTATCGAATTTGATTTGTATCTTTAGTAGATGTAATATTGTTTTCAAAATTTGAATCTAGCATGCACATATTTTCTTTGATCAAAGTTCTAATATATAGCAAGCGTTCGAATATTTTCGTGAGCCTGCTGTACATACCCAAGTAACCAAAAATCGAAATCTGGACGTCCCCCTGTGCGCGCATATGCCGTCCAGTGCCGTGCATAGGACGAGGGATTTGGACTAGGGCATGAGGACGGCACGAAACCGGCCCCAGGACGCTAAATGTGCCGTTGTAGTACACTGATGAGCGCATATCGCATGGCAGCACCGTCGCACTGATGTGACTGGCGAATATCATTTTGCAGGGTAGGCAGCGAGGGTAGGTCGCACTAAATGTAGCAGATGTCGGCGAAGTAAATTTCTATCGTACCAAATATACAGCACTTGTCCCTTTTATTCAAATTCATTCTCGACAATTCGAAATGCCCATACAAATTTTATTTAATTCTCATATTTGTGCATCGATTGCAAGAGACACAAGCTAAAAATTGCATTGCCGCACAATTTTCTACCTTCGCTAACGGTGCTAACATGCAAAATATTCGCCAGCCACATTAATGCGACGGTGCTGCCATGCGATATGCGTCACATCAGTGTACTACAACGGCACATTTAGCGTCCTGGGGCCGGTTTCGTGCCGTCCTCATGCCCTAGTCCAAATCCCTCGTCCTATGCACGGCACTGGACGGCATATGCGCGCACAGGGGGACGTCCAAAATTCAGCCAATCTTACCTTGAGCAGCGCCGAGCGTAGTTTGGACAATGATTTGCCGACCTGTGCCCTCGGCCAGTCTTGGCTCAAGTTTCGCCTGGCTAGCTGGGTACATATAGATACGTTACTGCGGGCACTGTCACTGTGACACTATCCTATACACGGACCTGAACAGGTCCATGATCCTGTATCACAGTGTTGTACAGTTCTGCGGTTCTGCGGTTCTGCGATTGTGTTGGACAAATTTCATCATCAATGTTCAGAACGAACGCTGAACATCAATTCATAAAGAAAATAAAAATAAAGCAGATTCTATTCTACACTAAAGCGCTGAAACTGAAACAGATGAAGGCACTGAAACTACGGGCATGAGCGTCTCTGTTTGAAATATGTGTCCATGACTATCGATGAGTGAACTATCGATAGTTCCCGATAGTGATAATCGTCAATAAATGTCGATAGTATTATCGATAGATCTCCGCTGCTATTTCTATAAAATCGATGCATAATGTGCACATTGCACATATCATGTAATTGTGATAAGAGATAACAACTTGAGTTGCAGATTTTAATATTTTTATACAGAAAAATTTCATTTACAAATCTACGTCAGGAATTTAATAATATGTATTCGTTCAGATATACATGTACTATGCAATTTAATTATAAAATAAAGGATTCTTTGTTCCAAAAATATATATATACTACCAAAAAATATTACTTACATATTTGAACGAACAAAACAGCGCACAATTATTGAAATTTTTATAGCGTTCAGGGAAATGTACTTTCTCAGCGAAACGGTATACATACAAAGTTTTACCAACTGTCACCGCACTGGACGCGCAACGGAATTATGTATGTATATATGTCGTGTGTATAGTCACACATATACGAAACTGTGACTGTTATGCAACCTAATGCAGCGAATGCATGCGCGTAAGGCGTGCTGTGCTGTTTCTCGGCGAAGCTGAGGACTTAACCTTGCGGTGGAGATTAATTACATAATGTGAAAAACTGCCGGCAATTGTGTTATTACGATGACTTACGGATTTTGAATGATAACATGACAATTGGTAACATATCTGATACGCCTGGTCGTTTATATATATAAATAACGAAACAATTTGTATAAAAGAAAAGTTTGAGGTTATGTGAAACCTGTAGTATTTATATGCGACAGTTATAGAGCGAAATGACGATAATAATGCGAAGATGCCAGCTATTCATCGCGTCTGGAAAACTGCTGGCCTCCTACTCACAATCTAGTCAAAGATCATGCGTTGTCAGTCCGTTGCATCCGCAAAGTATAATTCACACATCATCGTTTAATCATGACGAACCTAAAAGAAATTCGTATACGTCGACGGAGAATTTGTTAAAGACCGTCGACGTTTCGTTCAAACCGACCGATGAGTCTGTGCACCCTTTACCATTGAAACAGAAAGTAACGTTTGCCACGAGATTAGTTAATAACAGTCCATCTAAAATTCGACCGTACTTGAGGTTGTTGAGGATGGACAAACCAATAGGTGAGACAACATAACCAGAATTATACAGAAAAATACGTTAAACACTGGTGGCTGTGGATTAACTGTTGAAAATTTCTTTACACAGGTTCCTGGTTATTATTTTGGCCTTGTGGCTGGAGCATAGCATTGGCCGCACCACCCGGCGCGTTGCCAGATTTACAGCTTTTAACTCTCTTTGGGACTGGTGCATTCATCATGCGCGGAGCTGGATGTATAATAAATGATATGTGGGATCAAGACATCGATGGAATGGTAATATCAAGTTTATACACAGTCCAGATTAGATGTCATGAAGATTTTCCAATGTTAGGTAGCCAGAACAAAAGATAGACCATTGGTTACCGGAGAGATTTCGCCTCTTCAATCACTTGTTTTCCTCGGCAGCCAGTTAACTTTAGGATTACTAGTGTTGTTACACTTAAATCTTTATAGTATAATATTGGGTGCAAGTTCATTAGGTATATTCTCTAAATTTTCTGTTCAGAACAGTATTTCTTAATTTTATCAACAAAGTTCATTGATGTAGTAGATTGATGTACAGGGTGTAGAAAGAGTAATGGTCATCCATTCTTGAGGTGAATTTACACCTTTGGATCAGTGGACATTTGTTAGAGAAACTAGCCGCAAAATTGTTTGTAACAATGGAAAATTGTTGGTAAAGTTGGTTTTTACATCAACACCTACTCATCTAGAAGAGAGAAAATTCAAAAAGAATATCCTATATCCATTGTTATAAGAATAATATTAATCCTGCATTATAAAATATTACCTACCTCACCCTTCCTCGAGGGGATTAGACAATATACCTGTAAAGGACGTTATAACAAGCAAAAACGCATGCGAATCGGAATCGGCTCCGAATTGGCCGATTGTTTTACAATTTACAAACACCGTGCTCCGACCCCAATAAATGAACATGTGCGACAGACCCATTGAGCGACGAGCAGACATACCCTCATAAATAACGGCATTTATGACCGAATACAATAACAAAAGGAATTTCTTTGACAGTGTCCCCACTTCTCAACCTAAAATCATTCCGACACACCGTCCGATTAATAAACGCTACATTTCCCCACCTAAATCGACCCCGAAAAATCGAGGTGACAACCGCAGTACTATTTCGACCGTCGTCGGAGTAACTTTTTCCCGTTCATTGTCACGATTTTGGAATATGTGTTGTTTTGTGCTTCACACTTATCAAGACGTATTCCCCCAAAGGCAGTGTCCTGTTGATCTGATGGTGGAATTTAAAGAAGAATTCTGAAAAAATTGTAAGTACCTATACTTGACATTAGTATTTTATAATCCAGGATTAATATTCTTATGTATAAAAATGGATATTAGGTATACTTTCATATTTTGCTCTTTATGATCTTCTTTATGATCTGAATGGGCAGGAAGACTAGTAGTAGTAAGCTTTTGTCTATATATACGTATAATTCTACACAATAAAATTTTACAAGAACTTTAACAGTTTAGATGTAAAGAGAAACTTTAACAACAATTTTCTTTGTTATAAACAATTCTGCCGCAAGTTTCTTTTATACATGTTCACCGATCCAGAGGTGTAGACTCACCCATATGACGGATGACCATTACTTTTTATACACTTTGTATGGTAGAGTTGACAATTTGACTTTCTCTAATACGAATTGTGAACAATATAATTAATTGCACTTTTTCTCTCTCTCTTTCTCTCGGAGTATCTATTGATGAAAATTTAGAAATGCTGTTGAAAGAAACACAAAAATATAGTTAAATTTTCAACGTTTTTTACTTGCAGTTTTGGTAATATTGTACCCTGTTATGAAAAGAGTAACATTTTGGCCACAACTCATGCTAGGAATGACTTTCAACTGGGGCGCGCTTCTGGGCTGGTCTGCTGTACAGGGATCGTGCAATTGGTCAGCGTGCCTGCCCCTTTACACAGCTGGAATTTGTTGGACACTTTTATACGATACCATATATGCACATCAGGTAAATCCTTGCAAGCTCTTATTAATATTGACATCATTTTATCTATGACTATTACGCTGCAGGACAAAATAGATGATGTTATAGTGGGGATCAAATCGACTGCTTTGAAATTTGGAGACAGAACAAAGCTTTTCTTATCTGGATTCAGCACAACCATGATAACTAGTTTAATTACATCGGGCGTTGTAGTTTCACAGACTTGGCCATATTACACAGCGGTAGGATTAGTCAGTGTCCATCTTGTTAATCAGGTACAATCCATTTTTAAAATTATATTTGAACATCGACCGTGAATTTTAAATAACAGTGCGCCAAATCTATTTATTTTTAGATATATAGCTTGAACATTAATAATCCAACAGACTGCGCTAAAAAATTCATCTCAAATCACAGGGTAGGAATGATCTTATTCGCTGGAATTGTGTTAGGAAATCTAATGAAAGATTCTGCAAAGAAAACGAACAATAAAGAACAAGAAACGGAACACACTTTCGTTGAAGAAAAATAATCTTAGATTTAATTATTTACTTAATTACAAGCAAACGTTTTCGAAAATGTATTACACATTTAAACCTACAACTGCGTCTCCTGAACTGTACAAAACATAGTTGTGTATGGAACTGGCTGGCTCCAGTATACACAACGAAATTCGTTTCGATTACTTTGTACACCAGACGTGCCAAGAAATAACATGAAATCTCACCTACATCTTGTATCATATATTTTGAATATGATTCAACATCGACAGAAATATTGAAGATGAAAAAGTAACTTGTGTTTGAAAGGAACGACATGAACTAAAGTTTACACCAAAGATTACAGTGCTAATCGATGCTGATAATTGTAATTAAAGCTGGTCCTATGTTATAGTAGTCAGAACAAAAATTATGAGAAATAAATTTGTTCCTCTGTGTCTAAATGTTTGTTCTTATTCGGGAAAATGTATGTATTTATTAAGGATGCATGTTAATGATACAATTAATATTTTTATACATCAAGATCAACTCACTATCTTGAGTTTCGATTTTCAATCTAGGACTGTTATCTATCTGTTTCCGATTCACTCTTTATCTTAATTTCAAAATGGTTCATTGTATTTTGACGCTTTAGCATTTCCGAGTCGTATTGCTCTTGTGTCAATAAAGACTTTTTCATTGTTTCTAGTAGCTTTATGTTTGGTAACACTATAGCCAAGTAGCCTCCCTTGTGCGGTGGCTCCAATAATAGTTTCGGATTTTTTAGTAACGCTTCGTTCACCTCTACCAATTTCCCAATTATACAACACTTTATTGTGTAAGTTTCCCCACTTGAAGAAGTGATAATACAAATCTTAGAATTAGCTTGCAGAGGCTGAGCGCCGTGTTTGCTTTTCCCTGAAACTTTGTTCATGACTCTGTTCAGCTTGTCACTAACTTTGAAGTTGATGTCCTTTATCTCTTTGTTAGCTTGTAAAACCGCATGACTAGGAGCCAGAGTCAGCATACAAATGCGATTGCTGTGCATTAGAATGCAAACATCATCGGCATGGCTTTGTACATTCAATTTATAATAAGCAGTAAAATATCTCTCTGTAATCGTAGGAAACAATCCATTGTAATGCACGTTCTCTATCATCTCTGCCACATCATTATCTGGAGGAAATGGTTCCAAATGTCCATCTTCATCGATTTTTGATAATGAAGTTTCTTCTTTGTCTTCATCGTCATTTAATAGAATATTTTCTTTAGATTCAGACTTCGCTTCCTCGTCTTCACTGTCATGCAATCGAATATTTCCTTTATATTCCGATTCTTCTTCTGTATTCTTGTCTATGCTAACAGAGGTTTTGATTTTCTTTTCTGGTGGTTCACCATCTAAATTCACACTCATTGTCGATCGATGTAACGATTAAAGTAAATACTTGCTATAAAAACATCTATTTTCTAAACTCATTTGGTAGATATAAAATGTTGTTAGATACACATTTTAAAGCAAGTTCATCTACTCTGACTGATTACTTTCTTCTTTCTTACTGTGCATTCTCTGCAGTCTTTCCTTAGCAGCTTTATTGTTTCTTTCTCTGTTAGATTGTAACTGAAATATAACAATCAGGGAAACATATAATAAGATAACTTTTAAACGTTGCTTATAGTAAACGAGCAGAAAAAGAAGGTTACCTGTTTGGTTATGCAAACTTGCAACTGTTTCTCATAGTCGCTGCAAAAGCCCATGAACTTACGATACGGATGCTACAACAAGGTACAATGCAAAATTTGTTGGTTATGTATATTCTTTGCCGAACACACGTGCAATCTGTAGATATCAATGAACTGTACGTACATCGTATTGACAGTCTTGCAATTTGTAGAAAATTTCATTACAAGAAGCATTGTGGGTCGCTAACGAATGATACTTTCGCATAATTTATAATTCTTATACTTTGCTACTGTAACGTTAAAAGTTACTCTACATTACTCTACTCGTTCACACCAGTTCACACCACTTGAGAAAATTGTTATATCATATTGTAACACAGTTGTACACAAACAAACGGATAAATCGAATATTTTTTTAAGTAATTCGTATATAAACGATATATATAATAAAAAAATGTTTAAATTATTAATATTATTGTTGTATTGTTGCAAAATTGAGTTACATAAATTAATGTAACACAACATATAAACAACTGTTATTTGCATGATAGATCAAGATTATTAGTTAACTATATAAAACATAAATAAGACATAAAAAAGTTGTTTACTATTTAAAGAGAAATAATATAAATTATAAAGTAAATTCAAAGTAGAAAATTACTATTAAAGAACCGCCGATGAAATATTTATCTATACAAGGTCTGTCGTTTGAAATAACCGCCAAAAATTTTTTTTCGATAGATTATAACTGATTATAACGACATGTGTGTGTATTAAGTACATATAATATATTGGGTAGGCAAGAAAGTAATTTCGGCATTTGAAGGTGAAATAAAACCGAATTTCTTTATTCAAGCGATAAATTCTTATTTATTTTTTTCGCAAAAGAACATAGAACAAAAGGGAGAATATCTTAATGCATTGCTTGGATAAAATAATCGAGTTCTATTTCACATACCGAAATTACACTTTCTTGCCAATCCAATATATAAACTTTTGAACTTTTTCGGTACTTTTTGTTGTAATAATTCTCCACTGTACTTTCTCCACAAACTTAGGACGAAGTACGTCCCTGGCTTTAGTCGCGCATGCGTACGGAAAGCGCACAATACAGCACAATATCTCATCACTGCTCCGCATCCGTGTATGTAGTTATGTTCACCGTACGTTCGGCTAATTTTAAATACGTATGCTTTTGAACCGCGAACGGTGCTTCAGGAGGAACGGAATTCGCTGGAATTTCGTAAATGACTCGACAGAACGCGACACTATTTTTTTATGTGCAACACGTCAACCAATCGAGACGGCGAAAGACACTTCAGCTGTGAAATATGTGTTCATCCGGTCGTTTAACATCGTAATAAGTTTGAAACATGTCCGAGAAAAAAGTGGACACAGAGACCGTGCGGAAGCAGTATACAAACGATGCGAGCCTCATCGATGAAGTCGAAATAATTGACGTGTCTGTCACCGATTTCGATGACACTAATGTCTGGTAAGCGGTTGCATTCCTCGGATGTCATTTACAGC
Organism: Lasioglossum villosulum; assembly: GCA_963971365.1. Lineage (NCBI taxonomy): Eukaryota > Metazoa > Arthropoda > Insecta > Hymenoptera > Halictidae > Lasioglossum > Lasioglossum villosulum. Next base: position 8,611,877 of record OZ020497.1, read on the forward strand.
TTCGATCGAGTTTAATCCCTTTCTAAGGTTTCGATAGGCTTTCTATGCATATTCGAGCAAATCATCATTCTCGACGTTCGTTCGGCAGCGATTTAAATGTAATTCAATGATGTTCGAGAAAAAATTAATCTAATGTGACAATAACAAAGGAAAATTGTTGGAACCTTTTTCCGATTTATTTTCACAATGACCAAAGGTCAAACTTTAATGCATTTCTGTTTCTTTGTTAGGTTGTATATGCCACCACAGTGTTCCATAGATACCTCGATCCAAAACTTGTACACCTGGTTGAAAAGTGAATCAGAGCTAATTTTACCAGGTACTGAAAACTATGTTCATTAATGCTACATAAGTGTTTCAATGTTTATTATTAAATGATGATCTACCTTTAGGGAACAGACGATCCATCGATACGAGAACATTTACAAGACCCAAGAAACGAACCAGTAGAATTAATTTCGAGTCCATTTCCGAAGCTGTATCACCACCTATATCGAACACCTGGAAAAGTAGCTACCCAAGCCTTTCGCATATAGGAGAAGACGTAAGTCTATTTATGTGGGTAAATGTATCATTCGTCCACAAAAAGAAGATGCATGGAAGCTTGTAGGGAACACCTCCTTTTTATGGATGAATGATACATATCGGGTGTTTCATAATTTATGGTATAAATTAGATCAGGTTGATTCTATGGCTGGAAAACAAGCTTATTTTTTTTTAATACTATTTGGACCCCTCTGGGTTTCAAAACCATTTACCACTCTCTCTCTCTTTTGCTCTCGCTAATACCTAATTTCAGTGGGCCTACTTTTTCTGATGAAAAATATGTTCAGAAAAAGTAATTTTCAATTTATTCACTTTTAAAGATATATCAGCCCTAGAATCGATCTGAGCTATTTGCAGCATGAATTATAAAACATCTGGTATACATTCTAACTTCGGACATCTAAATCTTTCTCTTGCAGTTGAATAAACAGTTAAACAAACCTGCTGCGAGTAAAGTGGAGAGCGTGCCTCCTATGTTGAAAGTTGCACCTAAGGCAAACGTTTATTGCCTTCCCGACGATACGCTATCGACATCAGGCCAAGAGAGTATGGAAATTTTTTTAAACATGTCTCATTCGAAGGGAATCGATTCGTTTATCAATTTGGTGGAGCCTGTACTAAATGAACCATTGATGAACGTGTCCCAGCCATCGATTCTTTATTCGTCTATCACTTCGTTACCTAGAGACGATTCTTTGACTAGCGGGGATTGCAACAGAGAGGATGTACCAGCAAATTTAACTCGCACTTTTAGTCAACGGGCTAGTATTGACGAGAACATTAAAAATCTACATGGTAACGAAACATTCTCGATGGTCGACGAACCAGACAATAACAGAACTCAATGCTTGTCCGCAGCGGACAGAACGTACAATCAAGTCGATAACGTCCAGATAAACGAAACGTATAATGCGGAATCTAGCTCTTCAACGGTGGTTATGAGCCCGGATAAAGATAAACACAGTACAATCAATTCGTCTTCCATGCTTGTAAATAAAGATGACGGACTGCGATCAGAGAACGACAAGAAAAACGAGTCGAGCAATTTGAACGCCACGTATAACACCACAGAGGCCGAAAAGGCAGCAGAGAAGCAAGCCGAAAGGAGTCAGCCCTGCAGTCCTCATAAAAACACCGTTCCTAATGTTGTAGAAAATTTAGCCGAGCCTTCTTTACTTGCCCAGAACTTGTCTTACACGATAAAGCAAGACATCACTTTGGCCATGTTCAAATTCTTGATCCCTCCCGGCAATCAATCTACTCCGAAAACTACGTTGAATTCCACGTTCCAAGCAAAGAGCAAGGTCCAAGAAAAGCCTCTGAACTCGACCTTCAAAGCGCCCACTTCATTGAGAAAAGAATTATTAGCAGAGATACACAGGAACGCGGACCACAAGCTCGACGGCATGTACAACTGTGTGGCCAACGATCTTCACGCCGCGAAAACCGAGATGGGATCGTGCGAGAATATCCGCGATCGAAATGCTGGCAGCAATATGCCCGAGGAAAACAAACACAACACCTACAAGAAGGAACCGAGCGCGCAGGACAAGAAGTATTATACTTTCACGAAGAAAGGCAACGTTCACGAGGGAAAGACTGATATGGAGAACGCGGAGTCCTTGGAGAATGCGAACGCCACGATCGTGAAGGCACTCCCAAAGCTACAGAAAAGGAAACAGCAACAACATATCCCCCGGATGCTCTCGAAGCTGCCGCAGTTCCTGCAGAAGTCGAATCCGAATCTTGTGTCCAGTTCCTTGAAGACTGTAAGCAAAATGGGGTGCGTGAACGCGACTAATATCGGTTACATGAAGGGTTCACAGCCGAATATTGTTGAGAAAAGCGTGACGAATAAATTGTATGCTTTGGGCAAAGTGAAAAGCGGCTCCGAACAACGACTCTTGGAACTGAATACAGGGGAATTACAAATGATGGGTGCAGGAGGCTCCACCGAAAGTATAGAGAGCACGCAGAGCGCTCACAGCGCGCCTGATCTGGATGATAGGCTCAGCACGTGCTCGGACAGCAGCCATACTTCGTACACCGTGCAGCCGATGAACATTGAACAGCTGCATCAGATCGTACGGATGCAGGAAGAAAGTGAGTAACGTTTTCTCTTTACGTGACAATGAATCTGGCGAGAGCTGAATGTTAGGTCTTCAAAATGTTGGAAGAGTTTTATACAATACAGTTGCGTATTTTTTGGTCAGGTTTGAAGCAAGATGCAGCTCCGCTCTTGAACAGACGCGTCATGGATAACACTTGGACGGAAGAGGAAAAGCGTTTACCTTCTCCTATACTAAAAACGGATACCAATGGTTGTGAAAGCGATTCCTCTTCATTGACGAGTATGGATTACAACGTTAAAACAAGTTCTCCCTTGATTAGTCCCACTAGGCTTAGTCAGCCGGTAAATGCTGATGGTAAGCGAATGTTCGTGTTCACAATTTATTTATCCGTGCATTATCCATTTTTTCATTTGCCCGTTTCTTGTTAAGCTCATCCCATGGAACGTGTATTGAGACAACAAAATGAAACAGATGTGAAGAAAGCTGAAGTGAGTACACAATTTTTATTAATTAAACGATAGTCAATTTCTGTACGCTCTTTAGATGAACTTTTAGCCATTTTTTAGTTTAGATGCAACATTAATATCGTAAAGAAATAAAATAACGGAGTTGTTTATTAAAAAAGAAATTGAAAATCTTGATCATTTATAAAATGGCGAAATTTTGAAGTCCAATATGCATTATATGCATTATAAGAAAATAAGAAAAAATTGACAGATTTAAAAAAATGTCAAATTTGATTTTTTTAAGTTGACGTACGTTTACAAGATATGTTTTAATCGTAGGTGTTCAATAAGCCAACAGCGAAGTTCGAAAACAAGACCAGATTGCGACCGCCAACGAATTGGAGCACTGGAAGTAGACCTGTGAACCCGTTAAGTGCTATTCCCAGACCACCATCGCGCATCCCTGGTCCCAGGGCGGTTAGGCCAACAGTAAAGACCACCCAAGGTGATGTAAAAAGAGGATACATGTAAAAACAATTCAAGAGGCACTAAAATCAAAGCAGACGTACGTGTGTTCCGAAATGAGCGCTTCGAATTCAGTTGTATTCGTACAAGAATTTGTATAAAAGTTGTTTGGAAGAGAATCGGTCGCGATCGTTACAAAACTTCAGTATTATTGCACTTCCAGCATGGTGAAAGCTACAAACGAGGGAAGCGTTCAACGAATTTAAAAAAAAAGATACAAGAGGCTCTCTATCGTCTGGCAAAATTGAATAGCGCAAATTTCTCGTTTTCTTGGAGTCTGCGTCATGATTTTATCGCTAGGGATTTGTTGCAAAATTATTAAAGTACGATATTTTATAACAGTTTTTTGAGGATCGACGGAGCTAGTAATTTTATAAAACCCTTCCTACATAAATTATTTTCATTGGAGTGAATCTAGAAAATTGCTGTTTTTTAAACCAAAAAGTAGAAATCATCGTATTAATCGCTTTGACTCGTGAAACGGTGAATTAATTCGGTAGTATGACTCTGATTATATGTGTAGGTGTAATGAAAATAGTTTTTTTTTACAAGGATGTCATTGCACAAGAAATTGTATTGTATTCTGGAAAGAGAGCGGAACACGTAATACGTGCATTCCATTGGATGCATTAATGATATACCACTAACACACTGCGTACAATAACACGTAGATAGGATTTTGAAAAGCCAACTTTTGTACGAATTTTCTGCCGTGAGAAAAAAGAAAGCCTATATTTGAAGAGAACGGAAGTTGCAAGTTCACAGTATGCAGGCTATATGAGAACCAACTTGCGTTTCAAGTAAAAACAGAAAATCGATCTGTAACAGGAGTCGATGAGCATTTACAGGAATAAACATTTTCGAACAGAGGAATTTAAAAAATTCATTAGCAAATAAAATACCTAGAGGGTATGAATAGATAGGATTGCCGAAATACAAGTACCGTATTTTTTAATAAAATTACATCTACAGGCTGTTCTTGAAAGGGAGTGCGGAAAAAGAAAGAGATGATTCTAAGCACCTTTCTCCTTTGCCAAAATTATCTTCGCAGCTTTGTTAAGGACTTACTAACGAAAAACATGGACCAATCAAAGCGTGTCGTTGACATTGGTCAAGCCGGAATCCATCCGCTACAGCTGCACTCTGATTGGTCCGTGTTCTTCGTTAATAACTCGACAACAAAGTGTTTCTGTGCGAATTGGTAAAAGAAAAAGATGCTTAGAATCACCTCAGGAATCAGCTCTTCCTGAGACACTCTGTAGCAACAACGTTTCCAAGTTTTATATGTGGAGGACGAGTTTACGATTTAGAAAATAAAATGAAATTTTTCATAAATTTCTATCCGATTTTACGAACACTCGAAGAGCTACTATGTTTTTTATGGAGTCCAATGCAATATTTTTTAACATAAGTGGCCTATACCGAATCGGATACACAGAGACTCGTGGTATATTATTAATTCCACGCGACATATCGACAAATTTTGAATAAAAACAAATTATCTCACTGCTCTGCAATAAACGTATTGTTAAATTATCATTTTTACACCCCCCACTGATGCATTTGGAGAGTTTTTTAAAATCCTTTTATCGTGCCGAAAATTAGGGACACTTTTACGTTAGGAATGTTAATTTTTAACGAATCCAATTTCATGCGTTAAAGTAACGGGGGAGAGAATACATTTTATACACTAACAATTCTGAGACTATTCTGAAACTAACTAACAAAGATGTGTATATAATATATATAGAATATTTAAGACTGCGAATGTAAACGTAATTGGGTTGTAAATTAGGATCAACAACAGAAAATCAGATGGCAGGAGAGAGATGCGAAACCTGTTGGTAGAACCAGGGAGAGAGACTTATTATTAAAAGTTTATCGAAGGAATTGCGATAGAAGGAAGGTGTGATTGTGTCAAACAGCGGAGATAAAGTTATAATTTTTTATGAGTTTATAAAGCGGTGTATATGATAATTAACTCTATCCTCGACTTAGTAGATATCGTTATATTAAATCTGAATCGTTAGTTGAACTGTAAAATTGTACATGAAATGTCTCGCTTATTATTTTCGGTGCTCGAGGTCATGCGAAGGTCACGACATTGTACGTCGTGTAACAAACATCGGTGACCTTGGGAAAGATTTAATTATCGTATAATCTTACTTTTCTCCGACAGTTTTTCGTATTGTTAATAATAAGCGAGATGTTCAAGGTGCTCGAGTTAGGTAGGACACTGTGTACAGTTTTTGAGTTTCGCCGAAAATATTCAGAGCCATAACATATCATAGCGTACAAACATTGGAGGACAGATTGTGCCCAATGAATCACGTACGCCAATACTACAGTTAAGTAACTATTACCGATAGCGTGCTGTAATAACGAACCTATGAAATATCAGAACTTTATAAACGCATAAAAGAATTGCCGAGAAATAGTTTTGAAAGTTTATTTTTGAGGAGTTAACGCTTTAACCGGTACATTATATTTTTTCGGGAAAACTTCTGAAGAGGGGGAGCCAAGGATAATTAAACCCTTGTATGAACTGTTCCCATTGTTATAGACGATACAATGCTTTACATTACAATATTGTTGATTGTTTAGAGATGTTCTATGTATATACAAATGCGTACGTATGCATTATACAAGGTGTCCCAAAAATGTTGTACTTTCTTGAAAGGGGTGATTCCTGAGGTCATTCGAAGTAACTTTTTGCTTGTTCCAAAGAGAACATGTGCTTAGAATAATCTCAGGAGTCATCCCTTACAAGGAAGTGCAACATTTTTTGGCCACCTTAGATATATCTTTACGTTCTCTCTGCGAATGATTCACGTTCGCTGCTGGTATTAATTTTTTGGTACTCCATCCAGCCGTGGTCTCTTCTGTAATTGTTCGTTCTAAGCAATGGGCAGCAAGAGGAAGAAAAGAAAGCGAATAAACTGATTGTACATTTGACCTGTTTTACACCGAGTATACGTACTATAATAGCTCGTCCATTTTCTCATTGAATTTTAGCGCTGCATATTTTATGATGAATCGTTGCTCTTGTTGCGTTGTATTTAAATTTGTAATAACGTGTAAGCACAGATTTTCGATGGGTTTCTTAGCATGTAGGGGGCAAGGACTGTTCTCGATTGTGGCGAAGTAACGACAGTAATTTCACAACATTAACTGGATAAAACTCTATGTCCCGAAAAAATACCTTCAACGATATTAAACCATCGGTAAATATGAAAATAATGAACAACGTGTTCGATGCAGTTAGGAAACAGATGAAAATGATGTTTCTTCGTTATTGCTTCTTTCCCCGGTTAGCGGATGTTTCACCGGGAAGAGAAAGTTTGAAACTTTGTACTCATGTTGTAAATAATAAACATAAAAGTGATAGTCATGTTACATATTCTTTATTTATATCTTTAAATGTTAGACCTTAAGTGCCTTTAATGTATTATGATACAAAGCAACTTTTTTATATATTTCAATTATAGAAGCTAGACGGCTGCTCACTAACCATACTGCCCGATATTTCGTGTAAAAATGTAATGTGATCCTTTTTTACTAAAACCTATGGTAATAAACGATTTGAGACGCTCACAAATGAATCGATTTCATTTGCATCTCCTATTCTCTCCTGCAAATTCTTTCTAATAATATTTATTATTAATTTAATAATATTAATGATTACAACATTTTTTATAAAACTGTAATGCAATAATTTCTATTTAAGCTTATAATAATGAATGTTTTAAGACTAGAATAAATCTGTATAAAATATAAGGTATATTAAAAGTACGTAAGTATTTTTATACAATGTAAACTTTATACAGTTCTATATTCAGCGAAGCTGAATTTCAAAATTGATTTCAAAGTTTGAAAGTCAATTATACAGTGAATTGTCCTAATGCTATATAACCAAATGTTCGCTTGTAATGTATGTACGGATTATATAAGTCTATATCATACGATGTATGAATACATTAGTATTATGTTAAAATTCGATAATTTGACTCGAAGCAATCGGTTTTTCAGTAAAAAGTGAGACCTAAAATATATTCGAAAAGTATAGTATATAGCAAGAATATATATATGTGTATATATACAATACATTATTATATATGTAGTGAAGGTTGCGACCTGCAAGCGGTCCAATACCTTCATATGCTACAGTGATAGAACGTCAGGTTTAGTGTAATTACTTCGAATTACTCCATATCAAAATGGCGCAGATCATAATATCTAGGATAGCGCTTTCGTCCATTCGAAACAGTAATCGTATAATAGCGCGAATACCTGTGCCCATAAAATATCAGCGATCATGTTTCCACACAAGCTGGGTTCTCGATGGTATGCACTTTATTCAGAAATAATTTATAATCGCGTTTATTCATGACCGCATTGAGGTTAGAATCCGATTGTGCCGTAAAAATCATTTGTCCTTTAAATCACATTAGTCTCGATAGGAATTAGAAGATTTGCAACGTCAAGTGCATGGGTTCATTTCATTTCGTATCCCTAACAAGTCATGTCATTTATGACAAAATTATGTAGATTGGTTATGCAATCAAATATTAAATATATATGCACTTGAGATGTACTTGAACTAACTGCCCATTTCAGTCAAGGGCAAGGAGGTGTTAATGCCCTCCTTGTCACCCACCATGGAGACCGGCACCATTGTCAAATGGCTGAAGAAGGAAGGTGACAAGATCGATGCTGGGGACGCGCTTGCAGACATTCAAACTGATAAAGCTGTCATGACAATGGAAGTCGATGATGAGAGTATCCTTGCAAAGATAATAGTAAGACCTACGAATAGTGCTGCAATGAATTTCTTAACTTTCAGTCCATCTCACTGTTGTATTAATTTAACAGATACCAGAAGGAACCAAGGACATCAAAGTGGGAACATTGATCGCGCTCACTGTCGAAGCAGATGAAGACTGGAAGTCTGTAGAAATGCCAGACAGCGTTTCTAGTGCACCTGCAGCTACTCCTTCTGCGCCCTCTGCATCAGCTGCTGCCCCTGCTGCAAGTGCAGTAGTTGAACCACCCCCTGGCCAGTATGTGTTTGCTTATAAAATAATGCTAACTTCTAATAGCCCATAGAACTTTCTATTGTAGACTATGTGAATGGAGAGAAATACTGTTTGATATCGATTAGTTAACCAATGTGTTAAACTTTCCAGAAACAACGTCAGTATGCCAGCTTTGTCACCTACAATGACATCTGGCACAATAGTGAAGTGGCTTAAGAAAGAAGGGGATGAGTTTGAACCGGGAGATGCATTGGCAGAGATACAAACAGATAAAGCTGTTATGACATTCGAGGTCGAGGACGAGGGTGTGTTTGCGAAGATCCTTGTATGTTGTCAATGAAAATTATATTGCAATGAGTAGCATTTCAGTGAGAAGATTTAACAAAATTTCATTTAACAGGCCCCTGATGGAAGTCAAGTCGAAGTGGGAGAAGTGATCGCCATTACAGTTGAGAAAGGAATGGATTGGAAGAACGTTGTTGTTCCAACAGTTACAAAACCATCCACAGCTGCTCCAGATGCAGGAGCTGCACCAGCTGCACCAGTTGCTCCAGCAGCTCCAGCGGGCGATGCAAAACCTGCACCCAGTGGACAGTATGCAGATTCATTTCACTTTATAATCTTAAACTAATTATATTTTTATTGTTTACATTGATATCCTTTTTAGAGTTTACGGTTTAGCAGTGAAACGATTGTTAGAGGAGTATGGACTGAGCTCAGGCTCTATCAAAGGAACTGGAAGACCAAACAGATTGCTGAAGAGCGACGTATTGGCGTATATTGCAGCGAACAATGTCAAGAAAGTTGCTCTGGAAGCTGGTATGCATTTTTCTATCGATATGTAAAGTACTGTATCATACATAATTGATATGTGTGTACTATTCAATGAAAAAGCTGAGCCTGTGAAAGCTGGAGGAGCTAAGAAAGGACGTGGACCGTCTCATGTGCCTGCTGGCCAGCCTTCTGCCTACGAAGACATACCAGTTTCAAATATACGTGCTGTTATCGCGAAGAGACTCGGAGAATCAAAAGTAAAAATGTTTTTACTTGATTCTTTTAATATTTTGTCTTTCTAGATCATACTTGAAGGTGATATATAATCTTGCCCATCGTTTTCAGAGTTCTATTCCACATTCTTATGCCTACATCGACATCAAGCTGGACAAACTGAACGAGATTCGTAACGAACTGAAAGTTGACAATATCAAAGTGTCAGTGAACGATTTCATCACGAAAGCGGTCGCACACGCATTAGTCGAATGTCCAGGAGTAAATACACTGTACCAGAACGGACAGGTCAGTGTGAAACTTTCACCGCACTAGAGGTGAATCTATACAAGTCTGGGTCGATGGACATTTGTAAAAGAAACTTGTCGCAAAATCGTTTATACCAAAGAAAATTATTGTTTGTTTTTCAAAAGTTGATTGTGTGGAGTTATACATTATAGACAGCCTATGGCAGGGATACGATGATGAAAGTCTCTTTAAATTTGTTTGCTTCGAGCACGCACACGATCATATTCTAGTAGTAATAAACTTTTGTCTATGTGTATAACTCCACACAATCAAATTTTGCGAAAACTAACAACTTATATCTCGATAACAATTTGTTTGCAACATATGGTTCCTTTCAAACCTTTTCTCTTTTCAATGAGTAGAAGGTGTTGATGTAAAAAAACTTAACTACAAATATTTATTGACCCAAAAGTGTAGGTTCGCCACTAGGTCGGATGATCATTACTTTTTATACACTCTGTACAAATTTTATAACTAATATTTTGTTACCAGATTATACGTATGCCGCGAGTCGACGTATCCGTAGCAGTCGCTACAGACACAGGTCTTATTACTCCGATCGTTTTTGATACGACGGCCAAAAGCTTGCTAGACATTTCGAATAACATCAGAGAACTGGCCGAGAAGGCTAGAACTGGTCGATTGAAGCCGGAAGAGTTCCAAGGAGGAACATTCACGTAAGCTAAAAAAATTCGTCTCCTGGTCGATTTTAATCGGACCTGAACTGGACTGACACTTCCGATATCGCTTTCCAGAATTTCCAATTTGGGCATGTTCGGTGTCAAACAGTTCTCTGCCATAATTAATCCTCCACAGACAGCGATACTCGCTGTTGGCAGTGGTCGTGAGGAGCTAGGTAATTGTTTAAATTATGCACGATTACAATGGTCTGTTTTTTGAAGATAATCCAAAATCATAATAATAGTCCTGAAGTAATAGGAGTGGGGTGGACAACTATTATGACTTCAGATATCTTCTTTGCAAAAATAAAATCCAGATGCAAATTGTAAACATTAGTTTATAAAAATGAACAGACAAAACACAGAACAATAGAGACTGATGAATTTAAGACCGTTACTTGATTATTTGCAATTTATTAAGATTCTTTTTATTATTTACGAACATTCTTTTCTTTTGAATCTTTTCAATGTTTTAAATTTCGCCTACTAATTTTTATTATAACTGCGTAAAATCGTTAGAAACCAATATATCGTTTTACAGATGTTACGCTGCGAAAAATAACGAAAATGTCAGCGACATTGTCGTATGACAGACGAGCGATCGACGAAGAGCAAGCTGCAGACTTCTTAGCAGTTTTAAAAGCCATGTTAGACGATCCGTCTTTCCTCGTTGCCGGAAAATTACGCGCGCTCAGGTATTCGCAGGATTGACCCTTAATTATATCTTCATCCTGAAAAGTTCCACGCGAAAATGGCTTGACCGCAGAAATTACAATGTCCTCCAAATATTAATTTTATGTAACATAGATCTGAGGAACTTGACCATCGTCGATGGGAAATTTGTTTAAAGTAACTAGGTCCGGAATTTCATGAGGAAAGCCATTTTTTCGAACGAACAGATCAGACGGAAAATTGTAGTTTGAAATATTACGATATTTACAAACTTTAATTTGTAAAACCCCCGGATAATTATGGATAATACTTTGCAACATTTTGTTTCTACCAAAGAAACAATATATTTAATACCTGTACAGAAGCTGCCATACAGAAATTCAGATTAGCAAGTAATCCAATGGCGACATTTTCACTTGTAATATTCATAGAAACGTTTTAGTGGAAGCGTCGAAGGACATTAGGCTCTGGAAATATAAATGAAATCATTAACAGACTTTGAAACATGTTATAAATACAATGCGATGTGTGTATATATAGAACTAAAATATTTTATAACGTTATTGTTTCTTTTACATCGCTTAGTGCCCTTTACATTTCTGCAAGCCTGGCTTGTGTTTATGTATATAGAGTATGTATCAAACATTTTTCTGCCATCGCGATTACTATTCGAAGCAGATTAGAAGGGCTCAAAAAATTGTAAATGAAAATTGATTACAAAATGCAAAAGTTATAAATGTGTTCAATACAGATAATTTACTTTCGTATAAGTAGGAGACTAATTAAACTATTTGTTATATTTATTTCGGTAAAACGGTTCCCGCACTGTAGTCATTTCTGTCATGCGAAACTGTATAAATAATGTCGATAGAATATAAAAATATGGTTAATTTTACCGATTACAATTATATCATCTATGATTAAAGGCTTCAGTGTGGTCCAACAAACATGTGGGAATAGTAAATGTACAAGATCGTTAATTTATCTTGTAAATAAAATATTTATTTGTTTAAATTGATGGGTGATGTTGTTTTAGTACATTTCTTTCTGATAGGGTAAAATATAATTTTCATTCTTCCGATAACCATTCGTTGATTTATAGTTGAATTCGCCGTATTTCGTTATCATTGATAAAAGTATTGGTAAGAGGCAGTTGCCATAGAATCGCACGTATTGATCTGATAAGGCACAAATATTGTGACTGTTCTATGTATAAACGATTACGCATTATGATTGATGCATAGATCGGCATGATTATCTTACAAGTTGAGAATTCTATTGCGAACAAATATCGGTTAATAACTTAACGTAAAAATAAAATTATGTTCAAATTATACATACGATAATCATCGAAACGGAAATTAATAATGCGAAAATGACACGGTTGATCAAATACAATTCGTTAATATTATAATAGGACTTGATTTCCGCTATCACAGTTGTGATTTTACTTCGTATTACTGCTCAGCACCGAAATAATTATACAATATGAAAATGCAACTATTTTTCTTCACGAAAAATACTGTTAAGATAAATGTTATATAAATATATACATAATTTAATGTATAGCATTGCTTAAAATTTGGCATTTGGTTTGAGCAGTATTATGTAATCTAAGATATAAGTATAAAAGTTTTCGAAAAGTGTATACATTGCGATATACAGTAAAATCTTACAAAACTAGACGCGTCTTTTAAAATATATCAAAAATGCATTCTGTAATGTGCGGTATCGGAAATCATTTACAATACTTAGTTATTAATACATATACGATTGTGGTATTAAATCATGTAAGATTTAACTTTCTTACTATTAATGAAACGGAAAAATATGTAAAAATTTTCACAAATACTCTCCTTTCAATTCAGTGGTAATACATTAACGATTGTGTTAAAATACCAAATTTATGTATAAACTGTTTGATTCTAAATGTATGGCTGGATTGATCCTTCAGTTCATAGAATTATAAATACCTAGTCAAATAAAATGGTATTAAAACTTTTCATTTGGTAAAATATTAGATTAATTTGTACTATAGCAAAATTGGTAGATTCAGTTTTTTTAGTGTATTGAGAACCATCAAATGTAAAACAACTCGTGAATGATCTCTGATAGATGCCACGTGCATATACCTTGCACTCTCAGTTCTTGAACAAACTAAGTACCAGTAGTTACAATAAAATCGTTACATAATAAATGCATAATACAATTGAATATACGATCTTAATTGCCTAGAGAAATTCCAAACTGTCTGCACGTTTCTCTTCTCATTCTTGAAAAAAAAAATCAATGGAACAAACCCGCAAAAGAGGCTGTTAATACATTGAAGTAAAATTACGAAATCTACGCGGCAGATATTGCACATCGAATCGTCACTAGCTTACATTAATTACAAATTGACTCAAGCAACAGAATTAATCTATCGCGTTGTTACAATAAACGTGAAATGCAAAAGAAAATCAATGATATTTTGCAATAACTTCTTTGTTAACACAAGTTCTGTTAATTTGGTAATGCATTGATGATAGTCGCATACTGTGAAATATGTCTAACAATAAGCGATTGCACTGCGTACAGTTGTACTCCTTGTATAACGTAAGGAATACTTTTCATTGTAAATACTGTATCAATGCAATGCTGCATGTAGTTTGAGACAAATGCAAAACCAATGCAATAAGTTTCCTTCTATTTTCAACAAAGAAAAAAAGATACTCAGAAGAATGCTTTGCGAAGGATTTTCTGCGCTGCTCGGATCAGTGGTGTGAGAGTGGTCAGCTCTGCGCAGTTCTCTAAGAATGGGTGAGATAGTAGTTCCTCAGCTGTTGCTCTCTCATCGACTTCAACAGCCAGGCACCTTTCCAGGAAGTTCTGAAATATTGGACTCAGTGATTCCCATCTAGGAATGGAAGGTTTACCGATGGCAGCAATGAGATATAGAGCTCGCAGAGGAGTCTCCTTCATGTATGGTGGTTCTCCTTCTATCATTTCGATCGCCATGATACCCAGGGACCAGATGTCCACCTTTTTCCCGTACTGCTTCCTGGTCACCACCTCGGGTGCCATCCAGTAAGGAGTGCCAACCATGGTCTGTCTTTTTTCATCACCATCGATATTAGCACAAAACCCAAAGTCTGTAACTTTCACAGCACCATTCATTCCAAGAAGCACATTATCAGACTTGACATCTCTGTGAATGATGCCCCTGCTGTGCAGAAAATTGATTGCCTTCAAAACCTCCCTACAAACTGCAGCAATCTGCGCCTCTTTCATCACTGTCTCCATGACTACGTCTGTCAGCGGTCCACCTTCCAGCAATTCCATGACCACCCAAAGATGTTCGTTCACGAGATATGCATCCAGGAAGTTGACCAGATTCGGGTGCTGAAATTCCTTTAGGACCTTGATTTCGGTCAGTATGAGTTCCTTCTTTGGTTGCTTCGACAGATCTATATCCTTTATTGCAACCTTTTGGCTCTCCTGCAGGTCCGTCGCAATGAATACAGTACCCGAAGCACCAGCTCCGACCTCCATAGCCCTTTCGAAACGCAAATTTGGGTCTCCGCTGTGACAGATGGACCTGAGCTCCTCATAGATCTCATCGTCGGTGAGTCTGACACCAGTGGTATCTGTTTTTCTCCTCAGAATGGGACTCTCCTCTGCCTTCTCTGCTGTATTCTCTGGTAGCTGTTCGTTCTCAGGTTGGTACACTTCTAGGTCCTCCAAGATCTCCGTAAGAGTCTTCTGTACTCTATCAGGGCATATTCTCGGTATGGGTTTCGGAGCTTTGTTCACCTTAGGTGGAAGTTTCGGCAATTTCTGCTCCAGACTGTCTGTGGAACCCAGTGAGGTTGAACCATCCGAGTCTCTGGCTTGACACTTCTTCGCTAGGATCTTATCGATCTCCTGGGACTCCTCCTCGATTAGATCCTCGGTGACAAAGGGCTTGAACACTTCCTCCTCGGGTTTCCGTTTGATCGAGTAGTTGTAGAACTTGATTGCCTGCAGGGCGGCAGTTGGGTGCTCGTTTTGCTCCGATTTCGAGATCTGCGTGTTGAGCAGCCTGATCCAGGACTCCGGGAGGCCTTCCAGCTGTCCTGTCTCGGCATTCTTACTCACGTGAAACTGATGGGAAACGTTTGTGGGCAATCCGATCTCGGTGACGACTGTGTCAAGCGCGCTTGTCTGCTTCTTCCTCGAGAAGAGCTTCGTTATGCTGAGGCTCATTTTACCGCGCAACCCTGCGCCTTTCCTATAACGGTATCCTCTGATTTCAATGTTTCTCGTGAGAAGCACAATCGCGAGAAGGGGGGAAAGCACCAGGCACCTTTTTTAAATCGCGATTCTCATCGCAACATGACTCGCTCGCACCTCTATCGCGACAGGACGTTAAACACGAACGTAGGCGTGTTACCCACATGTTCTTACGTCACTCGAAACCAATCAACGCGGGAAATTCGAAACGTTATTCAGATTAGCAACCTAATTATTTTAAATACCAGTGTATGTGCGTTCTCCATTGGACAAGCATTGAGGTGAGCTGTAGATTCCTTTTATTTAAATTTTAGTTACAGGATCCATTCAAAATTGAACATTTCCCCGCGATTCTGTGATTTTAAAATACTATATACATAATATAAACACATAAAATGTGCCGCAATTAATTTATTATTATATCTAACAGCTCCTTTTGGATGGTTAAAGAAATCAACACTCTTTCACATTTATACAACGCAGTATATCACTTTAATCTTCATTTATTTAAAATATAAATCATTTTTGCGAAATAGTAAAATTTTTCTGCAAAAATTCGTTCGTTATCCTTTGCTTCTATTATCTGTTTTGTCGATTTTTTTTTGCGTACAAACTCGATTACGAAAATAAGCTTTGATTTTTCAACTTCGTATATTGTAATTCTCTTTATTGAACGTGCTTATGAATATTTTGTCTATCGATTCGACCATACCGTGGCACGTAACGTCAACCATCCGTTATGAATAAAATCGCGGAGATAGTCGTTGAAATGGGGATTCCCCCTTAAATTGGCTCGATCAATTCGGACGAATCGAACGATTCTGAGGAATTATCTCGTGTTCCCTCAAACGAGCATTCCGTCAACATTTTTTGACCTTTCACTGAATCGGAACGGGATCGTTTGTCAGCGTCTCTGCAATTTCTGGAACAGACTGTTGGAAATAATGTTATCAGTGAATACGTCACGACGGACAACTTTTGCCACTAGATTCCCGGCAATCGTTGTCTGCCGCATCATTCCGGCGATAATGAAACGATGACGAAAATAGATGCTCCTCGTACTCTCACCCTTTCTTATTCGGCAGATAAGCAGTCGAACGTGCAGCCATAACCTAAAACTGCTGTAGCTATAGATAACGAAATAATAACCGTATATTAATTAATTTAAACGGACAATAAAGAGTAATTGCGGATAATAAAGAACGCATATTCTAATTAAAAAGATGGGGAACATTATGATTGAGAGAAAAGAACAGTGTCGAGATAAGATAGATTTGACGAGAAGAGGGTTTATTATAA
Source organism: Lasioglossum villosulum (assembly GCA_963971365.1). NCBI lineage: Eukaryota > Metazoa > Arthropoda > Insecta > Hymenoptera > Halictidae > Lasioglossum > Lasioglossum villosulum. The sequence continues at coordinate 8,628,700 of OZ020497.1, forward strand.
CGTCACTATGTAACATCGTAGAAATCGGTTGCAACGGACCCGGAAAAAGCTGACATTGACCTTATCACTTTTTTATTATGTTTAGGCAGATATATTTCAAAAAGTAAACAGAACACTTCTAAATTAGATAATGATGAAAGTAAATAAAAATATGGAAATTAAATAACAATATAATAGTTAACAATGAAACAATAAAGTATAATATAGAATATAGACTACAGAAAATATATATTAATTTATATATTAATTACGAGAAAAGTGTTTTTTTTTATAAATAGCATTACAATTATACCGAATCACTATTTTACAATCATAGTATGGCGGGAAATTATTCGAATTGAAAAATGTAATATAATTGGTGCAATAAACACGCGCCAAATTCTCATTTTTAAATACATCAATTAAATTACGTACAACATGAAAACCACATGAAATTATAATTACGTATAAAAATTATTCGTAAATTCTTAAAAGAAATAGATTATTTATGTAAAATTTATGTAAAGAAATATTTATAATCCAATTGCGATACTATCATTGCTATAGATAATAATATTCTAAATATCATTACTATACAAACTAGTTACTTAACTGTTCGATAACTTTAATGTCAACGACAATTATTCACACGTAATCTACACCAATGTAACTCTTGAGGAAATCTAGAATTTGAAAAATAATTTTATATCACTTCTAATGCTTTCAAAACAAATTGATAAATTTTATCTAAGAAGGCTTCTTTCTAAATTAAGTAATGATGAAAGTAAATAAAAATATGGAAATTAAATAACAATATAATAGTTAACAATGAAACAATGAAGTATAATATAGAATATAGACTGCAGAAAATAAAATAATAATGGTATCAAATAATGTAATCAGAATTCTAGAAAAATCGGCAACTATTTATGTTTCAACTTCGATTTCGAACCGAGTTGCGAAACTTGTTGAATCCGGCACACTGTTTACAATTACACGCGATTGTTTGAGCCGCTCTGTACAGGCTGTTCCCAATGTCATGCTCGCGATACGTTAACTGTCATTACGCGTCTCCACCACCAACGAAAAACATGTTTTTACAGCGAAAATTCGACGTAGCAGAATAATTCCATTCAGCAAATGGCTCTCATTGTTCAGAAAGATTTCAACAGTTCGCTTTGTTTTTCGATCTACGACGGTCCACCGTGTTATTCGCCAATTACATATTTTTCAGTCAAACCATCGAAACGAAAAAACGCACTCGTTTACGTACGCGGTTTACGTACGAAAATGTTTTTGTCAGGAACTAGCCGGCGAAACGGATTCATAACAATACAGTATATATGTAGTAGTTTTCCAATAGTTTCGCAACCGTAGATAACAACATTGATAAACAAACAGTGATTGCGGATTTTTCTGCATGACCAACATTTTCTGAAGGATTTACAAGAAACAGAACATTTAAATTTATAAATCTTTCATAGTGGATTTATGGAGTAGTATTATAACAATTTAATGTACTATATTTAAAATGTATAGCATGTGATACGTCTGTAATAAAATAAAAATATTTTGTGGCCGAGTATTTTCTAAACTATCTTACAATAGTTTTAATTAAATACAATACAATCATTGATTTTGACATTTGATTGTACAATGTATGCACTATGCATTTTATAATTTGTATTATATTTGTGAACAAGAAATTGTGATTTTTTAAAATATTTCGATCACCGTATTTCCAGATAGTTTTCATTAAAAATATCTCTGGCTCCGGTTTTCTCTATCTCACGCATTCATTTTTGTCATAATCGCATAGTCTAGGAAAAAAACGGGAAAACTGCGATTCCGAAGTTTCACGACACTTGCACTTTGTCTGTCGTTGTTTCGTTCAATGTAAAAGGGAATCGAATGTGACTGTAGGTTCGGTGAATTTTTTCGTAGTATTTTCGCAATTATTCCGTAGCATTTTCTAGTTCGCCGCACCAGATAAATATTTATGCGATAGTTCGGCAAATCAAGGAACGTCCGACCGCTCTGTGAACAACAACGCGTTTTCTGTCCTTTCTTATCGCGAGAAGAAACCACGCTATCAACATGTTTTCAACTCCCTCCGGATCGTTATGCCCCACGCCATAATTTTTCCTCCCCTTTCTTGGATCGTTCGGCAAATGAACACGAGTCTCTCGCCTATCTACAGGGTGTCCGTACTGTTTCTTTGATTGAAAGAGAGTTCTATTCATTTGGGAATATATGGGAAATGTTTTAACATTTATTCATTGCTTAATTAACATTTATTTAACATTGTTCATCGTAGCAGGAGAAACACTTTTAACCCATTAACACTAAACCTACCACTGCCGGTCAAATAACCGGTTTTATATTTTTCATTTTACAATTATTGAAATTACGAAGTTGCTTACATCGAAATTGATTCGATGAATTTCTTTATCCAATCACATATTGTAGTTAAATAAATAGAGCCTTGTCATTTTTGTAAGCTAACACATTTTAATCCAACGATAAATGGTTATTACAACATTATTATTATTATTATTACAGCCGAAGTTGGGTATTTTTCAAATCTGTTTCCTCTGCGTTTAAAGAGCACAGAGTTAAAGAATGTAATTGTTCTTTGTTTAACTTTTACGCGTAAAGCGAATAAATGTTATAAACTGAATAAATATAGCAAAAGAAGCGGAACCATAAAGATGGCGTTTCGCCAGAGAAAATGGCGCGCCCAACGACAAGAGCTCGTGAAACATGAGAGATCACATACAAGGATTATAAAGTCTTTACCAATTCAAAATGGCGGAAGAATGTTAGAGTTTTATTTTGCATTTATGCCAAACCGGGCGGGCGTGATTTAAAACAGTAAAAGCATTCAGACAATGTAAGAACATCCGCATTATTATTTTCAATTTATTAAAATTGTTAGAGATGAAAATAAATTTTTATACGGTTCTTGTGTCCTGTAACTGAGTAAAATTCAGTAAATTCGTATTTTGCTGCTGCAATATCCTTGAATCTTCGTTTAGGAGGTAGACTTCTTTTTTCATAAATTAATACGAAAATGGGATTTTTCAGTAGTTAAAAACGCTTTATTCTCTTACGAAGCATGTTTTTTGAAAATTTTCTTGCGCATCAATATAACTACAATAACTTAAAAAATACTCAAAGTGAAAAATCAATATACAACATGTTAAAAATGTAGGGGGTAGCAACCCCAGGAAATTTTTACCCAAATTCTCAAAATTCAAACCCAGGTGAAAACCTGTCTAAAAAAAAAATTCAGTAGTTAAAAACGCTGGATAAAAGATCGATCTGAGGCGCTATCTCTCTTAGAAGTCCTATTTCTTCGTTTACGAGACGTAATTATCATCATTCGGCAGCCATGAAAATAACTAATGCAAATTACGCTGCCAAATAATGCAAATTACGCCTCGTAAACGAAAAAATAGAACCTCCACATTTTCTCAAATAAAGTCACTTATATATTTTTTAAGCACAAGTATCTTATATCAAATGAATCGCAAAATCCAGAGCATTCGAATGATATATACAGTGACTCCCATTAATATTCGGACGCTATAAAAAAAACGATATCTGGTTAAACGTTGAAGTATACGACTTAAATTTTTTGGAGAAGCTAGAGCAAATAGTTTGCCACAGGATGTGGAAAAACATTTTTTCAAAAATTGCAATTGATCGGAGTTGTAGAAAAAATACTAAAAGTTGCTTTTTACAACTTTTTTATGTGGACTTATATTGAAAATTTAAAAAATACGTTTTGTAGATCTGTGTCAATTAAACATATTCTGAAAATTTCGTCAATATTGTTCGACGTTGCAATGAGCTACAAACGTTTAACGATGGTAAAAATTTCAGATTTCCACGATTTTCGGGCTATAACTGCAGTAAACCTATAGATTCTCACATCTTTCAATGTCTGTCGTTTTTTCCCGCATCAACCGATTTCGATGAACCTTTCGCAGTGCATATAATCGAAACAGATCTACAAAACGTATTTTTTAAATTTTCAATATAGGCCCACATAAAAAAGTTGTAAAATGCAACTTTTAGTATTTTTTCTACAACTCCGATCAATTGTAATTTTTGAAAAAATGTTTTTCCACATCCTGTAGCAAACTATTTGCTCTAGCTTCCCCAAAAAATTCAAGTCGTGTAGTTCAATGTTTAACCAGTTATCGTGTTTTTTAGAGCGTCCGAATATTAATGGGAGTCACTGTAGTTCAAAATGGTAATAATACAATAACGAGTGACGAAACATAAGGTCGCAAATTTAGTTGGCTACTTAATATTATCGAGAAATGAGAACGCGAATCCCGCATCCTTGCAATCCTGGAAACAAGTCTACCGCCTCAATTAAGGATGTTCTGGAGGTACAATGGGAGACAAAAGTACAAGAAATTCGAAATCTATTAATATATTGGCAATAAAAGCCATTCACGAGTATATTTTGCATTAAAAAAATAGATTAGTTAAAAAAAAACTTTCGTTTAATTAGTGCATTTCATGTTATATTTATTTTTTAATCAAACTGTCTTCATATTATAAAAAGTTGTAAGTGACTTTTGCGAGTAATTGTACCCTCTGATTTGAACTTCTAGAAAATAAATTTGTGATATTCAATATATATAATTACGCAATAAAAAGTTGAAAATAAATGTTTAAATAAATTAAGGATACTTCAGAAAGCAATATTCATGGTTATTATTGAAAATTAACATGTGAAGTTTCAATAAAATTAATGCTAGTGAGATGACAACACGATAAATTTGAAGTTTTGTAACAGTTTACAATTTTTTTCTCCGTAACTGTTTAGTGAATCCTAATAAATTTTGAACATAATTAAATACATAATTTTTACTATATAAAATAAAAAACTGGAGTTTCTAGTTGCGTTTTCTCAAGGTTTAAACAGGGTTTGAAGTGGAATTTTATGAATTCTCCATAAGAAGACGTGTTAAAATGTGCAAACTTTAAGTTGCTATAAATATTAAACGGTGTAGTGAATCTAACTCAAACTTTGGTAATTGCATTAATTTAGTAAGAATTATATCTTGTCAAATTTTCAAAAATTTTGTTGCGTTTTTATATAGCTCCAGAACATCCTTAACGACACGAGATTATGGTCGAATCAGTAAGCTGGAAACATTCCGAGCACGCGTTAAACTGTCAAATCCCTCCACTCTCGTATTCTCCGGCGAAGAGAGGGGACACTTTACCCCCCTCTAATAAACAAAATATTAACCGATGGTTAATGCAGTCACATTATTCAAGTGTGCGCACTGGAACGGATACATTGTGTTTTTTACCTGATCGACCACCGTAATTAAACAATCATTCGCATCCATTGTTCGTCGTCTCGACGATATTACTTGTGCCACCTGTGATCGGTACCAGAGGGAAGTTGTTACTAAAGTCGTTCGAAAATCATTCGAATCGTTCGACACGAACACAATTTACGTAATGAGCTTTGTGCGCCCTTCGAGGATCATTCTAATTGCTCCAGTTGTTGTTGTTGTTGCTGTTGTTCCTCTAATTATATCCATAATTAGTCAATAGTCGGCCGATCGTTGCTCGACATGGTGCACATACGGCGTCAGGTAAGTCTCATTGATTTTGAATCTTGTGATCTAACAATTAATGAATCCTTGGCTCCATTAGTTGCAATCTATGTGATTTTTTGGGAATTTTTACATTGAAAACTGTGAGACCGAATTTTATGTTCAGAATTTTGTTGTTAAAAATTGCAACTGCACCTTAGAATATCCGCCATCTTGTTTCAAAGCAACTTCTCGAGAAGTTCGCTATAACTTTTTAATCGGTCAATCTTTTTGAATGAAAATTTTGCAAAGTATTCATTAAAATATACTTTTTTGAATGCAGAAAAATTCTCGAATTAAGTCTTACTCTTTTCAAGAAGAAAATTCTGGAAGATCGCATACGGTAAAGTGAAAATTTAACAGAAAGTTAGGTTTCGTCTTTACGTAATTCAGTTTTTCGTAGAACTTTGATAATTATCTCGGCGCTCTCTCGCTGTACCTTTCCCTCTTTCTCTGCAATGATGCAATATTCTTATTTACGCGCTCCATTCTCGATCGCGTCACTCGTCAAATCATCAAAGGGTTTTTCATCAGCTAGGAGCTCCGTTGTTCAAAAATTGTTTAAATGTTCTTAATACTGTAAAAAATATACTGTTGTATTCGGCACAAGTTTTGTGGTCGAAACGGGAAAATTCCGAAAGGTTTACAATATTGAAAGATTAAAATAATATAATAACGTGACTTGTCTCTACTTTGTATATTAATTTCAAATTACGATACCGTGATTATTGCTAGTCGATAAGAGTAAATGTATGGAATCTTCTAAAATTAGAAACGTGGAGTAAGAAAGTTGAATATTTGCACAAATTATTTGCCGCAATGAAAATCAAGAAAAATCGCGTTGACTTTGAAAAATTTCCAGCACGAGATCAGAAGAGCAGCGAAGCCACGTGCTCGAACTTTGTTTTGCTCGCTGTCGATAATTAAAACGCCGGCATAAGAAGGGGCAGGGAGAAGAGAGTTTTCAATTTTTTCGTTTTTTAAAATTCTCTCTCACACATAATTTCATTGACCTAATGTTATCATGCTTCCGTAAGCAAGCTATCGTAATCGGTAATTGATGATAGAACTATAGTAGAACACTTGTCCCGTTAATCTCCGCTTACTTGCTTGACTTGAAAACTTGATGGTTCGTGTAATAAAAATCTTGTCACATCGTTGCTAAATTGATGAACGTTTCGCTGCGAGCTCTAATTGAATAATAGATGCACAATAATAATTTGCACTCCGAGAAACAATGAAAGTTGTTTTCCCCCTTCGGTCCTGGATTTTTAGAATTTTCATTTCATCTACAAAAAAGTTGAACTTGAAATTTTTGTTTAAACGGAGGAATTTTGACGATCGATAACGAAAGGAGAGAATTTTTGATCTGCTGATTCGCGTGGTACAGTTTGCTTGAATTTTGAAAATAAATGAAAAAGTTGATGTTGATAAAAGAAAAACTACTGTTACGTTCAGGAGAGTCTACCGAATCGATCTGCACAAGATACGGTTGCTCAACGATCGCGCTGAAATCAGGATAGACTACCAAAGTTTCAAATTCGATCGAGAATCCGCGGCACTTTGTAAGCTCGAAACGAATGATGCAACCGAATGATTATGCAAGTGTTGCATCATCGATTGCGTGCCACGTGTATTTCAATCAACAGATAACTGATTAACGTGGTCACAGAAAAATCATGAAACGACGCATATAATTCTTCACAGATTCTTTCCTGTGGGAACTTGTTGAATCAATTCCAATCGAACGTGAAATGCAGCTCGCACTTGCAGATCAGGGACAAACAAGTGATACAGCCGGAACGTTCTTTCAAGGTACGTTATTTTTCAGAGGACTTGATTCGTAAATCTCTTTGGTCGCACCTACTGTTAAGCATTTTCTATTCTTGCGTTTGTAGTATGCGGATTTATCGGTCCGTCTTGCAGGACCGCAACAATTACAGCCGAAACCTGATGTTAGCGCTTTGGCATTTGGCAAATATTTCACGGACCATATGCTGAAGATATTCTACCATGAGGCGTTAGGTGGATGGCAGGTGCCGGAGATCACGCCTCTTGAAAATCTAGTCCTCCATCCTGCATCGAAAGTGTTGCATTACGCGATAGAGGTACGTGCGAATTAGTTTATTAACACTGAACCTACCACTGCCGGTCAAATGACCGGTTTTATAATTTTGATCTTACGATTATTGAAATTATCAAGTCGCTTATATGGAAATTGATTCGACAAATTTTATTATCCAAGCAAATATTGTGATAAAAATTGTACAAAATCTAAATGAATAGAGCCTTCTCATTTTTGTAAGCTAAAATGAGTGCTGTGTCGGAGTCATGTTTGATGGGGATTTATTTTACGGTTTCAGTGATTAGATCTTTTTTTGAAGATCGTAATTTCCTGAAAAAGGAGAATATTGATATAAATTGTATGCCTATATGTTCTCCAATTGCTGTATATTAACGAAACCAAAATATAGGATTTTATTTCGCTTTAATCGAAATTATTAGATTAGATTCAGACACGGTATTGTAATTTAAGGGGTTAAATTAACTGAATAGCTGTTTCATCGAGCATATTGGAAAGATTAATGCGTCTACACGAGATGTCATCAAAAGTAAATTTTTAAGAATTATTAATTAGAGCTGTCAATGGTGCTAAGCATTGCCAATTATATACATAGCTATAAAAATCGTCCATTGAAATGAATATTGAAATGAATATTGAATGTTATTTCTTCCTGTAATGATTTTAACAGAGGAGAAATGATATATTGATATCTTCAATTTAAAAAAATTGTCATCAATTTTGAATTTCCTGTACTCAATTTTGATATAAATGCATTAAGATCTAGTCTATTAATTATATTATTGATCCCAGCTAAATTTTATTCGAACTTTCTTTTAAATTGAAAGGCTCTTTATTAAAACACGAACGTGTTTTTGGGTTTCAAGAAGCACAGTCGAATAGAATACAACTTTTACTACGAGATCGAGTTGAATTTGTTAATTACGTTTATGTATAAAGCGAATTGATGTAATAAATTGAGTGAACACAGTGCAGCGAGCGACAGCATGTTACGAGCTGTGTGAGGGCTCATTGTAAAGAGGAAGGTTCATCATAGCCCGCTCTGATCATGATTCAACTAGATTATGTTTATATTTAATAATATGAGCGTCCAAAGTAGGGCAAACAAGTCGAGACAACCACCCTCAGGTTCCCATATATTTTTCTAATACAAAACGGTGTTTCAGACTTAAATCATGAGCAGAGCGGGCTATGATGAACCTTCCTCTTTACAATGAGCCCTCACACAGCTCATATTAGCATATTCTGGTGGTTTTCTCGACTTGTTTGCCCTACTTTGGACGCTCATATTATTAAATATAAATATAATCTTGTTAAATCATGATCAGAGCGGGCTATGATGAACCTTCCTCATTACAATGAGCCCTCACACAGCTCATGTTAGCATATTCTGAGCTGTGTGTGGGCTTATTCTAAAGAGGAAGGTTGATAATGGCCCGCTCTGCTCATGATTTAACTAGATTATGTTTATATCTAATAATATGAGCGTCCAAAGTAGGGAAAACAAATGAAGAAAAATTCCGCAGAAACGATTTTTTCGGCTTAAATCATGAGCAGAGCGGGCTATGACGAACTTCCTCTTTACAATGAGCCCTCACACAGCTCATGTTAGCATATTCTGAGCTGTGTGTGGGCTTATTCTAAAGAGGAAGGTTGATAATGGCCCGCTCTGCTCATGATTTAACTAGATTATGTTTATATCTAATAATATGAGCGTCCAAAGTAGGGAAAACAAATGAAGAAAAATTCCGCAGAAACGATTTTTTCGGCGTAAATTATGAGCAGAGCGGGCTATGATGAACTTCCTCTTCACAATGAGCCCTCACACAGCTCATGTTAGCATATTCTGAGCTCTGTGTGGGCTTATTCTAAAGAGGAAGGTTGATAATGGCCCGCTCTGCTCATGATTTAGATAGATTGTTTATATCTGATAATATGAGTGTCCAAAGTAGGGAAAACAAATGAAGAAAAATTCCGCAGAAACGATTTTTTCGGCTTAAATTATGAGCAGAGCGGGCTATGATGAACTTCCTCTTCACAATGAGCCCTCACACAGCTCATGTTAGCATATTCTGAGCTCTGTGTAGGCTTATTCTAAAGAGGAAGGTTGATAATGGCCCGCTCTGCTCATGATTTAACTAGATTATGTTTATATCTAATAATATGAGCGTCCAAAGTAGGGAAAACAGGTGAAGAAAAATTCCGCAGAAACGATTTTTTCGGCTTAAATCATAAGCAGAGCGGGCTATGATGAACTTCCTCATTACAATGAGCCCTCACACAGCTCATGTTAGCATATTCTGAGCTCTGTGTGGGCTTATTCTAAAGAGGAAGGTTGATAATGGCCCGCTCTGCTCATGATTTAGATAGATTGTTTATATCTGATAATATGAGTGTCCAAAGTAGGGAAAACAAATGAAGAAAAATTCCGCAGAAACGATTTTTTCGACTTAAATTATAAGCAGAGCGGGCTATGATGAACTTCCTCTTTACAATGAGCCCTCACACAGCTCATGTTAGCATATTCTGAGCTCTGTGTGGGCTTATTCTAACGAGGAAGGTTGATAATGGCCCGCTCTGCTCATGATTTAACTAGATTATGTTTATATCTAATAATATGAGCGTCCAAAGTAGGGAAAACAGGTGAAGAAAAATTCCGCAGAAACGATTTTTTCGGCTTAAATCATGAGCAGAGCGGGCTATGATGTACTTCCTCTTCACAATGAGCCCTCACACAGCTCATGTTAGCATATTCTGAGCTGTGTGTGGGCTTATTCTAAAGAGGAAGGTTGATAATGGCTCGCTCTGCTCATGATTTAGATAGATTATGTTTATATCTGATAATATGAGTGTCCAAAGTAGGGAAAACAAATGAAGAAAAATTCCGCAGAAACGATTTTTTCGGCTTAAATTATGAGCAGAGCGGGCTATGATGAACTTCCTCTTTACAATGAGCCCTCACACAGCTCATGTTAGCATATTCTGAGCTCTGTGTGGGCTTATTCTAAAGAGGAAGGTTGATAATGGCCCGCTCTGCTCATGATTTAACTAGATTATGTTTATATCTAATAATATGAGCGTCCAAAGTAGGGAAAACAGGTGAAGAAAAATTCCGCAGAAACGATTTTTTCGGCTTAAATCATAAGCAGAGCGGGCTATGATGAACTTCCTCATTACAATGAGCCCTCACACAGCTCATGTTAGCATATTCTGAGCTCTGTGTGGGCTTATTCTAAAGAGGAAGGTTGATAATGGCCCGCTCTGCTCATGATTTAGATAGATTGTTTATATCTGATAATATGAGTGTCCAAAGTAGGGAAAACAAATGAAGAAAAATTCCGCAGAAACGATTTTTTCGACTTAAATTATAAGCAGAGCGGGCTATGATGAACTTCCTCTTTACAATGAGCCCTCACACAGCTCATGTTAGCATATTCTGAGCTCTGTGTGGGCTTATTCTAACGAGGAAGGTTGATAATGGCCCGCTCTGCTCATGATTTAACTAGATTATGTTTATATCTAATAATATGAGCGTCCAAAGTAGGGAAAACAGGTGAAGAAAAATTCCGCAGAAACGATTTTTTCGGCTTAAATCATGAGCAGAGCGGGCTATGATGTACTTCCTCTTCACAATGAGCCCTCACACAGCTCATGTTAGCATATTCTGAGCTGTGTGTGGGCTTATTCTAAAGAGGAAGGTTGATAATGGCTCGCTCTGCTCATGATTTAGATAGATTATGTTTATATCTGATAATATGAGTGTCCAAAGTAGGGAAAACAAATGAAGAAAAATTCCGCAGAAACGATTTTTTCGGCTTAAATTATGAGCAGAGCGGGCTATGATGAACTTCCTCTTTACAATGAGCCCTCACACAGCTCATGTTAGCATATTCTGAGCTCTGTGTGGGCTTATTCTAAAGAGGAAGGTTGATAATGGCCCGCTCTGCTCATGATTTAACTAGATTATGTTTATATCTAATAATATGAGCGTCCAAAGTAGGGAAAACAGGTGAAGAAAAATTCCGCAGAAACGATTTTTTCGGCTTAAATCATGAGCAGAGCGGGCTATGATGTACTTCCTCTTCACAATGAGCCCTCACACAGCTCATGTTAGCATATTCTGAGCTGTGTGTGGGCTTATTCTAAAGAGGAAGGTTGATAATGGCTCGCTCTGCTCATGATTTAGATAGATTATGTTTATATCTGATAATATGAGTGTCCAAAGTAGGGAAAACAAATGAAGAAAAATTCCGCAGAAACGATTTTTTCGGCTTAAATTATGAGCAGAGCGGGCTATGATGAACTTCCTCTTTACAATGAGCCCTCACACAGCTCATGTTAGCATATTCTGAGCTCTGTGTGGGCTTATTCTAAAGAGGAAGGTTGATAATGGCCCGCTCTGCTCATGATTTAACTAGATTATGTTTATATCTAATAATATGAGCGTCCAAAGTAGGGAAAACAGGTGAAGAAAAATTCCGCAGAAACGATTTTTTCGGCTTAAATCATGAGCAGAGCGGGCTATGATGTACTTCCTCTTCACAATGAGCCCTCACACAGCTCATGTTAGCATATTCTGAGCTGTGTGTGGACTTATTCTAAAGAGGAAGGTTAATAATGGCTCGCTCTGCTCATGATTTAGATAGATTATGTTTATATCTAATAATATGAGTGTCCAAAGTAGGGAAAACAAATGAAGAAAAATTCCGCAGAAACGATTTTTTCGGCTTAAATTATGAGCAGAGCGGGCTATGATGAACCTTCCTCTTTACAATGAGCCCTCACACAGCTCGTAACATGCTTGTATAAAAACGAAAAATGGTTTCTCGTAAACACTGTTTTCACTTGTTTTTCTAGTAATATTCTAGTAATATGCTAGTCATATCCATGGGTACGGTACCGCCTTAATGTGGACACGCTCGGTTCGGATAATCGAGGTTCTGTAGGAACGATCGAGGAACTGTATCGCGTCGGGTATCATTATAATCAGAAAAATTTGAAAGTGTCGTATAAAAATAATAAAGAATAGAAGAGATTCCCCGAATTTGAATCTCGTCGAGTCCAACATCCTGAGAGTGCACCCGAGGATTAGGATGTTTAGGATGGAATTTGATGGACCTAAGCGAAACGAATGCGTGTTGTTTCAGTTGTTCGAGGGTTTGAAAGCTTACAGAGGAGTGGACGGGAAGATCAGGTTGTTCAGGCCGGATTTGAACATGGATCGAATGAACAGTTCAGCGATGAGAACCGGGCTGCCGACGTTTCTCAGCGACGAGCTGATCAAGTGTTGCTGCCGATTGATTAGTATAGACCAAGAATGGGTTCCTCATTCCACGGCCTCCAGTCTGTACATACGTCCGACTCTCATAGGTATAGACGTAAGTAGCGAAACTTTCTTCAACCCGGGATATAATATTCGAAACGAATTCGGAACAAAGGTCGCGGGTCCGATATCTGTGTTGGGATACGTCACGTATTTATTCTATTCTGTTTAATTGTAATCGTTCGCAACGATAGCGAAGAATATAATCGTGTCACTTATGTCACAGATGTCATTAAAACAGAAACAGGAAAGTAATCAGTTGCGGTTTCCCAATACGAGCCGCGATAATAACCCCGATAAACGGGGACGTGTGATGTTTTGTTGGGGCAGGGCCAAAAGATATGGCTCTATAGATCCCGAGGAGCCTCTCTCCTCGTACATTATGATTGATGCAGAAGCGGTTGCAGCAAACCGCGCTAGATAAAAACCGACAAACAGAAAACCGATGATGAAAGCTGGCCAACGATTGGCTCACAACGAAACGGTTCTAAACAATTCGAATGCAACTTATTATGTTACGTTGCGCGCTCAACGGTGAACGAGAATAGACTCCATCGGGTCATGTGTCATGTGTCGTTTCGGTGAAATAATAAATGGTCAGGGTTATTCTTGGATGTAGACGTTCATTTGTTTATGGCGAAAATGTATGGAGAATTTTTAGATGCAGTGAACGCGAATGGTAGTCTTCGAGCATTGTTTAGAAATATTTATGATATTGTAAAAATATGTACCGTTGTATTTTGGAGAGTCTGCAGAATCATTCTAGGTGAAAATCATGCGCATAGTCTTTGAGCATTGTTTCAAAATATCTTCAGTTGGTGTACAGTGTTTGTACGTTTTTGAAAATGGAATAACTTTTTTATAATTGTACCGAACGATTTTTTATAATTAATTAGAAGCATTGGTTTATGAAATGATATGCAAAAAAGATTTTGTAAAAAATTATTATTTACAAGGTTACATGCTAAAGTAAAAGGCATTTTTTTAAACTTTTTTATTTGGGCCTTTAATGAAAGTTTATGTTTTGTAGATCTATGGTAGTTATACACAAACTGAAAATTTCATCTAAATCGATTAACATGTAAAAATCGTAGTTTTACACGATTTTTGATACACAAACTGAAAATTTCATCTAAATCGATTAACATGTGAAAATCGTAGTTTTACACGATTTTTGATACACATACTGAAAATTTCACCGAAATATTTTGACGCAGGAAAAATCTACACGCATCGAAAGATGTACGATTCCGTGGATTTTAAGCAGAAATTGATCAAAAATCGTGTAAAACTACGATTTTCACATGTTAATCGATTTAGATGAAATTTTCAGTTTGTGTATAACTACCACAGATCTACAAAACATAAATTTTTAATTTTCAAGAAGGGCCCCAATTAAAAAGTTTTAAAAAATGCCTTTTTCATTTTTCCATGTAACCTTGTAAATAATAATGTTTTGGAAAATCTTTTTTGCATAGCATTTCATAAACCAATGCTTCTGATTGATGATAAGAGAATCAGGTCGTTTGGTACAATTATAAAAAAAGTCATTCTATTTTAAAAGCTGTACGAACACTTTGTTCAGCCACTGTAAATGTTTATAATATTGTAAAAATATATACCGATGTGTTTTGGAGAGTCTATAGAATGATTCTAGGAAGAAATCGTTCGCATAGCTTTCGGGAATGCAGTAAGAGAAATTGATAAACTTGCAGATTGAGTGTATAGAGGAGTGTGTACGAAATAAATATAGGAAACTAAATCTAAATTGTTGTCGTTGTATGTATAATGATCAGTTGTTTTGTTTTTGTTGTGCAGCCAACGCTGGGAGTGGCATCCTCAGAGTCAGCATTACTGTACGTTATTTTATCACCCGTGGGCTCCTATTTTAAGAAAACTGGTGACAAAGTTGGTGTCTCTTTACTAGCAGATCCACAGTACACTAGAGCATGGCCAGGAGGTTGTGGCAGTTACAAAGTAGGTAGCAATTATGGTCCCACGATCCATGTGCAAAGGGAGGCCGTCAGAAGAGGATTGCAGCAAGTATTGTGGCTTTACGGAGAGGACAACGAAGTCACCGAAGCTGGAACAATGAACGTTTTCATGTTCTACATCAACGAAGATGGCGGTAAGCCAAATGTCCATTCGGACGAATTTTTAATAGAAAACATCAAAAAGTCACTTTCAATGCTCGACAATTCTGGTGTCGATTATCTTATTGGATATTATTTAATAGAGGGAATTATTTTCAGAGAAGGAATTAGTAACACCACCCTTGTCGAGCGGCCTAATTCTTCCTGGGGTTACGAGGTACTCGATTCTAGCCTTGGCTAGGGAATGGAACGAGTTCAAAGTCTCAGAACGAAAATTCGGCATGAACGAAGTTTGCCAGTTGCTGTCGGAGAACAGGGTACGATTGTTTGCATAGGTTTATATACAGAGTGAGTCCGCAGAAACGGAACACCTGAATAACCTGAATTTTGTAGGTGGACGCGTAAAGGAACTATGGAAGACAACTATCTTTTTGTAAAATGGAATGGGGTATTTTTTAATACATCAATCGATGCAGCTGGACATTCGTTATAAAAAAGTACTAACCTATATGTGTATGTAGAAAAGTTAGTAGTTCAAGAGATATTTGGGCTGTTCTTCCGTTTATGGCAAAAATCAGAATTCGATGAAATTTTGAAAATAGGTTCTTTTTTTATTAAAATGACGATTGCCAGAAGGACTTTTGGCGCATCGAAACAATTTTTTTTATCATTTCAATGTCGCGGTCTACCTTACCGACTTACCGACTTTCTATTTTATACAGGGTGTTGGACTACAGGTGGGAGAAAATTTAAGGGGGTAGAGGCCCCACGTGACCATGGTATTTTTCAGTGTGACCAACCCCCGCGCGAAAAACCAATTTGGCAACAGTGATGAACATACATCTGTATGAATCTAACGCTTCAATTTCGCTATATTACAGGTTTTTTTCTTTTCATCAATATCTTTATTGCTATTAATGCATCCGAGTGGCTTCATGCCATTTACACTTTTGTTGTTATGAAACTACGCTGATAATTCTCCTGACAAAGCGCCATCTCGTCCAAGTAGCTGAACTAAAATTGCTTCTACTCACCCTTCATGAAGGGAATCTGGGAAACAATTGAATGCGATCACGGGAACACACCTCACATCCTCATACGATTTTATATTGAGCTCAATGAGGGCTCATTTGAAAGAGGAAGGTTAAACGAAGCGCGCGTGGGTCCCTAAATTAGCAGGAAAAATCTTTTTGTGATCGAAAAATACATTAGAAAATCCGGAATTTTTCTTCATTTGTTTTCCCTACTTTGGACAGTCACATTACTGGATATAAACATAATGTAACTGAAGTTGGACCCACGCGCGCTTCGTTTAACCTTCCTCTTTAGAATGAGCCCTCACTCAGCTCAAAATATAATCATATGACGACGTGAGGTGTGTTCCCGTAAACCCCTGTTTTCACTTGTTTTCTAGTTAGATTCTGGTTAGATTCTAGTAATGTCACGTGGGTACTCTACCCCCTTAAGGGGTGGTTCTTAACGATGATATAAGACGAAAATGAAGAATAAAAAAATTGCGATTTCGGCTTCGTTATTTAACTATTAACAATTAAAAATCAACAACGCGTATAACAAAGGTGTACGTTGTGTACGTCAAAGAGTTCAATGTTGTCCAACGATTCGTTAAACATTTTCACCTCGCTGGGGCCCTAAATGAGAACCAAGTTATGCATGCATCTGTCACTCGATACGTGACTGTCGCGTTGTTAATAGCTAAATAACGAAGCCGAAATCGCAATTTTTTTATTCTTCATTTTCGTCTTATATCATCGTTAAGAACCAACCCTTAAATTTTCTCCCACCTGTAGTCGAACACCCTGTATAGAACATTCTTATTCTTACATATATATGAACTACTAACTTTTTGACATACATAGGTTAGTACTTTTTTATAACGAATGTCCAGCTGCATCGATTGATGTATTAAAAAATACTTCATTCCATTAAAAAAAAATGATGTTGACCTTCATATGTCCTTTACGCGTCCACCTACAAAAAAGCTACTAACATCAGATTAATGCCCCCTCGAAACCATGCAAGTTCCATCTGATAAATCTCTTCCTAACACCAATAGCAGTCGCGTTATTCAGGTGTTCTGTTTCTGCAGACTCACCCTGTATACATTTTATTCCCTCCTTATAATAATTTTAACGAGTTATTATATTATTTCTGACACATTGAGGGGACAGACACGTTTCCAGGATTGCATGGATCTTTATATCTTTGTCAAGTTGGATTTTAAACTTATGTATTTTCAGTCTGGTATCAAACGCTTTGCATAATTATTATTGGTAAATTCATATTACGTAGAGTTCTAATTTTTCTCGAAAATTTCCATTTTGATAGGGTATTGTACAAAATGTCAATTACTCTGCACATTCCCCTAAAAATGGGGCAAAAGCGTAACTTAGAGTTATAAATACTTTCAAACCTTGTTTCACGCGCAACGGGGCGAGAGCAGAATTATTACTGTTATAAAATGCTTTTTATTGCATTAAATCATCCGGCGTTTTTGATTACTGAAAATTCCCTTTTCGACATTATTGAAATCGTGAATAAACGAGTCTCAGAGAAAGTCTTCAATACGGAGTCTGTTCCTTGCAATGAATGCAGATAATTTTTATTTTGTATGAAGATTCGCAGTCTACTAATTACACGTGATTATGCAGGATGATTTTTATTTAATCGGCCAACTCGAATATGTGCGGCTTCTCGAGGATATTGAAAGATGTTTCGAATATATTAAAAGGCTAAATCGTCTTGTATATTTACAAACGAACATACAAGCATAGTATGCAATGTTAATTATCGTCAATTTATTTATTTGTAGTTGTTGGAGCTGTTCGGAGCAGGAACAGCATGCGTAGTCAGTCCAGTGTCGTACATCGAATTCGTTGGCCGTCCTCTGTACATACCAACTTTGGAACAGGAGGAACCTGTTTGCCAGAAGTTCCTGAAACATTTATTGGACATACAGTACGGTGTTATCCCGGATCACCCATGGACGATACCCATCGAGTGAATTTAGCATAATTTATCGAGTAATTTATTACGTAGTTATAACAACTGTATCCGCGATTACGAATGTCAGCATTTGTTGAACTGGATGGTCAAACGACTTAAACAATGATCCACAGTGCAATCTCTGTGCCGCTGTTTGTATACAAACGACGTAGATCTTTATTTATTTATAAAATAAATGTATGTACATCGAGTATTTCTCGTAGATTAAGTGCGGTCGATTTTTCTTTCTTTTATAGAGATATTTAAACTGATCAAAATATGGCTGTCTCGAATACGACTCAGGGATTAGCAGTTTATCGTAGCCGAATAAACAATCTGTTGTCATATCCGCAGAAAATTGTTCAAGGATGAGTACGAATCTCGTAAGTCGTAAGCTGTACGTTAATGTAAATGCGTGTGTGTTCTGTGTGTAATTTTTCTTAAGAATTCGATAATATGTAGTACGGTTCGTACATTGATGTGATTAAATTGTAAGAGATATTTGCTAGACTAATCAGTCGTTACGGAAATCATTGTAAAAAGATCATCCGATTTTATTACAATACATTTATTTTTTAATACATCGTCAAGTTGATTCGACGTAGTCTATCAAAATCTAGTGATCTCGAATTTTCTTTTAAATACAAATGCTTCTATCGCGAGGTGCTATTTTCCCAAAAACTCCTGCGGGAATACATTCAAACATTTCCCCGAAGAACCCATATTGAGTAAAGATCTTGTAAATTAATATCTATGATTATTTCACACCTGCTCCCTTCCAGAACATTTTCCAGTGTCACCTTCCCTCAGAACAAAATACATTATTTAAGCTCGTATACCCCGGGCGTGAACACTCTCGTATATTCTCTGGTTCTTTTTGGTAAAGAGCGCGGAACCACCAAACAGTACCTCGTCGGCAGTAGATATTTTAGCCACGTTGTTATTTCAGTTGACTGTTAGTTCCACGTTATCTTCCATGGCCACATGTGCCGTATATATCGCTGAATAACACAGGGACTGGCAGTCTAATATTGGATTGACAAGAAAGTAATTCTGATACTTTAATTTATTATTTATAAATTTATTTAATATTTTCCCTTTTGTTTGATGATCCTTTGCAAAGAAGAATAAATTAGAAAATATTTTATTGATTAAAGTTCATCGTTTGATTAAATTAATTCGGTTTTACTTCATCTTAAAATACCGAAATTACTTCCTTGCCAACGTAATAGTATCTCGTCGGTGGTATGACACTGGTGGTTGCAACACAAACGATGTGTGTCTGAGGAGGCCAGAACTACAGCGTTATCAGTCACTCGAAGTCGACATTTTTGTTATAAATGTTTAAAATACAAGTTATGTACGTGTACAATACAAACTTTTTATGTACGTATCTATAATGAATAAATAAATACAATGTGATAAAAAAGCATAATCACGTCTATATTTATTGAACCACCAATCTACTGACCATTCTTCCCGAAACTCGGAATTGTTGCTGAGGTATACGTCTGAATTTTTGAAAATTTTCGGCTGTCTGGCTTTCCATTGAGTTGTACTACTGATTTTCATGCCACCTCTTAAGGTACCATATTCTCCTAATACAAAGTTCAATTTCCGAGATTTTCGACAAATTTTCGTAAATTTTCGATAGTCTGACTTGTCGTTGAGTTGCACTACTGAATTTTCCAAATTTTTCGAGCGTCTGGCTTGGCATTGACTTGTACTACTGAATTTCAGATACCTCCTTCGACATCATGTTCTCCTAATACAGAGTTCAATTTTCGAGATTTTCTAAAATTTTTGCCAATATTCGGCCGTCTGACTTGCCGTTGACTTGTACTACTGAATTTTGAAAATTTTTCGAGCGTCTGGCTTGACGTTGACTTGTACTACTGAATTTCGAATACCTTCTATGATATTATGTTCTCCTAATACAAAAGCGAAAAATTTTCGAAAACCTCGAAAATTGAACTTCGTATTAGGAGAACATGATGTCGAAGGAAGTTTCCGAAATTCAGTAGTACAAGTCAACGCCAAGCCAGACGCTCGAAAAATTTCGAAATTTCAGTAGTACAAGTCAACAACAAGTCAGACGGCTGAAAATTGCCGAAAATTTTTCGAATATCTCGAAAATTGAACTTTGTATTCGGAAAACATGACATCGAAGGAGTTATCCAGATTTTCAGTAGTACAAGTCAACGCCAAGCCAGACGCTCGAAAAATTTCGAAATTTAAGTAGTATAAGTCAGTGCCAGGTCAGACGGCCGAAAATTGGCAAAAATTTTAGAAAATCTCGAAAATTGAACTCTGTATTAGGAGAACATGATGTCGAAGGAGGTATCCGGATTTTCAGTAGTATAAGTCAACGGCAAGTCAGACGCTCGAAAATTTTCAAAATTCAGTAGTACAAGTCAACGGCAAGTCAGACGGTCGAAAATTGCGAAAATTTTTCGAAAATCTCGAAAATTGAACTTTGTATTAGGAGAATATGATAGCGAAAGAGGTATCCGAAATTCAGTAGTACAAGTCAACGCCAAGCCAGACGCTCGAAAAATTTTCAAAATTCAGTAGTACAAGTCAACGGCAAGTCAGACGGTCGAAATTTACGAAAATTTTTCGAAAATCTCGAAAATTGAACTTCGTATTAGGAGAACATGATATCGAAGGAGGTATTCGAAATTCAGTAGTACAAGTCAACGACAAGCCAGACGCTCGAAAAATTTCGAAATTTCAGTAGTACAACTCATTAACGAGTCAGAGGGCCGAAAAATGTTTGGGAAACCTCGAAAAATCAACTTTTGTATTAGAAGAACATGACATCGATAGAAGTGGAATGAAAATTCAGTAGAACCACTCAACGTCGAGATGTACATTCAGGGAGAATAGGGTTCAATAAACATATACGGGTCTTTATGATATTGTCTTTATTTATTCATTATATTTTATACATAAACTGTTGGTATTGTATATGTGCATAACTTATATTCTAAAGTATATGCATACATAAACATAAAAGAAATTAGCACTTGTATACTATTTCAACAAATATTATGATTTCGTAATCCAGAGGAAAATTTCGGTGTCGCGTCCAATATTATCCAGAGTTTGCGTATTTAAGTGTATTAGCGAGAACTGAAGATGCCGGATGCCGCTCGAATATTTCAGTGTATCCTTACGCTCTCTAGGATATATTCTGTTTGAAGTGAGAAACAGAAGGCCATCCACGGGATTCGACGGTGCAGAACACCACTGAGTAGGTTCTCGTGTGTCTTCTTTGAAGATTTATTCGAATCTGTTTTTACAATCGCAATTCGTTAGTAGGATATCAAACAAAGTGAATATTAACAAAGTAATCGAAACTATTTCACAGAATTTACAACTAAAACTAAAACTTATGATAATCTCCTCAATGGTTTTCTGTACCGACGAGATCACGTCGATGGCCTTCTGTTTCTTATTCCAGCCAGAATACATCCTAGAGTGCATACGAAAACACCGAATTATTATGCACTCCTGGAAACGAATTTACCCCCTTTGATCTTCGAGTCGATTTTAGAATGTGTTCCCCAGTTTAGAATAGGAACAATAGAACAAACTTTTTAAACTTTCCTTTGTTTCCTGACCCGTTTCTAAACTGTCAATGGCAATTTGAGAAACTGTGTATTATGGGGATTCAATTTGGCAGTATACCAGTTCGAATACGCGGAATTGTGTTTTACACTCTGACCGGTTTCGAACAGAAGTACTGGACACATTTTCTGTCGCAGACTGTGCCATGTATGATCAGGATAGTTGCGGAAAATGCTGTGTGTGCGTCTCCAGGTATTAGACTTCAAGTGCTCTCTATTATTGTTTCTGATTTCCCGATATTTTTAGCAAGGAACGATAAATAATGCGATTTACGTCTTGTGAATTCCTTAGAAATGAAAACAAATATAATTGTTCCATTTAGTCAGATAAATGTCTCAAGAATTTAGAAAATTGAGAGAAACCTTGTTTGCAATATTCGCAGATGTCGTCTGATAGATAATTTGATAAATGCTGACAAAATGGGACCCAGCTCCAATGACCTTGATCTTGACAACATATTTCTAGACCAAAGTCATTGGTGCTAGATCCCATTTTGTGAATATGTACCGAAAATTGTAGGTCGAAGCTGAAACATACTAAATAAAGGCACAAAAAAGAATAATATTAGGATGGCGATGTGCGTTTATCGACACCATTCAAATTCCCATGTCGCCAAATTTCGTATCTTTAAATACAACAAAGATATTCAGGTCTTCTGATTCTTTTGACGTGCTCTGTATATTTCATTGTAGCTATATTAGCGGGAGCATGGGTCATGTCATGGGCCAAAAAGGAAAACAAGAGACAAAAAAGGAAGGATCCAAAGATGTACGAAAATGATACATAAAGCAGCTCCCGAGACAACAACGAAGCACATTTTCTCAGTTTCTTGCACCGTTGCCATGTTACAATCAAATCCGACGTGCTGAACAGTTTCAACTAATACAATTCTGTTCATAAATTAATTTCTCGAGCTCTGGAAAGTGTAGAATTACCAAGAAATAATTATAAATTAACAATCCTTGTATCTTTTATTTAAACTTCAAATTAACTTAATCCATAATCCTTGTAAACATAGTACTCCGTTTATCAGATGCTCACAGAAAAGCTATTACCAACAGTTTTCAATCATAGTTCCTCTAACTTTTCTACTGATGAATAAAAGCGGTAAAATAATAATGGTAGAACTTTTCCCGGGAATCTGACAATTCTTTAAAAATAAATTACATTCACTATAGTTAATAATCTAGAGCACAGATCAGGGCAACTCCCCGTTTGATCCAGTGAGCTTGTGATTTTCTGCTGGGTATTTCCATAGGTAGGACGAAATTGGTCGAGTGTCCTGTTGTGCTTAACGTCCCTGCCCTCTGAATGGTTTTGTATACAGGACAGGTATAGATCCTTGGAGGCTCTCGATGGTCCACCTCAGGTAACAATAGAATTGGAGGCATATCTGCGAACAAATAAATAAAAAGTGAACCCATCGGCTTAGTGAAATCTTCCATAGAAGTGCAGAATACCGGTGTATAACTCTTTGGGAAGGGACTCGTCCAGGTGATTAACGTTCCAACGACATCCTTCGAGGAACAGACCGTAGATCGCACAGCCATCTTTTGGCCTCTGGGTTGGCATGGTGCTCAGTACCTGCAACATTTTAAATATTTAAATATATTTTCAAAACAATAATATTTAGTTCAGGGCTACATTCAGAGTTTACACTCATCAATGGTAAAGATTCAAAGCTCTATATTGAACGTATAAATACGTCCGAGGTCAAAGTCAAAATTCAATGTACAATATTTAATGCTTCGCTACAAAATGATCGAAAAATATTCTAGGAAATAGATATACAGCTGATAAAAATACAAGCGCATTTTTTAAACAAGCCAGCGATCAAACCCCTGAGGGTTGGGTTGTTTCGTATGCAGCAGTTAATATGCAAATTGCTAATGCAATGTAGTCGATTTCCCACGTGTTTCAAAACATAAATAGTTCGAAAAGTAATTTGTTGTTGGGGCGTACTTGAAAGCTGAAGTCAATGGTGTCAATGGAAACAACGTGTTTCCTCGCATAGTTCTGCAACGTTCCCGTCAGAAAAGCCTGCGGAAAGTAGAAGCCGGAGATCCAGAACGCCGCAGGTATACCATTTGCCTCCCACGATCTCAAGAATGCGATTCGATCTTTCAGATCGAGGAACCACGCACCTGCAATTCCAAATCGCACAATTAAATGTTAATTAAACAATTAAACCTACTTGTTTTCTAAAATTCTTTGACGTACAGATCGAGATTTTCCAGACAATTTCAATCATGAACCGATGAATCATCTCGAATAACATAATCAAATCATTACAATCGAATTTAATCAAATCTTTCAAATGTTGTTCATCTGTTTTTTTACAATTTCCAAGTCAATCGCAAAATGTGACAAAGTTTCCAGCTGATTAATAATTGGTTGGTAAAATTATTACTGATTTGTTTACAGTTTATTCTAATATGGTCGCATTAAAAGAGAGATCACGTACAAGCAAATGCCGATCATTAAAACGAGATTTTCAACAGAGCAGAAGCGAAAATGCATCGAATCATAATGAAGCAGTGACTTCTATGCATGAAGCATGAAGAAGAGTTCACCGGTGACTGGCACGATCAAGGTTTTTCGATTGAATTGAAAACCGACTCTCACCAAGTGGCTTCAGCGACGGATAGCCTTTGTCCTGCCAAACTTTCGGTATTCTGTTGTTGTACAAACTATTGGCTACAGTCTCGAGCAGCTCGGACATCACCACCAACCCCTTCAAAGCTTTCAGAAGGTCCTTCAACGATGCGTTCACCACAACCAATAATCCATTGTACCGTATCGCTTCCTGCAGCAACACCGTATTGAAGGACTCCTCGTACAACACAGGGTACCTAGAATTATTATTCTGTGCAGTGTGTGGTATTGTACTAATTCGATTGTAAAACATTCACCGCTTTTAACCAAAGATCTTTTGAAATTCTGTTCATATCCCCATTGAGATATCATAGACATAATCTAGATTGAAGGTCAGAGTGCAAACGAGTCTACACATAGATAGGGTTGTATAATCTTCCCAACCGATGTTTCAAGATCTTTTTGGCTGAAGTGAATACCCAGCATGGTACTGTTAGGTTGCCAACTAAGTTCGCGACCTCCATATTTTCTCAAATAAAGTCACATTTTTTTAACCACGAGTATTTGTTATCAAATTAATCGCAAAATTCAAACTTTTCCAGTGATACACAGTCCAAAAGGAATAGGAATTAAGTTCTAATTAAGAGGCGGATTAAGCCTGCAGCAAATGTTACCAGGAGGCTCTAGGTTTTGTATGATAATAAACTAAAACACAACTTTTACAAACATCCCCATTTGCTACTTCTACTATACAGGGTGTTCACGCTATTACTAGCCAGCATTTTTTTTGTAAATAGTAAATATTAGAAAAAAATGATAGAGGAAAAAATAGTACTGTTTTTTATGCGCAACACAATGACATATGCATTTTTGTTTTATTTACATTATTTTGATAGAAATGAAGGTGACCTTCAATTTTTTAAATGGAATGCTATACATTTTCTTATGTCGTATGAAAGCGTGTGTCAAGACGAATTCATCCATGTACTATACAATGACCTTCAAGGTCATGCAAGGTCAGAAATGGAAGAAACAATTTGAATATAATATTTACTATTTACAAAAAAAATGCTGGCTAGTAATAGCGTGAACACCCTGTATAGCTAATCCGGCCCTGATGATGATACATTAAAAGAATTACGAAACAAAGGTCGCGAATTTAGTTGCCAACGTAATACAGATGTTCTAAAATCTTCAAGTTGATGGCCACAGTAGATTCTGAGAAAAACTGATAGTTCAGAGTCAGGATTTCGAGTACTTAGTCTGCACAGAGGCCAAGTCAAAGGTTCCAGGCATTTCGGAGAGCATGTCTTGAGCGATTTGCGTGGTGACCTCTTCGGTGCTGGCTGCAGCAGCTCCGACTTGTCTAGGTTGAAGAGCAAGCAACGTCTCTAGGCATGAATACGTTTCCGCCTGGGCGCAGCTTATATCCGCGTTCGCATGCATCCCGAACATCTCCGGGTCATCGTTTAAAGGAAACGTTTTTATATACTCGATGTATTCTTCGAACGTTGCTGTTTCTGATAACTGCAACAGAGAAAGTATTTTAAAAATCGAGATATCTCTCTTTTTTTATAGTAGTATTTATTTATTTCGGCCTTGCGACTACAAAATTGGACTTGGTTTGCAATTCTTCCATGTCACCCATCCCTCCATCCATCAATCCATATCCTATACCATACCATGTGCCTTATTGTCTATAATCTATGTTAATCTATCCCACTTTTGTTATATATAGACTGCGGATCTTTATATATTTATGAAAAAATTGATTAGGTGACATATAAAACAGTAAAACAGTAAGAACATTTTAATATTGTTTTCAATGTAATAAAGTCATTAGGAGATAAAATCAATTTTTGTTTTCCTTCTGCTTCCCAGGATCAATGCAGAACATTTTTATTTTGCATAAAAATCCGCAGATTTTGCAATTCAGAGATTTAATAGTTCAAATGCCGTACGATTAAACTACATACATTGTGCAAATCAATGGTAACAAACCGAAGTTAAACGAAAACGTAAGTTCTCTTAGATGTATCTTAGAAAATCGAAAACAGTATAGTGATATCCTTAAATTCATTCGTTTTGTATTCGACGTATGCATTTTTGTTATAAATACGTGAAATTCGCAGTCTACTCGTGATTGAATGGTTTATTTGTTTCAGTAGATTCATTGTCGGATGATGTAAAAATGATTACTTGGTAATAGCGTCCTAATTGGTCGTACTTGTAGGCCGCCGAGAGGACTTCCGGTTTGTAGTAGTCTTCGAGGATTGTCAAGACACATCGACGATCCCAGTCGTCTGTGATTCGACCGCCATAATTGATGTGGCCGGCAGTGTATATCAGAACCTTCAATTTACAAATCATATTTACAACGAGGTTCTAGGAAATGATTCGCTCAATTAAATTATTCATTAACCCTCTGCACTACTTTCTCGAGTGTGACTCGACATCAGAGAAAGTGAAATGTAAATGGAACGGGTTTTTATATGTATTTGATTCTCCCTTTATTTAATTGCCTTATTTTTTAGTTACAAATATACGTTCCACAAATATACATTACAACAAAGTTCGAGTAATATCTAATATAATTAGTAAACAAAATTGTTTAAAATAAGTAGCAGTCAAGGAACTGGCCCTTGAAGTAAATTTCAAGGAAGTTGTTGGTAAGAAAATTGAAAAATAATTCTGAGTGCAATGGGTTATACAATGCAATGGCTTTTTTGGGAACGGTTGTCAAGCTATCTTCAACGCTAAACCTATCATCACCAGTTAAAATGACCGGTTCCACATTTTTCATTTTACGATTATTGATATAATAAAAATAATTACGATCTAATAAGGATCGAACCTGGCGCCGATATCATAATTATATTTTATATTGCCATTTAAATTCGGGAAACGCTGTAATCGATTTTCAAAATCAGAAAATTCCCATAGAAATATTAGGCGAATAAATTAATTCGAGGTAGTTTCTTTACGGGGAAGAGGTAAAGGACTGACCTTGAACGGTACTGTGTCGTACTCCAAGATGAACATGTGCAATTGCGAAACGCATATGGTCAGATCACCGTCAGTGAACTCGTATGGTATGTTGAAGCCCAAGGGCCCGAATTTCCTTCTTTCCAAAAGGGCTGAGTGGAATAGTCCCAGGGAGAAGACCAGCCACTTGAATTGAGGAACTTTGGGATGAGTGGACTGGAGGAACGATTGCATTTCTGCCACTTGGGTCAGGTATGCTCGGAACATGTTCGCCTAATAGTAGAAGCAATAAAAAGAAGACGTTCACGTGAACTGAAAAATAGTCTCATATTGTATCTAGAATCTTTTTTGATTTTGGACCTCATGTTCGATAAAGTATTGACAAGGGTGCTGTTGGCGAAGTCGAAGAAATGAGGGTACCTGTTTTCTAGCACACACTGCTACACCACGTACAGTGGGTAAAAAAAGGATTGGCACACTCTTAAAAAGGCGATAACTTTTTAAATACCGTATTATACGATTTGAATTTTTTTGGGAAGCTAGAGCAATTAGTTATCCCACAGGATGCGAAAAAAATTTTTACAAAAATTGCAATTCATCGGAGTTGTGGCAAAATTAGAGCAATTAGTTATCCCACAGGATGCGAAAAAAATTTTGTCAAAAATTGCAATTCATCGGAATTGTAGCAAAATTAGAGCAATTAGTTTGCCACAGGATGCGAAAAGAAATTTTGTCAAAAATTGCAATTCATCGGAATTGTAGCAAAATTAGAGCAATTAGTTTGCCACAGGATGCGAAAAGAAATTTTGTCAAAAATTGCAATTCATCGGAGTTGTGGCAAAAATACTAAAAGTTGCATTTTACAACTTTCTTATGTGGGCCAATATTGAAAATTTTAAAAATGCGTTTTGTGGATCTGTTCCACTACAATGTGTCGAATAATGAGAATTGCGTGTCGTAAACGTGAAAAGTAGGAATTTTGAGCCAAACTGTACCCTAGATTGATCTTTGATCTAGCAATTTTGACTACTGAGAAATTCAGTCATTGCATTATTAAGTTGTCAGAAGTTTAAACCCGACCCTTACAATTCTCGTGTACGTATACGTGGGCTGGCGGTGTGTGCACTCACACATGTCATGCGCGAGTGTCGTCTGCTAGAGTAGACTCTGTCCTTAATAAAATATTGTTGCTCGCCTTTATGCCTCGCGGAGGCTCGATCGTCATTTTGGTGCTGTTCTGAAGGATGCTAACTGGGAAGTCCGGTGAAGGGGCAGAAGTCAACCATAACCGGAAGTCGCGATGGCTCTTGCCTCTTGACAAAGCCTCGACCAGCGTGTCCATCTCTGGCATCCAGCTGGGCGCCAAATGGCAATTCTGTGAGGTTCAATTTTAATTAAATAATACATTTGTTTAATGGATAAATTTCATTGAGATATTTCTGAAGAATAATTTCATAGTTCATTAATACATTCCTAATTCTGTTAATCTTTTAACACTAGGTTTACGGAGTACTAAAAGCGAATATTGTACACTTTATAGAAATAACAAAAATGTATATATTAAATTTTTATACCACACTGTGGCTTATATCTCATGCAATTAACACGGGTCATTTTTATTTGGCATAGAAGTCCACTGTCTATGACACAGTGTCGTTCATCGAATTGCGAAGAAAATGAACAGTTTCTGCAAGGGAATAATGAATTAAAATTAACCCTTAGCACTCGAAATTCTGAGACGCCACTAAAAATTAATACTCGACCACCATTACTCGAAATGTTGTTCACATTATTAAATATATCGGTATCTGATCAATTACTAACCATTTAGCTATTGTATATCCATAAAATTTCAAAAATCGTGGGGAATGGAAATATTCTAGGTCGGAAGAAGTGTTTAATTTTCGAGTTAAAATAGCTCCGAGTGCAATGGGTTAAGAATTGATTCTCATCCCCAGCTAAAAAGCACTCAAGATAGAAACAGGGCGGCTGTGTCAAAAAGATACATTATTTGATTAGTCTACTCCCACACCTCGTCCGCACGAACCCATTTTCTTCTTTCATTTCGCTATCAACTGGCGCACTCAGGCCCATTTCACGTTTTGATAAATCATTGCCTCGCTGATCCTCTTCGTACAGGGTGTCCGAAAATTGTTGTACTCCCTCGAAAGGGTGGATTTCTGGGTTGATTTGCAGTAATTCCTTAATAACTTAACAAAAACCCGGAGAAGATTTTCGCGAAGGAAAAAATTACTTGAAATCACCTCAGGAATCGCCCTTTTAAAGGAAGTACAACGATTTTGGGACATCCTGTATACATTCCTTTAGATTCCAGATAAAAGAGAATACGTCTTTTTTCCCTGTCCTTTCTCTCATCAGCTTGGGGAAAACCCTCGCTTCTCTCCTTTCCATCTTATCACCTACCCTCTCTCTCCCTCTCTCTCCCTCTCTCCTCCCTATCTCTCCTCCTATTTCCGAGTTCGTCTTTTTTCTTTCTTAAACGAGAACGGTCCTTTGATCGACGATCGCTATACTTTTTGCGGTGGAATGCCACGTAGCCTTCCTTTCAGGTGAAAACCGTCTCTTGATTTGCATGCGACATTTCAGGTCGCGATCATACTGATTCCCTTCTGCCACCGGAGTGGCCACCGATTTGTCTAGAAAAATCTCCTAATAAAAATGCGTCCGTAGCAGACTTAAATATTATTCAAACAGCCAAACCATAAACCATTTAAATAGCACCCTATATAAAAGTGACCTAGAAATGCACTTAATACATTTAACATTATTAATGACAGATTTTTATGTGAAACGAAAATTTTCTATCTTCTCAACAACTTTGTGAATAGAATTATGAAAGGAGCTTACAAGATTGAAAGGTTAACTTGGTTTTTCAAAACAGAACTAAGGTAAAGGTACTAGTAGTTGACCAGTTAAGAACAGTTTTCCACGCGAACAATAGTAACCACTTACTCTGTCATCAAATAGCGAGATTCGGTGCCTGAAGACACTCTTTAAGTTTTCTAAATTATGTACCAAGACTACTTTTTAAAAAAAAGTTTACTTATACAAATTTAAGAAACTTATTTAAAAATTCAATAATTTCTTCAGAAGTTGACCACTCATGAAAATGAAAAATCTAGTAATTGACCTCCTATTAGTAGTTGTATGTTGTTGACCACTTATACTAGAAAGAGGGTTAAAGCAATAATGAAAGGTTAATTCTTCTCGATCGCAAATTTAGATAATTAAATTTTTAAATGTTATCGGCGCCAGGTTCGATCATTTTCAGAAAAACAACAAATGTGCAATTATTACATGTTTCTAACGTTTCGATCCCGATGTGGATCTTTTTCAAAGAATCATTATTGCGTCTGAAAAATATTTTGGATGAATAATAATGTAAGAAATTATAAAATTAATAGAAACCTCAAAAAACTTACATGTTGTGTAAAAATTACACAATACATTATAACACATATTAAGTTTCATATGAAAACTATTTAATCTTCATGGTGGCAGATAAAACTTCATATGTGTTATAATGTATTGTCTAATTTTTACACAACATGTAAGTTTTTTGAGGTTTCTATTAATTTTATAATTTCTTACATTATTATTCATTCAAAATATTTTTCAGACGCAATAATGATTCTTTGAAAAAGATCCACATCGGGATCGAAACGTTAGAAACATGTAATAATTGCACATTTGTTGTTTTTCTGAAAATGATCGAACCTGGCGCCGATAACATTTAAAAATTTAAATAAAGCAATAATGTTGGGAATCATTTTACTATCATGTAGTTTCAACAATTTCCAGTACCAATTACAATTAAAGAATGAAATAACAAATAAAACAAATCAATTCCATAAAAAGTGTAATTGAGAAACAGAGTAGACGTTGCAAGTTAATAGAGAATAGTATTAGAGAAATTTAACCAACAGATGGTATAGCAACCGAGGTTCACTTTCATCAAAAGTGTACAGCTTATAAAAATCTTATTTTTATGTTTTTCTATAAAGTGGTCAACAAAAATTTTTTTCGATGCGCCAAAAATCCTTCTGGCAATCGTCATTTTAGTCAAAGAAGAACCTATTTTCAAAATTTCATCGAATTCTGATTTTTGCTATAAACGGAAGTTTCGCCACTGTTTTTTATCAAGCAATTTTAATACGAGGACATTATTTTTCAATCTCTTTTGAGGTTTTTTGAGGTGACTGTGGACGTTACCTGGAAGAAGCACCAATTGCCTTGTTCAGCGGACATTCTCATCATGGCCTCGGCCCGAGGACCTTGACCCTGACCGAGAGATATAGCAAGCAACTTCGTGGTCATTTTAAGCCTGTCAGCAAATTTGTACAGCTCTGCTGCAGGGTCTGTACCAACGGAGAGGATGAACACGATCGGCGTGGTTGGCGACGACTCGTTATACACCGCGGACAACTCTGTGGTTTGCGGTTCGACGAATTCGCGACCCAGGTATTTCGCTAAGTATAACTGCATAGCATTCGTCACCTTGTCGGGCCGCAAACACTTCAGGATTAGCATCTTCTGAAAATCGTCTAGCTCCGACTCCCAGGGCATGGGATACGAGGCTCTGCAAGTCAGAAATAAATTGTTAATGGTGTCTCTCTCGCTTCAAATATATTTTAAATATATTTTATTTAGATTAAAATATATTTTAATCCAATGTTTATTATTCTATGAAAAATATACCGTCGTATTCGACAGAGTTTGCAGAACAATTCTACGTAAGAAACATACGCGTAGCTTTTTTCTGGTAGGCACAAAAAAATTCTAGAACTTGGAGTACATTTAAGAGTATAGATTTTAGTAGCGTCCTGATGGTGGTTTACTTATTTCAAACGTATTTAATTGTTCATAATGTTATGCAAAAAGTATGTCGTCAAAAAGAATCGTTTTGTGAAAAAATCATCCGCGTAGCTCTTACGGTTGAAACTGAAAAAATGTTTAATTGTAAAAATGTAATTTCTTTCTCGAAATTAAATATTTGAAAAACTGAAGGCAATCGAGACACACGTGTTATAACATGAAAAAGATCAAAACTCGTACAGTGATATCTGGACTGTCGATGTTTACGCAATTTTCAATTTTTATACACAAATTTTAAGAAAGTGGGACCAACTAAAATTCTATTATTTTCATTAGCAGTAGCATTTGTAAATTCAAAAACATGAAAATCGTGCTAAATTCTGTTAAAAATGCTCCAGCATTTCTTGATTCGAGGTGATATCGAACAAGTAATAAATCCGTTTTATTAAAAGTTTGATCAAAGCACCACTTGCGTCATGTTCACCGAACGAGTGAATTTAATGAATACACAGCAGACTGTGCGGGAAATTTCTAACTGCATTAGATGATAAAGTTGAAAATCGGATTAAACAGAACTGGTTCTAATGGGACAGATCCTCGGCGAGTTCGGCGGTTTTCACGGGACAGTGGAAATAGTGAAAAAGATGTGAAATGGGTTTGGTAAGCCTTGGTTTCGCTCACAGATGCGCGTCCTGGTCGTCGAATACATTTTTGAACTGGCTCAGCGATTTCCGGAACGAATCGATGAACTTTTCAAACTTCTCCAAGTTTTCTAATGCTTGGATTTCTTTCCAACATCGCGGCGTGATCCAATCCGGCGACGGGTTTGGCTGGTCCTACAGGGAAATCTTTATGTATTCCATCAATTTCGCAGCTGGTGCCCTATCTGGGACGCATGTTGCGAATCTACCAATCCGTCTATATATGTTTCGATGTCTTGACAGCTCAACGAAAGTTTACGGGTCCTTGCAAACTTATTCTTTTGAATTCTTTTAACATTTTTAGCTACAGGTTAACCCTTCCGACCAGAACGGCGTACGATGAATTTCCATCTTTTTATAATTTTACGATACATATTCTGAATAAAAACGGTATTATACACTGCTCTGCAAACGGAAGAAGCAACCCGGCCATATTTAATAGAAAACCGTAAAAAATCAAACAAGAACGCAGTAAGTTCCGCTGTTTAATTGAATAGTTCTGAGAATATGTGTTATTGCGTATTATACTTTACATTTTAAATCCATAAAATCAATCATTGTACAATACAATTTCTACAGATCAATATTGTTTGTTATTATATCTAATAGTTATAGTAGTTGCTTCTTTCTTTTGCACTTTCTTTTTTTTACGGGTCCTTCCAAACTTATTCTTTTGAATTCTTTTAACATTTTTAGCTACAGGTTAACCCTTCCGACTAGAATGGCGTACGATGAATTTCCATCTTTTTATAATTTTACGATACATATTCTGAATAAAAACGGTATTATACACTGCTCTGCAAAGGGAAGAAGCAATCCGGCCATATTTAATAGAAAACCGTAAAAAATCAAACAAGAACGCAGTAAGTTCCGCTGTTTAATTGAATAGTTCTGAGAATATGTGTTATTGCGTATTATACTTTACATTTTAAATCCATAAAATCAATCATTGTACAATACAATTTCTACAGATCAATATTGTTTGTTATTATATCTAATAGTTATAGTAGTTGCTTCTTTCTTTTGCACTTTTTTCTTTTTACGGGTCCTTCCAAACTTATTCTTTTGAATTCTTTTAACATTTTTAGCTACAGGTCCACATTTTTACAACATTTTTACCTTCTGACCAGAACGGCGTACGATGAATTTCCATCTTTTTATAATTTTACGATACATATTCTGAATAAAAACGGTATTATACACTGCTCTGCAAACGGAAGAAGCAACCCGGCCATATCTAATAGAAAACCGTAAAAAATCAAACAAGAACGCAGTAAGTTCCGCTGTTTAATTGAATAGTTCTGAGAATATGTGTTATTGCGTATTATTTAATACTTTACATTTTAAATGCATTAAATCAATCATTGTACAATACAATTTCTACAGATCAATATTGTTTGTTATTATATCTAATAGTTGTACTGGTTGCTTCTTTCTTTTGCACAATAGTGTATATTTGATTCTCCGAGTGATGTGCCGAAGTCATTGACCGGGAACATCCAAATTGTCATTTAAATACTCAAGTTGTGGCAATTAAACTAACTGAATAGTTGTTTTATTGAGGATATCGGAAAGATTAATATTTCTACACGAGACACCAAAAAGGTAACTTTTTAAAAATTATTCAGTAGAGCTGTGAACGGTCCTAAGCATTGTCAATTATATAGCTATAAAAATCTTAATAAATTGTTGATCTTTATTTATAAATCTTTATTTCATTTGTAAATATAAAAATATGAAATCAATACGCGAAAACAGTGCGTCGTCGGCCATGCGAAGGGACAGATGGCGAAAGTACTTCTGTCTGGTCAGAAGAGTTAATTTTTCTACATTTATTTGAAAATTTGACTCGCGGTGAAAATTTCAAACTGAATCTTAAATGCGAGCATTATTTTTCTTTATATTGGATTGGAATAAAATTGTTGTATTGAATAAATATAAAACTGTACAATAAATGTTGTTCTTGAGAAGAGTGATTCGAAAGGTAATTTGAAGTAACGAAAAACGCGGACCAATCAGCCCGAATTCGTCCGCAGTAGCCGCGCCCTGATTGGTCCGCGTTTTTCGTGGATAACTCCACAACAAAGCCACAAAGAACATTTCCGAAAAGGAAGTTACTCCGAATCACTTCAGGAATCGTTGTACATCAAGTACAACATTGTTGGATCATCTTGTATTGTTGTATTTTAATGATAATGGGAAAATTGTTTGCGAATCTTACTTTGAACGGTTCAGGGCCTGCTAAAAAGTGTCGCCACTCGATGGGGTCGATTAATTTATCGTTGATTCGAATCCGAGCGCAAACCAGAAACGCGAAGTGAAGTTTGTGCCTTTCGAATAAGCTGCGGCAGACATTTGAGAACAGGGAGAATGTGAACTTCCGATTTATGTTCGCAACTCTCTCTTCGATATTTGCTGCAACGATAACAGGCTTGTAATAGCAATAATATGAATAATCTCTGTGGGTAGATAACATTAAGATTTATTAATTATTTGTCTTTTCTATTCTTGTATTTTTGAAAAAATTGTTTTGACTTTGTTCAACATTTATATTATACTCTTTTACTCGCCAGAAATTTCTCTCCTATAAATTTTTACCTTTTTTCTATGTTATCCAGTAGATTTCTCGGTAATAATTGGGAAAGGGTCGCTGTACTCCAATTTTGATGAAATTTAAATATGTTATAGATTTGGACATTTTGAACAACTGTTTCCTTTTCGATATAGGAGGGTCACATTTAGTTTTCGAAATATTCGCAAAAAACTGTTGCTAATACTGTATTGACTTTTCCTTATAGGGACTTTTCCTTTAAGGAAAAGTCAATACAGTATTAGCAATAGTTTTCTTCGAATATCTCGAAAACTAAAAGTGACCCCCCTTTTTTTAAACAGAGCGTTTATTGTGCCAAACAAAAAAATTTACAAGTGGGAACACCAAACTTAAACGCACAAAAGTATAACAATTAATAAATTAATAAACACTAGACTAAAGGCTCCGTATTCGAAGCACGCACGGTCTTACGATTAAATTTTGTTTGCACTTATAGCTACTATTTACACTTATACTAGATATTTTATCTACTTATGAATACAACATATATACAGCATAGCACAGGAACTGCATAGCTGTTCAAAATGTCGAAATCTATAACATATTTAAGTTTAATCAAAATCGGAGTACAACGATCCTTTCGCACTAAATACCGATTTTTCACATCTCGTAAAAATCGACTGGATCACATAGGAAAACTTAAAGATTTATTATAGAAAAGTTTACCCTCGATGTTCTAACCGATACACTTTTACGTATTATTGCAAGTAACAAAGATTTAAGACGACCTGATATAAAATCGGTTGCGCAAAGAATATTTCTGGAGCGATGAGAGGCGATCGCAGGATAAATAAGAGTGGAGAGGCTAGAACGTGTTTCGTTTTTTTGGATATGACCTACATATACTTGTAGAGGTACACTCATATCGTATCGGAAAGAGTTCGTCCGAGTATGGGAGTTGAACTCGCTTCGACAGGACGTGCACGACGATAAATTTTAATAAAAGTTCGCAGACGCACGACGTCTTCTGGTGTATACAGTTAGACACGAGAGATTCCATTCGTGACAGCGATTCAACTTTTTATCTACGACACTACCCACGTCCTTCGGAATAAAGGAAGAAGGACGAGGGCCGTGGGAACAGAAGGGACACAGCAAATCGGGATGCGACGCCACCCCTGTTTGCTCTGTTCGACCCCGGTTCGGCGTACCATAAATATTAATCACCTTAAACACTGTCCGACGACCCTACTCTCCCGCGAACGATAGATGAGTCTTGACAAGAGTCTTTCGATCCTCTAATACACATAATTCTATTTTTTACACTAGTTAAAAATAACACGGCTAGGGATTGCAATACCGGCACACCGGTATACCGAATACCGGTACAGTAATGTCGCGATAGTTGTCGCAGGAGCTGTACACGATAGTTGTCGCAGTGCCTACCCATTCCACCACCTGTCAACGCTGCGCCGCGCCGCACAGTGGGTAAACTTGACCTAACTCGATTCAAAAAGGAATAACTTTCGATAGAAATGAGATAGAGGGCTGAAATCTTTTTTACATACAGCTGAAACTTTACAGAATATATATATAGCGTGGCGTTAGCATTACCCTAGACGTCATCGTGGGACAAACCGACGAAATCTGTGTAAAAATTAAAGAACTTTCGATAGAAATGAGATAGAACGATGAAATTTTTTATAAATTAAAGCTGAAACATTGTAGAATATGTGAAAAATAATGAGATTATTAAATTTATTTAAAAATGAAAAGAAATTTATAAAAAATTTCATCGTTCTATCTCATTTCTATCGAAAGTTCTTTGATTTTGTCCACGATTCGGGCGAAAGGTCCCACTGTGCGCCGCAGGGCGGCGATGTTTGATGTCGGCTCGGGTATATCGGTGTGAACACCACTACATTGACACCATGAATCGAATTTTCAAACTGCGTAATTTTCACTATCTTTTTATGAGATTTTACTGGCTTGTTCCTGGCATTTTTCTAATTAAAACAAAACCAAACACGATACAATTTCAATTTTATTTAGTGGCGTAACCGACGATGAAAGTTTCATTTGCAAGGAATAACAGCGTATGGGGAAGAGAGAGAGAGACGTGCATAGTCGTCGCCGGCACAGATCAAAGGCCCGCGTGTTCGCACAATGTAATGCCAATTAAAAATGCTTTATTCTCCATTATTTTTTAATGAGATTTTACTGGCTTATTCCTAGCAAAATTCTGATTAAAACAAGACCAAACACGATATAATTTGGCCCATCAGTAATGTCTTGAAAGTTGTCGGAGGGCTGTACGCGAAAGTTGTCGTAGTGCCTACAGTGAATTTCCTACTCAATACTCATTATTTTTTAATGAGATTTTACTGGCTTATTCTTGGCAATATTCTGATTAAAACAAGACCAAACACGATATAATTTGGCCCATCAGTAATGTCTTGAAAGTTGTCGGAGGGCTGTACGCGAAAGTTGTCGTAGTGCCTACAGTGAATTTCCTACTCAATACTCATTATTTTTTAATGAGATTTTACTGGCTTATTCTTGGCAATATTCTGATTAAAACAAGACCAAACACGATATAACTTGGCCCATCAGTAATGTCTTGAAAGTTGTCGGAGGGCTGTACGCGAAAGTTGCCGTAGTTTGCATGAACCAATTCCTCCGCTGGCCGGCTATCCGCATACAACGGAGGAATTTTTGCATGCCCATAGCCACGCATGTTCTTAGCTTTTATGTTCTTAGAAGCCTTTTTTTTTTTTTAAGGGTGTGGGGGAAAAGTTAAAAAAACGTAACCACACCCGGGACATTCTATGGAATGCCCCACTACTTCCTTTCTTTCGTCCGAGATTAGATGGCGGGGGGGCCCCGATCTTCGCATTTCTCCCCCCGCACTTCTCAAGATCATTCAACACCTGTTCTTTGCTTTTATGTTCTTAGAAGCCTAATAGTAATAATAAGGTTACATACCGCTCTTCTCGGTAGCTTGGACGCTGTTGTTGAAGATCTCGACGAACCATTCGAGCGAGTATTGGTACATGGTATCAATATACTGCAGATCGGAGAGGCAAAAAAACAGTATCTGTCCTCGAATGGCAACGGGGATGTACAGCGACCTGGTCGTCTCGATGTCCGCCTGAGTGATCTCCGCTTCTTCCATTTTTACCTGATAGCATGAGTGACATGACTGACACGAAACGCGAGAAACTATTGTTGCAGTTATATGTATAAACGCGTTCGAAAGATAGAATGGAAGAGGAATTTCTATAACAGAAAATTATCAGTTAACGGTTGAATGAAACAACGTGTTCAATCATTTTATATGGACAAATTTTTAGGATATTGTCTCCCTGAAACCACAAACAGCTTACTACTACTTCATACAGAATTTGAAACTGAACACTGCATTTATGAATGTAGGGTAACTGCACCAGTGAATGAACGGGCACCAGTAAATGAACGCTTTTGTATATTTCAACAAATTTTAACCCGGACGGCATACTAGCGATAAAATTGTGATTAAAGAGTTAAATAAATAGGAGAATATTGTTTAGTAATTTTGTTCATTGATTGGACTAGCATTATTCAATTACTAGAATGTAGTGTTCATTCACTGGTATTTTTCATATTTTTGATTTAACGTTTAATAAAGAAGAATAATAATAATTTCATTGTATTTGTGTTCATTTATTTTTGACAAATCAAGTATAGGGAGCTATTTGGCATATATGAGATTCCTTTAATTCACATAGTTTTTTTTAAAATAATATATTTTCCTGAACAATTTCTTAAATGTTCATTCACTGGTGCAGTTACCCTAATTGAATTTAGAATAAAAGAATTGATCGTTGTATGTTCAGGTGTCCTTGTCAGTGGGGGGATGAGAAGAAAATTTCACTTTGCGGAGGAGGTCCGATTGCTAGACGAAATCCAATACGAGAACAAAAACTAGGCATTCAAAGAATCAGGAAAGTTTCGATCGTAGGTGGACCGTTACGGAATCGGAGATCGGGAGTAGTGTTCGCAATAAGCGTACCTTGATCTCCTCGCTTTTGACTTTCGAAGCCTCCAGAGTGAGAATCAAGTCGATATCGTCGACGGCCGAGCCCTCCGACAACGAGAGCCTGTATAAAATCCTGTCCTCGATCTCCAACAGTTCGCTCCTCATCTCGGCGTTCGATATAATAAGAGCGTTTCTCGCCTGTTCGAGATCCGGCCGCTCTTGGATCGCGACCAATGAGAGCACTTGATCCTCTAAACCGCTTTTCACACCGAACGTGCAAGGTTACCATACGCGAATTTTCACGTTTCCACCGCGCTAGCAAACGTCTAAGCTGTTGTACCTCTAACGAGAAACCTTGCTCGAAGATACGTCGATTTTTCGAATACTTTGAGTGCGATACGGGTGACGCGGAAACACTCGAAACTGCGGATGCCATGAACAATTAATAAAATATAACAGTAGACAAAATTGAAAAGGTCATCGAAATTTTTTTTAACGGAAAGCTATATTTTTTCTTCTGTGTGCTTGTAGAGCGCGAGAAGCCCATTCCAACGACTACCAACATCATATAATTCCGTTCGCTGAATCTCGAGATATTTGAGTTTGAAAATTAATTATTTACTACTTTCAGACATAAGTATCTCGGAATTAAGCGATCGGAATTGTATCGTCATGGTTGGATTCGTCTTGTCATGCTCTGTAAGGATATCGGTGACCTTGAAATCTCGAGAGAATAACCTCGAGAAGAAATTCATTTCACCACATGATCAAATCTGTCTTTTAAAATTGTATCGGTTTATCCCTAAAAATGCTAGAGATATTTAAATGCTCGTATTTACGGTTTATGGACAAACAGCACAGCGTAGGCGTTTAAATAAATTTGAGATCGACGAGATCGGTGGATGCTATTGCGGTTAATCGAAGAAATTGGTGGCTTACGTGGCTGTTAGAGCGAAATTGACTAGCAGTATCTTCACCGAGGTTTCCGGCGTGTAGTGTGGGTTCGAGAGTCGAGTGGTCATAAACAGACGGAACTCGGACTTGTAAGGAACGATGTTCTCGCCGATCTTCACGCATAATTGTCCACCGTGCTCGAACAACGATCGCATGAGTATAGAGTCCAAGCCGGCCTCCAGCGTTAGGCCAACGTTCTCTATCAGACAAGCTCGGCCGAACCGGACGCAGGACTCGAGGACACGGAGGATGTCTTTGTCTGCCATCTTTGCGATGGATATTCCTTGCTTGTACTATAAAAATGCAAGAGACACACGTTAAATCGAGCCATAATCATCTTTTGCTGCAGACAATGACTGAAGGTCATCAAAGTCTTTTTTCTCAAATGGAAACCCAAATTTTTTCTGCGATATTCTTATAGGGCAAGGAAAGCCGAGTTCAACGAATACCAACATCATACTACTCCGATTGCTCAATCTAGGGATAGAGAGAAAGGGGGGGGGAGTAAATGCGGACAGCCCCCCCTCATCTATGCCGCGAAAGTGGAAAGGAAGGGAAAGGGGCGTCAAAGTCACCTGACGTCCCTGGGCCTGGGACTTGTCTATCTCCCAGGTCCGTAAAAAAAATAAATAAGGTAAAGGTACTAGTAGTTGACCAGTTAAGAGAAGTTTTCCACGCGAACAATAGTAACAACTTACTCTGTCATCGAATAGCGAGAGTCGATGCCTGAAGATACTCTTTAAGTCTTCTAAATGATGTACCAA
Source organism: Lasioglossum villosulum (assembly GCA_963971365.1). NCBI lineage: Eukaryota > Metazoa > Arthropoda > Insecta > Hymenoptera > Halictidae > Lasioglossum > Lasioglossum villosulum. The sequence continues at coordinate 8,669,848 of OZ020497.1, forward strand.
GGCCACTTTTTGAAAAAAGTTTACTTACACAAATTTAAGAAACATATTTAAAAATTCAGTAATTGCTTCAGAAGTTCACCACTCTTGAAAATGGAAAATCTAGTAATTGACCTCCTATTCGTTAGTAGTTGTCCACTTATACCTGTTAAAGCAATAATTTAATTGCTTTCTTAATTAATTCTCGCGAAATTTAATTCTTGTATTTTTAAAGCAATAATGTTGGGAATCATTTTACTATAATTTAGTTTCAACAATTACCAGCACAAATTACAATTAAAGAATGGAATAAGAAATAAAAGAAATCAATTTTATAAAAAGTTTCATTGAGGAACAGAGTAGACGTTGCGAGTTAATAGGAAATAGTATAGAGAAATGTAACCAACAGATGGTATGGCATCCGAGGTTCATTGTCATCAAAAGTGTACATTAAGTATGCTTACAAAAATCTTATTTTTTATGTTTTTCTGAAAAATGGTCAACTACTCGTACATGGTCAACTACTGGTACTTTTACTTTAAAAGGGATAATTATCTCTGAAAGATATAGTATTAATACTAAGTATCTTCAGATGAGTTAGTCGGAACAGTATAGTCACGGTAGTCGTTGGACTCGTCTGTTCATGCTCTACAAGAATATCGAAACAGAAATATAGGTTTGCAGCTGAAATATACCAATGACCATGAAATTTTTTGACAGAATAACCTTACAAAAATTTTATTCGTCTTCGTCAAGCATATACCTCTTAAAACTTCTTCTAAGTATTTTTCTAGAACAACAAAGACAATGGAGACATTCTTATTTATGTGTCACGCTATGGTCTTATTTTATTCAAGCTTCACGTCTCTTTAAAAAAATGTTTTATATTTCGTTTATTCATGAAGCTGTTCCGTATAAATGGGGCAGGTCACAAAATTCTGTCCGCTCATAATAATATTCATGTACGTCATACGCATATAATTTCGCATATAATTTTCCGAGAATTTTCCAGATGAATTGGACAAAGAACCTTGGGATTCAATTGCAAGGGGAGCAGCAGTTAATCAAATTAGAGCGTGCTATGTAGTATATAGGAGCTCCAGGATGGTTTTGTAGATCTGAAACAACAGTAGCCTTTCGTTTGAAATTCGTGTCAGGTCTCAGGTGCGTGTTAACGAACAAAATACGGGATAAACGGCGTTTTAGCCTCGATCCTGTTCACTTCCAGACTTCCGTTTAATTACGCGATAATTGAGTTTCTCTTTGCTTCAATTTCTCAGAAAAAGAACTACAAAGCTGATTAGCACACAATTAGAAGTAAGAGGTATCTCAAATATGCAGTCTTCGTTATTTTCGTGAAGATTGGAAATGAGATTTATCCGTCCACGTCAATTTAACAATTATTTACATCTAGATAATTTTATATAAAACTATATTTTTAAATCGCAGAGAGTAATCGTACAGCCGCAAAACATATTCAAAGTTGAATTTTCATATTTCTCTTGCAAAATTATTTTGGAAAGTACAATGGAAATTCATATGAATCAAATTTCATTTTTCGAAAGGGGATACTGGAATATGTACACAAACACGATAGCTATCCACTCTACTCGTATTCCACCAGTGTGAAGTAATATGAAAGTGGATAGCTGTTATGGCTGCGAACATATTTCATACTTCTATTTTCATTCCAGAAGCACACTATATAATTTTTCAATTTTGATTCTGTTGTTTTGCTCGCTGTAACGTGCACGATTTAGTATGGTGCTTATCTGTCGACTATAGACTTTAAAAAGAAATCCCGATATTAATTTTCGCCAAGTATAAATTCACCCTAGCCTACCTTCGCAGACCACGAATAGCAAAACGAGAAATGGTGTCTCCCTCGTGACACAAGGGTTTCTACCCTTGCCGTTTTACGATTTTTTCGAGGACTGTCGTTTGTATGCATAGCGCCGAGAATATAAATCAGGCTTAACCTTTTCTTATTTCGGAGATGGCGATGGAAACGTACAATGTCCCCCAAAAGTTTATGGATAGTTTGCGAGAATCTATGATGTAGGGTACTATTACTGAACGGTGAATATTATTAAATATCTTTTACTCATACCGCCCCAAGAGCCACATGTAACAGAGTAAATAATATTTTTACAAGGGCACTGTTTTGCGAGATTTCAAGGTAATCGAAAGCTTTTTTAATGGAAACTGTATCTCTATTTCGATGTCCTCTCAAAGTACGAGAATTCCGATCATTTAATCTCGAGATATTTGTGTCTGCAGATATTAGACAATGAGTCAAAAAGAATGGGATGGCGAGGTAAGGTGAAATACCCTATGCCTGGACAGCATTTTTTGCTACCGTTAATTTTATCACTTTAGATAAAGAAAAACAATTTTTTAAGAATAGTATCATAAAATTCAGATTTTGTAAAGCAATTTAAAGTCCCAAAATTATTGTTCAGATTAATATTTTGTTCGTATTAACAAGAATAATTCAAACCTATAGTTGGACATATTAAATCCAATCTAAGCTAGTACCTGGACAGAAGTAAAGCCTATACCGGGATAAATTGAAATTATGTATAATCTGTATAATGATATACATATGATATACATATGATATACATATCATCTTTAATGATATACATATGGTATGAAAATATTATTATTCTATATTCAATTCTCATTTTCTGTTGCAAAGCAAGCATTTCAATAGACAATACTCCTTCGTTCTCCATATTCTCTAATTGAATGCACAATTTTGCTTTCTCTTCTTTAATTCCAGACCTTATTTTTTTAGATTCATCATTGATTTTTAACTTTATATCTTTCAATTGTTGTGTAATTATCTTTCTTTTTCCATGTAAATTATTATTGTTCTAGTTCTTTTTTAATTTTGTTTCTCTCTTGTTATTAACATAAAAAATTAAGTATTATTCACGTCACAGGCGGTACACATTTTCTATACATACGTTATACAAGCTAATAGAAGACTAATTATACGTACATTTATTTAAATAATTTGCAAACAACGGGTTGATTTTAGTCGCAAACACGTGTCCGGTTTTATATGATAAGCTTAGAGTGGGACAGCTACTGGCATCGCGTCCCGGTATGGAGTACTTATATTTCAAAACAGTCCTAAACTTGGACATCTAATATTTGGATTAATAATTATTATTTACGATAAGTTTGATTGCCAATTTATTTTAAAATATCAATATTATTATGCGTGATAAATAGTTTTTGTTTGAGGGCTTAAATTATATCTTCTTCTCTAACAAAAGTTCGAACTATAAATGCACACGATTCGCATGTAAATAGACAATTTTATATACTGTTTTCAGATGAACTTTGAATTTATTTTTAAATTTCAATTGATGTCTTAATAAAATAATATTCACACCTACTTGTAGCTAAGGCCTCAGAATATATAATATAATTATCGAATCTCTTAATTATTGATTTTACTATAAAAATTCAATTGTCCAGATTTAGGTATCACTTTTGGACTGTCCAGACTTATGGCAATTCACCTTAGTCGTTGGATTTGGTTTTTCAAGCTTTGCAAGGCTATAGAAGAAACAATCTAAAAAATACCAGCCACTTCGAAATGTCGAAATTATTCTTCGAATGTCACGATCATTATCAACTTTCACCCCACACACCTCAATATTGTTTTAATTGGAAATCGATACTCTCTCGAAAAGCGAAACATTGCACGGTATGAATAAAAAGTTCAAGGTCATCTTCATATCTTGCTAAAATAGTGAAACATGAAGAAATCGATAATCTCATCGTGTGCACCGTTCGATATCGAGCTACTTTCGCTTGAAACATTTTTTCGTAAAGCAAGCAGATTCCGAGGCAATTTCGTTGGTAAACGGTTGAGTGTCTGAACTCGACTCACCAGGGATCGTATCCACTTGTTCGCCTGTGCCTGAGGGTCGATGAAAAGTGGCCATCGACTAGACTGCATCGCCAGGACCGCGTTCTCCACGGATAAGCTGTCCCTTGGCAAGCCCTCGATCTGCCATTTCCTTATCTCCACCTGATCGGCGAGAGTCGAGACCGGGTCGCTGCCCGGCGTGTGAGGCACACCCTCCAGCAGTCCTTGCCAGGAACTCAATAGGCTGGCTCGGTACGTGTCCGTGAACGGCGTCAAGTAGGCTATCGCTCCTATCCGAGGTGAAAAACGATTGGAAAAAGCCCGGCCGTTCATCGATACTCGGAAACTTCTAATCGACTGCCCATACACTGGGTGTCACGATCTAATTCAACCACGGAAACACTCGCATCCATCACAGTGCAAAGTTAATGCGAACGTATCGAAATGTGAACTGAAGCAGTGCTTCCTTGATTCCTGAATTGCAACTTTCTTATAACAAGATTTCGGTACAACGCACAGTGCGGCATGTAAATGGACATTCGAGACAAAAATCATAACTTCTAAACTAATCAATTTTTGACATAGGTACCTTAATAATTTTTTAAAGGGAATACAAAGATGCATCGATTAATGCACCAACAATATAAGGTTTCATTAGTAAAAAAGTTTATTTTAATTTCTTTTTTAATGAAGAGCTTTTTATGATTAGTTGTTATTGCAATTTGTTGTCAACTGTATACTGTACAACTTTTGTTCGAAATATTTTTTTTTATACGGTTAAATTTAATTATATCTACTATCATGCATAATTATTTGACAATACACAACACCGTATTTTTTACTAGTATTAAGTAATGGTTAATACAAACTGCTAGGTAAATCCAGAAATAAACTAAACGGCATATTACTCAGGAACCATAATACTTTTAATATAAATATAATATGTACATGTAAATGAGAAGTTTAATTATATAAAGATAAACTATTAAAAAATTTAATTATTTGCTATAATTATTTGATATAAATAAAAAGTTTAAGTACATAAATGAAAACTATTCAAGAATTAAATTATTCCTTACAGTTTTTGTCTAAGTTTTGATAATTTCTGGGAATAGGTGTGTTCGGACATTCAAGCTTCAACCAAATCGCGATTATAAATGCATCTCTCTAACAAAAATTAAATAACATCTAGTCTTGCAATTTATCGCAGAAAAAAATTATGTAACAATATACTACAACATCTTGTTGATACAGAACAGTCAAAATTATAGGATGTTTTGAACCGTTTTTTTGTAAATTACATTTTAAGGAAAAAATGCAATTCCTAAATTGCCAGTTAAAATTATATATACCTCTGGTCAAATTCTCCACACCTAAGTTGTAACAAACAGTATAAAACAAAAACGAACCTAGAAGAGCAATTAGGGCACGAGTAATCTAACTTTTTAGTATTTATACTACAATAAACTCTTGGCCGTTGCTGATCCCTTACCGACTAATGATTTTGTTGGATAATTAGATTAGAATCGAACCATGATTATTTTGATTTTTGTCCATTGCATGCCGCACTGTGCAACGTGTGGGTAAACCTTGTCCTTGCGTAAACAGAAATTTTTGCCTTTTTCCTGTGTCATTCAGTAGATCTGAACGAGATGTGAGAAATGCAAGTTTCGATCGTGGAAGATCAATGGTTCAAAAGTTACAAGTAGACTGCGGATCTTTATGCAAAATAAAACATGATTGCAAGACACAGATCTTATCAAGGTGAAACGAATACACTGCTGGTCTTAAATCGTTTTAATATGTTCATTATTTTAAATGGTACGTATCCATTTTTGTTAGACATGCATAAAATCCGCAGTCTGTTTTTAACTGTTTAAAGTTGAGCGATTTCCAGTGTTTTGTGCGAGTTTTAACGAGTCGGCTCGGTAACTACAAACCTGTCAAAAACACTGGAAATCGCTCAACTTTAAACTCTTTTAACTTTGGAATGTATACAGCTTCTGTGTATGATTGAGAAATAGAAAAAACTGCGATCACCAGTTTTTAGAAAATACGCACTTTTTGCAGAAGAAGTTTCAAGACAATTATGGTACGCATTCGTATTGGAATTTTCGAACGCTTGAGGGCTCGAATGGAAGGTCGAGGATCGCACTTTATGATATGAGAATTTGGGTTTAAAAGAAACACGAGAGAATATAAATAAAATTAATATAAGTTATGATAATATTAATTAAAGTGTTTAAAACTATTGATTTTGCTACGTTTCGTATTTCTGTAATACATTTTTCATAAGTAGTATTTCCACTCTTCACAAATAGAGTTTACCCGAATAGCGTTTCACCTTGAAGCGTGACGAATCAAACTCATTCACTGAGTAGCAATCGTGTGCGCGGTGTGCCTAAAGAAGTTCTCACTTAAAAAATAATATCTGATAAGCATGTTCTGCTGCAATTGTTAGAAGAGATTCGTGGTAACGATGCTGAAATAGAGGTAGCTTTCGTGGAAAATGTTAAAACGCGAAGCATTTAGATTGGGTAGGTCGATAGGACGCTCTAGTGTCTATAATTAGCATGTGATAGCAATTAATCAGACAATCGGAGTATGTAATCAGTTTACACGCGGAGCTGTGAAACATGGTACGATCTCGATTTCAAGGAAACTTGCAGAAAGTTTTATCCAGTGGTTAAATAGTATTTTTAGAAAAATTCGATTCAATTACAGAAACTACAGCGAGCTTCATTATTGTAAAACCTCATCGGAGGATGGTTTAAGAAAATTATTTCTTAGTGTGCGTGTTAATGCATCTAAGAATATATTTATTAATCTCACTAATAATGTATTTAATAAGGAATTCCAATAGTGTACTTTTTAGCATGGTGACACTAATTAATTAAAACAAAAATTCATCTTATTCAAGCAACAATGAAATATCTGACAACTATTTCCATCAAATTATGGTTAATACATTGATTCATAATTGAATAAACGTGTGTTTTCGCTGTGTCCACAATTAATTACGTTCTAGATTAAATAATAATTCTGAGAATTTTTTGAGCTAATGAATGCAAATTTAATTGTATTAAATGGAGTTTCTAAAGAATATTTTTAACGAACGATCAATCAGCGTCTAATTATTTACCTTCTTTTTAAAAAGATATTTAAGGTAAATATAATTTTATTTTAATCAATATACCTTAAATAAATATGTTTAACTTACTTGTATTTAATAGTGTCAAATGAAATAAATTGTTCGATAGTACGACGTTTAAACGAAAACGGTTCGATGTCTATTTTTAATACTTTTCTAGGGGAACGTATTCAGCACTGATTAGTACCACTGGCATTCAAGTAGAATCAATCTATTTGCGGTCAGACATCTGCAACTACTTTGAGAGTTTGGAAAGTATAAGACGATTGCATAAGTTCGTGCCAGATTTTCATAGATATTGCAAACTGTATTGCACGGCTGAGTGTAAAAAAGAATTATATTTAATGGATATATAATAAAAATGATGTATTCTGCAATTAGAAAAGCATGGTGACTACATAATTGATTCTGAACTCGAACTCTGAACTTGAACTCTGTATTCTTTAAAAAACCATTGAATTTTTTTTTTAATCGGGCACGAACTTATGCAATCATCTGACATTTTCACTGGCAATGTTGATTTCAGAATATAAAAGAACCTCTACGGTGTTGAAATCTGAAAAAGTTGACCCCGAAGAAAATTGATCAAAATCATACAAGGGACATAATATTGCAGGTCGTTGGATTATCATTTTAAGAGAAACGTCGATGGCCTCGAAGTCTCGGAAAAAAGGAAGAAAATGTCACCTTGAGGAAAATCGTTCAAGGTCACACGAAAATCATGAACTAATAACAGTTAATTAAAGTTTGTTTTGTGAAACATAGCTGGATGACCTTGACATGTTTAAAACAGTGAGAAAAGTGTGTTCGTACCGGAAGCGAGTAGGATGTCGCCTATAGCGTTTTTCACGGACTTGTGGATGTCAGCAACGGTGACCTTCCATCTTTTTTGTTCTTCTGCCAGACCTGCAACAAGTCTAACAGCTCTGCCCATTCTGTCCTCGCAAAGTTGTTTCTGTCTCTCCAGCTCAGCTTTCCTGTCTTCTTCAGCTTGTAGAAGCGCTTTCAATTTCTCAATGCCCTCTTCTACTTCACGCAGCTTCTGCACTGCCGCTTGTAACGTCTTCTCTGTCTCTACTAGGGCTTCCTCAGCCATAGCCAGAGCCTCCATCTTAGGCTTCACTTTCATGTTGACGAAGTAGTAATTGTACATCGCGTGTACCCATAGGCACAGTGAGTGGCACGCTTTTGAGACGAATTGGATCTAAAATAGGAACAGCATGAACGCTCAAAAGGTATTTACAAATATTGATTATTCTATTTTATACGTCAGCTGCAGAATTTAAATTACAAATTGTACAATACAAAATATACACTACTGGAATTATTTCTGGGCACTTGAAAATTTTTACTTAAATTTAAATATTTTATATTCTAATTATTGTTTCCTAATTCTAGGGCCCTGCTTGTATAAAAAAATCAGTAAAAAGACCATTCACAGCCATACTTTTAATATACAATAATAATTACAGTTTCACCACTTTACGAGGTATTCGAAGCCATTTTAGTAGCTATTCGCATTTTTAAAAACTTTACCGAGGTCCTCATTTATGAGAACACAATGCCTGACTAAAACAATGATGAACCTGTTTGTAAAGACCGTCAAGGCATTCTTGATTGGTTGTTACAATGAGCCCCCACACAACCTCTGATTGGCTATTTCACATCATGCGACGTTTCGTGTTGTCAGGCGCAAAAACAAGAATAACAACACAGTTTAGATTTTTTCAAATTAAAATTCTAATTCATTTACAAATGAAATCATGTGAAAATATTAAGTATAAACATTATAGATTGCAATGAAAATATTACGGTATCAATTTAGCATATTATGGAATTAAAGAATATTTTTATTCAAAGTTACCAGAATTAATTCCACTAGTTTCGAGCACAAAAAATACCACGTCTGTTTATCACCGACTTTAACTGAGCACATTATTTTAAGCTCGTCCCAACAAAACTTTTCGACGTGCACAAGACACTCTGTTGCTCGTTAACAATTTCTAAACTGTGCCTCGTCGACTATTTGCACCGTCTGCGTTTCATCAGTCGACGAAAGGGGAATTCCTACTTTAGAATTTGATTAAATTCTCCGAGATATTCGAAGTCACATTATCATCGCAGCGTGATGGGCGCACGACTCTTTTAAAGAACAGGATGCCAGGCCAGAAATTCAGAAATTGGAAATATTTCCGAGATGTTCAGTCATCTATAATCCATTTCCTGAAGATCATTAGTGAACTGTCAAACTGTCAGATTCTTCTGAGACACTCCGAGACAACAGGGGTATCGACAGACTAAGAACTTTCTTATGTTGCAGGATTAATTTCATTGACGGGGAAAAATATTGATATTATAGAGAGAATCTCCCTAGTTGAAATGAAGACAAGTTTTGTCGAGATAATAATTGTTAAGTACACTTGGGAACGTTTTTGAATAAATTTTGGGGGCGTTTGCAATTTGTGAATGAATTTAATGTCATCGAAGCGATGACTTCACCGCCCTCTAACTTTTCTACATCACACAAACATAATTGAAATTGTTTATTACAAGTACGCGAAAGCGAGCCGGCGATAAGCAAGAATCAAAGGTCCCTCATTTCACACACAAATTCGAAATCATCATTACGATATCATAAACATTCAACTATTTCGCGCACACTACATCACGATGTGCTTGATTTCAAAGAAAATCCCTAACACGCGCGCCAAACGATCGATCGGTCCTGCATCGAGCATGACGAATGAAATTTTTGTAGAACTGGGGTTGCGTACCTTAGATGGCTGGAAGTTCGGATCCTCGATGTAAACCTTCAGCTTATTAATCATCTCAGCGGTGAGATTTTCTTTGTCGTAATTCTCCATCATGTACAGGAAGTGTCCCGGATCGCTGAGCATTTGGCTGCCAGGCGTCCAGTAATCCACCTTTGTGTCCTCCTTGCCGAATTTCCCGGCCTCGGTCTGCGGCGGAAACGAAGCGATTTTCACGCACGGATTCGTCACGGAGAAAAAAAATACAGCTCCCTCTCTACAGCGTTCGGATGCACGTGGTCCGGATGAATCAAAGAACGAGCAGTTCCGATTAAATTATAGTAACCTTGATCGGTTTCACGTTGTTGATGATGCAAATCGTCTCGATGACCAACAGCACGCCCACCGGAGGACGTTTCATTGCTTTCACCTCGGTGATGTCGTTCCTGTTCAACGCTTTCAAACTCTTCTCCGCTGCTATCAACATTGGCCGTGCGACACCTGAAAATTTTTTTTATTTTATTATAAGCTATTCCTTTTATTTAGAGGATTTGTTGGTGTTCGTTGTGTTGAAAGTTTGTAGAAGTTCGTGGATGTTTGTACAAACACGAAGATGTACGAAGTTTGTAGAAGTTTGGAGACGAGGACAAAGTTATGCGGTTCGTAGGACACATTTAATGACGTGATGAGATCTCAAGATCACCGATAATTTTTCAAGTGGTAACCTATGTTTTCGTTTTGACATTCTCCTAGAGCGTGATATGACGAAGTCAACGACTACCATGACCATTCTGATAGTTTCATTTCGAGACACTTCAGTATGTACAGTTTAACAAGCAATCGTGCAGACACAAATATCTCGAGATCGAATGATGGGAATGGTATGATGATGGTACTCATTGGATTCGATTTTTCATGCTCTGCAAGAATATCGAAGAAAAAGTGTAACTTCCCGTAGGAAAATAGTATTGCTGATCTTGAAGAATTTTATTCATTATTATTATTTGTACATACGATTGAGTAGGATTGGAATGATTAGACTGAACGAAATTGATCCAAAGAACATTGTTAAAATTAATGAAATAAATGAATTGAAAATGACGAAAGGTGATGTAATATAATAAGAATTATAAAAAAAGCGGAATTACAAAGTTATTTTTAGGAAGCTGATTAAGATCCTTTCAGGCACAGCAAAGTCATTAAGAGATCTCTTAATGGGTTTCCTGTTGGAGACGAAGTGTTTACATTAACTCAACGATAAAATACGAAATGGTTGGTTTTCATTTGGTTTGACGTTGCGCAATGTATCGCGTTTAGAGACGTACTTAAATCTGCTTCGGCCTCGTCCTTAATTGCTTGGTTCTCCGATTTCATCCTTGTAGCGATAGCTTCCTGCTCCTTCGCCTGCTGTCTCGTTTCCTCTGCTTCGATCTATTGGGAACAGTTCTAGTTTTTGCTAGAGTTGTCGATCACGAGTCACAAGGCTCGTTAGAACTTTACTGCAGCGCGAGGAAACGCTGTTTCATTGAACGGTTTTGTAATACACGCTGCCTAACCTTTGTACACCGTACTGTTAACTGGATCGTACATGGGTTGAGAGTTAATTAACCCTTTGTGGACGAGGATTTTTTTAAATATTGAAACTATTTTCCTCTGGAAGGTGAGTTATACATCAAGGTCCTCAGTTTTAGAAATCCTACAATATTTTACACTGACCTTTTGTTACGGCAACAATTAAATTGCGCCATCAATACAACATTCGTCCTCGAAGGATTAAATTAAATCGCAGTAGACACTCGCCTCTGCCACCTTATTAGGGGCAGGTGTTCTAAACAGGATGTCTATCAAACAGTACACTCAGAAAAAATGAAAAATGAAACGCTTTGACAGATTTTTCTAATTTAGACAATTACAAAAATTGAAATATAAAATATGTTTATGATATCGGCGCCAGGTTCGATCATTTCAAGAAAAAACAACAAATATTCAATTTTTTCTGTTTCTTTCTCTGGTTTACCAATTTTGGTAAATTACATGGCTGTGTTACATGAAAACAGTATATTTAATTTCGAAAATTTATATTATTAATTTCTTTTTCGGACGCAAAAATTTTGTCTCTTGATAATGATCCACATTGAGATCGAAACGTTGAGAAACTTAAATACTTAAATTGCATATTTGTTGTTTTTTCTTGAAATGATCGAACCTGGCGCCGATATCATAAACATATTTTATATTTCAATTTTCGATCGATAAGAATTATTTCCTTTATTACAAAAATTAGACGGTAATCGAGTCATACTAACAGTATCGACAGTGATCCTCTGGATCATTTTAGCCGTGGCCTCCGCTGCTTTCTCCAGCTGCGGTCTCATCTTCGCCAATTGCTCCTGCATGTCCTTCACTTCGACCTCCGCGCTCGCTAATTTGTCCAAACCTGAAGATCATTAAGAATGATTAACAGTTTACCTAGATAATCAATCATTACTATTGATGTATAATACACGGTGGATATGTTCCTGAAAACATATCCCAATGGGATCGAGATGATAGTGACTTTTTCTGTAACGTGATTCAGTGGAATGTTTGTCGAGACGCTGGTCGCTTACAGCTGGCAGAGCACGCCAGAACGATTGCCATCGGGGTCTATCGCAAACAATTGGATCGATTCGAGGCTGGGATTGGAAATGGAATGCCAGCAGAGCTTTGTTAGATGCAGACGGAATTCACACTGAGTTGGACAATGCGCGGCAACGCGTGGTCACCAAGAGACCATTATAGACACTGAAGGAATTTCGGTTCGAAATGGCCCGACCCATCCCATGCGATTCTCTGGTGCTGAAATAATCGATGTCTTCGAGTTGTTGTCGTGGATAGAGAAAAGATAATGGTCTGAAATGGGTTGGGAAAATATTGGCTGAAAGGACGGGCAGGAGCGTAACGGAGCTGAGAGCGGCGAAGCCACGCCCACTCGAGACACTTAATATAGACATTGTTACTTTCGTCTTTAGTACGGTTTCCTTTGAATTATACATTGATGAGGATTTTTCTATGGGGAATTACTGTAGGTATATTAAATTCGAGATCGGAGAGGCCACGGCTCACGCGACAAAGTTTATACGGTTACTTTGTTATTTGTTTATGTAAAACAGTTTGCTTTGAATGCTGATGCGAATTGAGCTATGGGACATTACCGTGGCTGTGTTAAACTTGAGAGAGACGAAGCCACGTTCACCTGAGACAGTTTATATCGCTACATTGTTACTTCTTTCTTTAGCACAGTTTGTTCTGAATATTAATGTGGATTATTCTATGGGGAATTCTTCCGACTCTGTTAAATTCGAAAGCAACGAAGCCTTCTTGAGGTACTTAATATGGTAACATTGATATTTCTTTGTTTAGTACTATTCGCATTGAATTGTGTATTGATGAGGATTGACCTATAGGACACTACTGTGGGTGTGTTCAACTTGAGAGCGGAGGGGCCACGCCCACACTTTGCAATCTACAAGGAGAACATTGTAATGAATAATTATCTATTTCTGTATACGTTACAGCACACGTTGCGAACACCTGGAAACCGGAAATTAGCACAAATTGCTTTCTAGGGCACTGGCTTGGCACCGTTGAGATTGAGAGCAACAAGACCACGCCCACTCAAAGGATTTCGCATAAAAGGACAAAAATACATAGCGTTCCACGAACTTTAGATACAGAATTCTCGAGATCAACTGAAACCTGACGCTTCTTTTTATATCTCTGACGCGTCATCTCTTCTGACGTCATGTGTCCTGATTACATTTTTATTATAGACTCGAATGTTACAATAACAACCTAAAGCCTCTTTTATTTTCGCCTAGAATTCTTTACCTTATTATGTTTCGACAATCATACGTGTTCGGTCTATTTTGACCCAACTTTTTGAAAGAAAGATATCAGCACCAACTTTAGGTGGTAGATGTAAATCAGCAACCGATCAGTTTATGATAATTGTTTGATAATAATAATTCAAGTAATAATAACGAGTTCAAATAATATCAGGAATACTTTGAAGGAAGTTGATGAACAAATAGTATAAAAATGAAGTAGAAATTGTAGAAAAATGGCGGTCGCATAACTGTCGTCTACATTCATTTTCATTTATTCAGAGACGAGGACATTTTCGGCCGTGGCACGTTCATCCAATATTTTCAAATATGAATAAATTGGGATCCAGCCAAGCAAATTTCGTTTGTCTCAGCGAATTTCGATTTCTGACAGTACTTCCGGTCTTCGCGGTAGTGCTTGTCGTGGTAGCCATTGTCGGAATCAATAATCCAAAGTTGGCACGTATTACGAGCTTCTATGGAACAGGCTCTGCGTAATTTATCGTCTGCGAAATTAGTCGGTCTTTCAACTCTGAACCACGGAACTTTGTTTCCAGATGGAATTCTCGGCAGCATGGTGTACGAAACAATTTTTCACACTCATTCAATTATTATCCATTTTAATTGAATTCTGCTATTAAATTACATTAATCTGTGCTTCAATTACATGGAAATTGAACTCGGTAATTGAATTACATTCTATTCCAATTATACAGTTCCATTTTGCCACTTCCATTCGGAAGTGGAAAATTGATCGGATTTTAATCAACGTATCGTTTCATGTGATTTCAAGGTTACAGAGTCTTTCTAAGTGGGTGAAAGGAAGATCTACGGTTATGCGAGGGCCTCGAAGAGCCTACCAATATTGGGTGGTGCTCGCGTGGCTGGCCGTTTTAATTAAAATCGAAGGTATGCATCTAGCTGCGTTGTAATTTCCCAAGTATCCCAGTGTCACGAGCCCTATTCATAAATTGATCGTTGTCTGATGGATGTCCCGGCAATGTTCATTTTTTACCGTTGATTGAATTGTATGTCGAACATGAAACGATTAATTTTAGGCTGTTGAACAACAAATTCCGGGAATAACACTGGTGTCGCACATTGTACAAACTTTTTTTCATTTTACTAGGAAGTAATTCCAAGTTTGCTATTCACAGCCATGTAATTAATTTTTTTTTACAATTTATCATGTATTTATTTATAGTTTATTTTGTCGTGGTTAAAAAACAATTTGTTGCTGTGTAATTAATACTTTAGTCACATTATTCTCCGATTAATTAGTAGTATTCAATTATGTAGTAATAAAATTAAATTAAAATAGTGACCCAATTTCATAGTGATTTATTTCCACATTGGGTCATGTCCATAGTGATTCTATTGCATCGTGGTCAATTTTAATTACAATGTGACATCTAATTGAGCTGAATGATTAATTCGATTTACGAATTACCATGCAATCGAACACTCATATAATAATTATTATTATTATTCGTAGAATGACGTTGGATCTCAATTACACTAATGAGTACAGTAATCAGTAATCAAGGTAATTCAGATGTTTGAATCACATAATTCGATTAGGACTTGATATCAAAGTACAATGAAATTGAATTACCTGATGAAGTTACGGTGTAATCTATTAACGAGATTATGATACTATATACCCAAATCTAATTAATTTTGTGCACTCAGTCAATAGAACTAATTATACGTTCTCAGAATTTCAAGCATTTGAATACCAAAAATAACAGTTCGACTAAAAATTATTGTTATTTCATAAAATAACAAAATTCGTTACAAAGTCATAAAAAGATTTTTATCTTTTTTACTCCATGTTTTGGCGATAGAATTATCAATACACTTATAAATTATTTCTCGATAGAGAGACATTTGTTTCTGCAACGATGGACAGTGCGATTTTCAATTTTTTGCAACCAGGATATTCTACTTAAAAATTTGAATTAACTACAGTACATGTATCTGGGTATTTAACATCTGTCAGATATTTTTCAGAGTATTCGCACACGACTAAATAGGGAAAGTAGGCCAAAAACTAATCTTTTCCATTTCCAAAATAGAGGGTTAAAATGATGAATTTCCCGAAATACCGGTTAAAAATTTACAAACTACTAATTAATAGGAGAACCCTTACTTTCTTAGGTTTCGTTCAATTATACAAGTTGGCCGTGTTCGCTGAATAGTTCTCAATTTCAACGTGTTAATATTGGAAATTGAAAATTAAATTTGTTATGCAAGAAACCATATTGCCTGTAGTAACGTTATCGGAAATTCCTCGAATAAATCGTTGGATATAAATGATCGAGAAGGCAATATTATAAAGGCAAGTAAAGTGATATGCATCGATACCCAGGGACGATGCATCTCCATTGCATCGGAAAATAATTCTGCTGCAAGCCAGTGCTGCGGGCAAGTAGTATAAATCAAATCGCGTACCTGTGGTCAGACGATTCGCTGCGGCGACCAATTCACCCTTCTTCTTATTCAAAAGATCACCGTAACCAGATAGCAGCTCTAAGTAGGATGTTGGTGTGACGTAGTTGTGACGATTCAGTTCCTGCATAATAAGTGTAAAAACACTTTAATGAAATGTTCCTTCACAACACACAGTGGGTGAGCATAACAGAAGATGAAATGATCATTTATAAGAAGATACGAATAAGTTTTTTACCTTCAGGAAGATATCGCTCGCAGCTATCACACTCGAGTGCATGTATTGGCACATCCTGACGATCGATTGCAGTATGTTCTCGGTGATGGACTCGTCCTTGATGTCAGTCAAAAATTGCATCGCGACACTCTGAAAAATGCCGAAACCGCAATTACAATTCCATCGTGAAAAAAATTCAATTTTCCGTAAATGGAAAACCGTTTGATTTTTCCGTTCGATGTTCGGGAAATTCAACGTGCACGTAGAAACAAAGCAATGACTAGATCTTTAAAATAAACATTTTCTACCGAATTTCCACCGAACTGGAGTGAACTTACAAGGGAACATATTCAGGTGAAACAAACCAATCTTGATGAAACTTATGCGAGATGTAGTTCTTCGAAAAATATTTGACACGTATTTTCTTTTATTGGCAACCATCCGCTTTGAAGGGGTGAAAACAGCCCTCAAAGTTCGCTGTCAGATCCATATTTTTTGAGATATTTTGGAAACCAGAGATCGAAAAAATTGATTTTCTAAAAAATTGTGTTTTTCTTTTAATGGGGAATGTAGCAGTGCAAAAAATTTTAACAAAATATGTTTGTTCAAACAATACATTAAAAAATTTATGTTTTCTTTCGGATTCTCTTATATATCGTTAGTTAATTTTAATGTACACTATGTGTGATCTTTGATCCAAAATAGGGGATACATGTTTTAGGATTTTCTTCTTTTTTCTATTTAACAATATTTATGCATAATGAAGTATGAGCTTGCACCTGGTGTGCGGAGGAAGGAATTCTGGCTTGTTTTACAGAAATATAAGCGTTTATATTTAACATATTATTTAAACAAATGTCTTTTGTAAAAATTTTTTGCACAACTACGTTTCCCATTAAAAACACACAATTTAAAAAGAAAATCAATTTTTTTCGACCTTTGGTTTCTGAGATATCTCAGAAGATATGACTCTGACCACGAATTTTGAGGGCTGTTTTCACCCCTTCAAAGGGGATGGTTGCCGATAAAAACAAACACGTGTCAAATATTTTTCGAAGAACTATATCTGACATAAGTTTCATCAAAATCGGTTTGTCTCATCTGAATAGGTTCCCTTGTTAGTTTCTTTATTAATATATTTAATAGGTTGGAAATAATATAGCAGTATTTCTAAATTCTTCTGAAGATTTTACTGTTTTGAATTACGCCTACTCGTTTCTGTAATAAATGCATAAAATCCACTGTCTGGTAATGACTAAATATAATTAAGTAGAAAATAAAATAGCAAAAACATTGAAACAATTTGAAAGTACTGTGGTATCATTTCCAATAAATTCGGATGACTGCAGATCAGCAACCTAATTATTTTGATTTTATAGAATTTGTAGACTGTGGATCTTTGTACACGTCTTTTCCGGTCGGTGTAATTTTGTCGGTGGTTACTATAAACCCGTGGGAATGCATATGGCGCATGTTGGACGATTACGGTCGGTTCATTCGTAGAGAACGTCCACGCAGCAACGAGCAGCCGTGATCGTGTTTGTTGGTGCGACGAACTGTCTCGTATTCATTCGAGAACAAGGACGAGGATGTGGACGAGGATGAGGTGAGAGTAAATTAAGTTTACGAACCTGAAGCGCGGCTTCTGGCCACGGGCAAAACCAATCGATCGTGCAGCAATTTACCAACGCCGGAAACTGCCTGATCCGAGCGCGGAAAACCTCGCCGATTGGACTGTGAACAGGCAAAAGCGTCGTCTGATCAAATTAGGTCAACGACGGATCATTCGTTTATTAGCCCTGTCCAGGAGCAAATGGTCATCGAACGGCTCTAATCAACAGGATGCGGTAAATTGATCAAGATTATTGCCATGATCGACCACTTTCACTCTACGTCATCGCAATTCTTTCAGACAGAAAACAGTTGTCTTTCATTCTTAAACAGAACACTGAGGATTTCGATCAGTCCGTTAGAATACAAAACAGTATGAAACATTTCAAGAATCTAGAAAGGCAATTAGAGATCGATAAAAATTGTCTTTCTTTTTTAACAATTTTTGGCCGCGATTTTTAGTGTATAGACATTTATTTGAATTTTTAATTAGCTGAAGACAATAGATTCTAATTGCTTCTTGATTGTTTCTAATTGATTTCTAAATCGTTTTACTGTTTCATAGTCTACCTATTTGTTTTCTATTTTTCTACGTTTATTTTTAAAGTTTTATAATTTATTTCATGAGAGCAGTGCAAACGAGCTTCAAACTGAAGATTATGTAGGAAAACAATATTTACTCGTATGGAAGTTTTATAAAAAAAAACATTGTCTCCAGCGACTTCTAACAGGTGTTCTTGTGAGACAGTTCTTGTAGAAGCGCTATAATAAATGTCCCGTAAAAGCGAGTTATTTTACAGCTTTTATTGAAACAGATTTCATAGGAGAAGTGCAAACGAGTTTCAAACTGAGGATTCTCTAGGAAAATAATATTTACTCACATGGAAGTTTTATAAAAAAAAATATTGTCTCCAGCGATTTCTAACAGGTGTTCTTGCGAGATAGTTCTTGTAGAAGCGCTGTAATAAATGTCCCGTAAAAGCGAGTATTTTACAACTTTTATTAAAAGAAATTTCATAGGAGAAGTGCAAACGAGTGTCGAGCTGTGAATTATCCATTGAAGGAACATTTTCTTCTTATGGATACTTTTTAGGAAGACATGTCGTCTTTATGAACCTTTTTTAAAAGGACTCCTATAAAACACATCTCCTAGAAGCTTAATAATAAAAGATCACCGAAGACGAGACATTTTAACGACATCGTGAACAGTTGTTCCATAAGAGATACATAAAACGAGCTCGGAGCTTTGAATTGTCTGCATAAACATCGCAAATAGGACACGTCCTCGCAATTTCGATAAAAATTATAATTGTTTAATACTGCTCTCGTGCTACGTACTGGAAACTTTTCAATATTCGTCATAATATTTATTTAATTCTGCTAATCACTAGAAATTGTCAATATATGTCATGATAAATGAGAAACTTTTCAACGTTAACAATCGAGGTGTCTCTTCCCCTCACAGTAAAATTTTCATTTCTATATTTCACAGTTCTATGCAAATGAGAAAATTTATTCTCACGAACTTCATCAGTTCTCATTAAAATTTCTGCTACAGAACTAATATTTATACATGCGGTTTATCAATCCTATTTAAACGAACACAATTACTTTTAATAATATCCTCGCATCCGTTCCAGTGGGAATTTCTACTACGAAATCATATTTTTTAGTGGAAGTTTTATGATTCACGTTTTACATGGAAGATACGGAAAGCTTTTTTCGTTTCATCCACTGGTCGTTGCATTCTGGATTTTTCTCTCATGGTATATGTGCGTTCGTGTATCTTTTTACACGATGATTTTTCTGAGACAATTAATTTCTCCTCGGCCACGATGCCTTCATTATCTTTTCCTTCCAAGTACGTTCTACGAATCCCATACGGCTTGTTGAGTATATACCATTTATTTCAACGCGGTTTGCTGAACAAGTGTTTCATTCGTTCGTACACCGTCTATTGGATTCTGTTGCAGCAAGCTTTAAATCGATTATATTCAACGAAACCTACGCAGCTTTGGATCGATTATTATTAAATTGAACATGTTATACAGCTTTAATTCGATTCTATTTAATTGGAGCTCATGTGCAGCGTCAACTCAACTTAGTCATCTTGCACGTTCTTTTTTCTTACAGTATGTTTTATTCATTTTTGCACTTTCTATCACTTTTATTCTATGCACATTTGCATTATATCTCGAACTTTGGACAATTTTCAACGATTCTGTTAAAACATCCCACTTTACTTGAATATTGTCCATTTTTGACTTTTTAAAAATACGTTTCATTCAGATTCATACGGAGTTTTAACCAGTTTTATTTAGACTAATATATTTTGCAGGTTCACCTGATCTAGACAGTTTTTCTGAAAAACAAGTTTGGTTTATTTACGCATGCATTATTTATTTAATTTACCATCTCTTAAATATCTTTCCCTTATTTATTTCAGCAGCTTTCTTTCATGTTTGGTTATTAAATATTGCGCGGCTCTACATACGTTTTATTTATTTTTTCTTTATTAACGAACGTTCTGTTGCATTCGTTTCGTTCGCTTGTACACTGTTTCACACTGTTCTTTGACAGAACAGAGTTGCAGAAGCGTGCGAGTAAATGGTAAAAATATCATTAAAATTCTACGCACACATTGCAAATTTCATATGTCTTTGTTTATGTATAGAGCGACCGTACCTGTTTCTGAATTCATTAGTGACGCACGTGTAAGTATAATAATTGGATGAAGCGATAAATCAGAAACAAATAAAAAACCAATTTCTACAAAAGTTCTACGCCTTCTTTTCCTTACGAGTCTTCGCATTTCTCGTGCAAAATGACTGTTAAATGATTTATACAAGACTGGTCAACAGACAATTCAATTGCCATTTTTGAGAAAACTGTTCAGTTTCTGACTGAATAATTAATTAATTTTCAAAACATTAATTATAGTATTTAGAACCGGGTTAGCTTGTTAAGTTAATGTTTGCAATTTGCAGATACCGATTTTTCATAAGAGAATAAACAGAATTCTACGTTGCTCAATTTTAGTTGGAAAATTGTTTGGATGAATGAAAACTCATCAATTTATAGTAGATTTGATCATTTAATCACCCATTTTATATGAAGCTCGAAAACTGATTTGTGGAATTGAAATATCAGACGAACGGTTTGGTTGGGTAGATTAATATTGAATTTCATAAAAATAAATAATGAAAATTCTGTGTAGCTAAATTTTAATTATAAAATTGATTGGATTAATGTAAATTCGACGATCTATAGTAACTTCGATTGTTTAATCACCCATTTCATAAAAAGCACGAAAACTGATTTTGGAAATCGAAAATATGAGGGAAACGGGCTAGCTAAGTAAATTGATATCTTTAGTTCGCAAACGTCGATATTTCATAAAAAAAAGTAATGAAAATTCTGTGTCGCCGAATTAAAAATTGACTGGCTTCGCGAAAACTCGTAATTCTGTACAAGCGGTTTTTATCATTATTATGAAAATTTGAATTTTTAAATTCATCACAAGAGAAGTTTCAAGGATTTAGCGTTACGTAGATCGGTTCGTTAATCCCTACGCGAATACCAGTTTCTCAAAATGAACTAACTCTTGGAATAATACTGAAAGCCCGAAAGCTACCGGAGGAACATTATGGAATCTAATTCCGCGATAATGCGAATTGTAATGACATTGTGTTGCGCTTCGCGTATTCCGGAGCGTGTTCGTGAATATGCAGGAGAAATAAATACGGCTGACATCCCCGATCTTGTTATGAATACCTGCCCTCCAATTCCAATGCGGCGACATCAATGCAATTCCAGCGTATTGTTCCGGCCACTGTTTCCGGTGTTCATCTTTGAAACATTAAACGTTGTGTCGGAATTAGAAAGCTAAATGAAAGTGTGTTCCCCATTTAACAATTTTAATAAACTGTGATGTAAGTTTTTCGAATGGGTCGTGAATAGTCAAAAATTAAATTTATTTCATATTTTATCGGTCCTTTTTTCGCACGATTTTTAAATAACACGGTCCATACGTAATTTCCCGGTCTCGAGAAGTTGTCGATGTTTCACATATCAACCGTGTAAGAAACGAATCGAGTGTAGTTCCTTTGAAATTCTTTATCAATAGCTTCAACTGCGATTGTATCGATCCAGTTTCAATTTATTCGCCTCGACGACACACATCGTGAAACATAAATGAGACACCAACAATTTATCGATTCGTCTGTCGACAAGGTGTAACGAAGTTTCTAAGGAAAGAAAATGTTTCGCGCCGAGCATCCAGTCACGTCTTCCGTCGAACGTGTCTGACCATTGCACGACAGGATCTACTGAACTCTTGCTCCCGTTTCTACAGGGTGTCCAAAAACACGCAGTCTATTCGAAACAAACTAATTTTTTCGAGATATTAACTCGTTTATGTACCGAATATGTGGATTGTTTAAATCTAATTATTCTTAGACAAATAGGAAATGATGTTATCGGCGCACAGGTTCGATCATGATTCTACAAACATAATTTGAATGGTACTACAAACGTTGATTCGGGTTTGAATCTATTTCTTGGTCTTAAGACCACACGTTTGAGCTACTCCGAATGTTTGGAATAGATGAAAAGGAAAAAATCATTTCCTATTTGCCTAAAAACAATTTACGATCGCGAAAAATAATCACTTATGTAATTATTGTCTTTTGAAATTGTGAAAATATCGGAAACTCAAATAAATTGTTATCTTAACATTGTACAATGTGATTTAATCATAAAACGACAATAAGTACGATAAGAATCTGTAAAGAACCGTTATAGTTCCTATTTAAAAAGTTGGGTTGACCTTCCAATAATCTTGGAAATTGATAAAGTTTGATAAACGAGCAACGGAGCTAGCTTGTTACTTATTATAATTAAATGAAATTATTAACTTCCCGATTCATAGGGAAGTTACTGTAATTTTGTATTATATTAGATGATTGCATAATCGTATCCGATTTCAAACTAAAATTCAATGGTTAAACTTTAAAGAATACAGATTTATTAATGAATTTTTTAATTGTAGAAAAGAATGGTGACTATACAGAAATCGTAATCAATCGTAGTACAAATGGGGCAGGATGTGATTCTACATGCAAAAATAAGTAAAAATAAAAGGAATACTAACACATTTTCGTTTGACAGTTCGTTTTCGAGAAAATCGAGTTCAAAGTTCCGCCACCGGTTCGCGTGCTTTGGTATCGGTGTGAACCACTAAAAATCCAATCGTCAAGACAAACAAGTTTTATTTATTGTACGAAGTTGTTTCGTTGGTGTGCTATTTTTGCTGCGCTGCGGCCGCGCTCGGTCTTTATTTACACGCGCTGTCCTTTTCTACGTCGAGCTCGGTCTTCGAGGCACAAAAAGTAGTATCTCTCTACGAACTATGCAAACGAACCTCCCTGAGGCACTTACGTTCATCGAATATTTACTGTATCTGATGGTTAGTGAATTTGTATCCACAACCATAACCAGCAGGTGGGTAAGTTTCCATCGGTTTGCGGTATCCAGCACCGACTGGAATCATTGAATTAATTCTATAGGACACGGTGACCCCACCATGGCTCTGTTGAACGATCGCCGAGGCCAATTGCCTCTAAAGAAACTCATTACCGATCGAATGGGCAGTCAAGAGAGCCACCGTTGTCGGATCCAGACGATCTCAATTTCCGTGTTCCCCTTTGCTAGTCCCGACCGTTATTACCCATAGTTAGCCAGGGTTATTTATTCCCATTTCAATTCCGAATCAACCGATAGGATAGCGAATGATGATTGGGGAAAATGGGGAGGGAAAGGGCGGAGGTAATGGGGAAAAGTGGAAAATGGGTAGAACAGCAAGCAGAGGAAAGGATGTACGTATACCTCATCGTGACGACTAGATGCAAATTATTCCGAACATCGTTCACATAGGCGGAGAAAAGGTTGCTCCTATTGATTTGCAGCCCGGCCTCCTGCACCTTGCCACGCATCGCGTGGAATATACGCTCGATCTCGTCCGGCTGGTACACGTTCGGCACGTCACCGTTGTTCAACATGCTGTTCAGGTCCTCCAGCATCGACTCGTTCTTTATCTGCAACAGACCAACTACTTCTTAGCCGTGGACTAGCTTTGAACACACAGCAAAGGTATTGGCAACTGTTGCACCTCTTGCGGTACTTTGCGTTTTAGCATTGTTAAGGTCGAATCTCCTTTGCGCGTCTCAACGCAGCGTTTTGTTATTCTAGCGCCATTTATACTCCATTCGTCATACTTCACGTCAGAAAAGAAAAGAAAATAAAAGAAATGAGCTACGACGAATGGAGTATGGATCGCAAAACGTTGCGTCTAGACGCGCAACGGAGATCCGAACTTTAGTGACCTATGGTGGTTATAGTCAGAGTTGGGTAGAAATTTTAATTAGATAAAAATTTGAGTATATTTATTTAAAATTATAGTTCAGCAAAAAGAAGAGAATTAATACCTTAACCCCTTGCCGCACGATTTATTTTACGGTTTCAGTGATTAGAACTTTCTTTTAGATCGTAATTTCCTAAAAAAGGATCAAATTTATATGAATTGTATGCCTATACGTTTTCCAATAGCTGTATATTAACAAGACCAAAATAGTTTTATATTACGGTTTAAAGGAAATTATTCACATACATTTTTATCAGCATCTGTTCAGAATTTTTATCACGAGTGAGACACAATATTGTAAGTCAAAGCGTTAATAACTAAGTTTATATTAATTTTTCTTTTATATCCGTGATCCGAGGACCTAGATAGCATTATTCCTTGATTTGGGACCTGACTTCAATGCATTGGTTTAGGACTCAATTTTTACCAATGGATTTGGACCTAATAATAAGTTAGGACCTAATTCTTCTTCAATGATTTGGGACTTAATTCCCACTGCTTGATTTGGGTACCCAATTCATTAGTTTTGAATGTAATATTTCATCCTAGATTTGGGACTAATCCCTTTTTGTTGGTTTAAGACCTAACCCCCACTCAGTGATTTGGAACTAAATCGTTACTCTTAGATTTAGATCCTAACCTTTCTCATTTGTTAGGAATCTAATTCTTCCTCACTGATTTGGGACCTATTACTTACTCCTGGATACAAATGGGCACCCTATAATGTAAATTGCTTTCGATTTAACGATTTACGTGCGAAACACGTATCCGGATAATTAAGAAGTTGGATTGAAATGAATGGAGACGTTGGATAGGATTGATTGGTTTATAATGTGATAAAGAAAACATGAGGTCTGCTATTGATTTTCTTCTATTTCCGTGGATACATAAGCGGAATGTGAAGGGTTAAAGGTCGTCGCACTTTGTCGGTGAAGCTGAAGATAACGGAAACGGAAACAGATAGATCCCGCTGCTTCTATTTCCAGACAACACCGACGGCATTTCAGATTCGCCGTCGGTTGTTCACCTTTCGATTTATTTTGAAATTCGTCGGGACGTCGTTGACGCGGTAAAATGGAGATGGGTCGAGGATGCAGGTATGAAATCTCTGATCCCTCTATGCTTTATTTTACACCGATTTTTACACGGTGTGCCATTTCGTCCAAATCGAATTTGCTTTTACTGTGTACTCTGCACTTTTTACCCAGTTTTTGTTTATAGATTGCGGATCTTTACGCGAAATAAAAATTGTCCAACTCCATTGCAAGAAGTAGAAACTAAATAAGATGTTATTTCTTCCCTTAATAATTTCGATAGAGGGTAAATCATATATTGACATCTTTAATTTTTTTAATTTTTCGATAATTTTGAATTTCATCTTCTCAATTTTCCGATAAATGCATAAACTATTTATTTATGCGAAGTGAACTAATCCTGTTTCCGATATCAAGCTATTATTCTTACAATTTATGTAGTACAAATCAAATATTAGACCAAATTGTTCGAATCAAATTTGATGCAAATCAAATATGATGCTAATCCAACACTTCCTCATCTCTGTACGATTTTCCCAAGCTCCGTTATTTATTAAATTTTAAATTGAAAACGTTTTTATATTGTGCGGTTATAAAGGTGATAACGATATCACGTGGTAGTGATTAATATGAAGCCTTTGTTTTCATAATTGTCAGCACATACACACATTCTGCACCATTGTACTTTATTCCGCTCCTATTTAATTCTATTCCAATTGAAAATTAAATTATGCGTTCGAGTAATGACGGTATTGCAATAATCTCCATAATACAATGAATTTTGACCACTACCATGCTAACGTATATTTCGCGTACAATACTACAAAATGAGAAAGCAATATTATGCCTGTATTTCAATACTCTCTAGAATGCCATACGATTCTGTCATAGCAAGTAGTATTGTGTTTATAACGTAGTAAAAGTTCGCCATTGTACCAGGTCTCATTTTTTCAGTTTTTGTCCACGGAAAACTCTATTGCTTTTTTAAAATCAGAATATGCATCAGGCATCAGTTTATTAAATACATGTATTAATTACATAGCCTACAATTGAAAATTCTATTAACTTATAAAAATTATAAATTGTATCATTTATTAATATATTAATTCTGTAACCCGCAATTGAAAATCCTTTTCATTTATAAAAATTAGAAATTATATCAGCCACATATTAATATATTAAATCTGCAGCCTGCAATTGAAGATCCCATTATTTTTTTTAATATAAATTATATCAGTAATTGATTAATATATTAATTCTGTAACCCGCAATTGAAAATCCTTTTCATTTATAAAAATTAGAAATTATATCAGCCACATATTAATACATTAAATCTGCAGCCTGCAATTAAAGATCCCATTATTTTTTTTAATATAAATTATATCAGTAATTGATTAATATATTAATTCTGTAACCCGCAATTGAAAATCCTTTTCATTTATAAAAATTAGAAAATATATCAGCCACATATTAATACATTAAATCTGCAGCCTGCAATTAAAGATCCTATTATTTTTTTAAATATAAATTATATCAGTAATTGATTAATATATTAATTCTGTAACCCGCAATTGAAAATCCTTTTCATTTACAAAAATTAGAAATTATATCAGCCACATATTAATATATTAAATCTGCAGCCTGCAATTGAAGATCCCATTATTTTTAAAAAATATAAATTGTATCAGTCATTTATTAATATATTAATTCTGAAGGGTATAATGGATTCTTACAAATTTTATTTATTATAAAGACCCACATTAATCATATTTAAATGAAGCATTTTCAATGCTGTCTAACACACTACAATCAATATCAACCCCACGTCTCTATAATTCCCAGCACCCTATATAATTATCTCCTGTACCCAATCCCATCTCCACACGTCAAAGACGATCAGGTCACCTAACTCAGACCATTCGGTACAGTTTCCGGGAAACAAGTAGGGTAACCGCAGAGAATAGGGCGAAGAGAAACGATCTCTCCTAAGAATATTAACAGTATGGGGTTCAAACCGGAAGTATAGTGTGGTCCTTCGATCGAACCATACTTCAGTCGTTATATTACCTCAAGCTCCATTTTGATATTTACTCGACGCCACGAAGACTTGTATTAATTTCATTTTTCTTATACACAATAAAATTATATTATAAAATAATTGAGAAAATGGTTGTAAATTCTGATAATTTTCAAGAATGGACGGCAGATTTTATGCACTGATAATATATCAGTAATTATTTTTTATACGGCAAAATGCAGATGTACATGGTAACGTTTATTGAAACCGAAAAAACGATTTCATTTATGCAAATGGAAAATATTTAGTAAAGCAATATGTGTAATTGTGGAAATATTGGAGATATTTAAATTCCTGCAGAAGGTTTCACACAGAGATAGGTCAATTTGTCCGATGGCATATTATTAAAAGGAACGGCAGAATTATAAATAATAAATTCAGTTTTCATTAATCTTCACGTGGAATATTTAAAAGTCGCGTATATAAAGTCGCAAATATTCAACTAATTTTCTGAAAAAGTTGCAACTCGTTCTGGCAAAGCTTTCATTTTGTTGGCGTCCGAATGTCTGGATAATTGTTTTCAAAGAGCATTGTAATCCTGCTCATGATACTTGGAACAGCGAAATTAGAAAATATTCGGTTTACGATTCCAATTATGTGAGATATGAAATTTACACGTACAGTTCATTTAATCCCATCATAAATTAATTAAACCAAACAACGAAATTGTAAATAAATTTGGTTTTCATGAAGTATATGGTGGAATACATTGAAAATTAAATTTTAACAAAAACCACGCTGTATGTTCTAATGAAATGTTCAATTAACTCTACCAAGAAAAACGAAAATTTTGCAACTATTACGTTCTTTAAATAAGGGAACTAGGAATCCCGGTAGCCGTGATAAAAATTGCTGAATGTTATAAAACTTTGTACGGTGCTTCAAATATTCCACTAATTGGAAATGCAAAAAATGCGTATTATTCTACACTTTCCACGTTCATCCACTTTTAAAGATTCTGAAACAATTTAATCTCTCTTCTCGCTGCATTCCGAATTGATATATTTCAATAAAATATGTACTCATGAATGAAACATGACTCGATGAATTAAACATCGCAGAGATCAACGAATATCGCCTGATAATTTGCACGACCATTTCGGAAGGTCGTACTTTTGTTTCCTGAAAGGATTCTTCATGGATTTCATCGCTTTGTTTTTTACGTGTTTGGCGTGGGAATAAAATGCACGCGCCGTTTGCATAATTGAAAAGAATCGGGAATGGAGTTAATGCAGTTGCACGTACTTGTGTGTCCGAGAATAAGAAAACGATTAACTGACTCTGCATCCCTGCCTTCATCATCGACTTTTTAATGTCGTCCCGCCAGTCGTTGCTCGTGTAAGCACCGCTCAGTTCGATTTGAAAGCAGATGTAGTCCTGAATGTGTGCACTCAGCCTTGTTAAACTTTGTCGACCTGAAAAACACCAGATTATCATATTCATTCGCAGAAAATGTTTTTGCAGC
This sequence comes from Lasioglossum villosulum, assembly GCA_963971365.1. Lineage (NCBI taxonomy): Eukaryota > Metazoa > Arthropoda > Insecta > Hymenoptera > Halictidae > Lasioglossum > Lasioglossum villosulum. The sequence goes on from OZ020497.1 coordinate 8,698,756, forward strand.
TCCAACAGCAGAGAGGATTTGAAAGAAAATTTAATTTTTGTACTTTTCGTTTCTTGAAATTTTTGTACGAGACCATTTATTCTGGTAAAATGTTCAAAGCTATTTCATATATCCGTAAAACATGTGAAATTATATTGTAAAGTAGTATAAGACACATTCATTCTTCATCATTTTTCAGAGACTTTCGTATGGGGTCACTTGTTCTTGTACAATATTGTTAATTATGATGCAGTAAAATAAAGAATATACAGGGTGAGGCAGTAACTATTGCCACCTACAATATCTCCGAAAGTATGGTAATAGTAAAAGAGTATTCAAAAGAAAAGATGCATGGGACAACAGGGGCTGTAATATGGAGTTAATCTTTTTTCCCTAGGCGGAGACGCTACAGAGATGTGAAGATCACCTTTAGTTTTTTAAGTAGAATGCCTAATACGTTTGCTCGAATTCGGGTGAATCACGAAATTCTGCGTAAAAAAGTATTGACTTTCATATATCAAAATTCTATTACTTAACGAGATATTATCGATATAATTTCCCATATGCATAATATAATAGGTATTACCTGGAAGCTAGTAGGTGCTCGAACTAATATCCCTCAACTTGTATAAGTTCAAATGGAAAATTATTTCGATAATACCTCGTTAACTACTAGATTTATGATATACGGGTTGCTGTGGCACAGTATTTTTTAAAAGCATGTACGTATTGAACGTCTCTGTCTTTCTCTCTGTCTGTCACTGTCTCTGTCTCTGTCTATCACTGTCTGTGTCTCTCTGTCTCTCTCTATCTCTCTCCCTGTATCTTCCCCCTCTCTCTCTCCCTGTCTCTCTGAACATATGTCCTATCAGTGAAAAGTTATAAGCAGAAACGTGCCCAACAGAGAGCGAAAAAGTCGTATTTGATCTGTTTGTGGCGGCATCGATTGCGGAGAGCAGAACGTAGAAAGCTCGGCTTTGAACCGTTAGACGCGCCGTTTTCTTCGGGAAGGTTTTAGAGCAAACCGCTTTCGAAAAAGTCAAAAGAAAACCAAAGGAGAGCGAAAAAGTTGTCTTTGTTCACTAATCACGTCACAACTATTGAACGAATAGACTTTCTTGAATGCGGTGTTCAAACCCCAGCTTTCTACGTTGAGCCGTGTTCAATTGATACCGTTACAAACATACAGAGAGATATACAGACAGACACTATTTTATTATATATGTATAGAGATGAAGGTTTTACTTTTTTACGCAGAATTTTGTGCTTCATCCGAATTCGAGCAAAAATATTGGGTATTCTATTTAAAAAACTATATATATAGGTGACCTTCACATCTCTGTGCAACTCCACCAAGAAAAAAAGATTAACGCCATATTACAGCCCCCGTTGTCCTATGCATCTTTTGTTTCGAAAACTTTTCTGCTGCTTTCGGAGTTATTGTAGGTGGCAATAGTTACTGCCTCATCCTATATACAGTAGAGCATCTTACAGTACAATTTCTTTATCCCTACTGTTTTTCGAAACCTAACAGGCCCACCGTAATTCTCTAAAGAATCTTTGAATTCCACGCCAATGCACATCACTTGGTATTGTTCAATTTGAAATTTTTGCCGATATTTTATTTCGCGTGGTAAAAAAGAAATTCGACGGTGAAAGATTCCGCTATCCACCCTATCTTGCAGTCGACCCTGCTCGTTAGCATTTAAGTTATGGTTATTTTTACGTTTTTTTATTAGGATTATTATGGGGCCATTTGTCAAGGTAACGAGCACCCATCCGCCATTCCCTGAAACAGTTAGGGTCGAGGAAAGACATAAAAGGAAGCCGAACGGACACTTCAGGGTACTAGATTTAGTTCTGCATCACCTGACCCGCCCATGCCCAGGAGCAGAGCGTTTCCACGAGGCTGTCTTAAGATCCGATTGATCCTGCAGATATGATCTATCGCGTCCTGGAACAGCACCAGCTTCATGGGGGAGGTAGTGGACCCGTTGTAGTCCTCTAAGAAGTCATCCAACACTCGTTCCATCTATAACATCCAGATGATTCCCTTTGTTTTAGGAGAGTAGACTCCTTTTTCCAGGATGCAAGGGTGCGGGATTCGCGTTCTCATTTCTCGAAAATACAAAAATGGAGTTTTTCATTCATCAAAAGAGCTAAATAAAAGATCGATTTACAACGCTATCGCCCTCAAAAGTCCTATTCTTTCGTTTACGAGGCGTAATTTGCAATATTTTCAAGCATACAACTGTGCGTGTAGCTAATTTCATAGCTGCATGCTGCCGAATAATGCAAATAACGCCTTGTAATCAAAAAGTAAGACTTTTGAGGGCGATAGCGATCTAGATCGACTTTTTATCTAGCGTATTTGACTACTCAAAAACTCCATTTTTGTATTATCGAGAAATGAAAACGCGAATCTCGCACCCTTGCAATCCTGGAAACGAGTCTACCACCTTAACCCTAGGAAAACTAGATTCGTTCAACAGGACCATTTTTGCATCCATTTGACTTTTACATATTTATAATCTGTCGATAAATACGCACCTTTTTGATGTCAGTAAGTTCTTCATACTCTTTGCTGGCCCCGCAAAAGTCACCATAGAACAATACGGAGTGGCCGATTACAGTATCCGTATCGCACGCGAATTGCGTTTGTAAAATGCTTCTGAGAAGATTGTCGAACCATTGTCTATCCTCGTCGTTGACTAAGCGATCACTGAACACTCTTAGATTCTCGTGGTACCATAGCAACAACAATTTCTCACGTATCTGGAAACAAGTGGTGTTGAGAAGATTATTTTTCTAAATAAAAAACACTCATCTTTACGAAGTCTATTTAAAGTTGAAGAAATTTAGAAAATTCAATTGTCTAAATGAAATTTATAAAAGAAACTCGGAGGAAACTAAAAAATTAAACTGAAGGTCTAATTGTACACTGAAATAAGATAAGTGATCGATTCCAAATTATTTTAGCTGACAATTACACGTTTAGAACTAAATCTTTAATTATACAACTCAATAGAAATTCAACTGGAGGTCGAATTGCAATATAATAAAAATAATATATAAATATATAATAGTATATTTATATATATTGTATATATTTTTTATATTTTATAATATATAAAAAATAATAATAATATAATAAAAATATATAAAATTTAGAAGAAAAATAAAAGTTCATATGATATGAACCCAATGAAAATTGAATGGAGTATCTAATTAAGAATCATCTTGATTGGCGAGGACCTCGATTTTCTCCGGATTCATCATCAACATCCCCTGGAAAACTTTACTGAGATCTCGCAGATTGAAAGTGTAGTGGGACTTGTGTGGAGTGGGTAGTAATTCATTACAGATCGTGGTGAACAGGTTCAGCGTTGTTCCTATGAACGTGTTCAGCATGTCTCCGAACTTCTCTGTACGGGAGAGCCACGAATTCAGAACCGTTCCAAAGATGTGCCTCTGAAATGAAATTCCCTTGTTACTCGCTTCGCTTATTCCTGCAATTAATCTCACTTCTGCAGTATTGTTTCCGCCGTAGTTAAGCGGATGAACGAATGTTTCTTGAAAAATAGAGTAATTCGAAAATGAATATATGAACACTGTAAAAGTTGGAGAATAGATCATTGTTTTTCTCTAATCAGTTTAATGGATTCAGAATAATATCTGAAATATTAAGAAATAAATAGATGATATCTCTATCTCTTATCTATTAATAATCTTTCTGCAAATACTTTGTGTGAATTGAGAATAATATTTGACATTTTGTGTAGTAATTTTGTATAGTAATTTGCAAGAATGTCCTATATAAATAAATAGAAAATTGTTTCTCTCGAATCATTTGAATGGATTCAGAACAATTTTTTAAATATGAGGTTGTCCTAAAAGTTTGTTTTCGATTCATGCACATGATGCAAATTTATGTTAAGAAGTACTAAAACATTAATATCAAGATTATTACATTGTTCGTATTTATTTAGCAACATTAAAGGAACAAATTCCGAAGCAAACTTTTGGGACAATCTATTCAGAGTTTGGCAAAAATTTCGAAAAAGATGAGTTTAAAACCCACTTGGAAGAAGCCCACTTCATTCGAAATTTTTATTTGAATACAATTTCTGCTCAACTCTGAACCTAATATAGGTAAAAAAATTGGAGAACCGTCATTCTTTGAGGTATATTATTTAGTTGCACGATAGACGAATTTTAACATAATGCTCGTGCGCGAAGGTTAAAAATCGACTGACTAAAATCGACGCTGACGAATCATCGTTGATGAAAACAGTCTCGTTTTAGACAAATGGTGTTGTCGCTCGTTTTCGATCATGTTCACCCGGTGTTCTTCCATCGAGTGTGTTCAGGCCGACGCCCACGCGGAATAATTGCCGCTCGTGAAACAGAATCATGCTAGTCAGGCCGGGGCCGGGCCTAGCCGGTCCTCTGTTTGTGTTCTCGCCAGTGCCGGCTGCAATTAGGTCTCGTAAATCGTGCCGATGCCCGCCATAATTTATCTTAATCACCTGCGCGGCCGCGAATAATGAGAGACCGTAACTACCCCTATGCGATGGAGGATTCTCTAGCCTGCCCTCATCCCTCTTGTACCCCCTCCTATCGAGTTTAAAGTGATCAGCGAAGGTCAAACGGAGGACGATCGTTCGCACAGCCCTGGACAAGATGTATTTCTGTCTCTTCCTCTTGCGCGGCGGTTTCCATTACCCGAAGAACCTTTCCCAGTGATTTTTCAGAAACATCTTACCGAACCTTTATGCAAAATAAAATTACTCCCTAGTAACTGCAAGAAACAGTAGCCACGTCTCTTTCTTTCTTTAATGGCCCTAGTAAGTACTAAATAATACAGGGTGTCCCAAAATTCCTCCGACACCGAAAATGGGAGGTTCCTTGGGTCATTTACTTTTCTATTTCAGCTTTGTATCGTCTGCATACCTTTCCCACTGTTTCCCTTCTCAATCATTGAACTGCTCTTCAAATGCTTGGTTCCCAACTTCCCAACTTTCTTCCGCTGCAATGTTTCTTTCCGAAACGCACTGATCCTTAAAAGTAAATATTTCAGCCACGAATGAACGTAAACAAATTTTCAAGATTTCAATTTTTTGTTTTTAAACATTTGTCGGTCCTTACTTCTTTGGTTTTTCGTTTTTAGAAATTTATATTAACATGAAATCTTCTGCCGTTCGTCGCCTTTGTACAGGGTGTCCCAAAACTACCCTAGGAGCCGAAAATGGGAGGTTCCTTGGGTCATTTGAAACGACATTTTCGTTTACAAAAATTGCGTCCGCGGCTTTGTTTAGGAGTTATTAACGAAAAACACGGACCAATCAGAGCCGGACCTAGACGCGAGTTAGCACAGTGGGCCCGAAGCGCGCCAACTGTCAGTTGGCCGAACGTGTCATCGCATGTCTCGCGCTCTGATTGGTCCGTGTTTTTCGTTAATAACTCCTAAACAAAGCCGCGGACGCAATTTATATAAACGAAAATGTCGTTTCAAATGACCCAAGGAACCTCCCATTTTCGGGTGTCGGAGGAATTTTGGGACACCCTGTATATTGACAATCTTCAAATCCTTCAATCTTTTTACTATTCTAATTTACGTCAGTTAATCAGTTTAATTTGCAACTCGTCTTTGTCCTAAATGCATAAAATCTGCAGTGCATTGACGACTCACTAGTCCAGACTTGTTTTACATAGAGAGTACTTGGTTCAGTAACCCGGAACCTCCCATTTTCGGGTGTCGGAGGAATTTTGGGACACCCTGTATATTGACAATCTTCAAATCCTTCAATCTTTTTACTATTCTAATTTACGTCAGTTAATCAGTTTAATTTGCAACTCGTCTTTGTCCTAAATGCATAAAATCTGCAGTGCATTGACGACTCACTAGTCCAGACTTGTTTTACATAGAGAGTACTTGGTTCAGTAACCCGGAACCTCCCATTTTCGGGTGTCGGAGGAATTTTGGGACACCCTGTATATTGGCAATCTTCAAATCCTTCAATCTTTTTACTATTCTAATTTACGTCAGTTAATCAGTTTAATTTGCAACTCGTCTTTGTCCTAAATGCATAAAATCTGCAGTGCATTGACGACTCACGAGTGCAGACTTGTTTTACATAGAGAGTATTTGGTTCAGTAACCCATTTCGCAGATCCTACGTTCATTGAGAATTTCAATACAATGATTCTTTGTATCGAATAAGAGAAATAAGTAGCATGTGCAGTTATTTTGCTTGAGTACTCCGCTTCCCATCTAAGTCCATTTTTATTACCATATTTTTTATTAGTTATATCGTTCGACTCTGCGCGTCTAATCAGTCGCCAAGAAATGATCGTTTCTTTCTCTTTAATCCTTGCACGGGCTTTTCCCGACGCGACGCTACGAGTGAAGTAGAAGCTCGCGTAGCTTCTTTTGATCAAGTCTTTCATGCTCCAGATTTCTTGTTTTGAACTGTCGTTGCAGGTTATGCGAACATTCTCCAAGGACATTCTTAAATAACTTTACCTAGTGACTTGTGTATCAACGACAGCATATTGTTATAAGTTTCTGGATGATCGCTATCGAATGTAAAACAACAGATCAATCATTTCATTTTAAGTGATAGTATTGAAAAATTTAGCAGAAGTCAATCTCAATTCTCTTCAAGTCAATCTGAGCCATTTACATTTTTTATTGATGCTATTCTAATACTTTTGATTCGTTATCAGTATGCAATTATCAGTTAGCAATTTTTGTAGATGAATTTTAAGAAACTCAGATTAGATAGAATCTTATTTTCCATAGTAACCTTTTTAGAACTGAAATAAGTTAAAATCGAACTAAATTCTGTCATATTTTATATCCCAACAGTTTTTGAAAATTTTCAAGAGCCATAATTATGCATAAAGATCCACAGTCTAGAATTGTATAAGGAACTTGCAGATAATATAGCTGTTCAAAGACTTTAACTGGTTAAAACAAAACATTTTTGTTTTTAATTATGTCTTTGCGAAACGATTACCAACATGTCCGTGGCAAATTTCGGATTAAAAAGAGCCGAAACACGACATCGTTCGAAGCACGTTCACTCGTTTACTTCACGATATAGTGGAACCTCGATTATCCGGACGTAGATCTTATCAAATAATTAAATGTAAAGCAGTGCTAAGACTACACAATTTATTGCACAAATGTAGTACTTTTTTCATCCAGTTGACAAATTATTCTATCCAAATACAATATGTTAATCCAATCCGAACCACATCGTGTTCGGGCTCATTTCAATCAAAAAAATGTTACGCACATATTCGCAAAAGTTTCATACAAAAATAGTTATAAGCAAAACCATGACAATCCTAAATAGACAGTACTGTATTACGAATGAGTATATAAAATTTGAATCTATGGAGTTTGCGATCAGGAAACACAACTTTTGCTCACGATTAATTATTTCCAGTTAATTAGTGCCCCTTCGTTTGAGTTTGTATAGAATACGCAATCTGGGATACGTTTTTAAATCACTGTACCTTTGAACGATTAAACAGGAAAGCAACAAAGGTAAATTCATTTTCCTCAGCGACGCGGCGCCGACAATGAAACGAGAAACCACCCCCGCAGAGATAAAGTTTATTCTTTCTTTACAGCACCACGCAGCCGAATTCTCCAGTAGCTATAGTCTCGCGGTGTGATACAAAGCTAGCCGGAATTAGCTTCACCGACGCGTTTTAATTACATTTATGGTTTTCCGAGTACTTGAGACTGGCATGAAGCAACTGCGCACTTTCCACGCGAGATAGAATATCCAATGTACAAGTTGGAAGGAAATTAATGGGTGTAATATAATACACTGTAGCAATAGATATAAGATATACCGTAACAATTAGTTTGAAGATCTTATGTGTGCATGAAGAATCGTATTTCCATTCTAAGAGAAAATATGATAGTATTGCATAGTTTTATTAGTCTTACACACAAAATTTCATTCTAACAGCGGCGAAATGGCCGAAAATCATGAAAAATTGCAATTTTTACCACTTTTGATCCAATTATAAAATTCCTATACCAATTAATCAATTTTAATGTAATTTTCAGAACGTATATAATTCATAGAGGTTTCCAAAACATATCATCTAAAGTTTTGTTATTGGTCCAGCTGAAAATATTGTAAAAATCAATTTTTACTATTGTTAACCAAATGCATTTTTTCAACTTATTTATTTGACAACATTCACTAAACTAATCCTTCTAATCTCACAAAAAAATTGAGGTTGTGTGGTCAGTTCGTAAAAAATTTGTTATTTAAAGTGTGTGAAAAAACAGTTATGTTACTTATTGTAGTTGTGCTTCCGCGACGTATAATATTCGTAGTTGGACAGCAAAGTATCGTCAAACAGGAGAACAGAGTGAAATACGACGTTAAGAATGTTTATGCGATACAGTTTTATATTTGGTGCGATTTAATTAAAGGCTGTTTCTTGGAGAAGTCATTTTTAGCGCGTCAAAGAGCAAAGGGCGAACTTCAAACGTCGATCGCCGAGTGTAATATTTTCACGCAGTCGATGAGACGAAGATGAATTATTCTTAGCGGACGCTTCTGTCTTCCGACATTCGTGGGCCATTAGCTACCACTGCCCCATTTATGGGACACTTCCCAGAACTTATTTTAAACGGATCGACTACCAAATGACAGTAATATTGAAATCTTTTTATTCGATGCCTTGAGTGTCAAGGAAATTACTTGAATATATATTGAATAAATATTTTAACCGCTTTACTGGAAAAAATCGATTACCTATGGGACATAAAATGTAGACAAAATTTATGAAATAATGCATTATTTTAAACTCCTAGCTGTGTGCAAGATTTTTCTTACAGCTTGTTCGCTGTTAACCATCTCGTAAGAGGCAAAGAAAATTTGCAAACTAAACATTAATGATATTGAAGAGATTTTTCTTGTTTAGTGACGAGTATATTCGTCATGAAATGATTAAAATAGTCTGCTGTTTTACAACAAGCATACTCGTCATAAAAAACAGACAATTTTTCACTTTGTACAATGTCACGTCCGGTGGTTCTGCCATAGATAAATAATAAATTTAATCATGTATAACATATATTTTCCAAATTTCTTTTTATTGTATGTGCTCTACTAATCTTGCACGGGAGGTAGATATTAAAGTATTGTAGTTAGTAGTTGCTATATAATTATCGTGTGTAATTACAGGAAATAAAGGAAAATCTATAAAATATATTTCGCAGTAGATTACATGGGATTGTTGACTCCATGTGATTTATTTTAAACGCAAACTCATCTTGAATTTAAGATTTCAAAGAATAATTTAAGAACACGGAGAAACCTATTTTATTAAACAAACGAAGTAATTAGAAGTATAATATGCGAGTGAATAATTAAATAAAACTTTCGTTGAAACTTATTCATTATCAAAGAATGTAAAAGGTACTCGAGAAGAAACTAAAATGTAGCAGAAATAGATTAAGATTGATTGACAATTGATTGGTAATTAATACTTGATGTATGGATCATAAGATCCAGCCAAGAGGATGATAAGAGCGAATCAAAAATGATGCATCCGGTCAGAGTGTAGACAACAAATTAAGAAAAACGATTACGAAAAATTGATGAGAATGCATCCACCATATGAAGATTAAGACTAGAACAATGGATTGACAAATCTATAAAAAGATGGCTCCTCATAACATAAATTCAGTCTCAATTCAGTTCAAATTTGGTCTCAATTTACCCAATTAATCAATTCGCACGCAGTCGCGGTAAGTATTTAACCACAAGTGTCAACCACAAATTGGGAAAACAGTGGGTGTATATGTAAACCCGCCGGAATCAGCGAAACAACTTCAATATCATCCAAGCGTATTAGGAAGCAACTGTATAAAAGCGGGATACGACTATTGGTAAATACTAACAATTCATAATAATAAATTAATAACACTAATGTATCCGAAATTTGTCGTTTAAAACGAAGTCTTCGTAACAATATAGTTTGTTAAATTTTCATATACAATCATACTCTCAAATCATTTTAAATATTTGATTTCGATTTCTATGTTCCGAATCCACAAGGCAAATTAGTAAAAGAAATCCTCAATTACCCGAACCGAAGCAGGTGAATGCAGGTAGATTGAAAACTGCGTTATGTCTCTTATGAAAATCTTTAAATTGTCTATCTCATCTTAGAACGTCCAAATTAGGACGTAACAATAACGACTACGCAAAATATATAATGAATTTTGAAGCAGCGTCGTATTTCACTGTTATTCCCAGCTGATTAACACGACTAAGAACAGAAATAAATATCTACGTAGCTCTTGTATCTTGTAATCAAAGCAAACAATTTCAATTTAGCTCTGCAATCTCTTCATTATGAAGTAAAATTTATATTAAATGGCAAACGTCAAGCATGAATTAACTGCTTTGATACCAAAGTGTCGAAAACAGTGAACCGTTAATTGACGGAAAATTTCCCCGCAGAGTTATAATAGTGGAAATTCCTAATTAATTATTTGACGAAGCGTGTTTGTTTATTTCCTAATGTACAGGGTGTAAAGAAGTAATGGTCATCCGTCCTAGGGGCGAATCTACACCTCTGGATCGGTGGACATTTGTACGTGAAACTTTCCGCAAAATTGTTGTTAAAGTTTTTTTTTACATCAACGCCTTCTACTCATCGAGAAGAGAAAAAGTTTGAAAGGAGCCATACGTCGCAAACAAATAGTTATTGAGCTATAAGCTGTTAAAGTTAAAGACCGCCAATAACATAAACAATTGTCGATCGAAATACAGAGAACTCTTATTTTAGTCAGATGTAAATTAATGTTAATTCAGCAGTGATGTTCAGCTAAATATATATTATTTAAACATCATTATTCCAGCAGATCTTATTTTAGTCAGCCGTAAGTGAATGCTAATTCAGCTGTTACACATCCCGTTAGTCGTGTATTATTTCAATATGTTTATTTATATTTTGCAGTTATTTTTTAAATAAACAATATTTTAATGTAGTGGAATTCAGTGTTTTTATTAATTGAATATACTTTCTCAGAAATGCTCGCCTAACGATCTCGGTATACATCGCGAAATAATTCCTACCGTACGAGCAGGTGCGTCTCAAAGTCTGCCGTAGTCAAAGAGTTAAAGAAAATTGAAATACTGAGGTACATATTGTATATTTCTTTCCGGCGTTTTTTTTCTTTTCGAGGATATATATTTTACTTGTCTGTGGACGTCGACGTACTGCAGATAGAATAAAATATGTGAACTATAGATTTTAGGGAATTTAATTAACCGTGATCGATGGAGTTTCAGTTATGCGTTTCATCTTCACTATATTAATACATGCTTTTCCACGTAATTATAAATGACGTCACATAATTCTGAAATTCAACAATGTAAAACACATATTTGACGTACGTGAAATAGTAGCAAATTATATGTTGCGTGTAAGTTCTTCATTAAATTGATATAATGATATACAGTCGGGAACAAATTTCGACACCTTTTAATCAAATCTATCCAAAATTGAATTTTTCTATAAAATTTAATATCTACCCACACGAAATTGTTTGCATAATTACCCGCACATCAAATAGATACTTGTATGGAGCATCGAGTATAAATTTAGTTTCTCTTACGTGCAATCGAATTCCGATACAAATTATTTGCAATAGAACCAGCGACAAACATTTGGGTAAAACGATGAATTTTTTATCAAAATCAAAGTGCGTTCGATGAAAATGAGATAGAGCGAGGATCTTCTATTTTAATTAGAGCTGAATATAGAAAAAATAGAGAGATTATGTTACGAACGTTTTTTAATCTTGGAAATATATGTTAAATTTGCAGAATTTCAGGAAAATTGTGGTTTACCCAATACCAAGTACGAATAGATTTTTCACTTCAGGATATTGCAAGAAATCGACTTTTGTGAGAAGAACTAATGAAATCATTTTTTTGTCGAAATGGTTTGATAACTCACCAGTTAGGAGGTGTATTGTATTTTCATAAATGGAACATAGAAAAACTTTTCAAAAACCACGCGTATATTAAAATACACTAAAAAGGAGAAAATAATTTTTTACACATTAGCGCATACAACAACACATCGACACAGCAAGCTAATATAAGCGTGGTAATAAAATCATGATCGTCACCCAGGAGTTTGGAATGCGAAAAAAGGAGTGTTAGAAAACGAGCGATACGGAACAGTGTTGGACGAGTTTAAAGTTGCGAACGGTTCGTTCTGTGACGACAAAATTGGTTATTCGTTCCCCGCGTTTGATTGACGCTAACGGGTTCCGTTATTGGTTCAAGGAATACGTGGGCTAAAATGTTACCTTGGCATCGTCCTCCATTTCCGGGAATCCGATGAAATGGAAATGTCGTAAAAGTCTGGCTGTGACTGGATTTCTACCGCCTCCTGGTGGACCCATTGCTCCAACGAAACAAACATCTTCGATGCTGCGGAAAGCGCCGATGTCCTTTCGGTCGTACCATCCTGAAATCATACACATAGTGGGTGTACAAAGTGTTAATGTAATTAATTAGAAGCATTGGTTTATGAAATGATATGCAAAACAGATTTTCCAAAAAATTATTATTTACGAGGTTACTTGCAAAAATAAAAAGGGCATTTTTTTAAACTTAGTAGATTTAAGGTAAAGGTACTTGTAGTTGACCAGTTAAGATAAGTTTTCCACGCGAACAATAGTAACCATTTACTTTGTCATCAAACAGCGAGAGTCGATGTCTGAAGACACTCTTTAAGTCTTCTAAATTAAGTACCAAGGCCACTTTTTTAAAAAAGTTTACTTATACAAATTTAAGAAACATATTTGGAAATTCAGTAATTGCTTCAGAAGTTGACCACTCATGAAAATGAAAAATCTAGTAATTGACCTCCTATTCGTTAATAGTTGACCATTTATACTAGAAAGAGGGTTAAAGCAATAATGTTGGAAATAATTTTACTATCATTTAGTTTCAACAATTTCCAGCACAAATTACAATTAAAGAATGAAATAAGAAATAAAACAAATCAATTCCATAAAAAGTTTAATTGAGGAACATAGTAGACGTTGCAAGTTCATAGAGAATAGTATTAGAGAAATTTAACCAACAAATGGTATGGCATCCGAGATTCACTTTCATCAAAAGTGTACAGCTTATAAAAATCTTATTTTTTATGTTTTTCTATAAAATGGTCAATTACTCGTTCATGGTCAACTACTGGTACCTTTACCTTATGGTTCTTCTTTCTTTACTTCTTCTGTAATTCTTACAGAGGCAATGACAACAAAATTTTATTCTTGAAAATGGTTTGAATTTAGATCGAAACGTCGAAGAAAAATTTGAAATGATCGTACCAGTGCGTCAATAGCATTATTATTAGTTATCAATAATTATCGATCGAAATAAGGAGAACTATTGTTTAGTGTGATTATGAGAAAATTAAATTTTTTTGTTGTGAACGATAGAATGCGTCTTTGAAGAGCTATCTAAACGACAGGGGCTTGCCATTGAAGTCCATAAATTGTCTAATCAGTTCGATGGGCGGTTGAGCACCGTAGGTGTCAAGTGCAGGCATGTTCAGGTCGTCGACGAAGAAGATTTGTTTCCTCAATATTGGCGGTCCGTAAACGTCCTTGCGCCTTTTGCCGAGCTTTTCATCGATCAGGTCCTTCCCATAGAACGCAACGTACTCATTATAACAACTTCACTGTACGCGCAACAAGTTCGAACTCTAAATATTTTTCAGATAAAATGCTTCAACCATTTTTATATTAAAACATTTACTATAGAAATGTTGACATTATATAATAAAATAAGTGATGCTACGTTTGAGAAATAATACAACTAAATGATATACCATGTAATATTACAGAAATGAATACCTGAGTCTGATTGGCAGTGGTCCTAGCAGAGAACGTGATGAAATCGCATATGAATCTTTTTGGCATGTTTCTCGAAAGCTTTCCGGAAACTGTGAGGGTCTTGCCACTTCCGGTTGGACCGATACAGAGGACGTGCGAATCGTTGATTAACAGGTAGCCTAGCAATGTAGCGCTTCTGACGCTGTCCATCGTGGGCACTTCGATATCTGTAAATTGGAAACCTTCACCTTCACATCTTTCTCTCAAAAACTCTATTTCTTTAGTACATATGTACAAAACAGTCATTTCGAGTCATGTGGCTCTTAATACCATTTATCTTTTGCTGGAAACATTTTTCTATACCATTAACGATTTTACATATGTATATTCATATATTTTTATATGAATTTTGAAAATATCTCGTCAATTAATGGTTTTTAGCCACTAGTAGTTAAGTACTTTTCTTTAGAGAATTTAAATATGCATATGTCGATTAATGTATTCAGAGATATGTGATTTTATTTTTAAAAAATGTGATTCTTAATGCCATTAAACTTTTGTTTGATAAATTTTTTGGATAAATGTTTGAGGGAATCGATTCAAATAGGGCAAACTTTTTACTTGTTTGTTATGAATACAAATATCTAAAATTATACAACGCACCAGCGTATTTTGTAGTGACCGTGATTTCGATAGGGGGTATGTCGTCCAACCACATGTACCATTTGGGCGGAATTGGTTCTTGACCATCGATGAGATCAGTGAAGCCGCCATCGTGTAATCTACAACACAAAAATGACTACTATTAGTTTAAGCGTATTAGTCTACTTATTTACATGCAATATAGTCTCCCAGAATGAATAGCCAGTAAATCAATACGAATAGATAATAGAAGTTCTAGTGCACCTGTAGTCGAAGACAAGGCCATCCTCTGGAAATGGAAATGGATGGCGATGAGCTTTCTGAACTTTACGGATCCACTCGCTGAAAATACGACGACTATTGTAGTCGCTGGAAGCGCCTAAACTCCAAACCGCTGCGAAAGCTGCCCAGGGCGTCAAGAGGTCCGCTGAAACACGAAATTTTCCACATTGAAAATGAATTCAACTGTTTTCTAGGTTCTTAAAACATTTAAGCTCTGCAAACTTTTCATTTCTCACATAGAAAACGATGAATCACGAAAAATCATTGGACGATTAAAAACTGACTATAATAATAAAAACGGGTAAAATGGAGATAACAAAATTTTACTACAATCAATGTAGAAAGTATTTATCATGAAGAGATTGCAATTTTTAAATATCTACAGTCTAGAAGTGAATTGATGGCTGGAGCAACGTTGGATGTGAGATGTCCTTATCCATTTTAGGTTTTATTGTTCTCCCATCATATTCTGTTCTCCTTTATAGTTTGTACTTTATATTATCCAATTTCGTTCCAGTTAAGAATTTAATTATTGAATAAATCTTAACCCTCATATGCTCCTCAAACATATTTCAAATCTACGAATTATGCTTCAATTATAGTAGAATATTTCAAAGTAATGTAATTTGCAACACAGACAAAAAGAAATCAATCGTTTTACAATATGTGAAAATGATACACGGGTGAATTTTCACCCTGAGGAACGTATGGGGGTTAAAATTGATCTCCATCCAACGTAACGCCTGCCACAAATTCAAATAACATTTACGATTCAATGAATATTTTACGACTGTTGAATACTGCATAAGTGTCACGCTGAATGGGTTAATAAATGTTCGAAGCCACGAAGGATGTGCAACTTTTGATCCTTACGAATTAATGCTTGAAACGCTACAGGTGGGGGTGGTTTTCCCTCGCGACCAGCCATGGGACCGATACGAAAGTTCATCATGTTTATGTAGGACTGCACCATACCACAATCGACTGTGCTCACTATCTCTCGCAGGCTGCTTCGCAAAACTTGCAAACCAGGAAGAAGATACTGACTCGTCAGTTTGCCGATATTCTCCACGTAGCTGCTCATGTTCTGTGATTAAACAGCTAAGTTAGCTAATTAATGTCAAGATCTAATTCTGTGCTGAACTCCAAAACAAGAACACACATTTTGCATAACTGACATTGTCAACATATACAGGGTGTTCGACTACAGGTGGGAGAAAATTTAAGGGTTGGTTCTTAACGATGATATAAGACGAAAATAAAGAATAAAAAAATTGCAATTTCGGCTTCGTTATTTAGCTATTAACAACGCGACAGTCACGTATCCAGTGACAAATGCACGCATAACTTGGTTCTCATTTGGGGCCCCAGCGAGGTGAAAATGTTTAACAAATCGTTGGACAACACTGAACTCTTTGACGTACACAAAGTACACTTTTGTTAGACGCGTTGTTGATTTTTAATTATTAAATAACGAAGCCGAAATCGCAATTTTTTTGTTCTTCATTTTCGTCTTATATCATCGTTAAGAATCACCCCTTAAATTTTCTCCCACCTGTAGTCGAACACCCAGTATGTAGACAGCGGATTTTATGCAATTATGAATAATAAAATAAAAATACATTTCTATTTCAGTCCTATTTGCTGTAATTCAGGTTGAAAATATTCATTCTGATTTAATTCTGTGCTAAGCAACATAATAGAAACATACATTTTGCCATAATTGGTAAAAATGCGGTGTATTTTTAATGAATTATAGTTCTCAGTTAATTTAAAGGAATTGTTTATATGTATTTCGATTATAGGAGGATTCCCAGGAGTCGGATCAACGACAAACAATTTCTAAAGTACTCACCCGCGGCAGAGATCTCAGCCAGCAGTTAATTATTGGTTCAAGTCCGAGACCTTCCGGTTCCAGGTAAACCATACCGCATCTGGAAAATTGTCGTTAAACCGTAAACTATAATATTAATTTGATCGGGGATATTGGTTCGCGCCGGTGTGTTATTGGTCAACATTTGCGCGCCAATACCAGCTGATCCCTTATATATAATACCCTTATTGTAAACAGTTTTAACTAACACCAGTCACTTTATACATAAGCTTTATACCGAGGCACCGTGGAAAAAAGTCTATTACCTTCAAAAAATAACTATAACTCGGTTAATTGAAGCTGGTACGCTTCCTGGAAATTGGAAAAATTCTGGATATTGCCCAATACGAGAGAAATAAGAACGAAACAGGCTACGTCTAGGCTGAATCAATTTTATATATTCGATTGATTTCGGCTTCGACATGTTTCAGAATTTAACAGATTGCAAACAACGCAGTGCAATCGAAAAATTGTATTATAAGAAATATTGTAAGAATTGGAAATATGAACAAATTTTAAAAATTGCGAATATTATGAGAATTAAAATTATGACAAAATTTGAAAAATTGCAAACACGACAGCAAAATTCTAAGATTGCGAATTTTGCCAAAATTGCAAATACGTACTGCAAAGATATAAAAATCGTAACATTGCAAGATTCCAATTTTGGAATAGCAATAACAATACCTCAGAGATTAATGTAAGGAATTTTACTCCGGCTAAGTTCGAAATTACAGGTTAACCCTAGCAATGTAAGGTCTAATAACACATAAATAGTAAGGTGGGGTTTCTTAGACTCCGACAATCGAATTTCATAAACAGCCTCGTTTCAACAAACGCATTTAATTTTATTCATATAAAAATTCTTTTCAAAAATCTGAAGCTCTGAGACTCCACATTGCCTTGCAAAGGTTAATTAAGGAATATGTTTGAATTCGATACGCGGGAGATAATCCGTGTTCCATAGGATTATCAGATGTTTGAGTTCATAATGGCTCAGAAATCTTAACAGAAAAACGTGGTATAATTGTAACACATCTGGAAATGAATCCTTTTCATCCCGAATTAGGTTCCAATAAAAATTTACAATTCCAATTAAATCAAGTCTTAATTAAATGACATCTTAATTCAATTAGGATAAAAAATTCTAAAATGATTACAAAGGTTTAGTTGTCGATTTTCTTTTGCATTTTCTGCAGCGCAGTTTCTACTATGCATACTCTATTATCTGTTCTTGCACTTCCAATATGCATTCTCTCAATTACAATATGTCTTATGCATTTTCCATTACACGGTTGTTCTTATGCATTTTCTGACACATACATATATATATATATATATATATATATATATATATATATATATATATATATATATATATATATTTCAGGCAATGCATTCTCCATTATGCATTTACTCCCGTACACTTTTTCCTATGCATTTTGTATCGTATATTTTTTATTGTGCATTTTTTATCGTGTGTTTTCCATGTCGTACAATCTAATACATTATTTAACCCATGCTATACCAGAGTACACTTTTATTCCGATTTATATTATTATGCACGTCTTATGACGGCGCTGTTAATTTAACTCTTAACACTCAAATAACTCTGAGGCGCCATTCAAAATTGCTATACCATAAAATTTAAAAAATCATGGGAAATGGAAATATTCTAGGTCGGAGAAAATGTTTAATTTTCCGTTTCCCATTTAATTCGTTCAGGTGTGCCGAAAAATTCGATGATAGATTGGGAGTCCCCAGACGTACACAAATATTTAATAAAATCTTGAATTTGGAAAGAAAAGGGGAAAGAACTTATTTACATAACTAATACATATTTTACTGTGTCGTACTTCATTTTATTGTAGACCACAAACATAACGAATGATGATTTTACGGATTGAATAGATCTGAGATAAATGAAATATTTAATAGACTTACTCTACTAAAATATCTTTTAGACTCACCGCGAGACAGTGGCAGGAGACGCTACTCTTAGGTCGGCCACTTCGAACATCATCGTCATACTAGGCAGGATCTTCATGATTTCCCCGGACGTTAGGCAGAGCTTCTTATTGTCATCGAGCACAGTGTTCATGTTCTCGATCCACAGAGCGTCGACGGGCCCGTCGAAAATGTACCACCGTTTGTTCGCATCATTTGTCGCAATCCCGAGTCTGAGCAGCGTGGAAAAAATACCATCTGTCCTGAAATATATCAATCTTACAGATTTTCGTCTCCCGAATGCGAACCCGAAAGTCGTTTCTTTGTCTATCAGTCTTAGATTTTGAAAAATGTAATCCAAAAGAAAAAAGTCCAATATTTAACAACATTGGATATGTTTTCTACTCTAATGACAAAAGGCAGGCAAATATTTTTTCATAGCATTATTTTGCAGACTGTCCTAAATACTACAGTCAATTTTCTTTAATGTTTCTATTTGATTCGAACATGTTTAAACGAATCAAGGGAACGTTGACGAATCGTTTATTTTCTCAGAGATTTCACAAATTGTAAGAATTTTTTCTGGTTTTACCGTGAATATTATGCGAATGCTTCTTCGATGGAACGATTCGATGTATGCATAGATTTTCCTACGTGAGCTACTATATTTTTCTACAGTATCGAGCGCGCAAAAGATTTCTGCGTGACAGTCAATAACGCAGCCGACTCTTCCATTAACCGTAAATTAAGTTCCACGACGTGGTCACAGACTCGGTTTTCTAATTACAACTTCAATTTTCGAATTCCCTGATCACTGTTGTAGTCAGTATACGGAAAGTTCATTCGCAATTTCCAATTTAAAAATATACGTGTACCGGCGGACCATACACGGACTCTCATTACCGCGAAAATCGAAAGAAAACCAAACCCGCTGGTGGAAGTGAAGGAGATCGATCGTAACACACGAATACTTATTTATATTTTATAATTCATTCAGCAGAAAATTCACTGATTCATTTCGGAACTGAAATGCTGCACGTGCTGCACGTGCTACACGTTCAAATGTTTTCGGAGTTTCAAAAATGTATAATAAGAATTTTAAGGAGGTTCTGGAGGTACAACGGGAGACAAAAGCACAAGAAATTCGAAATCCATCAATATATTGGCAATGAAAGCCATTCACGAGTATATTTTCCATTAAAAAAATAGATTAATTTAAAAAGCTTCCGTTTAATTAGTGAATGTCATGTTATATTTATTTTTTAATCAAATTGTCTTCATATTATATAAAGTTGTAAGTGATTTTTGCGAATAATTGTACCCTCTGATTTGAATTTGAAGAAAATAAATTAGTGATATTCAATATACAGGGTGTCCCAAAATTCCTCCGACACCCGAAAATGGTAGGTTCCTTGGGTCATTTGAAGCGACATTTTCCTTTACAAAAATGGCGTCCGCGGCTTTGTTTAGGACTTATTAACGAAAAACACGGACCAATCAGAGCGCGATCTAGACATCGATGACACGTTCGGCCAATTGACAGTTGGCGCGTCGGGCCGACTGTGCTAACTCGCGTCTAGGTCGCGCTCTGATTGGTCCGTGTTTTTCGTTAATAACTCCTAAACAAAGCCGCAGACGCCATTTTTGTAAAGGAAAATGTCGCTTCAAATGACCCAAGGAACCTCCCATTTTCGGGTGTCGGAGGAGTTTTGGGACACCCTGTATATAATTACGCAATAAAAAGTTAAAAATAAATGTTGAAACAAATTATAAATACTTCAGAATGCAATATTCATGGTTATTATTAAAAATAAACGTGTTAAGTTGCTATAAATATTAAACAATGTAGTGAATCTAACTCAAACTTTGGTAATTACATTAATTTGGTAAGAATTATATCTTGTCAAATTTTCAAAAATTTTGTTGCGATTTTATATAGCTCCAGAACATCCTTAATTAAATTGCAACCGCGATTTGGATCATACTTGCTCCGTGACGGAATGTCGCCATGTACCAACTTTAAGGGCTGAAAATCTGTTTTCCGTTTTGTTTTTCGTTAAAGTAAATGTTCCGTGTGAAACGACTCACCATTCCCGCGTGTTCAGGTCGTATTCGCCGTACAACTGGCCCATAGTAATGGACTTCGGGTTCAACACGAACGTGTAAACCGGTGTGAACGGTTTTCCACTTGGCTGCGGTCGTCCTCTCAGTTTTGTGCAGGCTTCCTTCAGCACTTGGTAGCACTACAGCAAACCAAACATCTTTAATCAATATATTTTTTATTTTATTGCAGGAAAAAATTCGAAAACCATCGGACATGTAGCAGATAACTTTTTGCGATTTTCTGATTCAAGATCGTGGCCAGAAATTGAAGACACGGAAGAAGTTCTAAGAAATGCGGATTTTCGACACATTCACATTTTTCATTAAAATTGTAAAAAGAAATTGTACACGTAGCAGATAATTACTAGAACTGATTTATTTTCAACGGTTCTTTAAAAATGTTCGTTCACCTTGGTTCAAGCATTTTAAGTTAACTAGACAATGTATTGTTACAATCAATCGATGCAGGACAGACCATTATCATTTGGCAGCTTCACTTGCTCGTATTGGCATTATTGATAACCCCAATTGTAAGTGTAATCAGGAGCAGGAAACACTTAACCATGTTCTGTGGCAGTGTAATCTGTATAATGAGTAGAGGATAAAATTCAACCGAACCTAATATTAAGGCGTGTGTTTATATGATAGCGTTTATCAACTCTTGTAATCTACGTGTCTAATGTCTTTTTTGTTTCTCTTTTTTGTTAATAATGTTCTTTTTGTTTTGTCTTTTTCCTAATGTTCTTGCTTTTTTATTTTATTTTGTATTATAATGTAATATGCTTTATGTTCTAATATATCTCATATGAGATTTTCTCAAATAAAAAAAAAAATTACTAGAACTAGATTGTGTATCGAGATCTTAAATCGTGAGAGAAATAAACAATATATATTATTCTATTGCTTGTATACGCGAGTCATTGAATATGTTTGCAACTTCAGGAATTAGGTGTATAGTTCTGAAACGAAGAACTCTCGTGAGACGCTGTTGCGTTGACAAACAAACAAATTGTACTTTTCCTCCAGCCAACTACAGTTTTGCAACAGCACATCGATCTTGTGATTTCGAAACGGTAAATTAGTTATCTAGCAACACCCCCGGAGAATCCTTATGCACCGTCGTTATGGTATCTGCAGAAAAACTGCGATTAGGCAAACCACAACGATGACGTACTTTACTTTCACCGTGGAATTCATCTTGTCTAGACAGTGCACAATCAGAGACTAGCAATAATATTTATATATACTTTTTTTGCTGAAAACAGTAGAACGATTAGTTCGTTAAATGTTCCAATTATTTATGAAAGAAATACAGTGACACCGATTAATATTCGGACGCTCTAGAAGAAAACGATAACTGTTTTAACATTGAATTATTCGATTTGAATTTCTTTGAGAAGCTACAGCAAATAGTTTGCTACTGGATGCGAAAAGAAATTT
This sequence comes from Lasioglossum villosulum, assembly GCA_963971365.1. Taxonomy (NCBI): domain Eukaryota; kingdom Metazoa; phylum Arthropoda; class Insecta; order Hymenoptera; family Halictidae; genus Lasioglossum; species Lasioglossum villosulum. The sequence continues at coordinate 8,720,927 of OZ020497.1, forward strand.
TTTCGAAAATTGCAATTGATCGGAGTTGTAGAAAAAATACTAAATGGAATAACTGTTTCATAATTGTACCAAACGATCCGATTTTTTATAATTAATTAGAAGAATTGGTTTATCAAATGATATGAAAAAAGATTTTCCAAAAAATTGTTATTTACAAGGTTCCATGCAAAAATAAAAAAGTATTTTTTAAAACTTTTTTATTTGGGCCCGTAACGAAAATTCATGTTCTGTAGATCTATAATAGTTATACACATACTGAAAATTTCATGAAAACCTTTTGACGCAGTAATAAACGACGCGCATCAAAAGATGACGATACTGTAGATTTTATAAAACTATCATTTTCACCATTTTTAACCGCTTGCAGCTCGTATGTGTGTTGATCGATTTTGATTTCGATGAAATTATCAGCATGTGTGTAATAAACATATATTTTAAATTTTCATTACGGGCCCTAATAAATATATTAAAACAAATGCTTTTTTTAATTTTTGCGTGCAACCTTATAAATTGTAATTTTTGGAAAATCTTCTTTGCAGATCATTTAGTAAACCAATGCTTGTAATTGATGATAAAAAGATCAGGAGACACTTCTTCGCCGAGAAGTGTAAACATAACAAATTTGAATTTCTAACTTCTTTATTTTTCATTATTTTTTTATGGGACTTTGATGACCATATGTGTGGCATTTTTCTAATAAAAATCCTATGATATATATTGAAATAGTTTTGCGATCGAAAAGAATTGATAATAGATAGATGGTTTCGGCGCACAGGTTCGATCAAATATAAACGAAATTTAGTTTATATTTGATCGAACCTGTGCGCCGAAACCATCTATCTATTAAAAATCCTATGAAATATGACATAATTCCGATAACATTTACTTGTGTAATAGACAATTAAAGTCGTCGGCACATTTCAAAGGCTCGCCGACAACTGCCCTTCCATGCGCCCGAAACTTTAATTGTCTATTACGCAAGTAAATATCATGGGAATTATATAAAATGTATCGTCGAAACCTCTCCAACATGGAGAAGTTCCGTGTTTCAATTTTACGTGAGGATGTGTAGGTAGGAAAGGATTTAATTATAAATGAATAAAACTGAATTGAGCCGAAAATGATCTGAATAGTTTAATGGCTCGTTGGGAAAAAGCCTTGCGGCATAAAAAACCCAAGAAAACAAAGTTCGTACATAAAATTACAAAACGACGATGAAGGTGTAAGCGTTCGATGTGATATAATATAATATTTAAGAGTTCGTGTGTACGACTCGGCAGATTTGGTTCTGCTGGATCCCATACGTATGATGGTGTGCTTGGCACGACTTGGTGGAGATTGACTCCATGGGATCCGTCGAGTGTGTGTCTGCGTGTATTAAAACGCGTATTTTGGAAGTATGACTTCCGTTATTCTTTCGAGAATGATTGGGTTTGTGCCTGGCACACCCTCGCAGAGATTGACTCTGAGGACCCATGTATGATACATCTGTATCTTATAAGGGGGTTGTGCTTGGCACACCCTCGCAGAGATTGACTCTGAGGACCCCTTATAATTGTTCAGTAATGTCTCAAATAACGATTATTCGTTTAACAATATTGTCGCGTAACCTCGCTCGCACTGTACACACTACCGCGGTTCGCATACGACTGACTAATCTCTTCTTTGTCCGGGGAAGTTTTTAGAATATACCTCCGGACGACTTTCTCTTATCCTGCGCGAATGTTATTTTTACGATCCCGAAAACAAACATCTGGGTCCAACCGTCGCTTTCGTCCCTTTTCGAGGACCCAGGAAAATCCCGGCTTCGCGTAGCCGACCGACCGTTAGGGTTAGCGCGCACGTGGCTTTCTTGGGACCGACCCGTACTAAAAACTTATAAACAAAAGACGTCCGGTCTGGCCTATGTCACAGGACACGAACTGTCCTCGGTCCTCCACTTCAGACCCTGGCCTTGAATGTCATAAAATCGTGAAACCCTCTTCGTCGCGATGAGGATTTATGATCGCGGTCGAACATGCTCCCCCCGTTGCGAGGACGCGAGCAATAAGTCTAAGTTTACGAATTTAAGTCACAGTTGTTTTCTTTAAACACTCGCAGGATTAGAAACGCACGACAATGTCCGATGCAGTGTTTATGTCTTTTATCACGTATGCTCAGTTAATGGACACAGCTGTAAAATGTTCCGCTTAACGACGCCGTTGGTGGTTTTAATTGTGGCGACTCGGATTTCTCCATCTCGACCGGGGTGAACCTCCATAACTCTGCCCAGCCTCCATCGCATGCAGGGTAAATTCTTGTCCATCAAGATTACGATTGAATCAACCTTGATCTCGCCTCGAGTTTCGTGCCATTTCTGTCGCCTTTGAAGTTCGTTAAGGTACTCCTGGTACCATCTTTTCCAAAAGTCCTGGCGAGCTTTAGAAATGATTTTCCAAGAGGTCAGCCGGTTCTCTGGAATGGAAAGGTAGTTACTTTCTGGCAACATTGTAAGCGGTCGGCCTACCAATACGTGTGCTGGCGTTAACGCGATAGGATCGTTTGGGTCAGATGAAATCGGACACAGCGGTCTAGAATTTAAAATCGCTTCGATTTCTATTGCAAATGTGTTTATCTCTTCGAACGTAAATAGGCGATCGCCGACGACCCGTTTGAAATGGTGCTTAAATGACTTAACCGCGGCCTCCCATATACCTCCGAAATGTGGTGTCAACGGTGGGTTGAAGTGCCAAGTTATAGAATTGCTTACTGCAAATTCGTTGATAGTTTCCTTGAATTGTTGCGACTCGAACAACGCGTATAATTCGCGTAATTGACTGTTTGCACCGACAAAATTGGTACCATTGTCCGAGTACACGTGTGTGGGTATAGCTCGACGCCCAATGAAACGCCTGAAGGCGCCGAGAAAACCCTCGGTTGTAAGATCGCTCACGATTTCAACATGAACCGCCTTGACCGACATACAAATAAAAATGCAACCATACGCCTTGACGCTGTTTCTGTTTCGGTGCTTTTTCTCCTTGATAAAAAGTGGCCCGAAGAAATCTACCCCGGTATGAGAGAATACCGCTGCTTCTTCGACACGTGCATTGGGTAAATTTCCCATTTTTCTCTGCAACGGAGTTGGTCGGAAACGAATACAACGGACGCATCGTCGTACGATTTTTCTAATTTGATTTTTCCCGTCGAGGAGCCAGAAACGATGGCGAATGGTGTATAGAGTACTTTGAATGCCGGCATGGAACGCGCGTTCGTGTACTTCTCGAATGATTAAGTCAGTTACATGATGATAGGACGGCAAAAGAATAGGATGTTTTTGAGAGTATGAAATGTTGGCATTCTGTAGCCGACCGCCGACACGAAGAAGTCCGTGTTCGTCCAGAAACGGATTCAGCGACGCAAGCCGACTGCCCTTTACTCCCCCCGATTTCGAGATGCGGTCAATCTCTTCTGTAAATTGCTCTCTCTGAATTATTTTGATTACGACGCGTTCCGCCTGGTTTATTTCTTCTATACACAATTCGCCCTTATACTGGTTAGATCGAAGCCAGCGCAAACAACGAGCGATTACACGCACCAGATTTTTATGCGATGAAAAATTCCGAAACAATTCGCATTTATCAAGGCGTAATGTCAAGCATGTATTGCCCTTCAATCCCGGCAATTCCTTGACGGTAATATCCAAGCTTGTCGGCCAAGTAGATTCGTGCTCGTGTAACCAGTAGGGCCCCTCGAACCACGCATCGTTTTCGCGGAATGACGCAGGCTGTTGTCCGCGAGACAATGCGTCGGCCGGATTGTCTCTCGTTCTGACATGCCGCCATTCCGCTTCCTTGATCGTCTGGATTTCTGCCACGCGATTCGATTCGAATATCCTCAGCACGGTTGGCGATTTTTTCAACCATTGCAGTACTATACTCGAATCCGTCCAGAAGATAATTCGATCGACTGGGAATCTAAAGGCAGTTTCTGTCTCTCGATAGAGTCGGGCCAACGTCAGTGCTCCGCATAGTTCTAGTCGCGGTATAGTTGCTTCCTTGAGAGGCGCAACTCGCGATTTCGCACACGCCAGACGAACAAGGATGTGACCCCTTAGATTCCGGGAACGGATGTAAATGCACGCGCCGTATCCGACTTTACTCGCGTCGCAAAATCCATGAATCTCAATATCCGTAGGATTCTCGAGTAAAAGTTTCCGATCTATCGACAAATTGTTTATACACGGGAGTTGTTTAGCAAAGGTCAACCATTGTGTGTGTAACGATTGCGGCACCGATTCATCCCAGTCGAGCTTCGTCTTCCAGCATTCCTGCATGAAAACCTTTGCAGTGAGAATTACTGGTCCGAGAAGCCCGAGAGGGTCGAAAATCTTGGCGATTTCAGCCAAGATTTCGCGTTTCGTTGATTTTTTCGAAGACTCCGATGCATTTACGGTGTAAACTAATTTGTCCCCTTGCGCGTGCCATCCAATGCCTAGAGTTTTTATTACCGGGCTTTTATCGGTCGCGTAATCCGTTCCGAGAATCTTTTCTTTAACGGAATCGAGAGCGTGGTTGTGGTTCGAGGCCCACTGCCAAATATTGAAACCGCCGCGCTTCAAAATGTCAATTACTTCATCGCGAATTTTGAGAACCTCTTCTAACGAATTCGCGCCTGTCAAGAGGTCATCGACGTACAGGTCACGTTTTAAAACTTCGGAAGCATATGGGAAATCCGCCCTTTCGTCATTAGCGAGCTGTTGTATCGTTCGAATCGCGAGATACGGAGCAGAAGATACGCCGAAGGTAACGGTGTTCAATTCAAATGTGCGTATTTTATTTTCGTGGTACCAAAATACGCGTTGATACGTACGGTCTTGTGGATGGACTAAAATTTGCCGGTACATCTTTTCGATGTCGGCAGTGATAACAAATGAATATGTGCGGAAACGTAACAAGTGATCAAAAAGTTTATCCTGTATTGTAGGCCCTACCATGAGTTCGTCGTTCAATGAAATATTGTTGGGTGATTTGGCCGACGCGTCAAACACGACACGGACCTTAGTAGTTGCGCTTGTGGCCTTTACTACAGCGTGATGGGGCATGTAATATGCAGTCGATGAATCGTCGTCGACCAACGACATATGCCCAAGCGTGATGTACTCTTGCATCACCTCATGATATGCCTTTTTTAAATCTACATTTGCATCGAGTTTCCGCTGAAGTCCGTGAAACCGGCGTAAGGCTATCCGTCGCATGTCACCGAAATCTCTCCTGCTGGTACGAAACGGTAACCGAACTATATACCGACCGCAATCATCACGCGTCGTGTTATCGCTATAATGCGTTTCGCACAGCGATATTTCTGACAATTTCGATGTCTCCGCGTCCACGTTTTCGATTAACCAGAATTTTTCGATCTGTTCCTTTAGCTCGGACAGATTGCATGAAATGGTTGTATTATCAGCTGCATCGACTGTACTGCCGACTATTACCCATCCAAGTTGGGTCTTTTGCAAGATCAAGTCGCAGTCGTCGCGAGACAAATTGATCTGCCCTATCGACATCAATGCTAAAGTGGCTCCAGAGCCGATCAAAATATCGACGGGCCGCGGAATATGAAACTCAGGATCGGCAAGACGAATATTAGAGGGAATTTTTACGGATTCGCGCGGAAATACCTCATCGGGTACCGAACCCGTGATTTTTGAAACTGTCAGACACGTTAATGATTTTTGAAAGTTGCTGTGAAGCGCTCGGATCGTAATCTGGATTAAATCCTTCGACATCGTGGTCATCTCGTTAATAGTATGGATTGGGATCGAACATGGTTGTGCGGTAAGTCTGAGTTGTTTTGCCAATGCTTCGGTCATGAAATGAGCCGTCGCGCAGGTATCGAGGAGCGCCCGAGCCTCAATGAATGTCCCGTCGTGTTTTCGTACGCGAACTATCGCGCTCATCATTAACTGCGATCGAGGGGCGCGAGATACTGCAGTTAATGCGAACTTGGATTGTCATGCCGAACCCGGTTCAGCCGCGTCGTTTGCGGTCTTTGGCATGGTCAAAGCTGGTACCGCGGAAAGTTGATGCGCGCTGAAATTATGTAATAGCGAATGATGGAAACGTCCACATTGTTTGCATCGTGACGACCGGCATATTCCCTTGTGATTCCGTAAACAATTTCGGCACAAATTTTTTCTTTTTATAATATCCCAACGTTGTGATACGGCTAATTTCGAGAATTCTGGGCAACTGAATAGGAGATGTTGTCTATTGCAAAAGGGGCAGGTACACGCGGCAGTGGTAACGAGGGCACGCGCGCCGTTCTCGAGCTTACGCGTTTTCACCGTACGGAATTCACGATCGGACCGTCGCTTAACTCCCGCCTCGGTGTTATCACGGACGGCACCCCTTTCGAGCGTGAGCCGGCGGAACGTCGTTTCGTTAACAAATTTATAAAATTCATCTAAGGTAGGAAGAGTATCTAAATTTAATGTCTCTTCCCACTTTTCTCTGATTTCGCGGGGTAATGCTCGTTCCAAAAATCTAATTATTAGAGAACCATCCGGCGTGACCTGTAATGATTTTAGCATATTCAGATGTTGGCGGACATCATCAATCAATTTCACGAGCCCGCTAGACGTGACCTTACTCGTTCCTAAATCGATAATAGCGTCCAGGTGCTTTGATACCAGAATACGTCGTTTTTCGTAGGAATCTACTAGGAGCCGCCATGCATTCTGATAGTTTTCCGCGCTTACATCAAAAACGAGGATCTTGTTCAGCGCGTCACCTCGAAGTGAATTTTTTAAATATATAAATTTTTCCAAGTCCGTGATATCAGTGCGCCCGTCGATCATAGTCAAAAACGTGTTTTTGTACGAAAGCCATTGTTCCAGGCTTCCGTCGAATTTCGGCAATTCCGCGACCGGCAATTTTAAAGTACGCCGCCGTCCCTCTACTAGGGTGGAATTTAGATACGTGTTGCCGAGCATCTCGTTTACCTGCGCGGACGAAGATTCAGCGACCTCCATGGATTTGATTTTACTAGCGACATCGTAGTACCGATCCTGAATTTCTTGGATTTCATCTAAATGACCATTGGTAGGGTCGATGATTGCAAGTTCATCGTTTAACTCCTCGTACGCATGAAACAATTCGGTGACTCGACTCAGCCGCATTTGAAGATTTGTCTTATCGTACCGACCCGAAGCTATGTAGTTTTCAATCTGTGTCAATTGTCGCTTAAGCGACGTACGCTTCTGACCAATTATAACGATCCTATCCATTATGCCTATGCTAAGTATCCGCACACACTATATATGTAACTACACTAATGTCAATTTACGAAATACGCGATTAACTTAGAATCAAGTGTCAACTTATCTTTGCTGATGGACAAGTTCTGCAGCGGGAGGCAGATATGGGCGAGAGGTCCACCGTGTCACCGTCGAGTTGTATCCAAAGTTCACAAATGTTCGCTTGTTGTCAAGTCCCACATAAAGTCACTGAGCACTGTTGTGTCTCTACACCTGTTTTACGCACACCACGTACTAATATTCCGACGGAAATGCGTACACACGATACCGCTTATCACCGGCAGTCAAGATATTGACAAGTATTGAAACTTCGGATATACGATGTCTCGAAGTATGGAAGCGAATTCTGTACTGGATTTTAAAGCACGTTGCTACGACCGCAGTCAGAACAGAAGTGGTCCCAATGACCGCGTGCTTCTTTAAGGGTCTGTTTCCCCCTCCAAGGAAAGCGCCTCGACTTCGAAGGACCCTCTCCCTTGGAAAAGGAAAACGTCTCGCTCCCCTGCCCGTGATCAACTTCAACGGCAGTTGCGCGCGATTTTCTAATATTTGTTACACCTTCATCGGTTTAACGCTCACACCTCACAGGAGGCACCATAAAATGTATCGTCGAAACCTCTCCAACATGGAGAAGTTCCGTGTTTCAATTTTACGTGAGGATGTGTAGGTAGGAAAGGATTTAATTATAAATGAATAAAACTGAATTGAGCCGAAAATGATCTGAATAGTTTAATGGCTCGTTGGGAAAAAGCCTTGCGGCATAAAAAACCCAAGAAAACAAAGTTCGTACATAAAATTACAAAACGACGATGAAGGTGTAAGCGTTCGATGTGATATAATATAATATTTAAGAGTTCGTGTGTACGACTCGGCAGATTTGGTTCTGCTGGATCCCATACGTATGATGGTGTGCTTGGCACGACTTGGTGGAGATTGACTCCATGGGATCCGTCGAGTGTGTGTCTGCGTGTATTAAAACGCGTATTTTGGAAGTATGACTTCCGTTATTCTTTCGAGAATGATTGGGTTTGTGCCTGGCACACCCTCGCAGAGATTGACTCTGAGGACCCATGTATGATACATCTGTATCTTATAAGGGGGTTGTGCTTGGCACACCCTCGCAGAGATTGACTCTGAGGACCCCTTATAATTGTTCAGTAATGTCTCAAATAACGATTATTCGTTTAACAATATTGTCGCGTAACCTCGCTCGCACTGTACACACTACCGCGGTTCGCATACGACTGACTAATCTCTTCTTTGTCCGGGGAAGTTTTTAGAATATACCTCCGGACGACTTTCTCTTATCCTGCGCGAATGTTATTTTTACGATCCCGAAAACAAACATCTGGGTCCAACCGTCGCTTTCGTCCCTTTTCGAGGACCCAGGAAAATCCCGGCTTCGCGTAGCCGACCGACCGTTAGGGTTAGCGCGCACGTGGCTTTCTTGGGACCGACCCGTACTAAAAACTTATAAACAAAAGACGTCCGGTCTGGCCTATGTCACAGGACACGAACTGTCCTCGGTCCTCCACTTCAGACCCTGGCCTTGAATGTCATAAAATCGTGAAACCCTCTTCGTCGCGATGAGGATTTATGATCGCGGTCGAACATAATACTTGGGATGATTTTTATTAGAAAAATGCCTCAAATATGGTCAGCGAAGTCCCATCAAAAAATAATGAAAAATAAAAAAGTTTGAATTTCCCTCGAGGCCTTTCGAGCTCCATGACCCCTCATGGGGGTGCACTCTGCAGTAGTGGGGATATCTGCGGGACATTTACGTGCTGGACGTTTCGGACATATACCAATAAAATACTGTATAGCAAAATTGAGTAGATGAAATTAAAATTTGTAGGAAAATTTTAAAAATTGAATATATCAATATGCGCTTTCTCATCTATTAAAATTATTGAGGGAAGAAATAACATTCTGTTTGGTTTCTATACGTCGCAAACGATACAGACAATTTTTATTTTGTACGAGTGTATTGGTTACGTTTAAATCCAATTTTTTAGCCGAGTGAGGTTGAAATAAACAATACGCTACTGTTCACGGAACTTTGGTAAAGAAAGAAAATTTTTTAATATAATAATTTTAAATGTTTCGCTTGCTTCAGAAAAATTAACATTATTACATAGTAACTTTAAATAACCTTTCTGCATAACTAATGAAAGGGTTTTTCGTAGAAACCTCACAACAAAAATTGTGCGAAAGGAAATTGCTAAATGTGTTCACGGCCGTCGGCAGTATATTATTATTACATAAAAAATTATAACTAGCAGGTTCTTCACCGTGCAGTTTGTACCCTTTGATGTCGTTCGGCTTGTTTGATCGAATTCAGTGAAAAAAATTTATATTTTCGTAGAAATAGTGTTCAGCGTACGTCGTTGAAGAAAAGCTTTTCGCTTCCCGCAATTTTATGCCCAACAAAGGATCTTCTGCTTGGTCGAAGTCGTTTTTAATCAACGAATCAAACCTTTGGTGTTCTGTTTTTCCAAAATCGACTGTTCTCAACGCAGTCGGTTGAAACTGAATGACAATAATTTATGATTATTGGAATCATAAATTCCATTAGAAAATTGTTTAAACATATTTAAATGTTTACCCATTTAACCAAAAATATACTGCTTCATTTGGCAGAGTCTGTGGAACCGTTTTGGGCCAGAAACGTTCGTTTTGCTGTTATACTTGAGCAATTCCTGTCAATTACAATTTTCTTACAATTTTTTATAGATAACATTTAATAAACTAATTCTTCCAATTTTAATTTTTTGTAGACCTTCATAACCGACCGTGTATATTTTCTAGGAATTTGTTGCTTTACGAAAACGTAAAGCAAACAGGTGGAACGATGTCGACGCGCCTGCAATAGATTTACCGAGATATCCTTATGGAAACGGGAATCAGAACGCGCTTGGCAGTTTTTATTTGTGTTTACCGAAACATACGCTGTTGATATTATATTTAGATGTTGATAGAAATTACAGAGAGAATCTCGTCGCGAACAAGCACGGGCGAACAAATAAATGCGGAAAACTGTGAAACCGTTCGTTTCTGTTTACAACGGTTGAAATTGTCTCGGGAAAGGATGAACGAGCATATTCGGAAACGGGTTTCTCCGTGCTCATTGTATTATCGTATCGGGCCGGGAAAAAAACATTTTCGTCGTGTCAATAGGAAAAGTTGATTATTTTCCTCGTGGAAATTAATACCAGATCAGTCTATCGAAATCAATCGTGAAATCAATCGTGAAAGCCAATATCTTGTGCAGCTCTACGTGCCTCGGAATTATTATGTAATACATATGTACAGCGAGCCACGAAAGTATTTGAACGCACTTTAAAATAGTATAAGTTATTTATTATTGTACCCAAACGACCTGATGTTTTGTAAGCAATTGGAAGCATTCGTTTACTATATAATCTGCAAAACAGATTTTCAAAAAATTACAATTTACATGGTTGTACATGGTTTTATTTCGACCCTTAAAAAAAATTAAAAATATATTTTGTAGATCCATGTTACACATATGAAAAGTCTACAGAATCTTTTGCTGTAAAGAATGATTAAAAATCTTTTACAGTAACCTCACAATATTTGTTCAAAGTTGAAAAATACGTCTTTTTGTCAAAATCAAATGCGTCTAGTGGAAAATCGAAACGTCAAAAAGAAGTTTAAATTTGTTGGACAGTGTTACACTCTATTAAGTTGCAATATAAAATAGTTAACAGAAAGATTTTTATGTAATGAAAGGGTGAAGAGCGCTTCAATTTTTTTTAGCAACAACGTATTTAGTCAAACAAATATTAAATGATTTCGGCGCTACGGTTCGATCAATGAAAAAAACTAAGCAATTTTGCTAATTGATAATCAATTCGACGTTTCGGTTCTAATTTGAACCATTTTCAAGAACATAAATTATAATTGCGTCTGTAATCAGAAATTTTAAACATTCAATTTTCAAAAGATATTGGAAAAAACTATTAAATGTTTGAATGTACACGCAACAAATTTATCACAAATTTACACTCACTTGCTTAGGTGTTGTTAAATATTCAAACCTGAGAGCCGCGCGGCGCGTGAAACGCGTGCGTTCCACATGTCTGCCTGTACGACACTGATTATTCTAGTGAGAGATCCAGGTTATATAAATCGATACCTAGCGGTAGATTTAATATCTTTTAATTAATATCTTTTGAAAATTGTATGTTTAAAATTTCTGATTACAGACGCAATTATAATTATTGTTCTTGAAAATGGTTCAAATTAGAACCGAAATGATGGAAATGGGTATTATTAATCAATAGAGATCACGAAACTAATACTGTATTAAGGTTTTTTATTTTAACAAGGAAGAAGAGCACGTGAAAATCGTCCGTATGGTTTGAGAGCCAAGACTGAACTAAACTGCAAGAGAAAGTTTGGGGGGGGCGGAAAAACCCCTGTTGGGTCCGCTCGGGAAATCTCGATACACGAGAACCCTTAGTTTATTGCTCAGGCCTTCTACGAACTGAGATACTGCAGGCCCTCCACTTCTGACCTGAGAGCCGTTTGAGTATACAAGGACACTGTTTATGTCCGTCAACACCCGACTATATTTTTGCAGATATTCCAACACGAAACGTCGAATTGATTATCAATTAGCAAAATTGCTTACTTTTTTTCTTTGATCGAACCGTGCGCCGAAATCATTGAATATTTGTTTGAAACAATAATACGATCGAGAAAAAATAGTTTATTTAACGTATTTATTCGATTAACAAACTCTCGTGTCATCTTCAAAAAAGTACAAAGGGTCCTAGGTCGAAAATGTTAGTTTAGAAGTTACCAATTTTTTGCGGACTTCCACAAGAATTCGAACACTGTGCGACGCGATTCGATTCGGCTCGGCTCGGTATTAACAGCGCGGCGTGTTTCAAAGCTTAAAGCGCATGCGAGCGGGTTTCGCCGGGTTGGTGCTCGCGAGTGCGAAAGCGGAACGCGCTTCCAGTTTATCCGACGGCGTTTCCCGTCGCGCGACGCCTCCGTTCCGCTTCCGTCGCGACGCCGATTTTCGTCTTTCCGCTCCGAACCACTCGAGACCGCGTCCCACCTCGTGAATATCCTCGAACCCGTCGAATCTTCTCGCTAAAACAAATCCCCCTGGATCATCGTTAAACACCAATTTTCCACGGCATGTGTACGCCTCGTGTGTATGTATGCAATGTAAATTTATTCGATTGTAGTTAATCTGGTTTTATCCCTATGGAACGCAGGCTTTTTTTGCCAACCAGATTTCTTCCTTTTTTATCGAAAGCATCGTTTCAAATTTAAATTTTATCACAGTTCCACGTTTTACACGTAGTGGCGCGCGTTTGCAATGAGTCACACCGAAATTTTTAGAACACGTGTTTCTACTGGCGGCACAATTTATGTTACAAATTTGCAGCACATGTTAACGTCAGTGTAGATCGTATTGATTGCAACAATGGCACAACAAGAGAAAATTGCAATTTTTGTAAATTAAATTTTCATTCGATATTTTTAGTAGATTCTTGTGGCGGTATTGACAACAAGAGACGGTTTCTTTTAGCAAAATATTGTTGTTTTCCAAAGAACTCGGCGAGACGCACGAATATTCGTTCTTTCGTTAAAAAAGAACTTTTGTAGAAATTAACCGAACGTTTCGGATTTTCTTTTTTTGTGAAGCTTTGAAAAAATTGCGAATTGTCGAAATTTTTAGAACACGTGTTTCTACTGGCGGCACAATTTAGGTTACAAATTTGCAGCACATGTTAACGTCAGTGTAGATCGCATTGATTGCAACAATGGCACAACAAGAGGAAATTGCAATTTTTTAAAATTAAATTTTCATTCGATATTTTGAGTAGATTCTTGTGGCGGTATTGATAACAAGAGATGGTTTCTTTTAGCAAAATATTGTTGTTTTCCAAAGAACTCGGCGAGACGCGTGAATATTCGTTCTTTCGTTAAGAAAGAACTTTTGTAGAAATTAACAGAAAGTTTCGGATTTTCTTTTCTTGTGTAGCTTTGAAAAAATTGCGAATTGTCGAAATTTTTAGAACACGTGTTTCTACTAGCGGCACAATTTATGTTACAAATTTACAGCACTTGTTAACGTCAGTGTAGATCGTATTGATTGCAACAATGGCACAACAAGAGAAAATTGCAATTTTTTTAAATTAAAATTTTATTTGATATTTTTAGTAGTTTCTTGTGGCGGTATTGATAACAAGAGACGGTTCCTTTTAGCAAAATATGGTTGTTTTCCAAAGAACTCGGCGAGACGCGTGAATATTCGTTCTTTCGTTAAAAAAGAACTTTTGTAGAAACTAACCGAACGTTTCGGATTTTCTTTTTTTGTGAAGCTTTGAAAAAATTGCGAATTGTCGAAATTTTTAGAACACGTGTTTCTACTGGCGGCACAATTTATGTTACAAATTTACAGCACTTGTTAACGTCAGTGTAGATCATATTGATTGCAACAATGGCACAACAAGAGAAAATTGCAATTTTTTTAAATTAAAATTTTATTTGATATTTTTAGTAGTTTCTTGTGGCGGTATTGACAACAAGAGACGGTTTCTTTTAACAAAATATTGTTATTTTCCAAAGAACTCGGGGAGACGCGTGAATATTCGTTCTTTCGTTAAAAAAGAACTTTTGTAGAAATTAACCGAACGTTTCGGATTTTCTTTTCTTGTGAAGCTTTGAAAAAATTGCGAATCGTCGGAATTGTGGAGAAAACGCAAAAAGGTGTTGGTAGAAACTTTGTTATCTGTATATTGCATTGTTGCATCGATATAGTGAAGTTGTAATTGCTACGAAACTGTTAGGAAGATTGTGATCGCCGGAATTGCGGGGAAGCTGATAAGTTCATTAGCGACAACGTTATCCGTACACACTGTACTGTTATAGTGAAATTCTAAAGTTCATTCAAAAGTAATTACTAGAAGTTCCGTATAAGATACTACGGGTCACATGGACATCACCGACATAAATTTCCCTGATACGGTGTTCACCGACTCCAGAGACAAGTAATAACTTCGGCCGACAACGCCTTTAACCGAAAACGACTTTGATCGACAACGACTTTGACCGACAACGAACTTGATCGACAATGCATTGTTGCATGATTCTGATTCGACGCAATTGCGGGGAGCTACAAAAGGTTGTTTGCAACTTTGTTACCTGTATACTGTATTATTGTGTTCAAACAATGAAGTTTAAATCTCGTTAAAAGTGTAATTGGCAAAACTCTACATGTCGTTTGCTACTTCATTACGCGAAGTTATTTTAGTTGAAAAATTTGTGATTTTTAAGAATTGTGAAAAATCTGTACATGTTACTATTTGTAACTTTGTTATCGGTATTCTATATTGTTCTTTCACACAAAGAAGGTTTTATTTCAATAATTGCAATCGATTAGAATTGCAGACTAAGTGCTACAGGTTGTTGTTTGTAACTTTCTTACCGGTACGCAATATTGTTGTATTCATGTAACGAAGTTGCGAAAAATGTGCGCCATCCAATTCTCTGCGTTCATTGTCAAACTCGAAAACTGTAACCTCCGCGTCGTCACATTGTTGCAGCACGCGTGGATCTAGAAATGCGATTTATAGTTCGCGTTCAAGCTCCTTTTCTAGAAACATTCGCTACATCCTCATTCGGTAATCGATAGACCGAAAGAAAATAATCTACGTTTAAATTCAACACTGACAACATCGAGTTTTTTAATTTTTCATTTTTATAAAATACTCATGTTTACAAAGTTGAAAAGTTATATTTGCCAACACTGTAGACAACATTATCTGTCACAATGAAATATTATTTTTGTTTTGATATATTTTTCACATTGTGATTCTAATAATTTGATCACTCGCTGTAGGGGTAATTATTATGTGGCATTTATTTTTATGAAAGTTACACTGTAGATGAAACTGAAAATTTTTATCAAACTAAAACGTCTGACAAATATTTTTTTTATCGACAATCGTTTAAGTTGAGAGGGTGAAAACCGCTCTTGAATTTAGGGGCGAGAACATCCATTATGGTTGGGGACGAGAAATGCTTTCTTGAATATCTCAGGAACCAAAGGGTGGTTTTTTGTCAGAAATCCAACCGCAGACTTGAAAAATAGATGAAAAATTGCATATTTTTTGACACATTGTGTTGTCCAATATTAATCCTTTTTTTCAAAGAATTCGTAAACGATTGTAGTATGTTATCCTTTAAAAGTTGTCAGAGATTGTTTTTCACAACTACTTCTATCTGCATCTGCATTAAACATGTATAAAATACCTACAACACATACTGTCCCAATCTCGATATATATATATATTAACAAGATTTCAAGGCCATCGATATCTTTTTACATAGAACTCTATATATTTTCTTGAATATTCTCGTAGATCACCGAAAGACAAGTCCAACAACTACCATAACGATACCACTATAATCAATCGCTCTAAAAATATTTGTGTTTGAAAAATAAAATTTTATTACTTGTAGACCCAAATATCTCGAGATCGAATGATCATACTGGTGTACTCATGGTAGTCCTTGAATTCGCTGTTTGACGATCTACAAGAATATCGTAGACAAAACACAAAATATAACGATGACTTTAAAATTTTGTTAAAAAGTGAATATAAAAAAAGACTGTGCATGGTTACATATATCCCTTGAGACAGTATAACCCTGTCGCGAGAAGTTTCTTCATACAACAATAAATAAAGCAGGTGTTTCGATCCCCCGTGTAAAACAAATCGTTGGATCTTTCCCTTGTTATTCAACCTCTAAAAGTTTCGCGTGTAACCTGAAGATTTTTCTCTGCTAGTGAGCGTTAGGGGAGTTGAACCCCTCCGGAGCCGTCGATTTTGATATCCGGAATCATCGGTCTCGTGAGATTTATCGGGTCAGTGCGCTGGAATCTCGATCCCTGGCGACCTTGACAGTCCACAAGCTCCAAGCCGTAAATCTTTCGACGGCCGGACGAGACCGTCGACCGTTAGAAATATGATGAATTCCTGCGTGCTGACGTTTCACCGACATTAAATCGATCAGAAAATCGCAAACGCTATAGAGGGATGAAATCCATGCATGGTTTTTTAATGGCACTTGAGACGTACCGCGTACACAATTGCTGGACAGTGAATGAGTCTGATCCGTCACGCTCCGAGTTGAAACGCTGTTCGAGTAAACTCAGGGCAGCTATAGAAGTTTTTATTTCGGTCGTGCGGTCTTATGCGCACAATATTGGTCTGTTTTCACTATCTTTTCTACGTTCTAACGATAATAGATTCAGGAATTATCATGTGACGTCACATGTTCCAGTCATATTTGCTTCAATGGATTCTCAGCTTTCGTATACACATACTATGCACATGCCTTGTCTACAAGATTCTGTGATCTAAAGTGTGAATCTACACAATGTAATTAACGTAAAACCTACTATCACTGGTCAGGGTAATCGGTTCCCGATTAATTAATTTTTCACATTTATTTAAATAGTAAAAATGGTTTCAGAAGAATAGATTGCATAAATATCTTTAGTAGAGCACATATAATAGGAGCTGCACAAAGTCTAAATAAAATCAATCTTATTTTTAGAAGGAAACATGTACCAGTTACTTTTAACTGCTTGACGTGCTAGACATTTGAGACATGTACCGATAAAATACTGTATATTATAGTAAAATTATTCTAAAAAGGTAACACGGTATTTTAAAAATTTTCAGTACAGGTCCACACAAATAGTTGTAAAAGACAACTTTTAGTATTTCCTCTGCAATTCCGACCAATTGCGATTTTTTCAAAATCCTTACGCTTCAAGTTGCAAACTATTGTTCTAACTTCTGAAAAAAACAATTCAATATAATTAACGTAAAACCTACTATCACCGGTCAGAGTAACCGGTTCCCGATTTATTATTTTTTTACATTTATTGAAATAATAAAAATGGTTTCAGAAGAATAGATTGTATAAATATCTTTAGTAGAGCACATATTATAATAAAAACTGCAATCTTATTTTTATAAGGGAACATGTACCAGTTACTTTTAAGGCACTGTGAGTTTAATGTTAAGATTTCAATGGAAATGAACTAATAAAGGTTAAATTCTTCTCGATCGAAAATTAGTAATATAATAAATTGAATAATATCGGAATGAACTAATGTTAGAACAAAATGTTCATATGTGAACTGCTATAGAATCTAGCGACAGTAAACAAGTGTAGAGGGGGTAAATCGGGAGGCTCTTTTTTTACGGGCACGGATCGATAGAGAATAGAACCGGAAAGTGGAAAGTCTCGCGAAGAATCCTCGAGAATCGTGAATCGAGTGCATTCCGGCGGCGAGCGTCCGTTTGTTTATCACGCTGGCCTTCGGCTCTATCTTCTGCCAGAAGGCACACAAGGAGCATCGATAAATCACGGCTGTTTGTTGATTTACAATGTGGGAGGATCGCAAACTTCCTTTAAAAAAATTTTTTATTGAGCATTTAAAGATTCGTAGCATAGTGTATGCTTTTTGAATATTTGTCTTTCAGAATTCAGAATTTGATTAATTCGTCAATATAGTTGAAATTATAGTTTCAGTGCTTGCTAGAGTCGAAGATGTTATTTGAATTGTACCTGACATTTGTCAATACGGTGGTTTCAAGTAGTATGAATAGACATATTCTTGTATACCAAATGCGCAGAAATTTCCGCTAGAATTTCATAAGAAGCATAGTGGAATGATGCAACGGAACTTATTTTTCTGTGAATTCTTTCGGAACGGAACGTATATTCCGTTTTCCACTCCATTTGATACTATCGAAGGTTCTCACAGATAATTTGATTCGGTAGCATCACAGGAGAAAATTCACCCTCTTCGATATGTGTGCTTAGATACACCACCGTCAAATTTTTTTAATAATGTTATAGCAATTCGAAGATCGATGAGGTTTAAAACGCAGTAATTGTTTTATGAAATGATAAAACGCGTGTCTCTCGACTATTGTTTAATCCATCGTACTCAAACGTTTTTATCAATTACTGTACGCAACAGTGCCTATGAAATTTCTTCAAATTCTATACGATAGTTTTGCTACAAAAAAGATGGCAGTCGAAACAAGCGACTCACGAGTGCCAAAGAATTCGAGTTAACATTTTTCTTGCAAATTCTGAGAGATTCGTTAAATAAGGCGTATCAATATATCGTTCCGATTCGCGTAATCGATAAATATTTGTATTTCCCGGAAACACAGTCACTAAATGGAAAACAACCGTACTAAAGCGATGCAACGTGAGTCAATAAATATTACTCAGCGTTTCGAGGAAACTCGCTCCAAATATTAACTGTTAAACAATCGTAAAAATCACATAGCAAAAGTTAATATCGGCAATTTTAGACATTTGGGACATATACCGATAAAATACTGTATATTATAGTAAAATTACTCTAAAAAGGTAACACGGTATTTTTTAAATTTTCAGTGTAGGCCCACACAAATAGTTGTAAAAGACAACTTTTAGTATTTCCTCCGCAATTCCGACCAATTACAATTTTTTCAAAATCCTTCACGTTTCAAGTAGCAAACTATAATTGCAAACTTCTGAAAAAAACAATTCAAATATATCATTCATTTATAAAAAAAGTGACGTAAGTTGAACAAAGCAAATTTTACAGGAGAGCCATTTAAAAATTACGTAAAATTGCCAATTCTTTTGTATTGTATATTAGTAACTTAGAAATATAAAATAATTTGCTGTATTTAGATACTGGGTTAATTGTCACGGAAATTAGTTACAAAGTGCACTATTATTTATATATTTATTATTATACTTTTTTTAGGAATATAAAAAATGAATGATATTGTACAATATTAAAAATCCCATTATTACTATGAGAGACGGTGGATAAGCTTCAGAATTTTGATGTAATCGAACGAAAAGCCCTTTGTTGTCCGGCCAGAGTTGGGCAAAAATTTTATTGAAATAAAAATTTCCCACTTCATGCGAAATTTTTATTTTCATAAGATTTTTGTCCAACTCTGTGTCCAGCTCGATGGTAAAATAATTATACATATAATACACTCGAAATTTGTCTTTTGCTTTGAAGCGGTACTCTTAAGCTCCTCTCTGCTGCTTCTGTAAACATGCTATATGCTTGTAAAATTTGCTGTTTTATAAAGGTATCAGGTCGCTCAATACTTTTCGAAATGTTTGCGACCCTTTTTCCCGCGAGTTTTTATTCGCAATGGATCGGGCTGCAGATTTTCGTACATTTATCTAGCTTTCTGCACCGCGGACATAACATCATCGAAAAACCGTGAAACAGGATTAATGGGAAATCCGTCGAGCTTTCAGTGACCGGAAAATAACATTGTTAAACAAATATAAAATTAGCGAAACATTTACCAAAGATACATACGGAATTTCAGTGATGTAACGGTAATGTTGTTTTGATTGTCTTCGGTGGTTCACTACATATAAACCTTTTACAATTCAGTTGCCGTTTAATTATCGACAAATTGACATACAGTACGTGTACAAGTGCTCGTACAGCTTTTAATAATTATAATTATAATTGTACCAAACGACCTGATTTTTACCATCAATTAGGAGCATCGGTTTGCTAAATGATGTGCAAGAAAGATTTTCCAAAAATTACAATTTACACGGTTGCACGCAAAAATAAAAAAAGCATTTCTTTTAATATTTTTATTGAGGCTCTTAATGAAAATTTCAAATATATGTTTTGTAGATCTGTGTTTGTTACACCATGATCAAAGTTTCATCGAAATCGAGTAATATACACATGAGCTGCAAGCGGTTAAAATTGGTGAAAATTGGAGTTTTTATACGATTTTTGATCACTTTCTGCTTAAAAGCCACAGAATCGTACATCTTTCGATGCGTGTCGTTTTTCCGGCGTCAAAAGATTTCGATGACATTTTCAATATGTGTATAACTACCATGAATCCACGAAATACAAATTTTAAATTTTCATCACGGGCCCAAATAAAAAGGTTTATTTTTGCATGTAACCTTGTAAATAATAATTTCTTAGAAAAACTTATTTGTATATCATTTCATAAACCAATGTTTCTAATTAATTATAAAACATCAGATCGTTTGATACAATTATGAAAATGTTACTGCATTTTAAAAACTGTACGAACACTTTATACGCCCACTGCAGTGATAAGCACACACACAGTGAAACAAGAAATTTTAATTTTCTTCACGCGTCTCTTCATCGTTCTTAATTTTGTGAAAATTTTCACGTCAGTAAACGTAACTTTAGAATTTTCTGTACCTTCACTGTAGAAGCTAAATGAAAATTCTTCGCGTGGAATAATTATGTTTTTGTTCATTATTGGGGATATTTAAACGTGCTTAATTAAAGTTTGAAGCAACGGAGGTACCGTTAATAAAATTCTTGTAACTATCTTTCAAGTTTAATCATCATGGTTTCTAAATTAACCAGAAAAGTTATCTGAACAATTCCGATAGAGCAATGATGAGCAACCGGATTTTCGATACATTGTTATTACACTTCTCGGATATTTTTCTAGTATTCGACAGTCTTCGCTGAACTGCGTCGGAAAACACATTTTTCGTATATAAATAGAGTATTATCGTATTTTGCCGTGTGTTCGGATTCTCGAGCACTGCAAAAATGAAAAATTAACATCGGTAGTTCATCGTCAGTTGAACGATTTCATCTTTGAGACGATTATCTTTTTACTTCTGTAATGAAAAGTGCTGTTTGTTTGCTACGCAGTGAAAAAATAACGGTGTCGAAGCAACGTAATTTTTAGAGACATTATGAAAGTAAGCATTCTTTAAAATTTAATCATTTGTAATTTTGGATCAACTGAAAGCGAATTTCAATCGTGATTTACAGTCGAAATATAGCAATAAATTTGTTAAAGAGGCACTAGGAAACCGTAGTGGAAATAAAGATTGAAATAGGAGTTGGCGACGCAACAAAGCATTTAATATTGCGTTTATTGTGTTTATTAGGTTTCCACTTTTGGACCCCTGCAATTCGCGGATTGCTCGTCATTGCTACAGAGAATATTTATTACGTTAATATACTCTCGTTGTAAAAGTGCTATCTATTTCGAAATTGTCCGTATCGGTGATTTTAAATTGAAATATAACATAAATGTCCAGAGAACAACGGCGTGGTCGAGCGATGATTTGAAAATTGAGAATTTATAGAACAAAAGGATAATGTAACAACGTAAAATGAGGAATACTATCAAAATGAACTGTTGAAAGCCAATACTCCTCTTAATAACTGGTAATATACGTTGAAAGACGTATTAATAACACAGGCACCGATAATTTCCACAGATATTACTGAAAATTGGTGATTAAGCAACAGAAAGAACAATGCAACAAAGAAGAAAACAAACATTTATAACATTAATCCATACTTAAAAGGCTAGTTATAAAAACCAATAATGCCATGGATCGTGTCAGTGAAAATTGTTAAACAATCGTCCTAAAAAACAATATAGCGACACAAAATATAATATAACAACATTAAGAACACTGCAAAGGACAATCTAAAAATAATATTATTGTTACGAGTAGCGAGTAACAATTATTAAAAGTCGTGAAATTGTGATTGTAAAACAGTTGTAGAAAATTTCTGAAAGACCAGTAACTCCATCGTCAGCACTACCAATCCAGAGACGTCCCAGGATCTCAGACGAGGACGTCACCTGCAAATGACATCCGGCAGGACAGAGGCAGTTAATGAACGTGAGAACAGTTCGGCCTCGCAGTAATCAGAAGCAGCTAGTTAAACGAACGACTAGCCGAAGGACGCGAATGCAAATTAAAGGCAACTTTATTTATCATCCTCTTAACGTCGAGAGGCGAATGCACAGGAAGTGGGAACTCTTCGGGTCAATCTCGAAATGAATCGGAGCTTGTAAAGGTAGTCGATGCCGTAAAGAGTCTCAAAGAATCTCTTCGAGCCATTCTAGGATCCTTCCGTAGTGAACTCGAGGTCGGAGATAGTTGTACGAGGGACCCTGGAGTTTAGTAAGTCGAGTGTGTGGCTCGTTTCATCGGTGGAGAGATTGAACTGTGCAAATATGCTGGTTGGAAGATCAAATATGGACTGCAGGATTTATTAGGTTTTTGCGCCGAGACTACTAGGATCCTCTAGGATTCTTCCACGGAATCTGAAATCCCCTAGGATTCTTTATCGAGCGTGAAATCCTCCAGGATCCTCTTTTACTACCAATTCTACTGAAACTAAATTCTCTGATAATTCAAAGAGATCGTGTAGTCCGAGGAGTTAAAATTTTGTTAAGTGTGTTGATTCACAGACACAAAATCGACGGACCTATTTTTGGTAACTAAGAACAAATAGATACACCGAGTCCTACACGTCTTTATCTCTAAGGTGTCTTGCCACGGAGTGTCAAAAATTAAGAACCTGTAACCAAACAAGCAATTTTATCGACCATCAACAAACTCCATCTTCTAGACTCTACTGATCCTTGGGTCTTCAACATCAGTACCATCCGGAGTCCAAAAAGAACAGACTCACCAAGCAAAACAAAGACATCTCATCATGATCTACTTGCCACCATCAAGAACATCTTAGAGTCTGAGGTAAGCGAACATTCTAAAGTCGAAAACAAGCAAAGGATCCCAGAATCTAGAGCAAGCTGACCTCTCAGAATCCAAAAGCAATGACTGTACCTCCACCAACAGTGGCAATCCTCGGAGTCACAGCCATTACCTTGGCGACATAAACAAATGGACGAAAACCCCTTATCAAGTCTACAATAGTCCACCAGGGATTCTCAAAAGAACAAATCTCACCAAAGCAACGATCCACCATGTTGTCGATAACTTCTACCTTGACTCTGAGCTCCAGATGTCATGAAGACAGCTTGGACCTGTTTCGGATCCGACGGTCAGTGTCTCCCTCTACAGTGGCGAACCTAACGCACTATGGTTTGAAGAACCGCAGTTACGAGGCTAGTTCGGAGTTCGAAGAGAAGCCTCTCGAGGCTTGCCACTCGCTATACTTCCTCCTGGACTTTTTCCATCAGTACTACATCCCGGCGATTATTCTGCTGGGTCTGGTAGGCAATCTGCTGTCCTGCATAGT
Organism: Lasioglossum villosulum; assembly: GCA_963971365.1. NCBI lineage: Eukaryota > Metazoa > Arthropoda > Insecta > Hymenoptera > Halictidae > Lasioglossum > Lasioglossum villosulum. Next base: position 8,744,362 of record OZ020497.1, read on the forward strand.
GTTTCTGAACACCTATTTGAGGATTCGCAGCTCGAGCTATTACCTGGCAGCCTTGGCCACGGCAGATTTTGGATTTTTAGTGACGTTGTTGCTAGTATGGCTGAACAATACTCTTGGCTGGAAGGTGTTCAACAAAGACGGCTGGTGCGAGACGTTGGTGTATGTCAGTGCGGTTTGCAGTTCGTTAAGTGTCTGGTTGATAGTTGCATTCACGGTCGAGAGGTTCATCGCTGTGCAATATCCGTTGCATCGGCCGCACATCTGCACTATTGCTAGGGCCAAGGCCATTGTTCTTGTACTGGTGATTCTAGCGTTGGCCAGCCACTCGTACTCGTTCGTTACCGCTGGCGTGGTGCTGACGCGTGACGGTGAAGAGTACTGTGACCTCAAGAGCGAGTACATGGAGACCATGAAGATCATCAATATTATCGACAGTATCGTTAGCCTGATCGCGCCGCTGGTGCTCATCATTGTGATGAACACCATGATCATGAGGAACCTGCTCAAGTTCAGCAAACGGTTCAACGAGACCCCATCGGCCTGCACAGATTGTCCGAGCAGGGAACGGTCGGACATCAACTTGAACCAGATCCCGGTGAGTCTTTTGAAATTGTTTGTTTGTTAGCAGTCTGCGGATTTTTATGCGAAATAAAAAAACTGAGCCGGCGACGGCGGTTCTCAGCATAGCATTAGTTCACACCGATATACCCGAGCCGAGATCAGAGTACTACAGTGGAAGGGATATTTTTGATATTTATCGTCTACTATCTTTTTACGACTATAAGGGATTCACTTTATCGATAACATCTCGATAACATCGATACTACGCAACACGTTCTAATTGCGCGTGTCTAATCAATATGCAAATCAGCAGTGTCGAGTTAACAAGCGAATTTCCTGAAGGAAGAACTGCGCGTAATATTTGATCAACAGCCGATGGTAATCATTACAGAGAGGCCGAGCGTTATTTGTTATGCTATTTGCAACGTAACACCAGTTTACATTTAATTCCGATCATTTGCGCGAATACCTGATTTGAAGGGTTCTCTTCCACAGAGAGACAAATAAATAAACCGAATATATGAGTCTTCGATGGCGCAATCACTTTTATTCTGGAATTACCATTACCATACGGAAACCATTGGTAAAAATGTTTTATGGAACACGTTTTAGATAGAAGTTATTAAAATGTTCTATAACTTTTTCGATTTATGGACGTTCAGATTTGTATCAGTTTGTTTTTTAAAATCCGATGGTTTTCAGATGGCTCGTGTTTCGCCTGTTTTAGTTTCACGGGTACAGTTTATATGCCCTCTATATGGAAAGCTCAGTTGGACGTTATACAATTACTCTGTTTCTTGGTAGTTGTACCAACCTGGATACCTTTCATATTTCTCTAATATCAACTTTTAAATGTTGTTTTAACAAGCTACACGTCGGGTACTATGTAATTTAATTCTGAGGTCGGTTAGCAACACACAAAAGAGAAATATTATGAAGATTTTTTACAAAAATAAAAGAAATTATCCTTAATGTTTAGAAAAAGAATGTGAACGAGTTTCTTGATGTTACAAAAGATTGTTTCGAAGTTTGAACTTGATACAGCACAAAAAACTAATATTTATACAAGTTAGAATACAAAAAGAGAAAAATTAAAGATTGTTTCGAAGTTTGAACTTGATATAGCACAAAAAAAACTAATATTTATACAATTTAGCATACAAAAAGAGAAAAATTAAACATTGCACTTGATACTGTACAGGGTGCATAAGAAGTACCGATCACGCGGTCCAACATTCGAAAAACGTTTCGATTCGCACTACGCGATTCTTATAGTTTTTCGCGCTGATTCCGAATCTGTCTTTAATTTTACTAATAGACGCACAGTTTTTGAGAAATATGAGTTTGAAAAAGACATATTTTCGAATTTGAAAAAATATTGTGATGTTATTATAAAAGAATTTGTATTGATTTTTACACCAAAAGATTCTCTAGGCTTTCCCGAATCCAGTGATGTGCAATATTAATACATTACGAATGTTGGGACCAGAAAATTCGTGACACCTGAATGCCCAGAAGCTTTGGGTGTCCGAAGTAAAAATCGGGTTGGGTAGTGGTCGGGGCGACGCACAGTGCGGCCGTCTATGGACAAAAGTCGAAAATGCAAATACCCTCCACACCTTGTTTGGCTTTACTAATCCCTTCAGAAATGTCTCTAGTATATGAAACAAATGCCGGGAATTTAAAATTAGCACAACAAACGCCAGGAATCACAATTGCATAAGTGGCAGAGAGATCGTTAGACAGCTGATCGAAGAAATCACGTGAGATCAATTACTGATTTTCTGTAATCAAGAACGTTGTTTTGCGTCTTTTCTTTAAATTTTGAATATGGAAGGTATCGAAGAAGGTGAGGAATATCCACTTTTCCTGTTTCATTAACCGTTAAAATAGTTTCGTAGCAATAATAAAACACTAAGTTAGAAATAAGGCGTTGATATCTTCAGATAAGCTTTTTTCAATTACGGGTCAAAACATCCTGGGGTTTTGATATATTTCGATTTCACAACTATTATACTTCACGAATATGTAAACATTTCTAGCTTCAAACTGCTTTGAACGGCTCTGTGCTCTTCTTTGCCACGCGTGTAAAATACCGAATCCAGTTAAATGATCAATAATATTTTTCCCAAAAATTTTAAGCAATTAGTTCAAAAGTTCTTCCGTTATAAAATTAGTGTCGGAATAGATAGAAAAATTTAATATAAATTTAAATGAAATCATGACATTAGTGACTATAAATAAAAGCGTGCAGCGTCCACGAAAATTGCGTCAATATAGTTTGTCGCACACGCAATTCACTTACTCGTGCAAACGCGCCAAGAGGTGGTCGAGCATAATTTCGATTCGAAATTTTCAACAGTTACCTATACATATATTCTGTCCATTATTATTGTTATAATGTTTACAAAATATTATTTGAAAATCAATTTTGAATAAAATTCAATTTAATTTTTGGTCATGTTTTCTCATTTTTGTAGATGATGCATCGAAGAGCACTTTTTCTTAACTGACCCCTGTTTCCACCACTTGGAATATACAGTGTGATCCCAAACGAAAGAAAGATACTTTGAGGTGTTATAGGAAATTTCACACTGATTACGAATATACCATGTATTAAGGGTCACTGAATGGAGTTTAACCGTTTTTTCACGCAAAAACACTCGAAAAACTTCGAAAAATGGTATTTTGCGGAAAAACTGTTAACCTCTATTCACAGGCCCTGCATATATGATATATTCGTGATCAGCGCGAAATTTCCTATAAGAATTCGTCAAGAATAGACTTTTGTCCCGTACGCCCATAAGAACGCCGCACTGTGCGACGGGTCAGGAACCTGAAAATTTTTATTGTTCGGAGACCCGAACATCCTAGATTTTCGGGTTCCCGAACTCGATTTCGAGTATCGTGCATTTTCGAGTTCTGACCCGAGTTATCAAAACCCGACCCGAGGCCCACCCGTAAACTTCTTTCTTTGCAAGTAAAATATGTGTTGAATTAAGATCGGTTTCTTATCATTTCAAAACAATAATAATTTGACTGCTACTGAAGCGATATTCGTTCGAAAAACGTTAATCTTTTATGTTTAGACTATTTTTAATCAAATCTTCACAACACATACACATGCGTGATTTAATGCATAACAATTGCAAGAGGGTAGATATCACCACTATTCATTTCACTTGAAGGAAAAAAATGTTGATTGATAAAATCATTGGAAAAAATAAAATAATAGAAAATAACATAATCGCTGTGTTCGGTGGCATTCTGATTGTACACAAAGCTAGCATCAAAAGCGTCTTTTTTTAGTTTCTCGACGATCAAGAATCGAGAATCGAGAATTAAACTCCGAGTTCCGAGCCTCTCTGGAAATAGTTTATCGATTTCGACGAAAACTATGATAGAAAACCGAAAGAAATTCGAGGCCAGATGAATACCGCTAGCAATTTCTATAGAATCGAATGCAAAATCCACGGGCGAATTTCAGAAATAAAAGCATCACGAATATTTTCGACTGCATTGAAATATCAACCTTTTAAAGTAGTTCTGCGATTGTACTGTCTAATGGATTTGTCGGTGAAACAATCTGTTACCTTTACTAATAAAACACGAAATGAACACAATCGTAGCCGACGACTGCCGATTAATGTACACAATTTAAAAATAATTTACATTGTCAGTTCACGTAAAAGTTGTTATATCAATAGCCTTCGGATTTTTATGTAAATTAAAAATTGTATGCATTGATTTCAAACCACGCTACTATTTTTTATTAATTTCTCTGTGATTTTATGTAGGTTATTTTGTTTTTATTTCCACTCTCCGTAAAGTTTGACTCATCTTGACTGATTTAGTATCAAAATCCACCGATCATCGTGCACATTCACGCGAAAATCAGACTGTTTTATGACTTCGTTTCTTGCCAATTGTTCCTTGCAACTTTCGACTAGATTTCGCACTTTTCTTCGGCCAACAGCTTCTTGACCTCCCCGCTTTTGTTCCGTCGTGCCCATTGGAATCCGAACATGCTTCGTTACTTTTCTATTTCAGTTTTGTATAGTCTGCATACCTTTCCTACTGTTTCCCTTCTCAATTATTGAACTGCTCTCCAAATGCTTGGTTCCCAACTTCTCATCTTTCTTCCGCAACAATGTTTCTTTCCGAAACGCACTGATCCTTAAAAGTAAATATTTCAGCCACGGATAAACGTAAACAAATTTTCAAGATTTCAATTTTTTGTTTTTAAATATTCCTCGGTCCTTATTTCTTTCGTTTTTCGTTTTTAGAAATTTATATTGACATGAAATCTTCTGCCGTTCGGCGCCTTTATACATATTTCTGAAATTGTAATGATGCTTCCATGGAAAATGTTTCTGAAACCGCAGAATTGTATGTATAAATAATTGTACAGTGTATGAAAACCATCGAAACTGTGTCGATCTTCATACTAAATTACCTTGGTTGGTATTGCATCAGGTTTTTATGTAGCATATCTGGGTTAACTGCTTACGTGAATACATTTGGGCACAATAGCATTATTAAGCAATAAACAACATCACGTGTTGCAGGCACGAATTAATTCATACAGATTTGATCATCTGCAATGGAAACCGGTGAAAAATGGTCGATTTAATGTGAAAGGTCACTTAATAATTATGATTCGGTGGTCAGTGAAAAACGAGAGAACATCGCTTCAATGCCGAATTGTTTGTATTCTCACGAGGCTCAAACAAAGCCCACGGCCATGACGCAATCATTAAGCATGTTCGTGAATGGAATGCGCGTAGTTTTGAACAGACTGCATCTAAGCCATCGAATGTGGGGGTGGCTCGGAGTGCACATCGCGATTGAAAAGCCGTGAAAGGAAAATATAAGTGGATCTTTCGGTATGAACTACTTCGAACTTCAGACTATATTTGGAATGGTTCGTCGAGAGAACTCCACACGCCACGTGAACGACAAGTTAAAAGTTTCATATTTTGCTCAATTTTCAGATATTGCTCCGGTTTCCAAAACGTTAACGCTGGCTGCAGTTCCCGAAAAGTTTCATAAAATCTACCTTTACAATTCTTATAGAGCATCAAAAGATGAATCCAACGACTGCAATGACCGTACAATTTCAACGAATTAATCTATATACAGGGTGTTCACGCTATTACTAGCCAGCATTTTTTTTGTAAATAGTAAATATTAGAAAAAAATGATAGAGGAAAAAATAGTACTGTTTTTTATGCGCAACACAATGACATATGCATTTTTGTTTTATTTACATTATTTTGATAGAAACGAAAGTGACCTTCAATTTTTTAAATGGAATGCTATACATTTTTTTATGTCGTATGAAAGCGTGTGTCAAGACGAATTCATACATGTACTGTACAATGACCTTCAAGGTCATGCAAGGTCAGAAATGGAAGAAACAATTTGAATATTGCGTACCAATGTGTTAACAAGTATTCTTTATTAATGAGGCTACAACAAATGTTCAAAATGACTTCCTTGCGCACGAATGCACATTTCGGCTCTGTTAATTACGTTTTTGGTAGCTTCTTCTAATGCGGTCCCAGTTATTAATCCACATGCGTGTGTTATTTTAGTTTTCAAATCGTTTATATCGCTGGGCGGTGTCTCATAAACTAGTTCTTTTGGTACGCAATATTCAAATTGTTTCTTCCATTTCTGACCTTGCATGACCTCGAAGGTCATTGTATAGTACATGGATGAATTCGTCTTGACACACGCTTTCATACGACATAAAAAAATGTATAGCATTCCATTTAAAAAATTGAAGGTCACCTTCATTTCTATCAAAATAATGTAAATAAAACAAAAATGCATATGTCATTGTGTTGCGCATAAAAAACAGTACTATTTTTTCCTCTATCATTTTTTTTCTAATATTTACTATTTACAAAAAAAATGCTGGCTAGTAATAGCGTGAACACCCTGTATATATTTGTGTCAATGTATTAACAAGATTTCAAGGTCATTGATATTTTTTGTGGAATCGAGTATAAAAAGACGAATTCAACGACTGCAATAACTACATCGTTTATATATGTTGTATATTCACGTCTGAAAGCGTAGATTATGTTACTTTTCAGGCTCAAATATCTCGAGAAAAAATGATCGGAAGGGTATAGTGATGGTAGTCGTTGAGATCGTCTTTTCACGCTCTTACAAAACTGTCCAAGAAAATGTATAGGGTTTCGTATAAAAAAATATCGATGACTTTTTGCAACCTTCCTCATAAATAGCGATATCGTCACAGATGTCGTGGTCGTTGTTGGATACGGCTTTTTATGCCCTAAAGGAATGTCGAAGAAAATATGCAAGGTGTCGCAAAAAATATCGAAGACCTAAAGATAGCCAGTGAGCATGCATTAACAAACAATTCATGTTTTAATTTTTCACCACCAATGTTTGAAAACTGTCGGGAAATATTTTACTGATAAACATGACTGTGTAAACAAATGTAAACAGAAGATGTTCGTTGATCTAAACGACTGCTATGATACCACCGTTCCCAGGGGACCGAGACGTCTCTCAGCTTGCATATCACTGTGTTTTTCTTCACCGGCTAGAAAAACAAAAACCGTTTTCCATGACACGATGTGACTAGGGAACCGGAGACAGAGAAATCCATGCATTCGAAATAGGCGTCGTGTCCATTAGCCTTCGAATTTTCGGACGCGTGGGAGTGTCGGCTGAATCATCCTCCTTAGACCGAAATAAACGAGACTGACACTTTGCTGGGGCAAAAAGCAGATTGACCGGTCGCAAAGCCTGCTCACGGGAAACCTAAGAAACCTAAATGAGTTAAGAGAACGAGCGGGACCGAGATTCCCCTGATCGACCCAGCCTACTAACACGCTAACTACCGGGCCAGCAATAAAAACGATTCTTTATCGCACGTGACACAGCATCTTTTATCTAATTCTTTCCACTATAAAACGTGGATAAATTTCAATTTTGACTACCATTAAAAAATTGCCGTTTTTCAATCTATTGTTGTTCTTCGGTTCAGAATTTCTGTTTAAAAAATGTTGTAATTACTAGCAGATAGAATTTTAATTATTCACGATGCTCCGCTAATGATCTCCATCAAAAAACATTACGTGGTAAAATATTAATTGTGGTAAAGGGTACCGGTACCCCATAAAATGTGTTCATTCAGAAAGCGAGAACAAATGAAATAACGAAACAATAATATTGCATATTACATGCAAAGAAAATATTGCGATATTGCAAATGGATAACAAACCTTCATTTTTATATGTATTTGTAATATAAAATCCTCTGCCAGAGAGGTCGCAAAATTGAAAAATGGGCCGAGTACCTTGTTTTTTGTCGAACTGATGTCAGTTCGTGTTTGCAATACTTTTTCTGATCTCTTTGATACAGGTTACATAAGTATGAGATAAAAAAGAATAATGATGCTGTCGGCGCAATGGTTCTTTCAAATTGTTACTCAAAAGCAATTTACAAAAATTCAAATTTCGACGTTTCGGTCTAGCTTTAGACCATTTTCAAGAAAATTGATAACTGCGTCTGTGAAATGTTAAAAACAAACAAACAATAAAATTGTGTCAAGAAATGAAACTGTAGGTAACATGTATAGGAAAAAGTTGTTCAGAATAATGACCTTGATAACATACTTCGAGGTCATCAAAATCGGTGAGGAGACCCCTAAAGTAAATAATTACCCAATTATGTTTGATGATGAAGAATTCATTTATGATGAAGGACTGAATTAGAGTAGACTGCGGATCTTTATGCATTTATGAAGAAATTGATTGGGCGAAATATAAAGCAGTAAAAGATTTAAAAAATTCAAAAATGTTGTAATGTTGCTTTTAATATAACAAAGTCATTAAGGAATGAAATAAACGTTTATGTTATTTCTGCTTTCCACAATCAATGCAAAACATTTTTATTTTGCATAAACATCCGCAGTGTAATTATGAGTATTGGGACGAAAGCAACCAAAAATAATAGGGATTGTTTGAAAAATTTTCGAGCAACATACAGAGTGTACAAAACACACATGTCTGACTTTTGACTACATTAATGTAGATTCTATACGTTCGTCTGAATAGCTCAGAGCCAGGCAACTTATTTCCCGCCGTCGCTGCGCAACCCCCAACAGGGTTTGCCGGTTCTTCCACTCTTCACTTCTAGCTTGGCTTTATCTGAAGAGCGACAGAGCTGACGCGGTCTGACGCACACTGTTTCTTTCATAAGTCCGAATGGTAGGAGACGCTGATAGGTACTGAGAAGAGAAGACAAAAACGACGTGCGGTCCGCGGGCGGCCAGTTACCCGGCCTAGAGTCTCTGAGCCAATGATTTACCGAGGAATGGTTGCAAATTCTCGTTCATGTAGCGTATCTTTGCGCTTTAAATATATTGCGTTGGCAAGACAGTAATTTCGGTATTCTAAGGTGAAATAAAACCGAATTTCATTATTCAAGCGATGAAGTTTAATCAATAAAATATTTTCTTACTTATTCATTTTGGAAGAAGATCATCGAACCAAACAGAGAATACCTTATACATAAAAATTTATTGCTTGGATAAAAAAATTGGGCCCTATTTCACCTTAAAATATCGAAATTACTTTCTTGCCTACCCAATAGATGTAGTGAACGTTAGAATTGCAATATTAATGGATTATCGACTGAGAATTATTCAGACAATTGTTTAGTGCTTCTATAAAAACTGTGCTTTGTAATCGAGAATCAATTTTATTATTTCAAATTTGTGTTTGTTTATAAAAGAATAAGTTAGAATTGCAATATTAATGGATTATCGACTGAGAATTATTCAGACAATTGTTTAGTGCTTCTATAAAAACTGTGCCTTGTAATCGAGAATCAATTTTATTATTTCAAATTCATGTTTGTTTATAAAAGAATAAGTTAGAATTGCAATATTAATGGATTATCGACTGAGAATTATTCAGACAATTGTTTAGTGCTTCAATAAAAACTGTGCTTTGTAAACGAGAATCAATTTTATTATTTCAAATTTATGTTTGTTTATAAAAGAATAAGTTAGAATTGCAATATTAATGGATTATCGACTGAGAATTATTCAGACAATTGTTTAGTGCTTCTATAAAAACTGTGCTTTGTAATCGAGAATCAATTTTATTATTTCAAATTCGTGTTTGTTTATAAAAGAATAAGTTAGAAATTTTACGAAATAAATGGGGTATTTCACCAGCATTTTAAGGCAGCGGATTAGAAATATGCGGCATCGTCCGTGTATAACTATACGTGGCTAAAAGCAGAGCCACTGTCACGCATACCACTATAACAGTTTCACGGAGGATATTGTCACAGTGATACGAGGATTATACGTCAGGCGATTACTATGGCAGGCGAGTCGCGTACGGGTACGGATCGGATAAATCTTTCTCGTCCACTAATAGAGAAATATCGTCGGGGATAAAGGAAAATTCGTTCTGGCTTGGAAAATATTAGGTACAGGAAAAGACTCGTTCTTAAGTTAATAATACACACATACACCTTTCACAGTGAACACTCTTTTGTACTTCAACCGTAAAAACTACAATCATGTTTTATGTGCAGAATCACATTCAGATGACTTTCCTAAATCCACGCATAGTCTTATGTATCTGCAGTCTTCTGAATCCTTAAAAATGTGTAAGGAATACGTAAAGGAGCACGACGCACTTTTCACGCAACAACTTGTTTTAACATTCTTCTACTTCAACCATTTTGTTGCTCTTATTGTAGGAGATACGCAAATGTAGGATTATTCTGTAAACTCTCCCAAATACAACAGTCTATTTCTTTATAACATTATAAACATTTCTAACCCCGTTTGAACTATGCACGAAATCCACAAACCACCGCACACGAAGACAATCATAAAACCCATAAGGTTATTCTTCGCCGACAGCATTTCTCAACACCTAATTACATTAATATACATTTTCTCAAATCTTAAGAGACCAAATGATGAGCCTTTTCATTCGCAACATAGCTGTTCGTCACAGAATGATGCTCCTTCGTTCTAACACTCAACCAGTAGCCCTGAAGAGGAAGCCTCGCGATGGAGTTCTTGCAAAACTTGATAGGAACAGTCGTTTTCTCACAAGGACCGAGGACACAACTCGTCAATAAGTGGTAGAACAGTATCTTAGCCTCCATTATGGCAAATCTGTTACCAATGCAAATCCTAGGACCAAAACCAAATGGCATGTAGGTATTAGGCGAAACTTCACCGTTTAGGAATCTCTTTGGCCTGAAATTCTCAGGATCCTTATAAAATTTAGGATCGTAGTGTAGACCAGATATAAGGATCCATACCGACTCTCCAGGTTTGACCACAACGGGTTTAGCACCTGGCTTTGCTGGAGGAAGTTCGAACTCTTTCACGCAGATTCTGTCGAGAAGATTTGCTATCGGATACATCCGCACGGTTTCATCAATGACCGCCTCCAAGTAGATCATGTCCTTGATCACGTCATAAGTTGATTGACCATCTTCTATCTTGCGGTGAGCTTCTTCCACTTCGAGCAAGACTTTAGCTTGAACTTCTGAGTTAGTAGCGATCATTTGAGCGACCAAGCACATCATTGTTGCTGTAGTTTCGAACCCAGCCGCGAAGAAGATGAATGCTTGGCTCGTCATGTCGTCGACGGAGAGGCGGTTGCCGTCCTTGTCGCGAGAGTCCATCATCAGCTGGATCATGTCTGGTCGGTGGATACCCTGGTCGTGGAAGCAAAATGATTAGATCAATGAGAAACGGTGCTCGAACATCACACTAATCTACAATGTACCGATCAATCTACTAACCAGCGATTCACTATTGAGCACATAACACTCAACCATCCCGAATACTACCAACTTAAAACTCACCTTCTCCTCCCTCATTGTAGTAGTCTCAGCAACAATCTTGGTGAAGAACTTCCTGGGCTTGCTACCAAAAATCTTGATACCCAACAGCCGAAAGACAGTCGGAAAATTTCTGGAAAGTAGTAACTTCAGCGTTGCCAATGCCGAAAAATTCAGCGTCTCCCTTCCGAACTTGTAGAACTCATTATCCCGGTACTTTAGCGAGTCCACAGCAATCCCAAAGCTAGTGGTAGCAATGACATCGTTCGTGTAACGTCGAATGAGATCCTGTATATCCCAGTCTCGTCCTTTCTTTGACTCTTGAGAAACGAAGGCACTTGTTCTCTCTGCGCAATCGATGATCAATTTGAACATAGACTTCATCTTCGCTGAAGTGAAAGCTGGACTAAGCAACTTTCTCATGTCCCTCCAACGATCTCCTTTTAGGGCGAACAGGTTCTTGCTCATGAATGGATCCGTTTTCTCATCAGCAAATCCTAGATGGTCAGTAAAATGATCGAAGTTCTTCACGGCGATCGAGGTGATCAATTCAGGATCGCGGATCACGATGATCGGGGAAAACAGGTTGTAGAAGCCGAAGTACTTCAGGTCTCGGTACTTGAAGTAAACATTCCGTAAATAATCGCCGATGAATTGTGTTCGGAACAACACTGGAGCCATGTTGCCCACGATTGGCCATGGTTTCGTGTATTGAATGCCTCGTTCTTCGAAACTTTTGATGTTGATCCATAAGAAACGGTAGGCTAATGTGCACAGAAGGACCAAAACCAGGGCAGTCGTTACTGGATCCATTTTTGCTGAGCTGTTGTCAAAGCAGTTCTGCTTATCGTCGTTTGGGGAAACTCTTGGAATAGATTCTTGCGCGCGACTAGAATCGCTGCAGCCATCGCTAAAATAAGTACTACCTGTGGGACATGTGACTTCTGACGTCGATCGCGTTGATAAGCGTATGTTTTGGATAAGGAATTTCTGACGTAACGCGTAGCTGGAGTTGCTTTCGCGCAAGATTTGAAATTGCTGTGGAGGCAAGAACGTAGCAATCTTTGCTCATCGCTGGTAATCATAACTGCGTCAGTCCATTAAGAAAAACAGAAGCCTGATAAGAATGTATTTCCACTTTTAATAACGAGTTCGATAATGACTTGGCAATATTCAGAAATCTTTCTAATGTCTTTACAGTTTTGTATTTGGCGTACTCGTTTTTGTCGGAAATGCATAAAATTCGAGGTATAGTAGTAAGTTAGTGTTTATTGCTTTGTAAATACAAATGGCTTGTGGGGAAGAGTAAAGGGTAAGAAATAATATGATGGTATATTAGATCCGAGCACATGGTACCCCTTAGACCATATAAACTCATAGATAGCACGTGTACAGAATGTGTATAGGAAAACCGAAAATCTAGTGAAGCATAGATAATTGGAACATTTGACATCAGAAGAGAATTCCTAAGATACCCTGTCCACTCTTTCCGTGTACTGCGTACACGATGGACGCGTCCTCTGACCCACACAAACCCACACAATTATTTTATAAGTGTACATTTAAAATTTTATAAACGCACCCGAAGTAACGAAATTATAGCATGTTTTTGATTTTTATAGAATGTTTGAAAGGAACGGGACATCGGCAATGTATTCAGGATTTCGGAAATATATTTCATCTTCAACAATCAATACTGGCTCAAGCATAAAAATTGTACACAAGTTTCTTATTTATAATCGCTCTGTAGATTTTTCTAAGTACGACAGTATAGCTTTTTATCACATTATCAACATCCAACCCTATTTAAACAATACGCAACTCCAGCTGTTAACGCACTCAGTCTTCTACATCAATATACAATTTCTCAACGTTAATACTTTATATATCGGAAGCCTATTAATAAAATTTTCTTTTACATTACACTCTTAAGTGAGACTATTAGATGACGTTTATATGTATATTGAGAGTAACTTGTTAGTTCACAATGAAAATTACTGTTGCTGTTGAAGGTTCTATTAAAACGTGTTTAGCCATGTACCAGAGACTTTTCAAAATTATGCAATAATCACAGATCAATAATGTATTAAGCAACAGTACCATTAGCCTTTCCATTAACAACATGTTCATTCGCCACAGACCCGTTCTCCTTCGTTCTAATATTCAACCAATAGCCATTAGGAGGAAGCATCATGATACTCTTCTTGCTAAACTTCAAGGGAAAAGTCGTTTTCTCACAAGGTTCGATCACACAATTCTTCAGCAAACAGCAGAGAAGTACCTTAGTCTCCATTATGGCAAATCTGTTACCAATGCAAACCCTAGGACCCAAACCAAATGGCACGTACGTATTCGACGAAACTTCACCGTTTAGGAATCTCTCTGGCCTGAAATTCTCAGGTTCCTTATAATATTTAGGATCATGGTGTAGGCCAGATGGAAGGATCCATACCGACTCTCCAGGTTTGACCACAACGGGTTTAGCACCTGGTTTTGCTGGAGGAAGTTCGAACTCTTTCACGCAGGTTCTGTCGAGAAATGGTGCTATCGGATACATTCGCGCGGTTTCATCAATGACCGCGTCCATGTACGTCATGTCCTTGATCACGTCGTAAACTGGTTGACCATCTTCTATCTTTCGATGAGCTTCTTCCACTTCGAGCACCACTTTCGATTGAACTTCCGGGTTAGTGGCGATCATATGAGCGACCAAGCACATCAATATCGCTGATGTGTCGAACCCGCCCAGAAAGAAGACGAATGCTTGATTTGTCATCTCGTCGACGGAGAGGCGGTTGCCGTCCTTGTCACGAGAATCCATCATCAGCTGGATCACGTCTGGTCGATGGATACCCTGGTCGAGGAAGCAAAATGATTAGATCAATGATAAACGGTGTTCGAACATCACACTAATCTACAATGTACCGATCAATCTTTTTTTTTTTGTTAAGGAAGGTGGTAAAGTTTAAAACATCCACCTCCCTCTATCACGCATTGCCCATTAATAGACCTCCGAGGACCTACTTTACGCATCACTCCCGAAGAATGTCCTAATGGGGAGCACCACGCCTGTTCTTGTCTTCTAATTGTACCGATCAATCTACTAACCAGCGATTCACTATTGAGCACACACCACTCAACCATCCCGAAAACTACCAATCTAGAACTCACCTTCTCCTCCCTCATCCTAGTAGTCTCAGCAACAACCTTGGTGAAGAACTTCCTGGGCTTGCTTCCGAAAATCTTGATGCCCAACAACTGAGAAATCGTCGGAAAATTCTTGCCTATCAGCATCTTCAGCGACACCCAGGTCGAGAAGTTAAGCGACTCTCTACCGAACTTGTAGAACTCATTATCCGGTTCCTTCATCGAGTCCACAGCAATCCCGAAGCTGCAGGTAGCAACGACATCGTTCGTATAACGTCGAAACAGATCCTGCATATCCCAGGCTCGCCCTTTCTTCGACTCGTGAGAAACGAATGCATTGGTCCTCTCCGCGCATTCGGCGATTAATTTGAACATCGACTTCATTTTCGATGAAGTGAACGCTGGACTAAGCAATTTCCTCATCTCTCTCCAACGATCTCCTCTTAGGGCGAACAGGTTCTTGCCCATCAATGGATCCATTTCTTCATTGACAAATCCTATGTGGTCAGTGAAGTGATCGAAGTTCTTCACGGTGATCGAGGTGATCAACTCAGGATCTCGGATCACGATTATTGGAGCAACGAGATTGTGGAAGCCGAAATACTTCAGATCTTGGAACTTGAAATAGACATTGCGTAAATATTCACTGAAGAATTGTCTTCGGAACAACACTGGAGCCATGTTGCCTACGATTGGCCATGGTTTCGTGTATTCGATGCCTCGTTCCTCGAAACTTCTGGTACTGATCCATAAGAAACGGTAGGCTAATATGCACAGGAGGACCACGACCAGGGCAGTCGTTACTGGATCCATTTTTGATGAATCGTTGGCACAGTGATTCTGGTTGTAATGGGGATAAATTCCCGCGCGCGACTAGAATCGCAACGGAGCGCACTAACATAATAACTATTTCTATGTAGACATGTGACCTGTGACGTTATTGTTATAGATAAGCTCTCCGGCGAGTTCTCGTTAGCTACAGAATCTGCGGCTCGCGGGTTGAGGAGCTTGTGATGCAACGAGCAGTTAGAGATTATTTCGCGAGCGATGCGAAATTGTTGATGAAGTGGGAACGTAATAGTCAGTACTGGAACTTGTATCGGTATTCTCAAGAGGCGGGCACTGTTGGAATAAACATTGATTTTAGTTATTAGAGTAAATTACGTTTATGGAATATTTTACTATTATGAATGTCGTAGTTATTCATATTTACCCTTTCATAAACAAATTCGACTTGATTGTCTATATATTGGGTTGGCAGGAAAGTAATTTAAGTATTTTAAGGTGAACCAGAGCCCAATATTATTATTCAAGCAATTAACTTTAATGAATAAGATATTTCACCTTTCGATCATCTATTGCCAAAAAGAATAAATAAGAGAATATTTAATTGATTAGAGTTCATCGCTTGAATAAAGAAATTCGGTTTTATTTCATCTTAAAATACCGAAGTTACTTATATACAATTTCTAATTTAAAGTTCTAATTTAAAAAAAAAATACAATTTTATAGTACATCCACATTTAATATATATTTATATATAATACATAATATTTTATATATATACAGGATACACACGTATCATAATTAAATATGGATGTACTATAAAATTGTATATTTTTTTACAAATTAGAACACGAACGGAATGTGTCATTAAAATGTGATATGAACGAGAATGCTACATAAAATTGAAATGACCAATCAATGCACTGTGATTATAGATTGAGGAGAAATTTGTTATTAAACGCAATCAAACGGGAAATGGAGCGATGCATCTGGGGAATTAGCGTGTCTAAAGTGATATGTTTAAACCTAATAGCTTAGGAATTGCGTACATATTCCATCGTCGAGTTGATTAATATGAACGATTGCCTGTTCGCATTTAGTTAGACAGCTACCAATTGTTCAATACTTTAATACAGTAACAATTTTTATCGTATTCCGTTCCGTCTCGGATGGCTGTATAATACGTGTGTGTGCCACGTGTATAGTACCTAATACACGATTGAGAAACTGTTTTCTTGATACGCCGCACAATCGGTCGATTACTACTATCAATTTTGATAAAGAAGACTTGAAAGCTGAAATAAAGAGAAATTGTCGAGTACAGAAATTTTTTCTGCTCCGACGAAGATGCGATGCCAATATTTCTTCTGTAGAATAATTCTATGGACTCTTCTAAATGCGGCACAATTTTTACAATATCACTGTAAATGTTGTGACGCGTTTAAAAAATTGTGAACCAAGTCATCTCCGACGCGAGAATTTTCTCATATATTTTGCAAGCTTAAAAACGTTGCCTGCTTTAACCGAGGGAGCTACGCTAATTCTTCTTGCACATAATGATTCTACGGACTCTGATGAATGCAACGATGTATTTTTAGTAGCGTTGTAAATGTTTCAGCGTGATTAAAAAATCATTAAGTGAAGTAAGACGCACTTGGCGCGGGGACTATCTCAAGTGCTTAATTCTGTTTAAGTGTTTTGTAAACATGTTTAAAAGTCTTGCGAATATCAAAACAAGTAACAGGACAGGCTGCAATGTTACTACTTCCGGAACACTTTCATATTTCTCAAGAAAATTTGCGTAACTACTCGTTACATTGCAAGCCCCACGCCCGCAAGGTACAGATTCCAGAATCAGAGAATATCCGGCGCCTATCAACAGAGTCAACAAAAATCACGTGTCGCAAAGTTAGTTCTTATGCGACTAATCGCGATCGCCGTAGAGATAATATTTAGTTGCGTAGGGGATTTCATTCGAAGAGGATCCCTGCAGACTATAAACAGAATCGTTCCTCCAACAATTCAGCAAAAATGGATCCGCTAACGACAGCCCTAGCCGTCGTTCTTCTGTGCACAATAGCCTATCATTTCTTATTGATCAGTACCAGAAGTTTCGAAGAGCGAGGCATTGAATATACGAAACCATGGCCAATCGTGGGCAACATGGCTCCAGTGTTGTTCCAAAGACAATTCATCGGCGATTATTTACGGAATGTTTACTTCAAGTTCCGAGACCTCAAGTATTTCGGCTTCTACCAACTCAGTGCTCCAATAATCGTGATCCGAGATCCTGATTTGATCACCTCGATCGCCGTGAAGAACTTCGATCATTTCACTGACCACATAGGATTTGTCAATGAAGAAATGGATCCATTGATGGGCAAGAACCTGTTCGCCCTAAGAGGAGATCGTTGGAGAGACATGAGGAAATTGCTTAGTCCAGCTTTCACTTCATCGAAAATGAAGTCGATGTTCAAATTGATCACCGAATGCGCAGAGAGAACCAGTGCCTTCATTGTTCAAGGGTCGAAGACAGGACGAGACTGGGACATGCAGGATATATTTAGAAGTTATGCGAACGATGTCGTTGCTACCTGCAGCTTCGGGATTGCAGTGGACTCGCTGAAGAATCCGGATAACGACTTCTATAAACTGGGTAGGGAGACGGTTAATTTCTCGAGCTGGGTGTCGCTGAAGATGCTGATAGGCAAGAATTTTCCGACGATTTCGCGGTTGTTGGGTATCAAGATTTTTGGAAACGAGCCCAGGAAGTTTTTCACCAAGGTTGTTGACGAGACTACTAGGATGAGGGAGGAGAAGGTGAGTTTTAAGTTGGTAGCTTTCTGGATGGTTGAGTGGCTCAATAGTGAATCGCTGATTAGCAGATTCGTTCAAACACCGTGCCCCATTAACCTAATATCTCCCATGACCAGGGTATCCACCGACCAGACATGATCCAGCTGATGATGGACTCTCGCGACAAGGACGGCAACCGCCTCTCCGTCGACGACATGACGAGCCAAGCATTCATCTTCTTCGCGGCTGGGTTCGAAACTACAGCAACAATGATGTGCTTGGTCGCTCTAATGATCGCTACTAACTCAGAAGTTCAAGCTAAAGTCTTGCTCGAAGTGGAAGAAGCTCACCGCAAGATAGAAGATGGTCAATCAACTTATGACGTGATCAAGGACATGTCCTACTTGGAGGCGG
This sequence comes from Lasioglossum villosulum, assembly GCA_963971365.1. Lineage (NCBI taxonomy): Eukaryota > Metazoa > Arthropoda > Insecta > Hymenoptera > Halictidae > Lasioglossum > Lasioglossum villosulum. Next base: position 8,762,932 of record OZ020497.1, read on the forward strand.
TCATTGATGAAACCTTGCGAATGTATCCGGTAGCAAATTTTCTCGACAGAATCTGCGTGAAAGAGTTCGAACTTCCTCCAGCAAAGCCAGGTGCTAAATCCGTCACGGTCAAACCTGGACAGTCACTATGGTTCCTTCCAGCTGGCCTACACTACGATCCTAAATTTTATAAGGATCCTGAGAACTTCAGGCCAGAGAGATTCCTAAACGGTGAAGTTTTGCCTAATACCTACATGCCATTTGGTTTTGGTCCTAGGATTTGCATTGGTAACAGGTTTGCCATAATGGAGACTAAGATACTGTTGTACCACTTATTGAAGAGTTGCGTCCTCAGTCCTTGTGAGAAGACGACTGTTCCTGTGAAGTTTAGCAAGAAAACTGTCATGTTCCTTCCTATTACTGGCTACTGGTTGAATATTAGGGCGAAGGAGAACAGATATATGACGAGATTGGGAATTGTTTATGTGAGGTTACATTCTTTTGCCGCATCATGCGTAGCGAGCGTGATGCTTGGACCGATCGTTGTCTATCGGGAGTTGTCGCGTCTCAACGTTTTGCTTGATTTATGTTCTCTATCTAAGCGCGCGACGTAGCGTCGCTTTCTTCTTCTTGTCTTGTCCTTCGCGATGTGCGGTGTGCTAATGCAGATGCATTAACAATTAATTCAGTTACTCCTTATTATATCAAATATCTTTATTTTTGTTCTACTTATAATAAATAAACAAGGGCTGTGTCTCGATGGCACTACAAATAAGTAGTTATAAATTAATATTTCTATATAACCTCAAAACGGAATATTCCAACAGTTTAGTGAGAAATATGGGGTTTATGGTTGATGCAGAATATACTGTTCAAATGAAATATTATCTGAGATGATCGAATGTATGAGGGGTGGTCTGTGAGTTTCGAATATTGTTTAACCCACCAACACCGGTCAAAATGGCCGGTATGAGGTTTTTTATTTTATAATTAGGAAAATAATAAAACTTATTTAATAAAAAACGATTTTATACATATCTTTAATAGTGTACGTATTACAAGCAAAGTTGAAAATGTCTGAGTCTATTGAATAGATTTAAAGATGCGTTGTGAGTTTTGTACATCGTTCAAGTGGGGTTCAATGTTTATAATAATATAAAAGACTATGTTGTTGTATACTGGAACGTCTACAGGACTGTTCTAAATACAAAACGTTTGTACCATTTTTATGGTTAAAGCATAATAAACTGTTGAAGATGAAAAAGGCCTGATTTTGTTAGCGATGTCCCGTTGCGTTCAAACATCTTCTAAACAATGTGTTTATAAAAACATAATAATTATTCTAAAAATGTACCGTTACGTTGAGAAGTGTTCACAGAATCGTATCGTATAAATATGTATGTACAATGACCCCCACTAATGTTCGGACACACTTAAAAAGACAACAATATTTTCAATATTGGATCATACGATTTGATTAATATCATACTTTCTTGATTAAATTGAGCTTTCTTCTTTTCTGTAACAAATTGAACTTACTTTGATAGAAATAATAGATGGACGGTCCTCTATATTCTCGTATATTACCGTTTTAACTTGCACGAACTCAACGTTATTATAACCGATTAATATCTGCAGCCCTGTGATATCGCTTTAAGGAAGTTGGAACTACTTTGCAGCACTTTGGTATAGTTAATATTTAAGCAACGCATCCTTGTCGACTATACGGCGATTGCTGAGAGGATGATAAAGAGTTTTCGGGCTGATTTCGCACTTTTGCGTGAGGTTTGCTATTAAGTACAAGATTGAAGGGTCTCTTTCACGGGGAACCCTGACCCGAAAATCAGGAACACGTGTACACGTATATGCCGAATCATCGAGATGGAAGTGTTTGATGGCTCGTTGAATGCCGGCCGTTAGTTCCACGACTGTGAAACGTGTCCGATTCGTGGGGCCATTGAATTATTCATGTGATTCGGCTGTTCGAGGGTATGTTCTAGCGTGACAGCTCCGAAAATTGATTTTTTGCGATCCTCAAATCTAGAGCGTTATTCGACACACATTTTCCAAGATAGAAATTTCTTTAATGTCCAAACGACGGAACTTTATGTGAAATTAAAGCTTGTCGAGTCGACTATGAAAAACAGAAGACGGGGGAGAATGTTTTTCCGCTAGCAATAATTTTAACAAGACTAACTTGGCAGTATTCTGAAATTTCTGTATGCGTCTTCAGAGTTTCGTTTTTCCATCGTGTTACAAATTTTTATGGTAAATGCATAAATTCGCGGTATACTAATGAGAGCGTTTCTTCCAGAGAATTTTTCAGGAAATGTTCGGGCGGTTATTTCTCATTTCTCAAGAAATTGCAGTACTTCATCGTCCGCGGATGACGAATGCTGTCTCGTTGAACCAAGTTGGGTTTTCTTTTCCAATTAAAACGTTATTCTGTAATGAGAGACTTTTCTGTGAAGTCATTTCACTCGACGTACCATGAAAGGTGCATTTTATAAATTATTCTTTTAAAATTTCTTGATAGCATTCGAAAATGTAACAAATTACAAATGATTCTTATCGTTTTCTCCGTCAACTGCGAAAGTTATGCAAACAATACTTGTATGATACGATTCTGTGGACTCTTCTCAATGTAGCGGTACATTTTTTAAACAAATATATTTTTATAAAACTTTTTTTAGACAATTTCTGAAAGGAACGGAACATAGTTAACATAAACAGGCCTTTGGGGTATGTATTTCATTTTCTACAATTTATTATGCTTTAACCATAAAACAGGTACAAACGTTTCTTATTTAGATCAGTTCTATAGACGTTCCAGTATACACGAACATAGTCTTTTATATCATTAAAAGATTAAACTCCATTTGAACAATGTACAAAACTCACAACGCTTCTTTAATCCAATCAATACTCTCTGTCATTTTCACAATCTTGGACATTCTAAGTGTAGAAGCTACGTGATCGTTTTTTACGTAGGACGATTCTGTAGACACTCCCAAATAGTATACATGTGGATCTCATTAAAAACGTTCAATTCCACTTAAGCAATATTCGAAACTCACAATACACCCTTCATGCATTTGATCATGCTAGACACTATTTCACTTGAACAGTATATTCTGCATCAACCATAAAATCCATACGAATATTTCTCACCAATAGCAATTCTCATCACTCAAACACATCAACAATACAATTTACCAATCTTAAGAAACGGTCTCATCAGCCTTTCCATTAGCAATATGACCATTTACTTCAGACCCAGACATCTTGGTTCTAATATTCAACCAGAACCCATTCTCAGGAGTCGTCGAGATAGATTTCGTGCTAAACTTCAGAGGAACAGTCGTCTTCTCGCAAGGTTCGAGGACGCAACTCTTCAATAAGTGGTAGAACAGTATCTTAGCCTCCATCATGAAAAACCTATTACCCACGCAAGCCCTAGGTCCCAAACCAAATGACAGAAAGGTATTAGGCGAAACTTCACCATTTAGGAATCTCTCTGGTCTAAAGTTCTCAGGATCCTTATAAAATTTAGGATCACGTTGTAGGCCAGTTGGAAGGAACCATAGCGATTCTCCAGGTTTGACCACGACGGGTTTAGCTCCTGGTTTTGCTGGAGGAAGTTCGAACTCACTCACGCAGACTCTGTCGAGGAAAGAGCCTGCCGGATACAGTCGCAAGGTTTCATCAATGACCGCCTCCAAGTAGGTCAAGTCCTTGATCACGTCGTAAATTGGTTGACCATCTTCTATCTTGCGATGAGCTTCTTCCACTTCGAGCAACACTTTCGATTGAACTTCTGAGTTAGTGGTGATCATTTGAGCGACCAAGCACATCGTTGTCGCTGTTGTTTCGAACCCGGCTAGGAAGAAGGCGAATGCTTGGTTCGTCATCTCGTCAACGGAGAGACAGTTGCCGTCCTTGTCACGGGAGTCCATCATCAGCTGGATCACGTCTGGTCGATTGATACCCTGGTCGTGGAAGCAAAATGATTAGATCAGTGATAAACGGTGTTTGAACATCATACTAATCTACAATGTACCGATCAATCTACTAACCAGCGATTCACTATACTACCAACTTAAAACTCACCTTCTCCTCCCTCATCCTAGTAGTCTCAGCAACAATCTTGGTGAAGAACTTCCGGGGCTCGTTTCCAAAAATCTTGATACCCAACAACCGAGAAATCGTCGGAAAATTCTTGCCCATCAGCATCTTCAGCGACACCCAGGTCGAGAAATTAACAGTCTCCCTACCGAGTTTATAGAAGTCGTTATCCGGATTCTTCAGCGAGTCCACAGCAATCCCGAAGCTGCAGGTAGCAACGACATCGTTCGCATAACTTCTAAATATATCCTGCATGTCCCAGTCTCGTCCTGTCTTCGACCCTTGAACAATGAAGGCACTGGTTCTCTCTGCGCATTCGGTGATCAATTTGAACATCGACTTCATTTTCGATGAAGTGAAAGCTGGACTAAGCAATTTCCTCATGTCTCTCCAACGATCTCCTCTCAGGGCGAACAGGTTCTTGCCCATCAATGGATCCATATCTTCGTTAACAATACCTAGATGGTCAGTAAAGTGATTGAAGTACTTGATAGTAACCGAGGTGATCAATTCAGGGTCACGGATCACGATTATTGGATTACTGAAGTTGTGGAAGCCGAAGTACTTCAGGTCTCGGAACTTGAAGTAAACATTTCGTAAATAATCGCCAATGAATTGTCTCCGGAACAACACTGGAGCCATGTTGCCCACAATTGGCCATGGTTTCGTGTGTTCAATGCCTCGTTCTTTGAAACTTCTGGTACTGATCCATAGGAAATGATAGGCTACTATGCACAGAAGAACGACGGCTAGGGCTGTTGTTACTGGATCCATTTTTGACGAGTTTTTGTTGGATCGATTCCGATTATAATTGGTTCAGAACCTCGTCGGATGAAATCTTTCGCGCGACTAGAATCACCACGACAACCGGCAGTATGTGCTTTACATGCTTAAGGTACATGCGACGTTCGATATTATTTCCGTTGATAAGCGTCGTGTGTTTACTGCCTTCGGACTCGGTGTCCAATGGGGTGAGGCGATAGTGCTTTGCCAAGATTACTTGGTTTTACCTGATTGGTATGCACTGATTCAGGTTTGTGTTTTACGAATGATACGGCATTCTTGTGAACACTAAACGCCAAATTTTTAAAGCAACTGGAATATATTCCCTTAAGTTATCAATTGTTACGAGTTCATGAAATAACTTTATTTGTTAGCATTATTCCTTCAATTTTAAAAATCCGGAAAATTAAGTTAAAATATTCTAAAGTATTCCTTATTAAATTTAATTATTATATAAATTAAGTAAATTAATTAGCTTAGATTTCTGAATAAGTATAAAGAAATTACTGTTCGCTCATTTCTCGTGGCAGTATGTTCATAAAATTAATAATTGTGAAATAGAAATTCTGAAATCAGTAAAATGACTGATATGGCGATATTTGAAAGACATTCGACTATATTGATCCGAGTTAACCTAATAAATTCTATGTAATCGAATGTCGTCATCATTTCGTTCGTGTGTTGTAGGTGAATTAAGTTGGGTGACTTGCACGCAACATTGTGTTCGTAAATTATGATGTACTAAGCTTGTCTTGATAACCAATCTCGACGGTGTTAAACTTTGTGTACAAATTTTAAAAATTTGCATAAACGTCCGTCTTCTATTCACCAGAAAATAACAGATTCATTATTTTAAATGAACGCGTAATCATTCAATATTCTCTGGAACTACGTTGTAGCAGCGTGATATATTTCCTTTGTGTAACATAACTACGAGCACACATTACCGTACGGTCCTCGTAAATTTACGCGAACAATTCATAAAGTTGTAAACACAGACTCGTGCCATTGAAATCTTCTAAAACCAAAGTACACGAATATTTCCCGGCCGTATGGAACGATAGCGCATTTATTGATACGTGCATCGAGCGACGAACATTTAAAAATTCATGTAGAACATAGAAATTATCATTTCTATCAGTTAATAATCAGCAGCTGTTTTTTGTATGAAAATTGCAGTTTCATGCATTTTTTAAATTTATTCATAGAAATATTACTCGGTGCATTGCATGAAGATGTCGCAGCTTTATGGAAATAGATAGAGACGTGCGCACCTTGGGCTTCCGAATAATGCAAGTTACGCCTCGTAAAAATAGGACTAAAGATAAGACTTTTGAGGGAGATTGCGACCTATATTTATCTTTTATCTAGCGCTTTGACTACTGAAAATCCCATCTTTGCATTATTGAGAAATGAGAACACGCATCCCGCACCCTTGCAATTCTGGAAATGCGTCTATCGCCTTAATATTCCATGATAGATATAAACTCATTAACGTATGATTAAGCCGACATAATTAATAGAAATGTGATGCGATGTAGAAATCCCTCGGGCTCGTGGTGAGATATAGAATTATGCCAGATTCTGCAAAACCGTTATTTGACTAATTATACGCAGTATCAATTTCTGCTACGATCCTTTCCGTAATTGTTACTCTTCAGAACCAGAATAAACCATTAATTAAAAGGGTATCGGTTTTACGACTTGCAAGTCATTCCTTTGAAAATGCTTCTTTTAATTAGATCTTGCGTCAAGTGTCCTTTTATTGAGTTGACCTTTTTACAAGAATTAATGTAATAGATTGTATATTTAAAGAAAGCTATATATCTCGAAGCTTCTAATTACTTTACGGATTTAGAAGAATTCATATGATTAATCCAATTACACTTACATACATTCGTAATTTGTTTCAAAATAATGAAGGGAGACAGATACAGTAAGGAGCATAACTGTTTCCACACGCTTTAAATCTGAATAACGTTTTCTAAACTACTTCAATTTCTCTGTAAAGCTAGAAAAATTAGTATAATAAATAAGTTGAAAAATGCGTTTGGTCGGAATTGTGATAAACAATAGATGAAATTGATTTTTACAACTTTTTTAGCTGGGCCAATAACGAAAATCTAAAAGATGTGTTTTGTAAACTCGTGTGAATTATATATGTTCTGAAAGTTTCATTGAAATTAGTTAATTGGTTTATGAATTCTCAACGATCAAAAGTGGTAAAAATTTTTATTTTTTATAATTTCCGGCCTTTTTACTAGTTTTGGTCATTTAGAATTCGTAAACCAATTAACCAATTTCCATGAAATTTTCTAACGTATAGTAGATGTAGAAAGTACTTATTCGTACACTGATAAATTTCAATCAAAACTGTGATATTGTTTCTTATCGACTATTTTCTCTCGAAACAATTAATATGTACATATTCTGAGAAGTCTATTAAAAAATCTAAAATTTAAAAATCAATTTTTTCTATTGTTTATCACAATTCTGACCAAATGCAATTTTTTCAACTTATTTATTAGACGTCGTTTACTAAACTAACTCTTCTAGCCTTACAGAGACATTTGGGCAATAATAATAATGTTATTCTGATTTCAAGTGTGTGGAAACAGTTATGTTCCTTACTGTATGCATAAAAGCAGAAATGTTTTGTTTAATGCACAACTCCACTTTAAAAAATAAATGGAGAGGTAAATTGCATTTTTTCGTTTCGTACAGTCCAACTCGAAGTTACAATCTCACACTTGTCGGACATTGCTATCTTTTACTTCACACCCACCTTAACGATACCAGGCTCGTATCTTCGCAAGAGAAGGTGCAGATATCATTGCGGATACAAATTGATCCTATCAATCACAATCGGTTGCAATAACATAAATGAAATAAGGAAATAGATCCCGTTAATCGGCAGTAACTCTCGACGATTATACTTTTACCCCCTCCCCTCAACGGTTTGCAACTTCTACGCCACTCTACATCAATCTGCGCGGCAATCTGAGATTTTATTACGCGTATCGTAGGTAGCAATCGCGATATTTGTATTACTCAATTATCTATATTATGTTCGGTATTTGATCAATTACTATATACAACTCGACAACATCAATTCACTACGATTGACGATTGGCGTTGCAGAGATTGACTACTAATCAGACTGCGGATTTTATGCATTTATGACAAAAATGGACACGTGCAATTTAAAGCAGTGGACGAATTAACAAGATTTAATGACATCGATGCATTAATTTAAGTTGAATAAGATAATTAAAAGAAGAAACAAATTTCTATTTGGCTCCTGTATCTTGCAATCAATGCAAACATTTCCTATTTTGCATACAGATCCACAGTTCACTGATTAGTCCCTGCAACAACGTGACAATTTATTAAGTATTCAAACTAACTATGGCCACCTTGAATATTTCCATTATTTATAACACTACGAAGAAAAAAAGTATCCGTATAAAGGAGATTTCAGTATTGATCTTTATACGTCCTAAACCTAATAGTTCACAAGATATTATCCATTATCGTGATCATTGGTCCACCCTGTATATTTTATTATCGTTTATTTCCTCCGTTTTAAGAAGTTCAAGTATTGTGACTTGCAAGAATTGATAAAATCAAGTCGATTCTCTGATAATATCGAATTTTATATTGATTAGCGTGGTCTATATAAACTCATATTTTTTGTAAAACCTTAATGATATCGGATACCGGTTTATCTTGTGGAGACCCAGACAGATGACTTGGCTAAAGAAGAATTACGTGTCTGCTCTCTGGTCTTTAATAGCTATTTTCTCGACGTCACTGACTCGCCATTTTGACGTTCGCCAATTGGCATACATTGATATAAACGATCATGATATTGAACGTGCCCGACCCGTTGGTCCATTATCTAGCTTAAGTTTTAATTACAACATAATTCTAATTGTTACATCCTAAGTACTTCCAAGAAGAGAACAGTTTGGAATTTGTCCAAGAAACAAAGAACGAGGTAGGCAAGATTTAATATCGAAGAACTTTTGAAAGCTTCCTCCGTAATATTACATATACAGAATAACTGAATCGACTAGACTGAGATCTTCCTACATTACTTTCGCATTGTGTCTTGCATTAAACAATTACTTGAGAAAAAGTTCTATAGCTAATCGATTATTACTACAACTGTTATTATAGATTTTGCGAGTCAGCTCTTAAGGCAAAAGCAAAAAGAAAATGCATAGAATTGAAAACAGTTAAAAAGAAGTTGCCACATTAATCGTGCTTCGTCCTCATTTGAATATTTCTTGAACACGTTTAAACATTCATAATGTTGCAGATAAAAATATCGTTGAATTCGGAAGAATCTATAGTATCATTTTGTAGAAGACTCATTCCTGTACCGTCTACGATTAAAACAGGAAAAATTTTTTTAATGGGACACCGAGTATACATTTGAATTTAAGAGATCTGTAAATCATGGCGAATTTGTATCCATCATTCCGATTGAGAGATATGCTAATACCTCCAGCAGAAGAAGAAGAAGCAGAAGAAAAGTGGCGACATTTATTCGACACGTATTCATGAGGATTCAGTAGGAGCGATCGAACGTCTCGACGATCTCATTGACTTTTTTCCCAAAGACTAACGCCAGTGGCTACGAACGAAATCACTCTCAGCTATTTTCGAGCTGAGTATAAATATACCCCAGGCTTATGCAATAGCTGCCATTCATCTTCATACGGATTCGATTGTTGAAACGTGCCTCGCATCTTTGAAACTGCACTGCGATCTTCCTTTTGCGCAGTGTAATCTCTATCGAAGCGACTCTCGATTCTACGCTGACTTCAAAATACATCAGACCACTGCAGAGCGACTGATTGAATTATTAGAATCACTTGGAAATTCAATGAAAACCACTTGCGAATTATTCAAAACACTTACAAGCTCAATTGACCCCTTACTGCCTTACGACAGTGGTTCTTAAACCTTCTGAAGTCAGGAAACACTTTTTATCATATGAAAAATTTGCGGAACACCAAAATTAACGATCCAAAACATAAAATAAAAACATTCACGATGTTTACATACAATGTATTTAGACGTAATAAATAGTTTCCTGTGTTCGGTCGATTAAATATGATCATATCAATTCAGTCTGAATTAGGGAACAGTATCACAATGGCAAGTAAACGAAATCGTGTAGTTTTAACTATTGAAGAGAAATACAAAATAATATAAGATCTTGAAAGTGGTGAAAATGCAACGAAATTAGCAAGAATACATGGTATTGGGAAATCTACAATCACAGATATTAAAAAACAGAAACGCAATATTCAAAATTATATACAGAATAGTACCAGTAGGAGCAGCTTAACGAATCCAAAAAATAAAAGTGTAGATGATGCTGTCTTCCAATGGTTTTGTAAACTAAGAGACAAAGACATGCTGATAGTCTAGAGTTCAACGATAGATTAAAGGGAAACTCTTTAAAGCTAGTAATGGTTGGTTAGTAAAATTCAAAGCACAATTAAAGTTCAATTAAAAGCCTCGACGACAAGAAATAATCAGCATCGTTAAATTTTCGACTGGTTAAAATTATTGAGAGACAAATTTTTTCAGAAGAAACTGAACTAGTACTCGATAAAAATTGATATCTATACCTCGTAGGAAAGTAGTATCGACAAACATGTTGACGAACTTCTAAGTAATTGCACTATACTAAACAGGAGCATACAAATGTTCTTTTAAAAAATGATCCGAATGAATTGATCAGACCATGAGAGAACAAATTGAATGATCGAACCACAATACTTTAAACGACTCGTTGTTACCGTGATGTAAAGTGTTCATACACCATTACAAATTATTATGGCGAGCTCAAGCGTTCTCAAGAATGTTATTAGTTTCCATGGATAATACAGTAGTTCCGGCACATCTTGTAGCAGTCTCTATTGAACCACAATCAAATTGTTTCCGCTTGAAAACAACACGCAGTATTCAATATTCAACATGTTCGGCCAGTGTCAGTCTATTACAATCGCGAAACTCGTAGCAGAGATAATAGAGCGTTAATCATTGTCATTAATATTGCTTGTCTCCCCTGCGAACTATCTCCGCGAGAGGCACATGGCATTCAACATCTTTCTATCTGTGTTTCTCTTGAAATTGCGTCCAACTTCTGTTGATAAAGATACCGTGACTTGCATGAATCGATTGCAGATCTTTCTGCAAAATAAAGCTGTTGTAACCAGAAGTTATATAAAAATGTATTTCTTACAGTCGATTCCTGCAAGTCATGTTCCACAATTTTGTCTGATTCACTTTAGACGTCTCACCCGATTCCGATATCTTGATTGATTCGCTGCTGTTAGTCACACCGAAAAACGTTTCAGATAAGAATTGAATGTTGCCGAATGGCACATAATTTGGTGTTTTCTGAAATGGAATCATATATTTTATATATATATCAATCGATGCAGTTGGACATTCTTCGACGATCGCATTTATCCCTTACAGAAAACCGACAGCAATGATATCTCAGAATTATTTAAATCGAAGTATCTCCGAAACGACTAATCTTTCAACATAATTAAACGTTTTTATAAAGAATGTCCGACTGCGTCGCATCGACTGAATAAACTAAAATTAATAATAGAATGAAAAAACCCATTTAATAATTTCTAATGGAATTACCATGGCAACCTCAATGGATATAAAATAGAAAATATGCGAATATATGGTCGCATAAGTTCGTGCCCGATTTGAAGATAAAATTGGTCAGTTAAATTTTAAAGAATCCAGCTGGATTAATCAATTATATAGTCGTTATTCTTTTCTAATTCTAGTAAAAAATGGTGACTATATAATTTTTTTGTTTCACATTCCAACGTGCAGTACGGTCTGCGATATCTTTGAAAGTCGGGCATGAACTTGTGCAATCGTCTGATATAATTCGACTTAAAATGAAAATAGGATTGATTTTCATATCTATCTCTAATACATCGAATTTCCGGCTTAATTTCCAGAGTGGCAGCAGCAGCAATAACGGCGCCGGCGGCATCAATCTGGGACCGATGCCTGGAGGTCGCAGGCTGCCCTCGCAGCAGTCATTCAACTCGTCGAAGCATTCGCATCATTCCCGTCACCAGACGAACTCAGCGGCGCCGTCGACGCCGCGCAATGCTTGTCAGCTGCCTGAAATTGCCGGCCGCTGTATACGTAAGCGAACATACGCCTCTACATGACGTTATCACACTCTCGTCACACTCTCGTGCCTGTAACTCTCCTCACCTCTTTGGTACCTAGCACCGTGACACTCTCAGCACTATGACACTGACAGCACTATGACGCTCTCAACATTCTGTAAATCTCATTCCTTTCACACTCACTACACTGCTCTAATCCCTGTGACATTCTCAGTCCTGTGACACGATCAACCACCATGACATGCTTAGCCCTGCAACACCGTCACGCCCACGATACTTCTAGCCCCAACTCTCACAATGCAAAAGTCATTCATTGATCGAACACACCACCGAATACCATTTCAATTCAATTCGTTTCGTGACAAATGCTTCCACCCGCTTCAGAAGCTAGCAGGATTAATGAAACTTGTAGGAATCGATCCTGTTCGTATTGGTTTCGAGCCATTGTCTGGAAGCTTCCGATGAAAAGTTTCGTTGGAATACTTGGAACGCTCGACGCAGTCTGGCATTATTTTAATATGACGTTTGTTATTGTCATTATTTCATTGTATAGTTTTACTTGTCATGAACGAAGTTGAAAGAAATTTAAACGAAGAGTGATACGTGTAATTGTAGCATATTTTATAGGGATGAATTAATTAGAACACGTTATAGGTAGGCGTGCGCATTAATTTCAGCGGAATAACATTAATTGACATTAATTATTACCGATATTATAAATGCATAAAGCCTATTAATGTCACACGTGCTAATTACTCCATCGCTATTGATGCGCAATCCCGCCACAGTTGAATATTACATAATTATATAATACGTAACAAAGATACGTGAATTTCGCTAATTCATTAAGTATTGTCAATTAAGCTCGCCTAAAATCTAAAAATATTGGAGACGATCCATCCCATTTCTTTTTTTATTGAAGAAGATCATTGGAGAGGTGTGATGTTTTCTATAATATTGAATATTCATTGGAGGGGTGGTTTGTTGTTCAACAATTCCTTCTCTGTTTTTCAACAATTAACAACAGTAGTAGTATTTATTTTATTTCAGCCTCGTGGAAAAGAAATTGAACTTGGTTTACAGTTTTTATCTCTATGTCACCCATCCATCCATCCATCCATCGATTCTTTCATCCATATGAAATTCCTTTTTCCTCCCTGAATAATTTATTCGATTTAGAAATTAAAGCTGACTTTCAGGGACGCAACCGCTTTAATTCTTATTAAGTTATGTAATCTTTTCATTACTGAATGATCCTTTTTCTCTGTTCCTCTTTCAGACGCCAAGTCGTCGTCGCGGAATCTCGTGTCGACGAAAACTCAACAGGGAAACACGAAGACGTTGCTGTTGATAAGCACCGTTTTCATCCTCCTTAATTTACCAAGGTGATAACACTGTTCCCACTCAGGTTACTTATTATTATCACTAGACTGCGGATTCGTATGCAATTTTCAATTTTTGTAGTAGAATTTTAAGAAAACGGAGTAAAATAGAATCTTATTTCCCGTGGCAGTAGATTTCTTAGATCTGAAATAAATTTAAATCGCACTATGTTCTGTAGAATTTTTCGTAAAGAATTATTGCATAAAGATCTGCAGGCTAATTATCATTATATGTAGACTGTGGATTTTATGCATTCATTTGCTGCATAATAAATGCATTATAAAAATTAACAGACCAAATGTAAACAGTAAAAACAGTTGAACAATCGAAATATTCTGTTGCATTCTTTTTAGCTTATCACAATTAGTAATTAGTTTTATTTTCTGCTACAAATCCGCAGTCTAATCGTCACCAAATTTTGATTGCTTAACGGTTGGAACTGAAGATGGTACAATTTCTTTAAAAGAAAAATTGCAAACACAATTTTTAATCGATCCTTCCACATTCTCCATAAACACATTGTAGTCGCAGACACATTTTCACAAGATAAATGTTTGTTCCAGAGAACATAAAAAAATTACAGAAAATATTTTTAAATTCATTTAATCTTTTAATTGTTCTCATACTTTCGCATTTCCCGTAAACATAAAATTCGCAAACTCGTTACTTCGAGCCCCAGATTATGTTCGTTCCACCATAAAAACGGAAAAATGTAGAATTTGTTGGAAACACCGGGACAATATTAATCGGCGAAGAATGTTGGCGAAGTAAGATAGCGTGCTTGAAGGGAATAGGATTAAATTAAATAGCAATATCTGCAAGAGCGGAGTTGGCATCTTCGATATTGGCCCAGCTCGCGATCTTACTCTATGCATTGTCTTGAAGCTTTCGATGTCGCGCGAGTAGTATCGATCGACCATTAGTCGGACTACATCTTCTTAAACTTTGCTGAAACTGTTTTGAGAGTGGCTTTTGTTTGAGAAATACGGACCACTTTATTCTGACGTTCGTTTTAACCGCAGTTTTTGATTTTTGATAAAACTTCGCTGATTTACGAGATCCTAAGGAACACCGAGTCGTTTTCCTGCGGGAAACGTTGCTTTGAACTCGATCTTTTCTTTTAGAGTTTAACTTTCCCGGAAATTGTTGGAGAAAGATATTTCGGGATTTCATATCATTCGCGTAACTTCTACAGTGGAAGCAGAAAGAATTCATACAGTTGCAAAGTACCCAAGAAAATTGATGCAATAAATGCGTCTTGTTACCTTCGGACATAATTTCAACATGCATATTCAGATATCTACAAACAAATCTACCATTGTTGGAAAAAGATGTTTCTCTTCTACAGTGAAAGCCGAAGAAATTTATAAAGTTGCAAAATATCCAAGAAAATTGATACAGTAAAAGCACTTGCTACCTTCAACAGAATTAAAAAATATTCAAACAACTTTACAAAAATTGATCGTTGTATTCAGAAAAGTCTATAGAAAGAAACGACTTGCAAATTCGTATTCAGCGCATAATAATCTAGAAAAATTGTCTATTAGTTAGGTAACACCCGACCACGATAAGGCGTGTTTCACACGAGACCCCGCCCCCTTTGTGTTCCAGCTACGTGATTCGCCTGTGCGTGTTCTTCTTTACGCTTGCGCACAAGAACAAGCCGGACCTGCTCTGGTGCTTGCAGCAGTTCTTCATGCTGTTATACTATACCAACTTCAGCATCAACTTCCTGCTGTACGCGATGTGCGGGGTGACATTTCGCAGATGTCTTCAGCAGTTAATGCGTAAGGTGTTGAAGAGCCTGACCAACTATCATTGCAACCCGCAGCGATAGATAGGGCCATCGTCTCGACGACGCAATCGTCGGGACGGTGATCTCGTCGACTCGGCAAGCTTCCTCTGACGCAGGAGGCGTGGCCTCCCCACCGCTTCGGAGACACTCGTGACATATGTTACGCCTACCGCGGCGCTGAGCGAATCAGTGGCGAGCTGCATGGACTCGCCGTGATGACGCGTCTGTCCCGAAGACAGGCTAGAACGGGCGTGGCCGTAAGTTGTCCCGTGGGACACTGACCGAGCTCCGTGGAAAACGAGAGCGACGAAACCACACCCACTTGGGACAAACTTTGTACGTAATCTATCATTGTTGATAGCAAATTTGTAAGATGATCTGGATTGCTCTCAGGGGCCGTCTACAGCTCTTTAGATTGGGCGTGGCCATGAATTGCCCCGTGGAGTACTGTCACGGCTCCGAGGAAAGCGGGAGCGACGGGACCATACCCATTCGGGGCACACTTTGAACGGTGAGGATAAGATAATATATCGTTGTTGGTAATGAAGTTGTAGGCTCGGGATTTGAGATTGCTCCCAGGCGCAGTTCAGAATTGACGGCGATCATGCTGGAAAATTCATTGGACGCAACTTTAATTAACATCGGAACAATTCCAAATATCTTATTGTGATTCCCAGAATCAAATCTATAAAAATACAGTGTACAAATTATCCGTAGAGAAATATTGCTCGCTGGAGCGTTCTCCTGGCTCCGGAGCAATCGAAAGCACTTAGACCACGCCCACTCAGGGTACTTTATACTGTGGGAAAATAAAATTGAACCGATAAAATCAATTTTCTGGAAACTATTATTCATTCATCTATTTTAAATGATTAATTACGATACTTCGGAACATAAATAGAGTCGTAGACAAGAATTACACCGTGGGGCAGTCTCCTGGCTTCGCAGCAGTCAAGAGCAACTAGACATCACCCACTCGAGACACTCTAGACCATGAGAAATTATAACAAGAGAAACAATTATACTATTTCTACATATTCTTGAATTTCGAAACGCTTCCAAACCTCATCAAGAATCCCCAATTAACGTTTAAATTAAATTACAATATAATTATTGTAACATCAAATTACGACGAAATTATTGGAAATTTACATTTTTTGAGCCAACGAAGGAAATTACCGTGTTACCAGTATAGAATTATTTTATTACGACTTTGTACGTTAACAACAATTTTCGTTAGTGATATTAATCTCAGCCACGCAACCTAACAAGCTGGGAGCAGCTTATCAACGGTTATCGCATCGGAGGAGACAATAAATAATTGTTCAAAGATAAAGCCACTCGACGGAGAAATGTTTGTTGGTCTATCTAGTAGAAAATTTCGCACCTGTCAACGACAACAGCTCGACAGCCTCTGCACACACTTTTATCTACTCTCCCCGGTTTACAACACTTCAGTGGAAAATTAAAAACCACATTCGCACATTTCAACACGTCAACTACCTCATCGTATACATAATACAGACGTACACAATTGTTCGTACACCTCTAGAAAATAATTTTACAGGAGATCGTGGAGCACATTAATTTCCCCACGATTCGTCAGACAGATAGTAGGACAAAAGAATGTATCAAACAAAAATCGATTAGCTCTCAATCAACTACAAAATTTGCTATACCGATTTCGAAAAGTTTTGTAAAATCAAAGTGATTTTTTACACTTTTCACTCGCGCCTCAAAAATCGAACGAGGACGAAATTTTAAACCAAATATTTTCAATATCATGTTACAATTACAATCAACATATTACAATTACAACGCGGATTTTTATGCAAAATAAAAATTGAAGAAATTTTCAAAATCATCGGACAATTGAAAATGCAAATGTATGATTTCTCCTCTATTAGATTCATTGAGGGAAGAAACAACATTCAATTTGGTTTCTATTTCTTGTAATCGATGCAGGCAATTTTTATTTTCATGAAGATCCGCAGTCTACTGATAACCTCGTACTTGATGCAACGTTGAACATCGATTAAAAAAGCAAAATGGTGTAAAGTATTTTCAAGCGATAAACACTTATGTCTTTTTACAATCATTGTAATACGATGGAAAAAATGCAAATAATATATTTAAAGAATTTAAATCTACTGGTTTGAATTTGATCTACTCATTTTTGTTATAAACCGCATCAAAATCCGCAGTCTAATCATAACGACCTTCGAATAACCTTGAATATAAAAATGTCGAGTGTTGATCACGTGAAAAGTTTCGATAGTAAATACAGCATTTTAATAAAATTACTATTGATTCAAGCTGAACAAATTCAATTAAGAGAGGATATAATCGAAAGCTTTCACGCATGTACGAACGAGGAATCGAATCGAATTGAAAAGTCTATCAGAAACTGTTGAAAGTCTGCCGAACTGCAAAAATAGACGAGATTGCATGGGTACACTAAACGTTCAAATACGTCACCTACGTAAATCGACTTTAAATTGTAATAATACATTTTTAACAAAAAATACAGCTGCACTGAATTGTTATTATTTTTATAAAGCATTCTACAATATTACAATAGTACGAATATTTTAATTATTTTAACTGTTGTAAAAAACTTTTTGAAACAAAATTATATTGTGTCTCAAAAATAATTTTTTTCTGCAATAAGAAATGAAGCATCCCATTTTGCTAAGACACACTCAATATTTATAATTTTTTGAATTAGAAATGCATATGAAATTCATTTCTGGTAAACGGCGTACGAAATATTTTATTGCAATCTGCAACTTAATACTTTGCAAAATACTTTACAAAAATGATAAACATTTAATGTAGCTAGACTTCCATTTAAAAAATAATTATTCTATTATAAGCGGATATAATAATTCGATCACTCTATCGCTGTACGTACGAACTGTGAAAGTACGTGTGTACCGATAAATGCATGTGTGTGTATATACATAGAATAAATGTGAGTGGTAGATGTAAGAGTAAAGCGCATAAGAAACACGATTGTAACTAATCAACGTGGACAGGCAAGCTAGGCGTCGGATTTATCAAGTACCAGCGTCGCATGTAAATAATTTATTGTAATTGATCGATTGTAATTTATTCATTGAATACAAAGTAACAAGCACCGTTACCCGAATCGATATGTAGAATCGATTGTAATTTGTAACATATACGAACTGTGGATCTGCGTGCGAATTCCCAGTTTTGCTACGTGGTTTGATGAACATTAAAATAAGATAAACATTTATTTCTCACTGTGAAACACTGTACAATTTTTGGGTTGCAACAGAAATTTGCTCGGTTGCAAATACTTATTAATGTTGCAAACATTTATTTATTGAGAATGCAGACCACTGTGATGAAATAGAAGGCAACCATAATCGGCGATTTCATATTAAACATTTATTTATTGCGAATGCAGGCCACTGTGATGAAATAGAAGGCAACCATAATCGGCGATTTCATATTGCTTGCAATCCTCCATTTGATCATATATGAAAAGCAAATATTAATAATAACCAAAAGAATTTCTATCGCGACCCAGTAAAAATACAGTGAGGTGCAAAATTATAGGAGCACTGAATTTTCGACTTGGACTTTCAAATTATTGTAACTCCGTGATAAACAATTGTACACCAACCATTCTGGGCTCATTTTAAATCTTGAAACCTCTACTCTCGGAGCCCTTCGTCGATTTTTTTGTTAACATTTTTGCACCTTTAGAAATCACAACAACATACTTTTTGTTCAAAGTTTAATAAACCAGGGAGAAAATATCCTTCAATAAGTTTTTAGACATTGTTGCAAAGCGGTGACTTCAATCTTCAAGTACAAAATGATTTTAGCCCTGAAAAACATTTTTTGATCTCGCTACAATTGGTTGAACTTGAAAAGATGTCGAAAAATTACTTTTGATTTTTCCATCATCCCAATTAATCCAGAAATTTCTTTGATAAAAACCGATTATTGACTCCGTAAGTATAGACTTTGCAGTTTGAAATCAACTCGGCAAGATTGTTCTACGATTTTTTATCACGAAGTTACAACAGTTTACACATCGACAATTTTGCTGGTGCTAATTTGCTGCTTCTTTAATTTTGTCATTGCCAGTGTATTATTAATTGAAGATTTTCGTGCAGAAGCAGGTGAGTTCAGATTTTGCAAATTGTTTAATTGTTACACGAAACGGGGTGAAGAAATTGACGAGAATATGTTAAACTTCAACAGGTACAAATTTGGCTCTAGCATCAAGGTCTTCAACTTTAGTTGACACTGCACTGGTCAGAAAGTCTTCTTGCACGTTTCAATTGATACAAGTAAGTTCTACTTTATTCACAATTGAAATTAATAAAACTATAAATATTGTTCATCCCAGTCGAAAATATACTGTCGTCTTGCAGTATCTTCGTTTGGTTTTAATGTTAATGTCTCGGAAATTATACCAACGTTAGACTAAAAAGTAAAATGCAAGGTGTTTGTGATCAATTTCGTACACACGTTCCCTTGGATTTAGGCGAATTTCTACGAGCCATAAGTGCATAAAAATCCGCAGCCTAGTAATACATACAAATGTAGACATAATGCATATGTATATGTACGTGTAGACAATGTCAGAACTCGCTGACGTTCCTGTTGTCAACTGTTTATTAAACAATCCCAAAGACAATTCACTTTCTCTCTATCCTTATGCAATTCCCACTATTCAATATATTTCGCCAGAAAGTGCAGCACAATTCTTTTTTTACAAGATTTCTGAATAACATTGTCCAATAAAAAGAGTTGGGTGTAGTCGATTACTAACATATGAAAATACTTTGGTAATTATACAGAAAAGGGTACACCTAACCGATTTTGATGAAACACAAATACGATGATCTTGATGATATATGTATTTCAGATTATCAAATCACCTTGGCGAGGTGTATCGTTTTCTATATAATTACCAATCATTAGTTTTGGTACGATTTGACCCTGGTCTCGTTGAAAGGAAAGCGTGGTTGTACTTTCGGCAAGCTTTCACGATCAAGTTATCTGTATTAGGTGCAGTTCACTGTACTGAACCATGTCGCATCAAAAGTCAAGCGTGTAATGCTGATTAATCGCCATAGGGAATTGATTACGGGTTCCGTGTAATTTATCCAGTTCGTAAGACGTGTTTGAACATCGTGATAGGACTTTATGCCTCGGTAAATTCCATGAGAGACACGCCACGAGCTTTGGAACGATTCAAGGTGAGGCAATGCAATGAGTCAAAGCCTAAATTAGGCTTAATTGTCGAAAACATTTGCATCGGAGCTGTTTAAACGTTAAATCTATATTCTTAAGTGGGGTCCAATACACCCAGAAAAACATTTGAGTAACACTCTGTATGATTTTGAAAAACGATTACTTCTCACGGTGTTTACTTACATTGTCCACAGACGCACAATTTGGGTATATTCTTAAGTGATCGTAATATCATTGAAAAATATATTCTACACACCAAATATTTCCGAACCTCCACTATAACAAAATAAATATTAACCTTTATTAACCTTTATTAATTAAATATAAAAAAATAAAATTCTTAACCTTGGCAAGGTGACGTGGGGTCTCAGAGACCCCAGCTTCAGATTTTTGAAAAGAATTTTTATATGAATAAAATTAAATCTGTTTATTTACTTTTTATCCTGTGTTATTCTCTATCTCGCAATTAAAAACGAGACTATCTATAAAATTTATTTGTCGGGTCTAAGAGACTCCACCTTACTATTTATATGTGATTAGACCTTACCTTGCGAAGTTTAAGGATCTAGAAACTTCATCTGAAAACGAAGTTTCTGTAAACTATTGAGTTGGAAGGTAAGTAATTTCGGTATCTTAAGGTGAAATAGAGTCTAATTTTGTATTCAAGTAATGAACTTTAATGAGTAAGATATTTTCCCTTTTGTTCGATGATCTTTTGCCAAAAAGAATAAATAAGAAAATATTTTATTGATTAAAGGTTCATCGCTTGAATAAAAAAATTCGGGTTTAATTCACCTTAAAATACCGAAATTACTTTCTTGCCACCCAATAGAACAAAGAAGAAATTAAAATTCGTTAAACGGTGTCACGATCAAAACAAAAATAGAGATAAACAGGTAGGATCGGTTTCACAGTGATGGCAGTTTAAAGTCGGCCTAGACTACTGAAAGGTTGGTGGAACCACTATGCGAGTTCGAAGGACTTACAGTCCCCTAGCAAGTAGGATCTCCTTTGGCTTTCGCAGCTGCCTCATCAAACGCGACGTTTCCGACGAATTTCGTCTAATTTGATGGATCAACCCCACCATTTCCGTCCCCTTCCCATGGTATTATCCTTCTACGACCGTGCGTAAGGTGATCAATTGAATGAAACGACTCCACATTCACGAGTACATTCAATTAAGTCAGCTCGATAGAAAAATTAAATATAAAGTAGCAGCGCGAAACCGATCACAACGTGAACTGATCAATACAATTTTCTTTCGATATAAAACGAATATTTTCTCTTCGCAACAAGAAAATCTCTATCCCTTCTTCTTCCTTTGAAGTTGTTTGACACCGCTTAGAAAAAGTGAAAATATGTGATATTCTATCTTCTTTTAACCAAAGATGTAATAAACTATCCCATGCAAAATCGAGTCTTATATCGAAAGAAAACAACTGTTATTTTTAGACGTGGTGCATCAACAGCTAAGTCTATTTTAACACATTACCTACCGGAAGCATATTAATAGGATTTTCAATAATTGTGCTGTACCAAAAGAAAGCATAGAAATTTTGTTTTACATTATAGTCTTAAATAAAACTATTAGCCGACGTTATTAAGGGTAACTTGTTGGTTCACAATGAAAATTACTATTGCTTTTGAAGGTTCTATTAAAAAGTGTTTAGCCATATACCATGGATTTTTCAAAATTATGCAATTGTCACCGGCCGGTAACGTGTCAAATGAGAACACGAGGTTTCGATTTTTTCAGGGTCGCGGGGACCTCGAAGTCTCCGGGTCGTGCCACCGTCTCTTTTCCCACGGCCGAGTGGAAATCCTTTAAAATGGATTTTCCGTGGAACGAATATGCTCGACACCTCATTGAAACATCAAGTTGCCGATAAAACGAACGAAAACTCCAGCTCAGTTATTCTACTGTGTGAATGGTTCTCAACCCGCCGCAAAATAATACTATTAGGTACTGTGAGGAATATCTACGCTACGAAAAGACAATACATTTTTAAAAAGTGAATCAAACAACTCGAATCTTTTTCAAAAGTTAAAACAATTGATGTTAGAACAAACGAAATGTCTTTTCACGACAAATAGTTGCCAGTTACTTTGTAATCTGAACATTACCTAAAGTATTAAAAGAAATGTTGTATAAAATTTTAGTAACTTGCATGTGGTTACTTTTTACTTTTTAATAATGAGCCTATACCGAAGAGTAAACACTGCATGTCGTGTCAGTTGCATTACATAAAATATTGAAATAAATATTGCATAAAAAATGTTTAACTTGCAAAGTTGCTTAAAGGCACATTTCATAATTGCTGGGGTAAACGATGCAATCAAAAAATTGTTTGAAGAGACTGTTTGAAGAGTAAACACTGCATGTCGTGTCAGTTGCATTACATAAAATATTGAAATAAATATTATATAAAAAATGTTTAACTTGCAAAGTTGCTTAAAGGCACATTTCATAATTGATGGGGTAAACGATGCAATCAAAAAATTGTTTGAAGAGACTGCGTATGCGTCACCTCTGTGGCAGTAAATAAATAATTCAGGAATGTACGGTTGAGAGCCGCTGTGCCTTCACACGATCCGTTACTGAGGATCCTTACGGCCCGACTTAATTCAAGTGGTTCGTCCGGATTTCGAATGGCACTTACCTTTGTCTTCGCCGACCCGGTTGGACCCACCAGCATTAATCCGTGCCGCACGACCGTTGTTTCGTACAGCTGGATAACCTTCTTCACGAACTCTAGAAACGACAGATCCGGTTTTTAAACTTCTCGATACTAAAATAAAACCTCTTTACGTCTAATGATTTTTTCAACGAAACTTATACAACCACGTGTTCGTTATATTTTCCTGATTAAAATGAGTCCAAACATGATGCAGTTTGGATCCCATTTACCCGTTTAATCAACGAAATCGTAGTACCTCGACTATCCGAACTAATCAGTGACCGTCAAATGTACTGTAACATGTTGCTTTGTACATCGTGCTGTGTATTATAGTGTTTTCTTGGACCATTCGCATTTTCCAAACAGATCGATGTTCCACTATTTTTCGGTTAATCGAGGTTCTACAATTCTGTTTAACACTAGACCTACCACGAGGGGTCGAATGACCCATTTTAAATTTTCATGGGAATTTATTGAATATATTTGACTGTATATATTATTATAGTAAAAATCGCACAAAATATAAATAAATTTAATCTTGTTATTATTATAGTACTGTACACATGAGTCACATTTGATGGTCGGCAGGTTTAGTGTTAACCAAGTAAATGGGGAACAAACTGCACCGTGTTTGGATTCGTTTTAAGCTGGAAAATGTCGCCAATATGTTGGTAGACGTGTCATCGGAAAATTTAGAGAAATAAAACTACTTTTAAACGAACAATGGGTTCGTCAAATGAAATCCTGGCAATATCGTCTTTTCCAAATACATTGAGACATTTCTTGCTTTATTAAAAGATAATTATAAATTAATATTAGAAAATTAGATTTGCACTGATTGGCTCCCGAGCCCATCATAGTAAGTATTGTCTTAATACAACAGAATATCCTACGAAAGCGAATACGGTGGAACAAAAGACCACATAGTTCGCTTATCGGTTTCCCTATCAACCTAAGAGACAGAAAATGGAGACGCCGATGGGAAAAGTTTCACGGAAAAGATTTTCCTTCTCCCCGGAAAACGAAACACGATCACTGTGATTGGTGGCAAAGTTTCGCCCCGAAAAACTCCCGACTCTTTGTTCGACTCGTATTGTTTTCGACTTCAACGATGAACCAATTACGTCAGAAAAGTTCCGCAAATGAAGACCGCCAACGGAGAGGATCGAGTCGATGATCGAAAAACGAGGCGGTAGCTCGAGCAATTTGCACTATTCGCAAGAAACGCTTGTCCCTTTTTGTGCGCAACGATAATCAAGTCAATTCAACGAAAGCGCCTCTACACGTGCTTCTCGTGTAGAATGACTATAGAGACTTAAAGGAGAAGGTGAAATTGTTTTTAGTACTTTGACAATTAAATACGAGAAGCTTTTTGCGTTAAGTCTTCTTCGATACTTCTCGAGTTTAACAATAATTGTTTCTTTCAGGATTGTGTGCAACGAGCAAGACTGTGCTCAGAGTTGGGCAAATATCTTTTTTAAATAAAAATATCGAATAAAGTGTTTTTTCCAAGTGGGTTCTACATTCACTTTATTCGAAATTTTTATTTAAATAAAATTTTACCTCAACTTTGACAGTGCTAATGCATTTTGTAAAAGCTAGGAGATTATTTTTAACGTGGAAAGATTCTCTGGACTTTTCCAAATACAACAGTATGTCTTTTTTCATAAAATTGTGTATGTTTAAACGTGCTAATAGAGTTATTAACCGAACAAGACGTAATACATTACGTTGTCATATTACAAGATTATTAAAAACCGTTAAAGTTAGATAAATGGTTTTGTCGAACAACAGTTTTTTATAAAATTTAGGTTGCCTTCAATTTAAGGCAACAAGCTACCGTTAACGCACTAAGAGAATGACATACTTTTTAACTTTCGACCTTCTCTGAAACTGGAATAATAAAATCTCCAATTCGGTGGCAAATGTACATGTATAGATTGCAGCCGAGCATGCACAAAAAAATGCCTGATTTTAATCCTAAAAAAACTCCCTTTAAATAGCACTGTCCAATACCAAATTTGTTTCCAAAATTACTGTTGAGTGAATTTTATAGAGTTTTTTGCGCTGATTCCGAATCTGCCCTTAATGTTTGATAGTCCTGTTTCTCAAAAACTGTGAGCGTAGGAGATAAATTAAGGACAGATTCGGAAACAGGTTAAAAACCCTACAAGATCCACCTAACAGTAATTTTGAAACATAAAATAAGTTGAAATTTGTTGGACAGTGTAGTTAGTTAAGCTTTCGCAAACATTGTTTTCAAACTGGAGGTTGAACAATTTGTTGAAGTAACGAGCAGTCGATAAATCTGCGATTTTACAGATCGCCGAGGTGTGTTATCGTCTTCACGGTGATTACTTCGGCGAGAGAATGCCTAGCAGCCTAATTACCAGGGAACGAACCCGTTCGTTCCAGCTCGGCGCGGCGTCCGATCGAAACAGTGACCCGAGCTGGGTAACAAAGGTTAGCCCGTTATTTGCTCGGAGCGATGCATGAACTACCAGTTGCAGGCTGTAACAACACGGCTGGAAACTGTTACGAACCAGAAGGGAAACAGCTGACACTGGTGATAAAAAGCGTTCCAGTTTATTGTGATATTTCAAGCGTAGTAACGCCGCGCTATAAGCAAAACAAGACTGTCAACTAGAACGAGACTTTATCTTTGCTGCTCTCCAAGCGTAATTAACAACGAGGATGTTCGTTTTAACGGATTCCATTAACGGATTGTAGCAAATAGGCAACGGTGAAAAAGCAATCCGAAATCCGTTTTTATCCCAAAATTTATGTTAGTATAGTAAATTGTTGACTTCTTCTCGACTCCATCTAGAATATTATAACGTCAAAAATGTATATAATTTAAGAAATCGAGAAGATCTCAATTTATTCTTAATAAAAAAGATTTTTCAAATTTCTTATATTGGAATTGGTTGAAATATCTGTTTGGTTAAATTCGAGAAATGTCTTACCGTCGATCTCCTCGAGGCCCATTCTAACGATCGACGCTCGTATCTCTGCTTCCAGGACGCCATAATCCACTTGCTTCTCTTCTAACAGTGGAAAGAGGTCCGACACGATACCTGATTTCAAGAGAATTATATCAGTCGAGCGATGATCTCCAGAGCGTCAAAAGACGAATCCAACAAGTACCATAACAATGCCACTATAATTATTTAATCTCGAGATATTTATATCTGAAAGAATAAAAAGCTTAACTGCCAGAGACAAATATCTCGAAATCAAATAGTCATGATGACACATTCCTGGTACTCGTTGGATACGTTTCTGGTGCCCTACAAAAATATAAGGTGTCGATTAAAAAATTGCCAAAGACATGTGGGCATTTTTTGCATGGACATTTTTTTCATACAGCAGTAAATGAGTCTGATACTTAGATGTATTACTCCATTTAGCAAAGACACCGTATATATACAAGGTTTCAAAGAATTTCGTCGGAACGGGCTTCTTCTAAATAAAACTTCCCACACGTCACTTTATTTCGGTGCTTAAAATATCAGGCGCCGTTTAAATTGTCTATCCCGGCAAAACGGAGAGATCAGACGTCAGCGTAATCCTCGCGCGACAGTAAATAAATGCGAGAAAATCTACCGACGTGGTTGCGACGGAAGCTGCTTACCGTTGAACAGCGTTAAATCATCCTTCAGGAACTTGGGCACGTTCACGTCGCGCAGCGCTCGTAGACAGATCTGTTGTTCGTTCAGATCCGGCTGTTCCCTTTTCAAATTTCCCGCCACGGCGATCACCGTCTTCACGGCCCGCATGCCGAAGTCATAGTGATCCTACAAAGACGAAAATAAATCTCGATGATAGACGTGATCCTATAGAAGTATGTTGTACACACAGTAACGCGAATCTGCCATAAATTCGGGCCGCGCCGTGACTCGCGAGAGTGGGCGTGCTGTGTTCGCAAGAATTATTGCGGGCGCCCGCTCGAAACAGATACACTTCGAATGATCGAAGACGAACGGAATCTACATTTACATTGTAAACACGCTCGTGGATGCCCGGCTGTGAAAATATTTTATCGCTTTCGATCGGCGAAGAAAACTTCGCTTTTCTCGATAAAAACGTGGAGGAATCGGTAGTTCTTGTAAATAAAGTTTTCTTTCTATTTATTTTCCTTGAGTTCGCGTGGACTTTCGTAATTTGTTGTGCGAGATTGACGAGGATTCGAAACGGACACCTGGTATGTTGAAGATAAATTAACAGGGATTATATAGTACTTGCTCAATGTTTCTTGACTCGCATAAATTTTCAGAGGTGTCTTATCGTTGAATATATTATGGACCCAGTAATAAAATTGGACACCCTATATGTTCTGGGTAATTTGACAGAAACTACATGGAAATTGCTCAATGTACTCATTTCAAGATAAATTGACCGCGATTAAATGTAAATTGGTCAAGAGAACCATTTCTTGCATCGGGTAAATTTTCAATAACGCCCTTTTGTTGAGCAGATGCCACCTTGGATAGTCATTGAATGGACACCGTGTATATTCAGGATAAATTGACAGAAATTATATATGGAAATGGGTCAACAATTTTCTTTTTCATTGAACAAATTTTCAATGGTACCTTAATTTTCGTTACAGACAAGATTCTGAAGTTACTTTTTTAATGCAACTGATTTCATTAAGCACAAAGTGAACGTCCTGTATATAATCTTTAGATAAAGGGACAAGACTGCACAAGATTGCAGAACATCCCCTCGAACAAAAACTGATGTAATGTAAATTTTTGCGGAGCAAACTTTTCAATCCCGTTAAACGCGTCGCGTCGTCGAGCATTTGTAAGCCCCTGGCGAACGGCAGTTGTTGAATTAGCAATGACACGACAATCTAGCGAGATCGTTTCGAGCAAATTTCCACACTTGCCTGCGTGCTGAGCTGCTCAGAACTGAGCTTGAACGTGGTCGTTATTTTAGCTGCTAGGGTCTTCGCTTCAGAGAAACCATAAGAGAATAGTGAAATTTCCGCAATCAAAGCATAATCCGGCACCATCATGGCCACGGGGCGGAACAGGGCTTTTAAATTGTCCGGAAGTTCGGTGCGACCAGCGTACCCGGGATTCATGGTGATGAACACTGCGCAGGATGGCTTCAACATGATCTCCTCCCCTTCGAACATGAATCTGAAACAGAAATTATCCAATCGTTTTGTCGGTACACGCGGATACAATATTCTTTTTTTCAGGTGGTATTAATTAGTAGATTGGAATTGTTCTTTGAATTTAATAACGTCGTATATATTTGGAACTCTTCGAGATTTGATAGGTCACCCACAAATCAGCGCATCTTTTCGTTGATAATGAGACAATACTCTTGGTTAATAAAGCGATTGGTAAAATGATTAATTGGTAGATGAATAAATGAATAGATTGTTAGACTCAATGATGCATTATTTGATCAATTGGTTGATAAAATGCTTGGATTAATTGATAGATTGGTTGATAGACGATGATAGTGAAAGAAACGACACAATGCAGGTTGATGTGTATAGACAATTAAATAAGATAAAATACTGTAAAATATGTTGAATATAGGAGGAAATGTAACTGTGTCACTTTGATTCTCTAAATTCGTGTTTCATTGTCAAAGGTGAATTGATGGAGCGCGAAAGATCATTTTCCGGGGATAGGTCGCATGTTTCATTTCGATCGAACGTCTCCACACATTTCGTTGTCCGGATAGCACGAGATATAGTACAGAGAACAATCAAAATATACGCAGGAACTCACGTATCAACACGCATCTGTTGCGCCTGTTGGATCGTCATGATCTGCTGCGCGATCACCGAGAGTACCTCGATGTCGATCCGGTTGAATTCATCGAAACACGCCCACGCGCCGGAGCTGAAATTCGCCGAACGTAATCGCATTTATCGATCCTGCGTTAGTCAAGTTTGGCTATCAGGTTCTCGCTTGTTTTTCAGTAGATTTTGTCGCCTTTTGAAATTTGATCCGCTGACTTTTCACGTTCGAGTTAGTAGAGGCGCAATCCTTTTAAAGTGATCACTAGACTGCGGATCTTTATGCATTTATTGCAAAATTAAGTAGATGTAATTCGAGATTATTGGAAAATTTTTAAAAATTTAATTCAATGCATGATTTCTTTTCTATTATATATAATCGTGAAGTAATGAAATAACATTCAAGTTATTCTCTAGTTTTTGCAATTGATGCAGACAATTTTCATTTCGCATAAATATCCACTCCAGTGATCACCCAACTGAATGTAAAGAGCGAGCCTTTAATTGAACAGTGATTTTCCAAATTACACAGTCGGACTCGATTTAAATATGGAAATGTAGAATATTTTATAAAAAATTTAAAACTGTAGAATATTTAATACAGAAAAATCAAAAATATAGAAATGTGGAAAACAGGATATTTCAAACTGTAGAATATTTTATGAAGTATTTTCAAATTGCAAAATGTCAGAGTGTCAGATGCAATGTGTTTTCACACATTATCTGTAGGACGTAAAAACAGCTAGGGAAAATATAAAAAACTTTAAATTATGAAGAAATTATTGCATCATCATGTTGACCATGCTAAAGCAAAATAATAATCCATTGTCGTCCCCGAGAGATGAAACGTGAGAATGACACCTGTAGCTGATGAGTTACCTGGCGAGACCCTTGAAGAACTTGCCCATGGACATGAAGTCCAACTGATCGGAACAGTTGAACACCACGCATTGTATCGCGAATGCTTTCGCGAGATCCTTGGTTGTTTCCGTTTTACCGGTTCCGGCTGGGCCTGCGGGCGCACCGCCAAATTTCAAGTGTAAAGCACCTGTCAAAGTCAGGTAGCATCGATCGGTTAGAGGTGTAATCACCAGCCTGCCAGTGTTGCCCAGATACTCGTACCTTCAACAGGCGAGATCAAAATAGACAAATAGAGAAGTTACTGTAAGAGACGAATCGATAAAACAAAAAATCAGAATAAGATGGCAGTGTTTACGAAATCTGTAAAAAAAATGGCATCACTTTTTAATAGGCCTGATGTAATATGTTAGGACTTAGGAGTATTTCATCGTTTGCACCTTGAATTTCATGCGTTTTGACATTCTCGAAATTTGGACAGGCAACGAGTTAGAATAGGAGCTGCTGTACTGAAACATCTGTTCAAACACAACTTACCCATATGGGAATTCGGCGTTAACAGCCCGCACTTTCAGGTCTGTGTCATCCACGAGGTAATAGCGCAGCTGCGATATCCAATCGAAATCGTTTACATTTGATACGCCCTCCTCGATCAACTTGTACGTGACGTCTCTCGCGTGTACTTCAATCGTGATCACTGCTTCCAACATCAGTCTTTGAATCTCTGTTTGATGGCCACGAACTAATTCACGCAGGTTGTCCAACTACGGGCAGACATCGGTTCATGTCAAGAAACGATAAATCTTTAGTACAGTATCTATCGGTTGATGGATTCATTAATTTACAAATTAACTGATATACTGATCGATGGATTCGTGGATAGATAGATTGATAAATTAATGGACTGATGAACTATTTCAGCTACCGTTTCAGAAGTCTTAGAAACGCAAGAAGCCAGTATACCATTGTTCGAATTTATCTCCATTACTACTTGACACCATGAACCGTGACGGTAGCAGAGTCGAACAAACGTAGATCTACATACAATGAAAAATGACCTAAACATTAAGATTGTTACGTGCCTTCATAAATTAACCACAAATGATTACAAATAACCGCCAGATACAGCCTATACAGATGAAGAAAATAATTGTATTAATTAGAGAGCATAAAGGAAACGTACATGACCCAGCATCTCCTTGTAGTAATGAGGCAGTCGGTTCCCGCGGATAGCTTGTTCAACGTGTGCGGTCCAGTAGGCCTGGCCGCAACAGAGGGTCACCTGTCCAGGCCACATATAAACCCACTGTTTCCGCGGGGCGATCTCCACCAGCTGAAGAGCCTGGCGAATGATCTCTCGGATGGTGTTGCGCATCACTCTTTCTAGTTCGCCGAGCCAAAACTCGACGCTCCTTTCGGGATACATCGGTGGCATCAAGATAACCTCCTCGCCCTCCGCAGAGTACATCCTCGTAATCTGAAGATCATTCTCGAACCGGACCCTCTGAATGTTCTCGAAACACTTGCGGAGGTGCGGTTGGACCGCGTGCACGTTCCTAGCCTGCGCCAGGATCTCCAACAGCTCCTCGTCACTCAGGAAGTAGAACCGCGGGAAGGCGCGACGTTTCACCTCCAAGTAATTCGCTAGACCCTTGTGCACCACCTCCAACAGGCTCTGGCACTCCTGCAGGCTCTCCAGCAGGTTCCTGTCGGGACATATCTGGATGATCTGCACCCAAAAACAGACAATTTCAACAAAATTCCCTGCACGTGACATAGGAAATCTGTGGGAATTTTTTCAAGGATAGAATTCCATTGATCATTTCCATCCGTAGTCGGGACTTACGTAAGGGCGG
This sequence comes from Lasioglossum villosulum, assembly GCA_963971365.1. Classification (NCBI taxonomy): domain Eukaryota; kingdom Metazoa; phylum Arthropoda; class Insecta; order Hymenoptera; family Halictidae; genus Lasioglossum; species Lasioglossum villosulum. The sequence continues at coordinate 8,794,590 of OZ020497.1, forward strand.
TCGTGAGCGTTTTTCATAATCCGCCTCCAGTTTCGTTCCATAGCGTTGTATTTCCTTGCTTCCGACGGTAATTGTGTGCTGATATCTTCGGATGTAAATATTGGCTCCAGGTACATCCATTCTCTGCAAACAGTTCCCGTTACCGTTTGTCAAATATTTAACGACAATTCCCTTTTGCGACGGCACGACGCGACCGCTTGTTACCTCTGTACCTCCATCCAGAGGATGAGCACTTCCTGCGCTAACTTCAACTTAGTCTCCCATTCGTTTATCTCGTCCTCGAAAGCGGTTTTCAGAGGGCTGAAGCTAAGTTGCTGTACGCCGAGGATATGGTTTTCCAAGAGCATCATGGTCTCCTCCGCAACTTTCATGATGTAAGTACCTACGAATCAAGAAAGAGAGATCTGCTACAAAAAAGTCTTTTCAACCTGATAGCCTTCCACTTCGTCAGCAAAACGCGATATCGTTATCCTCTGACAAATTCAGATCTTTCTAGGAATCTGTGATATTTCCTTGTCAATCATGGTAGAATTTTGAATTTGAAGACAAAAAAGGCGAAGTTGGAAATTTGAAAAGCAGAGTGAAACAACAAGTGTAACTCTTATAAAAGTTTAGTTTAGATGGATTTTTAACGGAATATCGTCGCCGACATTGGATACCGTTCCCGTCACTGTCGACCCATATTTTTACAACAAGCTCACCGGTGTTTTTGTACGGCAATATCTCCATGACAATCGGCTCCCATTCAGCGATCATTTTGTTCAAAGTCCGTTCTGTGGCGTACTCTTTCGCGGCGGTATCAGCCACCGTTTTCACCAGTTCCTCAAACTGTTCAATACCGAAAACCAACAGGGATCGGAACGTCATTGATGGGGTTAACGCAATTTGTATGCCGGTTTGCGCGCTCAGCATCTCGAAATGTCGATCCTTCATTCCCGGATCACGAAGGGATTGTATCAATCCGATGTATGGTTTGAACTCGTCTATCCGGTCTCGGATCGATATCGCCACAGCTTGCACCTCTGTCCGAAGATGAAAATACTGATTAAAACGCAGACGATGTGCAATGGTCCCGCGTCACATCTACGCGGTGACCGAAAGACCAGACTGTCGATGATCGAAGAGATCGTACAACGATCCAATTTGTCTCATTTTAAAGCCGGCAGCTTCTAAAATTTTTTTAAACAATTCCTAGAAAGAACAACTGTCACGCTAGAATACGTGGTCAATTTTTGCAGAATTTTTCACGTACTGGGATGTTCTTGAAACGCTCTGACGGATCGAGTTATCGTCCGGTACATTTCCATGGCGAGGTTATCCACTTGGCTGCCGTCTACGTTCATAAGGGGATTGTCCATCCACACCTCGTACCATTTCAGCCAATCTACCAAGCGCGACGAATCAATATCGAAGAGTCATACGAATGCAGCAATCACGACGATTGCAGTCTCTCGGAGAAACAGAGAAACACTCTGAGCCATCCTGTACACTAATACAAGCGCTGAGAATCTGATTGAATGCTTCTGACGTTTTAATACTTGCCTGACGCGGTGACCCATAAACTTCTGTACGGCTCAAAGTCCCTGATGAGCTTCTGCAGGTCTTCGAATGGCACCACTTTCATGCCGAACAGCTTCTGCCGTTGGTTCAGCAAAAGACCCGTCTCACGGCACTCTGTCATCGCTTTCCAAACACGTTTCACGTCGAGCGCGGTCTCGTGTACTCTGTTTATATCCGATTGCAAGCCAATGTTCTGAACGTTCCCCACCAGCGTGTCGATCTTTTCGAGCAGCAGCACCTCGTCCTGGACCTGGATCCTATAGAATTTATCTTGCTCCTCGATGAACTGCAAGTTCGTTTCTTCGATCTGCGAAAAGAGAATGAATTCGTCGATTCAATAGCAATTTATGCTTCGCAGCACTCATGGAACGACGAAGGGAGATTGCACACAATGGCAAACAATTTCAAACAACTTCAAACGACTTCAAATGACTTCAAACCATTGAACGTTTACCTGCAGCTGAATTTGTCGAGGTGAACCGATGGCCTCCCACTTGGCCTCGAAGTCCTCGTCGGACAGGTTCCACAAGAACGTGTCGAGCACGTCGAAGTCCAGTTTCAATCTATCCATCTTGCCCTCGAGTTCTTGGACCCTCAACGGTATCGTTTCCATCCACTCGCGTATTTCGAAGATGTGCTCGATGCTCTGCGGTTGCTCCTTCAGCTTGATTCTTATGTCTCGGTACTCGTCCAAAATCGTCTCAACATCAGCGCGCAACTTCTTCGTGAGCATTTCGAGCAACCCTACGGCGCAGTCTTGTCGTTTCTGCATCAGAAACTTCTTCAGGTGCTCCACTGACACGCTGAACGGCCCAATGGGGATCCGATCCGGTAGTTTCACTTCGAGGCTCTTCATCATCGTCAACTGAAACGTGATTGTGTCCTTTATGTCCAACGTAGTGAGGTCTTCGTCTTGCATGAACTCTCTGTAGATGGAGACAGAATTTTGGTCAGTACATTGGTCTGGTCCAGCACTCGGATTTACTCGAAACTCGGCAGTGACGAGTAAGTAAATCCGAGCGCTGCACAGTGGGCCAGAACGGCTCGGTAGCTGTTCATGACCTAAAAAATCAAAGTCCTCATATCGATTTTTAACGAAGGTACAGTAATTCTTAAATGTCTATTACATTAAAGGATCATATCAATTAAAGTTATTAAAAACTCTCGTTACAATAACTGTTCAAAGATCAAACTTTTTCAGATACGACTTAACAACTAGAGCTAGCTGCAATATTCTCAAAATTCGTACTACAACTTACTCAACATATTGAGCAACGTCAAGATTGTACAGCTCGAGAAATCGATTGAATTCCGCGGCGTATGCAATGAGGGGTATTGTGGATGTCATATAAGCCAATTGCAAACGGTCCCGTACCCAGCACACTAGTTTATCGAGCAAACCAACTGAACTTAGGAAGATCTCTTTAGGGAATTTCAGCGCCGGCAGCAAAAACGGATGTATCTGCCGAACCTGGTGGGTGCTGGCCAATGCATTGTCGTACAGCTCTAGAATGGCTTTCTTAAGGGGGGATTCTCGTGTAAAGCAGCATAATCGGCTAATATTTCTACATTTTTCTGCTAAAAAACTATTAGCTACACAAGTTCATTATTTATATTTCTTTATCAGTCGAGTTGAGGACTGAACTCACTGCAAACCGAACGGGCTCCGTGGAGTAAACCGCTTCCTCCTTGGTCATTTGGATTTCTATGTTGAATATTGGCTGATAGACAGACTTGAAGGGGCTATCGACAAAATTCTCGCCCCAGACGTATGATTCATCAATACCCAACACGCATAGAGCAGGATTCTCCAAACTATCGCCGAAAATCTTGATCGAGTTCTCCACCATCACCCGCAACGCGTTCTGCACAGAAATTGTCACATTTAAGCCTACTTAATAAAAGTCGTTTTGCACGTTTGAATGCCCACAAGTGAATCCTATTTCATTAAATTGAAATTTAATAGTTTGATGGGCGGCAGTAGATATACAATAAAATACAGAAGCCATGCTTGCAAATAAGTTGCAGATTGATTGTTTCAATATTTCTTTTCGGGTTAAATGCAGCAACATTGGAAATATTTATTTAATTTTGTAAATACATCATGTTTCTATCAAATCACGCACTTTCAATATGTAATGTTTAACCGCATCGGCAAATATTTGCAAAAACGTTTGCAGTTGTGTACGAAGCATTATGACGTTGCTATTATACTTGATTTTGTTATTGCGACATTATTATTTTAATAATGTCGTTATTAGCCATTTATGAGCTGCGAGAATATTTTTGACGATGCAGAGTAACATGCTGCTTTGACAGAAAATGCAGGATGAATTCATAATGTAGTGGAAAGCGGGATTATATGTTTGCAGAAACACGATGCAGCGTAAACATGATGAAAATATCGTATGTATTTATGCAGAGAAAACATATACTAAACATACATACATATACTAAACGTTTACTAAGCATACATTCATACATATACTAAACACGTACAAGAATCAGCAAGTGGAAAATCGGTTGTCTATAGTTTGCTTTTTTACCTGCTAATAAGATTTATTTTACCGTTAAGCACATTTGAAAAAACTATTAAAAATGTTGTCTTCAGAAAAAAGATTGGTAATTATTGCGAAAGGGTGTATACAATACAGGAAATTCAATACAGTAGTACAAAATAGTTTTTTGTGAATATCTTGAAAACTAAAAGAGACCCCCCTATATTGGAAAAGGAAATAGTTGTTCAAAATGTCGAAATCTATAACATATTTAAATTTCATCAGAATCGGAGTACAGCGACCCTTTCGCAATAATTACCAAAAGATTCATTCCATTTAAATATGAATTTAATATAGCGAAAAATTGGAAAAAAAGAAATATTCTCACGCATTTCACAATTTACAGATCGTTTTAAAGTGCCCACAATTTTTATAGTCCCTCCCATCAACTCCTCTTGGCCCGCCCACTAATTCTCGACAACTCCTCCCATCTATTATACTAATATCCTCCCACTAATCCTAGTATAATCCTAATCTATTAACTCATCAAGTTCATTTTTATAACAAATTAAAACAGAACCAATTTGAAAGTGCCATAACTGCTTTTACGGTTTATTTACCTGCATTCTCAACGTGGTAAGGTTCATAAAACGGTTCAGCTTCATCACGTCGTAAACATCATGGACTTTTTGATCCAGATTGAACCAACCCTTGCCAATATCTCTCAGACGTAACCTCACAGACTGTGTAATCTTCTCAAGCCACGGTTCTTTCAGATTTTTAACCACTGTGGTGATAGCCAGGTTCTGCATGTCCTCGAATTCCCATAGCTTCATGGTCTTGCCGACATTCGAGGCAAATAGGCTCAATCCAAATACATACGTGCACTCAACCACGATGCAGGACATCGCCTCGTAAACTTCTCTCATCACATATAACGTGTACCAGTGCCAGAACTTCTTCGTTTCCTGAATGAACGGAAATTCGAAATTGTGTGTAATCTTACGTGATGAATAAATGCACTAACTACATGTTGTCGAATGTTCTGTTAAATGTACATTCGTAATTGTCAAATGTTAATACGTTATACTAGTGAATGAGCAATCAGTGAATTACAGTAGGTCAAAAGCTGGAAATCTAATATGTACTGTGCAGAGAGAGATTTCAGTAGATAGCCAAACATAAAGGAGGACAGGATGAAATACGGATCGCGTTGGCAAGCAGTGGAGTGGATAGGCACTGAACAGTGATCGTGCCCACGAACCCGGACAGTACGGGTTAGAGTACGCTCATACGGGTGCCGACTCCAGAATACAGTGTCAAAAATCATAAATCTCGAGCGCTGGTTGACGGCCTGGAGACCTTTCCTTTCGATACGCACCGCAACGAGCCGTCAACCAGCGCTCGAGATTTATGATTTTTGGCACTGTCCCCTGAAGTCGGCACCCGTATGAGCGCACCCTAAAGGCCCGCGTGTTCTCACAATGTATGTACTTTGTTGCGTTGCCAGCTCCAATGTCAATCTGCATTTTGCGCTACAGTCTCCTAGTGCCTCTTTAACAAATTTATTGTTAACGTAACATTGTTATTGCCACCTAAAAAGTGAAGAATCACTTCAGAATAGAGGAAGTGTTACTTGAAAATTCTTCATGCCAGTATCGATCTTCCCCTGTTTAGGCGTTCTCTCCGTCTCGACGCTCGGCGTCCACGTAATGAACTTAAACAGCTCCGGGTTCCGCTCGATCATTCGCCTCCACATGATGTCGCACATCGTTCGTTGATAATCCAACGAAATCTCTTCGAGCAGCTGAAAAATTTCATTGTTAAATCCGCGACAGTGCGAATGACTTTGCTGATGGAGGGCTAGGCGTCTTTCGACGGCAAAGGCGAAGGAAATCCAATGAAGGGAGCAAAACTTTCCAAATGAGATTCACCCTCTTGTAATTTAGTTATTTCGCCAACGTGCCTTCGACAATAAAACTCGAACTCGCGGGAGAAACTTCCAAATTGGCGGAGAATTATTGACTATTTGTCGCCGATCGTATCTTTGACGAGATTTAGATAATTAAGAAAGTTTGGACCAGTCACGGCGCTTTGGATTACCTCGACGTTAAGTCGATACACATTATCGCTTCAAAATCATTTGCAGTAACTCGAAAAGAGCGATGCTTCCGTCTAGGCGCGTTAGTTTTCCTATTGTACAATTTTCTTCAACAATTGTTAATAAAAATATTTTTGAATAACGCAATAGGAATCAGTGACATGGTAAAAAAAAACAATTACGTACAGATGACATAACTTTCTCCTTGACCTTCGTGTAGTTTCGGGTCAAACATTTCTGAACAATGGCGTCCTTTACGGCTTCAGTCATAGTCTGCATGCCATCCAGTTTCATGCAGTCCAAGTAAAAATTATACCTAAACGAAAAATCACAAAAATAAATCGAAAGAAGAGAGACTATAGTTACCACTAAACATTTTATTCATATTAGAGTATTATTATAATAACAGCTAACCAAAACCAATGTTACCAACTTTATAGACTCTTCGGCGATTCTCCTGTTCTCAATGGCCGCAGCCATTCTCTTCGCGAAGATCCTTGGATCCTCCGCATAAAACCGGATGTATATCCTTGGGATCGAGTACTTCCGTTTCCTGCCGTCCAACGTAATCACCGACCATAATTTAGTATCATAATTATAGTCGGTCACAGCCGCGTTGCACCAGGAGAACAAATTTTCCAGCATGTAGCCCGCTTTGTCGAACTTCTGTTTCTCCTCCTGGAACGTTGGAACGAAGACAGTCGCGGGCAAGGGAGACCTTTTCCCAGCGATTGTGCCAAGGTTCAACCAATCCTCGATCGTCCTACGGCAATTGAAAGCGTTGTGAAAGCATAATGCATTCGTAACGAAGCATCGATACTATCTAATTAATTAATTATTTTCGTTAAAAGAGATTATGTTGCCACGCTGCTTCACAGTTCCTGTCCTTCAGCCCCATTTATATCTTTGTTTACTCCATTCTCTCTTCCTTTCGTTCTTTCGATCTTGAAATATTTTTATAGCGCTGTCTTGCAAAGAAAATCTTTATTTCACTCTACCTACAGTCGTATTCCTCATCATCGAACAAATCCAACGGCAAAATACGAGCAGTGCTAAATAAACCATAAGCTTCTTCTCGGGTCAGCAGCGGCAAGATGGCGGACGGTGGTAGTATGTCCTTGGACTTGATACCGATCGCTTCCAAAGCATCCTCGACTCTCAAACTTCGATATAATTTGCGTTTTCTTTCCATTTCAATGTTCCTTGGCAATCGTTTCGGTTCGACGTTCAGCTCCATCTGCACTTTTGGCGTGAACGTCTCTGCCGGGAACGACTATACGACAGAAAAAAGATTCTTTCAATTTTTGAGAAAATCAAAATGTATCCATAATTTTCCGACATCGAATACTGTCTTGAAATAAGGACGAAGAAAGAAGAAAAATAATGAAAAAATCAAAGTGTGGTCAATGTAATAAATAAAATATTTAAAAATGTCTCACTTCGCTTTTCCAAGTTCATTGTCAGTATGACGAGTATATTCGTTATGGTATACATATATTGAAGTTGTTATATAAATGAAAATATATTCATTTATAATGTGTTAATAATTTCTTTATAATAATTCATTATTACATAATTTCATTGATGATGTTGTCTGTCCCCTCACACGGCTGTCGCGAATTCATTTCATATATATGCGATTATATTTACAATCATGAAATGATTGAGTAAAATATTAAATAACACCGTTAGTAATAATATTATAATAATAAATACCGTTTTTATACAGAATATGTATCGTAGACTCATAAAGAGACGAAAATTCATCAATTTACATCAGGATGTACACCGTACGTCATTCGGGTCGGAAGAGTTAATCCACGTAAAAAGAGTGTACGTTGAACACAACGTCTAAATAGAAAACTTCTATAAATCATTGCTCACGATGGATCGATCCTCGTCGAAGCACATCCATCTTTTGGCTTCCCCGAGGAACTGATACGTCGTCGGATCGTGTAAATGTTGAACATGAGCGCTATGGTGCTCCGTGAGCACCTGCCAAGCAAGTTTTCTTCTTCTCGGTGCGATGTCTGGTAGAACAACTTCCGGTTTCACCGGATGTTGCTTTGTACCTGCGCATCGTTTAAATTTTGAAAGTGAAATTTTTGAAAGAAATATTTCTCGACCAAAGTAAAAATTTAGACCAAAACATAATTAAAAGATAAAAGTTTGGTCACTGAATTATGCTGCGAATAATCTTATGTGTTTCTCGCGTGTTCATCATTCTTTCATTTCTTTCGATTACAACGGTAAGTTTGGAAAGTAAAAGATAAATAATGGGGTTATACAATAATAATGATACAATTTTTCAAATTGTAACGTACTTAATTGCTGTGATAATAAACAATTCTTACCTGTGATGATTTCTGAATAGTAACCTCGTTTTCTGAACCTCTTCTCCATATTCTTAATAGTAAATGATACTAATTAACGGAAAGCAGACAGAATGCGAATTTCGGCAAGAATCATTTGCTCCGTTTAAACGTCCGTACAGCGCCAGTTCACATAACGGGCAACGCTGAAATTGTTAGTTACACGTTACCGATTGTCGATATCATGTTGGTAACAATGACACCAACAAACTGCCAGCGCAATGGGCGCGGAGATAACGTGAAGGTTACAGTGATCTGAAAGACCACATCGCTAAAAGTTCCATCACTAGTAAAAAAGTGCTAATTATTTCTTTTATGCTTATGTATGTATATACGTTAGGATATAAGTTACGTGTATGTACAATATCAACATTTTATGTATGAAAATATAATGAACAAATAAAGACAATGTCATAAAGAATCGTTTATATTTATTGCACCACCTATATATTCTTCCCGAATGTCTGACTCGTCGCTAAGTTGTACTACTAAAATTCCGGATGCTTCCTTCGACGTCATGTTCTCCTAAATTTTTGGCCGTCTGACTTGTCGTTGAGTTGTACTACTAAACTCAATCTTCAGAAATTTTCGGGCATTTTTGAGTTTCAGTAGTACAACTCAACGTCGAGCCAGAAGATCGAACATTTTTTTTGAGTGAGTGAGTCAGTCAGTCAGTGACCAATTTAGCGATTTTTGTGGTCCCATATTTCGGAACCTACTAATGTTGGAAGATTAATGTTTTGTCAATACTGAGACATGATAGCACTTAATAAGTGTACGAAATTACATCTCTCCATCTACCTCCAGTTCCAAGTTACAAGCCTCTAAAAATGGCCAAGTTGTTTCGTGTAAAAGGAGATAGTGCGAAACTTGGCTGGTGCACTACCGCGTGCATCTACATGGCTTAGCTTCTTTATGAGGCTGCCCCTGATTATTTACAACCGGTGTGACTGCCCCTGAGTACTCGCTGCCAGTGTGGCTATCCTCTTTGGTCTGGCTGATTATTCGCAGTCTTTGCTTTCCCCCTAGAATTGCGTCTAAGTCTTAGACAATTATTTTGCGGGACACGTGCACAGTGTAGACAATTCTTTCGCGCGACTATGCCGTTTTTTATGCCACGGTCCTCGCCATGATGATCCGCAAAAAATGGTCTAGACGAACACGATCCGTCGTTCCCGCTTTTTAGACAGGGCGAAAAAAATTTCACAGCTTTTTAGACAGAAAAAAACACTCCGTGGCTGACCGGAGCCCGAGTTTTTGCTGCTGGCTCGGGCAACACTTTAGTTTTTAAGACCGGACGAGACTGATCATTTAATAATATTGTACTGATAAAGATAATTGTAGATATATAACATAATGACATCCAATTAAAAAATATAATTTGAACGTAACATTACAGACAAAACTCGTTAGCCATTTGTATTTGATCATCTGTTTCTATGTCGCTGAATAACACAGGGGTTGGTATCAAGATGGCGGCACCATTCTCTTGTGGCGCCAGTTTCATTAAAACAGGTAGTGTTTATTGACAATTGTGACTTTAATCTCATCATTTTTAATTCTACACTTTTCATTATTTTTAATTGTACCAATTCATAAGAAAGCATTACGTTTAAGATGTAAAACCACATTTCTGTAAATTAAACATTTTCTTAACTATTACAGTACATTGCACATATAGTAGAGTACTTACTTTCGTACTTTCTTGTAAATAAATCAGTGAAATTCAATTGAATGTGTCACAATATCAAGGAAAGTTAAATTGTATTAATTGACGTGTGTCAGTGGTATGTACACTATACACTTACACATGTACTTATCCGTATACATATTTATTTACGCAACAGTTAGTGCGTGCTTGCGATGGAGCAACGAATTTCGTAGTGGTTCGAGCCATTCACCTTTTTTTATTTTTTCTATATTTTTGCACGTTTTAACTGGATTTAACGAAGAACGAGAAGCATTGCGAGCTACGGTATATTATAGTTAAAATAATGAGTTCGTTTGTGATGCCAAGACTTCACGGATTGACTCTGTTTATATGGATCGTGGCTATTCTAACCTCATCTGTCGGTGATGAAATTAAAACAGATGGTACAACACCTTCAGCGTCCAATAATGTATCAGTTGGAAATAATGATCGAACTTTATCTTCGGCGATTGATTCCACCCTCAAACCTGTCGGCTCACCCCAAATATACGTAGTAAGAACTTTCTCAATTAATGTTTCATTTGTTTACATTTTTTTGGTTTCTAATCTCTATATGTAAGTATTAAACTGTCGCATATCAATTACAATTTTCTTACATCTATATTCTACTGGTTATAAACATTTGTTTAGTTATTTTATGTAAATATATGTTCTTGTTCTTACCACATAAATAATTACTTTTTACGATATGTTTAACTATTAAGTGCCAGTATTAGTTTAAATGTTATTTCAGGAAAAGCATGTCACCTCTTCATTCATGGAAGGTGGTCCAATTTCGATTACATATACTACCCAGCCTGCATCCTCTACTACTTTATATTCAGCAGGCAGTTCTGATAATCTAAGCGTGAAAAATAATTCAGCCACTGGTAAGAATGATTTTCTACTAGCTGAAAAAAGGAATCTGGCATTATCCAAAATAGTGCCAAGAAAAGGTGCAACCAACATGTTAAACAATGAGACAGAAAATATTTCTATTGAGAAAGTGATAATTGAATCAGCAGTTGAATCTTCTACATCAACTGCGACTCATAATAGCAAACACGCATACAATAATTCAAATGATTCACAATTAACTACTTCTGATAAGAAAAATAATAATTCTAATGTTACTATAAGCAGTATATTACGACTGAATACAAATGCATCTCTACAACAAGATGCAACAACAAGCAGTACCACTATAACAACAACTTTGCTTAGAGAACACAAAGCAAAGCCTACTGTGACAATAGGAGAACCTAATAATGATAAGAGATCATTTGTTTCACCCACAAGATTACGTTCAGGTTTGCCGAAAAGAATAGATTATGTTTTTCAAGTTATTATTGCCCTCATCGCTTTGCCAGCGTTAGGTGCTATTCTTTTTATAGTATACAAACAAGGTAGAGATTGTTGGGAGAAAAGACACTACCGCAGAATGGATTTTCTTATTGATGGAATGTACAATGATTAGCATTTATAAATGTAACACCATTCAGGAATTTATATCATAAGAATACTTCCATCCGTGCAATATATTACATATAGAAGGTGTCTCTGATATAAATTGAATTATAGTTACAGAAGCGATAAAGGAACTCAGAGGAATTAAATTGTTCCATTATTGTTGTCCAAAAAATTTACAAAATGAAAAAATCCTCCGATTAGGAGTATAACATAAACATATTTTAATTCGAAACCATCATATGTATATATTGAAAGAAAACAGAACAGACGTGTTACTGTATAGAACATTTATTTCGTTTGAGCTCCTCCGTCACCACCATAATTATATTTCAATGTACATATATTCGAAACACTGTATATAATACAAATTTAGTATACTACTTTGCCAATATAACTTTGATTACGATATTATACCATTTATATACAGAATTGCAAATGTGTATCGTATCGTAGCTTATTCCACATACAATATTATTATTAAATTACTGCCTTATTATGAGATTTATTATTTCACATGTTTACGAATATGTTTTGTATACAGAGGGAATTGTTTACACGGAATTTGAAAAATTCGCATGCATATAATTATGATGACCGGTATACAAGAAAGACAATATAAAAATTACAACATACTAGATAAGAAAATTTTAACAGTAAAAGTATTTGATAAACCCTACAAGTGTAGAACTTCAAAGGGATGTTAATTTCAAAATTGTTAAAGTTGTATCTATGCATATACATATGTTATGTACATTATTAATATTCAGAAATTAAGTTTCTTCGCTATAAAATAGAATGAAGAAATAATTTATAGATAATTCGTTCGAACGTAATTTAACGTTACATATTTTAGAATTTAGAATTTAATAAGGTGTCGATATTGCTCTTGAATTACGATGATTTCGTTTCAAATCTTTTGAAAAAAAATTTTTATAGAGCATTACTTTTGATCATTTGTCTTTCACGAAAATTTTGTTTTATTATTTAAATCTTGTACAATAGATTTCGTGTTATTTTACAAATTTTAAGCTAATACTTGTCCCACCAAAGAAGCGTTTGATTTATATAGCAACAATTTTCTAATTTCTTGTAAGAATTATTTTTATGTCAGTGCATTTATTTGCTTATTATTAACACGTTCGAGACGGAGCTGATTTTGATATACATATGTACATATACTTTCCGTTCGGCCGGCGATGAGCACTCAGCAGACTTTCACAGAGTATAAACAGAAGATAACAAGCTCAACGCGATAGATATTCTATTTCACTTCGTGTTTAGTTTATGGAGCGATTCCCTATCATCCGATAAGCAGATTGTAAACGAGAAATACATGTTGGCTAATAGACGATTTGTTTAGGCAGAATCACGAAAGTGTGAAGGTCCATCTATTATAAATTTGTTGTTTCATAAATATACATTTTATGTTTTACCTATTAAGCTTATTTTATCAGATTCGATACAGTCGATCCACAAAGCCCGTCGCCGGCTAAACACCGGGAAAATGATGTCCCCGAGGGACCACGTCTCAAACGTGTTAACGTTGATTTTCCTATATACATTGATAAGGATTACGATATGCATTTTAAATGGAGAGTGAGCAATGTTTGGGAATGACTCGTGCTGTTGCAAATACAAGCAATGATTTGTGCAATTACACCATTTTATAACATTTTCGCGATTGTTATTTATAAGAAGGAAATTCCCTGCGGGACTTCCTTTTTGTTTACTGTTCGTAAAATTTCTATTTTTTCTAAATGTGATAAAACAGTAACAGCTATTTTTGTATAAGTATGTAAAAAATCATATTGTTATAAAATATAAACACATATAATTGAAGCTGTTTAAAGAGTTTTTTTCCTGTACACAAAACCAAAACTCTGCTGCCATTTGATTATAAAGTTTTATTAGTAAGCATTTTGTGTGAATATTTACATAAAATTAGCAGTGTTGGAATCTCATACAAATTGCAAACTTCATACTGTTGATTGAAGAAACGTCGTTCGATATAATAACTAATAACTAATAGAGCATCGATTTCCGTATATTGTTTGAAACAATGTTCTCGCAAAGAGAAGAAATGTAGAAACAATTCAATTTGGTGATCTTATAAACACATTCTTTTATATAAACAAATTCAACCATACAAAAGGATGATTGTACATATCGATGTCTCTAAAGTCGACTTAATCGTATAAATATAAAGCGTTAAGAGTGCATAATTATTAATGACAAATTACAATACTATAATCATGATTCCGCCTTAGATTCAATTTGTGTTAAGTTATTGCTTTTATTATGGAACTGAATATAAAAATAGTAATTGTCGTAAACAGTTTCGTCGCAATGTCGTAATTTCAATACAATCATAATTTGCCAAGTAAACTCCTTCACAATATTGCTATATTACGTGAATGTATATATTATATATATATCCAGATGAAGTACTTCATATAATTCTAAGTTCTCCAACAGTGTATTTTGTCGTAAAAAAGATATTTCAATAATCTAAATTTCGTTCTTTAAAATTCTTATAGCATTCCATGTATATTTGTATAGTTCTCAATACGAAAAGAAAATGGATACACATAATGTCAGTACAACTTTAAAACGATTGTTCTTACACCTTACGGTTGACTGATTGATAACATATTGGATACAATTATATTAAATATATGACATCAAATACAAAAAAAAGTTTAAACATCGGACCTGTACTGAATTATTATATAAAATTACTGTAGCATTACTTTAGTATTTCGAATGAACTGAAACTGCAAGGAAAAATGGACTGAGTAAAAGTATGCAGTTTCTACATAAGAAAAGCGTATTTGATCGTTAAATCAGGTGACCACGAGAAAAATATCATCAGCTTGGAATGCAATCTGCTGATTATATTTGTCTGGTCAATCATGCTTAATCAGGAATAATGAAAATGAAATACTTCAGATCACGAAGTATCTTCTACGTGTTTTCAGAATAACATTATACTGAACTTTCATATTTCATATTATGACGTCCATTAAAAATCCTTTATTTGGATTTATATTTTACTTCATCTGGGAATGCTTCCCTTGGTGGTATCAAGCTGAGCATCATCAAATGACGCTGATAAGCTCTGGAATTACGGAACTGGGTATCCGTTCCGTGAATACGGTCCAATACTCCCAAGACTCCAAAACATTGGTTAAATCTGAAACAATACAATACTTAAACTGTGTTCGCTGGCCAATTCGAAATAAAAATTTTCGAAATTTCACACTGTTCGTTTTATGTACATATTGTGTTGTTGACATTCTAGTCTAATAATGTAGACATATTTAGTATTTAATTTCGCTACGCCTAATTACAACGGTATCTTTACAATCATACTAAAATTCTAGAGGGCAACACATTTTCTATTGACAAAAACAAACAACAACAATTTTATTAAAGTATATTAAAGAAGCCCATCGTTTTCTCACTGCAAGAATTTTTCCATGTTTATCGCTGCTTATATTCAATTCTGTAATATTCAGTATACAGGGTGGGAAACCTAAAACAAATCGTTTGGACAATAGGAAAAAGTACATCGAACTAAATTTACTTGACACCTAGGGATACGTGACCTAATGTCATCTTTTTTTTTGTAATGGAATCATATTTTTTTATATAGCATCTAATAAAGCATTTTCAACCACAATGAAAAACAGTTCACACTGGGAAATAAATTTGCGTATGTGCTCTACAAAAATCTATTGAATTCAGATCTTTTATACCTCGGTCTTGAAACCAAGTAAATTTAGTTCGATGCACTCCTTCGCATTCCAACAGGAGCAGAGTTACTTAGATGCCTCACCCTGTATAATATGATCATTGATAGACGAAACATGGGTAAGAATATAAAAGAGACTTCTGCTTCGATATTTGCTGGAAAGTATACTTACTTTAAGTGATGGAAATCATGAGCTTCTGGGGATGGGAAGAATGGTAAATGGTAACCTGAGTGAGCATTCAACGTAGATAGAATAGCAAGCGAGAACCAAAGCCAAGCGGTAGCCACGTGAGAACCTACGATGAATACTCCCAAAAACGGTGGCAATAAGTTTGAGCCAATATGTTCTAAAGGATGGCAATATAGCGACGTTACAGCTATTGGGGCCGTCCATTCATGATGTTGTTTATGTATATACTTGTACAAATAGCGGCTATGGAGAAATCTGAAATACAATTGTATTACTGCTTTACTTGCAGCTATTCACTTACAATATTATAAAAATTCCTACTTCTTTAAACGGGACTGTACGCTTTTTACAAATTACGACTTGTAGTATCGTATCCTTTATACGACCTTGTGTACCAGGAATAAATGGAAGTCAAACAGGATATATTTTAACAAATGCTCAACGAGGTGAATGGACACCATTTTGAGCATTTGTTAAAATAAGTTTTCCTCGTCGATTTGTCTGATGGTTGCATGCTGGTATAGCGTCCGTATAGAAGGGTGGACGTACCTGTGCGAGTAATAAAATCCAATTTCCTCGCATAATATGTGTATTGCAATTTCAACGAGTACCCAGTGGAAGGTCGGCAATTCACGCACGGGGGGATAACCGCGCCATTCCATGAAGCGATAACTGATGTACGCCAGAGGAACTCCCACAATGATCTGATTGAACACTACTTGAGCGATTACTTTGCACAATTCCCTGTTGTTGACAGGTTCGTTCGTTCCAGGCTGTATTTTGTATCGTCGCAGAGCGGCCGGTCGATTAGTTATGTCTAAAATTGTATAAATACCGCCGAAGAACCAGTAAACGAAAAACGTGAGCCCCAGCGACCCTGAAAAAGTCCATCAAACACGTTCAACTTTCCGAGATCTTTTCATTATGATCTCTGCCACTCGAGATTTCATGAAATCTTACTTTAAAGAAATAAAATGACGTCAAAGGCTGGAGATCGAGAGTGAATAAGATGTTCTTTTTTTTTTACAATGAAAAAAGTAATTTTTGCCAGCTCACAACTTAGAAAATTATTAGTAGACTTCCAACCAGAAAATGGTTCGACGGTTATTTACTCGAGAAATGATAAAATAATTTGTCAAATAAATTCGAATTTCATGATTTGTTTTCGCACGTTTGATAACTTCGTGAAATGTTTATATTGTGTACCATAAACCCAGAGTGTCACAGGATCATCGCCCAGTTTGTCTAGAATTTTGTCCCATTGTGCTTGCCAGAAATCCCCGGATGCACCCCAGAATCGCTGCAGATGCCTGTGAAACAAATAAATTGTTCTCATCATTTGTTCGATCGAAATTGTAGGATTTTCGAAACGATCGGGTCCGTTTCGTTGAAAATAGAAAAATGAACTTTGTGCATCTTATTCGATGAAACTTACCATGTTAGTGAGTTGCACAAAGCTGCGAATCCGATCACCACCGTTCCTATTACGAACAGGACGCTTCTTAAACTCGAGAGGAGGGTCGGGGGAGTTTGATTTTTACAACCATCGCTGCTCGCAGCCGTCACTGGAAAGGGAATATTTATGTTATTTTAAATAAAAGTTGACTCTGCAGAATCAGTGTTGCCAGATGAGGGGAGGGACCCCGAATTGAGAGGAAAATGTTACACTAGTTTAGCTTGAGATTTACAAGAATTATAATTAACTAGAAATTTTGACGTGCCTCTAACTGAACAACAAAATTCTTGTTACCATTTTATTTCTTACTACCCCTGGCAAAAAATATACAGTGGGTGTAAATACAAAGTGTTCGTACACTTTTTAAAATGAAATAATTCTTTTATAATTGTACCAAATGACCTGAATTTTTATAATTAATTAGAAGCATTGATTTATGAAATTATATGCAAAAAAGATTTTCCAAAAAATTGTTTACAAACTTAAATACAAAAATAGAAAAAACATTGTTTTAAACTTTTTTATTTCGGCCCTTAATGAAAATTGAAAAACTTATCCTGTTCTGTGTAAACATATATTTTATATTTTCATTAAGAGCCCTAATAAAAAAAATTAAAAGAAATGCTTTTTTTATTATTACATACAACCTTGTAAATTGTATTTTTGGAAAATTTTTTGCAGTTCATTTAGTTATGTAATGAGAAAATGTGACACTAGTTCAGGCAACCTTTTAGTGTCATCATCTTCATCGTGCAAATTTCACATAACGATGAACAGTGTTTTACTTTATTATTAATATTACTATGAAATCTGTTTATTCTTCTATAAATGTACAATACTAGTTTCCATTTTTAATACACGCTTCAATAATTCTATCGACAAGCATATTTACAATTTTGATCGAACGTTCTTTATTGGTGATAATATTTTATACCTTATCGCGTGGCTTTGAATTTTTCCCCATCCCGTAGTTGATCGTCTCGCGTCGTAGCTGTTGCATAACTTGGAAATTCTCGTGTTTGAACGCTCACCTCTACGTTAATTAATTGGATAATAGTGATTCAACTGATCTTTTTTTGTTCCTGAAGCTGCGGGAATATTCGTACGAGCAACGTTTCATTTATATTGTATGGTAGGTACCGTTGCAAATGGTCCGCGGTGATTGTTATCAAGCGTGGCGACGGTGCTGAACGACAACAAGCAAAAGATATGGCAATGGACAACAACAGATATGACAAATTCGTTTTTTTTCTTATTCCCGGCGCGTATTAGCAAGTTCGGAGCCGGCAAGAAATATCGTAGCTGCTAATAAACGAAGGTAGCAACGTGCAACGAAGAAAGACGGCGTTTGCACAACAGGACGTTGCACAAGACTGCCCGGATTCGATCGACAATGCGCTGAACAACCACTCGACTTCAGCCCTTTCAGACAGGTGATTACACGCAATCACCGCTTTCAGAGAGGCCGAATTATAGAAGTGCTGAAAAACTGTTGCATAGAGGAGGGTTACCCAACGCGTGCACCATGTCACTTGCATCGTGTCTCAACGGTGGACTGCATTTACACCGTGGATCTTCATGCGTTTACAACGTCCACGAATATCTACAATTTACCCTAGTTTTTATTTTATTTAACACTATCCACCGAGCCTTAAAAGTACCCGGAACATGTTCTCTTATAAAAATGACAAGATTATTTCGATTTAGACTTTGTACTATAATAAGGTTTTGTGTAATAATTTCTTAATTCGAACTCCCGTAAATTTGTTTCTAAAAATGTTGGAGTAGGGTAACTGCACCAGTGAATGAACATTTAAGAAATTGTTCAGGAAAATATGTTATTTAAAAAAAAGTATGTGAATTAAAGGAATCTCATATATGCCAAATAGCTCCCTATACTTCATTTGTCAAAAATAAATGAACACAAATACAATGAAATTATTATTATTCTTCTTTATTAAACGTTAAATCAAAAATATGAAAAATACCAGTCAATGAACACTACATTCTAGTAATTGAATAATGCTAGTCCAATCAATGAACAAAATTACTGAACAATATTCTCCTATTTATTTAACTCTTTAATCACAATTTTATCGCTAGTATGCCGTCCGGGTTAAAATTTGTTGAAATATACAAAAGCGTTCATTTACTGGTGCCCGTTCATTCACTGGTGTAGTTACCCTACGTTGAACGAGGCGAACCTAAGAAACACTAACGGTGTTTGCGGTTTAGTATAGTAAAGATGTAATAATGGTTTGTAATCCGTGTAAACTTTTGGTCATTTAACGATAACTATTGAACGGTAATATTGATCAGCGAATAGTTCTATAGATTTATAATTTCG
This sequence comes from Lasioglossum villosulum, assembly GCA_963971365.1. Classification (NCBI taxonomy): domain Eukaryota; kingdom Metazoa; phylum Arthropoda; class Insecta; order Hymenoptera; family Halictidae; genus Lasioglossum; species Lasioglossum villosulum. Next base: position 8,814,028 of record OZ020497.1, read on the forward strand.
GACTGTTAAGACGAACTTGACGCTAATGAAGAAAATATTTATTATTTCACGGAGTTTGTTAGAAATGATTCTAAATACTGTTCACGAGTCACGTAATGTTAAAGAGACCTTCGCGTAATCCTTTATCCCCTTTAAACCGACCAATTAATTGGTTCGATACTTGTGGTTACACTGTCGCGTACGGTATAGCGTAATGAAATCTAGTAAATAATTTATGTCGCGAGCGTAAACCGTCGCTTTCGGCTGACAGTCAATGTGTATACTCCGAGCAAGGGTTTCTCGTCGATAGTATGTCTCATTCGCTCGCACTGTAGCCGGAAAACTTGGCGTTTCCTGACCGACACTTGTTAGTACGACATACACCGAACCTGATTTTCTCTCACAATTTAGAAAGTTACCGGTAAAGTTTCTAGTAAATGATTTCAAACCAGTACTGATAAAAGCAATTATTAATAACAGTTATTTGTGTAAGAAATGAATAATAAATTTTTATTCTGCCGGTGTATCGCAATATAGTGAACATTACATTGAAGGTCCACACACATAAAAAGTAATTAATTTCTATCAAATAGAATTTTAATAACTTGATAATGTAATTTCACTGCGAACGTTTGATCGAAGGTGCAATATTTCTTCGAAGACTTCAGTAAAATGCATATATTTATTAAAATTTAAATGATATCGGCGCCAGGTTCGATCATTTTAGAAAGAAAAAACAACAAATGTGCAATTAGTAAATGTTTCTGACGTTTCGATCCCGATGTGGATCTTTTTCAAATAACAAGTACTGCGTCTGAAAATATTTGAAAACAAAATATGTCAGAATGCAAATTTTCACAATTTGTAATATAGAAAAACCATAAAATAAAATTTAATGTTTAATGGAAACTTGCTTGTTGTATAGAAAAAGGACATAACATTGTAACACAAATTTTAAGCTAATATGTATACTATTTAACTACATGGTGGCAAATTATTTTTTCTTTCTAAAATGATCGAACCTGGCGCCGATATCGTTTAAACTTTAATTATCCAAATTTCCGATCGAGAAGAATTCACCAGCATATATTTATCTCCGATTTTTAAAATCTCTTCTAACATCTTGTAGGAACTAGCTTCCCTTGAGATTATGAATGAAGCTATTTCAAGACACAGCGTTGTGATTTTTGCTTACTTGTGATCAAAATATGTTTACGGAAGCTGTAATGTTATTTCTATACAATGTCATTTGATAAGAACAACATTTTATGTCTGGACTCTTTATCTTGCGGTCCAATGTTCATTGCTGAACGTCCAGCTTGACCATCAATAACTAAAACAACTTTATCTTGTCCTGTTGTTGTTGCTACAACCGAGTGATACATTCGTTTGAATGAAGTAACTGCGATTGTGCAACAATCGCTCGGTATGCTCAATTTTTGAGTCGCCTCGGATTATCTTTACGATGTAGACTCAAGTAAAGTCCAAGTGGCGGTAGTCCTACTGAACATTACATGGTCTTGTACTTTTCACTAAGTGGAATCCTAAGAACGATTCCATTAAACGAAGCACTTGCGTCACTGACAAAACATTTTACGTTACACGCGCACACCGACACCGCTGCACCGTTCAAGCGTGTCGCAATAAAACGTGTTATACATATCGCTCAAAACTACACGGTCACTTACATTATTAAAATTTCAGTGGAAAACAGAAGATGCATACGGTACAATAATCGTAAAGCCTGTTCATTCCAACAAAAAGAGACGTTTCCATTTGAAAAATGATAACTGCAATTGATCAAAAATCATTTTTTAACCGATGAATTCTTTTCTCAAGCACGTTGGACCAGAGGAAGAATCGTTTTCATAAAAATTATCTGGGGTTAATTGGCAAACGCCGAGTTTATCGAACGAGTGATCAAGGATTTTTTAGCGACAACGTACACTGATATACTGATTGGTGTGTTGAAATTGCTCCGGAACTCGTGCGTTGAATTTTCGCGGCTTAATTATCTGTTGCTTTGGTATCGCAACGTTTGTTTGTGTCGTACCTTTCCTCCGAAATATCGTTTCGAACAACGCCATCGCACGAGAGACTGGTTCCTGCTGATTGAACAGAAACGTAAGATTTCAGAGCCACAATGGTTCGGCTACGAACGGCATCGCACCATCAAGTGTCACGTACTGGCCGTAGTCGTGTTTCATCGCCGACTACGCTTCAGACAATAATCGCCCCACCACTATTCCCCTTTGTGTTCGCAGCACTTCATTTTTTGCGGGCTTATGCAAATATTAGACCGCCACGAAAGTTTTGACCGCAGATAAGTCTCAGATAGGAGGTTCCATAGTTTGGGAATGTCATCGCGGATGCAAAGGACGGTATTCGGTTGCATACGTTCAGGATGATCAAATATAAATATTGGGTTCCTCGGAATGTTCCAGTCTATTTTTAACGCTAACCATACCGAGGACAAAATTCGACTGGTACACGTGGTTTTATAAAAACTGCAAGGCTGAATTTATTTAGATTGAAGATATTTCATTGAGGATGTTCTGGAGTACAATGGGAGACAAAAGCACAAGAAATTCGAAATCCATCAATATATTGGCAATGAAAGCCATTCACGAGTATATTTTGCATTTAAAAAATAGATTAATTTAAAAAGCTTTCGTTTAATTTGTGAATTTCATGTGATATTTATTTTTTAATCAAATTGACTCCATACTGTAAAAAGTTCTAAGTGACTTTTGCGAATAATTGTACCCTCTGATTTGAACTTCAAGTAAATAAATTTGCGATATTTAATATATATAATTACGCAATAAAAAGTTGAAAATAAATATTTAAATAAATTAAAGATGCTTCATACAGCAATACTCATGGTTATTATTAGACTGCGGAATTTATGCATTTATCACAAAAAGGGGTACGTTCAATTTAAAACAGTGGACATGTTAAAAAGATTTAGGTCCACTAGTGTATCAGTTTCACCTTAATAAGATAATTGAAAGAAGAAAGAAATTTTAATTTGCCTCCTGCATCTTGCAATCAATGCAAATATTTTTTATTTTGCATAAAGATCAGCAGTCTAGTTATTATTGAAAATTAACATGTGAAATTTGCGTAAAATTATTGCTAGTAAGATGACAACACGATAAATCTGACGTTTTGTAACAGTTTAAAATTTTTTGCTCTGGAACTGTTTAGTGAATCCTAAAAAATTTTGAACATAATTTTTACCATGTATAAAAAAACTGGAGCTTGTAATTGCGTTTTTTCAAAAATTAAATAGGGTTTGAAGTAGAATTTTATGAATTCTCCATAACAAGAAGCGTTAAAATTTGCAAACTTTAATTAAGTTGCTATAGTTCTTAAACGGTGCAGTGAATCGAACCCAAACTTTGGTACTTGCATTCATTTAGTAAGAATTATGTCTTGTCAAGTTTTCAAAAATTGTTTTGCGTCTTTATATACCTCTAAAACATTCTTAAGAATTAAGAAATTTATTAATTATTAGTTTCGAACGGAAATTGCTTCTCTGCAACATCCGCAAGTATGAAATAAAAGTGGCGAAACCGGTCGTGATACCGTTAATGTTGAGGCAGAAAGACAGCGTATTTAAATGGCGCCGTATATGTATTTATTCAATAGGCACCAGTTTGTTGTACGACCTTTCTCCATATTTTTCACGTAACTGGAAGATTCCATCTTCCCAGAACTCCTCAGGAGTTCTTCTTTTGGAGTTCTTCCACTTAACATCGTTATAAGTAATAACGGAATCCATACATCGAAAGGATTTACGTAAGCCATGTTTCACAAAATGCTCGTGGATGGTGGTTGTTGATATTTTTAATTTACGTGTCGCCTAACCTGGGCTACACTCGATCAGTGTTTTGATTCGATTTTTATCAGTGGTGGTGCGCCTACCTGCGCATTCTTGCTCGCCAAGATTGATATCACTTTGCCATGGAATCGTACCGATTTAATTAACTGTTTACCACTTTAATTTCAAATACATCGTAAGTTTCCTGATATTAATGTTTAATTCTTATTAAATCAGAGAGCGAATCATGAAAAAATTTCGGTTTTATATTTGCTTGATGAACCGTCAGGATTCTAATAATTATAAAATGCAAGTGAACAAGTTTTTCAGACATGATGAAAAGACTGTGGATTTCATGTATTTATGACGACAATGTGTAGATCAAATGCAAACAACATTAAAGATACTAATGCGTTATATTCAACTGATTAAAATGATTTCAGAAATAGATTTGTACGTAGCTTCCGTATCTTGCAATTAACGCAGACCAGTTTTAATTTGCATAAACATCAGTACTCTAATCATTAGACAGCGGATTTTATGCATTTATGACAAAAACAAGTAGGCGTAATTCAAAACAGGAGAGACGATTAAAAGAGTTTAACAATGCTGATATACTATTCTGAACATATAAAAATCATTCATGAGAAAAATCATTTTTTACTCAGCTCTTATAATTTGCAATTGATAAAATTTTATTTTGCATAAAGATCCGCAGTCTACTAATCATGATTCATAGAACGTATAATTAAGAAAATGAGATGCACACTTCAGCGAGTTCGCGCGCTTTCAATTCGAACAATACGTCTGCCCAATACCTGCTGTTTCTACTTAAGTGACACATGTACAATCATTGTGCCGGTTATCTGTGTAAACAGTGATTAGAGTTAATACGCGTCCGGATAGTATAAATACTGGCTGTTCTGGTACTGAACTACGTAGGGGGTGATTCTACACGAGAAAATAGTCGAAAATATAGAATAAAATATTTTCATCCGTAGCTTTGTTTTCGAAAGTGCAGCGAGTATGCATGTTATTCGATAGGAATCCGTCCGACGCGTCTGATCATGACCAACTAATTCTACTTCCTGCATATACATATAGTAAACGCCCCTTTACTGTCCAACAGCGGTGTTTTGCACGGACAGTGATCGTACCCGGTCACTATTTTTGATTTATGACTTCATCGAGCGAGACTTCAGTAGAGAGCCGAACATAAAGAAGGACAGAATGAAATACGAATCGCGTTGGCAGGCAGTAGAATGGGTAGGCACTGAACAGTGATCGTGCCAACGAACCCGGACAGTAAAGAGGCGTTTACTGCACTACGTCATGCGAACCATTTTGTTTGTTTGTTAAGAAAAGGTGGTTAAATCGTGAACATTCCTCCTCCTCTCATGGGCCTGATAAATGGACCTCCGGGGACCTACATCTCGCATTACTCCCGGTGTCCAATCGGGTGTCTCCACACTTGTTTTTGTCTTTCAACGTCATGCGAACCATTTGGTTTGTTTGTTAAAGAAAGGTGGTTAAAACGTGAACATTCCTCCTCCTCTCATGGGCCTGATAAATGAACCTTCGGGGACCTACTTCTCCCATTCTTCCCGGTGTCCAATCAGGTGTCTCCACACTTGTTTTTGTCTTTTGACGTCATGCGAACCATTTTTTTGTTGGTTAAGGAAAGGTGGTTAAAACGTGAACATTCCTCCTCCTCTCATGGGCCTGATAAATGAACCTCCGGTGACCTACATCTCGCATTACTCCCGGTGTCCAATCGGGTGTCTCCACACTTGTTTTTATCTTTCAACGTCATGCGAACCATTTTGTTTGTTTGTTATGGAAAGGTGGTTAAAACGTGAACATTCCTCCTCCTCTCATGGGCCTGATAAATGGACCTCCGGGGACCTACTTCTCCCATTCCTCCCGGTGTCCAATCAGGTGTCTCCACACTTGTTTTTGTCTTTTGACGTCATGCGAACCATTTTTTTGTTGGTTAAGGAAAGGTGGTTAAAACGTGAACATTCCTCCTCCTCTCATGGGCCTGATAAATGGACCTCCGGGGACCTACTTCTCCCATTCCTCCCGGTGTCCAATCAGATGTCTCCACACTTGTTTTTGTCTTTCAACGTCATGCGAACCTAACGGATCTTGAAACTCGATTTTCTCGAAAAGGAAGCCTCAAAAACCTGCGTATAACCTATTTATCGATTCCTTCGAAAAGTGACAATAGTTGTAAACAAATACTAAATCAATTGTAACGGAACCTTCAATTTTCAAATTTAAAATACCATTTATAAAATACCAAACATCGACTAATTTACTCGATGTATTTATCATGATTTTCGAAAATAAACGTGCTAGAAATAAATGTGCATAAACTTGAACAATCGTATATAAATACTAAACATAAAATCATTTTAAGACGGCGGGTTATTCTACAGAAACGTATACCTTATATGTATTATTGTAAATAGTGGTCTTAAACCTTTCTAACATTTATTTATTAGCTTACAGTTAACATATCTTATTGTTTATCCGATAGGTTTACTCTGCTCCTGTATAATGACAATGGCAAGAAAACACGTTTAAAAATAAACGATTACATGACGTAATACGTTAATGGTGTTATTGATACATCTTATCCTTTAAATGCCACGAAAGCTTGAACACTGTCAGGACTTACCCTTGTTGTTATTACGCATAGTTCAATGTATGGCGTCACATTAATCTCTCAATGAAAACATGAATTTTATTGATTATCTTGACATCGTTCATTTTCCGTCGACCGACAGTCGATGTTCTAGGTAGAACTTGAACAAAGGTATCGTTTTGCTTCCACGGTTGCGATAACGATTTGCCAATAACAACGATCTGCGTTTTAATAGCGGGACAACAATAAATCGTCGGTCACGATCAATGGGCACGCGTTTATTTAGTTTCACTGGTCGCTTTCTTCCCTCCAAAAGTGAACGGCCAATAGGTGAGCGTCTGTCGACACATTCCGACGACGCCAGGATTCCGTTTCGTGCGAACACAACAATAAAAGAATGCGTAACGGAGGAAAACAAGTGCAATCAACCCTCCCGGACGAGCTGTGCAGAAAACGAAAACACAGACGGTTCAACGAATTCTGTAGGTGCTCCTCGGACCAACTGTCAAAGTGGCCGCCTCGAGTTCAGCCGAGTCGCTCGAGCGTGATTTCATTCGTGTGTCAACATAGGAGGGAACCAAAATGCTCTTTCCTACCTTTATATTGGCTCCGTACGTCCATCATGGTTAACAACGGTTAACGTTCACAAGAAGATCACGTAAACTCCTGTATCTGGAACCAATGGATCACATTTGCCACAGCACATACAATAGTCGATAAACGCAGACCGTTGATACTGGCAAGTGCGCCGTAGCGCCAAACCTCTACTTCGCAGCTCCAGCATGCATACATATATATTGCACAGTTATACAGGGTGTCTACAAATTTCAAACAATCGCCAAACAATGTATCATACGGAGAAATCTAACAACGTTTCCTTTTTATCCTTCTCATAATGGTGTAAGCTGTGTAGAAATTTCCACGTCAACATTTGCAAGATTGTTCGCGGGCCGCTTCGCATTTATATATTTAAATTCGACGCCATGTTTTTGTTACTAATGAAAGAACAACAAGTACGAATTCAACGCACTTGATTTGAAATGTACGCTCAATGTTTACGCATGTACAACCATAGTACGGGAAAAAAACTTATAAGTTTACAAAAGTAAATTGCTACAAGGTTTCGTAACAGGAGTGCTTATTGAATTTATATTTTTTTATTATCATAATACCATGAGCTATATAAAAAACAATAAAAAAGTGTTCGCAATTTGACAATTACTTCAAACGTCAGTTTGGAGACACCTTGTATGAGTTTTCCCGTTAGGTTAGAATTGCATCCTTTTCTGTTATTAATTTCGCCGTCTATAATAAGAAATTTGATGAAATGAAGACGCTGGAGGGAAGGTAGACATTTCAGTTTTGATTTTCATACTTCTATTTATACCTTCTCTTAATTTTAAATCTTTTTAGATGTGTTAATATAATATATCATCTCGACGAGATTAATTAGCTTTTATTGTTTAGATATATAAAATTAACTTATTCCATTAATAAACTAATAATCTTTATCATATAGAATGTGCACGGTGTTGCATTGTTTCATATGTTAGATACATATGGTTAGATACGAATCAGCTGTTATCACCTGTTGTATCGTGGTGTATATTGATACATGCAGCGCAAGCTACAATGAGATTCTATTCTATATTATTCCATTGTTATTAAATTGCATAAATATTCGAAAATAAATTGCATGCATTATTAATTATCAATTTGATCACATGTATACCTAAGCTTAAACATATTAATATTGCTTACAACGATACATAATAAATAATAAGTTAAAAATGTGCAGAATGCTTGAAATAAAAGAACAATATATTAACGGATTTTAAATAAATTATAAATTTTCTACCCACAGATAAAATAACATGAATCGCACAAAAATTTATAGTTATTTATATATAATGAGTATTAATATAAACAATCTACATATTATTTCGTGTAATAAAACGAGTAACCTCTATAGAAAGAACAATGGAAATAATTGTTACGTGTATGTACGCATATAGATTTAGTTTCAGTTATTTTTGTGTAATGAAATTTTCTGTAAAATACAAAAAACTTTTTATAAGGAAAAGATTTTATTAGACATCCTGCCGAAGATCTTGTGAAAATTGATGGCTGTCCGTAGACCTCTGGCGACGAGTTGCGAAACTATTATGCCTCACATTTAGAATGTCCAAGTCCAACTGTTTCCGGCTGTAAAAGGAGTGATGTAGACTTTACATTTGGAAGTGTAAAGTAACGAATTGCACAGTATTAATGTACAATAATTCGTAAAATTACTGTAATTATTGTAAAGTTGAAACTGAAAAAGAACATGTATGTGTTTGCAGTGAATTTTGGAAGAATGTAAGTGGTGAAAGCTCTCTAGCAAATTATGTGCACGAATAGTGACGTGTTTCCATCTTGACAATTCCTGGAATATAAATAAAGGTAAATAGGCTATGAAAGAAAATTCCTTCTATGAAATTATGATTTTCTATTGCACCGTCATAGAAATTTCTTGGATTTAACGTAACAAACGTTTCTTCTTCCAAATGCAAATTATTAACATCATTACTTTCTTTCCACAATGCGATTACGTCACTTTGCTACGTGTTCAAAATTATTTTTGAAATTGTGCGTGATCTTTAGGATGCTGGTGCTTTATTTTACGATTAAATATAATGCAAATACCTCTTAACGAAGAAAAAATATTTTGAGGTTAACTTCGCCGTATTGTCAATTTATAAAGTATGTTTAAACATTTGTAATTCGTTAACGTATAAATTATTATTGCGACGTCTAAACAAGACTATGTAAGTTAATTTCTGTATGAGATAGATTATCAAATATCGTAGTTTTTCATGTTAACCTAAAATTATTTGTTTATTTAATCTTTCGTACATGGTGTTCTTGAAAAGTATCAAGGTTCCTGCTTGCATGCTTATAAGAATTAAATTTGCCACAAGGTAACCTATGTATATTATGACAGGTAGTATGTATACACAAGGGTAATATAATTAGTTTACCTCAGTCGAGCTTTCATCCAATTAGTCTATGAAAATGAGAGCAGTGGGTGACACACTGTCTGGTCACTTTATAAGAACTTTCACTGCCATTGACTTCATAATTTCATACTTGCAAGAGTTTCACTGTCTATGTTATTTAACATAAATTATAATGAAGTGGTTTCTGTTGTTGTTAATTGTACAGTTTGCAATGTGGGATACATCGGGAGAGCCACCGGGAGAGAAAGAAGGGGGATCATCAGATTCTATGATGCAAGCGCAAGAAACATGTGAACCGAAAAGTCCTGTAGAATCTCTTGAAGAAATGATGACGAAAAGCAAGCCAAGTTCGAAGAAGCAGGAAGAAGTCCAGGTAATTGAACATTTTCTTTGTAAACATCCGATACAAAACTCTTAAACGTTCTCTGTGAACATCAATTTAATTCAGGAATATGCAAGGAGACTTTCAAAAATTAAATCAAGAACTAAATTGTCACGTCGGAATAAGGAAGCAAATATGCCGCCTAGAGATACCTCGCATGCCTCCGATGCAACATTGCCCGACACTTCTGACAAAACTATTGACGACATTAGTCAAGCAAAGACTGCAAAAGCAAAGTCTACTTTACTCCAAAAAAAATTAGCCGAGGACAGGAAAGTGTTCGAACAACGTAACAAAGAAAGAACTGAAACTAAACGTGCCGTGGAAGAGAAGGTAGAAGCTATTAGGCAACAGCTGGAAGAGAAAGATGTTTCTCAGTCAGATTTAGCGCTAATGAACGTACAAAAGGATCAGCTATCTGTTACACCTATTAAACCAGTCATGATTACTTCAGAGGTTAGTGGTACAGAATTAAGTTGAATTTGTTGTTAATAAACATGTAGTTTAAAGTGATGTTTAAAATATTGATTGTAGGTGATGTCACCAGTACAAATTGAGAACATTCGCGAAAAGGAGAATAAAATTGCAGAGCTTAATAATAAAATAGCAGAACTTGAAGCAACTGTTGTAGACCTTCAAGAAAATTTAAAAGAAAAAGATTCCGTTATCGAATCTAAAACAAAGGCAGTTACGCTGATGTCTGCAGACCTTTCAAAAAAAGGTAAAACGACACTGGACACCCTCGAGGACACAAAAGATGAAATGCGGACAATGCAAAAGCATTTTGTACTTATGGAGTCTTCATTAAAAAATAAAAATGAAAATCTTTTAATGCAGTTACAAGAAAGGGATAATAAAATAACAGATTTAGAAGAATCACTCGATCGGTAATTTTACAAATTTGTTCTCGGAAATCCGTAATTTTGTGATTTATCAAGGAACATTTACAAATAACAACTTAATAATTTTTGTTGTTCGTATTCAGGTATGAACAAGAAGTCAACAAACAGAAGTTATCCGAATCGGCAAGTGCCGATTTTTCCCGTTCTACAATGGATACGTTACTAGAGACCAAGGAAGCAATGAAATCAATGCAAGAAAATTTTGTCCTTATAGAATCTTCGCTGAAAGCGAAAAATGATAATCTTCTTCAACAGCTGCAGGATTACGAAATAAAATTAGCGGAAGCCAATCAACGAATATTTAAATTCGAATCTGGTGCTGGAATAGAAAGAGACCCGTCGGTTGATGATTTACAATATAAATTGGGAAAATTGGAACACAGTCACAAACAATTGCAAGACGAGAAATATGAATTGCAAAAAAGTGTTGCTGATTTGCAAGATAAAATTGTGAATATATCCGCCCATGGTAACAACGGTGCAGTAATAGAAAAGGACAATCGAATAGTTGAACTTGAAAATTTAGTGGAGGAGTTGAAACAATCGAATAAACTCCTTGAAGAAGAGTCTAAAGTGGAATTGCAAAAATTGTTGGCCGATATGACACTGAAAAATGAAGAATATGCAAATAAAATTACTGATCTTGAAAATTTGGTACATAAACTCGAAGAAGAGAAGAGTGATATTGCAGCTAGATTACCAGATGAAAGCACAGTTAATAAGGACGAGAAGGTGGTGAAACTAACTAAAGAATTGGAGGACTTAAATAGAAGCATGATCAAAATAAAAGCGCAACATAAGAGTAAAATAAAGAATTTGCAAAAGCAATTGGAGGGTTTCAAAATGGTAAGGCGTTTTTCTTTCATTGTTTGTATTATCTCAGAACATAAATTACCAAGAAGAAATGATTTCTATTTGGAAATATTTTGATTCAGGTATCAGACACAAATGCGGAACTTGTTAGATTGGCGAATCAAGTGGCATTGCTAGAGGAGGAGAAAGGTAACCTTCAGCTGAATCTGGTAGACTTTGACGAGCTTAAAGGTAGGAACCAGGGCAGAAATTCTGTCATTGCTGTTTCCATTGTTCTAGTTTTGTTACCAATTGTACGTGCAATGCATTGTCCGTTTATATTATTCTCAAAGCAATTTGTTATCCATGGCCCTATTATCCTTGCTGCTGGGAAGTTCCAATTTCTATGTACATATATTTGATAATATATACAAAGCACTTCTATTGTATTGTTTGAGACTTGATTTGAAACGAAATAGTCGTTTAAAACACACTGTTGATACTTTTTTTTCGTGATGCTTATTCTATTAAAGAAATACTGATCTTGAAACAGTTAGAAATATGCTACTTTCTGGTGATGGAGCATTCTTATATAATTAATTAGATATATACTAAATTCTTTAAACCTTTTTTCGGAGTACTAATCAATTATATTACATGGGATATATTTTAATAATTTAATATAACATGGTACCTACTTTACTTGTCAAAGTTTGCTATAGTATAATTTCGTAGAAATAGAATTATTTTTTAGAACGTAACATTATGTTATAAGTTTACATAATACATGTTACTATATCATTGTATAGTCAACTTACTTGCATGAACAATGCATTAAATAATTTTTTTCTTCTTTTAATACCATTCATCATACGTATATTACATTACTGTATTATTCATATATTGCAGTATTATGTGAAATTATCTGATTTAGGGCACAGTGTAATTAATGTCGTGCAATATTAACAAATGAAGTAATGAAAAAACCAATTCTTACTTGCTTCCAGTGATTGTCTAGTTGTTTGCAAAACGTATGGTTTTGAAGCTGTCGATTGCGCTTATTACGAAATTGTCAAAAAACTAATCCTTTAGAAATAATTAACGTGTTTAAAATTGTGAATACAAATTTTCTGATTTTCTTTTCCGTTTTCAATTTGCTTGCTTTGCACTTACTATTCATTAAGATTTACTATGTATAATGTCAGCTATATGCATCATTGGCATGTTGTACAATTTGCACAGCCTCGGCAGGGGATTGGCAAGAACAGATTGTTTACCTCGAAAGTAAAGTTTCTGATCAGGCAAAAGAAATTGAAATGCAAATTGAGGCCATTGCCGCGTTAGAGAATCAAAAATTGGATCTTACGCAAGGTAATTGATTATATCCTGTTCTCTATATTAATTTCTCAAATAATTAATGTTGCATATCAAATCATGAATTAAGAATACTAGACACGAGACATCGGTTACGCGGAGATTTATATGCAATGCATGTTACAGAACTCCATATGGCGAAGCAGGAAGTTTCATCTTTGGAAGCGGAAAATGCAGAGTCTGAAAATCTAAGGGTGACTGCAGAAATGAAAGTTGTAGATTTCGAAGAGCAGTTGGAAGCTTTGCAGAAACTACAAAATGAAAATAAATTGAAGTGTTCGTTGGAGGAGAGTCAGGCTGAATTGATTAGGCGGATAGAAGTATTGACACAGGAAAATACCGATCTCTATACCAGAATATCGAAGATGGAAGAGAAAGGAGCTTACGACACTGGTTCTACCGAGTCATTTGAAGCGATACAGGAAATGGATAAGGGTGACTTGTTGAAGAAAGTCGAGGATCTGATTCAGAAGAATAACGAATTAGCTGTTAAGTTGAACAAAGTTCAGGAGGTAGGCAATTCGCATGCTGGATCTACAGAATCGTTTGAAACTATAAACGACACAGACAAGAATGAGCTGCTAAAGAAAATTGACCAATTGACTCAAGAGAACACCGACTTGACGATGAAATTGAGTCGAATAGAAGAGAAAGGATCTTCTGACACGGGATCAACGGAATCATTTGATCGTATTCCAGAGCATAACGAGAGTACAACGAAAATTGATCTCCTTACTCAAGAAAATAACGAGTTAGTAATTAAACTCACAAAACTGGAAGAGCAATTGGAATACATAGAAACCAATCGAAAGGAGTCAAAATCTGATGACGATTTGAAATTAAAAGTCGACAGTTTATTGGAAGAAAATAGTAATCAGTCCGTGGAATTATCTAATCTTAGAGCACAATTCTCAGAGATCACACTTGAGAATACTAATTTGCAAAAGAAAATCGAAACTTTAACTGCTGAGATCTCAACTATTAGGTCAGAAGATCTTTCTGAAAGATCGAAGAGGGAAATTGATCTAACAACACAAATCGATGTGCTATTGGAAGAAAAAGTTCAATTGGAAAAAGAGATAAAGGAATTGCGTAACACCTTAGAGAAAACACGTGAAGCGACCGCTCAGGATTCCGAAACAAGTCATTTGACGTCGAGAGTGGAAGAATTGCTAAAAGAAAATGAGAAGATTCTTGGTAGAATGTCGGAACTTGAAACATTTAATGAGAAATTGAAGGGAGACTTGGCGACTGTAATGGGAGAGAAGAATGAATTATTCCAGAAAATTAATCAAATATTCCCTGAAGAACCTACCAGTGAAGGGTTAGAATTTCTTGAAAAGTTAGAAAGATTGAATAAGGAGAAACAACAACTAAATGAACAAGTCGAAGCTCTTCTTGAAAAATTAAATAAAGGTGTGTCCAATGATCAAGCAGTGGATAAATCTGTTGCTTCGTTAGAACAAGAAATTGGAGAAGCGAAGAAGGTGCTTGTTGAACAAACTGATATAATAGGAGAATTGGAAGTTAAACTGGCGAGTAAAGAAACAGAATTAGAAGAGAAGGATAAAGCGATTCGCGATTACCATGCATCCGGACAGAGAATTGAAAGTTTAGAGGTTGAATTGAAGGAGATGCATGAGAAACTTCACGGATTATCGATGGAGAGAGCCTCGATCGAAGAGGAATTTAATAGATTGCAAAAAGAGAATGGCGTATTACACGAAGAGAAACAAGTAAAAGATGCCGAAAATAATTTATTGAAGCAAAATCTAGAAGACACCACCACCTCGTACGAATTGAAGATTCAGACACTTCAGGTAGCGATATCTGAAAAGGAGAATGAGATTGTAAACTTGAAAGAAATCATACAAGAGAAAGATCAAGAGTTGCATGCCAAATACACAGAATTGCAAAATAAAATGATTGCAATAGACAGCCTACAGGATGAGCTGAGCAATTTGAAGATGTTGATCCAAGAGAAAGATGCTTTATTAGCGTCAACTTCTGAAGACATCGCGAATTTTAAAAGCTCAATAAGAAGCAAAGAAGAAGAACTCTATTCTTTGAGAAGAGAGGTTACTGACTTAAACGAGAAGGTAGAGGAATCTAAATCTTTGGAAGAGTACAACGAATTATTAGAACAATTAAAGAATAAAGATATGATTCTCGATGAGACTCAATATAGGATTAATGCTACCACAAAAGAAAATAGTAATTTATTAGAGAAAATGAAGGATTTGTCTCAACAGAACGATGAAATGCAACAACGATTGAGCGAAAAACAACAGGAACTTTCAAATTTATTAGTGGCAAAGGAACACTTGGTTGCTGAAGTTGCAGAGCTGAAGAACGACAAAGAAGAAGATGAAAAACGTATTCAGGAATTGAAGGACAGTTCATTCCACCACGCTAGTATTGTCGACAATTTACAAGAGGAATTAAAGCATCAATACAAGCTAACAGAACAGCTGAAGCAGAAGCACACAGAGGACATGGAACTGCAGAACCAAAGGATAGAGAACTTAATTACAGATCTACAATCTAAGACGCAAGAGTGTGAAACATTGCACAGCGAACTGCTAGAAAAAGAAAGGTTGGTAGGTCAAAATGTAACGGAGGAAGTTAAAATTACTTTGGAGGCTAAAGTTGCTGAAATGGAGCAGAAATTGAAGAACTCCGAGGAGAAGATCCAATCGCAGTTAGAGAGGATGAAGAAAATAGCAGCGAATCTGAAGAAAAAGTCAGCGGTGTGCCAGGAGCTCGAGACTAGGGTCACGGAGCTCGAAGAAAAATGGATGACCGAAAAAGACGAAAAAGAAGCGAAGAACAAGCAAATTCAGGATGTGGAGATTTTGATGCTTCAGAAGGACAATCTGATAGCAGATTTAGAAGAGACACTAATGCGGGTGAAGAGCGAGAGTGCAGAGGCTTTCACTAACATTGACAAGCTCACCAGTGATTTGACCAATTCGAAAGAAAAGATGACGTTGCTCGTGCAACAGATGACAGAGGTGGAGGAAGAAACCGTAAGGGTGAAGACTGAATTAAACACTTTAACGGCCGAGTACGCAACCGAACAAGAGATGAAACAAAACGTGATTTCGGAATACGAGGCTTACAGACAGCAGATTGCTACAGAGAACGAACGTAAACAACTGGAGTTGGACGAAGTCAAGGAGAAGGCAAGGGAGCTTAGCGTGCGAATGCAGGTGATGGAGGCAGAATACGTTGAACAACTTGCTATAATAAAGAATCTAATAGCCGAGAATGCTCTGCTGTCCTCGAAACAGTCGCAGATCAATGAGAAGTTGGAAAACGTGGAGAAAGAGTCGGAGGATCGAAGAGTGTTATTGGAACAGATGCAAAAGGAAATCAACACCACTGCGGCTACCACTGCGGCTACAAGTGCGGCTACCACTCAAACCGTAGAGGATGAAGTTGTCGAGGATGAATCAAAGACTCCTGGCACTCAACATTGTAATCATTGCGAACAGTGTCAAACGGTGGTGCAAGCGTTAGAGGCGAAGCTACATGAACAAGAGGCAGAAATAGACAATTTAGATAACGAGCTGGCCAATTCGATTGGTGCTTTGGTTCACATGAGAGAGTCTATCAGGTTCAACGACCTGATGAATCAAACGGCTATGCGTAATAGGTCGCTGGAGGATCCTTATAACCAACTGATGTTCCAGTACGATGCGTTGGCATCGACTCACGAAGAAGTAAAAGCAAAATTGGATGAAGCTCTGAAAGAAAATAAAGATTTACTAGAGAAGATCGAAGGCTTAGAATCTGCGAACGCTACTCTAGAGGAAAAACTAACTGCAGCTGAACAAGCATTGGAAGCATTGGAAGCGAAGCAAGGCGCGAAAAAACAGGAGAATGTTGATTCCTTGAACTCGGAGTTGATGAAGAAATGTGAGGATAGCGAATCGAAGTTGTTAAACGTGCAACAACAGTTGCAACATATTCAGGAGCACGCAGCTCAGCTAGAACAGCAACTGCACTCTCAAACTGCATTGCTGAAGTCCGAAGAAGAGCAACGAATGCAAACGGAACAATTATTGGAGGATGCGAAAAGCAACTATTTGCAGGAAATAACGGTCTTGAAGGCTGATCAAAATGCGACTGAGAAAACGGTAGAAGATCTAAGGATCGAATTGGAGGCTTATAAAAACCAGAGTGAATCGTACGTTGAGAAATCGATAAGTAAACGAGAAGCGTCTCCTCGGGACTTTGCAGCCACCGAAAGGGACAATGTACCTCAGTTGTTCGATGCTTCCAAGATTTTCGGAACGACGTCCACTTCCGATTCCAATCTCCTGGGCGACGCGGAAGTGCAAAGACTCCAAGCACTGTTAAGCGAGAAGGAGGCGCAATATTCGAATCTCACCCAAGAGGTCAGTGAGTTGCAGAGACAGATGATCGAGGAGAAGTCTCAGATGTCGCAGAAATATTATCAATGTGTCACTGAGTTGGAAACCTTGAAGCAAGAGTTGTTCGCAGCTCAGGCAAATCTGGAAAGAGCGGAACATCTGCTGACCGAGAAGGACAGACACATCGAATCATTAAACGCGGACATACGGAATATTAGTTCGCAACTGACGGAGGAGTCAGCGTTAAATGCTGCAACGGAGGCGATTGAGAAGCTGACTGCTGAACGTGACCAGCAGAACGTTCTGTTAGAGTCGTGCAAGTTACAAATTGCCAATTTAGAAGGGGAACTCAGAAACTCGACAGACTCTGAACTGGTACAAGACTTGGAAACCCGTATTTCGAATATTACCAAGGAAAAAGACTTGCTGCAGTTGCAGGTGAGCGATTTGACCAGGTCGTTGGAGGAGATGACGGATTCTGCAGAAGTCAGGAGAAGTTTACAAATAGAAATCGAGCAAACGGCACGTGAGAGGGACGAAGCTAAAGAAATGGTAGTAAATCTGACTCAGAGTTTGGAAGACGCCTACAAAGCTGCGGCGAAAACGCCCACCATTACGGACTCGTCTACCAAAGAGTCGACACCTCTGGATGAGACCGTTTTGGCTCACACAGAGGTAGATTCCTTGAAACTAGCCGCTGAAAGTGTTAAGGAAATAGCCGTTCCTCTCGACACTTGGGATGCTGGATCCTCTGAGAAACTGAATGTCGACGAAGAAACCTGGGGTTGGAACGAAGAAGCTGCTGAATTGGTCAGTGAACAGCAGGTCTCTACAAGATTAATTCCTAGTAAGGAGATACAGTTGCAAGCGCAGGTGGATGATCTTCAGGATCGAATAAAGGATCTGGAGAAGGAGAAGGACAACTTGACGGAGGAGAACAAGCACATCCAGTCGAGAAGCGGCAAAATGATAAAGAAACTAAAGGAGTACAAGGTGCAGGTGGAGAACCTTCAGCAACAGTTGAAGATCCAAAAGTCGACGAGCAATTTTTACGAGCTTGACTCTGCGATAGAGGAACAGCTGAAGTCTGAGATCAACAAACTGGAGAAAGCGTTGGTCGATGTCAAGGAGGAGCAAAAGCACATGCTCGCCGAGAAAGATGCGTTGACGAAACGTTTGGATATCCTCGTTGCTGCGAACGAGCGTTACATGGAGATGAAAGAAAGACAATGCATGGACATGGAGGTGCTACGCATTCGAAACAAAGAGTTGTCGGACAAAGTTGAATTTCTTGACAAATGCTTGCAGAATACTGCAGCTGGCAAAGAAGACAGCGACGCTCCTCGAGAGGAAGGTCCTGTTGCTCCCGAAAAGGAAACTAAACTGGTTGATCGTCAGAAGAGGTCCGTCGACGGCGAAGACCTGGAAGCTCTCTGTAAAAAATACAAAGACGAAGTTGAGGACCTCAAAGACGAGATGGAAGCACTGGCCACCGAGAACGAGCAATTGCAACACTTCCTAGAGGAGCAAAAAATGAAACTGTCGACCTTGGAGTCGAAAAAGACGGAGGACGAGAACGAGTCCATCCAGATTGTGGAAGATCTGAACAAAAGGATTTCGCAGTTGCAGAGCATGCTGAGCAAATCTCGAGAAGAGTACGACTTGCTGAGGAAGCAGTACGAGCAGAGTTTGATGGATGCCAACGATCAGGTGTCTGCAATGAGGCAAAACGCCGACTTCCTGAAAGAGGAAACGTTCGAGAAGATCAGCAAGCTGGAGATGAACATCGCCGACTTGCATGTGCAGCTGGAAGCGTCCGAGACGAACGCGAAAGGTTTACAGGAGAATTTACAGGAAACTATTCAAGAAAACACGAGCCTAAAAGAGAAGTTATCCGACGCAACGGCCTTATCAGAGAAGCAATTGTTTAGCATGAATGCGTCGATGGCGGAAGTGACTGAACTGTTGAATGTCAGGATACAGGAGGTCGCAGATTTGAAGCAGGCACTTCAAAAACAATATATAGACCACGAGGAGGTGATCGCGAAGTTGCAGGAATCTATGCAACAACAGCATCAGGAGCTCAATGACAAGATGCAACAAATCAAGAGTTTGGAAGCGGCATTGGAAGCATCTGCGAACACCTGTTCGTTGGAGAAGGAACAGGAGTTGGATGTATTAAGACGCAATCTAGCGCAGAGCGAGTCGGCTCAGGAGTTGCTTCAACTAAATCTAGCCTCGTTGAAGGAACAGTTACTGGAGAAAGAATTTCAGAACGAGGAAATCGTTCGTACGCACTTAAATGAAAATAAAGAGTACATGGAAACTATAGAAGGACTCCAGAAGCGTCTCAAGGATGCTGAAGAGATGTCTAATCAGGTGCAAGATTATGTTTCGCGTATTCAGAGCTTAGAGCACGAGTTCGAAAGTGCGAAAGTTATTCTAATGGAAAAAGAAAACGCTTTGGAACACTGTACTCGGGAGTCCGCCGAATGTAAACTAAATCTGGAAAGTAGCAGAGCCGAAGTTAACAAACTTCGTACGGAGTTGCGGTTGCATAGTGTGGCTGACGTTTTGAGAGACGAACTGTTGGAAAAGACTGAGCAGGTAAATCGTTTAAGTGCAGAATTGAAAGCTGTTGAGGTTGCTTTGAACGAGGCTAGAGAGAACTTGAACGAGAAGCAAATGGAATTGGACAGGTTGTCGGCTGCGCAACAGGAGAAGCCTCATCAGAGCTCTTCCGAAATCATAGACGGCTTACCAGTGTTCAAGATGGGCGATGACAGTGACAAGCTGCGGCAGACGATAGACTCTTTGCAAGCTGAATTGGACAGACGACAGGAAGAAATCGAGCATTTTAAATACATCCTGAATGAGAACACGTATCCCAATATAATTCAAGAGATGCAAAACAGAATAGACGGTCTCTACACCGAAAAGTCAGAGCTGACGTCTTCATTGGAAGCGGCCGCGTTGCAGTCCGAGGAGAAGGACAAGCAAATTGACAGTCTGATGCAACGAATCGAGACGCAGAGTCAGGAACTCGTGTCCAAAGAAGAGGCAACTGTTTCCACTAAGGTTCGCAGGTCCGTGGAAGACCAAGAGGAGATTGTCCAGTTGCAAAACGACTTGCACGCCAAGGAGCAGGAAATCAACGAGCTAAAGTACGTTATAGCTGAGAAAGACTCGCAGTTATCTCTCCAAGCCAGCATGGAGCCGCAGTCGGACGACTTCGAGCTGCGCGAAATGGTACAGAGACTGACCACCGAGCTTTACGCCAAGGAGCAGGAGATCCAGCAACTTAAATCCATGATCACTGGATTGCAACAAGAAGTGGCCCGTCTGCAAGAGTTCGAGAGACTCTCGGACGAAACCAAGAATGCCATACAGAGGCTGAACGCAGAGAAGGAGCAGGTTCGGTTACAGGCGCAGGAGTACCTGGAGCAGAAGTTGAAGGAGAAGGAGGCGGAAATCGACGAGATCAAAGAGAGGCTGTCTATCGAGAACAGAAACATCTTAGGCGAGTTACAGCTCAGAGACAAGGACATTGAAAACATGAAGCTTGAGCTGGAGGACTGTTCCCTAGTAGAGCGAAAGTTGAAAGACATGCTTAACGGTAGAGAGGAGGAACTTGTCCACATGAGCACTGATTTAGCAGAGAAGGAGCGCAGGCTGGCAGAGTTGAGCATCACTAAGGACACGGAGCTGCATAATTTGAAAGTGCTGATCCACGAGAAGGATGTCCGCATAGAGGAATTGCTGGCCCTCTCCGATGAGGAGGAAAAACAACTGAAGGAATTGAAGAACACGTTGGAGGCTCGGGAGACGGAGATCATTTCGTTGAAAACGCTTCTGGAGGACAAAGTGAAGGAGTACGAGCTGATTCAGAATGTGCTGAAGAAAGATATTCCTATTATGGACACTTCCGCAATTCGAGGCGCGCAGGCCTCCGGCGAAGAGAGCGGGACGTCCACTTCGCAGGAATTGGATCTGGCTTTGTACATGCTTCATCAACGGGACGTTAGGTGCGAAGAACTGACGCACGAATTGATGCAGTTGCTCGAAGAACGAGACACGCTGCAGTTGCGGCTATCCAATGCAATCAGAGTGAACGAGGACCTTAGGAAAGGGGGCAGTGCAGATGTTAGTCTGATGAACGAGCCCTCTGGTTCCGGAAGTTCCGAGCCACTCATCGAACATCCCTCACCTTCGAAGTCTGAGGGACCAGTCGAAATAGCGAAAGAGGCTATCGACGCTCCAATTGGCGAAGACAAGGAGACTCTTGCTCTCAAGTACGTATTTTCAAGGTTGCTCTTCTACAGGGTCTTCAGAAATATCCTCCGCGATTATAAATCTGCATGCAGTCGGTCAAAATCGTCTTTATGCATCCTTCAAACCAAGATCTATTTTTAAGACTTTTTTTGGGACGTCCGAAGAATTAGTGTGTTAAATGATGAAAAGAAATTTTTGATAAATTTGCAATTCTAAATAAAATAAAAAATTCTCTAAATAAAATTTCAGAAGTACATTTTGTTGATTTATGTCAGTTTAAACATGCTGAATGTTTTAGAAGATATTTTCAAACATCCCGTATTTTTGTTCAATTAAATGCGAAAATTTCAATTAAACAAATATTTGCCCTGTCTTCTACGAAATAAAGTATTGACTCACTATATTTTAGTAAGCATTATCGAAGTAACAAATTTTTTATAGAACAGTATTTTGTAGATCTCCTTTTGTTGTACAGGGTGTACGAAAGTAATTAATTGTGGTTTTGAGAGTGCGTAGATTTTCTCTTTGAAACCGTGACTAATAATTCTTGTGAATCGAGATAATTCGTAGTCTATTTAATCCCGAATTTGTTTAGCACGTAGAAGACCGCAAAACAAGCTTGACCAGTTGATCCACCCTTTCCCCAAACCCCTTCACAAATGTTGCTCGAAGCCACGAATGAATTCTCTCCACCAAGAAGTAAATGTTTCACAAAAAAGAACTTTCGAAGTTAATCCAGATTTTATAGTCACAAAGGATTGATAAATATTTCTTTCAAAATTCTGTTATGCGAATAAAATGTTTCTCTTGGGTTCAGTTGCTTCTGTACGAATAGTTTTGAATAAATTACTGTTCCAGCGAACAGTCCATTTAACACGTTGTGTTCGCATCTTGATAATTTTTAAAAATAGTAATCTTTGTTATTCGCTTGTATGAATCTTAATATGAGTTCTTAAGTGGACATCATATTAATTCTGATAATTATTCAATGAATATTGATGTGATTCTTTGAAGATTTTCATTAAGTGTTGATACTGCTGATTGAACTTCGCATCGCAGAATAAGTCTTGCAAATGGGAAGATAGTGTAAAAAGGAATAAGTTGGTGTTAAAAAAATGTGTTAGT
This sequence comes from Lasioglossum villosulum, assembly GCA_963971365.1. Classification (NCBI taxonomy): domain Eukaryota; kingdom Metazoa; phylum Arthropoda; class Insecta; order Hymenoptera; family Halictidae; genus Lasioglossum; species Lasioglossum villosulum. The sequence continues at coordinate 8,836,708 of OZ020497.1, forward strand.
AACATACTAGTAGCACGTACGCTCCTTCTTTTACTGTAAAAGCTAGTTTTCCCTCTAGGCTGTCACAGTTACACACGGTGAGCCACGCGAAAGATGTACGATTGAGGGATGAACGAGAATTGAGGCACACACAGCAAATGTCTTTGCTAGCGCACAAAGACGTCCTAAGTACTTTGCCCCCCGAAGCAGCTGCCAGACTCGTCAATGCAAATTATACACTATGTAGGTATCATCGAACGTCGATTCGACATTTGATCAACAACGTTTTCAAGTTTGTTCATTTTTGTGTTAACACTGTTCCAGTTTTGCTTTTTGTGTAGTTGATTTTAAGTGTACTAATTATTTTAACACTTTACCTACCGGAAGCCTATCAAAAAGCATCTTCAAAATCCTTTTTTTAATAAAAAAAATTGTATTATTGGACTGGGGATCTTCATGCAAAATAAAAATGTTATTCATTACATTACGTGTCAACTTCTAAGGGTAAATTGTTCGTTCATGATTGAAATTGCTAATGCTATTAAAAAGATGTTTGCTATGAATTACAGATTTCTAAATACGGTAGAATAAAGGCTGGTAGGTAATGCGTTAATCCCTTTATCGTGTGTACCCAATTATCACATTTGTTAAAGATACAGTGTGATACAAAGTGTTCAAAGTGTTGGTACAATTATAAAAAAGTTATTCTATTTTAAAAAGTAAACACTTTGTACACCCACTGTACAATCAAATAATCTATCATTGGACAAATACTTCTTCCATTTAAGTTACAAGTATGCTGAAGTATTGGAATAGAATTTTTGCTTAGTTTCGAAAGACACTGATACAATGTACACGCGTGCTTTAAAAGCTTTGGTTTGTTTTAGAAAGTGTTGCTCAAGAGTGATCTTAATAAATTTAAATAAAATCGGTGTGTTTACAGCTAGGGATGTTCAGAGTCAATCTAGCGTTTTGCTGAACTGGTTGTGGGGAAAAAGGTAAGCTTTTCATCTGTTTAAATAATGTCTTGCAAAATTCGAATTTTGCTTTACACATCATTTTATTACAGCACGCCAAAAGTGGTGCACATGTGAGACTCTGACAACAGTGAAGTGGACACTCTCCTTGCCTTCTGGATACATTCCTGCCAAGTGCCAACTGCCAAGACAATTCCTGTAATTAGACTGGAGCGGAGACGATAGACGCGGTCACCGCGTGAGACGGTTCGTCCAAGTTTATTATCCTGAGGTCACCATGCTTGTGAGAAGCAAGGCGGACCTTGCCGGAACCAGGGATCGAAATGAAGCATTCGAACTCATATACGACTCCGACAACGGAGTTCTGCGCTTTTCTAGGCTTTCCAAACTGGGAGAAGTCTCTCCTCTTCGGGGCAGAAGAGTGTGCGAGGAGATGACTTAATTGTATCATAATCGTTGTATAGCCCTCCTTTTCTAGGTGCACTGTAAACGAAGAATTGCCTTGGAGAAAACTGTATATTTCAGTTATTTTATTAGCTACGAAGATGTTAAATATTGTAAGATGTTTCCTGGGTATCGGTACGATATCCACAGGGGAGTGTTTGTTCCGATGATTACTATTTTAACGTTCTCACGATTGTTGCGTTGAACGAACGCGTTCATGTAAATTGTCCGCGCAACTCGTCGACTTTTTGTCGCGAACGTCTCCTCAGAGTTTCCCCTATCTGAGGAGAAATACGAAGCTGTTCGAAAGAAAACGCTGGCCTGTTAAAATAAGCCGTATCGTTGACTAGCATTTTGTTCATGAACGGAGGCGCCGTGATTATCCGTTGTTCTTTGATCATAATGATTCGAACTTTCTATTTCCACGAAATTTTGTACAGAAAAAAATGCGGCGAATAAATAAATTATAAGACGTAATATTTCTTCATCGGGCGTGTTTTTATTCATGGATAACTCCATGTCTTCTCGTAAGGTATGGTTTTCTTTGTAAGTACAATTTCAGTAGCATTTCTTTTTATTATTATAGCTATTATTTTAAATTGATTGTTCTGTTTCCGCGGAAATGTAGAGACATTGCCACCCAAGACAGAAATCCATGTTGCACACCGCCATGCTAGTTAGATATTACATACTCTATCGAGGACAGCAGCAGAATGTATTGGTGAGTATTATAACATTTTGTTATTAATAACAAGTTCACCTATTGTACGTTGTTCGGTAGTTTCCTAAGACCTAATACAAAAGTATTACACTTTATTGAGCAAATCTAGGTGCAAGTACGACAAACTTGACGAAGCAAGCGGTACTTGTACAATTTCGCACTTCTCATTGCGTTATAGCGATCCGGTCAATGGTATAATGCCTTGGTATACCACGTGGATCGTGTGTCATTTATCTTGTTGAGAGGAACGAGATGACACGAGGCTGAAGTTGTGAAAAAAAGATGACCAATCACGCAGTATGTAGCGAGAGTTCTTGCAAGACATAGATAGTACATTTACCTTGAGATTTAATAGAAATACTCCGCAAGAATATGGAATATTTATGCATATACACCGCCATAGTTTTCACAACTATGGAATAACAAAAAGTTCATTTATTTGCATTTAATTCTACTGAGTTTCTTATTACAGACGTGTAAGCATCCGCGGCCTCGTTGTTCTAACAACAGTCATTTCCATACACATTTTGCCGGTGTCTAAAAATAAAAACAATCGAAACGAGGAGAGAGTTAACTACGTCTGTTAAATGGCTTTGAGTATCAGAGTCTTTGAGACCGGCGTCTATAATGAATCGTTGCAACAATTAAAACGGGTCGAGACCTCGTGTATCCCGTCGAGAAATGTCAATTTCTATTATCGCGTTTAACTATGCTTGCTTTAGTTTCCAGCAGTCTATGGACCGGATACGATTCAGTGTAACCGATTTCGGTGCACGCAATCCTTTCACGACCATTCTGATCATCCAGAGACTTCGTTTTACTTGGTACCGACTTTCTATATTTTGAGACAATTAACGTCAGTACTCCAAGTATGAAGAGACTAATGATAATGGACATTAACGCAAGGGCTGGTTCTGGATAGGATCGAAATTCGCTCGTGTAGCTCAATGCTAAGGGATTAGGTTCGTCCCAGCTGGTCCAGGTATTGTTCCAGAGAGCTGGATTTGCTCTGGGATCACTGTCCAAATTGCTAGGCGGCATGACCGTCAGCCTGTGCTTCATTATGATTTTTTCTAATATCGCCGTGATCAGTGGCCTTTTGTCGGCGAGGTTCAACATCTCGCAAGGGTCCTTCGCTATGTTGAACAGGCAGGGTGCTCTTAGAGGATCGCAGGCGATCTGTGGATTCAAACGGATTAAAACGTTGGGGAATAGTAACTAGATTTTCAAGTTTAACATTTCAAAGCAGAAGGAAACGCGGTGTGATCACCCGGTATACCGAAAACACCGAAGATGCGATTTAACTTGGAAGCTCGCTCCACAAACCTTGTCTTCATCTCTGATGTTGCACTTGACTTGCGCCCGCCGCCGTAACTCCAGTATCTCGTCGGCGGTAAGCATCTTCTCCCGGAAATTTCCTTTCAATGTCGTGTCGTCCACGTTTCGTTTTCGTCTTTCCCGCAACTCGATCGCTTGTCTAGCGGTTACGATGCCGGAGATAGCTATGCCTGTTTTGCTGTGCAATACTTTGTCGGGATTGTACGCCGGAGGAACTCCTTCGGATGAATCTCCGGTCGCGCCTAACCAGCTGCTGCCGGTCTCCGTTTGCCCGATCACGTACTTGAAATCACCCCGCCTGATCGCGGTGTAGTTGTCGACGTCGTTAATGTTGATCACGATCTCCGACCTGGGACTCTGTTTGTTCGACACCAGAGCCGGCCACAGATCGAACCCGTCGATGTGACCGAAATGCTTTCTGCTCACTCCTGGGAAACGCGCGAACAATGAAATACTTTAATTTAACTGTACTTCATCGAAATTTGAAGATGTTCTTTTAAGCAGTAACTCCAGAGAAATATATTAAATCATTGTGTTCTTCGTTCAACTACGAAGATACTTTTTAAATAACTTTCTAAATTAAAGTTATTTAAAAAGTATCTTCGTAGTTGAACGAAGTACACAATGATTTAATATATTTCTCTGGAGTTACTGCTTAAAAGAACATCTTCAAATTTCGATGAAGTTAATAGGCATCGGCCTAGTGTTCCTGATTTCTCAACATTTTTCATTTCTTGAGAAATGAGAAATGAGACAATATTTCTCGAGAATTCTCTAGAATTTAGAATAAAATGAAGAAAATTGGAAAACTTATGATATTTGGAAGTATTTATCGAATGCACAAAAAACTTTAACTCAATGTTTATTCCTGTCCAATATGTACATAACTTTAAAAACAACGAAAAAATAGACGCTAGAAATAACCGATAAATTTATTCATCTGAAACCAAACTTTTATAAAACGAAACATTACGCTTTCGTTTTGAAACGAGTTCGTCTAATGTAGAATCAATCTACTTCTTTTTTTTTGTAACAAAATCTGTAGCCGTAGAAAAATTTCATTCATTTGTGTGGATGTTGGCTTTATTGTATATAGAACATCCAAAAGTTGCTGCAGATTGGGTTATGCAATAAGTAATATGCAATTTGAGTTAACTAAAAATTCATTTCAGAAAATACGTTATAAAATCAATGAGATGAACGAGTATTTCTTGATGAGAAATAAATGAGAATTTCTTAAAATATGTTATAAAATAAATGAGAATTTTCCTAAATTTAAATTTCTTGAGAAATACCGTAATTTCTCGAGACATGAGAAATAACCGATTTTAAAATTTCTCGAGATATTCTCGAGAAGGAACACTACATCGGCCAAGCAAAGTGTCGATATATTTAACAATTTGTTAACGAACCTGCCGCGGACAACAACGTAGGAAGCCAGTCGGACATGAACATCATCTGATTCGACACTCTTTTCGACGCTTTGATCAAAGGACTCCAAATGGCTGCCACTCCTCGTGTCCCTCCTTCCCACGGGCTATCCTTCATCTGTAATATAATTGAAAGTTCAGTTCCGCAGTCTGCATACAATGGTTTTCTTTTTGTAAAATTGATTTTTACGCCTCGGAGTGGATAATTGCTGCCCTGATTGCTCAGTAAACCTTCGGTCGGTGCTCCGTTGTCACTCATGAATAGCACTATGCTGTTTTCTAACATTCCACGGGTCCTTAAAGCGTCCATCACTTCGCCGACACTCTGATCTAGTCTTGACACAACGGCTGAAAACAGGCAGCACATTTAGCAGCACGAAATATAAATGTTCCGTATCAATTGAATTACTCGCGCAGCCCTCGAGAAGTCTTTTAAAGAAAACCATAACAATGTAATAACTAGACTGCGGATCTTTATGCATTTATAGAAAAATTGAGTAGATGAAATTCAAAATTGTTGGAAAATTTGACAAACTGAAGGTGTCAGTACATAATTTTTCCTTTATTAATTTTTATTTTGCATAAAGGTCTGAAATCAAGCAATTACTCAATTGAATTAGTGGTTGGAGCAACGTTGGATGTCAGATTTTCTAAAATTTACACTTTTCACATTTAAGTAGATTAAGTTCAAGTAACTTTTTGGTACTGGTGAAGATTTGTTTGTGCAAGTCATTAGGTGTCTGGTAATCTACCGCGTGTGGTAGATAGTTACCAGCTTGAATCCTCCTTTCAGGATCTACGATGTATGTGAACTTGGCAATTTCTTCGTCGGGAGCGCGCAGCAGCTGATTCTGATTCCCTTTGTGGGGCGCCAGATGAGCCAGGTACAGGAACATGGGTTGATTCGTATCGTGTTCCTTGATTAATCTCACCGCCTCGTTCGTGAAAAGATCAGTCGCGTATTGTCCCGCAGTGTCCCAGGCGACGGAAAGGTTTCGCCGCATGTCGAAACCACGAAAATCCCCAAATTGTTCGCTCTGCAGAACAACCCCAATTAGAAAATTGTTGAACTAATATCAGTGGCTTCATGATTTCTTGAGAATGTTCGACATTTTGGTTGTGAACAAAATGGTAAAATGCGTGAGTGTCAACATTGATCGAATAGTTACCGGTTCTTGGGTTACGTGCGTGAAATAATCCTGGAGACCGTTCCAATAGCCGAAATGGGTCTCGAAACCGCGAAACGTGGGAGTATACGTCTTCCTATAAAATCCCAGGTGCCATTTTCCAACCGCGTGAGTTCTATAGCCCACTTCTCTCAAGTACTGTAAAAAGAACATTGTCACTTAAAATTGTAAAATATCAAAATACAAAATTCAGAGAGAAATTAGATGTGAAACTTATGCAAAGTGTAATCTTTATTATAATAGAGTAAAGCCTTGATCTAAGAAAACCTCTCGGGTCCGTGCTGTTTCTTAGATCGTGTGGTTCTACTATTTCTTTGTAATCTCGTATCCAGCTTCGTGGAATAGTGTATTTTTGAAATACAATCGATATAAACATTTAATCGTTCGTTCACATTTCTGACGCTCTAGATTCTGGGTGTCTATTAGATGGTGAAAGTCACGGTAAATATAAATTTTCTAGCCTGCCTGAGGTAACAGTTTCTCGTTTAGAGGCAGGCCTCGCGGCTCTGCCGGGAGAATAACAGAATGTTGCATGCCGAGGTGAATAGGATTTTTCCCGGTCATTAGAGCGGTTCTACTTGGTGTGCACAATGCAGGCACGTAATGACTGTTTAAGATGATCCCGTTGTATGCGAGAGCGTCGATGTTTGGCGTAGGAATCTGATCCGATCCGTGGAAGCTCACGTCGTTCCATCCCTGAAATGTCAGATCATATTCCAGTCTTTGGCGTACAGTCGCGTGAAATTGAACTTTCGTGGAAATTAGAGTGAATCATAAAGCTACGTCCACACTAAAGCAACGTCGAGTCACGTTTTGTCGCCTCTTTTTGGAAGACACGTGCAATATTAACGAGAAGTTGCTCCAGTGTGGACAGAGAGCTTGAAGCTCACCATGTCGTCGGCGAGAATAATGACGATATGAGGTTTTCTATGTCGGTCGGGACCGAATTCGTCGTTTTCGCTGCCCACATTCTCGCTTTTCAATTTCACCGTCGATGGGACGTTGGTTTCCGCCGTCAACTTCGACACCAATGACGAGAAGAAGAATGCCACCACACTTGTCACCAAAAACTCCGACAGTATCATCAGCGTCAACATCTTCGATATCAACGAGACATTCATCTCGAAAATAACTGCAAGAACGAATAGAAAATATTAAGTGACTGGATTATTGCACTAAAGAAGATGGGCTAGTAATGGAACAATGTTGTGGTCAGTTCTACGCGAAAATGACGATCGAATGGATTCAATAGTGTGTCTACTATTGTGAACTTGAACTGTGAACTTTTTCTATGGATTTTTATTATGAACTTTTGCAATGAACTTTCCTTACGAACTTTTATTTTCAACTTTTACTATGAACTTGTATTATGAACATTTCATATGAACTTTTACTATGGACTTTTCTTATGAACTTTTCCTGTGAACTTTTTACTGTGGACATTTCTTATGAACGTTTACTATGAACTTTATTATGATCTTTTTACTATGAACTTTTCTTACGAACTTCTATTATGAACTTTTATTGTGAACTTTTACTACGGACTTTTCTTATGAACTTTTCCTGTGAACTTTTTACTGTGGACATTTCTTATGAACTTTTACTATGAACTGTATTATGATCTTTTTACTATGAACTTTTCTTACGAACTCCTATTATGAACTTTCATTGTGAACTTTTACTATGAACTTTTTACTATGGACTTTTATTATGAACTTTTACTATGAACTTTATTATGATCTTTTTACTATGAACTTTTCTTACGAACTTCTATTATGAACTTTTATTGTGAACTTTTACTACGGACTTTTCTTATGAACTTTTCCTGTGAACTTTTTACTGTGGACATTTCTTATGAACTTTTACTATGAACTGTATTATGATCTTTTTACTATGAACTTTTCTTACGAACTCCTATTATGAACTTTCATTGTGAACTTTTACTATGAACTTTTTACTATGGACTTTTATTATGAACTTTTACTATGGACTTTTCTTATGAACTTTTCCTGTGAACTTTTTACTGTGGACATTTCTTATGAACTTTTACTATGAACTTTATTATGATCTTTTTACTATGAACTTTTCTTACGAACTCCTATTATGAACTTTCATTGTGAACTTTTACTATGAACTTTTTACTATGGACTTTTCTTATGAACTTTTTCCTATGAACATTTACTATGGACTTTTTCCTATGAACATTTACTATGGACTTTTTTAATGAACTTTTCTTACGAACTTTTATTATGAACTTTTACAATGAACTTTTTACTATGGACTTTTCGTATGAACATTTACTATGAACTTTTTTTATGAACTTTCGAACATTGGACTTTCTAGGAGTTCACAATAAGTGTCCTTTTTTACGAGTGTGAAATACACGAGTTATTGTGCGAACCAGAGCGTTAATTGCTCCTGAGCGCGCGGCAATCTTGTACTAGACAACGCTCTAAACATGAAAATTCACAAACAACAAAGAATTTTAATATTTATTGGAAGTGCGCGTTGTTGAATAGATCTGGAATAATGTGCCCTCCCATTACACACCGTCTGTACATATTTATTGCAGGCACGGAAAATATTCAACTTCAATATTTTCCGAAACAGTCTCCGACGAAAAATATGTTTCACATTATCACGAGGTTCGATCGATCACATAAACTTTTGATGATGTGTGCAGCACTTTTGAGGAAAAATGGGTTTTCTGTGTTCTGCCTACTATATGTATCATGTAAAAATACCTTAGAAGAAAATGGACACTGTTTTGCGAAAATAGTGGCTCCAAGCTTTAAAATGAGTCCGGGCGTCTTATGGCCGTTAATTTTTACGAAATTATCAGAATTGAAGTAACAACAATTTTCCGAGTATCGGAAATGTAGTGTTTCAATATTTTTTGGATTCACTGTGTAACACGGTCGTTAGAAAAACATATTAACGGGCTAATTAATAACTGATCTGTATGTGAGATAATTCTGTAACAATAATTCTGTTTGATAAGTGAAGTGTTAACAGGCTCTCGTTGAGAAAAAACATTAAATAGCCGCCGGTGATTATTTGGAAGGGGTGAAAGAGTGTTGCGAACGGTGAGAAGGCGCGTCGGTTTTCTTCAGATAAAAGTAGTTCTTACGTCGGTAGTAAAGGGGGTGAAAGATCAGCGATGATGAAAGGTATCTTGTTAGTAGTGGGAAGGCGTCCATTTTTTGCGCTTACGTCCGTGGACCATCTTCCCGGTGAATACGGCGAAAGAGATCAGTTGTCCGGGGCTCGTCTTTTGGAACGCGAGAACCGACTGACTGGGGAAACTTGAGATGTCTCGGTTTATTATCACTTTGGATTTTATGCACGGGAGGGGAAACGCGCGGAGCAAAGGGAGGATCTGGAGCATAACGAAAGTACTCCTCCTCCGGGGGAGGAAAAAGAAGGTGGGACAGAACGGTGGGAAAACTTCGTGCAATATCAGCGGTTTCGTGTAGCACACGCAAGAAGAATCATCCTTGCAGATCCAGGATCGGTAAACGTTCATAACGCACCGCGGAAGGTGCACATTTTCGATCAAAAGATACTTTATGTTGTACTCGACCACTGAGAAATCGAAATCCCGCTAGTATTACTAGACTGCAAATCTTTATGGAAAGTATTTTCTGACCATTATTCATGAACAGTTTATTCATGAACAGAAACTGATTTCCTGTTTTTACAATCCCGATCCTTGAAGAAACGATGTTCTATTTTATCGTATTTATTAAGTTTCATTGCATAATTGTTACGTATATATACATACATTTCGAACTTTTGTCCAGATAATTCTTATATCGGAGAAGAATTCGTAAATTGCAAACATATGCTGTTTTAATTCATGCAGTCGTAAATCAATAAAACATGCTCGTTTGTCTTCATTGTGCATGCTCGCAGAAAGAAACTTTTTAAAAACCACGCTTATATTACAATGCACTGAAAAGGACAAAATAATTGTTTTAGACATTAATGACTATATATAAATAAAAGCGTGGAGCGCCCACAAAGATTACGTCGACATACTTTAGCGCTCCACGCTTTTATTTGTAGTCACTAATGTTTAAAAAAATTATTTTCTCCTTTTTAGTGCATTTTAATATAAGCATGGTTTTTAAAACGTTTTTTTATATTTTTTTTATTTTCTACTTTGTAGTTTTTTTTTAATGGAACGCAAGATATAGTAATACTGGTATGCAATAGTAAGATATAGTCACGCAAGATATGGAAATACGCAAAATAGAATGAGATGACTCCGAGAGACGACGTCTCTTGATAGTATTCGAAATTGTCCGAAATGAACCTGAATGAATGCAACACCACACTGAGCTCCTTCGGTGTGAAGTGGGTCAGTGGAGTGGGGATGAGTCGGAGTGGGGATGAGTCGGAGTGGGAACGCGTAGTGTTTTCCTAAATGCACAGTTAAAAAATATATTTTTTGAATATTGCATTCTCATCCAGTTCTGAGCTATGTGTAAAGTTTCAAGTCTCATCGGGAAGTGATTCAAAATTCGATTACAACATTTTACGCATACAACAACAACGACAACATCGACACGGCAAGCTGATATAAGCGTTTTAATAGTTTATTTTTTCTGGAGCTGATGAGAACGTGGAAACATATCTTTGGTGGGACCGATTATTATAGCGCAATATGGTCTGTTCATCGAGATAATTCGCCTAACCGAGCTGAACGGTGTAGCTGTTTGTCAAATACGATTTGAATAATTAGACGGAAACGTAAATAAAATTTGTCTGCGCCAGTCGATCCCGCGTGGACAATTAAACTCCGAATCGTAGCGGTGCCGCGATTTTCATAAACGGATCGGCCTGAAAATCGGTTCGCTAATTGTCGTTGATTTGCCCGATTTGTGCCGCCCGTCACGTACCTTCCGTACAGAAACTTCACGCGAGACGAACCTCTACAGTACGGTTCATTCCGGATATTAAATATTGCAGAACTCGCGAGAAATTGAAACGATAATTATATGACAATTGTGTAGTCTTGTTAGAATTAAAAGTTCGTTATTACCAGACTACTAATTTTATGCATTTATAACAAATATGAGCAAGTACAATTTAAATTGAATGTATTATTGTGAACATATTATTTTCACCTCATTAAAATTATTAATGAAGAATACATATTATTATTATTTGTTTAATGCATTAACAACATCAGGTCGTTTGGTACAATTATAAAAAAGTAACTCTGTTTTAAAGGGCGTACGAACAATTTCGTGGGCCACTGTATTTTAACTCGAAAATTAAAAATTTCTTTCGAATTAAAATAGTTGCATTCCTTATGATTTTTGAAATTTCATGTATATGAAATATTATGTGTCTCATGCAATACCTAAATGTTTAGTAATTCATTGGACATTATATATTTAACAATCAAAACAATATTTTGAATAATGCCACGACAATTATTGGCGGCGCCTCAGAGTCGCCATTGTGGGCAGTCGTAGGATGCTTTAATCAGAATTGCAGAATTTACGCGGCTTGTTGAAACTTCGACGAAACCAAGTTCTGCTTTAGGCAACGTCAGCTAATCGTGATAAGAACGATTTGCAAGGTGGTTTCCACGGCACATTAAGTGCGCAAAAACGTTCCGCGGAACGCGTCCAAGAAATTCGTGACTCGATGATAGATACACGCCTCTCATTAAGCGGTTATGTTAATAGAAAAAACGTATAATGGTTAGCGAACGGATTATCATAGACCGTATTCCACCTAATGGCTTTTTTAATTAGTAATTAACCACCGGGTCATTCTTATAACTTTATACTCCTATCGCATGCCAGAAATAGGAACATTGTGCTGAAACTATTTCCTTATTGTAAACAACTTTTACACGTGCACGCCAGTGGAGAATGTAGGTGACGTACGTATACGTGTATATTATTTTTTTACGCCACAACGAAACTTTCCGTTTTTTTTTTAGGAAACAACGAAAATAATGGAAATATATATTCGAGTCAATTATAGAGTAAAATGGAAAATATTCGTTATTAATAATGTATGGATAATGAACGATACGTTCTCGTTTTCTGGTAAAATATAGACGTGCGTGTTATGTCGTAATAATGTTAAGCAGTACCACCGTGTTGGAAGACCAGTTTTTTAATGGCCTATTAAGAAAAGAAACGGCATATAAAAACGGCTACAAATCTCTTTCGCAGTTTTCCTCTTGCAGATTCTGGAAAACATGGTTCTACTCAAGTATGTCTCACCAGACTAATTATTTTACGCCGAGGAAATGTCCTGTTTCCACTAATAAGGTATTCTACTAATTTCAATTATTTATTCGAACACCTTGTTGCTTGTGTTATTCATGGAAATATTTGGGATGCCAGATGATAACACCTTCTATAATGTCCAAAGGAGATAGTAGTAATTGTACTTCTTAGATTCCGGATGTTTATGCAAAATAAAAAGTTTGTGCATCAATTGCAAAACTCAAGAGCTAAATATAAAATACTGTTCATTAATAATATTAATGAGGTGGTTCGGAAGCCACCGTATTAAACAGCAGGTTTCGCTGAGATTAGGCTGAAATAGGCTGAAATTAGACAATAGGGAGAAGTGGAAATAAGGGGACATTGGTAAATGGTTTAATATCATATACATGCATACATACATTTATATAATAAAAATGAAATGCTGTTCGTTGGTCACGACATCACGTGAGAACGGCTGGACCGATTTGGCTAATTTTTTTTCTAAATGTTCGTTGTAATCCGAATCATGTTTTTACAGTACAAAAAATTAGAAAAGTTGCTCGGAAACATGAAAATTCGGGAAAAACTAAAAGTGCTTTCTGAATCATATTTCAATACAACAAAAAAACGAACGTCGCAACTTTTAATCAATATTTCAATAGGAATTTACATTATCCATTTTTACTGTGTTCACTAGTTCACAGTGATATCCTATAGCTTTTCACAAATTCACAAAATTATCACAACCAAATTTATTGAAATGTGGACAGGACAACGTCTGTCAGGTCAGCTAGTACATTAATATATTAATGAGGTGAAAATAATATATTAATACCCCTAAAGTCTATTAATATTTTCAGTGTCTTAAATTACACTTGCTCATTTTTGTTATAAATGCATAAAATCCGTAGTTAAATAATTATATTACATTACATTATACATTATACAAACATAACCACGTAAGTTTTAAACTTCTACATCTTTCTCACTTCGACATGACCATTTCTGGTCAAGGTCATATCAAGGTCAAAAAGTTGGAATCCACCGAATTTAGTGCTTTATTGTCTATCATAAGTCGTAAAAAATATACTGTTCCCTTTGAAAAATACCGATGACCTTGAAATATTATAAGAAAAATGATCTAAATGACCATGGGTCTTGTTTATTATCGTAGTTTAGAAGATCTGTTAGAGCTTAGAAAGTATATTATGCGCGATATAAGAAAGTCTGATAGTCATTTTATTTGATCTTAGACTTGATGGAATGTTGCAAGACATTCAAGAAATTTATGCAAATTGGTTCAGACATTTCTATTTACATAAAATTGAGTCTAATTGTACACAGTGTATGTAGATTATCGTTCAAATCATTATGGTACTAGCAGTAATTACAGTTTAGTGAAACAAACAAAACAAGAAACGCCAAAGCGGGTACCACATGCATCAAACACAATTGCGTATAATAGAAACACAAGATAATGCTTGTGATAATGTTTTGATATATTAACTTTTTAGAACTCGGTATGGTAAAACGTTTAAACAAATTTTAATGAAATTCTCGTACTGTTTGGAATGTAATGGGACTAATGAATCAAGAAATAATCTTTTTCAATATCTATAAATTTCTGTCTGCGTGAAATCTACAATTTATTGATTCACAAAATGAGAGATCTCACTTCCATTTCCAATTTGTCCTGCATAGTTACGTGTTCGCTGAAATATACGATTATTTCACGCGTAATTCATGCGCATTTCACCTTTCCCTCTCTCTAAATCAATCTCTCATTTTCATCTGACCGACATTCTTCGTGGAAAACAATGCGATAGACCTGTGTTACGTTATTTAAGCGCCGAAAAACTGGGTTATGTCATCCGAGCATGTCACCATTATTTCGCTTTTACTTTCCTCGAGACGAGGAAGTCTGAGAGAACAGGCCCTTTTTGTTTCATCGTGATTCGTCTCGGTGGACTATATCGACATCGACACGCGTAAATCAACGTTCCTATTATTATATCCCACCGTGTACTTTTTCTTGAATATTGATAGCAGCGTTTCATTATCCAATAAAAACGCATTGTCTGTTTTACTACATTGCGTTACCGATAGCTTGCGGTTGAAACGTTACGAATCAAATAAGAAGTTCCAGTTATACAATACATTTTCGTGTCGTAAAATACAACGCGGCGCGGGAAATATTCGACAAAGTTTAACGAGACTTTTATTGCGTTGGCAAGACAGTAATTTCGGTATTTTAAGGCGAAATAAAACCGAATTTCTTTATTCAAACGATGAACTTTGAACAATTAAATATCTTCTCATTTGTTATTCTTGGCAAAAGATCATCGAACAAAATGGAAAATATCTTATTCATGATTTATTTGACGGTTTCAATGATTAGAATTTTTTTGTAGATCGTAATTTTCTATGAAAGAAGAAAACTAATATCTATTGTATGCCTGTATGTTCTCTAATCGCTGTACGTTAACAAAACTAAAATAAAATTTGATTTCGGTTATAAGAAATTATTGACGTACACTATATTATTAGAATCTGTGCGGTGTCTGTTCGGTGCATTGCTTGAATACAAAAGTTCGGCTCTATTTCAACTTAAAATATCGAAATTACTTTCTTGCCAACCCAATACGTAGCATTTCTGGCTAAGTAATGACATTTTTATAGCTCCAATTTCCATAGATTACTTACTCCATACGAATCTGTGTTTCTACAAAACCATCGGCAGTTTACAGTTTGTCCAGCGGGACAGAGTTGAGCTTTAATCCATTAAAATTTTAACCAAGATTGATTGATTAATATGTACGATTAAAAAAGGTAATCATTGAAAAATGGACGATTGATTAAATTGATTGATGTAATTAATCGTGATCGAAGACTGTTTTAATCAATTGTTGAAGTTAATCGCCAGACGGTCCATCCATAAATTGTGATAACAAACTGATAACCGTGTCAATTTGTAAATTTCATCTTCTAGAATTGTTGAAGAAAGAAAGGAACTTCTGCGTTTTACAATTTCTATTTTGCATAAGTATCCGCAATCTAATAAAAATAGTTTTAGTTGTAAGTGATAGTAGAATGAAGTTAGAGTAAGGGGAGATTTGTAAATGAACTGTAAACCTGAGGGGAACCAGTAATAAATAAATATATATATATTATTATATATATTATTATATATTATGTATTTTATATATATATATTATATATTATATATTATATATTACTATATATATTATACAGGGTGTCCCAAAATTCCTCCGACACCCGAAAATGGGAGGTTCCTTGGGTCATTTGAAGCGATATTTTCCTTTACAAAAATGGCGTCCGCGGCTTTGTTTAGGAGTTATTAACGAAAAACACGAACCAATCAGACCGCGACCTAGACGCGAGTTAGCACAGTCGGCCCGACGCGCCAACTGTCAATTGGCCGAACGTGTCATCGCATGTCTAGATCGCGCTCTGATTGGTCCGTGTTTTTCGTTAATAACTTCTAAACAAAGTCGCGCACGCCATTTTTGTAAAGGAAAATATCGCTTCAAATGACCCAAGGAACCTCCCATTTTCGGGTGTCGGAGGAATTTTGGGACACCCTGTATATTATATATTATATATTATATATTACTATATATATTATATATTATATATTATATATTACTATATATATTATTATATATTATGTATTATATATATATATATATATATATTATATATTATATATTATTATATATTATGTATTTTATATAAATGAATGCTTTCGAAAGCATTTTTGTATTTAACCAGCCGTCCTGACAGACGTTGCCCTGTCCAAATTTCAATAAATTTGTTTGTGATCGTTTGAGAATTTGTGAAAAGCTATTGGAAATGTGTAAAAAAAGTAAAATGAGAAAAAAACGTATGGAGTGATAATTGTAGCAAACAGATGTCGATAATATGAATTCCTATTGAAATATTAATCAAAAGCTGCGACGTTCGTGTTTTTATTATAATGAAATATAATTCAAATAGCACTTTCAGTTTTTCTTGAATTTTCCATTTCCCGCGCAACTTTTCCAATTTTTTTTCCCTAAACCCTTATAAAATTAGCTAAACCGGTCCAGTCATTTTCAAGTGATACGCTTACCAACGAACAGCATTTGATTTTCATTTATATAGATTATAGATTAACAACTCACCCGATTTTCCTTCACACCGCAAGTCTGGAAAATCTCTGTACACCGTATACACGTCACTGTATAGTTTTTAACGGTATGTTTCACAAACGGGCTCGTTGTAGTATTCGTTTCGATACACCAACACCGAATGCGTTGTGTAATACGCAAATCGACGTGTCTTCGAGTTGTGTACTTCTTAGCGAAGATTATTCTCAACAACTGGTTAAACTTAATCTTGATCGATACAAGTTGGTTGGACGCGGACCCACGTTGAAATACAATGCAGCAAACTTTCTTGTCCACCAGCTCGCAGGAGACTGCGATTCGTCTAATTCACGCTTAAACAGCGTGCTCAGGCAACCTCGACAATAGTTTTTGTATTTCGGCCGTGATGGATAATGTTGTAAAACAGATAATCGAATGCGAGGTGGGACAGATGGAAGAGTGCAGTGTCTACAGGGTGATCCAACAATCATGGACCGCTCGTGTAAATATAATAAGTAGTATTGTGTCAGCTTTGCGATTTGTTTTTACAGAAACCGGAACGAAAAAATTTGTTCGATACATGGGAAATATGATGATATTTTATAAGATAGGAGATAAAATATATGATGATTAGAGTGCGGATCTTTATGCAAAATAAAAAATGTTCGCATTGATTGCAAGGCGCCGGAGTTAAATAAAAAAATTTTGATCAAGCTTAATTTTCTTATTAATCTGATCAAATAGTACACTGATGTCTTAAATCTTTTTAATACGTCCACTGCTTGAAATTGTTGTACCCATTTTTATCGTGAATTTACAAAATCCGCAGTCTATTGATAATATACTGCATATTTTATGCATTTATGACAAAAACAACATCTATTAGAACATCTATATGTTATTTTCAATTTGTTAAAATTATTACAGGTAGAAAGACATTCTTAAAATTCTTAAAATAGAAAGATATTTTTATATGGTTTCTGTATCTTGTAATTCGCGAAAAAATTTTTATATCGCATAAAGATTTGCAGTCTGGTTACTAGTAGTCTACAGATTTTATGAATTTATGAAAAAAATGGGCGGATCGAATGCAATGCAATAAATGCAGTTAAACACTTTTTGAACACGCTGTTGAAACATTTTGAACTCATTCAAACTATCAAGACAATTTTTATTTTGCATAAAACTTCGCAGCCTAGTTATTATATATAATATTATTACCATAGATGCTCCTGACGACGAACAATATTTATTATCCATTTTTATGTTCTTCATATTTTATATGAAGAAGATTGACCAATGATTATCCATTGTTCAATTTGTTTTGCTCTCAGAGCTTTCAATTTCTGTAAACTCGTCTACAGAAACATGAATTATAGCGTACACGTCTGTAGTCTAATAATAATTACTTGGTAATGCGTGTACAATTAAGGATTTGAACGAAACAAATACTCATTTGCACCAGTGCACATGGAGATTGCCTGTTTTAATGCGAAACTCGGTAATCAGTCATCGTCCGCGGAATAAGTTTGCGTTTTCGGCTTATACGTCACGGGACATGACTTTCTATTAATGCATTTAAATGCATTTCAAGCTGACAGCACCGCAGAATGCAAAGTGCGGTCTGACGCCCTACTAGCCGTGGTTTCTGCATAAGTTTATGTCTGCTTCTTCGTTTATGTAAAACACAGCGTTTCGAATGACGCAAACAACTTTTGCAATTGAGAGGATCACGGCTCGACAATTACACTACAATAGACTGCAGTGCAACGTAATTCAAAAATTGTTTTCGGAGACTATGTGCATATACAGAGTGTCTCGAAAAGGTAGTGCTTCTTTGAAACGAGAGATTCCCGAAGACATTTAAAATAACTTTTCCCTTTACGAAAATGTTCTAATAATGAAAATACCCACAAACGCTCATGTTGCAAATTAATATTAAAAACCCATGATTAAAGAATTCTTAAAAAATTGAATTTAATAAGTAAATGCATTCAATATTTAATATTAATTCAAAATTTTATAAGTATAGATAGAAATCTATACTTATTACACGCTCCCATTGAATTCATGAAAATTGAAATCTCCATCAGCGCCGCGGAGGTAAAAGATGCAGGAGAAACTGAAATAAGAATAACAGAGAAGTGAGATGTTGAGGAATTTGTATTGCACGTCGTCTTATCAGCAAATAAGAACGGCGACGTTTATTGTTTTTGGATCGAAGCCAGAGGATTCTGAAAACGTTGGTTTTTGCATTGTTCGTTCTAGAGACGAGAGGGAAACGAAATAAAATAATGAATTCGCGTTTCGTTTTGTTCCGCCGGGGAAGAAGAACGAAACACTGGATTACTGTCAGCGATCTCGCCTACGGTGAAGATTTAACCATATTAAAAATATCCAAGAGCACTCGATCTTTTTCACATCTATTTATCCGTTAATATAAAATATCTCCGGGAACTGTACAGTTGCAACTCTTGTCACGCGTTTGTAAATTAGTTGTTTTTTCTTCTGTTAACATTTTTATCTAAATAAGAACACATAATGTGTGCGCACGGAATTTCCAATTTTCTCAATTGCACGGAGTGTAACAGATTCGTCTGGATACACGCCAACGACCACCGACTACAAAAACACCTTGAACGTTAATCACGATTTCCATCGTGGCTGGTTTTTTCGATTTTTCTGCGGGTCGAGTGATCATTATATATTATTCTAGAACGTTTCGTCTTTTCCTACCTTTTGTTAAACATTTCTCATGAACGGTCACTGTTACGTAAAGGATTTATTTATGCAATACGTGATACAGCGCATCATAAACGTTTCGTTTCAGTTTGAACCTCGTTATTAAAAAATAATTTCTGTGGACTATTTTAAAGATTATATTGTCGCATAATTTGTAGCTGATTAGTATTATTAGCACGACAAACAAGGTAGCTTCGTTGTATTACAACTAATGTGGACAAACATGGAACTCAGTCATTATTTGCTTCTTTAAAACCTTTCTTTACACTTAGCAAGTATGTTTCTTTAAAATATTATTCACAGTTTTATTAATTTTGTGAAATACCCAATATTTGTTTGCTTATATTTACTTTGTTTATACAGGGTCATCCGTTTTTAAACGGACAAACGTAAACCAGCTATAAAGAACCCCAAATGAAACAAGTTTTACCCCTGCCACTTTTTTTGTTTCGGCCTTGATTTCTAGAAAATTGCAAAAAACCATAATTTTTTTAGTTCACATAAACTTGAATATTTCGTGACTCCAGTGATGAATCTTGATGATTTTTTCTTTGTTGTGTTGAAAATAAACTGGAGCATCTTTTTTTTGTTCCCAAAATTTTTTTGTATGACCTTCGAATCTTGGTTTTTTCTGGATCGGACTGTAGCTATCTGAACGGTTCCAGGATGCGTGACTTCAATGGATGATATTTTCTTGGAATAAACGTGCTAAAAAAAAACAAAAATATTTTGTTAACAAAAAAGATGCCCCTATTTATTTTAAACCAAACAAAGGAAAAATCATCAAGATTCATCACTGGAGTCCCGAGATGTTCAAGTTTATGTGAACTAAAAAAATTATGGTTTTTTGCAATTTTCTAGAAATCAAGGCCGAAACAAAAAAAGTGGCAGGGGTAAAACTTGTTTCATTTGGGGTTCTTTATAGCTGGTTTACGTTTCTCCGTTTAAAAACGGATAACCCTGTATATATTTTCAGACGCAAGTGCTCTTGAAAATGATTCACAACTGGATCGAAACGTTGAGTTAAATTTAATTATTGCTAATTTGCGTAGTTATTACTTTTATTATTGATCGAAACAGTGCGCCGAGAACGTATATTTGATTTATAATGTGGACAAATTTTGTTTCGTATAAAAATCTACAATCTCGTTATTGCCTGCATTCGTACAACTTTAAAATCGTTTAGTGCAGTAAAGAAGATTGGAAATGAAATCTGGAGCACTATTATTATGCAATAGCGATTCGCAAGGCGGAATTAGCATTTTCTCCTGATTTCGTGCCGTAAAATTTACAACTGGAACGCGGAGGTTTATCTACAATTTTCTACGTGTCCCATTACTATTTTTTTGTGACCTCGCCGAATGCGGCCGAAAACTTACTGCATACTATCAATGAAACCAGTAAATACAGTTTGTAGCCATCGCAAGGAATACATCAGGAAATTCTGGAAATATATATGTATTTTGGAATTAGGATTTGGGTACAAGCAATGCGATTTCGTTTAACTTATTCAATAAATGCATAAATTCGAAATACAATTCTCTAGAAAATTCACACGTGTATTCTAGCTAGGTTCCGTGGTACAAACGACCAGGAGGTGCTCTGTCCTCTCTCGCTTGACAAGGCGTACAGGTATTATCGCTGTACTCTCTTTGTCGAACGAGCGACCAGGAACAGACTCCCGGTCGATTATAACCGATTATACTAAAACTACAAAAATCATTCTGAACCTGTCAGTGAAAATAAAAGATTGAATTGAAAATTCGTAGGACGCCCCTATCAACTATAGAGGTTTCACAAAAAGTGTTTATGTTGCAGTCTAATCAACAATCTCCTAAGAATAATTTCTTAAATAGAGATAGTCACAATTAGTTCTTGTAAATATTGAAAGAAATTGTTTGGTCAGCGTCGTCTGATTTTGTTTCAAAATTTCAATATTGTGGATGTCCGAGGAATCGTTTGGTAGGAGCGATCATGGAGCAATTATTCAGATATTCAAATGAATGCTCAAGGATTTAAAGACGAGTGTGATAACTATACATGTACCTTCAGAAAAATATTCAAAAATATTCAAAATTATACAAGCAGAATGACGAAAAATTGGTACAGATATTTATTATTCGCCGAGACGAATAAATTTTCATATTGATTACACTGTATTTTCCGTTAAGAAATTTAAGGGAAAATTGTTTGTACATCGCACCATCTTAACACTCCAGTGCGAACTGGTTCACGATGAATACCAACAAGGTTTCGAGATAGAGTGCTTGTTTACCTGCGAGAGATGCCTGTTGCAGCAACTGCTTGCGATTCCTCTCGTCGAATAGACTCTGAACCTGGCTTATTGTTAGTAAATAAAATACAGGAAAGAATTATTAAAGTATCATACAAAGTATCATTTTAATTCCTTGCTGTACGATTTTCTTCGCGGCAACAATAACAATAACAACTATTATTCCTATAATAAGTAAATAAAGTAAAATTAAAAAAACTTTTAATAATTAAAATAGTTACATAGAAACGGTTAATATTATTGGGAGTATATATTATTAATATTATTATTATTGCCATAACCCCAGAAGAAAAGGGAAATTATTTATTGTACAGGGTGAGGTAACATGGCGACTTCAAAAAATTTTTGAAACTAATCTTGTGTGATCTCCAGGGGCGCATAATTTCTTTATTGAGATATTAGGGAAACGTAAAGGGGGATATAAGGAAAACTGATAAAAGTGCTACTCAAATATTACATGTTTTATATTTAATTCTTTTATTAGACTATTGTATCTAATAGTAGGAATACTTTGAAAGATAAAGTGAATCCTACGAGCACAGTGGCGAAAGAAATTCTAAGGGGTTGAAACACAGATTTTTATACGGATATCTCGAATATTTTAGCCTGAGAAATATCAAATGGGACGTCGCGTCGAGTGGAATATAAATTTTCCGCTAGAACCACTGGAGGAGTCAGAACGACCTGTTTCTTTCTTACTCCACAATCACTAAAGCCGTACAAGTGTATTTACTACGAAGTCGATTGAAGTTTCGATAAATAGATTTTCATAATTTATATACTAAAATCGAATACGTTATGAAACAAATATTTTGCGAACATTTCTCTGAAGCATACAAGAATTTTGTAACATAAATAACATCGAGTCTCATAAGCAAATGGTACTGTAAACTTCAAAGTTTTAAATCATTTTTGTTGAAACGTATTTGAATTGTAAGCTCGACAATCGTCACAGTCCCCGCCAGTCGATACTGCGCCGCTTTAAAATTTTCACGAATAATCTTTTCAGCTACATTTCGCCAGCATTGTGCCCGAGTCAATTACCCGATAAAGATATGAAGAATCGATGTGGAACTAATTCGCAGACAACAACGGAACCTCCGTGCTCCGTGTTCAATTACACGTGACAAATAGACGTCCTTTAATCGCGATCCAGCCTTCCGCCTACGGACCTTAAACCAATTAAACTTTTGCTGGTCGACGAGTTACAAAGCAATTCGATGTTCTGTTAAAATGGTCCTCGTTCCCGCTTCTTCCTTCGATCTTACCTCGTGAATACGTTAAGATGACCCCGATCGGATCGGGGAATAGAACAGATTCGTATATACCGGGTGTCTCCAGAAGAACTTCTTTGTTACAAGTATTTATTTTTCATTTTACAATTATTGAAATTATTTTGTTGTTTACATAAGAATTGATTCAATAATTTTCTTTATCCAAGCACATATTCTATTAAAAATTGTACAAAATTTAAATAAATAGAGCCTTGTCATAAGCTAAAACATTTTTATCGCTTTTAGTGCTCGGTAGGACTAGTGAACTTATCCGTTCCTCATTCTCGCAACTTAATGTGTTCCTCGTGTGACAAGTTCGCAGAACGGTAAAACATTAAATTACACTTCCGCTAAAAAGCATGTGGACAACACGTTTAATTTTTGTAAGAATCATTTTGATCAGTTTCGTTCAATTTCACGCAGTCTAGTTTACACAGTACTAGATAATATATTCCAATAATAACTTTAAATATCTTTTCAAAACTTCTTTAACACTTCTGTCGTCGAATAAAAAAATTATTTTTATGTCTATGATATATATACTGATCAGTTCTATTCAATTTTATGCGGTCTAGTTTTCACAGTTAATAATAATTCAACAGACGTCTCACCAAATTATTGTCTCGAGAAGACAGCAGACCGCGCTAATGGATCATCAATTGAATTGTACAATTTTCTACTATTAGAATAAATTACACTTGCAACAAAGTGTCCTCATACCTCTGAGCAGGAGTATAAATGGAACGATATATAATTAACTTTGCCAATTATTTTACTCAGAATAATTTTAATAAGCTGGGACTAACACAGTGTTGATCTTTTTGATATCTTGAAAAACTGTTTTCGCATTCTCTGCATACTTTAACGAGGGGATTTTCAAAACATTTTCAATTGCACTTTTGATAAATGTTCAAAGTTTTTTTAAGAGAGCAATATATTAAAATTTTGTCCGTAAAATCTCGGGGATACCCGATTTCCTGTTACCGAAGGCGACAAAAAGGGGCACTTCCGAGTTTTACATCGTGCTTTTTGTTCATTTATTTTTCTGCATGATCTCACTCATCTGAAAGTAAGAAAACTATTGTTAAATCAGAGTTTCATGAGGCTTTATTAGTTTCGTGGCTTTGTTGTACGTACCGGTTTAATTAGCACGTGCGACCTGCTTCGTATCGCCAGCAAAACATCTATAACCTACAAAGCAGATAGATCGTATTATTTATGTTTATTTGTGCATTGGAATTATAGCAATTATTTACTGTTTACACATACTTCTACTTCCGGTGGAGTTGCTAACGCATACATCACCGCATCAGCGACATCAGTATCATGTAATATTGGCATTCTCTCATACATAACAGGATCGTTGACGAAATCTTTCATCATGTTTGTCCTTACTTCTGCAGGACTAATATTCTGTTTAAACGAACAAAGAAATGTTAAAATAATGTCTCCATCGCTAAGAAATGTAAAATGTCACAATAACTAATCCACCTTTCTTGTTTTGCATTGTTTCTATGAACCTTTTTTAGGAAAATACTTAAAATAATTAAGTACCTACCCATACCCACTAAAACCTCCCTGCCCAAGGCCATAGACCCTACTCTCTTCTGTGTCCGATTTAAGCACCACGCGGGGTCCTACTACAGTAAAGACCCAAATACAGTAATGCTAATTCCAAATGCTTTATTTTTCATTATTTCTTTATGAATAGTAGAATTAAAGTTTAATTTGACACAACTTGTTTGCGCCAAAAAGCGCCAAGATAAAACTTGTTGCAAATCATGCAATACACTTTAAAGTACATATCAACCAGGTTTCCGCTGTAAACTTGGCACTGGGATTATTTTGTTCCTCATTAAAGTCATACGCATGTATCCACGCATGCCCTTTGAAACAATAACTTTTTAAAACTTTTACCAAATTACTTCAGTATTATGCTATAATTGTTTTTATGAACCCATTACAATAATAATTGTGGCATTTTCAGATTAGAACGAGACAAGACACGATAGAATTCGCAGCATATTTGCACGTTGACTCGACGATTTATTAAAAACCTCGATTACTTTAATTGTCCTATATTCAAATGCGCGTTTTACATATAATCATTTCCAGAAGCCGGTCGTATTATTTTCAAATTTTTTCAATATGTTTCTGTAAATGATAAATGATCTTCTGCGATGATGAATAAATAAAACAGAATGTTTCTATCTCGAATAATAAGCGTGATACAAATTGTTTGGTGAAGGTAGTTTTCGTAAAAATCGGTAAAAACCAAATGCAGAACCAGAACGAAAAATTTTCCAACATAGACGAATTGTTCAATAAGTCTTACCGTTACTTTGATGTTCGTGTCAGTAAGTTCATGGCGAAGTTCAACAGCCAAAGCAGTTAAGGCATATTTACTAGCAGCGTACATATTCATCGGAACTGTTACTATATCTGCATTATGCCCAACTAAACTGGAAGTAACAAAAGAAATTAAAAATACAGTTAAACATTTCACATATGACGATCTAATACTTTGTAGAAAACTCTGAGGCTTGACACACCTGCTAATGTTAATTATGTGTCCATCTATATTTCGTTTCTTGGCCGATTTTACATATTCCCGTGCACATATCGCGGGAGCTATAACATTGGTGTCCAATATTTTGCGGTAGTCCTCCACCGCTGAGTCTATAACAAATGATTAATTTTAGAACTTTAATTCTTGACGAAATAATAAATGAAATTTGTTTGTGAAGAGATAACGACGGCCATGAATTCGTTAGAAGGCATTGACCGTGAAAAAGAAAACTTCCGTAAAAGCATTCTTGTACAGTGTGTAGAGTAAAAAACGATCGAATTTTAATAGAATGATATTTAGAATTGAAATTTTTTATGTAAGATAAAAATTGTTTGCGTTCATTCCAAGATATAGGAGACACATTTTCAATTATTTATTTCCTTAATCATTTTACTACATGAGAAAATAAGTCGAATAAAACGATAAAGTGATAGGAATGGTCTGACGTGTCTGATCACGACCAACCAATTCTACTTCCTGTATGAACTGAAGCACGAGAATCCGACGGAGTTTAGACTCGATTTTGTCGATTCTGTAGCAAATTATTAATTTTTCAACAGCAATCTTTAGCGAAGTAATAAACCATTTGATAGACAAGGCGCTTTCAGTATTAATATTTTGAGAAAAGTCGCATTGAACATTGCCATTTAACGAAAACAAAAGATTTATTTGCAAATTACTTGTAAAGGATCTAGCAAAGTTGTATTATTAAATTAATTTTTCTGTTTCAAGTGATCAGGTTAGTAATCAACGTTAAATTTGAAGGGGACGGTGAACTGACGGTGAACTAACGAAGACAAAAGATTTATTTGCAAATTACTTGTAAAGGATCTAGCAAAGTTGTATTATTAAATTAATTTTTCTGTTTCAAGCGATCAGGTTAGTAATCAACGTTAAATTTGAAGGGGACGGTGAACTAACGAAGACAAAAGATTGATTTGCAAATTACTTGTAAAGGACCTTGCAAAGTTGTATTATTAAATTAATTTTTCTGTTTCAAGTGATCAGGTTAGTAATCAACGTTAAATATGAAGGGGACGGTGAACTAACGAAGACAAAAGATTGATTTGCAAATTACTTGTAAAGGACCTTGCAAAGTTGTATTATTAAATTAATTTTTCTGTTTCGAGTGATCAGGTTAGTAATCAACGTTAAAGGGTATAGCAGGATAAGCATGGGCCAGCGGCCTCCGCTTCGATTTTCCTGATTTCTGTCTTAAAACATAGTTTTATGTCTAAAACAACATTGTGTAAAATTTCAAATGTCTATCCCCACCGATAAGGGTGATATTGGGGTAAATTCCCCCGCACTTAAATGCAATTTACTACAAAACGCGAAAAGATATCGACATGGGATCAACGGCAAACAAAAGATATAGATACACTCTACATTTCAGATTTTTTTCAGAATTTTTTGCTAATTATTTATAGTTGAAAATAATTAATTAATTGTTTGGGAATTTTTTTAACTATGTTCCCCTGGGTTGACACCTACCAAAAAATTCTAAAATATTGCTATGATACTAACCTATTTTGTAAAAAAATCTCAGAAGTGTCCATTTGGTGGAACAGTGTCAAAAAAAATAAAGTATGCCGGCGAACGCCCGGTTTGATCAGTAACGGCGCAGCGACCGAATTCCCTTGCGGTGGCGAGTGATGGGGTGAATTAACGAAGACAAAAGATTTATTTGCAAATTACTTGTAAAGGATCTAGCAAAGTTGTATTATTAAATTAATTTTTCTGTTTCAAGTGATCAGGTTAGTAATCAACGTTAAATATGAAGGGGACGGTGAACTAACGAAGGCAAAAGATTTATTTGCAAATTACTTGCAAAGGATCTAGCAAAGTTGTATCATTAAATTAATTTTTCTGTTTCAAGTGATCAGGTTAGTAATCAACGTTAAATTTGAAGAGGACGGTGAACTGTACCAATGATCGGCGTACTGCCAGGGGCTCCGGCATTGTTGATCAAAATGTCCGCTCCGCCGAATTTCTCCTGGACCCAATCGAAGGCTTTGACAATGTCAGCTTCGCTTCTGAGGTCGCATACGACCCCGAAGAATTTATCCTTGCCCAGTTGATTGGTTATTTCTTGAAGCTTCTCCTTCTTTCTCGCGAGGCCGACCACTTTGACGGACTTCTTGACAAGAGCTTTCGTGATCGCGGCACCGATGCCAGCACTCGCGCCCGTCACCACTGCAACTTTGCCAGCCCAACGATCCATAGTTAACGATACCTTCTTGCTGACTGTTAACCTCGGCTCATTCACAAATGGCTTTATATACGGACACGCGTTGAAATATTCTCTATTTGTTGATAAGGATGCCCATACTACTTTAAGTGCATCATATCCAAGTGCAACGAATCCTTACACTTTCAATAATCCTAAGTACCGATTTTGGTAGCTGCCATCTTGACGGATCTCGGAGTTCTAGTTCTGATCTACTTCTTAAAGTTTAGTGACATTCGTTCGATTCTTCGAAGAGTCTAGATTTCTTTCTTACTATAATAATTTTAATAAGCTGGGACTAATACAGAGATGTTCTTACATTATTTTAATGTTTCGATCATTAAATGTATAAAGTTTGAGGTCAATTAATAATTGTATTACATGTATATAGTCTGTTACAAATTTATAATTTCACTTATCATCTCAGGGCCACACAATGGCGCCAGTAAAGTAATATGAAACGAACTTCAATAAATTAACGGTAAGGCAACAGAACATTGTACATCTACCCATGAAGTTTCCAATATCGATGTTCCTGGTATCAGAAACTATATTTGAGATATCTTCAAAAATTGTGTTTGTTTGATTCTTCTTGTTTCTCTGTATATTGAACGAAGGCTATTTCAAAATTTTTTAATGATATTATCGTTGACAGATTTTCAAAGTGTGATCCTAAGAAAATTTTTAAATATTACGTTTACTGCTAAATAACTATTAAGGGAATTAATAGTTTGTGAAATGCCCGTGTGAAACTATGCAGGAGAGAACGATGAATCGAATAGAAAAGGGTTTTGAAGGTAGCACTTATACTTCCTGAGAAAAGGTATTTTATGTGAAGAGACACAATTTTCTGATGATTTTATTCAAAATTTAGAAAATGGAGCAAAGACTCTAGAGATGGTAATGACCTCGAAATACAAAAATGTTTCTAGAGCTTCTAGATGCTACTCAATAGGAATGAGCGATTTTGTCATTTCTCGCCTGATTAGACTGTCCAACACCAAAAATGTTTTCATATAATTGATGGATGGATATTCTCGAGTTTTTTGCGCTGGTTCCAAATCTGCCCTTAATTTTTCTCCTACACGCACAGTTTTTGAAAAACATGACTTTTTCTGGTAAGGTGAAAACGTCAACGATTCTAACTTGAAAGAGTGGTTCCTCAAGATAAAGGTTTGCTCTATCGCGTGGTATATTTCGATTCTGCGCTGGACTTATTTTGTGAGATAAATTAAAAAATATTATCAAAATTTGGTGCAAAAGTGGTCTCTCCGTATTTAATGCTTATTTAAACATATTTAAAACAATAATAACGTACTAACAATGCATATCGTTGTATTCAGGAAAGTCTACAGTATCTTTTGCTGCAAAGAACAATTCAATATCTATTATAATAACATCACAACACTTGATGTTTTTTTTAATCATGTTTTTCAAAAACTATGCGTGTAGGAGAAAAATTAAGAGCAGATTCGGAATCAGCGCAAAAAACTATAAGATCCACCCATCAGTTACATGATAACATAACGAAGGTTGAAATTTGTTGGAAACTGTACTTAATTTAGTGCGATAACTATACCGTGGAGTTCGCATATTTAAAGAAGAATATCTGTGAAGGTTACACAGTGAATAACGAATGGAAATACAAAACGATACTCGTATATTACATATACATATACATATACATATACATATACATATACATATTATATTAGCAGTTCATTATCTCTTTGTATTCGACTACAGGTGGGAGAAAATTTAAGGGGTGTTTCTCAACGATGATATAAGACGAAAATGAAGAATAAAAATATTTAGCTATTAACAATTAAAAATCAACAACGCGTTTATCAGAAGTGGACGTTGCGTACGTCAAAAAGTTCAATGTTGTCCAACGATTTGTTAAACATTTTCACCTCACTGGCGCCCCAAATGAGAACCAAGGTATGCACGCATTTCTCACTTGATACGTGACTGTTGCGCTCCTCTTTGTTAGACGTGTTGCCGCATTTTTTGCGGATGTTTAATTGTTAATATCTAAATAACGAAGCCGAAATCGTCTTATATCATCGTTATGAACCAACCCTTAAATTTTCTCCCACCTGTAGTCGAACACCTTGTATAATAAAAACGAAATGCTGTTCGTTGGTCACATCATGTGAGAACGGCTGGACCGATCTGGCTAATTTTTTTTTAAATGTTCTTTGTAGTCCGAATCAGGTTTTCAGGGTAAAAAAAATGGAAAAGTTGTCCGGAAATATGAACATTCGGGAAAAAATCAGACTACCCATACCCGACCGTTGCGAAAGGACAACGATGGCGTCACATACCGCGGTCACCGCCAGATGGACAACGCTTCGTAGCGAGTTTCTCGCAAGTAGTGTTGCGCGAGTGATAAGGTCCAGGATCCAACTTACATTTTTACATATTTAGATAGTTTTGCGATCGAAAAGAATTGATAATATTTGTATGTTTGAAATTTGTATATTTGAAATCATTTGATCGAACCTGTGCGCCGAAGTCATTATACATGTATTAGTACATTTTTACAATTGGTTACTATCAAGCTAGTTTTCCATGAGTAGCTGCATTTCGATGAGACGCCCAACATTTTCTCTTACAAAATTCTCGATTGTGATAGCTAACAGGGATAGCAGGGATAAAATATGACGATTTGACGAGTCTAAAAGATTTATTACTAACTGAGCTTTTTTTGTTAAATCTGACGATAATTATCTAAATTATTCGAAAAAATATTTGTCCTATAAAATGTATCGTGTGATCCTCCTTCCAACGCGAGTCCCCTTTTTCCAACATATATCGATAACAAGGTCATAAAAAATAATTACTAACTAGCTGAATTTTTTACTGTTGCTTAGTTAATATTTATATTATATAATAGCCTTGTCATACAGATTACGTGATATGTTATCTCGGTCCTACACTCAGAAATTGTTAATACCACAAGACCATTGTCTTATTACTAACTGTAGGACAAAAATATTACATAATAGGTCAGTGTGTTCTCCATTTTTTATTTTTTTTTATTTTTTTGAACCAAATTATATATATATATATATATATATATATGCATATATATTTGAAAATTTCATTATTTTTGCGATAGGACGCACCGATTTTGGTCCAATTTGGTCCAAAAAAAAAAAAAATTTTTTTTTCAAATTGAGCGTCCTGCCCTGAAATTGAACTTGAGGATAAATATGAAAAAGTTAGCTAAACAATCGAAATTCGAAATTTTTCACCAAAACTTTAAGTCCGGCTTCCCTTAAACGTTTCTAATTCTACACAGAGTCTGGTTATAAGATAAACGCTTAGGTTCGAACGAGTATTACGATACGCCACTTATCACAGTGACTCAGCTATTTCTCTTTTGATTTAAAATCATACTTTTTCAATAACACGCTTGTAGCCTATTAAAAACTCGTGCGTATCAGAAGCCGTGGCAATGTGTCCAGTCTCCGTTCGATTATGCAATGCCAATGTAGATTGCACAAGACGACTACGTGTGGGAAATAGCATACGAGGTGTGACAAATGATTCCGTAAAACGCACTATTTATTTTGCGATCGGTAACCAAAACGAACGCACAGATATGGAGTCTTAATTGTTTCAACTGTGCCACGTGATCGTGTGCTTCCCTCGGTGGCCTTGACATTCTGGATTGAACCACTTAATCAATTTTGAAGCAGCGATTGCTCCGCCAACGTAACAGACATATTTTTAACAGCTGAGTCACGAGTCTCCTAACAAATTCGCATTACAGATGCAATCATCGTATCGTCTCCATCCGATGACTTGCATATTCTAGTCGTGGCGTTCTTGAGCCATTTAGAGCGATAATCGTACCACTAAATAAAACTAAATAAATATAGATAAAACTAAATAAAACTAATCAACACTTTCCTTCGCACTAAAGCAACAAAACACATCACGCCCGATAATTTAGTGCGATAACTATACTCTAAGGAAATGCCGTAAGGAAAAAGCGGGTTTATTAGCGTATTTGGACACACGGATAACCAAATGTTAACCTGGGCCGGATTAAGCCTAACAGTGGGAGTATTAAATGCTACGGGCCCCACGCTGGAAATGTTTACCTTGTAAAATTGTTATGTAGCACTTCGTTACTATTCACAGATAGTTTTGCTAAAAAAAAGACATCCATTGTGTTTTATTATACATAATATCATGCAAAACCTAGGGACTCCTGGTACCATTTGCTACGGGTTCGCGCTAGCTGATTCCGGTCCTGATGTTAACAACATACAGTGGGTAAAAAAAGTATTGGCACACTCTTAAAAAGGCGATAATTTTTTAAATATCGTATTATACGATTTGAATTTTTTTGGGAAGCTAGAGCAATTAGTTTGCCACGGAATGCGGAAACAAATTTTGTCAAAAATTGCAATTCATCGGAATTGTAGCAACAATACAAAAAGTTGCATTTTACAACTTTTTTATGTGGGCCAATATTGAAAATTTTAAAAATGCGTTTTGGCCCACATAAAAAAGTAGTAAAATGCAACTTTTAGTATTTTTGCTACAATTCCGATGAATTGCAATTTTTGACAAAATTTGTTTTCGCATCCTGTGGCAAACTAATTGCTCTAGCTTCTGTTCCGTCGCACAGGAACAGTCCACGGGAGTTTTCTTTCGGACAATTTACGATCATTCGTGACTTTGCATCTTCTTCGAAGATTAGTAAGTTAGGGTCATTCGGCGACCACTCGAGGCATTGCCAGATGCCTAGTTCTTCGTACGCTTTGAGGACAACGGGCCATAAATTTGTCCCTCCGAACGACAACCGTGTCAAATTACCGAGACCCTTCGACGACCGATACAAGGATCGCTTCATGCCTCCTTCCCAAGACTCCTCAGAGCTATGGGAAGGAGATCTAAACATTCAAGGCGTGCTGATTGGTAAATGCAACATTCGGCAGGAACCAATCAGTGCATTTTTCTGTCTCATCGCGTTAGGACTGGAAGTCAAGCTCACACAGTTGAGTTCTACGCTCGAACGCCGTGACACTCCAGTCCTCGGGTAGACAAGTACAACGCACCGGCCGTTGTCTTGTCATTAATTCGGTATCGATTCAAGTCATTATAGTTCAGTATTTTCTTGTGCAACAATCCGGACAACCGCGCTAAATCCGCGTCATATCCGTCGATACATCTTGCGTGCGCTAGCGTATAAGGCAGGACCTGCTAGATCAGCCTTACTGATGAGTCCCCTAGCAGGTCGGGGACGAAACGCTCCTTTAACGTAACTTCGAGTCTTGTATCAATTATTGTCGCGCAATCTACTGGTTCATTGAAACGGCTGCCCAATATTAATTTGGCGGGCACGCACACTCGAACAGATGCTCGCGAGTCGACGCGTCCTCGGTCTAAGACAGGGCTCAAGCCTTACAACCTTGAGTGGAAATTCGTCCGCGCGCCACTCGCGAGTATTTAAAATCAAAAATCACAACGAGTTCAAAACAGCTTCCCAAAAAATTCAAATCGTATAATACGATATTTAAAAAGTCGTCGCCTTTTTAATAGTGTGCCAATACTTTTTTTACCCACTGTACGTGTTTGTCGATTTTGACGATCGTAATTTTACAATTCTTCAGTTATCTCTGATTCTCTATTCTTATGAATTTAGTTATAATATAAGATCGTCTGTTAATATACACACATACATACGTACAACTCTGTAATACCGTAGAATTCGCATATTTCAAGAACAATATGTACGAAAGTAAAATACTGAATAACAACTGGAAATAATGACACTTGTATTTTATTTCCACCCATATTTGCCTCCTTGTAACAAATCATTTACAAAAAACTTTGTCACAAATTTAAAGCTTCGTTATAATACGTACACGTGTCAAACATGTTATTATTTCATCGGCTAATTGGTTTACATATTTTCAGTATTGCATAATTCTGTTTTTGTTAGTCCTTCTTCTGGACCATCTGACTTGTCTGCAAATCAGAGAACTATTGTTAAATCCGCGTTTCGCGAGACTTCGTTAGTCTCCTAGATTTTTTGTACGTACCGTTTCACGTAGCGAGCTGGTACTGGCCCGTGTCGCTATCAAAATGTCAATAACCTTCAAAGAAGACAGTTTTTATTATTCATGTTTGTTCGCACTGCAATTAAAGCGTCTCGTGCAACTTGAGACTCTAATTTCGGCGTTCTTATCTCGAAAATATTACGTCAAATGTTATTTATCTCCGAAGAAAGTGTACAATAAAATATGTTTATGATATCGGCGCCTGGTTCGATCATTTCAAGAAGAACAACAAATATGCAATTTAAGTATTTAAGTTTCTCAACGTTTCGATCTCAATGTGGATCATTATCAAGAGACAAAATTTTTGCGTCTGAAAAAGAAATTAATAATATAAATTTTCGAAATTAAATATACTGTTTAACGCTTAAGTTTAATGCTTAATGTTTAATGTTTAATGCTTAAGCTTAGTTTAATGTAACTCACAATTATGTGTCTTAAAAATTATTCCTCCCACTTTTCACAGCAAGTATGTATTCAATTTTTTCTTTTTTTTTCTTTCTTTGGTTTACCAATTTTGGTAAATTACATGGCTGCGTTACACGAAAACAGTATATTTAATTTCGAAAATTTATATTATTAATTTCTTTTTCAGACGCAAAAATTTGGTCTCTTGATAATGATCCACATTGAGATCGAAACGTTGAGAAACTTAAATACTTAAATTGCATATTTGTTGTTCTTCTTGAAATGATCGAACCTGGCGCCGATATCGTAAACATATTTTATATTTCAATTTTCGATCGATAAGAATTATTTCCTTTAAAGTGTACAATGTTGCAAACGAAGATTACGTTAGAAAACCAATGTTTCATTGCTGCTTAAAGTCAGAGATGCCAAATGGAGGAACCTGGAGGAACTTTCTCCTCCAGCTGGGCCCCCACTCTTACTTCTACTAGTTCTACTGCGCGCGCGCCACATACGAACGTGCCTCTAAACGTGACTCACTCGGGCAGAGGAGAGGTACGTCGTGTGTGGCGCGTGCGCAGTAGAACTAGTAGAAGTAAGAGTGGGGGCCCAGCCGGAGGGGAAAGTTCCTCCAGGTTCAAATTGGCCAGACGAGTCTGACCAGGGGCTGTCGACTCCCATAGCGACGGATATAATTCTAATTCATACCCCTAGGGTATGGTGGCAGCACAGTAGTGCCTCGGTGGTGGGGAAATCCTATCTTTGCCTTGCGCGTCATTCAGCTATTTGACGCCATCAGACGCCATTTATAACTGTTGCAAACTGTTGCGGAGTCAGACTGTTGCTGAGTTTCCATATTTGCTGCTTATTTATTGATGTAATTCAATGTAATTGTTCAATGTAATAATTATATGTTACATTACCAATTCATTTTCCCTGAAAATAAATTCATAACCATCAATAGCTAGCGAAGCATACGATTACACGTACATATATGCAAGGTTGATCATGTGTGAGTTAGGTGTGCGTGTGATCACACACTGCTTGTATCCCTACTCGTTGGTCTCTACTGTGCTGCCACCATGCCCAAGGGGACTGAACTACAACTAAATTAGTGTCCACTTTTTTATATGGGAGTCGACATTCCCTGGGACTGAACTACAACTAAATTAGTGTCCACTTTTTTATATGGGAGTCGACATCCCCTGAGTCTGACCTTGGAACTCGCGAGGGGAATACAATACCCCTTCTCTGATGACCAGCAACATTCGCGCTTGCGCAATGTGTCTCCCATGCATCTTACTCGATCTCCGTCGCGCTTGCGCATATTTCTGGTCATCGGAGAAGGGGTACTGTATTCCCCTCGCGAGTTCCAAGGTCGTACTCGTCTGGCCACTCTGCCCAGGTTCCTCCATTTGGCATCTCTGCTTATAGTATTATTCTTTACCTACAAACGAGAATGTCTTTACTCATACCTCCACATTCGGCGGCGTTCCTAACACATAGATCACTGTATCAGAGATATCCTTATCAGCTATTGAAGGCATTTTCTCGAAAAGAGCAGGATTGTTGACAAAATCTTTCAGCATGTCTGTCGCCACTGCTCCAGGGCTAATATTCTGTTTAAACACCAAGCAAAAATATGGAAGAAGACAATAACTAATCCAATGACTAATCAAACTTTCTTGTTTTTCATTTCTTTATGAAACATTTACGAACATATCCGTGACCTTTTCTAATTAAATCGAGACCAAACACGTCACAATTCGGAGCATATTCGTTCATTGAGTTATGAATTTAGTCGAACTTCGATTATCCAAAGCGAAGTCTCAGTTCTCGAAATTTTTTCAATATTTTTGCATTTGAAAATTACGTTTCTGTATAAAAAAGTAAATTATTTCAGGAGAATAATCTTTTACGATGCTGATTCAATCAGAGAAAATATTTCTACCCTTAATAATAACTAGACTGTGGATTTTATGAATTTAAACACAAACATTTACGCACAGTTTAAAGCAGTGAACATATTAAACAGATTTAAGGACATCAGTGTATTAGTTTCAACTGTGTAAGATAATTAGAAGAAGATTAATTGATGTAGATATTTCTTATTTTGCATAAAGGTTGCCAGTCTAATGATAACCGTGAAAAATCGGTAAAAAATGCGACGAAGGAATATTTAAAAAACGGAATGTGTAAATCAGAATGAAAAATCAATTCCAACATTCGTACCGAACAGACAGACAAGAAAACGAGTTAATAAAAACATGATAAAATTTTCCGACGTAGACGAATTGTTCAATAAGTCTTACCGTTACTTTGATGTTCGTGTCAGTGAGTTCATGGCGAAGTTCAACAGCCAAAGCAGTTAGGGCATATTTACTAGCACCGTACATACCGACCGGGATTGTTACAATCTCTGCATTATGCCCAATTAAGCTGAAAGTATCAAGTATCTGTAAATATATTCGCACAATGGCGATTTAATTGTCGTGTACGAGATATCCGGTTTTCGCAATGCAAGTGTTACGAAGCGTTTTAATCAAGAATTATTTTCACAATATACAGATTCGTTGTACACTATTTTAAAGATGTTTTCATTTTACTTGTGAATCAATTGTATTAATGTCACGTGAAATGTAAATCAATGCGATTGTCGTGCAGCAACTATGTTTGTTACGGGTAGGAAAATCAACAGTATTAACATTAACAGTAGCACGTTGTAACATGTAGGTGTTAGATGCGATAGTGTTGATGACGATCGATCGTCTGTTTGTCTCGCTGGTAACTGGTTGTCATTAGGAGCCGACGATCGGTTTGTTTATAACAACTGGATGTTCGACTTGTTTGTAACGTTTGGTAGCGTGAACCATGAAATCGCGTCAGAACTTACTGAACCATTGAACATTGAGATAGACCGCGAAGGAATGTTTGGTTAAATAATTATTTACATAAACAAAAAATGTTATGCTTAGTGGATTACCTACCTGCTAATGTTAATTATGTGTCCATCTACATTTCGTTTCTTGGCCGATTTTACATATTCTCGTGCACATATCGCAGGAGCTATAACATTGGTGTCAAATGTTTTGCGATAATCCTCCACCGTTGAGTCTATAACAAATTATTAATTTTCGAACTTTAATTCTTGACGAAATAATCAATTAAATTTGTTTGTGAAGAGATAACGACGGCCATGAATTCGTTAGAAGGCATGGACCGTGAAAAAGAAAACTTCTGTGAAAGCGTAGAGTAAAAAACGATCGAATTTTAATAGAATGATATTTAGAATTGAAATTTTTTATGTAAGATAAAAATTGTTTGCGGTCATTCCAAGATATAGGAGACACATTTTCAATTACTTCTTTCCTTAATCATTTTAATTTACTACATGAGAAAATAAGTAGAATAGAACGATAAAATGATAGGAATGGTCTGACGTGTCTGATCATGACCAACCAATTCTACTTCCCGTATGCACTGAAGCACTCGAACCCGACGGATCTTTAATGTTTAGGCTCGATTTTGTCGAAAACAAAGCGTCAAACGAAAAACCTATTTATTCATTTATTAGTTTTTAGTAGCCTAATTTACTACGCTAGTTAAAATGACTGCTTCTAAAATTCCATTCTCAAATTCCTACTTCATGCTACATTTTCTTTCGCAATGATGTGATGACTTTTACAGCGATATCTAAACGTGTAATATAACGAATTTGATTTTGTTTTTATTTATACAGAATCAAAATAACTTTGTATTATGGCTACTTACATATATCAATACCAGTCATTTTGATTGGGACACTTATCAAAGTGAAAAAGTATCCTATAATCCGTTTCCCGAACTTGAAACCGTTAATTAGATTTTTAGATAGATTTACCGATGTCTTGTTAGGAAATGTTATTGAGCCCCACGTCTTATCGGGCGCGAAAACATAAACATAAACATGGCCGTGATGTATAGTACACCATAGTGTTTGATTGGGAATTAAAATAAAATTTCGAATTACTACTTGTGGTATTAGATAACTGTACTCTTCATTATACTACGATAATACTAAAATTACACTGTATGAAATTATAATTGAGTATTTATTAAAAATATATATATTATGTAGTAATAATTCGAAATTTTATTTTAATTTTCAGTCAAACACTAAATATGGTATACAGAATATACATGCATATATATTTTGACTGGTATTGGTAGAAATAGGTATATGTTAATTGCCGATAAATCTAGTGTTAAGAAAATGTGCTGATGCAAAATAATGATAGAAGACTGAAAAGAGTTTAAGCACCCTGATACACTATTTTCATCTTGTTAAAATTATAAAATAATGAAAAAAACTACTGAATGTCTACTATAATTTGTAATTGATGTAGACAATTTTCGAAGTAGAAACTTCTTTAGAGAAACATACAGGCAATCGCCATGGACGTTTTCACTTCGGTTTTACGCGCGTAGTATTTATTTGATTATTTTGCAGGAAGATCGCAGTTTAGTAATCAACGTTAACGAAGGGAATGATGAAATTGTACCAATGATCGGCGAAACCAAAAGGGCTCCAGCATTGTTGATCAAAATGTCCGCTCCGCCGAGTTTCTCCTGGACCCAATCGAAGGCTTTGACAATGTCAGCTTCGCTCGTGAGGTCGCATACAACCCCGAAGAAATTATCCTTGCCCAGTTGATTGGTTAGTTCTTGAAGCTTCTCCTTTCTTCTCGCGAGACCGACCACTTTGACGGACTTTTTAACAAGAGCTTTCGTGATCGCGGCACCGATGCCAGCACTCGCGCCCGTCACCACGGCAACTTTGCCAGACCAACGATCCATAGTCAATGATACCTTCTCGCTGACTGTTCAGCTCGGCCTATCCTCAAACGGGTTTATATACGCTGCACACTTGTTTTTCGTTATGGTCGGAGCATCCAACCAGCATCGAGCATGTTGATACGCTGATAGATTATACGGATGGCTAGCTTGATCGCGCTCTGCGCGTATCAAGCGACGAGAAGCTACACATTTAAGTATTTTATCAGGTATGATATGAATCTCTTATCCATAAAATGATTCTAGCTTGGAAAAAATGTCTAATTAACTTCCCGATTCATAGGGAAGTTACTGTAATTACCCCGAAAATCGAAAATCGATTTTTTAGCAGATCTTCACGTTTCATGGTCATTGGAGTCATTTTAGACTATTTTTATCAAATTGTTAGTATGTGTGTGTGTGTGTGTGTGTGCGTGCGCGTGCGCGCGTGCGTGCGTGCGTATGGCCGTTTTTATGTTATCAAATTTTTCGTTAACGTTTTCTGAAAAAGTAACCACGCGATCAGAATGATGAATGATGCAATCGATGTGCCCCATCGTAACTTAGAGCTGATTAGATTTTGGTCCATATTGGTCAAGTAGTTTTTTAGATTTTTTAGCTTTTTTAGTTTTTTTCGAAAGAAGTTCATTCAAGAATGCAATTTATACAAGAGGATGGAAATTTTCCACCGAATAAACAAACGTAATTATATATATATTTCATTTTCATTAAAAAAAAATTTTTTTTTTAAGTAAACCAGACTGCGGATGTTATGCATTCATGATCAAATGAGTAGCTGCAATGTGGAACAATGAAAATAAGTGCATTAAGCAGTGTCGGCATATCACAACATTGAACCTTACAACTGATGCAGAACATTTTCATTCTGCAAGAAGATGTGTGAAAATCCGCAGCCTGCATGTTAATTACAGTGATCGATGGTTGTTTGTTTTTCTGCCTGCCTCGGTTTTCAGGTTCGCTGTTACATACATAACTGGTATGTGGACTGCGTAATACAGGAAATGAAATCACAGGATGTCACACAAACAAGTAATTAATAATAAATAATACGAATAATTTGTGAAATGTTCTATATATTTATCTCTGTCTTCTCTATCCCTTCTCTATATAAAATCGTGTCTGTCTGTCTGTTTGTAAACTATTACAAATTTATTACTAACATTTCGATCGAAAAACATATCGAATCTATATCAACTGAGAACGGCTGAACGTAGAAAGCTAGGGTTTTAGCCATTAGACGCGCCATCCTCATTCCAAAAAGTCCATTCGTTCGTTTGTGACGTCATTAATGACCAAAGACAACTTTTTCACCCTCTTTTGGGCACGTTTCTGCTTATAACTTCTGACTCGTAGCAGCTATATCTAATTTGACGTGCTCATTGGATTCAGCTCGCCGAGTTCTTTCTTTCAAAACGCATTTTAAACATTTTCAATATTGGCCCACATAAAAAAGTTGTAAAATGCAACTTTTAGTATTTTTGCTACAATTCCGATGAATTGCAATTTTTTTTTTTTTTTTTTTTTATTAAGCATTGAAACCCTTTTGGGTTTATTATGCTTTACATGAATAGTATTAGTAAATACAGTAGTTTCGAATACAAAAGTAATACAATGAGAATTCTATAATAATTAAATAAATATAACAGCAATGTCTATTAACGCTAAATACATAGGTTACAGTTTAGGAAAAAGCAGTGGATACTAGTACAAGCTTTGATGTTTGGCTTTGCTATAATTGTATCTATATTGAGGGGCAGCTGGAGGCCCATACTAAGCAAAGAACTTATTAAGTTTCTTCTTTGTGCATTGTACAATTCACATTGCCATATCACATGATCGAGGGTTTCCCGACCCTTACCGCACTTACACTGGTTGTCATTAATAATACCAACTCTCTCTAGTGAAACAGCTAGATTATAATGATCAGAACGCATTCTGTTAACCGTGACAACTAGACTTCTCTTGAGTCTTAAGTGAGCATACCAGGGTACTGAGCTTTCGCTAAAGAAGTTTTGAAAGTATTTTTTCCCCTTGAAAAGACCTTGATTTTTTATAATTTTGATGACCAAATTTTTGTTCGCATCCTGTGGCAAACTAATTGCTCTAGCTTCCCAAAAAAATTCAAATCGTATAATACGATATTTAAAAAGTTATCGCCTTTTTAAGAGTGTGCCACTACTTTTTTTACTCACTCTATGTTGCCATTGTCTGTCTGTTTTCATCTATATTTTCGGTGTAAGTCTTCAGGGTGTAGATACGAATTTCACCTTCACTAGAAACTCTCGAGTGTGAGAGACACACAGCGCTAGACCCGTATACGTACACGAGGATTGTAAGGGTTTCGTATTTTTCGATTCCTGACTTTATAATGCACATTTTAGTGTTCCAGGTAGTCACAATCGCTAGGTAAAAGACTAATATATGTGGGACGAATGCTAAGAATAACTTAATTTTACGTATTCGATGCGCAATTTACATTATTCGACAACAAGTTGTTATTGTCTACTACATGAGAGGCCGGCTCTAGACTGGGACGAAGTCGCTTATCGCGTCTTATACTAGACGATGTTGAGTCTAGCTTTGAAACAACTACGAAGGGAAGTCCGAGATGTTGTAGATTAGGGTGGAGATTCGAATTTGACCTTCACCAGAAATTCTCGAGTGTCAGAGACACACAGCGCTAGACCCGTATACGTACACGAGGATTGTAAGGGTTTCGTATTTTTCGATTCCTGACTCTATAATGCACATTTCAGTGTTCCAGGTAGTCACAATCGCTAGATAAAAGACTAATATATGTGGGACGTATGCCAAGAATAACTTAATTGTCCGTATTCAAGGCGCAGTTTACATTATTCGACAAC
This sequence comes from Lasioglossum villosulum, assembly GCA_963971365.1. Lineage (NCBI taxonomy): Eukaryota > Metazoa > Arthropoda > Insecta > Hymenoptera > Halictidae > Lasioglossum > Lasioglossum villosulum. The sequence goes on from OZ020497.1 coordinate 8,878,464, forward strand.
AAGTAGCGGACCCATGCGAAACAACGGGACAAGCGACAGTGCTGCCGCCTGTCGTGGCTGCCGAGAGACATTTTCAGAAACGACCGCCGAATAATGTAAGTTGCGCCTCGATAACGTAAAATGAAGCCATTCTTGGGATACGTGCCCCATAGATGAATCTTTTATCTAGCGATTGTGACTACCTGGAACACTGAAGTGTGCATTATAGAGGCAGGAATCGAAATCTACGGAACCCTTACAACCCTCGTGTACGTTTATGTGTCTAGCGCTGTGTGCGTGACTCACATCACTAAGCACGTATACGTACACGAAATTGCAAGGGTTACGTATACGCGGACCACTAACACTATAACGCACATTTCGATGCTCTACGTGGTCACAATCGCTAGATGAAAGATCAATCTATGTGGGACGCATGTCAAAAATGTCCGTATTTTGCGTTTTTGAGGCTAAATTTGTAGTATTTGCGTTGCACGCCGCTGAGCAGGCTTGTCTGGCCGTTCGTGTCAAGCCTGCTTGCAGAGCCTCTCGCTCAGCGGCGCCACTGTCGCGCCGCTCTGTGCTACTTGTTACTGCCTAAGGCCTGCAGAATAATGTAAATTACACCTCGAAAACGCAAAATACGGACATTTTTGACATGCGTCCCACATAGATTGATCTTTTATCTAGCGATTGTGACCACGTAGAGCATCGAAATGTGCGTTATAGTGTTAGTGGTCCGCGTATACGTAACCCCTGCATTTCGTGTACGTATATGACTTAGTGGTGTGAGTCATGCACACTAAAGAGCGGATCCACACCCTTAAGGGGAGGCTCAGCTTGTGTAGGTGTTAGTATTTTGAAATCAGCATTATGGATTCTTTTCAGCTCGTATAATTGTAATTATGACGGTTTTAATATGATCTTGAATAATAACATATATTTGTTTAATGGACAAACTAATTTCAGAGTTTAATGTAAAGAAGACGACGTTCGTATACACACAAACGGATTCATTCAATGTTTCCTTCGAAGTTAAACACATACGTGCATAGAATGTGACGCCATTCAAGCACTGGAGATACTGAGATAAGATAAACGCGTCCTTTAGAGCAAGTTGCAGTGCTTTTGCAACATACTACGTAATACGTACTTGATAGTAGAATTCTTGGCCGTCATGATGACTGAACTCTTTTGATAATTTTTACTATTATAATCTACATTATCGGAATCATCGGACGGCTCAGAGATAGTTATTTGCTATGCAAGAAAATATTGCCAACTATAACCCATAACAAAAATGTTTTGGAAAGAATCTTCGGACGTTCAACAATTTCTTTGTATAGTGGAATCATATTTCTTCAAAAATTCGATAAGCACATCTTATTATGGGTTAATAAAAATGGTTGATTTTACAGGCATGTAAAAAAAAGTGTCACCCTTTTTTCATTAAATTACAAAATTTTAAAAATAAACCGATGAAAATTAATTTTTAGGAACTCATAGCAAACACATGAAAGAGTATCTACTAAAAATGTTTTCTTCACCACTTATTTTGCAATTGTTTCGAACAAATGTAACGTTTTCATAGCACAAAACTTTTTCAAAATTTCTAAAAAATTCTGACACAGCATCAAGTGTTCGATAAAATTGACAAAATGAAAATTATTTGAAGTGCACGCTGCAATGCGATTTATACATATTAAAGTAATATTCGCTGAAAAATTGACTAGTTCATTGTTCTGTAACTGTTACACGACAGTTGTGCGTTCATTGTACAATCCCTTCAGAATGCAGCTAGTCATATATGTATAGCTTGAATATCAAAAGTAGGTGTGAAGTTGAACAAGAGAAGAAGAGGTGTTACCTATTGTCTTCGTTCGTCTCTTCATCGCGAGACACAGCTGAGGACGATAAGATCGAGACAAAGCGAAGTCGAACACGTGCGAATGAAATTGAGAAATGCGAATATGCGACTGAAATTATTAATTTCTTTTAAACCGAGATGAAATTCTATTTTGGTTCTGTTAATGTATAGTTATTGGGGAACATTTACATATTTCGTGTATCTTTATTATTTATATAAAGTGTTTTATTTGACAATTTCACACATGTCAACGATTTGGAATCATTGAAATCGTTGTAGAAGGTCTAACATACAAGCATACAAACCACAGAAAAAGATCTCACCCATTCATATAAATATTTAGAATTGTTTACTCGTTACTTATCTTTCAGTACTGTTTCAGATAATTAAAATCACCGATGTCTTCGATTATAAATTTCTCTGTATTTTTTGACATTTGTTCTTGATATTATACATATATCATATTTTCAATATACTTATATTTATTTTTTAAGAAACGACGCTATAAAAAGGCACGGAATGAAATAACGACAGATATTAAATGATCTGATACGAATATAATTATAAAAAAATTACGTCGTCTTTATAGACAGATCTCAATTATTTTAAACTGGTCGCAGCACTGAATTGTACAGCAAAAATTATTTCTTAAACATTCATTTGTCCACCCCTGTATGCATACCGTTGTACGTACTTACGGACACTGTCGCACAACAGGTTGCCTACTGATAGGTGCATTTATTAAGTATTTTTTCCTCTCAGTGAAATCTTAGAACAGACGGCCGTGTGATTAAGTCTCTCTTTACGCCATCTTCGAATAAATACCGACAAATATGTACTCGTTTCATACACTTTTACTTTATTCAGCTCGTTTAATCGAATTCTTGATTTTCGTTTTAGGTCATAAATATACTCCAGATTTTATACATTCATGACAAATCTGAGCAGGTGCAATTTAAAGCAATGAAAAGTTTATAATACTTTCAAAGTATTGATATATTATTTTCTCTGCATTGAAATTATTATTGATAAATATAAATTCATATTTATCTTATATATTATTAAATATATATTACCATACTTAATATTACAATAGCTCCTGTGGCGTGCTATTGATGCACACATTTTTTCTTCTGCATAGATATCAGGAGTCTAGTCATGAAGTCACTCGTTCGAATATTGTAGTTGACATACTCAGTTTAACGTTCTGTATGTTATGAATTATTATAAATTGTTAGTAATTATTAGAAATTGCTAGTAATTACCGTCGATATGATTCGCTTATTTTTTATTCAATCGCAGTCGCCTTGGCACGGTTTTGATAATGATGATGATGATGATAATAATGATGTTGTTAAGGATTATGTTGTGGGTATCAAAATCTAGCGGGTTTAACACGCTTAGGGCTATTTAACTTTGAATGTAACTGGACTATTTAAATTCGAATTATTTAGGGCAATCGTTAAGATTTGAAAACCAACTGAACTCTCTAGTGAGGAGTCCCTTTTATAGTTTTGTCTATCCTTTGCTCCAAAGCAGATCTTTGTGGGAATGGCTCGATTTTTTCTTCGTAATGGTTTTGCTATCATAATTGTTTGCAGTTTTAGTCGTATGAGTAGTTCTTGCATCCTTCACTCTCCTGTTTGGGTCCTCCGCTCCTCACGTTCTTCCAGAGTGTTCTCATCAGTCTATATTTCGTCCCTACTGCGTTCTTAGTCTTCTAAGTGTTTAATTTCGTCTAGGAAATACTTTTAAAATTTTGTGCTACACATAGCATGCTTTGTCTCTTAACTCGCTCGCGTATTACGTTTCGATTTATTTCTTATCGCTCGCAAATAGAACATAGTATACGATGATTCTTTGTTAATTATATTTGATTTTTATTTCCCCTGCGCAACTTTATTAAAGATATTAATTATTAAAGAAAGTATTGAACAAAATTAAGTATATATTTAAGTATAATATTTGTATTCATGATTATTTATCAATTATTATCAACGGCTGGACCACCGGACGTGACACGTACAATGTGAAAAATTTACAACACGACTACAATATTGAACATTTTCTATTTGTTGTTAATTTTGATCTGGAGCTTCAGTCCTTGTTCAAAAATGAAATCTATTAATCAGCGGATGGAAGTTCGATTGGTGCATTTTGAGGTATGATCGTGAGCTCGTACACCTGAAAAAAGACACTCGTTAGTAATCGCTGCATTAGAACGCGCATAGTAATTGATAGAAAAAGTCGAGTACCTCTGCACCTTTAGGTGTTCCCAAAACGTAAATCACTCCATCAGCAATGTCTTCGTTACGTAATGTATTCATTCTCTTCGCAGTTGCATCATCCCACCTCATCACATTTTGAAGTAAATCTGTGAGTACGGCTCCAGGGCTAACGCTCTATCAACGGATAAACCGATTTAATACTCGGTTAGTATTTTATTTAACACTAGATTTACGGACATTTAAAATATACCTATTTCTACCGGAACCAGTCAAAATTACTGGTCCTTAGAAAAAATACTTAGTTATATATACAGGGTAGTCCGTTTAAATAAGCCCACCTAAATATCTCTTCAGGTTATTGTGATGCAAAAGATATTTGTTACGTAATGTGCATGGTGTCGATTGACCAAATATCTGGCAAGAATATATTTCTCTGAAGGTCATTTTTTCGGAGTTATCAAGGTCACCGATGTTTTTTTTTTATTTGAGCCACTGAAACCTATTAAAGGTTTATTTCGGCTTTTACAATTTTACAATAGGTTTACAGTTTTAGAACAGAAACAGACTTAGTATCCACTAGACGTGTAGTTTACAATCGTTGAGAAATTGGATATTTCACCGATGTTTTCTGATGCTTAACTACATTTCTTTTTATTGCACCGTGTAACTGATCAAAAAATCGTGTGCGTGGAAACCACGCGCGATAAAAGTGAAACTTATTGCTTATTAGGTATAGATACAGATAAATTATTATACCTAATAGTCAATAAGTTTCACTTTTATCGCGCGTGGTTTCCACGCACACGATTTTTTTCTGTTCCACACACGGTGGTTTAAAAAAATATATATCTCTAATATGTCTATAATATATATAATTATATTACTTTAATTAATACAAATAAAAATAAAAAACTTGGTTGCACGTGCTGTTCTAACCATTCGCTATCATTCTGGGATCGTTGGTTGTCCAAGTGGTTAAGAAGTTGGACTACCAATCGGTAGACCGGGGTTCGAATCCCGTCGGGGTAAGAAATTATTTTTCTACGTTCATTCTGAGTTTAAATTTTCGCGCCACTCGACTTTCGACTTCCGTAACATCGACTTCCGTTACATAAGAAAATTGATACCCTCAGCAAAGAAGTTTCTCTTAAAAAATACAGTCATGTGTATAATGACATGACCTAGAGAAGTACCAGTCAAAATGAGTTGTATTGGTATAAGGAGCCACGATACAAAATTATTTTGATTCTGTATAAATAAAACAAAATGAAAGTATTCCACCTTTAGTTACCGTTGTGAAAGTTATTACATTATTGCGAAATGTAACACGAAGTAGGAATTTCAGAATGAAATTGTAAAACCAGTAGTTCTGACAGGCGAGGTAGATCTAGTGTTAATTTATTCTTATATCTCACCGTAACTCTGATGTCAAGTTTGGCAAGGATGATCTCGTGGCGAAGCTCCGCTGTCAATGCAGTTACTCCGTATTTACTAGCACTGTACATGCCGATTGGCATCTGAATAGCTTCCGCATAATGTCCAAGTATGCTGTACATTGAGTCGATTTACTAATTTTCATTTGCATACGTTCTTGTGGAAAATCGGAAGATTTGTATATACAGGGTGTATAAAAAGTAATGGTCATCAATTCTAGGGGTGAATCTACACCTTTGAATCAGTGGACATTTGTAAAAGAAACTTGTCGCAAAATTGTTTATAACAAAGAAAATTGTTGTTACAGATCTTTCTTACATCAATGCCTTCTACTCATCAAGAAGAGAAAAAATTTAAAAGGAGCCATATGTTGCAAACAAATAATTGTTTGGATATAAGCTGTTAAAATTATTGCAAAGTTTGATTGTGTGGAATTATACGTATAGACAAAAGCCTACTACTACAATCCATACAGTGTCGATGAGACAGAACATATCACAATATCACTTTAAATTTTGTTTGTTTCAAGGCACGCACACGATCATGTTCTGTCTCATCGATACTGACGTGTGGACTATAGTAGTAGACTTTTGTCTATACGTATAATTCCACACAATCAAATTTTGCAAAAGCTTTAACAGCTTATAGCTCAATAACTATTTGTTTTTCTCTCCTCGATGAGTAGAAGATGTTGATGTAAAAAACTTTAACAATAATTTTCTTTGTTATAAACAATTTTGGGAAAAGTTTCTCTTACACATTTCCACCGATCCAGAGGTGTAGATTCACCCCTAGAACGAATGACCATTACTTTTTATACACCCTGTACGTACTATCTTTTCAAGTCTTGAATAATTGTTTTGCGAATCTCACCTATTTATGTTGACTATATGACCACGCACCTTGCGTTTCTTGACCGATTTGGTGAATTCTCGTGCACAGATTGCGGGAGCAATTAAATTAGTATCGAGTACTTTTCGATACTCCACGGTCGACGATTCTGTCACAGCAATATGTATACTTTATGACTCGTTTGGCACAATTTCGAACAAACTATGAATACCGAAACTTAGTACAGTAAAACCTCGATGTAAGACAAAGCCCCGGGCCCGTACTTTTTCTTAGATCATGTGGTTCTAACGTCCAACGTCTCAGATTTAGTTTAAAACTTATTGAAGCAAATGGTAACCATGAAATATTTAATGTTATTGTAAATACTGATAATGTTGTATCAAATTCTATTTTTTAGAAATTGAGGTTTGGCTAACGAAATTTAATTTTACAACTAACTTCAAACTAATTAGAAGAACCACTAATTTGGACCACGGATTTGATACATTTAAGGCCAAATGGGTAGGTAAAATACGAAACTGTCAAAGCATTAGAAGAATTATGTTCAACTGATCGAATTTAGAAGAAAAAATACGTGCATCGGAAAATGGCGTTGCGTAAGAAACTTGTATTTTGGATTCGACTGCGGATTTGATGCATTTCTGAGAAAGCTAGTCCAGTAAAATATAAAATAACCGCTTTCACATTGCTCATGTTTCAATTATTGAAATTATAAGCTGCTTCTATTATAAATTATCCAGGCAATTTCTTGATTCAAGGACGTATTATTATAAAAATTGTAAACCATCTAAATAAATTCAGTCTTGTCATTTGTATAAAACATTATACATATATCCGATACTTAATTTCATGTCTGTGCGTTAAAGTTTACTTAGAAAATTTTCTTTTTGCATAAAAATCCGTATTTCGTTAATGATAATGCTCACCAATGATCGGAATCCCGACGATAACCCCAGCATTGTTTATAAGGATATTGGCGCCACCCAAATTGTCTTCGACCCACTTGAAAACTCTCAAGATGTCATCCTCTTTCATGAGATCACATTGTACAGGGTAGAATTTGTCTTTGCCGAGTTGCTTGGCCAATTCCTGCAGTTTGTCGGCCCTTCTTGCGAGTCCGACCACCTTGACAGAATGACTTACAAGGGACTTTACGATTGCGCTACCAATCCCACTGCTCGCACCGGTAACAATTGCCACTTTGCCAGTCCACTGATCCATCTTGTACGATGTTGTTGAAATATCGTCATTATGCACCTTGTTGCCATTTTATATCGACCCACCACTCCTTATAATGTTGTGATGGAATTCAAGGTCGATGCTAAGTAGACAAAAGTGCACTTTACTCCGCCGTATGCTATGCTGCACCGGAGTCATTCGTGACCCGATGGTGGTGGGGATAATCTCAAACGACTGTCAATATGTATTTAATGGATGTATCAGGTGTTTGTAGACCTTTTAAAATAGAATAACTTTTTTATAATTGTATCAAACGATTTCTTTGTCATCAATTAGAAGCATTGGTTTACTAAATGATCTGCAAAAACGATTTTCCAAAAATTACAATTTACAAGGTTGCATGCAAAAATAAAATAAGCATTTCTTTAAATTTCTTTATTAGGGCCCTTAATGAAAATTTAAAATATGTGTATTGTAGATCTATGTTTGTTACACGCATGCTGACAATTTTGTCAAAATTTATAAAGATAGACACGAAGTGCAAGCCGTTAAAAATTGTGAAAATCGTAGTTTTACACAATTTTTAATCAGTTTCTGCTTAAAATCCACAGAATCGTATATCTTACGAGACGTGTCGTTTTTTCCTGCGTCAAAAGATTTCGATGAAATTTTCTGTATACGTATAACTATCATAGATCTATAAAATAGAAAAAGCATTTTTTAAAACTATTTTATTTGGGCCCTTAATGAAAATTAAAATTTTATATCATAGATCTATAAAATATAAAATTTTAATTTTCATTAAGGGCCCAAATAAAATAGTTTTCAAAAATGCTTTTTCTATTTTTGCATGTGACTTTGCAAATAATAATTTTTTGGAAAATCTTTATTGTGTCGCCCAATGAAAATTTGCAAATTTATGTAACCTAAAATGTTCGTACCAAAATGTAGTTTCTAAAACTGTTCTCAATTTTAACTAAATAAATCAATTTGCTATTAAAATTGAGGCTGAAACATTACTGTCAAATTCCGTGCATTTTTTTAAACATGCGTCTCAAACAAAAATTGTTTTTTAAATAATCGCAAGTTGTTCCAAGTTTTCATGTTCAACATTTATCAACTCTGATTCGAGTTTTTAAAAAAGTACATCAAAGTACACCCGTGAATTTTTTTACAGTAATTGGTGTTATATTAAACTTTAATTTCGCGTTGGTTAAATCTGCTCACATTTGCTCACGTGGAGAAAATAATTAAAATCTATATTAAAATAGTCCGAAAATAGTCCGAAATTAAATGTAAAAAGACACAAGTATTAGTGAATGTTTTAAGTATTACACAATCCCACTGGGACACAATGTGACCTTTGGTATTAGATTATTTAACAATGAGATAAATGACGGAGGCAAATGTCATGTCGATGCGCCGTTGCATAATTGATTTACGATAGGTAATCGCTTGTTACGAAAGAACGCGCATCAAAACGTGTGTGTGATTATCTGTTATAATAGGCTTTTATATTCACGATACAAATTCATCAGTTGAATGTAAGCACAAAACTACAGATTTATTTCAATTTTGTTGTTCAAATTATTCTTTATGGTATTTGAGGACATCTGATATTCATAGTATTAGTCTTTTGTAGAGTGGAAAGTTCAAGTTACTTAATGTTAATGATTGCGACTATTTTTGAGCAAGAGTAATACTTTTGTACTTCATATAAATATAATAGTTTTTTGCCTTTAGTTGTCGTTTCGTAAGAAATAATTTTTTTCTGTATTCATTCATTTTATTTATTTCTAGGTAAACAAAAGGGATTCTTAAGGACTCCTAAGTTTTAATTCCATTTTATGAAGGTTTAGATAAACAATGTATATAGTATAGTACTTTTTTTTTAATTTTCGTTAAAATTGTAAACCACTTTTTATTCAATAAAAAAAGTACATAAGAAACTAGGTCATCGGTACTAAAAAAAATGTTTTTAAGTAATTAAGAAAGAATTTTTTTTATACATCAATCGATTCGTCTTTGCATTTTTAGAAAATTACATAGTTTAAGAGTTATGACTTTTTTCCTGAACGACTATATACTTGACACACTGAGAAGTTGTAGACTCGTTTTCAGGATTGCAAGGTGCGGGATTCGCGTTCTTATGTCTGGATAATACAAAAATGGGACTTTTCAGTAGTCGAAAACGCTTGATAAAAGATCGATTTAGGGCGCTATCGCCCTCGAAAGCCCTGTTTTTTCGTTTACGAGACGTAATTTGCATTATTCGGCTGCATTTTTCCTACACCCTTAACGAAGAAGAAGAGATCGATATTTCATCTAGCATTTTCTGCCACCAAAAACTGAAATTTTTGTATTATCGAGAATCGAGAACGCGAATTCCGCACCCTTTCAACCCTTAATAACTGCAATTTTGAAGCTAGGAGAATTTTCGTAAAAACGACCCTGAAAAAGCTGCCAAAAATGTTCCAATCGCGTTTTCAATGTGTCCCCAAGCATTTGAAACAGAAAATTACATATGAAAGGATAAATAGGAAAGAAAACAGATATCCTTGCCATTTGTTAATGATGCAATCTTTTGTATTTCAAATTAAAATTCTTACATTGTTCTTATCATACTTTTTTGCTCACTGTCTAACTTATTCATATCGATCTGTGATACGAACAATTGTACTGCATTCGTATTCGTTTCCTCGTGATTTTTAAAACGATGTTTACATAGTCTGTGGAATTCCAATCGGTACACCTTGAGGTATAATTGTGAGTTCATAAATCTGAAACGAGCAATCATTCTGTGTACTTTGGACTGGAACTTCGATTTGTTTAACAAATAATTCCATTAAAAAAACACCGTTACGTCATACCTCTGCACCCTGTGGTGCTGATAACGCATAGATCACTGCTTCAACAATATCTCTATCTCTTAGTATCGGCATCTTGTCTGCAATTTCGTCGCCGCAGTTCATCGCATTTTTGATCATGTCTGTAAGCACAGCTCCTGGACTGATATTCTGCAAAACATAAACATACTTTGATAGAGAATTACTTGTGCATTTTAGTGAATTCCAAGAAAATCTAGAAGATAAATACGATTTTTTTCCCGTTTTTGGATTATCTTTGTACTTGTAAAATCATCAACTGTTCACGGTTGATTTTGTTTTAAATCAAATATGCTTGTAGTCATGTGAAATTAGAGACGGGAGTGTAAGTCACCATTTTGTCGGTTTAGAAATTTTTTAGAACTTGCAGACCTTCGAGTTTGCAATTTTTGCCCATTTTAGTGAATATTTTTATCTCAGGAACTGTTTATTCGATTGAGCTACATTTTTTATTGTATTCAGAAACGATTGGGCTATTATAAAACGATTTTTTCAATCGCGATAATTAATTTTTGAATGTTGAGAAATATAAACAAATTCTTTTTCAGCGTTTTCATCGATGATTTCGATTGATTTTAAGTTCTCAGACTGTGAGAAATTAAATCTTGAAATTGAATCACCTTCAGGCGTGAAAACTATAGAAATTCATGAAATTGATCTTTACGTGAATTATTCTCTAGACTTCTTCGAACACAATGGAATGTCTTCTTGTAAAGTTTGAACAGTAATGAAATTTTACCGTGATTCTCATATTCAGTTTGGACAACATTGCTTCGACACGAAGTTCCGTGCCCAAAGATGTCAGACCAGATTTGCTAGCGCTGTACATTCCAATTGGAACGTTGAATGTTTCAGTATATTGTCCCGCTATGCTGTAAATTATATATGTAATTATTAGACACCGGATCTTTATACAAAAATATTGTCTTCATCAATTATCAGCTCCAAGTGTCGCATACAAATATCTCTTTCTTGTTAGACAGTACTTATGAGTGTGGTGCTGAATCTTATATCACGTCATTTAGCAAAGTCCAAGATATGAATATGAATATAATACACTTTTATCAGCTCTATGACGTCACAAGTACTATCTTACAACTTGTATAAGAAACCTCCTATGTGACCCAGTAATTAAAAGCCTGTTAATTGCTTTCGATTTTATTAAACGATGTGCAATTAAAATTCAATTGCTTTGAATTAATGTAATCAAGTTGAGCTTTACAAACAAAACTTAAGTTAATAGGTGCATTAAGTTAATATGTAATACGTTAATATCATCATGTACTGTATTTGGTTTAAAACATGAAATAAATAATAATATCTCTTTCTTGCTTTAATCAGTTTAGTAAGTTAAAAACAACAGACAGATTCTTAATTCAGATAGTTCTTAAATTCTTTTGATCTTTTTACCGTTGGAAATTTCGCCCTCCCATTTTTGTCATAACTGCGTCAAATTCGCAGTCTAGTAATTACGGTAGTATACTAACATTCTAACTTGTAACTCATTTATTAGCTCCTTGCGAAAAAGTGTTTCGTTGTAGACCTTGAGACAATATTTTCTTTCGAATAAACAATTTTCACGAGATACACAAGTTTACGAAGGTACTCGCCTGTTTATATTCACTATGTGACCGAACGCGTCGCGCTTTTTAATAGATCTTGCGAATTCTCTCGCACATATTGCTGGTGCAATTAGGTTAGTGTCTATTACCTTCCGGTATTCTTCGGTCGGCGTATCTGCAAGAGAAATGTAATTATTGGCGAATCTGCAAGAGAAATGTAATTATTGGCGAATTTGCAAAGCAACATCAACAGATATTCTAATAGAAAATTTTTTAAATAATGTATAATATTGTCATTCTATTAAAATGATTAAAGAACGAACATTTTAGCCTCTGTTTTTTTAAACAGTAAATATCTGCAAATGGTATTCGAGAAATATTCCTTACTTCCATCGAGGAAATTTTCAATTCCATACTTTCAAACCTTCAATGCGAGTAATTATAATTTGCTGAAATATTCTTTCGTATGATTCATTTTATCCTGTCTCGTAGATATTATATTTAGAAAAACTTAATCACTGTATTATGCAAGTTGAAACAATTATCATTCGGTATTGTAGTTAGATAGTTGCGCAACTATGAAATCTGACAACTCATCTGTTTTATACAAGAATATGTTTGTATCGTGAGTAGACTGCGGAATTTTGAGCATGTATGGCGTATGAAAATGTTCCAAAAAGGCTAGCATATAAAATTCGATAGAATTTTCTGCAATTTTTATTTGTTTTGAATCTACGAAGGCTGTTCCCATGAAAAATAGGATTTTATTTCACTTCACTTTCTTAAAATTTATTGACATAAATTGGAAAATGCATAAACATCCGCAGTGTTATCACGAGTGCGCATTATTCACGCTTAGGCTGGTAAAGACTTGATAATTTGCTACTAGATAAACGTAATTTCACTTGGGTGCCTGCATTGGTAATAATAATCCCTTGTTAAATATTGCCTAATTTGTATAATTTGAACATTCGTAAGACAATGCACTACAATGGAGTTACAACTGTTCATAAAATATTCCGAGTAACTTATAAATTATCCTAGAAAGCGAATTGGATTGCAATAGAAACCAGTTTCCGTATTATTCTTCGTGTTCTACATGTGGTTTAGCATGATTGCGGGTTACTGCAACAAGATACTCTCCTTCTATCGAGTACATGTTGATCTACTTTTTTAATCAGTCTATATTACTTTACTATTTAATAGCTGAAATTTCTTAATCGTTATATAGAAGTGCACATTTGGAAAAGGAAATAAAAAACATTTGTGGGCACTGTTGGGCAACCTCTCTTTCATGACAAAATCAATATTTTCAACTTTTTAGTATGTTTAATATATTGAAAATAGTATAACAGAATTTTAAAATTGTTCTAATATTTTTACTGTTGTAAATTACACCCACGAAAAGAACATTTGAGGGCATTGCTGGGCAACCTCTCTTTTATGACAAAATCAATATTTTCAACTGTTTAGTATGTTTAATATATTGCAAATAATATAACAGTATTTTACAATTGTTCTAATATTTTTACTGTTGTAAATTACACCCACCAAAAAAAATTTGTTGGCAACCTCTCTTTCATGATAAAATCAATATTTTCTACTTTTTAGCATGTTTAATAGATTGCAAATAATATAACAGTATTGTAAAATTGTTCTAATATCTTTACTGTTGTAAATTATGTCCACCAAAAAACATTTGTGGGCATTGTTGGGCAACCTCTCTTTCATGACAAAATCAAAATTTTCGACTTTTAGCATGTTTAATAGATTGCAAATAATATAACAGTATTTTAAAATTGTTCTAATATTTTTACTGTTGTAAATTACGTCCACTAAAAAACATTTGTGGGCATTGTTGGGCAACCTCTCTTTCATGACAAAATTAATATTTTCAACTTTTTAGCATGTTTAATTGATTGCAAATAATATAACAGTATTTTAAAAGTCTTCTAATATTTTTACTGTTGTAAATTACACCCACGAAAAGAACATTTGAGGGCATTGCTGGGCAACCTCTCTTTTATGACAAAATCAATATTTTCAACTGTTTAGTATGTTTAATAGATTGCACCTAATATAACAGTATTTTAAAATTGTTCTGATATTTTTACTGTTGTAAATTACACCCACCAAAAAACATTTGTGGGCATTGTTGGGCAACCTCTCTTTCATGACAAAATCAATATTTTCAACCTTTTAGTATGTTTAATAGGTTGCAAATAATTTCACATTATTATAAAATTCTGCTAATATTTTTACTGTTGTAAATTACACCCACGAAAAAACATTTGTGGGTATTGTTGGGCAACCCTCTTTCATGACAAATTTTTACTGTTGTAAATAATGTATTCTAAGTCTTCAAATGAGCGGTTCTGGATTTTATTATTTTACGATTATTGAAATTATAAGGACATGCTTTCGTATGAAATGATTTAACAAATATCTTTATTATAGCTGACATTGCAATCAGAACCGGGCAAAGTCGAAATAAATTAAATCTTGTAATTCTTACAAGGTAACACGTGCTTATTACTTTTGTGGCTCGGTACGTTAAATAGCATAGCAGAGCAATAGAATCCTTTTTCCGAATCAAATGGTGAATCTTCCATGAAGACAGACCTTACCGATGATCATGGTCGTACTTATAACCCCGGCATTGTTCACCAGTATGTCAACGCCGCCCAGATTCTCCTCGGTCCATTTGAACGCTCTCAGTATGTCATCCTCGTTCCTAACGTCGCATTGCACAGGATGAAACATGTCTTTGCCCAATTCTCTGACTAATTCTTCCAGTTTCTCGGATCTTCTTGCGAGGCCAACCACCTTAACACCGTGTTTAACGAGGGCTTTAGCGGTCTCGGCGCCGATTCCAGCGCTCGATCCCGTCACCAGAGCTACTTTTCCAGACCACTTGTCCATGGTACACAGGATTATGATACACACTACACTACTTATGCCGGCCGCCACCGTTTTATATGTTCAGATCATATAATGTTCAGAGTCATTGTGTCGCATCATGTCACACACCGTTCACCTGAGGCGGAGCGAGTGGTGCATGTATACAGAAAATTGTTATCAGTTAAATTTATTAGACCTTGGACACGTATATCTAATAAGAAAATCTGGTATGCGACAATCTATTTAAACTCTTATCAATATACAGCTGACGTTCGCGAACGATAGGTGCAAGTTAATATTTTATCCACCGGTACCTTATTAAGACGGTAGACTGGTTTCCAGGATTTCAATGGTGCGGGATTTGCGTTCTCATTCCTCGATAATACAAAAATGAGGATTTGCAGGAATCGAAAACACGACACTTTAGGGTGTCACTCTCGAAAGTCCTATGTTTTTGTTTACGAGGCGTAATTTGCATCATTCGCAGTATGCTGAATAGTTTAGGTTTAATTCGTCCGAAATCTTACTAGAGCTGGATTTCAATTGCCGTTAGATATAGGTTGTTTAATTAATACATGTTTCTAACGTTTCGATCCCGATGTGGATCTTTTTCAGAGAATCATTATTGCGTCTGAAAAAAAATTTAAACGATACATTGAAACAAAAATTTGCCAAAAAATTAACATGAAGAAAACCATGAAAAAGAATAAATTTCTACTAGGACTTACATGTTGTGTAAAAAATGGACAATACATTATAACAAATATTGAATGTTGTGTGGAAACTATTTAATTTAATATTATTTACTATTTATTTAATTATTAATTGCACATTTGTTGTTATGTTCTAAAAATGATTGAACCTGGAGCCGATAACATTTAAAAATTTTTTAAATGTTAAAAATAGGAGTTTTGAAGGCAATAGCGCCCTAGATCGATCTTTATATATTAATAGGCTTTTCAATAATTGTGCTGCACCAAATTGATGGTGAACTGTTGGTGTATGATTAAAATTGCTGTTGCTATTGAAGGATTGTTTTAAAAAATCCTCAGTCAAGAACCATAGACTTTCACAATTAACAACATAGTAATTGTGTGATGGTATCGGTGCACAGGTTAGATCAGTGATATAAACGCTCGCAATTTTGCAAATTAATTCAAAAATTAATTATTTTTCAGACGCAAAATTTAATCTTGAAAATGATCCACATCGAAACGTTGAATTTTTTAATTAATTTGCAAAATTGCTAGTGTTTATATCACTGATCGAACCTGTGCGCCGATACCATCACACAATCATTCTCAAAATTACGATCGAAAAAAATTGATGTTATAACAACATAATTTAACAATTATGGAATAATCACGGGAGGCAATGTGTTAATATATGGAAACTAATGTAACACAGTTCTGAAATTCTTCTAATACGTGTTACATTGCATTCATGCATTTTTACCATAAATGCATAAAATCCATAATCTAGTTACGACTTTCTCAAGTTCAATCGTTATTGCCGTGCTGAAATCGTGCGACTTTATACTAACTTATGTCAGAGATTTGCTTGTCATGCATTGCAACATCGTTTCTATCAATGCACAACAATTATGCAGATTTTCCTGTGTCATGGTTGCACGGACGTTCACAATGTAATTACTGTATTGCGTATTTGCTGATGGACTTGAAAATTAATCGTCGAGTAGTAGGTAGTAATAATTGAGAGTAAATTGAGTGCGATGTGGTTAAATGTTCCGAATAGATTTCTCCAGTTTTTGAAAGACTGCTGCTTAATATTTTTCACTTGCTCAAGTTTGCGCAGAGAAGTTGGACTGAATGGCAAAAAGAATCGAGGCAGTTACTTTTACAAATCTTTACGAGAAACCTTAGCTTCCACTTGGCACGGGATGCCGGTAGATTTATGGAATTTAACACGAGCTGTAGGTAAATACGGAATTCTTCATTTTAATCAGAACTTAATTTCGTAATTGGGAGTGTTTCAATAAAACAAAAGGATTTAGGGAATTATACTTGATTTATTGCACCGAGGACAAACATGCAAGCATTGACTTCACCTTCGAATCTAAATTGAAACGGTGTCTTAAAAGTTTGTTAACAAATTCTAATTTTTGTCGGAACCAGAACCAGGTGAGCGAACGCTTGTTGACTCCTAAGTAAAGTGCGCTGCAGTTAATGGTTAATAGTTGCATCGTGCCTCTTGCGTGTGTAATTACTAGATATTTGACCTTTATGCAAAATAAAAATGTTCTATCTGAATTGCAAGGAACTGCGGTGAAATAGAAAAACTTCTTCAATATGCTTCATAGGTTGAAAACAATATAACTGTATTTTTAAATTCTTCTGATGATTTTACTGTTTCAACACTAAATCTACCACGAGAGGTCAATGGACCCATTTTAAATTTTTTATTTGACAACTATTGAAATTGTAAAGGTGTTTTCATGGGAATTTATTGATTATATCTCTTAAATCCAGTATACAGGGTGGTCCATCTTAGTCAGGCTACCTAAATATTTCCTCTAATTGTGGGGGTAGTATGCTATTTGAATGGTTTGAAAGAACCATTCTATTGCAAAAAATGTTTTTTTTCTATGGTAATTTTTTTCGAAGTTTACAAGGTTATCGATGTTTTTTTTGCGTATAATTGTATAATTTTTATTATTGCATCGTGTAGCTGACGTAAAGTACGTTCAGTTATGTACATTACATGACCTTGAAATGACCTTTAAGTTCAAAAATTAAATGGAAACGAATAACCAAATAATTGGTCCTTATTTTATAAATGGTACATTAAATGGGCAAAAGTATGTAACATTCTTGCAAGATGAGCTACAGATGCTTTTAGATGATGTACCATTAGACATTCGTGGAAGAATGTGGTATCAGCACGATGGTTGTCCGGCCCATTCTACACGTCTTGTAAGACAAATTCTAGATACATAATTCCCAAGTTCTTGGATTGGACGTACTGGACGTGTACCGTGGCCAGCGCGGTCACCAGATCTCACGCCTATGGATTATTTTTTATGGGGACATTTGAAAGAAGTTGTTTATTGTGAACAACCAACAACTCCAGAGAACATGAAAGACAGAATAATAACAGCTTGTGCTGAAATTAATCCCACAACATTTAAAAGGGCCAGAGAGTCTCTTATTCAACGTTTCAAAAAATGTATCGATGTGGAGGGACACCATTTCGAGCATCTATTACAATGACAGTTTGAAAAATAGCGAATTTTTGAACTTAAAGGTCATTTCAAGGTCATGTAATGTACATAACTGAACGTATTTTTACGTCAGCTACACGATGCAATAATAAAAATTATACAATTATACGCAAAAAAAACATCGATAACCTTGTAAACTCCGAAAAAAATTACCCTAGAAAAAAAAACATTTTTTGTAATAGAATGGTTTTTTCAAATCATTCAAATAGCATACAAAATATTTGTTGTACCCCCACAATTAGAGGAAATATTTAGGTGGCCTGACTTAGGTGGACCACCCTGTATATTACAGTAAAAATCGCTCAGAAAATATAAATAAATTTAATCTTGTTATTTTTATAACACTATACACATCAGTGACTTTTCGTGGTCGGTAGGTTTAGTGTTAAATGACAGCTGCTCGTTTTTGTCACGAACGCAACAAATCCGCTGTCTAGTAGGTACGGTTCAAATTGATTTAGAACTTCAGAAGTCCAAACTTCGGTATCGGCTTTGTACATGTAGTGTGAGGGATGCTTGTTAAACACTATACTTCTCTTCTACGCGTGTAAAGTTAAACGGGATAGAGGAAACGATGAGAATCTCCACTTACTGTTAAAATCCCTTCAGCCGAGGGCTAACAAACTTGTAATCTTGCGTAAGATGCAGCGCAACATACGGGGTGTCCCAGAAAGAGTATCAGAGGAGTACCAGACCTAAACTAATCATCTGCACTGTTCAACACCAATAATGTTTCCATATAACTGTTAGGTGGTTCTTATAGAGTTTTTTTAATAATAGTTATAATAATAATAATACTAATCGATAACATTTTGTATGTATTACGTCATATACCAATTACTGCGTTCCCATTACTGCAAAGTAGAATTCGAAATATTCGAGTGTTAATTTAAATAAATCCTGAGTACAGTGACAAATAATTTTTTTATTTATTTCATTTCAACCGAATACATTTTTCATTAATTTTAACACCGTAGTATATAATAACAGATGAATAACTAGATACATTCTTTTAACAAATATTTGAGTAATATTTATTATCTTTAGTTTGAAGCTATTTTAGATTGAGAACATTGTAAAGTTTACAACATTTCACAATTCTCCTTTCTTTTCATTTTTTTAAATCTTCATTCTTTCTTTGTGTTTCTTAAGCTTTCAGTTCCATGACTAGATCTTTTTGTGGACATCGCTTTACTTTGATTTTTATTTAGGTTTCTTTCATTTTTCGATTTAGTTTTCACTATATCTTCTTATTTTATCTATAATATTCTTTCTCGAGAATACGCAATGCTGAAGGCTCAGTTTTTTTATTGAAAAGGCAAGAGAAGTTAATTTTTATATTTTTATTATGTCGAAGTAGATATCGAAATTATAATAAAACTTTCCTCTATGCACTGTAAAACAATATAAGGAACATACAGTCATGTGAACAATAGTCGTTTGGTGATAAAGGTACAAGTAAAATGGTTTTGTTTCTACCTTTTACGAGGACTATTTCTTCAAATCTTAAGATTATAGAAATATGAGATTACGATTGACAGTTTTGTGTGCCCGATTCGCGAGAATACATTCTCATTGAATTCTACAAATTTATTCAGGGCGAAATATTTATTTTTACGAATTTCAATCTCATTGGGAATAAATCCCGTTGTAATAAGTACATTTAGCTTCTAAGGTTTCTGCGAGAACTCGAAATTTCATGATTTCCAGGATTTCAGTTCAAGTCAGGACTCCCTAGCAACGTATTCATTCCTATCAAATGGAGGAAACAGATCAAAAAGGAGGAGCATTCATACTGTGCTGTTGTGAATAGGTGAACGCATTTACAATTGCACTGATTCATGATAATAAAAAGATGTTGACACAAATCTAGTGTTGTCCATGTAGAAAGTTGTTAAGTGGGCGACAACATTGACAGAAGTAATACTTTGTTCATTGCTTTCCTATTCTCATAAATAGACGCACGGCCTTTGGTCCGCGTTTCTCTCAGCAGATTACGTAATTTTAATGTTTAATAGTTGATCTGGCTGCACTAGCGTGTCGCACGCGACTCAATGTCGGGTCCCGCATTCTCTATGCACCACTGATTGCGTTCGAAACCTGATAACAGAACAATGTCAGCAATTACACATTATTGGTATCCCCAAGGGATACCATATGGAAAAAGTGAACTAGCGATGGGAATAGTTCATATTGGCTCACAGAGTGATCAGTAGAATTACTCGGAACTGTAGAACGTGTCAAATCTTGTTGTAGTAAATGTTTCTATATTACTACTTGTACATTAATTCCACAGCATTAATATCAATTAATTGTAAACAATGACCATGAAACGTGAAGATTTTCGATTTTCAGGGTAATTATAGTAACTTGTGAATCGGGAAGTTAATAATATTCGTTATACTTTAAATATCAAATATTAAATATAACAGAAATTCTGTGATGTATTCACATCGAGAGAACATTGACGACACACTTTTATTATGGTTACCTCGATTGTAACTTGTTATTCATTGAAATGAATTTTGCGTCCTCGTTACTAACCTATTGATATTCAAATTTTATAGCGCCAATCTTAATACAATATATTCTCTACGCGACAGACCATCAAATCCCTCTAGTAATTTCGATCACTTACTAATCGTAAACTCTTAGAATGTTTCAGCATCACATCTGCATTCAAATCTGTCGTCATTGCATCGGATTCAAGCTCCGATGATTTGATATGATACAATGTTAAATCTTAATTCTTGCATAGGGTAACTGCACCAGTGAATGAACGGGCACCAGTAAATGAACGCTTTTGTATATTTCAACAAATTTTAACCCGGACGGCATACTAGCGATAAAATTGTGATTAAAGAGTTAAATAAATAGGAGAATATTGTTTAGTAATTTTGTTCATTGATTGGACTAGCATTATTCAATTACTAGAATGTAGTGTTCATTGACATATTTTTCATATTTTTGATTTAACGTTTAAGAAAGAAGAATAATAATAATTTCATTGTATTTGTGTTCATTTATTTTTGACAAATGAAGTATAGGGAGCTATTTGGCATATATGAGATTCCTTTAATTCACATAGTTTTTTTTTTAATAAAATATTTTCCTGAACAATTTCTTAAATGTTCATTCACTGGTGCAGTTACCCTATTCAAATTTCATAGCGCCAATCTTAATACAATATATTTTCTACGCGACAGACCATCAAATCCCTCTAGTAATTTCGATCACTTACTAATCGTAAACTCTTAGAATGTTTCAGCATCGCATCTGCATTCAAATCTGTCGTCATTGCATCGGATTCAAGCTCCGATGATTTGATATGATACAATGTTGAATCTTAATTCTCGCATACGTAAATAAAGGCATTTGAGGCTTAACCGAGCCTTAGACGGTAAAATATTCGAATGTACGCAATTTCTGGAACGACTACAGTGTCCATGACAGCGGACGTGTTAAAAAAGAAGGGTGACGGTCCAGAAGAAATGGCGACGGTACATCCAAATCGAGTAGCACATTTCGAGCACGTGTTTCTTAAAGGGGAAGATTACTGCGCGTGATCGTGCAAATGGCGGTCGCGTCACGGAATAGCCTCGAGTGATCCATCAAAACGAATCGCATTAATTCGTCATGGTGAATCCCTGCAATTTCTCGACGCGGCGGACGTTTCAATAAACTTGCAACTCAGCAATAATCGTTCTCACTTTCCATCGTATTTCGCACTACAGAAAGAAACATACGGACAGGTATCCGGAAAATTTGCTGAAGTATTAGATCATCTCATCGTATCAACTTTTGTGTATATATTTCACGGGACGATTTATAAAATTTACAGTGATAAGCGACCAATGCACTTAAGCGTAGCTGTTCAAGAATAGCCTACAGAAGGTTTTCGTGGGAACAACATCGTGAAACAGTGAACACAGGGATTCCTCGCAGTGAAAAATCATGTGCGGAATGAGTATCTGGTATGAGTACCTGGGCAGCAGCTCCAGGTAATTTTTAATTAACCCCAATGATAAGTCACCCAGGTGTAAACCTGAAAAAAAGAAGAATGTCCCTTTAAATTCTGTTTGCTCAAGGCATGCACACGATTATGTTCTGTCTCATCGATACGGACGTGTGACTGTAGTAGTAGGCTTTTGTCTACAGGGTGTCCCAAAACTAGTGTAGGAGCGGAAAATGGGAGGTTCCTTGGGTCATTTGAAGCGACATTTTCCTTTACAAAAATGGCATCCGCGGCTTTGTTTGGAAGTTATTATCGAAAAACACGGACCAATCAGAGCCCGGCTATAGCGAACGGAGTCCGACTCGGCGACAGGTCCCGCTTAACGTGGTGTCGCTATTGGCCGAACCAGAATCAATCCGCTGTAGCCGCCCTCTGATTGGTCCATGTTTTTCGTTAATAACTCCTAAACAAAACCGCGGACGCCATTTTTGTAAAGGAAAATATCGCTTCAAATGACCCAAGGAACCTCCCATTTCCGGAAGTGACACTTATTTTGGGACAACCTGTATACAGGGTAGTCCGTTTAAATAAGCCCACCTAAATGTCTCCTCAGATTATTGTGATGCAAAAAATACTAGGAGTTATTAATGAAAAACACGGACCAGTCAGAGCGCAGCTACAGTGGACTGATTCTGGTTCGGCCAATAGCAACACCATGATAAGCGGGATCTGTCTCCGAGTCGGACTTTGTTCGCTATAGCTGGGCTCTGACTGGTCCGTGTTTTTCGTTAATAACTCCTAAACAAAGCCGCGGACGCCATTTTTGTAAAGGAAAATGTCGCTTCAAATGACCCAAGGAACCTTATTTTGGGACACCCTGTATACGTATGCAGTTTATGGAGAAAGTGTGCTTTCATCTCGTACCTGTACCTGCTGAAAACACTTTGATATATTTAGTTTTATTTTGTAATAGAAATCTTGTTTATATACAGGGTGTCCCAAAATAAGTGTAACTCGATAAGTGTGACATACCGCATAAATAATTTGTATTATTTCAATAATTTTGAAATAAGAAATTTTTTTTTTTTAGACAGGTTTTCACCTGGGTTTGAATATTGAGAGTTTTAGGTAGAAATTTCCTGGGGTTGCTACCCCCTACATTTTTAACATTTTGTATGTTGATTTCTCACTTTGAGTATTTTTAAGTTATTGTGGTTATATTGATGCGCAAGAAAATTTTCAAAAAACTTGCTACGTACGAGAGAGCTCAGGATTGCTTCATTAATAATTTTGAAATAAGAAATCTGAAACCTGTCATTTTTATCGGTGGTGTTGAGTTTAGTGTTAACATATGCAACCGCTCGAAAAATGGCACAAACTTATGGGAAAATCTAATATTTCTAATTTTCTTCTTATTTTTATCGGATTAAATAAGTCGGGAATATTCGGTGAATAATTAAATGATCGTTAAGAGTATCGAGAAGGGTACCAGTGGATGCATTGTGCAATGCATCCTGCGACATCCTCCTGCGCGTAACAAGCCAGTTTCCTGGCATCCTGCCAGAGTCAAGACTGTCGAACGAGATTCGACTTGAAGAACTCGAGGGGATGGATCCTGCCCCACCTGCAATGACGTTTCACATCATATCTCCGTTGATGCAGCTCGCAATTTCCGGGACTTCTGGAAAGAACACTTCCACGTAGAAATCAAATTGACTTGAATCGTGGATTGAACTGGATATAATGAGAAAATTATTTTACCCGCCTCCGGAATATTATACTCGCCCTATCTCTTCCTAATAGGAATTACTGCAATTTATAATAATCATTACATAGGTACACCGAAAATGTTCTTGGGGACACGACAGGCACCAGGGCGCAATTCAAGGGTTAACACTTTGCCCTACGCTTTAACCCTTTGGGTACAGATTCATTTGAAATACAGATTTATTTGAAGATTCTGTGATATATGACACCAATTTAAGTTTTTGATGTATGCATTAATGTAAAACTAGCAGATTTTATGTAAGATTTCATTTATTGTAGTGATATTATTTACATAATTTTAGACAAGATTTCTATTACAAATAAAACTAAATATATGAAAGTATTTTCAGCAGATAACATATGCATGACGAGTGTGAGTCGTCAAATGTACACAAAGGATTAATTTACGATTTCAGTGATTAGAACTTTCTCTGTACTTTGTAATTTTCTAAAAGAGAAGAAAATTTATGTCTATTGTGTGTCTGCATGTTCTTCAATGATTATATATTAACGAAACCAAAATAGAATTTCATCTCGGTTCAAAGAAAATAATAACATACATATTTACTCGTAGACTGTGCATTTTATGCATTGATAACAAAACTGGCTAGTTGCAGTTTAAAACAGTGGACAGATAAAAAGTTTAAGAACACCAATGTTGCAGTTGAAGAATATTATTGAAGAATGAAAGAAATTATTACATGGTCCTTGTTTGTTGCTGTTAATGCAATTAATTTCTACCGAAATAGAATTTCATCTCGGTTTAAAGGAAATTAATAACATACATATTTATCAGTAGACTGCGGATTTTATGCATTTATGTCAAAAATGGGTAGTTGCAATTTTAGAACAGTGAAGAGGTTAAAAAAAATTAAGAACACCAATATATTAGTTGCAGTTGAAGAACATTACTGAAGAATGAAAGAAATTATTACTTGGCCCTTGTTCGTTGTTGTTAATGCAATTAATTTCTACCAAAATAGAATTTTATCTCGGTTTAGAGGAAATTAATAACATACATATTTATCAGTAAACTGCAGATTTTATGCATTTATGTCCAAAATGGATACTTTTAATTTAGAACAGTGGAGAGGTTAAAAAAAATTAAGAACACCAATATATTAGTTGCAGTTGAAGAACATTACTGAAGAATGAAATAAATTATTACTTGGCCCTTGTTTGTTGCTGTTAATGCAATTAATTTCTACCAAAATAGAATTTCATCTCGGTTCAAAGGAAATTAATAACATACATATTTATCAGTAGACTGCGGATTTTATGCATTTATGTCAAAAATAGGTAGTTGCAATTTAGAACAGTGGAGAGGTTAAAAAAAATTAAGAAAATCAATATATTAGTTGCAGTTGAAGAACATTATTGAAGAATGAAAGAAATTATTACTTGGCCCTTGTTCATTGCATTTGATGCAAACAATTTCTATTTATCAGACTCTGTTCACAATCTTAATCACTAGACGGACACTATATCGTGGGGCCAGGGGTTAGAAAAGTTATTTCGTTTTCAATCGCGTGTGAACGGTATTGTCCACCACAGGCTGTGGAAACGATTTCGAAATAACGTTTCGTGTATCGGGAATCTTTTAACATTTTATTAGCAGCTTTTCGATGAAAGTGGAATTCGAAGATAAGAAACCAGGCAGCAAGCTTGATATCGAAAATCCCAAGACGCGCTCCGCGAGCAATCCTCGCAGAATTATCTCTATTTCGCTAGACTGCGTTCTCGACTTACGATCGAGGTATATGTGTTGGCGGGGCGTGTGTGGGAGGTGGTTTCGGGGGTGGTAAAACCACCTGCGAGATAAACCTGAAAAGAGAGGGAAAAATATGGTCGCGAACAAGATATCAAAATCTCGAGACGAATCTCCAGCTATCAAATTTATGGTCCTAGGGTTTGTCAATAGAAAATGATATTTCTATTAAAGCAGATGCCCCCAGCTATCGGTTTGTCAATCTTATAAACTCTGTTTACAAAAATGCCGTTTCGTTGTGATAGATAACAATTGTAAATATAATTTAAAAGAAGCCCAATCAATAAACTTCCGCAACAGAAATGAAGAATTGGTGTCCAATTAGCACAGAAAAAGAACACAATTTGTTCTGCGAGTATTATTGTTAGTTTTACTCAGAGTTGGGCAAAAATGCTGCCTAAATAAAAATTTCGAGTAAACTGCGTTTAAAACCCACTTGGAGAAAACCAATTTTTTAATTTTTACTTAACTTTGGATTTATCTTATTTTGATGATTGCTCATAGAGGACATGGTTACTGCAAGTTGCTCTGATTTATTATAAAATTTTATATTGATAATGTTGAAGATATGTTTTTTGATTCCTAAGTTACAAGTATACTGTTTTACATTTCATCTACCCTGCTGTAATTTGTATTGTATTTTATATATTTAGAGTTTAGTGAATATTTTTATCGATCGTACTTTTCTTTAACAAGAATTAATATTTTTTCGCGGCGCGCAGGTTCGATCATTATTACTTTACTTGGCTCTACTGTAGCGTATATGTCCAAGTGACATAAATGTGCTCGTCCATCTAGTAGAGGAAAAAGGAAAGGTGGTTTTTGTGTTTTATATAGTATAATAATGTATTAAAAAAAATAATGTACGGCAAAATAATCTCGAACTTGAGATTCTAATTGCATTAATAAATAAAAAAATCTACCCTGCTGAGTCTTTAAATTTTTCAAATGCCAGAACAACATCAGACATTACCGCGAAGAACGTGTCAGATCCACCAAAGGGTGAATGAAAGTTAATTTCCTCGCGTTGTTTCCTTCTTTTTAATACTTTCTTCGATCGACTTCTTCTTGATTCGCAGCAACAGCCACATGTTACACCAATGCATTTGAAATCACGGGAGGGAGGGCACAGTTTGCCGAGGCAGTTTTCTGTCAAACGTTCACGGATTCATTTCGCCAGATGATGAAGCAACCCGGGATTGAGAGTTTCCTGGAAAGTAGAAGACTTTCGTGAGCATCGCGGGCCAAGCAAACATGGAGGAATATTGCAAATTAAACTCGGCTTCGTATTCGGCCTCCCTATACCTTTTTCTTGTCCCTTATCAACAGCAGGTTTATTTGTGCAGGCCAGTACCACTTCACTTTCCGTTCCTAAAAGCATTATTCCGTCTAGGGTCGTGGGATAATTCCTGGTTTCGTTGGAGTTAGACTGCGAATCTTCATGCATTCACGGACATAAAATTAAAAGAAAGCTATAATATAAAATTCGATAGAAGTTAGTACAATTTTTATTTATTTTAGATATGCAAAGGCTGTTCTTCAAAAAATATAATTTTATTCCATTCTACTTTCTTAAAATTTCCCAATAAAAATCGGAAATTGCATAAATATCTGCAGTCTAATTGAAGTATCAAGGAATTTATAAAATTACAAACTTGATAATTAGACTGCGGATCTTTATGTATTAATTTAATTAACCTGCGATGAAATAAATATTTAATTTCTTGCTGAATACGTTTAACAGGTTGAAAATAATATAGTGGTACATTGAAATTCTTCAAATTATTTTACTGTCAAAAACTAGACCTACCCATTTTTATCATAAATGCATAAAATCCGCAGTCTATTGATAATGGTCCAGATTATATCAGGGAATCTGGCAACTAAGTTCACGACATCTTCTCAAACAAAGTTATTTATACGTATTTTTTAAACACGAGTATTTTATATTAAATTAATTGCAAGACTTAGAACTTTGCAATGAGATACAGTTCAAAAGGAATGGTTACCGAATAAGGTTATAATAATACAATAAAAGAATTACGGTTTTAAGTTACAACCTAATACATACATTCGGTGAAACCAGAGTTGGGCAAAAATTTTATATAAATAAAAATTTCGAACAAAATGGTTTTCTTCCAGTGGGTTTTAAACCTACTTTATTCGAAATTGTTATTAAATTAAAATTTTCGCTCAATTCTGGGTAAAACAAGCCCCAACTGTTTATCAGAAATAATGTGTTCCTAAATAGTTGTAGCTTTTTCAAAAATTAATTTTCGGACAATCAGCTTCGACAGGGTCAAACTGTTTTTGTCTAGATTTATGTTAAATTTATGTCTATCGGATGAAACTTTACGAAGATACCATTGTTGCACCACAAATAGCATTTTGCAGAAGTGGACTTTTTTGGAAAAAATGGCTGCCACGTCCTTCTAGTTTCAGATATTCTGCTGAACTTTTTAACAAATACTACTTAACTGTTACCAAATACTACTGTATTTTATCTCATAAATTAAAATAATACAAACGTTCTAGGTATCACACACGTTATTCTGCAGGTGTGGATTTTTATAGAGAAGATGTCTGCTACGTCCTTCTAATTTAAACATTCAACTACATCATTTAACAAAAACTATTTAATTTTACCTACGTTCTACTTAATACTGCAGTCTTTTATATCATAAATTAAATTGACGATACAAACGTTTGTATAAATCTCAGTACCTTCTCGTAGATAATACCGAATTCTTTTGCGATGATGGCAATGTAGAAATGCGCGAAAGTCGCTGATAGAATTAGACTGGATACAATTAAGCCGACAGAATTCGTTGGAAACGGTCGGCGCAAGTTCGCCGGTTGTGCGCGAAATTTGGCCGATGCGCGTGGGTGGATCGGACGAATTTCATGGGTAAAATTGTTCCCTTGGCGAGAATAGTTACGCCGGGTATTACCTACGGTCGAGGGGGATGGAGAGACGTAGCCAAAGCAAATTCCTAAGAAATCTCCAGGTTCATTCCACCGGTGACGGGAATCAACGACTGGCGTTACTCTATGCAGGTTAAGAGAGGAATTCTTTCCTTGAAGTTCCGCGGCCGCACTGTCGAAATATAGGTTATCGGGGATGTAAGGCGGAAGAGGAGGGCGGTGGGCTGCGTTGGAGGTCGAAGTCAAAGTGTAGGGGCGGCAGCCAGAGGGAGAGCGAAAAATCGGGAAAAGGGGGACCCGAGGAAGGGAAAGAGAAGACGAGAGGGAGAGGACCGTAGGACAAAGAAGATCCTGAATATTGCTGACGGTGCCATCTTCGAGTACTCTTCATGCGGAGTTTCTCCGTTTAAGGGGGTAGAGGCCCCACGTGACCATGGTATTTTTCATTGTGACCAACCCCCGTGCGAAAAACCAATTTGGCAACAGTGATGAACATACATCTGTATGAATCTAACGCTTCAATTTCGCTATATTACAGGTTTTTTTCTTTTCATCAATATCTTTATTGCTATTAATGCATCCGAGTGGCTTCATGCCCTTTACACTTTTGTTGTTATGAAACTACGCCGATAATTCTCCTGACAAAGCGCCATCTCGTCCAAGTAGCTGAACTAAAATTGCTTCTACTCACCCTTCATGAAGGGAATCTGGGAAACAATTGAATGCGATCACGGGAACACACCTCACATCCTCATACGATTTTATATTGAGCTGAGTGAGGGCTCATTTGAAAGAGGAAGGTTAAACGAAGCGCGCGTGGGTCCCTAAATTAGCAGGAAAAATCTTTTTGTGATCGAAAAATACATTAGAAAATCCGGAATTTTTCTTCATTTGTTTTCCCTACTTTGGACAGTCACATTACTGGATATAAACATAATGTAACTGAAGTTGGACCCACGCGCGCTTCGTTTAACCTTCCTCTTTAGAATGAGCCCTCACTCAGCTCAAAATATAATGATATGACGACGTGAGGTGTGTTCCCGTAAACCCCTGTTTTCACTTGTTTTCTGGTAATATTCTGGTTAGATTCTAGTAATGTCACGTGGGTACTCTACCCCCTTAACTCGCCGCGCGCCGTCCCCTTCTCATCCTTGTTTTTCATCATCCATCTTCTATCGTGGTTCACCCGATTCTCGCGACCCTCTCTCTCTCTCTTTTCTCTCTTTCTCTCTGATTTGATCACCGATAGAGAACACCGAACGCGTGGATGATCGAGAAACACCGGCTAGCTGGCTCGCGAACCTTCCCTCTGGCACACACGTGGACATACCTCATGCTTTTATGAACCCTTTATATCCGGTTTAATGGACCCCCGATGGCTCACAGATCGCATAGTGAATCCGCGCGACGCCACTCTTGCAGACACGCCGATGCACAGTGCGGCATGCAATGGACAAAAATCAAAATAATGATGGATCGATTCTAATCTAATTATCCAACAAAATCATTAGTCGGTAAGTGAGGAATGTGTACGTAAAAAGCAGTATCCAAGAAAATCAATAAGGGATCAGTAACAGCTAAGAGTTTATTGTAGTATAAATACTAAAAAGTTAGATTACTCGTGCCCTAATTGCTCTTCTCGGTTCGTTTTTGTTTTATACTGTTTGTTACAACTTAGGTGTGGAGAATTTGACCAGAGGTATGCATAATTTTAACTGGCAATTTAGGAATTGCATTTTTTCCTTAAAATGTAATTTACAAAAAAACGGTTCAAAACATCCTATAATTTTGACTGTTCTGTATCAACAAGATGTTGTAGTATATTGCTACATAATTTTTTTCTGCGATAAATTGCAAGACTAGATGTTATTTAATTTTTGTTAGAGAAATGCATTTATAATTGCGATTTGGTTGAAGCTTGAATGTCCGAACACACTTATTCCCAGAAATTATCAAAAGTTAGACAAAAACTGTAAGGAATAATTTAATTTTTGAATAGTTTTCATTTATGTACTTAAACTTTTTATTTATATCTATATATTATTTATATTTATATTAAGAATAGCAAATAATTAAATTTTTTAATAGTTTATCTTTATATAATTAAACTTTTTATTTACATGTACATATTATATTTATATTAAAAGTATTATGGTTCCTGAGTAATATGTTGTTTAGTTTAGTTCGGGATTTATCTAGCAGTTTGTACTAACCATTACTTAATACTAGTAAAAAATACGGTATTGTGTATTGTCAAATAATTATACATTATAGTAGATATAATTAAATTTAACCGTATAATAAAAAAATATTTCGAACAAAAGTTGTACAGTATACAGTTGACAACAAATTGCAATAACAACTAATCATAAAAAGCTCTTCATTAAAAAAGAAATTAAAATAAACTTTTTTACTAATGGAACCTTATATTGTTGGTGCATTAATCGATGCATCTTTGTATTCTCTTTAAAAAATTATTAAGGTACTTATGTCAAAAATTGATTAGTTTAGAAGTTATGATTTTTGTCTCGAATGTCCATTTACATGCCGCACTGTGCGATGCTTCGAATTCAGTTTTCAACGAATTCTATCTTCTATTCAGCGATTTATATGCATCAATTAACGCTTAACCTACCGATCATTAAAAGTGACTGATGTGTATGGTATTATTAAAATAGCAAGATTAAATTTATTTATATTTTGTACGATTTTTACTGTAATACAGGGAGTGGCCGGACGGGGGGTACAACCAGGCAGGGGATGATTCTACGTGTAAACATAAGTCGACAAAAAGGAATAACATTTTCTTGTTTGGGACCTTGGTTTAGGGGAAAATCGATTTTGAAAATTCAGCAATTGTACAGTGAGTCACAAAATTATTCGTTCACTCTCAAAAAGACGATAACTTTTTTAATATTGTACTATACAATTTGAACTTTTTTCAGAAGCTAGAGTTTACTACAGGATATGAACAGAAATTTTTTCAAAAATTGTAATTGATCGGTTGATCAATTGTAGAAAAAATATTTCAAATTACATTTTACAATTTTTTTATAGATCTGTGTCAATTAAACATATTCTGAAAATTTTGTTAAAATCGGTCGACGTTACAATGAGCTATAGCCATTTAAAGATGGTAAAAATTGCAGATTTTCACGATTTTCGGCCTTCAACTAAATCTAAGCTATTCTTACATCTTTCAATGCCTGTTGTTTCTTTCCGCATCAACCAATTTCGATGAAATTTTTCCAGTGAATATTACTGACACAGATCTACGAAACGTATTTTTTTAATTTTCAATATAGGCCCACATAAAAAAGTTGTAAAATGCAACTTTTAGTATTTTTGCTATAATTCCGATCAATTGCAACTTTTGACAAATTTTTGTTTCACATCCTATAGCAAACTAATTGCTCTAGCTTCTGAAAAAAGTTCAAATCTTATAGTACAATATGAAAAAAGTTACCGTCTGTACCGTACGTGCTATTGATAGGAATCGTCTAACGTGTCTGATCATGACCTACCTATTCTACTTCCTGCGTATACTAAAACACGCGAACCCGAACGATCTTCTTGAAAACGAGGAGTCAAAGGAGAAAATGTAATTCCTTTTTTACCACGTTTTTATTAACTCGCTTTCTTGTCTGTTTGTCTTTTCAGTACAAATTTTGCAATTTATTTTCAATTAACTGCCCGATGAGCAGACTTGAAACTTGAAATATAGCTGACAATGCAATATTAACTTGGTTTCTTGTTTGTCAGTCCGTCTAAAAATCAGAAAATAATTATTTAAATTAAAAAAAAATGTCTAATATATCATGTTTTCAAAACGAACCAAGAACTATAAAATAATTTTTATCTAGCCCCATACAGATTCCTGACCCCATACAGATAATCCTGAAAATTTGTGATTGTGTATTTTGAATGGCTATGGAAATACTTGGAAGATTTAAAACGAGAAACGTGGGGCGCAAGATAATAGTAAGAAGTGTAGAGAGTAGCTGTCGTAGAGAAAACTCACACAACAATTCATATTATTCATTCAAATTGTTAATGACTGAGGTTGAAGAAACTCGCGTGATCGAGGATAATGAACACACACAAGTTCGCGGGAATCTCTTTATTTCGACTCTTCAAAATCTCCAGAGCTTCTTCTCTTTTTCTGTCTCGCCGGCTTCTTATAATTTTTTGCGCGAGAGGCGTATCTACTTTTGGCTACGCTGATTGGGCAACGTCTAAACAATTGCTGCCAATCAGGTAGCCGTCTTCTGAGGTACACCCCCAACTTCCCTTGCGTCCGAGGCGCGCTTTTTGGGGGAAGCTGAGAGTGACCGTTTTTTATGAGCTAGCGGGTCTTTCCTCCGGGTCCGCGAGGTACCGTGTCGCGGCCTTGCTTGGGCCTTTCGGACCTCGGTCGGCGTGACCCTTCGGTAACTCGGGGGTTTATGATGTCGGCATTTGCTATTGAGGCTGAGACGGAAAATACTACGGCAAGACGTGTATTGTCTGCAATTTACAAATTGTACGCGTTAAAAATCAGCTTTCTCAAAAATAGCTTTCCTGTTGCCCGTGTCATAAACCACCCGACCATCTGCACGCCAACTGACTTATGTTCGTGCCGATGGCCGCTACATCACCCCCTTGCCAGTGCAAACGTCAACTTATATAAAGGTGCTAAGCTATGACTAATATTTACAATATTTACAACATCTACAATATTTACACTATGCACCTATTGACCGACCTGCAATCTCGACGGGAATGTGACCCGTCTTCCCGAACGCGTCCGTCCAGGTTCTTGCATCGGAATCGGTTGTTCGCTGTCGCTTTCTTTTGACCGCGTTATCTTTGCTGACGTCTGCTGTTGATTGTCATCTTCGGGGCACGCAAGGATATATGCTGGTTTAATTCTATCGATAGATACGACTGTATTTTTTCCTCTAATGTTGACTGTAAAAGTTTTCTCTGCGCGGGAAATAACTCGAAACGGTCCTTCGTAAGGGTTCTGCAGCGGACCTCTTACCGCGTCGATTCTAATAAAAACGTGAGAAACGGTCGCTAGGTCTTTGTAGACGAAAACCTTCTTCTTCCCATGTCGTGAACCGGCTATTGGCCTAAGGTCGCGAAAATATGTACAGAGTTGTCTCGCTACATCTGTAGGTTCCCAATTATTTCCGGGTGCGGGTGAGAAAAATTCCGCGGGTAAACGTAATTGTTCTCCGTAGACTAATTCCGCAGTTGATGCTTGTAAGTCGTCGCGAAAGGCGGATCTAATTCCTAATAAAGTCGCTGGTAACGCGTCGGACCATCGTTCGTCGTTGTGGCATTTAATTGCGGCTTTTAACTGACGGTGGAAACGTTCTACTAGACCGTTCGCAGGAGGATGGTACGCGGTTGTTCGCAAGTGTTTTATTCCTAATATGGAACTGATTTGCTCGAATAACCGCGACTCGAATTGTCTCCCCTGGTCTGTTGTAACGCGTAAGGGTACACCGAATCGTGCGACCCAGCCCGCGACGAATGTTCTCGCGACGGTTTCGGCCTCGATATTTTCTATCGGGAAAACTTCGGGCCAGCGCGTGAAGCGATCTACACATGTTAGACAGTATCTGTTTCCTCGAGATACCGGTAAGGGCCCCACTAGGTCGATATGAACATGTTCGAACCTATTGGACGGTAACGAAAAATTACCTACAGCGCTCGTAACATGTTTATTTATTTTCGCGCGTTGGCAGCTTAAACACGCACGGGTCCACTCGCGACAATCTTTGTCAATTGACGGCCAAACGAAACGTTGCTTCAGAAGACGCACCGTGGTTTTAACTCCGGGGTGTGAGAGTCCATGTGTGGATAGAAACGCTTGTCTTCGGAAGGGTGTTGTAATAAACGGTCGCGCGATGCCCGTTGACAGGTCGCAATAAATATATTTATTCGTTTCCAAAAGTTGAACGCGTTTGATAAGCAACGAGGTTCCAGACGTCGATAGGAGTTCTTTTAACTCTTCGTCGGTTTCCTGTGATTTTGCTAAATCGTCGTAGTTTAGCGACGTGGCAAGTGATTCTATTCGCGATAAAGCGTCTGCCACCTCGTTGTCCTTCCCGCTAACGTGTCGGATGTCGGTGGAAAATTGTGCAATAAAATCGAGATACCTAAATTGTCGCGGTGTACATTTGTCGGTTTTCTGCTTAAACGCAAAGATTAGCGGCTTATGATCGGTGTATACTGTGAACGGACGGCCTTCTACGGCGTGTCGGAACTGCTTTACGGCGGAATATATCGCTAAAAGTTCTCTATCGTACGCGCTGTACTTTCTTTGAGCAGGAGCCAAAGACTTGGTGTGAAAAGCCAAAGGTTGCCACGAATTTCCTTGGCGTTGTGAAAGGGTTGCGCCTATGGCAAAATCAGACGCATCCACCATTATTGCAAGCTGAGAGCAATCACGGGGATGCGCGAGTAACGCAGCGTTGGCTAACGCTTCTTTCAGCTGTTTAAGTGCAGTCTCGGCTTCAGCTGACCAAACAACTGGTTGATCGCTTTTGGCCTTTTTGCCCTTAAGCAGCTGGTTTATCGGAGACTGTAAAAACGCAGCATTCGGTATGAATCTTCGGTAAAAATTTATCATTCCGAGAAATCTTCGAAGCTCTTTACAAGTGCGCGGCTGGGGGAAATTTAAAATTGCTTTTACTTTTTCTTTTAGCGGTTTCGTGCCGTGTTCGTTCACCGTGTACCCGAGGAACTTAATTTCTTTCGCGGCGAAAACGCATTTACTCGGATTTACGACAATGCCATATTCGTTAAGTCGCTCGAAAAGCTGTTTGAGATGTTCTTTATGCTCGACTTCGTCTTTCGACGCTACCAAAATATCGTCGAGATATGCATAGCAGAAGTCTAATCCCCTTAAAACGGTGTCGACAAATCGTTGAAAGGTTTGAGCGGCGTTTCTTAGACCGAATGGCATCACCGTATACTCGAATAAACCGAACGGTGTCGTTATCGCGGTTTTCATAATGTCTGCCGGATTTACGGGTATCTGATGGTAAGCTTTTACTAAATCTAATGTAGAAAATACTGATTTTCCTTCCAACATCCGCGAAAAATCTTCAATATGTGGTATCGGATAGCGGTCAGGAATCGTTCGAGCGTTAAGAGCACGATAATCTCCGCACGGTCGCCATCCGTTGTCCTTCTTCGAGACCATGTGTAGGGCTGATGCCCACTGGCTCTCAGAAGGTCGTATGTGACCCTGGCTTAAGAGATTCTCGAACTCGGCTCTCGCGATCTTAAACATTTCCGGGGACAATCTGCGCGGTTTGCAGAATGCCGGCGGCCCGGAAGTTGTATCGATATGATGCACGACGTCGTGCTTTACCTGTCGGGCGATCGCTGTTGGTTTCGTAATGTCTGGATATTCGGCCAGCAACTGGTGATAGGGCGAGTCTCCGGAGATGGTTTTCACCGATTCGGTGAACTCGTTGACTGTCCTACCGGCAGCAAACAGCGAGGTCGTCCTGTCGAGGAGGCGTCGGCATCTTAGATCCACTAGGAGTCCGAAGTGGCTGAGGAAGTCCGCGCCGATGATGGGCTTCGCGACGTCCGCGATGACAAACTTCCAATTAAATACACGTCGGAGGCCCAAGTCCAATTGGAGGGTTCGTATGCCATACGTGTTGACCACGGTACCGTTAGCCGCGAACATCTCGTATGATGTCTTCGTGAGTCGTCCTTTGATTTGCGTGCGAGGATACACGCACAGGTCCGAACCCGTATCGACCAGGAATTCCTCCCTTGTCTTCTGGTCTATGATGAAGAGACGGCTAGAGGTTGAGCGGTCGTTGATAGCCGTATTCAACGCCGATTCGATTCGTTTCCCGACTTGTAACTGCAGGGGGGTTTGCACTTTGTTGACGCACTCCCGAACTTCCTGTGGTACCAGCAGTGCTTCTTTTCGGCCGGTGAAGGTGATCATCGTCTTCCTTTGGATCCGGAAGCTCGATAATAACCGCTGTATGTTCGTTCGCGTGAGCGGCTCCTAGTCAATTCGGCGATCCTGAGCTCCATGCTCTCTAGCCGCTTGAGTAGTGCGTCATTCACCTGACTTTGAGTCACCGTTGCCACTTGAGCGTGGGATCTCGAACTCTCAAAGATCTGGTCCGCAATCTGCGCTACTTTATTTAAATCGATGTCGGGTTGCGATGTGACGATCGCTCGAGTCATCCCTGGTAGACGGCTGGCCCACAGCGTGCGTAAGAAATCATCTCCTACTGTGTCGCCTGCGAGAGAACGCATATGCCGAAGGAATTGTGACGGTGTCCTGTCACCGATCTCTTCATTTTCCAGCAGCTGTCGGATGCGCTGGGACTGGGATGTTGAAATTCGGTGAAGGATTTCCTTTTTAAGTGTCTCGTACTTGTCAGTTGCCGGTGGATTTTTAAAAATGTCCTGAACTTCCACCGCGTATTTCGGTTCGAGACGCGCTATAATGAAATTAAATTTCATCTGATCACTTGTAATATCGTGAATGGCGAATTCGGCCTCGATTTGGCTGAACCACACAGACGGTTGTTCCGGCAACAGTGGCGGCGTATGGATATTCATCCGGATTCCTTCCGAAGCACTTGAACTCACTTGACTACGTGTCACGGCCATCACGAAAGAAAGAAAAAACTCACTACGCGGCGAAATTACTCGATTTATAAGAGAACTTCACGATTTCCCGAACTTGCGCGAACGTCGGTGTCACCAATTGAAGAAACTCGCGTGATCGAGGATAATGAACACACACAAGTTCGCGGGAATCTCTTTATTTCGACTCTTCAAAATCTCCAGAGCTTCTTCTCTTTTTCTGTCTCGCCGGCTTCTTATAATTTTTTGCGCGAGAGGCGTATCTACTTTTGGCTACGCTGATTGGGCAACGTCTAAACAATTGCTGCCAATCAGGTAGCCGTCTTCTGAGGTACACCCCCAACTTCCCTTGCGTCCGAGGCGCGCTTTTTGGGGGAAGCTGAGAGTGACCGTTTTTTATGAGCTAGCGGGTCTTTCCTCCGGGTCCGCGAGGTACCGTGTCGCGGCCTTGCTTGGGCCTTTCGGACCTCGGTCGGCGTGACCCTTCGGTAACTCGGGGGTTTATGATGTCGGCATTTGCTATTGAGGCTGAGACGGAAAATACTACGGCAAGACGTGTATTGTCTGCAATTTACAAATTGTACGCGTTAAAAATCAGCTTTCTCAAAAATAGCTTTCCTGTTGCCCGTGTCATAAACCACCCGACCATCTGCACGCCAACTGACTTATGTTCGTGCCGATGGCCGCTACAAGGTGAACTATTATTTTATGATGAACTATTATTTTTAATTAAGATTATATATCAATCTATTGCATGCTCCCCACTATTTTCATAAAATTGAATTATTCCAGGTCGGAAGAAATGTTCAATGTTCGAGTCAAAATAGCTCCGAGTGCAAAGGGTTGAAGTAGGAATTTATTTAATTTGTCGACAAACATTGAAAAGTGCATGAACATTCGCTGACAAATGTGTTCGAAATTTGTATTTTATTTGACAAGTTTCACACTTAACTACCTGATACGAAAATGTTAGAATCTATGGATTCCTCTTCGGTATCATTAATTTGGCTCAACAGTTCTCGCTCAAGTTTAATTGTGGTATGGTTAAAAAATGTACTTCGATTATGTGCCGCTCGCGTGGTTTTACATTTTATAATAAAAATTCTTAAAATCACACTACCTAACATAAATTACATTTATATCTATTATTAACGATTGAATTCGGTAACGGAAGAACGATTAATCAGTATCATCTTTGAAGACATAGACCACAATAAATAATAATTGACGATTCAAATTTACGCGAAGAAAACGACACATCGCCAATATTTTATAGCTAACGAACCCGTGCAACACGAGGCTTTGCTTTCGTTACGGTTAAAATAACGATTTGTCAAACAACTAGGTCAATGAACCTAGTAATCGGTAGTACGTCCGATAGTAGTCGTTGGAATTTCGTATCTATCGCAACTTAATTGAGAAATCATTCGATTCGAGAAATACTCGGAGACGGGAAGCTTTTGACAATCGAACACGGCGGAAGAAATTGTCAGTCTGGCGAAGTTACTTGAGACGTGACGAAATCCTAAATTACGTTTGCGATTTCGCAGTTAAATCCACCACCGAGTTACCAGCGAAGAAGAAAAACAAAATGAAAGTGAACCAGGGTTCTATTTCTTCAAGAACGATCACGGAATACAACTGGCAAGGTGGACGTAAGATCGATTTCCGGATTTAATTACCGATTCCTCGTGATCTCGCTGGTAGTTACCTCGGGTAAAAGTCGCGAATATGAGAACACTCGATTCAAGAAGCATACAGACAGCAGATTTGATGCATTTATGACAGAAATGAGTGGGTGTGATTTGAAACAGAAAATACATTAGACGAAATTAAAAATACAGTTATATTATTTTCAACCTGTTAAATACATTAACCCTTTGTAGTCGGAGCAATTTTAACTTGGAAATTAAACATTTCTTCTCATCTAGAATATGTAATATTATCGATATGAAATTGATATAATACTTCAGACAATATTTAAATATGCAGTAATTGATTGGATACCAATATATTTAATAATCTAAACAATATTACGAATTTTTAGTGGTAACTCTCGGTCACCTCTAGACTCCTAAGGGCTAAAAGAAGAAAATAAATTTCTATTTCACTCTAATTTATTGCAATTCGAGTAGAAAATTTTGATTTGGTTCAAAGATTCGCTGTCTAATCGTTACCAATATTTTAAAATGAAGATATAAATGTTTTCAGATTAAGAATGCCATCACCATTCAAGTTTCAATCTGCTTGAACAGATTGAAGAAAATGAAGAAAGATGTTGTTCATTCGTAAGGAAACTGACGTAAGTCCAAAAAAGGAAATTTCACATATAGGGTTGAAGTACGAATGATGTGTGTGTATTGTACGAATGAACGTGTGTGTATTAACAGACAACCCTATATATAGTTAAATTTATAAAATAGAGAATCGGAACCGAAGAATTCTAAAATTGTAATTGCCAACGAATTGTAAAAAGAAGATCAGATCGAAACGAACGCGCCCGTGACAAACACGTCTGTCAATGATTATAATAAATACGGCTTTTCCTTACACACAGAAGAGCCACTTGAAAATTACTTGAAATTGCCAATTTTTTTTTATTGGACACAACCAACTTTTAGAAATTCTTTAGAAGTAATTTAATTCGATGATAAATATTTTGTGAAATGATAAAAGTAGACCACACTTTGTATATTTATTTTATACTTGTTTGTTAGAAACACGATCCTCTACTTCCAAAAGTTCTGGGGTAAGTGCCGTGCGGTTCCTCACAGTCCTCTTACCAAAAGGCATTGCCTTCCCCACCACGTGGCCAGATCCTTCATAAACACATGTTCTTATTGTTTAGCAATACGACGTCGGGTCGCTTGCCTTTTCTAGAGATCTCGCTTTTGATAGACAGTCAATAGTTCGACACCGATACCTGAGGGACCCTATGCGTCCCTCAGTTTATTGCAGTTTATGGCATTGGGAATGTTTACTAATAGCTTCATGGCCACACACACCATAAATCCCTGCCATAAATATGTCAAAGAATTAAACATTCGTTCGGTCGTTCCTTCCGAAACTCTCTTCTAACTGCGTTGTTATTACAGTAATGTCGCGATACAGTAATTTCTCAATCGTAGTCCCAACACCCGTGTTATGAACGGACTACGATCAAGTAGGGTGGCTATTTTTTGATTTATGACTGCGTCTACCCTACCGCGCTGAGACTTCAAACGACAAGCCGAACGTAGAGAAGGACAGAATGAAATAGGATCGCGTGGCCGAAGCGTGTCCCCGTCGCCGGCACAGTTTAAAGGCCCGTGCGTCATCACAATAAAACACCAAGACCTTAGCTTCTTTATTTTCGATGATATCATTATGGAACTTTCACCAACATATTCGTGGCATTTCTCTGATTAAATCATACCAAACACGATATAATTTGGCCAATATTTAGTGGTTTAATCGACGATGTACACGATAGTTGTCGCAGTGCCTACCCATTCCACCAGCTGTCAATGCTGCGCCGGGCCGCAAAGTGGCGATGTTTGATGTCGGCTCGGGTATATCGGTGTGAACACCACTACATTGACACCATGAATCGAATTTCGAAATTGCTTAATTTTCATTATTTGTTTATGAGATTTTACTGGCTTATTCCTAGCAAAATTCTGATTCAAACAAGACCAAACACGGTATAATTTGGCCCATCAGTAATGTATTGAAATTTGTCGGAGGGCTGTACGCGAAAGTTGCCATAGTGCCTACTAGTGAATTTCCTACTCAATATTCATTATTTTTTAATGAGATTTTACTTATTCCTGGCAAAATTCACTAGTAGACACTACGGCAACTTTCAAGACATTACTGATGGGCCAAATTGTACCGTGTTTGGTCTTGTTCTAATCAGAATTTTGATAGGAATAAGCCAGTAAAATCTCATTACAAAATAATGGAGAATAAATAATAAACTGTGGAGAATAAATAACTTTTCCTGGCAAAATTCACTAGTAGACACTACGGCAACTTTCAAGACATTACTGATTATACCGTGTTTGGTCTTGTTCTAATCAGAATTTTGATAGGAATAAGCCAGTAAAATCTCATTAAAAAATAATGGAGAATAAATAATAAACTGTGGAGAATAAATAACAAACTGTGCCGGCGACGGCGACACGCACGGCCACGCAATCATTTTGTCCTTCTCTACGTTCGGCTTTCGATTGATGTCTCGACGCGGTAGACTGTAGAGGCCAGTCATAAATCAAAAGACGAGCAGTTGTCTTGGAAGTGGTCGCTCCAGAGAACAGCTCCTGCGGCAACTATCGCGACATTACTGTAATACGCTAACATGTTCTAGAAATATATTTTGAGTCGCGTCACGTTTCTCATGAATGAACGATGGTCCTGTGAAACGATTGGTCAGTCGCGATGGATTAGGTTGGTTCTGGAGGAACTTCCACTTGGACATATTCCTCGAACAAATACCGTGCAAGATTACTTGGCCAGAGTATTTAACGATTTAATTAAAGCGATCGGGGAATGGGCGCCACGAAAGGGTAATGATAAGAGGGTTATTCAGAGGAAAGTAGAGAAAAAAAAGGATATCAGCGATTTTAGTAGGCGATAACCGCGCTATGAACTATCGAGCGCTGGAGTAGGTATACGTCTGGCCCGGCAATTAGCTTTTAATGTCCTCGTAAGAGTTTGTCGTGAGAGGTAGTTTTAAAATTCCAAAGTTCCCAGTAGTTCTTCGATTGAATAAAAAGTTAACGTTCCAATAAAACTGTCGTCTCGTTTGGATCTCTTTTCGACATTGATAACTAGACTGCGGATTTTATGCATTTATAACAACAAGTGGTAAGTCCAATTTAGCAACATCAATTTTTTTTATCAATGATCGAAAATCAAAATCAAATCAATTTAGTAATATCAATGTATTATGTAACTTTTCCCTGGCTACTGTTTCTAAAAATTGATCCAGAACATTTTTATTTTGCATAAAGATCCACAGTGTACTGATAACAGACCCTTTAACGACGAAACAAGGTGTAGCAAGATTAGGGCAAGAGTTCGGTTCCAGACACCTTAGCGAGCAGACGTGTTTCGTGCTCCGTGTTGTGGTCATCAGAGTTTTCATTCTTTCGACTACGAGTGACTACAAGTGTATATCGAGTGAAACAGTTTCTTAAGAGGTTTTACCAATCCTAAGTTTCGGATTGCAATTGCAGTCTGAAAATACCCTAACAAGTCGGTACTATGGCTTCCGACATCAGGGGTCACTAACAAAAATCATAACACTACCGAAAATCAAAGTGCAATGCAACCATCCGTTATTCAAACCTACGCTAAAGTGACAGCACACAGTATGCAACCAAATAAGGATCAGGCCATAATTATGGACTCAATCGAAGGTATCACCAATGATGATTATTTAGACGGATTGGAAGATTAGGGTAAGTGTGATTCATTACCTAAGCGATTCTATGAACAAGAACACTATTTTAAATTGTACTCGATCAACGTCAATCATAATAAGAAACATTGGATAGAATATGTAATAAAAAATTTCATGTCTTATGTAATTTAATGAATGGGTGACTTCGGAAGAATCGAATCAGGTTTGCAAACTAAAAAGTAATATGTATAGAAGTGTATTGAAGGTTGTAGTAGTACCTACATATTTTAATTATTTTTTTCGAAAGTAGGTTAAATAGATCTGTACACGTACCAATAAATATCGGATTAATTTTGTCAGCAATTACAAATTGCTGATCTGTCAAGCGGATTACTGGGACACCCAGTATAAATAGAAAATATCCCAGCTCCTTACACATGGGTATTAGAACGTTCAGACGAGGGGACCTTCGAATAGCGGAGGATGTGAATGACAGAAATTCCGATAATGAGAGATTCTACCGAACCTAAGATTTATACGGCGGATGCTTTTTGCCAACGAATAAAAGTTCCCTCGTTGAAAATCGTCTGAATTTTCCGTGGGAATGCCGGCGATCTCAAAATCGAGACTGTCTTCTCTTTTTTCGGTTTTTCCTCCTCTCTTTTTTTGTTATTTCTCGCGATCCTCACTTCCGGCGAGGTTTGTCCGATCCTAATAACTTCCGTTCAAGGCCTGGTATCGATAATCCCATTGTCGAGTGGGTATCGAGAAAACTCCCGGGTTGAATGGAGTGCGGTAGCACCGCAGGAGACTGCTAATGCACTGTCAACAATGGATCTCCCACCAGGAAATCTCTTCCTACCTCTGCAATGAATTCAAGCTGTACTGACTTCGATTACTTCGCGCGCGCGGATGTTATGACACTTTCGCAGGGTCTCGCGCGATTTTTAATAAAATTCCTCGCGAGTTCCTTACCAGATTTCTCTCTGCTCGCTCTATCAATGAATAATTCACTGTTCCGTCTCGTAAGCTGCCGATTCAGTACAAATTGCGGGAGTCCTCTTTTTTCTAAAGTGCTGGAGAGCGTATCCTTTTATAACGACAAATATTATTCATGCTCGCGTAACCTTTCATTCAAAAAAGTCCCATTCGGTTTCTATATCATGTTTCTTTATTTTAGTAATTTTATTATGTTCTCGCAGTGTATACGACAACAATTTTCTCGATTATTAATAGACTGTGGAAAATTTTCAAAAATTGCTAGGATATCAAATAGGACAAAATTTAATACGATTTTGAATTAATTACACATCTGAAAATGTTACTATCAGGGAAAATAAAATTTTATTTCATTCTACTTTCTCAAAATTCGTCTACAAAATTTGATAATTGCATAACCATCCACAGTCTAATAATTAAGCAACAAGTGCAAGCCTCTTTCTTTTTCTAGAATGGCGGAGCATATTATTTTATAACGACAAATATTATTCAAGCTCGCGTAACCTTTCATTCAGAAAAGTCCCATTCGGTTTCTATATCATGTTTCTTTATTTTAGTAATTTTATTATGTTCCCGCAGTGTATACGACAACAATTTTCTCGATAATTAATAGACTGTGGAAAATTTTCAAAAATTGCTAGGATATCAAATAGGACAAAATTTAATACGATTTTAATTTATTACAAATCTGAAGAGGCTGCTATCACGAAAAATAAAATTTTATTTCATTCTACTTGATTAAAATCGTCTACAAAATTTGAAAATTGTATAACCATGCACAGTCTAATAATTAAGCACCAAGTGCAAGCTTCTTTCTTTTTCTAAAATGGCGCAGCATATCATTTCATGACGACAAATATTATTGGAGCTCGCGTAACCTTTCATTCAAAAAAGTTCCATTCGGTTTCAATACCATTATTATGTTCTCACAGTGTATACGACAACTATTTTCTCGATAATTAATAGACTGCGGATCATTATGCAATTGTGGCTCTTGGAAATTTTCAAAAATTGCTAGGATATCAAATAGGATAAAATTTAATACGATTTAAATTTATTACAAATCTGAAGAGGCTACTATCACGGAAAATAAAATTTTATTTCATTCTACTTGATTAAAATTCGTCTACAAAATTGGAAAATTGTATAACCATGCACAGTCTAATAATTAAGCACCAAGTGCAAGCCTCTTTCTTTTTCTAAAATGGCGCAGCATATCATTTCATGACGACAAATATTATTCAAGCTCGCGTAACCTTTCATTCAAAAAAGTCC
Source organism: Lasioglossum villosulum (assembly GCA_963971365.1). Classification (NCBI taxonomy): domain Eukaryota; kingdom Metazoa; phylum Arthropoda; class Insecta; order Hymenoptera; family Halictidae; genus Lasioglossum; species Lasioglossum villosulum. The sequence continues at coordinate 8,923,289 of OZ020497.1, forward strand.
CATTCGGTTTCTATATCATGTTTCTTTATTTTAGTAATTTTATTATGTTCCCGCAGTGTATACGACAACTATTTTTTCGATAATTAATAGACTGCGGATCATTATGCAATTGTGGCTCTTGGAAATTTTCAAAAATTGCTAGGATATCAAATAGGATAAAATTTAATACGATTTTAATTTATTACAAATCTGAAGAGGCTGCTATCACGAAAAATAAAATTTTATTTCATTCTACTTGATTAAAATTCGTCTACGAAATTTGAAAATTGCATAACCATCCACAGTCTAATAATTAAGCACCAAGTGCAAGCTTCTTTCTTTTTCTAAAATGGCGGAGCATATCATTTCATGACGACAAATATTATTCAAGCTCGCGTAACCTTTCATTCAAAAAAGTCCCATTCGGTTTCTATATCATGTTTCTTTATTTTAGTAATTTTATTATGTTCTCGCAGTGTATACGACAACTATTTTCTCGATAATTAATAGACTGCAGATCATTATGCAATTGTGGCTCTTGAAAATTTTCAAAAATTGCTAGGAAATCAAATAGGACAAAATTTAATACGATTTTGAATTAATTACACATCTGAAAATGTTACTATCACGGAAAAGGAAATTTTATTTCATTCTACTCTCTCAAAATTCGTCTACAAAATTTGATAATTGCATAACCATCTACAGTCTAATAATTAAGCACCAAGTGCAAGCCTCTTTCTTTTTCTGAAATATTCCAGCTCGCGTAACCTTTCATTCAAGACACTCACTTTCGATTTCAATATCATGTTTCTTTATTTTAGTAATTTTATTATGTTCCCGCAGTTGTATACGACAACTATTTTCTCGATAATTTAACACCAAGTGCGAGCCTCTTTTTCTTTTCCCAAAAAGGCGGAGCATAGCATCTCACGACGATAAATATTATTCAAGTCGCGTAACCTTTTGTAGAGGGCCGTTTTATACGGTGTATGAGACAATTTCTCTCCGGATTAAACAAAAATTGTGGGTCGCTTTTTTTCAAAATGCAGGAGCGTTGAAGTTAAATTTAATATTATTCCAGTCGTACGAGATTTTCTACGATATATTTACATATTTATATTTTATCCTAACCCTTTGCCGTAGCTTTTCTTTTACAATTACAGTGATTAGAACGTCTTTATGTACAGAAAAGTCGCAGAAGGGGAAAAATGTATATTAAATATTGATTATACAGACGAATCAAATTTTATTTCATCTAAAACGAAACGCGTAACATTCATATTTACTAGACTTTGTTCAAAACCTCCATTGCGAGTCTGGCGCATCAAAGTACGGCAAGGGGTTAATAGGAAAAGTTCTGTGCAATTTTCAAAACCGTGCTTACTATTTTGTTAAATTCATACAGAAACGAGTGGAATATGTGGTAAACACACTTTCTGCCTCGTATTGGTTTAGACCTGGCATGATGGACTCTTTAATAATTTTAAGGCAGCTATGGTTACATCCGTTCGGATTTCTACGTCTCAATTTTCCCCTACACATTCTCGTACCTATCTCATTGAAGCGAACGGTAATCCTCTCACTAATCATCTTATTGTTAATCCTAATCTAAACAGCCAACAGGTTGGCTGCTAGAAAATTGGAATTTAGATGGACGTTTGTAATGAACAGTGCTTCTCGATAATTTTAATATTCTATAATAAGATAGGGTTACAAACTAAGTCTCATATTTTCTTTCGTGCCCACATATTAATAACCGATTGTACCTGTTTGAAAACAACAAAACCAGCTTTAATGCTTCTCTAAAATTGATTAAATAATACAATGAAACTACTTAAAACAAGGCCCGCTACTATTACTATTAAAAATTCAATTGTCTTCTCCTGCATCCCAAATTAGATATTCCCGAGCACGTTAAATCTATTAACACCTCAAGGCTCTCAAAAAAAGTTCATAGGCTACCAAACCCTTTTTAAAAAGACGTCGATCGAATAGCCCATTAATATTGTTATCTCGAATTTCATACTATCTGAAAGTTCTTTCTCGGGCTAGAAAGAAATCTTAACCCTCCCAAGGTAAGGTCTGATAACACATAAACAAAATAGTAAGTCTCTTGGACCCCGACAAATGAATTTCCCAAATAACCTCGTTTTTAATAAGTTTGGGATAAAGAATAGCACAGGATAAAAAGTATGTACAGTGACTCCCACTAATATTCGGACACTCTTACAAAGACGATAACTTTTTTAATATTGTACTAAACGATTTGAATTTTTTTGGCAAGCTAGTGCAATTAGTTTGCCACAGGATGCGAAAAAAGAATTTTGTAAAAAATTGCAATTAATCGGAATTATAAAAAAAATACCGAAAGTTGCATTTTACAACTTTTTTATGTGGACCTATATTGAAAGTTTAAAAAATACGTTTTGCAGATCTGTGTCAATTATATGCCCTGCGAAAGTTTCATCGCAATCGGCTGATGTGGAAAACAACGACAACGATTGAAAGATGCAAGAATCATTAGATTTACTGCAGTTGAAGGCCGAAAATCCTGAAAATCTGCAATTTTTAACATATTTAAACGTTTGTAGCTCATTGCAACGTCGACCGATTTTGACGAAATTTTCAGAATATGTTTAATTGACAACGGTCTATAAAACGTATTTTTTAAATTTTCAACGTAGGTCCACATAAAAAAGTTGTAAAATGCAACTTTTGGTATTTTTTTTATAATTCCGATCAATTGCAATTTTTGAAAAAAATTCTTTTCACATCCTTTAGTAAACTAATTGCTCTAGCTTCCAACAAAATGTTCAAATCGTATAGTACAATATTAAAACAGTTATCGTCTTTTTAAGAGTGTCCGAATATTAGTGGGAGTCACTGTATATGATATTTGGTCCCCTCAGGGTTTCAAATCCATTTATCAATCTCCCTTCTTTCCACTCTCTCTAACGCCAAATGTCAGCCTATTTCAGCCTAATTTTCAGCGGGACCTATTTTTTTATTACGGTGGGTTCCGAACCACCTTCAGGATAAAAAGTAAAAAGTGAACAAACAGATTTAATTTGATTCATATAAAGATTCCTTTCAAAAGATACTTACTCCTCATACGCTCCTCAGACAATTGCATGAAAGATCTTAGAATAATAATATCAGCCCTTCTCACTTCACATTTCAAATCTACGAATTATGCATCAATTATAGAGTGACATTTCAAAGAAATACATTTTGCAACACAGACAAGAAGTCGATCGTTTTACTATAGGGTAACTGCATCAGTGAATGAACATTTAAGAAATTGTTTAGGAAAATATTTTATTTAAAAAAAAACTATGTGAATTAAAGGAATCTCATATATGCCAAATAGCTCCCTATACTTCATTTGTCAAAAATAAATGAAGACAAATACAATGAAATTATTATTATTCTTCTTTATTAAACGTTAAATCAAAAATATGAAAAATACCAGTCAATGAACACTACATTCTAGTAATTGAATAATGCTAGTCCAATCAATGAACAAAATTACTAAACAATATTCTCCTATTTATTTAACTTTTTAATCACAATTTTATCGCTAGTATGCCGTCCGGGTTAAAATTTGTTGAAATATACAAAAGCGTTCATTTACTGGTGCCCGTTCATTCACTGGTGCAGTTACCCTACGTGAAATGGTAAATGAGTGAATTTTCACCCTGAGGAACGCATGGGGGTTAACGAACTTCCGCTGCGAGGTGCGAAAGCTTTTCACCTGCGAAATTATATCAGGTGGCCGGTGGTCGGCGCGCCGCGAGGCACCGGCCGGAAAGAAATAGTTTCCGCTGAAATATCTGTTTGATTAACTTTCGAAAAACGGCGGGGAGGGGTTCGGCTAGTGATAGAGGGGACGGGGGTAGAAGAAGAGGATCAAGGTTCGGGAGAAAGAGGGAAAGCGCAGGGTGGCAAGTGCGGAGTTGCCACCCTTCGTCAGCTGTCCTGTACGAGGCAGTCAGTACGCGTCGTGGCCTCGCCACGTGCTTCTCGTGTCTTCGGAAAGTTCGAAGTTCGGTGTGAACGACAGTCCACGATATCCTCCGGTGATAATCAACCCTTGTTCTCTTTCTCCAAATTTTCTTGGTGAAAATAAACTTTTCCACGAATTTACAGCATAGATATCCCCAATCAAATTTTCGAGCCTGTTTAATTAATTCAACGTTAATCCTCCTGTCAGCTTATTATTAATTTTAATGTAAATGTCTGACAGATTAGCTACCAGAAAATTGCAATTTATGGGACGTTTTTAACGGATAGTGCACCCTCGTGTCGTCTGAAAGTTTGAAGTTCGGTGTGGACGATATCCTCCGGTGATAATCAACCCTTATTTTCTTTCTCCAAATTTTGTTGGTGAAAATAAACTTTTCCACGAATTTACAGCATAGATATCCCCATTCACATTTTCGAGCCTACCTCGTTAAAATCAACGTTAATCCTGTCAGCTTATTATTAATTTTAATGTAAATATCTGGCAGATTAGCTACTAGAAAATTGGAATTTATGGGACGTTTTTAACGGATAGTGCATCCTCGTGTCGTCTGAAAGTTGGAAGTTCGGTGTGGACGATATCCTCCGGTGATAATCAACCCTTGTTTCTTTCCCCCAAATTTTATTGGTGAAAATAAACTTTTCCACGAATTTACAGCATAGATATCCCCATTCAAATTTTCGAGCCTATTTAATTAAAATCAACGTTAATCCTCCTGTCAGCTTATTATTAATTTTAATGTAAATATCTGACAGATTAGCTACCAGAAAATTGGAATTATATATATATATATATAAACTTTATTGTTCCTATGGGACGTTTTTAACGGACGGTGCCTCTCGTGTCGTCTAAAAGTTCGAAATTTGGTGTGGACGATATCCTCTGATCATAATCAACCCCTTGTGTCCTTCTCCCAAATTTTCTTGGTGGAAAATAAACTTTTACATGATTTTATAGCATACATATCCCCAATCAAATTTTCGAGCCTATTTAATTAAAATCAACGTTAATCCTCCTGTCAGTTTATTATTAATTTTAATGTAAATATTTGAGAGATTACCTACTATAAAATTGAAATTTATGGGGAGGTTTCTAACGGACAGTGCCTCCTCGTGTCTTCTGAAAGTTCGAAGTTCGGTGTGAACGACAATCCACGATATCCTCCGGTGATAATCAATTCCGCGACCCCGAAAACCTCCCACAATCCCTGTTTCCACCCCCAAATTTTAGTGGTGCAGAAGAAATTTTTCACGATTTTACAGCATGGATAGGCCCATTCGAATTTTCTCCATTTTCGAACCTCATTGCAATTCAACATTCTCCTACCAGCTTATTTTTCATTTTAATATAAATAACGGATAGGTTCGCTACTAGAAAATTGAAAATGGAACGTTTTTAATGGACAGTGCTTCCTCGTGTCTTCAGAAAGTTCGAAGTTCGGTGTGACAATTACTTTTGCGACACTCAAACCACTCAAGTTTTCCTGGTGGAAACAAAATTTTTCACAATTTTCTCTATTTTTTCTCAGACATTTTCTAAACTACCTCTTTGAAATCAACCTTAATCTGATTAATTCTAATATAAACAGCTAGAAAATTGGAATTTTCACGGCCATTGTAATGGACAGAGGTTTTCAATCATTCGAACATTTTATAGGGAAATTAATCGGAATGTAAACGAAGTTACTTATGTTTTTCAAAGTTCTGTGTAAACAGCAGCCCACGAAATCTCTCCGGTGATAATCAATTCCGCGACCCCCCGGAAACGTTCGCAACCCCAGTTTCCTTTTTGTATTCTTTGTGACTTCAAGATGCGACTGATCGAGAGACTGTCAATTTTAATGGCGTTCGTTGTTTCCTCGTCGTGATGAAGGGATCGTTTGACAGACGTCAATGGAGGCTCGAATATGCAAAGATCGAGCGTAATCGGTGAGTTTGGTCAATTCTGCGATTTTTCTTTTATGCGACAATTAAGTCGCTGATATTTTCGATGAATTTCAATGACTGGGAAGTTTACCGATCTTTCAATCTAACTCGATAGTATTGCTGTCACTTTTTAGAAACATCGTGATTAATTTGATGTCTCCTGAACATTTTATCGTTCAGATCTGTGTAAAATATATTACAACCAAGAAATACAGATATTTGTAAATACTATTTCTTACAACTGTGTTACCTATGTTTTATTTGAAAGAGTAATTTAGTATTAATTTGTAATGTAACAGTTGTGAGAAATAGTATTTGCAAATATTTGTATTTCGTAGTTGAAATATTTTTTACATACATATGTAAAACAAAAAACAACTGTATTCGCTTAAGGAAGTCATTTCGTTGACCTCCAAGAGTCGATTGAAATTCGAAAATGAATAATTGAGAATTGCTTAATAAATTATTTAATAACGACAGCACACTGGAACGACTAGACTGCGAATCCTCATGCATTTTTGACTTTGAAACATTTTGAAAAAAGCTATAACATAAAATTCCACAGAATCTAGTACGATTTTGATCTACTTCAGATCTCAACGACTACTACCACTGGAAGTAACATTTTACATGAATCCACTTTCTTCAAATTTTACTAAAAAGATTGAAAATTGCATAAACATCTACAGTCTGATAATGACTTCTTGTAACATTATTATTCGAAAGACAAGATTTGCGATAACTATAGTGTTGCGAATACTGTGCACCCTATATATTTTTGAATTTAGATTATTTGTAAAGCATTCAGAGATCTTCTCGATTGCCTGATATTCCTCTTTACCAGAGAAAGCCTCCTTTCGCAACAAGTACACAAATCTCGCTGCTGCCTGTAATACTTCATCTCGAAAATGGTGAAAGTACCGGTTGAAGTCGCCTGAATAGCTGAACGTTTACTCCGCCATGTTGAATGGAGTATCAAAACTTCATACTCAAGAAACTCGTGCAGTCCGAGTGAATGTCTTTAAATTGTTTGAATTTACCGAAGCGGAATCTCACAGTCAGTAAAACATATATAGGGTGAGTCTCGTAACGTGACGATCTTAAATAACTCGTAAGTTTTTTATTGTATCGATCAAAATTTGCATGATTTTCTGGGGGACATGCAGTGCTCTAATCTGTTTTTAATTAGTTTGCTTCTTTATCGAGATATGAGGGTCACTTTCAGTTTTTTAAACGAAATGTGAAATATTTTTTCAAAGAATGTCTAAAGTATTATACAAAGTGGGACTTAAAATGAATAAATACTGACATATTGTCAAATTAATAATCTTCAACTAATCTTTTATTGCGTCTCCAAGTGAAATGATTTATTATTTAATTAATATCATGAAATATTACTTGAGAATAATTCATTTTCTACGAACGTCAAATGAGAATCACTTTTCACGTTACTTGTCAAATAAGAATAATGAAGACGTTGAAATAATACGTTATTCAAAATGATTACTTGGCATTTTGCTCAAGTAAAATATGCCCGAACCCTGATTCGGGTGACACAATTTTGCAGCCCTTAAAAAGTAGCTAAAAAATTGTCAGAGGTAGGGGATTACTCATCGGCGACGTTGATGAAATATTGATGGCTGCGAGGAGAGCCTTGAAGAAAAAAGAGAGCTGTTTAGTTGGTTGTAAACTGGCGCTGATTTATCGTGTTAGTAGTAAAGACGTTTCGTTATGCGAAAAAGAGTGTCACTTAGGCGCTACCAGAGAATTCCCAGGGAGACTTATCGCCCTTCAATGCGGTGACAGTAATTCGCCAGGGAGAAATAAATTCCCGGTATCTTCTCCCGTTACATATCGTCGCCGTAGTAAAAAATGGCTGGAGGACATGTAAAATATTTTATTAATTCCACTATACGCGCGGTGCTGCAGCGGCGCGGTTTAATACATATCTTGTAGAAGAACAAATTAATCTCAGGATTACTGTAATTCAATCACAGTCGCATTATTACTATTACAATCGCAAATCCCGTTCGTAATTTGTAATAATTAATTAATATCTTATGAATTAAATGCTTCGAGATCGAAGCAGTGATTGTGCATTATAAAAAAAAATTAAATACATTGTTGCCGTTATTATTATCTAATAAAAGTCCGTTCTATCATACATTCATAATTAAAACGCAGATCTTGTGTACATTTTGTGTTACATTGATCATAAGTTCTGTATTTTCATTCTAAGATGAAAATGAATATATTCATTTAAATGCATTTCCGGTCAAGCCGTACTTTTATTCCATGCATATTTTTATTCTATATCTAAAAACTTATATTAACCGATTTATAAATCGCCATTACAGGTTCAGGTAAAAAATTGTAATATTTTCTTCACAATTTAGTGCATTATAATTTAAACCCTTAATAATTCAAAATCTTATAATAATTCAAAATCTTTGTTAGATTCATAAATACATCGGTATCTAATCAATAGACTGCATCTTCATGCAAAATAAAAACTTTCTACCTGAATTGCACCAAACTAGATTGAAATGAACATTTAATTCCTTGTTGCACATGTTTAATAGATAGAAAATAATATAATAGTATATTTGAATTCTTCAAATTTGTTTACTGTCAGAAATTGGACCTACCCATTTTCATTATAAATGCATTAAAAATCCGCAGTCTACTAATCAATTACTAAATATTTAAATATTGTCCATGAGGTATTATATCAATTTTATGTTCATAAAATAAAAGCACTCGAACGGGGACCTAGAGTCACTACTAATAATTCAAAATCTTTGTCAGATTAATAAATACATTGGTATCTAATCAATAGACTGCATCTTTATGCAAAATAAAAACTTTCTACCTGAATTGCACCAAACTAGATTGAAATGAACATTTAATTCCTTGTTGCACATGTTTAATAGATAGAAAATAATATATCAATTTTATGTCCATAAAATAAAAACATGATACAGAATCGAATCATTCTGGGTCGGAAGAAATGTTTAATTTTCGAGTTAAAATAGCTCCGAGTGCAAAGCGTTGAATAAATATGTTTACGCATCATGTAACGAATACTTCCACGTTCTTGTGGTCGTTTGGTCGACTTTTGATAAAGTTGCTTCATTTCAGAGGATGTATGAAGGCTCTTTTCGACTGACTGTATGTATACTTACAAACCGGCCGCATTCGGTTAAACGAGACGAAGGCGTGAGTTACGCCAGTAATTAGAAAGTTTTATTATAAAAGTTGTATTCTCCATTGAGAGATCTTTCTGTATTGTGAAGAATTAGGTCGGGATGCCCTACTCGGCCCCTTCGGCGATCAGTTTTAAAGCGCACTTTTCGCTCGCTACACATCGACGTTGCTCTCGCCGAACTTTCCGTTTCCATGCAGTTCAATTAAACGACATCGGAACACCCATCCCGTCGTGTAAGATTTCGCCGCGATGAATTTCTTCTAATGGACCAAGTTCCCAGAATCGTAACGAAATAAACATCCACGAGTTATTCCGCGTATGCATTAGCGTAGCCCTCGGCTCTCGCCAACGAAAGTCTTTCTCTCGGAAACTCTTTCTCGGCGCGGTGCTCGGAATGGTTGTACTTTTTAATGCTTCAGAAAGCAATCTTTGCGATCTCTGTAATCATTCTTCTTGCAGACGTAATTTCAAAATTTATCTTGAAAATGGCGCAAACCAGCACCGAAACGTCGATTTTTTTATTATCAGCACAATTGCTTATTGATTTATTTATCTTGTTTTTCTAATGATCAAACCGTAGCGCCGAAATCGTTTAATAATTGTTATCCGTAATCTGCGTTTGAACTTCACGCATTAACCAAAAATATTATCTCCAATTGAAGATCCTCATGCTTCCGAAACTTAACGTTGCCAAACTAGGGTAAATGTACCTATTACTGCGGTATTTTTTCCCGATGAGATTAAAATTAAAATAGACATTTTGCTCTGAATAAATTTGTACAATTCAATGAGAATCTATTCAAAATACGGTTGCTACAATAAAACAAAATATTTATTCATTGGCTCCATTATACAGGGTCAGTCACTAAACGTTAGCACCTCAAATATTTTTGTTGTTTCTGAAGATACGTAAGGATCTTCGTGAGGACAAAGTTGAATGGTACAATGGGGTTGACATGATGCAAAAAAAATGTTGTTTTTATGTCATTTTTTTAGAGATATCAAGATCACCTTCATTTTTTGTAATGGAATGAGGTATTTTTTAATATATTAATCTTTTAGTAATTCAGGAGATATTTCAATTTAAATAACTCTAAAATACCATTACAGTCATGCTAAGATGTTACACAAGTAAGACTAACAGTTCAAGTTGCTGATAGTATCAGAAAATGCTAGGAATGTGCAAATATATAAATTCAAATTGTGCAAAAGGTTGGACCATTGAAAATGGTCTATTGACGTATTGAATTTGTATGCACTGATAAATGTTACAGAAATGAAAGTCCCGAAGTTGCTAACACGGTTCTATCAATTTCTAAACAATATAGCTATTTTGCAAGTATGCCCAAACGTTTCGATTCTGATTTGAATCATTTCATGGTAATCTGTGTTTGCTATTAGTATTTTAATAGAGGAGGAAAAAGGAAAGGGTAATGGTATTTTAGAGTTATTTAATTTGAAATATCTCCTGAACTACTAATTTATGACATACATAGGTTAGTACTTTTTTATAACGAATGTCCAGCTGCATCGATTGATGTATTAAAAAATTTTAAAACCGTTTAAAAAAGTCAAGGTGACCTTGATATCTCCACAAAAATTACATAAAAACAAAATTTTGTTTTGCATCGTGTCAGCCCTATTGTACCATTCAACTTTGTCCTTACCATATTTTACGTGTCTTTAGAAACAACAAAAATATTTGAGGTTCTAACGTTTTGTGACTCACCCTGTATAATACAAGTTCAAGTTTATAAATCTTCAACAAAGTGTAAATTTTATGTTTTGTAATTTATTAAAAGTGTTAATTTATCGACAAGAGTGTTAAAGAAGTTTTAAAAAGATATTTAAAGTGGGTACCCGATTACTGACATAAGGGTTCACACAAAAATTTCGAAATACGAAACTCACGTAATTATTGTAGAAATATATTCTCTAGTACTGTGTAAAATAGACCGCATCAAACTTAACGAAACTGATCAAAGATTCATGTAAAAGTTTGGTCCACATACTTTTGAGAAAACCGCTGAGAACATTTTCGCCAAGGAAGAGTTGGAACATTTTTGGGACACCCTATACAATCGTGCAATCGTGATTTCAAAGCGAGATGTTACTTAGCAAAATGCAAACGCTCATCTTTGTCGACGAAACATAATTGTAAGTAGCTAAAAGTCGTCATCCTCGCGAGATGTACGGACGATGTCGAGTTTCCCTGATTTCGTTGGTGGCCGTGTGTAAGCCGTGTGACGGGGTATTGCGAAAACACAAAAGCTACTCGAGCATCGCGATAAACTGGAAGCGTCTCCTTTGAAAAGCGCGAAGAAAGTCGGTATCATTATTTACCGCGACATTTTCACGGGGAGAGGTAGAGAGATCTTGTCGGAGACTGTAGATTTCGTTTTCTGGAGGATCGTTGTGGCCAAACGATGCATCTTGTGTTCACGAGCGTGCAATGCAATTTCTCGTTGACCCACCTGAAACGTTGTCACGCTGCGCGAAATTAAAGGGAACGAAGTTGAGCGCGATCATATGCAACGAGCCTACCTTGCTAAACATGCGATCTGCTTCGCGCGTCTGGACGCAACGTTTTGCGATCCATACTCCCTCCATTCGTCGTAGCTCCATGCTGTGCCTCTGGATGCAAAAGTTTGCGTTCCTGTGATGCGATTTGGTATCTCTTTCCTTGTTTTTCACATGCCAAGAAGAGCATCGCCCAAACTCAAACACGTGAGTCGATCGGTTTACGATATGTGTTCGGCGCACACGTTTGCGTTTGTATTTCCGAATTCTGAATGTTACACCAGACCAAAACGCAGGCGTTTGTTGACCCACTGCTTCCGAAGCAGTCAAAACGCAGAGCCATGCGTTTGTCTGTTCACTGCTTCGGAACACTTTTCGGACTACTGTTTCGGATTTAATTCAAAGAAGGTATTCATTTAAAAAATGATTAGAAAAACTATATTTAATTCAAATAATATATTTAATTCAAATAAAATAATAGATTTAATTCAAAGAAGGAATTCATTAAAAAAAAACATTAGAAAAAATATGTATATTTATTACCATAATTATCAGAACATAAAAATCAGTTTTTAATGAATTTTAATGGAAACTTCAAGAAAATACAAGAATATACAAGATTGTACAAGAATATACAAGAATATACAAGAATATACAAGAATAGACAAGAATATACAAGAATATACAAGAATATACAAGAATATACAAGAATATGCAAGACTATACAAGACTATACAAGAATATACAAGAATAAATAAGAATATACAAGAATATACAAGAATATACAAGAACATGCAAGAATATACCAGAACATAAAACGATGTAATATATATTACGTATATTTACAAGAATATTTAAGAACATACAAGAATATACAAGAATATACAAGAATATACAAGAATATACAAGAAAATACAAGAATATACAAGAATATACAAGAATATACAAGAGGATACAAGAGGATACAAGAATATACAAGAATATACAAGAATATACAAGAATATACAAGAATATACAAGAATATACAAGATTGTACAAGAATATACAAGAATATACAAGATTGTACAAGAATATACAAGAATATACAAGAATATACAAGAATAGACAAGAATATACAAGAATATACAAGAATATACAAGAATATACAAGAATAAACAAGAATATACAGGCATAGACAAGAATGTACAAGAATATACAAGAGGATACAAGAATAAACAAGAATATACAAGAATATACACGAATATACAAGAATATACAAGAATATACAAGAATATACAAGAATATACAAGAATATACAAGAATAAACAAGAATAAACAAGAATATACAGGAATAGACAAGAATGTACAAGAATATACAAGAGGATACAAGAATAAACAAGAATATACAAGAATATACACGAATATACAAGAATATACAAGAATATACAAGAATAAACAAGAATAAACAAGAATATACAGGAATAGACAAGAATATACAAGAGGATACAAGAATAAACAAGAATAAACAAGAATAAACAAGAATAAACAAGAATATACAAGAATATACAAGAATATACAAGAATATACAAGAACAAACAAGAATATACAAGAGCATACAAGAATTAATTAATCGCCAGCTGAAAGGAGATAAAATGAACGAGTACGCATGTTGCGACACTTCTTTAGTGGACTAATGAGAGTGGGGATTGACACGGGGAAAAAAGTGTTACGCCGCATTCAATTTAATCTTGTTTAGCTGAAAACCGATTAAAAATGAATGGAGACGAGGACGTCTCAGTTCCGACAGGGACATTCAAACTTTAATTCAACGACGGCCACCGTTTCTCAAGAGACGTCTACATGAATCCTTAATTTCGAATGAAATAAAGCCACCGGCACGGCACTTTTTCAGTGAATTACACGCCACCGCGAAGCTTCCGCCTTGTAGTCGGGGCTACTTGCCTAATACCTAACGAAAAACTGTCAGAAAGTTATTTTTTTTTTTTTAGGGTCGATGGGACACGAATTTTGGGTCTCTCTATTCGAAACGAGATTTTTATTGGCCACTTAGCAGCTCCTCTAGCAACTTCATGTTTAATTCCAGGATCTCGGGGGCCTCCGACGGAAGTACTCTTCGCTTAAGTTTAAGTGATCAATTCGCCCTGGAAAATGTTATCTTAACCCTTGTGATTCATCCCTCACCACTGGAATTACCGGCACGCGTAAAACTCGCCGATTCCGAACTTCTATTTTGCGGTTACTTGAATTTTAGAGAGTATTACTTTCTTGTTATTAGTTCCTCAAGAACGACGCCCGATTCTCAGCGTTTTCTTCTGCACGAACGTCGCTATTCAACGTTACAAATGTTTCCGTAATATGTCGATTAATTAGACTTTTTAATTAGACAACTAAGAAACACAAATACACTATTTCTCACAACTGTGTTACATATGTTTCATTTAAAAGAGTAATTTAGTATCAATTTCAAATGTAACATACGTAACAGTTGTGAGAAATACAAATATTTGCATTTCTTAGCTGAAATATATTTTACCCAATTATCATGCACGCCGATTACAAGAACGTTGTTTTGTGAAAAATTTTTGAATTTTCACATTTTAGATCTACTTTCGTTCAATCAGCTACACCTGTTATAACCGTCCATAACTTCGAAAGTATTTCGATTTTTCCTCTGAAATTTTCAGAGAATATTATTGAAATATGATACTTTCCAATATAGGATACTTTCTAAACAGTCAGTTTTTCCGATCCGAGAAAGTGTAACGTGCCCTGAAGCGGCATTTTGCTGGAATAAAAAGTTACGCGACAGGATAACACTTAATTATCGCGAATGGATTGTTCGGGGCGGTAACCGCGAGCAACAGTGCTAAAGAGGCGTTGCGTGAACACAAGCTATGTTTGATAGCAACGTGACCGCAGCTATCAGTTTAGCAGCGGCGATAAATCTGATCGTGCGAAAGCCTAGATACCGAGGATTTATAGAAAGTCTCTGCGCTTTACGATATTGCCGATTGTTTTTCCCCGATTCAAAACTGATCGCCGACGTTTTCACGTCGCTTTTTTACAAACACAATGAGCCGAAAGCGCTTCCACGCTGTTATCTAGTGTACTCCACGCCCTACGTGCAGTAGTATCGTAATACAAATCTTCCCGCGTCTGATCGATCGTTTTTAGCAATACGATGCCAGAGATCTCGATAACGTCGTAAAATTAGAGAAGGGTCGCGACACCGGCTCTTACCGATTTCAAAATTGAAAAAATTATTATTATTATTATTATTTATTATAAACGGACTGACGTCCTTTTACAAAACTGTTTACAATAATAAAGAAGAGGAAAAACAAAAGAAATATGAGATATATAAGATAACTCGTTTAACAATAATGAACAAAGAAGGGACATGCACAATCGACCTGGTACCATCATACAATCCTGCGTAGTTGTATTTGAAAATTTACTAACGAGTTGATGAAAAAATCAAATTAATAATTGAACTGCGCATCTTCATGCAAAATAAAAATTGTCTGCAGGGATTGCGAGAAATTGGAAGCAAATTGAACATTATTTCTTCCCTTAATGATTTTTGCACGTATATGGAATACCTGCAAAATAATCTACAGTTAAAAAGAAACAAGTTCCGTAAGTTTAAAAAACACACATTTGTCGTTAATTTATTAGACGTTAGTCGATAAGAATAATTTCATCTCGATATCTCTTACGGTTGAAGAAAATGTTACTTAATGTTGTAATTTTAATTCCGTCAACTTTCAAATATCCATCTTGTCGAAAAGAAGTCCGTAAAGGGGACACTTAAGGCTGTATACCTAATCTTTCAATTTTTTAAGAAGTGTGACAACTTTAAAATGTGAAGTGATTATCGCTTCACTTTTGGATCATTATTTGATGATCTGTAATATGTAGACTGCGGATCTTGAATAATATACTTGTATTATTCCTGTAGAGCGCAGTACAAACCCAGAAGGGTTTCAAATACTTACAGACAGAAAAAACCGAAGAGTCTGTTACGTATGCGGCAGCGACCGTGGTAACCTTTGGCCCTTCTGGAGATACGCATCGAAACAATGAATCTATTCACATAAGGGCAATCATTCAGATTTCCGTTCATTAAGATTAGGGCACATAGAGACGATGCATCAAACTGCATCGTTTCCAGGAACCCAATTTTATCAATAGTCCCCACTCTCGTTTAGGTCGATTTTGGGACTATACAGGGTGTCCCAAAATTCCTCCGACACCCGAAAATGGGAGGTTCCTTGGGTCATTCGAAGCGACATTTTCCTTTACAAAAATGGCGTCCGCGGCTTTGTTTAGGAGTTATTAACGAAAAACACGAACCAATCAGACCGCGACCTAGACGCGAGTTAGCACAGTCGGCCCGACGCGCCAACTGTCAATTGGCCGAACGTGTCATCGCATGTCTAGATCGCGCTCTGATTGGTCCGTGTTTTTCGTTAATAACTTCTAAACAAAGTCGCGGACGCCATTTTTGTAAAGGAAAATGTCGCTTCAAATGACCCAAGGAACCTCCCATTTTCGGGTGTCGGAGGAATTTTGGGACACCCTGTATAAGGGCACTGAATCCCTTCATATTCGGGGCTTTCATCTCAAGAGTTTTACAGTGTACGCGTCGATTCACGTCGTGATTACTATCGAGCAAGATCGGGTATTAGTTCTCTTTCGAGCAAAACTATTACATCTCTTTCGGTACGAATCCCAAAAACGGGATTCTGTAGTAGATAGCCCCCGCATCCCTCGCACAGTGTGTCGTCCAATGGAAAAAAGTCCGGAAATCAAAGTGTAAGACCAAAAAATTTATGTATGCTAAAATGTTCGTAACAAAACGTAGTTTCTGAAACTGCATTAAATTTTAACTGAATAAATCAATTTATTATTAAAATTGAGGCTGAAACTTTACTGTCAAATTCCGTGCATTATTTTAAACATGCGTCCCTCGCAAGCTATTTGGTTTTTTAATTTGATTTTTAGAGGGTGTGTTTAGCATTATAAGACCTTCAATCTCCCAGAAAATTTTTTTAAAATAATCGCAATTTGTCCTAATTTTTTATGTTTAACATTTATCAACTTTGATTAGAGTTTAAAAAAAAGTACATCAAAGTACATCCGTAAATTTTTTTACAGTAATTGGTGGCATATTAAACTTTAATTTCGCGTTGGTTTAAATCTGCTCACATTTGCTCAAGGGGAGAAAATAATAAAAAACCAAATAAAGACTTATAAATTATATATTTAGTTTTAAAATTGTTTAAATATTTACAATCTTCCAATTCAGTATTACAGAAAGTACCAAAAGGTTCCTTTGAGATTTTGTATTATATTAATTTAAAGCACATTAGACTTCTTTCTAGGTAAACAATCGGGATTCTTAAGGACTCTTAAGTTGTAATTCCTCGTTGTGAAGATTTACAATTAGATAAACAATGTATATAGTATAGTACTTTTTAAAAAAATTTTCGTTAAAATTGTAAACCACTTTTTATTCAATAAAAAGTCATAAAAAACAAGATCATCGCAACTAAAAAATCAAATTTTTGTTTAAATAATTAAAAAAAAATTTTTTTTTACATCATTCGATTCGGTTTTGCATTTTATTTCAAAAAGTATTAAGGTACTTTACTTGAAAATTGCATAGTTTAAGAGTTACGACTTTTTTCCCGAATTCCCATATACTCGACACACTGTGCCTCGTTGCGTAAACAGAGAGGTTAGTCCGCGACACCGCGACGATTTACACTCTAAACATTTGTATTCCTTTCGATTCAAGATTATATTATCGTGTGTTAAACTTAAACCTAGAGTCAAGTTTAATCATAACCTTTCCTATTCGATCCCAGTCGTTAGCATCCTGCGACGATACACCTTTGCCGCTCAAGGTGTATCTAACAAATTCTAATAAGTTACGAGCCAGCGGAACCACGACCCTATCCTATCCGACAGTGACACATACGGACGACCCGGGGGTGAAAGAAACATCGGTAGGTCCGGAGTGCACTATTCCTACTTATACCATGTTACGTTTTGTAATAAGTAACAATTTATTATTAACTATAAGTGAGGCCGCTCGCGTTTGCCCGCTGTACAGTATCGAAGTCGTATATTTCGTACGGTAATCGTAATCGTTAATGTTTCACATCGAAACCAGAAAAGAAAGGGGACGCTCGTTCGCCACTGCTCCAGTCAAGGCACGCACCCGCTGCCACCGCTCTAGTCAAGTGCGCGCCAAGTTCAAATACTCGGCCTCAACACCTTCCTTTCTTGAAAGGTTTACACTTATTGTGTTACTCCTTTTCTTCGACCGAATTTGCCTGATCCTGCTCTATACCGCTCGGGTGGCTGGCTAATTCTAGTCGACCTACGTAGATTAATTTCTTTTGGTTTAGGAGCGTGGTTTCCTTCGTGCTCTGGTTGTGGTGGTGGTGTAGGACTTTGTACATTTTTAGATTCCTCTAAAATTTCCTCTAGCGGACCGTAATAACTATCCTCGTCCTCTATCGCTTTCGGAGTCTTTCTTCCGATCGTACGTATTTGGTTTAAGTGTCGTTTCCAGATGCGACCGTCATCTAACTTAATTTTGTAATGTAGTTTACCTGTTCTTTCTTGTATTTTACCGAATTTCCATCGTTCGTGACCTACATAACTTCTACAAGCCACACGGCTTCCTGTACCTAGTTCCTTTACGATTATCGTTTCATTTACCTTATGTTTTTCTCCCTTTTCATTTGGGAACATTAAATCTAGTTTAGTCCGCATACCAAAACTCTTAAAATCCCAAACAATCCTCGGTTTCCGCACGCTGCCAAACCTCGGCTCGTAACAAGTCACAGCGGCGCACAGTGGTCCAGGAGCCCGCTTTTTGTGGCCAGAATTCAATTTTTCGACTTTCGAATTTCAAAAAAATTTTTTTTCCCTCATACTAAGAACACTTTGAAACCTCGAAATTCTAAATATTAGGTCTTTCGGATAGCTTTCCGAGCAGATATAGCGTTTGAAGTTCAGAATTATGAAATTGAAGGAACAACTAAATACTTTAATTATTCCTTACACAATGCTGAAATGAAAATTTGTACTATATTTTCGTATGTGCGAGCAAGTATATTTCAGGTATTTAATGGTAATATAAACATATTTCAATCAATATACGAAGGATATAAAGTTAAGTGCAATGTCAACTTTAGGTAGAGTTTAAAAAAATTGTTGAAAAGTGTTAGCATTCAGACTTGATTTTTCTGAAAGTTTAGACCTTCAACATATACACATGTAAATTTTAGCTGCTACTTCCTGCAAGTTTTGATTCTACGTGTATTTTAACAAGTAGACGTTCGCGCGCGAAGTACGCACTCTAATGCTACGTTCTGAACGCGTCACGATTTTAAACTTTCACAATAAACGGTCCATATATATTCTATCTTTCATTTTGACAAAAAATGTTTCGAACAAAAGTTGATCAGTATTCACTTTTCTACAAACTTCAATAGAAAAAATTAAAAGAAAAAATTTTTTTTTATAAAAAATGAAGGTGACCTCAATGTTTTAAATATTAGCATATATTTTTTACATCGTAATATTCTAACTGGTATCAAGACGAATCCAACGACCTATAATAAGATCACATTAAATCTTGAAATAACGCTACAATAGTTTTGGCCATAAAAAGCGGGCTCCTGGACCACTGTGCGGCGCACAGTGGGGTATTTGGCCAGTTTAGCGCGCCAAAACTATTATGGCATTATTAATAATGTGAAGGTCATAATATTATATATCGTTGAATTCGTCTTAATACCAGCTACAACATTATCAAATCAAAAATACAGTTTAATGTTTAAAAAATCGAAGCGATCTTGTTTTTTTCTTTTAAACAAATTTTTTAAAATGTTGTTTGTATTGCAATTTATACGTTTATTAATACTGTTGAACTTTTATCTGAAACATTTTTTTGTCAGATTTAGAGAAATTGCTATTACAAACAAATTTCACGCGTAGCCGTGATAAAAATTTAAACATAAAGTCTAAATATCAAAATCATAATTTATTGAAAACGAAACACAACTATACAATATACAATATTACAACTATACAATATACAATATTACAACAACTTTACAATATACGTAAGCCGTAGGCTTGAACACAGACCCAAGCGAGAACCTGGAAAAGCCAATAGCGAGGATTAGGACTGCGTGAACCGGCACTGACCAAACCCGGCAGAACGAAGGACAATAGGAAAGGAATATAAAATAAGGCACTGATACATAAATCTTACCCTTGATTAATTTACTCTCAAGGATGCTTGCTCATGCTCTCCACAATATTCAAAGAAAGACTGACACTCGATTGTTTAACCGACATTACATTTTTCCAATAATATAAACTAAATATTCTAGCAATAGTAACATTCATTCTCCTTCATTTACCTCCAAGTATCTACATCCTACAGGTCAATTATTTCATCATTATCAGTCATATGCTAGACGGTCGATTCATGCCATACTGATATGTATCGCACAGAAAGTTAAATTTCTCCATGTTGTGGCACTATGATGCACCTAAACTCTTCAGGATTCTATAAAGCAATGTCTACTGAATAACGTCAAAAAAAATTAGAGGGGTGTTTTGCGGAGAAAAAAAGTTATTACATAATACATTTTAATTTTTGTAAAAAAAATTGTACCATATTCCATTGTTTATTCTATCAAAACCACCGAAGCGTTTACAACAAAAAGCTATAAAATTACTTTATATACCTTCCTTTACATCCTAGGTATGTTTTTATCCCGATTCCATACACTAAACTTGTGAAAAAATCATTTCTTTAACACATGTTTTTCGACGCTTCTCTTGGTCACGAGAATATGTCACTTTCAAGTGTCTATATGTTACTAAATAGTACTGTTTATAGAAAAATATTATTGTATATTACTCGCATATATATTTAGGTACATGAGAAGAAAGTTTCAGTCATTTTGAACAAACTAAAAATTTTGACTTTTGGCGCTCTAAACTGGCCAAATACCCCACTGTGCGGCGGGCAACACGAAAACGAAAATGAAAAATAAGGGAATCGAAGGAAGCGTAAAAAGCCGGCTCGGTGGAAGCTTTCGAAGTCCCGCGATAGGTAACTCGCGGAGAGAAAAGAGAAAGGAGGAAGAGCTGGAGGAACGATGAAAGCAGCTGTTGTTGATCAACAAATAAGGGAGGTCTGGATAGGCGGCAGAGGTCGGTCGGACGATATTCTTATCTTCGCGACGCCCCTTAATGGTCTACCGAGTTGCAGTAGCTCTTCGTTTTCCAGCTTTTCTTTTTCCGTGTACACAATCCAACGCGGCGGAAAAATTACGCTCGTCGGATGCGGGATTATCACAGAGCAATTTCACCGACACTTGCGCCGCCGTCGTCGTCGTGGTTTTATTTCGTGAGCCGAACAATGGCTTCGGTATTTGAGAGTTCACGATATTAGCACGGCCAGGAAATTTTTCTGGCGAATAATCACAGGTCGGCTGGTGCCGCGAACAGCCTCCGCGAGTTCTAGAAACTTGTTTTTACCTGCCCGTGGAGAACAATGTGCGTATAACGTACATGGAATATATGCCCGATCGTTGGAAACGGGTAATGCGCATTTCAAAACCTTTCCTTCGCGAGACCCTCGAGATAATAGGATTTCTGCGTTCTATAAAATTTTAAGGGATCATCGTCGAACACGCTTCAACTTCGGACAGCTAAAATCCTTTTGCCTGGAGCTAATTGTCAAGAAAAATTCACCGTCAGCCGTTCCATTCAAGTGATGTGACGGCGGATGCTTAACTTGAGATATTGGGCGGAAAATCATCCGTGTTACATTGTCGCAAAGTATGGCAACTTTTGATGACAGCATCTTTTCACCAAGTGATGGTCTAATCCGTGCTAGCTACAGCTCTGCAAACAAAAAGGAAACTCGAAAATATTCTCTTGACCCTTTGCATTCCTTTGTCGATTGTGACTATCAGAGAAAGAAGAACATAAATTACAAGAAAGTTTGAGAGCTTTATTTAATATAATTAGTAGACCGCGGATCTTTACGCAGTGATGGCTTTTGAAAATTTTCAAAAAAGCTAAGATATAAAATATGACAGAATTTAGTACGATGTTAAATTATTTCAGCTCTAGGAAGGCTACCACCGTGCAAAAGAAAATTTTATTTAATTCCATTTTCTTAAAATCCGTCTATACAAATTGAAAATTGCATAAAAATCCGCAGGCTAATAAATAGTAAAATTGTTTAAAATAAGTAGCAATCAAGGATCTGTCCTCTGAAGTAAATTTCAACTGAAACACTTAAAACAGTACAGAATTGTGGCAATAAAATTGAAAAATAATTCAGAATGCAAAGGGTTAAGTAACAATTCCAATAGAAATTCTAGATCGTGTTACAGATGGTGCTTTCTTGCTTCACAATTGAAATGGTC
Source organism: Lasioglossum villosulum (assembly GCA_963971365.1). Taxonomy (NCBI): domain Eukaryota; kingdom Metazoa; phylum Arthropoda; class Insecta; order Hymenoptera; family Halictidae; genus Lasioglossum; species Lasioglossum villosulum. The sequence continues at coordinate 8,945,423 of OZ020497.1, forward strand.
ATTGTCATTGGATTCGTATCACAGGTTTCCGAAAAGGTATCAGACGATTGCATAAGTTCGTGTCCGATTTTCATGAATGTCGCAAACTGTACTACACGGCGGAGTGTAAAAAAACATATATATTCATCATTCTTTTATAATTCTGTATAAAATTTAGTATAATTAATTAATAAAGCTGTATCCTTTACAATTTCACCATTGAATTCTATTTCCAAATCGAGCACGAACTTGTGCAATCATCTAATACTAAATAATTTCTATAAGTGAAGCTTTTTCACCGAATTTCGTTACAGCGAAGCTCCGAATATCCTACTATATTTTAAATGAATATATTCGTGGAAAAACCTTACGTGTGTCTAGTACTCGAAGAACAACCTCTACTATACGTGTGGCAGCGAACGATAAGGACGTAAGAAGATAGGAAACACGTGCAGCATAGGAAATGCATTGACTCGATGTCGCGATGTCTGAGACGAGCGTAACGCAGGATCGATGAGTCTCTCGACGAATCTTACGAGATGATCAATAAAAAATAGACGGGTGGAGAGCACAAAGGCGTCGTGTGCTAATAAACGTGTCGCAGACAAGCCGAACGGAAAATGGAAATCCGTTTTCAGCGGACAAGATCGCGGTGTTTTTTTTCGTCGAGTGGCTGCAGTTTGAACACCCAGATCGGTAGCGGCTGTACGATCGCGGACGCCGTCCTTTGCGAGAATTTTTCTAACTCGGACCCGTCGAAAGCCTCGAAGCAAAATATTTTTCAACGTAGTCGCATCGGCTAAAGCTTTCCGCTGTTTATCGGTTTAGCCAATGGCGTTTCCACCGCTGCCGGAAACTTCTCTTCGACGCTGTGCATGCGACCTCCTCGTCATCCTCTTCGCGAGCCGTATATTACATCAGCTCCTCAGACAATTTTTATGTCGTCCATAACACCTAATGCGAGGGAATGTATCTGCTAGCACGAGCTCATGATATCGTCAGATAAACGAAATGTCGCGCTTATTTTACGCTGTAGATACACGTTGAGCAATGCATCCCCTTGGTTTCGAAACGTTCATGAGGAGGTAAATCATCTTTGTTGTTGAAAGAAGTCGAACTTTCTGAGAAAGTTAGATTTTATAGCGTTGCAAGACTCTCTGAGTCAGCCAACGTTCTTGTTATAAATGTTTAGAATATAAATTGTGTGTGTACATTACAAACATTTTATGTATGAATTTGTAATGAATAAATAAAGACAATTTAATAGGAAAGCGTGTCTGCGTATGTATTTATTGAACCACCAATTTTTCACGAACGTCAGATTTGTGGAGCTATACAATTGAATAGTCTGATTTGTTGTTGGGTTGTACTACAGATTTTCGTTCCACCTCCTTCGACGTCATGTTCTCCTAATACAGAGTTCAATTTTCGAGGTTTTCGAAAAATTTTGCCAATTTTCGACCGTCTGACTTGGCACTGACTTATACTACTTAAATTTCGAAATTTTTCGAGCGTCTGGCTTGCCGTTGACTTATACTACTGAAAATCTGGATACCTCCTTCGATGTCATGTTCTCCTAATACAGAGTTCAATTTTCGAGGTTTTCGAAAAATTTTTCCCAATTCTCGACCGTCTGACTTGTCGTTGAGTTGTACTACTGAATTTTCGAAATTTTTCGAGCGTCTGACTTGCCGTTGACTTATACTACTGAAAATCTGGATACCTCCTTCGACATCATGTTCTCCTAACACAGAGTTCAATTTTCGAGAATTTCTAAAATTTTTGTCAATTTTCGACCGCCTGACTTGTCATTGAGTTGTACTACTGAATTTTCGAAATTTTTCGAGCGTCTGACTTGCCGTTGACTTATACCACTGAAAATCTGGATACCTCCTTCGATGTCATGTTCTCCTAATACAGAGTTCAATTTTCGTAGTTTTCGAAAAATTTTTGCCAATTTTCAGCCGTCCGACTTGACACTGACTTATACTACTGATTTTTCGAAATTTTTCGAGCTTCTGACTTGCCGTTGACTTAAACTACTGAAAATCTGGATACCTCCTTCGATGTCATGTTCTCCTAATACAGAGTTCAATTTTCGAGGAAATCGAAAAGTTTTCGGCAATTTTCGACCGTCTGACTTGTCGTTGAGTTGTACTACTGAATTTTCGAAATTTTTCGAGCGTCTGACTTGCCGTTGACTTATACTACTGAAAATCTAGATACCTCCTTCGATGTCATGTTCTCCTAATACAGAGTTCAATTTTCGAGATTTTCTTAAATTTTTGCCAATTTTCGACCGTTTGACTTGACACTGACTTATACTACTGATTTTTCGAAATTTTTCGAGCGTCTGACTTGCCGTTGACTTAAACTACTGAAAATCTGGATACCTCCTTCGATGTCATGTTCTCCTAATACAGAGTTCAATTCTCGAGGAAATTGAAATTTTTCGACAATTTTCGATCGTCTGACTCGTCGTTGAGTTGTACTACTTAATTTCCGAAAATTTTTCGAGCGTCTGACTTGACGTTGACTTGTACTACTGAAAATCCGGATACCTCCTTCGACATCATGTTCTCCTAATACAGAGTTCAATTTTCGAGAATTTCTAAAATTTTTGCTAATTTTCGGCCGTTTGACTTGGCACTGACTTATACTACTTAAATTACAAAATTTTTCGAGCGTCTGACTTGCCGTTGACTTATACTACTGAAAATCTGGATACCTCCTTCTGGATACATCATGTTCTCCTAATACAGAGTTCAATTTTCGAGAATTTCTAAAATTTTTGTGAATTTTCGACCGTCTGACTTGTCATTGAGTTGTACTACTGAATTTTCGAAATTTTTCGAGCGTCTGACTTGCCGTTGACTTATACCACTGAAAATCTGGATACCTCCTTCGATGTCATGTTCTCCTAATACAGAGTTCAATTTTCGAAGTTTTCGAAAAATTTTTGCCAATTTTCAGCCGTCCGACTTGACACTGACTTATACTACTGAATTTTCGAAATTTTGCGAGCGTCTGGCTTGCCGTTGACTTGTACTACTGAATTCTTTAAAATTTTGGAAAACCTTGAAAATTGAATTTTGTATTCGGAGAACATGATTGTAATGGAGGTCGCACGAAAATAAGTAGTCGAACATCACAGCAAGCCAGACGGCTTTTCGAAAATTCAGAAAATTTTGGAAAAAAGTTTTTCCAAAAATTATTATACATCATTTGGAAGAAAGTGAGAGATATAAGGTGTTTCTACTGACAACAAATAAAGAACCAACAATATACTGTATTCAGTAATGTTATAATTATAGAGAGGAACTAAAAAACTCCACAAAGTACAACATTTCATACACAGCGTTCGAGGTATACGAAGGATTTTAAAGAATAATCTACGTTTCGTAAGGACGAGGAATTTTACAATGTGCTGCCGCTCGCGCTGTTATCCGGCGCGTGCTCGTTCTCCATATCCTGCTGGGGCAAATCGGTTTGATCGTCAGTCCTGTGATCTTCGGTATCTTGTTTGTTGCGTTTCACATCCTCATGAGATCGCTTAGGCTGCAGCTGTTGCGATTTTTTTCGTTGCGGACTTCGATTTCGCGAACAGGACCTTCTGCTCGCCTTTCCGCTTTCGTTGGGTTTACATTCTTGACGTAACGCTGCGTTTTTCTTTGCTGAGGAAACGTGGGCGTATTGGTTCGTGTGAAAAATTTTCTGCTGAACATTTACTACAGTAAAGTCGCGATTCTTGTCAACCAGCCTGCGTTCTGTACGGACAACCATCTGTCCTTCCTTGGCCAGCAGTGGAGTAGATAGGAACCTGACAACTAACGTGTGCGCGGTGGCTGACAAATATCGCGACTCTGCTGTATATTTACTAGGGGTGTGCGAGTACTCGAAATTTTGGGTTCTGATCAGGTCAAGAAATTTGGTCGGGATCGAGTCGGAATCCAGAAAGTTTATAAAGTTCGGGTACTCGAAATGGAAATCGGGTCGCATCGAGGTCGCGAAAGTTTGCAATATTCGGGTACTCGAAGTAAAAGTTGGGCAAGTCTGCTCAAATCAACGATAAATAACTGTGTGCATATTAAGATACCCGATCAACGCTGAAATAAGATAGATAATCGCTGATTTGATCGCAGAAATGCCACAACTTTTGAATACCTGAATATTGCAAACTTTCGAGGTCCCGACCGAACCCAACTCGATCATTGTCCGAAATTTCGAGTACCCGCGCACCCCTATTTACATGAATAAATTGAATGATATCGGCGCTAGGTTCGATCATTTATAGAAAACAACAAATGTGCAATGAATTAAACATGTATCTAACGTTTCGATCCCTGTGTGGATCTTTTTCAAAGAGACACGTTTGCGTTTGAAAAATATAAAGAGAAAAAACAAAAATATTTTTTTTCAATAATATAATAACCATTATTGAACAGCCGTGTAATTCCAAAAGAAAAAGAGAAAATCAAACACATACTTGCTGTATCAAAAGTGGACTTAATATTTACCTTTGGGTTTCCTATCTTCGTAATCACTGTCCGACAGATCGGAAGAGTAGTCCTCATCTCTCGTCCGAGTCTTACCTCTTCTGCGACTCGAAGATACGCTCCCGATATCAGTTTTCGCGTTGCCATTGGAAATCCTACGTCGCGGTGACCGATCTCTTTGCCCATTGTCTTTGTGCCTGTACTTTCGAACAGGTCCCGCGTCTTCCATCGGGCTATTGCTGGATTCGCTCCGGTGTCTTCGTCTTCTAAGACGGCTACGGCTTCGGCTTCGTTTGTGCTTCCTTCCGTGCCGTGGCTTCTTACGTTTCCCTCTAAACAAGTTCATGACGGTGCGAAGTGACCCCTTTCATTCTATTTAATCCGTTTGTGCCCGTACACCGCCCGAGGCGGGCACGTTTCGAGCACGAAGCAGTGGAAATAGTCGTTGAAACACCTTTATTCAAGCCGACGGTGTTTCAAGATCTATTTCGTTCTCAGTTGCACATAAAGGAACCCTTGGAAGTATTTATTCGATATGCACTCGTAGTGTTAAGTAAAATATTTTTTGTACAATACACGAGAATTAATTATTTCAAGTAATTCAACACGACATTCCATCCAATTTTGCTTCGTACAGTGTTCTCTCCGTAACTGTCGAGCGACAGTTTCGTGTGAGGAACAGAACTACATTCTTTATAGGGTAACTGCACCAGTGAATGAACGGGCACCAGTAAATGAACGCTTTTGTATATTTCAACAAATTTTAACCCGGACGGCATACTAGCGATAAAATTGTGATTAAAGAGTTAAATAAATAGGAGAATATTGTTTAGTAATTTTGTTCATTGATTGGACTAGCATTATTCAATTACTAGAATGTAGTGTTCATTGACTGGTATTTTTCATATTTTTGATTTAACGTTTAATAAAGAAGAATAATAATAATTTCATTGTATTTGTGTTCATTTATTTTTGACAAATGAAGTATAGGGAGCTATTTGGCATATATGAGATTCCTTTAATTCACATAGTTTTTTTTTAATAAAATATTTTCCTGAACAATTTCTTAAATGTTCATTCACTGGTGCAGTTACCCTAGTGTGCCAGGCGTAGAGAAGGATAGCGATTGAAAAAGAAACAGGGACGAACATTAAAAGACTCGTGTCAGCTTAACCTTTGAAAGTCAAAAATCAAAATTTCTTACTTTTGGTTTTTGCGTCGATGAAACTTTCACCGTCGCACTCGTCTCATTTTCCGATTGAAATGACACCAAACACGACATAATTACTTGTACGGGGTGTAAAGAAATGTTTGGTCCTGGCTGCCATAGCGGTATTCTACATCCTCGGATCGGTGAAGATCTGTGAAAAAAAGTTGCCGCAAAATTGTCCTTGACCTTGAATTTCAAGGGCAAATTTCTGTGTTATTCATTGTATTCTACGCATCATGGGGACAAAAAGTGTCAATGGAACCGTGAGTCAAAACTCAACTCATCCATGGTTCACTTAACACTTTTTGTCCCTATGATGCATAGAATACAATGCAACAACACAAAAATTTGCCCTTGAAATTCAAGCTCAAGGACAATTTTGCGGCAACTTTTTTTCCAAACATTTCTTTACACCCTATACAACAAGCGATTCTTCGGACTTCACATTTATGATACAGATACACGAATTCTTGATTTCGCTTATTACTCACATAATTATGATCGCAACTATATCGTGATCGGTGTCATTTCAATTAGAAAAACGAGACGAATATAACGACAACTGTGTGATTCATGAGAGACCAAACATATGAATATATAACTTTTTACGTTAACCCTTAGCACTCGAGTGGTGGCTCAGAGTCACCACTAAAAGTTGTTGTACAATTATTCAATATATTGTTCACATTATCAAATGTATTGAAATTTTATGTATAGCAATTCCATATCTATAAAATGAAAAAAATTCTAGGTCGGAAGAAATTTATTTATTACTAGCTGACCTGACAGACGTTGTCGTGTCCAAAGTTCAATAAATTTGATTGTGATCATTTTGTGAATTTGTGAAAAGCTATAGGATATGCGTAAACAAAGTAAAAATGAGAAAAAAATATTGATTAAAAGCTGCGACGTTCATTTTTTTGTTATATTGAAATATGATTCAAAAAGCACTTGTAGTTTTTCCCGAATTTTCATGTTTCTGGGCAACTTTTCCAATTTTTTGTACTCTAAGATCCTGATTCGGACTAAAACGAACATTTAACAAAAAAAATTAGCCAAATCGGTCCAGCCGTTCTCACGTGATGTCGTGACCAACGAACAGCATTTGATTTTTATTATATAGATTGCTTTAAACCAAATGGTTTATATAGCAAGTACAATATTATTACCTTCGGCTAACATTAAATAGGTGTTGCATTGTTCCTAAATTTTTAGAAACATCGTTTGAAAAAATTATAAATTCTTTTCAGGCCGGAAGAAATGTTTAATTTTCGAGTTAAAACAGCTCCGAGTGCAAAGGGTTAATTTTTCGCGAATGTTACAACTCTCTGCCTCTCGATCTGACAGAAATAGTCGAAAGACTATGATACGATCGAACGTTGTGGAAACATTGACTAAAGAGTGGTCCTCGCGTATTCCGTTGGGGTGGTTCGTCGCGGCACTGCCAACTCCGACAATGTTAACCCCGTCCTCGGTAGTTAGCATCGTTTTAAGAGGACAGAAACTTGCGTAACCGAATTATCGCTGGAGATATTAATTGGATCGCAGTGCCGCATCGCGTATAAAGTTCCCGAATGCGTTGCACTGTAATTAGACAAGGGTGAGGAGCGTGTGAATACCTGGTGTTCTCTTTGCGATCCGAGGTGACCTTCCCGGATGGCTTGTGCTCCATGTCGAAAGTGGTCGATCCACCGACCGATTTTTCATCGTTAGTCTCATTCACCGGCTGCTTAACCGGTGCCGGATTTAACGTGAAGAGTGCCTTGTAACGACCGCTTCTGTGCCGCAGAAGACCAGCGTTTACAGCATGCTTCAGAGCTCGATGAACCTGGAATATAGTCTCTCTGTAAAAATTCTCCGGCACGAGCTCTCCACGGTACACGTTTTTAATATCTTTTCGGGGACATTTCGCTCACAGAAATCTGCAGACGTTTTGTATTAATTGTTTGCACAATTGTTTATACAGGGTGATTCACCTAACGTTATCAACTCAATTATCTTTGTTATTTCCAAAGGTACATTAAATGTCTTGACAAAATTGTTCACTCCTTCATCTTCTTAAATGGAACCACCCTTTTCAAACACTTATAATGTGTTAATGTAATTCGCATTAATTTTTCGCAACGCAATTGTTTGTACAGGGTGATTCACCTAACGTTTTCAACTCAAATATCTTTGTTGTTTTCGAAGATAATTTAAATTGTCTTGAGGACAAAGTTCAATGGTAAAATAAGGCTCCCACCTTCATTTTTTTATGGAACCACCCTTTTCAAACAGTTAGAATGTATTAATGTAATTCGCATTAATTGTTTGCAACGCAATTGTTTGTACAGGGTGATTCACCTAACGTTTTCAACTCAAATATCTTTGTTGTTTTCGAAGATAATTTAAATTGTCTTGAGGACAAAGTTCAATGGTAAAATAAGCCTCCCTTCTTCATTTTTTTAAAATGGAACCACCCTTTTCAAACTCTTACAATGTATTAATGTAATTCGTATTAATTGTTTGCACGAAATTGTTTATACAGGATGATTCACCTAACGTTATCAACTCAAATATCTTTGTTGTTTTCGAAGATAATTTAAATTGTCTTGAGGACAAAGTTCAATGGTAAAATAAGGCTCCCACCTTCATTTTTTTATGGAACCACCCTTTTCAAACAGTTAGAATGTATTAATATAATTCGCATTAATTGTTTGCAACGCAATTGTTTGTACAGGGTGATTCACCTAACGTTTTCAACTCAAATATCTTTGGTGTTTTCAAAGATAATTTAAATTGTCTTGAGGACAAAGTTCAATGGTAAAATAAGCCTCCCTTCTTCATTTTTTTTAAATGGAACCACCCTTTTCAAACTCTTACAATGTATTAATGTAATTCGTATTAATTGTTTGCACGAAATTGTTTATACAGGATGATTCACCTAACGTTTTCAACTCAATTATCTTTGTTGTTTTCGAAGATAATTTAAATTGTCTTGAGGACAAAGTTCAATGGTAAAATAAGACTCACTCTTTCATTTTTTTAAATGGACCCACCCTTTTAAAACACTTATAATGATAATCCCTTTCATTACGAATTCAGTGACCACAATTACTTAAGGTCATGTCAGACTTCAACGTTTACAAATTTCGAATAAAATGGGCTTTTTCTATACGCACTTTATTCGAAATTTTTATTTAAATAAAATTTTCGCCCAACTCTGATCGCGTCCTACTCATCGAGAGGAACTTCTTGAGCGAACCTGCGCGACAAAAATGAACCGATCTCTGGAAAATTGACATTGACGTTCAAATAACGCGTAAACTTGGTTGATTCAGAATTTCGTTACAACATAAAGTAATGTTAAATAATAGAAGATACTACAATAATGCGAGCAGCGTGTTAATTTCTTCTGAATTTCTTGTTGAAGCGTTACAGCAAAAAGTTGATCAAAGTTTGTCTCCAATTCTGTCTCCCGGAGCTAAGTATAGGTAGCCTGTATCGTCTATGGAAATGTTCGAAAAACCGTGTACCAAGAATGTCAGCCGCGTCGCCCCGCTGCGTTTCATCGATTACTAGATCGTTCACAAGTTCCTGGAACACTTGGAATACTTTGACAACTGCCTGCAACCTTGAAGCGAGAACCTTGCGGATTAGCAATCGATTTTTGTAAGCAAAGCACCGTATAATTACTGAAATCCGTGGAGTGAGAATTCTCAGTTTTACCACTATAACTCGAAAATTAAAAAACAAATTGGAACTTTCCACATATGCGATGAATAAGGTAATAATTTTTATTAGAGACAGCCGATTTAAGAGTGCAAAATTCCAAACGCTATAATCGATAATAAATTCGACTGCGAATCATTGCAGAAAGTAAAAATTTTCTTCGTTGCTTATAACATACAGGAACCATATAAAAATTTATTCCTATCTTTAACAATTGTAATACATTCAAAATAACATATGAATGTTTTTAAATCGTCTGAATGTTTTTACGGTTTTAAATTACGTCCACCAGTTTTTGTCATAACTGCATAAAATTCGCTGTCTAATATATAATTAATCGAATATCAGTAGTATTTCCTACGAGAAACTAAAGAAATGATTTTCTTAAAACCTCCTTAAGAAACGATATTTAAACATTTTCGAAAAATGGTCTTTCATTTTTATATACTCCTAATGCTTCTAAACACGAATATTATAATTAAAATAAATATTAACGTTCCGAACAAGAAATAACATGTGAAAAGGATGTCCCTTATTTCGATTACTTTCAACCTTTGCCACGCTTTGCAAAAAAGGGTAACTTTCCCTTTAATTCATTAAGAATGTCGAATCAAAAATATTTCCGATGTAAGATTCGTGACAATTTGAATAAAAATATCCTCTCGTCTCAAAAGAGTGCTTCCGAAAAATTCCAAAATAGAGAATGACCGGACTACGGATCTTCATGCAGAATAAAAAATGTTTGCATTGATTGCAAGACACAGGAGCGAAATAAAAATTCCTTCTTTTTTAATTATCATCTGATTAAGCTGAAATCAATACAGTAAAATATTTTTATTGTCCATTATTGTCATAAACGCATAAAATCCACAATCTACTATCGATTGTTGATTACGCGATTGACGGTAATGTCCTCTTCTCAACAAATTTTTGAATAATTGATTTGATACGAAAATGATAATGTTACCTGCATCGTCAGGTTTCTCTGCACGCTCTTCGAAGAATACCGTAGAAAGTCGAGGACATCTCGAGCGGTAGATCCTTTACCCTCGCCCAGATGCACCACCGCGTCAACGACACGATTCATTAGCCGTGGATTCGACGGATGAGCCATGTTGTATTCATCCAATTACGTTCGCCTAATCTGCACCGAGTCGTCAACAACATAATAACAGTTCCTACCATAAGCCGTGAATAAATGAGATTTCTGGTTACCTGTAGATGTTCGACGAATTCGAAAATCTGGAGAACTCAAGTGCGACAGGGTTTACCATTACTAAATGCAGGAAAAGAGCTGTCAAAAACGAGCAGCACACGATAAGGCCAGAATTCCCGAAAACCAGAAATTTAATCAAAACATATCGAAGTCAACTGAAACCGCCAACAAGTTAACGTGTAACGTTACGCGTTGCTTAGCACCGCCGTCTTCTATTTTCTCTCCATTCAAAGGATAAAATGTCCAACTTCGTTACCTTCAATTTCGATTTTCTCCGGATAAAATAGCCTTCCCGAACGCTCAAACTTCGCCCCGTCTAAAGCATCCCTGGTACGAATCTTTTATGCGAACGATGTTTCCTAATTCTGTTTTCTCCGATCGCCAACAATCCGCTGTTACGAAACACGCGAAACAAACTTCTCGAAGAACGTTAATCGCGCTTGTCACGCTTGTTACGGCGTCGATACGCGATTCGTGGCAGTGGAAATTGATCCGAACGCAACAGGAACATGGTACTGAACAAAATATGAAAAATATAGATCATATTCTAATCGGTTCTAGGAGGCGCACGTTGTCGTCGTTGTTCGGACCGAACCACGTCCTACGATTCTCAGATTTTTTCACCGAAACACGACTGGACGCTTTTAGGGGGTGCGATTCGAATTTCCGGGAGTCTCTGTGTTTTACGGGGAAATTTCTCCCATTAGATACAGAGGGTAAAAAAAGTATTGGCACACTCTTAAAAAGGCGATAACTTTTTAAATATCGTATTATACGATTTGAATTTTTTTGGGAAGCTAGAGCAATTAGTTTGCCACAGGATGCGAACAAAAATTTTGTAAAAAATTGCAATTCATCGGAATTGTAGTAAAAATACTAAAAGTTGCATTTTACAACTTTTTTATGTGGGCCAATATTTAAAATTTTAAAAATGCATTTGGATAATCGAGATCCGAGGGACATAATTAAAGTGTATATTATATTCCAAAATAAATTTCTTATTTATAAGCTAGAGCAATTTTTGCTGCAGGATGTGAAGAAAAATTTTGTAAAAAATTGCAATTGATCGGAATTGTAGCAAAAATACTAAAAGTTACATTTTACAACTTTTTTATGTGGGCCAATATTTAAAATTTTAAAAATGCATTTGGATAATCGAGATCCGAGGGACATAATTAATGTGTATATTATATTCCAAAATAAATTTCTTATTTATAAGCTAGAGCAATTTTTGCTGCAGGATGTGAAGAAAAATTTTGTAAAAAATTGCAATTGATCGGAATTGTAGCAAAAATACTAAAAGTTACATTTTACAACTTTTTTATGTGGGCCAATATTTAAAATTTTAAAAATGCATTTGGATAATCGAGATCCGAGGGACATAATTAAAGTGTATATTATATTCCAAAATAAATTTCTTATTTATAAGCTAGAGCAATATTTGCTGCAGGATGCGAACAAAAATTTTGTAAAAAATTGCAATTGATCGGAATTGTAGTAAAAATACTAAAAGTTGCATTTTACAACTTTTTTATGTGGGCCAATATTTAAAATTTTAAAAATGCATTTGGATAATCGAGATCCGAGGGACATAATTAAAGTGTATATTATATTCCAAAATAAATTTCTTATTTATAAGCTAGAGCAATTTTTGCTGCAGGATGTGAAGAAAAATTTTGCCAAAAATTGCAATTAATCGGAATTGTAGTAAAAATACTAAAAGTTGCATTTTACAACTGTTTTATGTGGACCAATATTTAAAATTTTAAAAATGCATTTGGATAATCGAGATCCGAGGGACATAATTAAAGTGTATATTATATTCCAAAATAAATTTCTTATTTATAAGCTAGAGCAATTTTTGCTGCAGGATGTGAAGAAAAATTTTGCCAAAAATTGCAATTAATCGGAATTGTAGTAAAAATACTAAAAGTTGCATTTTACAACTTTTTTATGTGGGCCAATATTGAAACTTTGATGAAACTTTACCAGTGCATGTAACTGACACAGATCTACAAAACGCATTTTAAAAATTTTCAATATTGGTTCACATAGAAAAGTTGTAAAATGCAACTTTTAGTGTTTTTGCTACAATTCCGATGAATTGCAATTTTTGACAAAATTTTTGTTCGCATCCTGTGGCAAACTAATTGCTCTAGCTTCCCAACAAAAATTCAAATTGTATAATACGATATTTAAAAAGTTATCGCCTTTTTAAGAGTGTGCCAACACTTTTTTTACCCACTGTATGTAACAAGATGTTTATCTTGAGTAACTACTTGTATCGGGAATAGTTTCATCGTTTCCTATGTCGCAGAACTGAAGAAGCATTTTAAATTGTACGCTTTGTTAATTAATTATGAGATACAATTAATTTGCACACGGTCGCAAGACGAACGAATGTTTGGCAATATTAAATGAACAATTTACACAAACGACAAAATACGGAACATTTAATGCGTCGACATTTAAATAGAGAATTATTTAACACGTTTCGTTAGCTTTTTAGAGACGACGCACAGTGGGTAAACTTGACAAAATACGATTTAAAAAGGAATAACTTTCGATAGAAATGAGATAGAGTAGAATATTCACAGAATATGGGAAAAATAGGGAGATTATGGTACGAATGTTTTTTAACCTCGAAAAAATTCGTCAAAGTTGCGCAATTTCGAGAAAATTGTGGTTTTTAAAATACCACGCGCGGCAAAAATTTTTTTGGAACATGCTCTACAGCATTTCGCGTAGATTTTCTCACGCTGATTTCAAATCTGGTCTCAAAATTTTTCTACGACCTCAGAATTTTCCAAAATATCGGATTATCGTTAAACAGTTAAACTTTTATTTTTTCAAGGTTAGAAAACATTCGTACCATAATCTCATTATTTTTCCCGTATTCTACAATAGTTCAGCTTTAATTTACAAAAAATTTCAGCCCTCTATCTCATTTCTATCGAAAGTTATTCCTTTTTGAATCGAGTTAGGTCAAGTTTACCCACTGTGCGACGTATGTGCACTGAACTGACTTGGAATATTTTTAAATTGAGGGGCGAGAGACTTGTTAATAGGGGTTGACTATGATCATTGTCTAAAAGTTTCCAAGAATAACCACCAGAAAGTAATCGTGCCAAATCATGGTGAAATGCGTAACGTGATAAAACGTCCATCCAAAGTTGTTAAGTCGCGTTCACAATAAGCCAACGTAACAGTCTGTTGTGAAACATTGTTACGTCAGCACAATGTTATTTACCAGCCTAAGGAAGAGCGAGCCGGCTACGGGCTAGAACTGAACATCAAAAAACATTCGCGGCCACCCACTTAGTTTCCAAGACACACCGAAACCGAGGGAAGCGCAAAAACGAGCGCTAACGGAATCCGCCTGATCCTTTTAGCGGGGTTGCTCGCGAGTCTGCGGAGTTAAAAAGAAAATCGGGTGTGTCAGGTTAGCGAAGTTCTCCCGTGAGATAATCCGGCTGGCAGATGCTCTGCTGGAACTTGGTGCGATTCGGCAGTCTAGGATCAGCTGCGCCTTTCCTTTTCGAAAACGCTTTGCCGCAATCTCGGGCACGGTCGTCCCCGTAGCAACTTACCAGAATCGAGAGTGGGAGAGAGAGAGAGAGAGAGAAAGTGTGTGTGCTTCTGTGAAGGCTGATTGCTAGGCGAATCGCTTGATACGGGATGGTTTGACGTGGCAGAGAATTTTCGAAGGGCTGTCACCGGCGCCGCTGCGTTTAACGAAGAACGGCGCGGCGCGGCGTTCGGATGAAAGCGACCTGATTATCGCCGTGAACCGCGGCAAATTAAATTGCAAGTCAAACGCATCCTCGGAAGTACGTTTCTCGTGGGAAGGTTTTGCGTGAGCACCGGCTCGCGAGCACGGGGTGGCCAGGTGTTTGCGAGCCCGAGGTTGTTTGCCGGAATTGCGGCCTGCTCGTTTCGCGGCATCCATCCTCGCGGCTACGACGAGCCAAACGGAGCCAGGTGGAGCAGAGCAGAGCGCAGAGAATCAGCATCATCAATCAGAGAATGAGGAGCGAAGTAGAGCGACGAGGTCCAAAGTAGAACGACGAAGAACAAAACAGAGCCGATGGGGAGCTCAACGGAACAAGGTAGAGCGATGAAGAGCGAAGCAGAGCACAGTATAGCGAAGATAAGCAGAGTAGAGCGATGAGGTCCAAAGTAGAACGATGAAGAACAAAACAGAGCCGATGAGAAGCACAACAAAGCTGGGTAGAGCGTCGAGGAGCAAAACAGACCAGAGTAGAGCGATTAGGAGCAAACTAGAACAAAGTAGAGCCCATGAGAAGCACAACAGAGCGGGGTAGATCAATGAGGAGCAAAACAGAGCACAGTATAGCGAAGAGAAGCAGAGTAGAGCGATAAGGAACAAAGTAGAGGTGTGAAGAGTAAAGTAGAGCCTATGAGGAGCACAACAGAGCAGAATAGATCAATGAGGAGCAAAACAGACCAGGGTACAGTGATTAAGAGCAAACTAAAGCAAAGTAGAGCGATGTGGTCCAAAGTAGAACGATGAGGAGCACAACAGAGCAGGGTAGAGCGATAGGAGCAAAACAGACCAGGGTAGAGTGATTAGGAGCAAACTAGAGCAAAGTAGAGCGATGTGGTCCAAAGTAGAACGATGAGGAGCACAACAGAGCAGGATAGAGCGATGAGGAGCAAATCAGGCCAGGGTACAGTGATTAGGAGCAAACTAGAGCAAAGTAGAGCGATGAGGTCCAAATTAGAACAATGACGAGCACAACAGAGCAGGGTAGAGCGATAGGAGCAAAACAGACCAAGGTACAGTGTTTAGGAGCAAGCTAGAGTAAAGTAGAGCGATGAGGTCCAAATTAGAACAATGAGGAGCACAACAGAGCAGGGTAGAGCGATAGGAGCAAATCAGACCAGGGTATAGTGATTAGGCGCAAACTAGAGCGATGAGGTCCAAATTAGAACAATGAGGAGCACAACAGAGCAGGGTAGATCAATGAGGAGCAAACCAGACCAGGGTACAGTGTTTAGGAGCAAACTAGAGCAAAGTAGAGCGATGAGGTCCAAATTATAACGATGAGGAGCACAACAGAGCAGGGTAGATCAATTAGGAGCAAATCAGACCAGGGTATAGTGATTAGGCGCAAACTAGAGCGATGAGGTCCAAATTAGAACAATGAGGAGCACAACAGAGCAGGGTAGATCAATGAGGAGCAAACCAGACCAGGGTACAGTGTTTCGGAGCAAACTAGAGCAAAGTAGAGCGATGAGGTCCAAATTAGAACGATGAGGAGCACAACAGAGCAGGATAGAGCCATGAGGAGCAAGACAGACCAGGGTCCAGTGTTTAGGAGCAAACTAGAGCAAAGTAGAGCGATGAGGTCCAAAGTAGAAAGTTGAAGAACAAAACAGAGCCGATGAGGAGCTCAACAGAGCAGGGTAGAGCGATGAAGAGCGAAGCAGAGCACAGTATAGCGAAGGGAAGCAGAGTAGAGCAAAGAGGAGCAGAGCAGAGCAGAGCGGAGAGAAACGAGGCAGAGTCAAGAGTATGCGGTGTTTTGTGTCCCGCTGAACGACACCGGGACCGAGTTTCCCGGGAACGCTGAATTCCAGCACAAAGGAACACCCGTCACGAACGAATTAGTCCCCTAATTCGATTCCTTTCTGCGGCGGTCGATTGGCCGTACCCGCACGTCCGTCGAACAGCGCACATAAAATAGTATTAATTATCGTCGATCTACCACATAATTGAAACGCCGCCGCGCCGCACCATCAGGACTATTTGCCAGTAGTGCTCGCTTATAAGGAGAGCCCACAACCTTCGGGTCACCGATTTAATCGAAACTTTGAACGCTTATACAGTTCGTTCTTCCGTTGCCAAATAAATACATTTTTATTTTGTTCTAATGTTGAATCGAGACGTAGGTTCAACGGGTGCTCATATTGTCAGTACAAGTAAATTCAGAAAATACGATTGTACCATAAATGAACGAATCCTCAAATGGGAACTTTTCTTTTGATTATTTTCATGCATGATTTTGCACCCTGTCATAAAGGGTCCTATACTCAGTACAGGAAAATGAGTCAAGGTTCTCTATTGGCATGAGAATTTTCCAGACCTCATCCCAGTCGAGAATCCGTAGAAACGATCAAAGAAGGAATTTGTAAAGGAACTTGTTACCTACAAGCGATAATTAATTGACCGGTTAATTGCAATACAGCACGAGAAGGATGTACTAAAAATAAATCGAAAGAATGCCGACAAGAATGAAACCAGTTATTGCAACAAAAAAAGGTGATGCTAACAAATACTGACCGTGTTATGACTTTTTGCGATTGCTTTGAGAAATGGAAATGTTTTCACGTATTTCTAAAAATCCTTTTAACGATTTCTTAGTCAGAAAATACATTTTTCGCACAACCATGCGAATATTATTTCGTCGCAGCGTATCAAACGAATGCAGAAATAACGCTGCGAATTTTTCGGCGAATCGTGAAATAATTTTTTCTTCGAGCATGTTAAACGCGTCGCTTGGTTTTTACGGTCGCGCAACCCGTTGTTTTATTTATTCCCTTCGCGTCCAAGCATTTACTTTACTAGTTGTCGCTTGAGAGCTCATCCGACCATCAGCATATCATTCATCGGGCCGCTAACGAACTTTCGATCTGTATTCCTACTCGCTTTTTTCCTCGATTCTTGCTCATCGTTCAACACGAAATTTCGAGTGGAATTTCGACCTACATTTTTACTCGTCGATATAAATCATCATTGATGACCAGCGGAACGAAGTTTCATCGCTCGCATTGTACCCCAAATAACAGAGACGACCGCGATCGGAACGTACATTGCCGTGCAGTTACGTGCTAAATGCAGTTAAACACTGCATTAGAAATATACTAAACATCAATCAATTCACTGAGAATATTATTTATTGGTAACCTGTTTGTTCTTTCGCACCTTGACGGTCTTTCATTTCTAATTTGCAGCAACACAATGTTATTCCTGTGTCTATTTCGTTTTGTTCAATATAATATATTCTAACTCATCACCAGACATTATGCATTTATGCATTTATGCATTATGCATTTATGGTACAAACGAATAGGCGCAATTTAAATCGATGAAAAACTTACGAAGATCTAATAATATCAATCTAGTGTTTTTAGATTGATAAAATTATTAAAGTATGAATTAAATGTCTATCTTGCTCCAATATTTTGCGAATGATGCAGACAATTTTTATTTTGCTTAAAAATCCGTAGTCTATTCGTCACAAATATAAACTCTCTAATATTTATAATAATAACAAACATTACAATTATTGAAATAATAAAAATGACTTTATAAAGAATGGTTGCATATATCTTTAGTAGTGCACGTGTTACAATAAAGACCGCTCAAAGTCTAAATAAAATCGATCTTAATTAACTAAGCTTATTATTTTTCGATTGCAGTAGCCTTTGTACTCTCACAGCCTGCTTTTTCCCTTTCTTTCTGAATACATAAAATACATCTAACAAGTAAATGCTTAATGTACCGATACATCCATGATGTAAAATTGCAATAAAATAATCTTTCTTAAACATTTCTTCACAATTTCATTTTCTCCATAAAATTGACATCTCGTGTAACTTCACTGTTCGTTTACCACTGATCAGGTTTAACTTACTATTCATTCAAGAGCGTCCACTAAAAATATCAAACAATTAAAAGTATGTTTTCATCATAAGATGCAAATTCTTCAAAGGTAAAAAATCACCACTGACGTTTTTTTTTCAAGAATTAATTTAACATGGATACACGGTACCAATCTCTGAAATTACTGTGTAAATGAAGCCTTTGATAACGCGAGACCGCGAGCGAATGTTTATTAAAATTTTCCTTCCCCGTGAATATTACACGGCATTAATGTTTACACACTCAACGGAAGCAACAAAGAAATTTTATTGGACCACCGATACTTCAGATTTACATGTCCGTATTATTCTGTTTCAGAATCAGAAATTGTGGCAACGTTGAGCGTTTGAAGCGAATTGATGAACGAGCCAGGACACGTTTCAGGCGAGGA
Organism: Lasioglossum villosulum; assembly: GCA_963971365.1. NCBI lineage: Eukaryota > Metazoa > Arthropoda > Insecta > Hymenoptera > Halictidae > Lasioglossum > Lasioglossum villosulum. The sequence continues at coordinate 8,964,095 of OZ020497.1, forward strand.
TCAATCCCAGGACATCATGAAGCAACGAGTCCTACTGGCCCTCGCCAATTTAATCACTTCTTACGCATCTCTCTTGTAAGTAAACATCAAATCCAATTTTCCATTTACACAGGGCTGCTCAGTAGTCGCTAGACTATTTTCAATTTTTTGGTTTTAAAAATTCACATTTGTACTTTCATAAATATTGAATCCGAAATGGTCTAGTGATTCTTCAGCCACTTGTCGATTAAACAACCCATATTGTTTTCTTCAGTTGTTAAAAAACTGCTTTAGTCGTTAGCGTTAAAGTATGCAAGCTCGTGTAACAATTCCATTCCGAAAATGTCGATACAGAATTATCTTAAAAAAACAGGCAACATTGAGAATGTTCCTCTCCGATCGTATCAACCGAAAATTTACTGAATAAAATATAAACTAATTTGTTTTTCCAGCGGGAAGAGTTAATTAATCTTCCATGAGATTACTTTTAATGCTTTTAATTGGATCTTCATTCACAGTTCGCCCTCACGGTTCCCGAAAAGTATCGAGTGTATATTTAATAAATTGCATCGATTTAAGTATCATTGTCTAGTTGCGTTTATTAAAACCGTATAATTCAAACTGGAATTAAATGTTGTGCAGTGTCTTTTCACGTTCGATTCTCGTAAAAGTACCTCGTAAAATTTGCTGTGTGCCGTAACCTACGAAGACGTCGTTCATTTACCATTGATGGACTATAAAAAACTTACTATAAAAATATTGGGGGCAACATAATTTTGCTCGTTAATCATAGGAGTATAAAGCAGAGAGTTATATTGTTCTCGTTATGTTTTACTATGTAATTACTAGACTGTGTATCCTTATGCAAAATGAAAATAAAAATTATCAATTTCATCTACTCAATTTTGCTATCAATCCATAAAAATCCCCAGTCTAGTAATTACTTTCAGTAATTATTTTCAGCATCGATTTTGACAAATACGGAGCAAGTATGTAATATTGATATCTTGACAAACTATTAAATAAGTAACAAATGAACAATTTAAAATTTGATTTACAAATACAAATTTCAACAAAATCCGAAACAGTAGTCCGAAAAGTGTTCTGAAGCAGTGGGCAGACAAACGCATGGCTCTGCGTTTGAACTCAGGTCGGATCTCGTTTGCGCGTCTAGACGCAACGTTTTGCGGTCCATACTCCATTCGTTAGCTCTTTTCTTTTATTTTCTTTTCTTTGGTTTATGGTTTATTCTTTTCTTTATATAATGTATATAAAGATGGCGTTGAAGAGCCTGAGCTATATTTGCCCAATACAAGCCCGTCCTTATTTCTTTTCTTTTCTTAATGGAGTATAAATGGCGCTAGAATAACAAAACGCTGCGTCAAGACGCGCGAAGGAGATCAGACTTGAAGCTGTGAAAAAACGGTTGTGTTTTGTTCTAGCGCAACATTCAGAAGTTTTTAGAAGCGAGAATACAAACGCAAACCTGTGCGCCGAACACATACAGGGTGTCCCAAAACTACCCTAGGAGCCGAAAAAGGGAGGTTCATTGGGTCATTTGAAGCGACAGTTTCCTTTGCAAAAATGGCGTCCGCGGCTTTGTTAGGAGTTATTAACGAAAAACACGGACCAATCAGAGCGCAGCTATAGCGAACGGAGTCCGACTCTGCGACAGGTCCCGCGAGGCGTGGTGTCGCTATTGGTCGACTCAGAATCAATCCACTGTAACCACGCTCTGATTGATCCGTGTTTTTTGTTAATAACTCCTAAACAAAGCCACGGACACCATTTTTGTAAAGGAAAATGTCGCTTCAAATGACCCAAGGAACCTCCCATTTTTGGCTACTAGGGTAGTTTTGGGACACCCTGTATAGTAAATCGATCGACACACGTGTTTGAGTTTGAGCGATGCTCGCTTTTCTTCGCAAGTGAAAAAACAAGGAAAGACGTACCAAATCGTATAGACGGGACGCAAACCCAGTGATGCCAAACGGAGGAACCTGGAGGAACTTTCCCCTCCGACTGGGCCCCCACCAGTGTTCCGATTGAGTACGAAATTTCGCACGCATGCGCGGCAATTTCGGCCTCAGTAACGTAACCTTTTCGATGAAATCGGGTAGCTTGAGCACCACACAGACTTTTAAAAATTTACTAGTGTACACATGTGAAATATTGAAATGGTAAACCGAACAAAATATTGTTCTAAACTCATGAGAACAATAATACCGGTACACTCCCGCCAATATAACTGCCACAGGCCGTCGGGGCCCTGGCCGCTCTGCTACGTCATAGTAGATACGCTACTGTTTTCACCGCGCATGCGTGCGAAATTTCGTACTCAATCGGAACACTGGCCCCCACGCTTACTTCTACTAGTTCTACTGCGCACACACCACACGCGAACGTAACTCTAAGCAGTGATGCCAAACGGCGGAACCTAGAGGAACTTTCCCCTCCGACTGGGCCCCCACTATTACTTCTACTCAGTGATGCCAGAATCGTGGGTCTTGTGCTTTTCCCCTCCGTTCGCTCAGCCGGCTTGACCCCCCACTCTGATCACTGTCGTCGCTACATTGCTTCTACTGCGCACGAGCTACACACGAACGTACCTCTACTGCAGTCTTGCCAGACGGGGCGCTTTTTTCGCGCATGCGCGAGTTACGGCAGGAACGTATCTACGTTCAAAGTTTGTGGGGAACTATTGGGGGGAAAGTAGTGGGAGACTATTATTAGCGGGAACGTCTAGCGGAGTCCGTTACGATCGTTATGACACGAGGCACGAAAGAACAGCGGGCTGCGAGAATTTCAGATAAGTTATTGTTATTATTTAATCAAATAATAAATTTGGGAAATTAGCGGGGCGACCAAAGTACCCGATTTTCGTACTTGACTGAGGCCGTATGACGCCAAAATCGTCGCGCATGCGCGAAAAAAGCGCCCCATCTGGCAAGACTGCTCTACTGTACCCGTGTGAGTGCCTGTACGATTGCATGCGCGCTACACCCACCAGCGTACCTCTACTATATCGACGACGGTGCGTCAGAGTGGGGGGTCAAGTCGGCTGAGCGAGCGGAGGGGAAAAAGCCCAAGACCCACGATTCTGGCATCACTGCTTCTACTAGTTCTACTGCGCACGCGCTACACACGACGTATATACCTCTGCTCTACCCGAGTGAGTCACGTTTAGAGCTACGTTCGTGTGTGGCGCGTGCGCAGTAGAACTCGTAGAAGTAAGAGTGGGGGGCCCAGTCGGAGGGGAAAGTTCCTCCAGGTTCCTCCGTTTGGCATCACTGCGCAGACCTGTGCATCCAGAAGCAGAGGAGAACACAGCCGCGCAGAATTTGCAAAAATGAAAGAGTTACTTCAAGTGATCTCAGGAATCCTCCGTTTCAAGAATATGCAACAATCTGGGACAGCTTGTATACTGTAAAACGATGACTTTCTTTGTATCTGTGCTATAAGTTTCGTTTCTTTATAACACGACATTATAGATGGAACCTTATTTGTCGGTTTAAATTGTGAAACAAAAATGGTGGTAGCGTCATCTTAGGAACTTTTATGGAGAAAAGTTATGGGTTTGTTACATGCCACTTAGACGAATCCACTGGTGAAGTTTCTCTTGAAATTGTTCGCTGATAAAAAAAAAGGATATCTACAGAATATGAGAGTCAAGTTCGGAAGGCTGTCAGTCCGGACTGCGGAATAAAACGTGCGCGGCGCGGTTTCCATTTTCATGTAAATGCTGAAAGCAAGTTACCGGTGCGATTGTTTTTGTCGTTTTAAAGCTCTCAATTAAGTCCGTCGGAGCGGAGCAGCGAGCGAATCAACAATTATGACAAGAACAGCAAAGAAGGGAGGGTTATTCAGCAACCGAATCGAATTGGGTTAATTGTCCGACAAGAGGTTCCGAATCAAACCGAGAGGGAAGGGAGACGTATCTGTATTCGGACGTTTGTCCTTCGTCGAATATTCTATGGGTGCATTTATGGTTCCCCCGGCGAACGGATGCCGGAGAATTCGCTTTGGCTCGCACTTCAGTCCTGGAGAGCAGCTGCACCTACAACTTAATCAGTTCGAGGAGAGCTCCTCAGGAGTTACGCTGACTTTTTAATGAGGCTTCGACGGATTCGAGCACTCGTGATAATAATATTTCGCCGCTTTTCCCTCGCTGGTTTACGATTTTCTTACGCCGAGCAGGGACAATCGCTATATGCGCTGCGATGCACTTCTCCGCACACGATTCCTGCATCTCTATTTGCAACACCCACCCTAATTTCGTTCGCTTTTCTCGCAGCTTCTGTTTTATTTTTTAACGCTCAACCACGCTACTCTCTTTTCCTTCGCTCCTCGCTGGTTTTTATCAGCACGTTGCCTTTTATTAACACTGGAACTACGTCAGTTTTTAAGGGTTTAACATGTTTCAATTCACTAATATTGAAACCGTAAAGATGTGTTTGTGAGGAATTCAATTTTTGCTGCTTGCGCGTAGTTCTCATTTTGTGAAACACGAGTGTAATAAACCTGGGATTAGTTTAAATCTTGAAGCCTCTGCTTTCACTATATCTTTCGTTTCAAGTTGTTGCATTTTCAAGGAAAAACATGTCTTTCCTCACTTGTTATATCATGTAAAAACGTCTTAGAGGAAGATGAATAGAAGAGTAGAAAGATGAGTAGCATGTAAAAGTAGAGACTTCAAACTTTAGAATGAGTCCAGTTTCGCCGTAGTCCCACTTTTCTTTCAGAAATTACGAAACATCGACAATTTCACGATAATTTCATAATTATTATGATTCGATAAAATCATTAGAAAACGTTATCGACACTAGACTTATACGGAGAATGACTATTTTATATTACTTTATAGGAACGACAAGAATGTACCTATTCAGATTTTTAATTTCGAGATTCATTAATGTCTCGGCAGAGGCTCGTGTCTATTTTGCATTGAAAATTGGTTTGTTACATAAAAACATATCTACATAATTTGTTTAACTTTGTATCCGATGATTTATGCATAATTAGCATTCGACGTGGTACAGTTTTATACGGTGTTCAATGGATGAGAATATACATTTACCAACTTGCATATTTGGGTTAGGTACTAATTGAGATATTTGCATGAAGGGGGTAGTTGGAATTTAAGTTTCTCAGTTTGTTCATTAAATCTTAAGGGTTTACATTTATGCCGAATATTGACCGAGTTGTTATCGATACGAGTAAGATATTAACCAAACCTTGTCTAATTTTCTCATTTGGCTTTTGCAATTAATCCATTTTTAGCACGTACCTACTTCCGTGATTTGGAACGGCGAGAAAATGAAACTGTAACATTTATCAGATTTTTAACTCGTCCGGGCCTTCGGGACTAGCTTCTATTTGAATAAATCAATAATTCATAGCCGAACGAAGTAAATTGCAATCGTGTACAACATCGTCTACGTCAAAGATAATTTACTGTTTGTTTCATGAACCATCCGATGATCACAGATTGGGTCTCTGGGACTCATGACGAAAATTGTTTATTTAACTTCTAGAAATACTTAATCGCTTAAATATAGTCTCTTTCTGAAGCAGCCAGGACAATGTTGCTAAATCGGCCTGGTTTAGCCGGTAAAGTAGATTTCCTGTTTCTTACAAACCTGCAAATATCTCGGAAACTATGCGAGAAATGGCAAAATATACAGGGTGTCCCAAAATAAGTGTAACTCTCGGAAATGGGAGGTTCCTTGGATCATTTGAAAGAACATTTTCCTTTACAAAAATGGCTTCCGCGGCTTTGTTTAGGAGTTATTAACCCTCTCGGAGCCTTCCCCTCATTCTACAGGGTGTCCCAAAACTAGTGTAGGAGCGGAAATGGGAGGTTCCTTGGATCATTTGAAAGAACATTTTCCTTTACAAATATGGCATCCGCGGTTTTGTTTAGGAGTTATTAACGAAAAACACGGACCAATCAGAGCGCGATCTAGACATGCGACGACATTTTCGGCCAATTGACAGTGGGCGCGTTGGGTAGACTGTGCTGACTCGCGTCTAGGTCGCGCTCTGATTGGTCCGTGTTTTTCGTTAATAACTCCTAAACAAAGCCGCGGACGCCATTTTTGTAAAGGAAAATGTCGCTTCCAATGACCCAAGAAACCTCTCATTTCCCGCTCCTACACTAGTTTTGGGACACCCTGTATGTATTACTATATCTTGCGTTCCACTTAAAAAAGGCTGAAAAGTAGAAAATAAAAAAATATGTAAAAAATACTTCTCAAAAACCACGCTTACATTAGAATGCACTAAAAAATAATTTTCTTAGACATTAGTGACTATAAATAAAAGCGTGGAGCGCCCAAGAAGATTACGTCAATATAGTTTAGCGCTCCACGCTTTTATTTCTAATCACCAATGTCTAAAAAATGATTTTCTCCCTTTCAGTGCATTTTAATATAGGCGAGGTTTCTAAGAAGTATCTTTTCCACCTCAAGTCTCGCTTAGCCGGATTTCCTCGGCCCGCTGAAGCCGGTTACTCGAGATCCTACTATAGTAAATTCGTGGATAAACCTAATAGAGAATGGTTTCCGATTTTTCGGAAGGAAACTGGCCAGAAGAGAAATGGAGAGGAATCAACGAGCCCTATTGAAAAGTGAAAACGCGTCTCGCGTAGCGTGTTCTCGAACAGGTCAGCTGATTTGTTACAAGCGCATTGTCGCAGGGCGAGCACTTGTCCTGGAATCGCGCGCGCGTGTACGTGTACCGTCCGAAGAAACTATTGGGCTATCCACTCTGTGAAAAGGACACGGGGAAGAATCGAGAAGATCGAAAGCCACCGCTGTCAGCAAACAAAAGCCGCGACGATATAGGCGCGCCCGGAAAATAGACTAGGCAGCGGCGGTATCGGGCAGACAACGCGTCCGATCAAGCAGCTGTTTTCATCGTGACCTAAAAGAACAGAGAACGGCCATTAAAATACCGCTTTATTTCCATTTACAGAAAAAAAAACGGAAAAAGAGAAAAAAAGAGTATCCGGCACCGCAATTTTCGCTCCCCTGTCGAAATTCTCTACCGTTCCAATTTCCAGGCCGGCCCCGAGTGTGCACTCCAGCACGTGTACACATCATACTTGTACCGTGAAACATAAATAAAACACCGCCGAATCCGCTGCTGAAAAACAATGGGAGAAAGGGAGAGGGAGAAGGGGGTGAGCTGTTTTAACATTCGAACGAAAGCGCTACACGCTTCGATTTGCAAAAGCACCAATCTTTCGGGGCTGCCCTGTTCGCGGGCGCGTTCAGTCGAACGAAATGGAACATGCTTGATATCAAGACGAACACGACGCACGTGTTTGTCCTTTTGGAAGAGGAACGAGCACGTGAAATGGGAAAACTCCAGGTGCTCGTGCTCGGACGCTTCTGCCTTTTATTTTTGGATTTATTTTGTTCACGCAATGAACGATCTTCTTTCGAAGGAGATAGAATTAAATGAAAAGAATTAGAACTAGCTCGAATTAAATGTTTCTTGGAGATCAGACATTTGATGGACCCTTGGATTTTGATTCAACGTGTTATAGTCTGCGGATTTTCATGAAAAATAAAACGAACATGCCGCACGTGTTTGCTCTTTTGGAAGAGAAACGAGCACGTCAAACAGGAACACTCGTGCTCTGATGCTTGTGCCTTTTATTTTGGGTTTATTTTGTTCACGCAATGAACGATCTTCTTTCGAAGGAGACGGAAGCATTTAGGGCCACTATCTCGAATTAAATGTTTCTTGGAGATCAGACATTTGATGGACCCTTGGATTTTGAGTCAACGTGTTGTAGACTGCGGATTCTCATGAAAAATAACATGAATACGACGCACATGTTTGCTCTCTCGGAAGAGAAACGAGCACGTCAAACAAGAACACTCATGCTCCGATGCTTGTGCCTTTTATTTTGGATTTATTTTGTTCACGCAATGAACGATCTTCTTTCGAGGCAAACGAAAGCACTTTGGACCACTAGCTCGAATTAAATGTTTCTCACATATCAGAAATTTGATGAACTCTCGAATTTTGACTCCACGTTGTTAATTGATCGCGGATTTTCTTGAGAAATAAAATTAGCAGGAGTCAAATAGAACATTCTTGCTTCCTTTTCTCGTTCTGGGAGGCTGAGTCTGACACATTGAAGCTGTTACATTCTTTTAGTACAATAGGTGTACAAAGTTTTCGTACACATTTGAAAATGGAGTAACTATCTTATGATTGTACCAAACGACCTGATTTTTTAAAATTAATTAGAAGCATCGGTTTATGAAATGATATCTAAATAAGATTTTCCAAAAAATTATTATTTACAAGGTTACTTTTTATTTGGGTCCGTAATGAAAATTTAAAATTTTTGTTTTGTAAATCTTTGGTAGTTTTACACCTACTGAAAATTTCATTGAAATCTTTTGATGCATGAAAAACGACACACATCGAAAGACGTGTGAATTGTAAGCAGAAACTGATAACAAAAATCGTGTAAAACTACGATTTACAATGAAATTTTCAGCATGTGTGTAACAAACGTAGATCTACAAGGGCCCTAATAAAAAAATTGAAAGAAATGCTTTTTTCATTTTTGCATACAACCTTGTAAATTGTAATTTGTGGAAAATCTTTCTTGCAAATCATTTAGTAAACCAATGCTTCTAATTGATGATAAAAAGTCAGGTCGTTTGGTACAATCATAAAAAAGTTATTCTATTTTAAAAGGTGTACGGACACTTTGTACACCCACTTTATATCTCCTGCCTTAAGTGCCCACTCATTTTTATACCATAATGCATTTTACCACAGCATGCGCCCAAGGGATTCGTACAAAAAGTTTGACACCATAAATAAACATGCAGACAATATACAACTTCGTGAAAATGTTGGAACAATTCGTTCATTCATAAGGAAAGTGACGCAACCCCAAATATATGTACTTCTAAAACAAGTATAATAAATATATAAATTGGTGTACTTTATAACTAATATACATGACAATTAACCCAGTATCTAAATAACAACAAATTATTTTATATTTCTAAGTTGATTATGTGCAATAAAAAAATTGGCAATTATATCTCATTTTTAAATTTTTTAGTAGGAGAATTACACACATGTAGATTAGTTCTTATTCTTATTCGTAATTTTGTATTCCGATTTATTGAGTTTTTATATGATCCCGAGAAATTAATAAATTATAGTATCCGCAAAGCATCTGAAGCTTTCGCATTTTTGAAGCACATTAAGTGTGACAGACTGTAAAAGTTTGTGAGCGACTGCAATTACAAAAGTTTCAATGCGAAACATGTGGTTGCACGCTGCGAATAAAACGTGATCTGCGAAAGAAAGATTTCAGTTCTCGCATTTGGTACAGCTCGAGTCCAATAAATTGCACGGCTTTATAATTTACCGATATGAATATTCATGATTAACTCTGGAAATGCTCAGACGGGGATGAATGCTCCTCGAGCGTATCTGTTACAAAATACAAAAAAAGAATATGCTATATCCCTCGCGTCTATAGAATGAAAAAAAATTATTTATCACTCCGTGCCTTAAAAATTGGAATAGAACGACACAATGTGGAATAAACAACAATTACGTCATTATAGTATTATTTAAAAATCGTATGAAGAATGTGCATCAGTTTCGTATGCACGAAATTGAAGTATTATTAATTATTATAAATTAATTCGACATTAAGTATTAATGTAGTGTACATTAAGTATTATACGTTAATTCGAGGGCCGCAATAAAGAAAGCAAATTCGAAATAAAGAAGAAACACATTTCTTCTGTTAACATTACAGTTGTACATATAGGTACAAAACACTATTTCATTTTCGATTCGAAAGAACTCCGCAACGTTTTTCAGTAAAGAAATTTTCAAGATTTAATTGATATTGTTGGTCTGTAATTATTTTTGTAATCGATTGCACACGCTGGTCTATCAATTTTAACCTGTCCGCAATATTGTTATTTTTTAACGTTAAGAATAGTGATTCGCACATAAATATGTGCTACCACTGTCACCGAACATTGCTGAAATCCGCCTAATTGCACACAATATACTGAGAAATCATTGTTTTCTTTATAAATAGTTGATAATTTTTCTCGATCGTAATATTGGTTAATTCGAATTTTTTCGCGGCGAGTTCGATCATTATTACTTTTGTACTTGCTCTACTTGTAGCAAATATGTAAGAATTATCATACGTGTGCTATTCAAATACTATAGTTCTTTTTCTTCCACTATTTGAACAGCACACGTATGATAATTCTTACATATTTGCAACAAGTAGAGCAAGTACAAAAGTAATAATGATCGAACATAATTAAATATCAATTAAATAACATAATTAAATCGAAAATAATTAATACTGAGAAATCGATGAACAAATAAATAATCGTAGAATCGTGGAATCCCAAAACCCGAGTATCATTTATTGAAATAGTTTTGCGATCGAAAAGAATTGATAATAGATAGATGGTTTCGGCGCACAGGTTCGATCAATTATAAACTAAAATTCCATGTTTTATAACAAATTTGCAAGTTGAAATCTCGACGTTTCGATCCTGATGAGGATCATTATCAAGAGATTTTTGCGTCTGAAACAAAGTGTAACATTGCAAAAATAACTGTATTTTAAAAGAAAAGGAAAAAACAAAGTTTTGAACTCGAAAAATGAACTTATTTTTCTTACATGTTATATAGGAAGGAAATTTATCCTTTATGAGTAATGTGTTACTTCCATGCTGGTACATAATGTACTAAATCCTTGTTAAAGGTTACACAGTAAACAAATTTGTTATAAAACATGGAATTTTAGTTTATAATTGATCGAACCTGCGCGCCGAAACCATCTATCTACAGTGACTCCCATTAATATTCGGACGCTCTAAAAAAACGATAATTAGTTAAACATTGAACTATACGACTTGAATTTTTTGGGGAAGCTAGAGCAAATAGTTTGCTACAGAATGTGGAAAACATTTTGTCAAAAATTGCAATTGATCGGAGTTGTAGAAAAAATACTAAAAGTTGCATTTTACAACTTGTTTATGTGGGCCTATATTGAAAATTTTGAAAATACGTTTTGTAGATCTGTGTCAATTAAACATATTCTGAAAATTTCGTCAATATTGTTCGACGTTGCAATGAGCTATAAACGTTAAAATATGTTACAAATTTCAGATTTTCACGATTTTCAGGCTATAACTGCAGTAAATGTATAGATTCTCACATCTTTCAATGCCTGTCGTTTTTTCCCGCATCGACCGATTTCGATGAAATTTTCGCAGTGCATATAATTGACACAGATCTACAAGACGTGTTTTTAAAATTTTCAATATAGGCCCACATGAAAAAGTTGTAAAATGCAGCTTTTAGTATTTTTTCTACAACTCCGATCAATTGCAATTTTTGACAAAATGTTTTTCCACGTTCTGTAGCAAACTATTTGCTCTAGCTTCCCAACAAAAATTCAAGTCGTATAGTTCAATGTTAAACCAGTTATCGTTTGTTTTATAGCGTCCGAATTTTAATGGGAGTCACTGTATTATCCGAGTATCATTGTTTCAATACCGAATCACGCTGCACTTCGATTGAATCCAGTTGGAAATTGTCATTAACAGTGTAAAAATTTTTGGTCGTGGCGCAAGTACTTGTCGACGGGCCGCGTATTTCACGTGGCTGCAATAGAGAGTTAAAGAAATAAAGAATCGTCCACATAGAATGGAAATACCGTAGGTCGGAAGGAGTGTCTGGTTTCCGAGTGGAAATAGTTTCGAATGCAAAGCGTTAAGATTACTGATTGGCGCGCGATAGCGTCGTAATAACACTATTACCATTTCAAGTCGATTCATGAATGCCGGATACGTGTGCATAGCTGCATTACGATTGCAGATAGTACAGACATCTAAACGACAGACCAAATGGAAGTAAAGCTTGTCGCGGTGCATTGGATGGGTTTACACAAGCATACAAGGGGTCGGGCACCGTGCAAATGGATCGAAGGCGTATGACATACCACGGGCACGAGTATCCGAACCACGATCAGCAGCTGGCCGTGTTCCGTACGCTAAAATCGACCCTGCGAAATCGGACCAGGCTTAAACAATTCATTGTGATCCGCAAGTGCCAATTAAAAACACGAAAGCACTCGATACCCGGAACGTTTCGCGGGCCAAAATTATTTGTTGCTATTAATTAAGAGGATGATTGGTACCAACTGGGTCACGTAACGTTTTCCGTTCGACGACAAGGCGTTCCGGACAGTGTAGACGGAATACGGAACTAATCGCAAGAATATTTTCGAAATTCTAGTTACCCGAATTTTCTGGGTCACCTCCTTCGACATATTCCAATAAGACGATGTAAACAATCCGGACACGTCTCATTGAGATTTATGCGGGTAGCAATTTTTCGAGATGCGTTTAGCCTTCGCACAGACTGGTATTCGACCGATCCAGATGGCCAAATGTCAATTTCCTAGAACTACTTCCAGGTAAAGAAATGTGTTTTGAGAACGAGAGCAGGATTTCAAACAATCAAATCCAAATCCTCATATGGATCAATAAATCCTTTAAATCGCATTATTGCAAACTCCAACACATTTTATAGCAATATTGATTTTTTCAATGGCACGTTACAGGCTTTCAAAACAAAATTGCGCCGCACTATTCGACAATAGTACCATCATTAGTTTAGTTTCGCACTGTCCATAATTAATTAATTTATATTTTAGATTAAGACTTATGGTTAAGATTATTTTCTGTTATTCTACATTATCTGCAAACATTTGTATTAAAGGACTTCGGTCCGTATAAAATAAATAATAATAATAATAATAATAATAATAATAATAATAATAATAATAATAAACATGTTATTGGGGTAGCAATGTAGTCCCTCGAACCAACCCCATTGTTCGTAACGTAGATTGTGTTTTTAATTAATGTAAGCATAATTTAATCAAACGTAATAAACTTGATCAGTTTTAAGCAATAACAAATTTTGGCCAGCTAGATCGGCCAAATACCAGTCTGTGCTTCGTTCGTGTCTTGCTGTCAAGTTGTCGCAATCGGAAAAATCAATGTAATACACAGGACAAGTGGATATGGCAATACAACTGCACAGGGGGTAATTCTACGCGTTAAAATAAATCGAAAACAAGGAATCTCATTTTCTACAAAAGAGATCAGAGTTGTAGACAAATCTACAAAACGCATTTTTAAAACTTTCGATATTGGCCCACAGAAAAAAGTTGTAAAATTCAACTTTTATTATTTGTGCTACAATTCCGATGAATTGCAATATTTGACAAAATTTTTCTTCGCATCCTGCAGCAAAAATTGCTCTAGCTTATAAATAAGAAATTTATTTTGGAATATAATATACATTTTAATTACGTCATTCGGATCTCGATTATCCAAACGCATTTTTAAAATTTTAAATATTGGTCCACATAAAACAGTTGTAAAATGCAACTTTTAGTATATTTGCTACAATTCCGATGAATTGCAATGTTTGACAAAATTTTCTTCGTATCCTGTGGCAAAAATTGCTCTAGCTTATAAATAAGAAATTTATTTTGGAATATAATATACATTTTAATTATGTCCCTCGGATCTCGATTATCCAAACGCATTTTTAAAATTTTAAATATTGGTCCACATAAGACAGTTGTAAAATGCAACTTTTATTATTTGTGCTACAATTCCGATGAATTGCAATGTTTGACAAAATTTGTCTTCACATCCTGCAGCAAAAATTGCTCTAGCTTATAAATAAGAAATTTATTTTGGAATATAATATACATTTTAATTATGTCCCTCGGATCTCGATTATCCAAACGCAATTTTAAAATTTTAAATATTGGTCCACATAAAACAGTTGTAAAATGCAACTTTTAGTATTTTTGCTACAATTCCGATGAATTGCAATTTTTGACAAAATTTTTCTTCGTATCCTGTGGCAAAAATTGCTCTAGCTTATAAATAAGAAATTTATTTTGGAATATAATATACATTTTAATTATGTCCCTCGGATCTCGATTATCCAAACGCATTTTTAAAATTTTCAATATTGGCCCACAGAAAAAAGTTGTAAAATTCAAATTTTATTATTTTTGCTACAATTCCGATGAATTGCAATATTTGACAAAATTTTTCTTCACATCCTGCAGCAAAAATTGCTCTAGCTTATAAATAAGAAATTTATTTTGGAATATAATATACATTTTAATTATGTCCCTCGGATCTCGATTATCCAAACGCAATTTTAAAATTTTAAATATTGGTCCACAGAAAAAAGTTGTAAAATTCAACTTTTATTATTTGTGCTACAATTCCGATGAATTGCAATGTTTGACAAAATTTTTCTTCACATCCTGCAGCAAAAATTGCTCTAGCTTATAAATAAGAAATTTATTTTGGAATATAATATACATTTTAATTATGTCCCTCGGATCTCGATTATCCAAACGCATTTTTAAAATTTTAATTATTGGTCCACATAAAAAAGTTGTAAAATTCAACTTTTATTATTTGTGCTACAATTCCGATGAATTGCAATGTTTGACAAAATTGTTTCTCGCATCCTGTGGAAAACTAATTGCTCTAGCTTCCCAAAACAAATTCAAATCGTATAATACGATATTTAAAAAGTTATCGCCTTTTTAAGAGTGTGCCAATACTTTTTTTACCCACTGTAGCTTAAATGTTGTTTCGTTTCGAGGGGCTCGTTACGAAATAAATGGTTGGTGTATCTGAAGTCGGTAAAATTGTTCGTAAACGTTATTGTCATGTTGAAGACAAACAATTCGTATTGAAAAGTTGAAGACATTGTGACGAGAATTATATGGCATAAAAACTTTAATAACTCGGAAACTAATGTCTTCCGAACCTCTCTATGTTCATATAATTTTTTTGTCTTCTGCAAAAAACATTAGGAATCTATTCCTGAAGTTTCGTCCACCGTTTACGAAACGCTCTTGTAGATGGACCAGCTCGTTTATGTTCCAGAGCAGTCACAGGGGCAAAAACCTCGACAAGACAACGGACACAGAGCAACAATCACAGCAACATCAGCGAGCTACTGGACAATCTGCTTCGCGGTTACGACAACAGCGTCAGGCCAGACTTCGGTGGGCCACCGGCCACCGTTGAGGTAGACATCATGGTGCGCAGCATGGGTCCGATCTCAGAAGTCGATATGGTCCGTATATTTTCCTCGCTCGCTATTGTTCGCCTCGCAAAAACACCCCGACGCGTAAATTCGACGACTAACGAAAGCCTCGTCCGACGATCTTATCGGAGCACGTTCCAAATTCCATTTCGTTTCTGGCAATTCCCACATGCTCGCTGCTTCAGCCCCGAGGACTGTCTTCGCGGAAATTCCATCTCTTGCGAACTTCCTCGAGGTATTAAGAAAATGTAACGACCACGGATCTTTATGCTAATCGCAATTGTCGTTAGTTATTTTATAGAAATCGGAACGATGCCGAAATTTGTCTCGACGGCTAGATCTCCCCTGGTTATTCCGAGTAGTGTTCCTGATTTCACAATATTTATCATTTCTCGAGAAATGAGAAATAAGACCACATTTCTCGAGAATTATCTAGAATTCTCTAGAATTTTTAATAATAAAATAAAAAAATATTGGAAAACTTATGATATTTGGAATATCGTTGATTATGTTTATCGAGACCGCAAGAAACGTAAAAAATATAACTAAATACAACCGTGAATGTATTTATTTAAAACCAAAATTTGACTGTTCTTCCGTTTATGGCAGAAATCAGAATTCAATGAAATTTTGAAAATAGATTCTTTTTTTACTAAAATGACGATTGCCAGAAGGATTTTTGGCGCGTCGAAAAAAATTTTTTTATCATTTCAATGTTGCGCTCTACCTTACCGACTTTCTATTTTATATAGAATATCTTCAATTAGTTGTAAAATATGTTCTCGGCGCACCGTTTCGATCAATAATAAAAGCAAATTAGCAATAATTAAATTCAACTCAACGTTTTGATCCAGGTGTGGATCATTTCCAAGAGCAATTGCGTCTGAAAATATATACAAACATAATGTACTGGGTATTTCACAAGATGAACAAAACTGTAAATAATCTTTTAAAGAACCATACCAATAGTGACTGAATTATTCGAACCGATATCTGAATATTCCACTCAGTATAAATTGTAAAAATCAATAAATATTTAATCTAACACTGTAGCTAAATCTTTCCATGATAAGCACGGATAATAAAGGTTCTACCGTATCATAAATTAAAAAAGTAAATATGATCCAAACTATATCGTCGTATTCGGTATCATTTGGATCAGAAAAATGACACAAACGTGTCGGCAAAAGTTTCAAGTACAAAACTATTTTAAAACAATAATAGCTAAATAGTAGATTGCCATTTAACCACTTGCCGTACGTTTTTCGTTACAATTACAGTGATTGAAACGTCTTTGTGCATAAAAATGTCGTAGAAGGGAAACGAAAATGTATATTTCTTCTATGGTCATATTTATTTTAATGCTTCAATATTGATTAAAAACGAATCAAATTTTATTTCATCCAAAATGAAACGCGCGACATTCATATTTGTTAGACTTTGTTAAGAACTATCTTCACGAGCTCGTCAAAATACGGCAAGGGGTTAAAAATGAAATTCTTTTTGCACCGAAATCGTCAACTTGAACAAGTCGCTCTAACAACGAATTTTAAAACTGCGTAAAAATTTTTAGAAGTGCGATATCCATTTCAGACGTATTCGATGGATTGCTACTTCCGTCAATCATGGGTGGACCGGCGTCTGGCGTTCCAAGGTGGCAAGGAAACGCTCGCGCTTAGTATATCGATGCTCGCGAGAATCTGGAAGCCCGACACCTACTTCTACAACGGCAAACATAGCTATCTGCACACTATAACCAGCCCGAATAAATTCGTGAGGCTCTATCAAGATGGCAGAGTTCTTTACAGCTCAAGGTACGTGAATAATTCATTAAAACAATGCAATCTCAGGAACACGCGCGTGGTTTCTCGAGAAATTACAGTGGGACTAAAACAGCGCGGATCTCCGTTTCTAAGACTGAATATTCATACTCGAAAACAGCTTCGCGGATTTTTGCTCCTCAGTCTATTGTCTCGTTTCTGAAATCCCGCACTGGAACTTCCTCGAGTCCGCGGAACGTTCAAAAACCTAAGAATTACAGTAGCAACCATTCTTCCTGTGCGGAACCTTGCACTTTCGAACTCTGACTGTGAGAAGCGCTAATAGAAATAAGGTAAATTGTACTATTGCTGGTACCAAAGTTGGGCAACAATTTTAAAAAATTTTAACCAAGATTGATTGATTAATGTGTACGATTAAAAAAGTAATTATTGAATTAAAAATAAAGTAATCGTTGAAAAATCGACGATTGATTCAATCGATTGATGAAGTTAATCGTGAATGGTTGATTAAAAAAAGAAATCGTCGAACAATCGAAGACTGATTTAATCAATTGTTGAAGTTAATCGCCACACGTTCTTTTCGTAAATTGTAATAAAGAGAGAGAGAGGGAGACAAAGAGCCGAGAAGGAGAATTGACAGAAATACAGTGGGTAAAAAAAGTATTGGCACAATCTTAAAAAGGCTATAAATTTTTAAATATTATACTATACGATTTGAACTTTTTTTACAAGCTAGAGCAATTAGTTTGCTGCAGGATGTGAAACAAAATTTTTTCAAAAATTGCAATTAATCGGAATTGTAGAAAAAATACTAAAAGTTGCATTTTACAACTTTTTTATGTGGGCCAATATTTAAAATTTTAAAAATTCGTTTTTTATTTTTTGTGTGCCAATACTTTTTTTACCCACTGTATATCTCAACGAAAACTCAGTTTGCATTTTTTCAGCACTTATACAGTTTTGATTCGGCATTTCATTTCGAAATTTCAACAGTTAATCGTTAATCGATTATACGATTGACGATTACAATCGAAAAGAATGTAATCGTTAACCGCAATTAACGACTAAAGTAAGAGTTTAATTTTTAATTGCGATTATCAATTGAAGCAGAAATTTATTCGTCAATCGATTATTAAATTTTTACCCAACTCTGGCTGGCACTGCAGTAATTATTGACACTTTCGATTCAAACGGCAAATATTAAGAATTCCTGGTTTTGAAAATCACATGTTCATTGCTTCCTATTTATGTTTCGAAGCAACGTTGTAAGTTTTCATAACAGAGTTCCTCGTATGAGTGTTAACAAATGTACCGATGACTATACAACTTGTCTTGCGATCGTTAAAGCTGTTTGATTTCACTGAGAAATCTCTATTAGCTTATACCAGTGGTCGGCAAAGTGCGGCTCCATAATATTTTCACTAAAAAAAAAATTACATTTTATTTTGATAAATTAAAATTCTTCTATAAATCGAGAACATGTATGAAATTTAGTTTTATTTAGTGTAATAAAAGTTTAGCAAACAAGCAGATTTGGCTTCCAGTTTTTTTAAATTGTTGTAATGTTCATATTTGGCTCTTTGGCTAATGAGTTTGCACTGGCTTATACTGATGGAAAGTTAAGCTCGTTTATACGTTTCAAAAAACGATGAAAAGATTTTTACTACGATTTTGGCTTAGGCTGGCAATCATTGTACAGTTTACCTTACATAGGAAGAGAAGCGAGTCAAGCGAGTAGTATAAATCTGAAGTGAAAAATGGCTTCGTGGTAAAATAGACGCAAGCTTCCTCAGCCATAAGTTCCAGCTGTACCATTTACGATGTTATCCAAGTTTACTGTTTCACCATCTTTCCAAGCAATCGTCCTGCAATCGACTGGTGTCTCATCGACCATGATATTGCAAACGGCGGCCACTTCCTTCGACTTGCATTTATGTTAAGCATGCTTGTCCCGTTCATGCTGGCAAAACACCGCAACTGAGATTCAAGAGGGAATGATGAATTCTCCCTGGGTCTGCTCTGCTTGGACAGTGTTCAGAAAATGTGTTGGCACAGAAGTTGTCTGCATTCCTCTAGAAACAATCAATTCTGTCGTAATTAGACTGGGAACCTTTATGCACTTGCACATCGGTAAAATTACAGAAGAAAAAACAATAAAACTGTAGTTTTATATACATATAATAAAACTGTAGAACCGTAGTTATTCTAAACAAAATATTAGTTAGCATTTTCTTAAAATGTTCCTACAAAGTCTCTTTGTAATTATTAGACTGCGCGTTTTATTTATTTATGACAAAAATAAATAATATGTTGCTCGCAACATACTGAAAGATTAGACAAATAGAAATTGACGTTATCGGCGCACGGGTTCGATCATGATTCTACAATCGTAATTTGAATGGTACTGACAGATTAAATTGTAACTTCGGTAACTGGAAAATTTTCCATTCCCCTATGTAATCCAGTAGATTTGGAAGAGAAAATGCAAAAAATTGAGGTTTCGTTCCTAGAAGATTAATGGTTTAAAAGTTATGAATGTTCAAAGTTGAACGATTGCTTTTGACAAGTAAGAGTGCCGCCATGTTGGAAAGAAAATTTGAGAAAGGCAAAATTTCTGGTTACCCAAAGTAGCTTACTAAAATTCTTGAAAGACGAAATACCTTTTTACTTGGACCCTGGTGTTCGTGATCGATGCACACAATTTTTATTTTGCAGAAAGATTCGCAGTCTACTAATTATAATTTAAAAAGGATTGTAAATCAAAGGAAATTTAGACCAAATTGTTAACACTTGGATTATCATTGAATTGTAGTTTTAAATACGACTGCGACTGAAAATGAAAGTCTTTCTAACGAAAACGTACCTAGAAATAATCAGATATTGCTTAGTAATTTCTATAATCGATCATCTACATCAAATTCTTTATAAATATGGTAATGAAAAGAATGACTCCCTATTGTCACCAATGTACATGAATGGCATGGTATACATATAGCAAAACCAGCTCACGAAGGAACTGATAACTTCATAATCGCTGGAAGATGAATAATCGAACAAGTGACCGAATTAATCTGTGCCACCTCGTTATAGTAACTTTCATTGTCTCCTAAAAAGCTTTTACGTTTCCATATTAATGGAGATTTTAAAAGAAAATTTGCTGCTCTGCAGCGTTACGATATCGAACAGTCTTTGGGTAAAAAGAAGATGGTAGTAAAAAAAGCGACATCAAGTGAAAACGTTAAAGTTTCACTGTTTATCGTTATTATACAACAATTATTTTTATACCTTATATAAATTATTTTATACGTTTATATGTTATGTAGAGCGACAATAAAATGAGTAGAAAAAATACATTTATTACGATGATTAGCAGAAAATTAGAATCAGTTTTTAATGAATCTTAGTGGAAATTACATCCTGATTTCAAGAGTTATAGTAAAATGTCATGAGCCATCCCACTCTATGAAATCAACGATTTTTAAGATATCGAAAAATCCTTGGAGATTCGTTCATAGGTCACCAAAGAAAACGATAATTATCGATAGGTAGGAATAATTTTTTTAATGAATTTTAGTGGAAATTTCATTTCTTCTACGGCTGAAAAATTGTAGTAAAATGTCAGCATACTTCTCGCTCCAGATTATAGTTGTCGACACTTTTTTATGTGGGCGAATATTGAAAATTTTCAAAATGCGTTTTGTAGATCTGTGTCAATTAAACATATTCTGAAAATTTCGTCAAAATCGGTGGAATATGTTAAAAATTGCAGATTTTCACAATTTTCGACCTATAACTGCAGATTCTTACATCTTTCAATGCCTGTCGTTTTTTTCGCACCAACCGATTTCGATGAAACTTTACCAGCGCATATAACTGACACAGATCTACTAAACACATTTTGAAAATGTTCAATATTGGCCCACATAAAAAAGTTGTAAAATCAAACTTTTAGTATTTTTGCTACAATTCCGATCAATTGCAATTTTTAACAAAATTTTTCTTCACATCCTGCAGCAAAAATTGCTGTAGCTTATAAATAAGAAATTTATTTTGGAATATAATATATATTTTAATTATGTCCCTCAGATCTCGATTATCCAAACACATTTTTAAAATTTTAAATATTGGTCCACATAAAACAGTTGTAAAATGCAACTTTTAGTATTTTTGCTACAATTCCGATGAATTGCAATTTTTGTCAAAATTTTTTTTCGCATACTGTGGCAAACTAATTGCTCTAGCTTCCCCAAAAAATTAAAATCGTATAATACGATATTTAGAAAGTTATCGCCTTTTTAAGACTGTGCCAATACTTTTTTTACCCACTGTAGTTCTCGGGCGGGATACACTTTTTGAAGAACGATTCGTGTCGGCCACATGATTCTTAACAAGAAAACGGAGTGTGGCGTACCGGTGTGCACGTGTATAAAGCCACCTTGAGCTCAAGGGTTAATTCTGGCGCGCACAATAGAGCCGATCCAGTAGACTAGGTCAAGAGAAAGGGAATGGCTTAACAAAGGGGAAACGTACATCGCTCGAGCCTCTGCTCCCGTGTATTTCTATTTGTCTTGTCGGACAATTCGAAATGGCCGAATCGTCGAACCTTTCGTCCGACCAACCCCAAGGAACTTAGCCGTCATATTCCGCCACCCTCTGCGACAGGAGCACCTACTCTATCGAATGGATACTCTTTGTGCCGTTGAATGAAATAGTGAAACCGATTCAAGCCAGTTCGCCACAGATTCTTGAAACTCCAACGTCGCTGCCAGTTCAAAAACTCGCATTTACTTGTCCGACCTAACCGTACCAGAAACCATTTAACACATTCAATGCAGACTCGGCAAATAGAAACATTGAATAGAATGCAACCACGACCTAATTATCAATCACCGATTTTGATGGAACTTGTTAAACAGTTTCGCCAAAAATATTTCACTCTCGTATCTTTTAATCGGCGAATAAACAGATTTGGGGGATGAAATTACTCCTGAAAGTGATGGTTCGAAAAACATCATCGTCTCGGCAAATAGAAACATTGAATAGAACACAAGCAGGACCTAATTATCAATCACCGATTTTGATGAAACTTGTCAAACAGTTTCGCCAAAAATATTTCACTCCTGTATCTTTTAATCGGCGAATAAACAGATTTGGGGGATGAAATTAACCCTGAAAGCGATGGTTCGAAAAACCTCATCGTCTCGGCAAATAGAAACATTGAATAGAACGCAAGCACGACCTAATTATCAATCACCGATTTTGATGGAACTTGTTAAACAGTTTCGCCAAAAATATTTCACTCTCGTATCTTTTAATCGGCGAATAAACAGATTTAGGGGATGAAATTAACCCTGAAAGCGATGGTTCGAAAAACCTCATCGTCTCGGCAAATAGAAACATTGAATAGAACGCAAGCACGACCTAATTATCAATCACCGATTTTGATGGAACTTGTTAAATAGTTTCGCCAAAAATATTTCACTCTCGTATCTTTTAATCGGCGAATAAACAGATTTAGGGGATGAAATTACCCCTGAAAGTGATGGTTCGAAAAACATCATCGTCTCCCTGCCCATTCGGATAATTAATTTGAAGTTGCAAAATGTGAAAGAGAACCTTATATCCGTTGCTATAAATAAAAATAAATTAATATTCTTACGTATAACAATAGATATAAAGTTTCATTCTTATCGTGTATTTTTCGTGAAATAAAGCTACAAAATTACAGTAACTTCCCTATGAATCGGGAAGTTAATTTGCGTCTAATGTTGTTATAATGTTATCAATTCGGTTATTTGTACAATCTGGATGGAAAACGATCGATTTAAAATGATCGCTGGCGTTAAAACTTTGCTCGAGGATATTTATGAAACGAGTAATCGCACTAGCGCTCTTGGTCCGATGGTGGAAATTGAATTTCTGTGGAAACTCTCCCCGCACGGTCTCGTGGCCGATTGGTAACTATTAAATGTCGATCACGTCGCACTATTTACACAGCACTTTATTAGCTGCTACTACAGCCCTCTGCAAATATTGATCCAACTAGCTTCTACTTACTTTGCAGAGATTCAACATAGTTAAGTATTTTTCCTCTCGGTGAAATCTTAGAACCGTTCGATTAAGTCCCTCTTTACGCCATCTTTAAATAAATACCGGCAGATCCGTGCTCGTTAGGAACACTTTTACGTAACAGCGTGTTTTCCTGTGGTATAATTAGTTGATAATGAAAAGCAAACATTTCTTGAAATTTTACAAACCAACAGTTCAACGCTATCATTAGACTGCGGATTTGATGCGTTTCTGATATAAATGAATAAGAGACTTAAAAGGAAGTACATTTTTAGGACACCCGGTATATATAGTATTAACACTAACCGTTTACTTTATAATCATTGAAGTTGCAAGGGTAATATCATTAAATATTATTAAGGGAATATCTTCATTCAAGCGCGTATTGTTATAAAAGTTGCAAGAAATTTAAATAAATTCAGTATTATCATTTTTATTATTTAATAAATAAATACTTAATAAAGTAGCAATTGCCTGTAACTGTGAACACTCGGTTTAATTAATCGAGTTACATTTTACTTATGAGAACTACCGTTGCAAAACAAAAGTTAATATACTAAATTATGGTAAATCGGACATTTCATTGGAAACAACCTACTAGTTGACTCTACGTCCGTAATAAAATGATGAATGTGATAGTTCGTTACGACTTTTTTATGGATTTTACACATACCTGATCACACGTGAATCGACCTTGCTCGCTCCGCACGTGCAGATTCGCGTCCATATAGCAGCATCGGTGCATAAATGGGTCGACCATCTTTTAGCTGTAAACTTTGACTTCGTCAGCTCGACCGAGAACTCGTCTGTCCGTTTATCGGGGAAAAATGTTTACACACTTGTCTCCGTTACGTTTTTATGAAACGTAACGAGTGTTTTTCGGCATCACCGGCGTAATATACAACAAATAAACCGCAAAGTGTGTAGCGAGACTTTTATGGAGTAATCCTAAACATATTGCAGAACTCCTGACAATTTATAAATTAATCCATAAAAAAATTGTCAATTGACCGCTTTCACAATGTTTATTTTTTAATGATTGAAATTATAATGATGCTTCGATTAGAAATTACAATACGACCTCGATCCCTATTACAAACAAATATGCATTTAAATATGATTATATTATAAGAAGGGAAATAAATTTTCAAAAATACGAAATTTATTTTGGAATATAATGTACATTTTAATTATGTCCCTCGGATCTCGATTATCCAAACGCATTTTTAAAATCTTCAATATTGGCCCACATAAAACAGTTGTAAAATGCAACTTTTAGTATTTTTGCTACAATTCCGATGAATTGCAATTTTTGACAAAATCTTTTTTCGCATCCTGTGGCAAACTAATTGCTCTAGCTTCCCAAACAAATTCAAATCGTATAATACGATATTTAAAAAGATATCGCCTTTTTAAGAGTGTGCCAATACTTTTTTTACCCACTGTATTATTGAAGAGAGAAATTTTGAAAAACTTGGAAAACTACCGGACTTTCTCTAAAAATAATTTCTCTAAATATTCCATCAAACTCTGGGACCATTTAATCAAAGATAATTCAGTTCCCTCGATGTCTGAAGGGGAACGAATCTGTTAATTTTCCGTGAAAATATCGAAAAGCGAAAGATGGCGACCTAGTGCACCGATGCGGACACATTCCTCGAGGAAATTAAATAAATAGTTTTGCGGGTGGAGCCTCTCTCAATCCTTCGATCCTCGAAACTTTTGAGATGACCTACTTGAAGCAAAGTTTGTTAGCAAAGTGCACCGCCTACCGATACAAAATGATTTCGTACGTTGCATCGATCGTGCGACCAGTACCGCCTACCATAGAAACATTATAAAATTGATTGGCACCGGAACGCATGGCAGCAGCGCAGACTTTCCACGCGCATACATATCATTAAGAATATTAAAACTCAAACACTTGGGAGCGATGCCAGATCCAGCCCAAAGTAATGACTCGGACTTCGTAGGTGGGAATTTTTCTTTCACGTTTCCTTCTACCGGTCTCGAAATGTATCCGAAATACGCGTAGTGTGAACGTTTGATAATCAAAACTCTTTTCACTCTTCGCTATCAACATTATAAGATAGTCTTCCTTTCAAGACTTAATTCACTGATCCAAATTACAGTAATGTCGCGATAGTTGCCGCAGGAGCTGTTCTCTAGAGCGACAACTTCCAAGACAACTGCTCGTCTTTTGATTTATGACTGGCCTCTACAGTCTACCACGCCGAGACATCAATCGAAAGCCGAACGTAGAGAAGGACAGAATGATCGCGTGGCCAAGCGTGTCGCCGTCGCCAGCACAGTTTAAAGGCCCACATGTTCACACAATGCAATGCCAATTCAAAAAATGCCTTATTCTCCATTATTTTTTAATGAGATTTTACTGGCTTATTCCTAGCAATATTCTGATTAAAACAAGACCAAACACGGTATAATTTGGTCCATCAGTAATGTCTTGAAAGTTGTCGGAGGGCTGTACGCGAAAGTTGCCGTAGTGCCTACTAGTGAATTTCCTACTCAATATTCATTATTTTTTCATGAGATTTTACTGGCTTATTCCTGGCAAAATTCTAATTAAAACAAGACCAAACACGGTATAATTTGACCCATCAGTAATGTCTTGAAAGTTGTCGGAGGGCTGTACGCGAAAGTTGCCGTAGTGCCTACTAGTGAATTTTGCCAGGAATAAGCCAGTAAAATCTCATTAAAAAATAATGAATATTGAGTAGGAAATTCACTAGTAGGCACTACGGCAATTTTCGCGTACAGCCCTCCGACAACTTTCAAGACATTACTGACGGGCCAAATTATACCATGTTTGGTCTTGTTTTAATCAGAATTTTGCTAGGAATTAAAATTCCATTAAAAAATAATGGAGAATAAGGCATTTCTTGAATTGGCATTACATTGTGCGAACATGCGGGCCTTTGATCTGTGCCGGCGACGACGACTATGCACATCTTTCTCTTTCCCATACGCTGTTATTCCTTGCAAATGAAACTTATGTTGTATGACAACTATTTAAGTTTACTTACGATAATGACTAAGCTAGATGTTCCCGACAGTGACCCTCGACCGGTCACTACCTTGAGTAATGCAGAATTGCACCATGACCTATGACTGTAATCACCTATCTCTCCCTTTTTGGGACCTCTATTTAAGCCAATGTAAGAGTCTTATTCCTGCCTTTTTTCCATACAACTTCTGTGCAGTTATGAGCTCTGTCATTCCGTCTCGACGAAAAGTACTGTCACGCGCTTCTCGTACTTCATATCCGGAGTTATAAGTTGAGGAGTTTTATTAATAAACTTGTGTTTGATACCTCAAAATCAAAGAAACGTTTATTAACCCTCTTCCGGAATACAACACTTACATCGTCGATTACACCACTAAAAAAAATTGAAATTATATCGTGTTTGGTCTTGTTTTAATCAGAAAAATGCCAGGAATAAGCCAGTAAAATCTCATTAAAAAAAATAATGAAAGTTAAGCAGTTTGAAAATTCGATTCTTGGTGTCAATGTAGTGGTGTTCACACCGATATACCCGAGCCGGCATCAAACATCGCGGCCCTGCGGCCCGACGCAGCATCGACAGCTGGTGGAATGGGTAGGCACTGCGGCAACTATCGTGTAAATACAGCTCCTGCGGCAACTATCGCGACATTACTGTACTTCCCGCAATGACCATCATGACTAGATTAGACTATGTTTCACCTAACTAATTATTAACTTCCCGATTCATAGGGAAGTTATGGTAATTTTATTATGAATCTTTCACCAATACATTTATGACATTAGTTTTTTAACATATCTATACAAAAATATAAAAAAGCTTGAATCCACTCGGTTGAAGGAAATAAATTGTGCCACCCTCCCCAGTTAAAAGTGAAAATGTAAGGAGTATACGTAGAATGAAGATTATACAAGGTGTCCGGATCGGGGGAGAGGAGTTTAATCCTGCTCGTTAGGAGTTTAGCATTTCAAAAAGAAATTAATTGTAACAACCGTAGACATTGTTCGAGCGCTTTCGTCGGCCATTGTCCACGGGAACGTTATTCGCGATGCATATTATCGGGACAAAGAAATGTTGTTAAAACCGCGGCACACTCGTGCACGAACGGCTGCACATCGGCTGGTAAAGCGGGCAGAGGTTTGTTGGGTCGCGTTTATTATGATGTATTCTTTAGCGGGTCTCTCGCGGGCCGGTCTCTCTCTCGTTTGCATGAAAATAACGAACCCGATTAGCATACAGACACGATGAAATCCTAAAACTACTTTGGCCCGGGAACGGGTCGAATCACGTAGGTTTCCCCCTGTACCACGTAGGCAGAATCTAAAATCATGGATTTTCCGGGGCGAATCCTCCGGGCTGCTGGATCCCGGAGAACGCAGCAGATTATCTGTGACGGATAGCACCGCGTTTTAGGTCTATTCCGTCTGGAAATGAGCGGATAGTACCCTACCACCAAGGGTACATCCGACTACTTACCCAGCCACCCGTGAAATCGTGCCGTGATTTCACGAGCTCGTCGCGCGAACGATCAAAATCCTGCAGGTGTTTCCACTACGATGTTCCTGTGCAGACCATAATACCACGAACCACGTTCTAAGGTTGTGTACACCGGCGGAATATTTTATAGTCTAGAATATTTTATACAGGGTGTTGGACTACAGCTGGGAGAAATTTTAAGAGTTGGTTCTTAACGATGATATAAGACGAAAATGAAGAATAAAAGAATTGCGATTTCGGCTTCGTTATTTAGCTATTAACAACGCGACAGTCACGCATCAAGTGAGAGATGCACGCATAACTTGGTTCTCATTTGGAACCCCAGCGAGGTGAAAATGTTTAACAAATCGTTGGACAACATTGAACTCTTTCACGTACACAACGTACACTTTTGTGAGACGCGTTATTGATTTTTAATTGTTAATAGTTGAATAACGAAGCCGAAATCGTAATTTTTCTTCATTTTCGTCTTATATCATCGTTAAGAACCACCCTTTAAATTTTCTTCCACCTGTAGTCGAACACCCTGTATAAGAAGGCTTTTTTCTGATCAAATATACAGAATGGTCCAGTTATCTTAAGGGAGGATGACATCTTCCAGACAACACGTTTTTGATAAAAATTGTTGGGTTTCGAGGGGATGAAGAACAAGTAGTTGCAACTAAACAGGTCCTATGTAATATCACTGTAAAATCTCAAAATACAGGGTGTCCCAGAATAAGTGTAACTCTCGGAAACGGGAGATTCCTTGGATCATTCGAAGCGACATTTTCCTTTACAAAAATGGCGTCCTCGTCTTTGTTTAGGAGGTATTAACGAAAAACACAGACCAATCAGAGCCCGGCTATAGCGAACGGAGTCCGATTCGGCGACAGGTCCCGTTTAACGTGGTGTCGCTATTGGCCGAACCAGTTTCATGGTCATTGGAGTCATTTTAGACTATTTTTATCAAATTGTTATTATGTGAGTGTGAGAGAGAGTGTGTGTCGCGTATGGTCGTTTGTAAGTTATCAAATTTTTCGTTAACGTTTTCTGAAAAAGTAACAACGCGATCAGAAGGATGAACGATGCAATCGATGTGCCCCGTCGTAACTTAGAGCTGATTAGATTTCGGTCCATATTGGTCAAATAGTTTTTTAGATTTTTTAGTTTTTTTCGGAAGAAATTCATTCAACAATGCAATTTATACAAGAGGATGGAAATTTTCCACCGAATAAACAAACGTAATTATATATATTTCATTTTTATTTTTTAACTCGGCGACAGGTCCCGTTTAACGTGGTGTCGCTATTGGCCGAACCAGAATCAATCCGCTGTAGCTGTGCTCTGATTGGTCCGTGTTTTTCGTTAATAACTCCTAAACAAAGCCGCGGACACAATTTTTGTAAAGGAAAATGTCGCTTCAAATGATCCAAGGCACCTCGCATTTCCAGGAGTTACACATACAGTGACTCCCATTAATATTCGGACGCTCTAAAAAAAACGATAATTAGTTAAACATTGAACTATACGACTTGAATTTTTGGGGGAAGCTAGAGCAAATAGTTTGCTACAGAATGTGGAAAAACATTTTTTCAAAAATTGCAATTGATCGGAATTGTAGAAAAAATACTAAGAGTTGCATTTTACAACATGTTTATGTGGGCCTATATTGAAAATTTTAAAAATACGTTTTGTAGATCTGTGTCAATTATATGCCCTGTGAAAGTTTCATCGCAATCGGCTGATGTGGAAAATAAAAGATGCAAGAATCATTATATTTACTGTAGTTGAAGTCCGAAAATTGTGAAAATCTGCAATTTTTACCATATTTAAACGTTTGTAGGTCATTGCAACGTCGACCGATTTTGACGAAATTTTCAGAATATGTTTAATTGCCACAGCTCTATGAAACGTATTTTTTAAATTTTCAACGTGGCTCCACATAAAAAAGTTGTAAATGCAACTTTCGGTATTTTTTTTATAATTCCGATCAATTGCAATTTTTGACAAAATTCTTTTTTCGCATCCTGCGGCAAACTAATTGCTCTAGCTTCTAAAAAACTGTTCAAATCGTATAGTACAATATTAAAACAGTTTAATAAAAAACGTCTTTTTAAGAGTGTCCGAATATTAGTGGGAGCCACTGCAGTTCAATGTTAAACCAGTTATCGTTTTTTTTATAGCGTCCGAATATTAATGGGAGTCACTGTATTTTGGGGCACCCTGTGTCTAAAATAAACGAGCCACTTAACCCAATGAAAAGTATTTAGAAAGGAAAGGGTTCAAGCTCGAACGCGCGAACCGGAAGCTTTGAGCATTAGCGTGCGCAAATAAAGCTACCGACGTCTGTTCGGCGAGTCCTCGAACCGGCCAGAAAATGTCTACTGGTGGAAATAGGGTTGATGCGAATGCTTCGAGGTAAATGGCGCGGTTCAGGCCACGATTCCCAAAAAGTAGGTGATGGGTAGAAATTTTCCTTTGAGCCGTGGAACAAGTTCGCAAATAGCTCGGCCGAGGTGGAACCCTGGGAACCTGCGAACACGGCTCCGGCTATCCAGAAGGAGGTTGGCAAATGTGAAGGGGCTTCGTAACGCGGAGCATGTGTACACTTCACGCTCGAGATGATTTATACCCTCTTGGACGGAATCGAGGATCTCAAAATGCCGGGGTTACTGCAACGTTTCCCTCGGCCCCGTGCGTACAACAGGGCTTTCACCGAGGAGCCACCGTGCCAGCATACAGTTTCCAATATCTCCGCTCGTCTGACCTGCCCCGCGATGTTTATTCTGACGATTATTCGGGTTACCTGAACTTACAACGGCATTTAATCAAGCAAATCACCGTTCGGCCGATTCAATTCGCGATTGCCGCAACCAGTCTACACGGAACGGTCCGCCATTAAGCAAACCTTCGGAGAACTGTTTGAACAGACTCGAAGTATTATCCCACTTTAATAATCATCTCCCTCTCCGTGTAATCCCCGTCTGTTTGTCTTCCGTCGTAAAGCACTACCTGGCAGAAAATATTCGATTGAACTGATCAGGTCTTCTGGAAGATCGTATCGATGCACAATGATCGATAAGCGCGAGAACTGATGGGACAAAAGTATTGTCAAAAATTATTTTAGAAATTGAAAATTGCCGTCTAATTCGATGCATTGATAACTGATAAATAGACTGCGGATCTTTATGCATTTATGAAGAAATTGGTTGAGCGAAATATGAAACAAAAATGATTTTAAAAATTGAAGAATGTTGTGATGTTACTTTTAATGTAACAGTTTTTCTATTATTCCTGTTATCCAGAATCATTGCAAAACATTTTTATTTTGTATAATGATCCTCAGTCTGCTTCTAATTATTTTTAATCTGTAACTAAGAAAATTGAAATCATTTAGAATTGTTTACAATTAAAATAATTTAAAAGTATTTCAATTTTAATAATCGTTTAAGAAACATTGATAGCGGTGTATGCTCTCTGAAAATGTTCATAATGTGAAATTGTTTA
Organism: Lasioglossum villosulum; assembly: GCA_963971365.1. Classification (NCBI taxonomy): domain Eukaryota; kingdom Metazoa; phylum Arthropoda; class Insecta; order Hymenoptera; family Halictidae; genus Lasioglossum; species Lasioglossum villosulum. The sequence goes on from OZ020497.1 coordinate 8,995,122, forward strand.
TAATAAAAATAATTTAAAAGTATTTCAATTTTAATAATCGTTTAAGAAACATTGATAGCGGTGTATGCTCTCCGAAAATGTTGCAAAATTATATATTTACAATACTGTATTTACTGATTCGTAGCAGAGGAAACCAAAAATGGAAAATATTCCCCTCTCAAATATTTGAACAGCAGCAAAAATTTATTCGCAATATCTGCGCTTAAATTTTGCAATTAATTACAGCGTTCCGCGTATAGATGAGGACCTGCGGTCAGATTCAATTTCAAACGATCCAGCTGATATATCTGCCGGGTTCGGTAGATATGCTGGACTCTCCACTTCAGCCTTGTATATGCGCTTGTCTTACTCCCTAATACGAGTTGATTTGTGACTGAAGAGATGGACGTTAACCCCGTTACATTCTGAATTAGCTGCACGCAATACGGGCATAAAAATCGTGCTGTCATGTTGAAAATTCAATGAAAATCTAAAGTATAATATTTTACACAGTTTCTTCGTTTCGCATAGAACTGTTTAGTCGAAGCTAACGTATCGATTCAATTAAAAATTAATTTAACATTTATTTTGACCGCCATCCAGAGCTTCTCTAAAGTTAGAATGAAATGTTCTCGAGTCCCAAAAATTCAGTAGCGTCGTATAAAAACAATTTTAACATATTGGAAAATAGTCCAGTCGCCAGGTACTTTTACCTGGAAAGTATTCCGAACTCAATGAAATTTGTTTCATGTTCGTTTTCATTTGTTTCATCAACATGTTTAAACATGTTTAAACAATCATAACATATTACTATTACACATCGCTGGATTCGGAAAAGTCTAGACAATCTTTTGCTGCAAAGAACAATCAAATATCTTATACAGGGTGTCCCAAAACTAGTGTAGGAGCGGAAAATGGGAGGTTCCTTGAAGCAACATTTTCCTTTGCAAAAATGGTGTCCGTGACTTTGTTTAGGAGTTATTAACGAAAAACACGGACCAATTAGAGCGCGGCTACAGCAGATTGATTCTGAGTCGACTAATGGCGACACCACGCCTCGTGGAACCTGTCGCAGAGGCGGACTCCGTTCGCTATAGCTGCACTCTGATTGGTCCGTGTTTTTCGTTAATAACTCCTAAACAAAGTCACGGACAACATTTTTGTAAAGGAAAATGTCGCTTCAAATGACCCAAGGAACCTCCCATTTTCCGCTCCTACACTTGGTTTGGGACACCCTGTATAATAATATAAAAATATGTGTTCAGAGTCAAAAAACATGTTTTTTTCAAACTCTTTCTCAAAAACTGGGCGTGTAGGAGAAAAATTAAGTCCAGATTCGGAATCAGCGTTAAAAACTGTATAAGATACACCCAATAGTTATATGGAAACATTTTTGTTATTGGACAGTATAATTTGCACCGTCTTTTCCTATATTCGCCAGTTGCCACTTAATTTCCTAATTTTTAACGCCTGTCTCTCGGTGTCTATTGGGCCGAAAATTACAATTGAACAGTGAAATTTGAAGGAATTTTAATGTTGTTTCCAAAAATGAAAACAAAAAGTTCTTAGGACCCATAGTTTTTGAGTAATAAGCGAAAACCCAAAGCAGGGTAATAAAAATCGTGGTTTTTACCCCCTCGCCAAGTTAGCACATGGTCCTCGAGGTCGAAAACTCAGATACGACATCCCAGAGTACCCCTAAATGACGTGTCAAAATTTCATTGAGTTCGGAATACTTTGCAGGTAGACGCCTTTTTTTCGACCTGCCGACTGGACTATACGATTATAAAACTTCGATCTCTCAGTGTAATTTATTAGATTAGCAACTACATTTTCTACCTCTTGTTTCGTAATTCTTTTATTGTACCATTATAACATTTATTACCTCATTCATCGAACATTTCTTTTGAACTGTATATCATTGCAAAGTTCTGAATTTTTCGATTAATTTGATATAATAAAAATAAATATAATAAAAAGTATATATAATAAATGACTTTGTTTGAGAAAATGTGAGATCGCGAACTTAGTTGTCAACCTAATATATTTTCAATAATTTTGGCTCGAGAGAAGCTCGACTTAATTTTTAACTTTTTTTTAAGGGAATGTTTACCGACATATTAGTTATATTTTCCAGATTAAAACGAAACGAAACACGACACTATTCGGATGATGTTTGCGTGGTTGATTCACAAAACCCAGTAAAAAATCTTTTAAATTAAAATAAAGTGAATAAAATTAAAATACAAGATCCAGTAGAAATGACCGAACCTCTCGTTAAAGGATCGATAATGGAGTTAACAATCGACAGATAACAGCGAAAGGCTACGTCTGCTATCCGATATGCAATTTGAAACTGCAAAAAAACAAGAGACTCAGCACGCGTCTCGCCGCAATTTTTTTCACTGTCTCACCCCTTTTCAGAGGCATCGGTAAACGAATAATTCCCGACGTGTTGTAGCACGATTCAAATGTCACGCTCCTCTTCAACCGCGCGTACGGTCAACAATGAAATCCATTCTGATGAACGGTGAAAATTATTTCCGCCTCGCGCTCTGCTCCATACCCGAAACATACTACGTATTATTCGAACGAACCTCCGGAACATGTTCAATCTACTCGATATAGATGCCGATCTTTTTCTCTATTTCGTTTGTTAAGCCGAAGCGACGCTTGACGCGTCGGTGGCTGATCTTCTGCCATGGTTCGGTTACCATTTTATTCGAAAGGAGTTTCATCGGCTCAACGTGGAAAAAAATGTTCACTGAGACACGTTCTTCAAAAAATCCGTTCGCATATGTGTATTATTAACCCATTGCACTCGGAATTATCTTGACTAGAAAATTAAACATTTCTTCTGATCTAGAATGCTTTCGTTCTCTATGATTTTTGAAATTTTATCGATACGAAATTGGTGTAATACCTGAATGTTTAGTAGTAGATTATACAGGGTGTCCCAAAACTACCCTAGGAGCCGAAAATGAGAGGTTCCTTGGGTCATTTGAAGCGACAGTTTCCTTTGCAAAAATGGCATCCGCGGCTTTGTTTAGGAGTTATTAACGAAAAACACGGACCAATCAGAGCGCAACTATAGCGAACGGAGTCCGACTCTGCGCCAGGTCCCGCGAGGCGTGGTGTCGCCATTGGTTGACTCAGAATCAATCCGCTGTAGCCACGCTCTGATTGATCCGTGTTTTTTGTTAATAACTCCTAAACAAAGCCACGGACACCATTTTTGTAAATGAAAATGTCGCTTCAAATGACCCAAGGAACCTCCCATTTCCGGCTCCTAGGGTAGTTTTGGGACACCCTGTATATCGATATATTGAATAATGCAAACAATATATACAGGGTCATCCGTTTTTAAACGGACAAACGTAAACCAGCTATAAAGAACCCCAAATGGAACAAGTTTTACCCCTGCCACTTTTTTTGTTTCGGCCTTGATTTCTAGAAAATTGCAAAAAACCATAATTTTTTTAGTTCACATAAACTTGAATATCTCGGGACTCCAGTGATGAATCTTGATGATCATCAACACTTATAACTAAATGGTTAGTAAAAACGTTCAGTTTTCGAAAAAATAGTTTATGTTAATTTTTGAAAAATCTTAAAATTTTGAATTTTGTTAATAGTTTTTTGTTATTTTTTGTCTTGATTAAATTTGATGAAATTAAACGGTCGATTACGCATAAATCCAAGTTTTTCGAAGTTTTTTCATTCAGACTCCACGACGTGCCCTATGCCAAAAAAAAACAAAGATCCGAAGGTCATACAAAAATATTTTGTTAACAAAAAAGATGCCCCTATTTATTTTAAACCAAACAAAGGAAAAATCATCAAGATTCATCACTGGAGTCCCGAGATATTCAAGTTTATGTGAACTAAAAAAATTATGGTTTTTTGCAATTTTCTAGAAATCAAGGCCGAAACAAAAAAAGTGGCAGGGGTAAAACTTGTTCCATTTGGGGTTCTTTATAGCTGGTTTACGTTTGTCCGTTTAAAAACGGATGACCCTGTATATTTTGAATAACGTTCCAGCAATTTTTAGTGGTGCCTCAGAGGAGACAACCGAGTGCAAAGGGTTAAGTAATACGAAAGCAGCACATTCGCACACACTTTCAATTTCTTTTTAAAAATTCTTTAACCATTTTGTCGACCACTTCCCAAAGCCGACATTTTTCTAAATATAAACAAATCTATGAAGAAAACTAGTGTCTGTCGAAACCGACTTTGAGAAAATCAATTTTTAGAAAAGTTACGACTATATGGACTCGAATATACATATAAATTTTTAGCTTCTTTTGTTGATCAAAAACGAGAAAAGTGAATCAGTTGAAAATCCGCTTTGTCAAGAACTTAATAACAGTCTTACGAATGCTACTGCAAACTGGTGTCCCAATTAATCCAAATCTATCCACTGAAAATGTTATTTGAAAATGTTTTATCTTAAATAACATTTTATTAACGTTTTATCAATAAATGTTATAAGAAAATGGTTTTTTAACCATTTATTTTGAAATTTTTTTAAATACATGCCATGCTTTCATAGTTGGCCACTTTTCAAAAAAATAAAAAATGGGGATACAGCCCCAAGTGTCCCTTTACGGGCCTCTTTTTAAAAGGATGGACATTTGAAAATTGATGAAATTGAAATTCTTTGATGTGAACTCTGCTACTGGATCGTAACATTTTACTACAACTCTTCAAGATATAAGAGATATCAAGATGAAATTTCCACTAAAATTCATTAAAAAATTATTCCTATCTACTTTATTAGCGAAGAATGTGTTTTTTTGTTAACTTGCGGAACTTATTTATTTTTTAATTGTAGTTTGTTTTGCAGAATATTTTCCATACACGTGCTTGTTTAAAGTCTTAAAAATTTTCGGTTTCCACTTTCTGAAGGGTTAAGGTCTTATACAGATAACTGCGTTTAACAAAGTCCTGTAAAATGAACCGTTAATTAAATATGAGCAGATCTTATGTTTTCACTGTAAACTCCTAAAAACTCATTTCCCTTAGTTCCTAGTTCAGCTATTATAATGTAATAGCGAAAATGTTAACGCTTTACTTTACACGTCTGTAAAACCAACAATTTGTAAGATTTCGAAAAGTTCTTTGAGATCATTATATATCATTACAGCTTACAAAGGAGATCCCACCTTTAATTGTCACGTACATTAGTTATAAAGTACACCACAATTTATGTATTTATTATTATACTGTTTTTAGAAATATATATTTTGTGTCACTTTTCTTACGAATGAACGATACGTCCGGTACCATTTTTGGAAACTCGATTTTCCTCATTTTACCAATTTGTAAAATAGGGTAACTGCACCAGTGAATGAACATTTAAGAAATTGTTCAGGAAAATATTTTATTTTAAAAAAAACTATGTGAATTAAAGGAATCTCATATATGCCAAAAAGCTCCCTATACTTCATTTGTCAAAAATAAATGAACACAAATACAGTAATGTCGCGATAGTTGCCGCAGGAGCTGTTCTCTGGAGCGACAACTTCCAAGACAACTGCTCGTCTTTTGATTTATGACTGGCCTCGATAGTCTACCGTGCCGAGACATCAATCGAAAGCCGAACGTAGAGAAGGACAGAATGATCGCGTGGCCAAGCGTGTCGCCGTCGCCAGCACAGTTTAAAGGCCCACATGTTCGCACAATGCAATGCCAATTCAAAAAATGCCTTATTATCCATTATTTTTTAATGAGATTTTACTGGCTTATTCCTAGCAAAATTCTGATTCAAACAAGACCAAACACGGTATAATTTGACCCATCAGTAATGTCTTGAAAGTTGTCGGAGGGCTGTACGCGAAAGTTGCCGTAGTGCCTACTAGTGAATTTTGCCAGGAATAAGCCAGTAAAATCTCATTAAAAAATAATGAATATTGAATAGGAAATTCACTAGTAGGCACTACGGCAACTTTCGCGTACAGCCCTCCGCCAACTTTCAAGACATTACTGACGGGCCAAATTATACCATGTTTGGTCTTGTTTTAATCAGAAAAATGCCAGGAATAAGCCAGTAAAATCTCATAAAAAAATAATGAAAGTTAAGCAGTTTGAAAATTCGATTCTTGGCGTCAATGTAGTGGTGTTCACACCGATATACCCGAGCCGGCATCAAACATCGCGGCCCTGCGGCCCGACGCAGCATTGACAGCTGGTGGAATGAGTAGGCACTGCGGCAACTATCGTGTACAGCTCCTGCGGCAACTATCGCGACATTACTGTACAATGAAATTATTATTATTCTTCTTTATTAAACGTTAAATCAAAAATATGAAAAATACCAGTCAATGAACACTACATTCTAGTAATTGAATAATGCTAGTCCAATCAATGAACAAAATTACTAAACAATATTCTCCTATTTATTTAACTCTTTAATCACAATTTTATCGCTTGTATGCCGTCCGGGTTAAAATTTGTTGAAATATACGAAAGCGTTCATTTACTGGTGCCCGTTCATTCACTGGTGCAGTTACCCTACAAGACTTTTCGAATCTTTTGGCTGACGAAATAGATGTTTTTGCTGCTCTGACTTTTCTAAAATGAACCGAGGAATTTACATAGAGATCCACGGTCTAATAGTTATGATTGTTCGACGATAACTGCTTACTGTCAGCGTCGTCGTCGTTCCGAAAGTTCGCCGGGTGAATCTGGTGCCGGTTACAAACGTATCTCGCGCCGCGTCGCGTCTGTCGGAAGATTAAACGACGTTTATAGCGGCGAACTTTCGCCTTAATTGCTGCGCCGGAACCCGGAAACGTTTTGGAAGTTGGAAAGGGCTCGTTGGAAAGGGCTCGTTGGAACATCAAAAGCAATGGAACACCTTGCTCACCAGGGCGTGGGGAAAGAACGGCATTTTCTTTGTCGGTCTTCTCGCGGTTTCTGTGTTTTCGCGTGTTCTGGCCAATCCGTGTGCCAGCGTCCAACATTTGACACTGTTTCTCCCAGTTCGTTTCTAACTTGGGTCTGAAACTTCCTTCAGAATCCTCGCGAGCAAGTTAACCGCCATTGCGACGTGGTCATTTTTTCTTTTAATTTTTTGAATCCTCGTTTTATGGATTTGTCTTTTCATTATACTGGAAGAACCAATATCGTCGGGGATAGAGATCATTTTAGAGATCGTTCGGTACACCTTTCGTCGACGCGGATGAGAAGATTACGCTAAAATAACAGTCGTCTCCCTGGAATCTCCGGAATCCTGTCGTTCGAATACTTCCGCCATTTACCGCGAGTCTCGTGTTATAACTCGACTTGTGCAAGTCACATTATTCGAAACTTTTGTTACATACATACCGCGGCGGAGTTGATATTGTCATTAAAACTAATAATTAGTCCGCGGATGTCTGCTGAAATTTAAACTTCTTAACGGTATTTTATGATAATAAAACACGCACAAGCTACTACCCCTACTATCCCTTGTAGAAATTATTAGATCAAACAATTCGACTGTCTATCATTGTAATTACTCATATTCACAATATCGACAATCTTTCAATTAATGCCAAACGTAAATTCAATAGTATAATTCGTCGTATATAAAGAAAATATTAACATAAACATTAATACACATATTTGTTCCTTCATAATGTGGAACAATCATATCCACGATTTTTATCGACCATTTTCTACCATGGGTAGTACTAATTACACAAAATCTCTACTTGAAATTTGTTTCTCTTGAATAATCATTATATTTATAACCGTATTACGAATAATTGAATTTTCTGTTGCATTTAACATTCAAATTTTTGCTAAATTTATCACTGTTGAATAGCTTTCTGACAATTTAGTTTTACAAGTTGACAATAGATTATTTTCTCACAAGAAACACAGCTTTAGACATTTTCTACCACGGGTAGTACTAATTACACAAAATCTCTACTTGAAATTTAGTTCTCTGGAATAATCATTATATTTATAACCGTATTACGAATAATTGAATTTTCTGTTGCATTTAACATTCAAATTATTGCTGCATTTATCGCTGTTGAATAGCTTTCTAACAATTCATTTATACAGATTGACAGTAGATTATTTTCTCGCAAGAAACACAGCTTTGAACATTTTCTACCACGGGTAGTACTAATTACACAAAATCTCTACTTGAAATTTAGTTCTCTGGAATAATCATTATATTTATAACCGTATTACGAATAATTGAATTTTCTGTTGCATTTAACATTCAAATTATTGCTGCATTTATTGCTGTTGAATAGCTTTCTGACAATTCAATTATACAGATTGACAGTAGATTATTTTCTCGCAAGAAACACAGCTTTAGACATTTTCTACCAGGGGTAGTACTAATTATACAAAATCTCAACTTGAAATTTATTTCTCTTACATAATCATTATATCAATAACCACTTTACGAATAAGCTAATTTTCTGTTGCATATTGGACATTTAATATACATACTGACAGTAGATTATTTGATCGCGAGAAACACAGCTTCGAACGAAGACATAAAACTGAAATATCTCTCTGGGGAGGAATTAGACCCGAACCGATGTATTATATATGTATATACGTTGTCGAAGAGATTCCAAACACCGTCCACAAACAGCTAAAGGTCTGACATAATGCGCGGAAGATAATCTTAACTAAACTGCTTACGTTTCAGAACGAAAGCCAAGAATGTGATCGCAGTATATTAGACCTGATGCGCCATCGAAGTAGACATTAGCTTCGAGCTCCTATCTCGATTTAGTCTTAATACGATGGGAGCCGATATCTTATTTGAGGGGATATAAATTTTGCCGATGGATTACTTCCGTTTCGCGTGATACACTTTCAGCTGATGCACCCTGAAACAAAATGGATGTCCTTTTGTTCGCGGAAAGAAATGTCTGCGAAACCTATTAGAGAATTTAATTAAACCTTTGCGTACCCGATTTAATTATCGACGCAAATAATCTGCATGTATTTCTCTTCAAGGACCACGAGTGATCTTCAGACACGTTTTATCTTATCCTCTAGCCTCGATGACGTTCTAACGGTTCATTTATGAAACATGATTCCTTCGAGCAGTTTGTTGACACAATTTTGTGTACACGCAATTTCTTGACACCCTATATAATTACTAGACTGCGGATGTTTATGCAATTTGCAAGTTTTGTAGAACTTTTGTAGACGAATTCGAAGAAACTCGAATCAAATAAAATCCATTTTCCGTGGTGATATCCTTTTCAGAACTGAAAGAGATTAAAATCGTACTAAACTCTGTCATGTTTTATATGCTAGCTTTTTTTGAAAATTTTTAAGGGCCATAATTACATAAATAATCCGCAGTCTAATAATTACAATTCCTACTAAACGCTTGTGTGACTTGTTCTCAAAAATTTTTCGAGATCTTTCCAAATGTTTTTCCTTTCCGTGACTGCCAACTGTCAAACCTTACAAAACCCATTTCTAATAGAGCAGAAACTGTGCGATAAAAACTCCCGATCGTACAATAAAGTGTTCAGACATTTATTTGAAAGGGGAAAGTTACTTGAACGCGTTCGGTATCCTACCGCGCGAAAAATACATCGATAAATCTTTCGACCAGCTAGAAATGCTCGCAATCCGACGCCGCCCTGAAAACGACTCGTTCAGCGAATTTCGAAGTTAATCTGAGCAGCGATATAGTTGCTGGTAAGTGCGACAGGTTCTGCTGCTGCAAATTGACCGATCGAAGGTGTCAGAATGATGGATCCGATTAGTCACGGATCGCATCGTGTTTCGCACCCCCTAACTCGCAGAAGTTGAATTGCTCGCTGACAGCTGGGACACTCGGCCAAACTTAAAGGTTCCGATTTTTCATTGAAAAATAAAGTCGATTTTTAGTTACTTGCATTTTCTCCAAATGCTGTGAATATGCGCGCAGAAGGATTTATGAATAGCCGTGTAGGGTAACTGCACCAGTGAATGAACGGGCACCAGTAAATGAACGCTTTTGTATATTTCAACAAATTTTAACCCGGACGGCATACTAGCGATAAAATTGTGATTAAAGAGTTAAATAAATAGGAGAATATTGTTTAGTAATTTTGGTCATTGATTGGACTAGCATTATTCAATTACTAGAATGTAGTGTTCATTGACTGGTATTTTTCATATTTTTGATTTAACGTTTAATAAAGAAGAATAATAATAATTTCATTGTATTTGTGTTCATTTATTTTTGACAAATGAAGTATAGGGAGCTACTTGGCATATATGAGATTCCTTTAATTCACATAGTTTTTTTTTTAAATAAAATATTTTCCTGAACAATTTCTTAAATGTTCATTCACTGGTGCAGTTACCCTATTCGGTAAATAATGAGTTTTCGATTAATAAATAAAATAATTTTTAGTATATGATATTTGGTCCCCTCAGGGATTTCAAATCCATTTACCAATCTCCCTTCTTTCCACTCTCTCTCTATCGTCAAATTTCAGCCTATTTCAGCCTAAATTTCAGCGGGACCTACTTTTTATTACGGTGGGTTCCGAACCACCTTTTTGCCAACAACCCGCGGCCGGTACCCGGGCAGTCACCGGCTGGCGTATGCCATCTATACCCATGCGGTCACCCATCCAAGTACCGGTCACGGCCAACGCTGTTTAACTTCGGTGATCGTACGAGAACCGGTTTTTTTGAAGCGAGGCAATGGTCGTTGATAATAAATAAAATAATTTATTTTAAACGTTGTATGCAATTACGCGACCCGATCGACCGCCGAATTAACATTGACCGATTAATTTTCTCGGAACCGGGACCGTAGCGGTAAGCGTAATATCGTACTTACAATTAGATGCAATGTTCGAATGCTTCGTTCTCTAGTCGACAACTGGAGGGAGACTATGGGTACTTGACAGTTGATGAATTCGACTTTTGCGAGTTGAAGGTTTGTTCGAAACTGCCTCGCTTGCTCCGGGGTGAGTTCGGTCGTCACCTCGCGGATGCCTCGATAAGGCCCCGTTTGGGGGAAAATGCAACCCCATTGGCTGGTTGACTTGAGGGAGGAGGATCCCGGACATCTATCCTCGGCGAAGAAAGAAGACCCCACCCTCGTACAGAAAATTGACGAGCGGGTTGCCTTCCGAAAGGGAACAGAAAATTGAGAATCGGGTTGTCTCCGGAAGGGGTACAGAAAATTGTCGAGCGGGTTGCCTGCCGAAGGGGTACAGAAAATTGAGAATCGGGTTGCCTTCGGAAGGGGTACAGAAAATTGTCGAGCGGGTTGCCTTCCGAAGGAGAACTGTAAATTGAGAATCGAGTTGCCTACCGTAGGGGAACTGAAAATTGAGAAACGGTGAGAGACGGAGGGAGAGAGCGTGGCGTCGCGGGTGTTAGCGAGCAAAGCAAGTAGGGGTCGTAGGCCCCTAACTTAAATAAAAATTAAAACGAAGTAAAAATAATTATTTGAAGTATTTAAATAAAAAAAAGAATAATGAAACAAATTTTAATATACGGACTAAAAAGTACAATTAAGACGGATTAAAAAGTATAATTGAAAACGCACTAAAAAATATGAAATGTAATTTTCCCTAGCCTCGTACGGATGTCTAACCCCCTACAGATAGTCCTGAAAATTTGTGATTGTGCATTTTTAAAAGCTATGAAAATACTTGTGAGATTTAAAACGAAAAACGTGGGGCGCATGCGATAGATGCATGAATATTTCACTTAAATCAGTAACGTTTTTATTGCACTGCAAATGATATGGATTGTTGTGCGAGGTTTCTTAACGATGGCTACTCTCTAAACTCTTTATTATTATCTTTCGCCCCACGTTTTTCGTTTTAAATCTTACAAGTATTTCCATAGCTTTTGAAAATGCACAATCACAAATTTTCAGACAGACAAGAAAGCGACCTAATAAAAACATGGTAAAAAATCCCAAGTGGATGCACGTGCGGCGCAAGGGATGCGAAACCTTGGCCGCTGTCGTGGTGTTAAATATCAGGCCCGTAAGTCTCCGAATCCGGGACCCTCGTAACTAACGGTATTCTAAAGAGCGGGTCTACGGATTGACTTTATTGCCTCTTTTCCAATGCTGTCAGATCGAACCCTCGAGTGCCGTGTACGACACGTCGAGGATTAGCATTCTTCTAAATTTCGAAGGACAGCCGGGAATCGAAAAAGGGCATAAATACCCCGCGAGAGATCCAACAATTTATTTATTAGTATAATAAATTGTATGATATCGGCGCTAGGTTCGATCCTTAATAGAAAAATCAACAAATGTGCAATTATTTACATGCTTCTAACGTTTCGATCCCTATGTGGATCTTTTTCAAAGAGAACATTTTTGCGTCTGAAAAAGAAGAAAAAACAAATAAATATTGTTGTTTTTTCTATTAAGGATCGAACCTAGCGCCGATATCATACAATTTATTATACTATTACTTTTCGATCGAGAGGAATTTACCTATAATTTATTTATTAACCTGTGATGCTAGTAGAAATTTAGCAGTCCCTTGCGGTTGCAGACGAGAGCCCCGAGACTGTTTACAAGTAATTCAAATAAAATCCATCAACCTTCCCCGGGATCTTCCGAAGAAATCTTTGATTGTCCGCGAGCCTCGGCGAGGGTCTCCGCAACTTTAAGTCCCTCCTCAAAGCGGTCATTAGAACAGAGGCTGATCACTTCGAGGAGTTTCCACTGCAACGTCTGAACAATTGTTCTTTATACCGCGCCACTTGGCTCTGATTCTCCCCCTTCGTTAAAATATTGTAAATAGATCGTCGATCTTTATGCAGCTATACGTATTTTTTAATAAACTGGAATAAGTCGGTTAAAAGCGAAGGAAAAAGTTTTTCGAAGGACCATAGATCTACGTACTGTTTTCAGACACGAAATTAAGACAATAACTGAAATCACAAGTATTCTCAATAACAACGAATAAACTGCGAAACTTTTTATGCATTTCGCATAATGACAATATACAAGATTGTAGATTACATTGCTTATCACACTTAAGATAAATATATTTCTCACACCATGGTTTTCATAATGTTATTACGCGAAATGCATAAAAAGTTTCGCAGTTTATTCGTTGTATTGAGAATAATTGTCATTTCGCATAATAACATTATGAAAACCATGGTGCGAGAAATATATTTATCTTAAGTGTGATAAGCAATGTAATCTACAGTCTTGTATATTGTCAATATGAATATTGTAGATATTGTAGATATTTCACAAACAAAATATTCGGTGTAGCTAGGAATTTATTTAAAAATTAATTATTATTATTAGATATGTTGGCATCTAACCGATTACTAAACATTTAAGTATTGTATGAGGTGTCGTATCAATTTTATATTATTTAATTATATATTCTAGGTCAGTAGAAACGTTTGATTTTCGAGTTAAAATAGCTCCTAGTGCAAAAGGTTAAGACGTCTATTAGTACAAACGACTTGACAATTATTTTTAACTATAATCGATAACAATCAAATTAGAACATCCTGTGCAAAAATGACGTAGTAGAAGAGACATATATCAATTTTTGGCAATTTAAGATCAGATTGTCTCTCGTTGTCCGTTGATTATACCAGCTGCGAGCAAATTCTCTGCAATTGTACCGCTCGATGATGAACAGGTGGGAGTCGAATATCTTAATAATTTCCGAGACGATCGGGTTTAGCACGTATCCGTCATTAGGCTTACCGCGTCGCACCGAACACCGTCGACGGATAGCGGATGTCAATCGTCTCCGTTGGAGAACCGTGTCGAGCAAATGGATGAGCCTAATGAATGCGCGATCGATTTCGGTGCAGACTGTTCAGCTAAATCGATATCCGAATGAGAGATCAATTAAATTGTAACGGCGTGTTTGCTGCTTTTATTAACGCGAATAAATTGCTGCTATTTGCCCGAAATTACACGGGAAATGTTTACGCTGACAAGCATTCCGACCACGCGAGCGTGAACCGTAATTATACATAATAGAAAACATGTTTCCGCGGAGCGGTTTGCCTCGATTAAACAATTATTTTTCATTTAGCACTTTAGCGCTTTTAACAAGGTCGCCACGAATTTCATCCCCCTCAACTAAAACAGGAAGTGTCTATCGACGCAGCTCAATTCATGTTCGGAGATTTTTCGAAATCTTTTAGTGACTATTTTACATCACTTTATAAAAAAAAAGCAAGAATTCATCCAGCAAAATTTTTAGCCATTTTACAAATAGTACATTAAAAATTGTCCTAATTGAAGCAGGAAGAGTTTATCGACTTAGTGTTCGAAATTTTTTAAAATTCTTTAGTGACTATTTTACATCACTTTATTAAAAAAAGCAAGAATTCCTCCAGCAAAATTTTTAGCCATTTTACAAATAGTACATTAAAAATTGTCCTAATTGAAGCAGAAAGAGTTTATCGACATACTGTTCGAAAATTTTTCAAATTCTTTAGTGACTATTTTACATCACTTTATTAAAAAAAGCAAGAATTCCTCCAGCAAAATTTTTAGCCATTTTACAAATAGTACATTAAAAATTGTCCTAATTGAAGCAGGAAGAGTTTATCGACTTAGTGTTCGAAATTTTTTCAAATTCTTTAGTGACTATTTTACATCACTTTATTAAAAAAAGCAAGAATTCCTCCAGCAAAATTTTTAGCCATTTTACAAATAGTACATTAAAAATTGTCCTAATTGAAGCAGGAAGAGTTTATCGACTTAGTGTTCGAAATTTTTTCAAATTCTTTAGTGACTATTTTACATCACTTTATTAAAAAAAGCAAGAATTCCTCCAGCAAAATTTTTAGCCATTTTACAAATAGTACATTAAAAATTGTCCTAATTGAAGCAGGAAGAGTTTATCGACTTAGTGTTCGAAATTTTTTCAAATTCTTTAGTGACTATTTTACATCACTTTATTAAAAAAAGCAAGAATTCCTCCAGCAAAATTTTTAGCCATTTTACAAATAGTACATTAAAAATTGTCCTAATTGAAGCAGGAAGAGTTTATCGACTTAGTGTTCGAAATTTTTTCAAATTCTTTAGTGACTATTTTACATCACTTTATTAAAAAAAGCAAGAATTCATCCAGCAAAATTTTTAGCCATTTTACAAATAGTACATTAAAAATTGTCCTAATTGAAGCAGGAAGAGTTTATCGACTTAGTGTTCGAAATTTTTTCAAATTCTTTAGTGACTATTTTACATCACTTTATTAAAAAAAGCAAGAATTCATCCAGCAAAATTTTTAGCCATTTTACAAATAGTATATTAAAAATTGTCCTAATTGAAGCAGAAAGAGTTTATTGACATACTGTTCGAAAATTTTTCAAATTCTTTAGTGACTATTTTACATTATTTATGAAAATAGCAAGAATTTATCCAGCTAAATTTGTAGACATTTTTCTTACTATTATACATATGTATACTAAGGAAAGTTGAACAATCCCTCTATGCGATTAATTAAAATGTGTTGTTTATTATAGGTCATTTGGACTGTATTTTAAAACAACACGTGTTGTTGATTATCAAGTGATTGTTGATAGTCCTTTACTTTAACCGATCAAAAGTTATCAGATCGTTGAGTGTGGAACTTAACAAATGTCAAGAGGTTTGCGTTCTCTTCGTCAAGTTTCATATTAAAATAATCACACTGACGCATGACGTTTGATTCCAGACTCACCATCAAGGCAGGATGTCCAATGAACCTTGAAAATTTCCCAATGGACACGCAGAGATGTCCATTACAATTTGGAAGCTGTAAGTGTACATCACGATAAAAGTATAATATTTATTAACTGAAAGTTTATTATTTTATTATTTTCGCACATCACTTTATAAGAAGTGCATATGTATATTTCAAATTAATCACCTGAGAGTATAACTAGATGTAACGAGTATAATTAGATCTTGTTTGTTATTTAACTGTGTTCAAATTAAGAAGAAATTACACTTGGAAATTGTTGATCACGTTCGTTGATCGCTAACTGTTTGACCTCGCGTAATCAATGTTTAAATATTCATCAGATCCACAGAAGTCAGGTCGTCGATTTTAATGAAACTTTTTCTGATGAATTTAGAGCAAAAATAAGCTGACCCATGTCCGAGCGTTCTTAACGAGACTCATTATCTATCAAGATAATCAACATTTAATTTTATAATATCTAAAAAATTAGACGACTCGCTTAATTTTTTAATCATATCGCAACAGCTAGTAGCGAAGTTAGTAGAAGGATTTTAAGTTTTCGTTCTTTTTACTTTCAATTTTAAGTTTTGGACCTTTTGTCTTTATTTCTCTTTTCTTTAAAAATGTTTTCTTTTCTCTCTAATATATGTTGTGATATGATTCGTTCTAGAGATTCACGAAACAAAATTTAATTAACACATTCCCGACCGATGATTATTGCATAATTTTGTAAAATCTATGGTACATGACTACTCTTTAATGGAACGTTCAATAGCAACATCGATTTTCATAGTGAAAACGCATTTTTTAAATTTTCAATATTGGCCCACATAAAAAAGTTGTAAAATGCAACTTTTACTATTTTTGCTACAATTCCAATGAATTGTAATTTTTGACAAAATTTTTGTTCACATTCTTCGACAAACTAGTTGCTCTAGCTTCCCAAAAATATTCAAATCGTATAATACGATATTTAAAAATTTCTCGCCTTTTTAAGAGTGTGCCAATACTTTTTTTACCCACTGTTCCATTTAAGATTGCAATGTAAAATAAAATTTCTATGCTTTCTGTTGGTGCAGCACGATCATTGAAAATCCTATTGATAGGCTTAATAAAGTTTTAAAATCGACGACCCTACCACTGCGACCTCTCCTAGTCAGTATGTTGCACGAATGTCCTCCTTGAAGGGTTAAACGTTCTTTGGAATAATTATTTAAATAAAAAAAAATTTTTTAAACCACATTTTTAAGACGGACTAAAAATAATTATTTAAATAAAAAATGTTTTTATTTAAACGAAAAACGTGGGGCGCATGCAATAGATGCATGAATAGTTCACTTAAATCAGTAACAATTTTATTGTATTGCAAATGATATGGATTGTTGTGCGAGTTTTCTTAACGATAGCTAGTTTCTAAACTCTTTACTATTATCTTTCACCACACGTTTTTCGTTTTAAATCTTACAAGTATTTTCATAGCTTTTAAAAATGCACAATCACAAATTTTCAGTACTATCTGTATGGGGTTAGACATCTGTATGAGGCTAGGGAAAATTTTATTTCATATTTTTTAGTACATTTTAAATTATACTTTTTAATCCGTCTTAATTGTACTTTTTAGTCCGTATATTAAAATTTGTTTCATTTTTTTTTTTTAATTTAAATAACTTAAATAATTATTTTTAGTTCATTTTTACTTTTACTTAAATAATTATTTTTAGTCCGTCTTAAAAACGTTGTTTAAGAAAAATTTTTTTTATTTAAATAATTATTCGTTAATAACTCGTTATTAAACAAACAGACAGACATGAAACCGATTTAATATTGCATTGTCATCTAGTTCTGAGCTATGTTTCAAATTTCAAGTCGCCAGATCATCGGGAAGTGGTTTAAAATATGATTACAAGATTTTGCGGAAGGAAAGCGGACGGACAGACAGACAGACAGACAAGAAAGCGACCTAATAAAAACGTGGTAAAAATTCGTGTAGGCCATCGTTATCGATGATGTTCATCGTGACGGAAAGATTGAGCTCTTGCACCTCTGGGACAGCTACGTAACTACCCCTCTTTTGTGAGACGGTGTTCCGAGGAGAAAAAAGAGAGAAAGAGAGAAATAGAGGGCTCCGTAACAGATACGTACTGCCCCCTTGAGTAACCTTCTGCCGAAGGAGAAAAGTAGCGCTTATTCGCGAGCGAATTCGTTCTGTTTTACGACACGACTCCTCTGCGACAGCCGAGTAAGAAATATTCTCTTGATTGCAGTCGGTTACACGAAGCGGGACGTGATCTACAAATGGAACAGCGCGCGACAAGTAGCAATCGCCGAGGACATGAAATTATCCCAATTCGATTTAGTTGCCAATCCGACTGCGAATTATTCTGCATCGCCGACCCTTCCTCAAGGTAAGTTCGGTAACTTCGCTTCTCTAGATCGACGCTTCACGACTCACCGTCGTCGTTGCGTCGCGTCGCGACGCCACGCGACCGAGTTTCACGCCAATTCGAAAGAAACGATTCGTTTGTTATACTGATTTCACGCTTTCAGTTTTTCCCCAAGGTGCGCGGACGAAATACTGAAAATCGAAAGTAATCAAAACTATTGTTGCAGGAAGCAGAGTATTTCAGTAAAAATCGCCACAGGGATTTCTCTCTTTTAACGGAAAATACATTTGGGAGTTTTCTAAACGAATTTGTTCAACGTTAGTTCTTAACAAATTGACCGATGGGAATCAATCTTGGCCTTGTATTGTAGCGTTAGAAACAAAATCAGATAGCAAAATATTCACGTAATTAACGCAGTACTGTTATTCACGATTTTTTTTACATTATTAAATATGTTTGGTATCTAATCAATTGTTAAACGCATAAGTATTTATAAGGGGTATTATATCAATTTCATATTGAATGGAATTTTTCTAGGTCGAAAGAAACGTTCAATTTTCAAATTAAAGTAAGAACAGAAAGTTAAAAACACATTTAAGAATATTAATTCAAACATTCTATTTAACAAATCTTTTATCATTTAAAATCAGGTCATATTTAATGAATGTAAAGTTGAATTGTTGCAATTGATTATATGTATATAGAGAGAAAGGTATAGTAAGTAGCTTAAAAAGTTTTCTGAACACTAAACCTACTACTGACGGTCAAATGACCGGTTTAATATTTTTAATTTCACAATTATTGAAATGATTAAGTTGCTTACATGGAAATTGTTTCGATCGATTCTTTTATCCAAGCACATATTGTAATAAAAATGGCAGAAAATCTAAATAAATAGATACATGTCATTTTTATAAACTTATTATTATTTAGTGCTCGCTAGGTATAGCGTTAAATATCTCGTTTAATTTGCCTCGTAGATCGCCAAGCAAAATCTAAAGGCTTACAGACGACATATGGCAGTTATGGTTATCAAAAATTAATCGTTGTATAGTATAACTTGGAAACATCTCGCAGTTCCGGTTGAAAAACCCTGTAAATGATCGAATTGCTCCGCGACGGAACGAAACGGTTTGATTTCACTTCGTATTCCGGAAACGGAATATTCCTTGGCCGTGTCTACAGAAATCGTGCGGTGCAACGAACAAGATTAATATCCGCTCTCGTAATGCACAAGAAACGAAGGACCGGAATGACAATCGTAATGAAATCCTATCCCGACTTCTCGTCGAGCTGCATACCGATTATAATAGATGTATGATGATTTCGGCGCATAGGTTCGATCAGTAATAAAAACTTATTTAATAACAATTTTGCAAATTAAGACCTCAATGTTTCGATCCTGATGAGGATCATTCTCAAGAGAGATTTTTGCGTCTGTAACAAAGCGTAACTTTATAATCACAACCGTAATTTAAAAATTTCCAGTTAAAAACATATTTTTATTTTTAAATAAAAATTAAAAACATATTTTATTTTTAAATACGTTTTTAACTGGAAATTTTTAGATTACGGTTGTGATTATAAAGTTACGCTTTGTTACAGACGCAAAAATCTCTCTTGAGAATGATCCTCATCAGGATCGAAACGTGGAGGTCTTAATTCGCAAAATTGTTATTAAGTAAGTTTTTATTATTGATCGAACCTGTGCGCCGAAATCATCATACATCTATTATAAAATTCTTTTCGATCGCAAAACTATCTAAATACCGACTATGCTTGTTCTTAATCGCAACGAGTCAACGTAAATCGAAATTTCATGTTATTTGCATATAAAAATATGATATATACTGAATTATATTTAATACGTTAAAAAATACATTAATAAATTAAATTTTCTCCCCTTTGGCCCGAACGATTACCGATCGAGAGAAACACGCGTCGAATATTTTCCTAGGCACTACAAGAGTTTAACACTAAACCTACCTCCGCCGGTCAAATGACCGGTTTCATATTTTTGATTTTACAACTATTTAAATTGTACAGCTACCTCCATGGGAAATGTTTGAATAAATTTCAAACATTGTCAAAAAATTATTCGCTCACTCTTAGAAAGGCGAGAAATTTTTAAATATCGTACTATACGATTTGAACTTTTTTTAGAAGCTAGAGCAATTAGTTTGCTGCAGGATGTGAAAAAAATTTGGTCAAAAATTGCAATTGATTGGAATTGTAGAAAAAATACTAAAATTGCATTAATTTTTTATGTGAGCCTATATTAAAAATTTAATAAATACGTTTTGTAGATCTATGTCAATTGAACATATTCTGAATATTTCGTCAAAATCGATTCGACGTTGCAATGAATTACAAACGTTTAAAGATGGTAAAAATTGCAGTTTTTTACGATTTTAATTTAATGTTTAAAGCTTTAAAATGTTTAAAGCTATAACTGCAGTAAATCTAAGGATTCTATCAATGGCTATCGGTTCTTTCCGCATCAACCGATTTTGATGAAACTTTCACAGTACATATAATTGACACAGATCTACAAAATGTATATTTCAAATTTTCAATATGAGCACACATTAAAAACATAAAAAAGTTTTAAAATGCAACATTTAGTATTTTTTCTACAATTCCGATTAATTGCAATTTTTGACCAAATTTTTTTCACATCCTGCAGCAAACTAATTGCTCTAGCTTCTAAAAAAAGTTCAAATCGTATAGTACAATATTTAAAAAGTTATCGCCTTTTTAAGATTGAGCGAATAATTTTTTGACTCACTGTATGTAGTATGTCCTGGAATAAAGAAATTTATTCATACATTTCCCATGGAGGTAGCTGTATAATTTTAATAGTTGCAAAATAAAAAATGCTATAAAATGCAACATTTAGTATTTTTTCTACAATTCCGATCAATTGCAATTTTTGACCAAATTTTTGTCACATCCTGCAGCAAACTAATTGCTCTAGCTTCTAAAAAAGTTCAAATCGTATAGTACAATATTTAAAAAGTTATCGCCCTTTTAAGATTGAGCGAATAATTTTTTGACTCACTATAAAAGAAAAATTATACACAGTCCAAGTAAATACAGTTTTGTCATTCTTGTACGGTAAAACATTTTAATAAATTTTAACGCTTGGTAGGTTTAGTGTTACCTGAAATCGGATTGTTTATCTTGAATATGTATTTCGTCATTGTTATCGGGCAATAACGACAACGCGTGCGTTGAAAGGGGAGCCAGGATGCAGTGAGACCGTGTTCTTCAGCATCCTTTGACGACCGAACAGTACGCAGATTATCTAACCCGACGATCCACGTATCGCGGTACGTATGCGATGCGCGATTCGCGATCCGTACATCTCCGTGTAAAAGCAGCTCCTGAATGCGCGGAGCGTATGCAACATTTGAAGGGATCGCGAAAGGGATTCGTCCTGCACGAGGCGTGACTAGGACGCCCGGTGAATTGGAAACGATATCGCATTAGTGACGGGACGGACTAAAGAGGCGTCTGGAGAGAGCGAAGAAAGTGTGCAGCGTGAAAAGTCGTTTGAGACAAAAGAAGCCGCCGATGAGGGCGAGGGCTTATTCGGATCGAGGCGAAAGAGGTGTGCGAAAAGGGAGGAATGATCCTATAACGACTGCAAAGAGAGACGGCTAGAAAGTTCGCCCGGTCCCGAGGATTTTGCACGGGAATATCGAGGAACGATGCAGACCGGAAGTGGCATCGGGAGGGATGAAGGAGCTCGGAGGTGGCGCGGCAGAATTCGAAGCGGGAAAATGAGGGGTGGCCAAGCAACGAGCCAAGACTCCCGACGTTCAACGTTGCCAGCGAAACGACGACTAATTGCCGCATCCTTCGCCGGGAAACTCGTTCCACTTGCATTTCCATTGTAGCCCCTCACCTCTTTCGTCCTCCCCGCACCCGAAGCAGGAGCGAAGACGTTCCGTCGCAGAGACTTCGACTTTTTAATTGGATTAGCATCGATTAACACTCCACCAGCAAACAAGTGTCGCGCCGACCAATTGTGATTGCACGACCAGAAACCTCGTTGCGTTTTTACCTGATTACGCGACAGAGACGCGCCCTGTCACGTTTCCCCTTCCCGATTGGATAAACAAACAGACGTTCTCGTTATACACGAGCCGAAACAACTTACATTCTCACCTGTATACATATACCGCCTACAATGCTTCAAACCATTTGCCGGGGAGGTTTTTTTCGAATGTTGAACTTTTTTGCTTAGAAAAAAATTTTTTCTTGCATGGACAAAGACTAACTTTTAATTGGATTTGGAAATTCATTTTTCTGGCAACAGGCTCGAATTTTATTTGGATTTGTAAAATACAAATGGAGCAAGGCGACATCCACTGTCTTAAGTGTTAGCTTTCTAGCTTTGGTTTTGTTAATCGAATTGAGCTTTTGATTTTGGGGAATTTTCAATTAAATAATTTACATCTATTTAAGAATCTTTATATGTTTGTAGTTGGAATCGATTTTTTTGTATACGTTTCCGTAGGATTTTTTCAGCTTTAGGGTGCTTTAAGCTTAAAGATTACGGCTGTTCTTCCGTTTATGGCAGAAATCAGAATTCGATGAAATTTTGAAAATAGGTTCTTTTTTTACTGAAATGACGATTGCCAGAAGGATTTTTGGCGCGTTGAAAAAAAATTTTTTATCATTTCAATGTTGCGCTCTACCTTACCGACTTTCTATTTTATATAGAATATCTTCAATTAGTTGTAAAATATGTTCTCGGCGCACCGTTTCGATCAATAATAAAAGCAAATTAGCAATAATTAAATTCAACTCAACGTTTTGATCCAGGTGTGGATCATTTTCAAGAGCAATTGCGTCTGAAAATATATACAAACATATATTTTATGGCAGAAATCAGAATTGAATGAAATTTTGAAAATAGGTTCTTTTTTTACTAAAATGACGATTGCATTAATTTTCAATTAAATAATTTACATCTATTTAAAAATCTTTATATGTTTGTAGTTGGAATCGACTTTTTTATATACGTTTCCGTAGGATTTTTTCAGCTTTAGGGAGCTTCGAGCTTAAAGATTACGGCTGTTCTTCCGTTTATGGCAGAAATCAGAATTCGATGAAATTTTGAAAATAGGTTCTTTTTTACTAAAATGACAATTGCATTAATTTTCAATTAAATAATTTACATCTATTTAAGAATCTTTATATGTTTGTAGTTGGAATCGACTTTTTTATATACGTTTCCGTAGAATTTTTTCAGCTTTAGGAAGCTTCGAGCTTAAAGATTACGGCTGTTCTTCCGTTTATGGCAGAAATCAGAATTCGATGAAATTTTGAAAATAGGTTCTTTTTTTACTAAAATGACGATTGCCACGAGGATTTTTGGCGCATCGAAAAACAAATTTTTATCATTTCAATGTTGCGCTCTACCTTAGCGACTACTGACTTACCGACTTTGTACTTTATGTTCGTGCTGTGAGCATATTCTGGAAATTAATGTAAAATGTATAGAAAATTTCAATTGTCAAACAGAGTGAACCAATATCTACAATGGGAAGATTATGCGATGAGAATTAATTTGGATTAGGTTAACCCGAAAAGTTTATTTATTTTTTAGTTATATTATTATTTCCAGGAGTAGTCTTTAAAAATTTCAAGTTTACCTTATATATGTATTACTTTAAACTAAAGAGGATTCGTTAATAGATGATATGTGTGAATTTTTATGGCGCTGTGAGGTGAACTAGGGTGGTGATGATCCCTTTTTACAACTAATTGACGATATTCTATGTAAAATAGAAAGTCGGTAAGTCGGTAAGGTAGAGCGCGACATTGAAATGATAAAAAAAATTGTTTCGACGCGCCAAAAATCCTTCTGGCAATCGTCATTTTAGTGAAAAAAGAACCTATTTTCAAAATTTCATCGAATTCTGATTTTTGCTATAAACGGATGTTTCGCCAAGATTACACTTCATAGTAGAACCGTTTATAACTGCTGAGAAACACGAAATCAAGTTGAAAAATGGAAAAAACGGGACTTGTATGTTTTTAGAAGTGTTTTCGAATTTCGTAGAAAATGATTAATATTCTAGTTGAATTATTCTGAGAAGGTTAAACAAGTTTAATAATCTTCTTACAATGCAGCATAAACAGTCTCTGGTAAACTCGACTCCGAATCGTTTTATCGTCCTGAGGATCGCGAATTTGTATAAACATTCGCAGTCCGCTGATAATTTTCAACGTTACGTATAAAACTACGTTGCTACCTCTGGCTTCTCAAAGAGACAACGCGAGATAAGCCCGAAGCTAAGAGAGTAGTCGACGTTTCCTAGTAGATTTGGGACATCCTTGGACGCCACCATGCACTCTTTGAAAGCCCCGGACTAGATGATAAAGAAATGTGTCACAGATCACGGATAAACGTGAAGTATTATCTGGTTTTAGCCGACTACTCGATGCTGCTGGTATACTTTCATTTGCAAAGGCACATGGGTAATTTCCTCATACAAGTGTACGGACCCTGCGTTCTGCTGGTGGTCCTCTCCTGGGTATCATTTTGGTTGAATCGGGAAGCCACCGCCGATCGCGTATCACTCGGTAAGTCTGTCATCGATTTTAAATCAGTAACGTTACACCAAATCTCTATATTATCCTAAGATTTTAACGTAGCCTCGATTATGCATTCCGAGTCGTTTTACACGTACAGTAATCTCTCGATACATGTGAAAGATACGTGCACAATGTTTATGTAAAGATCCCCACTAATCCGATGACAAATCTTCGTTGTTTCGAATTATGTTTCTTTTGCGGAAACCTTTGCCAACACATTTCTGCGACATTTTCCCTTTACTCTGCGTATAGGGGTGTAAATGCACCCCGAATTAATTAAATTAATTAAAACGCGCATGGAAAGTTGCCGACATGTTTCACAAAAGAGAATTTAAATCATTAAATTTATTATTTTCGTTTACAGAGAAGTTTTATATTTTCCATACCCACCGTCGTTAAAATCAATAAAATTCCGCAATTGTTCACGCAGTCACAGTTTTTTTATAATTTGCGTTACAAACGCAGAGTGAAGATTAAAATGATGCAGCAAACATGTTTGAATCTTTGAACGGTTCGTTTCCGA
Source organism: Lasioglossum villosulum (assembly GCA_963971365.1). Lineage (NCBI taxonomy): Eukaryota > Metazoa > Arthropoda > Insecta > Hymenoptera > Halictidae > Lasioglossum > Lasioglossum villosulum. The sequence continues at coordinate 9,020,279 of OZ020497.1, forward strand.
TCCATGGTTCTTTTATGAAGTTTGTTCCCTTCGATAATTAAAACACGACGCAATGGATAAAAAGTTTGAATAAATCGATCAAGGTCAACTTTGCACTGAACTATAAATTATAATTATGATATCGGCGCCAGGTTCGATCCTTATTAGACTAATAAGGCCGATATCATAATTATAATTTATATTTCAATTTTTCGATCGATAAGAATTTTTCCTTTTGCACTGAACTATGGGTGTAGATCCTAAAGCGTAAACCAGTAACGATTTAATCTAGTTAATTGTAATTTATGAAGTTTACGTATTGTAATTACGAATGTAATTTACGAAGATTGTGTTTACGTGTACATACATCGAGACATTACTGTACTTTGCAACTTACATATTTAGAGCAATGAATATACAATGCGACTCGTGCAATAGATGTCTCGTTCTTTGACGAAAATAGTCCCTTGAACATTATACAGTAATATCGCGATCTATGACCGGGGATGCCTGTACGATCTATGACACGAGCGGCGATGATTGATCTCGGCTCAGGTATATCGGTGTGAGCACCACACATTGACTCGAATGAATCGAATTTTCAAGGCCCTTAATTTTCATTATTTTGTTACAGGACTTTCACTATCTTATTTCTGGTGTTTTTCTGATCACAACAATACCAAACACAATATAATTCCAACTGTATTTAGTGGTTTAATCGACGATGAAAGTTTTACTTATATGGAAGGACGGCGTGTTTGATCTATGACGGCGATTCTTCGCGTCTCTTTCTTTCCAACACGCTGTCCTTCCTTGTAAGTGAAACATTAATCGTCGATTAAACCACTAAAGTTGGAATTATATCGTGTTTGGTATTGTTGTAATCAGAAAAATGCCAGGAATAAGGTAGTAAAATTCCCATAGAAAAATATGTGATTAAACATGTACAGTAAAATATCCATAAATGTCTTAAATGTGTGGCCTTTAAAAGTCCCAGAGCTATCCCCACTACTGCGGGGTGTACCCTCTTGAGGGGCCACGAAACTCGAGAGGCCTCGGTCGCCGAGAAGAATGACATCATGCGGCTCGGGTGTCTCGGTGAGACCGCCTAATCCAAATTTCCAACATCCTTATTTTTCATTACTTTTTTATGAGACTGCGATTACCATATTTGTGGCATTTTTCTAAGAACAATGATACCACATATGATATAATTCCGATGATATTTACATGTGTAATAGACGGTTAAAGTTTCGGGCGCGTAGGATAGTGTATGGGAAAGAAAGAGACGCATTCCTTGCGCCCGAAACTTTGACTGTCTATTACACAAGTAAATATCATCGGAATTATATCATGTTTGGTATCATTTTGCATTAGAAAAATGCCACAAGTATGGTAATCGAAGTCTCATACAAAAATGATGAAAAATAAGGAAGTTGGCAATTTGGATTAGCTATGTTTACATTTCTCGGCGACGGACGCCTCTCGAGCTCGGCTGTCCTTGTCTACGTTCGGCAACATTCAAAGAATAGTGACTGCGGTGCATAAATGTCCCTCGGCAGACCCGTGCTAGGGACTTATATGGATAATTTACTGTAATGAATAAAGCATTCTGAAATGCCGTTACATTGTGAACAAACGCGGGTATTTAAACTGTCATCCGATCCGTGTATCATTCTGTCTTTCTCTATGTTCGGCACTCTTTTGAAGTCACGGCGCGATCGATTCCGAGAAAAAAAATAGCATACCCTTTACGATCTATGACATTCAAAACCCCCGTTTTCTGGTCATAGATCGAGAAATTACTGTACCACGCCTCTTTCAGGCTTCCATGTCTATTTTCAATTTAACGTGAACATTGTACTTACGTTTCAAGTTGAACGTTAGAGATTTCGTCCGAGTCTGTTGTTGAAATCCTTTCTGTGACACAACTAGCTGACAAATGATCCTCTGTGTGGAAGAACGACATGAAAGAGAGCTTGTCCGCGTTTGTTTAAGGAATAACGACCGTGTTGACGATGACATTTTTGGGATTGGAGGCACGAACCGATCTGCCGAAAGTTCCTTACCCCACTGCCCTAGATTTCTTCGTTTTTCTTTCGTTCGCGTTCATATTCGCCACTATTATACAATTCGCGGTGGTCCATTACTTCACGAAGTACGGCTCCGGGGAGTGTTATTTCAGCTCCGACCTGATCGAAAGTGAGAGTTCCAGCGAGGAGGATGAACCGAATACGCGGCCACTGGAGAAGGAACAGGTAATGTTTGTCCTGTAAATCATGTCAACAATAACCCTCGAAATATCTCGTCCGGTCTTGTTGCCTGCCAGGGTCTCATGGGAAAAACGTCCAACACAGCCCATGATTTTTTTCGGAATTATATGACACCAATGGGAATAGACTTTACGTATTTACATATTTATATATACAGGGTGTCTCAGCCAAAGCAGGCCACCTAAATACCTCCTTTATTTTTAATGACATGAAAAATATTTATGACATAATTTAAATGGTGTTGAAGGAGGAATATCGTAGAACCATTTTTTTTTGTCCGGTTATTTTTTCATAGTTTTTTTCAAAGTCATCGTTTTCTTTATCAGGAGACTTTTTTTTTATTCCATCTTGTAGCGGCTGCAATAATACATTTGAATATGTTTACGCCATTACCTTCTGGTAACCTTGAGTCCAAAAAAATGTGAAAAAATTGCAGGTATAACGTGTGCACTTATAACTTATAATTAGGATGTTTATGCAAAATAAAAATATCTTGCCTGAATTGCAACGAAGTGGAGTGAGATAGTCATTTACTTTCTTCCCTATTATAATTTAGTAGGGTGAATATAATACAACAGTACGTTCAAATTTTTCAAATATTTTTGTCGTTTTAAATTGCACGTACTCATTTCTGTAATAAATGCATAAAATCCGCAGTCTACTTATAATGTTAAAACACAAGCAGCAAGTTCAAATGTAATCTTAATATTATTCTGCAATTTTATCACAATGTTATCACAGCATTCTATTTCAAAAATTGAAGGTCTCCTTCATATCTAACGAAATATTACAAACACAATCACATACGCCATTGTATTGCGTATAAGAAACGGTACTACTTTTTCCTCTTTCATTTTTTTCTAATATTTACCATTTACAAGAAAAATGCTAGTAATAGCGTGAACACCCTGTATATTTATAATTACGTATTTATATAGCACATTCTTCATATATTTCACAATTTTGTTCAAAACTCAGCACGTTTCACCATGTTTTTTATTGCCTTTTATCAGCGAGACATTGCGTTTACGTCAAGAATCAATATTGCATAATCCTTTCGAGGAATATTCTTAATATGGAGAATAAACGTTGAGTAGAAATTAATAAATTTTTTTAGTAGATACTCTTCTATTTTCACTATAAGTTCCTAAACACTCGATTCCTTCGGTTTGCTAGTCCAGTTATTGTAATTTAATGGAAAAATGTTTTGACGTTTAATTTTACACGTCCATAAAACTAGGTTGCAGCATTTTAGGCGAATCTTTCATTGTTAGCAACTAAAAGACGATAGCAATTTTTTCATTGTTCATTTTTGTCTTATTATTTGTCACGGGGAATGCGTCTCGCGAAACGTCGTATTGGCAGAACAACGATTTCAATTTTTAAATTCATAATAGAAATCAAGTTTCCCGATATGACTGTGGAACGATGCCAAGATAGAGGATGGCGGTCTTGCGTAAATCCTTAAGAAGCACGTCTTCAACGATTCGATTCGAGTTCTCCGAGCGCGATCTTAAAATATCGGATGAGCCACTGAATTCTCGAAATTTGAATACGAATGGTTTCGTAACTCTACTTCATTCTCCTAAAAGAAAATTCGTTAGATCCGTGCGCAATCATATTACTAGAAGTAAAATAATTCAGAAATATGAACAAAATTTTAAACGACCGATATAAATTTTTGATCGTCAGTCTCGCTTATTCGAACCTCGTTTCACTAGGAAGAATTTCAGTTTTCAACTTCCTACAAACCTATTGAAGCAGTAAGTGCAACATTTCAAGTGTTTTTTATTTGTGTAGACTATAGAGTCCACGTAAGATTTGTAGAAAGTCTAAAACTAAAACTCTAGTGAAAAGAGGTTCGAGGTCTAGTCGAGTAAAATTCTTTTTGACCATAGAGTCAATTTAAATAAAAATGCCTACCATATTAACACCAAACCTACCAAGCATTGAAGGCATCTGATAAATATTGCCTTATAAAAATGGCAACTCTACATTTATTGAGATTTATTCCATTATTTCTCATAAACAAATTATAATTTCACTAATTAGAAAACATAAAACCAGTCATTCGACCTTGGTAGGTTTAGCGTTAAGCGAATAATTAATATACTTACATAAAATTCTGGTTTGCGATGGATCCCGGGTTCCGTCCCTGGAAAAGAAAGATATAATGTAATAAATATATAAAAGAAATATAATAAAAACTAAGAAGTATAAATCTATATAATAAAAATGAAATGCTATTCGTTGGTCACGACATCACGTGAGAACGGCAGGACCGATTTGGCTAAATTTTTTTTTTAATGTTTGTTGTAGTCCGAATCAGGTTTTTAGAGTACAAAAAATTGGAAAAGTTGCACGGAAACATAAAAATTCGGGAAACACTAAAAGTGCTTTTTTTAATCATATTTCAATACAACAAAAAAAGGAAGGTCGCAGCTTTTAATCAATATTTCAATAGAAATTTTCATTATCCACGTCTGTTTGCTATAATAATCACTGCGAAATACATTTTTTTCTCATTTTTACTTTGTTTATATGTATATACAGGGTCATCCGTTTTCAAACGGACAAACGTAAACCAGCTATAAAGAACCCCAAATGGAACAAGTTTTACCCCTGCCACTTTTTTTGTTTCGGCCTTGATTTCTAGAAAATTGCAAAAAACCATAATTTTTTAGTTCACATAAACTCCAGTGATGAATCTTGATGATTTTTTCTTTGTTGTGTTGAAAATAAACAGGAGCATCTTTTTTTTTGTTCCCAAAATTTTTTGTATGATCTTCGAATCTTGGTTTTTTCTGGATCGGACTGTAGCTATCTGAACGGTTCCAGGATGCGTGACTTCAATGGATGATATTTTCTTGGAATAAACGTGCTAAAAAAAACAAAAATATTTTGTTAACAAAAAAGATGCCCCTATTTATTTTAAACCAAACTGTATATCCTATCACTTTTCACAAATTCACAAAATGATCACAACCATCGAAATTTGGACAACGTCTGTCAATGATTTAAAAGAAAGAACAGGCGTGGTTCTGTGGATATATGGATTGCCCTGTGTAATGTGAATAACAGGTCCTCGGTAATTAAAATACAGGGTGAGTCACCAAACGTTACCACCTCAAATATCTTTGTTGTTTCTAAAGATACGTAAAATATGGTAAGGACAAAGTAGAATGGTACAATGGGGCTGACACGATGTAAAAAAAAAAATTTGTTTTTATGTCATTTTTTTGTAGATATCAAGGTCACCTTGACTTTTTTAAATGGAACCACCCTTTTTTAAACACCTACAATGATAGTCCCTTTCATTAGGAATTCAGTGACTACAATTATTCCAAGGTCATTCAAGGTCAAGGACAGAAAAAACGTATCTGACAACCGTATGACGACAGTCATGTTGGTACCATATATCATAGTGATACTACATATATGTAGTACCAACATGACTGTTGTGATACGGTTATCAGATACGTTTTTTCTGACCTTGACCTTGAATGACCTTGGACTAATGATAGTCACTGAATTCCTATTGAAAGGGATTATCATTGTAGGTGTTTAAAAAAGGGTGATTCCATTTAAAAAAGTCAAGGTGACCTTGATATCTACAAAAAAATGACATAAAAACAAATTTTTTTTTGCATCGTGTCAGCCCCATTGTACCATTCAGCTTTGTCCTTACCATATTTTACGTATCTTTAGAAACAACAAAGATATTTGAGGTGGTAACGTTTGGTGACTCACCCTGTATATCAATATAATAATAACGTGAATAGGGACTCTCTACCTCCACCTAGAGGTCCTAGTTTCGGGAGTTTTCTATTTCCCGAAACTTATATTAAAAAAAAAGGTTTAGCGTTAAGCGATTTTCTTCTGCTTCAGTTGCAGGCGCCACAGGTCCATAGAAAAGCCTCGAGCGTGCCAGCGGCCAGAGGACACTCGAGTCGTAATTTTACGATGAACGAGGACGGTAGGATCGAGGTGATACCACTGTCCGCGATCCCACACCCAAACAAAGATCCTGGGGTAGCTAATTGGCAGATGTCCTGCGTGGCCTGCAGTCCACCCCCGCGACCACCGACGCCGGACCGGAAGACGTCCGGCAGAAGACGCCGCAGAAGAACGCCGAGATACAATTCGGTTTCGAAGATCGATCGCGCCAGTCGCGTTGTCTTCCCGTTGTTCTTTTTGGCGATCAACGTCTTCTATTGGTGCGCCTACCTGTCGCGCAGCGAGCGCATAAACTATTACAACGCAAACTCGAACGGCACGTGAGACCGGCGGTGATCGAACGGAAACAAACAGCCTAATCCCGTCGAGGTAACTCGGGGGAACGTCCGTCTTCATGGTCGACCAATCTACAATACTTTAAGCGAGCATATGCGTAATCCGAATTATTCCATTGCTCCGGATGGAAGGGCAGCGAGGCTTGCGAGGGATGATGTTCTATGCGAACGCAACGATTACCGTAGAAGGTAACGACATAACGAGGCAACGCAACCGGTGGAAATACACAATGACTCGCATCGTTATCCAAACACCCTTTAAATCGGAATAACTTGTCTCGTTTCCAGGATTGCAAGGGTACGGGATTCAGATTCTCATTTCTCGGTAATACAGAAATGGAGTTTTTCAGTATAGTTAAGCACGCTAGGTGAAAGATCGATCTAGGTTGCCGTCGCCCTCAAAGGTCCTATTTTTTCGTTTACGAGACGTTTTTGCATTAAGGTCGATTCGTACACGTCAGTCCGATAATGGCCGCTGTTTTTCGGTTTTTGTACAGGGTGTAAAGGAATGTTTGGTCGTGGCTGTCTTAGGCGTATTCTACATCTTCGGATCGGTGAAGATCTGTGAAAAAAAGTTGCCGCAAAATTGTCCTTGACCTTGAATTTCAAGGGCAAATTTTTGTGTTATTGCATTCTATTCTACGCATCATGGGGACAAAAAGTGTCAAGAGAACCATGAGTCAAAACTCAACTCACCCATGGTTCCCTTAACACTTTTTGTCCCCATGATGCGTAGAATACAGATCTTCACCGATCCAAAGATGTAGAATACGCCTATGGCAGCCAGAACCAAACATTTCTTTACACCCTGTACGTTTCCGAACACTATTCCCATGATGTTGTAAAGGAGAGCTACCGATAGTGTATCCAAGGAGTTGCGGAGTCCATAAAAACCTTTTTTTTGTCCCACGCACATCAAGGAGACAACCCGCTCGAAAGATAATTCGGACAGTCATTCTCGGTTGTAAACAGTTTCACTTAGACCTGGGTGAATTTATTTTGACGGACGCTCGGAACTGACGTGTATGAATCGACCTTTATTCAGTAGCATGTAGCTATGAAAATAATAATGCAAATCACTTGAAACGTAGAGAGTGGATATAGGTTTCACCGGACGAGGCGTCAGTTCTTTACTGCCATAATATTCTTTATTGACCACCGCCGGAACCAAACCTCGAGCGAATCTCAGTTTCTGGTTCCGCGAGGTATGTTTCCTCGATGTATCGTTGCCATCTAACAGTCTGTCTCATGAGAACGGCCAAAGTTTTCGCTGAAGAACACTGCGATAAGAATCCTGGGAAAGTCTGGGAGCTTGACCATTTGTTTACGATGCACACGTGGTTAATTGGGTTTCACTGATTTCACGAATGACTGGAAAAATGTTTTCTAGGAACGAATCAAAAGTGGATTATGGTCAAGGTACGCTATGCTAAGACAAACTGCTATATGCATTAATTCATTAGGAAAACACAGTGTATCTTAGCATTGCATATCGTAACTTCGCTTTCCGGTAGTTTCCCGGATTTAGGATTAAATATTACCAGGAATAGTACTCTAGCAGAAGCTAGGGGAGGTTAAGTACAGTACAGACTTGATTTTTGTCCCAAGTTCGAAGACTCGATTTTTGTCCAGGCCTACTCACTCCACTGCCTGCCAACGCTGTCACGTAGTCTCGCTTGGCACGATCGGAGCGGTAGACCTAGCCGTAAATCAAAAAAACAAGTCTACATCGCGATTTTTGTCCACTCCACGAACAGTCCCTGGGACAAAAATCAAGGGATTACTGTACCTTTTTTTTGTTAGCGTGAGGAAGAATCCTTTTACGGACTTCCCATGCCCCCTGGGAGGGACATGGGGATATGTGGGACTTACGAGAGCCAGAAGGGCTCACAGTACCGCACTAAAAAACCTCAGACAACCTTCCCTAAGCTATTCGGGGGCGGCTGGGATCTCCAAAGAACACAACCAGCCATCCCCCTTCGCCCTTGGCCCCGTCCCGGGAGGGAGGTTAAGTACCTGGAAATTCGGATTCGGATCAGGTCGGGTATTTTCCCCGGTTTGGGAAAATTCCTGACACCCAGCGATACCACTTGCAGTTATTTTACTCTGCAGCCTCATCATTTGTTGTAATCGAAGATAGCTAGGAGTGGTACCAGAAAATTTCTGGTCGGGTTTCAATGATTCAGGTCGGATAGGAAACCCAAAAATTAGTGACACTCGGATACCCGAAGTCGAAATCGGAGCGGGTCGGGAACCTGAAAAATTTTATTGGTAGCGGTTTCGGGTACTCGAGTATCACTCATTTTTGGAGTCCCGACCCGAAACTTTCGGGTACTCGCCCACCCTTAGCAGAAGCTATCTTCGATTTAAAATGAACACATGATGAAATAAATGCAAGTGGCTTTTTTAGTAGTTCCAATTATGTTTGACAAGTTCTCATCGGACAGACTAAAGTAATAGTATGTTATAGCACCGACGTGTGCTATAATATTTTCGGGATATGTGTGGACATGTTCCGGTCTATACTGGACACAGCCGTGATTGAACCCTAATCGCCTGAAAAAGACAAACTTATTACCGCTCCCATACACGACGAATGTCAACCAAATGTATGAAATTAAACTTTACCGAAAGTATAGTACACGAATGCAATGTGAGAAATTGAAACCATGATTATCCGTTTCCTTACATTGAATTGTTCAAAGAGCAATAAAATGTAAAGTTCTCTTTTTACACGAAACTTTTTAGTTGAGTGTATTTAAAAAGATTCTTTCGGAAATTGAAAACAAAAATGTCGTAACGATAGATGATCGACGTGAATGGATTGTTGTCATTCTTTCCGTCGTCTTGAAAAAATACAAACATCTTTTGTTTAATGCATTCGTTGCTACACCATAATTTCGCTAGTTCTCCGACATAGTACAGGCATCTGTTCACTAAATAAAACAAACAGTTTCAGGCGTTCTATTCCGCTTTATATGAATTCAGACTAACTCTTACATTTTTGGGGTAAATATGTAAGTATCATTAAGAGGATTTGGTTCCGTACTTTCGGTGAATTGCGCGCTAGTATCATCCCTCGCTATGTAAACACAGTGTTCAAGCTAGTCGACTATTTTTGAAAAGAATTCAACTTCAATATTTTCCTCGAAGGTGAAAATTTTGTTATATCAATAAATACGAGCTTCGTGAAAGGGAAGAAATGGTCGCGTTATATCGAGTGTTGTTGACGAACATTACATATATAATATATTCAAAACAAATACTCGCCAAATGTGTGCTTGTGAGAAAACATGTTTGAAGTACAAATGACGTAACGTGTATAAGACTATTAACAGACGTTTTAACACTAGAAGGACCAATATTATATATTCATAGAATTTCAAGAAAAGTGGGCGCGAACCATATACAGGGTGTCAATTAAGTCCCGGGACGGCTGAATATTTTCTCATGTAAGGTATTTTTGAAAAAGGTCAAGGTCATTTCTGAAGTAATTTTCAACGAGGAATTCAACGGTGACCTTCAATTTGACCTTGAGCTTGACCTTCAAGGTCATTTCAAGGTTAGGTTAGTTTTTTTAAATGGAAACCCCCTTTTTTGACACCGGCAATCGAAAGAGCGGGAAATTTTACGTTTAGATATGTACTAAGTCATTGGTAGTGTTTGATCTTGAGGGTCACTCTAAGGTCATTTAAACTCGAGCAAGGTCTGGATATCTTTTGGAATAGATGGTTTTCAGTTTTTTTTTAACGACCAAAACTAATAACTTTAACAAGGCGTATTTAGTAGTGACCTATTTAAAAAAGTTATTAGTTTTGGTCGTTAAAAAAAAACTGAAAACCATCTATTCCAAAAGATATCCAGACCTTGCTCGAGTTTAAATGACCTTAGAGTGACCCTCAAGATCAAACACTACCAATGACTTAGTACATATCTAAACGTAAAATTTCCCGCTCTTTCGATTGCCGGTGTCAAAAAAGGGGGTTTCCATTTAAAAAACCTAACCTAACCTTGAAATGACCTTGAAGGTCAAGCTCAAGGTCAAATTGAAGGTCACCGTTGAATTCCTCGTTGAAAATTACTTCAGAAATGACCTTGACCTTTTTCAAAAATACCTTACATGAGAAAATATTCAGCCGTCCCGGGACTTAATTGACACCCTGTATAATAACATACAATAAAAGTCTCGATGAAACATTTCATTTTATATTCGGTTTATTAGAAGCGAGTCTAATTGGGAAACTGAAACCGATAATTTTTATCGTATATCTTGGAAGAGTGAAATCGTAATTAAATAGCAAATAGAGCAGTTTGATCTGATTGGTTCTTCTAGAGTTAAATCCATATTCAATTCAATTATAACTAAACGAAAGGAACTAAAAGCGAAAAAAAGAACTATATATATATAGTTAATTCAATTTTGAATGAAACTGTTAACGAGAGATGCGGAATATGTTTTAACCCCTAGAAAAAGTGTTTAGCGAATGCAGATAGAAGATAATGCGTATTAGGTGCGACAATAAAAATCTACTGCAAAATTCGAGCTTTGTTATTTGTTGTTATTAACATGTATACAACATACGTATGCTAGATTCAATCAAAAGAAACCAACTAAATCAACGTACTATATTATACATTTACTTTTTCAAAATTAGATAAAATTGAATAATTGATAATGCAGCAAATTATGTCTTCTTCGTCGTTTATTGATATAATTTTTACACATATCGATAAATATAGTTATACAAATTATATTTATCCTCATTAACTTAACCACTGACTTATATTGTGAATTATGTAACCATAATCACGAAGAGTACAAAGCATGCAATTATCACTAAACAATGACACTGATTTTTACAGTTTATCTACATAATAACTTAATCGCCAACTCCGAACATCCCTATACTATTTTTCGTTGGCAAATGTTGAAAGTATTTCGAGAGAATTACAAAAATAGAAGAGCATAAAACGACCGTTCAAAAATATTTTTCTATATTTGTACTATATTGTTCTGTTTCTAACACAATAAGTTAAATATTAAAAGTTTCAATATTTCTTTATAATTTTCCTTAAATTAATTAATTCACACTTTTATCGAATATTATGACAACAGTCGCTGAAACACGAACACTTCGCGACGAATTGTAGCTATATTGTAATAAATATTCAATTGCATTAAATATTCAATCAGATTGAATGATTAGATCATAACTGTGATCGACATCGTCAATTGAAAGTAGAAATTAACATAAATAAGCCAAATTTTTATGTATATTACATTTTTCGTTGATATATAATAATGATAAATTATGGTATACCTTCTAAAGTCGTCAGAATTATCAAGATGAATCGATCATTTTTAACACATCACCTAATTCATCCGCATAATAGTCTGGAAATATCAAATCTTTGGGATTTGCGCTGCACGTATTCATAGCGTCAACATCATTTTGCGTTGTAATTCCCGTTAGTACCAGCAATGTTTTAAATCCGCAACGTTTTCCAAGGAGAATATCAGTATAGCGACTGAAATATAACAATTATGGAATGTTAGAGATCCAATCAACATAAACTTTTAAACGTAAAATGTAACATTTACTTGTCACCGATCATTAATGTCCTTTCAGGATTCAAATTATATTTCTTAGTTATGTAGTTGATCAAGAAGGGTTCTGGTTTTCCAAGCATCACCGCATTTCTGTTGCTCGCTGATGCTATTATTTCTATAAAGCAGCCAGTACCTATACAATAGAAACATTGTTTTACGTGTTGCACTGTGATACAATACAATTACTTATAACTAGACTGTGGATGTTTATGTTATTTTCAATTTTTATAGAGAAATTTTAAGAAAGTGGAATGGAATAAAATCCTATTTTTCAAGGGAACAGCCTTTATATACCTAAAACGAATAAGAATCGTGATAAATTCTATCAAATTTTATATTATAGCATTTTTCTAAAATTTTCGTAAGTCATAAATGCATAAACATCCACAGTCCAGTTATAACTTTTTTGAAACAAGTTACATCTTTAAAAACAACTTCTAAGATTAATTTCAATTGACTAATGTAATTGTTTAACCTGGGAATCTGTTAGTATTTGGCGAAGGTCTCTCAGTATCGCAATTTGTGCCTATGAAATGAACATCTGGATTTTGTAAATAAGTAGCAGTTTTCATAAGCTTTGGAAAGCTGAAATGTTTATCAAATCCTACAACCACTGCCCCCACTTCTGGATCCGGCTTAAAGTTTGTGACCATCTCTACGTCATCGCCATCCATATTATCAGGCTGTAATAACATAACATAATATAATAATATAAAACAATAACACAATTCGTGTTTAGAATACTCACTCCGATGCCGCAATGTTTTATCCCTACAGCTTCTAGTTCTTTGGCGATACCCACGCTTCCAACTATATACACCTTCTTATCGAATTTCTTTTCTTTAAGGTATACAGCAGCCAAGAAGGAAGTGCACACTATTTCTTCCTACAATTACATCAAAACGTTATCATTAGTAATTGAAAAAAAAACATGAAAATTACATTAGAAATGTTAGATTAAATTTGATTTACCACTGTTGCATCATATTTCAGTTTTTTACATTTCTCCACAAATTCAGGCCTGGTTTTCGTATTGTTGTTCGTTATATAAAAGAACTTTTTACCTAACTGTTTAAACTTATTCACAGTCTCAGGTGATCTTTCTATTACTTCGGTTTCTCTCCATAGTACGCCTAAGGTTTACTGAGATTAAAACACCATTTATAACATTATACACATAATCATACACTCTCTTAATATTCATCTTTCTTTTATCAACTGAACTCGTAGTGCAAAAACAGTGCAACCCAAAAGAAATGTATAAAGATATTTATACGATTCGTATTATAAACGTTTGATTACTCACCATCACAATCGGACAAAATTACATCGATAGATTCTATAAAATTTTTAAATTCTTCTTTCGATAATGACGTAATTTTTTTCGCTGTCATTTTCTGATAATCTGCGAATCAATCTACTTCAACGTAAAATCCTTGATCGACCACGCACAACGTACTCTTTATCAGTAAATCACTGAGACAACTCAGACAACTCATCCAGAGATCCACGCATTCGCAACGTGACCTTGCTCGCTTATTACATAATACAGGGGTATAAAGTATACAACTACACTTCATTCACAACCACTAATAATCACGTGTAATGGCAATTGAAGTGTATTACTATTGCGACAGCAGGAAGTGAAGGAAACAGCACATTTTCTCAGGCGTGATCCATTATATTTCCGATTTCGATCATTTATGTTACATGTCCACGTATTTTTAGGATGTATTTACAGTAAAGCAATATAAGACGGAATACATATTTTAGTTGTTTCAAAAAAGGTTTGAAAACAAAAACACGTATTATTGAACACAGAAAACGTCATAGACTAAACCATTTAAATATATATATATATATATATAAATCAAGTTTAAATAAAATATGCATTCTTGATGATACAAATTTCTATATTCATATGAATTATTACTACTCGTCTGAGACTATCATCATATTAAATAAATATAAAATAAGATTCCAGTAAACAAATTTCAGCTAGGTGGGAGACAGTGGGAGATTACGGACCAAATTCAAACCATCTGTTTCCGCAACAAACCGCGGTATCTATCGACGATTTTAGTAACTCGCTAGCCAATCTACAATTTGAATTTAAATCTGTTTTTACCTAGGCAATTCTATGAAAAATTCAATTGATAAAATAATGGTAGCTTAGGTAAGAAATAAATTTGTACTAAAAAGAGAAATTTGTCGTGTTACAGAAAACGAGACTATAAAATTTTCAAAAAATTTATTATAAAATATACCTTAGTTAAGTACATATTCAACTCTACATACGTGAACAATGCCTACGTATAACAACTACAAATGCAATCAGTCTCTCTGCCTTGTGAGCTGACCGCGAAATAAAAAGGGGATTCGAGCAACAATATAAAGTACAAAATAAAACTTGTTTCTTTTGTAACATACGGACAGACTTAAATCATTATGGTTTATCATTACTAATTGATAAATCAGCTAAACTGTTTGTAATAAAGATATAGCATATGCGCGCTAAAGTTTGAGCGAAGTCGTATGTACATTCTTAGATCACACAAAAATTCGGAGGTCATACGTAGAGTAAAACGAATACTCGCTACACACTTCAAAATCTAAAGCTAGCGACTACACTACGGTTTTTTGTCGGACAGCGAAGATGTTTATAACTACAGTTTGTGTTTGTGCATTGAGAAGAAGACAGCAGCGCAGCACATTTTTCTTTTTCATGCCTCTTCCTTTGAATACACGAATACAAGCTACCTCTATAAAAATCTTTTTGCCACGCGGCAGAAAATCAGTGTAGGCCCAGCTTTAAAAAAACTCGATCATATATATTCATATATATTCAACCCTTTGCAGACAATAAACTCGTGTACGAAATCATATATGCGTCCAGGAAAAATGACGCGAACAATAACAATTGACGAAACAACAATTTGTCATCAGTTCAACGAGTGTATTTCTAATATTACGTCCTGATTCCTTGGACGGTTTAATTTTGATGCCCGTTGCTCGCAAAGGGTTAAAGCTAAAGACATATTCATTTTGTTACTTTTGCACTTTCATACAATTAACATATGTTGTTTAGCCCACTTAGCTCGACATCACAACCATAAACGTAAAGTTCAATCAGAACTGGTGTTAATAGATTTCCAACCGAAACAAATTCAAATGTACAATAACTGATTATCAGTTTCTTAACGCGTATTGATTGATAACACAAACTATGCTTTTATATTCATATATTAATCCTTATAATGATAAAGAGGTTATAAATGAAATCTGAAGTAACTCTGTTGCGTGTAATCAACATCCGAGAGCTGTTTCAACACCAATTTTCGAGACCGACTTTCATCAGCCGGCTACCGTGTACATACATTTTTCTTTAAAATGTTTGTGATTTAGATCAAAATGGCCCTAAGTTATCAGTCTTTTGCTTAAAATTTTGTTAATCTCATTAAAAATAGTTGAGCATAAACGTGCGAAGTTCGACAAGGTCTGTAGTTGAGTAACAGATTTCGACCATTCAAAACTACTCGGTAGCTACCTCGTGCCAATCATGTGTGACGTTCTTGCGACATTAACACTAAACCTACCACCACCGGTCAAAATGACCGGTTCCAAATTTTTGATTTTACAATTATTGAAATAATAAAAATGATTTCATAAGGAATGGTTGTACAGATATCTTTAGTAGAGCACGTATTACAAGAGGCCGCACAAAGTCTAAATAAAATCAATCTTGTAATTTTTATAAGCGAACATATACCAGTTACTTTTAAGGCTCGCTAGATTTAGTGTTAATGGAGCGAAAATTACATGGAAGCGATCTTAAATGGTCAAGATCTGTTCTATAATAAAAACATTAATTACGTTCCACAGCCGACGACTTCAAAAACGCAACTATTACACACCATAATCCACAGAGCAATTTGTTCGAATAACATCGCGTTTCTTCTTATTACAAAATCCTTAAAATTATTAGCGATCATTGTTTTTAGTATTTATATTTAGTTTTGTATTAATATGTACGCAGTAAGAAATTTGTTCTTTTTATTTATTGAAGCAGTGATAATTAATTTAATGTAAAATCAACTAAATCCAGACTGTTTCAGTAATGACTACAGCAAGTGCTTCTGAAGATTTGATTAGTATGCCGCGAATTGAAAAGTGAAAATACGCCAAATAATTATAACGATTTCGTTTTTAAATAAATAATATTTGTATTTTTAAATAAAAATGTACATATAAGTAGAATCTTTGAACATATGACATTTCCTTCATACATTCTGTGTACTGTTTGTGCAAATAATAGTATTTTGTACATTATTCGAACAAAATGCTTGTAATTATCAGACCAATAATTACATGTCTCTTTCAAAAAAACATCAACGGGATTCTTACATTAAGTATGCTACTGTACCATTTATCTATATGCAAATATAACTCGCAATGTCCTTATACTGTGTACCTTAGTAATAATAATAATCTTAACCGTAAAACTAGGGCATTTGATTATTGAATTATCTACACGTATCGTGGCTACCGATTATAAATATCATCTACAATTCTATACTTTAAAAAATGGACCTCGTACACCTTCAATTCAATTAAAATTAAACGATCATCTATATTTTCCTCACTCAAACGATTATCCAGTGAAATAAATAGGAACCAGCCTATGAATCATGAACAAGACAAAAGTAGGAGTAAGAACCACCGTGTAAACACCGATAAAGTATGGCAGTTGAGGCCAGCTTGTAAAATTTTCGAACGAAAGTATGCCATTTCCAATTATTTTGAGATACAATATGATCTATGTACCAGTGTCATAACGACGATTATCGCAACGAAAAGAACAAACTAAATCATTACTTTTCTTTTCTTCGCGTAAGCCACTTTCACTATATTCACAGTTTCCATTATTAGGGTATCGAGTATAGCTACTGTAAGATCATTTTTTACAGCGAGTTCATCGTGATGGAATTTGGTCCATTCGTCTTCCTCGGCTTGAGCTTCTCTAGCCAATAATTCGTCAACCCTGTCTCTTCGTTTTCTACTCCAACGCATGACCATGTTTTCTCTTTGCAGTTTCGTCTTGAAACCAAATAAAGTAGCTACCTCTTTGTTGACGTACTCGTTGAGTTCGTCTATATTTTTCGGGAGTTTCATGGTAGGCTTCGTTTTTACATTCGGCTTCGTCCAACTGGGACCCGGTTTCTCGTATTCGGCTTGGTAAACCTCAGCGATCGTTTCTTTGCATAGATCGAAAAGGAATGTATTATAAATTCTTCTGTCCTTCTTCACAGTCTCATCGTTTTCTTTGGTTAACTCGTAGATCTCCGGAGGGGCCTCCAAACTCATAATATCGTCCCCTGCTTCCTTTGCTCTGAATATCAGTGCTGTTGCTTTTTCAGTAAACGCTGTAAGTTCTTCTATGTTTGAGGGAATCACAGCTGGAGGAGGAGAAGGTGAGCCAAGCGATGCAGAAATCCTTGTGCCGCCAGGTGGAGTATACGGCGGGGGTGGTTTGTTAGGTATTTCTCTAACATAGTAAGATACTTCCTCGGCCTCCAATTTTTTAATCTAAAGTGGAACGCCGGTATGAAATAACAGTTTTATATGAAAAATCATAGTAATATAATAAAAAAACAGGTTTTACTTCTAATTCAATTTGAAGCTGTTCAATGCGAAGTAGTTTTGCTTCCAATTCTGCAACTTCCAGACCTGGTTGCTCCAGGGATGCTGTATAAAACGAAAATATATTATAGTATAAATCTAAAAAGAACTCGGTAAATAAATTGTCCAGGAAAAGCAACACGAATCTTTACATTACACTATGAATTCACATATTAATTTGATTAAGTGCTTTGAGAATTAAAATAAAATATAAAAAATATATGTATATCTTTAGATTTTCTGAATGCATTGATAAAATATTATAAAGCTGTGATGAAATTGAACATTCCAAGTCACATTTGTACATAATGAAAAATTTCATTTCTCAAAAACTTGAAAGGAAATAAAAGGTAAAAATATTTTACACATGTGCTGTGTTGCACAATATTTACAGGCTTTCCTTGTGCATACAGACATTAATAATCAAAAGTCATCAAGCACACATGCGACACTGATTTGTACAGGAACACAAGTCAATGTTCATTTTATTCAAAGTTTCGTGTTGTATTACCTTTAAGTAATTATTATCTCGATTTTGCTTTTCTGAAAATAAACAACACTTGGCTATACGAGGCAATGTTTTGCACAAAATAACACAGCCATTATAAAATTAGAACATGTCTCTGTAATATTCGAAATATATAATAGATACGTATAGCATAATTTCGTTCCAAAAAACGTGAATAACATCGAATAAAATCAAATTTCTTTATGAAATTGATGGTTTCAAATATTCATTTTGTAACAAATACGAATAACACTATTTTTAAAAACCATATGATTTCATGATCGTAAACTTAGACGTACACGTTACAGATGAAACATTGGCAAAATATTTACAACATACATATAAACAACTCCTAATGACGAAATAAAGAAAAGTTCATGTTAGTTAAACTCAGAAGTGAACTGTATTCAGACTGTAAGCTGTTCAAATTTAATAATAAAGTGGAAAATGTAAATAATTTGTAGAAGTTAAATACCTTTCAATTTGTCAATCATAACTTCTATATCCTTCTCAGACGTAGCAACAATAGGTGTAGCATGATATGTATTCTTGGAATCGCCATTATCACTTTTGACACCCACATTATTCAATAAATCGTCATTTAATACGTCGATAAACAATGTCGAATCATTTGAATCTCTAGGAGAATCCATGTCGATCTCTGAAACACCCTTAGGAGTGTCCTTGTCTTCGCTTGATTCAGAGGATGCATCTTCTGTTGCTACTGTGAAAAACGTCGGACTCTCCAAATCATTTCCAAATAATTGCCCATTCTTCTTATCAATATCTTCATCGGTTTGATCAATCGTTTTTGAAGGTAAAGCAGTATCATTCCCAGAAATGTTAGTTTCTTGTTTTCTATTACTTTCCGTGACCTGTTCGCAACCCTGAAACTGTTCTTCGTTGTGATCAGAAATGGGAGACGACTTTTGCGTAATCTCATCGAGTATTCGTAACACTTCATCCGACTTTTGCACCGCTTCGTATCGTTCCGGTATAGGAAATGGCTTTTGTACAGTAGCAGATTTCTGACATTCACTTTTGTCAAAAATTTCAGATACTTCAAGACTTTCCTCGGAAATATCTTCATATTCTGGATCCTTCAGAATATTGAATGTTTTATTTATTAACTCTACAGGCACATTGGATACGTTCGCTTCAGAATTATCTACTACTTTAAGATTACATACAGCTTCAAAACCATCTTCATTCTTTTCACTATCTATTTTACATTCGGATGGCTCGTTGATTTGCGTTTCCGTTACTTCGTGCCGTGCTTTTTCTATTTCGGAAACAGAAACTTGTTTCTCTATAGTGGCCAGTCTACTCTCCGTTATTTCTATTAAATTATCAAGCTGCTCGCCATCAGAACTTTCTGATTCTACTGTTGGATCCAATAATTTTTCTTCTTGTACTTCGTGTATTTCGACTTTATCCTCGCATTTACTTGCTTCTATATGTTCTTCCTCGACAAATTCTATTTTAGCATCAATCTCTAGATCTGATAAAGTGTCGTCTTCTGTGCTTCCAGGCTCCAGTTCTGTTATTATAACGTCCTGAGCTCTGCTGTCGATATGCTGCCCATCTTCATCGTGTTTATTTTCCTCACGTAAATTAAAATCAGCAACAGATTCATTATGATCGTTAAATGATGTTACTTTATCCTCCTCCGCATTATCATTATCGATATCCAACGCTTCCTCAGTAATAAAAAGTTGTTCTTTACCATTTCTTATCAACTTGTTTTCTAATTCAGGAATATGCGAAACAAATTTACATTCCTCGGTTGCAATTCCTTTGATTTCACTTTTACTATCGCTAATATAAGGATGATTTTCAGCTTTTTCTTTTATCAAATTATTATCTATACTTTTCTCGACTTTATCCAATATTTTAGTCACGGAATCGTGAATAGCTCTCTGGAAATCATCGGTTTCTATAGTGTGAATGGTATCTTCTTGATTTTGATCTGTATCCATAAAGAACGACGTATCATCGATTTTATTAGTGGTCTTATGAATATGAAAATCTGGTATCGTTTCGTCGAATTTTATCCCATACATATCAATATTTGTGGATTCACCTTTCGGAAGAAAGACGGATACATTTTCGTCGTCGCTCTCTATTTTCGCTTCGAAATCTTGGCTTCCGATATTATCGTTTGATTGAGACGAATCTTTTGTCTTGATTAATTCATTCGAGTCATCGTTAAACGATTGTTTGTTCCAACTTTGAGATTTTTCCCATTCAGAATTAACAACATCCTGTTGAATATCAAATGAATCGGATATTCTCCAATTATGTTTGTCAATAGAAGTTTTCTCCATAGACAACGTCTTTATTTGATTTTCATCTTTGCTAACTTCTTTGTCAATAGAACTGACGTCATTGTCAGATATATCTTGCTTGGCTGTTCCAACAGTTTTTAAAGAAGTCTCTTTAAACTCTACATCACCAGCTATTCCTAGCGAATTATTCACATTTTTGCACTTATCTGTCATTAATTCAGAACGATCCGCTTTCGAAATTGAACATGCGCTACTTGTACTTAACTCCCCGTCCTTCGTGTAATTTATTACCTCCTCACTTATTTCAGTCTTCTCAATCGTGCTTACAAATTGCGGAGAAGTTGGTTTTTTCAATAATCTAGTAGCAGATTCTGTAACGGTTGATTGTTTTACAATGTCCTGCGAAAATCTTCCTGGAGTCACGTCAGTGTTACGTTCTGAATGGCTTTGTGTAGTTATACCATCGTGTACTGACAAACAACGATCCAATGATTTATCTTGTACCAGCAAACTAGATTTTTCCGAAGCCGTCATAGATTTCGAAGATATTGAATTCTTACTTAATTCCGACAACTGTTGACTTTTCGAATTATAGGAATCACCAAATCCTTTCTCAGTATTTGCATCTTCTCTGTGAGAATACGTTGCTTCGGAAGCATTTTCTGCTGTGCTTATACTTTCGCTAGCCTGTACAGCTTTCAAATAATCTTTAGCTAAAGATCTGCTGTGCTTCTCCGAGGACGCGAATGATATTTTTTCATTTGCTTCGTACACACTCAACTTGTTCTCAATTAACACATTCGAACGATTCGAATCATCATCGGTAGCTTTAATGTGCTCTGATATTATAGACTTCTCAATTTCATTTAATATTTCTTTACTCCTTGCTTTATAATCAATTTCTTGTTGAGACTTCGAAAGGGACGTATGATTTTGTGGCATTATCACAGACATTACATTATCAACTTCCACAATACTTTTGTTGTTATTTAAAGTACTTACCGAATTCAATTTTAAAGAGTTCGTTAAGCACTGTAAATTGTGTGGGCTAGTTTCTAAACGACTTAATTTCTCACTTTTACTTTCATCGTTCTTCAGTGTTTCTACATCTTCAATTTCGCTGGTTTTATCGGATTTCGAATGGATGTCCGATACATCATTCGAGGTACTTTTCTCCTTGTTATTCTTCGAATCCTCTGTTGATCTTTTACTAAAGCGTGACATCATTTCCGAAAGTATTTTCAGCTCATTTTCAAGGCAATTTATATCCTCGTACGAACTCTTATTATTTAAACGTGAGAAGTCCATTCTTCGAGAACAGTCGAATTTTTTAATGATACTTTCACTGTTTGTTTCCTTTTTAGCGTCCTCGATAACAGATTTTGCACGTTCTTTATCAGAACCGAATTGCGAAGAAATACTCTTTGCTCGAGACTGCTCGGAAACTGTCTGAAAATCTGATTTATACTCTCCCAAATCAGATTGACTTGTAACCTCATCTTTAGACAGTTTCGTTCCCGATTGTGTCATTATCTCTTCTTCCGAGTTCATTGTATTAACTTCAGTTCCAATATCTTCTGAAATGCTGCTCTTCTTTCCTTTTAGGGAAATTAGTTTGCTTTGTATCTCATCCAAATACATTTTGTTTTCGTAAGAAGTATTTCGGTCTGAACAAACATCATCGGAAGTAACCGAGGATGCCGAACCAATCTTATCAGATTCAATATGCTCCGATATACTTTCGTCAAGCACAGATTGAACACTACGATGAACAGTATTTATTTTTGCCGAGCTCAATTGTTCCGAGGATCTCACGCTCCTAAAGGACGTGGCCACATTTTCCGAATTATTTTTATTATATTCGATCTCAATGCTCTCATTCCTCGATAGATTAACATTTTTTACTTGTTCCGTTGTCGGTTTTTTCGTATACAACAAATCGGATTCTGATCTAGACCTTAACAAGTCGCTATTTTTAAATATATCTTGTATTCTCTTCAGTGGGATCTCAGGTACTTTGAAATCTGCTAACGATTTCGACTCTATTGCTAATTTATTATCACTGTCCTTGCTTGTTCCCTTTTTCGATTCCAGCTTTTTACGCATCTCGTGAATGGTCGTATCATATTTCTGTATGTGAGGGAAAAAAAATAAATATCTTTAAAACATCAAAATGTAATACTTTCAAAAATATATATTAGTGTCACTGACCTTAATCTGATTTAATAAATTGGCTTCTAAAGCTCTCAGCTTTTGCTTCGTCTGTTTCCTAGCTTCCCTTTTTAAACGTGACATTTCCACTCGCCGTTCCGCTAATTTTTCAGTAAGTAATTCTATTCTTCCTTCTATGTCACTCGTGTCAGATGAAACAGTCGTGTCCATAAAAGGACAAACACTCCTTTCTGACAGTGATCAAAATCAAAAATATTATATTATAATGTTAAATTTGTTTGAATTGAATTGCTATTATAGAGAAAACGTAATTCACATATTCAAACCCTGGGTTTGAGTAGACAAATATCAAAAGTACCTTGCTGAGAAAAAACATTGGACGTTGCAGTTACAAGTTTGAGGGCAGCTTGTTCCATTCGTGCAACACGCTCCTCTTCGGTCCTTAATTTTGCATGCCATGCCATCCATTCTTCCACACAGTTCTTCCGTGACGTAAGTGCGGCTTCACGTGCGTTCAAGATTCTAAAAAACGTAATTGTATCTGATAATAGAAATCCGCTGTCCATAGTAACTGAACGATTATAAACAAACGAGGGTAATGATCGCAACGATTTGAAATTGTTCGTAAAACTCGCTTAAATCGTGGCAATGCAACCGAATAGTCTTCGCTACTGTGAAATACCGCAATAACGCCGGAATGCAGATCGCCGGTGCAGAGTCTATTTTTACAATGCTTCACTTCACAGTATGAATACACAGTTTATTATTAGACTTTTTGCATGCGCGTGTAGTAATTCATACTGTTATTAATATTAACTTCGAATTGGTAAATTTACAACATGAATAATTTAGATAGAATGTAAATGAGTACTCTAAGTATTTCTGTACTTACTGCTCGAGTTTTCTCGAGGTTTTCATATTGTGATCTTGCGATCTAATAACCACAGATTTAGAATAATTCTTCTCATTTTCTCCGCTGCCATGATGAGAAACAGTGAAATTACTGACTTGAGATCTCACAGGGTTCTCCAAATTGTGTGTGCTCTTGTCTTCGCTATTGAAAGAATTTTCATAGGCTTCCGCACTTTTGTCAAATATTTTCTGGCATAATATATTCTCCTTACTTTCGTAATCGTCTATTCTATCATTCGGCAATTTCGAATTCTTATCTTTCGCAAGTTTGGAATGTTTAATTTGTTGACAACTCAAACTTTCGTCGTGATCTACACAATCCAGAATTGTATTTTCATCAGATTGAATGGAATCTTTCTCCACTTTCGTCCTCTTATTGTGATGTTTATTGAATTCTTCCGATACTTGAGAACTGGACTTAGAACGTAATATATTTTCTGTAAGAATACTAGATGACGACTTGTTCTTTTGACATTTTGAACTTCTACGTTTCACGTTCGATTTTGACTCGGAACTGTACTGGGACTTTTTAGATATGTCGGTTGGAATGGACTTGTTACTTCTTTTAGAACTTTTCGAATGTGATTGCAGAAGATCTTCCGAAATTTGGGATGATTTCGATATCTTCGATATCGTATCTTGGCCAACAGAACTTATTTCTTCTGGAACAATTTCGCTATTTATGGTAGTAACTTTTGACAAAGATTCTCTTTCTCTTGGGGAAACCAGACTTTGAAAATGATTATCCGTCGCTTGAGGAACCTTTGATTTTTTCGACAATTCCTCCACGAGAGTGTCAGACTCCGACTTAGCATGTTCAGAAATAGAATTATTTAAACTCTTTTGTAACAACTCTGAAACGTCAGGAGATTTTACCGTCTCGAAAAGATATTTTCCGGATGTATTCATTGAATGACCTCTCACCAACTTCGGGTCGATAGAGTGCTGATATAATTTCAATCTTATAACATCTGCTCTGGGCATCTTTTCTTCAAATTTTCTCGACTTTATTTCATATTTTGCCTTGTTCCCATCTTTAGGTTGTTTATAAGGACACTTTTCTTGAGACACACTGCCCTGAATAATCTCGTTAGGTTTATCAAATCTTAAAAACGAAGCACTCGATTCTTCGGTAAAATGTGTAAACTTATTACTCTTTGGTAGATCAAGTTTAGAGAAGTGTAACTCGCTCTCTGACATCTGTAAACGTGCATCGGTCTGAGATCGATCGTGTTGAGACTTGTCGGAATCAACTAAAGAACTCATGGAACTATTGCTTCGGATATCGTAACCTTTCATTGGACCAGATAATCTTCTCGGAGACTGACTATCGGCGCTTCTTTTCAATTTCGTTAATATATTCTTCGTTGACATTTGAGGATTGAACATATTTCTTTGCTTCTGTAACATAAGTTTACGTTCTTGACTTGCAATTTTGTGAAGTTCTTTCAATCTGAAAAAAAGGTACATAATTATTCCAAATAGTCATCGAAGCATAAACTTATGTTTGTTACGTACCTATTCATTTCGTCTTTTTCCTGTTGCAATTTTAAAAGTAAAGCTCTCTGTTTCTTTTTCACAGAACTGACACGGCTATCTTGACCAGTGTCTCTTAGCGCACGCTTCTGCTCTTCTAATTTCACCAATTTTTTTGTCCGATCATTTAAAGTCTTTTCACGGGATTTGAACAGCAACTCAATTTTATCGTATCTCTGTTTCTCATCTTTTATTAACTGTGCGATCTGTAAGTACATAATGTATTAAATTATCTGACCAATTCTTTATTTACACGGAAATATCGATTACTGTGCGGACCACGAAAGAATTGTAGAGGAAAGGGAACGGGACAAGAGGAACAAAAAGGCAATCTGAGTGAACAGACTTCTCGCCCCGTTTCTTTCCCGTTACAATTCTTCCGTGCTTTACACAGTACATTGTTATACTTGCCTCTAAATCTAAATATTTATTAAACGAACAAGTTATGTCTCTAGTTGAAATACTAATCTCTGTACCAGTCTCTGTTCGTATAGATGATGTAGTTTCATGTAAACTTATCTCGGACATTGTTCTTAACTTGCTAGGCAATGATATTTCTTCTATTTGATCTAATTCTTCAAACTGTTCTGCTGAATCTAACGAAAGTTGTGGAACTTCGCTATCTCCGGGAAATCCTCTTTCATATGAAATGCCACATATCTCCGAACATCTACTTTGCACATTTCGTCGAGATGGACGTATATCAGTTTGAGTCGCCATATCATTCACGGTCTGTGTTTGAACCTCCACTGCTTTCACTGTTGGCTTATTTATTTTACTCTGACTATCGAAATAATTTGTCATAGTCTGAGTTGTTGTACAGTGCTCTGAAATTCAAAATAATATTTCAATGTTAATGTGACATTTGGAATAATTCCATTAATTTTGAACTACAGTGGGTGTACAAAGTGTTCGTACACTTTTTAAAATGGAATAACTTCTTTATAATTGTATCAAACGACCTGATTTTTTATAATTAATTAGAAGCATTGGTTTATGAAATAATATGAAAAAAATTTCCAAAAAATTATTATTTACAAGGTAACATGCACGGGATAAAATAAGTTCTATTTAAAATATTGTTTAAGTAGTAAGTAATTGGTAATTTCACGATAATATTGAAATCTCATACTTTTATCAGTTGCAACGTGTTTATGCGACTTGTTAATTTCCATAGAATGCTCCATGTCATCGATATTTCTTTCGCCTGTTGCTTTAAAGAAATGTGATTTCGATTGTTCGCATGGTTGATTATACTGCAACGACACTTGTTTCTCGTGATCTTGTTTAACATTATATAAACACTTTTCAACATCCATAACTTGTCGTAATGATTCATTAAAAGAATCAAGAAGATGCAGCTCGGCTTGAAACTGCATATGCAAAGCAGTAGGATGTAACTAAAATTGTAAAAATAATGTTACAGTACATTTACAAGATGAGTTAACATTGTTACATGTAAATCCTTACCAATGGAATGCCGTCTTGCTCCGTTTCTGACTTAATTACATTGTGTTTCAAACACTTGGAATCATTGTCTACATTGCTATTCTGTATAAGTTGTCTTTTTCGTTTAGATCTAGGTACAAGATTCATATCCGGCGTTACCAAATCACAAAATTCTTCTTGTTGCGAACGGTTTTCATCTCTAAAAGAAATTCTTCTCGGATCTAGCAAAGCGTCCGACAAAACGCTATCATTTAAATTCGATTCGCTACTATTACTTGTTTGTTTATTCGTAGTGGCAACACTTTGCGCGAATGATTCTTCTTCTTTCTTTGCATTTGGATTAGTACACTGTAAGGAAACATCTGCATATTTTGAGTCTTCGGTAGTTTTATTTGATTTAATATTCTGTACAATTTTTTCCGGATCTTTGATTTTTATTTGTTGCATTGCAGTTGTACTTGGACTTCGTGTTCTCAGACTCATATTGGAATCTGTCACACTTTCTACATCTTCAAATTCCTTGGAGTTTATAGCATAGAGTTTGTTATCTATTTTACTTGTAGAAGGTTTCACTTTCTCAGGTGCCCTCTTCAACTGATCTTTGAAATGTATATTTCCTGGTTTTCCTTGAGTTTGACATGTTACTTTATGCTGTTTTATTTGTCTGTTCTCTGATGAAAAAATGTATTTCTGGTCATCCGCCTGTTTTAACGTATGTAAATCATCTTTGTATCTGTAATCAAAATTTTCATAGACTCTGGATTCTCTAACTGTGATTTTGTCCGCGATTTTTGCAGAACGTTCAGAAAGCGATTCATTACTGCAAGTTCTATTCTTTGATTCTAAAGAAGAGTCTCTGGATTTTAGGCATCGTGTGCTAAGAGATTTATGCCTTTTGTCACTGTCTTTTTTAGCAGTGGATGTTGCAAAATTCTTTGTTTTTGGTTTTGCCGAACCAAAATCACTTTCCCTTGGCATGTGCAGTGGTAATCTGTCATTTTTCAATTTCGTAATAGATGCAGAGTCGCTGATATTATCTGAAGAATCTTTCCCAGAGATGTGCCTTGGGCTTCGGGACCTTTTCAAAAATTCTTGCCCTGTTTCATCCTGCTTTACAAACAAACAATCGTCTTTCCTAACTCGTTTTGATCTGTTCTCTTTTTCTCTGGAATTTTCTCGAATATATTCTTTCTTCTTCGACAAACTCGAAGATATAGAACTATTCGGTACCTTCAGTGGCTCTATTTCGCTAGCAATTATAGAAGAAACATCTGACGTTGAAAAATCCAATTTTCTTTGAACACGTTCAAAACTTTTTGTTGGCTTATCTGCTCTTTCGTGAATAAGCTCTTTGGAGGGTGCTTCAAATTTAGATGACATTAATTCTTTCGATACACAATTTTCTCTAGTAGCAAAATCCAATTTCTTGGCAGAAATTTTCAAGTCGGGAACTTTCAATGGTCGTATGAAATCCATTTTCTGTACAATTTCATGTAAATTTTGTATACTATTAGACTTTAATACTGTTACGGCTGGTTCAGCTGCATTTTTATCATTCGAATTGTACACCACCCGTTTATTAATCTTGGTGTTGTTTTCTAAAGCAAGCTTTCGTTTTACAGCACTTATAAATGTAAATGGGTAAGGTTGTACAGGGTGGTATGATAATAAATTTTCTAAACCCTTCAAGTCAAATTGAGCTGGCAAATATGATGGTTGCTCTTTGGATATTTGCTGTTGTTGAAGTTCAAGATCTTGTTTACCTTGAGCTGTCTGAAATTACGTGTTTCATGTTTTATAATCATTCAAGTAGTAGAGAAATATATTAGTACACTTTAAACAAAAAATAAAAACATGATCCAATTAAACTTACTGTTGCAGACGCGTTAGCACGTTGAATAATAACATCTGGATCAGAAAAAAAGACATATTTCTTCTTTACACGAGTGTCTTCTTTCTTAGAGCTACTTCTCATATTTTTATGCTCATGTCATAATAATTGATTTATATTTAAATGTTTTATATTCGCCCATGCTTACATTTATAGCGCACTATTCAACTGGAAAATAAAATGTTTATTTACTCTATCAGTGTATAAAACATAAAATATTTTTACGTCTGTCAACTTTCATAACAAACATAAATTAAAGTTGCAGTTTACTTGTTACCGATATAACGAAACTTACATTCGTGGATTCAACATAATTTATAATCGACGTGTCTAAACTAATGAATTCATAAAAAGAACCGTTGAGAATTCTTCGTATTTATAACCTAATTCGGAACGCCATATTTGACCAGTAAATTGTCGAAAATTGATCTGCAATCGTTCAACATTAAATAAAATGTACATTCCAATATATTTGTTGGAAGAAATACTCTTACGTGTCATGCATCATTCATTGTACGTATTTTCGTAATAACTCGTCATAACGGTCATTTGTAAACGACAATCACGTGGTACTCTACGATTTGTTACTCGCACAAAATTGAAAACATGGCAACAACATGAATGATCGATAAACACGGTCGCTATCCGCGCGACGCGTATGACAATAACAAATTAAATATATATAGTTTCTCTTTTAAAAATGTATATATTGCTATACACGAATGTTTATACTTGTTTACATCGAACATTATAGAACCGTAAAATTAGGAAAATAATAACAGTCCGTAATAATGAATGAAAACATTGTCGTCGTTTTACCTAAATAGACAAAGAACGTCTTAATTTTTGCAACTTCGTCGGCCTGGCAAGATTGATTTCTTACACCGTGAAGCTAGTCGTGGACAAAAAGCTTGTCAACGTCACGTATACATATGTCTTGTCCTTTCCAATCTTGCCTTTCAAGTGATCACAGAGGACCCTAAAACTCTATGATGCTCACAAATCTGATTTGTAACAATCGTATCATAGACCATTCTTATGAAGGCAAATGTCCAACGTTTTTCGATAACCAATTTCCAGTGCGCATACGTTCACAAGTAGATCTTTCATGAATATAGGCCCAGAAATTCGTATTCAAATGCAGTTGACGCAGGAAAAAACGAGAAACTGATCAAAAGTCGTGAAAAACTGCCATTTTCACAATCGTGTGTATGTCAATGGATTTTGATAAAATTTTCAGCATATGTGTAACTACTACAGAATTACAAAACATAAAAGTTTTTAAAAAGGCCTTTTTAACTTTTCAACAGACTGTAATAGCACTTTGCCCACATTCGTTATTTGGTAGATGAAGTAATCTTGGAAAATGGCATGTTATTCTTTTCTGCCACCACTTTTGATAGTACAAACAGAAACAGAGCCAGATGTTCTGTCTCTGTCTATACTGATAATAGTGGTGGCAGAAAAGATCCCGGGCGTGAACACTCTCATATCTTCTCTATCCGAGGTTACGAACGTCAAAGGTTTCAACAGGAATTTCTCCTCTATATAGTTTACACGATTATGTCCATTTTCTAATAGAGGCCCAACTAACCGATAAAATTCGCGCAAGGATAACATTTGTTTTGATACCGTATAAGCAGGTCATAATACGTCCAAACTTCCTATGACCTTATTTTTTACCTGGATCACGTTGTGTCGAATTGAAAATCATGTCTAAAAGCAAACTTCACCATCAAGTTGACAGCAGCATTGTCGCAGTGAAAAGCAAAGTAAGCTACTTTCTAATCGCTTCGATATATTCGCGTTACGATTATTATCGTGAAACGAGGATAAAACAACAGCTCTCGTTCAAACGATCTTTCAAAATATTTGTACGTTTTTTGTCTTTCATATTGTTGATTACGTTTCCCTTTATAGTTCGATGCTGATATCATACGATTTTCAATCAATCGTAATGAACCTATTAGTTACGAGGACTTCAGAAAATTATTGGCTGAAAGACACGATATTGGCCCAGATCTGAGCTTCCTGATTTGGTATACAGATCCAACTGACGGCGATCTATTACCTATTAACAATGACAATAATTTGGCAAGAGCGTTGCTCGCTGCGAAACCGCTTCTCAGAATTTTAATACAAAGAAAGGGTAAGATATAAGATAGCCAGAATAAAATATAATTCTGGTACGAGTTCTAGAAATTGAAACATACCTGATATAGCAAAATCGTCATCTTCGATTTTTATTTTAGTTGAACACCCTCTATAAGTTCTGATGGATATTACCATATTTATGTACATCAATCCCGTGCACTATGATTTATTCTTCTGTTACCATGATTAGAACTTCTTTATCGATCATAATCTCCTAGAAATGGAAAAAAATCTGTATTGCATGCCTATATGTTCTCTAATGACTTGACTGTGGATCTTCATACATTTATAGCAAAATTGAGTAGATGAAATTTGTTGGCAAATTTTCAAAATTGAATCTATGCAGACAATTTTTATTTTGCATGAAGATCTACAGTATACTAATGAGTAGACTGCAAATCTTTATGCATTTATGGCTCATGGAAATGTTAAAAAAAGGCTAGAATATAAAATTCAATAGAATTTTTAGTTATTTTAGATCTACAGAGGCTGTCCAATTGAAAATAGGATTTTATATCATTCCACTTTCTTAAAATTTATCTAGAAAAATTGAAAAATGCATGAACATCCACAGTCTACTAATGACTATGTATTGATCACAACAAAATTAATAATGTTTATATATCTAGTAGCTACTGTTTGATATTTTTATCATAGATGTGACACAATATTATAGTGCAAGGGGTTAATACAAAAATACTGATAATATCGCTTTGTACTTTGACGATGTTTGAATATCTATGTGTTAACACATCTGATTCATCTATTTTATATGATAGGAGATGGGCTGGAAGACATAAATGGCTATGGAACAATGAAACCGAAAAACTTAATATCAAGCATTCTTGGCGGTACACCTGGAAAACCAAAGTCATTGGCTATATCCAATCCACATGATTTTAGGCAGGTATGTCTTACCTGGTTAACTTCAAATTAGATATATTTAGGTACGAAATATATGGATATAGTAAATTCTCTTTAACGATTCCAGGTATCAGCGATAATCGATGTAGATATATTACCGGAAACCTGTCGCCGTGTACGTCTGTTAAAACATGGCTCTGATAAGCCATTAGGATTTTACATTAAGGATGGAGAAAGTTTTCGTATATTATCACCTTCCACGGGTGGTCATGTTGAAAAAGTACCAGGTGTATTTATTAGCAGATTGGTCCCAGGTGGTTTAGCTGAAAGTACTGGGCTTTTGGCAGTGAACGATGAAGTACTTGAAGTAAATGGCATAGAGGTTGCTGGAAAAACGCTTGATCAGGTAAATGCGATTATAGAGCCAGTTACATTTTTAATTTTTTCTATCATTTAAAGGACTAGACTTGCGTTTCCAGGATTGTAAGGGTGCAGATGCGCCTTCCAATATCTGGATAACGCAAAAATGGGGTTACTCGATAGTCAAAAACGCTAGGTAAAAGATCAATCTAGCGCCCAAGCTTCCCAAAGTGGCATACTTTTGTGTTTTCGAAGCATAATTCGCTTTATTCGGCAGCATGTAGCTGTCGCAACTTTATGAAAATAGCAACATCAGCAGTTTTATGTTTTCGAATAATACAAATTACGCCTTGTAAACGTAAAAATATTGGGTTGGCGACAGAGGCCTTAGGTTTTGTATGATAATACAATAAAACACAACTTTTACAAATAAAAGAGGTCCTCCAGAAACGCGGGGCTCGTAGCATTTGCTGCTTCTGCTATATAGCTAATCCGGTCCTGGTTGGCAAAAACGTAATTTCGGTATTTTAAGGTGAAGTGAAACTCAATTTTGGGAAAATTTTGAAGTTTTATGAGCACGAGATTATAAGCTACCAGAAAGATGGCAAAAGATCATCAACAAGATGGAAAATATTTTACTGATCAAAGTTGATTGCTTGAATAGGAAAATTAGTCTTTATTTCACCTTAAAATACCGAAATTACTTTTTTACCAACCCAATAGGACTTTTGAGGGCGATCGTGACTTAGATTGATCTTCTATTCCTTAAATCGATACGTGTTGGAACAATGTACTCATACAATTCGAATTTACTTGTTTGCTGCGTTAGGTCACCGATATGATGATCGCCAATTCTTCCAATCTAATAATCACTGTGAAACCTGCGAATCAACGGGCAGCGTTAACTGCTCCAAGACGTGGATCATTTTCGCGTAATAGTCAATTGTCTTCTGGAAGTCATCAATCGACGCAAAGTGCTGCAACTGGAAGTGACGAAGACGCGGACGAAATTGTAGATTTAACTGGCGTAACTTTGCAGGATGATGCGACAACCTCTACTTCTCAACATCACCACTACCATCATCATCACCATCACCAAAATCATTTTAATCACGACCAGGGTGTGCTACATTTATAAATGGCAAGTAGTGCAAATTTCAGTTTGTACTTCGTCATGCTCAACCGAACACTATTAATATGTTCGTTCGTAAAGAGAAAATTGTTAGAAATAAGTAAAAAGATATAACATGACAATAACAAGTTAAAGGAAAGGCAGGTAAAGCATTGAAGAATCATGTGGTTATCGTTTTAACAATTTAGTATATTACTATGCCACAGAATGAATCTGTTGAGTAGTGTATTCTCAAAAGATTTATATCTGGTGCCTCTCATCTCAACATGATTACCTTCAAATCATTATTTTACATAAAGCATCAATCTTTCTCTGGTAATATTCTTTCGAAGTTAAACAAAGTTTAGAACATATTAGTAAATGTATAGATAGTGCTTCATGTATTGAATTTTTGTATTACTATGGAGCAACTAAAACGAAGCAAGCATATTCTTTTTACAGATTGGAGTTGTTAGTATTTGTAATCTGTATTTGTTCGATGTATATTCTTTATTCCAATATTTTCATAGGAAAATATTAATTCTAGATGCAAGAAGTATTAAGATACCGAATTTGTTTGCAACATACAAAGATATTTATTATTAGAAAAACTAAAAAAAAAACAAATACAATTAAGAACCAATAGTATCACTAAAATTGAAAAACATTAATACTTTGTTATAGATTGTTCACGTAATAATTTCGTTTTATTCGAAGAATAACGTATTTTTCATGCAAAAATTACATTTTTAATTCTCTTATGTGAACTGTTTGATCGAGGTATATGCAAATATATCTTAAACCGATAAGAAGATAGTGATACAAATATTGACTGTGCATAAAAGTATTATTCGAAGGCAGCAATGTTTTGAAAGTATTAAAATATCCTTTTAGTACTTATCGTTCGAAACCTAAAGTGTACTTAAATAAGAATGAAATGCGCTAAGGATGCAGTTAATATTGCAAGAATTTCCTATTTTTCTTTTTTTTACATCATGTTTTACAATTATTACTTAAATCGAAACATGGTTTGTAATTATATTTATTAGGAATTTATTAATTACTTTGTAGCACATTCATCTTAATCGATGTTGATGAATTTTTTCGTGTACATAATGCAGATATAATGAAGTTCGATAACTTAATTTATCGTTATAAGTAGAGGTCTTTCTTCAATAATGGAAATGTATATATAATAAAGAGCAATCTCTAAAAGGATGGTATGCCGATATCAACATTTCATTGTTAATGGAATACAAGAATAATAAGAAAAGCAACTCGAGTGGCCTTATGTACAGATCATTCCAAATATATTTTGCAAAGTTGCAAAGTAGAAAACTATTCTATTAATAATTCATTCAAACACGTCTATTCGTGTACGTATTCTGTTTATTCCACTGCATGTTTAGAGTGTTGAAGTTTTTGAATTTTAATTCCATTTTTATAAATGTTATTTGTTGTCTAATTGAGCACTAGATATCGAAGTATAATGTACTTTACAAATTTTAGATATAAGTGGAATATTAAAAGATAAGAAACATATTTATACACATGTAAAATATTTTCTTTACATAATTGTGCCTTCACTGTTCCGTCTATAACTATAACAACTGGATCGTGATAGATTGTATCGCATTCCACTTACATAGTATTTTTATAGTGCAAGAAAAATACAACCGTGTGTCGCACTGATATGTATTATTATCTTAAACAGAAACATACAGAGCCTTATTAGCTACACAGCGAAACAAGTACACATTCGCTCGATCATATTTCTTTATAAACTGGTAAAGAGAATATATGTACATATGAAAGAGATATAAATCTTATTATACAATTATATACCTTCTATTGTAGACGTAAATCTTCAGATATTTTAGTTGTTGAGAATCAGAAAAATATATTTCTACATTGCAACTATTATCAAAATTACGGGTTCAATTCCATATATTGAAAGTGACATGTATTGCAGAAAATGAAATATAGTATTTTTTAAGAGTTGTATTTATCTTGTATAACTTCATGTACGAAAGAGAACATTTTACAATGTTATGAAATGAATTACATTAATGAATTAGTACATAGTCGTAAGTAGAAAATTATGTTAATTCAATTAAAAAAAAAAACGGTGTAATTCATCATTATTTGACTGTGGATCTTTATGCAAAATAAAAAATATTTGCATTAATTGCCAGACTCTAGTAAAGCTAATACACTGGTGGCCTTAAAACTTTTTAATACCTCCATTGTTTTAAATTGTGCCTGCCCATTTTTGTCATAAATGCATAAAATCCACAGTCTAATCGTTATAAATCGATAGCATTTTGTACTTAAATAAAGTATACACGTATTAGTAAAATACATTTGTTATGTCGGTGAGTTCTTAATTGAAATGTATAGTCACTCTGATATAATTTCTATATCTCATGTAATCGAGACATGTTACGAGATTTACATTGCATGCACATTGTATTTGTAACGTCGGTATTGAAAATTACAAAACATACTACTTATTTGTAATGACATAACTCTTTTTAATGGCAGCTTATAAAATAAACTATTTTATTGTATAAATAGTTGAATTTTATTACCTGAGTAAACTGTACAATGATTGGAACCCTAAGCCAAAATCGTAGTAAAAATTTTTTTTCCTTTTTTGAAATGTTCAAATGAGCTTAACTTTCTACTATTATATGCTACTAGAGATTTTCCAGCAAAATCAAACAGTTTTACGAGTGATAAATCTTTTATTATAAAATATGTTCAGTGAATAACAATCGCAAGACAAATAGAACAATTAAAGAAGAAGAGGAAAGAAATAATAAGAAATGATTTTATAAACCTATCACCACTGTCAAATTACCGGTTCTATTTATATTTTTCATTTTATAACTATTGAAATAATGAAATAGCTTACATGGAAATCGATTCAATAAATTTCTTTATTCAAGCACATATTGTAATAAAAATTGCATAAGATCTAAATAAACAGAGTCTTGTCATTTTTGTAAGCTGAAACATTTTAATCGCTTAGGTGCTTGGTGCCAGCAATAGTACAGTTCACCCTATCACCTTTATTTTACATATTACATACTAATAATGCTAAACATTGTTTTTTTTTCTGTGGTAACTATGGAATATAAATAGATACGATTAAATGAGTAATACGGTATGCTTTGTAAATTAATCTTTGCTTCTAATAAACAAATTTGAATCTTCCAGTAATATATATGTATAGTAGTAATAAATGTACAAACTGGAGAGAATTAGTTAAAAATACGAGTAAAAAACATGTCGTATGCAGAGCATGGACCCCGAATATTCTTAGCTGGTAGACCGAACACTGGAATACCTTTGACATATGGTGATTATGTTTTGCCACGAAAAAGGTTGGAAGGTCGATTAAAGTTGCATGATTCTTGTTCAGATATTAGAGCCTGGAGTCCAAATTCTTTGGAGACTTCGCGTTATTTTCGTGAACTTAATGAACACGACAGTTCAGTATGTATATAGAATATTTAATCGCGAGTGAAGACGTATTAAGATTGAATTTAAATAATATTTGTTCTTGCAGATAGGAAAAATAATACCAGTGAATGTGGTTGTCGATAATATAATTCGACTGAATTCACATACACAAACTGAACTGCAAATAGTTAAGAAGGAGCTGCAGAAATACAAAAGTTTAAAACTTACCCCTAAACAAGAAGAACAATTGCAAAATTTGGTGAGCTGTTTTCTACGTATATTTGTATCTTTAATAGTTACCAAACATTTCATATTTCTTTTGTAGAAACGTAATCAAAAGTTCAAGGAATCGGTCCCCATAGTTCATTCGAATTCATGTTTATCAATTCATTTACCTACCGATAGAAATTTCCAAAATGATAATGACAAGTTTACTTTTGTCAATCAATCTACACAATTGCGCCCTTATTCTTTGGCTGCATTCAATACACAATCATCCAAGAGTAACCATGGATTAGTATCACAATTTAGACCTGATCTTAAGACATTCCTTACTAAAGGTATAGTAAATGATTATTCACAATTTATAAACTATTATTTTTAATTTCATTAATTCCACTGTAAACTTAGATTTTTACTTTACAGATTATATTGAAAGGGCACCGCGATGGGTTGAATATATTGACATAGCTTTACAAGTATGAAAATTATATCATAATTTTGCGCTGCAATTTTTTCATTAATAGACGTTATCCTAATAACAGGTAGAACAAGAAACGCACGATGTAGGAGTACAGTGTGATGGACCAACGGACAAATCTTTAAATAAAATTATAACTATATCTGTATGAATATACGCTTTTATACTATACTATTTAAATAATCTATTTACGCGAATACTGTTGTGTAGGCATTGTCGCAAACATCATTTACATATAAGTCTAGCGAGGAGGATAATAATCTAATGGAGCCAGATAAGACCAATTTTCAAACGAATAATTACGAAGAAGATAGCTTAGAATGCGACACATCGTGCAGCGGAAGTTCTCAGGACATTGGAACTTTATCGAAATCTAATAGTGAATTAACGGAATCTGATAAAAGCATTATTATCCAGAAAGACTCTGAGATCATTGCTTTGAAGCATAAACTTCGTGTACGAATCATTATAATAACAGACGATTTCTACATTTTATATATGAATATATATATACTTTTTAAAGGCATGGGATCTTGAATTGGATGAAGTACAAGGGTTGAATAAGAAATTAGAGATTTCTTTGCAAGAAAAGGAAGACTGTATAAATGCTCAAAAAGGGAATCTTGAAGCAAGTATATTATATCTAATTTTGTAGTAACTAAACATCAGATCTTTATGCATTTATCGTAAAATTGAGTAGATGAAATGGAAAATTGTTGATTCTTAAACAGATGTTGCACAATAAATTGATCGAGATGGAACGTGAATATAATTGTGAAATAGAAGATTTGAAAACAAAAGTAATGTATAAAAGTACAATATATATACATATGTACTTTGTACACTACTCAATATTGTTTTTACTTTATTTCTTCTAGCTACATAATTGTAAATACCTAATTAACCAGCTTAAACAAGATTTGAGTAAAAAATGTGAAAGTTGTCACTTACATTTGAAGGAAATAGAGAAACTAAAATTATATGCTGAAGAAGCGTCAACATTGAGATTGGACCAAGAGTTACTTTTAGTTAGTCTCTGCTTGTAATTAATCTATACTAACGTACAATCTATATATATGTGTAAGAAATTTTATTTATTACTTTTACATTATAGAAAAAATTACAAAGAATGGAGGAACTATCTGAAAAAGTAGAGAAATATGATTTAGCTTTAAGTCGATTAAAAAAAGTACAATATGAAAAAGATTGCATACTTGCAGACCAAGAGAAAGAAATCAGAAATTTACTAGCATTGATCAGAAAGACTACTGTTACATACGAAGAACAGGTATAATACATAATTATTCTGCCTTATTTATCAAGACAGCAAATACTTCATTATTTTATAACTATATATATAATTAGGAAAACACAAAACGCACGATAGAAAGATTAGAAACTGAAATTTGTGAGAAAAATTTGAAAATTTCTCAGTACGAACAACAATTTGTTTCAATGAAACGAGAAACAAGTGAATTTGTCAATAATTTAAAGCATGCTTTGAATAACTTGGAAGAATTTAATGGCTTCTGTGAAGATGTTTATAATTGCGTGAACTGCAACTTAGATATCACTGCAGAAGCAAATCATTTGTTGTACAATATAAATGTTATCATGACAAGATTTCAAAGTTATAAAATAGAACGTCAGAATCTATTACAACAAATCGAAAATTTAAAACATTCTGTAGAAGATGATAAACAACAAATTTATTTCAATCAGAGTTTGAGAAATATGATTTCAGACATTTTAAAATGCGAATCAGAAGTAAATACAAGAAGCACAGGTAAGATTATTAATTCAGTCTTATTTATGAAGATATACGTATATATATAATGATTATTAATAGATATTTGTTTTATATAGATAGAAAGGATAGTATAATTGTATTAAATGTAAGACAAAATAAATGTAATTGGAACGAAATAGAATGCGAGGACATATCCAACTCCGTTAATAGTGAACATTCATCTATTGGAATGGCTGATAATGTATTATCAATGACAAACTTAAATATTTTGACTTTTCTTTCAATCAACTTCCTTAAAAAATACGAGTAATCATATAATTGTCATTTTAGGAATACAATAATTACATTATCAAATTAAGTAAAAAGAATAGCATGAATGAAATTGATAAAGAAATACTTGAATATTTTTCACACTTTATACTCAAATTACGCTTTCTCACTAAAAAGCTACAAGTATACCTTGAAGTTGAACGGCCTTTGATGATTAAACAAATATACAATTTTTATGAAATGCTTCAAAAGACCGAATCAGCTATTAATGATTCCCAAGGTGTTATCCATTTTTATGTTTATAAAATGTTTATTAATATTAAATATCAAAATATACTTATGATATTCCTTTTATCAGATTTAGCCTTGAAGAAACAACGAATTTCGGAGTTGGATGTTTTACTTAATGAAAGGCGAACGAAATACGAAACTTATATGACGCAGTTGCCCAATGATTTGTCTCAAATACAAATTAAAATTATCGAATTTATTAAAACAATCTTAAATCAATTGTTGAATGCAATATTATACGTGGAGAAAAATAATTTATCTAATAAGCGAATTGATGAAGCCTTTAAATCATATTTTAAATCCTACATTAGTAGTATGCATACAGCTATTCAAGGTACTTTCCAAAAAATGTTTCTGAAAACAAAATGAATTCTACTATTTTTCAAAATTACCGAGATAATGGCTGAAAATGCTATTGACAAGGTGCTGGTGACCAACGCGCGCAAATACTCGAGAAAATAGAAGAACAGCAACAAGAACTGCAGAAGAAAAACGAGGAAATTGTTGAATTGAAGGAAGAAGTTGCAGAGTATGCTAGAAGAGGTGAAGGAGATACTATACATGCAGAAGAAAACAATGCACTCCTTAAAGAACAATTAGCAAACATAACAATGGACCTTTGTGCGAAAGACGAGGTCATTATTCAGTTAGAAGAACAAAAGAGATCGCTTGAAATTGAACTTTCTAAGTCTAACGAAGATTATAATACACTGAAATCACAGAATAATTATTATGAAAAAGAATTAGACTTGAAAACTACACAGTTGAAAGAAGCTCAACTGCGTTTGGATACAGCAGCAAAAGAAAAACATGAAATAAAAATGGAGTAATATATAACATTTATCCTCAATCGTTCTGTGCGAATATTAGCTTTTCAATTAGTTAAGAACATTTTATTATTTCTAGGTTCCTGGAACTACAATCAGAAAATAGCAAATTAAAAAAGAAACTTATACTAGCAAACACAACGATTTCTAAAAATGATGATACATTAGAACAA
Organism: Lasioglossum villosulum; assembly: GCA_963971365.1. NCBI lineage: Eukaryota > Metazoa > Arthropoda > Insecta > Hymenoptera > Halictidae > Lasioglossum > Lasioglossum villosulum. Next base: position 9,060,837 of record OZ020497.1, read on the forward strand.
TTATATTGTGATTTTAACAAAGAAATTTTTGAACATAAGAACAAAATAGCGGAACTGTGTCGCGAGATTGAAAGTTTAAAAGATGAGAATATTCTGTTGAATAAAAAATTGAGAAACGCTGAAAATAAACTTTCCGAATTGAATCAAACAATTTTATCTTTAAACGAGCAAAATGATAAGATTGATATGATATACTCGTTACAAGAAGATTTTGCAAGATTAGACAGAAATGAGAAAAAATTAAAGACTGAATTGAATAGTTTGAAAACGCAACTCGTGATTGAACAAAACAACACTAAAAAGGCTGATAGTAGTCTGAGTGAATACGAGCGTAAAAATGAAAAATTGAAACAAAACGTAGAATATTGGAAAAATCAAAATTCTGAACTGTCGCTTAAACGTTACACTGAAGCAGTTGAAGAAAAATTAAGAAGTAGATTATACACTTTGTCTACTAAAATACATGAAAAAATATTTAATTTCAGCAAACTATTTGATTTGGAAGAACGCGTATCGAATGAGCAACCTGATGAGAACTTAAAAGACGAATACTTGGTTAATAAAATAATTTATTACGTTACATTCTTAACTATTTTATTTGTTATTAATATGCACGGTTTATTTATAGAAGTATCAAAATATAAATGGGAATTTGAAGTCGAGTAGAAATCAGAAAAATGAAATGAAGGAAAATGAGATAGAAGAAGTTCAGAATCAACAACTTTGTAATAGCATGAATGTACAGTGTGAAATACTAAAAGGTAATTGTGCGATGTTTCAACGATTAAATCTTTTATACGACGACGGATTAAATGTGCAATATGAAACATCTAGAAACCAGAGATGAAGACTATCAAAGCGAATATCAAAAACTCCTCAGACAGATAGAAATTAAAGATTCTGAAATAAGAGATCTGCAAGATGCTATCAGTCATTTGAAACAAGAAAACGCCAATCTTTGTATGGACCTTGAAGTAGTTATTATTATATTAGTTTTTAATTAATTCTTCGTTCCATTACATACTATACTACATGATAAATTCATTTATTCTAATTTCAAAATACTATACAGTCGCAAACAGAACAATACCAGGGTAAGATAACATTAATGAAAAAGAACTATGACAGCAGTTTAAATGAATATCGTGTAATGCACGAAAAATATGTTGATATCTTACAAAAACGATTTGAAGATGATATGAATAATGAAAGAACATTTGATTCTGAAAATTGGTTACAAGTATGTTATATATAGTGTATTATATATGTATTTTTTTTATACAATAAAATATATATATATACTTCAATATAAATAATATTTTAGTCATTGGATATGAAGGAATTAATGGAACTCTATGGACGCATAACTATGATTATGGACAACGACTCGAATTTTATTCAAATGAAAGCTGAACATCGACAATTTTACGAGAATAACGTGCATAAAGAATTTTATGAACTTAACGAAACAGAAAAACATAGAAATATATACGAAAAAGGTAATTCAACAATGCATTTAGATGATTTTCATATTTATCTAGTTCCAACATATTAACTTATACGAGTTTCGATTTAAAAGAAGTGCCAAATAAATTAGATTCAACAGTTTTAAGAGATGAGAATAATTCATACTTACGAAATCAATGGCAATTTATTTTTACAAGTCAAACCCCAAAATATTCAGTACAGCAAACACAGGATTACAAATTAAGTTTAGAAGAAGATTATGGGTAATATATTGATATTACTTTATCTTACAAGTACTATTTAATTGTATTGTGACTTTATATTGTAGATGTGTCGATGATAGGAAGATTCCTGAATTAGAAAATAAATACGAACAAGAAAAACAAAGAGTCAAAGATAGTACAGTAAGTTTATTCTTCCTAAAATTCCTAATTGCATCTTAGTATATTTTATGCGAAGCACATTATTATCTGGTCGTATACTTTTATCTCCAGTTTGATCAGCAAAGGTGGAATTTCATTAATCAGTGTAGTGTGTATCACAAAATGAGCAATAATTATGACTGTCCAAAATCCATTCACACGGACTGAATTTAAAACAGAAATAGTACTGACTATCGTTAACTTTTTACGAAAATTGCCGCTTTGTACTTTTTATATTTGCAATACTGCATTTACCGTATTACGGTTTGTATAAGTTTTAATTCTTAAAGGAGTACTTTTCAAGACAACACTTTATAAACTTCTAATAAAATTGGCAAAAACACGAATTTATTAATTTAAATTTAATTTATTTACAGTAAGTTACTCGTCAGGACACTATTTTTATAAATAAACTTTTTATTCGAATTTATAATTCTTAAAATATAATTACATTTTAACAGACTATGTAGAAATCGTAATGAAAGAAATATTGGGTTGGCAAGAAAGTAATTTCGGTATTGTAAGGTGAAATAGAGCCCAACTTTTTTATCCAAGCAATGAACCTTAATGAACAAGATATTCTCCCTTTTGTTCGATGCTCTTCTGCCAAAAAGAATAAACAAGAAAATATTTTATCAATTGAAGTTCATCGCTTGAATAAAGAAATTCGGTTTTACTTCACCTTAAAATACCGAAATCACTTTCTTGCCAACCCGATAGAAATAAAATTTAATTGTGACTTGGAACAGTTAGAGAATTTTTAAATAAATTTATAAAAGGATTATATTTGCATGATCGCTATAGTCATACTTTTACATCATGCAATAACCATTTCCTCTTTTAAAGTAGACACAAGTTCGGACTCGGATGTAGTGAATAGTAAGCTTTCAAAGCTGCGACAATTTGATACAAAATCAAAGGCGCTTTTATACGACAAGATCTCGTTTTTCAATTCTTTCAACTTTACTATACCATTTTTGTGAACTTTCAAATTTCTTTTTCTATATCTAACTGCTGTAATCATTTTATCCAAAGTATAATGTAGCCATAAAATATTTGTATAGGGTTCAAATTTTTGCCAATTATTTCTGAAATAATTCGTGTGTAAGTATTCAATATAATACTTTCTATAAAAATAATAAACTGTACATGTACACTTACTTGACCTTATCCCTCATCAAACGATATATTTCAAACTGATATTCTCCCTGTGCTGTAAAAAGACTAGGGTCAGATTCCAGATCATTAAATACGCTACATCCTTGATATGTTACTCTTGAAAGTGTAAAATCTATGATAGACACCTATAACAGAAAACCTGATATTTTAATTCACTTCAAAATATTTTGCTTTTCAATGAAGAAATAATTTACGATATTAATGTACCTTTACACCTTTACTAACAAGTTGAATTTCTGTTTTTCCTAGTTTGTAGCGTACATGAGATTCAGTTGTCGGAGATATTAATATATTACCCCAATGTAAGTCTCTATGCTCAAATTGAATAGCTTTCTCTGCAACTGCCAAAGCTAATGCCGCCTATAATAGTAGTAAATAAACGTGTAAATATAATTAAAGAATAAATTAATTAATACATTACGAACAGGTGATTATCGCATAATTTTGAAAAATCTATAGTACATGTTAAACACTTTTTAATGAAACCTTCAATAGCAACAGCAATTTTCAGTGTTAACTAACAATTCACCTTCAATAACGTTACGTAATAGTTTTTTTTAATTTCTATGATTTTTTTGGTACAGTACAATTATTGAAAATCCTAAATCATAATTAAGAAATATTCGAACCTGTATGAACAAGGCGTAAGCTTCGTCTGCTGAAGGAAACACAAATGCCTCCAGGTCTTGACCACCATGACCAAGTTCTAGAATAATATATAATTGATTCGCGTTAAACATAGATGGACAATCATTTTCAGAATGTTTCTCTTCGTCGTAAATAGTCCAAAGATCCACTAGCTTCTTTGGATACGCTCCCTTAAGACATTTAATGTTTTTTACTTCTACAAAACCGTCCGTGTTATATTTCGTGTTAAATCGCAGATTGTTCAACTCCCTAAAAATGTATTTAATTAAACGTAGATGCTAACATTGATATTTCTATTATATATGTACTTTATAATTACGTTGCAATAACAATTTCTGATAGTATCTCGTGAAACTTCTTTTGCGGCTCTCCATTGACGTCTTCGTTGCCTTCGATGGGAATAATTTTTATAACAGACTTTTCGTCACCGAGTTCATAAAGAAAAACTTCACCGTATACACCCTCGCCAATTTTTCGACAGTGACTTAAGTACCTAGTAAATAAAAATTGTATTGACAGGTGCTGAAATATTTTCACAATGTAAGTAAACTCACGAGTCTGAAAAATATGTTGAAAATGGTATAAAATCTTGTTGTAGGCATCTTTCAAGGATGACTTCTTTTGCTGGTGAGACCACATACTCGTCGATAATGTGACCATCGATATCGTCATTTTCAATATTGCAGACAGAAGATTTTCGAGGATCTATCAAAATATATTAGTGAATCTTACAAGAATATATTACTAGAATGCGGATCTTTATGCAAAATAAAAATGTCTGCATTGATTTAAAGCCAAAGGAACCAAATAAAAAATTCTTTCTTCTTTTAATTATCTTATTAAGCTGAAACTAATATAGCGATATCCTTAAATCTTTTTAATATGTCCACTGCTTTAAATTGTATGTTTCTATTTTTGTCATAAATGTATAAAATCCGCAGTCTAATTATTACAAGTTTCACCTTTAGTTGAACGAAATAACAAATTAACTCACTGTTTAATAATGTAAATCTCTGACTTTTTACAGGAACAATACCATAAACTTCAAGAAATGAAGCATCTTCTATCGATTTTACAGTCTTATTAATTGGAACAACACGTACTGATATTCTTCTGGTAAGACGACCTAAGCTCGTAGAATCACAGGTTCTGCCTTTTTTATTAATCAATTCATGTTCAGATTTACTGATCGTTTCATGACTTGTTTGCAGATTTTTATCACTTTCAGTTTTCCTTATACAACTGTGGAAGACACCTGCACATTGGAAGAAAACTTCAATAATCAATTTTGTGATCATAAATCTGGGTTATTCGTTCATACATTAATTATAGGGCCTACCCATTTATAAAATCTTTTCGCATTTTTGTATTAAAAGTGTATACTTGACACAAAATATTCACTTACAAAAAAAACATGTGTAAAAAAGAATATATAACAAGTAGAGTATAAAGACATGTGTACTTTGAATATGAAAAATATTGAGATATTAATGTTACAGGTTAATAAACCACAAAATAGAATTTTGTTCTGTCAAATATAAAAAGGTATGATATTCAAATGTTTTCACACCTTACATCCCAGCTTTTTTGATACTGTAAACACACTAATGCAAATTGTACAAAATTTTTCATCAATTCTAATTTTGTCAATTATATTACAGAATACTCGCACAATGTTGAAAATCATATTAAAAAATTCCTGGAAATGTTGTCAGTTATATTATAGAATACTGGAAATGTAAATACTTTACAATTACCTTCTTTTTGCATATTTAAGATGTCAGTAACACTTTGTCTCCATTGTTTACCTTTCCCGATTGATAATTTATCTAAATTTGATTCGTTTTGAATACTATTCAAAATAGATAATGATCTTGACCACGACTTTCCCGGCTTCAAATATATAGGTTTCTCTATTTTTTCCGATATGTTAAGGATAGATGTTTCCTGTATATTTTCTAATGATTTCAATGTTTTTCTAGGTAGATTTGTTCTTCTAGTATCTCTTACTCTTTTCTCTGATAGTCTAGTTCTCTTTAATCGAGGACTATTATTAACATCTTCTGAAATATCAGCTAAGTCAAGCTCCCATTTACAATATTGTTTTCTTCTTCTTGTAATTCTAAAGGGATCTTGTAGCTGTAACGAAATTATACAAGGTTTGAGAGCATTACTACTTTTGTTACTAATTGCAATACTACTGTTTGCATTTAATTTGTTATCGATCATATCGAAATCTTCAGTTTCCTTGGATGTACTTGTGCATAAGTTTTCAACATCTGATCCTTCAGTCTTTGATTGACATTTTTCAGCATCAATTGAAATATTTGTGCCCTGCAGTTTACTCACTGTTAATACATCACATGATTTTTCTTCTACTTCGCTATCACATACATTTGAAGCCAATGTTTCACATGACTTCGTAACATCAGAACACATTGTTTTGCTTAATTTTGTATAGTCATTTATTAAATTATTTTTACTGTTAATGTTACATAATGAATTCTTATTGTCTTCATTCGTATCATTAAATAAGGAATGCGATCCCTCTGGATCGACAGAAAAATTCAGATGTATCTTCTGCGCTCTATTAGTTATTACATGTTCATCTATTGATAAAGAAGGCTCATTCCACAGATCTTCATGTTTCTTCTTACTTGTTGAAGTTCTTTTTTCTATATCACAGAATCTTTCAGATGCTTCTTGCGTCGTGCTAGCACAGCTCAATTCAATTAAAGGGATAGTCTTATCCTTTTGCAATCTTCCCAATTTATTCAAGCTACATTTACTACTATCCGATGCGTCTATTTGATTAATGGACAACTTTCTTTTGTTTCCTTTTAACGCATTTTCTTTTAATGTGTCAGATTGTTCACACACATTTGTACTTTGCTGCACATCTTTTGAAGAAAACAAGTTTGTATTGTTCACACTAACTAAACTTGTATATCTTACAGGTTCTATGAGTTTTTTAGAATATGTGATAGGAATCGGTGATATAGTAATTATATGAGTAGAAGGCCTTATTGATTTACCTATAGGTGTACTACTAACTACATTTTCAATAGATTGCAATGGCTTCACAAATAAAGATGTTTCAAGATGTTCTATTTTGACAAAACAATTTTTCAGAGCCACGTTACTAGATTTTAAATTACCAACGTTTGCTTCAATAACTTCAGCACTTTTCGATTGTTCTGATATTTTTCCCTTGTTATTTCTTTCTTTTTGTTTCTTATTAGTATTCTTATCCAATACTTCTGTATCACTATTGCCATTACTTTTTAACTCTAAGGACAATTCTATAGAATGAACATTCTTGTTTCTCTTTCCTCTGTATACTTTCTTTTTATAAATATTACGTTTGTTTACCTAGTTGTGTGAAAGATTTCCATTAATAATTTCTCTCAAGTACAAATACATTCACAACAGATATTAAAGTTCCTTTATGATCAAATTCAATTACTATTGGGTTGAAACGAGAGTTTGTGGCACTTGTAAATTAAAATTGAAAGCTAAAATCTAGATGTTTCTTCGTAGATTTATTCAATAACATATTTTTCATTCTACTCTATCACTTACCGTTATTTTCACAATTTTTATCTTTGATTCTTAATTTGAAAATGCTACAAACTTTCTTTACAACCTAATGTTTAAATACCGTTGATCAAACTTACTCTGGTATTCTTAATTATTGATGTATTCTTCTGTACACGTTTTCTGACAACTTTTATTGTGCCCTTTCTCTGTGGTCTTTTCCTTAAATTTTGATTTATACTGATGTTTTGACTGCGAGGCCGAAATAAATAAGTACTGCTATTATTGTTTGTCTCCGTGTCATTATATAATAAACATTTATCAGCAATTATCGAAGACATGTCACTGCTCAAAACCAAACTGTTTTCATTACTTCTCTTTGAAGCTTTGGTAGCAACTGATGTACATGGTTGTTCCAAAGCTCTGTAAATAGAAAAAGTTAGAAACTAAATGGATAAAAACCATATCGATAAAATAAATTACCTTGTATCTTTCAGAAGTTTGTCAAACGTTGTGTCGAAAGGATCACAAAACATGGAATTGTTATTATCACTCAACTTAATCACACTCAATTCTTTCGAAATATTTAATTTTTTTAATGAAACTGTAACTTTTTTACATTTCTCTTTCCCGTAGGTACGAATTGGTACTTTACGAAACATTTCAATATCTTCTATCTTGTAAAACTTTATAAATACACAGGTAAGACTTGTTTTGTTCTTTCTCTTTGAAGATAATATGAATATTCTATATTTGCCTATAAAATCATGCGAGAATACTATAATACACTTACAACGTACACTATAAAAACAAAGTTAGCACAATAAAAATGTAAATTCAAATCTTTGTAAACTGTAAACATATCCGTATGAGTAAACACGCGCTTCTTTTGAAATTAAAGATGGCTAATATCGCGGAATACCGTTGCGACATCTATCATAAGTGGAAATTACGCTTGAGCATCTAAAATAGAAACTAAAATCGATCTTCTAACGTTTTTTTAGTTAAAAACTACCTATTTATGTAAAAACCTACGAATATTAGACTAAGGTTATTAAATTCGTCGACATATTCACTGTGATTATAGATACCACCGATTACACTAATCTCGGTAATCTTTATAATAGAAATTTTTATTAATTTTTATCATATTAGTATATATTTTAATATTAGCATTTGTATTGAAATATTCTCTGAATTCGCTCAGCACCTTAGACATGAAACAATATGTGAAACTTGAAATATATAATATTTCATTCATTATATAATTTGTACGTACAAATAAATTCTATTGTGCTATGATACCACAATATACATAATAATAATAATAATAATTACAAATGACAAAATTGTTCTAATTATTTTTCCTACTAATAGTCGAACGAGCAACATCAAAGGTGCCGCCCGGAGTGCCACCTCTTGGTGTATCCCTACTCTTCGGCCGTGTCATAAGGAAAAAGGAAGTGTACTGAAGTGTACTTTAATTCAGTAACCTATTTGTCATTGGTGGGTGCATATAAAATGTGGTCGAAACTGTATAATGATACATTTTCTGTGAATACTGTCTTATCATGACTGATCCCGCATTTGACGACGTTGAATGACAATGTCCAATTAATTATAGAAGGACTTGTATGACTGACATACAAACAGATATCAAAAAATGTTTATTGTGGGTTTGACAGGTGGAATAGCTACTGGAAAAAGTAGCGTTGCCGCTGTTTTTCGTGAATGCGGTGTACCTGTCATTGATGCTGATCAAATTGCACGAAAAGGTTAGAAGTGAAATTAGAAACATTTTCTTTAGTAATTATCGTAACATGACATTCGTATATTTTATAGAACTATCGTATCCCGCAATTATTTCGATATTCTTGTTTGTAGAAAGTAGCTCTCTTTTAAAGCGGTAGACTCGTTTCCAGGATTGCAAGGGTGCGGGGTTCGCGTTCTGATTTCTCGACAATAGAAAAATGGGGGTTTTCAATACTAAAAAACGCTAGATGAAAGATATCGATCTATGGCGCTATGGCAGTTATATTGTAAACGAAAAAATAGGACTTTTGAGGCGATTGAGTAATATTGAATTATTATTTAAATAATTAATTAGATCGATCTTTTATCTAGCGTTTTTGACTACTGATAAACCCCATTTTTATATTACACATCGAGAAATGAGAACGCAACTCTCGCAATCCTGAAAAAAGGAGTCTACTCCCTTCATTATTTTTGTAATAAATAGAAATATGAATACTAATTTTACATTCCAAAAATTTATTGCAGTTGTGGAACCAGGAAAACCAGCATGGCACAAAATACGAAAAGAATTCGGGCCAGAGGTGTTCTTAGAGACAAACGAACTTAATAGAGCTAAGCTTGGCGATTTAATATTCAGCAATATAGAAATGAGAAAGAAATTAAACGCTATAACTCATCCAGACATATATAAAGAAATATACTGGCAAACATTCAAATATGGTTTACAAGGTCATCAATTTATAGTTATGGATTTGCCATTGCTTTTTGAAACAGGACACATGTTGAACTACTTGCATAAAATAATTGTTGTAACATGGTGAGATGTTTGTAATGGATAGACTAACAATAGTATATGAAAAAAATGCTATTAAATATCACAATAAATGTCTGTTCGATTTTAGCGAGGAGGATTTGCAATTGCAACGATTAATGGAAAGAACAGGTTTCACAGAAGCCAAAGCAAAACTGAGAGTTGCTGCACAAATGCCATTGGAAAAGAAAGCAGACATGGCAAACTTCGTTATTGAAAATTCTGGTACCGAACAAGATACCAGACAACAAACTATTAAAGTCATTAACGTTTTAAGGTCTTCCAAATATCATTGGAAATTACGTTTTCTACTTGGATTTTGTTGCACCATTTTATTAGCCGGTATATACTGGTTTAAAAACAGAAGTCTTCGTTTGCTACCAACTATAGCATAAATTCACATGTTCGTGAAATACAAACGACAGTTGGCTAGAGGGAGGCTCGATGTATTGCATTTACCAAACTTACCAATGGAGCTGTCTATCATAAGTAGACTCCGGATGTTTATGCAAAATAAAAAGTTTCTGCATCAATTGCAAGATGCAGGAGCTAAATATACATTTACATTCTTTTAATTTTAACGTGCTGAAAATAATATAATAACACTTGCAGTCTTTTAATATCTTCACTGTTTTAAATTGCACTTACTTATTTCTGTTATAAATTCATAAAGTCCGGGGTCTAATCGTAAGTTATTTCAATATATTGTACAATTACATTAACATATTTGAAAAATATCAATACCGATAGTATTACACTTTGTTTTGAAATATTTAAGGTTTCTTATTCTGTACTGTATAGATATTTGTTGTTTAGTTATTTTAATAGCAAGATGTTAATGTCAATGAAAGATTGCGATTAATCCCTTTCATGAATTTTAATAGAATACTATTGGCTGTTATAGATGTGTCGTACAGAATTTATACAGAAACAAAGTTTTGTTATATCTAGTACATAATTAATGCAGATGATCGTAATAATTAATACGATGGGTTGTTGTATTGTCATAAATAGTAAATTTAAAATTGGAACAATTTAGGACATCGTACGTATACATATGTACATACGATGTAATATTAGAGTCATCATTTACACTACCACATGTCAAAACTATTGTTTTGTATGTAAAGTGTTATAGAAATATAATGATGGAATAAACAATAAAATGGAACAGGAAGTTTTACACCACGTCTCTTGTTTACTCGAAAGAAAAAGATACCACTACTTTTCACTAAGCATTGAAAGTAAGAAGAATATCAGTTTAATAAAGTACTTATTAACATGAAGTTATACATAAAAGGTTACACATTTGTATGCATATTTATAAAATACAGGAGTACTTATTGCTCAATTTCTTACACTAATTACGCAAAATATATACACGCGTATCAACCCATAACTGATAACATGACTTTAAAACAGCTATACGTTTATTTGGTTTGCAGAATGCAGATTACACGTCCGTGTACCAGAAGATTCTGTGTCGGGTGCGGGTCAGGTTTCGATCTGTTTCTAATTCTGAATTTCTACTACCTGAACCCAAAACCATTACACTTAAAAAGTAAAAACACAAAAAACCACGATAAGTACTTAATTTATTAAAATATTATTATCTTAGAACTTATTTATTAAAAATGGAAGTACAAAAATTGTTCTGAAGAAACACGGAAGCAACATAATACTCTATTTACAGCATTTGCGTACAGAACACTCGTAAGATTCACCACCGTTTTCAACGCAGCAGTAAATCTTAACCTTTGAACTTTCATTATATGTATTACATTTACATACTTCGCTCTCTTTTGTACTTACCTTCTTGTTATCCTAAACAAATATTTCCTTATCTAGGTTTTCGTAATTTACAATTTTTCTGTCCTATTACCATCTGATTATCTGCTTTTTCTTTTCAATAATACAAAAACTTACCTACAAAATTATATTTGTATCCATTCTCTTAAGGTTATAGATTTGAATTTTCATTAGTCTAAATCTATACACAGTTTGGACATTTATCGTGTTGCATATATTAATTTAGAACGAAATCATTAGACAAGGGATGTTACTGCTAAAAACAGTCATGATCGTTACGTTTGTCCTGTACGATAGATTTCTACGAGTTCCTAAGCAAATATCTATGGATGTAGTGTTCGTTTAATTATTGTGATATTCTCAACATTAAATCCGACTAAAGAATATGCTTTCGATCAGTTGTAGACATCATCTATTTTATACGCCTACCATTTATACTTAAAGGGAAATGATAGAAATATATTATCAGTTTGAAAGACTGAATGCAGAACACAGCATTCTTGACTCATCATCGTGGACTGAGGTATTTTTCATGTTCCTTTCTCATCTATCATTTACTGCAACACGGGCCTAAGTTCTTGAGTCATGATAGGATAAGAGACGAGCGGCGCGGTCGCACCAGATATCGATAGAGGTAAGCTGGCAGGTTGCTGCGAGTTCGGAGGTTGTTGATTAGTTGCTTGTGGACCTGATCCGCTCATCGTGATTGTTTGCTGAGCCATTGTGACGATGGGTGGTGGTATGGACACCGGTGCCATTGAGACCGCTGCAATAGAAACAGGTGCAACTGTGGCTATACTTACAGGAACAGTCGCAACACTCGCGGTAACAGTACGCAACGTTCCAGCTGCTACCGCCGCGTTCACCATTTGCTGCGGTGTTGGAGCTTGCGATGGTGGAACCGTATTCGTAATAGTCACTGCTGGAACTGTAACTGCTGTCACGTTCGCAGTTCGTTTTCCAGACATTCTTAACTGAGCATTTTGATCCAAAAGAAACTCATTAGTTGCCGTTAGGTCGCTAACCTGTGGAAATACAACATACAGTCATTTTTATCTGGTCTAGTATATAAAAAGAAATGGTCATCCGTCCTAGGTGTGAATCTACACCTCTGGATCGGTGCACATTTGTATGAGAAACTTGCCACAAAATTGTTTATAACAAAGAAAATTGTTATGAAAGTTTTTTTTACATCAACACCTTCTACTCATCGAGAAGAGAAAAAGTTTGAAAGGAGCCGGATTTCACAAACAAATAGTAATTTAGATATAAGTTGTTAAAGTTTTTGCAAAATTTGATTGTGTAGAATTAATACGTATAGACAAAAGCCTACTACAGTGAATGCTCATTATTAGTCCACAGACTTATATCGTGGCCTTGACTTAATTATTTTATGACCGCGCCGAGACTTCAATAGAGAGGAGCACAGAATGCAACAAGGATCGGTTAGCCGAAGCATTTCTTTCTTCGTCGATTACACCACTAAATTACAATTGAAACTATATCGTGTTTGGTCTGGTTTTAATCAGAAAAATGACAGAAAAACGATTCTTCCATCTGATTCGTTTTTTGAAACCATTTGGATTACGTTAGCAACATTTTTTGTATTTTCAGAGATATTTAGGTGTCCTGCTTTAGTGGAAACACCTTGTATAAAATCAATCAATCATATGCATAATCAAAACATTCTATTTGAGTTGCTTGATGATTGAACACTCTGGAATGATATAGAAATGTAGTTTTTTCTTAATATGGTTAACGGGTTAGATGAGCAAGATTAGATTAGATAAATTAAAATAAAACACCCTACGCTCTACACAAATAAAACAGTTGTAACGTTGAATAGTGATCTGAATTAAACTGACCTGTTTTTTCAATTCTTCTATCTTTTTCCGTAACAGCGCGTTCTCGTCTTCCAAAACAATTGCTCTAGCTTCATTGCGCGGTATCACCGGATAATAATATCCTGGAGTAACTGGCTGAGCGGTATGTTGGCCAACCAGCGGCGAGGTTTCGAAGTGAACAACCGTTTCACCAGAAACTAATCGTCTCTTTGGTTCAGGGGGTCCTATGTAATCGGGAGGGTGTGAAGATGCATTGTAACCGTTGTTTGTTACTAAGTTATGTTGATCTTCTAATTGCCAGTGAAAGCTGTAAAAATATACAAGCACACAGTCAGAAATCAAATAACGAGAATAAAGAAATGAAATTTTCAGTATATGTATAACTACTATAAATCTATAAAACGTAAATCTTAAATTTTCATTACGGGCCCAAATAAAGAAGTTTTAAAAAATGCCTTTCGACATTGAAATTGAAAGAGACTCGAAGCAAGACACATTCCGAAATTTCGTGAAACGGTTAAATACAATTTTCTGGCTGTCATTCGATCAGGAATTCCTGCTAAAATACGGTACTCGTTAACGTCTAATGAAACGCGTAGGAGAGCAGGGTCGCCGAAACGCTTCTTTGCAACCACTGTTCTTTTGCAGGCACTCGCTCCCATCGCTCCGAGGTTTCCGAGAACACGAAACGGTGAGTAAGTAAAGAGTGAATCATGAAACTCTATCATCATTCTCGCGTTTGAAATTCATCCTACAAAAAGATGTTCCACATCATATCGGCATAATTCAATTACCGCAGCCTACACAGCGCACTCGCGCAAAGATGAATTGAATGAACCAAACCGTTATGACCTGGCCACTGTGTATATATCTCCTCATTCATAATGCTACAGGAGTGTGCCGGGTTACATAACAGGTTGTCTATTTATATGCAGACATTTATCCTCCACTTACTCGGCTCAAAATCTATTTGGTATTCCAAGCGGATATTCCAACAAACATTGTTTCTCTCTCGAGAGGCGCAGTTACCGATCCGCGATCGAATAACATTTCATGGGAGAGAAGAGAAAAATGTACGCGAATCTGAGACACAGCCTCGACCGTTTTATATGCACTTACTTTCTATCTTCCTCGTATCTACGATTCTCTCCGTTACTGGCGCCATTGAAATTGTGTTGCGGCCGGGACGCGTTGTGATGGGAAACCGCGATCAAGTTGTGCTGCGGTTCCTCGTTCTTCCAATGCCTGAACTTGCAATTGGTCCTCTGACAACTGCCCTTGATGAAGTCTTTGCACATCGGGTACTCGGGCTTCTCGTTGGTTATCAGTCTGGTTAAGACATGGGCAGGCAGCTCCCCGGTCGCTCTGAACCTTTTCTCCTCGCTCTCGGTGCAGTGGAGGAATTTGCATCCGGGCCAATTGCACATTCCGTTTTGGAAGTCATGGCAGAACGTGTACTCGTCTACGGGGTCGTCTTCCGAGCGTTCGTGCAGATATTTGCAACGCTTTCCCCGGTGGCAAACATTCCGCAGAAAGTCCCTGCACACACGGGTGGGCGACACATCGCCGCTCACATTCGGCGCACCTGCTATGTTGCTCGCTAGGCCGCCTCTCGGGCTATCCAACTTTTTTTTCAGCTTCTTCATCGATGATACATTGCGGTCATACCACGCAAGTAATTCCTAGCCGACCGTTATTACCAGCACGGTACACGCGCACACTGTAACTATAAAAGATATCATTGCAATGCTGTAATATGAAATATGAACGTACGATCAATGCGGGACAACGATACATCAAATTTGGAGATGTTTGCGCTTCTAATTTCTACCTTTCTAATCGACCACCAACTGAAAACACGCGATTAATTATTAACGCTTTGCCTATCGGCGGTTGTTTAGCAGCCTTTTAACAATCGCTGTTGTTCAAGACCAATTCAAACAACGAACGAATTCTTTGGTATCATTTTCAATCGTTAACCCCTTGACCTACGATCCTTTTTACGATTTCAGTGATTAGAACTGTTTTCGTGGACTTAATTTCCAATAGCTGTATAATTAACAAAACCAAAATAGAATTTTATTTCGGTTTAAAGGAAATTGTTAACATACATTTTTGTCAGAATCTGTTTAGAATCTTCATCACGAGTCGGACACGATATCGTAAGGCAAGTGGTTAATCGGGAACTTATTACGCGCGATACAATCGAATGAAACTTTTTCAAGAGACAATTATTAATGTTTTTTTTGGAGGGGATATCCCCGGATAGGTAAAGTGTTAATTAATTTGATCATTGAATAGACGCAATGAATTAACATGGAAAAGCGTTTCGATATACGAGTGCTATTCTCGTAATCACTATGTAAATATTTGCTACATAGGTGTCTGAAGTAGGTAATTACTTACTAGTATATAATCTTAATTTTCAAGTGATTAGTATTTTTTTCTATTTACGCAATACAAATTGAAATGATGCTCGAATATCAAAACTGAATGTAGCGTCTACTAAAAAAATTTGTCTTGATTTATTGCTACGCAATTAGATCTCCGGTAATCTAAATAATACAATTAAGTGGATTTCTGTGCCTGTTAATTGCTGGAATAAATAAATCTCTGAAAACTTTAGTTGTTGCAATTTATAGCATAGGGTCACGGTTTTGTTCGTTAATTACGTTAATTTTGTACCTCGACGCTTCAAGCAAGAACAGAAAAGGAATTGGTGCATCGGTGACAAACAATCGGCGGTTTCGAACAGGTGAATACAGTAAACGGCGTTTCCGTTAAATTAATTTTTATTTTTTTATATAATGACTATTACATGGGTAGTAAGATTATATCAACAGTTGTTATGTACAGTATTATTCTTATTTGTATAAACCTTCTCGATCTTCATATAATTTCAATCCACCAAGAAAGTAACGCCTGCAATCGGTAGGCTAATAATCTTTTTTGGAAAATTGATTATACTTCGTCGTTCTCACGTGTACGAATCAATATTTATGACATTGGAACGAGGCAGAAATAGATCGAGTAATGGCACTGTAACTAAACTAATTAGATTGAGAAAAATACAGATAATTTTAATCGTATAAAAAGAATCAATAGAAAAGTATAACTAGAACTCGTTTTTTGATACAGATATCTAGGCCATTCTTTTTTTGTGAAACCATTTAACACACCGATTCCAACGAAAGCCATACTAGAAACATTCCCATTAAAATATTTCTTTGCTGTTTTGTATCTCAACATTTATTATGTCGTTTGTACGGATATGCTTCTATTATCATGCTACCAATAAAGAGAGGAAACAGTGCTAAGTGCTTCGATAATTCCTGCGATACAGTTATACATTGCTAATTCGTAAGCAGCAAGAATCATCGAAGTACCGGATGCATAACGAAACAGAAATTCGAGAAATGAATAATAACATACATCGAACGTCGAATATTTGATCAACAAATTATTTTTATATATATATACAGAAAACAATAATATAAAAAACAGCTGCGATTTAAAATCGATGAATGCTAACATTTAAATAAAATGTTTAATTTACAACTGGTTCGCGCGTAAAAACCAAGTTATTCCCTTGAGGGACGAGTAATAATAAACAGATACTAAAGAAATCGAACTACATACATGTATTTAATCAAACACAAATACGTTCCAATTGTTAAAATAAATATTGAGTATTCCATTTCTTTTTTTAATCTAGAACTCGTTAACGGTAGATAAAATAGTAAAAACAAATTTACTAAGGTAGTGAATACATTGAGAGATTTTTTTTCTTTTACAAAATTCGATCATCGTATATAAACATTACTTGTAATTTATGTAACAAACATCCAAGTCGCTAGACATGCAACATTGGAAATAATTGCAAAGAATAACGACGCAAAGTGTGCAGTGTAGTAAATGTAGATTAATACCATATTTTAAGGAGATATGATATTGAGATTGGCAGCATGTTGAACATTTTATGTGGTTTCCGCTATATTTCAGCTAAAATGGTAACATGTTAAAATGGTAACATGGCATATTTCTGCTTCACCTCTGTTATCTGTTAGAGAAGATTTCTGTAATTGGTGCTTCAACAATTGTATCGGAAAAATATATACAATTCTTAATATACTTTGTTCATATAAAAATGTTCGAATTTTTGTTGAAACTACACACCTCCAGTTTTTCATTTCTCTCGCTTACTCAAAAGCTTGTTAACAAACTATGTTTTAGATGTTTTTTTTTACCTTTATCATAGTACTATCGATACAAAAGGAAATACAATGTTACTGGTGAAAATTATACAGTGACTCCCAAAAATATTCGGACACTGGGTATAACTAACTTAACGTAATAATACGTTTGTTGATAAAGCACTCGCCCTGAGAATTTTTTCTAGCAATAAAACATTTATTAATGTTGATAAACATATATCATTTATTTGAAAAGTATGAATACGTTTAATAATAAAAATTAGTAAACAAAATAATGGACCGCTTGTGGCTCACAAAAATATTCGGACACGTATTATATTTCTTTGGTAATCGCATTCTGGGAACGTGATATTCCAAGAACGCGAAAATTTTTGTTTACAAACAGAATCTCGCAGTCCATTAGATGTCCATGAATTCGTTTAAAATGGGTCGCAAAGGAAAGAACACGAGTTTCTATGTGCGACAGCTTGTAATTTTCCACCGCGAAAGAGGAAAAACGTATCGCGAAATTAGTGCAATGCTTTGTATAAGTAAGAGTACTGTTGCATATATCTGTCGACGATTTTATATCTCAATATAAAATATATATTCTCAAATCGCATTGATTCTATTCCGCAAACTGGAAGACCAGGTCTCTTATGTACGAAGGAGAAAAGCAAAATTATTCGGAAAATGAAAAAAAATCCGAGTTTAAGTGCTCCAAAAATTGTTCATGAACTATTAGGAGAAACCTCCACAAATGTGTCAGTCGAAACAATTCAGAGAACGCTGAGGCAAGCTGGGTACAGTAATCCCTTGATTCTCGTCCAAGGTGCTGTTCCTGGAGCGGACAAGGATTGAAAATGCTTTATTTTTCATTATTCTTTTATGCGACTTTTATTGGCTTGTTTCTGGCATTATTCTGATTAAAACAAGACCAAACACGATATAATTTGGCACATATTTACTCTACATGCTAGATGCATACATACATGCTATAGCATATGTTTAAATAAACAACTAAACATCTCGAAAATATGTTCTCAAAGAATACCTAATCAGAAAAATAATCATTTAATAAGTTATTAATAAATGTGTTAATCGCATTGGTATATTAAAGAATAGAGCATACAATGCAGTTCTTCTTTCCTCCTCACTAGCTATCCTCTTCCATATCCTACAGTTACACCATAAAGTCGATGAAACCAAGAAGTAATGAAAAATAAATAATTTTTAATTGGCAATACACATTGTGAGAATACGCGGGCCTTTGAATTGCCGGCGACGGTGACTGTTCGTGTCTCTTTCTTTCCCATACGAAACTTTCACAGTCGATTAAACCACTAAATACAATTGAAATTATATCGGGTTTGGTCTTGTTTTAATCAGAAAAATGCCAGAAATACGTTTTGAAAGTCTCATAAAAAAATAATGAAAATTAAGATGTTTGAACATTCGATTCGTTGTGTTAATGAGTGATGTTCACAGCGGGTAGTGGAGTGAGTAGACCTGGACAAGAATCAGGACCTTAAACCTGGGACAATTTTCGGATCTTTACTGTATAACGGAAGAGTAGTTCGAAAGAAACCATTTATCAACGAAAAGAATAAGAATAAACGAAAAACCTTTGCAAGAGAGCTAATTTCTAAAGGTGAAGCATGGTGGAAGGATGTCATATTTGCTGATGAAAGCAAATTTAATCTATATAATTCCGATGGAAGAACTATGGTGTGGCGGAAAGCAAATAAAGAATTTAATTGTGAAAATACAAGAGGTATACACGGCGGAGGCAACGTAATGGTCTGGGATTGCATTTCGTCATATGGAGTCAGCAACCTAGTATTTATCGACGGTATAATGGACAAAAATTATTATTTAAATATACTCAAAAACAATTTAGTTCAAAGTGCCGAAAAAATGGGGCTTAATAATAATTTTAAGTCTTACCAAGACAACAACTCCAAGCACAAGTCACGTATTGTGCAAGAATTTTTATTATACCACTGCCCCAATCACCGGACCCTAATCCTATCGAGAATTTATTATTATATATTATACATTATCTAAATAGAAAAATCAATATTGTCCGAATATTTTTGTGAGCCACAAATGGTACATTATTTCTTTTAATAATTTTTATTATTAAACGCATGTATATTCTTCAAATAAATGATACATGTTTATCAATATTAATAAATGTTTTATTACGAGAAATAATTCCAATTAAATCATAAGGATATGGGAGTCGCTGTATGTACATATGATACCAGAGCAAATACATTAACGGACACATGGAATATCTAGAGATGTTGAAAATAAACCACACTGAATTTGTCTAAAATTTGTCCGATAGATGAGATACTATTGGACGGCCATAGCCGGTGTGTCCGTCAACACATTAAAACATTCTTTGTAGCAACACCCATACTAACATAATCGCGATGGGTGCTACATACTGTATTGGTACAGAATAGGTTGTGTTTAATAAATCACCGCATTGTGCTCTCAGAGCTGTATACTTCTTTAAAAGCTCAGCTTTCTCTTCGACGAAAGTATTGTATTTCTCTTTTAAAATTACCAATTCTTCGTGCAGCTCTTGAATTCTTTGAGATTCATTCTTGGCACGATAGTATAGTTCCTTCAATCTTTCTACTACTTCTTCGGGAGATTCATTGATTAACCAACCTTTGAGATTTTCTAACTCCATCTTAACTGCTTGTTGTGACTCTAAGTTGTCCTCTAGTTTCAAAGAATCCAAAGAACTAATTAAGGCTTGTAGTATATAGTCTCTTGTATATAAAGTTTGCTGCGTATCGCCTTTAGACATTGGCTTTAATGTTTTTACATAATCCCCTTCTAAATGTTCTCCATCGCATTCTACATTCGATTCGGTGCTGTCCTTGTCTCCTTCATCCTTCTTCGTATGTTGATTAACTTCTATCAGAGAAAACTCATTAGAAGGTTTACTACTAATCGTACTTTCAACATCAGTTTCTTGTTCTTCGCTTTCCTTCGCTTTCAACATGATCTGAAGTTGATGAGAACCCTCCAATTGATTACTACTTTCTTCAGAAGCAAATCGAACTTCTGTTTTGTAAGGTACAAACAATTCTTCTGCTACTACATAATTTTCTTCTCTTTTTAATTCTATAACAGACTTCTCGCTTGTATCGTCGCTGGTAATACTGCATGTGTCGTCCGTTGCATCTGAATTGGTATCAGACTCAGAGTTCATATCTGTATTGTCTATATTTACATTTCCATTAACCAATGTTTTTCGAGATGGTGGTGGTAAAATGTATTCCGTTACATTGTCGTCATTAGATAATGAATCGTCCAATTGTTCTTTCATGAAAGAAATATCTGAATTTTTTAGTTGATTCGTATCGATGTCCTGTGAATTAATTTGATTATCCTGTTCATCTTTCAAAGCACATAAACTAGATTCCATATCCACCTCCATGTTATCCGCGTGTATAGAATTCAATTTATTAAGGATAATATTAATGGCTTCAATTGGATTTTCTTCATCCTTTGACTCCAAATTGTCGTCTGTGACCATTTTCGTATTCATATCTTGCAAAACTTGCATATAATTTCTGAGGGCAGTGATCTGTTTATAAATATTAACAGAATCTAATCTGGAATTACATAACCTCGCTTGTAAATTTTTCTCGATTCTAGATTGATCTTCGAGTCTTTTCAGAAGATCCTGTTTCTCTTGCTCCACTTTTTGAACCATATCCTTCATTTTCTCTTCGGTCTCGTTCAATTTATTCGTGGTTTCCTGAAGTTTGGTTTGGGTGTCTGTGTATTTTCTACTAAGCACCTGAAGCTCAGTTTGAGTATGCTTTTCTACATTATGAAGACTTTGACACTCCTCCTCAGTCTCATCTAAACGTTCCTGTAACTGTGTTAACCTTTGAGATATTTCCAGTTTCTCTTGTAGTATCTTCTGTAATTCTTCCTTCGCTGTATTTTGGTATTGCGCTTTCTCCTCCAGAAGCTTCACTAACTCGTTTCTAATTTCATCTTCCGTATAATTCTTAGAATAAACGCTCAGTTGGCTCTCGATGGTTTCCACCCAAGACAATAGTCGATCTTCCGCTATCAACGCTTGCCACGACTGCTTGGCTACTTTTCGAGTGTTCGCCACAAGCTGTTGAAGATATACTAACTTAGATTGAAGCGCTTTCTCTCGTCTCGAGATCTCTTGCATTACTTGGTTCAACTTGTACAGATCCTCGAGGGAAACGTTATTAATTGTTGACATAACCGACGTACTAACACTAGCTTCCTTCTCGTCAGGCAAATATAATTTCAGTGTTGCAACTATACACCCATGCTTGAACTTCCTCGCATTCTCCATCACATCCACTCCGAATTGCACTATATCACCCGAATGTACTTCCTTAGGCGCAGACTCCAAACCAGCCGCGCTGAGTCTCTGGTTATTAACAAACGTGCCATTACTACTGCGCGTGTCTTGCAAGTAAAACTTCCCACTGGAATACCACAACACCGCATGGTTTCTGGACAATACTTTACAGTCAAAGATTGCGTTATCAGGCGCAGCAGTGGCTCTCGCTACGGACCGTCCGATTTTAACAGGTTGCTCCAATGTCAGGGTACGCTCTTGAAAATGATGGGAATTCTCTCGGCAGATCAAGACACCTTTGGCTGTCATTTTATTGTTCTGCGTAGCGTTTATACTCTGACTGACAGGAAAATTGGCATTTTGTAACCATCCACCACTGGCTACAACCATAGCCGATGTGGGAGAACTATTACTGCACAAAAACGAACAGACAGTTTCAAACTCGAAAGTCACTTGTTAACCGTCATCGGATGTGCGCGATGTCGTGTCAGTTTTTCAAGGTACTGTTTGTTGTGTACAACCCGATCGGAGAACTCGATAGAATTACCGTGTTTCGATTGTTAAAGACGTAAGATATGTCGGGAATAGGCGTGACATGCGAGTTCACATGTTTCCACAACAGAGAAAAAAATTCTGTTGCTACACCAACGATCTCCTAATGTTCCTTTTACTACTTGTCATCAATCTGCTCGTAACAAATAATACAGTTGGACTGTATCAGCGAATTAATCAACTCGCGAGCATGTGCCTCGACTCGGTTCCAAAATCCGTTGGCTTTGGTTTATCCTCGGGATGCAACGAGAACGAATCTTTCGTTCGCTTTGAGAACAGCGAAAAGATATGTTTCTCTGCGCAAGTAGCGGTAAGCGTACGCTTTCACACTTTCGTCCTTCGCACCAGTTCCCTTGCCCCTTGAAACCTCCAACTGTACTCTCGAAGAGGTTCATTCGAAAATCATAATACACTTGACGGTACGATCAACAACACCCGAACACGAATAACCGAGCAACGTTCCGATCAAGAACCAAAAATATTGTTCCCGAACTACTGCATTACTGTACCGAGACACAAGTGGTCCACGTTCCTGTAACTCAATGCTCTTCAGTTCCGCGTTTCGCTGTTTATCGACCGGCGGCAGTATAGTCATCTATATGAACACAACGGTGTAGCAAATTCAAACGTAGCTACGCTTGGGCGTGCTACATCATATTGAATACTGAGATATAAAAAGAAATAATCTATCGAAAACTGTCCCTTCGAATGTCAAGAATATTATTAGGAATAGCTTAAACGAAAAAACCACCATTTTCTTACGCGACGCAGTGGTGCAGAAAAATAGAAGTAACATCGAAAATTTTAGATCACAAACAAGGACGTAGCATTTATTAAAAATAAAATAATAAGATTTTATTAATTTTATTCAAATCTGTAGAGGTAACTTACGACTCTGTAGAGAAATTTATCAAGAATGTTCACTAAGATATATTTATACAACCGTTATTATGAAATGAGTTTTTAAATTTTTATTTCTTCTATAAAATTAAACGTACACGCTATAAAAACAGTCGTTTCTTCGTAGATATTAATGGACATTGTTTATCGCGTCAGTGAGCTCAGATAATTTTCAAAAGAGTATAATAATGTTGATATAAAAAAAGCTATCTTTCAGAAGTTGCCCTATACCCGAAGACAGAGTGAATGCTACTTTAAATAACATGTATTTATTATACTTTTAATTATGTTAATGGTTAGATCTTGCTCAACGAAAGTAAATACGATTTATAGATAAAATTAACGCTCGGCTATTTTCAGCACATAAATACAAGTGCGATAGGAATGGGCTTTCATGAACTGATATAACGTTAGAATAGACACACTGTTGAATATTTAATCGGCGAATTGAAGCAGGTTCAGCACACAACAAAGTACTTGTTTTATTGTCGTATGCGAAGTTTTTCTGCAAAAAAACTTAAAGGCGGCATATCTCAATGAAATTTAATGATTGTTTATAATTTAACCAACTCTTGGTTGGCTCGCATTTAATTGCACAAATATAATATTTATTATCAACATCAAGTAATACTAGAATAAGCATACATTGATGTTGTATTTCGTTATATTTTCAATTAGTTAAGGTAAAACCTCAAAAAACCTTTCGAATACATATTATAAGAAACGTTCTTATGTAAAAACATATGAAGGTCAATGTTTTTCGAGCAAGTTACTAAACATAGCAACGTCGAGAATAACCTCAAAGTCTATAGTATCGTAAATTTCACTGTTCGAAACGTAGTTTGCGTAAGTTATAATTTCAAAGAATAATAAAGAAAGATACGACTTTTTTATGAGTGAAATTGGGTTTCATATGCTCTATAATTTCTTTTTTAAATAATGTTGCTCTTTACGTGTAAGTACACAGCCACTCGGTTAATATATTTCTGACAAATGGATTAATTAATATTTTGAATTGTACAGATACTTACATCTTGTGATTTTCAATAATAATTATCGCAACAACAATTTCAATAGAAGTGAACAAGATACAAATAAAATGTCAGATGATGATGACTACATGTCGGACAAATTTTTGCAAGGTACCGACAAATCTAGTTCGTCGAGTCTTTTATATAGACATGCAGACAAAAGAAAACTTGATCTCATGAAAAAGAAGATTGAAATCGAGGCAAAAATGAAAGAGAAACATTCAGTGAAATATATGGAACAAGAAAAAAGAGAAGCAGGTCTATCTTCTGCTATAGCTAGCAGCAATAAAGGTTTGTTTTCATATTTGTACACATGTTGTTTATCGCTTGCATCATTTCATGTCTTTATGCAATCTCAGGCTTTCAATTACTCATGAAGATGGGATATAAACCTGGCCAAGGGATAGGCAAAACTGAATCAGGGATGACCGAACCTGTTGGTGTTGAAGTCAAACAAGATAGGCATGGTTTAGGAAAAGGTGTCACGAGAAAACGAAAACAATCTAAAAATAGTGAAATTGACAGTAAACTGGACAATAAATCTATGAAGGACTTTCGTGGCAGAATTGCTCAAAAGAGAACAGAACAATTGTCCAAAGCAGATCTTTATAAAAGTCAAAAGATTTGTGAACAATTGGATACGCAATTAAATATAGAAAAGCCTGAGGAACCATGGTTTTGGTTGCCTCGAGAAACTGAAAAGAACACTGATTCAGAAAGCGAAGAAGAAGAAGAAGAAGAAGAAGAAGAAGAAGAATCTTACCAACTCAATGAGAAACTAGAAATTCTTACTAAATATTTAAGGAAAAAGCATTTCTACTGTATTTGGTGTGGAGTAGCATTCAATAATGAAGATGATTTAACAGACAATTGTCCTGGAGATACAAGAAACGATCACTAAATAGAAATAGTGATGTCTTTAAAGGAAAGAGTATAAACAATAAAACAAATATGCTAAATATGTCTCTATATTTTTACCTGCATCGCTTATTGTAACAACCCTGTAAGGAACCATGTATATGGTATAAAAAGCTGAGGATCTAAGTAACATTAGTCATGTTCCTTTGATACGATCACCCACTGTGCACTGAGACATAAAAAACCCATTAGATTCATGATGCAAAATACTGAAAAAGTAATGCCCCCAAGATGGAAAAAATCTAATGCTGTACAGTGTAAAAGCAGGGGAAAGTATCCTGCTTCTGCTATGCTATTATATCCTAGCAGGAGTTCAGCCACCCCTAGTCATTGTATGTTGGAGGGAAAGCTACCTATAAAAGCATCTGTTTGATTTTCCGTGCTTTCATTTCAGTCAAGTTCTTTGACCACACCTGTATCCCATTGGGAAAAAACGTCTAGCACAAAAGCAAACATCGATTAAAGAAAACAGTTAAAATGGTTAAATTCTCATTGGTTTTATTGTCGACTGTATTTGTATTCGCTAGTAGCACAATTGCTCAAATGATAGAGGATGAAAGTTGTGAAACATTGCAGTCAGAAGTACATATTACAAAAGGTCTTTTTCTATTGTTCAAATACATTTTTGATAGTATTTAATTTAAAATATAAATGATTCCAAGAAATGTTGTATTTTTTCCAGACGAATATGATGAAATAGGACGTTTAAAGAGAACATGCAGCGGCGATATACCCGTCACAAAATGTGAAGGGTTTTGTACCTCACAAGTGCAACCGAGTGTTGTAAGTACTACAGGTTTTTCAAAAGTAAGTATGGAGATGCAGTAAGCAAAAACTTACAAATGTTATATATATAAGCGGACTAATCCTTCTTCTGTTTCTTAATAGGAATGTTATTGTTGTCGGGAAAGTTACTTAAAGGAGAGACTAATTACATTACACCACTGTTACGATGCAGACGGCATAAAACTATTAAATGAAGAAGATAGAATAATGGAAATCAAAATACGGGAGCCAGCAGATTGTAAATGTACAAAATGTGGCGATATATCTCGATAAATATAAAGCAGATGTAGATAAATAATATTGTGAATTATACCTTGAAATTATGTAATAAGAATTATATTCTCCAAAATAAAATAGAAAATTACGAAACAAACTTGTAATAAATCATTTCTTTCCCTTTTCCTTCAAATTTATGTTCCACTCGTGAATATAAAACTAACTCTGAATCTGAAAATTTCATCTAGAGCATTTTAAAAGTTTCTAAAGTTGGAATTGAGTACGTCTTTTGTATTAAAAATAGGTAGATATTATTTAAATATTTAATTAAGAAACCTAATCTAAATAAATGAGAGAGTTACAAATTTTTAAATGCACAAATTACGTAAAATTTAAAATAGGATTTCAACATATCTTATAAAGCTAATATATCGGAAATGTTACTACATTCTCGGAGATCGTATATTTCTGTTTAATTGTCCGATGATTGATATAAATGAGTAAACAAAGTTATTAAATAATGAGTAGCTTGATTACCTTAGCTATTAAAAATTAAAGTATGTGTATCGTTGTATACTTCAAGAAGTTAACTAATATATAATATGATCATTATAATGATTTTATATAAAACGAATTTAATACTATATTCACCGATAAAGCATCGATGCAACACCGATTTTGCTGACAGAAAAACTTAAAAATAATAATACAATTCCTAACATGATATATATATATATATATATATATATATATATATATATATATATATATATTACGAATTATTCTTATCAATTTGTGTTTTTATATTCACGTTCAAAACATACTATTTCTCTAAGCAGTAATCAATCATTTTAATAAACAATAATAACCAATATCTGTTTTATAAATTATATTACTATCATTTTACTTTTTAAATTTAAACGTATTCAGAAATCCGTTCTTAATAAGTTAAGTTTTAATGCCTTGCTACTTCTCTATAGATTTTTAAACTTTTTAACTTGTTACTAATATTTTAAAATATCTAAACCATTAAAATGAATTTTTATTAATGTAATTCATGAGAAATACAATAATTATGTTTAGAACAACTTACTTTCTGTATATGTGTTGACCAAAATAAAACATTAGAACCATTTACATTTACATGGATCGGAACAGGTAGTTTAAACGATTATTTACTCGCAATTTAAGGATGAAAGTGGTCTTAGGAACAAGTGTTATATACTTTTATATATGTATTTTCTTCCCTACTGCAGTAACATAAGCATGTGAAGGGAAGGGAGAAAACGTGGCCACCTACAGGGTATAAAAGGGTATAACAAGAAGTCTACAAGCTCAGTAAAGTACTAGATTCAGAAGGAAATGTATCGTGCTAAAACTATGTTCCTGAATCACACTGGTAAATGAACAGTTACACAGTTGAGACTCGTATAAAGCCAACAATATTGCATTGAAGTTCAAATCACACGTGTATAGATTATATATTACATATTGTTTGGTTTGCGTGTTGTCCTTGTAATATACTCCATCTGAATTATGATTTGTATTTGATTAATACTAAACCTACCAAGCCATAAAACTAACTGATACATGTTCCCTTATAAAAAAATGACAAGATTAATTTTATTTAGATTTTCTGCAGTTTTTATTGTAATACATGCTCTGCTAAAGATATCCATACAATCATTTCTTATGAAATCATTTTTATAATTTCGATAATAGTAAAATAAAAAGTCTAAATTGGATCATTTGACCTCTCGTGGTAGGTTTAGTTTTAAATAGAATAATATTGGGTTGGAAAGAAAGTTTGTAGCGTTTATAAATTAAAACTGGAAGCTAAAATTCAGATATTTATTCATGAATAAATACCTTAATTTTATCTACGATTCTTAATTTGAAAACGCTACAAACTTTCTTTCCAAACAAATAGAAGTAAAATGATCATTAAGAAGTTTGAGATTATTAGGACTCGCTTAGCATGTTTACACAAATACACACAAAGTATAAGTTTCCTGAGTCTTATGGAAATAAACATAATTTCTTTCTGTTTCTCTTACTTACGGATGCAGTGGCAGTCAGTTTCTTAGTATGCCTTCTTTTTGGAACTACAAAGGCAATCGTCGATGAGTGTCAGGCCACACCAGTCATTCACTTTTTACAATATCCAGGATGTGTACCAAAACCAATTCCCAGCTATGCATGCAAAGGACGTTGTAGCAGCTACCTGCAGGTAAAACATAATAAGAAACAATGTTAAAGAGAACATTTCTCTTTTCTACAATTTAGTTAACCACTGATCTAAAAAGAATTTATATCCCTATATTAACACTTTACCTACTGAAAGCCTATTAATAGGATAACAATAATCGTGCTATATCAAAAGAAAGCATAGAAATGTTCTTTTATTAGGTTGTTTGTTGCATATGAAATGTTTAATTTGTAGCAGTGACATTAAACAAATGTAATTTTGAAGTTTCTTGATTGTATTATTGTGAAAATAAGATATTATGGTCACTCACGTTTTTCATTTACAAAATACAAATATAAATTTGTTAGATACTGCTATACACTGCTATTTTCTATGAACTATATGAAACATATATAGATTATGGATCTTTATGCAAAATAAAAAATATTTGCATTAACTGCAGGACGCAGGAGTCAAGTAAACTTGTATTCTTCTTTCAATTATCCTATCAAGCTGAAACTAATACATTCAAGTCCTTAAATATTTTTAACATGTCCACTGCTTTAAATTGTACGTACCCATTTTTGCCATAAGTGCATAAAATTCGCTTATATACTACATACTTATAAACTCGATATAAAAAGATATGATTTGTTGAAATTTGTATGGTGTTTCGTAAGTATTTGTTATTTACATTATAAGTTATTAGACTGCGGATTCTATGCATTTATGACAAAAATGGGTAGTCGTGAAGTAAAAGAGTGGACAAAATTAAAAAATTCAAGAACATCAATGTATTAGTTGCAGCTTATAAACGTTATTAAATAATAAGAGACATTATAACTTGGCCCTTGTTTGTTGCAGTTCATGCAAACAATTTTTATTTTGCATAAAATTCCGCAGTTTATTTATTATGGTTAAAAGTGTGATCTTGAGAAATAGTTTTTCCATTCGTAGCTATTAAATACTATCATAACTTTGCGTAATCGTATCTGAATATATCTGAAATAAATCTTGAGAAATTATCAGGCATAAAAATCGATTTGGTTGTACCTGTTTCTACAGGTGTCCGGATCAAAAATTTGGCAAATGGAGAGGAGCTGCATGTGTTGTCAAGAAAGCGGCGAAAGGGAGGCTAGTGTATCCCTATTTTGTCCAAGGGCTAAACCAGGCGAGAAAAAGTTCCGAAAGGTTAATATATTGTCTTAACTGAATCACAGAATCTTGAGGATTTAGAGTACATGTGAGAATTGAATAACACGTTGTCAGGTTAATCACTTGCACGATAAAATCAGGAGCAAAGCTTCTGACACCACGAGTTTTCCACAGCCATATTGTTTTCGTCTAACCGACCAGTAGGAAGCGAATAAAAAATTAATATTGCGCGCGATTCGAAAAAGATTATCTTGCGCAGTTCATTTGTATTGGGTTGGAACAAAGGTTCGTAAAGTTTTTAAATTAAAACTGACAGCTAAAATTCAGATATTTATTCGTAGATTTATTCAATAAGATATTTTCCATTCTGTTCTATTACTTCTCGCCATTTTTGAGGTAACTTCTCGTGTTATTGAATAAACATATGAATAAATACCTTAATTTGAAAACGGTACGAACTTTCTTTTCAATCAAATACATCGATTAAATTGTTCATTCGATCTCTGCTATATCGAATAATTTAGAAAGTGGAAAATAACATATACTTGTTTTTCATTTTTTGCTATTTGAAGTTGTAAAACGTATGAAAAATATTTTTCTTGTGAATGTTTTCACAGGTAATTACCAAAGCTCCTCTGGAGTGCATGTGTAGACCATGCACCAGCATAGAGGAATACGCAATTGTTCCTCAAGAAATTGCTGGATTTGCTGATGAGGGTCCATTCACAACATCTGCGCATTTTAGGAGATCGTCAGACCTGCAATAACCAATTTCTCGAATTTTATGCTGAGAATACTAAATCAAAAAAGTTGCAAAGAGATATTTATTTGCTTGATATATAATATATCATAGACACTAGAACTATTGTAAACACTTAAATATTATAATTGTATAGAAAAACTGAAAATATAGAAAATATTTAACGAAACATAAGCACAACAGTGAATGTTATATTAATCACAAACAATTATTTACCCTTCTTTATATATATACATATTTATATATATTTATATGAATTATATAAAATATGAATTAGATAAAAAAAAGATTAACGGTTATTTAAAAAAAAATGTGGAGAACGTTTACTAATATTTTGGTGGATGTACATCAGAAGCCTTATTAGTTTGTTATAAATAATTTCAGTTATATTACATACATATAAAATAACTACATTGTAATAAATATACAATATAGGATATTACGCATTATCTAGTGTTTTGAGAATGCGTATTCATGTTATACAATACGATTATAATTATTGCATCTTAACGGTATGCTGCAGCTCATTACATCCTGTCAAGTATACATTATCTACAATCTTCGAATTTCAAGTGCATCAGATAGTAATGTTACTTTTTACTTCTTTTAATTAACTTCGTTCAAAATTGTATGCTTATAATTCGTTCGTTAATCATAGATGTAATTTTTACGGTTATGAAGACGATATACGAAATGGTGTTACAAAAAAATATACAGATTACTTAGTTTCAGTGAATACTTCATCTTCGGCGTTGCGATCGATGCATCTAGACAGGCTTATATATTCGAGAAAATAATCAACAACAGTTTGACATGGAGTTCTTTTTTATTTTTTTTGTTGTATAGATATGATTTATCATAGAAGTTTACGTGTATCTGTGTATCGTGTTCTGGAGTCTTTTTTTTAGTGATATTTTTATTTATAGTATATGTATATTAAGGTAAACGTAAGCACACGCAGATATATGTATATAAACAGTTAATATACGTGCGTGTCCATACGTAAAATTGTCGGCACGTTAACGCCGCATGCACGTGCAACAATTTCGCGACAGCGCGGCCATTGCCTTTTATTTCTGCGTTCTGTCCAATTTCCACTTACAATATTTATTTAGTAAATATTTACAGTGTTAATCCTTTTTACTTGCAAATCGTTTATCCACATGTTTCCAACAATATTTCTTTCCTTTTTTTCGTTCATTTTAATCATATGTATAAATTATTATTATTTCATTTGTTTACTGCTTTTTCGAGCATATCTCGCCTTTCGTCTCATCGAATGATACATTCCGCAGTGTGATAGTAGAATGCAATCCTTCAAGGAGACAAATCTGAAAGATGTACTTTTCGCATACCTTTTTTCGTCATGTTTATGTTATTTTTACAGTGTGAAAAAATCAGAAGCAATGTACTTTTCTCTTTTTCTTCGGTCTCTCTTTATGTTTTTCTCGTGTATTATTCTTCGTTTTGTTTGAAAAAAATATGCAGAGGATCTTTTATTCTCCAGATTTCAGTGGTAGAGTAAATCGTCCGACGGGTATGATTTTCTAATGTTTTGAAAATTATTTGATGATGCATTTGGAATGCAATATACGAATATGGGAGAGAAAATAAAGAGACTTTTGCGAATAAGCTGCAAAAGAAATTGATATTATGAAGGAAGTATCGAACTGTAACTTTATGAAGAAGTATGGTTTTTCTATAAATAATTAAGGGCAACGTGTGCACATATGCAAATGGTATGCATATGCATATGCACGTAACAGACATTGAATAAAATATTCAGAAACTTCGTGTCCCTTCAGCAACATGCAGTTCATAAAAATTATGAAGAGCGAAAACCTTGGCTATTAAATCTAGCATTCATGAAGGACTAAATGAAAAGTACCTACATGTAAAAGTAGCCGAGTGTATTCCATGTTTTCTCGGTACCAATCAATAATTACAGTTTCTTAAATAAGGAGAGTATATTTAATAACATGAGAAACATTAGACAAAACAATGTAAAATTGTTTCCTAGAATTAAATAAAAATAATCTTTCGTTATATAACTGCACTCGAGTTTACTTATTTCCTTTTTCGTATATGTATAATCGTATATCCAAAGGAAATTTGTATTTTTCACACTGTACTTTAAATTAGTATAACAATTTTATACAATTTGCTACGGCACCTGCCACCTGAATTACATGCAGACATTCCATCCCACGCACTATAATCTGTTCTCTCAATGATTATAAATAACTAGTGTTAAAAAATAGTAGCGCCTTAATATGCACACCATTTGTATCCTTCCGTTTCCTAGTCTCAACATAATCTACACTACGAACCCTATGTTTCGTAATGTTATGTTACACTTTTCACTCTTTCATTCATTTCTTTTCTTAGTTTACGAACGTGTTTTTTTTACCTTTTCTTACAGAGTAGAATACATCGTAAGTTCGCAAAGATATAAATTAGTAATTCTGTTTATAATCGTTAGAATAATAGGAAGAACCGTCGCCCTTTTATCAGACTTGGTTATCAATAGTTTCCTTCTGCTTACTTTTTCAAATTTAATTTACTTAAAATTGACCTACTTATACACACCTGCGATCTGCAATTCGTTTTATCTAAGCCATACAGCAAACATGTTTCAGTCGCTTCACGGGTATCGCTAGGTGGAAATATTCAAAGCGTTCTTGATCTTCCAATATTCAAGCGTAAAAGAAAAATCAGAAGATTCGGTTTCATTCGGGCTATATTCACAAGCTGCAGTGACGCGTCTCTCGCAAGACGTATAAGAAATACGATAACGTTCTCAAGTTGTTTTTTTTTTGCTTTATTTAAACTTTAAACCATTTCAATGAATTATATATAATAATTATCTTGCATTTACTTTTGTATCATAATTAATAATTAATCTTTATGTATAGCGGTCTCAGCCATTGTGTGTCCGTTTTTTTCATTTCAATATGACATTCTCCTTTTTATTATCTTTCACTTCTTGTTCTTCGAAGTTCTAGACTATATTACATACACCCACGCACTACTATCACTCCATTGTTTTTTCTTCAATATATACCACGTTTTTCTTTTTTAAAAAACTGCAATTTGATCTCACTTCGCGTATTATTTTAACGGGGGAACGTATATTTAAGTCTTTTTAACAGACGATAATACGCCCGATCACTGTATCGTCAACAACGATCTTGGTTCACGCCGGTTGATAAATCTTCTACACTGGAAGCATCGTCAGCTTCTTGTAAGCCAGTGAAAAACGACGTTAACGCCATCGTTGCAACACCATGCCACTCGCGCTGGGCTGGCTCGGGACTCTTCTTCCACGTCAGGAACGCGTCGCTCGAAATTATATTGTAGTCAGACAAACTTGTCATAATATTAAAGAGAATACCTAGAAATTACGAAGAAGTTTAAATACAATTTATCCGATTATAATAGTTCATATATTTGTTTTTTTTCTTTGTCTACTTTCACAGTTTCGTAACTTACCGGATGGATATTGTAGTTTGTGCAAATGGAATTGAATTGCATAAAGACATTGCAATTCTAAGGATTCATTTGCATCAACGAATCGACGAATTAATTGTTGCAAATTAATAAACAGTTCTGTTTTCAAATACCATTTGTTATTGACTGGTTCTGAAAATCGAATAAAGAAAACTTTGAAAAGTACTCGAGAAAAGAAAACGCAGTGCTATGTAATACAACAATAAACACGTACCCATAGACGTTTCTAAAATGGCAGTCGTTAATACTCGAATAAATTCAGGCTCCTTGACTCGATTATCTACATTTACCTACGGACAATAAATTAACAAGTTGAGCATACGTTATTCACGGAAATAATGTAAATAATTTTCTATCGGATTATACTTACAATTATCCAATCACAAATTTCATCAAAACTACTTTCTTTCATGAGTCTTCTAAGTTCATTGTGAATTTGTTGTAACGTGGGCTGGTTACTACTTGAGCCTTTGGCACTATTATAATCACCAGTGCAGAAATCCAAGTTCTGAGGAGTATGATAATGAATATATTTTTGTTCGCTCGTTTTCTCGAACGGTGCAGTTTTAATAAATAATGTTATCTTACATAGTCTTTAATAATTTTATCAACTTCCTCAAGCTTCGTATCTAGTATATTGCTCATCTGAAGTTCACTTTGGTCCCATTTTTCTGCGACCCATTTGGGTCCTTTATCTCGGTGTAGTTTGGATAACACTTCTCCAAGAAATTTGCCTACGTATCCTCGACTTCTTAAATTATCAAATAGAGGTCTTAGTTCTTGTAGGGGTAGTAAATCTTCTTTTATCGGATCAGCTGTAAAAAAAAGTATTAAAGATTAATAAAAAATTTTTTAAACATATTAGAAAAGCAAATTTGAATGTCTAATTTCAGGCCTGTTGAGCAAAAAAACCCGCATGGAGATACCCTATGGTAAAAAATGTTCATCATGTCGTGTGATAAATTAATTCTAAAATACGTAATTTAGATAATATTCTGTTTATATTTACTTACATGATATCTCTGCCAAATATAACCACACCTTCGGTATATCCAGCATTAATTCCTCGACTAAATCCAATATTTCTATGAACCTGGAAATTAATTACATTTTAATATCTCTGGAGAAAAAGCAGCTCTAAAAGTATTTGGAACATAATTTTCTTCAGTATCCTTTTGGCTTAATATGTAACATTCAGCACAACTTCCTCTGTATAAGAGTCTCATCATGTTTTTTGAACAGTGTATTTGCGTAAAATAGTATTTTATAAAATAATGTTGTTGAAGGAACGGTTACAAGAAACATTAAACAAGATTCAATGAAAATTTCCACAAACCGTACACGGAAACAGTACGCGTATAATGTGTTAATTATATTAGAGAGTAAAAAAGGAAACATTAGAAAAGTCACTTTTCAACAAGCACAACTTACCCATTCCTAAGGTGTTGCAAAGGCAAAATTTTGTGTGAAATTAAATACGATATCAGATACGACACGCGTTCTCTGTCGACCGGCGACTTTTCCAGGACGAAGTTGATCAATTCACGTACGAATTTAGATAACGCATTATCGAACTTCTGTTGAATAGCTAACCCAACGGTCTGCAAGATAAAAATACAAAATTAAATCAATACATAATTAATGAGTAGACTGCGGATTTTATGTATTTATGAAACAAATGGATAAATGCAATCAAGACAGTCGAGAGATAAAACAATTCAAGGATGTTCGTACACTATTTCGAACCTTATAAAATTATTAAATAGCGGAAGAAACTTGTATTTGATTCCTGTGCATTACAATTGACGAAGAAAATGTTAATTTTGCATAAAGATCCGCAGTCTATTGATCAATAACCTCAACGAATTCTGCAAAAAAATGTCCTCTCGTTGGTCGTACAAACAATGATTCATATAAATGTAGCGTTCAAGCTGATCTATAGCATTGCTTCGAAAGACCAAAAAGAAGGTATTGCGTAATGTAGCACACCAATGACTCAAGCATCTCCTAGGAGATAGCAGAGATGGATCTAAGGAGTGTGCTAATATATTTGTAACATGTATAAACGACAGGTTTACTAATTTAGACATTATTAAGATTGTAAAAATGCTTCCCTAAGGAATTATTTACCAAATTTATTTCTTGGGGTATATACTATTGGAAGAATGACCAAAAATTTGGATAGACATATTCTTGTTATGTTTATAAAATAATGTGAAATAGTTATTTCTAGACCTCTGTAAATCTAGTGTCAAGATAAAATGAATTTATAAACTATGTAACTGTTTACAGATCAAAATTAATTGAACAATACTGTTTTACATTAATTTAAAAGATGTGAAACAGAGACTTACTTCTGTAACAGGATTCTTAAGATAAGCCGTCATCAATTCGTTGAAAGTTTTCATGAATTCTTCTTCCGATAATGTAGGTTTGTGACTACTAGAGGTAGATTGCGAGGATTTAACCGATGGTGGCATAGAAACGCTTTGACTTTGTGAACTATCTATCAACGAACTGTCTCTACTTGACGATGAACTGCTTAACTGATGACTACCATTTCGTGAACTCCTACCATCTGTAACATTAAAATCACAAAACCTTTTTATTTTTGAATTATACGAACGTCCTGACTGGAGAATAATTTAGTGCATGTAAGCATCAGAATCCTTTTGGCTAACAACATCAAGCTATGCTTTTCAAGAATGAAATATTTCTCATCATTGTATTATAAATTTTACGAGATATGATATTCCGTATACAATTCTTTTAATTATACGCACCATAGGAAGATTTGTAGTCACGTCCATACTCTCTAGGACCAGTAGATCTCGATCTGAAATCGACCAAGACAAAGTTTCAATTAAAAATGTCAATTACCTTGAACGTACAGACGTTGATTGCTTGAAATGTCAGATGCATATGTATGATCATGTAAATAGATAAGAAGATGTCAGAAACTCTAGCCTAGCAACATAATTTCATCACGTTCGTTCTACTGAACAAATAATATAAACTAAAATAGATATTTGAGAACAGAATATTTACCCAGAGAGTTGCGGAGACATCATTCGTTTTTCTTGATCGAAAGTAGGCATGTTTTGTAAGCATGCGAATTTGTTTGTATTGATTGTCTTCAAACCACAATTTGAAGGCGTTTTCCACATATACATATTTCTGCTACCCAGCAGCATGTCATCCATCGGGGGCTAAAACATCAATTATTAATTAGTATGTAATTTCCAGAATAGTTGGATACAATCGGAATAATAAAATTTTTATGATCAACTTACAGGTTTATTTTTTAGTTTCGCAGTTTCAACAGTGTACGGTTGTCTTGTCCTCACAACTGGTTGACTCCAACCAGCATCATCAGTTTGACCAACACCACCTGCGTTAACCAGATCGTTATTCCTCGAGTATAAAATAATTTGCAGAAAAATATAAATGCAAGCTTAAATCAGAATGTACTGCAATCACGACGCTTTCAGAAACTCTAGTCTGACAAAAATGTACAAGAATCATCATAAAAATTAAATTTAAAATACAACATACAATGAAATATAAAATGACAAAGGTCGATAATACTCACGACTTCTTTTTCTATCACTAGTGCGTTCATCTTTTCGGGGTGTATTCAAAGGAGTATTGCTCAATTGGCTATCTAGTCTTTCATTCTCGGCTTCCATTTGAATTTGATCTATCGTTTTAGGAGTGCTATCGACTCTTCTTGGAACCCATTTGTTTGCTCTTAAATCTATGACATCTTGCAGCATAAAACGAATTCTAGAACTAATTTTTCCGTTTCCTCGCCGTGAAACAATGTCTTGCATTCTATTGAAATATTCTAGCATTTCCTAATAAAAAAAAAGGAAGATTATGAAAACTAATTTTCTTTATAAATCATTACTAAATAATACCTTCGTTTAAATACAGAATTAATCATTGATAGACTGCGGATCTTTATGAATTTGTAGCATAAATTGAGTACATGAAATTCAAAATTGTTGGAAAATTTTTTAAATTGTAAATGTCAATATATGATTTCCTTAAAATTATTAAGAGCAGAAATAACACTGAATGTAGTCTATTTCTTGCAATCGATGCAGGCAACAATTTTTATTTTGCATAAAGATCCGCAGTCTAATGATTATATTAGAGCGTAGCGTAGAACACGTTATGAAAGTTAAGCTTACATCTAGTCGTCCTTTTGATTCTAGATCCTTTCCGATTGTTGTTAACAATTTGCATAAACACTCGAGGCTGTCTTCATCACCTTGATCAAGTAACTGGTGTATACAGGCACGCATGATTTTAGTGGTTAACATTCTTTGTTTGTACAATTCTCCAATAAACCTATAAATATAATGATGAACGTAATACATTGAATTACATTTGCGTATTTTCCAAAACAAGTATATACTTGTATAAAATATGAAGTTATTACCGTATATTTCCCACTGATTTTATACGTATCCGCCGTTCCTCTTCTTCGAAAGCTAACAGTAACTCTTTCTTTTTCTCCTATTATTAAATAAAAATAATTATTGAAATGTAGAAAGTGTTGC
This sequence comes from Lasioglossum villosulum, assembly GCA_963971365.1. Lineage (NCBI taxonomy): Eukaryota > Metazoa > Arthropoda > Insecta > Hymenoptera > Halictidae > Lasioglossum > Lasioglossum villosulum. The sequence continues at coordinate 9,099,464 of OZ020497.1, forward strand.
GATTGAATTTGTAGTAACTTCAACTTATCATATAAAGAAAACTCACGGGGTCTGGACATTCTTCGATTTGCTTGAACTTCGCCTTCCTTGCCTCTTCATTATATGAATGCTTTTCGTATTCCTTTTGGCAACGAGTAATAATAAGTTTCTTGAAACTCAATGAACTCTCCTGAATATCCACATTTTTTTCGTTAGGTCCAGCGACCTCCATCATACTAAGCTCTTTACACATCAATGCATATGCGACAGAGAAGTTTGGTTCATCGACAGCCTACAAAACATATGTTTGTGCACGGGATTAATTATACAATAATGGATTGAACAAACCACCCTTAATAACGATCTTCAGTTAACTTCAGTTTACCTTTTCAAATACTAAATTGATAACACCTTGCAAACGTTCTGGTGTATCAATATTCAATGCACGCACTTGATCGACTAAAGTATTGAATTTTTGTGGAGTAAGTTTATTCAATACACTCCTGACTCTCTTGTAAAGAGCTTCTGTTTTCGCTTCATCTTCGGTGAAAACAGGTGCCTTTAATCTTGTCGGTTTCCATGCATTTTCTGTTTCTCTTAATTTCACGTCCTCTTTCAATGACAACGACATGTGAATAACATTTGTTTTCTGTGGCTTCGATGATTTTCCTGGATGGCTCTTGCGATTCATTGTTAACTAAATAAAGACAAGCACATTTCATTACGATGTAAACATTCACAACGACCTAGTACAAAGTACAAAATATGTATCAGACGGAACATAGTTCTCTGTCAAAATAATTCAGTCCACTACTTTCATTTATATAAAACATCATTTAGTAAAACTCGAAGACAAGATTAGCTTGCACTCCGGAACTTGAATAACTTACCATTCGTGGATTCAGTTGTGGTTTTATGAATCCAGGAAATAGGGAATCGTGTCTGGTAGGATTTGAGTTAAATGCTCGAATATCTCCAGCAGACCGCGACTATGGGATACAAAATTATAATTTAACGATATCGTAGAAATACATATAATATATATACGCGCAATTAATACAGGAATATGAATTGTTACCTTCGCCCCATCTCTGAGAACAACGTCTAGATCTGGCAAATTCGCAGGTCTAATCTTGCTGTTTGGATCACTTTGCAATATAATCAAAAACTCTCGATCGTAGACCTTCTTGCCGCTTTTATTTAGGGGACTCCATTGGCCATCCTTGTATTTATATTTGAGGGTTACCTGATTCGGAACAGGTGTCTCCGTCTGGGCGAGTGGCTCACTTTCAATTGGTTTCTCTATTACCGGAGGCCCTGCTAGTTTCTCTTCGCTGGGCGTTCGGATCGCCGAAACCTTCGAGTTTTCTTCATTCTTTTGTGCTACTATTGCTTCTACGTCAGACTCTTCTTTCATTTTAGCATGATCAACAACGTCGTTAGGAACTGGTTTTGCTTGCATATTACAGACACTCGATTCATTACTATCCTCGAGCTTCGGCGAGGGTTCCTTTACAGTTTCCTCGTTACTTGGCAGTGTTTCTATGACAGACGATTGCACAGGTACGCTGCTCTCTTTCAAAATTTCCGTTGTCAGCGGTGTCACGTGTTTCTCTGTCTTCACAGGAATGGAAGCAAGAAGTTCCTTCTCCTTCATTGATTCATAGTTGTCTTTCTCCTTAACATCTTTCGTTAGCTCACGGCTCACTTCCTTGTTACTGTCCTTCACCGTTAAAGACTCTTTGCTCTCTTGTTTCGTATCGGTCTTTGTCGGCGGTACAGTGTTCACAAAAGCGTCCATATCTGTGCCTTCTTTCTCCGCTCCCTTGCGGTTAAGTTCACGAGGTTTGAGCTTCTTATTACTCTTTTGCTTCTGCATAGCTTTACCTGTAAAACAGAAAAAAAATGTACACGTTAATCACACACGACTCTCGAGTAGTGTTCATATTTTCTTATGAGATTTCCGCTAATATATAAATTATATTGTTATCGATGCGAAAAAGATCGACCGAACACATCACGATTACGAATCACGATCATTCGTAGAAAATCATTATTGCGCTGATATCGGTACAAAGAGATATGCAAGCTGTAAAGAAAAGTGAGTATTTCGGCTAGAAGCCAAGGATAATTATAGTCTCAGATCACAGCACACTTCGCTGCGACATTTCAGTTTTTTTATTAATGTGTACACGTATTTACAGACTGTAAGGACCCAAAAATCTAATTATTTCGCGATGAGAAAATAGTATTGAAATTATTTTTTAAACACGAGAAATGCCTGCATAAGTGCCTGCGCTTTGCTCGGACACGATCGTTCGAATAATCGATGAAATGATCGATTCCAACGAACAAAAGCAAAGCATATCTATTATATAAGATATTTCTTAATTTTCTCGCGAACACTGGCTGACCAGATGTTCAACGTGTTTCAAAGAAGTCTAACATCGTATATCAAATCTAATACTGGCCGTCGTCAAACGCGTCAATTCACAGTAAGAAATTGTGTCGTGTAACGAACGTTCTACATATTGATTATGATAACTATTTCAATCCACCGTTGCGAGGTTGAAATAGGGGACGTTGGTGCAAAAATTGAAGAAACTCGTTGCTAGTCGATCTTTCAACATGTGTTTGCCAGTCGATGCGAGTCCTTCTCGAAAACTACAAATTACTTATGTGTACCATGATCTCTGGAACCTCGTCGATTACGACTCCTCGATCGAGAGCTACTGCTGACACGAGCGCTGCCATTAATTCTGCGGTCGCCCATTTTCACGGAGTTCGGAGGTGGTGTGTTGCGCGCACTGTGCGTTATTTACACGTGTTCGAACGACGGTTTCGGGATTGTCTTTTCCATGCGAAAAGCATATCGGATATTAACGAGTCACATTCTCGCTGCACAAAACTCTTTGTGCGGCTCGAATTTCAATGGTCCATGTGTGCGTGCGTGCGCGTGTGCTGTAAATGTGTACTGTTGCCGTTGCTGCTACACTGCTGCTACTGCACTGAATCAGTATTTATTTATAAACCTGCCAAAAGCTTGCCAAAGTCGGGGTAGATAGAATCATGCTCGCAGATGCAACATACAAAGATGAGGTTGGCATTTTGACGTTTTTTCTTTTTGGTTCCTTTATCGTTTAAAGCGAACGCGAGGAGTCCGCGGAATAGACCAAATCGGGAACACGAAATCGTACAGAATTCTCGGCGAACAGCGACCCGGAAGTGAGAGTTCTCGTATAGGCGGTAGGACTTTATCCTAACTTCTTTTCAACGGTCCGGACGTTCCCCGATCAAAAGTCGGCGAACACTTCGGGGGAAAAAGGCCTCCTTCGGAAGCTCCTCTTACGACTTTCGCGCAACTATTTTAACCTGTGAACTGGTGCAAACCAACAGGCACGACACAGGATTTCTTAAATTAGTTCTGTTCGCCGGTTGTGTTCGGACGCATGCGCAGTGGGGGCTTTCCTGACAACCCAACCCGATACGAGCTCCTAACGAAATATATCGGACAGAAGTATCCGTGAGTTTTGGAATAATCGCGAACAACGCGTCGCAGGTAACCGAACGGGTAATTTCAGCCGACACGATGCAAAGAAAGAGCTGTACATACGAAAAAATCCGTCCTCGTTGCGATAAAGCTTGCCGACACAAAATGTCGACATTTTACATAATATCCGCTCAACCCTACAGTAGTAGTCAACCAAAATGTATAGATTATTTAATTCTCTTCATAAGACTATAAATTCTTATATTAGCGAGCAACGAATGGACATTCAGCGAATCTTTGTAAATAGAGGAACAGTAACAAATTGTTGAAAGAAATACAGCAAATGGGTAGGGTAACTGCACCAGTGAATGAACATTTAAGAAATTGTTCAGGAAAATATTTTATTTAAAAAAAAACTATGTGAATTAAAGGAATCTCATATATGCCAAATAGCTCCCTATACTTCATTTGTCAAAAATAAATGAACACAAATACAATGAAATTATTATTATTCTTCTTTATTAAACGTTAAATCAAAAATATGAAAAATACTAGTCAATGAACACTACATTCTAGTAATTGAATAATGCTAGTCCAATCAATGAACAAAATTACTAAACAATATTCTCCTACTTATTTAACTCTTTAATCACAATTTTATCGCTAGTATGCCGTCCGGGTTAAAATTTGTTGAAATATACAAAAGCGTTCATTTACTGGTGCCCGTTCATTCACTGGTGCAGTTACCCTACCCCAGTTGATTCCCAAGGGTTGAAAAGTGTTCTACCACAATTTTCTTCTACATTACGTCCTTATTCGACAATTCAGGAAACGAAAATGCATCGAGTAATTGTTTCTCTGTTCGAATTGCGCGTACATCTGAAATCACAAGTGTACCAGTTTAATAATTTAATAAGTACCACGACTACGTACAGCAAAATTTTTGTTCTCATTCTACGTGTTTGAATAAAAAATAATTAAGATTTCAAATTTTTAATTATATCTACCGTTAAGAAAATAATACTTTTTAAATGGTACTGTTCGAAAGGCATTCGCCATAATGTTTCCTCGGAGCAATTCCTAAAACAAAGTACGCTACACTATGAGACAGCAGTTAATTTGATGCATGAAAGTAGCTTGAGTAAGATTTTATAAAAGCAGGTCGAGGTAACAATCTGAAAAGTACATTGAATGATCGTTAAACTTGTACGCAATATTTTCTCTGCTTTACTGGCGTTACCAAAATTGGTAATGTACAATCGATTGGAACTATAATAGCAAAGTGTTCTATATGTAAAAAATACAACATTAATATTAGAATATGAAAGCAATTCGTTGATTTAATAATACATATGACGATATTGAATAAAAAGTTACTGCAGTCTTCAGATACTTTTCTAAATACAAAGCATTACTCCGGTTGTAACTAGTATCTTTCCATCGCACCAAAAATATGATTAATCATTTTAAAATTAACGGAAATTTTCGAAACGTGATTATTTGATAAAAGACAGTTATTATTTAGTAAATCTATGCGGTAAATGAACATTTTAATCATACGGTACTCATAATACGTAGATTACTTTCACGCACGAAAAATACCTGCAACCTAGAACGATCATTTTTCTAACCAATGAAAACCTTTCACTCGATTGGTGAATGCTCAAGGTTACCACTGACGCCGAAAGTCTTGAGATATTTTTTGCACACGCACGACGCGTGCTCTTGTGAAATGACACTAATAGACATCCTAGCCATGCATGTAGTAGCCCACCGGACACGCGCGACCGTGACCCCACGCATTTTAATGACCAAAGTTTGCAGGCACCGATTTTTCACAATGGCGCCTACGATAATGGAAGATAGTGTTAGGCCCATTAAATCCCTATCCATTACATATTCGTAAACGTGCACGGAAGATCCGACATGTAAAAATACAGTAAATCCTCCGTTAAATGTCGCTGGTTTGTCTACCGTATTGTAAATTTCGTCACTAAATTGTAACAACTACAAAATTTTCCAACACGTGCTAATAAAATATATCCAACTTTCTTCTTCTTTAGATGTGAAAAGTACTAACTCTCTAAACTTCCGGTGCTTCGATTTATTCATAATCGAATTATAAATACTTTGTGATTTAGTATTTTATTTAAAAGTACATTGAATGATCGTTAAACTTGTACGCAATATTTTCTCTGCTTTTAAATATTTTTACAAGTTTAACGATCATTCAATGTACTTTTAAATAAAATACTAAGTCACAAAGTATTTATAATTCGATTATGAATAAATCGAAGCACCGGAAGTTTAGAGAGTTAGTACTTTTCACATCTAAAGAAGAAGAAAGTTGGATATATTTTATTAGCACGTGTTGGAAAATTTTGTAGTTGTTACAATTTAGTGACGAAATTTATAATACGGTAGACAAACCGACGACATTTAACTTCTAAAAGTATATTCAAAAAACAAGAGATGTTACACGAATTTTCGTCGTTTCTATATTTCGTTACTTTAATTTTTACTTTCCTGAAAATAATTTACATTCAATTTGGAATAACGAGGCAAATATTTGGCGATTCACGAATACACGAGTAAACGAAGCAAGATAAAAATTCTTGGTTATCAGGCTTAGGCACCCATGATCAAATATGGAGTATTCCTTTTTCGTGGCAGTTCACAAAATGGCTAAGTATATTTACGAGCATCGGAAATCCATAGAATCATCGTCAATTAAAACGCAATGATTGGAATATAAAAATAGCCACTGGCGTTTAATTAACAAACTCTTTATACGAGACATGGATTCGTTCGTTTGATTCGAATAACTTTAAAAATGGATTATTCCACGTGCACGTGGTTAGAGCACGATGAATAGTATTGACCCTTATTCGCAAGGTTGCGACGATAATTTTGTAATATCTGAATTTTTCAATTTCAGTGGATTTCGGAAACGTTCGGTTCGGTAAATATTACGAGTCCCGAGTAAGAAAATTCAGTCGAAATGAGGCATACACCCAGTCTCGTTCTCTTGGCAGCCATATTTGAACACACTCGTGTATCGACCTTCGAAATTCGTTCGTTACGTACGGCCTCTTTATGGCGATAATTCGAAAGCACTCGCGAAGAAAAATGTACGGAGGAACAATTCATGATAAATATTTACTTCGATGTTCGAACATTATAGCATATCGAACTGAACTTTGGATTCGTGAAACCTTACGAATACAAAATGTCGGAACCACGTTGCGAACGGTAGACATGCCTAAGTCGTACCTGCTAGGAACGAGGTAGTTCGAAAAATTGAACAAAAAATAATTTTATACATACATTTCGAATCAAGATCGTCCTCGGTCGTTGTCGTTGCATCCACTTGATCACTTTATGTCACAGTAAGAATAATTTACAAAAAAAAAAAAATACGTGGCGGAATAAAATCTTTTAACCTAAAGCTTTTTCTCTTCAAGCTTTGGAAGTTCAGCGTGGTAAACGTTTAAAAAAATGAAAATATGTATAGATGTATAAACAGAGAGAGAGAGAGAGAAAGAACCGATGCGTGTAAAAGGCGCTCGTATCAATTAAATAAGAAATACATATATATGTACAATTTCTTCGGAATATCGTGAGATATAAGTCTTATAGGAACCGACTGCAGTAAGACGCAATATAATAAGCGTATTCGTTACGTAGTAGTTTATACAAATTTAAAAGCTAATAAGTATTTACGTAGTAGTGAATTTAAATATGTACTTGTGTATAGTTACGAATATACAATTTCTTGATTAAAAAAAAAGTTATAAAAGGAAAAGGGAAATGGGCTAAACGGAGTAAAAATACGCCCGGCTAGCACAGCACGTGCTGGCTACTGGAGGAAATTCGTTGTTCGATGAGGAAAGGAACCGGGATCCTCCCTCCAGCTACGCGATCGTGAATGCTCGTGTATCTTCGGTACGTTTCGCGCCTTTTCATGCGATGATGTCACCGTCTGGCACGAAGCTCCTTTCGGAGTTCCTGTGCCCAGCGTTTCAATCATTGCGGAAAGACCCATTCACATTGAAACCGTGCATTCCAATAGACTACAAAATGTCTGTGATCCGATATATTTTTAATATCTTCATTAAACTACCGTACCGATAACGACAACGACGAAAGAATCCCGCTACCACTTTACCATGCTCTTTTATCGAAGGACTAAACCTACGTTACGAATCAAAATTTGTAATCCAATGAATATTTATACACTGCCGTGATTGAAATTCCTAGACCAAGGAGATCATTTCTATCGAGCATAATTCCATATCTACATAATACACAATGTCAACAGAACTCACGTCGTATTTGAATCGCATTCACGCAGCAATCATGAACTTACCCTTCTTTCTGTTACCCATTTTGACGAGTATGCACGAAAACTTCGATTCGAAACGTTAATACCGTGGTCTTTTACTCTTCCGATTACATGTAAAGCACTGTTCATAACTTTCTCCGGAGATATTTAAAAGTCGATTACTCTCCCACACGTGTTAATATTCACAATACACTTTTGTCCCTGGTGGATGTTATAGTTCGATAAAATATGAAACGAGAGTCTATCATTTTCAATTAAATATCGTTGCACGTTCGAAACACTCTTTCTTCGCTTTCTTGAACGGCTGCGCGTGTATCCATGCTAATAACGCAAGTGCGTAAAGTGTAGCACGATGATCTTTGTTAAAAACCATTACTTTATATACTATTTTTAGAAACGTCGAACGTCTTTTGGGGATTCCGTATTAACGGATAAACGTTCGCTGTTTTGCAATTTTCGTAAACGAACGTATTTTGAAAGAGAAAATCACGAACGAACTGTTCAATCGAAAAAGAATCCGCGACGCGAGACCGACGTTTAAGACTCGTAACAGAAAGTATGAAACTGAGAGGTTAGAATGAAAGCAAATCGTGTTGCGATACCACAGAAATATCCGACGACCCCTGTCAGTAGTATTCAAACGATACAATTACACGACGTTATGTATACGAATGCAAAACATTATATATAGAAAAGGGATATGTTCGAAATATTCGTGTCGTCTGTTCGCACGTGCGTAACTTAAAGATATGTATCACCTCTGTGCGCCCGTACACACGTGTCTATATAAAGGCATCTTCGCGATTGTGTATAGTGTTCATATACCATTGTACCTAACAATTTCAGAACTAGGCGAACTACTCAGAAACATACAGAAAAAGTGTACCGACTCAATTCGAAGCTCATGATTATTTACATGCTGAATTGCGTACAATGACGACTCTTAAAGCTGTCGCGAAAGCAAAGTTCAAACTACTCGGACACGGAGCAAGGGAAGAGAAACTATCCGATTCTCGACACTCAAATCCTAACCTATATACCAAGTTGATCTTTTTCGTAATACATACTCGAACGCTTAAGGTTTCTCCAGAAGCGAAGTAATGAACGCAATAAGTAATAATAAACGTTTACATAAGCATTAAAAATTCAAGTCATTTTCAAACCGTTCGTGTGCTTGAATGAGCAATATGTATATTCATACATTAGTTATGAAGATACGTATGTTCCCAGACAAGGTTACTTATAAATTCAAAATGAAGTATTACAAAACAAGTAACACGATAACAATAAAAGATTTCAAAGTTGATAATTAACGATACCCGAATATCGTGCCTGTAATTTATATATTGAGGAACTGTGCAAAATCAGTAGAAGTCTGGATTATAATTTATTTCAGATGTCTAACTAGCACTTAGGTATAGACAAAAGGCATATAATAGTCTTTACTATGAAATGTAAGCAGATGTGCTACAATTTTTAACATGAAAAATTGAATTATTAAAAGCTTGAAAAAAGAATTGATCTTTCCTTTTGAGAATATTAAATAAATTTAATTCTCTACGAAGTTATACCTTTCTGAGTTACAGTACGGAGAGAACGTTTTAGACAAAATGATGCAGCATAATACAAGTCCTTATTAATTGTAATACTTTTATCGATAATAGATGAAAAAGCAAAATCTGTGCGATTGTGTTCTCTTATATAACGATCACAATAATGTGATACAAGAAGTTCACACTTTTCTTTGTATTATTCATCATTCTAATGAAATTAGAAGAAGAAATCTTCTCTGAACTGTATGAACATCCCATGAGATAAATTGATGAACGTGTTGAAGCAATACAAGAATAAAATGAGAATGATTGAAAAAATATTGGAGGAACTCACCATCAGATGATTTTTGTTGTTGAACTTCACTTCGAGGAGGTTCAGGCTCCAGCTTATCACCAGTTGCATCTCCATTAGCTTTTGGATGATGGTCAGTTTGGTTGTGAGCAGGTGTGGGAGTAGCGCCTCTGGAACTGACACTCTTCTCCCTTGTTTTCTTTTCTTTTTGTTCTTTGGCACTCGTATGCAGCTCCGTCGCAACCGCTGGCTGATTATGACTGTGTATCTGAGATTTCCTTCTAGGCGGTGAGCTCGACGAAGTCTTACTGGATAAATTAGGGAACGGCTCTCTGGCAGGAAGGGGGTTAGCACATGGGGCAGTGGCGGACGGTTTCGGGACCTCCGGAACAACGTTCGTACTTGGTGTGTTCGTTTGGGGAATCGACACCTGTGTGACGGTAGGTGAAGCACTCGTACTCTTCACCTCCTCTTCCGTAACAGTCATCGCGGATAGCTGCGCAGAAATATCATCCTTGTTTAAATTACGTGGAGCAGCCGGCGGTGGTGGTTCCTCAATGACCACACTTTTTATATCGCCACGAGGTTGAAATTCCTTAACAGGAATTTGGAGTGGTTTAGACTCTGTTTTCACCGCACTAGAGTCTACTTGAGCCACGTTACTAGTGGTACCTAACGATGAGTGACTACACAACGCGGTTACGGTAGGTATATTTTGCGTTGGTGAACTGGTACTACATTGACTGTTCGCATCATTACTAGAACTCGTTTGAGAACTTGGTAAACTTTGCGCTATGTTCTGTGGTATGGTTGTGTTTGATACACTACTAGTCGGTACCGTCGAGTCGGAACTAGACTCATCGGTCGCGACTTTGGTCAGTGTTTTTGCAACCCGCGCCGCAAACTCGGCTTGCACCTCAGCGTCATTGTTCTGTAACAATCACCAATTCTGCGTGATAGACAATGATACAGAGCAATCGAATAAAGATTATGCTTGACAACTAAAAACTGGCTCCAAACTCAAATCATAGGACGAGAAATGAAACTAAATGTACTAGGAGAAATAAAAGAAACGTTGAATACATTATATGCGTCTGTTACCCTCCAGCCATAGTTTCTAAAATATTTATGACAATACTTTCGAGATGACAGTATTACAGTTAATGTTTTACATTATAAAATCAAGAAATATTAGTATGTAATTTGAACAATGCGTTTGAATGTAATTCTGTTAGAAACAAATGTTGTTGGAAAATATGTTCAAGTAAAATATCTCACATTTTAGTTGGTCTATACACGTCAAAACTTAATATGAGAATGGAAACCGAAATTTAGATTTTTGCTAATTACTTACAGGTATTATTGAATCTTGAATATCATAAAACAAAGAATTGAAAACAGCAATATTACAATAACTACGGCTGTTTGGCGCAGATACTAATAACATAAACAACTGACTAGAAGAGTACATTAATCGCACATTTCTCACCTTATTTATTTATCAAATTCAAAGTGAAATTTAAGGGGAGCTGTTTTATGAAACAAATTTAATATTATAAATATGAAACTCTTATAGTCAATTGTTAGAAAATTAATATTGCAATACAACTCACCTGTGGCTGAGGAGTTTCACGATTGCTAGATTCACCACTCGGAATAGTTTCGTTATCTTTATAAATTTCGTGACTAATATTTTTACCGGTTGATGGATCTACTATATCGGTAATAGCATTTTGTCCTCTTGGTTTCCGAGATTTTATCGTACTGTTCGCCGTATTTGTTGCACCACCGTTATGTCCTGAGTACACGTCTATAAAGTACGAACAATTATTCACTTTTCACATAATATACAATCATGTGTTATCGAAATTATTTATTGCAATAATAATGTAGTTCGATAATTCAATAAAATTCTGAATATTTAACGAAGCACTCACCACCGTACATGCTATACACATTATATGCAACGTACATTACTTTAAACGTTTAACTGAATAAATGACAACTACGAATAGCTGAGAAGCTACTCAGACCTCTAGACTCTGTTGCTTAGAGAGAACTGGACTCAAAGTACTAGGACCTCTACCCTCTGTTGCTCAGAGAGAACTGGACTCAAAGTACTAGGACCTCTAGCCTCTGCTGCTCAGAGAGAACTGAACTAAGGAGTTAGCTAAGCAATGAAGAGATTTTATGCAATACTTCCGTGGAGAAGTTTAGGGATTTACCTGAACCTTCATACCTGAGTATTGGGATAATACCATAGCCAGGATCCTTACAGAAAGATTTTAAGATTTTAAATCGTGGGTGTCCCCGGTACCTCCAACTCGCAAATAATTTCTTACAAAGTTTCGTGAAATTGCAGTTCCCTGATTTATGTCCCCTCCCTTTCCTTACTTAGAACTAAGGTTTCTAACCTGACACCTAATCCGAAATCTTCCTTGCCCAACCTGAACACAATCACCCAAGGAAGGGCAGTGCAGCCCAAACTAACAATGAGGTAACGGTTCCTTACATCTACAATAAGCTGGTTTTATCCGCTCGAAACAGTTACGAAACTATTATGCAGAATAGGGATATATAAATCCGTAGGTAATATTAAAATAAAATGAAACGACAATTAATTTTAGACGATTGTTTAAAATAATGTTTATATCTACTTTTATACTCCAGTAACAAAGTGAAATAAATATTATATAGAGTAACGCTAATAAATGTACAGGATGTGTCGAAAGTATATATTGTGACCACTATAGCATGATTCTGCGTGCCATCGTTCTTGGCCTTAAATTTTACGGCCAAAATCCTATTCATCGCGAGGGACAAAAGTCCTCAAGGAACCGTGGGTCGACCGTTCCCTTAGAGCCGTTACTCACTGTCGATAGTCGCCGACGACTTTATTTGGCCATATTTCATGTTACATACAGCTATAGTATTTTCTTCGTAATTGTCAAAAAGACCGTAACTGTAAAAATTTTAACCCCATCAGAGGAGGGATCTTTTTCGCAACCAATTGTTAAACACGCTCATCTATTGGCGAGACTCAACTTTTCTAATTTTCTATTTTTTGTCTGGAAGTTTTACCATCGTATTCGTCTAACTCTTCTAACTAGTATCACATTTTTACGTATTTGTTATGCCATTGCGTGTAGAAGCTTCTCGCCAATTACATTTTTTGCGTTACACTATAAAAGCAGTATCCAAACAAATTTTCACTAATACTGGATAGAGGAGTACCGCAAATAAAGAGAAATAATGCAGCAATATAATATTATATTTACAACGAATTTACTTACAGTAGGTGTACAAAGTGTTTGTACACCTTTTAAGATAGAATAACTTTTTTATGATTTTACCAAATGACCTGATTTTTGTCATCAATTAGAAAGCATTGGTTTACTAAATGATCTGCAAAAATGATTTTCCAAAAATTACAATTTACAAGACTGCATGTAAGAATAGAAAAAAGCATTTCTTTTAATTTTTTTATTAGGGTCGTTAATAAAAATTTCAAATGTATGTTTTGTAGATCTATGTTTGATACACACATGCTGAAAATTTCATCGAAATCAATTAATATACACACGAGAGCTGCAAGCAGTGAAAATGGTGAAAACCATAGCTTTACACAATTTTTGATCGGTTTCTGTATACAATCCACAGAATCGTACATCTTTCAATGCGTGTCGTTTTTTCCTGCGTCAAAGGATTTCGATGAAATTTTCAGTATGTGTATAACTTATCATAGATCTACAAAACATAAATTTTAAATTCTTATTACGGGCCCAAACGAAATTGGTTTAATAAATGCCTTTTTTATTATTGCATGTAACCTTGTAAATAATAGCTTTTTGGAAAATCTTTTTTGCATATCATTTCATAAATCAATGCTTCTCATTAATTATAAAAATTCAGATCGTTTGGTACAATTATAAAAAAGTTATTCCATTTTAAAAAGTGAACGGACATTTTGTACACCCACTGTATGTTCATTCGCAATATGGAGGAAAGTGATTGAATTATTACGAAGTGACAGATTTTATCGTGAAATTACTGCTTTATTATTAACTGGGAAGTCGACTGTCAATGAATAATGGTTTAGAAGACAAACCTCGCAGGAACGCCAAGAAAAACAGCTGAAAGGATTGATCGCGTTATTAAATACAAATCTATAGATTTGATCTTAAGATTGCTTCTCAAATTTCTCATGAATTACGCAAAGGTACAAGAAAGTAACAAGGAAGGTATGCGATGTTGGTCATTTTGGACTGATAGATGTAAAATATGTGGGACGTCCAATTGGCTGAATATATGAAGTAAAGTATACAATAGTTCAAGAATTGGGACTTATAACATAAGCTCTATAACATAATAGTATACACTGTAGTATACACAATATAAATATCAGATATACAGGGTGTTTCGTTTATCTGAGAACGGAAATATCTCGTGACGCACTTAGTCACGAACAAAATTTGTTTACTTTTTGTGTAATGTTTTCAGGAGTCGAATGATGCGTGAGAAAATTCCAAAGTCAAATTAATTTCTTTCAATGGAACCATATTTTTACTTGTAACACGATTGCAGTTTCTCGGACGAATCCAACGACCTATCACACTATGTTATATTTACTGTTACAAAACATTAGAAATTATATTATAAATTTGTAACTTTAGTATCTAACAAAGTGCAATACTAGAGAGGGTCGGTGTTATTGTGTTGTAATACTTCCTGTTTGTTTAAATAAATTACCAAATTTTTGTATTGTTAGCACTGTTTCGTTGAAAAAATGCCGTCTATGAATTCATTACTACGCATTACTGAAATTAAATAACTTCGAAAGCACTAAACAGAACTGAACGAAATAACTAGTATCTAGTATTGCACTTTCTCGACTAAAATAAATAAGACTCGCGACAAATAAGGTAACTCTTCAAACCAAATTACAAAATTGTCGATCTTTGTTTACAGCATCTAGCTAATAGCCGGTAATTAGATACTACCACTGCCTACTTAAGAAGTTACAAATTTATAATATAATTTCTAATAAATATTTTCTTATGTCGATCGTAGGTTGTTGCTAACAAACTTTTAAATGCTCTAAAGTAAGATCGAAACGTTGAAAAAAGATATTGTGATAATTTGCAAATGTTTCAATAACAATTAATCGAACCAGTGCGTTGAAATCATTAAAAGTTTGTTAGCAATAATTTCTAATGTTTTGTAACAGTAAATAACATAGTGTGATACATCGTTGAATTCGTCTGGGAAAATGCTGTCGTGTTACTACAAAAAAATATATGGTTTAATCTCAAAAAATTAATTTAGCTTTGAAATTTCCTACCTCACCATTCGAGTCCTGAAAAAGAGTACACCATATGATCGTTCCCTTCATACCGAACAATTTTTGTAAATAAATGTTTTTCATAACTTCGATGCTTCATGAGATATTTCTGTTTTATACAGGGTGGTGCTCGTAATGTGAAGACTTTAAATAACTCGTAAATTATTTATGATAAAAAATAATGTTCTAAATAAAAACTATGTGCTTTTGAGGTGCACATACATTGGTCTAATGGTTTGTCGTTATACTTTGCATATTTTATCGAGATATTAAGAGATATTTATTTCTTTTAAATTAAATACTTAACATTCCTCATCGGATTTATATGAAGCATGAATTTTTACGCCAAGAAGTATTAGAAGACAAAGAGTCTGAACTTATTACTTTATGTAATAAACTCCTTGATACATGTACAATCACCTTTTGGCAAGTTATACCACGATTTACGAAACGGCCAGCACATACTTTTTATTTTCAAAATGCTTATAACTCACCAGTCTGAGAAAGAGATATACCCATTGCAGGTATAGGCTGGGCCTGCTGCGTAGACTGCTGAAGCGTACCTTGTGGTACAACTGGGGCTCCTTGGGCACCGGCCAGCGGGCCTGTAACATGTTGTGCCCCTCCGGTAACAGCACTTGCACCTGCTCTACTTAAACTTAATTGTGGATTTGTAGGTTGACCAGGCCAAAAATCTATAAAAACAATGAGCAGTAGTTAATATCGTTTCTTGTTATTGTATATACAACTATGCTACGATGCTACGGTAACACTTACAAGGTTGATGAACTGGAGTTGCTGTGGGTGTGCCATATCCAAACATATGTTGTGCCGTAAGAATGGCTGAATTTTGAAATGGTGCAAAATATGATTGATTTTGATGCGTTTGATGCCTCTGAGGTGGACCACCAAACTAAAAGTAGAATAAAACTTGTTACGCTTATGATCACTGATATGTATAATGGTAACAATTGTTTCTAACTTAATCCCAGTTTAATCATAAGAGCCATTAAAAGATCTCTTCGATACCAAGACTAGATTTTGTTCTTTCTGTATTAACCGAATAATATAAATGGTTCGCAGCAAGAAATATATATTGTCAATACTCAACTAGTCCTTGAATGGGTATTTGACTGTTCATGGGGTATACAGATTGCTGATGTGGGCCAGGATGGAGATTTGGTGGGACTTGAAACATTGCCCCGGTTTGAACTGGCAAACCACCCGGATGATATAGCGTTGTTGGTTGCCCTCCACCTCCACCAACACCTGACATCCCTACTACCTGTGCACCAGAACCTCCTTGGCCACCCCTGTGGCTAATACCTCTTGGTTGTTGTGGCCTCGCACCTTGTGGGTAATAACCCTGAAATTGATAAACAACATATTAATAAGCATGACACAAACTATGGATTGGATTTTACATTTTGTGCGTTGAATATGGCTGTAAGAGTCAATTTTCTTTTTAAATTCCCAAGCATTCGTGTTAAACTGATAGTCACGCGGATGTGGGGATGGATAAACGAAATTTTTGTTCAGATAAAATTATACGAATAATATAGCGTCATTTCGGGGGCCCCGTTTTGCTCGGTCGTGCCGTGGTGGGCAACGCGTTAAACAATTTATACTCACTTGCGAGGTCGGCCTCGTTTGTGTCGGCCCATATACTTGTGATAGAGGTTGCGACTGAGGTTGTAGGTGGGCCTGCTTTCCCATTTCCTGCGGCGATGGGGTATGCACGGGGGGTGTGGTAGTCGGTGCCGGACCTTGCGGCTGTTGTGACTGTACCCCGGGTGCCGTGGTTTGAGATGGTACTTGCCCTCCAGCAGGACCTCCTGGCGGTATACCTGCCGCCGATTGTCCTATGGACTGTAAACCGCCGAGTGGTGGAGGTCCTCTACCCCCAGGTACTCCTACACTACCCCCTCCCCCGCCCACCTGGCCCCCTGGTTGGGTGCCGTAATTTTGTCCAGACACATGAAAGTCCGATCCTAAAAACATAAACGATACCAATACGTTAACATTTTGAAAACTGATGGACACATACATACAGGGTGTCCTAAAACTACCCTAGGAGCCGAAAATGGGAGGTTCCTTGGGTCATTTGAAGCGACATTTTCCTTTACAAAAATGGTGTCAGTGACTTTGTTTAGGAGTTATTAACGAAAAACACGGACCAATTAGAGCGCGGCTACAGCGGATTGATTCTGAGTCGACCAATGGCGACACCACGCCTCGCGGGACCTGTCGCAGAGTCGGACTCCGTTCGCTATAGCTACGCTCTGATTGGTCCGTGTTTTTTGTTAATAACTCCTAAACAAAGTCACGGACAACATTTTTGTAAAGGAAAATGTCGCTTCAAATGACCCCAGGAACCTCCCATTTTCGGCTCCTAGGGTAGTTTTAGGACACCCTGTATATAATTTCATTGCAGCACAGATTATCGGCCAGTGTCACGTATACATGAGTTCACAGACTCTACGGTTAACGGCCAATGTCGCGTACAGTTGACTGCGTGCGCGCGTGTGTATGTATATTTTCTAGTTCCTATACTACACTCGCTATAATTTGTTTGTTGAATTTATGGATTTTAAATAATTACAGAAATGAAACCGACTAATGAACAGTGTGGCACAATAGAATAAAATATATCAATTTCTAACGGTTTTGTACTACACCATTTACATAATTAGTACCATTACATATTTAAATTTTACACGGATATACTAATTGTTTTAGTAACCGTGCAGAGAGTTAATCTTCTTGGGTGTATAGGGTAACATAGCTGGCATTAAGTACATAGAAAAAACTTTCCTGCATTCTCAAGGTCGCTTTGAAGTTATCACGAGCTGATTGTTCAACAAGTACTTACGCTAACGAGAGACTCACACGCGCGTACAAGTTGCATACGTGACGGGATTGAAATAATAAAATTGCGAATGTTGCACAGTTATTTCATACGGATAAATAAACATAGTATCAGCGATTCACTAACGAAATAAGAATGTTAACTACTTCTGCATAAATCCACCCGAATTAATTATACTTGTCACGAACATCTGTACAGTTTGCTCGATTATTCAAGTTTTGTGCTCGGCATGAAACGAAAACTGTGGTAATAAAAGGAACATCACCATCTAGGTTTCATCGTACTTGAAATATAAACACACGGTTCGCGCATCTCGTATACGTTTTATCCGCGACCGAAGTAATCATTCATTGGAATAGCATCAACGATTGTTACGCAGTAAATAATGACAACGAAGCCATCCCATCGTTCATTAGCATAGTGTATCTAACACCCATCAGAGCTATCCGTTTCAACGATGCCGAAGAAATAATGAAAATAAAACTGGTCGCTATTGCGCCGTCAGATTCGCATATGCGTGATGCTTTGTTGGCGTGCTGTGCTTGCCGTTCGGCCGTTAAACGAATTACTCGTGAAAGCGATTATGCGTGGAATTGCACGACATCGTTTGACACGTCGTCGCCATCTGAGAGATCCAGAGAGCGCAATCGGTTCGAAAATACCTTGTCGTCGTTATTATAACCCTTCACCGCGAGAAATCGCGAGATTCGAACGGTTAGGTGCGCGAACAGCGAGAGATTCACGCGGAACGCGAAAACTGTTTTTTACCACATGCTGGAAACTTATCGAAAATACGCTAAGAGAGCGCAGGGAGACCGAGGAATAAAAAAATATGGATAATTCGTCGCTCACCGTTGGAAATCGTCACGGAGTTGGCTATCGTTTTTCGTCACGCGAACCTTTCAAACTATTCGAACGAATAGATGTTTACAACGAAGTAACCATGAGATGACAGCAAGGCTCGAACGTGAGCAAAGAAACCGAGAAGACGGCCTCGCGAACGGCCATCTTGGCACATGTGGGCAGGGACCGGAGCAGTGCTGCTATCTGTAGTCCCGTAAGTGCATTGATTGCCACGAAAGGGGGGCGAGGCCGAACTCCATCGCCAGGATCGTATTAAGTACCACGAAAACATGTAAATTGTAGGTTACACTTGCAGAATAACTTTCGGAAATTAGAACATTCATTCGCGTCGGCGGTGAATTAATACGCATCGCGAAGTCATTTATAACGGCTAGCTGTGGGTACGACGGGAACGAACTGGACAACATTTCGCATCGATATTTACTCGAGAACGTTCAATTACCATTACAGGACCGTAACCGACTTCAATGATTATTCAACGAAATTATCTTGCATTATTTAGTCGATAATCGTTTCTCTTCCTGAAATATTCTTTGCAACGCTTGTATATTAGGTAATCATCAATGGAGAATTATATTCTTGTTTCTATGAACGAGAGAGTGAAATATTATCATTCCCATGCACTATCGCGTACTTACGAAGTGTACATTAGTAGGCGAATGTATATATTTATTATGACTGATCTAAGACGTGTGTGTATATCAACATAGTGAAGGAACGTGGCCTGGAAAATTCAATCCAGAATGCAATACGTCATTTCCGGTGCCAATTCCCTTCCCTCTCTGATTCCGTCTTTTCCACTCCCCTACTTCCACCAATAAATCTCGACATAATGTGCGGATATGATGAGAAGTATATTCTCGTAGTATCATTTCGATTGTACGCGATCGATAGAACTGTAGAATTTTAAAATCATACTACAAATATTGAAAGGAACAGCCAAAGTACACGCTCGCTGATAATACACGTGAAAGTCGAAGTGAGGTTAGAACGAATCATACATCGGCCACGTGGCGAGCAGTACATGCCAACGGTAACATGTGAAAGTGATAAACGTAGAAAAATACATTCTGTTATGCACGACGCTGTGGTTATTATTGCAGTGACGTATAACAAGATAACATTGTACCGTGGAATAAATTTCTATAGACAAATTTTTCTACCAACACACAAGAAAATAGAAAAGTCTGCGGCAATGCATCATAAGCCTGGAATTCCACGAAACATATCGATAGAAGCAATATTTAAGTACCAAGGATAAGATTTTAAACAAATTGTTAGAATTTATCGTGTCTTCATTGAAAGGTAGATAAAGCAGATTGCTTTTAACGTACACGTTTTACCGTTTCCACACACTTATCGCGTACTCGCGTATTTATGAGCAGTTACAAGTCTTGGCGCAAAATAACTCCGTCAGCGAATAGATTACGGATGATAAGTAGAAGTGATACAACTGAAGTTGAACGTTTGAAAAAGAATGCGAGGTGTATCTTCGAACGCGGTATTCCAATGTTATCTGCTTAAGCTGTTTATTGAAATAGTATAGTGTTGTCGAGATAGACAATATTATTCCATTACTGAAAAATAACCATTTTATCAGAATTATCATTATCACAGTAATTAGTAAACTACTTTATGAAATAAACCGAGAGCATTCATCGACAATGGATAACGCGAAAATTGCCACGACAGACGAGAAACATAAATGAGTTATATGAAATATAAATTAACTTAAATTATAGGGGTATACGCATCAATATATTTACAGATACAACCATTTTATACGTGTCTAAATGGAAAAATTAACGGAAATATATACTGTCCAACGTCTATGAAAATTGTACTGTAACCGTTTAAATTATTTACCGATTTTTTGTATATTTAAGGACATTATGATGTTGCAACGTGCAATAGGAAAGAAGAGATCAAAAATTGTGTTCGACGTATGAACAATACAAAAATGGACGCGTCTACAGTTGAACCAACTACATTTCGCGAGGAACGCGACAGCGAGCGATCATTAAAACGGCGATAAATTTTTATACAACTGTTATCGCTCGAATTTCTTAAAACGTTCTGTCAGAGCAGAGGGTTAACGTTGGCGAAACGTGTCAAGCAAGAGGAAAGAATCGAACGTACCTTCGCAACTGTACAAGGTAGAAAGCATTTTATCGATTGACCTATTTCGTGAATTGTCTACAATGCCGCTCAGGGGCGCTAAGGACTAACCTAAATACTAAGCTGTCCGATATATCGATACGGTAACCGTTCGTAGATCACGAGAAAGTATTTAACACCAGAGACTTCTCCTAGCAATACTGATTACCCAAAAGGACATAGAGTACACTGAAATATAGAGTAGCTGCGAAGCTGTATTGTCAGAAGTAAGACATTTTTTTAAGTATAAAAAAGTGTAGAAGCTATTGATGATTATACCACAATTCTACCAACTAACCGTAATTGT
Source organism: Lasioglossum villosulum (assembly GCA_963971365.1). Lineage (NCBI taxonomy): Eukaryota > Metazoa > Arthropoda > Insecta > Hymenoptera > Halictidae > Lasioglossum > Lasioglossum villosulum. Next base: position 9,120,661 of record OZ020497.1, read on the forward strand.
TGGAACCCTTCGTTGATCATAATTTTAAAGATATGTGTAAATTATTGAAGGCAAGAAAGCTGCTCGGCTTTCTGGTTTTAAACAATTGATAATGGCCTGTTATCCAATTGTTGCTGGTGCTCTTTCACGATTCTATTCGATGTTACTAGGACACGAGAGATTGAAATAAACAAAACACGCGATTAAACTTTTGTTGGAGAATAGTACACTTGACATTCCCATAAGGAGGATATTGCAAACTTATTTTCGCGGAGATAATTTAGTACAATTCGAGCTTGGCCGTGTGTCTGCGAATAGACTGAAATGGTTCGACTCCTGACAGAGATAGGGCACCAGGTCAAATTAACTACCTCCAGTGTGCTCGAAAATAACGGGCTGCGTGTATGCGCATTTCTTTTATTCGCACAGGTGTACGACACTTAAATACGTATGCTGCTACGTATGCATAGATAAGCAACGAATGATTTATCGACCGAGATAAAATGGTAGCATTGAGTAGTTACCGATCAATTTTAGCCAACTGCGATACAGTTTAGGTCGATTTACGATATTTCGATTCGAATGCATTATCCACGGTAACGAGGTGGGCACTGATACAAATACTCGGGATAAATGAAAATGAAGCAGACTGAAACATAAAGTTGAGACAGTGCTTCCATTGGTCACGAAAATGTATATCCATGATGGAGCAAATGAAAATTTGGCTCTCATGTAGAGTAAAGTTCATGCAACTATTTGTTTAAGACAATTGTAGCGGTAGAGAAGTATACGGATTCTTAATTTCTGACGGTTAATGTAAAATTATCTATACACTAGAAAATACTTTTAAAAATGTTACGTAGTTAACAAGATATAGCAACTACGTTCTAATGTAAAACCATAAAAGTTCAAAATACCAAATTATACTGTAACAACAGCAAAAAGGTCGAACGAAAGAGTTTCGATGAAAAATTATTGAAAGGATCTTTTTCGAATTATCAGACAATACCAGTTTCAACCAATGTACAACCATTATATGCAAAATTCAACGAACAGAAAACTATAATATTTAATCAAGTGTTGCGACAAACGCGTGGATATATCGAAAACACGTGCACCCGTTCTGAGAACGTAACTAGCCATCTTCGCACTAGAAGCAATCAAAAAGTAGAATATATGCGGCGTCAAGGTCAATGTTCAGTTTGGCTACAGACGTTTAGTAATGAATTTAGGATTCAACATTGTCTGGCTGATTAAGAAATATAGTTGAAGATTCTAGAATTCCAGGAGCGTATAATAAAGCGGGAATATTATAATACGATGAACGAGAATACTTTGTTTTTGCAAAATCTTTTCATCTAAACAGAAAACAGTAATTATTCTCGTGAAATGTATATGGTAATCTTGATCCGTTGCCCGTCGATGTTCGTACTTACTGGCATTCGCAGTGACCACGCGATACTGAGGCGGTGCTTGTTGATGTTGAGTCTGTTGCTGTTGTTGTTGCTGATGACTCAGATGGTTAATGTTGACGGTCAGTTGATGGTGGCTCAGCTGATGATTCAAATGGGGACTCGGCGAGGGTGGTGGCTGATGGGCCGGATGCACGTGGTGATTGTGACCTGGCTGCGGATTTTGTGGATGGGGGGCCGAAAGGTGATGATGATGATGGGGTCCCCCGCAATGTGGCAGGAGACAGTGCATAGGTCCTACGCCAACGGCAACACCCACTGCGCCCTCCTTCGAGACGCCATACCTCGAAACCATTCTTCTCGATGTAGATTTTCTTTTTTATCCAGTGTTAGCGGCGCGTCTTGGCCGAAACAGTTGACCGAATACCGAATGAAACGACGCGTGGATAGCTTTTTTTTTCAAATAACGATCATGTCCAGGTCTAACGAACAATTACTTGCGAAGCCGCTCATTGGCAACGAGAGTGCACGAAAATTAATATCTATGAGCGTTTTCCAGAATTTTTCCTGTATTTGTTTTTTCTTTCCCGTTCATTTAATTTCGAGTATTATTCGTTCGACCATGTTATCGCGTTGCTGCGCGACTGTAATAGCACGCTGCCGTTCAGTTTAGTTAATTAATCGTTTGACAATCTCGAATAGGTATTGCCAGTTCCGACGTATTGAAAAACCGGACAACAGTGCCGAAGGGTTTATCGGTATGTTACCAACACTGTCTCTGTTGTCCATGGAGTTCTCAATCGGCAATGCTGCACCATGATGTCATCGTCCACTTGATCAGCGAACGCAACAAAGACCCTTACAAATGGAGCTATGTATCATAATAGTCGAATATGCCCTATAGTTAACAGAGGTCGTTAAATCTATGAAGACACTGGCAGTTTCGTTGATTCCTTTTCTTTTCTTGAAATATATTTTTAAATCTCGTTCGGTTCGGTGTGTACGTATCGTGTTCTTGAATTTCGCTCGCCTAAGTTAAATTTCCTTGTTCAAGCGATACACTGTTGTATTTCGGACTTCACTTGTTACCGTGGAGAACACATTTTCATTTGTTTCCTTTCCTTTTTTATTTTCCTTCCCATTCGCAAACGAACAATCTCGATCACAGAGAAGAACGTAAATCGAATCGTCGATGGATGAACATTCGATCGGATCCGTGCAAAAATTGGAGAATCGACGAAAATTTCCGTGCAACGAACGAAAGAAATAACGTCTTGGCCAGCATTAATGAGACGATCGATCGATAGTCACCGAATTTCCCTGCCTCAAACGTGTTTTATAGACGAAGTGTCTGTACACGCGATGATCCGAGAACAACATTTTCAACGGACACTTTTACGTTTCAAAAAATCGATACTACAACTTCACACATCGCATACTATCATTGGAAAAAAAACACCGTTAACTCTGCGGTTAATTTTCGGCACGAATATGCCGCGCCACCATATTGTTTTTGTATCGTGTCGATGCACGCGATATTCCTCTTGACGCACTAACTCTCGCACTCAACTGTCAAAACTCGTCAGCATGGAGATGCACAAAGGTAGGAGGACACGTTGGAAACGGACGGACTATCGTACCTCTTGCATGCCAAAATCGATATTTAAGGCTCGACCGGCGTCTCCCTCTTTCGCACCGCCCACTCCTACCACGAGAAACTTCCTGTTCATGGAGCGCATACAGGTTATGTCCGACGAGGATGCATCCGTGAACGAAATCAGCGGCGGCACACGAGCCCCGTCGTTTCGCTAGCTGGGCTCCTCCGAATTTTCTTCTTTGCGCGTCCCTTCTTCCCTATTGGATCGCTAGGGGGAAGTCTCGCGAGACCGACGATCGGAGGTATTCGGCCGCGTGCCGAAAAGTACCGAGTCCCGCGTTCTATGTAGTTCTCTTCGTAGCGAGATTTACGCGAACGATAAAAAGTCGTGTAGGGTGAACGAGCGAAAACCGCTCGCGAGACGACGATCACGCGCACACCGGTCCCGTAACACTACAGAAATTCGACGACACGCGCGTCGGACATTGAAAAAAGCCTATGCGGTTGTGTCGAGCGTATGCGGGCTATTGAAACGGCGTCAAGTCGTTCCTAGGTTGCGTGAGATTCTTTCACAGATACACCATGAGGTATTTCCACGATGTTGCCCTTCCGTTTCAAGAATCTTTATTTCGCGGCAATACACAGAAACGTTGGTGCGTAGTCAGAGGATGCTTTGCAGGTAACGTGTTATGTTAACTCGGGTAAGGAAGAAGTAAATCAACGATCGACGTGAAGACGAGCGTACCCTTTTGCAAGGGACGCGGCGTAGACTGATGCAGGCTAGTCCTTCTCGCACGACCTACGAATCGCGACCCGTGGCCCCCTACCCGTTTCGCTCTGCAACTAAGGAGTGACAGGATCGTCTGTTTGCCTCGAACGTACCCTTTGCTATTTTCGAACTTGAAACTCTAACTATCCTAAAGTTAGAGCTCCACGCTCTAGAAGGGCATCGTTAAACTAACTTTCACCACTAGAAAACGAGAATATATACATTTTATTCTGCCAACGGAGATTGGTTGCTGCGAATATTTCAAATATTATAGCAAGCATTTTTTACGAGTTTCATGTACTACGTCGTCCAAAAAAAAACATTCTTCGATAACGGTTAAATCATTTGAATGTTTTTCAATGGTATCGTTGCTTGTGTAATTTGTAATTTTTTGGTGAAATTATTGTATCTTGAATTGATATATATATAAATAAGAAATAAATATATATATATATGTATATATATGTATATACAGTATGAACCACGATGTGTCGCGAAACCTGGTATGTTTTTGCGAATTCAAAAATATTTTGAAAATGAAACGTTATATATGTTAAGTACACGTATTGCGGTACGGTCCTGGAAAGTAGTTAAACGCCAAACCCACACCGAGTCGAAGGTACAGCCGCGTGCGCAGACTAGTGGACAGAGTGCAAAGCCCTGCGCATGCGTAATGGACGTCGACATGGCAGACCCTTCAACTCGCATGAATGCAGTAGGCGCAGCCCCACGACACTCGAGGGTAAGGTGACGTGCAGCCTTGTGCATGCGCGCATATAGTCTATTCGCCTTAACGTCGTCACGAGATGTCACACCCGTTTGTTTGTACTTCGTAGTACAGTACAGATCAAATAAGCTCTTAAAATAAAATAACCGCCATATATTTCTGTTTAAATCTTCCTAGAATTTAGTACGTCCGTTTTTTAAATTACTTTCAAGTCATTATAAGTACACTTCGTCTTTATCAAATTAATATCGTTATTCTTTGAACATTAAAAATCCGATGAATAATTTACAGCATATCTGCAGGAACAATTTAGATTGCAATGTTTTCCATTGATTCATCTGTTTTCTCAAATATTTGAACTGCTAAGAAATTTTGTGAATTATGTTCGAGGGTCAAGACTCGGTACACCCCAATTTGACGCCAGTGTGATTCACGTGAATGAAAACGCAATGGCGTAGCACCTTCGTCGTACGGTGAAAAATTCATATGAAAATGTAACGAAAGAAGGAATCTCCAGGAAATTCTTTTGTAAAGAACAATTAGATCTTGAAAATTTTTATATTCTTCTGTTTCATGAATCGTGCGAAGGCAGAGGTGTGCCGATATTGCAATCTTATTGACGTCATCAGTGAGTAGAAAAATAAGGCTGCGCCTCCATTTTAAGATTTTCGCAATGTTGTAAAAATGAACTAATTATGTGGAAACGATTAATTTACAAAGTATTGATCATATAATACAGTAATTTGCATTTCTATTTGTTTAACAATTCAAAATAATCACGTATAATTTGAATTAGTAAGTAATATGTCTAGTTTTAAATTGAACATTTGACCAAATGTATGGTTACCACTACGTAAATTGAACTAATATATTCGACGTACAGAATGAAAATATTTCATTCCATGATTCCGATTTGTTGAAATTTTATTTCATGTTCAGGATATTGCACAGCAACCAACATCTCGAAAACGGTAATTTTAATCATTAGATGGATGGTGCTGCGACTAATGGCGAGTATTTTTCCGTTATCATCCCAAGAGAATATGAGAAGGGGAGAGGGTGCATGCGTTTCTTAACGACAATCAAGAAGACGACGGACAACAACTGAGGAAGCAAGAAAAGAACGAGGAGTCACGAAGATGCACGAGCGTGTGCCATGTGTGGGCGAAAATGCACGAGCGCGTGGGTTACAGAAACACGAGAGGCGTGCTTGGCTTCGTTGAGACGAGGAACAAGATCCGCGGAATTGTGTGTATAGGTTAGGTGGGTAACCCAGTTTTGCCGGTGCACCAGGCCAGACTGCAGCAACGCCGTTCAACGATCGATACCTATATGCACCGGCACTGCCCACAGCCTAGATTCGCTTGTCTAGGATAGGTGCAAGAAGGGGTATGCATGACCTACATCTCAGCAGGAGGAAGTGCAACAAAATTATAATTCAGATAATCAAAAGTCAAAGCTCATTCTCTTCTGCACTCGGGACATGCGCTGATGATTGCTGTGACACTAGCACGGTGTTACAGTGATCTCCACTCAGTATCGAGTCGGCACAGCCGCCATTAATAAAATTTAATCCCGATATAAACTTCAGCGCGTTCAGTATCACGCGAAGATTTAGGTTCTCGATAGGGCGATAGAGATATAAAAAATGTTCCAATTGCGCTGCTGTCCAAGCAGAATTTTTTCCAATCGAAATTTTCCAGAAACTGATCGTTTAAACGAACGACTTATTTTATCTTTCCACAATATGTTGTCACGTTCGGTGGTCCTATCATAAATAATAATTAATAAACTTAATCATATATTTCTTTTAAACTTTTCTTAATTCGATCGCTCGCAGTACGGTATAAAATACAATAATTCAATATTCAATATAATATTTGATATAATAATTGGTTACAATTCTCGCACAAAATTAATAAAACAAATAAGAAAAGAAATATATGATTAAGTTTATTAATTATTATTTATGATAGGACCACCGGACGTGACAATGTACTGCACATGGTAAACTTCCTGTTTGAAATCAAATAATTTTTACACGAAATCATTATTGGGCAATACTCCCAATGACAATGCAAGCGAAATTCGAAGGAAAAAATCAGCGTGTGCCGAGTTTCAATTGTGTCTTACTTCGAGCACGATTCCTTCAGACGTAGTTCAGGGAATGTTCAGCATTGAACAAAGGAAGAACCATGCGCCAAAACAATGGATCCTGAACCAACCGCGTGAGGAGTCATTTTAGGGGTAGGCAAAGGTTCAAGGGAAAGAAAGGAAAGCGACCGACAGCACGCGCAACAATGAGACGTGAATGACGGTACTGTTTTATTAGTACCTGGCCATAGTATTGTTTTCCTAAGTATGTAGCTACGAAAACAGAAAAATCCATTTGGTTGCTCTTTACACGGGTAAATCGTTCGGCTACGCGTTTGACTTCGTCTTCGGCGCGTGATGTACAGGGTGTTTCCTTTATTCCGGAAAATTTCTCGTAAAAGACTGTACTTGTAAAAAAAAAGTTTAGATAATAATTGTTCGAATCGAAGGCGGACATACTAAGGTGTAAGTTAATTTATTGCAGGTCAGGTGGAGGAGGAAATTTTTAAATCGAATTAATTTTTTTCAATGGAACCCTGTTGAAACAAATTCAACGAGTTACATGGAAGGTCGTTTCCTTATATCCTAGACCGCTTTAGCCTCATCGTTGGTGGACAATCATCGTGTCGTCGCTCCAGAAATCCCCGCGTTAACGACGCGTCTGCGACAACATATTGACTTTTGTAGGCTAGACTAAGTGCATCTTCCAAACAAGTTTCACGTAAACATTCTTTTTCTAGATTCAGTTCTTGTCGGGATATTTGAATTTTTCGAGACAAGGGAAACACCCTGTATATGAGCAACGTGCCCGACACATATTTTCTAACAAGGGGTGAGGTGTGGGAAGGGTGGAGCCGAAGCTGCAGAAGACAGGAGGAGGCGGTTAGGGGAGAATGCGTGTGGAGGGGGGAACGTCTGGCTGGTTAAGCAGAAGAAAAACCGAAGATTTCGGACTCGAGGGGTGGAGCCGTGTGTTGAATACGCACCGAACGTCTGTAGACGGATAGGAAAGGGGAGAAGAGCAGTTAGACTTGTAACCTCGGGCAACCTTCAGTTGTCTGGGGTTTAAACGTTTCTGCCCAGACAAGACGCAGTAGTTCAAAGTCCTCTGGTGAAAACATAGTCGCTGATTCATACTCGCCAAAAGGCTTCAGGGAAACAAAGCACGGTCGTAAACTTTTCCAAAGCACACAATGATTCATTAATGATTACAACCTTGAACACTATCCTGACTCGCTCGAATCTACCGATGATAACAGCAGCTCTCGTGACGTTTCGCTGTAAAAATATTCCACTAGACGCCCGGTTGTTATAAATTTGACCTTTGCACGCTAAATTATTTTTTGTAATCATATCTTCAAAGTAAACTGTCGCCGGTGAATATTGATGTTCTCATTCCAACTGTACTAGTCGCGGACTGAATAGTTGGATGATGTTTTTGTACAATGCACAGTGGATATAAATTTATTGTTTGCAAATTATGTAAATGTAAAAACAATTGAGTATTAGTAAAAATTTCTTTTTTTCTGTAAAAACCAACTTAAAAGAGAACGGTTCGAAACGTCCTGCAATTCTGATGATGTCGCGTTACGTTCCCATAGAAATGCTACACGATGTTCATGCTTTTATCTATGGACAAAAGTACGCGTGTGCTATTGGTCACGCAACGTGTCTCGCACATTATCGTCATTCTACACTTCTCAGAAGCGTGTGGGGCAGAATGGTCACTAGGAGAATGTCGCAAATATGCAAATATCGAAAAGAAAGTAGACAGAAAATGCCACGCACACATCGCGGACCATAGAAGTTGGTTTCCAGGGGTCTTTGAGCCATCAAGCCGTTGACCTTGGAAAGGTAGCACGGAGATCTCGTGGTGTAAGAGCAGTAGTACTCTCCTCTCTACGTGGGCGTTCGGTAGGAGGTTACAAGCCTGCGAGAGGAAAAAGGCCGGTTGCGATGCAAGGGGAAAGGAGCAGCGTGGGGTAACGAATGTCTGGACGGAGACAGAGAGTCTCCATGAAGGGAGGGTCGATATTTACCGGCCTTCCCCCTTCTCCTAGTCGGGCAACGACCTACCACCCCTACCTACCCTTCGGACTCGCTTTCCTTCCCTCACTGTTGCTGTCTTCCTTAGATAAAATCCCACTCCTACTACTACCTTCCTCTTACACCACCCTTAACGTCGCTGCGTTATACGTTATTGCATCCTAACCCTGAAACGGCCCAACTTGTGTCCCTCGAGACCGTCCACGAGAAAGACACCGTGGTCAAGAGCGGGTACCCTGATCACAGAATACCACTGAACACGATTCAGGGAATTTACTTACTTTTCAATTACACGCTGCCATATGTTATCACTTTCAAACGGCACTCCAGAACAGTTGAATCTACCTTAATGTAGGAAACAATTTTTGTTACACTTTTTCTATCATATTTAATATATTGAAGCGATGCTTTAATGGCGTAGACCTGCTAAGACACCTACAATATGCTATTTTGTTTTGCATGTTTTCGGTAACAATCTGTATTCGGTACATATCTGTGTTTAATATTCCATGTATTCTCTAAATAGAAAATTATTTATCTGCATTTCAGAAGTTATTGCATGCTTTCGGTAAATTATTGCGGAACATGTCGCGAGACAGTACACTGCCATCTACACGCAGAAGATTGCATAGGATTCCACCAACTCTGTCGGTAACGCGTGTGTCCGGCAATTACCGTTGCTGGAAATTTTTGACGCAATAATGATAAATATAATGCGAGAGAGATTTTACAATAACGTGTCAACCAAATGGTTTCGATAAATTGATGAATAACACCCGGTCAACGAACTGGATCGAAGAGCAGAATTATTTATAATAAAACGCAAAGCAAACATCTCGGCGATACAAATAAAAATGTTTGTAGTAAAATATTGCGCAATAGTAGTATGCTTTACGGTTTATTGTTTACTACCGCGTTCGGATGAATTTTTCTCGTGATGCTTACGTGTTGGGGATTTCCACGAGAAACATAATATTCGTGATACTTCATCGTGAGAAAAACATCTTCAGTTTATAATTCCTTCAGAAAAACATGGTTAACGGCAAGTGTCGCGTTGAAACATACGAAACGTATACTTATTAATGTATCTGTATCTCCGATTGAAGAATGTGCCGCGTAATGTTAGTATCGAAATGTCTGTCCATGTTGAAGTGATAAAACTGTATCGACACTCTCATTCGCCGCCGTAGCAACCTGGCTTATGAATAAAGAACGAGCACGTTTCCAGGTGACGATAAACCAGAGTTCTTGAAGAAAATAATTGGACAATTGAAACCCGAGCTTCAATTTATGTATCTTCTTCTCATTCTGATTTGAGAGTATACTTCGCTAATTTTTACTAAAAGTTGGCCACCAATTAGGGTAACTGCACCAGTGAATGAACATTTGAGAAATTGTTCAGGAAAATATTTTATTTAAAAAAAAACTATGTAAATTAAAGGAATCTCATATATGCCAAATAGCTCCCTATACTTCATTTGTCAAAAATATATGAACACAAATACAATGAAATTATTATTATTCTTCTTTATTAAACGTTAAATCAAAAATATGAAAAATACCAGTCAATGAACACTACATTCTAGTAATTGAATAATGCTAGTCCAATCAATGAACAAAATTACTAAACAATATTCTCCTATTTATTTAACTCTTTAATCACAATTTTATCGCTAGTATGCCGTCCGGGTTAAAATTTGTTGAAATATACAAAAGCGTTCATTTACTGGTGCAGTTACCCTAATCAATATTAACAATCTTACAAATGGTTTAAAGATGCCTCTGCGTCAAAGATCACACACATACGTATTTTCTAACTGTTTTAATGGTTTCTTAATCAATCAAACGACGTCGAAGTAAACGTTCTTGAGAAGTGTAAATGATCTGCGACGGAGTATGATGAATTTATTATTGCTACGAATAAACCAATGCTTAATGAAGTAAGCCGTTTACAAGATTAGAAACGTTTCGAACCGGTTGAATGCGAAAGTTGTGCCGCAGTGGATCTCTTCTGACTAGATAACTACCCTTTTTTTTTGGTTCGCGACTCGCCACGCGTCTACCGTTTGATAACGATGGAAAACGAGATAACTCGGGGGAGAGTGAGATAGACTGGCTGCTAAACCCGTCTGAAAAATTTCGAGAATTTCAGAACGGTGCCGTACAACGGGACACGTATCGTCGACATTAATGCGATGCAAACACATTCCTTAATTTTTGCAAACTATACTTCCATGAAAATGTTGTTAAAAAGTGAAAACAGCAAAAAAATAACCGGCTTAATCGGGAGACAAACTGGCCGAAAGAATTAAGACCCGATGGATAATCGAGACCCGTGGGACATAATTAAAATGTACATTATCCCTTCATAATATAAACATATTTAATCAGGTTTTCATATTTATATCACTATTCATGCGTTATTTAAAAAATTGACTATCTATACCCCAGTAGCACAAAAATATTGGGTAAATGTTTTTTTCAAATATTGAAAAAATATTTTGTTAAGCCACACTTTTTCATATGAGAAAAATATTAGATCCGAATATTCTATACATATACAAGAAATGTAAATTCAATGTTCAGAAAATATAAGCTAAATATTCAGAGAATATAAATTACATATTTAAAAAACATAAAGTAAATATTTAAAAAACGTGAAACTCATATTTTGATAACGTTCAATTAAATCTACAAATTTAAGAAAAAGTTATAACAAAAATTAGAAACTATAATATAATAACACTACTTTCTGTGCACTGCTCGAGGGAATATTTATCTTTGTCTTCGAAAGGGGTTTATTGAAAATACAGAATTTTTTTATGCAGTTAGAAAGATTAATGGTTCGGGGAATGCTACATTCGTAGGTCCATAGATTTTTTCTTTGTGCAACTGTGCATGTGCAATTAACAATTGCATCATTTCTTTAAGTAGAAATGCATATTTTTTGTTGTACTAATCGATTTCACTGTTTATTCTGTGTAAAAAATGTTTACCATAGCAAAAAATTATTAAATTATCTTGTTTTCAAGATACTTTAAAATTTCGATTTCTAATATTACATAAAGATTAATTTTATGAGAAAAAATATTTTTTTCATGGTATGAAATAGAAATATTATTTGTATATTAGGAAAAACTATTCTATTTTTAATATTAAATAGAGATTCGTTTTATGACGAGAAGAAATATTTTTTTCATAATATGAAATAAATATTATATGTATATTAGGAAAGAATATTCTATTTCTAACATGAAATATAGATTCATTTAATATTTAGAAAAAGATATTTTTCTCGTAACATGAAATAGATATTTCCTCCATATTTATAAAATAATATTCGTTACTTAATATAAAATAAATATCGTATGAATATTTGAATATTAAAAAAAGATTGAATCTCTTTTTAATATTATATGAATGTGTATACAATGTTTTGTGCTACTAGGGATAGTATTGGAGCATTATCGCGTCACGATAAAATTAATTAAACAGTGACAGGATTATAAAATCGACGTCTCCTGGTCATTAATATATAACGTACCCCGGCGAGGGAAAAATTCTTCAACCATGCGTAAAAGTACACTTTCTACCAGGAACTGTCCAAGGAGCTGGTTTGCCGGCCACTGCGATATGCGCGTGTTAAATGTCAAAATGTTAATGCACCGTAAATTTATTATTACGCAATTGTACTGCTACGAAATACGATTTCGACCACATTTTACGTTATAAAAATTACTTTGCATTTTCGATAGTTTGACGAGTTATTTAATATAGACTTACAATCTTTGCAACCGAAAATTAATTTTAATAATCAAAAATATTTTTGTACATTCCTAAACCCATTCTACCTTACGTGCGATTTTCTCGAAGAATATTTCTCCTGATAACGGATTATAGAATCGCGTGTGAAACACGCTTTATTTACACTTTCGGTTTTACACAAATCAACGAGCTTGTTAAATTTCAAATCGAGTACGAATGATAGTATGTATCTCTGTTCCTCGTCATAATGATTTTGATGGCAGTTAAAACCATGTAATCATAAAACAAGAACAATTTTCATAATTATCTTACTGTTTTTACATAGAGTCGGCCTCTATGAAGACAATAGAGCGTGTATAGAATATAAATGTCCTTAAGGAATGAGAAGAAACATTGTTAACTTCCCGATTCACAGGGAAGTTACTGTAATTTACGTATTTGGTGACCGTATGTTACGGAAACTCTCGTATAGAAACACACACTTGTTGCCAGACCTGGATAAAAAATATTTCAACTAAGAAATACAAATATTTGCAAATACTATTCCCCAGAACTGTTGCATATGTTTCATTTGAAACTAATACTAAATTACCGTTTTAAATGAAACATATGTAATACAATTGTAGGGAATAGTATTTGCAAATATTTGTATTTCTCAGTTGAAATATTTTTTACCTACAGTGACTCCCATTAATATTTGGACGCTCTAAAAAAAACGATAACTGGTTAAACATTGAACTACACTACTCGAATTTTTTGGGGAAGCTAGAGCAAATAGTTTGCTACAGAATGTGGACAAACATTTTTTCAAAAATTGCAAATGGTCGGAGTTGTAGAAAAAATACTAAAACGTATTTTTTTAATTTTCAATATAGGCCCACATAAAAAAGTTGTAAAATGCAACTTTTAGTATTTTTTCTACAACTCCGATCAATTGCAATTTTTGAAAAAATGTTTTTCCATATTCTGTAGCAAACTATTTGCTCTAGCTTTCCAACAAAAATTCAAGTCGTATAGTTCAATGTTAAACCAGTTATCGTTTTTTTTATAGCGTCCGAATATTAATGGGAGTAGGTCTGCTTGGTACTTAGAAACTAACAAAGTCACTACTGTTCCCATTTAGTTCGTTTATCGAAGGAAAATATCTCCGAATTGTTACGACGTTCATATTTCTATGAACGCATAAACATTGACGATTTCACCATGCAACACCGGGTATATACCGAGGCGTGTAATGCCAGAGAAAAAGAATACTACCCAAAAGCGTAGAGCAATTCCTTTGCGAGGGTGTTGTATTCAGTAAATTCAAGCGAGGAGCAATTATGTTGAAGGGACAAGGAGACAATAGTTTCATAAGTCGAGCACAACGTGACCGTAAAAGTACGGTCGTTCAAGGAATGGCAAGATGGGCAAGCGCCGAGCGAAGTACGGTTAGTTTCTCCCCGGATGTCTGATGGCCTCTTTCTTGTACAAGCGGCCTTGTCAGGAATGCACATTTTCCGCCGGTTCTCTCCGTTTACTTCAGCTTCGATTCGAATCGATGCACAGACGTCTGCCACCTTTCACCCATCGTCTCCTAATCACGTGACCGAACTTGTTATGTGTTTAACATCGTCATCGTCAATGTTGCCGTCGTTCGAATTTGTTCGAGTACGATCGCTTTCGATCCGTCATTTTGTGCAATCTTCCCAGTTTGCCTTTCGGTAAATTTCACAAGGTCTCGGGGAATTCCGCAAATACATAAAAATATTAAATCTAAATCTACCATCACTGGTCACAATGACCGGTTCCAGATATTTATTTTACGATTATTATGTAATAAAAATAATTTCGCAAGAAATTATTGTACAGATATCGTTATTACGTATTACAATTGGAGCTGCACGAAGTCTGAATAAAATCAATCTTTACAAGGGAACATGTACCGGTTATTTTTAAGTAATCATTATTATAAGGAATTTTTATACATGTAACAGTTATCTTTACGGCTCGGTTGGTTTAGCGTTAATAATAAGATATCTTCGGATAGATCTTACCAGTCCACGTCGATATAAAATCATAAATCAAATTTGCATTGGATGAATTTCCAAATATTTCGAGTTTTCAGTAAATATGTAAGAATCGAATACTAGTGATTTTTCACTGGTTTATAATATATGAATGTTTACTCGAACGTTAAGGAAACCTCAGACATAGCCAACGTTCTCAACATGAAAATTTGCGCAACAGAATTCACATTGTTATCCGTGAATCCATAAAACAATGAATTATAAGAAAATATGTATGCGGAATACTGGTTTGAAACCATCGAGATTAAGTCTTGACAGCCATTGCGCCCACGTTGGGCAACCATTTATCTGGACTGTTACTCGCGAAACAGAAAGAGAAAGGAAATCTGCGGTGTTTCGTCGCAACCAAATAACTGGGTAGCGTATCGAAGAACACTATGAAAGTACAGGGTGTTTCAATTGCGTCGTTATCTTGGGACAAAGTTTAAGGAAGGAATTATACAAAAATGTTATGAAAACACGTACCAGAGAAAATAAGTAATGTCAGCAACACTTTCATTGTGAATTTCAATGCAAAGATCACTTTCTCACGATATGAATATATACACAATACTAATATTAACAGCAAACCTACCACGAGGGGTCAAATGACCCATTTTAGATTTTAGGTTTGATATTTATTGAGATTGTGAAGGTATTTTTGATGAGAATTGATTCAATATACATTTTTTGACTCCAGTATATATTATAGTAAATCGCACAAAATATAAATTAATTTAATCTTGTTATTTTTATAATACCATACGCTTTAGTCACTTTTTATGGTCGGTAGGTTTAGTGTTAACATTGAACATCCTGTATGTTCTCAAGTCGACGAGATAATCTGCAACTGCACGCGACTGCAAGCTCCTAGTAAGTATTTTATACACCTCGAAAGAATAATAACGTTCTTGAAATATACGATAAAGTGAATCATGTTAGAGCTTGAAATACAGTGAGTGTACAAAGTGTTCGTACACCTTTTAAAATAGAATAACTTTTTTATAATTGTACCAAACGACCTGATTTTTTAGTCATCAATTAGAAGCATTGTTTTACTAAATGATCTGCAAAAATGATTTTCCAAAAATTACAATTTACAAGACAGCATGTAAGAATAAAAAAAAGCATTTCTTTTAATTCTTTTATTAGGGTCGTTAGGGATTTCGATGAAATTTTCAGTATGTGTTTTGATTTTTTAGTCATCAATTAGAAGCATTGTTTTACTAAATGTTCTGCAAAATAGATGTTCCAAAAATTACAATTTACAAGGTTGCATGCAAAAATGAAAAAAAAATCATTTATTTTAATATTTTTTATTAGGGCCTTTAATTGAAATTTGAAATGTACATTTTTTAGATCTGTGGTACACACATGCTGAAAATTTATTCGAAATCGATAAACACACACACGGGTTGCAAGCGGTAAAAAAATTGTGAAAATACTAATTTTACACGATTTTTTATCAGTTTCCGCTTAAAATCCACAAAATTCTATATCTTTCGATGCGTATCGTTTTTTCCTGCGTCAAAAGATTTCGATGAAATCTACAAAACGTAGAATTTAAATTTTCATTACGGGTCCAAATAAAAAAGATTAAAAAAATGCCTTTTTTATTTTTACATGTAACCTTGTAAATTGTAATTTTTCGAAAATCTTTTTTGCATGTCATTTCATAGACTAATGCTTCTAATTGATGATTAAAAAAACAGGTCGTTTGGTAAATTATAAAAAAGTTAATCCGTTTTAAAAAGTGTACGAACACTTTGTACACCCAGTGTAAATAAAATGATTACCGAACCTAATTATGAAATCTACCTTCTACACGATGAAACATTTAAACAGGACAATATAGTCATGAGCTTAGTTGAAATTTCTATCTTATTTGTGTAATTCCAATATCCACATTAACGCAGTGGTTGCAGAAGATGATCCAGTGACCTGAAATCCGTATATCCTATCCGAAGCTGGGTTTCCAGGTTGAATTGCGGAATCGGAGAATGTACGTTGGAAAATTCATAACCTGATAACAAACTTCGTCTGCTGCTTATCAGGATTAAAATTCATTGTGTTGTCTATCACGGCATCGAAAACAATTTCCCCGGAGTACTTCGTGATCATCAACGAATATTGGTGTTGTATTTAGCCAAAGCAGCGCAGCTTGCGTTGTTTGATCAAATAGAAAAAAGGTGAGGCGAAAAATGGACGACGTTATTATGAAGAAATAGTGAATTTGTATATGCCTGGAAAATATCATACCGTGGAGATGTATAAAACATAATTTGTTCACAGCATGTGTACTCATACACACTTTCGTACACCTCTCCTTCAAATAAAAATATTTCCTCGGATGACCTTCTCCTTTTAATACCGAATACGAGAAAAACAAAAAGAACGGAAATAATGACCGCCACTGTTTACGCACTGTAACTGTATCATAACAGTCAGTAAGACGATTAATAACATAATATAAACCAATGTTTCTTCGAGATGTTCTCTCGATCGTTCCCTGAAAGATACACATTTTTTGACGTCCATGTTTCATTTGTGTACGTGTATACATACCTGACAAAATACCAGATAGAAACACCAGCAAAACATTTTTTTTTAAATAATAACGCCTTGAACAATTCTCGAACTTATATGTTATATATATTAGTGCCATTCGTGAGTCAAGATAAGTGATATCAAAACAACCACGGCTAGTAAATTTTTGTACAATGTGTGGTGGCTAATGTAAGTTGTCTGCACACGTGGACAATGAAATAATTTTATGTGCCACACATTAAAACTGTGTACGCGTGGCCAACTTGGTCAGTGGCTGTGATTTTTTATCTTCTACAGTGAGACACAAAATTATTCGCTTACTATTGAAAAGACGGTAACTATTTTATTATTGTACTATACGATGTGATCTTTTCTAGGAAGCTGAGGCAATTAGTGTGCTACAGGATGTGAAAAAAGATTTGTTAATAAATCCACGTGATCGGAATTGTAGGAAAAATACTAAATGTTGCATTTTACAACTTTTTAAATTTTGTATGCCTACATTGAAAATTTAAAAAATACGTTTTATAGATCTGTCTCAATTATGGATGTTCTGGAGGTACAATAGGAGACAAAAGTATAAGAAATTCGAAATCCATCAATATATCGGCAATGAAAGTCATTTACGAGTATATTTTGCATGAAAAGAATAGATTAATTTAAAAAGTTTTCGTTTAATTAGTGAATTTCATGTTATATTTATTTTTTAATCAAATTGTCTTCATATGAAGACAATTTCATTAAAAAATAAATATAACATGAAATTCACTAATTAAACGAAAACTTTTTAAATTAATCTATTTTTAAATTAATTTTAAATTAATCTATTTCAAATGATATCATTTAAATAAATTTTCGGGCTAAAACTGAATCATTTTGTAACTCACTGTATGTGACAACATGTTCCAAAGAATTATTTTTCTTGAATTCTTTCGGAAATCTGTTATTACAGTTCAAATAGTAGCAAGTATTTAAACGAACGTTAGATTTACAAATTAAATTCAATATTGTCAAGTCGGCGTTTTATGAAATGGCCTGTATAAGTGCAAACTTTCCGCGGAATCAGATTTCACAATCGCAAACGCGCGATTCCCAGTTGCCGCTTTTCAACGAGACCACGCCAATAGACAACCACGAAAATGGAGATGTAGTTTCGGATATTGTACACAGACGTATGGGAACCAATTAATGATGCATCTCTAAGCGTCGAGACAGTGCGGCTTTATTGGTTGTCCTGTGCATTATGCAATTCTGTCTACGATGGCCTTTACGATTAAGACATTACTCAACAAGACGGGACAGGAGACCTTGACAAACTCGCTGGATTCTTAACCTAACGGCTAACTATTTAATTTGTTGCTGACAAAATTATAGCGAGATGCGAATTTATAAATTACACTCGTCAGATCGATAAATCTCCGAATTCACAGGTTGCTCTGGAAATGAGGTGAAATATTTAACGCGCGCAGCTGGATGTGACCGCACGGGCGGGTCATTTCGAGATAATGAACGATGAGAATCGATTAAGCGATGTTCACCATCAATGGTCATCTTCAAGTATAATTGTGAAGGATACCGATTAGGCTAAGTGACCCAGCAACAGTGGGTCATTCGGTACTGATTGCTGGATTCTAGACGGACATTGTGACTCATTGCGAGTAGGTCAATGTATTACTTTATTACTTGCAACTAAACTGCGGAAGTCGACGAATACTTGTAAACTAGTAAAAAAAGAAACAAGTAAGTAATCTTGAGTCAAAATTCGATTGGCTTCATGAACAGTAAATTGCCGAAGTACGCGTATTCTTTCACGAATATTGTTGTATTCCGGATACTCAATATAAGTATATTTATTAAGTACAATTTCTAAACGAAATACAAACTACGGACGATATACAAAAGATCTTAGTAGTCTAGACAAGAATCGGTAAGCGACTGATCGGAAGCGAATGAAGACTGAGAAAAGAATGCCCCGAGGGGAAGAAATCAGCGGGAAATATAGGTTTTGGGTTGTGTAAAGTGGGGGTTGTTTTAGGTCTAATGGTCAGTAAGGGACGAATCATGGGGTTAAGGTTTAAAGATGAGTAATGGTAGATGGAATGACGAACTGAAGATAGAGAGACGAACTGAAACGTTTAGATTACACGAGCGATTACTAATGCTAGAGAGAATCTTATCTGTGGTATACAACACCTTCCGCCATAAAATTGTTAACAGAGTTTAACAATGAAATATACCATGAATTAATTAGGAATTGAGAATTAATTACAAACTAATTTAGAATAGATAACTTAATTATTCATAAGTCAAAATTTAGATATAGAGTAAAAAATATATATATATAACGCAAGTTAGAGTATACAACAATATCTTAAGTAAATAACAAAATGACTGACGGTCGAGAAAAGTGTGACGTTATCGAAACGATTCTCTGGGAAAAAATAAAATAATAAAAAAGCTCAGTACACCAGGAAGGCTGATACATTTCCCCTTCACTGTTGCGACTTCATCCTTGCAAAATATTAGCAAAACTGTACACGTGCTTACACGTGGTCACCCTCATTGTTGCTATTACCCGTTCGAAAAGTATCGCACAGTGACGAACGTGCGATAACACACGTGATACGACGCACGCGAGAAGCTAATAATCACCTGACAAATAATTGCAGACCTACGCGACATCTCCCGAAATGCGCCGCAAGTAACGCACCGCGCGCAGTGCGTGATCTTCGATTCGAATTTGCCGCGAAAAATCGCGGACCCGCGTTCCCAGCGTCCGATAGGTTTTAAATACTAGCGAGAAAAAAATCGACGATGGTAAATGTCATTGGAAATGCACAGGAAGCTGAATAAAAGGCGTGTTAGTCGGTGCGCGAAAACATCGGGTGTCACGGGAAACGTACGAGCGATCTGAAAACATTCGATCGTTCGAAGGGAACAACTGCCGCGAACATAACGTGACATTCAACTTACCGACCACTGTGGACATATTTTCGCCTTGTGCGTCGTTCTGCGCCTGGTTCCAAGCTTTCCAATGAGTGTTACGTTAGCGATGGTGCGAAACCGTGACGATCGAACGCATGTTTAGCGGCGTGATTGTCCGCTCGTGATTCTCTCCACTCTCGTTCTCAACATACGAGGCAACGCGCACGGTCTCTCTCTCTCGGTAACGTGTCGGCTCGGTGAGAATTTCAAAGGCGCGTGTGGCGCGAATACTTGGAGACACGGTGACGGCTGTTCGAACGAATGGAACACTCGACGGTCCTCGTAAACGAAAAGACCGCTCGTCGAAATTATATAACCTCTCCGCAGAAGCAAAGACGATACGATACTGGCAAGACGATGTTTTCGTGCGAGTTAATAACCACGCGGCCCGGGCGATACTACTGCTACTACTGTTACTACTCTATCGTTAACCAACTCGTGCGGCAAATCACGATTCTTTTGAAAGACCGTTACGGATGTCAAGTGTCAGCCACCATTTTTCCGCACTCTATTTTTGCGGACGGTATACACACATATCGCGCAACTTGTTACACGAGACACATTCTACCTCTTTAAGTGCACACACTTAACACGCGTTCGGAGAACCATATGCTCCTCGATACAGATAATCTCATTATTTGGTACACAGGTAACACAGTTTCTCTTCTCCTTACGAGTGAACCGTTTCTTTTTTTAAATTGAAATACGTACAAACTCGTGGTGACGGTTTTGAAAGTGAAAAGCAAAGAGAAGGACCGTTTCTTCTCTGTATGTCTCTCTCTTTTTCCCCTCTCCTTCTATCTTTCTCTGGCCGTGATATTTCGAAGCTCAGAATTACGAGACAGCCTTGAAAATATGTACCACCCCGTGTGAACGTCGATGACAAATTCTTGGACAATACTAATCGCGGTCCGATGATGCTGTCGTCAATTTTTCCATAGTAGTAATCAAATAATACTCTATTAATTTCACTGTGTGCGAAATACTAAAGAAAAAAAGAGAACGAGAAACGTGTGTACCGTGTGGCTTGATTGCCACATGTACACGGACTACGCGCGACATACAGCCGAACACGCTGCTCGGTTGTTTTCGTAAACGTTCGGCAAGTTAGCTATGTCGCCTCGTTTCATCCTATCCTCCTTCTCTTTCCCTTTCTCGGTTTCTTTCCCTGTTTTCGTCTGAAACACTTCTTCATATCCATCCTTTCACACGACCCATATATAATTAATTGTCGAATTACGTTAAAAACCGTATACAAACGCGCGTCCAATTTCTATATTTAATACGATTAACTACAAATAATTATGTACGCTATTATTTCTGGCCATGCTGGACACCTTGAGCACCGAGGTCCCATATGGAACAATATCGATTGGTCAGTAGACAGAAATTTGTAACAAAAATATGAAACGCGACTGTATCGAAGTCGTTGCAACGTGATTCCGAACTCGGGCACCGAAGACATCAAAACAAGCGCCGCGACATCAATCGATGCCGATTCTTCAAGTTTAATTTACGACTTTCCTTATCTCGAAGCCTAGGTTGAGCTGTTAACGTCTTCCCCAAGGTGTTAAATTCGTCCACCGAACGCTCCTTAATTTAGTACGAAGAAACTGTTTCATAAGATTCAACAGATTGCTACCTCCCTCTCCTTCCCACCAAACCCGACCCACGATTATTTGCCTGTATTTATATGTTGTTCCACTGCGCGTATTTTATCGTAAATTTCGCGCGATGAAAATTACGGTATCTTTGTTTCATGCTTATATTTTGCAGAAATTGTTCGACGAGAAAGAGAGGAGGGGAGATAGAGAAAGAGAGAAGAGAATCTACTTAAAAAGCACGGATCTCGAGGAAAGCATAACTAGCACACGAAAAGTCGGCCGATTACATTGACGCGATTTAATAACAATGTCAAGTGTCTTAAACGAGGTCGTCCCAAGATCGACTTACACTTTAATTTACTAGCGTCGAAGTAAAATACATGCAAAGGAAAAGTGACTTACTCCTGACATAATCACCTGTTATGCCCTTCTCGTATTGTACAGATGACTCGTATTTTATCAACGCTTCGACTGATGGAATACAAATTCAACAATGTCAGTGGATCATGTCACGAATCGTTTTAATTGGAAGCAATTAACGAATTCAGTGATCGGTTAATCGTAGAGGGCATAGGAAAAAATATTAGAACTACATAGACCGAATATATTGGACAGTAGTGGAACTGGCATAATTACAATGTCTCTTCCACGGCTTCCATAATTCCATTAAGTTCGTTTTCATGTATACGTTTAGCGGTCGATCGTATATTGACATGCATTAATATGAAACGATTCGAATTCGGGGAAAAATGTGTAAGAAAAAAAGATCACAAATAATCACCTTGACGGTTATTTTGCCGTTGCAAATTCGGAAATGAATAAGAAAAACAACTTGTCCGAGGAGTACGAAAAGAAGACGACGCAGCACCGACGGAATATATGAAAATGGTATTTACAAGAAACGATTTGCCATTTTTTGCAACAACTTCAAAATAAATTTGCGTGATCGCACGTTCATAAATAATAATCCCCTCGCTGAATCGTTACGTTTCAGAAAGATTTCGGTAGCATAAAAAATATTGAAATTAAGGTATATGGGCAATAAGTGAAAGGTGGTACGTTGTGAAAGGTAAATGCGTAGTTATAGACATTTTTACAGAATCTTCCTAATAGGCAGCCACATGGACCGCATGGTTGCCCTAACCTCAAAACATAACCTCGCGTCTGGCCAAAGCGTGCAATGAATTTCATTCGATTCGATAAACGCGTGGAGAAAGAACGTCGGGTACTCACGCTCGATACGAGAAATGTCGAAAACTAAATAAAAACTGGAATGGTTAACGTATGCTTACCAGTATTCGGCACGAATCGTGGTGTGTTGCCCGTGACCACGGTGCTGTAAGGTTGCGGCGAATGAACACTTGGTTGATTGACGTTCACAAGAAGTTGTGGTTGATGTTGTGACGGATTGTGGTGGGGCTGTTGCTGTTGTGAATGATGTTGATGATGATGGGACAGGTGGTGATGCTTCCCTTTCGTCGGCATGCTCATCACAGGCGTAGGCCTCCCTTCTGTAAACTCTCCACTACCTTCAAAGCTTGTTGCCGTATGTGGCTCTCTGAGGTCCTCATAGGTACGCTATTTTCTCACGCACGTAGTTAAGCGTAATTTCTTGACTCGCAAAACAATTTGTGCAGGGCTAATTCTGTCGTGAGAAATCGGACGTACACAAAAATGATGGTTAGCGTTCGGTTACCCGTACGAAACTGATGGCACGTTTACACGCGCGCGCACTTTAGTCACGGCCAATTCATGCACAACACTTCATATCCTGTTCTTCCGCAGGTTCGTTTTTCTTAAAATAACACTGTTTCCCGTTCGTATTCGTTGTAAAAATCGTGCGACTGCTTCTCACGCCGTCTTTCTACGTTGATTCATTCGACTGAAAGTGTTTACGTTCTTATCACTTTCTTTTACTAAAGATTCGCGCGCGGCTGCAGTATTCAACTGCGCACGGTCACGTACTTTTCCACAATACTAATAAATTATTGTCAGCAGCCGTACCTACGCCGTTCTACCCGCCTAAAATGTTGCGTAAATTGTCTGACAAACGGTAACTGACTTGTTTTCTTGTAAGAAAAAAGAAGCGACGCGCACCATACATTGAGCACAACCACAGCACGCCTTTCTTCCCATTTCCTCGTATATCTGTATCTAACGTTTCTCAATGGTGATACAAAAGTATTAATTTCCTGCAAACCGCCGGATTATAAAATGAATGATAAACGGTATTTATCAAATTAATTAATTATAAATCATCGCGGTTATATGTATATTAATTAATTCTTCCGAAAGGTACTATTTCTTTTTTTGAACGATATAAACGGCTTTGTGGTAACGTAGAGAAACAAAATTCTACCACCGACCAATCATCTACTTGGCATGAACTATGTAATGAACATAGAATAGATCATGTAAGCGTTTCATTGGTTGTTCGTGTTATTACTAATTTTTATTACTTCATTATTATATTTTTATGACTAATAATAATATGTTAAAAGTAACGATCACAAATATTTTCATTAATAATTCTAACTATAACTATTCTCCCAACTTGCGCTCGAATATTTTATTAGCATACATTTCTTATTGTAAAATTTCAATTTATTGCAAACTAATAATCAAATGTGGAATGCCTGTGAAATAATTTTACAAAAAAATGAAAGGTCCAAGAGTTTACGAGAAAACAGAAATTCATATCGTTCATTCAGCCAGCTGATTCAGCTTTCACGCATAACATTCTGTGATGCGCGCACGTGGTTTGTGGTCCATGATATGGAATATCATAGCGATTTGGACAATTTAGCCACAACTTATCCTCGGCATTGTCGCTTTTTATAAATAATATCGCTCCATCGATTTCTATAAATCACTGGACTACTTACATAGATAAAAAAAATATGGAAATTGTATATGAAAAAATTGGAAACGTTGCAAAGTCCGGCAATATTCGAAGTATAATGTTTTAGAAACTTGTAGTTAAAGTATGGAACATTAAACGCATTTACATAAAAAGTTATTGTCATCATATAGGTAGTGAAGGTTTTATAACATTTTTTCATCATTTCAGAATCATTTCAACCAATGCGCACAAACATTTAAATTATAGATTAACATTTTTTATACTAAAACTACACTTGCACACAAATTTTAAATTGTAATATTATTATAACAGTAGATGTATTACAATATCCCTTCCTACAATTTGTATTTAGCAATTGTGTTGGTACATATTTTTGAATTTTATTTTTATGAATGAAAAGAGGAACACACCTTGTATATATACGTGTATGTGCTCTTACATAGCAAAATTCTGCATTCACGGAGTACACTTGTTTCATGTAAATAATGTTTACTGGTAAAAAAATCTGTCATCTTATCAAGTAATCTGTACCATAGATAGTGATGCCGTTTTTCACGTGAACTTCTGGGAAAGCAGAAGTGAAAATTTGGCGACATACGACTATTATTAAATGTTTAATGACGGATACTTAGTCAACAAATTTTCGAAAGTAAAAGTAACAAAGGTAGTTATAAATAGTAAAGAATTAAATAAAGAACATGGACGTAGAAAGTATAAAATAATTTCACAAATTCTATACAATTACTAATAACGTTGTCAAATGTCATTAAGTGTACTTGTACTAATTTTATAAAATCATTAAAATTTCTTTTCATTCTTAGTTGTAGACTTGAGTCCTTTCTATTTGATGCTTTGAAAATATGGGTTCTCACGGTAAGCTGGAAACCGAAAAGTTGAGAAAGAATTTAGAAGCACAATTGGACAGGCTAGTGCAACAATTAGAGGATATCGAAGAAATCCGGTATACATTAGGATTTATTATATTTATTATATACAAGATACCTGTGTTTTATAATACTTGTTGTTTCAATAGGAATGAATTAGACGAGGAAGCATATGAAAATGCTATGGAACTTACAAAAGAAGATTTAGAAGAGTTTAATGAAAGTTTAAAAAGAATGATATCTGGTGATACAACGTTAATCGATGAATTAAGTGCTATACAATTGGTATGTTATAAGTACAAAAATCAATATATAAGAAATATTATCAGATATCAGTAGACTCCAGATGTTTACGCAAAATAAAAAGTTTGTGCATCAATTGCAAGATGTAGGAGCTAAATATAAATCTATATTCCTTATTAATACTTTTAAAGTCTTTTAATGTTTTCACTGTTTTCAATTGCACTTGTTCATTTTTTATATAAATGCATAAAATCCGGAGTTTAGATATCAGAAATAAATACTCATTGAAACATATTTTCATGAAATAGGCAACAAAGGCAGCAATTAGTAAAGAATTCAAAACTCCTGCAGTTATAAGAATGTTTGGAAGGCGAGAAACAACACAACTTAAAGGACGTTTATCGCAAATAGATTGTGATATAAAACTTGGAAAATTGAATAAAGAGGCTGGCGACCGTCAGCGTAGTGAAGTGTTAAATGCACTCAGGCAGCTTGGAGAGAAATTAGAACCCTTTGAATTACAATTATTAGAAAAAATGAAATCAATTAACATAGATACTACAGATTATGTACAAGTTAATGAAAGCACTGAAAAAGGTAGAATGGCTATGGCCGTAGTTGGTGATGAAGTCAAAGTAACGCAAAATATCTAGGTTCAGATAATTACTGAACAATAATTTTAACCGTTTAACTACAAGTAGGAGTCAATTGTATTGGGTTGGCAAGAAAGTAATTTCGGTGTTTTAAGATGAAATAAAACCCAATTTTGGGAAAATTTTGAAATTTTATGAGCACAGAATTATGTAGCTACCAGAAAGATAGCAAGAGATCATTGAACAAATTGGAAAATATTCTTGCTTGAATAGAAAAAATGGCTTATTTTACCTTAAAATACCGAAATTACTTTTTCGCCAACCCAATATATAAAAAAACTATAGGAACGCGCTATGTATCAAAATGGGAAAGTGACAATTATTTTTTCTGTACAAAATGCTGTGAAATCTTTTCATTTCACACTATTTTAATAGTTAGTTTTTACTTGTATTTTATTGTTAATTTTTGATAAGGTTTTCTATATAGGATTGTGTGACCAAGATTGGAAATTATTTTTAAAAAATGTGTTTGTACAAGTCTGGTTTTATAAATAGGAATTACGTAATCTATAACGAATAAATATATTGTACAAGGTTTTATTATAATATAATAATAAAATATGTATTTGACTCATTTTCATTGTCATACTTACAAGCTAAATGGACATCTACGAAACAATAACACAAGTAAATAAATGTATGTTTTCTATATTTCACATCGTATTACTTTTGTCAATATGTATACATACATATGTCGTACGTTCACGCCTTGAAAAAATATTTTGTACAGGCAACATTATTTCTTTCATTTGACAAGAATAAACTTCTTTTTTTTGTACAAACCTTTGTATTAAGAAAAACAATTTAAATCTTTCGTGTAATATTTGTATTATATGTTCCTATATATATATTTATTAGATTATTGCATTTCATCTTAAGTTTTTTTAAACTTTAAAACATCATACTTATTCCGCGATAACATTAAAGATTTCAAGAAAAACAAGAACAGCTTTTAAACATTTGCTTGTATACATATTACAAGTACTTCCACTTAAGGAGAACGTTTACAAAAGCTTGTCAAATTGGTGTCAAGAATATATTAATGTGCTTCTACAATGTATCTTTTTCTTTTTACAATCATAGCAGATGTTTTCTTTAACTTCTTCCGCGGGTTTTCTTGATTAACATATGTGTTGCATATTAACGCTTAATTAACGTTTACGTCGACAAACTCTTTTATGTTCACGTTGCCAATGAACTTGTTGACAATCGGTACTGCAATATGCAGTATTCCAACAACAATGGTAAATAGCTTCAGCTTCACAGTTGTAACACTAAAATCATAAAATTTTGTTAGAATTTATGCATAACAAGTTTTCTATACACATATAATGCGGGTCTCGTAACGTGACGACTTCAAGTCATCCTGAAAACCATGCAACATTTGTTCGAAAAATTGTTGCTTACAACAAGTAACTTACAAGTTACTTGAAGTTGTTATGTCACGAGACCCTTTATACGTGTATAAAAAAAACAGTGAAGGATAGTATCTATCCTAACCCATTGTTTCTTTTTTATCTCAGATATGATTTGTTGATGTCTGTCTGTAAGCTGCCGCACTTCTTTGGCATGTTCAGCTTGTAATTTTTCTAACTCTTTACACTTTTCTAGTTCTAATTCTCGACGTAATTTCTCTAAAGTTGTCGTGGTCGGTTGCTCAGACGTTCTGCGTTCTCTTTTTATCTATACAGAATACATCATCAATATATTGTATTAACAAATACATACGATATTACAAATAAATAAATTATGGTGAAGTACAATTATTTATTTCAGAATTATATCTTGTACCTTTGCTGGTAGTGTTTCGGTTTGTATCTGTTCTGTTTGTACAAGAACACATTTCGATCTTGGTTCCTGGGAACTAGATGTAACCATGTCTTCTTGTGAACCTTCTTTCTTCAAACCCTGGGGACAGGTACTGGATATTCCTCTTGCAGGTTCATCTTCTGCTACTGGTAAACAGGGAACTTGTCTTTCCTCGCCCTCGTCTTTACTTACTGAAGATTTATCTTCAGTTTCTTTTGTCTCTTGATTCGGTAGCAGTTCACCGTGGCCATCTGAGCTAAGACGTTCAACTTTGACTCTTAAATCTTTAAAAAGTTGTTTGGCAGGATTAGAATTGTTCGCCGTAAATTTTGAACCTGATGACGTATTGCGGATCTTTGTCGGTTTCGGGCCGTCAACATCGTCGTCAACATCCAAGTCTTCGATGCTCTTGCCCAACTTTTGCAGCAAGTTCTGATGATGCTTCAGCTCTTCGAATGCTCTGTTCCATGCAGTGGATCTTTTTATCTATGAAAGGTAAATTGTGCACGTTTTAAGAAATGTTGATCCCCCTTGCGACTGCACAATCAAACGTAGTGGTGAGAAATTAATTGTACACTTTAGGCTGCTGTATGTGCATACCTTCATTTCTTTCCACTTTCCTTTTTCCGAAGGCTATGCAAGAATTCGTTGTTAACATAATAATATACCTATGCGAGTGCAACAACAATTTCTAAATTTGCTTTCTCTCAACGGTTCTCTTCTATTGTGTCAGTGATACGATACACGGTAAATGGCGTGTAAACCTAAACCGAGAATTTCACAGTGTTCGCGTGACAATATCGCGTGGTACTTCGGACAATATTTGCGGTTTATCTTTACCTGTAAACTTTGCAGGCTCGCTGTGATTGGACGTATGAACACCTTTTCGATGTTGGCACGCATGTGATGACCACCAAAAAACCGGACATCGTAAATGTTGCCGTTGGATTGCATAACTTTAGCCGGCCAGTATGGATATCCCTTTTGCTTTGCGTAAACTAGTTGATGCGGTGGGTTGCAGGGTATACAAAACCACATTTTCTCGGACTTCTCGTTTGATATTCTATAACAGTCGGAGCAACGACGTATTTCCTGAAGGTCATAGCAGCAGTCTTGGTACATTGTATTACCCATTTCTCCAATTACGCTATGAGCTAAACATAGAAATTGAATTTATTACTTTATTACATATCACGGCTGTACTTCCGAAAACGTCCATGCTCCGAATTGGATGAAATTTTGGAACTGGTTCTTTTTCGATTGAAATTATGAGATTGCAAGAATGCGATTTTGGATGCTTTCGGAAGTTCAGCCTACATTAGTTTTATGCAAGAAATTTTATCTTATAATCAATTTATACCTCCATGGTACACAATAATATTGTGCAATATATTATGTGCATCAGCTTGAAATTCTGCGAGATTATTATATTCATTTTTTTTAATTTTTGAATCCATTATTGCCAAGTCCATATGATGTTTTATGAGAACACTTGGTCGCCATGCGTCTTCGCCTTCGCTAATCCAAGTTGGACCAGAGTATTTATTAGCTGGTGTAATTGGTTCATTGTTAAAAACGATTGCACGATTTGTAATTTCTGGCGGCAGTTTTGCTTTCAAATGACCGCAAGTAAAACTCAGAATATGGTTGAGATCGAGTTTATCTGGGTACGTGTCACTGTTTATACTCTGAAACAATTATTCCTATTTTATGTATATACAAACTATGGAGTAATGATCTGTTCATTCAAATCAGCAAGTCGGTAATGAGTAGACTGCGAGTGTTTATGCATTTTCCAATTGTTGTAGACAAATTTTAAGAAAGTGGAACAAAAAAAAATCATATTTTTAATGGGAACAGCCTTTGTAGATCCAAAACAAATATAAATTGTACAAAATTCTTCTGAATTTTATATTCTAGCCTTTTTTAAAAGTGTTCATAATCCAGAAATGCATAAAGATCCACAGCCAAATAACGAGTGTTGTAATGAGTTGGAATACGTTAATTGCAAAATTATATACTTACTTCACAAAAATTACATAGTTTTAATTTAGCTGTACTAGGTGTGTGGCATTCAGAGTGATAAACTCTGTAACACTGCTGACAACATTCTACAGCTCCAGCTTTGTAGCACTTGCAACAGTACCAATCATGATTATCAGTGCTTACAGTGTCTGTTGGTAGTCTATAACTTTCTTGCTCTATACCACTCTTTGTTGGTACTTTCTTCAGAAAAACAAGCCCATCGTCAACTGCTTTATTTAACTCTTCCTGTGCTTCTTGTTCTGTGATTCCATATACCCGAGCAAGATGTCGTACCATACGATCATTACTGGGCAAACTCCTTTGGTGCACAGTTATTTTTATGGCATCCCATATTCGTTGCGTCATGAACGGATCAGTTTTCCGACGTATAGACATTGTAATGAGTAGTCACTAAAAAATATGAAAAATAGACACCAAGTTTACATATAGTTTACTTTAATTTAGGAAATATTTCTTATTTATTGAAGTCACATTAATGTTACTTTTATAGACATTGATAGAATAGAATAAAAGTTGTAGTTGGTTGGAAGAAAAGCCTTAAAAATTGAACTTTTATGATAATGATATTTAAGGTGTACATATACAGCTAATACCAGCATTTGTAATTGCGTAGATAAATAATCTGCCTGCCCTCATACTCTCATACATTTGTATCTAAAATGTGCAACAGTTATATAGACACCCCCATGCATAACACAGTTTATCTAAGTGTAATACCCATGTATCAGTTCCAATTCAACAGTACTGTTTTAAACTTCGTAGAGCAAAGAAGTTGCTGAATTAAGTACTAAAGTTTTTGCATTATGAATTCTACTATTCTCAGTATAGGAGCATACGCATTGTTGTTGTTCAGTTTTATTACAATTGTGATACTGTTGAAAAGACAATTTAAACAGTGGACGTATACCTCAGTGTATATTTTATCTATGTCTGACGTGTTATTTTCTATACTCACAGCAGGTATACTGCTGATTAATTATATGGAGACAGACAGACAAATTTTGGATCAGATAATTTCAAACAATAATACATGGTATGGGAAGGATCAGAATGATAATTTTATAGAATTTCACAAACTATTACAAAATAATTCTAATACAACTCGTGACTGTAATATTATGCATATAATATTACACAATGGAATGTTCCTTATACCATTCACAAATTCTTTCATGTCTCTGTTAACATTCTCTGCACAATCCAATCTGAATGTATCTAGTCTTAAAAACCAATGTTACAAATCGTGTCAATTAGAAAAATCGATTGAAAAACATAATAAGGTAAATGAATCAGACTTGCAGAGTATAGAAAAATGCGAGTCAATTGAATGCAAGGAATTTGATTTAAAACCTACATTGATACAACGTTACCAGAGAAAATTACTAGAAGTCATTCAGTATGACAAAATGATTGTTATAATATTTGTAATCAATCAGTGGATCACACCAATTGCTGTAACAGGATTTCTATATCCGATTGTATATGATAACATAAGTTCCGTTAATGATACAGAAAATGTAAGATGTTTTGGAAATTATTTTCTGTTTGGTGATTATCATGATAGTGCAAACGTTGTGAATATTGCGCAAGATTATCCTAGTTTCTATGCAATATCTCTGCAGAAGAATTATACTAACGATATTGAATCATTGAATACATCAAATGCACAGGTGAATGAAATAATATCTAAAGTACACAACATTGTACATTCTGCATTAGATAACGCATATAATACTTTGCACAATATTAGCCACATAGAACCTTATAATACCACCGAACTATTCGACACAATGGAAGACTTAGAATACAATACGCATACAGAAATTTGGAAACATAACAATGACAATGTATACAGCACAAAAAGTTCTATGGATGAAACAACGACAATACAATATGAAAGTGCTTTTAATTTAACAAATCCAGATATAATACAATCAG
The DNA here is from genome assembly GCA_963971365.1 of Lasioglossum villosulum. Lineage (NCBI taxonomy): Eukaryota > Metazoa > Arthropoda > Insecta > Hymenoptera > Halictidae > Lasioglossum > Lasioglossum villosulum. Next base: position 9,152,670 of record OZ020497.1, read on the forward strand.
ACAATAATACTAGTGAATACAATGAAGAGGAACAATTATTTAATTATTTAATGACAAATTCTTCTAAAAATATATCAGTTCAAGAGGATAATTCAGATAACGAGATTATTATAAGCACTACTCAGACATCAATATTTAATATGCTTCAAACGAATAATGTGAAAACTATTGACGAAATTGTAGAACCAACTACAACAAATAATGCATCGGTTAGCACCAATGATCAAATATATGCTGAAATACTAAAACGTATTCATGATGCTGTACATTACACAATGAAAAACAAATATAATCAGCAAAATAACAAAAAACAGCCAAAACAAAGAGTCTTAGAACAAGATTTTAATCATAATTCTATAACAAACAAATCTAATCTTTCTTCAGTTATTCAATTAATTACTTACAAAAGTAATAATGTACCGAACGAAACTTCCATATATGTAATGGAGAAATATTCAATACCAGTACAATTTTTAAAACTGTATTTACTTTTGCTTCTATTTGTAATATATTTTTTGCCAATTCTGTTCTGTACAATCTTACATCAACGTGGAAAATTAAACTGTCAACTTGTGTTGGACAAACTGAAAGCAAAAAATGAAATATTGTCAAATACATCCAACAATGGTTTAACAATAAACAATATTAATAGCACAAGTTCCAAAGAATCTATAGATTCTAAAGGGGCTTCTACGTCGAAGCAAGATTCTATAGACCCTAAAGAAAGTAGAAAGAAAGCGCAGGAAAATGTTGCTGCTTTAGAACGAATAGAAATATTTAATGAAAATTCCACTGAAAGACAGAATGAACAACAAGAAAGCTATGAGCTTGATAAAAGAATTCAATTAAGTATGATTGTACAAATGAAAAATACTATGAAACTTCTTGACACCATCAAAATGTCTTTATTTTGTGGAACAATGTTATGGACACCAATACTTTTTGAAGTATTATCTGAAATATTTGCGCAAGTGTCTGCACCGGAATGGTTGTTTAATACTACATACTTATTCGCTGTTGCGTTTAGTATCATACGGAATTCATTCAATCTCAAAATGATAAAATTACAAGACACTAATGCAAGTATTACAAAAACAAATAGTATTCATCCCATTGTATAAATCATGTCCACGCTACATACACACATCTGCTACTCACTAAAAATAATTTACACAAAGATCAATTTTTATCGTGACATACAATTTTAGTTTCTCTTAGAAATGTTACAACCGCAATTTGTTATCGTTAATTATTGTGAATTATGAAACTACCAATACTTGACGTGTTGTTATTATGCAATTGAAAGTACCATTTACGTATATTATATTTATTCTAACGGTACTGCAACAATGCAAAATAAATTGTGTTTCTTTTTTAACAAAATTATGATTTATTATTATTTTACAATCTCTGATACGATATCAGGAGAATACACATTGAAATTTACTTACCAAAGCTGATGCACAAGATTTCTGTTCATGTAATATTACTTTTCGATTGTGACTAATGGTATCCTATATAAGATCACGATTATTTGTCAATCCATATTTCTTTGTTATGCAGAAAAACTTGTTCGGAACGAAAGATAAACTTTTGCCGACGCCCGACAGTAATAATAAGACAATAATTAACAATAGCGACGCGCAACTACATGCACATATCGCGCACGTCATAAGATTAACCTAACCTAAATAATGCGCGCGCATCTTGTAATTTAAAATGTAATTGTATACCATCGGCCCTTCTAAAATATACCTAAATATTTACATACACGTTTAGTTTCGATATGTTTCTCCCTCCAGCCTTGCGTCGGAAAAAATGAATCGGTGAAAAACAGTGGATGTGTACGTACTACTATTATTTATTTGTTATCATTCCTATCGATTGGGAATTCACAGATCCACGTTCAAAATCTAAAAGGGTTAGTTAGCACATATAGTAGGGGCGGATACTTTTAAAAATCGCATAAATTTTTAAAACTAGCTCAAAGGACTTTGATTTTTTAAAGATGTTAGACCGACTAGTTTACTAGGGAATGAGTGAACACAAATTTGTTTAGATTGCATTTGGTAGGAATCATATACAAAATTAAAAAATTTATGTTTTATCAACTTTTTTATCTGAGGTTGCTAACTGAGGAGGATAATTTTAAAAATGCGTTTTGTAGATTTTGGTAACTTATATGTATACCAAAAGTTTTATTTATATAAACAAATTATTGTTTATTGTTTCTCTAGGAAACTAGTCGGTCTAACATTTTAAAAAAATTCGAGTTCTTTGGACCAGTTTTAAAAAAGTTATGCGATGTCCGACTGTATATGTACCAATGCAAAGAACAAAAAAATAATACGTACATTTAACGCGAACATTTACAATGGGTGTACAAAGTGTTCGTACTCCTTTTAAAATAGAATAACTTCTTTATAATTCTAAAAAATCAGATCGTTTGGTACGATTATAAAAAAGTTATACTATTTTAAAAGGTGTACGAACACTTTGTACACCCATTGTACATATGTGATTGCCCACGTTGTGGCAACTGTAGTTTGTCTCGTCTATCCTCCGTGTAATCATATTTTTTATTCTCGCAAATGTCTGATTTACAAACATATCATGTATAGTTAAACATAAAACACGACACTCACTTTATATAACGGGTCGCTATGCACCTTACAATTATATTCGCTGTAGGGTAGCGCCACGAGCCAGTGCGACAACAATTCAAAGAATAAAAACACGAAAAATATAGGAATAAATAATATGTTAAGGAGGTTATTGAATTGTAAACGAGGAAATAACATACATAATAAAGGAATATTTGGCAAAGTTCGTTTAACGAAACGAATCAAATATATACATAGAAACATAAAACATTATGTTTTTCTACGTTTCTTATTTTAATCATTTCAAGAGTTTGAATTCGCGTGCATTTGTTTACGCAGACTGCTGTCTCGGCTCGTTGAACGAACTGTAGATTGTAATTGTGTATTTTGCTTTATTAATTATTTAAAGATTAGAACTTTCATGCTGATATCTTTAAAATCACACTGTTTATAACAATTGTTTTTACTTATGAGTACTATGTAAAATTACAAAGGGTGTTCAAATACTTCTTCCTTTAACTTTTCCAGGATTTGCATACCATTGCTCCAAGGGAATACACGAGCTCTCATTTTTGGAATATCCATTTTCTCGGATCCATCCAATATTTTAACGAGCGTGTAATTTCGTCGCGGAAACACGAAATCACGCTCGGTCAGTCGTAAACTGGGGCATAAATCGTTTTTTCCGTCACCAACGTATGCCACATGATCGAAGTTTACTCCTTCGTTTTTTCGCTGTTTCATATAACTTTCTAGAATTTGACCTTTACATAAATTAACGGTGCTTAGTTTGCACGAATCTTGTACGTGGTACATGTCTATCCTTATCACACCGTTGTCATCAACTCTCGCTGGATTTGTAAATACTTGTGCAACAACGTGATCTAACTTTTTGCTTCTTAACCATTGTCCGATGAACAATGTATTCGAATCGCTAATAATAATAATTTCACAGCCTCGGGCATGTAACTCTTTTAGAAGTGTTTCGATACCAGGCACCGATGGTATATTTATAATAGCTCTCTCGATTTGTTTACTATCGATTAAACTGCTGTGCAACAATTCAAATATCTTCGCCATATACGGGATCCAACCGCTAGTACGATATAATTCCTTCACATTGTCCGTTAATTTTTCCTGGGGTAACAGCTTACGAGCGACGATATCGGTATTATCATTGCTAATCGTATGATCAAAGTCGAATACGACGAGCACGGACGGATGCATCTATTAAAATGTAAATACATTACAAATGGAAGCTGTTTTAATAATTTTCTTCTAGAATATATAATTGGTTTCGTTTTAGCTAATACCTCGCGGGTACCAACAACGTGCACAGTCCTGTAAATTCATGTTGCCTACTGTTTTTGTCACTATATATTTTGTTGGACTATTTTTAATGTACTTGCGAAAGGTGAAATGGGCAATCTTATCGTAGACAACATAGAAAATTATATAATATTTAAAATAATGATAAAATGTGAATTAAAATAAATAAATATATATCAATAATTTTATTGATAAGAATACATCAATACTTATATTACTAATCACTAATGTCACTTACTAGAATAGGAAAGAGCGCAATAAATAGGGTAATAATAGAGTAGGACAGAGTAGGACAGCGTAGGAATGAGTGAGCGAGTAAAAGAGAGACAAAGTATGAATGATAACCGAACGTGTGGATAAAACAGTTTTGTAAATATTGGATATTGTAAACCACAAAACTAAACTCTTAGTTGTAAATGAATGAATCAACGTATCTATCTAATGTCACTTACTGTTAATTTAGTTTTTAAGTGTGCATTAAACCGTGATTTCCACTTTGTCAGATATGAAAAATAATACAATTACAACCGAACCAAACCGAACTCTTAGACAGGTATCCGGCGACTGTCTCTTGTCTCTTTTAGGTTAAGCGCTGCAGGTACAGTGTGATTCAGTGGATGTTCGATGGGTGCCTTGGCTACCATCGCATCGCACGCATTATCGCTATTGGCCAAAGAATTGTCTCCGAAGAATGTAAACACTTTGCCTATATAGCCATCATCTTGCAAAGTGCATACGTACTGTATTACTGTAATACATATAACTTATAACGGCTGCATCTACATATTTACGTGTCTACCTTTGTATTATTAATATATATCCTATTTGTTTAGGTATTTATATATGATGGATAAAAGTTAAAAAATTATCTGCATCCCATCAATATGCTCTAATACACTACATATACCGGGTGTCCCGGGTTTTTTCCGGTCAAACTACGGGAGCATATTCTATTGGGTTGGAATGAAAGTTCATAACGCTTGTAAATTAAAATTGAAAGTTAAAATTCGGATTTTTTATTCATCGATTTATTCAATAACATTATTAAACATTAAATAAACATATGAACAAATACCTTAATTTCAGCTTCCCAAAGCTAGGAACATTCTTTCTTACTCAATAAAATCTGCAAGTAGAAATAAGAAAAAAATGTTATTTGAAATTTGGTTAGAAACGCTTTATTACAAAGTTATAAACAAATGAAATTGAATTTGGCAACGGAGTTTACTTTGCAGAGTATCTAACCTAACAGGTGTTGTGAGGTAAAAGTGACACCGATGTTAAATCACTCCAAGATAGTGAACATGATAACTATAATTATCATACATGTATACATATCATTATAATTAAAAGTAAACTATCGGATGATATTTGAACTAAAAAGAAGAATACATTTCTTACAATAGCAGACGATAGAATAGAACAATAGTTACCTATATGAACAAATGAACAGCGCCTATTTTTTATAGCACACTACAATACTATACACAAGCGTGAAAAGTATATATTTAAATATATATATTTATGGATATTCATATTACGTGTTAATTCATCGTTAAAATGAACAATAGTCATGCAAAAGCTACTAAAGATGATGGTAACAATTCTTTCTGTGTGAAGGTGCTGAAATATTTCTACTAACCTACGATGATGTGCCGGTTCTTTTTTGAAATAATTTTTCTGTAAAACTATTAGGCGAATTTACTTGGATTAAGAAGCGCGGCACACATTTATTTATAACAAGTATCAATATATGATAATGTTTGTACAGACTGTAAACAATAGTTGATATTTATAGAAACCTTGGGGAGAGAGTATGGATGGATACAAACAATATAAATATTTCGATGGAGATGATGAACATATTTTTGAATTTCATGTGAGCAATGCGTGTATGTCAGGTCACCTACAAATTATTCAGGACTATCTTGAATGTAATTATTTTTCATTGACAAATTATACTACTGCTAATTTATTTTTATAAAACCACATTTGCTAATAATTTTGTATAATTGTGTGTACATATATAGCACACGATATTAATACCCTTTTATATAATGGTTGGACACCACTTCTATATGCTGCTTCATGCGCTCAAGCAGAAACTATTGATTATCTTATAAAAAAAGGAGCTAATGTTAACAAACATAAAGGTACATTTTACAGACTTCTGTATATTACAATAAAAAAGTAATATTTTATGACTTGAAATAAATGATATTTTAGATGGGTATTATCCATTAATGGCCCTATGCAGTTCCACTAAAAGCACAATAGAAAACCAGATAAAATGTCTAACATTACTCATGAAAGAAAAAGCCAATGTAAATGCTACCAATAAACAAAGGTAATGTAAGAGTATATTAAATGTATTCATGCATTTCGTATCAATACTTTTTGTAATTAAAAAACTTATCAAAATAATCTATGTTATAGACAAACATCTCTGATGTATGCGTGTACATCGCAAGACTTAGAATTTGTGGAAGAATTACTAAAATATGACAGAAATATCAATGCTTGTGATAATAGAAACCAAACTGTGAGTCTTTTATAATAATAATAATACACATATATTCAATTAACAATAATTCACACAGATTCTCAAAACGTATTTTTTAAATTTTCAATATAGGCCCACATAAAAAAGTTGTAAAATGCAATTCTTAGTATTTTCTCTACAATTCCGAACAATTAAATTTTTTGAAAAAATTTCTTTCCGCATCCTGTAACAAACTAATTGCTCTAGTTTCCCAAAAAAGTTCAAATTGTATATTACAATATTAAAAAAGTTATCGTCTTTTTCAGAGCGTCCGAATATTAATTCGGGTCACTGTAGGTATATTTGTTTCATTTTAGGCTTTAATGTATGCAACAATAGCGAACAAACCAGACATAGTAAAACTATTAATAGAAAAGGGAGCTGATACCACATTAACTGATCTCAGTAATTTAACTGCTAAGGAAATAGCTTCAGTAAAAGGATATGATAAGGTAAACAAGTTGAAGACAAATAATTTCAAGTAATTTAAAATATGCCATCAATTTTTAACTGCTATAGATACTGTCATTATTCAATTTTGACGAAGAAGAAATAGTAACTGTTAATGAAATATCTAAAGTATGTGATTGGAAGGATATGTTTCCATTATTGAATAATATCAATGCCAACACTACAGATTTTGATGTGTACACACTGTTAAATGGAATGGGCCTAGAAAACTATACTCTCAATTTTGAAGGAATGAGCCTTAAGAGTTTTTTACAATTGAGCGAAGACATGCTATGTAATCTAAATATTGATATTAAGGCGCATAGGACACAGTTTATGGATCAGCTTCATAAGTTTCATAAGAAAAAGTGGAGCATACACAGCATTGGAATTATAAATAAATCTTTACCATATACGTATGTTGATTTTCGTAAAGCCTCAATATTACAAAATTTTTGTTAAGAAAGCTTGATTTTTCTGTTTTTTTTCCAGAATATATGACGGCGTTGTCTCCTTAGGTACTACATCTAGACAAGTTGCAGTTATAGGTTCCAGTTATCAATATGTTAAAAATGGTTTGTCAAAGGCAAACGATGAGAACATGCACTTAACTTCAGAACAAATGGCAAATTTTGAAGAAGTATTGAAGAAAACACACAAAACTCTTTCTTCACTTAAGGAGGAGCTTCTATTATTAAAAACACTTTCTAAAAGGGTAAGTATCGCATGCAATAAGATATTACAAAGTGCGAACAGTTCTGAAATATCTTTTTCAAATACAGATAAAAAAGGAAAACGATATCGGCATACCACCTACATATATAGGTCCGAAAAAACATAATTGGAGATTATTACTATCCGTAAGTGTTATGACCATCATTGGAATGGGCATATTTAAGACAGTGTGTGTGCAAAGATTAATCAATAAGTGATAAAAATGTAAGTTTACAAAGATTTTTTTTAATATTGATCTCTTCGAAATTTATACTTTTATATTACATTAATAAAATACTATACAGAAATGATTAGTATTATTGCTTACAAATGTGAAAAATTCTTGATAAAATACATATAACTACACTGCAGATTTTCTTGCGTTTACAGCTTCTAAATACCTTTACGGAATAATAAAATAATTACTGTATTCAAATATTCTTTCCCTTTCAATATTATCTTCAACATATTAAAATTATTAACGTGGACATAATAATATTTTGCTTTACCTCAGTTTTATCATTTTTTATTAGGAAAACGTGAGTTTGCATAAAAATCTGCAGTCTATGTATAATATTATGTTCACAAATATTGTAGGTACATTTTAATGATCATCCAAATTAGCTAGTTTTTTCATTAATGGAAACAAAGGATGAAACGATGGAAGATTATGTTGCCTAACAGTTAATTGGTAACGTTCTAGTGGTCCACTACAAAAAGCTAATCTGTCTCTTTCATTTGGATGTTTATCCATCCATTGGGATAATCGTACCACAGACCAACTTGCACTCTGAAACAACAATAAATTGTTCATTCGAGTCGGAATTATGACATTCGATAATCTACAGTTGTAAACAAAAAAGCTGATGTTTCACGCGCAAATTCTAAACTGTTTATACTAGTTTACCTGATGCGGAGATACTAATTCGGGTGGTGCTGTAGAAAATAAATGCAGAAGAACTAGAGAGCGAGGTATTCCGCTTTCTCCTGCTCCATCTACAACTTTTTTAACAATTTCTTCCGGAGTAAGTGGAAGCAATACTTTTAATGCTCGTAGCGTTCTATATTGTTGTTGTTCCGACGAACCCAATTGTCCACCTCTACACAAAGGAGAAACAGCTACTTCCATCTAAACAGAAATAAATATTATCTTAGAGCTCTACCTCCGTACAGACTGTCCAACTATTTTCGTATGATAAATACTTTAAGGAATGCCTCTACATTACTGTGCAAGATAAAATAAGTCGAAAATTGAAAATATGATATTGCGATTTCATTTGTTTTTCAAATTATTATTACTAATAGTATACCTGACTGAAGTCAACAATAAGTTTCGCTTTTCCAAAATCTGTTAAAGGTCTTAGTAAGCAAGCGTGTCTTACAAATAGTTCAATACATCGTGAAGCGACCGTCTTACAGCTTAAATAACAATCGATCAATTAGTATCACGTGATGTATAATATGAATCGTTGTAACTGAAATTTATTTACCATTCAGCGACGACGGTTTGATTCTTGTAGGGCACGAGAAATGTGTTCACAGAACGTAAAATAAACCCTTGCAACTCGCGCATATACAAAGAACAGTTAATTTCTTTTCCTAGAGGACTGCTTGGACTATATTGGAGAAATATCATGTTATTTTATATAATTTACACATATGTTTCAAGGTACAAGTGAACACAAGTTATGTATTTATTCTACTTACTCTCGAAATTCTGGATCGTCGTGCATAGTTAAAATAATGCTTTCGATAGCATCGCTAATAGAAGCTAACAACGGTGACAATATGTTTTTCGTTAACGTATCTGTTTCCTTCAGAGCTGTAGAAATTATGTTGCTTCCTTCCGATGGCAAACCAGTAGATAAATTCGCCACAACACGACTTATTTGATTGGAAAGATAATAAAGTAGGTTCGCAAGCGACACGTTAGTCTGCTGTACTGTAGTAGATGAATCAATTACTTGACTAGCTTCACCTCCCACGTGTAATCCCTGCTCACACTTTAGACAGAAAAGCCTTATAGCTTTGCCTACATTACGGGCAACTACCGTTGAAAGACCATCGTCGACTAGTGATACACTTAGTTCACTAAAAACAAAAAATAAAGTAACGATAACATGAAAAACTAAAATTTAGTAAATGGATGTCAAAAAATTATTTATTTTACTTTGTCACTGTACGGATGAGGCCATCGATTTCATCTTGAGTAGGTAATCCTTCCCCAGAAAACATAGTATGTACTGGGTCCAATAAGCGTGATACTGAACGCGATAGGTATGCGTTCTCAAACGGTGACAATACATTATGGCTAATGGAAACGGAAATATGTTATTTTGTTGAAATGAAAAGAGTAATTCGAGTGAAATATCTTCTAGCTTACTTGATATTGTAAATTCCAATATTTTGTGATCTTTCCTTCAATCGTTTACTCAAATCCAGAAAGATTCTCAGAAACTTTGGATACTCTCCTTCTAATGCTTGTTTAACGAATGAGGAACCTATAAATGAAAACGTGTTATTTTCAATGTTTAAACGAACGATTTAAATGAATACTTACTTTGAGCACGTTCGACTAATATTTTAGAAAGTAAATCATTTATTCTATTCCAAAATTTTTGAGATAATTCATTTAATTCTTTCGCATGGTACTCTAATAAAATTCTTTGTAACAATTCAATCTGAAATAACAAAAGAAGTTTATGTATAAATGGACAACATTGTACAGACAAGTTAAGAAAAGAATATCTAATTACTTGTAAACATTGTGTATAAAGAGTATCCTGAAATAATCTTTCAAGATTCTCCCAAATTCGTGTGCGTAAATTTCCAGACGATCCTAAACCAGGAATTGCTGCTCTTCCAGGTGCTCCTCTCTTTCCGAAATCTTGATTCGTTGCTAGAGTCAAATCTAACGATTCTGTTGCGATTCTTTCAATTTCCAATATAGCAGAATCCATAATATTATCTACAGCTCCTTTAACAATACCTAAATTTTGAAACACTTGCACTGCTGTACTAACCTGTTTGTTATTATTAGTTTAGAATTAGTTATTAAAAATGTTATAATATTAGGTCATTCCATAAGTTCGTGCCCTTTTTTCGAGCGTCTGACATCTGAAATGCTTTTTTTATTCTTGTATGCAACCTTGTATAATGTAATTTTTGGAAAATCTTTTTTGCATATCATTTAGTAAATCAATGCTTCTAATTGATGATAAAAAATCAGGTCGTTTAGTACAATTATAAAAAAGCTATTCTATTTTAAAAGGTGTACGAACACTTTATACACCCACTGTATGTTGTTTATGGTGATTATTACTGAACATCCTCTCCAAAATTCATATAACATGAGATGTCAGAAATGGATACGCATTTCGCTCATGATTTTTCATGATTTTATACCCACGAAAACCTCTAGAGTGTTTCTGAACAGCTATGCTTAAATGCATTGCACCTTATCGCTATATGTTGAATGAAATGTATACACAAAAGGCACGAACTTATGGGATGACTTAATACTTGAAAAATCAGTACGAGTTTATATACTTTTGTCCCATCCATTGCTTGTAAACCTTGAGATAAAGTGTAAGTTGCTATCCTTTGTACTGTTGTTCTATGAGCTTTAACAGCTTGCTGATCATCCGCTATTACATCCAAGCCATTCAAATCTGTGTCCATCATCAGTTGTTCTAAAAGTAACATCTGTTTGTGTGATATTTTAGAATATTATAAACATACCAAAGCAATCAATTAACTAACCCAACTCGTGAAGGCTATTAGCAGCTTTTATAATATCTGGACCTTGCACGTTGTTTGTCATTTGAGAATACAAACGTTTTGATAAATGTTGCATTCTAGCCACTCTTCGTAGTAAGTCAGAAGTTTCGTGTAGTCTTGCTAGAACAACAGTTTGATTTTCAATTCTATTGAACGGATCAACAATCTTTCCACGTAAGCGTTCTACAGCCGATAAAAGACTCTAAAATTTGAATATTATTTAACAATTATAAGATCAATGTAATATACTGTAATATTCTTTGCATAATTCAATTGTATTCATACCTGAACATGAGACTGCATTATTGCGAGTACACCTTCTAACTTTTCAACCCATGTTGCCTGCGATAATAAATCTTCGTGATTAGCTAAAACCTGCTTCTGTAGTTCAGTATTTAATATTTCAATCGCTAAAACATAAACAGACATTTATATTGTGTGACATATTCCTTTTTTTCGCTAATTATATTAATTTATTTATTTACCTTGTCCTAATTTGTTTATTTGCTGTGCCACTGATAAGACTTGATTGATATCAGCTTTCTTAGATTCACCATCAAAAAATTGTTTAAAGAAATCTGGGAGAAACGTAAAAATTAATCAAACAAAGAGTAAGAAACATTGCTACGAAATATAATTCAAGATATAATTAAAAATGAATTACCGTCTTTTTCTATTCCTTCCCAACTCGTAATTTCATCCATTATCAGGTTATTTTATAGTATGAAAAATATAAAGTAAAAATGAAAGGTACCGAATGACACGTCACGAAATTGTATAGGTTGGCAATTGATTATTTTTAATTCTTTTCTGTTATCGTTATTCTTGTTATTTCTTATATCGTACCAAATGGAATACAAATTAAATTACATTTATTTATGCTAAAATAGTTTTGCGAGAACATTTTCAGAATATGCGTGTTTCAATGCATACGAATCACGTACTAATATAGATAACTCGCGGATTCATGATCAGTGGTTGTACAGTTTGTATATACACGAGAGTATGTGTCAAACGGATTTAGAACATTGAAATAATATTAAATTAACGTGGAATTTTGTTCTTTGTTCTCTAACAGATAATCAACTTTAGAAAATGATTCACAGCTTATTTATTATAAACTCTTCAGGGTAAGTAAGAAATCGTAAGTGAAAAACCAGATGTGACATTTGAGAAGAATTTGGTTAAAAGTCTATAGTGTTTCTCTTATATACGTTCAATATTCGGTATAAAAATGTTTAATTGTGACAAAGTTTTGATGATCAATTATTTTTGATCTGCTAAAAAGAGGAATGTATAATTTCATACTTAGGGATGTGTTCATGGAGAAGCATTGGAAGAGTGCTGTTGCTAGATCATTATGCGATTACTTTTTCGACCAACAACGAAGGGTTTTGTCTCCCGAAGATACACCACCTGTAATAGCTACACCTCATCATTATCTAATCAGTATATATCGATGTAATATGTTCTTTGTCGCTGTATGTATGACAGAAGGTACGTATCAAATTTGACTAAAGTTATCCGAATGATAAGATTCATTTTAATTAACACTCTTATGTTACAGTTCCACCGCTATTCGTAATCGAATTTTTACATAGAGTAGTGGATACGTTTGAAGACTACTTCACCGAATGTACAGAAACAATTATAAAAGAAAATTATGTAGTTGTATACGAGTTGTTAGACGAAATGTTGGATAATGGTTTTCCATTAGCTACTGAATCTAATATTTTGAAGGAGCTTATTAAACCGCCGAACATCTTGAGAACTATTGCAAATACTGTTACAGGAAAATCCAAGTAAATATTTGAATTGTTTGATTATAAGAAACATGAAATTATACATAGTCTTATTCGATTCTACTTGTACTTATCAAAATTATAGTGTTAGCGCAACATTACCAAGCGGGCAGCTGTCTAATGTTCCTTGGAGGAGAACAGGCGTGAAATACACAAATAATGAAGCATATTTTGATGTTGTAGAAGAAGTAGATGCTATTATTGATAGAACTGGAGCAACTGTATTTGCAGAAATTCAAGGCTATGTAAGTTACTTGGAGAGTTTTTATGTTATGCATGCAATGGTATAAACCTGCACCATGTTTTCATTATAAATCTATAATTCCAGATCGATTGCTGCATAAAGTTAAGTGGTATGCCAGACTTAACACTTTCTTTTATGAACCCCAGATTATTCGACGATGTTAGTTTTCATCCTTGTGTTAGATTTAAAAGATGGGAGGTAAGAATACATATTAGTAATTTAAAGGGTGTAGACTCGTTGCTAGGATTGTAAGGGTGCACCTTCTCCTTTCTTGATACTGCAAAGATGGGATTTTTCAGTAGTCAAAAGTGCTAGATAAAAGATCAATCTAGGCCACAATCGCCCTCAAAAGGCCTATTTTTACTATTTTATTTAAAAAATAGAACTTTTGAGCAGGGTTGCGAAATCGGTAAACAAAATTCGTAACTCCAACTCCTCTTTTTTCTACCTCTGACTCCGAATTCGACTCCATGAGTCGATATATAGCTATTTCTTTCTCCAGCTCCGACTCCAGTGATCTGCAATTACTCTTAAACTCCGATTCCGACTCCACAGTCCTGTTTTTGCGGACGATTTCACTACTGCAAAACCCCATCTTTGCATTGTTGAGAAATGAGAAGACGCATCTCGTACTCTTGCAATCCTAAAAACGAGAGTCTACCCCTTGAAGCAAATTTAGTACTTGTGTTATTAATACAAATGTCTAACTTTTTTTCAGTCGAAACGAATACTTTCTTTTATTCCACCAGATGGTAATTTCCGACTTCTTTCTTACCACATAGGATCACAAAGTATTGTAGCTATTCCAATATATGTGAGACACAATATTAGTCTCAAAGAACCAGGAGGTGGTAGATTAGATATAACAGTTGGACCAAAACAAACTATTGGCAGAACTGTATGTATTTCTTTTATAATAACTATTACGCGTGCTAATCAAGTATTAAAATGTGTAAAATTTTAGGTAGAAAATGTGACATTAGAAATTCCTATGCCAAAAGTAGTATTGAATTGTACTCTAACACCAAATCAGGGAAAATATTCATTTGATCCTGTCAGCAAAATTTTGTTTTGGGATATTGGAAGAATAGATGTTTCTAAATTACCTAATCTAAAGGGCTCGGTACGTAAACTTTTATAAAAAATTAAATAATCAAACAGACACTTGGGAAATAATTATACGAATTTGGAAATATTTCAGATTGCAATCCAAAATTCAGCTAGCGTAATGGAGTCTAATCCTGCGATCAATGTAAATATCTATTGTCTATAGTAGTGAAAGTTTTAACTTAAAATATTAAAAATAAACATTACTAAACCTTCATTTTAGGTACATTTTACAATCAATCAATTAGCAGTATCTGGTTTGAAAGTTAACCGGCTAGACATGGACGGAGAGAAATATAAACCTTTTAAAGGTGTTAAATACATTACCAAAGCTGGAAAGTTTCAGATAAGAATGTAAATAACAAAAATATCAGTGATTCCATCAAGAAATGAAATATTTTTCATATTCAGAAGGCTAAATGTCTATAATCATGGTGCAAATAACAAAAACTAACGAATCAATAAATCTCTATATAATATAATAAGATTTGTTTCCTGCAATTATAGATATATTAAACTTTTCTACAAAGGCATAATATTATAATCCTTACAGTAAGTTTTAATTGTACTTTCCAATGTAAATAATTATGAATAAAGACAATTCTTTCAATAACGAGGAAAACTAAAATAAAGCATACGGAAAAATATTAACAAAATATATCTCATATTTTTGTTATATTAATTTTATTGGTAAAGTATTTACATTTTATAAAAAAGATAAATTATAATTATTAATTTTGATATATACAGGGAGAGTCGCCACATTTTGCCATCTAGATTTACGTCATTATTATTACGCATAGCAAACAATGTTTCAGATGAAGTTGAATGGTTTTGAGAGGGGCACCTAACATAGGCTAGTACTTTTCTATAACGAATGTTCAGCTGTATCGACTGATGTATTAAAAAATACCTCATTCCATTTAGAAAAATGTAGTTGACCTTCATATGTCCTTTATGCGTCCACCTACAAAAAAAAATGTACCATCAGAATGTGCCCCTCTCAAAACTATTCAACTTCATCTGAAACATTGTTTGCTATGCATAATAATAATGCCATAAATCTAGATGGCAAAATGTGGCGACCCACCCTGCATATATACATTTACATCATAGTTTGATGGCACAATATTTTTTTAGCTTCGAAATCTTCCCATGTTGGATGCGTGGAGTATGTATATAAACGTTCCATGTTCGTAACATATATAGTATGATTACTAACCAGATTTTTGTAAATCTATTTGGCAAACAGAAAAGATTTAGTTTATAAAATATGAGATGTAGTTTAACACTAGGTTTACAAGATCTGTCAAAATGATGTGTTCTAATATTCTTAATTTGCGATTATTAAGATTGTAAAGATGCTTCCCTAAGGAATTATTTACCAAGTTTATTTCTTTGGGCATGTGTTATTGGAAAAAAGGCCAAAAATTTAGATGGACACATCCTGGTTATGTTTAGAAAATAATGTGAAATACTTATTTCTAGAGATCCGTAAACCTAGTGTTACCTGTGCTCAAAACAAATTCAACTATTGTTCAATTATCATTCTACCTTGAGAGTACGTTGTAAATCAGCTGTACTGACAGGTTTTAATGGAGGTGGAATAGTCTGCGGAGAACACGCATAAGCAAAAGCTGTGGCTTGTTCTGCCTCTTCGTAATTTGGTTTTATCGAAGGTACTTGACCATAAGGATCTACTATTTTCGTTGGAAATTGATCTGATAATTGTAATATGTGAATAGAATTTCTTTTCCAAGAATTTGGTACAGGTTCTCCAATATTATAAATGAATGAATTCTCTCGCACTGCGTATCCCTTTCTCCTAGTAAATATTGCAGTAAGTATATTCTTCAAAAAAATCTGTGTTGCAGCTATAACAATATGTGCAGTATTCTCTTCTGCTCCATCCATATTATTTTCCCACGCTGCGAGCATTAATCTTGCTAATACAAAAGTTCTATCTGGTAACACAAGTTCTTGCGCGCTAGATCGATTTGCTCCAATGGGTTCATCTCCAACAGGAGATGACGTTTGATTTAACACTTCAACGTACATATCTGCAGGCTAAATGTGGAACAGAGAAAAAGAATATACTATTATGTCAATTAAAATAAGCAATTCGAGAATGTTCATTTGACAAACCTCGAAGTTTGATTTATCGGTTTTGTATTTGCGTTTTAATCGTAGTCTTTTCTCTTTAATGACTTTGTCTCTATCTATTTTACGATTAGGTGTAGCAGCAGCCAATCCTCTCACTTTATTGAATAAACATAGAAGAAATTCATTATGAAGATGAACTTGATCATCTGTCATAATGTTTCTCGCTTCACAATCAAACTCTTCTTTTGTTGTCTGAAACAATAATTCTTATTTGAAAAACAACAATACCAGGAATTATAAAACATTTCACAGTAACTTTAAATTACCTTCATTTGAAACCAAAGTTTCATTTTTTCAAAGTACCTGTCAACATAATTAAAAAATTATAGAATAATGTTACTTTAAATACTATTTAAAGATGGTTTAGATATATTTGCAAAATTAGTATTAAAGATCCTCGAGTATCTGACAAATAACCTTCACTTCAGTATTATAAATTTGTAATATTAAACATGTCTTACACTTTTGCATTCTCCCCAAGAGAGGCTACAAGACTTTTTCTGGCCAAATTCAACTCTTTCGATGTCGTCATTTTTTAATGACACATATATATATTTCTAACTTAACAATGTTAAAACAGTTCTAACAGTTCGAAGTTCAAACTCAGGCTCGAAATGAGTTCACCAAATTTGAAGAATCGGTATCAATTGATGCAGCGGCGAATATTTTGATGTTTTCAAATCTCGAGCTCAATTTTGTTGTGTGTACGGTACTTTTCTAAACTTCATACTTGTCACGGTACTATTCTAATCCACATACTTCGATACCAATTTCAACTGTATTTACGAATGTATCTCTTATATTTATATCTCTAAATATTAATTTCAATTATGTATTATTTTGAAATAAATTATAATGTTAGGTATCCTTATTTACATTACACAAGATTTAATCACAGACAAAGCATCTTAATAGACCGATATTCCGAATGTTCCGATTGAGGCGACCATTTTCGCGCATGCGCGACGATTTCAGCCTCAGTAGCATACCATCAGGGTAGTGTCACTCTCATAGGAGAACTGTTAGCACGAATTTAGTAGTGTAACACAAAATAAAGATGTCACTACTTTGCAAGAGTAATTCTCAAAGTGTCCGCCAGATGGAATTGATGACAGCATTTTGGCGCATATTTCTTTAGAAATTCTTTTTTCTACCATAATGTTCTAACAGCGCTGCCGGCGATCTTCGCTGGATCTTCCCCAGTGTTCCGATTGAGTACGAAATTTCGCACGCATGCGCGGTGAAAACAGTAGCGTATCTACTATGACGCAGCAGAGCGGCCAGGGCCCCGACGGCCTGTGGCAGTTATATTGGCGGGAGTGTACCGGTATTATTGTTCTGATGATTTTAGAACAATATTTTGTTCGATTTATCATTTCAATATTTCATATGTATACACTAATAAATTTTTAAAAGTCTGTAGGATGCTCAAGCTACCCCGATTTCATCGAAAAGGTTACGTTACTGAGGCTGAAATTGCCGCGCATGCGTGCGAAATTTCGTACTCAATCGGAACACTGATCTTCCCTGACTGTCCCTGACAGCCTGTGACGTCAGAATCGCTGCCATGCGATATGCGCCACATCAGTGTACTACAACGGCACATTTAGCGTCCTGGGGCCGGTTTCGCGCCGACCTCCGGCTCACGTCCAAAACCCTCGTCCTACGGACGGCACTGGCGCGGCATATGCGTGGACAGGGGGACGGCCAAAATTGAGCTAATCCAGCCGTGAGCAGCTCCGAGCGTAGATTGGACAATGATTTGCCGATCTCTGCCCTCGGACGGACTTGGCTCTAAGTTCGCCTGGTTAGCTGGGTTATTGTTAATATTTAATCAAATAATAAATTTTGCGAAATTAGCGGGGCGACCAAAGTATCCGATTTTCGTACCTGACTAAGGCCGTATGACGTCAAAATCGTCGCGCATGCGCGAAAAAAGCGCCCCGTCTGGCAAGACTGCGCGCACTGGCCAGTGATGCCATGTGGGGCGCTTTTCGCGCGCATGCGCGAATATTCTGACGTCAGACGGTCTCAGGCAAGTACGAAAATCGGGTACCTTGATCGCCCCGCTAATTTGGCTAAATTTATTATTTGATTAAATATTAACAATAACTTATCTGAAATTCTCGCAGCCCGCTGTTCTTTCGCGCCTCGTGTCGTAACGGTCGTAGCGGACTTCGCTAGCAGTCTTGCCAGACGGGGCGCTTTTTTCGCGCATGCGCGACGATTTTGACGTCATACGGCCTCAGTCAAGTACGAAAATCGGGTACCTTGGCCGCCCTGCTAATTTGGCAAAATTTATTATTTGATTAAATATTAACAATAACTTATCTGAAATTCTCGCAGCCCGCTGTTCTTTCGCGCCTCGTGTCGTAACGGTCGTAACGGACTCCGCTAGACGTTCCCGCGAATAATAGTCTCCCACTATTTTCTCCCCAATAGCCCCCCACAAACTTCGGACGCAGATACGTTCCTGACGAAACTCGCGCATGCGCGCGAAAAGTGCCCCACGGCTCAACACTGCGCTAGACGTTCCCGCAAATAATAGTCTCCCACTATTTTCCCCCCAATAGTCCCCCATAAACTTCGGACGCAGATACATTCCTGACAAAATTGGCGCATGCGCGAAAAAAGCGCCCGGTCTGGCAACTCTGGCACTGGCTCCGAGCAAACCGAGCCCGCTGGGCTACGGATAACTTGAAGCGGAGGTGGGCTCAGGTGGGCTCAGGTGGGCTCGTCACGGGCCGGTCATGGGATCGGAACGCTGGGCTAGGCCTGCTGGGATCAGCAGTTTAGCGGGCGCGCCATGTAGTAATGTACAAATACTTGGAAACAATGGACAGAATAATTTTACATTTTATCATGAAATAATTAATATATAAAGTATATTTAAGATACAAATGTTTATTATGTACGTTTTATTAAGTGAGCATACTCCTTTTTTCAGGATTGGAAGGTTATAGATATAGCTATTTTTATAGCTACATAATGCCGAATAATGAAGATTATGCCTCGTAAACGAAAAAGTGGTAAAATAGGACTTTTGAGGGCGATAGCGCCCTCATAGTACCTATTCCTACTATGATAACCCACAGAGACGAACACCAAATTAGAGAATATAATTGAAACAATGGATGTAGAGTGTGATGAAAAATTTGAGCATGACTATTATTTGCCATAAGGTTTAGACTGCATCGTATATTATATTGTAAAGTTCATATGCAAAATAGTAAATTACTTCCTTCTTCTTAAGTAGTTACCAGCACCAGAAAGTGTACGTAAGTAGATACATACTATTCTTTATGCGCAAATACATACACACATACTACTGTGTAAAAGAAAGAAGCACCCAGTATAATTATAAGATGTAACGACAAACAATATCTTTATGTAGAAATTTTATCGTACAATGATTGATTTATTGCATTTAAAGTATTGGATAATTTGCAATACCACATATTCTCGGAACTATTCAATTAAATAACATTTTCTCTATAAACCCGGAACATAGATAGGTTCCTGGTGAAACTCGCGCATGCGCGAAAAAAGCGCACAATATCTAATCTCTGATTATGAGTCCTGTTTTAAAGTGCAGTAATGATACTGATAAACAAAGAAACAGAAGCTCTGTTAAAACCTTAGTATTCTGGAGAGAAAAAATGCGTAAGGAAATGGTTGAGACTCTTCTGCAACTTGGTTTACTGAATACTGCAGTTGAGAAAGGAAGTTTGGAAATTGTTGAATACCTATTGAAGTATGGTGCTGATGTTAACATGTTAGTCGATGACTGTAGTACAGGTCTGACACCTCTACACAGAGCAGTCAAGAGGAAGCAAGTGGAAATGGCCAGATTATTGATATACTATGGAGCTTATATTAATGTTGAAGATAGTAAGAAAAAATTTCCACTAACTTACGCTATTGAAAATAAGGATATAAAAATGATCGAATTGCTTTTAAATAATGGGATTGATATAGAAAAAGACAGTAGCTCACTGCGTATTGCTGTTGTGAACGGATGTCTGAAATTTGCTGAAATCTTATTGAAGTATGGTGCTAATGTTAATTTGATAGACAATTTAAAATTGGAAGAAGGTGTGACGCTTCTACATAGTGCAGTCCTCGCAAAACAAATGGAAATGGCCAAATTATTGATTAACTATGGAGCTAATGTTAATTTTGAAAATTTTTTGGGAGAAACTCCAATAGTTCACGCTATTAGAAAAAGGGATACAAAAATGACCGAACTGCTTTTAATTAATGGAGCTGATATGAAAGGGGTACCTATGGTACTAATTAGTGCTGTTAAGCAAGGAAATATGAAAATAGTTGAAGACCTACTGAAGTATGGCGCTGATGTTAACATGTTAGTCAATGACTATAAGTATAGAGGTATCACGCTTCTACATGCTGCAGTTTATCGAAAGCACGTGGAAATGGCCAAACTATTGATAAACTATGGAGCTAATGTTAATGTTAAAAATAGGGAAGGAAAAGCACCAATAATTTACAGTATTGAAAACAGGGATACAAAAATGACCGAACTGCTTTTAATTAAAGGAGCTGATATAAAAGGAGATCCTAATATACCATTTACTGCTGTTAAGCATGGAAATTTAAAAATTGTTGAAGACCTACTGAAGGATGGTGCTGATGTTAATATGATAGACAAATCACAATCCTCAAGAGGTGGGACGCTTCTACATAGTGCAGTCCTTGCAAAACAAGTGGAAATGGCCAAACTATTGATTAATTATGGAGCTTGTGTTAATGTTCAAGATTGGCTGGAAATAACTCCAATAGGTTACGCTATTGCAAATGGGGATACAAAAATGACTGACCTGCTTTTAGTTAATGGATATGATACAAAAAAAGATCCTAAATCACTGTGTATTGCTGTTGAGAAAGGAAGTCTCAAAATTGCTGAAGACCTACTGAAGGATGGCGCTGATGTTAATTTGATAGACAAATCGAGATGGATAATTGGTGTGACGATTCTACATATTGCAGTCTTCGCAAAACAAATGGAAATGTCCAAATTACTGATTAACTATGGAGCTAATGTTAATGTTAAAGATTCTAATGGAGATACACCAATAGTTTACGCTATTAGAAAAAGGGATACAAAAATGACCGAAATGCTTATAATTAATGGAGCTGATATAAAAAAAGATCCTAGGATATTATGTACTGCTGTTAAGAAAGGAAGTCTTAAAGTTGTTGAAGACCTACTGAAGGATGGTGCTGATGTTAATTTGATAGACAATTCAAAATCGAGAGGAGGTGTGACGCTTCTACACAGTGCAGTACTTGCGAAGCAAGTGGAAATGGCCAAACTATTGATAAACTATGGAGCTTATGTTAATGTTAAAGATGGGCATGGAACAACTCCACTAGGTTACGCTATGCTAAAAAGCAATACAGAAATGATTGAACTGCTTTTAATTAATGGAGCTGATATAAAAGAAGATCCTAGGATATTATGTACTGCTGTTAAGAATGGAAGTCTGAAAGTTGTTGAAGACCTACTGAAGGATGGTGCTGATGTTAATTTGATAGATAATTCAAAATTGATAGGAGGTGTGACACTTCTACATAGTGCAGTCCTCGCAAAACAAATGGAAATGGCCAAACTATTGATTAATTATGGAGCTAATGTTAATGTTGAAGATAGTCGTGGGAAAACTCCAATTGATGACGCTATGTTAAAAAATAATACAGAAATGACCGAACTGCTTTCAATTAATGGGGCTGATATAAAAGTAGATCCTATGCTACTATGTACTGCTGTTGAGAATGGAAATCTGAAAATTGTGGAATACCTACTGAAGCGTGGTGCTGATGTTAATTTGATATACAATTCAAAATTGTTGGAACGTGTGACGCTTCTACATAGTGCAGTCCTAGCAAAGCAAGTGGACATGGCCAAACTATTGATAAACTATGGAGCTAATGTTAATGTTAAAAATAGGGAAGGAAACGCACCAATAATTTACAGTATTGAAAACAGGGATACAAAAATGACCGAACTGCTTTTAATTAAAGGAGCTGATATAAAAGGAGATCCTGATATACCATTTACTGCTGTTAAGCATGGAAATTTAAAAATTGTTGAAGACCTACTGAAGGATGGTGCTGATGTTAATATGATAGACAAATCACAATCCCCAGGAGGTGCGACGCTTCTACATAGTGCAGTCCTCGCAAAACAAGTGGAAATAACCACACTATTGATTAATTATGGAGCTTGTGTTAATGCTAAAGATGATAATGGAACAACTCCACTAGGTTACGCTATTGAAAATAGGGATACAAAAATGACTGAACTGCTTTTAATTAATGGAGCTGATATAAAAGAAGATCCTATGGTACTAATTAGTGCTGTTAAGCAAGGAGTAATGAAAATTGTTGAAGACCTACTGAAGTATGGTGCTGATGTTAACATGTTAGTCAATGACTATAAGTTTACAGGTCTCACGCCTCTACATGCTGCAGTTTATCGGAAGCAAGTGGAAATGGCCAAACTATTGATAAACTATGGAGCTAATGTTAATGTTAAAAATAGGGAAGGAAAAGCACCAATAATTTACAGTATTGAAAACAGGGATACAAAAATGACCGAACTGCTTTTAATTAAAGGAGCTGATATAAAAGGAGATCCTAATATACCATTTACTGCTGTTAAGCATGGAAATTTAAAAATTGTTGAAGACCTACTGAAGGATGGTGCTGATGTTAATATGATAGACAAATCACAATCCTCAAGAGGTGGGACGCTTCTACATAGTGCAGTCCTTGCAAAACAAGTGGAAATGGCCAAACTATTGATTAATTATGGAGCTTGTGTTAATGTTCAAGATCGGCTGGAAATAACTCCAATAGGTTACGCTATTGAAAATGGGGATACAAAAATGACTGACCTGCTTTTAGTTAATGGATATGATACAAAAAAAGATCCTAAATCACTGTCTATTGCTGTTGGGAATAAAAATCTGAAATTTGCTGAAGTCTTATTGAAGTATGCTGCTGATGTTAACCTATTAAACAGTCCACCATTTAATCATTATCACTTTCTACTTTGTGCAGTCCGGACGATGCAAGTGGAAATGGCCAAACTATTGATAAACTATGGAGCTAATGTTAATGTTAAAAATTGGGAAGGAAAAGCACCAATAATTTACAGTATTGAAAACAGGGATACAAAAATGACCGAACTGCTTTTAATTAAAGGAGCTGATATAAAAGGAGATCCTAATATACCATTTACTGCTGTTAAGCATGGAAATTTAAAAATTGTTGAAGACCTACTGAAGGATGGTGCTGATGTTAATATGATAGACAAATCACAATCCCCAGGAGGTGTGACGCTTCTACATAGTGCAGTCCTCGCAAAACAAGTGGAAATGGCCAAACTATTGATTAATTATGGAGCTTATGTTATTATTAAAGATCGTAAGGGAGAAACTCCAATAGATTACGCTATTGAAAATGGGGATATCAAAATGATCGAATTGCTTTTAATTAATGGAGCTAATATGAAAGAAAATCTTAAGATACTATGTACGAGTAGTGAAATTACTATAGCACATAGCTAAGGTGAAAGCTGCAGGTTTACTTGTAAGTGAAAGAAATTTGCTGTGGATTAGTAATGATCATGAAATTAATAATTTTCTGAATTTTAGGATTACAATTCTTATATATACATATATAATCGATGGGGAGACGACACTGCCGTTCTACGATCAACGTACAACAGATGTACAAGTACAAGACACTAATAAGACCAATAATAGGAGTTATAGGAGTTAGCAGATGACGAATGTGGGCAAAGTGCTATAGTCTGTTGAGAAATCGCAGTACCACGAAAGTAAAGTGTATCTAGAGAGGAAAGGGGAATCGTCGCCGTATCTCACCCTGTTTAAATATTTATGGAAACGCAATTACTGTAATATATATTTTATTTTATTACTCGTTCATTTTACTTTATTGTTATTATTTTAAATATGGCTAAGTCATTTTGTCGATTATAATTTGGAAAAAGAAGTATGATATGAACTCTGTATTTATTTCCTCACAACTGTAAGAACAATATAATATATGTGATAGTATAAAATACTTGTGAAAAGATATATTTGTATGATGGTTTTGTCATTTCTTACAATTCTTTATGCAACAAGCTGGCATAAAGCAGTTTTCCAAATATTTACGAAATAATGCATAAATTGCATACCTCGTTTTGTCGTTTTGACATCGCTATCCACTATTTTGAATTATCTTGTGACATGACTTGTGATACCAGATATTCTATTATCTTGGAACTCTGCGTTCTATGCATATCCTATACCACAGCCTACTTTAAAGTAGACATATGCCGGGTCTATAAGTATATATTATATATGGTCTAAGTTGGTCTAAGTCTAAGGATCCAGGCGACGGCGCCGAGAATCGTAAATTTCGAGCATCGATTGACAGGTCGGAGCGGTCCGTAACGTCCCGAACGGTCCCGAGGAGACTCCCAGGGACCGTTCGGGACCGTTCGGGACGTTACGGACCGCTCCGACCTGTCAATCGATGCTCGAAATTTACGATGCTCAAGGTACCCCATTTTATCGAAAACGTTACGTTACTGAGGCTGAAATTGTCGCGCATGCGCGAAAAAAAGGACACTCGGAACCAATCGGAACTGATCGGAACGCTGGTATCAGGCACGTATATACTGGTAAGTTGGACAACTACATCCGTAATTGTTGATGCATGTTCTATGCCTTTGATTTCCAATTTTAGCCAGCGTTTTCATAACCTCGTGAAACATGCGTATAGAAACGTGTTATTTCTGTTCGTCCCGGATTTATCCGGGACATGGAATTCAATTTGTAAGAAATGATTGTAAGGTAAGCATTGTATATGGAGCAATTTATAATATCATACCTTATGAACGATTTACGTTTAAAGTATCAGTGTCCTATTATATGCGACGATGTTTAGGTTATGTGTATATACATTGTTTCACAATATAAACTTCGTGTAACGTACAGTTTGTAATGATCAATTTTTAAAAAACAGATCTTCAAATTTTGTCGCTCGAAATGTCACGCTGCCTTCAAAAAGAAGAAAAATCCAAGGAAAGTCAAATGGACCAAGGCATACAGGAAAACAGTTGGCAAGGAATTGGCAGTGGATCCATCCTTTGAATTTGAAAGAAGAAGGAATATTCCTCTCAAATATAACAGGGAATTATGGACCAAGACAGTGGAGGCAATGAAGAAAGTAGAAACAATCAGACAGAGGAGACAGAATCTACACATCATGCAACGGTTACGTAAAGGACGTGAATTAGAACAAGAGAGAGACGTGAAAGAGGTTCAGCGTGACTTGTCTCTTATAAGGTCTCCTGCTGCTGGTCTCAAGGAAAGGAAGAAATTAGAAGAAACTGCAGAACAAGACATAAGGATGGAAGAATCTAATGACGAACAAGAGCCCCAAGAGTTAGAAATGAATTAATTTAGTTTATTAGGACACATTGATAGAAACATTTGTTCGAAAGCAATACATGTTTGTTCACAGTATTTCTCAATATTTTGTTTCTTACAGATTACGATTTCTATGAAATTATATTTTTATAGTAAAGGGGCATGACTATGTTTGTATTAAAAACTTGTAAATATAACTAACAATAATATTCGATAGAACTAAATTTATTGTATTTTTACGTTCTCAACATCTAGACAAGCATATTTTATTGAATATTCTATATATTTTGTTTCTGATACGAGCGTGCGTCGAATATGAGTTAGAGCTAATAAATTCATATGACGCGCATATTTAAGCGATGGAAATAGTATTTATGCCTCCTTTAATTTCATCCATATTAAAGTTCCGTAACGTTGGGTGTGACATTGAAATGGTATGGTCGGATCATGGGATGGATAATTTCTTTTATCAATCCCACATTATTTGACATTACAAATACTTATAATTTTAAGGAGGTAGACTCGTTTCTAGGATTGCAAAGGTGTGGGATCTGAAAAACAGGCGTAGAATACCATCACTAGTCACGCATGTGCGAGAAAAGCGCCCCGAATCTCATCACTGTATCGCCCGAGTAAAAGATGGATACAAAAGATAGATTCAATTCTAATAACAGACGACAGAGGGTGCTGACAGGTCAAGAGTGCTCTTAGCTTAGTGCTTGCTCATTGGTGTTTGATGCCTGGTGGGGGAACTATACTGTTCCGTACTATCGAATATGCCGAGTGATAGCTGGTGTATTTAGTAGTGTGTTTCACGCCGTGAACTGAAGATATAGGCAGCATTCTATTATCGCGCGATTGGCGGTTGTCGGCACGTTGTTATTCGTTACACTAGTTGTCCACCCCACTCCAATCACTCGATGCTCATAACATTTGTGAAGTCGGAGTGGGGTGGACAGGTATTCTGACTGCTGGTATAGGTGTCGGTCTGAAGTTTTCTAATTCTTTGAATACGATTCACAAGACTTCCTGAGAGATTCGACACTGCGAGGAGAGAGGTGAGTGTAACGATGGAAATTCCTTGTCATCCGTTCGAAGCATACAAATTTCCTGCTGTTCCCATAGAAACGTTTTGTTGCCTGCGCTCGCGATATTTGACAAGTGTTGTTCAATTAAATCATTACAGCATCATATTTATCATGACTAGTTAAGACAAATAAACTTAATCAGGTATCGTTGGTATTATTTGTAAATCTTATATTTTTTCAGCTGTAGTCGATGATAGATTTCTCGTAATTCTTGTGGCATTCACATATATTACAGAATGAAACTGGTCCTTATTCGTTTTAGACGTTTGACATTTGTAGAACTTGCACCCGGGTAGATTAACCGGGCCCCTTTCCGTGTGCTATACGTGGGCTATCGCATATGTTTATCGTATGAACACTTTTGGGCTAGGTCAGTCACTCTGCAGAAGAGAATTCACTGATGGAATAACAATCAATTTCTTAGTAGTAGTAATAAAAGATGAAATTATTATTGTTCCTTTATCTTGCTTTTAGTTCGTGTTATTCAAGTAACAATCGTATCTGATTAATCAATAGACAACGGATCTTTATGCAAAATAACATTTGTTTTACCTGATTTGCAACGAACTGGAGCAAAATAGAAATTTATTTTCTTTCTCAATGTATTTAATAGGTGGACAATAATGTAACAGTATTTTAAAATTGTTCTAATGTTTTTACTGTTTTAAATTACGACCATTTTTGAATTACCTGAAAGTTATGTATTTGGTATTATCCGTTAAACGTGTAAGTGATAGAAAGGTTAAAACTTTTTACAAATTATTTACGAAATTTTTGGTAATATTTTTTCGTTGGAGTAAAGGTTATAGTATATGTATAATTAAGTGATATCAATAAATGTTGAATGACAAGCCTGTTTGTACGAAAGATGAATGACAATAGTTTCGAATGTGCATTTCTCTTCGTATGTATATGTATATGTATATTATCTACGAGTTGACTTGGTTCAGCGTCCATTTGACAGTTGTAACACGTTCAACGTATACGTAATTTGAATATTGATTTGCAGTGGGAGCAAATAATTTACCAAAACAACAACCATTTAATTTATTCGACAACCTTTTAATTTTGTTATTATTGTACGAAGTCAACAAATCTTTTAAAGTCAATTCTTTTATAAACAATTTACTTCTCGAAGGAAACGTGTTTTTAACAGTTCAAGCAGTCATTCATATTCTTTTCTCATTCAAATAGTCAAGCTTGTTATTCGTGGAGCGTTTTCCCTGATTTGGATGCTTTAACGCTATTCTTGCAACATCGTACACCTTTTAAAATAAAATAATTTTTTTTGTAATTTTACCAAACAACCTGATTTTTTATAATTACTTAGAAGCATTGGTTTACAAAATGATATGCAAAATGGATTTTCCAAACATTGTAATTTACAAGGTTGCATGCAAAAATTAAAAGAAAGCATTTAAAAAAATTTTTTTTATTAGTGCCCTTAATTGAAATTTAAAATATATGTTTTGTAGATCTATGTTTGTTACACGCATGCTGAAAATTTCATGTTGAAAAATACATTTCTAAAACTTTTTTGAATCGTAGTTTTACGCAACTTTTGATCATCATCTGCTTAAAATCAACAGAATCCTACTTACATCTTTCGGTGCGTGCCGTTTTTTTCCTGTGTCAACCGATTTCTATGAAATTTTGAGTATGCGTATAACTACCATAGATCTACAAAATGTAAATTTTAAATTCTCGTTACTGGCTCAAATAAAAAAGTTTTTTGCATATACTTTCGTAAACCAATGCTTCTAATTGATGATAAAAAAATCAGGTCGTTTGGTACAATTATAAAAAAGTGATTCTATTTTAAAAGGTGTACGATCACTTTGTACACCCACTGTATATCCTCTATTTTAGACGCGATAAAAGTAAGTACGAAAATAAGAATTTGCGTAAACGAGTACGCACAAGATAAAAATCGAAATGTTACCAGATTGATGTGTCGGACAAGAATGACTCGCTTTAATTGAAATCGTGCTGCAATATTGGCTGTAGTAGAGGGATATCCGTTTAATTCTGAATCCTGCGCACGTGAGAAAAGCGCCATAAGCAAGTTCGCGACACGTATTGTATACAGGGTCATCCGTTTTTAAACGGACAAACGTAAACCAGCTATAAAGAACCCCAAATGGAACAAGTTTTACCCCTGCCACTTTTTTTTGTTTCGGCCTTGATTTCTAGAAAATTGCAAGAAACCATAATTTTTTTAGTTCACATAAACTTGAATATCTCGGGACTCCAGTGATGAATCTTGATGATCATCAACATTTATAACTAAATGGTTAGTAAAAACGTTCAGTTTTCGAAAAAATAGTTTATGTTAATTTTTGAAAAACCTTAAAATTTTGAATTTTCTTAATAGTTTTTTGTTATTTTTTGTCTTGAATTAAACGGTTGATTACGCATAAATCCAAGTTTTTCGAAGTTTTTTCATTCAGACTCCACGACGTGCCCTATGCCAAAAAAAAACAAAGATCCGAAGGTCATACAAAAATATTTTGTTAACAAAAAAGATGCCTCTATTTATTTTAAACCAAACAAAGGAAAAATCATCAAGATTCATCACCGGAGTCCCGAGATATTCAAGTTTATGTGAACTAAAAAAATTATGGTTTTTTGCAATTTTCTAGAAATCAAGGCCGAAACAAAAAAAGTGGCAGGGGTAAAACTTGTTCCATTTGGGGTTCTTTATATGTAGCTGGTTTATGTTTGTCCGTTTAGAAACGGATGACCCTGTATGTCCATTACTACATTCATGCAACGTGTCATCTCTTTCACGCGTGCCTGGTCTGGGAGGTAAGGTAATTGGCGAGAGAGGAATTTTTCAATACTGACCTAATCCGTGTTAGAATTCTATTTATGGTGTTGTTCAAATTGTTGTCAATCGACGGAATCGTTTCCAGCCGATCGGCCACGTTCCCTTTTTACGTAATTGAGGATCCGAATAAAAATTTCATCTTCATTAGTGAGCGGCGCTCGCGGTCGTTGCATTGTTGTCTCTGAGTATTGCTCGCGTGCGTCATCGAGTTCGATCCACCTCGGGTTACGGTCGTTGTACAGTGTCAAAGGATACGCAATGTCACAGAACTCGCCGAAGACCATGAATGACCAGATTGTACAGGGCGATTCTAGGAACTAGAATAATTTACTACTCTTTTTTAACACTAAACCTACCAAGCATTAAAAGTATGCGGTACATATTGCCTTGTGAAAATGGCAACGCTAACTTCATAGAGATAGTTTGTAATTTTGCGATATAATAGATGCTTGGATAAGGAAATTTATTCCATTGTTATTTTAAATTTAAAATTCCATGAATGGAGTTTATAAATTCCATAATTCGAAAATATATTAAGCCGGTCATTTGACCGTGGTAGGTTTAGTGTTAAGTAAACCCAACAAACACATCCTTTATACAGAAGCCAAGTTCTGTATGGCTGTAAAAAGTTGTGAGATCAAACAAAATACGGCCAAGTTCGTTAGCTTAGAAATACCTCTTGCAATACTGAAAGAAACGTTTGTCAAAATTAGTTTAAAAGAACGCTATTTAATTTTTAAAGAATTATATGGAGAGCTAAATTATTCAAACTTGGCCGTTATTTTTTAAACCAATGGTCATAAAAGGTGTTTGGTAGCGTACAAGTTCTAATTCGTAGAAGAGTCCATGGTTGAATTCAATTTAAAAAGAAAAAATTTTAAAAACATTTTTAAAAGTAAAATTTCAAACTTTGATAATTATTCTTTTGGATGTTTGTTACGGTGGATCTATGTACCAAATTTCAAGCTTGTAGGTCAATGGGAAGTATTATCCAAAAGGTTTTGATGATCTGTCCGTTATTTTTTAAACCAATGGTCATAAAAGGTGTTTGGTAGCGTACAAGTTCTAATTCGTAGAAGAGTCCATGGTTGAATTCAATTTAAAAAGAAAAAATTTTAAAAACATTTTTAAAAGTAAAATTTCAAACTTTGATAATTATTCTTTTGGATGTTTGTTACGGTGGATCTATGTACCAAATTTCAAGCTTGTAGGTCAATGGGAAGTATTATCCAAAAGGTTTTGATGATCTGTCCGTTATTTTTTAAACCAATGGTCATAAAAGGTGTTTGGTAGCGTACAAGTTCTAATTCGTACAAGAATCCATGGCTGAATTCAATTTAAAAAGAAAAAATTTTAAAAACATTTTTAAAAGTAAAATTTCAAACTTTGATAATTATTCCTTTGGATGTTTGTTATGGTGGATCTATGTACCAAATTTCAAGCTTGTAGGTCAATGGGAAGTATTACCCAAAAGGTTTTGATGATCTGTCAGTAAGTGAGTGAGTGACTCAGTCAGTGACCAATTTAGCGATTTTTGAGATCCTATATTTCGTAACCTACTAATGTTGGAAGATTAATGTTTTGTCAATATTGAGACCTGATAGTATTTAATTAGTGTAAGAAATTACATCTCTCCATCTGCCTGCAGTTCCGAATTACAAGCCTCTAAAAAACTAGTTGTTGCTAAGTTGTTTCGTGTAAAAGGAGGTAGTGCGAGAACTTGGCTGGTGCACTACCGTGCACCTAGAAATAGGAAAATTGATAGAGGAAGTTCCTATGACTTTATTTTTCATGTGGACGCACCGATGCACCTGCCAGGTGCAATTGCACTTTATTCTTTAACGCAACCAAATATTTTTGTTAAACCAAGCGATCCTTTTTATCATCCTACGTATAAAAGTACTAACCGAAGGTTATCGAATTGCTTAGTAATCCTACTTCAGTAATTAGTTTGTGTCCAACAAGTTATCTCGAGTAATATCGTCGAAATAAATATTTGTCGATAGGATGTTGATCCGACGAATTTGAAAGTATGATATTAAGTAGCACTTTTCTCTGTAGTCTTGTTACCCTTGTTCTCGCCCGTAAGGCTTCCGGATGAAGCGGATAATTCTGTATCGGTTCTGAATTATTAAAAAAAAGACACTCGACGCGATCCACGAGGAACAATTCAACACAGGATTCGCGATGAGTTTTGATACGAAAAGGGATTTATTTTTTTCCAGCGTTTTTGAGACGTCTATACAACGAGCCAGGCATAGCGCCAGGAATTTTCTTTCTGTGAGTAAACACAGGTGCACACTGTACCTTGATCAACAAACATTTTTGATACACGCCTGTTTACAGAGAGGTTACGGTGCACAACATACTAAAATTTTCTTCATTTTTATCCTATATGACTGAATTAATATCCTTCTATAGAATTCTTGGCTTTCTCTTCGGTTTAACTTATTTTTAATGGTAATAGGGTGGTCGACGGTAACCAGAGTTGGGCAAAAATTTTATCCAAATAAACATTTCGAATAAAGTGAGTTTTTTCCAAATGGGTTTGAAATTCACTTTATTCGGAATTTTTATTTAAATAAGATTTTTGCCCAAATCTGATGGTAACGCACATTCAATATAGTACATGGTTTGATGGGTTGACTCGGGTTAATTAACCTAGCTTTTAGTTTTCGAAATGATGGAGAAACTAAAAAGCATTTTTAAGGATGTTCTGGAGGTACAATGGGAAACAAAAGTACAAGAAATTCGAAATCCATCAATGTATTGGCAATGAAAACCATTCACCAGTATATTTTGCATTAAAAAAATAGATTAATTTAAAAAGCTTTCGTTTAATTAGTGAATGTAATGTTATATTTATTTTTTAATCAAATTGTCTTCACATTATAAAAAATTGTAAATGAATTTTGTGAATAATTGTACCCTCCGAATAGTAGCTATATTCAGTGGTCTACAGTATTGTCGCGTTTTCATGCTAGTGAGATAACAACACGATTTTGAAGTTTTGTAACAGTTTCTAAATTTTTGCTCTGTAACTTTTTTGTGAATATAATTAATAATAAACATAGATAATAATAAACACAGATAAATAGTGAACAGAATTAAATACATAATTTTTACTATAGATAAAAAAAACTAGAGTTTCTAGTTGCGTTTTTTCAAGGTTTAAATAGTGTTTGAAGTGGAATTTTTTGAATTCTCCATAAGAATGCGTGTTAAAATATGCAAACTATAAGTTGCTATAAATATTAAACGCAGTGAATTTAATATTAAATGCAGTGAATCTAACTGAAACTTTGGTAATTGCATTAATTTAGAAAGAATTATATCTTGACAAATTTACAAAAATTTTGTTGCGTTTTTTCAAGGTTTAAATAGTGTTTGAAATGGAATTTTATGAATTCTCCATAAGAAGACGTGTTAAAATGTTCAAACTTTAAGTTGCTATAAATATTAAACGGTGTAGTGAATCTAACTGAAACTTTGCTAATTGCATTAATTTAGAGAGAATTATATCTTGTCAAATTTATAAAAATTTTGTTGCGTTTTTTCAAGGTTTAAATAGTGTTTGAAGTGGAATTTTATGAATTCTCCATAAGAAGACGTGTTAAAATGTTCAAACTTTAAGTTGCTATAAATATTAAACGTTGTAGTGAATCTAACTGAAACTTTGCTAATTGCATTAATTTAGTATGAATTATATCTTGTCAAATTTTCAAAAATTTTGTTGCGTTTTTATATAGCTCCAGAACATCCTTAATGGTTGTACTGGTTTTTCTCGATGGTGTAAGATTACAGGACTCTACTGAATGAGAGACTTTTTCTTTCCAGTAGGTTCACGCTTAAAAGATTGCATTGTTCCAACACGCAGGTTTCTCTTGCTTGCGCCGTGGAACTCCCAATATTTCGGTCAGTATCGATTGTACTGAATGTGAATGCTATACATATGTAGAGTCCTCCATCTGAAGCATCTCGATGCGCATTCTGGCACCACGTCCTCTTTCCTTGAATTAAGCCAGGGGTCAAAAGAGTTATAGAACTGTCTAATAGGTTCCATTACATACCTATGCATCACATGTTCCGACGAGAACAGACGAGAACAAGTTCTTGAAAGTGAAAGTTTTCGTTAGAATAGAACTTACAAAATATAACAGCGAGAACAGAACTTGCAAAATATATCTACAGTGGTCTTACGTAATACAGCGACAGTCTTGTTATGCAGGAAGAAACCACAGTGCATCGGGAGAAGTATAAACAAAAAATTGTACAGTCCAGCGAAAGTATTGGTGTGACATAATTTTTACCACGTTCGGGTCAGCTCTCATAACTTGGAGTACACCTCGAAACGGGAAAAGTCGTAATCAACTTTTAAGAGTTTGCACCGATTTCTTCGAGAAAAAGTTATTTCACATCCTTGAACTACAAGCAAACATTTTTCTCTAATTGCATTCGATCTTTTCTGATCGATTATTGATCAGCCTAAAATTATAGCGCCGTCATAGTCACGCGAATGCGAAAAGCGAGTAAATAACCTTTTCCAAGTTAGATAGTATACATTTCTTTACAGTTTATTATGAAAATGGAAAGACGTGTTTTAAATTTTCAATCTTGTACGAATTCAGTCATGTCACCGTGACTGGCTATTCTTAATTTTTGCGAATCGGGACGGCACGTCTTGATTTATGCAACAAATCAATTTTTCGAATCTGTTACACGAAAATAGAGTTGGCGTTCCTACGACCGCTTTGAATCTTTCATATACCGATCGTGATACCATACGGTCTTGCTCGTCCCGAGGGTGTATCCCATGTGGACATTGTGTTGGTTACTGTGTGTGCACGTTGCGGTTGAAATTCTTCCGTGATCGATTGCTCTCTTAGGATAATTAAATTCTACTGGTACTCTCAATATAGGTTGATGATTACAAGAAATATATAAAATCCTACTAACGGTAAAGCATCAAACCACAAATGAAATACATTTGCATGTGACACATTGATAAATGTTCCAAATTGATTGCAAGTTCAGCTGGACCTCCCAGTTGATTTAATTAAGAAGAATTGAAACAATTGAATGGGTGTCTGCAAGAAGGACCTTTTAGGTTTTTTAAAGTTTATAGGACCACAAGTTTGAACTCAAACGTGAATTGCAATAATAAAAACCAGCTATGAATGACATAGGCCCTTCTTCCATTAAAAATTACTGCAAAAGTGAAAGACTTGTTTTATTGTTTGTTTCATTAAATGTTGAAGCAAAATAAGTTTCTCATTGCCATCTTATAAAATTTAAAAACCTCATATATAGGCACTTTTTCTAGACACAAATGAAATACATTTGCATGTGACACATTGGTAAATGTTCAAATTGATTGCAAGTTCAGCTGGACCTCCCAGTTGATTTAATTAAGAAGAAACAGTTGAATGGATTCAGATTTTTTAAAGTTTATAGGACCACAAGTTTGAACTCAAACGTGAATTGCAATAATAAAAACCAGCTGTGAATAACATAGGCCCTTCTTCCATTAAAAATTACTGCAAAACTGAAAGACTTGTTTTATTGTTTGTTTCATTAAATGTTGAAGCAAAATAAGTTTCTCATTGCCATCTTATAAAATTTAAAAACCTCATATATAGGCACTTTTTCTAGACACAAATGAAATACATTTGCATGTGACACATTGGTAAATGTTTCAAATTGATTACAAGTTCAGCTGGACCTCACAGTTGGTTTAATTAAGAAGAAGGAACAGTTGGATGAATTTAGATTTTTTAAAGTTTATAGGACCACAAGTTTGAACTCAAACGTGAATTGCAATAATAAAAGCCAGCTGTGCATAACATAGGCCCTTCTTCCATTAAAAATTACTGCAAAACTGAAAGACTTGTTTTATTGTTTGTTTCATTAAATGTTGAAGCAAAATAAGTTTCTCATTGCACTCTCATATAATTTAAAAAACCTCACATATAGGCTCTTTTTCTAGACACAAATGAAATACATTTGCATGTGACATATTGATAAATGTTTCAAATTGATTGCAAGTTCAGCTGGACCTCCCAGTTGATTTAATTAAGAAGAATAAACAATTGAATGGGTGTCTGCAAGAAGGACCTTTTAGGTTTTTAAAGTTTATAGGGCCACAAGTTTGAACTCAAACGTGAATTGCAATAATAAAAACCAGCTGTGAATAACATAGGCCCTTCTTCCATTAAAAATTACTGCAAAAGTGAAAGACTTGTTTTATTGTTTGTTTCATTAAATGTTGAAGCAAAATAAGTTTCTCATTGCCATCTTATAAAATTTAAAAACCTCATATATAGGCACTTTTTCTAGACACAAATGAAATACATTTGCATGTGACACATTGGTAAATGTTCCAAATTGATTGCAAGTTCAGCTGGACCTCCCAGTTGGTTTAATTAAGAACAAGAAACAGTTGGATGAATTTAGATTTTTTAAAGTTTATAGGACCACAAGTTTGAACTCAAACGTGAATTGCAATA
This sequence comes from Lasioglossum villosulum, assembly GCA_963971365.1. Lineage (NCBI taxonomy): Eukaryota > Metazoa > Arthropoda > Insecta > Hymenoptera > Halictidae > Lasioglossum > Lasioglossum villosulum. The sequence continues at coordinate 9,189,298 of OZ020497.1, forward strand.
ATAAAAACCAGCTGTGAATAACATAGGCCCTTCTTCCATTAAAAATTACTGCAAAACTGAAAGACTTGTTTTATTGTTTGTTTCATTAAATGTTGAAGCAAAATAAGTTTCTCATTGCACTCTCATAAAATTTAAAAAACCTCACATATAGACTCTTTTTCTAGACACAAATGAAATACGACCCTTCTTCCATGAAAAAAGACTGAAAATTGAAAGACTTTTTTACGGTTTGTTTCATTAAATGTTGAAGCAAAATGAGTTCCTATAACTGCGATCTTATAAAGCTTAAAAAACTGCACGTAAGCCCTACTTCCAGATACCTATTCAATTGTTTCTTGTCGATTCACAATGATAGCTATCTGAAAGTTTAGATATTCTTAGAATTAGAGTCCAAGCAATGATTGTCATGCACGAAGGAGGATTCCTACGTGTAAGAAATTGAAAAGTTCCTAAACATTCGATTCGGAGTCGTATATTCGAATGGAGCGAATCGGGCCAATGCCATTTATCGTCCCACATCGCGGAATCATGGTATACCGCTACCTTTCACCGTTGATTTCATGTGTTTAAGGTTGAATTCCTCGGTAAGGTTCTACCTCTCACCTGTATCGTTTCGATCACTTGCAAGCTGCGGAGCGATAGTTATCGTTTACCACTTTCAACGAAATTGTCTCCACGAGAAAATTTTGAAATTGTTAGGAAACAAAGTTGTAAATGACACTCTGATGGTATTCGATCTTACTAGGCTGCGTATCTTTGGCAAATTAACAAAAATAGTACAGAATACTCTTCCAAAATTTTATTTGCAAATTGATAATAACGACCTTGTACTCACCGTGAGGAGTAAAAATGCCTAATCACCATAGATCTTACAAACAATTCTTTCCCTGTAAAATCAACTTTTGTTATTCATTACTAGACTATGGATTTTATTCATTTATGGAAAAAATGGGTGGGTTTGAATTATCAAACAATGAAAATATGTAAATAAGAAAATAGGAATGTTTCTTACAACTTAATAGAATAACTGAAGAGAGAAATAAATTCCTATTCGATTCGCATGTCTTGCAATTAATGTGTACAACCTTGAACCAATACTTCCAATAATAATATGATCAAGATATGGAACGCTAATAAACAATGAAAGTTGATTTTACAGGGAAAGCATTGCGGATATGCGATCTTTTGTTGATCACCGTGTATACTCATAATCTCCTTCATTATTGAGACTAAATCTACCCTTGTTAGAGAAAAGTTATTGCGCTGCTGCGAACCAACACATAAACCGCTATGTAAATTATACTGTTACGAATCCTTCACCGTGAAATATTCGCTGCGACCGCAGAATATTCGCGTTGGTTTGTGGGATCCTTAAATGTTAGCTACCTGTCTTGGCATCCGATTATTCTTACGGGTACTCGTGAACCGGCGCGAATATCGTTGGTCTTGATTCTCGTACTAAATACTAGGATGCTCCAATTCCAAATCGGCAGATGCGATTAAAAGCTTATCGCCCATCCTGAGAAACCCAATGTGATCCAGAAACAGCTTTTCTGAATGCAAATTTCATCATACCTTAGGCATTTTGTAAACTATTCTCTGAATCGAAGTGCGTCTATCGCGTACACTTTAAAAGAATGGATTTAGCACCAGAAAGGTCAGGTGCAAGGAAACAGGATCGTAAGTCAACGGTTCCTTTGAAGTCCTCTCGTCCTGATTCTCACGCATTTTTCTGTTCCGAATACGAGATAACAATACGCTATTTATAGTTAGTAGTCTAACTTAGTTTTAAGTTGAATTTATATGAATTCATAGCTCTAATTCGTTTATAGCTCTGGGTCAAAATGGACCCGATCAGAGGGTTAAAAGATGTAACAAACGTTACTTCAATTATGCTTAAACGTTTCAGGCACCCAGCTGACATCAAAGGCTATGTAACCAAGTGCTAAGCTTACAATTCATTTATGCATTGACTAACACACTAACTTAACGAACAAAATGTATATTCCTGTAAATAGAATTGGTGACATGGTAACAATGTTACTTTTTCACTTATCGTGTAAAGCTATATCTACACTGAAGCAACCAGAGTCGCTAGATTACGACTTGTGTCCCCACTCTACCGTTCCCCTTCCACGACGCTACCCCCCACGCTTTGGATTAGTCACATTGTCACGTGACTAATAATAAATCATATACATTTCACATTTTCCTTTATTATTTGAAAATTTTCACCCTAAACTTCAAATAACCGTAATTTCTGCGCGATTCATTCTTGGAAATTCTAAAAGTTGATATTTACACTTAAATTGCGGCTAAAGTGGTTCGAAGTAGGCCGAGATCTTTTACACAAAAATTAGTTCAATATTATACCTTGCCAAAACGATTAGTGCCAGACCGTAGCTGCTAATACTTTTAAGATTCGCTTCCATGAATAAAAAATCAGACATTTCCAATTAGCCCATATTGCTTAATGTTTAATAATTTTTTGAAAAAATTTGTTTAGCCATTTAAGTGTTGTAAGGTAAAGGTACCAGTAGTTGACCATGAACGAGTAATTGACCATTTTATAGAAAAACATAAAAAATAAGATTTTTATAAGCTGTACACTTGCAACGTCTACATACTATGTTCCTCAATTAAACTTTTTATGGAATTGATTTGTTTTATTTCTTATTTCATTGTAATTTCTGGTGGAAATTGTTGAAACTAGTAGGAGGTCAATTACTAGATTTTTCATTTTCATGAGTGGTCAACTTCTGAAGCAATTACTGAATTTCTAAATATGTTTCTTAAATTTGTATAAGTAAACTTTTTTAAACGTGGCCTTGGTACATAATTTAGAAGACTTAAAGAGTGTCTTCAGACATTGATTTTCGCTATTTAATGACAGAGTAAATGGTTACTGTTGTTCGCGTAGAAAACTTCTCTTAACTGGTCAACTACTAGTACCTTTACCTTACCTGTTGCAACCTATCCACAAAATTTTAAACAAATTCGTTAGGTAGTTGCGGTTTTACGGATTTTTGACGCTTTTTGGCCATTTCGCACCACTGTGCGGCGCTGCGTTGGCTAGCAGTGGAGTGAGTAGGCACTGAACAGGGATCGTGCCCTCGACTCCGGACTAATAATGAACGTTTACTATACATGCAACGTCGACTAAATGTTGCTCGCTGTTGCTTCAGTGTGGACATAGCTTAAGATTGTATTGTTGTTAATACCAATGTTTCCTAACGCTCAGAGTGTGCTGGGACAAAGTTGGCGCATCTATATGGGGCAATGCGTGTCGTGTAAGTCGGGCGCCGTCATCGCAACCGGTCATCACGCGTCGCTCACTGGCCGCATCATGGAGAAGCCTGGCAAGGTAAATTTGCAAATAATAATACCCCTAATTACACTTTCAACCCTTGCGCGCAATGTTCAGGAAGTTGGGACATCCGCAGTAAGTTGTATAAGCAGGTATTAAAGAAGTTATGGAACTTTTTGATAGGTTCTGTCCAAGAAATTAACCGTTTTGAACGTATCGATAAACGTTCTTATAAGTTCCCATGGGAATGGATAATAAATTCTGAAATTTAATAGTCACAGCTAAAATGATTTCTTTTTTCTACAGTAAGAGGGTTGAAGGGCACGTCTCTGTTTTTTTAGAGTACTCGTGCTAGGGGACAAAATTCCCCTTTTATGAACATGCTTGACCTAGAACCTAGACTCTAGACCATTTGTTCTTCCTTAGAGAAGATAATTGTATTGGTCACTTTTGAAACAAGGAAAATATTGAAAATTATGAAACTGAGGCACTGTTGAATAGATCCGGTTTGCCCAAACATTGGTGATTAAGTTACAAATTGATATGTATGGATCTGGAGATGTAGCAAAATAACAAGGGATCATATTCAGTTGATACAAGCCGATTTTGATGAAACTTATGCGAGATGTAGTTCTTCGAAAAATATTTAACACCTGCTTTTTTCATCGGCAACCATCCACTTTGAAGGGGTGAAAACAGCACCCTCAAAGTCGGGGGCAGAACCATATTTTCTGCGATATCTCTGAAATCAGAGGTCGAAAAGAATAGAATTTTGTAAAAATTGTGTCTTTTTTAATGGGAAACGCAGTCGTGCAGGAAATTTGTAATAAAAGTTTTCTGTTTAAACAATATATTAAAAATTTGATGTTCTTTTGCAGTTTCTCTTTTTTATTGTTGGTTCATTTGAATATAAACTCGGGTGTGTGATCTTTTATCCAAAACAGGGGATACGTGTTTATTATTGTTAAATGGCAAAAAGAAGAAAAATTCTGAAACACGTACCGCCTATTTTGGGTCAAAGACCACACACCCGAGTTTGCATTACAATTAACTAACAATAAGTAAATAAGAGAATCTGCAAAAATAGAAAATTTTGAATATAATGTTTTAAAAAGAACTTTTGTGAACATTTTCTTGCACAGCTACGTTTCGCATTAAAAAATACAAGATTTCAAAAAAATCAATTTTTTCGACGTTCAGTTTCCGAGATATCTCAGAAAATATGGTTCTCATTTCCCAAATTGGAGGGCAGTTTTCAGCCCTTCAGAGTGGATGGTTGCCAATAAGAGAAAAAGCATGTGTCAAATATTTTTCGAAGAACTTTATCTCATGTAAGTTTCATCAAAATCTTTATTTTTTATTTTTAATCTTTTATTTTTATTAAAAATATGATAACTTTGTAAGGCAAGGGGTTAAAGAGAACAATAAGAAATTCCGTAACAATGCTCGGTTCCATGTACGTAGAGGCGCTGCACCACAAACAGAAATCAGCGATTTCAAATCACTGGTTCACGCGACATCAAGCGCCTCTTCAATTTTCCCGTACCACATTGATTACCGCACGGGAATGCGTGTGAATGAATCGGTGAAAGCGAGGGAATTTTCCAAGCAAAATAGAATGAACGGTTGTAGACGCTGGTTGTGTAGAAATCGCAACACATTGCAGTTAAATTGAGAAAGTCGATGCAATCTTCGATGCCTCGGTTCCTCTAATACTGAACATTCCACGTGATCAAGGATCAAATCGTTTGTGGATTTTGGCGAATAGTTGCCTGAACATCTCCAGCAGTTTGATCATACGCTAACATAGGTAATAGTCAGGTGAAACTTTCTAACACGAGAAATTAGGGATTCCGAATATTCAGGAAATTCTGGAGAACTTTCGGTGCACGGTAACTCATCTGTAGACTGCGGATGTTTATGAAATTTTCGTTTAATTGGAACTGATTAACTGGTTTACGAATTATAAACGATTAAAAACGAAAAATTGCAATTATCCACTTATGATCGTTCATAATTTGAGAACCAATTTTAATGTAATTTTCAGAACGTATATAATTCACACAGATTTTCAAAACACATCTTTTAAATTTTCGTTATTGGCCCTGCTACAAAAGTTGTAAAAATCAATTTTTACTATTGCTTATCACAACTCCGACCAAATGCATTTTTTCAACTTATTTATTAAACGTCATTTACTAAATTAATTATTCTAGCTCTACAGAGAATCTGAAGTTGTTTGGTCCATTCATACAAAAATTATTCTGATTTAAAGTGTGTGAAAACAGTTATGCTCCTTGCCGTGTTTCCAAAATAATAATAGCAGCAAGGTCAAAGTGTTAGAGACATCAAGTAAAGTGTCTTGTGTTTATTTATTATTTATGTTCTTGTGTGTCTAAGTGTTTCTAGAAAACACAATACACCAAGACACTTTACTTGATGTTTTGGTGGACTGTCTCTAACACTACAAATATTGTGACCGTTCGCAATATATAATACTTGGTTACTCGAACAAAACACTGTACACGTATCTCGAACTCTACGCGCATAGCGGAAAAGCTAGTTGATTGTATGTGCGAGATACCAGTTGAAGGTCACGCGCAAGTTCAATGTCCTTCGAGACCTGTAAATCACCGTAAAACAGTGTTCCTTCTTTTTAGAGTTTAATGAAATGCAATTAGAAAGAAGTGGGAGACGTCCACGTGAAAACCGCAAGTTGCTTTAGCAAGTAACTTAACTACTGTTTGCATCCTAACGTCGAGCAATGACGTACACGATGATGTAACTATCGTTATTAAAGATGACAGACGGCAGATGTCACACGCGATGCAACTATTAGTCGGAGCATTGTTATTTGTTCAAATGTGACATTTTTTACATTTTGTTTAGTAGTTCACAAAAAGCTACTGTTGTTCGGTGTTATGCGCTTAGATATCCTAAAGTAATAGTTTTAAAATCTTATACAAACTTACAGTGAAAATAAATTTCTTTCTTAGGTGGTTCGGAGCCCACCTTATAAACTAGGTCCCGTCGCCAAATAACCTTATCTAAGAGTTGAGAGCAACGTTAAATAAGGAAAAAATTCCTTCCTATGTCTTAATCTTATAATAAGTATGTTTTATTAGCTTCGAAATCGCATGTGTGAAATACCGATGAAAGACATGGTAGCTCAGATGTCGCTTTAACACTGGAAAATGACCGGTTTCATATTTTTCTTTTTATAATTATTGAAATTATGAAGTTGCCTACATGGAAATTGGATAAACTTTTCGCCCAAGCACATTAAGATATTTTAATCGCTTTTAGAGTTCGGTAGGTTTACTGTTAACGTGATCAATACAAACTTCACCGAGCATCGAGTCTACAGTAGTGGGGATAAACGTAATAAAAGGAAATATAAATTAGAAATTAGATTCATAATTATTAAGAATCTCTGCATTTTCCGTGTGAAATAACTAGACCATAAATCCGTATTTTGCTAGTAGATAGTGTGAAGTAACGGAACATCTAAAAAATCGACAGCATTGATCAGTATTTCCGGTGTCCCCGTTGCGAATCTGATACTGCAACGGTCGGCACATGTAGTTACACGCCTAATCTTGTGGAACCTGATCGAGTCGCTGCGTTCAAAACAAATTTGGGTCTCCTATAAACAGTTTCCGACGGACAACGAGTTCTGTTGAGCGAGAAATAAGATTATGAGAATTTGAAAGTGAGCCAGGTGTGTCGCATCCAGCCATACGCACGCCGGGTTAACAGCTGACACTTAGAACGATTAGACAAGTACATTCTAAATATAGAATTAATTAGTTTCTAATCAACAGTGACTTATTAACACCTTAGGATTCATCTCGGTGAAGTCTTCATCGACCGATCAAAAGAATTCTGAGCAATAGAAATCTTTAATCTCTTTCCTCATAATGCCGTTTGGTACAATTATTAAAAAAGTTATTCTATTTTAAAAGGTGTACGAACACTTTAGTTGACCAGTTAAGAGAAGTTTTCCACGCGAACAACAGTAACCATTTACTCTGTCATTAAATAGCGAGAGTCAATGTCTGAAGACACTCTTTAAGTCTTCTAAATTATGTACCAAGGCCATTTATTAAAAAAGTTTACTTATACAGATTTAAGAAACATATTTAGAAATTCAGTAATTGCTTCAGAAGTTGATCACTCATGAAAATGAAAAATCTAGTAATTGTCCTATTCGTTAGTAATTGACCACTCATACTAGAAAGAGGGTTAAAGCAATAATTCTTATATATTATTATATTATTATATATATTATATAATATTATATAATGTTATACATATATTATATAATAATATTATGTTATATATATTATTATATATAATTCTTATATATTAAAAATTAATTCTTATATATTAAAGCAATAATGTTGGGAACCATTTTACTATCATTTAGTTTCAACAATTTCCAGCACAAATTACAATTAAAGAATGAAATAAGAAATAAAATAAATCAATTCCACAAAAAGTTTAATTGAGGAACAGAGTAGATGTTGCAAGTTAATAGAGAATAGTATTAGAGAAATTTAACCAACAGATGGTATGGCATCGGAGGTTCACTTTCATCAAAAGTGTACAGCTTACAAAAATCTTATTTTTTATGTTTTTCTATAAAATGGTCAACTACTGGTACCTTTACCTTATATAATTTTAACTTAAGATTTTGCAAATACAAGACATTGCTGACAAAATAAACAGAAATTCCCCTTTGATAAATCGGTCGCTGTCAGCGAACTTGTCAGCGGATTTCCGGTGTTTAAAGTGTTAAGATGTCCAAGGTGTTTTCCTGGTTACGCAGAAACGGGAGATTCTCGATCATGATTCATTGTGGTTGGCCATTTTCAAGAGCCGTATGGGAATACAAGAAAGTAATTAATTGTTAACTTCATCAGCATTGCTGATTCACTCGAGCGTGGTTGTAGCTCGTTTGCTTTCATTATATTCGCTTTCCATTGTTCTCCGTTATGCCGGTTGATTCCATGCCGGGTATCCGCTAACCGGAAGCACGCTGGAAAACGCGAATCCCCCAACTTCGACACTTATGCTCGATATCCACGGCCGGGAGAGATTTCTCTGTTTTTGTCCGCCGTTCTTGCCCGGATTCTTTCTGTTTCCAAAGTTCTTTTTGTTCGCCTTTGCTTTTCACTCGGCGGGACGAGCCACGCTCGCGTGTTAACAAAACTTTGAACCAAACGTAAGAAGATATGGTCTTCGCACCTCTTTTTGCGCACCGCGTGCTCGCATCGACTGACTTGGAGCACGGAATGAGATAATAATTACTATTCCTTTTACGTATTCACGGCCTTGGATCGCGTGCGTAATCTTTCACTTGCCATCGCCAATTTCCGCAACCACTTTTATACAGTTTTTAAAAATAATTTACGATGAATAAAAATAATCCATTATTTACTTTTATACAGTGCTTGGAAACACAAATTTTAATGCGCTAGATCGCTCGGTAAGTAATGAAGCGATTATTCTGATCAACGTGAATTTTATTATGAAAAATTATCTGTGTTCTGGCGCTAGATGTTAGTCCGAAAGTCGTTTTCCTCCATTGCCCTCAGTTTTGGTGAAAATTAACAGAAAAAAATCGAATTTTTAGCTTCTAGAATTTCTTCTGTTTTGACGAGAAAGTTGTAAGAGTATTTCTTACGCAGAACAGTTTCGTAGAGTCTCTCAAATACAATGGTGCGTTTTTTAATAACTAGACTCCGGATTTTTATGCACAGTAAGTATTCATGCAAAATATAATTAATATAATAATTTGAATGTAATGAAAATAGTATATTAATATTCTTCAATTTTTTAAATCTGTTCACTGTTTTCAATTACATCTACTCATTTTTGTTATAAATTCATAAAATCCGAAGTTTTTGATAATTGATCTCCACCTTCTTCCTTTGAAAACATTCAATAAAAACAATAACAAAATTGTTTATACGCAGACTATACATGAACTTTAGTGAAACATAAGTTATTCAATATCAGAAATAATATGGGCTCGACCAATGAAATAGCTAGGACTATCTTTTCTAAAAGCGTTAAAACTCGGACATGTCCAAAAAACATTGTTAATATTGCGAAATAGTAACGACGCATACATTTGTGTTTTAATATTAAACGTTAACAATGCTTACATCTTTTGCAAGACAAACTTCGAAGTATACAGGGTCATCCGTTTTTAAACGGACAAACGTAAACCAGCTATAAAGAACCCCAAATGGAACAAGTTTTACCCCTGCCACTTTTTTTGTTTCGGCCTTGATTTCTAGAAAATTGCAAAAAACCATAATCTTTTTAGTTAACATAAACTTGAATATCTCGGGACTCCAGTGATGAATCTTGATGATTTTTTCTTTGTTGTGTTGAAAATAAACAGGAGCATCTTTTTTTTTGTTCCCAAAATTTTTTTGCTTCCAAGAATATAGAATATATTCCAAGAAAATATCATCCATTGAAGTCACGCATCCTGGAACCGTTCAGATAGCTACAGTCCGATCCAGAAAAAACCAAGATTCGAAGGTCATACAAAAAAATTTTGGGAACAAAAAAAGATGCTCCTGTTTATTTTCAACACAACAAAGAAAAAATCATCAAGATTCATCACTGGAGTCCCGAGATATTCAAGTTTATGTGAACTAAAAAAATTATGGTTTTTTGCAATTTTCTAGAAATCAAGGCCGAAACAAAAAAAGTGGCAGGGGTAAAACTTGTTCCATTTGGGGTTCTTTATAGCTGGTTTACGTTTGTCCGTTTAAAAACGGATGACTCTGTATATTCATTTCATATAAGTTTAAATACAGTTGAAAAATATGTAGTTAAATCAAATGTTTATTAATGCGAACATAAAGATAAATTGAACGGCAGCAATGTCTCTACACGTTCTTTTAGAAATTGTTTTTCGAAGTCTCCTCTTTACCCTAGTGTATAAGTATGTTTATTATCAAACGGAATACCAATTCGTTTGCACGCCTTGCCGGCAGGACGGTAGGTAATGTAGGAATAAAATTGTGAGCGCCTAATGGTATACTACCGTTGAATCGCTAGCATCTGAGTGATCGTGGTTGCCTATTGCCAGGCGTTTCAGTAGTCAGTACCGGTCAGACACAGCTTGAAGTGGAAGTTGCAATTTTACGTTAAACGCAACAGTATTGCGATTACCGATACTTGTCAAGTTTAATATTCGATTTGAATAATTAACTTCCCGATTCATAGGGAAGTTACTGTAATTACCCCGAAAATCGATTTTTTAGCAGATCTTCACGTTTCATGGTTATTGAAGTCATTTTAGACTATTTTTATCAAATTGTTAGTATGTGTGTGTGTGTATGGCCGTTTGTATGTTATCAAATTTTTCGTTAACGTTTTCTGAAAAAGTAACAATGCGATCAGAATGATGAATGATGCAATCGATGTGCCCCATCGTAACTTAGAGCTGATTAGATTTTGGTCCATATTGGTCAAGTAGTTTTTTAGAATTTTTAGTTTTTTTCGAAAGAAGTTCATTCAACAATGCAATTTATACGAGAGGATGGAAATTCTCCACCGAATAAACAAACGTAATTATATATATTTCATTTTTTTTTTTTGAATTATGCAACTAATGCTAATGTTACCGCTTACAACTAACGAATCGGGAAATTCTGTGTGTGGCTCGTGGAGAGTCACACACAAAATAAACAAAAAAACCATTAAGAGCTGTTTGCCCCACTAGCAATGCGTACCACTAACCCTTTCGCAATAGCAGTCCTACTCGCGAGCTCGCGAAGCGAGCGAGCAATAACAACCAACTAGTTTTAAGATTGAAACATTGGTTTCAGATCGTTGCTTGAGAATTCGAATTTAGTTTGCGAAATAAAAAGAGTGCGAACGGTTGTCTGGTGTAGCCAAAAGTCAGACCAAAAAGGAAAGAACAGACGTGGTCCTGCGGGTATATGGGTTATAGGGATTGCAATCCCGCGCCATTTTTAATCCTGCGGGACTGAGGATTTAGTTCTTCAATCTAATATATGTATATTTAATAAAGAAACAAATTTTACTTAATGAAATAATCATCTTTAATCGTACATTGGAAACGTCCTCCTCTGTTTGAAGTCTATAAATATATACAGGGTCATCCGTTTTTAAACGGACAAACGTAAACCAGCTATAAAGAGCCCCAAATGGAACAAGTTTTACCCCTGCCACTTTTTTGTTTCGGCCTTGATTTCTAGAAAATTGCAAAAAACCATAATTTTTTTAGTTCACATAAACTTGAATATCTCGGGACTCCAGTGATGAATCTTGATGATTTTTCCTTCCAGTCGCCATACTATATTCCCCAACCAAAAAGTTTCCCAGAAACAATATCGGAAAAGTATCGCAGAGGATTACGTAGCCACTTGAGATGTTAAAACAAAGACAATCGATAAGATAATACCCAGAAACAATATATTCAGATAACCAAAATAATCATCGATAAGATAGCAACAAGAAGCGAGGTTACTGATCTTGGTTTAATCAAATTTTTCATATGAGATTGACTTTCTTTAATATTTGTTATGGTCCATGTAAATCAACTCATTAATGCTGAAGTTTTAGACTCCGGATTTTATGCATTTATAACAAAAATTATAAACTTTGAAAATATTAAATTCAATTTGTGTCAATTAAATGTTCGATTTAGATGAAAAGTATTCGCTTTCGAATACTTTTTGATTCGTTTTTATTCTTTTTTGTCCAATTGTAATTTATACTTTCATTTAATTCATTTACGTTATTATATTGTCTCCCATTCGCGGAGACTCGCCTTGACAAATCTCTCCACACATTTTCTATAATATTCAAGTCGAGAGAACGAGGGGGCTATTCCAAAATATTAATATTTTTTTAAGAAAAGGATTGTTTCACTGATTTTGCAGTATGGATTGCTGCATTATCCTGTTGAAAAATGTAGTTACCGCGCGTGATACGGGCTGCATGCTTGTTTAACTGACCTGCTATTAGTTCAATATATTTATTACTATTTATCCGACCCGTTAAAAAGTTAATTTCTGTTTTTCCATAATAATCAATACCGGCCCATACCATAACACTATTACCACCCATTTCACGTCGACTTAAATGAAGTTCTTCCTTTCTGCAATCACGAAAGTAGTAGGCCCAGCCATCAGGACCTAACTTTAATTTTTTTAATTTTTTAATTTTTTCTCGTTACTAAAAATGACTTTTTCCATTTTTTCATCCAGTGGACGTGTTCACGAGCGAACTTTAGTCAATTTTGTACGAAAGTTTAAACATTTGTTAAAAAGAATATGCAAAGTTCAGCTGCTCTTGCAACTTTTAACTCTGTATTAATTTTAATAAAGGCTTCCGAGGTATTTTTCTTTTTTTCCTATAGCTTATACAAATTTAAAAAACATGGCATTAATTATCTCAACGATATTGTTCTATGAAAACGATGAAAATCATCGATTTACAAAATTTTTTAATCGGGCCACTAAATACCGTCCTCCAGATCGCCATAATAACCCTGCCGTAAAAATATTCAATTTTTAATATCAGATTCGTTATCAGCGACTCCAAAAACTCCTAATTACAAACTTTCAGAAAATCATGACATTTTGAATTTTGGCCACAAAAACCGGGCTTTTGGACCGCTCCGCAGCGTTTCAGTCATTTTGAGTACCATTTGCCAACGAAAACTTTCTTCATCCTCTAAGAAATGATGTATTCATGCAAAATATAATTAATATAATCATTTGAATGTAGTGAAAATAATATATTAATATTCTTCTATTATTTTAATCTGTTCACTGTTTTCAATTAATTGATATTGAATTGTAATGTAATTGAAATGTAATTACATCTACTCATTTTTGTTATGGATTCATAAAATCCGAAGTTTTTGATAATTTACATCCACCTTCTTCCTTTGAAAACCGTCGATAAAAACAATAACAAAATTGTTTATACGCAGACTATACATTAACTTTAGTGATTAATTACAAACTTTCAGAAAATCATGACATTTTGAATTTTGGCCACAAAAACCGGGCTTCTGGACCACTCCGCAGCGTTTCAGTAATTTTGAGTACCATTTGCCAACGAAAACTTTCTTCATCCTCCAAGAAGTGATGTATTCATGCAAAATATAATTAATATAATCATTTGAATGTAGTGAAAATAATATATTAATATTCTGCTATTATTTTAATCTGTTCACTGTTTTCAATTAATTGAAATTGAATTGTAATGTAATTGAAATGTAATTACATCTACTCATTTTTGTTACGAATTCATAAAATCCGAAGTTTTTGATAATTTACATCCACCTTCTTCCTTTGAAAACCGTCGATAAAAACAATAACAAAATTGTTTATACGCAGACTATACATTAACTTTAGTGATTAATTACAAACTTTCAGAAAATTATGACATTTTGAATTTTGGCCAAAAAAACCGGGCTTTTGGACCACTGCGCATCGTTTCAGTCATTTCGAGTACCATTTGCCAACGAAAACTTTCTTCATCCTCCAAGAAATGATGTATTCATGCAAAATATAATTAATATAATCATTTGAATGTAGTGAAAACAATATATTAATATTCTTCTATTATTTTAATCTGTTCACTGTTTTCAATTAATTGATATTGAATTGTAATGTAATTGAAATGTAATTACATCTACTCATTTTTGTTACGAATTCATAAAATCCGAAGTTTTTGATAATTTACATCCACCTTCTTCCTTTGAAAACCGTCGATAAAAACAATAACAAAATTGTTTATACGCAGACTATACATTAACTTTAGTGATTAATTACAAACTTTCAGAAAATTATGACATTTTGAATTTTGGCCAAAAAAACCGGGCTTTTGGACCACTGCGCATCGTTTCAGTCATTTTGAGTATCATTTGCCAACGAAAACTTTCTTCATCCTCCAAGAAATGATGTATTCATGCAAAATATAATTAATATAATCATTTGAATGTAGTGAAAATAATATATTAATATTCTTCTATTATTTTAATCTGATCACTGTTTTCAATTAATTGAATTGGAAAGGTAATTACATCTACTCATTCTTGTTATGAATTCATAAAATCCGAAGTTTTTGATAATTTACATCCACCTTCTTCCTTTGAAAACCGTCGATAAAAACAATAACAAAATTGTTTATACGCAGACTATACATTAACTTTAGTGATTAATTACAAACTTTCAGAAAATTATGACATTTTGAATTTTGGCCAAAAAAACCGGGCTTTTGGACCACTGCGCATCGTTTCAGTCATTTTGAGTACCATTTGCCAACGAAAACTTTCTTCATCCTCCAAGAAGTGATGAAACAGGTAGAAACTCTACCATAAAATCAATTGCAGTGCAAAGGGTAAATAAATTACGAATACGTATGCATTCGTCGGGTTGCAGCGACGCTCCCGATTGAAAGAAGCGTTTCGCCATTTCTGGCAATCCGGTAAAGTCACAGGCGTTCGATATCGTACATGTCTATACCGTGCATGCGAAAGCGCCAGCACAGTTGGCCGGCGGGCCAGGCACCATAAAACGCAAGGTAGAACAGTAAATATTTTTCTCTATGGAGAACCGTGAACCCTGTCGAAGCGAAATACATATTTCGAGGACGAAGAGGATGCCCGTCGATGAGCAAGACAAACTCGTTTCAACGAATACGCTGGTATGAACGGCGCGGGTCTGCTATCTGTGCGGTGAAAGTCGCTCCGAAAAATCATTCCGTATCCTCCCCTGGTCTTTCGGAAACAGATATAGAAGGAGGAATAGTCGGGGGCGAGAGAGCGCCCGCGCGCACCTCGTGTTCATCAGTCTACGCAGCGAAGGCGAGTGCGACGGTGGCGTCGGGACGCCGCGACGGCGCAGACGGCTCGATCGATTCCACGTTTCGGTGTGCTCGACGTTCGAGAGAGGCACCGTCGAGTCTGACAGCGGCGAGGAAGAGGGCGAGAGCTGACTAGAAACGGCGATGCGAAGTGGCTGAATCGAAGGGGCGAGAAAGAGCCAGCTATCGCGATATAGCCAACGGGACATAGGAGGCAGAGAGAGGGGAAGAGAGAGAGAGAGGGAGAGAAAGAGAGTCGAGGAGAGTCGGGCTTATCGGTGCGCGTGTGTCTTCCGTCGACGACGCGAACGACGAGAACGACGGGAACGTGCGAGAATCTCCAGATCGCCGAGCTGACAGATCTACGGGGAAGGTTTCCTCCGAGCCTCGAAATCATCCTCGCCCCCGTGTCAACTGGTTAAAAATATTCGCGCGGCGCGCGGAACGGCGCAGGATGACGGCGTTGCGGACCTAGAAGAGGGAAACGTAAGCTGAGAACGAACATACTCGAGCCGGGATCGATCGTGTCGAACGCACTCTTCGCAAACGCGTCCGCTGTTCCATGACCCACATGTGGACGGTGCTCGGTCCGAAATCCATGGACCACGTTATTGGTCATGGACTCGTTTCGCTCGTTTTAGGTGCTGTTCCTCGGGGACTCGACCCGACCCGATCCGACCCGACAGTGAACTTCCCCGGACACCGACACTGACCCCATGGATGGACACCGGTGCGACGATGAGAGCGCAGTCGAGAGAGGAGTCGGTGTTGCGGTAAGGGTGCTTGCTTCTTCATGTACGTTTCTTGCCACATTTTTGTCCGTCTCTCGAGGATCGTCGTTGTTTTGTTTCTATCGAGTCCGTTCGCCGTTCGACGTCGCCAATGTCCATCCTCGGACACGATCGGACGTCGTCGGTTGGACTAGGTTGCTGTCGTTGTCGCGTGCTTCTTCCACTGGGAACGGCTCTAATATCGATTTACGTTCTTGAAATAGTCACGAAGAACCGGTACACAGGTAGACGCTTCCTCGTGTGTCAAAACAGACAGCTCTTCGATCGGGCTCGCCTGTTTTCATCGGCTCCGGCTTGGAGCCTGGATTAGAACAGCCTCGCGAAAGGAGCGACATGGTCTTCAATGTCAAAGGTTATCCGACAGTGACGTATACCACTCGGGACATGTATACGTACACCATTCGGCATGAATTGACGCGTTCAAGCGAATCGTTGGGATTTTCCACCTTATCGGTAGCGAATGATTGATCAATTCCGTCGCTCCGTGTTATTAATTGTAAGACAAACTCGTCGTTGTTCGACGCGTCTGTTTTTTTTAGTCGCTTCAGTGCAGGGCCGCCGCGTGCGGTTGTGCGCCGCACACGGGCACTTCATCAAAGGTGCGCCACGACGTTAACGGGCAAGGGCGCTCAGTCCTGGCTACCGTAAACAGATTTGCTAAATTCAAATCATTTTCATGTTTGAAGAGGGCACACTAGGGTAACTGCACCAGTGAATGAACGGGCACCAGTAAATGAACGCTTTTGTATATTTCAACAAATTTTAACCTGGACGGCATACTAGCGATAAAATTATGATTAAAGAGTTAAATAAATAGGAGAATATTGTTTAGTAATTTTGTTCATTGATTGGACTAGCATTATTCAATTACTAGAATGTAGTGTTCATTGACTGGTATTTTTCATATTTTTGATTTAACGTTTAATAAAGAAGAATAATAATAATTTCATTGTATTTGTGTTCATTTATTTTTGACAAATGAAGTATAGGGAGCTATTTGGCATATATGTGATTCCTTTAATTCACATAGTTTTTTTTTAAATAAAATATTTTCCTGAACAATTTCTTAAATGTTCATTCACTGGTGCAGTTACCCTAAATTTATTCGCACACGGGCGCACAGTGGGCCAGATCGAATAAGTAGGAGGAAAAAGTCCGAAATTGAAGGTAAAAACATACAATTATCGGTGACTAGTTGATGTACTATACATTCCCTGGTATTAGTGTTATCAACAATGAAACAAACGACAAAGGCAAATGCCGCGTTGCGTTGTTTTACGTTTCTCGAATGTTTGCTGCGAAATATTGAGTATCGTGTGTTGCGAATACATATCTTCTAGCTGTTATCAAAGACTTTTATATTCTCAAGTTCTTAGCAAGTTCTATCAAGTGGGTTTAATATCCACGTAGAAAACTTCAAAACGTCCATCCATGAGACAGCAGAACTTTTTGTAAAATTATATAATTTTAGATTTTTCCTCCTACTTATTCGATCTGGCCCACTGTGGGGCGACTCGTGCCCACGCGGCGGCCCTGCTTCGGTGGATGGTATTTCCACTAGAACGCTGCTATCTTTCATCGGAATGTCGTACGTTTTGAAAATATTACCAAAGAGACGTTAAAAAATATGCGAGGAGTAATAGAAAGTAAGAAATCGTGGTTTTCGGCAGACACGAAACCGCGACAATTTAACATATGGTGGCGCGTAGAGGTGTAACTTAATTCGTACGAGGGTAATTGAGTTATTACCATGAATGTGGAGATTGTAATATCGTCAATTCGCGTCTCGCCGATAGCATAGGGGTCCCCATTCATTTTCTACTAGTTGACCTGACAGACGTTGTCCTGTCTAAATTTCAATAAATTTGGTTATCATTTTGTGAAATTGTGAAGGATATATATGATATATATATGTATATATGTATATGTATATATGAAGGATACATATATGTATAGGATATATATGAACAAAGTAAAAATGAGAAAAAAACGTATTTTGCAGTGATCATTATAGCAAACAGACGTGAATAGTGTAAATTTCTATTTAAATATTGATTAAAAGCTGCGACTTCTAGTTTTTCCCGAATTTTCATGTTTCCGGACAACTTTTCCAATTTTTTGTATTATAAAAACCTGGTTCGGACTACAACGAACATTAAAAAAAAAAGATTAGCCAAATCGTTCCAGCCGTTCTCACGTGACGTCGTGACCAACGAACAGCATTTCGTTTTTATTATATAGACTAGCTGACCTGACAGACGTTGTCCTGTCCAAATTTCAATAAATTTGATGTGATCATTTCGTGAATTTGTGAAAAGCTATAGGATATGCGTGAACAAAGTAAAAATGAGAAAAAGACGTATTTCGCAGTGATCATTATAGAAAATAATAAAGGTTAAATTCTCGATCGAAAATTAGTAATATAATAAATTGAATGATATCAGCGGTAGGTTCGATCATTTTTAGAAACCAACAAATGTGCAATTATTTAAGCATGTTTCTAACGTTTCAATCCCGATGTGGATCTTTTTCAAAGAGACACTTTTGCGTCTGAAAAATATGAGAAAAATTAGAAAAGAAAACAAAAAGAAAAATTTTTTCACATAGAAAAGACCAAAAATTAAATTTCATATACGTACTTGTTGTGTGAAAAATGGACACAAACATTTTAAAACAAAAATTAGTGA
This sequence comes from Lasioglossum villosulum, assembly GCA_963971365.1. Taxonomy (NCBI): domain Eukaryota; kingdom Metazoa; phylum Arthropoda; class Insecta; order Hymenoptera; family Halictidae; genus Lasioglossum; species Lasioglossum villosulum. Next base: position 9,207,957 of record OZ020497.1, read on the forward strand.
GTTACAATTTAATTTATTGTAGAAAATAGACGCGGATAATGTAAATCCCTATTGAAATATTGATTAAAAGCTGCGACGTTAATTTTTTTGTTATATTGAAATATGATTCAAAAAGCACTTCTAGTTTTTCCCGAATTTTCATGTTTCCGGGCAACTTTTCCAATTTTTTGTACTCTAAAAACCTGATTCGGACTGCAACGAACATTTAACAAAAAAAATTTGCCAAATCGGTCCAGCCGTTCTTACGTGATGTCGTGACCAACGAACAGCATTTGATATAATAAATATCTATTATTAAGACAGTTGCAAACTGGTCCCCCATGACTTCTCAATATTCCGACAAGCAACGTTGCTCATTGGTGCGTAGAAAAGTGAGAATTTAAAAAAACGACCATCATCTACATGTTGCAACAGTTTTTATCTTTTTTAGTACGCAAATTGTAGCAATAATATTCCAAGCGACCAGGAACGAAATCTTGTGTAACGTCCATTGTTTTTATCGCGTACGTATGCTTAATCAATCGGCTATTAAAAAAGTATGCACTCTCTATAATTAACACATTCGTCCGTAATTAGTCATGGTGCAACGGACAAGACCCAGCAAAACGTATAATGGAAGCAAGATACGAAACACGATAAATTCGATTAAAATTCAGGAGGTTCTATAAGATTCGATAAGTCAAGTTTCATTGGCTCTCACCAGAATTTCATCAGAACGTTAACACATATTTTCTAGTAAACGGGAATATTCGCTTCACCTTTCCTGAACCTCAATTTACTCGGAATCGTGTTGTGGTAATTAGTTCTCGATTAGCACGTTCGCTACCATCGTTACACGTACGCGACGTTCGCGATCTCGCAGTTTCGTTGAAGACAGTCAAATTAATTTTCTATACTCGTTTCGAGTAGACTTTCTCGTGTTAAATTGTTTTAAATTCTCGCGTTAAATTCTTTCACAAACGAGTGCGTTTAACGAAACAGTTTAACAACTAGAATAATTGGCGGTAGCGAACGTGCGGGAAAACAGAAAAATCTGATAATTGAAATCCGACTTTTTATAGGAGCCGAATCGTCGAGGATGGTAGATGAAAATGGCAGCTAGAATTTAAGAAATATCTAATCGTGTCATCTTGAACTTTTGCAAGGGGTTTATCGAGACGCGAGATTGCAATTTCAGTTTTTCCGATATTGGTCGGTTCGCGGAAACAATTGAACGTCGGCTGCTTGTTAGGAGCGTTTTATAAGAACCTCGAAGACACTCTCGACTGTCTCGGCTAGAACGGGTGTCTTAAAAGCACCGAGTTGGTTGATTTGGGAACGCGGTTGCTCTATTTCTGGAGTTTGAATCGGGTTACTTAATGTTTTTGAACCTTCTACTTTCCCTGCCTCGTTATCTCTGGTCGCAAGCTATTGGCGATTACGATATCACATCTAACGTTCACTTCCATCGGTATTCGACGTGGTTTTGTTGTCGATGTTGTCCGATTCTGTTTAGCTTCTGAATCATCTTCCCGCGTCACACGCGCTTTATCGATTGAATACAAATAATTCTGCCAGCAGCGGGCCGAATCCGAGGTTTTTTCAACGTCGTCGAGCATCTTCCGCTTTACAGAACGTTTATGATGGCTGAACCACATGACTTTCCTTTCGAATGATTTCTTATAAACATTATTGCTCGACAAATACAGAGTTGGGTAACAATTTTGTTTAACACTAAACCTACCACTACCGGTCAAATGACCGGCTTCATATTTTTCATATTACAATTATTGAAACGATGAAATTGCTTACATGGAAATTGAGTGGATGAATTTCAGAATCCTAGCACGTATTGTGATAAAAATTCCACAAAATCGAACTAAATGCAGCCTTGTAATTTTTGTAAGCTGAAAAATATTAATCGCTTTTAGTGCTCGGTAGGTTTAGTATTGCATACAAGTTTCTAGTAAAGTGTATTTAAAACCCACTTGGAAAAAGTCTGCTTTATTCGAAATTTTTATTTAAATAACATTTTTGCCCAACTCTGGATAAATATCAGCGTTTCATCTCGTACCTCTGTGTAAAAATAACATTAATGAATATTTGTAGAAGATATTGGAATACTTCTGTACAGATTCTACTCGATTGTTGAAACAAAGGTTTTCGATGTAGAATATAGTTGAATACAGTAGAGAGAATATACCAGAATATACTTGAATATACAAGAATATTCTAAAATATACTAAAATATAGTTCAATATACTAGAATATACTACAATATACTACAGTATACTAGAATATACTACAATATACTACAGTATACTAGAATATACAACAATAATCTAGAATATACTAAAATATACTAGAAGATACTTCAATATTCTAGAATATACTAAAATATACTAGAAGATACTTCAATATACTAGAAGATACTTCAATATACTAGAATATACTATAATATACTACAGTATACTAGAATATACAAGAATAATCTAGAATATACTAAAATATACTAGAAGATACTTCAATATTCTAGAATATACTAAAATATACTAGAAGATACTTCAATATACTAGAATATACTACAATATACTACAGTATACTAGAATATACAAGAATAATCTAGAATATACTAAAATATACTAGAAGATACTTCAATATATTAGAATATACTACAATATACTACAGTATACTAGAATGTACTAGAATATACTAAAATATACTAGAATATACTACAATCTACTATAATATGCGTAAATATACAAGAATACTAGAATATACCAGAATGTACTATGTATATGAATGTATTTGATTGTATATTTTGCGCGAACAATCTTCAGAATGTTGACATTTCAGGAAAGATAAAAATTGTTTTTTGTGGAAATTAATTAAGAAACAAGGTAGGAGTGAAATATTTGCATAATATAGGTTTCCGGATACCCGAACATCGATTCTTATAATATTGTATAGCGAACTGGAAGTCAGCCAACACCTTACCGTATTGTTTTATTTCGAATACTGATTTTCAAAGATTTACAGAATCTACACAAAATACATTTGAAAAATTACAATACAACAAAACAGCTGTTGAACACTTTAATTTTCAATTTTATACATTTAATCCTTTACACTTCATCTGATATCTTACCAGTTGCAGACAGTAAATAATGTTTAGTATATATTTTAGAGCAACAAATCGTAATGGTATTTGTTGTTGCATTTATACTGCATATAGAACGAATTATGTATTGAAAATCTTGATTACTTTCCTTATCGGTTCTACCAAAATGTTATTCACGTATGCCATTGTATGTCACCATTTCTAAAATAATTGGTGACCGAAATGGAGACCGAACCTAGTATTCTGACCACGTGTAATCAATTCTGAAACATCAGTCAGGGTCAGTGCGATACATAGACATCGTCCGTGAAGAATTAAACTTGAAGATTGATAAAATAAACGTTACACCGAGGTTAAATCTAGGCTTTACGACTCCAGGTGAATTGAAACGAAAATTTATCACGACCATGCGTATCGTATTTCGAAAATAGTCGTGACTAATTGATATGTACAACTTCGATAAAATCAGGTGCGATTGCACACAAGGATAGAAGCATAGCTAAAAGTACCGGCACGGCAATGCAAAATACAACAGTTATCGATCCGCGGCTATTGCCAGAGACGGCGAAAGCAGTAATGTCTCGATGTATGCGAAAACTTTGGAACCGAAACATCAACTGACAAATCTGTCGGTACAAGTGTCATTTGAAAAACGACTGACAAACAAAGAAGTTTTGTCGTTGCATTTATTATTCTTGAATTATATATTTAATTTCGTATAATGCTAAATGTTCCACAAACATGTATACATGCATACCGAAACAGTATTCCATTAGTAGACAGCGGATCGTTACACATATATGGCATCTGAAAATTTATCAAAACTGCTGGAACATAAAATTCGATAGAATGTAGTCCGATTTTTACTTATTCCAGATCTACAAAGGCTACCACCGCTAAAAATAAGATTTCATCTGATCCCACTTTCTTAAAATTTGCCTAGAAAAATTGAAAATCGCACGAACATCCGCAGTCTACCTATTAGTTTCGATTATCAAAATCCTGAAGGGCATACTTTTTGTCTTCTAGAACTGCAGCAAGGGAACGAGACGGGGCGCGGCCACGTCTTTCGGCTTCCGGCGACATCCGATTCGGATTCCTGTGGCGATATCGAACTACTCAGCGGAGTCTAGTCTGACCCAGCCACGGTCGAAATCTGCCGGTCCCGAGCAGAATCGTCGTCGCGACGAGGACAACGCGGGCGCGACCCGCAACCTGTCGTCGGGAAGATCGACCCCCAGACTGGCTCCACCGAAGAAGGACGCTACTGGGATCGCGGTGAGGACGAACCGTTTCGGGTACAAGCAGCCGCAGGTGAAGTTTACGAACAAGGTTGGAGACATCTGCAGCAGCCACACGGTCAGCCATTACAACCAAGAGACGTTGCAGCAACATCAGCAAGAGAGTGCACCGAAACAGACGCAGAGGGTAGCCCCGGTCGTGTGCAATACGTCTTCGGTGCCCGCGTCGAAGATCAGGTCGCCCGCGCGTAGTGTGACCATTTACAACAATGTTGGCACCACCCACGTGGACGGGAATCGAAGGCCATCGGGTATTCGCGAGCCGGTCGGCAGGTACACACTGCACACCAGCCACCTACCGTTGCCTCAGTTCGCCGTGAGGGTCACCAACGCCAACTCGAAAACCGCAAAAACTGCGGCGAATTTGAACAGAATGGTGTCCGCTGCGTCGAAGGGTTCTACGAGCTCGAAAGAGGGTTCCAGCACCGAGGATTCTGGTGTGGGCAGCCAGCAAGGTTGCACGGTGGACGACACTAACCGAGGTTATGATTACACCGGCGGTTCTCCGAGCAGGAGGCGAGGCATAGGCAGACCTAGGAATTTAAGAATGGTGGTGAACGGAAAGAGTTTCGATGTCAGGGATGTCAGAGACGACGACAGCACGGTCACCGAGATATCTGTCATTCCATTGCCGAAGACATTCATGGGTCCCGGCACTGGACTGGTGCGGGAACGAACGACTCAATATCAAAGAATCGTGAACAAGGACAACAGACACGCCGAATCGACGACCTCCATGTCCACCACGTCGTCGGAGGGATATGACGAGGGGCTCGGCGAGGAGAAAGTTTACAAAGACAGGTCTCGGTCGGAAAAGATCCCATCCATTAAATCGGACTTTAGCCCTCCTAGCTCCGACGATCCTGAATACGGTCACGGTGAAGCTATGGCCGACGAATACTCGTTAAGCTCTAGCGACGAGTGCCAACGTTCCTCTTCCGTTGCTCATCATATGCAAGCTGCTGCGAACACAGCCAAAAACGTAACGCTACCGAGGACATCTCTACGATCGGTGTTGCTCACCATCGAGGATCCTGCGTTCGCCGCTGCTGCAGCTACCTCTACCTCGCTGATAGACGACGAGACTTCTCCCGTTGATAGTCTTTTCGACAGCCTCACAGCCAGTATTACGCAATCGGACGTCAAGGCGGCCAGAAAGGAACAGCCCATGGAACAGTCCGGGAACACTTTGGACGATGACAGTCCTGGAACGCCTACCAACGCTTCAAACTCGTTGAGCTTGTCGGAGGGTAGGGAATTCTTCGACGACGAGATCGCTGACCAGCCTGGGCTTATTTTAAACGAAAACATGAGGGTCGGAGCTGAAGCGCAATCCATTGTAGCTAGCCAGCTTGTTACCGAAAACAGCCATACGTTAGTCGAGTCCAGTCCTAAAGCAGGTAAAGGGGATCGATTGTCTTTGTTAACTTTTCGAGGACCACTATAGTGGTCAAGGGCAAACTTGGGAATTTCGGTGAACATGTTGGTTGTCTCAAAAATGTTGTATGTACTTCCTTGAATGAGGTGATTGTCTGGTGTACTTCCTTCAGGGAACATTTTTGGGACATCCTGTGTATGTATGTATCGAATAAAGGTTATATAGTTTTGGGGAGAATATAATTTAGAGAGAGTACAACATACCATTGCAATTTATATACTGTATACACTGAAAGTTGGACTTTTTCCGGTATTACTCATAAATTGTCTAATTCACAGCTGCAGGATACAGTAAGAATGCGACAAACAGCCCACATCATGGCAAACGAATGAGTCGAGCTGGCAGCGTTGACACTCTGTCACCTTGCGAATCTATCGCATCCGACGATTTGATATTGGATTACGAACAGAGCGACGCAAGTTCCTTCGATGAGCGGCACCGGTGAGCATTTCGTATTTATTAACCGCGAAAGAGCTTCTGTTACAAGTCGTTTGTCAAATTTGCAAAAGACAATACAGTGGAATTCGAGTTATTTTCTGATGAAATCAATTACTTCGAAATCGTGGACATCGAGTGTCAGAAGCTCATCTACAAAATGTTCATACTTCACTTTTCTGTTGATCTAAAACCAAGTGAAATTTCGTTGTATTTTAGAATGGAGGCGACCGCAGCAATGCAGGATACGGACGAGCCCCCAATTCTTTCGAATTTGGTAGCACAAGGTGAACATGTGATGAGACGGTGGAGCTCTCTGTTGGGTGCATGTCAATCGGTGCAGCAAACTAATAATACGAACACGATTAATAACAATGTGAACGGTGAATCGGCCAATAACAATAATCAAGCAGCCAACGAAACGGGGTGTGTATATCAACTTTTCACGTTTTTAATCGCTCCGTACGGCACATATTTTCAGATACTGCATGCGCTTATGCTAGTTCAGAATATGGAATATCACCTGGTAAACTTTGAAAGTCCCGTGAAAATTAATCTTAAGCGTTATTGAGTGTTCTCACCGCTGTTGTTAACGTGTTTAAACGTTTTATAGCTTGGAACACGCTTCTTTATGTTTCGTTTTTAATACAGGATGTTCTGACGAGAGTCAGACAGTTCCCCATGGAAAAATGAATTGAATTGTAGAGGAACGGGAAATGCTATCATTACTTTCGGTCAACATTAGTTTGACACTAACATCGGCGTCACTTCTTAAATGTCCTTGTGCCAGTTTAGTTAATATTCCGAGATGAACAGAGACTTACTTTTCTTGTTTCGAAAGGGTGAAATGAAAAATAATAAACGGTTGAGTAAAGTGTTCCTGAGCAGCTTAAGTTTGATTATTTTCTATGAGATTCTTGTAACACTTTCGCCATTGGATTCGCGCGAGTCTCTTCTAATGCAAATGCGATCGAATAAGACATTATACGAATGAAATTTTAAATATTGGAATTATTAGGCACTATCGTCGGAATACTGTCGTATTCGGCGTTGTTTGTATTAATGAAAAGCTCATGCTTAATTCATTGATCAAGGCTGCAAGGATTTATTGCACCAGTGGCTGACACAAAAATGGAAGGACTTTAAATTACGTTTAACTTCAAAAATTCCCATTCCTTATTTCTTATTCATTTTTGCAACTTCGTCTAGTGAGTGTATACCCTGTATAGTTAACACCGTATGTTGCTTTGCTGCGAGTTTACACTTTATATGTTAATTTTCGGTACCAAGGAATTGAAATGAGACAAAATACGAATTGCCCCCGAGATTTTATAAAAAGTTATTAAACCGTGTTGAAAGTTTCCTGATTGAATGGAGAATTGTTATTTCAATTTGGCTATTACGAGCCTGGCAGATTGTTAACCCTGCGTTTTAAGACTTTCGTCGAGGATGTGAAATGTTGAACTACTTTGGGAGAATTTGAAAAAAAAACGATAATGGCGTTAATGTTTTAGACGCATATTAGACGCTACACTCTTACATTACTTTCATTGCACATTGCAAACATGCCAGAGTCGCGTGAAAACACGAATCAGTCTATGTTTCATAAGATAAATGAATTTATAGAATTTTTACTATTGGATCGATAAGGTAAGTTGTACAGCGTTGTTACAGAGAAATATCGCAGTCCGTCTACAAGTATATCATGATGATTGATCCGACAAAAGTATAACAATGCTTCTATTAATAAATGACATTTACATTTAATATTATTTGCCATTTCTTTACGCAGCTGAAAATCGACTGCATGAAATATTCATGGGCAGTTTTTTGCCGTTATACAATGTGGTTATATCTATTTCGATAGCTTAATTAAGACGGAATATATAGCTTTCCATTTGATTTACTATGCATAATGATTCCAGCAATAAATAGTACAGGCGAGAAAGAATTAGTTTTGCGTTCGTAAGCATACCAAGAGTGAGAAGTACCTGTACTATTTTTTGTCTCATACTTTGTCTTCGAAAAATTCGATCTTAGGAATGGGAAAAAGCTGTAAAATAAAGTGTCTAATAGTTATACTAACGTTGCTTATGAACCCGCAAAGCTTTGGAACAAAAATACAAATATTCTTACTTCTTAATTAGTGGTTAACTAATACATTTGTTCACACACTTTTTAACTAAAAATTGTTACAAGTGTAGAAGAAAGCTGATGAATAATTAGGCATAGAGACTGGTCTATTTTGTTAGAGATTACGACAGTTAACTATGATCTAACACTGTTCCTGTAGTTGATCTCAACTAATTCTGGTGATTCTTTGAATTGTGACGTTGAGACAAAATATCTAGCATGTCACATTGTCCTAGAACTTCTTCTGAGAATTATTTCTAATTATTGCTAATCCGTTCAAAGATATCTCGATGAAACTTGATATCAAGTATTTTGAAATCGGAGTATAGGATTTGAATTTGAGAAATTAGAAGGAGTAGGTTATTAGATTGATCTAAATCGTAGAGAAATTACTAAAGGTTACTTTCCACAAATTTTCTATCTGGGCTTGTATCGAAAATTGAAAAAATTCGTTTTGTAGATTTATGTGTCGTATACACTACAGTACAAAAGAAAGAAGCACCTGACCATATTTAATAGAAAAGCGTAAAAATCAAATGAAAACACAGTAAATTTTGAAGAAAGGATTCCGCTGTTTAATTGAACAGTTCTAAGAATACGTTTTATTGCGGATTATTTAATACTTTAAATGCAATAAATTAATCATTGTACAATACAATTTCTACATAAAGATATTGTTCGTCATTATATCTTATAATTACACTGGTTGCTTCTTTCTTTCGCACAGTAGTGTACATTCGAAGTCGAAATAGCGGTTAATGCCTGGCATATTCTCTAAACATTTTGTGTACAAGTAACATTCTTAAGGTAGATCTACATACAAGGAAGAACAGCTTAAAAGTCTGAATTTATTGAACGCGTGAAATGTTTTCCGAGAATAATACTCAAGGTAAGATAAGACTGCAGAATCTACGTGAAACGTAAAGCTTCAATGCTTTTTTTAAGACGATAAGAACCGTCTCACTTTTCAATTGAGTTTCACGTATCGTGTGTCCACTATGATCAATGCCTGTGTTGTGAAATAATGCGATCATCCGATCGAACGCATAGATATGTCGAATGTGTCAGAGTTTCGAACATGTTACGTACCGTAGGGTAGGAGACAGTTGTGCGTTGCATGCGTGGCGTGCATTCAATCATACAAAACATTGAATCTGCGTTCTGGACGTACAGACACGTTTGTTCGTGCGAGATATCGCTGTTGTCCGAACATTCGCCCCGAAATCAATAACTCCATAGTTTTCTTACGTGTCCACGTGGCGTGCACAGTGCACACTGTTGCGAAATGGAACAGCCCAGCAGAAAGTTCTGTGAGCAAAAAGGAAAAAAAGAGTATGAAACTTTTTCTTAAAAAATCGACTTTAAATGCTTTTCGGATGTTGTCTTTACGTTAACCATTGTCGCGCACGAGTCACGGCCACGTTTTCGTATTTTTTGAAGTTTGTATTAGGTGTACAAATGAGTTCGCTCCCTTTACATACAGGGTGTCCCAAAACTCCCGCGTACCCCGGAAATGGGAGGTTCCTGAGATTATTTGAAGCGTCATTTTCCTTTACAAAAATGCCCGTCGCGGCTTTGTTTAGGAGTTGTCAACGAAAAACACGGACCAATCAGAGTGCGGCTACAACGGATTGATTCTGACTCTGCCAACGGCGATGCCACGTTAAGCGAAATCCTCTCGCTGAGTGGGACTCCGTTTAGGGCTGTAACTTTTTCGAAGCTTCGAAGACTTCGAAGCTTCGAAGTCTTCGAAGGAACAAAGGGAGCTTCGAAGTTTCGAAGTCTTCGTAGTCTTCGAAGTCTTCAAAGTCTTCGATGTTTCGAAATTTCGAAGTTTTGAAGCTTCGAAATTTCGCAATCTTATACCGTGTCACGATTTTTGATAAATAAAAATATTAACTATCAGTCACCGGTGACCGACATTGAACTTTCCGTTTGAACTTTTCGCAATTTTTTTTTTTTAATTTGTGCAATAGAAACCTCAAATAAGAGGTTATTCTGCAATCAGTATTACATAGATAATATTACAATAGAAATCTTATTTGCTAATGTGTGGTAACTTTTCGTAATTAAATTATATTTAAAAAATTGCATTCCATTAATTTTCGGGATCATATCACGAATGTACTTAAAAAATAATTGATGACGTATCTACCGTGGCCGTCGTAATAATTTACTACGGAGAGAAGTTCGAAATTAGAAACTTTGATTCTCCATCGCCTTCGAATTTCCAGAAAGCGAACCTTTGAAATTTCGAAGGTTCTGAAATCGAAGTTTCGAAGCTCCAAAATCTTCGACCTTCGAAGGCTCTGAAATCGAAGCTTCGACATTCGAAGCTTCGAAGCTTCGAAGGAAAGTTACAGCCCTAACTCCGTTTGCTGCAGCCGCGCTCTGATTTTCTCGTGTTTTTCATGAATAATTTTTAAACACAGCCGTGGCGGCGATTTTTGCAAAATGTCGCTTCAAATGACCTCAGGAATCTTCCATTTCTGGAGTTTGCAGGAGTTTTGGGACCCCGTGTATATCCAATTATGATTGCATTTCAAATAAAAATTTTTCTCCCGCCGCTTTGGTGTTTTAAAGCATCAATTACTGCTGAATAGCACCAACAACAAATGATTAATTTAAGCGACGCAATTGAGGAAAGAAGTCCTTTTACCGGGAGTGGAACCAGATAAGTGATTTTGTTGCGTGATAACGCACGACCACATACGGCGGAAACAACATTGGAAGTAATTTCTGCTTTGGGCTCAAAGATTCTCCCTCGGATTATCATCTTTCTCGATCGCTACACCACCACTTGGTTGTGATTCTAGCTTCAAATCTCTCGAAGAGGTCCACACAAGCATTGACGAGTTTATGCAATCGAAACCACCAACTTTTTATAGAAACGGGATTCGCCAGCTACCCGAAAGTTGTGAGACCTATGTAGAAAGTAATGGTGATTACTTCGAAACGTAACGTGTAAGGTAAAGGTACCAGTAATTGACCATGAACAAGTAGTTGACCATTTTATAGAAAAACATAAAAAATAAGATTTTTATAAGCTGTACACTTTTGATGAAAGTGATCCTCGGATGCCATACCATCTGTTGGTTAAATTTCTCTAATACTATTCTCTATTAACTTGCAACATCTACTCTGTTCCTCAATTAAACTTTTTATGGAATTGATTTGTTTTATTTCTTATTTCATTCTTTAATTGTAATTTGTGCTGGAAATTGTTGAAACTAAATGATAGTAAAATGATTCCCAACATTATTGCTTTAACCCTCTTTTTAGTATAAGTGGTCAATTACTAACGAATAGGACAATTACTAGATTTTTCATTTTCATGAGTGGTCAACTTCTGAAGCAATTACTGAATTTCTAAATATGTTTCTTAAATTTGTATAAGTAAACTTTTTTAAAAAAGTGGCATTGGTACATAATTTAGAAGACTTAAAGAGTGTCTTCAGACATCGACTCTCACTATTTGATGACAGATGGTTACTATTGTTCGCGTGGAAAACTTCTCTTAACTGGTCAACTACTAGTACCTTTACCTTACTCTTTTTTTTATAAATAAAGTTCAAAAGTATGCTTAAAAGGTACTGAACTTATTTGTACACTTAATACATAAAGTCTTGATGTAAGCCGGACGAAGTTGTACGATCTGAAGGTCGGATCTCCTTTGCGCGTCTAGACGCAGCGTTTTTCGATCCATACTCCGTTCGTCGTAGCTCTTTTCTTTTATTTTCTTTTCTGATGTGAAGTATGACGAATGGAGTATAAATGGTGCTAGAATAACAAAACGGTGCGTCGACACGCGCAAAGTAGGTCCGACCTTTAGACAGTTCGCCTACACCCTCCACTGGGTTGCATACCCCTTGAGTGACCAAGAAGCTCGAGCTATTAATCTTTGAAGTGAAAACTTTTAGCCGAGAAAGCGAGAAACAGACATACTTTTTTGGCGTAATTTTTTGGTGCAGGGAAAGGGGCCCCCAACATTTTTCTAAATGAGAAGTAGTATTGATTGTTTGTTATCTCGATACCTCTCATTAAACTCGATAGAATTTAGGCACTTGAACCTTTTTTTTGTGCGTACTTAAAGAGCTTATTTAATGATTTAATCGTGGGTATGTGGTGCATATTCTGTCGGACCAATCCCAGTTGGGGGGCAATCGCCGATCATCAATGACAATCAGTGTTGGGAAATTATTTCTTATTTGCAAGTTAACGATTATTTATTATCCCGAAAATCGAAAATCAAATTTTTAGCAGATCTTCACGTTTGGTCTTCTCTTACTTCTTGTATTTTGTACGTAAAATGAACACGTGACGAAATTAATATCGTCATTACCCGTATGTATAAAATTTACATAAATACAACTATTTTTTGTGCTGACCCGTATGCGTTTTTTGCCTGGTATAGCATCCTCTTCAGGTATACCGCTAGTGGTCGGGCCGCCCGGAAGGCTTATCGTAGACACGCCGCGAGCAGCTAGTTATTAATAACAAAAAATACAATTTAATCAAGTATTTGTCAATGCAAATAATAATTAAAATTCTGTTTGTAAATAACAATTAACTTTATCATTTTAGATAATTCATTTAAACTTGCTCGAATACTAAATAATTATTTTTGCTTTTTATTTAAACATACAAACAACTTGTTATTTAAATTGTTATTCAAATAATTTACTTATTTAAATATTGCCCAACACTGATGTGGAGCAAATTGTTTTTTGCAGATATAGGAAGGTGGGAGGAAAATTTGAATGTCGATTTCATTTTTCACTTTGGGAAAAATAATTTGAGGGATTTCGAATGTTTATCAAGGTCGTTGAAATCGGTGAGACGTGCCTATTACTTTCGTAAGCAACTGTTGCATTTCTTACCTGGTTTTGACAATACATGGTTTTTATAGCAACACAGTTTCAACATTATTGCACGCTTTCGAGCATGCTGCGCGATTCACTTTCTAACCCCTACCTAGTAACCAGCTTCTCTCCCACTCGTTGAGTCACTGTCAGATGGCTATCACGGTGTAGCCGGCAACTCGAGCTTGAAACGCGTCGCGTTTGTTAGTAACGCGTGTGCGCTCCTGCAGTTTACGTATTCTTTTTTCCGGCACGTTTTCTCCGGTGATAAGGTGACTCATCTAATCGGTGTTCAATAAACCTTCGCGAGGTGTTTGAAACAATAAACAGTGAAGTTAGTGGAAGTGCGTCGACGGCTTTATATTCAGCTACCTGTAGCAACTGTTCGAGTGATTTAATGTTTAGTGTCGAGAGAAGATCAGTGTTATTAATTTGCAATTTCCAAACAAAGATTCGTTGGAACGTTCAAGGTAGAAAACTGGGGGATTACTTTACCTGGTTAACAGTCTGAGCAGGGTAAAACTTTTATCTTAATAAAATATTTAAATAAAGTGGATTTTACACCCACTTTATTCGAAATTTTTATTTAAATAAAATTTTCTCCCTACCCTGTTAACAGTGATAGTGCGTCCTGTTAACTCTTAGATTGTTTCAGTATCTTGGTCCATTTCACCCCAACGTTTCAAAATCTTTGTTCAACCCTCGGTAACGAAATTGTTTCGAATTCGAATTGAAAAAATACGTAGGATAAATACATTGATAAAATTAGAAAAATACGTGATCAGAGGTTGGAACAACAAGACCTAAAAAATGCAATAATATTATAGGAGCTCGCGACGATTATAATTAAATTGGTAATTGTTCAATGGACCTTAATCAGAGAATCATTGTATATTCGAGAGATTAGTTTAACAAAATTTTCAAATTAATTGTTATGGGGTTAAGTGGATCTGAGCATCAGCAACCTTGATGTAATCTGAAACATACATTTTTTAACGGTTTATTCATCGGTATTGCGGAAACGGAAAATAGTGTCAACATTAATGCATTTCTCTGTTCTGAAGACACTGTTAGGTGCTTATCTTTCATCGAAGATTACCTAATGCTTTAATATACCGGTCTACTTACGACTAGAAAGCATTCTGCGTTGTTGCATACTAGAATGTTTCTATTTGAAGGAGTAAATAGGTAGTTTATTTTATTTTAATCTATGCCTGTGAGTTTAATATGTTAAAATATTTTATTTAGTGTGGAAGGTTTTAAAAATAATATTTATAATAGTCTTTTTTATTTGAAGGATAGTGAAGAATATACTGGGACGATATTTTTTAAATATTTTGGTACAGTTATTTTGCGAAATGTTGTTTGGTTACAGTTATTTTGCGAAATGTTGTTTGGTTACAGTTATTTTGCGAAATATTTGAATCTCTCGCATTGCGACGCCGTTTTTCCAATAAATGCCATAAGAGTCGCGTCGATAGGACAGCCTGATCGGCAAAGGGCACTGTGACGAGGAAATTAGCTGTTGACTTCGTAACCCTGTCTCACTGACATCCATGCTACAGTATGTACTTGCCTAATTAGGTCACTGACCTCGGTGTCTCTTGTCAATAAGGTTCTTCTACCGACATGGCCCTTATAGCCAGAGTTGGGCAAAAATTTTATTTAAACGAAAACTTCGAATTAAATGGGTTTTTTCCAAGTGGATTTTAAACACATTTCATTCGAAATTTTTATTTCAATAAAATTTTTTACTGACTCCACTTACGGTATTTTAACATCACATCCCGAAGGCTCTCTTGCAACTGAGAACTTCCACAAGTTTATTCGAAAAAACATGGTTTTTTTAACGAGTACAGTAGATTGACGTAAACAAAAGGCCAACATTAATTTTTGTTGTTACGAACAATTTTAGGGAGAGGATTTTATACAAAAACATCCGCGTAGAAATAAGTATATAATTAACCCTCAAACGCTTCTCAAAAATATCTGCATAAAAGAGATTAGGATTACAATTCACCCATTTTTATTTTACACGTTAAATCAAAACATTAAGTTCTATATTATATTCTATATTAGACATAAAAGGGTGAATAATTTTACAGTGTGCGAATATATTGAATGGGTGAATTTTCACCCTGAGGAACGTATGAGGGTTAAATACATTTGATATATTTACGCGGAATTTTGCGGAACACCGAAGAACTAGTGGTGTAGAGTGTTAACCCCTTGCCGTATCATTTTCTTTATAATTACAGTGATTAAAACGTGTTTGTCCCGAAAAATGTAGAAGAGAAGAGTAAATTTACATTTTTTGTAAGGCTACATTTATATTAATGCTTGAATATTGATTATAAGCGAAACGATTTCGTTTTAAAAAAGGCGTAACATTTATATTTGTTAGATTTTGTTTAAAATCTTCAACACGATTCTGACTCGTTAAAATACGACAAGGGGTTAAAGGCTACAAAAAAGACGAATCGGTTCACTGTGGACGTTGAAGCTGAGAAATCTGGGGGAATCTTAGTCCTAGTCTATTCCAGACGACCACTGTGGCACTCGACAAGGCGCTAATTTAATATTTATAGTCATTCAGACACGTTTCCGTGTACTACGACTTTATCTTTAATGATAGATAGATGGTTTCGGCGCACAGGTTCGATCAATTAAAAACTAAATTTCCATGTTTTATAACAAATTTGCAAGTTGAAATCTCGACGTTTCGATCCTGATGAGGATCATTTTCAAGAGATTTTTGCGTCTGAAACAAAGTGTAACATTGCAAAAATAACTGTATTTCAAAAGAAAAGGAAAAAACAAAGTTTTGAACTGGAAAAATGAACTTATTTTTCTTACATGTTATATAGGAAAGAAATTTATCTTTTATGAATAATGTGTTACTTCCATGCTGGTAGATAATGTACTAAATCCTTGTTGAAGGTTACACAGTAAACAATGCATACTAACGGATAGAGAATGGAAGTAACACATTATTCATAAAAGATAAATTTCTTTCCTATATAACATGTAAGAAAAATAAGTTCATTTTTCGAGTTCAAAACTTTGTTTTTTCCTTTTCTTTTGAAATACAGTTATTTTTGCAATGTTACACTTTGTTTCAGCCGCAAAAATCTCTTGAAAATGATCCTCATCAGGATCGAAACGTCGAGATTTCAACTTGCAAATTTGTTATAAAACATGGAAATTTAGTTTATATTTGATCGAACCTGTGCGCCGAAACCATCTATCTATTATCAATTCTTCTCGATCGCAAAACTATTTCAATATTTATCTTTAATGCTTGCGAGGGATCCTGCAGCGTGTAATCTCTCCAAATCCTAACCGCAGGGAGGGAAAACGTAAAACATATTGTTGCGTTCATAAACATTATCCTTTAGTGTGTGGACTCCTTCTTCGGGAAGGTAAGGGTGTGGGATTCGCTTTCTCATTTCTCGATAATACAAAAATAGGGGTTTTCAGTAGTAAAAAACGCTAGATAAAAGGTCGATCTAGGGCTCTATCGTCCTCAAAAGTCCTGTTTTCTATACCCCTATACTATCTAGGGGAACTTCTTGTGAGGCACAGTAACTGGGTGAACCAACTAAAAGTTCCAATTTATTTGAAATTTTCCAAGTTTTTAGAAGAATGCCATAGAACCGGTCAGGTTCAAGTTTTTGGTATTGTCAGGTTCTTCAGCATCAATTCACCTTCAGAAGTGCCTCGACTGCTGACTTATCAGTCGCGAAGATTAGATAAAATCAACACAATTTATTTAATCTTCCACTCCAAATGTTTTGCATTGTCGTTTGAAGTGTAATAGTGACAGAACGCCTCGAATATACTCATTAAGAAAGTGATTAATTTACTACTTAGTTGTTTGATAAGTTCAACTCTTTGCACATGAATGGTGACGCCGAGGCGCCAGTAAAAATTGCCATACTATTACTCAAAATAGTTTCAACGTTATTAAATTTGTCTGTATTCTATAAATTGTAAACAGCTCAACTATTGTACGAGGATACAGGTTCAATTTGACGTGCACAATGTAAAAAAGATTAGATGGAATTTTAGAAGTCTTGATTTTTGAATTGAAGTTGGTTTGAGTCTAAATAGAAATATTGTTTACATTTTAATGGATACTTTATTGCTCAGAATTGCAAGTAACGAAAAGTTTTAAGGATGTTCTGAAGGTACAATGGAAGACAAAAGTACAAGAAATTCGAAATCCATCAATACGTTGGCAATGAAAGCCATTCACGAGTATATTTTGCATTAAAAAATAGAGTAATTTAAGAAGCTTTTGTTTAATTAAGCAATTTCATGTTATATTTATTTTTTAATCAAATTGTCTTCGTATTATAAAAAATTGTATGCGACTTCCGCGAATAATTGTACCTTCTGATTTGAACTTCAAGAAAATAAATTTGTGATATTTAATATATATAATTACGCAATAAAAAGTTAAAAATAAATATTTAAGTAGATTAAAAATACTTCAGAAAGCAATATTCATGGTTATTATTGAAAATAAACATGTGAAATAGTAACAAAAAACGTGACAAATTTGGAAAAAAACAGGAGTTTCTAGTTGCGTTTTTTCAAGAATTAAATAAGGGTTTGAAGTAGAATTTTTATGAATTCTCCATAAGAAGTTTAAATTGCTATAATTCTTAAAAAGTGCAGTGAATCGAACCCAAACTTTGGTAATTGCATTAATTTAGTAAAAATGATATCTTGTCAAGTTTTCAAAATTTTGTTGCATTTTTATATGCCTCCAAAACATCCTTAATTATAATTTGAAGGATGGAAAGCGGTAAAAAACAAGAATTGACTGACGCTTCTATCAACGAAGTTCTCTTCAGAATTGTGTAATTGGAAAAAGAAAGTTTTTTAATTGAAAAAAACGTAAATGTAGACGCGCAACATGGCTGCGAGTGCGCCCTAATACTGACATTGCCAATCTCGACAGCAGTGAGGCGTTCGTACTGAAAAGCGAGTCGAAAGCGATGACACATTATTGCGTGCTGTTTGTTAAGAAACAGCTGTTTGTTATTTGATATACGATAACATCTGATACAGCTAATTTTTTCATCGCCATCAGATACCGCAAGTTTTTCCGTAGCTTGGATTACACTCGTATTCTCCCACCGCTCGATTTCTTTTACAATTGTCTCCCATAGTTGTCACGTATCTTCCTGTCGTTCAATTGCGCTTTTTATTGTGTATGCTGCATGTACGATAATGTCCGGACGATAACAACTCGAACGATTTGTCGATAGATCTCTCTCCTTGGTCGTCCACAACTTTTCTTCACTCTGAAATGTATTGGGTTGGCAAGAAAGTAATTTCGGTATTTTAAAGTGAAATGAAAGCTAATTTTTCTATTAAAACAAAGAACTTTAACCGGTAACCTACCGAACTTATTAAATGTTTCTAACAAATTTTTTTTAACGAGGATCATTCTTCTTTATCTTGTAAATGCATAAATTTAGAATCGAAGTTCGTAATTTATTAAATAAGTAGCTCTCTTAATGAATTAATGAAAATTTTCGAAATTATTTCCCTTTCACATGGAATATCTTTTGACTTCCAAATAGTTCGGTATTCTTTCAAATTGAAATATTTTTAGTATACTTTTCCTTGTGTGATGCCGCAACAACCATTTCCACTTTCGTCTTTCTTGTGGAATTATTATTGTTTAAAGTGTAACAGATGCTTCAATGGATATTAATGGTAATCGAATGAGCATATATTGTTTTGTAATTGTCCATCGCCTTCGAAAACGATTAGATGAATAAGATTTATTATGAATCGTACAAGTATTTAAAAATCAACACTTTATGAATACCATTACAGATTACTATGGACAATTATGGATCACGATAATGAGACAAAGAAATTTTTTAAACAATAGTTAATCAACATTTATTGGTTTACAAATTTCAATACAAACAATTTTTAGAAAAGGTTTATTGTATCAAAAATCAAGGTCACTTTAATGTTTCAAGATCAATATACAGGGTCATCCGTTTTTAAACGGACAAACGTAAACCAGCTATAAAGAACCCCAAATGGAACAAGTATTACCCCTGCCACTTTTTTTGTTTCGGCCTTGATTTCTAGAAAATTGCAAAAAACCATAATTATTTAGTTCACATAACCTTGAATATCTCGGGACTCCAGTGATGAATCTTGATGATTTTTCCTTTGTTTGGTTTAAAATAAATAGGGGCATCTTTTTTATTGACAAAATATTTTTGTATGACCTTCGGATCTTTGTTTTTTTTTGGCATAGGGCACGTCGTGGAGTCTGAATGAAAAAACTTCGAAAAACTGGGATTTATGCGTAATCAACCGTTTAATTCAAGACAAAAAATAACAAAAGACTATTAACAAAATTCAAAATTTTAAGATTTTTCAAAACTTAACATAAACTATTTTTTCGAAAACTGAACGTTTTTACTAACCATTTAGTTATAAATGTTGAAATTTAAGAAAAAATCATCAAGATTCATCACTGGAGTCCTGAGATATTCAAGTTTATGTGAACTAAAAAAATTATGGTTTTTTGCAATTTTCTAGAAATCAAGGCCGAAACAAAAAAAGTGGCAGGGGTAAAACTTGTTCCATTTGGCGTTCTTTATAGCTGGTTTACGTTTGTCCGTTTAAAAACGGATGACCTGTATAATTTAGATTTCATAATCCAACTATCCTTACACTTCCAAATAGTGCTAAAATCTTAACAAACTGCTAGATCGGTCGCCCGGACCACTGTGTGCCGGGTCGTGAAAGCCTCAAATGTCTATCAAACGAGATATCTAACCCTCGGATAGCGGGACTTGGATTTGCAAACGTTCCAACTAAATTCCAACTTTCTTGCAGCAAGTTCAAATCATTGGCCATTTACAAATAGGTCCGTTAACACTAAACCTACCTAAATACTAAATAACTACTAAACCTAGAAGTGACCGATGTGTATAGTGTTATAAAAACAATAGAAATAAATTTATTTATACTTTGTGCGATTTTTACTATAACATATATTGTAGTCAAAAAATATGTTCAATAAGTTCCTTCAAATTTCAACAATTGTCACATAAAAAATTGGTCATTTGACGCCTCATGGTAGGTTCAGTGTTAACCCTCATACGTTCCTCATGGTGAAAATTCGCCCATTTACTATTTTTACATACTATAAAACGATTGGTTCCTCTTTATCTGTGTTGTGAGACGTATTTCTCTGTAATGTGACGTGATAAATGAAGCAAAGTTTATTATAGATTCAAGTGTGAAGCAAAGATGGCTGAGAAAGTACCATACAATCTTTTATGCAACTATTTCTGAGGAGTGTGTGAGGGTTAAGACGGTAGACTCGTCTTCAGGATTGCAAGGATGCGGGATTTGCGTTCTCATTTCTTAATAATACAAAAATGGGATTTTTCGGTAATCAAAAACGCTGGATAAAAGATCGATCTTGAGCGCTATCGCCCTCAAAAGTCTTATTTTTTCGTTTATAAAGCTTAATTGCATTATTCGGCAGCATGTGTCTATGAAAGTAATAATGCAAATTAGGGTAACTGCACCAGTGAATGAACGGGCACCAGTAAATGAACGCTTTTGTATATTTCAACAAATTTTAACCCGGACGGCATACTAGCGATAAAATTGTGATTAAAGAGTTAAATAAATAGGAGAATATTGTTTAGTAATTTTGTTCATTGATTGGACTAGCATTATTCAATTACTAGAATGTAGTGTTCATTGACTGGTATTTTTCATATTTTTGATTTAACGTTTAATAAAGAAGAATAATACTAATTTCATTGTATTTGTGTTCATTTATTTTTGACAAATGAAGTATAGGGAGCTATTTGGCATATATGTGATTCTTTTAATTCACATAGTTTTTTTTAAAATAAAATATTTTCCTGAACAATTTCTTAAATGTTCATTCACTGGTGCAGTTACCCTACACGTCGTAAACGAAAAATAGGACTTTTGATCGTTATCTAGAGTTTTTGACTACTCAGAACCCAATTTTTGAATTATCGAGAAATGAGAATAAGAATCGCGCACCCTTGCAATTTTGGAAAAAGGAGTCTACCCAATTAAGGAAACCAACGTTGATCTCGGGGGAAATAGTTTGAAACGTATGTAAAAGAGAGATTGATGCGTGAGAATTAGGGCTGTAACTTTTCCGAAGCTTCGAAGGAACGAAGGGAGCTTCGAAGTTTCGAAGTCTTCGAAATTTCGCAATCTTGTACCGTGTCACGATTTTTGATAAATAAAAATATTAACTGTCAGTCATCGGTGACTGACATTGAACTTTCCGTTTGAACTTTTCGTAATTAAATTGTATTTAAAAAATTGCATTGTATTAATTTTCGGGATCATATCACGAATGTACTTAAAAAATAATACTTTGCAAACAAACTTTTAATTAGTTTTATTAAATTCGTTGAAATCGGATGTCGCGGACTAAATGGAAAGGCAAGACAGGCTTGGCGCTTGACTTGTTTATTTAAACCCCTAAACCGATGACGTATCTACCGTGGCCGTCATAATAATTTACTACGGAGAGAGGTTCGAAATTAGAAACTTTGATTCTCCATCGCCTTCGAATTTCCAGAAAGCGAACCTTTGAAATTTCGAAGTTTCGAAGCTTCGAAGGTTCTGCAATCGAAGCTTCGAAATCTTCGACCTTCGAAGGAAAGTTACAGCCCTAGTGAGAATTTGAATGAGCCTAGCTGCCATAATGTCAAACGTATCCGCTTTGCGAGGGTTAAGGTGCTCAAGTTGGATGGGGGTACTGTGTATGTCTGGGGATGTTGGAAGGATGAGATGAGATGCGTGTACAATGAGAGAAAAGACAAAAATTAACTAAAATAAGAAAGAAGGCCCAAAGGACGTGAATTCAGCGATAGTATTTTGTGTTCTAGCGCGCTAATAAAACGAGTGAAGCAATTGCAAAGCCCCGATGAGGACTCCGCGGGTGGGGACTACTACCAGCTGACATACCCTAACTAGCGAGCACAACCTCTCGGCCCTTCTCTGTCGACTAGCGAACTGCCACACTAATCGCAGCGACTATGTCGGCATACCGTTGAGAACACGGACGTGTACACTTAGGGACAAAAATCAGGCATACGGGATCAGGGACGTACAGGAGCAGAGACGTGAACAAACAAACAGAGAGAAAGAGAGAGAGAGAGAGAGAGAGAGAGAATGATAATGAGAGGGAAAGAATGAAAAACAACAATAAACAAAACAAACCAAAAAACCATTGACGATACACGATCGAAAACTGCGATTTGAAAGAAAGCTTTTATACACGTTTCCAGTCGGAATATGGTAATACCAAAGATACGAACCTCTAGGCTACGTAAATCCATACTTTGTTATCTTCTGTGAACCGTCTGAACAAAATTCAAAACGATCGTAAAGTCTCGAGATAGACCGTACATTCACCGAGTATACGCAAGAGTAACTTTCGATTTAGTATACAGTATAGTACGCCCTCGCTGTCCTCTGTCCCCTTGGTCTGCGCGCGAAACCAAACGCTCGAGTTTTCCGGTTCATCCGAATTTTCCACGCGGTTTTCAGCGTCCTCGATTTTCTGAAGGGAAACGTTGAAAATTTGAACCGGTGAAATCGTAGTGGTGAAGCGTTGTTCGGTGAAGAGGATGCATCCCCAAACGAGGGTTGTTAACGATTCGAATCCTTTCGAAGAAATTTACTCGTGTTTGCTCACGTTTTTACAAAGGGGACAACGCGAATAGTATTTCGATGATACTATACCGGGTGGACAGTGGAAATAACATGATTCAAGGACAGCATTAAGCTGATTATTCTTCAACCCTTCTTTTCCAGAGTCGACAAGGTTACCTTCATCTTTTCATAGGTGAACCTACAATTGTATTACACCTTTAGGAGATACTAAATACTGTAAAAGCTATTTATTCTCCATCTAAACCAAAGAAACAAAAAAATATGGATGTACAAAAATTGTAAGTTTACCTATTATACAGAAAACTGAAGGTGACCTTGATAACTGGAAAAAAGGGTCGACAACTTTGGTACTAGTACCAAACAAGTGTACGGATGGTTGTAACCATTTTAAGGCTCTTCTTGAACCGTGTTAGTTAAGAGAACAGACTAAGCTGATCACCCTGTATAAACCGGGAAACGCGTTTCGAAAATTTCTACGTGAAACAGTTGTGACCGAAGGGGGATGGGTACTTAGGGGACAGAAGCGAGGACTAACTAGCTTGCTCGTAAGAGGAATTTGTAATCGTTGAATAGCGGAAGCTAGCACAAGATGACGGCGATGACGATAACGATGATGATGATGATGATAACGATAACAATAATAATACGTAGCATGGATGATAGAGATTATTTTTCCAATTTCATACGAGTCTCCGTCACGTCCGATAACTTTCGTCCTTGTCGAAGTTCCCAAGCCGAACGTGTCCGATCGGTTTGATTGTCCTTTTCTCAGTGGATTATTCTAGTCTCCTAACCAATCCAATTGTAATCGGATCGCTTTCTCGATAATATAAGTCACAAGTAGAAGAGTTCGTGCTGGAATACTTCCATTATCATTATTATCTATATGAACATGCTAATCGTTAGCACTAATCGGAACCTACCTACTCTAGTCCAGTTGGTAGTCGGTGTCCAGCTTGTTCCAGCTTTTTTCGTCTGCGTTCCCGAAATGTAGGAGCAGCATGAAGACTATTGGTCGCTCGCTTCTTCGATTTGTTTGTTCGTTTCACTGTGATTTAGTTAGCGCTACAACACTTCCATTAGAAGTACGATACATAGACACGTACGTACGATGCCAAATACTTTATTTTTCCATTCTGATTTTACGTGATAGATGTTACGTAGAATAGCTTCCATACGAGTCCACAGTGACCCTACTATAATTAGGCTAGCGTGTTATCACGGTTAGACGTAATTCGTATAATTATTTGATAACGAATTTCCATAGCAATTTATATTTTGTTACGTGTACATAATAGTCTCCTTTGTATATTTAATAGATCAAGACACACGATATATGTTCCCTTGAAAAATCTTTTTTGCAGTGTAATAGAAGCTAATTGAATTAAGAAGTCAATTGAATTAAGGGATCATTCTGGTGTGACAGTCAAAAATTGAGCAAACTTTAGTAATCTCTACGTTATTACTAATCTTTTTCTACTAAATCGTTGTTATGTTCAATTATTATAAATATTGAAATATTTAACGACTTTCTACCCCTTACTGTATGATTTTCTTCAAAACGAAAATTTATTTTTGATGAAGTCTAAGTCTACTTTAATGCTTGAATATTGATAACGAAAGAGAGAATGGAATCTTGTTCCAACTTCAAAAAAAGAAATGGCATTCGTGTTTAATGGAGTTTCGATAGTATCAATATTTAGTACATGACTTGCCAAAAACAATAAGTCTTATAAGATCCTTACTTGTGCGATGTAGAAGTTCAAGTATTGAAGTTTTCACTTTTCGAAACTTTTTACGACATGACGAATAAGGAGTTCCAATATTTATAGATGATCGTGGTTTATGCTATAACGATAGATATAGGATAACGTATCAAAGTTCCAGAAAAAACGATTAAACACTCCTCTTTTAATATTTAACTTTAAATGTTTATTATTCGTAAAAAATATATATTATATATAGATACTCATAATTGAATTACGGATTTTTATGCATTTATGATACGCGCAAGCTTGTAAGAGTACAAGAAACTATAGTAACGAAGAGCGTGTGCCGATGAAAAATTTATATTATTATATTCTTCTTACTACGCAGAATCTTGTTGATCGCGAAAGAAAAATTTTTCTCATCCTGATTTTTATGAAAATGGCAATTTGCATAAAGATCCGAAGTCTGCTTTTGAAATTAATCGTCTATACATGGTGCCTTCAATTTTCCCGTACTTTTCATCCTTTTGGGAAAGATGAAAGTCAGAATAGTCTTTTTCTTTCTATCCCAGGTTTTGTCCAACAATGATGTTCGAAAGATTTTGTTGTTTTAAAAGATCTGCTTCAAAGCAAAACGTAATAAGCTTCCACTGTCGTTGCTCGTAAGAGATACGAGATCAGTTTACAGATCCTCCTTAAATCGTATTAGTAATCTACAGGGTGTCCCAAAACTACCCTAGGAACCGAAAATGGGAGGTTCCTTGGGTCATTTGAAACAATATTTTCCTTTACAAAAATGGTGTCCGTGACTTTGTTTAGGATTTATTAACGAAAAACACGGACCAATCAGAGCGCAGCTATAGCGAACGGAGTCCGACTCTGCGACAGGTTCCGCGAGGCGTGGTGTCGCCATTGGTCGACTCAGAATCAATCCGCTGTAGCCGCGCTCTGATTGGTCCGTGTTTTTCGTTAATAACTCCTAAACAAAGTCACGGACACCATTTTTCTAAAGGAAAATGTTGCTTCAAATGACCCAAGGAAACTCCCATTTTCGGCTCCTAGGGTAGTTTTGGGACACCCTGTATAGAAATACACTCGGAGTGTATAAAACTTTTTTCATATTGTTAGAGGAATCTCACGTAGACTCGTTGATCATGTTACACTGTTGCATCGCTCAATTAAATAGCATACCGCTTGAATTAATCACCAGACGCCGAGTACCTAGATGATGCCTTTGAAGTGCTGGGTCGAAATAGACTCGGGCACCGCCATCCAAGGTTTACTTTGTTATACTAGATTTAATATTTGTACATAGGAACTCGTAAAAAGTTACGAACAAGTGAGACAAATTGACTGCATAATATTAACAATGAATCGGTGTACAAAATCAAATTCAGTTCTTTCGATTGCTATTATTTGATTGATCTGCTGAACTTGTACATCCAAGATTCAAGATTGTCTCGAGCGTACACTTCTGTGCAAAGGAAAAAAGTACCTGGTCATATTTAACAGAAAAGCGTAACAAATCGAATAAACACACTGTAAACTTTGAAAATGTATTGCCTTACAATTTCGTGTGAAACGCGTGATGAAGATTCTAAATCGAGTCTAATAAATATGTATGTTATTAATTTCCATTAAACCAAGATGAAATTCTATTTTGGTTTCGTTAATGTATTGGAGAACATGCAGGCATAGGGTAACTGCACCAGTGAATGAACGGGCACTAGTAAACAAACGCTTTTGTATATTTCAACAAATTTTAACCCGGACGGCATACTAGCGATAAAATTGTGATTAAAGAGTTAAATAAATAGGAGAATATTGTTTAGTAATTTTGTTCATTGATTGGACTAGCATTATTCAATTACTAGAATGTAGTGTTCATTGACTGGTATTTTTCATATTTTTGATTTAACGTTTAATAAAGAAGAATAATAATAATTTCATTGTATTTGTGTTCATTTATTTTTGACAAATGAAGTATAGGGAGCTATTTGGCATATATGAGATTCCTTTAATTCACATAGTTTTTTTTTAAATAAAATATTTTCCTGAACAATTTCTTAAATGTTCATTCACTGGTGCAGTTATCCTACGATAGATATAAATTTTCTTCTTTTTTAGGCAACTACGAACTACAAAGGAAGTTCTAATCACTTAATTGAATGGTTCTGAGAATGTGTTATATTGCGGATTATCTAATAGTTTGAAGACAATAAATCAATCAATGTTCAATACAATTTCTGCATAAAGATATTGTTTGTCGTTATATCTTCTAATTATACCGAGTGCTTTTTTCTTTCGCGAAGTAATGTACAAGCTACACCTGGCTGTAAGCCATGAAGTAATCGGAATTTTGAATGTGTCACACCCGAATGACCCTCTGAAATGGTACTTCCGGATCGGAAATGGAAGGTTCTTTTTGCGCAAACATATTTAAAGCAGCGGGGATAGCCAACTACTCAATTGCCCCGCGGGTGTTGCTTAATATACTCGAGAGCAGCATAGTTACACGCGAGTATTAACACAACGCCTTATCGAGCAAAAAACTAGTTGTCGACTCATGGTAGCGATAGGTGGTAGCATTTAAGAGTACGTTCCCCGCCTCAGGGAAGATTCCCACTTCCTTCTCTCACTTGGTAGCTTCTTCGGATCAGATGAGTCTCACACCTTCAACACGAATATTTTTGTAAGTTCATACCGAATGAAAAAATATTCTACATAGACTTCAACGTGATTCTTCACAATAACGGTGGTGATAAGTAAATGCATAGAAGTAGGACACACGTAAAAATACAAATCCATAATGTTCAGAAGAACTCGAGTCCTCGGGTTACCAAAGTTCCCTTATAACATTCCAAGTTTCATATCAGTTGGTCCAACGATCAACTGCATCGTTTATTTCAGTAAATGCAACAGGTTTCAATCTTCTAGAATAATTAATTAGAGATACTTAAATTCTTGGAGATTCGCCATTTCCAAGGTTTTGTTTCGTCTGTCGGCCATCAAAGCTGACTATAGGCACGTTAGAAGGCAAGTCTCGTGCAACTAGTTTCCGTATCGACTATCACCACCTAAACATTGTTATCAGTTGACTCCGGATTTTATGCAACTCGAAACTCGAAATTGTTAGAAAATATTTAAAATTGAAGATGTCGATATGATTTATGCTGTATTAAAATCATTAAGGGAAGAAGTAACATTCAATCTATTTTCTATTGCTTGCAACCGATGCAGACAATTTTTATTTTGTATAAAGATTCACAGTCTAATTATTAATAAAAAATATTTTATATTTAGCTCCTATGTCTTGCAATCGATGCACAAACTTTTATTTTGCAAAAACATCCGGAGTCTGGTTACGAGTATTATTAGGAAATTAGCAGTCCTCATGAGATATTTAGGTACAGTATATTTTCTATAGACTCGACAATGTCTACACGATAGATGCAACCAAGAATATCCCCCTCCAACTTAGTAATCTGATCTCGGTTCGGTATATCGGCACAGTTCAAACGCCCGTATGTCGTCTCTGTGTACGTACTGTGCACACGCGCTGTTCTTCTCTAGGTTAGGTTCGATCTTTGGAGATCAAAATAATTTCCCTGTACGATAGATGCGACTAAATCCCCCGAGTCTGTCGTGTCTATAGAAAATATACTGTACAGTAAACGCTCATTATTAGTCCAGAGTCGAGGGCGCGATCTCTGTTCAGTGCCCACTCACTCCACTGCTGGCCAACGCAGAGCGGCGATGATTGATCTCGGCATATCGGTGTGAACACCACGAATATTTCTGACATTTTTCTTATTAAAACAAGACCAAACACGATATTTCAATTTCGATAGTTTCAATTGTAATTTAGTGGTTTAATCGACTATGAAAGTTTCGGTTGCAAGAAAGGACAGCGTATGGGAAAGAAGGAGACGTGAACAGAAAGAAACGCTTCGGCAACCGATCCTTGTTTCATTCTGTTCTTCTCTATTTTCGGATCTGTACTGAAGTCTCGGCCAGTGATGCCAGAATCGTGGGTCTTGGGATTTTTCCCCTCCGCTCGCTCCGTCGGATCGATCCCCCACTCTAGTAAAAGTACGCTGGCCGTGTAGCGCGCGTGTAATCGAACAAGCACTCACACGGGCAGAGTAGAGGTACGTTTTTGTGTAGCGTGTGCGCAGTAGAAGCAACGTAGCGACGACGCGACGGTGCATCAGAGTAGGGGATTGAAACGTCTGATCGTGCGGAGGGGAAAAAGCCCAAGACCCACGATTCTGGCCGAGACCAGTGATGCAAGAAGGAGGAACTTGCCCCTTTGGATGAGCCCCCACTCTTACTTCTACTAGTTCTACTGCGCACGAGCCACACACAAACGTACCTCTGAACGTGACTCATTCGAGCAGAGTAGAGGTACGTTTGTGTGTAGCGCGTGCGCAGTAGAAACAACGTAGCGACGACGGTGCGTCAGAGTAGGGGATTGAGTCGTCTGATCGAGCGGAGGGGAAAAAGCCCAAGACCCAAAGCTGCCAGACTGGGCGCTTTTCACGTGCATGCGTGACGATACTGACGTCAGACGGCCTCAGTCAAGTACGAAAATCGGGTACCTTGATCGCCCCGCTAATTGCGCAAAATTTATTATTTGATTAAATATTAGCAATAACTTATCTGAAATTCTCGCAGCCCGCTGTTCTTTCGCGCCTCGTGTCGTAACGGACTTCGTTAGACGTTCCCACTAATAATAGTCTCCTACTATTTTCCCCCTAGTAGTACCCCACAAACTTCGGACGTAGATACGTTCCTGTCGAAATTCGCGCATGAGCGTGAAAAGCACCCAGTCTGGCAGCTCTGCCAAGACCCACGATTCTGGCATCACTGGTCTCGGCCAGTGATGCCAGAAGGAGGAACTTTCCCCTTTGGATGAGCCCCCACTCTTACTTCTACTAGTTCTACTGCGCACGAGCCACACACGAACGTACCTCTGAACGTGACTCACTCGAGCAGAGTAGAGGTACGTTTGTGTGTAGTGCGTGCGCAGTAGAAGCAACGTAGCGACGACGGTGCGTCGGAGTGGGGGGTTGAGTCGTCTGATCGAGCGGAGGGGAAAAAGCCCAAGACCCACGAAGATCCAGAAGGGGGAACTTGCTCCTTTGGCTGAGCCCCCACTCTTACTTCTACTAGTTCTACTGCGCACGCACTACTCACGAACGTACCTCTGCTCTGCTCGAGTGAGTCACGTTCAGAGGTACGTTCGTGTATGGCGCGTGCGCAGTAGAACTAGTAGAAGTAAGAGTGGGGGCCCAGCCGGAGGGGAAGGTTCCTCCAGGTTCCTCCGTTTGGCATCACTGGTCTCGGCGCGGTCGGCACGGTAGACGCCGTCAGTGAAAAACACGGCTGTTGGACTAATAACGAGCGTTTACTGTACTTGATTTCAAAGTAGGGATAGACAGGATTCCTGCGCATTATAAATGCTCATAAATACACTGTAAAATCACGTTCTTCGTCGTAATTCGAAGGGAAGGTGGTGGACGTATATGTAATACTGTATGTAGGCCTGGACAACTTCTTCCCCGCTGTAGCTTCACGACTCCCACTACCAGGGCCGGCGTGACCTTTTGCGGGGCCGGGTTCAAAAATGTTGCGGGGCCTGTATACACATTCAAATCCTATACATAAATTTCACAATAAGGAATTATTTATTATAAGTACAAAATATGTTACATATATTTTTTGTAAAATGAATATTAAATAATTTTTCTCGCTTTTTTCGCCGCAAATTCTGTGATGACGTCATCAAAAGTGATGGAATTTGCTATTTCGCTTTCTATTGAAAGAATAGCCAGAGATGTAAATCGTTCTTGGCTTATTGACGAATGCAGATAATTTTTGATTAGTTTCAACCGCGAGAAACTACGTTCAGCTGAGACTCGAATATTCAATATAGTATACAGAGGGTCCTGCAAAATATCTGATGAGTTTTCGTAGACCGCGGGGCCCTACAAAACGCGGGTCCGGGTTCCGCGAACGCGCTGAACCCGCCTCGCGCCGGCCCTGCCCACTACTAGAGCATCGGTTACCCCACTACCATATTTCCCCTACCGTACTTTGCCTCGCATGACTGCGAGAATACGGCTTTTTAATCTCCCCAATCCCCTCCTACACTCCACAGGAGTTTAGTGGGGAATATCCAGGAGTTCCAGGAGGCTCGCGAGCCGCGAATTGCCCAGGCTTGCTATAGATTCACGTATTTACTACTATTATAGTTTATTCTATAATTGATTTACACTCGGTAGGAATATATCTACATGGTCGCTTAATATCTCGCATTATCTTCTACGTACATAATCGATGGTAGACTACCGAACCATTATTCTCGAATTCATGCATCCACTGTAACCTTCCCATGTTTCGAGAAGGTTTGATTATATTTGATTATATTAACGGTCCTAATAGGTGTAATGCAACGTTCGTATCGGTTCCTTTCATTCTATTATCAAATCAGGCTTAACATACTTCTACTATTGATTGTATTATTAGCATCGACGAATCGCAAGCTGTCGATTTTAGAGAATTGTCAACACAAACAATTTTTTACGTTATCATGGACCAAGGGTTACAACATTCTGCACATATTTATTGATATTTCAAGATAATACAATGTAACTTTTACGCGATCGTTACTATTTTAGACCGTATGCATCTTCCAAAGAAAAATTGGAGGAGATTTTAATCTATACGAGTACGATTATCTTGTGAACTAGAATGAACGAAAACAACATATTTTTAACGAAGCGACACTTGTATGGGGCAGAAATTGATGAAATTTATAACTTCGACCAACAATAGAGGGAACTATTGTCGGTATCGACATAATTCTAGATCACAAGATAAAGGGACATCTAATTTATGTGCGTGTCAAATTTGAAGAAAGTCAATGAACTTATTATTGAGATATCATGACAGCCAATTGGAGAAGTACAGTTTTCCGTTAACACTAAACTTACCGAGTACCAGAAACGATTAAAATGTTTCATCTTAGAAAAATGGCCAGGCTCTATTTATTTATCTATCTAATCAATTTCCATGCAAGCAACTTCATAATTTCCATTATTGTAAGATGAAAAATATAAAACCGGTCATTTGACCGGCAGTGGTAGGTTTAGTGTTAAAATTAGGTCCTAGGTATAACTGTCCGTGTCAGTTCAATGAATTCCAGCATAATATTCTTCGCACTTGGATGCTCTGTTCGCTACAATTTATTTCAGACTGCATTCGCAAGAAATCATTTACAATTCGCGCGAGTAACAAATGGTTCTCCAGAAGTCAAAGACATCTGCTACTGCTCAATTTCATTATAAAATTCATTGGAACATTTTTATTTGCGTTTCTGGATTCTACGAATGTTAACTATGTATGTATCCAAATGTGCAGTTTGTGAAATTTCGGTCTTCTATCTTTTCTTAGTTCGTGTTAAGCATACTTACCTTTCGAATTTTTAATACTATTCTAATTTGCTGTCATGGGAAATTGATGTCGCCGTAAAATCAGTAAACGAGCTTCTGTATGAATTATTACGCTATCAGTGATATTCAATTTGCAAACTCTTTTGCGATGTAAATTAGCGGGCGATAACATGAGATCTGTCAGAATATAAACAACAATACATACAGTAAGCCACGAAATTATTCGAACGCCCTTTAAAATTGAATAACTTGTTTTATCATTGTACCAAACGACCTGATTTTTTATAATTAATTAGAAGTATTGGTTTACGCAATGATATGCGGAAAAGATTTTGCAACAAACTATATTTACAAGGTTACATGCAAAAATAAACACGGCACTTTTTTGTAAACTTTTTTATTTGGGCCGTTAGTGAAAATTTAAAATATATGTTTCGAAGATCTATGTTAGTTATACACGAGCTGATAATGAACATTAAAAATTTCTCTAATCAAAAAGTTATAAATGGTCTCTCTTTTACTTTCTCATTTAAGACTTGAAAATTGCAATTTTTTCAAAATCTTTTTCGCATGTCACTCGATAAACCAATTCTTCTAATTGCTCAAAACAAGTCAGTTCGTTTGATCCGATCATAAAAAAGTTATACTGGTTCAAAGTGCGTTTAAATACTTTCGCGGTTCACCGTATAAAATAGGATCAGCAAAAACACTGCTATACCATTCGCTTACCTCGCAGCCTCTTATTAATGTCTGTTCACAGGAAAATCGTTCCTGCAGCGAATATCCTATAAGTTACAGACTGTTTACAATTGCAGTTATATTCAGACCTGGGTAAAAAGTATTTCAACTAAGAAATACACATATTTGCAAATACTATTTCTCACAACTGTGACATATGTCTCATTTGAAACTAATATAAATAATTGTTTCAAATGAATCATATGTAACACAGTTAAACAATATACAGTAAAAAATATTTCAACTAAGAAATACACATATTTGCAAATACTATTTCTCACAACTGTTACATATGTCTCATTTGAAACTGATACTAAATTACTGTTCTAAATGAAGCATATGTAACACAGTTTAAAAAATATACAGTAAAAATATTTCAGCTAAGAAATACAAATATTTGCAAATACTATTTCTCACAACTGTTACATATGTCTCATTTGAAACTAATACTAAATTACTGTTTCAAATGAAGCATATGTAACACAGTTTAAAAAATATACAGTAAAAAATATTTCAACTAAGAAATACAAATATTTGCAAATACTATTCCTCACAACTGTGACATATGTATCATTTAAAATTAATACTAAATTACTGTTTCAAATGAAGCATATGTAACACAGTTAAACAATATACAGTGGTAAGTGCTTCAAGTAAGAAATACACATTTCCAAATATTATTTCTCACAACTGTTACATACGTCTCATTTGAAACTAATACTAAATTACTGTTTCAAATGAATCATATGTAACACAGTTACGAGAAATAGTATTTGCAAATATTTGTATTTCTTAGTTGAAATATTTTTTACCCAGGTGTGGTCGTATTACGCCATAGCGCTGCACGATTTAATAATGTGTAACTGTTTACTGCGAACGTACTATTGGTGTGACTAGCCATACTATTTGGCTTTTCAACAAATTTTCTTTTGTATATCCATGTTATCGATAGACTGCGGACATTTGTGCACGTTAAACATACGAGATTACACGACGTTTATGTACGTAAAATATGCTAATATGTACGAAGAGTATGCAAAGTATGTCAACAATATGTACAATATAGGTTTACCATATGCAATACAATATTTAACAGTATATATTTAACAATACTTTTCCGATTATTCTGGTAGGCTATAGTTTCCATCGCAATAAAATATAAGTATATTCTGGAAATTTGTAGTTGTTGATTGACGACACTTGTCTGAGGATTATTATTTATATGCACAGAACAAAACCGTTCCAGATTATATTAACGGTCCGTTAACATTGATATAAATAACAAAACGAAAATTACTAGAAACAGAGTTGAGCCAAAATTTTATTCGAATAAAAATTTCGAATAAAGAGGCTTTAAAACCCACTTGGAAAAAACCTCACTTTATTCGAAGTTTCAATTTAAATAAAATTCTTGCCCAACTCTGACTAGAAACGTTAATTGTGAAAACATTGATATTAGTGAAATTACAGTAACGTGCACATTCGTTTATATACTTTCCGAATAAAAATTGATTTATATATTAACTTTAACAGAAAATATGAGATTTTATATACAACTTGAATAAATAAATGTAACAGCTTACTGTGAACGAATCTGTAAACACTTATTTCTAATGGTAATTGCTTAATGCTTAATGGGTCACGTGAAGTTTGAAATAACGACGACATTTTTGTTATTTCCTGTGATTAAACAGTATCAAAAGATTCGGCGGTCTGATTCGATGTTTGGATTAAAATTTTGCTCGATATGAGTAAACCATGTTTGTAGATTTCAGACATTTGCAAACATTTTGAGGTAAGAACAAGAAAGAAGATAAACAGAAATACGATAATTTGGTAAACGCTGCGCCCACTGTGCGATCGATGAAATATTGACGAATTTTGCAGCACAGGCTAGTGATGTTCGTTTTTTGAAGTGGAATAAAACGGGGAGAGAGGCAAGACTGGATTGTAGAGAAAAATATCTGCGTTTTCCCACACAGTCGTATTTTTTAACCATTTAACACTAAACCTATCACTGCTGGTCAAATCACGCGTTTTTGTATTTTTCATCTTACAATCGAGTCATTCGCAGGACAAACCGATTAACTCCACAAAACAGGAAGTGGAGAAATATGATCAAATAATATACATTGTTTTTTAAAGCTCTTTCTAAATAAAAAATCGAAATAAACATTGTACAATGCATTCATCCAGATGTAGCTTTCATATAAAGACACGTAGGACGAATAAAATAGAACATTCTTGGTATAATCGTTACTAATATCACAACTTTTGGGTAACTGAGGGAGTTAATCGATTTGACAAGTGAAAAAAAGTAATAACATCAAAATTATATTTTTTATTGCAGAAAAAGTTCATTATTTTACATTTTCTAAAAGATTTTTCGAAAAATGAACAATATCTTCTCTTACAGTATGTTATTATTTGTTGTTGATTCGTCAGTTTTTCGTCACGAATTATTGATTCGATAAATTTCTTTCTCCAAGCACGTGTTGCCATAAAAATTGCAGAAAATCTGAATAAACAGACCTCGTGATTTATGTAAGCTAAACATTTTAATCGGTATAGTGCTCGGTACTTTTAGCATGAATTCCAACGTAAAAGTGGACGAGTTGCCTATCTCTGAAGTCCACTTCGCATCAAGTCACAAGAAAAAATAGTGCTCGTCTCGATGGTAATTCGTCCTGGCAGGCATAATTGCTATTTAAGTAGGAACTACGAGATGTTTGGCCTCGGCAGACGTTGTTCTCGTTTCTCTTTCACGGCTCTTAGAGCTGCACACCGAGGGAAAGATAAAAAAAAAGAGGAAGCGAAGAGGGAGGTAAAGAGGAAGAGGAAATCACTAGAACGGAAGGGAGCATCGTAAATAGGCGGCACTAACGGTGAGAAAGCGAGAGGAAAGCGAGGTAAACTCGAGAATTACTGCAGGAGGTTCTAGCAGCTAACAAACGTCTGAAAAAAATTATTCGATTTTAGCGTTGCCCAGATCATCAATGGATACAGAAAACAGTTACGAAACATGCACACGTATACCAACGCATCACCCGTTTGTCTACAATCTGGAAAAATCGCGAATAGTTCCACATTACAGAAATAACGCTGTCCAACAGCCAGACCTGTGTAAAAAATATTTCAACTAAGAAATACAAGTATTTGCAAATACTATTTCTCACATCTGTTAGATATGTATCGTTTGGAACTAATACTAAATTACTGTCCCAAATGAAGCATATGTAACACAGTTAAAAATATATACAGTAAAAATATTTCAGCTAAGAAATACAAATATTTGCAAATACTATTTCTCACAACTGTGACATATGTCTCATTTGAAACTGATACTAAATTACTGTTCCAAATGAAGCATATGTAACATAGTTAAAAAAATATACAGTAAAAATATTTCAGCTAAGAAATACACATATTTGCAAATACTATTTCTCACAACTGTGACATATGTCTCATTTAAAACTA
The DNA here is from genome assembly GCA_963971365.1 of Lasioglossum villosulum. Lineage (NCBI taxonomy): Eukaryota > Metazoa > Arthropoda > Insecta > Hymenoptera > Halictidae > Lasioglossum > Lasioglossum villosulum. The sequence continues at coordinate 9,244,336 of OZ020497.1, forward strand.
ATATTAAATTACTGTCTCAAATGAAGCATATGTAACACAGTTAAAAAAATATACAGTAAAAATATTTCAGCTAAGAAATACAAATATTTGCAAATACTATTTCTCACAACTGTTACATACGTATCATTTAAAATTAATACTAAATTACTGTTTCAAATGAATCATATGTAACACAGTTAAACAATATACAGTACAAAATATCTCAACTAAGAAATATACATATTTGCAAATACTATTTCTCACAACTGTTAGATATGTCCCATTTGGAGCTAATACTAAATTACTGTCCCAAATGAAGCATATGTAACACAGTTAAAAAAATATACAGTAAAAATATTTCAGCTAAGAAATACAAATATTTGCAAATACTATTTCTCACAACTGTTACATACGTATCATTTAAAATTAATACTAAATTACTGTTTCAAATGAATCATATGTAACACAGTTAAACAATATACAGTACAAAATATCTCAACTAAGAAATATACATATTTGCAAATACTATTTCTCACAACTGTTAGATATGTCCCATTTGGAGCTAATACTAAATTACAGTTCCAAATGATGCATATGTAACACAGTTCAACAATATACAGTACAAAATATTTCAACTAAGAAATGCAAGTATTTGCAAATACTATTTCTCACAACTGTTAGATATGTCTCATTTGGAACTAATACTAAATTACAGTTCCAAATGATGCCTTGTAACACAGTTCAAAAATATACAGTACAAAATATGTCAACTAAGAAATACAAATATTTGCAAATACTATTTCTCACAACTGTTAGATATGTCTCATTTGGAACTAATACTAAATTACAGTTCCAAATGATGCATATGTAACACAGTTCAACAATATACAGTACAAAATATGTCAACTAAGAAATACACATATTTGCAAATACTATTTCTCACAACTGTGTTACATATGTTCCATTCGAAACAGCAATTTCACATTAGTTCCAAATGAAATTTATGTAATACAGTTGTGAGAAATAGTATTTGCAAATATGTGTATTTCTTAGTTGAAATATTTTGTACTGTATATTTTTGAACTGTGTTACATATGCATCATTTGAAACTGTAATTTAGTATTAGTTCCAAATGAGACATATCTAACAGTTGTAAGAAATAGTATTTGCAAATATTTGTATTTCTTAGTTGAAATATTTTGTACTGTATATTTTTGAACTGTGTTACATATGCATCATTTGAAACTGTAATTTAGTATTAGTTCCAAATGTTTCCTCGTTTTAAAGTTACGTTACTACTTTCATGTAACAGTAAAGTATATTTTATTAGAAATTTTTATTCGATTGCTACCTCATACCATGAAGTTAACTACCATTACGACGTCCAATGAGTAAGAAGGGAAACTAGATACGATTGAAAGGATAACATGCAATTGTATGAAAACGAGCAGCTGAAGTTGTGTGAAATTCTTCTTTAACTTGTTCCAACTGTAGTAATCTTTAAATACAATCGAATACAATTGACTATAAAAATAGTATTGCATTCTATAATTAGTACATCTGAAATCAACGTTGACACAGAAAAATTCGTTTAATCTAAGTAGTGCACATTATCAGACAGTTCTGATTAAAAACAGGTTTAAAACAAATGCATAGAAGTTCACCTCGCGCTGCGCAGTCACGAATGCATTATGCAAGCGTGTTAAAACCGTCTATTGTCTGGTACACGAGCAAACGCGAAAACGTAGTTGATACTAGTTTGTTCTATCGTCATCTGCTTTGTTTTCAGAGCATAATTCATAAAATGTATCTTCGTGAATTAAGTTGAAATTACAGTAAAGTCATCATCTACGCCGGATCCTCTGCCCGTGCTCCAACATGAATCGTGTAGCTCCACTATTGTGGCGAAGGTGGAGAGATTAGGCGAACTCGCTAAGATCGTACAGCTCCATCCGGTTTAGATCAAAACTTTACTGCAATTGATTTCCGCGTTGATATAATTTAGAGGAAATACTACAGAATTTGGAAACTTAAAATATTATAAAATTGTGTTTCTTATCCTTTATAATGCTTGTCTTTTTTAAATTGTCACCTGAAAAGAACTAGAATTTTTAATATTAGAAAAGTCTAATGAGAGTGACTTGAAAAGTTGATATTTTTTAAAAAATTATTCTCATACATAGTTCGCAAGAAAATTTTACTTTTTCCACTTCTAAAATCGTACTGGAACAGAAAGAAAAAATAAAGCGTGTTTCGGTTGACCTGCTCTACCATCAAGTTTTATAATTATCTAAATTTCCGGGTTCTCTAGCCTTTCTCGTTAGCTAACAAACACTCGCAGAGAAAGTAACTTTTGAATTCATTTAAAGACTTCGTTAACTTGAAAATATTACATTTATTAAGTAAACGAAAAAGAAATAGATCTAGTTGGTCAATAGTTTCACTGCCTCTTAATTTATTTACAAAATGCTTAAAAGCGGAAACGTACACTACTCTGCAAAAAAAGAAGCACTCGGTATAATTATAAGATATAATGACAAACGATATCTTTATTTTACACAATATCTAAATTATTGCATTTAAAGTATTAGATAATATGCAATAGCACATGTTCTCAGAACTATTTAATTTTTCAATTAACTATTTAATCGAACTGTTAATCAATTAAATACTTAACTGTTCAATTAACTATTTAATTGAACTGTTAATCAATTAAATATTTAACTGTTCAATTAACTATTTAATTGAACTGTTAATCAATTAAATACTTAACTGTTCAATTAACTATTTAATTGAACTGTTAATCAATTAAATACTTAAATGTTCAATTAACTATTTAATTGAACTGTTAATCAATTAAATATTTAACTGTTCAATTCACAATTTAATTGAACTGTTAATCAATTAAATATTTAACTGTTCAATTAACTATTTAATCGAACTGTTAATCAATTAAATATTTAACTGTTCAATTAACTATTTAATTGAACTATTCAATTAACTATTTAATTGAACTATTCAATTAACTATTTAATTGAACTATTCAATTAACTATTTAATTGAACTATTCAATTAACTATTTAATTGAACTATTCAATTAAACAACATAATTCTTTTTCAAAACTTACAGTGTTCATATTTGATTTGCTATGCTTTTCTATTAAATATGGCCGGGTGCTTCTTTCTTTTGCACAGTAGTGTATTTTAGAAAATGTCCACCATTCCAATCCGAGGTGCATTGATCGAAACGAAATCGGAATACCGAAGGCATGATGAGTGATCGTCACGAAACCGAGAATTTATGCTAAGCAGAACAGTTTCGACGTTAATCAGAGCGTTACTAGTTAACCGAGTTCTTTTTTCATTGTCTTTTTCTTTCATTTTTCTCCTGTCTTAATTCTTCTCTCGTCTTGCTTTCTTCTTGTGCCAGTATAGCTTCCTTTTCCGTAAAAACTGTTCCAGACTTTTTACACCTATATTTTCGCGGCTAAAGTTGCACGCAGAAACAATCTAGCATTTATTGAAACCTCTCGGCGCATCAAATTATCCTCAATGCAACGCGTCGCTCACATACAAGGACTGACCAAACAATTTTAACTTTTATTATCATGTGATTACTAGCCTGCAGATGTTTATGCAATTTTCAATTTTTGTAAACAAATTTGAAGAATGTGGAATGAAATAAAATCTTATTTTTGTTGGTAATGACATTTTTAGGTCCAAAATAAATAAAAAGCGTACCAAATTCTGTCGAATTTGATACACCGTATTTTTTGAAAATTTTTATAAACCATAAATTCTCTCATGAAGATCCGCAGTCTGAAGACAAGTTTTTCTTATTCTTCTTTTTATTATTCAGGGAAAGGACATATGAATATATTTACAGGATAATCCTTAATATCCATAATATGTGATATAAAAATGTCTCGAGAAGCGAGTAACTTAGGGTTAGTCATCGAATGGAAGAAGTCAGTCTTATAAATCAATGTTATTGCACTCGTGGAGCGTTTACTGCGGTGAAAATATTCAATTGATATCGGAAGGTAGAACCCAGACGTCATAAATTCTTGAAGTTGGCACCAAAATCTCGGTAAGGTTTGCCAAAGAGTTCTTAAAGCGGTCATAAAGTCTTTGATGAAACTTCTGTAAGAGAAATTCCTAGAAAAATATTTGTTTGTCGTCCATCCAACCAAATATTAAAAACTTAGATTTAGTAGATTTACGAATAGAGAATGTAAACAAGGTCTACAAAACGCATTTTAAAAATGTTCACTATTGGCCCACAGAAAAAAGTTGTAAAATGCAACTTTTAGTATTTTTGCTACAATTCCGATGAATTGCAATTTGTCGCATCCTGTGGCAAACTAATTGCTCTAGCTTCCCAAAAAAGTTCAAATCGTATAATACAATATTTAAAAATTTATCGCCTTAAAAGTGTGCCAATACATTTTTTACCCACTGTATTTAATCACGGGTCTAGGACGAAACACAAACACCACCACCTTTCCTTTTTCCTCTACTATTTGGACGAGCACATGTATGTCACTTTGACATATTCGCTACAGTAGAGCTAAGTATAGTAAATAATGATCGTACCATGGCGCCGCGAAAAATTAATTCTTATACAGGGTGGGGCAATAACTATTAGCACCCCAGATATCTTCGAAACTATAAGTTTCACAGAAATATTTGCTGAAATAAAATTGCACAGTACGAAGGTGGTCATTCGGTGGGTATAATAGTTTTTTTGCAGGTGGAGGTACTTCGGACTTTTGAAGGTCATTTTTATTTTTTTTATTGCAATGATGTATTTTTTAATACATCAATCGATGCAGCTGGACATTCGTTATAAAAAATTACAAAATTACCAATTTAAATAACTCAAAAATAACATTGCAATCGTACTAAGACGTTAGTGTTACTTACTGTTGTAACGTCTTAGTAGGAAAGTAATGGTATTTTTGAGTTATTTAAATTGTAATATCTCCTGAACTACTAACTTTTCGACATACATAGGTTAGTACTTTTTTGTAACGAATGTCCAGCTGCATCGATTGACGTATTAAAAAATACCTCATTCCATTTAAAAAAATGAAGATGACCTTCAAAAGTCCGAAGTACCTCTACCTGCAAAAAAACTATTCTAGCCACCAGATGGCCTCCTTCGTACCGTACACCCTGTATATCAAAAAATTGCGATCGATAAAATATTAAATCCAGTATTTATTGGGTTGGCAAGAAAGTAATTTCGGTATTTCAAGGTGAATTAAAACCGAATTTTTTTATTCAAGCGATGAACTTTTAATCAATAAAATATTTTCTTATTTATTCTTTTTGGCAAAAGATCATCGAACAAAAGGGAAAATATCTTACTCAATAAAGTTCATTACTTGAATAAAAAATTAGACTCTATTTCACCTTAAGATACCGAAATTACTTACCTTCCAACCCAATAATTACTTATTGCATCTTCCCTATTCCCTAACTTTTGCATTTTTGTTAGTTTGATATGTTCTTTGGTATCTTTATGTTCTCATTTCTCTCTTTCTCCTCAATTTCTCCAACCACTCTTCAACATTTCTGCCTTTTTTCTCGTTCACTACATCCTCGATCCTGATCATTTCCCCCATTATCCTGCATTCCCTCGTTAAATGTTCTAGGCTTGTATACTTGTCCAAACATAGGTCGCATCCTCTTGCCTCGTCCTCCAGTCAGTATTTACTCTAATTCTCTGAATTTCCGCGTCCCACCCGCGCTATAAATTTTTGACCATCCTCTCTACCCTTACTCAGATATTCCGGTAGCACTCTTTTCCTGTCGAATAAAATAAGATAAAGGCAAGAAGAAGCGAAAGAAAGTAGCGCGATGTTACTTCAGTGAGAACGTAGCTTAAGAAGTAGAATCGGTAGGTCATGAACAGACGCGACAGACGATTCCTGTGCAATATCGTGTTCGCTGAATTCTCAAACTCGATTTTCTCAAAAACGAAATATTTTCAATTTTCTCGTTCACTACATCCTCGATCCTGATCATTTCCCCCATTATCCTGCATTCCCTCGTTAAATATTCTAGGCTTGTATACTTGTCCAAACATAGGCCCTCTTGCCTCGTCCTCCAGTCAGTATTTACTCTAATTCTCTGAATTTCCGCGTCCTACCCGCGCTATAAATTTTTGACCGTCCTCTCTACCCTTCTTACTCGGATATTCCGGTAGCACTCTTTTCCTGTCGAATAAAACAAGATAAAGGCAACAAGAAGCGAAAGAAAGTTGCGCGATGTTACTTCAGTGTGGACGTAGCTTAAGAAGTAGAATCGGTAGGTCATGAACAGACGCGACAGACGATTCCTGTGCAATATCGTGTTCGCTGAATTTTCAAACTCGATTTTCTCAAAAACGAAATATTTTCAATTTTCTCGTTCACTACATCCTCGATCCTGATCATTTCCCCCATTATCCTGCATTCCCTCGTTAAATGTTCTAGGCTTGTATACTTGTCCAAACATAGGTCGCATCCTCTTGCCTCGTCCTCCAGTCAGTATTTACTCTAATTCTCTGAATTTCCGCGTCCCACCCGCGCTATAAATTTTTGACCGTCCTCTCTACCCTTCTTACTCGGATATTCCGGTAGCACTCTTTTCCTGTCGAATAAAATAAGATAAAGGCAACAAGAAGCGAAAGAAAGTTGCGCGATGTTACTTCAGTGTGGACGTAGCTTAAGAAGTAGAATCGGTAGGTCATGAACAGACGCGACAGACGATTCCTGTGCAATAGCGTGTTCGCTGAATTTTCAAACTCGATTTTCTCGAAAACGAAATATTTTCAATTTTCTCATGTAGAATCTCTCCTTTACCGTACCATCGATACCGCAACGCTCTGTAGGGTAACTGCACCAGTGAATGAACATTTAAGAAATTGTTCAGGAAAATATTTTATTTAAAAAAAAACTATGTGAATTAAAGGAATCTCATATATGCCAAATAGCTCCCTATACTTCGTTTGTCAAAAATAAATGAACACAAATACAATGAAATTATTATTCTTCTTCTTTATTAAACGTTAAATCAAAAATATGAAAAATACCAGTGAATGAACACTACATTCTAGTAATTGAATAATGCTAGTCCAATCAATGAACAAAATTACTAAACAATATTCTCTTATTTATTTAACTCTTTAATCACAATTTTATCGCTAGTGTGCCGTCCGGGTTAAAATTTGTTGAAATATACAAAAGCGTTCATTTACTGGTGCCCGTTCATTCACTGGTGCAGTTACCCTATATTGAAACGAAAAGTCTTAACGGTTTCTGCTTGGAATCGCCGGTCAGTAAAGTGCTAACAATCCCGTAAGGAGTTCATAATACGGATTCATGAGCACAGAATTCCGTAGACTGGTGTTCACCCCCGTTCGTTTACCATCAGCCCCTCTCCCGCGTCTTATTTGGCGCAATCCTCGTGATATCGAGCGAAACACTATAATCCTGTTGCGCAGGTGCGAGAAACTCGTAGGAAAAGGAGGATTCGGGGCGAGGGAAGGAGAGAAAGAGAAAGGGAGACGGGGGTGAGGAGAGAAACGAGATGAAACGAGACGCGATGCGACTCGGCGATCCTGCTCATTCCACAGATCGCTCCGCGCCGGTTACATGGCGATCCTAACAGTGATCATCGCGAAACTGTATACCTGTCGAGTCGTCACGTGTCACCTGCGAACGCGTCCACCCCCTGTTTCCCGCCAATAATGCGGTGGCCGCACAAAAATCGCCGGGGCGCAACTGAAACGCACCCTCCAGACACCGCATTGCGCAAATCATTGTGCAGTTGAATAAATTATGTTGATCAGTGCCGTAAGTTCGCGCTTTCGATTCGAACTCCGTGCTTCGCCGGGCCATTTCGAGAACGTTGCGTTGTTTACACTTCACCGGTTCCATCCCTCGTGCGCCCCGGAAAGATCATTACGCGAATGATCCTTTCGCGGCTCTTGCTTCACCCGGGAAGTAATCGTCGCGATCAACTTTCACTTTCCAATTTAATTGTCCTTACGACTGCTATTCGAACGCCGAAGGGTCTAGCAGACTAAGAATAGTGAATCGGCCCTCCCTGGATTTTTATTGAAATTGTGTGGAAAACATTGGTTTTAGGTTGAAAGATAACCCCCCAAAATTTCAAGTCACTTCATATAAGGATTATACGAGGGTAAATACCCTTAACTATATCATTTTTTTTGTCGGTTGTTAATTAAGATATTCAGATAAAAAAAAATACGAAAATATTCATACTTACGTCCTTCGTATCATATATTTTTTCCACAATTGTGATCATGTTATTAAGGGTAGAAACAAATTATTAAACTTTTTGGGGGTGGGAATTGCAAACAACCCTTCGAGTGACCACTTTCAAAAAATTCAACCACAATGTTCTATTATCTATCTAATTCTAATTTTTTTTCTCGGTTGTTAATTAAGATATTCAGATAAAAAAATACGAATTTACTCGTACTTACGTCCTTCGTATCATATATTTTTTTCCACAATTGTGATAATGTTATTAAGGGTAGAAACAAATTATTAAACTTTTTGGGGGTGGGAATTGCAAACAAGCCTTCGAGTGACCACATTCAAAAAATTCAACCACAATGTTCTATTATTTATCTAATTCTAATTTTTTTTCTCGGTTGTTAATTAAGATATTCAGATAAAAAAAATACGAAAATATTCATACTTACGTCCTTCGTATCATATATTTTTTTCCACAATTGTGATCATATTATTAAGGGTAGAAAAAAATTATTAAATTTTTTAGGGGTGGGAATTGCAAACAACCCTTCGAGTGACCACATTCAAAAAATTCAACCACAATGTTCTATTACCTATCTAATTCTAATTTTTTTTCTCGGTTGTTAATTAAGATATTCAGATAAAAAAAATACGAAAATATTCATACTTACGTCCTTCGTATCATATATTTTTTTCCACAATTGTGATAATGTTATTAAGGGTAGAAACAAATTATTAAACTTTTTGGGGGTGGGAATTGCAAACAACCCTTCGAGTGACCACATTCAAAAAATTCAACCACAATGTTCTATTATTTATCTAATTCTAATTTTTTTTCTCGGTTGTTAATTAAGATATTCAGATAAAAAAAATACGAAAATATTCATACTTACGTCCTTCGTATCATATATTTTTTTCCACAATTGTGATAATGTTATTAAGGGTAGAAACAAATTATTAAACTTTTTGGGGGTGGGAATTGCAAACAAGCCTTCGAGTGACCACATTCAAAAAATTCAACCACAATGTTCTATTATTTATCTAATTCTAATTTTTTTTCTCGGTTGTTAATTAAGATATTCAGATAAAAAAAATACGAAAATATTCATACTTACGTCCTTCGTATCATATATTTTTTTCCACAATTGTGATCATATTATTAAGGGTAGAAAAAAATTATTAAATTTTTTAGGGGTGGGAATTGCAAACAACCCTTCGAGTGACCACATTCAAAAAATTCAACCACAATGTTCTATTATCTATCTAATTCTAATTTTTTTTCTCGGTTGTTAATTAAGATATTCAGATAAAAAAATACGAATTTACTCGTACTTGCATCCTTTGTATCATATATTTTTTCCACAATTGTGATCATATTATTAAGGGTAGAAAAAAATTATTAAACTTTTTAGGGGTGGAAATTGCAAACAACCCTTCGATTGACCACTTTCAAAAAATTCGACAACAATGTTCTTTTATATATCTAATATATACAAAAGTTTCAAGATGGTCGGAGGGGTGGAACATAGTTAAATATTGAAAAACAAATGAAATTACGACATTATAATGATTTTGAGTTTAGGATTGAGCGATTGTGGGAGACCCAATAAAGAAACCGAATGAGTATAAGTGATAGTCGTAGCCTGAATATCTTAGAATCAATACTAAATACGTATAATCACTACTAAAATCTTCCACTAATAGTATTCCTACATTATAATGGCGTAATTTCATTTGTTTTTCAATATTTAACTATGTTCCACCCTTCCGACCATCTTGAAACTTTTGTATATATTAGATAGATAACAGAACATTGTTGTTGAATTTTTTGAAAGTGGTCACTCGAAGGGTTGTTTGCAATTTCCACCCCTAAAAAATTTAATAACTTTTCTACCCTTAATAATATGATCACAATTGTGGAAAAAATATATGATATGAAGGACGTGAGTACGAGTATTTTCGTATTTTTTTATCCGAATATCTTAATTAACAACCGAGAAAAAAAATGATATAGTTAATAAATTTTGGGGGGTATCTGTCAACCTAAAACCAATGTTTTCCACACAATTTCAATAAAAATCCAGGGGGGCCGATTCACTATTCTTAGTCTGCTAAACCCTTTGAACGCCGAATGTTAAAACGGTTACAACTTTGAAAAAAGAATCGTCGAAACGCGGATGCATTCCAAAGATTGTGCATCTACTTCCGCAATCCATCGTTCATCTTTTCCTAAAATGCTTTTGCACGATATAGCGGATGGGAAACTGAAGACACGTTTTTTCTGTCGGAGATAGATCAAGGACGTAGTATAAGAGGCCGTTGAACTCGTCTTGACACGAGCAATGTTACGTACGAGAAAATATGCAGTGCCATTTTAAAAAATGAAGGTGACCCTTTCTTTAAATTTTTCACGAACAAATTTCCGTAGCCGAGCAAAAACTGGTTCAGTTTCTTCCCAACATCTTTTTATCCGGCTACGAGAAAAATTTCCTGTACGTGAAATTAGAAAACTATTTAAATGCCGCTGAAATTAACTGTTTCACTTTAGTATCAAAACTAAAACAAGAGCAAACGAAATATAATTTGGCCCATATTTACCCTACATGTGAAGGATAATTTATAATTTATCATAATAATAATTAATTTCATCGATTTATTTATTTCTGAATTATTTTAAAGTTGCTGTAATTATAATTGAATTATAAATGTCTCTATTTCTGAAATAACATAAAGAACACTTTGGACCACGTATGGTCACACTCGTGCCACAATGTTTAACAGCATGCTCGAGAACAAATGCAAACAATAGTCTTAAACCAGATAGCCTTTGAAATGCGGTATCGTCCAATGGCTGAATAGTGATGTGGAACATGAACTAAATGAAGTCGCGAATTAATTGATTGATAGCGATTAACTGATAGCGAGTGTGTGAAAATTAGTGAAAGAACGGTAGCTTTGGAGCACCCGATGCAGTTGAACGAATATAATGGCATCGTCGATGTCGCCGGTGTCTGCATCGGGGATATCAAGAGGTGCAAAAAGACGAACGGTTCTGTCAACGCGAACCGCGGTTGTTACTGCTAATGTGAACGCGACTAACGAAAACGGACTTCCTGTCAGTCCGAACGGTAGAGAGACTCGTGACTCGGGCTTGTCCTCGGACAGTTCAACGCCAACGGCGGGTTCGCCGGTACCCAGGCAACGAAAAACCACCAGCAATCCGCTTAATAACGCTCACATTTCCTCCATACCGCGAGCCATCGGTCATACCACAAGGTATTTTCATCCCCTTAACTCCTTTCACTTCAATTTACTAGGGGTTGGCGAGTGGTACCCAGAAATTCAGATTCCTAATACTCTGATAGTGCCCAGGTACCTGGAAATTTTGGGTACCTGAAGTAAAATCAGGTCGGGTTGAGAAACCGAATCCGGTAAAATCGAATTTTACTCTTTCTTCAAACGTTGGATTGAATAGTAATTACTAGACACCGGATTTTATGCATTTGTTGTGATAATACCGATTGGATGGAATTTAAGACGGTTAAAAGATTCAAAGACTTTAAGGATGTTCTGGAGGTACAATGGAAGACAAAAGTACAAGATATTCGAAATCCATCAATATATTGGCAATGACAGCCATTCACGAGTATATTTTGCATTTAAAAAATAGAGTAATTTAAGAAGCTTTTGTTTAATTAAGGAATTTCGTGTTATACTTATTTTTTATCAAATTGTCTTCATATTATAAAAAATTGTAAGTGACTTTTGCGAATAATTGTACCCTCTGATTTGAACCTCCAGAAAATAAATTTGTGATATTCAATATGTATAATTGCGCAATAAAAAATTAAAAATAAATTAAAAATACTTCAGAAAGCAATATTCATGGTTATTATCGAAAATAAACATGTGGAATTTGATTAAAATTATGTTCTGATAATAACAGAAAACGTGACAAATTTGACGTTTTGTAACAGTTTATAATTTTTTGCTCTGAAACTGTTCAGTGAATCCTAATAAATTTTCAACACAATTAATTACATAATTTGTACTATATATATAATTAAAAAACTGGAGTTTCTAGTTGCGTTTTTTCAAGGATTAAATAAAGTTTGAAGTAGAATTTTATGAATTCTCCATAAGAAGACGTGTTAAAATGTGCAAACTTTAAGTTGCTATAATTCTTAAACGGTGCAATGAATCGAACCCAAACTTTGGTACTTGCATTCATTTAGTAAGAATTATATCCTGTCAAGTTTCCAAAAATTTTGTTGCGTTTTTATATACCTCTAAAACATCCTTAAGAGTATTAACACATTTTTACTAGATTAGAATTATTAGTGAATAATATAAATTTATATATGTAGCTTCTATGGCTTGCAATTCATGCGCAAACTTTCTATTTTGCATAAAGATATCCGGAGTCTAGTAATAACAAAAAGGGGGAAGAGTTCGAAAATTATATCTCCATAAAAATTTAGAATAAACTGCGACGCACTGTTTTCTTTCCTTAAAATAGATTTCTTAACTTCCCGATTCATAGGGAAGTTATTGTAATTATTAAATTTTATTTCATTTACATAAAATGTGAAAGAAGACTACCGGAATTTTATTATAGGAATTTTTTCCTTTTTCTTATATATATTATCCAGTAGATTTAGACGAGAAGATGTGAGAAATCCAAATTTCGATGCTGGAACTTCAATGGTTCAAAAGTTATAAGTGTTTAAAGTTCAGCGATTTCTAGTGTTTTTAGGAATCTACGTGATCAACACCAGCTCAATTTTAAACACGTATAACTTTTCAACCATTGATCCTCTAGACTCAAACTTGGATTTCTCACATCTTCTCGTTCAAATCTACTGGATAACAAAAGAAAAGGCAAAAATTTCTGGTTATGCAAAAAAAAATTTACTCCGAAATTTTCTGGTGCACCTCCACCCCTAGAATCAATGTTTTTTAGTCACATAAGAAAATTTTAAAGAAGGAACAGTGGTATGTACTCGGTTGAATTTATTTTCAGGTAACAGAATAATTGAAGTTTAAGAACAAAGTAAGAATGTCTCGATTTCGTTTCTGTTTTAGAAACGATTGTGACAAAACGAACAAGGCATGGCGAAGTAGATCCGTCACCGATTCACCACGTTTTCTAGACAGCACACGGAATCGACAATTCGCCAGTCCTTTAAGAACATCAAGGAATGTGAGTATAAATCCCGTTCAACATAGTAGATAGATGAAATGATTAGAATAAAGCAGAAACCATAAAAATGTTCGTAGAAAAACTCATTTTTGAAGTTGGACGATAGATAAAAATATGCAACTAAATTCTTCATAAATACAGTTGAAGCAAGTGAAAATATCTTGTTTCATGCTGTACTGGAGGATCCGGCTTTGATCAAGATTTTACTGTATTTATGTTACTCCGATCTCGTCTGTAAAATCGAAATTAATTTGATTCAGATTCAGTCACCGACCATCGACAGAATAAACGAGCTGGACATTCGGATCGACAGAGATGCGTACGCAGATATGTTTCAAGACATTGTTTCCATAAAAACAACGGTCCTGAAACTGAAGCAATTACTTCAAGGGGTATGCTAAATTCCCATTCGAGTTCCTCGATGCATATCGGGCTTACAATCAAATATATTGTTTATTGCGAGAACACGTTCTGTTTATTTATATCGCACAATTTCGATGAGCTTTTATATTAACACACAGTTTTTTTTAATTATTTTTCATTATTATCACCAACCATGATTTATCCTTGAAGGCAGAAGAGAACGGGTTGAAGAGGGTATGTTGTATTTTTGTTTATTTATTGCACACATTTTTCTATTGTATATTTCATCGTTAATATTCCTTATCGAAACTGCCGAATAACGTGTGATGTGTTTTTTGTATTTACAGGCAGAAACTCTCACCCCATTCGATAATACTATAAAGGTAGTTAAATTTCAAAGATCTCTATGATTTAAAATCAGATTAACACGTTCGCTGTCGCCCGTAGCGTGAATGCAAGTTGCATGATCTTATCTGTGATTATAACACACATTCGTTTCACATCTGTCGTTATGGAAAACCATTTTACAAAAGGATACGTTTTATCTAAATGAAAGTTACAACTGTGAAGGCTGTCGTCGAGGCAAATACTGATAGCGAACTTGTTGAATGTAAAAAATTCGTTGAAAAAGTATTATGCACTCCATTTATGTGAACGATGAAATTTCAGAATGGCCTCTTCTACAACCTGAACGAAGGAGATACCGCGGATGTTAATACTTCCCCAGGAAGTGAAGACAGCAGCATTGTTGATGAATTGGCTGATTTACGCAGGCAGATAGTGTTCTTGCAAGGACAAGTGGAAGACAAAGATCGAACCATACAAGTATTACAGGTAAATTGCAGCACATGCCGTGAAGTCGTTCTCAGCTAGCACAAATCATATCCTGAAGTTACTCCATAAAGTCAATGAAACCAAAAAATAATGAAAAATAACGCTTTTTTAATTGGCATTACAGTAATTTCTCAATCGTAGTCCCAACACCCGTGTTATGAACGGACTACGATCAAGTAGGGTGGCTATTTTTTGATTTATGACTGCGTCTACCCTACCGCGCTGAGACTTCAAACGACAAGCCGAACGTAGAGAAGGACAGAATGAAATAGGATCGCGTGGCCGAAGCGTGTCCCCGTCGCCGGCACAGTTTAAAGGCCCGTGCGTCATCACAATAAAACACCAAGACCTTAGCTTCTTTATTTTCGATGATATCATTATGGAACTTTCACCAACATATTCGTGGCATTTCTCTGATTAAAATCATACCAAACACGATATAATTTGGCCAATATTTAGTGGTTTAATCGACGATGAAGTTTCCAACGCAACGAAGAAGAGCGTATTGGAAAGAAAGAGACGCGAAGAGCAAAAAAAAACACGCTGTCCTTCTTGTAAGTAAAACTTTCATCGTCGATTAAACCACTAAATATTGGCCAAATTATATCGTGTTTGGTCTTGTTTTAATCAGAAAAATGCCAGGAATAAGCCAGTAAAATCTCATAAAAAAATAATGAAAATTAAGTAGTTTGAAAATTTGATTCACTCGAGTCAATGTAGTGGTGTTCACACCGATATACCCGAGCCGACATCAAACATCGCCGTCCTGCTGTCCGGCGCAGCGTTGACAGGCGGTGGAATGGGTAGGCACTGGACTACGATTGCAGAGGCGACCGAGGACTACGATTGAGAAATTACTGTACATTGTAAGAACACGCAGGCCTTTGAATTGTGCCGGCGACAGCGTCTTCTTCAAATCACTAAATATGTACAATTGAAATTATATCGTGTTTGATCTTATTTTAATCAGAGAAATGTCAGAAATCCGTTTTTGAAAGTCCCATGTAAAAAATAATGAAAATTAAGAAGTTTGAACATTTGATTCATCGTGTCAATATAGTAGTGTTCACACTATATACCCGAGCCAGTGGAGTGAGTAGACCTAGACAACGTTTGGGATCTCGACCCCGGACAGTATTTGGGTCTTTACCGTAATGCAAACTACACCTCCTAAACGAAAAAATTGAATTTTTGAGGGCGATAGCGCCTTGGATTGATCTTTTATCTAGCGTTTTTGACTACTGAAAAACCCCATTTTTGTATTATTCAGAAATGAGAACGCGAATCCAGCCCCCTTGCAATCCTGGAAACGTGTCTACCGCCTTAATAAGAGCGTTGATGTCTTTGATATGCACTTTTAATCAGTTTCATTTCTTGTTAGTTCCAGATGGCGAAACTTCAAGGACCTAACAACATTGAAAGGCAAAACTGTGCAATAACCAATAGTCGTAACACTATTCTATCCATGGATACTTGCAACGCTGCAACGCAAACCGACAAGGTATATTTCCAACTGAATATTTCGCAATGATTACAGTTCACTGATTAGTAAGAAGAATTTAATAATCGGAGAGTTACTGTTGAATGTTTTCCTTCCATCTCGCTAATTATGTTTAGTCCCAATATGGTTTGAACAATGGACCAGAAAATTATTCTTTGTTTCGCTTCCTGGCAAAAGATACACACGTAAAACAAACACTAGTTGACCACCGCACTAGTGACTAGAAAACCGAAAGCAATACTACTAGTTGCTTCACACCGATATATACTCCATACTTCTCTCCACTTCACTATTTTGTCCGCAGAATGTGTTCGATTACATCTTGATTTTTCATTGTTACACATATATAGTTGTCAAGTTCTCCTATATTTTCGTATTACTTTGTTACTTCTCCCACATCGTTTATTTATAATATGTTTAATTATGGGCACAGACACGCCCAGGATCTGCAGGTACATCACTCCTACAAACACTACCTAGGGACGGTGTTATGGGGCCTGTAGTTAGGTGAGACTTTTTTTATTTGACCTCACTCGTACACTCTATTTAATTGTCATTTGATTTTTGATACTGTGAACAAACGACGTTGCCAATTTCGCAGAAAAATCTTAGAAAATACTTTTATACTTTTACCAGTCGACTTTGATATTTTGATCGTCCGAAAGAGCCGTACATTCCGTTTGCGTTGCGAAATATGTTCCTAAGATTTTTCTTTAAACGATTATTCGATCGTTGTAGCGTTAACGCGATATCTATTGTAACGAGGATAAGAGTTAATCTATTTGCTGTCTCGAAACTACAACGATACAACTACAAATGAAAATAATCGTACAAGTCACCACTAATCTTCTGAAATAAAACATGTGACACATTACATATGTTTCTAACGTTTCGGTAGAATTGTTGTTATAAATAACCTGTTGTTTTTGCTGCTCTGGTCATTTACCTAACTTTGGTGATTCCACGCGAGACAGCTTCAGGATCGGGAAGGTAGAGTCCGTCAGTGTGTGTGATTTAATATTGGGATACTTACTCCTTTCTGCATTAAATGCTCTTGTATTCATGCATCTTTTCTACATCAAAATCACTTATTTAATTGTTCGATACGAAAGCTTCTAGTTCCTTTTGCATGTTAGAACAATATAATAATATTTCTGTGTTTATTTCCTTCTTTGCTGATTCGTCTGATCTTTTTTTTTTGCTTCTAAATGTATGTACATAGTACACACGACTTCTATTTTATAATAAGTTTGTATATAACAACCTTTTATTTTATTTGGGCATCGTGAGCGAATCTTACAACGTCAACTATTATTTTCGTCATTGCTATACAGAATATATAGTAAAATTATATTTCACATTGCTCATCTATCTGTTTGAATATTATAACTCGCAACTGCAGACTATTGTGCCTATAGTAACAAAATATGAACAATGTATTAACGCGTTTCGACATAGGTTTGTTTACTTTCATTATAACACGGTACGAATGTATCTATGAAAATAAAGGGAAAATATTATTCACTCGTTTGAAGAACAATCATTTGATGATAATTATGCTTCGATTGGAGTTTTAATCTTAAGGAAACCTCTTTTATAGTCATTTTATTCTGTTAGTGCAAACTTCCCTCCTTCGAAATTTTGGATTCGATTGCAAGCCCTAATAAGAATATGTACGTTTAATAACATTTCACATTTCAACAGTTCGCATTGCAACCTTAACGGTTTCAACAATAGATTGTGTATACATTGAAAAGTGTAAAATCTGCTTCAAAAGTGTCTCCGTGAAGTTCTAACGTTGTTAACATACTGATTCTCCTAGCATGTAGTATGAATAGATAAATCTGTATGATCAGTAAAAAGACACAAAGTAAATAGTTTTTCCTGAACTATTGTTTGGAGATTATAATGGATTTACAATTAACAATATTTCATGCTGCCTTTGATAGCCGTGTACGGTAAGTTCATTGTTTTTTGTTCCATATAGTTCACCATGCAATCCTTTGCGAAAAAGAATGTTCTTTGTGTTTATTATTTCGTGCGAGTTATAGTGTACGTACTAAAACTATAATGTATGGCATAGAAATTGCTACTTTCTTGTACATATACACAAATAATTTTTTTACAAATGCTAAATCTATTCCAATGTTGTCTACTTGGGGTGGTATTCTTTCACAAAGGATTCGCATTAGACATACTGAAAAATCATTTTAATTTATTTTCTATTCTTCTACTCAGTTTCTACTTAAAATTTCATGCTTAAGGTAAAGGTAAAGGTAAAGAACAGTAGTTGACCATGTACGAGTAGTTGACCATTTTATAGGAAAACATAAAAAATAAGATTTTTATAAGCTGTACACTTTTGATGAAACTGAATCACGGATGCCATACCATCTGTTGGTTAAATTTTTCTATACTATTCTCTATTAACTCGCAATATCTACTCTGTTTCTCAATTAAACTTTTTATGCATTTGGTTTGTTTTATTTCTTACTTCATTCTTTAATTGTAATTTGTGCTGGTAATTGTTGAAACTAAATGATAGTAAAATGATTCCCAACATTATTGCTTGAACCCTCTTTCTAGTATAAGTAATCAACTACTAACGAATGAAGGAGGTCAATTACTAGATTTTTCATTTTCAAAAGTGGTCAACTTCTGAAGCAATTACTGAATTTTTAAATACATTTCTTAAATTGTATAAGTAAACTTTTTTTAAATAGTGACCTTGGTACATAATATGGAAGACTTAAAGAGTGTCTTCAGGCATCGACTCTCACTATTTCATGACAGAGTAAGTAGTTACTATTTTTCGCGTGGAGAACTTCTCTTAACTGGTCAACTACTAGTACCTTTACCTTAATATCTTTCAACACCCTACAATTGATGTTCCATAATTTCATAATTTCCGATAATTACACAAGAAAGTTAGCGACAGAGCATCGTTTACAAAAGAAATCAAATATTATCGTATTTTTAATATTATTATGTTTTTGGTGTCATTATTTTCTTTCACAAATTCTGTAACTCGTTCTTTTTCATTTTCTTCATTTTGAGACAATAACCACACTCCTGTACACACAAATTCTTTTAAAATTGGCTGTACAAGGAAACTTCTTTATTTGTAGAAAAACATAATCGTTATCGATGAAATTGGAGCAAATAGACTTATATGGCTTACGATATGACACAGATAATACATACATAGTGTGCAATGTTCTTTATTTAGAAATGTTATTTTAATTACTGATTACGACGACAGTTAACTAACAAACTATATAAATCAACAACAAAAACAGACATGAGAAGATGAGTGTACAACACGCGACTTCAAATTTAGTAAATCCAATGCCGAGAAGAATTGCACCAATTATAAAAGCCAAACGCTATCCAACCAAATATTAATCAATAATTTTCTAATGTCACATTAATTTACATTACGTTCTTTTTTCTTAAATTGTAAAAAGATAGAAACTGTACGAATACTGTTTGCTGGTGTATTTCAAACGATTTTTCGTTTTTCCTTATTACATTCGCAAGTTAATCAACAAAATAAATTTTTTTGCATTGTATTTATTCCATAAACTTCTCAGAATAAGTACACATTCATTGTTTGCAGTAAAAAATAGTTAATAAACCACAATTTCACAGTTTTGTTGAAATTAATCAGTGTACGAATACTTTCCACACCCACTGTATACAATATACAGACTTAATTCGTCTTTTTTCAAACTCAAATATCTCAAAAACTGTGCGCCTAGGAGAAAAATTAAGGACGATTAAAAGTTGATATTTGCTCTAGACACAGCCCTGCCCTAAGTATGTAAAAATCGTGGTCGTCGACGATCGCAGCAACGAACGCGTCGCGATTGTTGCCACATTGTCATGTATCGTATTAAGAAAAATATCCCTGGTTGTCCGATCAGTGAACACGTCTGTGATTTTCTGTACAGCTGGAGTGACTCTTGGGATCGACAACGCTCGACATTACCCGCTGAACCGAATAGTGCCAGAAGCCCTTGTAACATGAACGAGGTGCAGGATAGACTGGACCCATTCAAAACTACACTGACAGCATGTAAGGAAGCACGGGTAGGGATTGGGACCGCCACCTGAACTCTAAGGAGAAGTCCGGTCGCGTGCACAAGGCTCGCAAGGTCAAAGCAAACCTGAAGCGACCGAGGTCCGGTCGTCGAGAGTTGGTGTACGGTTTCATCCTCTAACTCATCTATCCGATTGACGCAAACGATCGACGCTAACGATCTTGCCGATGAATCGGCACGAGCAGTCCACTAGACGTAGCATATTTGTATATTCCGAAAACTTTGACGTTGTAACCGTCGACCATAAAAATGAATGTAACTGAATATTTATACGAACGAGTTCCACGGCAACTTGGAGCGAACAATGTCGGATAATATATCGTGCTTGTACATACGTATATGTATGTATGTGTGCACGAACACACACGTCTATGATTTATAGCAGAACGGTTTAACTCAACGCGTTGCGACGTTCAGCGTCGAGGAAAGGAAAGCCAGTCATTTTCGATGATACGCGGAACAACGCTTGCACGCATCAGACAAGTTGTCTGCGGTCCTAACTAAGGATGTCGCCAACAACTTTTCACCTAAGCATCCCATACACCATCTCTTAACGGCCGGAGTTCGCGGTCCTCGAAACGGTTGCAGAGCGCGGATTCACCTGCTCGCGTAGCAGTTTAGGGATAAAACAAAGAGACAATTCTATTGAACAGAGTTGGTAGCCTCGATATTAGTTGGATACAATTTTTTGTACGCGCGTCATGCTCGGGCAAAACCTTTTCTCTGCTCACGGAATACCGGACCACAGAATGTATTTTACAGACGTGAAGTTGTGGATGCTCTGAGATATCAGAGAGTTCAGATTTTTACGGAATATCCGAAACCGTTTGGAAACGTGTGAAACAATATTCAACGTGTAGTAATGACAATATACATAACTTTCTAGTAACTTGTCGTCAAATGGTAGTGTACTTAAAGATTACGTTGGATGTAAAGATATTGTACTTAAAAGATGTGCATAATTTTATTTCGAAACTTATCCTCGTTGTATTTTATACTATTACATCGACGTTTCCCGACCCGTTTATCGCGTGAGCGTCTCAGGTGTGTCGCAAAAATATTACAACAGTTTTTAGAGTTTTCAATAAGCTGTTCCTGAAAGTTTCATCGATCCTTTGTCTTTCTACCGCCGATTGAAAGAAGGAAAACATAAACATTTTTATTTGTCGCAGACATTTTGTTAAATTCAATGGATGACGCTCATTCAAATGGGTCAGGAAACACTATACTAGATTTTTGAATATTGCCACACATTTTCCTAGAACTGCTATGTAATAGACTTATACGTAATAGATATAGAACTACATACAAAATATACATTATTTTTATACGAAGCTATGTAAAATATTCTAGATCGTATAAACTCTTGACCCGTTTCATTTGACACATTTCGTTTTCTGTACGATTTCCAATGGCGAGTACAAAAGACTTCAAAATTTACCATTGAATAATCTTCAATTTTTACAGCTGTTATTTCTTCATTTCTTGTTTATCAACTATCAATTCACCTCTGTAAAATGCTGTGTGGACATTTAGAAGCGTTCGAATAAAGCGTGGTCCCAAAGTATAATTAATACGCGATGTTTTCGGTTTACGTACATTCGTATACATCCAACTGTAGCTTGATTTTTACGACGTCTTGCTAATCAACTTGTCTAGCTACGAGTTATGGCAATTTCGAGAACTATACAACTGTAGCTAGCATTCTAAACTATTTTATCAAACGTATTTTGTACCAGCAACTTTTTCTCTTATTACAATATATATCTCGTACATATATTACCAAATGATAAACGATGTTTAGCATACTGGAAATTTTTAATTTGAGTAACGAGAGGAGGTATCCAACTAAAATAGAGTTACTAACTCTGAGCACGAGGCTCCGAAAATCCGAAGCTGCCTTTTCCGCAATTAAATAATCGAGACGCGTCCAATCTTGTAATGTCACAGTGGCGAAACGCGTTCTCGAACCTCGAAAGATTGAAATCAAGTGGGTAAACGAGGAAATGACGGTGTCGAGAGGTCAGGCCATTGAGAATGACAAGGGAGTCGTCAGGTATGGGAAGGATTGCCTTAAAGTATGAAAACGTGAAGAAGTAAATCGAAGAAGTATTTCACTCACTAATATTCGGACATTCTTAAAAAGACCACAACTTTTTAAATATTGGACCATACGATATGACATATTTTGGGAAGTTGGAACAATTGATTTGCTACACAAAGGAAAAAAGATTTTGGAAAAAATTGAAACGTGTTTTTGGAAAACACGTTTCGCAGATCTGTGTCAATTAAACAGATTCTTAAAATTTGATTTGAAGACGTTTAAAGATGGTAAAAATTGCAGTTTTTCACTACCTGTGATAAATCTAAGAATTTTTACATCTTTCAATATCTGTCGTATTTTAAAAATTTTTAATACTCACGTGAAAAGGTTGTGAAATACCAGTTTTACTATATTCTACACAATTCCGACCGATTGCAATGTTTGAAGACATTTTTTCACAACATGTAGTAAATGTAGCTCTAACTTCTCAGAAAAGTTCAGATCGTACAATCCGATATTAAAAGGTAATTGTTTTTTTAGAGCGTCCGAATATTAATGGGAGTCACTGTACGTCGGTGCAAATACTATTTTTTAAATGATCACTTTGTATCTTGTTTTCCGCAAGAGGAGACTTTAAACATAAGATTCGTCATAAAAGCTGTCCACTCCACTCTAGTTTCACGAGCATGAGATTGAGAGTAGCGAGATAGAGACTAGTGAATCTCTTCTTTCGCAAAACAGGTTGCGAAATTCTATTACATTATTATAATAAAAATTGAACAATTATTAGAAATCGGCTGAAGCGTTTCGCAATTTTATGATGAATTGACATTCCATTTAAAGTGTATTTCTTAAGACAACCATAACTTTTTAGCGGATAGTATATTATTCGAAGAGTCGTTACGTTTCAAAGTATTTATAGATTAGTCCCTATGTGAACATTGAACTATTGTTACATTATGCTAAAAATCTTTCTTACAAATTACGGCTGTGATCGCAAGGGAATATTGTTAGCAAAATCCACTCGTTGTCTCTCGATGGCTCGACTTTCGACGCGGTTCACAATATTTTCAACATGCATACAGCATTTCCAGTGTATGCAGTTTCGGATAATGAGTTTTGTGGGATAAGGCAACCGAGGTACGCCTAGATCAACGTTTACATGGAGCTCTTGTTCGTACACCTGGCTGCATTGTAAATTTCATACTTGTACATTTTTTTATAACTTATCTTAATTGTAATTTATTCCATTGTTTAATAGTAAGATCATGTTTGGTGCTATTAAATTTGTTTAGTTCACAATATTTCGAATCTCTTGAATTGTAGACACGATTGGTAATGGAGGAATGCGAACTAAAGATATTGGCTTCTATTTCGGACCAACCAATCCGAAATGGAAGACCTGTTTAACAGCGACTAAGTATAGTCAACAATGTCGGTGAGAACAGATACGCAGTACCACGAGAAGCGCACAAATCGCCGTACAACTGATATTAGATTGCGCACAACTAGGTCGCAACATAGTTCTTTCATTGAATCCTCTATCCTAGCATGCACAGGGTGCAAAGAAATATCGTCATAGCTTTTATTCATTTATTCGAATAATCGTCAAAATCTGCATCAGCACGGAAAAAGATAGTAGGTCTTTCTAGTCCCACAATTGCGTATGCATGTGTACAAGTACAATATATACAAGTACAAATTCGTAATTGTAAATTCGCAATTATAAACTTTCTCGAGAAATTCTCGAGAAGGAACACTAGTTGAAACGAAAGTTTATAGCGTTATTAAATAAAGATTCAAAGATAAAGTTAAGATATTTGTTCAAAGGTTTCTTGAATAACATGATAAGTCAGCTAAAAAATGGCAAAAAGGTAATAGAGGAGAATGAAAAATCTATGTATAAATATCCTAATTTTATCTGTGAATTTTAATTTAAAAACGACACGAACTTTCGTTCCAACCCAACATAATGCTACACGCTTATTGTGCAATACATTAAAAGTCGAATTTCTAATCAATGGAAAATAATAATTGTAACTATTTTGATGTCTATCGTATCTTATATTTTGCCAAAGACAGGTGTAATTCATTTTTCATCAAGGATAGTAGAATCATCTCCATGTATGAGCTATAACGCAGCATATCTTTACACCCTGTGTCTTGTCGTTCTTGCTGAAGGAGGTCACAGTCTGAATGAGGTACATGGAGGTAACAGTATAGCGAGTTAGTAAAATCTTATGGGTTAGGTCTGGGCCAGCAAGAGTCCTTGAGTACAAAGCCGTCCTTAACATTTAAAAACATTTCAGAGCCGGTCTAGAAGAGAAAATAATTCAGGAGGGAGCTGGTTTGCGCTATCTAGCTGGTTAGACCTAAAATTTTAGAACCCTGCTGATTCTATCATCTCGATATATTGATAACTCCAAATATGTCAACGAGACAATATCATGTAAATTTGATAATATGTGCTAGCGATAACGCCAATCAATCTCAGTCATTGTTCTCTTTGATTTTGCCGAAATTACGATATTCATGCGCATCGCGATACGATGTATTAGCTTAGCACGTTGACTATCGACCCACCGCCCTAAAATGCCCCACAAAACTAAGCGATTTGGTTAATAAAACCGGAACTAAAGACTTGCGGATTCATCAGAGTGATTACTCTCTTCACCTTTTAAGATCCTACAAATTCTTACTGAAATCCAGTTTACCTAAAACATATCATAGCAGAGCCTCGTTTTTATACTTGAACAAAGAATTGTGTCACTCACGTACGAGCGATGTGATAGTTAACGTGTCAAGCAGCTGTACAGCATTATTGATCTTAGTCCCTAGATCTCTGAAGTGTCCAATTTTTCGGGCCTTTAATGGTCACAATTGCGCACGTCTTACGACTTGGAGAATTGTGGGACTTGTTTCTTAAATCTTCAATTATTCTTTTTCGGTTCTCGACGAATGAATGTACAACAAGAGTAAGTAAAATGGTCGATCACGATTACAACAACATTCCATAACTTCAAGGATATATCGCTGATGCATACACTGCTGTGCAAAAGCAAGAGCACATAATTATAAGATCTAATAACGAACAAAATCTTTATGTAGAAATTGTATTGTGCAACGATTGATTTATTGCATTTATCTTCTCAGAACTATTTACTGTTTTCTATGAAATATGGCCAGGTGTTTCTTTGTACAACAGAACTATTTAATTTAACAGCCTACTCCTTTTTCAAAACTTACTGTGTTCTTGTTTGATTTTTTACTCTTTTCTATGAAATATGGCCAGGTGTTTCTTTGTACAGCAGAACTATTTAATTTACCAGCCTACTCCTTTTTCAAAACTTACTGTGTTCTTATTTGATTTTTTACTCTTTTCTATGAAATATGGCCAGGTGTTTCTTTGTACAACAGAACTATTTAATTTAACAGCCTACTCCTTTTTCAAAACTTACTGTGTTCTTGTTTGATTTTTTACTCTTTTCTATGAAATATGGCCAGGTGTTTCTTTGTACAGCAGAACTATTTAATTTACCAGCCTACTCCTTTTTCAAAACTTACTGTGTTCTTATTTGATTTTTTACTCTTTTCTATGAAATATGGCCAGGTGTTTCTTTGTACAACAGACCTATTTAATTTAACAGCCTACTCCTTTTTCAAAACTTACTGTGTTCTTATTTGATTTCTTACTCTTTTCTATGAAATATGGCCAGGTGTTTCTTTGTACAACAGAACTATTTAATTTAACAGCCTACTCCTTTTTCAAAACTACTGTGTTCTTATTTAATTTTTTACTATTTTCTATGAAATATGGCCAGGTGTTTCTTTGTACAACAGAACTATTTAATTTAACAGCCTACTCCTTTTTCAAAACTTACTGTGTTCTTATTTGATTTCTTACTCTTTTCTATGAAATATGGCCAGGTGTTTCTTTGTACAACAGAACTATTTAATTTAACAGCCTACTCCTTTTTCAAAACTACTGTGTTCTTATTTAATTTTTTACTCTTTTCTATGAAATATGGCCAGGTGTTTCTTTGCACAACAGAACTATTTAATTTAACAGCCTACTCCCTTTTCAAAACTTACTGTGTTCTTGTTTGATTTTTTACTCTTTTCTATGAAATATGGCCAGGTGTTTCTTTGTACAACAGAACTATTTAATTTAACAGCCTACTCCCTTTTCAAAACTTACTGTGTTCTTATTTGATTTCTTACTCTTTTCTATGAAATATGGCCAGGTGTTTCTTTGTACAACAGAACTATTTAATTTAACAGCCTACTCCCTTTTCAAAACTTACTGTGTTCTTATTTGATTTTTTACTCTTTTCTATGAAATATGGCCAGGTGTTTCTTTGTACAACAGAACTATTTAATTTAACAGCCTACTCCCTTTTCAAAACTTACTGTGTTCTTATTTGATTTCTTACTCTTTTCTATGAAATATGGCCAGGTGTTTCTTTGTACAACAGAACTATTTAATTTAACAGCCTACTCCCTTTTCAAAACTTACTGTGTTCTTGTTTGATTTTTTACTCTTTTCTATGAAATATGGCCAGGTGTTTCTTTGTACAGCAGAACTATTTAATTTACCAGCCTACTCCTTTTTCAAAACTTACTGTGTTCTTATTTGATTTTTTACTCTTTTCTATGAAATATGGCCAGATGTTTCTTTGTACAACAGAACTATTTAATTTAACAGCCTACTTCTTTTTCAAAACTTACTGTGTTCTTGTTTGATTTTTTACACTTTTCTATGAAATATGGCCAGGTGTTTCCTTGTACAACAGAACTATTTAATTTAACAGCCTACTCCTTCTTCAAAACTTACTGTGTTCTTGTTTGATTTTTTACTCTTTTCTATGAAATATGGCCAGATGTTTCTTTGTACAACAGAACTATTTAATTTAACAGCCTACTCCTTCTTCAAAACTTACTGTGTTCTTATTTGATTGCTTACTCTTTTCTATGAAATATGGCCAGGTGTTTCTTTGTACAACAGACCTATTTAATTTAACAGCCTACTCCTTTTTCAAAACTTACTGTGTTCTTATTTGATTTCTTACTCTTTTCTATGAAATATGGCCAGGTGTTTCTTTGTACAACAGAACTATTTAATTTAACAGCCTACTCCTTTTTCAAAACTACTGTGTTCTTATTTAATTTTTTACTATTTTCTATGAAATATGGCCAGGTGTTTCTTTGTACAACAGAACTATTTAATTTAACAGCCTACTCCTTTTTCAAAACTTACTGTGTTCTTATTTGATTTCTTACTCTTTTCTATGAAATATGGCCAGGTGTTTCTTTGTACAACAGAACTATTTAATTTAACAGCCTACTCCTTTTTCAAAACTACTGTGTTCTTATTTAATTTTTTACTCTTTTCTATGAAATATGGCCAGGTGTTTCTTTGCACAACAGAACTATTTAATTTAACAGCCTACTCCCTTTTCAAAACTTACTGTGTTCTTGTTTGATTTTTTACTCTTTTCTATGAAATATGGCCAGGTGTTTCTTTGTACAACAGAACTATTTAATTTAACAGCCTACTCCCTTTTCAAAACTTACTGTGTTCTTATTTGATTTCTTACTCTTTTCTATGAAATATGGCCAGGTGTTTCTTTGTACAACAGAACTATTTAATTTAACAGCCTACTCCCTTTTCAAAACTTACTGTGTTCTTATTTGATTTTTTACTCTTTTCTATGAAATATGGCCAGGTGTTTCTTTGTACAACAGAACTATTTAATTTAACAGCCTACTCCCTTTTCAAAACTTACTGTGTTCTTATTTGATTTCTTACTCTTTTCTATGAAATATGGCCAGGTGTTTCTTTGTACAACAGAACTATTTAATTTAACAGCCTACTCCCTTTTCAAAACTTACTGTGTTCTTGTTTGATTTTTTACTCTTTTCTATGAAATATGGCCAGGTGTTTCTTTGTACAGCAGAACTATTTAATTTACCAGCCTACTCCTTTTTCAAAACTTACTGTGTTCTTATTTGATTTTTTACTCTTTTCTATGAAATATGGCCAGATGTTTCTTTGTACAACAGAACTATTTAATTTAACAGCCTACTTCTTTTTCAAAACTTACTGTGTTCTTGTTTGATTTTTTACACTTTTCTATGAAATATGGCCAGGTGTTTCCTTGTACAACAGAACTATTTAATTTAACAGCCTACTCCTTCTTCAAAACTTACTGTGTTCTTGTTTGATTTTTTACTCTTTTCTATGAAATATGGCCAGATGTTTCTTTGTACAACAGAACTATTTAATTTAACAGCCTACTCCTTCTTCAAAACTTACTGTGTTCTTATTTGATTGCTTACTCTTTTCTATGAAATATGGCCAGGTGTTTCTTTGCACAGCAGTGTGCATAATACCAATGTGTCTGCCCTTAACGCACAGTATCGTTATTCGAGAAATTTTTGATGATACGTATTGTGCGATAGTTCTACACTGATTCAAGTTACACGTAATTGAAGATGTCGACTGAGATCATGTTCGGACTGATTTACATCGGAATAGTCTCGGGACTCTATTGGCAAAACTTTCCTGAAGGTACAATAAGAAATATAAGAATTCTAATTTTTATTAGCGCATGACTCATTCAAAATGCTTACCGAAAACGCTCTGACCCTTATAGACGATCTGCGTAGTTAAGGAGCTAAGTATGTGACTGTTAAATAAAGTTATTGAACTAACATGCGTGCTGTTAAAGTGACCTTTAATATTTCTTATTTGGTATTAGGCTACTTGTATCTGAACAACATAGTTCTGAAATGTCGTAGAAAATCGACATGCGTCCTATAACGAAAAATAAAAGGCTATCAAAAGGAACTGTTAATATTATGAGAAGAAGGAACACGATGAAAGACGTTGGACAGTGAATCCGTTTCGGCTTCTCTTTTTGATAACCATTACGACTGACAGTCCTCCCGCGATCTCTTCCACTTTTAACATTGACAAACTCGTAGAAACTACAAAACAATTTCATTACTCGAAACACAGTTTTCGTGGTGATAAAGCCAGCTTTACTTTCGAGAAATATCGCTACTACAAGTAACACATTCGAGCGATCGTGGCCAACCTTACTTTTAGGAAAGAGCTATCAGAATAAATGCTTTCTGATGCGCTCACACGTTCCAGCTTTATGCTGGCTTCCGATCTCAGTCGTCTGTAGTATGGTACCTGCAACGCTTTCAACGATCTCGGTCGCTTGTCACTATAATTAGGCATTGTTTCAATAAAATTTTAAACAAATCTTTTAACGTTGTATCTGAATAAGCATTTAGTGGAATAAAGGTATCACGCAAATCAACACAGTCTGATGCATGATCTTTAGGCTAAGTAGATAAATCGATATTGTCGAGTTCATAGAAAGAACAGGTAATCCGAAACAGAAACTACATGTTTGGATTAATAATGAAAAGGACATGCTGAAGGTGGACCAAGGGTAATCTTTTAACAAAGGAACAAGGAACAGCAGTTTTTTAAATGGAATGTCTATTTTTTTCTCGAATTCGGATAAGTTATGAATTCTGCGTAAGAATATGAGACTTGTATACAAAATGTTATGATAATTACCGAGATATTTTGAAATTAGTAATCTTCAAAATTAATCTGTGTCGCAGACTCTGCGATGAGATAGATACAGAGGCTGTTATTATAAGCTAGTAAAAACTATTGGTAACATAAATATTAATTAAGGGCGACGTCCAACTTCGACAAAATCCGCATGATTCCTGCAGAAATTTTGGAACTTTTTGAGGATCCAAAGAGAAAGCAGTGTAGTATTTATTTATTTAGAGACTTGGTTTACAGTTCTTTTCTTTATGTCACCCATTCCTCCAACCATCCATCAATATCGAAAGCCATACCCTGTACCTTATTGTCTATAATCGATAATAGGATATATATATATATATATGCCGGTTCTAAGTACTAGTTATCATTGTAGTCAGATTCCTACCTTACCGACACATCATTTTTAGCTTATAACGCGAGCATATTTTGCAGGGGGGTTTAGTCAGGTTTAGTTTTCCTGGTATTGAATTCAAGACCAGTTCCTGGTATTGCGTAAGCCTGGTATGTTTATAATAATATAAACATCCTTTCGACGGCGGGAGTCGCGATATCATTCTCACTCAGCTTATCATTTTTTAAATAAACATCCTTTGACCCCAATCTCTGTTCTCACTGATCATATTTTGCAGGGGGGGATTTTTAGTTTTCCTGGTATTGTTATTGAATTTTTAAACGCGCACTCATCGTTGAAAGCTAACGTAACGTTGGAGGCGGAATTCATGCAGCGCGTCAACGAGGTTTGGGTGAAAAGTTTCGGCACGCGAAACGTTGCGTTGTTTCGAACGAGCAGTCTACGACAGTGGTACCAGAAAGACGTTGTGCCGACGATTTTGACATCGATGGAGGAGTATCAAGAGCGAGACAGCGGGTGGGCGCTGTCGAAGATACTACACTTGGTTGAGAATTTTAGCAAATACCAACCGTTGCAAGCCGGCTGCACCGCCGCATGCCGCGTACCTCGAGCGATACAGCTGAAAAGAGCGGTCGTCAACGTGAACAGCAACAACGACGCATGCTTTTTTTGGGCAATCGTGGCGGGTCTCTATCCGGCCGAGAGAAATCCATCACATTTGTCATCATATCCAGACTATAAAAAGGTGCTTCCGAAAACCGTGCTGCCTATGTCATTCAAAGACATCCCGTGGAATATGGGGAAACTTATTCATTGTTGGTGGTATTGATAGAATTTAATATTTAGTGTATGTAGACATGATTCCGTCCGGTTCTGCCATAAAGTGCAGTGTATATTTCGGCAAGAATCATTTGTTCTTGACATAAATTCAGCGCGAGTACACGTTGCGGCACAACGAACAAGCTGTTCACCGAAATTACCTACATTTTCGTCGATGACAAAAGGTACGCGTTGAGCAATCAACACTCTTCTTGTAATCATTTTATGTATCAATCTACAGTTAATAAATAAAGACAATATGATGAAAATCAACTCTGCTTATATATTTATTGAACCACCAATCTTTCCCGAACGTCCCAAGTAATTCCTCGAGTTGTATTACTGAATTTTCGAAAATTTTCGATCGTCTGACTTGTCGTTGAGTTGTACTACTGAAAATCCGGATACAGAGTTCAATTTTCGAGGTTTTCGAAAAATTTTCTGCAATTTTCGACCGTCTAACTTGTCGTTGAGTTGTACTACTTAATTTCCGAAATTTTTCGAGCGTCTGACTTGCCGTTGCCTTATACTACTGAAAATCCAGATAACTCCTTCGATGTCATGTTCTCCTAATACCAAGTTCAATTTTTGAGATTTTCGAAAATTTTCGGAAATTTTCGACCGTCTGGCTTGACGTTGAGTTGCACTACTGAATTTTCGAAATTTTTCGAGCGTCTGACTTGCCGTTGACTTATACTACTGAAAATCCAGATACCTCCTTCGATATCATGTTCTCCTAATACAGAGTTCAATTTTCGAGGTTTTCGAAAAATTTTCTGCAATTTTCGACCGTCTGACTTGTCGTTGAGTTGTACTACTTAATTTCCGAAATTTTTCGAGCGTCTGACTTGCCGTTGACTTATACTACTGAAAATCCGGATACCTCCTTCGATGTCATGTTCTCCTAATACCGAGTTCAATTTTCGAGGTTTTCGAAAAATTTCCTCGAAAATTGAACTCTGTATTAGGTGTTACGTCCTTGTTGGGACGTTTTTAGAGAAATTAAAGAGTTAAAGATTTTAATGAGAGATATAACGCAGTTTTGAACCTACCTGCATTCACCGGCTTCGGTTCGGGTAATTGAGGGTACTTTTATATGAAAATGGCTTTACATAAGGATGTGGAACGAAGAAATCGACGTTGGGTATTTTAAATGATTTTAAAATATGATTTTAAAAGTAACAATTGACCAAGATATATTTTATAAATGAACAAATTCAGAATACATAGAATTGTGATTAAATATTACAAATGTTAGTATTTACCGATAGATGTATCTCGCTTCTTTTCGTTAAACTATTATATGGTTCGGAACGCTGGGTATTCGCTTTAACTTCAGCTTCAAGTTCGCTTTAATGATGTTGATGATGATTTCGGTAATCCGGCGGGTGTACACGCCTTTTATTGAATTTTAACTTCACTTTTTAATTTATTATATAACACTTTAACACTTTATTAACAACTCGATTTAAATTGAACTGAACTTCGACTGAATAACTATGTGTACGATTTCGAATGCCAATGAGAAGATGAACTTCAGAGATTTTGATTGTCGACTGCCTGCTCCTGATGAGGAGGCTCCCTTTATAGATTTGTTAATCCATTGTTCTTCGCTTAATCTTCTTATGGTGGATGCATGCTCATCAATTTCTTTGTAATCATATTTCTTCTTAATCCATCGTCTATCTCTTGACCGGTCTATTGTTCATCAATCTTTTATCAATTTTTATATTCTTCGATGACGAATAAATTTCAACGGAAGTTTCTTTTAGTTAATCGCTCGCATATTATGTTTCGAATTATTTCATTTGTTAACAATCCTATATAGTTCGCTGCAAAATATATCTTATAAACTTTTCTTAATTCTATCGCTCGCAGTACGGTATAAAATACAATAATTCAGTATTCAATATAATATTTGATATAATAATTGATTACAATTCTCGCACAAAATTAATAAAACAAATAAGAAAAGAAATATATGATTAAGTTTATTAATTATTATTTATGATAGGACCACCGGACGTGACACCTCCCCCCTTAGAAAGCAAATTTCCAAGGGAAATTTGTTCAAACTTTTTGACTACTTTATTGAATTCAGATGTACTTGGTCTGTCGATCTTGGATCGTGTGTCTTGAAGGTCGTTGATTGACTCGTCAGCTGCTTGGATCTTGTTTCTTCGCTTATCTTCTTGGCGTATGAGGAAGTGTGTCAATGAACTGCATATGGCTCCGCACAAGGTGAATCCGCATCCGTATATCGAGTGTAGCTGATAACCATGTAGTATGGTGTTGAGTATCATCTTGATAAATTTGAAGATGACAAATATAGCTAACACTCCTGCGCTAAAAGATCCGAATGTGATGAATCCATTCCAGAATTTTTTGGCTGCGCTTTCCGCTATTTTATCCAGTGTTTCTTCATTTAGCATGCCCATTATGGAAATCGAATTTGCTGGTATATTTTTTCCTGTCATGCCTCTGGCGACAGAATTTAATACAGCTGATTTCTCGGCAGGGAACATGATATGATCTTGTAATTTATCAAGATCATTTTGAGTGTAAATTCCACTGGTAGCCAACTTGAACGGATTAACGTAGTGCCATTCGGGTTCCTTCATTGGTTGTAATGTTTGAGGTGCGATGACTTCTTTCGTGTTCGTGGTGACATGGTTGATGTCACAGTCGTTGATGTTTCCTTTTTCTTCCTTTTTTTTTTAATTAAGGGACAAAGTTGTCACGTAAAGGTGGTGTTCATTACAAACGTATTAAATAATGATGCACGAGGATTATATGAACATGAATATTAGGTAAAGCCTTAACATTTTTTTTTTTCTTGTAACAAATTTTTATAGCTGCTTATTTTAACGAAATACGCATATTTCTTTGCTAAAGTTAGTATCGCTTTTATCTGTTATATGTTAGTATGTTTTATATTTGTTAATGTGAAGCTAACGGAAGAATGTTATCATTAGTATTTGAACAATAATAGCATTCTTTTGTTAACTTGTGCTCTTAATTTGAGTAATCTTATTTGTTAGTGTTTATTTATACTGTTTTGTCGAATGTTGAAACGTGGAGGAAAATAATAATAATAATAATAATAATAATAAAAATGTATATATATATGTATATATAAAAAAAAATGATAATGTATATTATTTATTTAAACATAATACATAATGATAATATATTTTTTATTGTGTTAAAATGTTTTTCGTCTAGTTTTGTCTACAATTTCTGTTGTAGTCCAGGTCGAATGTGGGCTAATTTTAATTTATTTATATGTACAGTACGAGGGTTTCCATTAACTAAAATTTTAATATTTTGATTAGGTAAAATTTCCATAACTTTATGAGGTCCAGTATATTGATCGCTGAATTTTCCTTTAAATGGTTCCTTTATCAAATATACCAGATCTGCTACTTTAAAATTTTGTGGATTTATTTTTCTATCATAATAACGTTTTGATTTGGCTTTGGCTGCATTTAAATTTTTACGTGCAGATAATTGTAGTTCATTTATTGTTGAATGTAGATCTCGAAGGTATTCTTCATAAGTAGGTTCCAGGTTTTCTTTCACTGGATTGCTACTTGTTGGTTCACGAGCAATTTTTCCAAATACTAATTCATGCGGAGAGAATTTTGTTCCTTCATGTACGGATGTATTATATGAAAACATAGCCAAATCTAACCAATTATCCCAGTTGGTTGCATTATTTACGTATTGTTTCAAATATTCTATTAATACATGATGTGATCTTTCAATTGAACCATTACTTTGTGGATGATAGGCTGTAGTTTTATAATGTTTTATTTTAAATTTTTTCGCTACTTGTTTCATAAGATTTGAGGTAAAATTGGTTCCTTGGTCTGTTAAAATTGCTTTAGGCGCACCAAATCGGCAAATTAGATATTTAATAAACCCATCTGCAATATCTGCGGCTGTTATTCGAACTAAAGGTACTGCAGCGGAGTACTTAGTTAATAAATCTTGCATGGTTAATATGAACCTATTTCCATTTTTCGTTTCTGGCAATGGTCCTACAACATCTAGGCTGACTTTATCAAAGGCCTTTCCTGGTGTATCCGTTAATACCATGGGTTGTTTTGTTTTAATTCTTGTTAATTTCCTTATTTGGCATTCATTGCAAGTGCGTATAAAATTTTGAATATCTTTTTTCATTCCTTCCCAATAATATGATTGTCGAATTCGATGATAAGTTTTTGTTATTCCTTTATGTCCACCGATGGCTGACATATGTTTTTCTTCAATTATTTTTAATCTATCTTCCTCTGGAGGTATTGTCACTTGACCTGTGCATATTGTTATGTTTATTGGTTGATTTTGAAATGCTCTCTTCAATTCATTTATAATATATTTCCAAGGGATATCTTCAATGTTGTTTGATCTTCTTATACTGAATGAATCCAGATCTAA
The DNA here is from genome assembly GCA_963971365.1 of Lasioglossum villosulum. Lineage (NCBI taxonomy): Eukaryota > Metazoa > Arthropoda > Insecta > Hymenoptera > Halictidae > Lasioglossum > Lasioglossum villosulum. The sequence continues at coordinate 9,279,844 of OZ020497.1, forward strand.
TTCTTCAACTACATCTAATAAGGATGCCATAGCGTTGACAATATTCTCTGGTTCAATAGGTGTATGTTTATCTTGTTTAATCGGTAGCATGATAATGTAAAAATTGTCTTTGTCATTGGGTTGTAATCTAGCTCGTTCAAAAGTCAGATCAATGGTAGTACGTAATAAGTTAGCTTCTGCTAATTCTTCTGCTCCTTTATCAATTGGTTTGCCACACATATCCACGAATACTACTTTATGTGTTTTGCCCATGTATAATGGTTCACGAACTTCTCTAATTTCTGGGTATCTGTGTGGTGTTTGTATTGGACTAGGTAATTCTATACGAATCTCTTCTGATGTAGGAGTTGCGAGAGGAATAATATTTTCTTGATTAGGTGTTTGTATATTGAGTTGTAAAGAGTCGTCAAAATTTGAAGAACTTTGAGTAGCGTTAGTTTCAGGATCAGAATTTGATTGCGGTGTGTATGAACTATCGAATGGAATTGGTGAAAAATGTTTCGTTTCTATTTTCCCTTTTTTTTGTGTTGTATCAGGTAGAGGTAAATCTTCAGATGAAGTAGATGGAAGTTTCCTCTTCTTCATTAATGTGTATGGTGATTCTTTTGTTTCCGGTTGATTTGGTTCATTAGGTTTCCTTCTCTTATGAACTGAATCGGATAATGATGAGTCTTCCGATGATGTTGACAAAAGTCTTTTTCTAGTTAATTTTTTATTTTTCTGTAATGGTAAGCAAATTTCTGGAGGGTTCCGAGATAAGGCATCAGCATTAGCATTAGTTTTGCCTTGTTTGTAATGAATTTTATATTCATATTCCGATAATTTCAATTTCCATTTCCATAATCTAGAAGTTGGATCTTTAATGGAGTGTAACCAAACTAATGGTTTATGATCAGTAATTATATTGAATGTTCGTCCGTATAGATATGGGCGAAAGTGCGATATGCAATAAACAATTGCTAAACATTCTTTTTCTATTGTAGAATATTTTTGTTCAGCTGAATTTAGAAGTCGAGAGGCATATGCTATGGGAAGGTCTTTTCCAATTGTTCCTTGACTGAGTATTCCTCCGATAGCATACGCGGATGCGTCAGTGGTTAGATTAAATGTTTTTGAAAAATCCGGAAATTGTAGTATGGGCTCTGTTATGAGAGCTTCTCGTAAGATTTTAAAAGACTCTTCTTGTATTTCTTTCCATTCAAAAGTGACATCTTTCTTTAATAAATCTGTCAATGGTTTGGCTGTTTCGGAAAAATTTGGTATGAATCTTCGATAATATCCAGCTAACCCCAAAAATTGTTTAATATGTTTCGTATTCTTTGGTTTAGGAAAATTTTGTACAGCTTCTATTTTCTTTGGATCAGGTTTTAAACCATTTTCGCTAATTATATGCCCCAAGTAAGTTACTTCATGACGTAAAAATTCACACTTATCGGGTTGTAATTTTAATCGTGCAATTCGTAATCGGTTCATTAATTTATTAAATTTAATTTCATGCTCTTGCAAAGAACTTGAATATATTACTATGTCATCTAGATATACAAATAATTCGGATCCTTGAAGTCCTGCCAGCACACTATTCATTAAACGTTGAAATGTGGCTGGGGCGTTTTTTAAACCAAAAGGCATTCTTTTAAATTGAAAATGACCATAAGGTGTTGAGAATGCTGTCTTATGAGCATCCTCTGAGGCCATTTTGATTTGATGAAATCCAGAAGCTAGATCAAATATAGAAAAATACTTGGCACTTCCAAGTTGATCCAAAATTTCTGTAATATTAGGTAGAGGATATGCATCACCGATAGTTTTTTCATTTAAATTACGATAATCAATTACGAGACGCCATCGTTTGTTTCCTTGAGAATCTTGTTTCTTTGGCACAATCCATACTGGCGAATTATATGGTGATGTCGATGATTCGATTACGTCTGTGTCCAGTAAATTTTGAACCTGTTTATTAATTTCTTCTTTATGAATTGGTGGAAAACGGTATTGTCTAGTATTTATTGGAATTTCATCTGCAGTATAAATTTTATGTTGTAGCACATCAGTGCCTTCGAGTGTTTCTCCAGGGATATGAAATCTATCTTGATTTTGTTCTATTAATTTTAAAATATTTTGTTTTTCCTCTTCATTGAGATGATCAAGTCGTAATTGTTCCAATACATCCTCGAGTCGATTGCGACAACTTGCTGTTGCTACTTGACGAGTGTTGACACTGTTGATTGACTGCTCTGTAATCTCTTCGAATGGCTCCAGTTTCACCATGGGTATGGCAAGGACGTAGTCTTTCAATGTCGCATTCGTCACTCGTATATGAGCTCTCCCTTTAGAATTAGTGACCACTGTTTCTCCAATAAATATTCCTTTTTCCTGAGGAATTTGAGGAATATAACCTTGTTGTAATTCTGGATTAATTATATTTACTGTAAGTGGAATAGATGTTCTCTTTGGAACTGTTATCTGCTGTTCTTCGAAAAATGGTATATATGTAGTTCCCCATTTTACATGTTTCGCGGAATAGTCAACTTTTGCTTGATGATTTAATAAGAATTCGGATCCTAGGATTCCGTTTTGATCTATTGATATTCGGTTGTTAACAACATGGAATAATACTGGATGACCTGCTATCCTGATTGATGCCGTCCCTAGGGTGGCCAGGACTTCGGTCGAGATTCCTCGAATATGAATAGCATTATTTGTATCGATGTCCGCAGTTTTTGGGACCATGAATTCTTTAATGAGGTTGACTTCCGAACCTGAGTCCACTAAGAGAGTTATTAATCCTTGAAGATCTGGTGATGTGATCACTATTTTGGGAGTGTTTACGGTTGAATTTAATTGAATATTGATAACCCGTCGAGGTTGAATTCTCCTTCCTCCGTCTTTGACTCCTTGATCTTCACTTCCTTGGAATGACTCGTTCCTGGAGAGTCGTCCTGTTTGGTTGTCATAGCTTCCATTGCGGGTGAAATCTTCGGTGAAGATGTATTGATTTTCATTATTGATTGACGCTCCTTGAAATTCTCTCCCTTGGGCGCGCCACGATTCCCTGGGGAGAACTTCTCGTTTCCCGATTTTTGTTGAGAATAAGGAACTATTTCACCTGATTCTACCTTAGCTTTAAATTTATAACATTCTTTAATTGTATGACCCAGTTTTTTACAGTAATTACAAGAGACAGGTGGATTATTTATTTCTGCCTGCCTATTGGATCTCGGATTGTTTTCGCCGTTGCTCCTATCATTGTTGTTAGAAGGATTGAATCGCCAGCGTGCTCCCGTATTATAATCTTGCCTCGGTGGCTGTTGATATTTGTTCCAAGCGGTTTGATAGCGATATTGTGACTGAGACTGATTTCTTCGGTCTCTAAGATTAAATTGGAATGGTCTCATCCGTTCCTCCTCTTTTTGTATTTGTTTTGAAATTTTTATTGCATTGGCGTATGTGTCTTCTAAATCTCGAATGCTTTCTTGTTGTACTCTGACACGAATTTCAGATGATAATCCATTCAGAAATGCGTCTAATGTATCAGAGTCGATATTTGTTTGTACATCATCAGATAATACCCCATATTGAGTACGTTCTTCATCCATGATTGCTAATCTTAAATCTTGTACGCGGCTTATGTAGTCTAACATACTCTCATTGGGTTTTTTAAATATATTAGCTAACTCACCCTTAAACTGGTTAAGTGTTTTGTGTTCCCCAAACATAATTTTAATTTTTGTTCCAAAATCTTCCACTGTTTCAATATTCGAGTTTTCAATGGCCATAAACGCATGTCCTTTAAGTTTATTCGTAAGTAATTTAACTAGATATGGTTCCTGACTTGCTGGAAGCATGGATTTTGCTCTTTCACATGCTCTTAAAAATTGATATACTGAGGGCTTATGACCATCGAATACTGGTACAGTCTGTAACGCGTCTTTAATTTTAATCGGGTTTACAGTCTGTGTCTGGTCGGAAGTTACATGTTGCTGTGTTTGTGTCGGTTGTTCGGTCTTTTTCGGTTGGGTTAGTGATCGTAATGTATCCTGTATTTGTAAAATTTGTTCATTGAATTCTCGAAATTTAGGACCAAGTTCTGCTACAAATTTATTACTTTCTTGAGCCCTTTTTATTTCATCAATAGCTTGTTTTAATACTTGTGCATGAATGTTAATATCGATTTCTTCACCACCAGATGCCATTGTTAAATTTAAAAAAAAACTAACGTTTATGATAACAAAATCAAATCAAATCAAATCCTCAATTCCTGCGTTCTATCCCACCACGCTGTCACCAAATTTATTTTTGTTACGTCCTTGTTGGGACGTTTTTAGAGAAATTAAAGAGTTAAAGATTTTAATGAGAGATATAACGCAGTTTTGAACCTACCTGCATTCACCGGCTTCGGTTCGGGTAATTGAGGGTACTTTTATATGAAAATGGCTTTACATAAGGATGTGGAACGAAGAAATCGACGTTGGGTATTTTAAATGATTTTAAAATATGATTTTAAAAGTAACAATTGACCAAGATATATTTTATAAATGAACAAATTCAGAATACATAGAATTGTGATTAAATATTACAAATGTTAGTATTTACCGATAGATGTATCTCGCTTCTTTTCGTTAAACTATTATATGGTTCGGAACGCTGGGTATTCGCTTTAACTTCAGCTTCAAGTTCGCTTTAATGATGTTGATGATGATTTCGGTAATCCGGCGGGTGTACACGCCTTTTATTGAATTTTAACTTCACTTTTTAATTTATTATATAACACTTTAACACTTTATTAACAACTCGATTTAAATTGAACTGAACTTCGACTGAATAACTATGTGTACGATTTCGAATGCCAATGAGAAGATGAACTTCAGAGATTTTGATTGTCGACTGCCTGCTCCTGATGAGGAGGCTCCCTTTATAGATTTGTTAATCCATTGTTCTTCGCTTAATCTTCTTATGGTGGATGCATGCTCATCAATTTCTTTGTAATCATATTTCTTCTTAATCCATCGTCTATCTCTTGACCGGTCTATTGTTCATCAATCTTTTATCAATTTTTATATTCTTCGATGACGAATAAATTTCAACGGAAGTTTCTTTTAGTTAATCGCTCGCATATTATGTTTCGAATTATTTCATTTGTTAACAATCCTATATAGTTCGCTGCAAAATATATCTTATAAACTTTTCTTAATTCTATCGCTCGCAGTACGGTATAAAATACAATAATTCAGTATTCAATATAATATTTGATATAATAATTGATTACAATTCTCGCACAAAATTAATAAAACAAATAAGAAAAGAAATATATGATTAAGTTTATTAATTATTATTTATGATAGGACCACCGGACGTGACATAGGAGAACATGATATCGAAGGAGGTATCCGGAATTTCAGTAGTATAAGTCAACGTTAAGTCAGACGCTCGAAAATTTTCGAAAATTCAGTAGTACATCTCAACGGCAAGTCAGACGGTCGAAAATTTCAGAAAATTTTTCGATTTCCTCGAAAATTGAACTCTGTATTAGGAGAATATGATATCGTAGGAGGTATCCGGAATTTCAGTAGTATAAGTCAACGACAAGTCAGACGCTCGAAAAATTTCGAAAATTCAGTAGTATAAGTCAGTGTCAAGTCAGACGGTCGAAAATTGCGAAAATTTTTCGAAAACCTCGAAAATTGAACTCTGTATTAGGAGAACATGACGTCGAAGGAGGTATCCAGATTTTCAGTAGTATAAGTCAACGGCAAGTCAGACGTCCCAAAATTTTTGAAACCGTTTGAAATTGTGGTTTGTATTAAAAGAATATGATATCGAAGGAGGTCACACAATTTTCGAGATTTTTGGAGACATATTTTGAAGATTTTGGGGATGCGTTTACAGGTTGGGTAAATAAGAACACATTGACTGCAGTAATTAATATTCTTTATTTTTTCACCAAAGCTTTTTATTTGTCTATACATCTTAAGTCTGTATTTATTGGTGTACAAATGTATAATTACTTCTTTTTTTATAATTACTAAAACTGAACAGAAGCGAAACATTGCTTATTAGGTATAGATACACATAAATTATTAGTATTTTTTATTGAAAAAAGAGATAATAATAAATAAAAATAATAATAAGTACTAAATAAAATTAATAAGAACTAATAAATAGTACAGCAATTGATGCTGTATTTTGAAGAAGTTTAGTACGTATTAAATCACAAACAATGATCATATTCCGCAGAATTATCAGTTTCTATCATTGTGACAGTTGGCTTATGATAGCTAAAATATTCTAAAATAATGTTATAAAAAATTGCGTGACTTTTGCAAATAATTTTACCCTCATTTGAACTTGATTTGAACTTCAAAAAAATAAGGTGATATTCAATATATATAATTACGCAATAAAAAGTTAAAACTAAATATTTAAATAAATTAAAAATACTTCAGAAAGCAATATTCATGGTTATTATTGAAAATAAACATGCGAAATTTGTAAGAGTTTACAATTTTTTGTGCAGTGAATCGAACCCAAACTTTGGCAATTGCATTAATTCAGTAAGAATTATATCTTGTCAAGTTTTCAAAAATATTATTGCGTTTTTATATACCTCCAAAACATCCTTAAGGGATGTAAAGCTACTGTCAAAATTGTTTCGTGGACCCCAGTGAAAGAACCTCTGTTCTAGAATATTCCTCGAAAGGACAATGCGATATTATTTCTCGGCGTATACGCAGTGACTCACGCCTAGACGCAGTTCTGACGAAGTATGACGAATGGAGTATAAAAAGCACTGGGATTAAGTAGATCCCACCTTTAATCTGGCTGAATTCGCAGTAGATTAGCAATGGTGCCCAGCGGTGCGGTGTTTTATTCTCACTGGTGTAAGAACGACGATCTCTGAAGAGGAAGTATTTGCAACGATGAACAATGCATTGCTCGTCCGTGGCGTGACCTAACTTTGGTACACGGTGAGTTGGTATCGATCAGAGAACCCGGTATTCCACGACGACGACGCAAGCTCGACTTGAAACCGAGGATCCGTCGAGGTAGAGGGCAGTTGTTATCCTCCCTCGCGCCACCGTTCGATTCTTCACTCCCGTTAGCCCTCTCTCTTTCTTTCTTGCCCTCTTTCTCTCGCATCCTCGCGGGAAGGAGGACGAGAAGCAGAAAAGATGAGCGATCAAGAGGATCTCGGCTGTTACATCATGTTCCCATCGTTTCCACCGTCCCCGAAAGATCCGACGTTAACCACGGGCGGACAGGATCAACCAGACAAGTACGTGTTCGTCGACAAGGAGGACAAGCGACCGGTAGTCGTGCTCCTAGGATGGGCCGGCTGTCAGGACAGATACCTGGCTAAGTACAGCGCGATCTACGAGGAGAAGAGGTACTGAAACTCTTCTAAATACACCATTTCAGCACGGCAGGATTTATCTCCTCGACTCTCTGCATGAAAATCGCATGTCCATTCGAGAAATGCATACTCACGATCAAGCGAGCGAAGTCAATGGAAATTACCATCGCGCGACGATTCCGATTACGTGTGCAGAAATTAAGCAGGATAGTCTCTCGGACTGGTCCCTCTATACTCGGACTGGTCCCTCGTCGTGATCGAGGAAAGTAGACGTCCCACGTTTCTGTTTAACGCTATCAAAAGACCGGTGTCACAGTTTTTACTTTATAATCGTTGAAGTTCCAAGGATAATCCCATTAGAAATTATTAGATGAATTTCTTCGTTCAAGCACGTGTTGCCATTTTTATAAAAGGATGTACAGCTGTCGCATCTTGTGCTGGGTACGGTAACGTTAAGCAAACTGTAACAGTACATTCAACAAGTTGTAATAAATAATGTGTATACGTGAACGGAGACTGATGAATTTTATATTTCAACTTACTCGTCGTTGTCTTTGAAGATGCGTCATAGGTCTTGTTTTGCCTCTAGTTACATCACTTTGCGATACACGGCGCCGGTAGAATGTCTATTTTGGCGAAGAGACAAAATGCCTTATATTGGGAAACGGCTGATCCAAGTGATCACGGATAAGAGTCTGGATCAACATCCAATATTTTTCCATGTCTTCAGTAATGGTGGCGCTTTCCTTTATCAGCACGTGAGCCTTGCGATGCAGCAGGCTAACACACCACTCACGGTGAGGAAATATATTTTTATCGTAGATTTAGTTTTTAAAATTCCTCTTTGCGGTTATTTGTTCGAATCAGTCATTCGATCGAAATTCTAGGTCAAGGGGGTAATATTCGACAGCGCACCAGGTGAAAGAAGACTAACTGCGCTGTTCAAAGCGATCAGCGCCATCATAGGAGGAACTCCACTTATAAACATACCGATGTCCTTCTTCATTACAATCTTCTTATCCATACTTTGGTTCTTTGAGGTATACGCATTAGCAAAACCATTTTAGAAGATAGTCTTATGATACCACCAACTGTACATTTTATGATAGACCGAGACGTTGAACAAGCCAAACAATTCAAGAAAAACATTAGTAACATTATTAGTAACATAGTAATATATTGACATTATAAACTGTTTGTTTAGGTAATCGCTCATACGTTTGGGCGTGGTTATCCAGTTCAAACAAACCCGATCGCCTTAGCGGAGGAAACTTACTCCTGGCCGCAATTGTTTCTTTATTCGAACACCGACACTTTGATCCCAGCATCGGTAAGGATTCTCTAGAAACTTTTCCATTTGTAATCAAATTATTTGGTATTAACGTTATACCGTTAAAGCGTGTAATCCGGTATTCCAATATCTCTCTAATCTCTTTTGAGTGTTTTGTTACATAGTTCTAAGTCAATCAGAAGTAGGTACCCAGATAACCAGGCGTGCCTTGAACAAATCCTGCCTAGGACCGATACGAGCACAACATTGTCCAAGCTACGCTCGGAGCTGCTCGAGGCAGGGTTGGCTCAATTTTGGACGTCCTCCTAGTGCTGCTTTCTTAAACAAAGACAGATTAAGGGTCCAGCGACCGACATTCTGCCTTCGTCCTGCCCCTGTCCAAATATCTAGTCCTACGAACGGCATAAAGGCTACATATGCGCACGTAGGAGGATGGTACTAGTCTGTAATCGTACTGGTCTAGATTATTTTTTAAATGTGGAAAATAATACTTTCCACTGTTTCTTATTAAGTACGTAATATCCCAGATAGCCAGGCGTTTCCACGGCCAAGTCGGTCCGCGGCTGAAAAGGGCAAAATAGAGATCAGGCTACGCTTGGAGCTGCTCAAGGCCGACTTGGCTCAATTTCGCACGGGATTCTGTGCACGCAATGGGCGCTGTTTCTACCGTCTAATAGACCAGGGATTTGGACCTGGGCAGAAAAACGGCACAATTCCGGCCACTGGACGCCGAATTTGGCCGAATTTGCCTTTGTTTAAGAGGCCACCACGGTCGCATTGATTCTATACTTTAACTACCGTAGATTGGTATTACATATTTGTAATATGTAGTCTATAGACTACCGGAATTACACGCTACAACGGCGACAATTAATAATAGTAGCTACGCCTATAATACACCTACAAAATAATCTATCGCGAATTTTCAAACCTGTTAGTTTAAAGTCATTTGCTCACGCCCGTTCGGTAGCCCCTTCGTCTTTGACTTTGTCGAACACCATCGTGTGTTACAAACAAATAGCAAGTATTCGAAGAAAGTGTAGAAGCTTTCCAAAACTGGTAGACACTGGCATTCATAATATGTAATTGAATCGATTTATTATGTTCTCGTGTCAAGGACGTCGAGAAGTTTGCCAGACGGCGAGCGGAACGTGGCGTGCATGTGCAACTGGTGCATTTTACGAATTCCCCGCACGTGAAACATTATGCCATGTACCCGGACGTTTATGTAAACACAGTTTGCAACTTTATCCACGAATGCCTGACGTCGTCGAACGTCGAAAGTTTGGAATCGTCGCAAGAAGGGAATAGCCCACGGAAATACGATGCTATGCCAGGCCTCACAAATGGGGTTCACAACCTCACGGAGCTACCAATCAGCTAAATTAGAAAAGTTTATAATAAATTAGCCACACGGTCGATGAAGGAGTCGCATCTCGCACGCTCGTGAGAAAACGGACAAACTGGAAGGCTGAGAGGACCGTCGATACACTGTTTGGTGTCCTCTTTCCCAACCAACGGATCTGAATTCTTGAAACGAGTATTTTCGTCAGCGTTGAGTCTTGCTTATTTCCATTCCCTCCAATTTTGTATTTTCCTCGCGGTGCGTCTGCACCTTGCATGTTTCCAAATATACTGTGGGTGTACAAAGTGTTCGTACACCTTTTAAAATGGAATAACTTTTTTATAATTGTACCAAACGACCTGGTTTTTTTATCATCAATTAGAAGCATTGGTTTACTAAATGACCTGCAATAAAAATTTTCCAAAAATTGCAATTTACAAGAGTGCAGGCAAAAATAGAAAAAGCATTTATATTAATTTTTTTATTAGGGCCCTTAATGAAAATTTAAAATACATGTTTTGTTGGTCCATGTTTGTTACACACATGTTGTAAATTTCATTGAAATCGATTAACTTACGCACGAGTTGCAAGCGGTTAAAAATGGTGGAAATCGTAGTTTTACACGATTTTGTATCAGTTTCGGCTTAAAATCCACAGAATCGTACATCTTTCGATGCGTGTCGTTTTCCCTGCGTCAACCGACTTCGACGAAATTTTCAGTATGTGCATAACTACCATGGATCTACAAAGCATCATTTTCATTATGGTCCAAAGAAAAAAAGTTTTAAAACATGCCTCTTTTAATTTTGCATGTAATCTTGTAAATAATAATTTTTTGGAAAATCTTTTTTGCATATCATTTCATAAACCAATGCTTCTAATTAATTATAAAAAGTCATGTTGTTTGGTACAATTATAAAAAAGTTATTACATTTTAAAAAGTGTACGAACACTTTGTACACCCACTGTACCTACAAAAACGAAAAAATAAATTTTGATTATAATAATCAAGCATCAATGGTATGTTTATGTTGAATTTTTCTAATTCGATACAGACCGATTGTAACAAGACTCAACTCTGATCTTACGTAGACCGGAAAATGAATTCGAATTTTCATGCTGACACCAAGGACCACAAACAGCTCGATCTCTCTTTCCTCCTTTTGTCCCCTTCTGCTTGTTCCATTTCCGCTTTCTATTTCATAACTAATCTTCCATTTTCTCTACTCGCTAAGTCGTTCACGTTGATGTGCCTAAAATTGACGCAATCGCGCTCTTCTTAAATCTAATAGAGAGATGTAAACGCGCGCGTGATTCGTTTTACGATATTACAATAGTATACATATGTATACATGTTTATACACCACTGTGCAAAAGAAAGAAGCAGCCAGTATAATTATGAGACATAATGACAAATAATGTCTTTATGTAGAAATTGTGTTGTACAATGATTGATTTATTGCATTTAAAGTATTAGATAATCCGCAATAACACATATATTCTCAGAACTATTCAATTAAACAAAGGAATCCTTCTTCAATTGAATTTTTACGCTTTTCTTTTGCAGAGTAGTGTATATATGGAAGTGCGGCAATGTCCTGAATCTGACTTCTCAGAATTCTGTAATCTTTTGTAGCGATTTGAGAAACACAAATCGCGTGACAGTGGAACGTTGGAAACTTGAAAAAATAGAAGGGAGAGAAAGAGAAATTGAAATTTAGAAACCTAGACGCTTGAGAATGTGATCGCAATGCGTGCGAGCAAATATAATAGAAATTTCAAAATCTTATTTAATAAATTCAAGATTTGAGCTAATTGAGTATCAGCGCACGAGCTCGCACAAACAATCAAGCTGGTCTTGACATAGCTTTCGATTTCATTATATGGTGTAATTGAATTGTGTATTGGCGAAACAGAAAAAAATTTTCTTGTATCCCTCTATACCAAATAATGTTATGTTTACATACATATGCATACGTAAATACAAATATGTATATATAAATATATTTTGATCTGTCGATTAGTTACGAATAAAGACTGATAAATATTCACAGTTTGTTGCTCCTTTATAAATTAGCTCAATAAATAATAAATATTGCCGGTTATAACGGGCAAGTCAGTGAAATTTTTTCATAGCTGTTTTGTTTCTTTATTCGATACGTAAAAATTTACAGTACAGCATTCGATATGTAATTTAATTTTCTATTTACAAAACGCTGCAGACTTTAAAAAACATTTAAAAAACACTACACAGACTTAGAATATGTACAGGTATTCGAAGTCTATACAATATATTAGCAACATCTTTCAAGAAAAAGAAATTCATTGCTGAACACCTTGATAAACCCTAGTGTTAATTTCACATAATCTTTAGTTTTTAAATTACACTGTACGATAAAAGAAAAAATAGTTTACTTTATTTCTCCGACTAAGTTCACGTATAATCATCATCGCTGGAAGTGGCTTCTTTCAAATCTCCATAACAACCAATTTTTTTCCTAATCAAATCACCCCATAAAACATTAGTATGGCAAACTGGACAAATGCCCTCAACTGGTAAAATCATGGCATCCTTACAAAATAAATTTGCTAAACAAATTAAATGAGCTACTAACAGACAACTAGGTTTAATACAGTGAACTAATTCCTGTTGTTCCACTAATAAACCACATATAGAACAAAATGTAGTACACTCGTCTAAAGTTTCAATTTCATTATCGGCACTGTTTTTTAATTTCTTCATCTTTCGAGAAATCATTTTTCCACAGCATATAGGCATATGCATTGGAGCTGTAACGGAATTGGAATGACTTTCAAAAAATTCATAGTCCAACCAACGAACTGTCAAAGGTAGTCGACACCATGGACCAATTTTCAACATTTCTGTCAAAACCATTAAATAAAACTCAAATACTTTCTGCTGCGATCGTTTCCGAGGCACATGCTTCAGGCGACGACTGACGTGAGGATGCTGCCAAGCCCACTCGAACTAAAAATAGATATTATATTTAACTGTTACCTTCTATTAAAAATACATAAGAGTAATGTTTGCAATTACAAAAGTAAAACATACCCTAAGCGCAGCTGTATTATTTGGAAAACCATGGATAATCAGTACCATCTTCCTAAAAGTACAATGTGAAAACATTTTTATAAAACTATTTTATAATTCATAATTAATAGAAAATATATTACCATGGTCCTCTCTTGCTTGTTTTCCATGCTCCCCCAGCATCTTTGCCACCATTGTGTTGTTTAAGTCTACGACCAGGATTAACTGTGTATCCTATATATGTTCTTCCTTTATATTTCGGATTTACACTATATAGTAAATAGACACCAAAAAAGTGTTCTATTACTTCGGCATCATCCATTTTATAACAATAGAAATGTAATTAATAAAAATATTGTATAAATTATTTCTCAAACGTAATATAAAATATTGCGTGATTTTATATATTCTTTATTACATACATAATACATTAATCGTAATTTAAATACATTTTTATGATTGCCTACATATAACCCAACATTCATTTTGAAATACGAATAAACCTAACCTCTTCTGAAATGACAACCTTGACATCGGGTTAAACATGAACATTACAAAACAGTTTTGTTATCAAGAATAATTTTCAGACATACTTTAATACTTATATTAATATTTTCAAAAAGTATAAACACTTGAATGTAGAGTAAATTATTTGAACAAAATCAAACAAAATAATATTGAAACAAAGAAATTAATATTTTAGGAAATTAATAAATGTCTCCCTTAGTAGGGGGAAGTTATATGCAAATATAATTATGTACTTGCTATCTATTTATTATAATGATTTTAAATGTATTAGATTCTACGCGTTATCTAAAAATGTTATTTGCAGTAAATCCGTGTACAAGAATCTGGATTATAGTTGTTATTAATAGAAAAATTAATGAAAATAGATATTATTAGAAATATACTTGAAACAATAAAGTATATGTATGTAATATGAAGTATGTATTTGCATTACAAAGAAGATTGCGTATTTACATCCTTTTTGCTTCTATTTAAAAAACGACGTCACATTGGAGCCAGTTCTTTCTTTTTCTTCGAAAGTTTTATAAAATGATACAGCGAGAATAAGAGCTTATCAGAACACGCAGGCGTTGTGGCGCTAAACTTTGCATGCGCTATCAGTCTACAGTATTTTCCATGATCGTAAGTCTTATTGTATATAAAAAAAATCGCGGATGGAGATTATGAATAAGAGTAAATCAACAACATCGGCCGATAATTTCATGAAAAACTTTGATTGAAAGCGCCGCGTATTTATAATTGCAGCGCTGACGAAATCAGGTTCTGATCTTGATTGGACACAGAACACAGAACAGCAGAGATCACTACACAAGGATTCTCAGTAAGAATGGCTGCCGTCTTCAGAGGATTGAAAGCCGCGCAGATCGCAACAATAGGCAATTTAAAATTACCGTCGTTTATCTGCCGGTAGGCGAACACGATTCCAACAGCTTGGGGAACGCTTCTTTTTTCATATGTTTCGCGTATAAAGCTACGCGACTTCAGTCTAAGCGGCGGCGTTTTAGGGCAATAGCCACATCGTGTGTGTTGTAGATCTTTTGCAAGTTCACCGATTCTACAGTATGACAGAAAATGGCAAGAATGGCGACAAAAATCCGATCCAACCAAAGAGCCTCATTCACGGATGCTGTCGGATAAAGGAGTTATTTACACTTTGCACACGCACAACATACGACCAGATTCCATTGACAATTACTTGACCAATTAGTAAGTGAATCTCCGAGACTTTCTTCTTCTCTCTTTTTTTCTAGTTTAGTTTTAGCATCGAATCACTATACATTTTGAAACGCAAAAAGAACGTCTATGTGAAAAATACTTTGCAAATCTTCTAACATTTTTTTAAAAAATATCATCTCATTTATGCCAGCATATGCAAAAAAATTCTTTTGCAATAATATTGAAAAATGTTTAGAGATCAATATACTAAATAATAGTCAAGAAATTTTGCGATATTACAGTGAAGAAACAGTTAAACTTCTAAACTCCAAATCCAATTTGCAATTGGAATTAGTTGGTTCATGGACTGTCACAGTTGGAGATATCGATCAAGCTTTACACCTGTGGCGATACAATGATGGTTACGGTAGCGTTGATCGTGCACAAATTGAGCTGTCCAAGGACAAAGTACAATATCGTTGAAAAATTTATTTACGTGTCATTACGTACAAAATAAAAATTGTAATATGTTGATATATTTTTTAGGCGTATCAACAGTTGTTTAAAGAAGGTGGCAAATATGTACGATCACGTTACTTGCAATATCTATTGGCATTTAGCTACTGGCCTAATCCTATTAAACGAGATGATTCGAACATATATGAGATACGTAGTTATAGACTCAACGCTGGTGGAATGATAGAATGGGGAAATAACTGGGCGAAAGCTATTAACTTTAGACGCCACAATAATGAACCTTTCGGTGGATTTTTCTCACAAATTGGCCGATTGTATAATGTTCATCATATTTGGTGTAAGTGTACATTTGGTATTACATCTACTTTATGCATTGCTTTTAAAATAATCTTACTTCGATTAAGTAGCGTATAATTGAAACAATTTTAGGCTACAAAAGCCTTCAAGCCCGAATGGAGACCCGAGAAAGTGCATGGAGATCTCCAGGATGGGACAGATGTGTTGCACATACAGTACCGATAATAAGAGAAACACATTCCCGTATTTTAAGTCCCACTAGTTTTTCACCGACCAAATAAACATATTGTTTCATGAATCGAAATGCTTTTGTATATTTCAACTGATTCTTTATCTTTATATAATAATATTCTACAGGCATTTGTTACAATGTACATTACATTTATTACTGTGTAAATTATGTGCTCATTACGAGGGATTGTAATATTTTTTGTTGTATTACAACTACTAAAATGTATTTTAATAAAATTTTAATTCCTTTGTTACACTGTAGCGTTTTATGATTTATCATTGACAAACTTAGGAATATTTATACATGAATGAATAGGATGAATGATTGTATTATAACATTTATTTCTAAAATAATATGTTCTTTAATCAATAATAAATGATAAGAAAAAGAATTTGTTTCAAACAATGAAAGAATTATGAAATTGCATCTTCCTTCTTATTATCTAATCAATGCGTTAACTTTGATTAATCTTAGCCATTCGATACTTGAATTTAATCTGGAAAAAATATTTTGTATTGTTCTTTTTACTTCAATCACTAAATTAGATTTAGTGGGGAAGATAATTTATAATAATTACAGAAATTAATATGAGCTGGTATTTGTATTTTGTTTCATTGCAAAATCAATTGCTTTACAAAGATATTAATTACTATTATTTAAATTTTATAAATATATTTTAATAAAATAATAATTATCATCACTGTAATAAAGAATTGTAGTATCGTAGATTACTATTTTAGAAAAGCGTTTTATATGAGCACATTATTGTTACTTCAGTTGTGTAATGTGTAATCTATTTAACACTAGTACTGTTATATATAAGTTTAAAAATTAGACCTACTTATCTTAATGCTAATGAAATATATATTTTTTATCTACACATATAAACTGGAGTTATTAAAATTGAAGAATGAGTTTTGTATGATCAATAACGCTCATTTTATTAAAAGTTATTGCATTAATGTACATGTATGCAATGCATATTGTACACATTTTGATTATACTATATAGAATCAGAAGCAGCTTGACACGTATAACAGTAATTGTGATTTGTGTATATGTACTATCTTCACAGTACCAATACGTTTTTGAAAATAGAAAAAGTAACAAAATTAAAATTATAACAGTATTCAAGATTTTTTACAATTATATTAAAGATGACACATACTACTGGAGGACTTATACATGCTTTATTATAGTATTAAAACTATAAAGCAGCTTCAGTACACAGAAATAAATATTAAAAGTATTTCTTGCGATTATTTACAAGATGTAAACAAACACATTTGGAAATCGAAGTAAGAAATCCAAATAAAATTCTCTGCTAGTGCAAAAATGTCGATCCTGAATTACTTTATATGTCAATTGACTCTTATATTATACTATCTTATATTATAAATAGAGCAAATCTCAACAGTCAAATATTTTTGTATTTTTTCCAATTATATTAAAAAGTAGAAGAAAATTTTTGTTATATATGTATACAGTGAAACGGATTAATATTCGGACGCTCTAAAAAAGACGATAACTTTTTAAATATTGTACTGTACGATTTGATCTTCTTTGGGAAACTAGAGCAATTAGTTTGCTACAGGATGTGAAAAAAATGTCAAAAATTGTAATTGACCGGAATTGTAGAAAAAGTACTAAAAGTTGCATTTTACAACTCTTTCTGTAGGCCTATATTGAAAATTTAGAAAATATGTTTTGTAGATCTGTGTGAATTATATGCACTGTGAAAAATCGAAATCGTTTAATGCGGGAAAAAACACGACAAAAAAAATCTGCAATTTTTACCATCTTTAATCGTTTGTAGCTTATTGCAATGTCGAAAGATTTTTACGAAATTTCCAAAATATGCTCAATTGACAGTTTACACAACGTATTTTTTAAATTTTCAAAGCAGGTCCACATGAAAAAGTTGTAAAATGCAAGTTTTAGTATTTTCTCTATAAATTCCAATCAATTGCAATTTTTGAAAAAATTTCTTTCCACATCCTGTAGTAAACTATATAATTGCTCTAGTTTCCCAAGAAAGTTGTATAGTACAATCTTAATCCGAGTCACTGTAATCATTTGACATAGAGGATTAAATAAAACTTGTAATTGTTCAATTTTAAGCAGAGACTGTTACGTAATTATAGTTATCTTTTGTTCATATTATTTAATTAATTTTATTCTACACTTATGCAGAATATTTCTGACCAAATTGGAGTATAAACAAAATACTATCAATTCAAAAATTTAATTATATCGATAATGACGCCAAATTACCATAAAAATATATATATATGCGATAGTACAATTTGATTTGCGAAATTGTTATATAAATTAAAACTTACTATTAAAAATTAGCATTTGTATAATATATCAAATGATACTGTAAATACATCATACACATACATATACATACACGTTCATTAAATGTAAGGTAAAATAACTGAGCTTAAGATAATGCTAGAAAAACGTAATTCATTATTAAGTGCGAATGGCAGACGGACATTCTACCATATGCCACTACTATTTCTAATTATATATAAACAATTTTTGAAATTACAATATTACCTTTACATATACAGATTTATTTTTCTAATCATTTAAATCTTGTGCAGCTATTGCCACAAAATCGTCATAAATGTGTCCATCAATGTGTGCTCCGAATCGTTTTTCTATTTTCTAGCACTTCATAAAAGTTAGTCCATGAATAGTGAAACATTTATAGAATATTTTTAATTTTTCTATTAAAAACAACATTAATAGTAATGAATATTGCCAATTTGTATAGATTAAATTAATTTTATATATATTATTCATTGTATGCTAGTGTATTCACGAGTATATTTGGTACTCAATAAAAATAATGTCTTTAATTATCAACTAAAATTTAATGGCAAAAATAATGTAGTAGTACCTAATAATCTTCAGAGTTATCATTACTCTTGAAATGTTGTATATTTTAATTTACTGAATGCAGATATGTTATTAGAGAAACTAAATTGTCAAGATTGTGAAATCACACATAAATGGAAGTAAATGAGAAATATGCTGATAAAATTTTCACAAAATATCAATTTTAATAATAGATATAACTGATATGCCATGCCTAGTCTTAATTGGCTAGCTTATATATCATACTTAAAATTCGAAGTGTTAACTCAATAGCCAGAGCTTTGTAAAACTCAATACATTTATAGAATTATACACTAAACGCTAGTTTGTCGCAATTAATATTCAATATCAAAATTTTACACGTACAGTATGATTATTTACAAAATGCCAGCAACAATGAAAAAAGTAATAATATTAAATTAATACTTAATAATTTGTTATGATGGTCATACAAACGTGGTGAAATATTGCAACTTACGTTTTCTTTACTTTTGTTTTTGATACATACATTACATACAACTGGACTTATAGAGAAGTCGTGCTACATATTTACCAAGTATATTAAATATAAAATTCAACGATTCTGTCGATTTTCATGTATATAACAATATTAAAAGAAATGTCAAACTCGTTATAATTATAATTACGTTATGCATTTATTATAACTTCCGCTGTAATTCGACATAAATATTATGAAAATTAATTTTTAACACAATTCGTGGTGATACTACTTACTTCATAGTATTCATTAAACTTTTCAAATGCAATTTATTTATGTAATCCTTGCTAACAAAATTTTAGATGCATTACAAATGTATATGTTATGCAGAGAATTATAAGTTAATTTCTATGCTTGTACGAATCACAAAGTCGTGTGTGAACGATAGACAATGAGGAAAAAGTATCTGTGCCATGACAGAGTAGAATCTATTTTCCAACTACAAATACGAAGCATATAGCATAATCATAATATTCCATTGAATTCATATAACATACTGTTTACTGTTAAAATTAATTTCTCTACTGAAATAGTGAACAACGAGTGACAGAAGTAAACTAGAAATTTCAATATTATTTCTGCTGTAGCATATAGTGGCTGAAATATAATGGTACTGAATCTGAAGAAATATTCAAGGTTTTAAATACTTTTATGTCAAGGGTAACCAGATTGTGCAGATAAAAAGCTTTTTAATTCGTTAGACATGTAACGATGGATTTGATATTTTGGGTTTATACTCGTCAGTACTTATTAGTATCTAAGAAAGCTGTTAAAGTTAAGTGCGAAGTTAAGGTCCCAAGTAACACAGATCTCAGTTATTGGGTCGGAACGGAAGTCTGTAGCGTTTGTAAATTAAAAATGAAAGCTAGAATTCAGATATTTATTCATAGATTTATTCAATAACATATTTTCCATTCTGTTCTATTACTTTTTGCTATTGTCGAGGTAATTTCTCGTAGTATTGGATAAACACTAAACTAAAAAAATAAACACTAAATTTATCTTCAATTCTTAATTTGAAAATGCTGCAAACTTTCTTTCCAACCCAATATCAACGTGAAAAGAAGTTCAGAAAATACAGCAACTGAAGAAACTCCTAAAATTGTGCAAATATGCCAGGTCAGTAAAACAGTTGACTCTGTGAAAGTAGTTCACAATATTGATATTTGACAGTCTAGAATGATAATTGACAGTATAATACTTGCAACAAGAAATAAAGTTGAATTGATCAAGACTTAGAATACCATGATAAATGAGAAGGAGACAACAAGAGGATCAAAATCTTTTGACATAAGATAATTGTACATAGTCCTGGAAGACTTAGACACATTGAGAATGGTACAGGGAAGGCTCGGACACTGATTATAGCATGCATGAGCAGCATTGTAACAAAGCCATAATCGTGAATTTCTGTGTTGATATATAAATATGTATAAAGAAACAAGTATATAAAATGATATGTTTCACATCATATAATTTGTTTAATGCTGTTACAAATCACAACCTATATAAAACCAAATTTCTTTATTCAAGCGATGAACTTTCTTATCTATATTCTTTTCGACAAAGGATCATCGAACAAAAGGGAAAATATCTTATTCATTAAAGTTCATTGCTTGAATAAAAAAAATGGGATCTATTTCACCTTGAAATAATGAAATTACTTTCTTGCCAACCGATTAGAAAAGACAGAGCTTCGTCTATGCTTTAATGTTTGAATTAACGGAACTATTGAGATTTGAAGAATTTGTATAGATTACAGGGTTAATTGTTAGACAATATAGACAGATATAACAAATTTGAATGCAGTCGGAGTTATTGAAATACTACATCAATAATGATATAGGAGTAAGACATTAGATTTGGGTATTTCAACAAAGACTATATTAACCAAGTCAATTGTGACAACAGCAGAATGCTTACACTTAACCCAGATGGCTAAGTAATTAATTATGTAACTTATGTTACTGGTAAAACGAACTTGTCCGATATCGAGTACCACACAATGGAAGAGTTACAAGGATGCGTTAAGGACATTGAGCACATATATCTGGGAATCAGAATTGTGGTTGATTCCTACAGAGCAAAAAGTATACTTAAATGTCGTTCCATATATTGAGATGCAACAATAAATGGATTCCTGTCTATCCTGACATAGCATGTAAAGAGCCTTCATCAGGTTCAAACATAGAAACTAACATTATTAATGTTTTATATTTAAATCGATTCATAAAGTAAATGAGATTTATTTACAATTTTGCAGTCTACTATGAAAATTTGTATTTCAGATACATTTTTTTCTAAACTATTATATATTAGTCCTTTAATGCAATCCATAAGTGTTTATAGATGAATAGTATACTCTAGACTAATGAAAATATTGTAATATCTTATACATGATTAACAAATTCGCCGTTGAACCAGATTAAGACATTATAGCATTTACAATCTCTAAAAATTACGAATTTTTCTATTAAAAACGTCGTAAAGTTCTAATATAATATTTTTTATTGGAGATCCTTTTTCTATATATAATTATAAGTCATGGATATAGCGTAAAATATATAAATTTTACTTTTGATAATGCTTGACACATATTTCGGTCTTAAAATTTCTTTCATTCTCTAAATATCGTTTGCGTCATTTATAGATATATTTTCATAGATAAATACTACTCCTCATGTAACACAATTATGTAATTGAAGTAGTCAGAAAATTCATTTTTAATTAATCAATATATATAGTTGAGTGAGGAGACTTTGTGAATATTAGCAGTTATCGAATGTGCTAATAAAAAATATATAAATTTTGACAAAAAAATCTCACATGAATATTGCTTTCAATATTGAACATTTTTCTTGTAAATTGTATACAATTATGTCTCTCTAATTATTGATGCAGCGAAACAATTTTCTTATAAAAGATGTTTCATTTGGTGAAGTATATTTTTGATACATATTGAAAATTACCTTGACATCGGAATTTTGTAAATAAGTATTGAAAAAATACAAATATACTTTATATAATGTTCTCCTACCAAATCAAATATTTTTCACAAAAAAATTGTTTTCGCTTTTTCAATATTTAAAGAAACAATTCCTTGTGTAGACTTCAACCAAGCATACTGTGTATATTAATTTCTTCGTGAAATATTGTATGGATTGCAAATAGACTAGGATTGTGAAATTATGGCTTATATTGCTTAATATGTTATAATTTAGAATGTAGCACGAACATCTTTAATAGTCTGCATTGTTTGCTATCAATTTTAATAGTTCACTAAAAATTTCTATTCAACTCATGTATCTCCCAAAGACCATAATCTAAGGAAGAGTTTAAATGTGATACATGTATGGAAATCTACAGACTTCATTGAATTAAGCACTACATTCTTTGCTAGTGTATAACATGAGTAGATATTTACATATTGTAATATTACAAAAAATTCATTTGAATGTGACTGTCTTCGTTTAAAAAGTTTTGAACACATAATTACAAATATGTTTTTAATTTTGATAATTTTGCAACTGAACACGCATATTCTACATTTGTTCAGGATTTTTATATTTCCATTAATTCGTCAACAAATAATATCATACATATATAAAAATTCGGAATGTGCGCTACATCATCAATGCATGATTATACATATTACAGAAAGAATGACTGATAACATATTTGTTTAATTGTGAAGGTAATATATATATATATATAAAATATATATATATGTATATAATATAGTGGACAAATTATTTAAGATCATTTTTCCATTTTGAAATTAAAAGTTTTTACGTTTTAATATATTATAAAATTATTTTACTCTTTCCACGTCGACGAAATAATCTAACATACACAAGTAACTTAACTTATAATGTATTGTACAAATTGATGGGCCTACAGAGAATATCGATCGTTATAATTGAAATGTCAAATGTAACAGAATGAAAATGTGAAATTCTTCTTCGATTTAATATTAACAATCATAGTTTTATATATTATTCTTATTAATCGTGTTGTAAGGAAGATGTTATATATTAATGTGATTATAAATGTTGTTAATATTATATTAAATATAAGCAAGAAAACAGCCACAGTCATCTGAGTTTAAATTTAATACTTTATAATGAAGATGGAGATATATAAAACAGAAAAAGTACATTGAAATGTATTAAATGAAACAGCAAAAGAAACAAATCAGATATTACAATATAAGAGTACAACATTGGGATGTGTACTGGAGAGAAACTTCAGGCAATCACAACAGAATATAACATAACTAAAGTGTTGATAATACAAGCAGAATAATGCCATCATAACTATTGTTAACAAATATAAGAGAAGTACCTTACTCATACCTGCTAAATCAATACAAAAAATTTCTGATAAACTGGAGGCAATGCACAAACTAGAAATGTATTTGCTGATTCGTTTTGGTAAGTGAAGGTAATTTTATATATATTATATACATGTATAATATATATATAATACATATACACATTAATTTATTTTTGACCAAATATATATATACACATTTCTGATTAACTAAAATCAAATGAGTCATTGGATGCGACAACGAAGTACTTTAAACTATTTTAATTTCTAATTTATCAGCTACATCCGAGAAATTACGAATTGAATCAATTTATTAAGTGTGGGAAGTATTCATATAATGATACTGTTTATATTGTAATTAAGTACTTAAAAGTAAACAATTGTGTTTTCTTTATAAGTACTATATGAAGTTAAAAAATTTTGTAACGTAGAAGCAAATCGAGAATTTTAACTGTTTTTTATATTTAATTCGTATTAGGTGTCTCAGAGCGAAATAGTAAAGATAGATTATGCAATTTAACATGAAAATATGAAATGCATTTGAAGGTAATATAAAGTTTTATAAATTAGATTTATATTTCATATTTACATTGAGTTAAAAATTGTAGAAATAGTTTCAATAAATTATTATATGTTCCGATTATTCAAGACAAATTATGAAGATCTTAATTGTAGTTTACAGTAACATTACACAGAGAGAACGAATACTTTTCATTGAACCTTATAAATTAATATTGATATTAAACATTCGTCAACTAAGATCTTCAAAATTCACTTTGAATAACAAAAGAATATATATATAAAAATATATCGCTCTGTTTAAAAGACTTTGAAATATCTTTCATACTATTCACTGAAGAGTAAACCACACAAGAACATAAACAGTATTTTCCGTTCTAAAAATATGAATATTAATTTGGACGAACAGTTTTGTATACTTTATTCTGTATAAAGTACTTCCTTTTGATTTCATGCGTATCATATAATATAATCACTTAAAAATGTATGTCAATGTCTCAATACAACTGATATTATACCAATACAAAACTTAAGATACACGTAATTCATGAAGGGTTGTTTGAGGCTTCATATCCAAAATTGTCAAATTAAAATGAAGAATATCAATGTTGAAAGGAATTTGAAGTGGACACTGTCGTATTTTGGTAATTCAACAATAATTTTATTATCAATTTAATTTTTGATATTGACATTTCTTCTTAATAATGTAAAACAAATCGTATAAAATTGTAAAAAAGTGACTTTCAATTTCTGAAATTAATCTCTCATTGAAATAACGTATATGCCCTAACACGAACGTGTTATAGTAACTACATAGGATACTGTTAACTAAATGTCTGTTATTAGATTATCATTTTGTAAATTTAATGATTGCATTAAAAATGCAACGAAATAAATAGGTCGGCTCACTTGATAAATTTTTTAATGTAATCAGACTAAATGTTCTTGAAAGTTTGAAATCAAATTTCGATGATCAACACACGCAATTGTCGGTAAGATCATTTAATACTAAACCTTTGATAAACTAAAATCTTACCGAAAATATAGTTCTGTGTTGTTATATATATATATATATATATATATATATATCAAATCTGTAATTAGTCAAAATCAAACACGTAATAACTGGAGCATTATGATTATACTATTTCATTAATTACTATAATTGCAAGATATTGATAAATAAATGTCTCTAAACATTTTTGTAGGTCGCATATAAAATTTTTCTGTATAATTAGCTGGCTTACTTCAATCCCAATGAGATTGATACTTAAAACGTTTTTTCATTTTTTCTTTCATTACTTCTATTTACTTCACAAGGTATTTGGATATGGTTAATAAATATTACAACGTTGCAAAAAGCATCTAAGTTCTTCAATATGAAGCTCTCTTTCCGAATAGATCACGTTGACATATTTTGACAATTAAAAAATATGCTGTTACATTAATTTCAGTCCAATACACATTCCCAACCCTAACAAACCTTTTAGGTTTGAGTTCATGCACGTAACGAGTCAACTTCTGCCTATGTATAAGTCATTGAATCAAACGTCGGTAAACTCGTTATGCACTCACTACAGGCAAACGTACATACATACATATTCTATCAATATGATTAAAATTAAAGACTATTAGGGGGGAAGGATGTAGAACTATTACTGTGAGCCAGACTTAACATTGAGCCACTAAGGCTTTCATCGTCTGGATAAGATTCTTTTGATGCCTCAGCTATCGCCAGAGCACTGTAATAATTTAAAACAAAAAATATATATATAGATACGACTATTTAAAAAAAACGCTATCTTAAGATCTTAAACTTATACTTTTTAATATGCTATGGATATATGACTAAAGATTAGATTAAAACAATTATAAGTTTCAGTGATCCTAACACATTAGAACGGAAAATAATCGAAGTATCTTTTCTTCGTTTTCTATCCTTTACATTTTACATGTTATCTTCATGCAAAAACTATAGGCTATAGATAAAAATGTTCATACCTGAATCCTATTCTTGCACTTTCCTCGTCAAATTGTTGTAATTCACGTTCTTGTCTTTCATGTAGCAGACGTATTCGTTCGCTACGTTCACTAAGAAATTCCTCAGTTTCAAGTTCCATTTTCTGTTCAAGCAAAGCTCGTCTAACCGACACTCGATCTTCCAATTCGCGACGTTCTCGGTTCCTTTGAGCTTCAGCTTGCATCTTATTTTTCGATTGGTATGCCATTAAAATTTCTAATTCATAATTTAATCTTTCCTATAAACAAACAATAGGACAATACATATTACACGTATGCATTCTAGAATAAATACATTTCATTTGATTCTATACGAACAAATATTCTTGATCGCTTCAAATATTTAAATAAAAATTTGATCATACTGTAATGCGATGTCTTACTTTGAGATTATGACATTCGACTTCTTGTGATTCGTCTAAACGTATACTTTGTTTTTGCAGCATTTCAGCAATACTTTGTTCATACTGATCGCCCAACAAGGCTAACTTTCTTCTTTGCTCTTCTTTCAACTTTTTAATAACCGCCTTTTGTTCTTCTTTAGCCGTCGTTTGTAATATTTGAGCCTTTAATGCTTTATATTGCCGCGTTTGTATCTTACATGTCTCCCTAAACTGTTTACGAATCTGCATTTCTTTTTGCTGAAATAACAAATACGTACACATATATTCTAATTTTGTTAAATTAATTTATTATTAGATAACGTTCCTTTCCAGATTAAATGTTTTAGTACCAACTGAAACTGAAATGCATAGCTTACTTTGAGACTCTTAGGTTGCTGTTTGAGTTCTAATGCGTGTTTTTTACGCAAGTCACGTTCCGCCCTTTGCATATAATCTTGTTGATTAGAAAGTTCAGTCACATGTTGCCGTTGAACTTGATCTTCCCGAAGTGCGTGAACTGCCCTTTGCTGTCTATACTCCAGTTCTTGTGTTTTCTCATGATGTCGTAACAACATGTTATGCGCTTGTTCTAGTTGTTGTTGTCTCTTATTTAATTCCTGTTTATCAAAATATATTATGAAAGCGTTGTAATCTTCCCAAAATAACAGCATACACTTAGGAAGTTGTAATATCGGTAAACAAACCTCTCGAAGTAATTCTTGCTCTAAACTATGAAAAATAAGCAACTTTTTTCTACGGAATTTACGGATTTCAAAATCGAGATATTCTCTTTGGCCTCGAGCAAGCCGTTGTTCTTCTTGCGCCTCCATTTGTCGTAAATTATCTTTATGACTCTGAAGCGTAGCATCCCGTTGCCGTTTTGGTGTAACTTCATCCTGAGATAACTCTTTTTTCCATCTCTCCTTAAAAGCCTAAACAAAATAAAGACATCTTTGATAGCTACCACCGAACATTACTATACTATATTAATCGTGAAAGAATTTCTAATATATAATCATTTACACAGAAAGCTATAATTTTCAAATTCTTCTTACTTTGTACTCTCTCTTCTGCTGTGTTTCCAGTGCTTTTCGATCAGCCTCTTGCCTACTTGTAATCTCTTTATGAAGTTTCTTTTCTGCATTTTGGTTTTGTTTAAATTTACGCTCTAATTCTTGTAGATGCCTCAATTGAAGTTTCTCTAATTCTTTACTAAATTGTTGTAAAAGCGTTTCATATTCCTTGTCTAATAATTGCTTATGTGATTCCATCTCCATTTTACAACGTTCTTCCAATTTTACCTATTCACATAACGCATAATGTAGATAGGCAAATTGACAGAGTAATTTTTTAATGACACATTAAGAAAACAAAAGAAATAATGATTGAAAAAATGCTTACCAAAGCACCTTGATGTTCCCGTCTCATTCTCTTGTATCCGCTCATCTGTTCATGCATCTCTTCCTGCATATGTTCCTTCTGTTGTTTGGTCACAATCGAAGTTGTCCTTATTGTTGCAAAGTTATTGGCACCATGCTCAAGTAGATTGGCAGTAACACCACCTGCTGATATTTTATGTCGATTTCGCACAGATCCCGTGGAATAATCATTTGAATCAGCATTTGGCAGTGGTAAGCTATTGGTGGAGGAACTTTGAGAGCTCGCAGAAACACCCATAGAATGAATTGAATGCTCTGATGTAATTGAATTACTCTTGCTACTATCGCCACCTGTTTGTTCGTCAGGAGTACCTATGAAGTGTGTGGATTAAAATTAATTAATAATCAAGAAAGAAGAGTAAACGAACATTTCCTCCTAAAGTACAAACTCTTGTGAATATCATAAATTTTAAACATAACACACCATCGGTATCGCCAACTGTACTCTCAGTCTCACAAGCATCGATCATTAAGATCTTCTTCATTTTCCGATAATTCAAATTATCCAACTCCCTAACAGCACCTTTCGTCCTCTGAATTAAATCTATTAAAACTTGAGGAGAACGCGTTCTGGTGATATATTGATGCTGTAAATTTGAAACTCTGTAAGATGACAGCTAACTAAACAACGATACGCGTTCTTTTGAAAGTTAACCTTTAAATAGAAAACACAAATACGTTTCAGACAAAAATCTGAACGAAACTCACTGCTAATAGATCTGCAGAAGATGGCCTTTCGCTCGGACTTTTAATAAGACAGTCTTCTACAAAGCGTCGGAAAACTTCTGACCAATTTGGAGAGTTTAAAATTGGTGCGTCGTTCTGAGCAATATGATACAGGGCGCTCATGGCATTCATGTTAAAGTAAGGTGGTTTTCTCTCAGCTGAAATGACGATACTTATATTATTATCATGTATTACTAAGATTAATCGTTAATATATTGATAAGCTTAAAAGTTACTCAATCTGCAGTACCTAATTCAATACATGTTATACCAAGAGACCATACATCCACTTTCCCATCGTATTGTCCTTCGTCCATAGCTAATATCACTTCTGGTGCCATCCAATAAGGAGTACCTACAAAGCTGTTCGCTGGCCATTTTATACTCGCAGAACCGAAATCTGCCAATTTTACTGTCCCATTTTCGGTAAGTAAAATATTCCCTGCCTTTACATCCCTATGGATCCTTCCATAACCATGAAGATAATCCAAACCATTCAGTACGCCGTCACAAATCGCAGCTATCTCATCTTCCTTCAAAGGTCTTTTATGGACTTCAATAATGTCTGATGCAGATCCAAGGCAGTATTCCATTACCAACTGTGATTTATAATATTATGTATAATAACAATGTAATACCAACTAACTAACTATATTCATATAATTTAGTTTGTTCATGAAAACATATATACCCAGGCAGTATGGTCCCTGAGGTAGCAACCTTTATATTTTATTGTGTTAGGATGATCGAGCTGTCTAAGAAACCGTATTTCTTTTAGGATATCTTGCCACTTTTCAACCGTTTGTTTTCCCAAATACGACATTTTCTTGATGGCAACAATCTCTTTGGTAACCAAACATCGTGCATAATAAACAGCCCCGAAACTACCATGCCCGATCTCGCGCAGGTCCTCAAATATTTTCTCCGGATCATTTTTCTCGAATAATTCAGCAATCTCTGGATCCTTAAGACTACCAGGCCTTGGAACAGCTGGCATAGTAAAGGTGTTAATAACTAAATGGCCGAGGCCTGTTTCACACACCTTCAGACGTCCTCTTGCCTTTATCCTCTACCCTAAATTTGATAATGTTACTTAAACCTCTGTCAGTCCATTCCAAAATTCAATGTTCTATCTGTGAAATAAGCATAAATAATAAATTCAAATATTAGTGATTTATTGCTTGCAATGGAATTCATATAGAACAGTATTACTTAAAATTTTTACATATATACATTTCTTTGTATTACATACTTCCTCTCCTGTATTTTAATTACGAAATAAACCATATATAATTCACAGGAAGAATGTACAAATAAGTGGTAATATATGAAACTCTGTAGCAAAGGTCTATTGCACACACACTTTCAATAGGTATATAAAAAATACAACAAATAAATTGACGAAACAATGGAATATCGTGACTCTAATACCTTTGTTTCATATTTTGCCTGCTCGAATGTATTATACAATTAAATTAACAACAGCAGGTACTTTTTTTGCTCGGAAAACCTTGCCAATATACGATGTTTGGCAGGTATCAGTCTATAAACTCGGATAACGCGAAATTAACGCACCGTCGGATCTTGTCACTGTAAAGCTTCTTCTTGTTTAATTAAAACTAACTTGACACTTATCACGAGGTCCTCTCAATACAAATTACACCACACCAATTCTATCAGTCGATAAATGCATTTGATTCCAAGGGGTAATCGTATGTTTTTAAAAAGAATATCCGCGGAAAACACGTCGAGAAGAATTCGATCGGTACTGATGCGAGGCTATTAAATGACAAACATTTTTACGAGAAGAACAGAAATAATTGTAAAACTAGGGTTGGTAAGTAAAGAAGGCGGTCGAGTGAAATTTGCAGGAGATAGAAATGCGGGCGTAAGGAGGGTTGGGTCTCTGTCTCGAAGCAATCGCGTCAGATTGGTCCCGTAAATACAGCAGAGGGACATCGTCGGTGTGGTCGAAAACGCTTGCCGTGTTTGGGTCGAACGTATGACATCACGATCGGATCCCGGTATATCAACTGAAATTTATCCAAAGCTCCGGCAGCAAGGAAAAAAATGATATTCACCTCCAAAATGGCGAGGGAGCAAGCACGGAAGCATGCGCGCAGCTTCGAGCACTCTCTTCAGGCGGAGTAGCTCTTTTTCCTGAACTTGGCCGATCCTTCGAGCATATTAAGATATCCGAGGATCACAATTTTCCGTCGTGCAAACGCACCGCACCCCGGAAAAGTACACGTCCCGTACGTGTCACGCACGTACGCACACACGCGCGAGACGCGACAATCCGCGGCAACGCAACAATACGGCACCCACCGTCGGCTCAGACACGAGAATTCGCAAATTTTTTGACGCCTTTTCGCCTGTCCTGGATGTACTCTATGGTAAGCGAGTTTTCCGTCAATGATGAGTGGCGCTCTGTATCGGTCAAGTTCTTAACTACCGTTAACAAACGTTACCGATAACTATGCTCTACTTCTTTATCAATTGCATGTCAACAGCATAAGATCAAATTCAGGACGCACACATGCTAACCATATGCTTTAAAATACGTTAGCATACCATCTTTAACTTTGTTTTACAGTAAGCTTTACTGTATTGAGACCTCCAAGAAAAATGACATAGTAATTTGTTCTATTTTGAGACATCTTCATCGTTGAAACATTGAGTTCGTTGTAAATATAAAGATCTTTTGCGGAAACATTATTATTCGAATAGAATGTTAGATTGGAATGTAAATAAAACTGCAATGTTACATATAATAGTAAATAAAGCAAAATAAGTCCAGTAAGCAGATATAAAGCTCCTGATTTGTTATGAATTTACAGTCGATTTTGTTGCTAAATTCAGATTCATCCATAATACATCTGCATTGAGCACGCTGTTTGCAAGCAACATTGTTTGGCAAATTTTAATAGCAAATCCCAAACCATTGCTTCTCAAGAGTGTAAAGTTCTTGCAACACAACAGCCTTTTCTTCTTTAGCTTTTGACTTGAATTTATCCTCAAGATTTATTTGGCTTTTGCCTTGAATTTGGTCTCGCAATTAAATTGGCAAATTTTCCATGCAAATTCTTAGAAAATCGTTGGCAGATTTGTCTTACGAGGCAAATCTTGTGACCAAATGAACAGCCTTGTGCTCACAAACTTGACGTAGTAAATTTGTCAAGTTCTGCTTCAAGAAAATTTCGGCTGACTGGAATGCACTGACTTTATTCGCCGAAAGAACATTATTTCTGTTGAATGGTGTTGAAAATAGATAAATTTCGGTGAATTGACGAAAATATTATCATCTGGTGTACTGCTTTAGAAAAATATACCTAAATATGGGGGTCTACTTAAATCCTAATCGCGAACGAGGGCACTCTTCGTGGTCGGTAATCCAGGTAACAAACGAGGCGAAGAATCGAAACCATAAAAGAGTGGGAATAACAATGTTGTGTGAGTTAGGCTTACAGAATGGGTCTGTTCAGGTCTGTTCGACTATGTATAGTCCATCCAACGAGATGAGGGAGTAAACCTATACACCCATTCAGGACCGGCTCGCAGAGTCAAGATCCCTACGACTTATGAAATAAGCTATTTTTGTGAAAAATCTTCAATTTTATTACAATCTGGATGTGCTTGTTATAAATATAACCATACCTACATAATAGAATAAACAAAATTTTGATATAACCTTTTTTTTAGATTTTACCACGGATTAGTTTACCGGATAGCGTTCAAAAATCAACGATGAATATTGACGTGCGACGGCGTTATAGGCTCTAAAATTACTCATATATTAAATAGTAAACCAATTTTTAAAAATTATTCAGTGCTAAAGACAACCACTGTAGGAACCATAGAACAACGTTATCCATTCGCCCCTGGGGATCGACAGTGACAGCCAATAGCTGCGACTGCACCTATCGAGTATGTGTTTACGGTTACTCTTACTCTCTCGCCTTGGACGAACTACCTATACGTTCATGTTGCAGTTTTATGTATTTGAACACAAAACAGCACTCACAAATGCTCACAGATTACCCCATCAGGCGACTTTAACTCCTTGGGGGCATGGATTCATTCGCACACGATTCTCGTCTACCTATTTGTTTGCTAAACTTCAATTGCAAGAGCATAATGAGCCAAAATTACATGTTTTATACTGTAAATTGTAATGTAATTATAAGATATCACTTATTTTCAATGTTCCACGTATAAATCCTATTTCTAGGTTTCAGCAGTACAAGCTCCCTTGATGCAATTGTCTCATGTACAATGAATGAACATTAGCATAATAAAATTTACAATTTTTTTGCAAAGACTAATTTATCATTTTTTGAATTTTATTATTATAATATATTTGAAAGATATTGCACATTTTCTACATATTGTATTGTTTTACAGTGTCTTTTATGCTAGGAAAGATTTTAACAGTTGTGTAAATATGTAAACACCTAAATTAAATGTACAAATCAGAGTAGTATCATTCATTCATAGTATACTAATCAGTTTAATTTACATATACGTAATTTGTTCCATATAAATTGTATGAAAATAATAAATATAGAAAGCTATAATGTATAATTCACAATACTCTCTGTTGTGACTTAGTTGTGACATTTTACATTGTAAGAATTGGTTTATACAGTATCGACAAGAGACCTGTAGATATTTCAACAATATATAAACAGTGTTACGTCTAATAAATTATAAATTCTCTAAGTCTTCCATCAATGATGTCAAAAATGTGTTCCCATTTATTAGCTTCGTTGTGCACACAACGAATTCCACATTTGCTGTAAACAGGAATTCTTTATAATACATTGTAAAAATAAATTGTGTACCCTTAAGGTGATAGACTCGTTTGCAGAATTACATGGGTGCGGGATGCGCGTCTTCATTTCTCTATAAAAATGGGGTCGAAAAAGATATTTAATCCTGGAAAAACGAGTCTACTCCCTTAATTTTCATCTTCCGTTCAGTGATGCACTACTTACAGTCATTCTTTTGGGACAAAAATTTCAGAGCAGAAATTTCAGCAAATGTACATCCACCAATAAAAAAGACCATTACCAACTTTGGTGGTTCAGAGCTGGAATCTTCACTAGCAATAGAATTTCCTGCAAATCAGTGTGGATAACAATTATGTAAATGATTCCAAAGTTCGAACTACTACAAACAAATGTCTTACTTTGCCCAGAAGGTGGAACATTAAGTGGAGCACTATTAACAGTTGGGCCTGGTAATAAACCCATTACATCGTTTAACCCTTGCCATCCATTTGGTTGCACAAGATGTTCTGCCAACCGAATACTTAATGGCGCATATATGGAATGTACATAACTGATATCTTTCGGTGTAATTTCACTTTCGTCTTCAACTGTAAGTCTTAATGCTTTCCGCAGAACAGCATATTGACGAGCAGATTGCTGTTGTTTTAATAGTCCAGCCCTTTCTAGGTTCAATATAGTTGGCAAATGTTGATAGCCATATGTTTGTATTATCTCTCTTTTATAATAATCCAGTAGTTTCAGTTTAAGGCCAGAATTTGTTAAAGACTGTATACAAAGAAGTCGTAAAACCTTAAGAAGTGGTTGTTGTTGGGCTATCAGGTCTTCTATATAAGCATTGGGTTTATCTGTATCAATACAATTCAACAACTCTTGTTCAATCTGCAATGCTTCCAAAAAGCTACTTGAATCTGTTACTTCTTTTACCATTTGTGCTATTGTCGCATCTAAAAACAAATTAACTTAAAATACACTTGTTACCACAATTATTATTATATAGTTAACACATTCGGAACCAGAGGTTGTCGCACGAGACATTTAGCAGAACGCCACATATATTTTCCAAAAGTCTATAAAATGTGAATATGAATATTGCACGGGCATACTGTATAAATGTATATAAATATAAAGAATGACGTATAAACTACATTGCCGGTATTCAGCTAATGAATTTGGAATGACGTAAAGACTACATTCCCAGTCTCAAATGTGTTAATACAAATAAAATGGATATTATACGTCTTGCTACTGATTGCTTCGTAGCTAATATATTTGGTAATTTCGCTACAAATTGTTTAATTTCTTGCACACTTTTATCTCCGTATCTTTCATCAAATTGCGATGAAATATCTTTAGCTTTTTTGATTAGCACTTGCCCTACACCATTAAAATTTTTATCCCTAGAATTACGTAAACGTTATAAAATGTGAGACTATGTCAAAACATATAAAAACTCACTTAATTTCTGCAAATAGTTCTTCACCAGAATTAAGTATAATTTTCTCTTTTTCTTTGAGAGACATTGCTGTTGGAGAATCTTCAGAATCGTGAAATCTTTTTGCTGGCAATAAAACGGTATCTGAAATTGCAATAAAAAAATTTTATTTTAATGATATAATGATAAATATTCTATAAACTATAATAGAAGAATTCTTTACTATATTTTATTCCAAAAATTTCATCTATTAGTCCTTCGTACGTCAACTGTGTAACTAAAGGTGAAAGTAAGTCCACAGATCGATCTAATAACAGTAAATGTTCTATAACAGGTGATTGCGAAGATGTGGCTTTATTCTCCTCTTCTTCTCGATTTAATTTTTCTAATAGCTCCCAAACTTTACTAGCAGCAGGTCCTCTGCCAGTGATCTTTGGAATCTTTCCATATATTCTTTGCAAGCCATGAATAGCTTGTGCTACTTGGTATAGACACGTGGGATCATTTTCTAGGTGAAATTCCTTAAATGCTCCACTGAGTTCCATAGATAAAAGGTCACTATCAAAAGGAAATAAATCGCATTTAAACTCCTCAATCAAGGTAAAACTACCAAAGACCCCTCGGCTCCGAAGCTTTTTCTCGCAAAGAAGACTTTTCCGAGGCAGAAAAAATAGATGAAATTCTTTGCGTGGTTTTTTTCCTTCTTCGCTGAAAATGAGTAACTATATCAGTTTCGATTGATTATTACAAAAACAAGGACAATATTTAAAGTTTCTTTTATCTTGCTCATACCCATGAACATTCTCAGCAATTAAATCCATAAGGCCTAATTGGGGCCTAGTAATAAATATTACATTAGCAATATTTGATGGTATCGACAATTGTCCCCCACATAATGGGTACATTATGACTACATCGTGTTCTTCCAATAAATTATATTTTGTAACAAGACCAACTGGTCCTTCAAGGGATTGATCCCATATAATTGCCTATTAAAATATTATTAAGAAAATTCTTAATGAAAATGTTTAATTATCTTTGAAAATAATCGATTCATAGTACATTGTAAATAATTAGTCGTTGAAATAACTTTGAAATGATAATACCTTTGTACCGTCACATTTTTCAAGTAAACAGAGCAATTGTTTCCTAGCTTGCTTTTGAATAATGCCTACATTTAATCGACCAGCTGATAAATGCGCCGATGACATATTTGTAATTAAGTGTTTTATGCACAAATTACTTAAGACACAACGTCTCCTGTAACTATTTACACATTAATCCTCGCATTGGATTTTTCTATTTTACGTTTGTTTGTGTCACTTTCAAAGTTGCAAATACATATTGTGTTCAATGAGACGAAATGTCTACTGAATAACATAGATGTAAGACTCAACAGACATCTCAAACAATGCAGTATACCGTGTACAACACAAGTTTTCTATCTAATTAATTAGTGCTAATTCGAACAAGATAGAAGCGGATAGAAGCACAAGAATGACATTACACACGAGATATAAATATAAGAATAGTATAGACACGACCAAAGGCTATATGAGAGTCCTTTACGCATGGGGTTTCGTTGTCCCGGTACGGTGCTGCCCCCTAGTCCAATTGTTGGCTTATTAGATCCATCAGATGCATCTTGAGATCTTGAGTGAGCTCATCGAAAAATTAACTGTTTCGTATTTTGTGCCGTTGTCTCTCCTGCGATCTCCCTCTCTGCTTTGTGTAGTTTACCTCTAGACCGATGGTAGGCCTCACAGGCACTGAGTGCTCACAGGCCACCGATCGACTTCAAACAACTTCAAATGTATCGCCTGGAGTGCCTCCTTTGTTATACCTACTCTATGGTCTAGATGAGCTACTGCGCTGTGCTGCGCTCTCAATTTCGCGCGAAAAGACGACGTTTATGGTCGCTTATGAAGACATAGCCAGTGAATTATGGATAGAAGAAAATTGAAATCTAAAGGAGGTTTGCATAAAAATTTAATAGGAAGCCAAATATCATCAACATGCTCAACTTCTGATACGAAATCTTTAAATGAAGAAAAATTACTTAGCAGTAGAAGTACATTGTTCAACGTTAAAACAAGTTCAACTCAAAGTAAGTAGGTAGATCAAAACGTAAATAAACCGTAATTAATAAACGCACAAGTATTTGTAGATTCTAACAAATCGCCGAATGAGAAACAATTTAAAAGTAATAATCGACCACTTACCGAAGAGACAATAATTAGTAAAAACAAAACGTTGAAAAATGATGTTTCAACGCGTAAACGCAAATCGTCAAATTTAAGCGAATTGAGAATTGAAAGCGACGATGATTTGGGTTTCCCTTTGGCTGAATCTACGGTCTTAAAGAAAAGCCGAATTGAAACAAACTCGTTACAAAATAAATCCAAAAATACTAGTTACGAAGAATCACAAAGGAATGTCTCTGAAGTTTCTATCACAGACTGTAAATTTACGAAATTTCTAAAAAAATCTGGTATTAAGTTGAATGCAGTTGCTCCTCATATTCTTTGTAAGTTGTATTACAAATTACTTAACACTGTAATGAAAATAATACATATTTGTTAGTCCTATTTATTGATTGTCATAATAAATATTTTGTTAAACTGTTATAGGTAACGATATTATAGTAGTTCAACAAAAAATGAAAAAATTACTAAATTCAGACAAATATAATAAAGAAGAATTAATGTACTTAATAGAAAAGTACTTTGAAAATGAACAGAATCTTGAAAATGGTTTGTGCGATATGGAAATATTAATAAATAACAAAGTTTCAAATGTATTACATAGTTCTTCCCTTATAAAAATATTACTACAAGTGTCAGAGTTACATCCAGAAATATATAGTAGTCTATTGACCAAACTTAATGAGTCTGTGCTTATGGCGTAAGTATGTCTTGTGTAACTCTTTTTTTGACTTCACTTTATAAATCGTTTATAATCTTCAGAAAATATTTTTAATAACCTTCACATGACCTTTTTCAGAGATTCTATTGAAACGATACCATGGGCTCTTTCATTGTTGCAGCAATTTCGTTTTCTAGATGTTGTAACTAACTCGGATGCTTTAACAAATAGTTTAACACAGCTTTTAGAATCGTGTCCTATGTGGTTCCAAAGTGAATTAATTTTATTTCTACCAGATATAGTAACTGATAAACAACATGAAACTGTTGCAAAAATTTTGGACAACGTGATGGAAGAGAACTCAGAGTTAATAACTTTAATATTGAATTGTATGAGTAATTTGAATCTTTCAAGAACATATTTAGATGATTATAAGAACAAAATATTAAACTTGTTAAGAACAAATATAAAAGTAAATGCTATACCAGCTGTTATAAAGTATGTATAACATTTCGAATGGTACGTTTCAGACATAAATTTCATTTTTAAATG
This sequence comes from Lasioglossum villosulum, assembly GCA_963971365.1. Lineage (NCBI taxonomy): Eukaryota > Metazoa > Arthropoda > Insecta > Hymenoptera > Halictidae > Lasioglossum > Lasioglossum villosulum. The sequence continues at coordinate 9,318,019 of OZ020497.1, forward strand.
ACTTTCTAATAATACATGTGTTCATTATTTTAACAGATTTATTTTCGAGGATTGTACAGATTTGGAAATTTATAAAAAAACATTGACAGTACTACGTAACTCTGACCTACAACCGCTTGCTGGAGAAAAAGTTGAGGAGTGTTACCAAAATCAGTTAAATATAATCAGAACTCTGAAAATGCACATGTCTGTTTCAAAGAATGCAATACCCACAACAATTGAATTTATAAAGAATATTAACAAAGACCCAAAACCTTTAGATATCATTGTATTGCTTCTTATATTTTCAACTACAGAAACAAAAAGAAAAAATGTTGAAACTATATTTAAACAGCATATACGATCTGGTTTCTATAGATCAAGTTTACTGAATTTATTGTACAATGATTACAAACAGGTGTGTTCTGTACAAATTAAAAATTGATATTAATTAAGTACTATTTGGATTTTGATAAAAAAAAGATAACAGTAATTTATTTTAGGTTGTGCAAGAGTTACAAACAACAGTATTACAATTATCAAGTAACTTACTAAAATCAGATCAACGTGTGTTTATTGATTTTGCAATTGATTGGTTGCGTTTGCAATTTATATGCCACAAGGATAATGTGTTCAAACAACGTGAAATATTGGAGAAAATTATATTCCTTATGGGTGGCAATGATCAGACAATAAAAAATGCTTTGGCATTCCTTTGCACAATGGTAGTAAAAGAAAAAGAGAAGAAATGCATAATGCCTCATTGTAATCATCTCCGCATCTTGCTTGAAAAGTTGGATAATTTAGAATTGGAGGAAGTTGGAACATTGAATGATTTATTACAAAATTTGTGTGTGAACTCTACCTCCACATCTGAATCTTTACGAGATGATTTATTCATACTTTTACAAAAACAATTAGCTAATTTTAAACCACAGTACGTACTAAGTAATTACGATATGATTCAATTTTAGTATTACAAATCTTATACCTAACAATATATTTCTGTCTTGAATTTTAGAATAAAATGTAAAGGTGTCCTAGCAGCAGTTATGGCAATAAAACATTTAATGAAAACAGCTGAAACAGCTAATTCTGCCTATAGTTTATTTAGTATGCATTGTAAAGTATTTAATTATAATAAACATGATATACAATTAATATATTAAATTTTTATTTACTCGATTAAACATCTTGTGAATATTAATTTATATTACATTTTGGTTCTATAGAGACAGTACTGAATAATGTGAAAAACTGTCCAAGATCAAAAGCTCTATTTTATGATCAGTTGACACGTATCATTTCCCAAACTCAGGAAATAGATACAGAATTTATACAAAATTTGACAAATTATATAGAAGAAGAATTCGTCAATGAAAACATGATTGATAACGACAATTACAAGTATGTAATATTACATGATTTTTAATTATCTTCAATAGTATTATGTATCTATATTTTCTAACATTTAACATTTTCTATAGTGGTGAATTAGTTTCGAAGTTTGGATTAAACAAGATAGAAGATGAACCACAAAATTGCGTTTTATCATTTGAAAACAAAAAGTATGGCGCTATTGTGGCAATTTCATTTAAACTTCTCAGAACATGTTGTGTAAAAGTTAGTGAAACTGGAGAGTTAGGTGCTATCGACTCCCTTTTGGGCTGTGCAATATTAATGCCAGAAAATTTGGATACAGCAGAAAATTCGACACTAGATTTAGTGATATGCTGCATTAATTGGTCAGTTGAATAATGAAATAAGTAATGCACAAATGCAATATACCATTCAATATAAAAAGATGTAATAATATAACTATCTTTCAGGTTTCGAGAAGTACTTAGCGGTTTTGTCACACAAAAAGATTTCCTATTACAAAAGCAGATAATCCAACGGCTCGACAATTTAATATATTTACAAAGTGAGTTGAGTATGTTGTTTACTTTGTGCGATACAAAGTATCAGCCATTTCCGTGTTACTTTCATCAATTTCCTGTAACACCTTTTGCAAGAGTTGAGAAAAAAAGTGGGAAAAAGGGCAAGAAAGGAAAGAAGGGTGCTGTGGAAAAATCAGTCACTTTTAATGAAACTGAAAGCTGGGAATTGGGTTCCCTAATATGTTCCAAAAATCCAATGTATTTCAGAAAATTAGATGCTAAGGTATATATATTTTGATCTTAAGATATTCATACATTTATATACTATATATTGTAGAATATTTGAAAATATTTGTTGCAGATTGTCCATCTGTTAGACATAAAAATGGAATTGAATACAACACAATCAAGAAAACTTAATATAACTGTAAAACATGTGTGTTTTATCGTTAAAGAACTTTTAGGAATATTCGAATATGAAAATAATGAAACCTTTGTTAGAGATTTAATTGAAGTATTACCTAAGATTTGTTCAAAATTGCAAGATATCGTGGATACTTTGAGAGAAGAGAGTACAGATGAAAATAAAGAAGCTGCTAGATTATTGTTGTGTCTTCTAACAAAAATATTTAATTGGAAAGGATTTGAAAGTGTTACTTATAACATGCTTTTACGAGGTACATTACTATTTAATGTATAATGCAGCAATAGTACTTTCTATATTTATAATTCGTTTTTGTTATTTTTCAGATGGACTACGAACTTTGGCAAGTCAAGTAGACAAAAACAATGCTGCGTTAAGATCTTGCAAAGAACTTGTTGCAGAATCATGCAAATACTTTGAATCTTTATCCGATATCGCTACACAAATAACATTATCTATCACATTAATTAATATGTGTCAATCACTAATGAAACATTCCGAGTCATATACGAAAGAAAACAAAGAAAACTATGGTAGGAAACAATATGTAGAATTTTACTAATACTAATACTATACTAGAGCTGTTACTTATGAGATACTTGGGTAATAAACACACATTACCCTGGTATCCTATAATTTCTTCTAGCAAACATGGCTTTTGGGTTTTTATGTCTTCAATGGCGAGAAGATAAATATTTCAGTCCTCAATATAAAAATGCAGTAACTGGCTTACTAAACAGTTGGATTGACAATGAACCATTACCACTGAAAACAGTTACTTCAATCTTGGAATGGTTACCGGATGAAACATCCAAATTAGAAAGTCCTCAGGATTGTTTAAGTAAAATACCCTCCATAAAAAGAAACAACTTTCATTCTTTCTTTAAGAAAATATTTGACGGTCTGATTAATGGTGTAAAAGTAGCATTAACATCAGCTGACAGGTATAAACCTTATATTTTATTCAAATGAGTTCAGTTTTTCCTGAGTAAGTATATAGACATTTTGTTAAATCACTTTTAGAGACCCAAAAAGAATAGAAGTATGGGACGAAGTTGCTTCTAATATTCAAAAGTTGGTTCAAATATGTAAAACTCTCACTACGAAAAGTAATGTATTGATCTTTTTGAAACATATGCCCATTCTATTGAGATACTTTTTAAACCAAGGGATGCCAATTCTTGAGCATAATTTGAAATATCAAACGGATGATGTAACCAAAATATTAAAAATGATTCAAGGTACAATTGATGTAGATAACTGTATTAGAATGTTATTTATTAAATTCTTTTTTCAATTTGATACCACCTTACAATTGTGTAAAAATATTCCTGTTTCAGGGGGTACAAGATATTTACATACAATATGCTGTGATAGTGTGGAGAAAAAAGATCTTACATTAACAAAATACGTTCCTGCAGCTAAGTCTATATTAGAAAGATTGCTATATAGCGTAAAAGGAATGTTAGTTCTTAATAACAGTCCTACCGCTTTTTGGATGGGCAATCTGATCAATAAAAACTTAGAGGGTCAAGAAATTCTCTCGCAGGTTAATTACCTCTTTTTCTAATTCCTCTACATTCGTTTGTTTATCACATTATACATTTTCATTCTTCTTTCTAGAATTTATCTTCGGAAGAAACTACTTTACCGAGTTCCAATGGTTTAGATTTAGAGGAAGCGAGTAATGATGTATCATCAGATATATTAGATAGTGATTCCAATGATGATCTTGCGGACGAAGATACATAGTAAATTTCTCATAAAATAACTTTATGGAGAATGTATCCATTGCATTAGCACAAAATATGCATTCTCATTTATACATGGTATGTATTTACAAAATAAGATATATTATTATCATCGTATATACTCGAAATTAACGGTATGACATTAATATCAAATTATACTTGCAGGTGATCTTTTGATATCACCAGTTCCTGTTAATCTCATAATCATTAGTTATATTTATATTGAACTAAAGTGTTTAATTAAATTGTTTAGTTAACTTTGTTATATTAAATTGTTGCTAAACAGTTGACGTTTCCATTTTAAATCCGGCATAAGTGTTTCTTCAACGAATATCACTTCATTGTTTTCTTTAACTAACAGTATAGAATGAGTTCTTGTACAGTATTCTACGCCAGATATAAAAATTGAACTAAGTTCATTATACTTTTCCGGACATCGTTGTTGCAGTTCTGCATCTGGTAAATACCTATAAGCATTGAAGTGTTCAAAAATAAACAATGTATGTTATTAATATTGAAATATAACTCTTGGATTTTTTCATTAATAAATACCTTTCTTTTGATTTCAAAAATTTTAACAATTCTTCAATAAGATCTGCCTCTTTGGATACTACAGCATTATTTACAATACTTTTGAATTTCTCTTTTCCTCTTTCAACTTTTTGGAAAGGAATGTCAAAATCACTGTTGCTAAAACCTAATACAGCATCCTGAGTTGTAAAAGGTCCTGTCGATTTTATGGAACTACTGAGACAATTGACATTAGCATTGCTAAATAAATAAATTATAAAACGATATATTTATCAATAGAACAAAAGAGTTAGTTAAAAATTTCAAATAGATTTGCTTACTATAAGTTAATTAAAACCAGACTATACGAATTGTATGGCTGACCATTTTGATTTTCTTTGTGTAGTTTATTTAAATATGAAACTGCAGTTTCATTTGAAGTAACAAAATCAGGTATTAAAGAACCACGACCCTTTTTAGGAGTGTTAGATACACTTTCCTCATTGAGTAAATTTAAGACAATGCCAGCTTTTCCTCTTAACGAAAGAGCTAACCATGTTCCACCTTCTTTACCAGGTTCCATATCAATACCTGATAAATTATTAATTATTTTTATGTTAATTCTAAACTTAATACATTTTTAATTAATTTAACATACAAAGTGTAACTTTAAAACAGCAGAATATTGTTATACAAATTGTTCATAGTAATCATCTCTAAGTATATGATATAAAGAAACTAAATATGTACATTACAAATTGTATTAATTTACATACAATATGTATTAATCTATGAACAAGATTATCACGTTCCTTGAATGCTTAATATAATTATGATATTAAAGAATTATACTTTTGGCATACCTCCTAAACATTCTGGATGATTTTTCCAAAACTGAGCTACTAATGTTGGACGTTTGAAATGCTCATCTCGATTCGATGCCACAATTAATCGATAGGAGTCCGAATTAGCATCAGGATTACGGTAAATAAATAATATACACATATTTGAAACAGTTTACAAGTCTCTTGGACATGCAAATTCTATAAAACAAGATGCTTTTATATCTGTGGTATATTCTTTTTCAACAATCGTATCATTGATAAGATTGTGGCGTACGTCACGCATTGTAAATTAAGATAACGTTGTATATATTGATCAACAACGATAACTAATATAGTTAAATGTGATAATTCATCTAACTACTTTATATAATAAGTACTGTAACGTGCAATGACAATATTTTATCGTCTTCGTTTACAATTGTCAATAATTAGAATCAACCTCTCTCTTCTATACTATTATATTATATGAATGCATACTTTTATTAAAGTAGTTGAAAGGATTTTTAAAGGATTTACGTTTGAAGGACATTTCATAACTTGTTAGTATAGTGTCAAGTATAGTGTTTACCAGTAAGCCAGTATTGTTCCTTGTTACCAGAAAAGAATTATGCGATACGTATCTATATTATAATAGATCGACATCTGTAGGAAAACTATGTCATAAATGCGCGAGTTTCAAAAAGATTAATTTCGAAATTCGTGAAAAACTCAATAGCTTATAGACAGATTTCACTACAATGAAACATTATATATTATTTCAAAATTTATGAATGTTTTCTAAGTTGTATTTTGTAAAAAATGTATACTAATTTCATTTGTTATTATACATAGTATCATTAATTTCAGGTAAACAAGTACTAAAAATGAAACAAGTATTATAAAAATTAACTATACTTATATTTAATTACAAGATATTCAATTATACATGTGTCAAAATATTTTACAAGTCAAGCTATTAGTAGATCAAAATATTAATAATCGGAAAGATCATTAAAAATCGAAGTAAATATATATTCTGAAAAAGATAATGTAATCCTTTTACACATTTTACATTGTAAGACGTATTCAATTTATAAGACCAAATTATAAATACAAAATTTGACATTTATTTTGTATATATACATGTACAAATCAAAATGTATTCAAACATTATGCTATTCGTTGTTTAAAAAATGTTTCCATAATATTATAATTTTAGCATCGGCTAAGTACTCTGTATCGTAAGCTCAATTAAAGATCGCATAAAATAAAAATACAATATTATTCTATTGAATTTGATATGCTTAAAAGACAAGACTAGAATGTAATTGATATATTAAAACAGTCCATTTTGATTCATATTTTATATGAAATTTGTCAATGTTAATAGAAAGAACATACTAATTACAATTAATAATTATAATAAGTTTATTCGTAATATATATTAGATTATACTATTTACCAATTTCATTTTAGTAAACTTATATTATTTGTTAATATTTGTGCACATTTTCATATTTTACTTTGTCGAATTATTAATATTTACATAGGAATTAAGAACACAATAAAATTTTGTGGATTTAATAAAGTATAAGAAAATGCTTTGTTACTCTGTGTGTTTTGTAAAACATAATTATGTATAATTATGTACAATTGTAATACTGAATTATGGACTAGAATTTATATTATATGAAGTAAAGATTAAATGGTACTGTTATTACACTCCAATAAAAATAGATGTACATTCTTTAAATATCTTATTAGAGTACTCAAATAAACTCAAGCTGGAAAGTATCTAAAGTGAAATCATGTATTCATATGTTACGATGTAACAAACATTCTATTATTTAATGACTTGACTGTGAAATAATATTTTTACGAAGGATTAATGTATTATTTTATAAATACATGTTAATAACATTTCAATCATAATTCTTATAAAGTACGTTCTCTTGTTCCTTTTGTATGTGATACTATAATTTGTAATAATAATTATTATCACTGACTACATATGTGTCCGTAATGATACATTCCTGCATCAATATTAGTTAAAGGGTACTTTATAAAATTTTCAAAATGTATTTATATCATTTAGTGATAACTTTAAATATATCTTCAATTCAAATAATAAATATATTTTATACTACATGAGGAAGGTAATTGCTTAATATATTGAATATAAATAAATATCTTTGTATAAAGTTTACCTGAAAACAATCAACTATAATTCAAAATCACAACAAAATCTTTTTACTTGTAAAGTGTAGTAAACGTAAGTCTGTTATTTGTATTTTGTGATTTACATCACCAAAATTCCCAAAGACTTTTTAACGCCAGATGTTTCCGGTAAAGAAATAGCCCATTTTCTTAATCCAGTTAATAAAACTGAGCTTGTAACTAAAATTGCTCCACCTACCGAGTATCTATTTGGTATTTCATTGAAAAATAAAACTTGCCAGAAAAAGGCAAAAACAATATCTGCAGACCTTGCTATTGCAACAGGTCCTGCTTGTTCCATCTGTAAAGCTAATGTCAGTAATATTTGACCGCCAAAACTAAAAAGAGCAAGTGCGACTACCAAAAGTCTGTCAGTTCCACACCGAGGTAAGCAAAGCGCACCTATAGCCCAAGAGATGGTTATTGTCTGGATCAAAGCAAACGATCCAAAATTTGTCATGATTACTGAGAAATGTAGGCCTTTCAAAGCTCTTAGTAAAACATACGCGTTTGCACCGAAAAGAGTGGCAGAGAAAGCTGCTATAGCACCCCATAAATCTGCATGTTCTGTCTTTACATGTCCATCTGAGAGAGATTCTATAGTGTGTCCAAAGATGAGTGGCGGACGTGTTATTAGAATTACACCGATCAATGTTAAACAGACTGTAATAACATTAAACATTCCACAAGGCTCTTTTAAAAATATTTTCGCGAATATGGCTACAAATACAGGAACAGAAAATACAACAACGGATGCATCGGCTAAAGGCATGTGCCTGAACGCATAGAAACTTAACATGAGGCCAGTGGTTCCTACAAAGCTTCTTAATATTAACATTAGTCTACGTCCCTTTGGAAATGGATCTTCTCCCTTATATATTACAATTGGTATTGCGGGTAGCAGTACTCCCACAAATCGAAATGCTGCCAATTCCATTGGATTTACTTCTACCAAACCTTTTACAATGACACTGCACAATGAGAAAAATAATGATGATAACGTAGCTAAGATTAGACCAAGATAGGGACATGATCTACATAGTACAATAGAAAATCTTTTTTGTCTTCCTGCGATATTACTTTCAATGTCGCCGTCTACTAAATGTTGTAATTCAACATGTTCCGACATCTCTGAAAGGGAATATAGATTAGATTACTTGTATTTTCGAGATGTATATTTATATCTAAGGTAAGATTCATTTTCAATAAAACTTGAATAAAGAAATGGTACCAGCATAATAGAGAACATTATTAGTAATAATATTGAAAACTAGATGTTTCAAGTAACTATTGATAAAATTGGTTTGTCAGTACATAGATGCTAATGAATTCTCACGAAATAGATAACTAACAAAGATAAATAATATGCTAAATCTATCAAGGCAAATAAAAAATCACGTGTAAAGACGTAAAAATAATAACGAAATAAACAAAAATTTGATACTAAATTTCGTTAATATTAAGAAATATACTCACCGGTAATAAGTTGAAGAATTGGTTAGCCAAAACGTAAAGTCTTATTATTAAACTTGTGCAACTATTAATATAGTGCATTTATAATTATTATGGAAGACTATTAACTTATTGGTACTTTCAAAGTCACATTCTCGTGCATTATCATTATTGACAATGTACTTTACATCTTTTTAATTGCTAAGTAGTTCACAGGTCACGTTGCTACTTTCGTGAATCAGACGGTCCGTAACAAATCACAATGAAGGGCAGCGCTTTGTTAAATACGTATCTCGATAAAATATTCGATAGTCGTAGGATTTAAATTACGTACACATTCACCACATGCGTGTGACATGTATTTTAATTTCTAAATTTATATTTGTAACATTAAATACCATTACCCTTAATTACATTAGTATCTTATCTTCCTATTTTAACAAATATATTTGTGTGTATCTTGTACGTATACGTACAAGTATTGTCAGACTATTATTTAGCTAGATCTTATACATGATAACGAAAAGAGATAACATATATACTTATAGATACGTACATATATATACTATTTACTTTATCCGTATACTAAACCATTGAAATCTATGCGTCATTTAGATTCTAATTCAATTCTAAATTGTTTAGTAATTACTAATTGTTGTTGCCTTTATTACTACATTCGATCTCAAGTTATTCGCATAGTATTTTAATTATTATAGTGTCGTAGTTTTGTTAAACAATCTCTATTTTCGATTAAAACTTACTTCGTAAACTACCAAATTTCGTTGAAAATTTGAAAATAGGGCATATTTATTTAATTTAACTATTAAACACTTAGCAAAACACGTATAATGCGAATCAAATTATTTGGTTTGAAAAAACAGATTGCATTTTCATTTGAAAATATGTAAAATATAACAATACGAGTTATACTTATTTTAGTCAGTTAAAGTGTACAAGTATTTTGAACTCCCAATTTTTCCCGCCTTAGAGTAAATCGATATATGCATTCATTCCAATTCATTCCTTGTTTTCTGGAAATCTGGAAAAGTACTTATTGACTAGAGATGTTATATTAGATACAATTTTTTTTTGTTATAGCAGAGAGGATAGTTTGTTGTAGCAAAGAGGTGGCTTTTCTACGATCACTTTTGTCAGTACATATAGATAGAGACCAATAGAGATAGAGCATACCCAGGTTTAGCATGGAACAGAACCTATACCCACTGAATATAAAGCCAGGCTTAGATAAGAGTCGACACTCTGATAAAGAAACTAATTTTGGATAGAGATGAAAAAATACAACCAATTTATATAAATGTGGATCGATAAACTTCGGCAATGTTCGTTGAACTGCGCTTTGAATATTTTATAACATATATTGTAATATATTAAAATTTTTATATGTAATATATTTAAATTATTATTGATTATTTTGTTGGAGTAGTTTGTTTATTTTTGACTTGTTTTTGCAGGCAGAATCATCCCTTGCACGGTTGTACTACGGTTTCGCAAACACCCTGTATAGTATATTTAGATCTATAAGTATACATATATATATATATATATATATATATATATATATATATATATATATATATATATATATATATATATTATGTATAGATTTACAAGTATGTATACCCAGCTAACCAAAAATCGAAATCTGGACGTCCCCCTGTCCACGCATATGCGACGCCAGTGCCGTCCGTAGGACGAGGGTTTTGGACGTGAGCCGGAGGTCGGCGAGAATCCGGCACCAGGACGCTAATTGTGCCGTTATGGTTCACTGATGTGGCGCATTTCGCATGGCAGCACCGTCGCATGTGGCTGGCGAATATTTTGCAGGTTAGCACCGTTAGCGAAGGTAGAAAATTGTGTGGCAATGCAATTTTTAGCTTGTGTCTCTTGCAATGGATGCAAACAATTTTTATTTCGCATAAAGATCACAGTAAAGGAAAAATAAAATAAATATGAGAATTTAATAAAATTTGTATGGGTATTTCGAATTGTCGAGAATGAATGCGAATAAAAGGGACAAGCGCTGTATATTTGGTACGATAGCAATTCGAATTGTCGAGAATGAATGTGAATAAAAGGGACAAGCGCTGTATATTTGGTACGATATCAATTTACTTCGCCGACATCTAACACATTAGTGCGACCTACCTTCGCTGACGGTGCTATCCTGTAAAATGATATTCGCCAGCTACAGTAGCTGTATTGCATTGCCGCACAATTTTCTACCTTCGCTATCGGTGCTAACCTGCAAAATATTCGCCAGCCACATTAATGCGACGGTGCTGCTGTGCGATATTCGCCACATCAGTGAACCATAACGGCACATTTAGCGTCCTGGTGCCGGATTCGTGCCGTCCTCCTGCCCGTCCTCATGCCCTCGTCCAAATCCCTCGTCCTACGGACGGCACTGGCATCGCATATGCGTGGACAGGGGGACGTCCAAACTTGAGCCAATCAAGCCGTGAGCAGCTCCGAGCGTAGATTGGACAATGATTTGCCGATCTCTGCCCTCGGACGGACGTGGCTCTAAGTTCGCCTGGTTAGCTGGGTAGGTATATATTATATATATAGTATATACAAAAAATATATATATAGACCCGGCATTATGTATATAGGTATAGAATATGCATAGAACGTAATATTCCAAGATAAAATAGTTCTCGGTGCCCACAACTCACGTCACAAGAGTAATTAAAAATGATGGATAGCGATAACATACGGTCTAAATAAGTATATATATATGTATCAATGGCTCAGTGGGTACCGCCCCGAGTGTCGCCTCTTGTTATACTTACCTACTCTTTGGTATTGTTCAAGAACTTACGAGAATTATCTGCTGGATGGCAGCCCTCTGGTAGTGAAATCTGAGAGGCGTTGCCACACTATATCCTATAGCAGCGTACGAAGTTCCTTCTAAAATGCTGTTATTCATTGATCGTATATATGAATTTCATAGTGTTCGCAGGTTACAATAAATCAGACAATTTTTCAATTAAAGTTGAATTAAGATTGGAATTGTAGTGTAGTGCACAAGGACCATTAATCGTGAGATACGGAATCGAGAACTATTTAATGGATCCGACTATCGGTTGTTATCAACCGGAGCAGTTCGGCCCCGCTAAGGATTTGTGGTTACACATTTGGGAAGCTGAGAAAGGTCTTGATATCTTAACGCTGAAGAACGACTCATCTTCGAATGTGATGGGAGTGAAGCTTCCGCAAGACTTCATAGCTTTGGATTCTGTTAATTTTCGTACGGGAGACCGCATGCAACATCACACAGGCAATAGCTATTATAATCCATCGCGTAGGAAAGGTGATAATCGTGCTAGTACCTACGGCATGAACTACAATTACGATGCCTTAGTTGGCGAATACGGAGGTTGTCCGTGGCGTGTACCCAATAAACATTATTCAAAAGGAGTTGTTGGGTGAGTATTCGTAGTGAATGTTCAATTATTATTTACTCTTTTGAAGTGGAACTATTGTATTCTGCGTAATTCTTCCATATGGGCATAGCTAAGGTTATGTGTCTTGCATGCTCGTTTACAAATAGGGTATACGCAGTAGAGTTCATTTGTAATTTGTAACGTTTAAAATAGGAAATCGTTTTCCTTATTCGAGATATGAAAGATAGAATTTCAAGTCATACTTTGCTTAATATTCCTGCAAAATCTTGCAAATTTCAGTGGCCACCAATACATATAATAATCTTGTAAATGCACGTGGATGTTTATGTAATATAACTACTTATGTTTTTATTTACAATATTACAAATTATTCCAAAACTAACGTAGTTACCATTGTCTTATAAGACGTTACAACGTACTACTTCACAATAATTCTATTTTCATCGATATTTTTTCGTAATAACTGTAATCAACAATATTCATTAAATATTGAGTTTTCTATAACCACTTGCAAACTATAATCTTTTCCTGAGAAATTCATGTTATGTTAATCGTTTTTCATTTGCTCTGTTTAAAATATGATAAATACAAACATAATAATCTATTAATAAATTAATCAATTTCAGCATTAAATTAATATCTTTATATTGTATTTCCGATATATTTTTAAGATTTTTTTAAAGAATAATAATTTTTTTTCTATTAGTAAATATCTATTTGGTTTACTGTTTCAGAGTATGTGCTGAAAAATAAAAATTGATATTTCTTTAATTTCCCACATTAAAGAATAATTATTATGTTCACTATCTTTCTGATATATTTTAGATTTAGATTACAATTAACAATATATTTTAATTGTTTTCATCGATTTCAGATACTAATCATTTGGATTTGTAAATGTGTATAGCAAATTAAAGGAAATTAATCAATGTTATTAATTTGATTCATTTTTTAGAAATCATTATAACTGTAAATGAAAATTAGTATATTCATGTCAAATAATATTAATTTTATTATATTACAGTATCGATTCGAAGATATAAGTTTTCTACATCATGGTGGCTTTAAATGGGAACATTTAGAATTGCTTATTGTTTATGTTATATATTTCAGTAATGTGTTTTTATTAATGATAATATATGTATACAGATTGAAGCTCTAAAATATTTGTTCATTTAAAAACATTTATAATTCATGCGAGGGAAAAACAAAATCTTTTTTTTATAATTGTTTCATATCTGTTTGGATGCATGTATTGCTTTTTTGCTTTCTTTTTACTAAAAAAAAGCTTAAAGCCTTCTATACCAAAGAAGTGATCATATATTTGTGGGTGTATCTGTTATGTTGTTCATTTAAAGGTAGCGTATAATTTATTATTTATTGTAAGTGGTTCCAGTATTGACCAACACGTGTGTATACTAAATCAATTTATAATGAAAATTATTATATATGAAAGAAAAAACATTTCTTTAATTAACATGATTAAACACAGTGATTATTTGTTTATTAATTTTTTAATGTCTAGGTTGCATGAAGAAATTGAAGATTTTTTTGCCTATATGTGTCCGTCTAATGAAGAGCATAGCTTACGAATGCGTGTTGTCAAAAGGATAGAACAAGTAATTTATGATCTCTGGCCAGATTCTAAGGTTGAAGTATTTGGCAGCTTTCGCACTGGTTTATATTTACCTACAAGGTACGTATCATTGTACATATTTAAAACAAAATGTGTTTAGTAATGTATATATATGCCAAATATATAATTCCTATTAAATTAATTTGGCTATTGTATGCAGTAACTTGTGAAAATGTTTATTGTAATAATTCTCTTTGAGAATAACAAGTTAAACCTGTAAAGCCATAATATTGCTATATTAAATTAAAAATGTTCTATATGTATATATATTCTTAAATTGTGTAAGTATATGTGGGGTTCATTTTTTTCTTTCAGTGATATAGATTTAGTAGTAATAGGAATATGGACAAATCTTCCATTGCGTACTTTGGAACGTGCTTTACTGGATCAAAATATTGCTGAACCATCGTCTATTAAAGTTTTGGATAAAGCTAGTGTTCCAATTGTCAAGTTAACTGATAAAGAAACTGAAATTAAAGTAGATATCAGTTTTAATATGAATAATGGTGTCAAATCTGCAGAATTGATTAATTCTTTCAAGAAGCGGTATCCTGTGCTGGAGAAACTAGTTATGGTATTAAAACAATTTTTGTTACAAAGAGACCTGAATGAAGTTTTTACTGGTGGAATTTCTTCATACAGTTTAATACTTATGACTATCAGTTTTTTACAGGTATGTTTTTACCGTGTCTTTTTAAGTTTGCAATGCTTGAACAACTATCTATCATTAAACAACTATATAAAACTAGAAATACATATATTTATAAAATTAAAATACATGGGGAGCTCAATCGATAAGAAATAATTCACTCTATTATAAATGAAAAATTAATCTTCTTACTACGTAGAAAAATTTTCATTCCAGTTACATCCCAGACAAAATGCTTACTGTTCAAATGCTAACCTTGGGGTGCTATTAATAGAATTTTTGGAATTATATGGTAGAAAATTTAATTACGTTAAGACAGGAATTCGTGTTAAAGACGGTGGTACTTACATATCCAAGGAAGAGGTAATGTATGTCCTTACGAATAGATTAATTGTACAGAAAATGCTAATTGATAGAACTATACATGTAACATGTTAAACAATATTTTGTAAATAATTTTTCTTGTATATATTAAGCAATGACTGGCCTGTAAACTGTCATTTAAGTAATTTGTATCTGCAGAAAAGTAAGAAACTTTAAGTCTATTGTACGATTTCATAAATATCTTACACAGAGTATGATTTTAACGAGAATTGAAATGGTATTGAATTATTAAGTGATTACTAGACTGCGGTTTTAATGCATTTATGACAAAAGCGAATCCGAGCGAATGTGATTAAAAGCGAAAATATATTTTCACACACTTGACCTGGATGATTTTAGTATTGCATAAAAGTCAGCAGTCTAGTGATTACAATCTAATGAACTAAACTATTTAATCGTTTTCCTTTTGTGGATATAATTTATAAGTAATTCCATTTAACCAGTGTTAATTTTAATATGTAAATTTGTTACTTATTTCTCGACGAAATATAATTAACATTTTCTGCATTAATTATAGGTTCAACGTGATATGATAGATGGTCATCGACCTTCTTTATTGTGTATAGAAGATCCACTTACACCTGGAAACGACATTGGTCGTAGTAGTTATGGCGCATTATATGTAAAAGATGCATTTGATTGGGCTTATTATGTCCTCTCGCAAGCAGTTAGTCCTTTAAATATTTTAGTCAATGATGCAAATAAAGTAAGGTGAGATTATCTAAGCGTTCAAAACTTATGTTATTATTTGCTATTATAAGAAGTAGACTCCCGATCTTTATGCGAAATAAAAAATAAAAAATAAAATGTTTGTGCATCAATTGCAAGACACAAGAGCTAAATATAAATTTATATTTTTGACTAATAATTTTAATGTAGTAAAAATAATATATTGATACTCTTAATGTCTTTGAATTTTTTAGCTGTTTTAAATTGTATCTAATCGTTTACTAAACATACATTTTGCAGTATACTAGGAAGAATAATTCGTGTGACGGATGAAGTAATAGACTATCGCAAGTGGATTAAAGAAACATTCCCACTACCTTTGAGCGAGGTAGACTCATTATCTAGTTCAACCGGATCTGATGCATCAACACTATCTGCTCCAGCAAGTGATACAGTACAGTATTACTGTTTTTTTTCTTTAATATAGAATCATACTCTAACTAATTACTATAATCACATTTTGTTACAATCCATATTCTTAATGCATGTTAAACAATAACTTGTGTTTTTATGTCCATAGGATTCTGAATGTAGTCGAGGTAATTCTCCGAATACTGGTGGCAAGGGTGAAGATACTAGTAAAGAAAAACATATATATAATAATCAACATACCCATCATCATTCACAATGGAAAAAACCATTTAAGGGAACTGCTCATGGTAAGTTTCTATTAGAGAGATGTATTAAAACTATTAATTTTACGAAAGAACATTTTCTCTATTAAATAATTCATTTATAATTGTTTCTATTAAAGTTTTGGCAAAATGTGATTGTGTTGAGTTATACGTATAGACCAGGGAGTTCCAATTTGTAGGTCGGGAGTCATACGCGACCTTCCCCGCTTAGGTTCTTTCCCCTCCCTGGTATAGGTAAAAGCTTACTACTACAATTCACCTGACTGACTAATATTCGGACACTCTTAACATTTTATCTACCAGTAGCCTATTAATAGGCTTTTCAATAATAGCTTATATCTCAATAAATATTTGTTTGTGATATATACAGTATTGTATCGACAAATGTCCCAATTTGATTCGTAAAATTATTCGAAAACTTCGCAAGCCACTAAAATCACTAGACGATGTCCAAATTCTATCGAGTTTAGTGTCATTTTAATTGGAAGAACGCTAAGAACTAGCTGGCGCCACTTCCATGAAAAAGTTATGAAAAATAAACAAATTTTGCAATTGAATTACACACCGATATACCTGATTAAGCATCAGGTTGACCGGCCCTGTTTATTGCATTCCTTTGCCACGGCTTCCGACGCCTTCTTCGATCTGGCAGAAAATTATTTCACGAATAATTCTACGAATAGAATAATTTTGCTAATGAACCCATTTTATTCGAAATTTTTATTTCAATAAAATATTTGTCCATCGGTATGGACATGGTATGTAGCATCGTATTTTTCACGGACACCTTATAAATGCACGAATGCTTCTTTATTATAGGTAACCATCATAGCTCCAGAGGAAATTATCATCATCGTGGAATAAATAATAATATAAGTGGACAAAGTAAAGCAAAACATTCTCTTCATAGTAATGGAAGCAATAATAATAGCCACAGTCCAAATTCTAGACCACAAACTGTAAAACGAAAAAAACAATGCATTACACCTCGCGGTGGTACTGGAGATTGTGTACGGTGATGAAACGTGCAAAATAATGTTGGACTTTGTTTGTCATTTAAGTAGCGAGCTCAATATCATAATCGTGTGGTGAAAAGACACTGATCAACTTTCACCACACAATTAAATTCACCTTACCACTTTTGTGTACAGAGGGGCTCAGTGTTTATAACGATGGAGAGTTTATAAACTCTGTGATTTTTTTCTTATAGGGTCAAGAAACTGCTCTAAACGTAGTTGAGTTCTTCATTTCATTGCAAATATTTTTTTCTGTATTCTGTACGAAAGTTGACATACCAAAGACGTACAGGATTGTAATATAAATTGGTTTAGTTCTACTTATTTTTATTTTTTCGCATTACTGCACATATTACAAGAAAAAAGAAACATTAAGAAAACATGTCCTATTTTATTAAATATTGTTTACAAAGTTACAAGCTTATTGCAATCTTTAAATAGCAATAGTTTTGTCGTAATCATTGATAAAACTATTGTAATACATTTACATAATATGAACGATATGCATACATATATATATATGTATACACACACATACATATATATATACATGTATATATAAAGATTATTTACAGTGCAGTTTTCTTAAAGATTTCATAAAGCTACAATGCAAGCTCTAATAATGATGATAAAGACTTAGTTTTCTATATGGAACTATATTCTTATAACAGAGGGGTGACAGAAAAATTGATGATATTGGGATTTACCAATTGTAAATATTGTAATATACATTATCAAGCATAGAAAAATAAGTCTAAGAGTTACCTACTAAATTTTTCTTCATTTTATACGTACCTAAAATAGTATTTGTTACAATATGTTATCATCTAAAGTCATGGCTATGTCCATGTGTATGTGAAAATTATTTTTTTCTGTAATATGTAAGTCCAGTACTGTTGTGAAAATGTTTTAGTTAAGTTATAAGTTCGTGTGCTGGTGATCAACAAATTTTGAATAAAAATATTTTTGAAAATACTAACTTATTGCTGAAAAAAAATACATTTTAGATTTTTACACTGTGTTCTTCGAAATCGTAATTGTGCATAATGCTTTACTTTTTATACGATATTGCTGATTTCATAATACTAGTTTGTAATTTTTAGTCTCCCCCGAATAATGATACAATTATTTTTATATTATCAAATAATAGTATATATTATCAAATACATGTCATGATCGAATGTCAAGTGAATTCAGTGAATGAATCGGACATTGCATTTAAAACATGTTCTGTATTACTTTTTAAAAACTGAGCAACATTTCAAAAAATTTTGTATATGACAATACGTAGAAAGGCCTTGATATCACTGAGAACTCCGAATGCTATATTACGAAAGTATCTCACATTCAATTGATTAAAAATTACATTCCGTTTTTCAGACAAATAAATTTTTGTTTTCAAATATATTAAAATAAAAATGAAAATTATTGCGTATAGTATACTAATTCAGAATCTGTGCCACAATCGCATTTTATGTTAACACAGGTTTACATCATTTAAGCACTATTTCTTATTAAATTCGCATGAGGAGATTAAGGAAATACTATATTAATATTCACTTTTCTTAATATCTAAAAAAAAATAATTTCTTATTGTATATTTGTGCAGTATTCTGTATAATATTAAAGGCAACGGTATCCATGAATAACATTTATAAGCTGTGATTCCATTTTATAATTAGAACGTCAATTGCTTATTGCAACATACATATACCTATGTATATATGTATATACGATGTATGTATGTTGGAAACACTAAAACTTACATTCTTAGAGCTATGTACACAATTAATTTCTTACATTTTGATGTTATTCCTAGAGTTGATTATGTAATGTTTAAAGATGAATACTGAATTTTTAATTGGGATCAAACTTTCGTAAAATTTCATAAAAAATTTACGATTTGTGTGTTGTCTGTATATTCAGAAATTATTAAAAAAAAAAAAACAAAAAAAATTATAACTACAGAAAATTTAAATAAACAGTGATAACAGGTTTCTTTGTGACATTGTCATTCTTTTTGATACTATGTTATAACAATGTAATATTAAATTTTAGTTTGCAATAAACGGCCGAGTATAAAAAACGATGTATATTTATAATTCATAAAAACATATACTTAGAGATATGTGGATCATAACGATGGCCACTACATACGTAAATCTACATATAAATTTCAATGAAGGTAAATACAAAATAAAAGATTGTAGGTATATAGAGTATCTTTTATAACTGAAACATGTTAATACTGAATCCTTTGCGGTCTCAGTATTAAAACAGCAATATTGTTTTAACGTAATAAGAAATGTATTATTATTGCAGTTTATCGCATAATATTTCATCGTATGAAATCGTTCAAAACATTTTCTAATATATGGTGCTGCAAGTCTTCTTTTACATGTTTCGTATATAAAGATTCCCTTCTTCTCCACCTAACATTTTCCCAATTTTTCAGCTATGAGCGATCAAAGCAGGTGTTGTTTACAAAAAAGGAACTTGAATAATCTGTCTATAGTCAGAATAGGAAAAAAGGTTACGAAAATATTAAAAGTAAGCAAACATTTTCTTTCAACCCGAGTTTCATATAGGACTAGTTGGAACGAAATGTTGAGTTGGACTGGATATAGGACTGCAAAGGGTGTTTATTTTTAATAATAAGTGTTCTCATTTCTCAATAATACAAAAGTGGGGTTTTTCAATAGTCAAAAACGCTAGATAAAAGATCGATCTAATTTGTATTATTCGGAAGCAAACAACTGTGTATGTAACTATTTTCATAGCTAAACGAAAAACTAGGACTTTTGAGGGCGATAGGGTCCTAGATCGATCTTTTATCTAACGTTTTTGACTACTGAAAAACCCCATTTCTTTATTATCGAGAAATGAGAACTAAAATCCCGTACTCTTGCAATCCTGGAAAAAGGAGTCTCTTAACAGTCTGGATTTTGGATGATTGAACCTCACTTAAAATAATACTGGCACTAAACATAAACAGAGGTAGATCTTCAAAGCACCAAGTTGGACCGGTTAGTCAGAATATTAAAAGTTATAAATTCCGACAGTAACACTTTATTCAATGCTATTAATTTTACAGAAGTAGTTTTTGAATAAGTGTTACGTTACAACACATTATTTTCAACTATATTTTGAGTAAAAATTATATTAGTAAATTATTTTGCGCTAACTCCAGAGATAGGATTGACTTCAAGTAGTTTCATACGTTCCAATTGAGCTAGTCTGTGTTCCTCATCGAATGTTTCTGGTAATTCTGGATAAGCTGTAAAATTACATACAGTATTGAAAAATATGCTTTAAAAGAAATATTTAAAACGCGCTAGTTTCTAAGTCTATTCTCTGTGTTCTGAATAGTTGTTTGTATCAAATGTTTTTACGATCGTTTTATGAAAAATTTTGATTACTAGGTGGGTACTAAGTAATTTGGGTTGGCACCTAAAAATTCGTAATACTCGAAGTCCTAATCGGGTCGGGTCGAGAACCCGAAAATTTACATTACCCGAATGTCAGATTTTCGGGTCCCCTAGACATCAGATACATGAAATCTCCGAGTACCCAAGTATCACACATCTTCGGGTCCCAACCCAACCCGAAGCTCGGATACAAACCCACCCATACTGATTACTAGACTGCGGATTTTTAAGCAAAATAAAAACTTTCCATCTGAATCACAAGAATCTGGGGTAAGATAGAAATTGAATTTCTTTCTTAATATATTTAATACTAAACCTACCATCACCGGTCAAAATGACTGGTTCCAGATTTTTTGTTTTACGATTATTGATATGATAAAAATAATTTCATAAGAAATAATTGTATGGATATCTTCAGTGGAGAGCACATATTACAATAGGAGCTGCACAAAGTCTAAATAAAATCAATTTGTCATTTTTATAAGGGAACATGTACCAGTTACTTTTAAGGCTCGATAGATTGAGTGTTAATAGTTTAAAAATAATATAATGATACGTTTAATTTCTTCTAATGTTCTTGCTGCTTTAAATTACACCTGCTCATTTTTATAATAAATTCATATAGCAGTCTTAGAAATTACTCACAAAAAAAATTGTACAACCACTTCAGAACGTCTGGTAAAATTTTGTATAGAATGCATGATCTTCCTTTAATAAACTTACCAAATGCTTTAAAGAAATAGAGCAACCAAATACTGAATGCTATTCCTATAAGTGAAAGTCCAAGCTCTCCTTTCCATGCTCCTGTCGGAGCATTAATTTCTGCGATTGTTTGACAAAAGCTTGCACGATACAATGTTTTTTTCTCCTCAATAGATAATTTCTTCCAATCACCTTTTTCCTTTTCCCTCAATGCCTATGTAAAGAACGAATGATGTTTAGAATCCTCTTACTGAATTTAATGCTTTTCAATACATGTACTTCTAGATTAACCCTTGCCCTATAGATTATTTTATGGTTTCAGTGATTAGAATGTTTTTGTAGTTCGTATAATTTCCTTAGAAAGGTGAAAATTTATATTTATTGTGTGCTTATATATTCCCCAATAGCTGTACATTAACAAAACCAACATAGGATTTTATTTCGGTTTAAAGGAAATTAGTAGCATACATATATTTATTACAATCTGTTCAGAATCTTCGTCATGAATTGGTCATGATGTTGTAAGAGATGGGGTTAACTGACAATAGTACATGTAAAAAATAAATACTTGTGTTGCTTAGAGATATTATAAATATATGTAGACATAGTTAAAAATGATATACACATGTAACTCGATCAAGAAGATAGAACATAGCCAGGATGGAAAAATATTTATTGATGTACTTTGCATGGTACTATTGGGATGGAACAAAAATTTGTAGTGTTTATAAATTAAAATTGAAAGCTAAAATTCAGATTTTATTTTATTTATAGATTTATTCAATAACATATTTTCCATTCTGTTCTATTACTTTTTGCCATTTTCAAGGTAATCTTATCTTCGATTTTTAATTTGAAAACACTATGAACTTTCTTTCTAATCCAATATATAAAATGATTCTACTAGTAAGAGTATTTATCTATGATATTTTATGATGAACTTTGTATATACCATTTTTTATAATTTCTTTTTCAAGAGATTAGTTACTAATAATTGTAGAAGCTATTGTACCATGATATCTGGTGTATTTGCTTTAAAACGGATAGCAGGCATAGGATAGTCAATACGATCCATGTATGTTTCCTCTCCATTGTATCCGTAACCTACTACCTCTCTATTGCCAATTTTGTCTGGGAAAAGGAAGGCAGCCATTCCACGAGTGTGAATTGGAATGTTTTGTCGCAAACACGAAACAAGGAGTTTGCCAGCCATTATTTACTAAAATAATATAAATGTTATTAGGATATTATTTGACATTTGACTCGTATATTAATCCTTTGCACTTCTTTGGCAAGTGTGACTCGACATCAGAGAAAGAAAAATGTAAATGATACAGGTTTTGTCTTACATTTTAGTTAAAACAACTATAAGTTCTACAAATATCAATTACAACAAAGTTTCAGAGCTACATTTAATATAATTAGTAAGCAAAATTGTTTAAAATAAGTGGCAGTCAAAAAACTGACTTTTGAAGTAAAATTCAGATAAAAGACTTAAAATAATTTGGAGTGCAAAGGGTTAATACTAATAATTTAATATTTACAATATGTTTAATTCATAATTTTTAATTCATTATATAATTGAACATGTATTTGTATCTTACATTATTATATATTCTATTACAAATTACATTTCAAATAAAAAAAGGGACTAGAATTTTACTTGATGTAACACTCTCTCAAAACACATCACCAAGTTTTTGACTTCTTAAAAATTACGAACTACTAACTAAAAAATGCTAAAAATATTTCGAAAGTAACAGTTTATTTTATCAATATGTAAAAGTATCAAAATTCTTGTTTTCAGATAATATTACGTACCGATTATGGAATGTATCAAGTGGTTACCTAACAGAATACGAATGTTTCACAGAACATTTAGAAAATACTCATAAGAGATATACGAATATGCTACGATTCATATTTTACTATATGAAGAAGGTAACAATGATTACTGTCAACCAGTACAGCTAATAGTGTATTATAATGTACGAAAACTTACTTGGTCCGTGCGAACTTCCTCAAGGTAAGTTAAAATGGCTACGAGTAGGGTTAGATCACGGTTTGGTGTGTATTTAGCATGTAAGGTGTGTTCATGAGCATTCTACATACTATAGCATATACACACATATATACATTATATATATGTGTATATAAATATCGATGTATAAAGTATCGATAGAGACAATCGCAATTCAAATAATCGCGGGTATTATTATTGCAGCTAAATTGAACATTTCTAATTAGACTACGGATTTTATTCATTTATAACAAAAATGTGCACGTACAATTTAAAGCAGCGGTCATGTTAAAACTATTTAAGAACATCAATGTATTAATTTCAGCTTAATAGAATAATTAAAAGAAGAATGTAATTTTTATTTGGCTCCTGTGTCCTGAAATCAATGCGAACATTTTTTATTTTTTATAAATATCCGCAGTCTATTTATAATAAGTAAGAAGGATACTTGTTTCCTTTCATGAATGGACCAAACGGCTTCTATTTTTCTGTAGAACTACAAGAATTCGTTTAGTGAATGACGTCTAATAAATAAGTTGAAAAAATGCACAGTAAAAATGGATTTTTACAATATTTTTTAGCTGGACCAATAACGAGAATTTAAAAGATATGTTGTGCAAATACGTATGAATTATATATTATGTACGTTCTAACAATTTTCAAAAGTGGTGAAAAGGCCAAAAATCATGAAAAATTGTAACTTTTACCACTTTCGATCGTTTATAATTCGTAAATCAATTAACCAATTTCAATTTCAATGCTGTATACGCATATGTACATAGGATACGCATATTTCAAGTATCGTAAATTGCGATTCGTAATTTCGTACAAAAAAATTGAAATCTTTTATACCGACCGAGCAAATTCACATACGAAAGGGCATACGAGGCAGCCTCTATTTCTGGCCATAGGATCGTACAGTTCGTGTGATTATAAACCCGCGGTTGCTTACGACATGGCGTTCGCCAAGTCGTGTGTCATCGTGTGTTGCAGATGAAAAGCGTTCAACATTTATAACGCTTTTATTTCACATGTTCTATATTAATAAAAAATCTTTTTGTACAAATTTTAACGGCAGGTGAGAATTTCGAAATACGATAACACGAACGCTTTGAGAGGAAAAATAATTGTAGCGATAGAGGAACGAGTTCGAGGATGCATTGAGGTTTTGATATGGCGGTAAATTTTAGTTGGACAACGATTTGTCAAAAACTTCGCCGATATACTCGCCGGAAGATCGTTGAAACGCGAGTGGATTGGAATTTTCGCTTTCACTTTCGATTCACAACGCGCTTGATTGAAATCTAACGAACCGAGAAATTAAAACGTTATGCATTTCTGCATTTTAAAGCACAGTGGCGACATATCATGGCGGCGAAATTTTCTTAACTGCAGTTGTGTATCTCGATTACATTCATACCTAATACGCACGCAAAGGAATTTCTTTTGTGAAGTAACATATTTAGTAAATTTCTATTCCGTGTATGAAATTCCGTTCGTAAGTGTCCCGATTGTGCCCCAACTTTGTGCACTCCAAGTGATGTAACTATATTGGTCAAGCATAACATGTAGTCAAAGACTTTTTCTGTATACAATGACACTATGACTTAGACTTCATATTATAATGTAGTATTCTAGTGTTAACGCAGGACATTAGTGTTATTTGTGTTTGTGCACACATTTATTTTTATATTTTTTAAGATAATTCAAGATGAATAAGCGCCGTAGAACATCCTCAGTTGCGAGTCGTGGTACGGAAGACGATGGTGACGATATACCACCTGAACCGACGAAAAGAAGGAAAAAATTAGATCCTGTAAGCTATCATACATGACAAACGATTATTATCTATAAAAGAGTAGTACAATGTTTAATACTTGTTTAATCGAATCTATTTAGAGCGACCTGTGCCAACAATTATATGATGTGCTACGTAATCAAAAAAAGGAAGATGGAACATTACTATGTGATGCATTTATACGTGTGCCTAAACGCAGACAAGAACCAGGTTATTATGAAGTTGTAACAAATCCTATAGACCTACTAAAGGTTCAACAAAAGTTAAAAACCGATGAATATAGAGATATGGATGACTTAGCAGCTGATATTCAACTTATGGTTAATAACGCGAAAGCTTTTTATATGGTAATATATAAATTGATAACTATAGAAAGTGTATACCAAGCACAGCAAAAATGAAATTTCAATATGTAATAACGAATGTTTTTTGCAGCGTACATCTCCAGAATATAAAGATGCTACAGAACTTTGGGAACTATGTATAAATACAAAGAATCGAATAACAGAAGAATACGAAGATCCAGAACCTAAAGGAAAGCTTATATTGAAAGTAGCAAGATTGGTGAGTATACATATATGTATATGTATACAGGGTGTGACTGATACATATATGTATACATATATAGGGTATCTAAAAAATGTAGTATTTCCTTGAAAGAAAATTCTCGAGATTATTCAGAGTAACTCTTTCCTTTGTGAAAATGATCTCTATGGCTTTGTTAAGGAGTTATTAACGAAAAACGCGGCCCAATCAGAGCGAGGCTACTGCGCACAGATTTCGGCACAGCCAATGCCAAGGTTACATTCAGTGGGACCTGACCTCAGATTGGTTTGTGCTTTTCGTTAATATCTTTTTAACGAAGCAAAGGAAAAAGTTATATTCTCTACGGTATGTGAGACAACCTGTATAACACACTTTCGAGCAGTAGTGTATATATAGTGGATGTATAAAGTGTTTGTACACTTTTTAAAATGGAATAACTTTTTTATAATTGTACCAAACGACCTGATTTATTATAATTAATTACAAGCATTGGTTTATGAAATGATATGCAACTTGTATATGCATGTAACCTAGTAAATAATAGTAAATAATAATTTTTTGGATAATCTTTTTTGCAGATCATTTACTAAATCAATACTTCTAATTGATGATAAAAAAACAGGTCTATTTTAGAAGGTGTACAAACTGTTTGTACACCCACTGTATATGATATTGTTACTAATGCATAGTGAATCATACAGGCTCGAAAAGTTGCAACAAAACAAGAAGATGCAGAAGATACGTCTGAAAGTTCTACAAATCCAGATGAAGAGACAATACAACTTTTTGAAGATTTATTTGCAGCAGTTATGACAGCAACAGATCCAACTGACAACAACAGGCCATTACATACAATGTTTCAGCTTAAACCATCTAAAAAGGTTTCGCATACTTTTGTATTGGTGATACATTACTGCATTACTTTTCTTTCGACTGGTATATTGTAAAAATACTAATATATTTACAGCTATATCCCGAGTATTATGACGTGATAGAGACACCAGTAGATTTGAAAACGGTTGCAAGGAAAATTCAAGAGGGAGCATATAGCAGTGTTGCAGACATGGAGAAGGATTTAATGCTAATGTGTCGCAATGCTTGTCAGTTTAATGAACCTGGTTCACAAATTTACAAGGATGCTAAACTCTTAAAGAAGATCATTACTGCAGCAGCAAGGAAACAGGATACTGGAATAAGTAGCAGTATTCCAAAAATTGCAACAACTGCTCCATCGACGCGGAGTAAACGAGGTAGTCGTACTATGGCACAATCTTTAATAACTCAAACTGCAACATTACCAGACGAAGATGAAGAAAGTGACGACGAAGAAGAAGAATCTGCGGAAACTGAAGAGGCAGACAATCCACAGTGGCAGCTATTCCAAACTATTCGAACAGCACCAAATAATCAAGGTACTCTGACAAAATTTGATGTGCATAACTCCAATATTTAATTCAATATAATTTCATATAGTTAATATTGATTACATTTCTTCTATTATTCAGGTGTTAGAATGAGCGAATATTTCTGGAAACTCCCGTCAAAGAGATTATATCCTGATTACTACAAAATGATTAAAAATCCTATTTCTTTGTTACAAATTCGTACAAAAATAAAGGTAATTATTAACATTAATGAATATAATTATTTTTTATAGTTTACATGATAATACTATGTGGTTTTCTATTTGTTACAGAAAGGTGAATATGGTACAGTTAGCGAAGTAGCTGGCGATATGAATATTATGTTTGAAAATGCAAAAAAATATAATATTCATACATCTAGATTATACAAGGTAATAAATATTGACTTCTTTGTGAATTGTATTTGTTTTGTTCTTATGATTCTTTCATGTGAATTAAATTGTTATTTTTTAGTGTGCTGTAAAATTGCAAAAAATAATGCAAGAGAAAGTACAAGAACTCTTAGAATTTGATCAGGTAAATGTAAGTTTACTGGAAAGGAAAATATTATTCTGAAAATTTTTCTTTACTAATACTTTTTATCTGTAAATTTAACTATTAAAATATGTAGCGAGTAGGATAAGTTGAATCTCTTTGTAAAATATATACACATACATGCGTGCATATATATTAATATGTTTATTACGCTTGTAGGATTCCGACTCGGATAGTGAATTTGAAAACAGTTCACATCAACCAAAACTTATTAAGCGCGCTTCGAATCTATTAACCCGTGGAAAATACAAGGACAATATACCATTGAAGAAAAGATTGTATGCATTAGTTAAATGTGTGATAGAATACGTTGTAAGTAATTCCAACTTGAATTTTTGAATTGCAAACTTAACAATACAAAGAAAGTTACTGCATTACAGTGTGAAGATGGTCGACAACCGATGTTAATGTTTATGGAGAAACCTTCTAAAAAATTATATCCTGATTATTATCAAGTAATAGCAGAGCCCATTGATATGTTAGCTATAGAAGCTAATATAAAAGCAGAGAAATATCAAAGCGAAAATGAATTAATACAAGATTTTAAAGTACGTATTCCACTTAACTATGAAAAAAACAAATGTGATATATTTTCTATTTATTATAATTAGACTCCGAAATGAGCAAGTGCAATTTAAAATAGTGAAAATATTAAAAGACTTTAAGAGCATTAATATATTATTTTCACCACATTTAAATTATTAATGTATACATAATACTATTAATGTATATAATATAAATTTATATTTAGCTCCTGTGTGTTGCAAGTGATGCACAAACTTTTTATTTTGCATAAACATCCGAAGTTTACTTATAATATTCTTACTTATCAAAATATTCAGTTTTATTATATCGTTATATTCCTATTTTTAGTTAATGTTTAATAATTGCCGTCAGTATAATGAAGAAGGCTCTTTAATATATGAAGATGCAAATACTTTAGAAAAAGTTTTGATGGATAAAGTGAAAGAATTAGGTCCTTTACCAGAAACACCAAAACCAATAAAGTCAAGTGCGTCCACGCCAACTAGGAATGTTGGGTATGTAGAGCATTAAAAATATTATTGAAAACTGAATGTAACACGCTAATATGCTCGTGCATGAAGTATTATATACATCCTCTTAGTTTTATTAAGAGCCATACTTATATTGATATTTTGTCGTTTGTAGAAGACCAAAAAAGGTTATACCACTGCATTTACAAAAACTAAAAACCATGTATGATACCATAAAAGATTACCATGATGCCAAAGGAAGGCAGTTATCCTTAATTTTTATGAAATTACCGAACAAAAATGAGTATCCTGATTATTATGAAGTTATCAAACAACCGATGAACATGGAAAAAATAGCTTCTACGTTGAAAAATAATGGATACGAAAATTTAGATGAACTTGTATCGGACTTTATACTAATGTTTGATAATGCCTGCAAATATAATGAACCTGATTCACAAATATACAAGGTTTGTACGATAATATATTTGTGCATGTTATATATTTATATATAGAGTAAAATAAGAATATTTTCATAACATTGTCCATAATTAAGATAAATTAAAAAAGAAGTGATATTTCGAGTTTAAAGAAGGGTCAAATTAATATAAAATAAATCATGTAAATAATACTAATAATTACACGCCCTTTATAATCTTCAATAAACAAAAATGTTAAGTGTAAAAGGAAAACAGTTACTATAAATGATATGTTCATTATTCGACTGAAAAATTAGGAACAAAGTAAGTGCAATCTATCGCGAAGAGTGTACGATCGAAGTGAAATTGAAATTTCGCGCTAAAACATGGAAAGCTTGATCTGTTTACGGTTATGATTTTTGAGGTTACGTGAAGTTAGCTGCCCTCGTATCTTCGTCATTTTATACTATTTCATAGTGGAATTTTATTGAATAATGTTCGATTTTTATTCGTGAACAGATGTGTCAGTACGTTTAGTGGATATGCAGTTCTATCAAATCAATAATTGCAATTTAAATGCACGAAAAATTGCCTCTTAGATATCTATAAATGTTGTGACTGCATAAGCCTCATAAATGTTGTGATTTCTTTACAAGTTTTCTATATAAGCGTTATTACTCAGAATGTTTGAGCCAGGGAACTTCGATAATCAAGATAGTAATACTTCTGTAGATAAAACACTAAAAGTACGACCTTGTTTCATTCGTTTAATGAGAGACAAAGAAGTAGACCAACGGTTATCGAAAAAGTGCAAGAAGAATGAAACAGAAGTAAAGAATCACTTCATTCTTTTCAGAATATTGCTCATTAACACTAATCTTTATAAATGATCAACATTTTAATACCGCCAATAAGTTTGAATCATGGCTTTCAATCGGTTGAAATAATGTTTTAGGACGCATTGATTTTACAACGATTAGTTCTACAAACGAAGTTGCAATTAAGCGAAGATGAAGAAAGTGTGCCAGACGTGTCAGCTGCTATTCAAGAAATATTGGCAACCATTTTCACCGCTTTGTATAACCACCAAGACGAAGAAGGAAGATGTTACTCTGATTCTATGGCAGAACTTCCCGAGCATGATATTGTGGACGGAAAAAAGTACGTTGCAATTTAACAGAGATTAAAAGATATGTCCTGATATCTATTTTGTTTTTAGAAATTATACTTCCTATTGTAAAGTTAATTCCCACAATTCTATGTTCATTTCAAATAACAGAGTACGAGGATTATCATTGGATTTAATTAAAAGAAGATTAGACCGTGGTGTTTACAAACGACTGGATAGATTCCAAGAAGATGTATTTACATGTTTAGAAAGAGCCAGACGATTGTCGCGTACAGACTCACAGCCTTTCGAAGATAGCGTCGAGTTACAAGCATTTTTCTTACGTACTCGCGACGAAGTAACTCGCGGCGGAGATTTATTGCATTCGCCGGCGCTTAATTATACGCTGCTTGATCTTTCTGCTCAAGTCGCGGAATTGAAACGTGTGAAACAACAACAAGAATTAGCGTTGCCTAACGAAGAAGAAAGTTGTGACGGGAATGAGACAAAAGTATGCAATAGTTTATCGTAACTATCGAAAGAAACGAAAATAATATTTTATATATTTCGTATTTTTTTTCTTTCTATGATATACAGGATTCAGAGACAAGTACTAATGCTGAAGGAACTAATAGCGACAATGGAGGTTCGATGAGTTTTAATCAAGAAGTTTATAGGGCTGGAGATTTTGCATATATAGAACCTACAGAACGTGGCATGGAGTATAGTGTAGTTCTTATAGAACGCTTATGGACAAATGCAGAGGGGCAACAAATGTTGTATGGCAATTTATTTTATAGACCAAGTGAAACATACCATGTAGCCTCGAGGAAATTTCTTGATAAAGAGTTATTTAAAAGTGATGCCCATGTGGCTGTACCATTAGCTAAAGTAGCAGGCAGGTGTTGTGTTCTAAGTGTGAAAGATTATTTTAGAATGCAACCTGAAGGTTTTTTAGAGAAAGACGTTTACGTATGCGAGTCGCGATATTCTACGAAAGCGCGAGCTTTTAAAAAAATCAAAGTCTGGAACTTCGACCCAGATCATTTAAAGCTTGTATCAAGAGATAAACCTTTGGAACCAAAGCGGGTAATATCAGTGTACAAGGAAAGATTAGAAAAGCATAAAGAAGAGATTGCGGAATTAGAAGAAGGAGAAAAACCAACTGAAAAGGAACGACCTGTAAGTTCTGCATAAATAATACTATGTATCATAGATTATACATTATAATATGATGTCCATGTCTGTAATTGGAACCAGCGATGTGATCAAAATTAATTTTCTATGTTATGCAAATTTCACTTATTCTGTTATACTTTATAGAATGTAATATTATATAATTCGGAGGATGCGGAAAATACTTACTACGAACAATACAATACATGTGCGGGTTCTGTAAAAACAGGAGATTTCGTCTACGTAGCAACAGATGGAGGTAGACAACAAATTGCACAAATTGATGCTATATGGTCGACTAAAGAGTAAGTATTGTAATACATTCTCTAACATAAGTGCCGCTAAATATTAGTATTTAATAGGATTGTGCGAGAATTTATTGTATTTGACGGTCGGGACTTCTCGAACATGCTTAACACTAAACCCACCACAAGGGGTCAAATGACCCATTTTAAATTTTTCATCTGGCCATTAATGAAACTGTAAAGGTGTTTTCATGGGAATTTATTCAATACATTTTTTGACTCCAGTATATGTTATAGTAAAAATCGCACAAAATATAAATAAATTTAATCTTGCTGTTTTTTAGTGGAAAGTGTTACTTTAAAGGCCCATGGTTGTTAATGCCTGCAGAAGTGCCACATACACCTACAAAATTATTTTATAAACAAGAACTTTTCTTATCTACTGTTGATGGTACCCATCCAATTGTCGCTATTGTTGGAAAATGTGCGGTTCTCGACTACGGAGAATATATCTGTAGTAAGTAGTTGAAAAATCATTTAATTAAAAATTCGTAAGTCTGTGATAGAAGAAAAAAGTATATATTTTATAATGATTTTATTTCCTAAACTGTTTGTATCTCTGTATATGCATATAGGTCGGCCTACAGAAATTCCAGAGGACGATGTATATATCTGTGAATCGTTATACGACGAAAGTAAAAGTCTCATGAAGAAATTAGGACAAGAGGGTTTGAAGAAATTCAATCATAACACGGCAGTAACAGAAGATGAAATATACTTCTTCCGAAGGCCTATTAACCCTGCTAAAGTGTGTGCACAATTTAAGTATACAAGCTTACGTTACGTGTAACATTACTATAGCAATAAGCAACCTATTCTATTAGTATGCAACTAACTGAATATATTGCTTTGCATATAACGTGTGTGTTGTAGGTTCCAGGCGATGTGGCTCAGACGCAAAACCAAGTCAAGTCTGTTACTCCTAGCTCAACGCAATTTGAAATGGTAATTTCTTGTTATAAACATTCTCGTTCTATTAGTGTTACAGAAGTTATGCATGCTCCTCTAAAGTCATACGCAAGTTCGTATGATGTTACAAAGTACTGTGAGAACAAATAAGTTAGGACTATGTATATAGTTTACACATGAGTACGATTTGCGTGTGATGAAAATTTCACAAAAACTTGTATCTGAGCATGTTTCTCATTCTATGCCGGCATATTCATTTTGTCTGTTTATTTGATTTTATATCTTTTTTTTAATTTACACAGACACACACGCACGTACACGTACACACGTTAATATGTATTCGATAAATATATATTAATCGATATATAACACTAAATAGTAAATATTTCTATATAGTGTTTACATAGGATGTACATACATAGAAAACGACTTTCCACCGAATTCAAATTCAGAGCACCTGTTGGGTTTATCTAGTGCATATGTAGATATGTTGTGAGTATACGCAGCGTATATACATATGCATACATAGAATACCACCGAATAGTCTCGCTTCCATGTCACTCTAACCCAAATAATGTAAAAATGAAGCAATTTGCTTTGAACGGAACGCATACAGTACTGATACTCAAACAAATTTAGGTCCTTAGGGTACACCTAAGATGTTAGGGTGAAACATAAAAAAGTGTTGTGCGACTGTATTAGCTTGAAAACATTCTATTGTGAAGTTTGCGCAAAGATCACTGCGTATTTCTATCAAAATTATAGTTATATCGCCATTAATATTATATTCATGAACACTGCAATATTTCTGATTGGAGAAGATTTCACGTAGCAAATAGTATTCGTATAAGATTGTTGTGCCGATAGAAAATATTCGAAAATGATTCATGACATTACATTCGGTAACGGATAATGAACGTAACATAACATAAATGGTATAGGAAGCATCACCATTGTTACCGAAGCTGGAACCCGATGTGCTAGGCATGGGAGTAGGATTAGGAGTGGGAGTAGGAGTAGGAGTAGGAGTTGGGGAGGACAGCATGGACGCTGGTGGTCCACCGTCCGTTGGATCTGCAGAAGCTCAACCGGTGCTCTCCAATACCCAAACACCTGTGTCAACCAAGAAGGTAGGACTTATCGTGACATTTATTTGTTTACAATTGATTTACATGTTACATTTTTATTTATTTCATTTTTACTTTTGTTTAGAGAAATATGCCAGCATACTTCTATTTTTTAATTTATCAATTTTTCACACCGTTTATTATCTATACATTAGAACAACAATTAGATGTCTTACCTTTGAAGGTATAAATGTCAAGACTTGCTCATGAGACAGTGACATTATAATTTGTGTTTTCTTCTGTTTAGAAAACGGCGGGTAAGAAATTAGTTACGGGCTATATTTTGTATTCGAGTAAAATGCGAACGCAGATTACACAAAACAATCCCGAATCATCCTTTGGGGAGATTAGCAGAATTGTTGGCAACGAGGTATTTATTTATTTTGACTGTTGATTTTTAGTTTACAATAAGAATATATCTATTAAGGAAGGACAGTATGCAGATTGTATTTTTCAATTGTATGTGTATAAACTTGTGAAACCGTTTTTTCCTTTTTTTCTTCACATAAAGTATCGTTCAGAGAGAAAGATACTGCATACTATGTCTTTCCTTTAAATATATTGAATTTTTCTTAGGGTTACCATTCACGTATTACACATCGAAGTAATTATATGTATATTCAAATCTGTAATGTTGTTTACTTACATATGATTGCTATTTTACTATACATTCCAAATTAGGTTTTCATGTACCGTTAATAGTATATCAATTTAATGGTAGCCATAAATAGAAACCGAATAGTAAACAGTTTCATTAATCATTCTTCCATGCTCTACTATGAAAAAGGTTTGAACAAGATGGATGTTTACAGAGTGTTGAAATGTTATACAAAGAATAACATAAATACAAGTCTTTTTTATTTCAGTGGAGGAAATTGCCGGCAGGAGAGAAACAGGCATGGGAAGAAAGAGCAATTAAAATGAATGAAGACGGTGGACAACTTAAAGGAACATCTGTTTCAGTAGGGACTAATTCTATACAAGATGTAGTGTACGAATGTTGCTGGGATAATTGTGACTGGCAATTTGAAGATATGACCGATTGTATCGATCATTGTATCGCTGAGCAAAACGGACATGTGCAATCGTCCTTTGTTAATGCCGCTAGTGGTACGTAACTTTATTATAATCTATAATATTTATATATTTATATAATAGTAGACTGTGGATCTTTATGCATTTATGCATTTATGGCTTATAAAAATTTTCAGAAAAGGCTAGAATATTTAATCATTAGAACATTACACAATTTTTATTTGTTTTGAATCTACAGTAAAGTCGCGATCTAGTTCCCTGAGAATCTCCAAAATCATTGTCCCGTCGGCTACCCCTTCCACTGGAGGCAGAGTTGGGTAAACATTTTATTTAAATCAAAATTTCGAATAGAGTGAGTTTAAAACCCATTTGGAAAAAAACCCACTTTATTCAAAATTTTATTTAAATAAAATTTTATTTAAATAAAATTTTATTTAAATAAAATTTTTACCCAACTCTGTCTGGGGGGCATCCTCGCGAGTGGCAAAGAATCTTTTCTCGGCGTTCTTTTCTACGTTCGGTATCCTTTGTACTTTCGGCGCGGTCGACGCAATCATAAAAAATAGTTTCCCTGCACCAGGGATGACCAACGTTTTACATGCCATGCGTCAATTGTTTTCGTATAATAACTTTCTATTCGTATAATCTTTGTATTGTAGTTGTCATCCAGAATTTTAACGAGTAATGGAAAAATCATGCGATCAGAATGAGTTATGGTTAGGTAGTGGGAGGGGGGGAGAGGGTCGGTCCGACCACGCAAACGAAAAACCAAGGAGTAGTCTCTCAAAATTGAAAACTCAACTTATATTTGTATAACCAGAGTGTTTAGAAACAAAAAGTAAACAAATGCTGCGCCGGGATAGCCTTACGTTGCCACGGAGCCTCCAAGGGTACAGAAAATTTAATACAGTATTAGCAATAGTTTTTCTCGAATATCTCGAAAACTAAAATCAAGCGGCGGTAACATGTATAGGGAAAAGTTATTCAGAATGATGACCTTGACAACATATTTGAACATCATCAAAATCGGGGAGGAGGGCAAACATCTAAACAATTACCGAAAATATTTTATATATTAAAATTCATCGCTTGAATAAAGAATTTCGGTTTTATTTCACCTTAAAATGCCGAAATTACTTTCTTGCCAACTTAATAGATCGCGACTTTACCGTACAAAGACTGTTACCATTAAAAAAAAATTTATTTCATCCACCTTTTTAGAATTTGTATACAATAATTGGAAAGTGGTTAAACATGCGCAATCTAATAATTGGCATCGAATAACATTTTTTCTGTAAAATTTTTTCTCGATAGACGTAGAATTTCAATGTCAGTGGCGTGGATGTGGTCGTACGAAAAAATCTGTACCGCCGTTCCCAAGTGTACAAAGACTTGCAAGACACGTTAAGGAAGTGCATATCCTTAAGTCAAATGGACGTATAATACCTCCTTCGGAAAGAAGCAAGTAAGTCTTCGAAATGATCAAGCTATGCTTTTCGGGTTTTAAAAATTCGAATTTAAATATTGTAAGGAAAAGCCGCAAGGGAAAACGGATTTATCAACAAAATTGGGCACACGGATAACCAGGAGTTTACGACTGATGTGTTTGTCACGGATAATCGTAATTTTACAATTCTTCTGTTACTTCTGATTTTCTATTTTTATAAATTCAGCTATATATAGGGGTGGCTGTTAATATACACACATACGTATAGGGTGTATAAAAAGTAATGGTCATCCGACGTATGGGTAAATAGTAGCCTCTGGACATTTGTAAAAGAAATATGCCGCAAAATTGTTTATAACAAAGAAAATTGTTGTTAAAGTTATGTATTGAAAATTGAAAAAATATGTTTTGTAAATCTGTGTGAACTATACGCACTGTGAAAGTTTCATCGAAATTGATTGATGCGAGTAAAAACGACAGGCATTGAAAGATGTAAGAATCCATAGAGTGATTGCAGTTAGAGGCCGAAAATCGTGAAAATCTGCAATTTTCATCATCTTTAAACGTTTGTAGCTTAGTGCAACGTCGAAAGATTTTGACAAAATTTCGAAAATCTGCTTAATTGACGCAGATCTACATAAGATTTACAAAACGTATTTTTAAAATTTTCAAAACAGGCCGACATGAAAAAGTTGTAAAATGTAAGTTTTAGTATTTGTTCTACAATTCCAATCAATTGCAATTTTTGAAGAAATTTCTATTCGCATACTGTAGTAAACTAATTGCTCTAGCTTCCCAAAAAAATTAAAATCGTGTACTACAATATTAAAAAAGCTATCTCTTCAATGGAGCGCCTGAATATTATATCGGTTCACTGTATAGGTACTTACAAACTTGGAATCTTCTGTTACTCCGTCGGATCAACAGGACACTGCTTAATAAGTGTGAAGCACAAAACAACACATTATCCAAAATCGTGACAACAAACGGGAAGAACTTACTCCGACCGCGGTCAAAACACTACTGCGGATGTCACCTTGGTTTTCGTGAATGGTTAAGGGTGTATTTAGGTGGGGAAATGTTGCGTTTGTTAATTGGACGGAGGTGTGTCGGAAGGACTTTAGAGTGAGAAGTGGGGACACAGTTCCTTTTGTTATTGAATTCGTAATTGCCGTAATCTATAAGGGTGGCTCCTTTCAAACTTTTCTCTTCTGGACGAGTGGAAGGTGTTGATGTAAACAACAACTGTACCAACAATTTTCTTTGTTATAAACAATTTTGCGGCAAGTTTCTCTTACAAATCTCCACCGATCCAGAGGTGTTGATTCACCCCTAGAACGGGTGACCATTACTTTTTATACACGCTTACATACATCGTTCATACTTCAACTTTATAATATAATGTTTCTATTACAGAAATTATATGGCATCAAAAGGTCCAACGATATTACCGCCAATGGAAACTGGTAATTGATGTGTATTAATTACGAATTTATATTTATACAATAAACACCCAAATACTGTCCGGGGTAGGGATCCGCGCCGCAGGGTGGCGACGATTATTGTCGGCTCGGGTATATCCATGTGAACACCACTAGATTGACACAATGAATCAAATGTTCAAACTTCTTAATTTTCATTATTTTTTCATGAGACTTTTAAAAACGTATTTCTGGCATTTTTCTGATTAAAACAAGACCAAATACGATATAGTTTCAATTGTAATTTAGTGGTGTAATGGTGTAAAAACGCTTCGGCCACCCGACCCGTATTTCATTCTGTCCTCTTCTATATTTGACTCTCTATTGAAGACTCGCTCGGCACGGTCGGCGCGGTAGACGCAGCAATAAATCAGAAAACAAAGTCTTGGGTGCAAACGTTGTCTGCCCAGAGTACGCCTGTTGGACAGCATTTGAGGGATTACTGTACTAAAATATGTGACATTTACATCATTCCGTACAACTTTATTTACAGAAACGTCAGCAGCCGCGACGCAAACAAGCAATCTGCCAGCGGCTAAACAACCAGAACCAATGTTTGTTGCTGTTCCTCCAAGACCAAGTCGTGTATTACATTCAGATGCCTATCTACGGTAAGATCATTTATCAATTGTGTAATATTAATAATTAGACTGTGGATTTTATGCATTCATGGTAAAAATGAGCACGTGCAATTTAAAGCAGTGGACGAGTTACGAAGATTTAAGGACATACGGTCAGTCACAAAATTATTCGATCACTCTTCAAAAGACGATAACTTTTTTAATATTGTACTATACGATTTTAATTTTTTTGGGAAGCTAGAGCAATTAGTTTGCTACAGGATTTACAACAAATTACTACAAGAAATTTATTTAACATTGTTTAAGGAAACATTGTTTATTTTGCATAAAGATCCGCAGTTTATTAATAATAATGTAATTATTATTTTATATTTATTGCTACTAATGAGCATATTAAAAAAATAATTTTCTTCACTTAATTGATAGGTATATCGAAGCGTTAAACGTAGAAAATCGGTACATATCAAATTGGGATAAACAGATGAATGCTAATCCAGATAATACACAAATTCCTGACGTAACAAAATTGCCAGCTGAATGGCTGGGCAACGGTGTAGGCAACCATGGGAATGTGGTGAACGCCTTATGGACACTAAGGAACATGATGATGCGAGATGTGTTAGCCATCAATAAAACTTTATAGTTTATCCGTTAAGATCTATAATCTTTAATATTCGATGCTACCTTAAATTACAATTTTCAGGTCCGTCGATACTAGATGAAAGACTGAAGATTATTACTCGAATTTCAGTGTATTTATACGTTTAGATCATTTTCCTTTTTACTTCACAAGTTGAATTACTATTTGAAATAGAACTTTATTGTACCACACACCATTAATATTGTTTAGAATTTTGATGGGAGCAAACTCGGTGTGCGAGTTTAATACTTTCGAAATATTTGGATCTGAAAAATGTTTACAAGAAACGTATTATTTCTTTTAGATTATAATTTTCACCGAGTGAAAGTGCTACAAGCATTATTTTCGATATATTGTTTATGGATCTGTTAGGAGTAAATCGAAAGCGTTACTATTATAAGAACCGCCATTTTGTACATACTTCGCTATTTTTAATTTCAACTTTTCACAACAAAAAAAATTTTGTATTTTGTGTATCGCGTATTATAAAAGTGTGACTTGACAATTCCTGTATTCATATTATAATATAGACCTGTAATGTAAATATAAAATGATTCCCTCTGGAAAAAATAATCTGAAGTAGACAGCAAGATTATTGTATCTGTGAATGTTGATTTCACGTCACACAACATTTTTCAATGTAATAATATTTTCATCCACCTTTTTATAGAACTTTTATAGACACGAGAAAGTTGATGATTAGTACCGAAACATTTCTTTATCATGCTATCGTTGAAATACTTTTAGTCAGCAGTGCTACTAAATTGTACATAAGATAATGCGAAAATAACTTTTTACAGTGTAAAATTCTCTTGAAACATCCACAATACGGTACACTGATAGGGATAACTTAATAATATGTTTGTACGGGAATAAATTCATTATTTAAGTAACAGAAGCAATGAAACCATTATTGCATTTAATTATCGAATACAATGTGAATTTAATTAATTCTCTTTCAATTGAAAAGCCAATTACTTCTTTCAGGTTTCCATTTACCATGCCATTCGTACATAAGAAATTACGTTACTTATACCAAAATGAATCAACTATAAATGTACATTTATAATAAGTTAGTTTGTGTGTACATGTATTATAGATCAACTATTTCAATCGATTGCGTTTAATATTGATTTTCCATGAAAATATATGATACACTTTTCGTACCAAAATTCTGTGTTGGTAATATTCTTTCTTATATGTATTATTTGTGGTACATTTATAACAAGTTTATTAATTGATAGTAAAAAAAAAGTATTCGAACATGGTATTTTAAATGTTATTTACTAAATATATGTTTCTAATTTTATATAAAATGTGTATTTATTTCGACATCAACTTCTCACCATTGCTAAAATTTTCATTACTAGAGAATGTTACAATTATGCTTTTATATGGGACGACAGAAACACAATAACTTAAATTATTTCAGCTAGTAATGACACTCTATTATGTTGGAATTAAATTTCTCGAATTTATAATCAGCATTGTTAATTTCTAAGATTAAGATAAACTAAAATTGCCTTTTTTTCTTATGATTTGGATATACATTCATACGTCTTCAAATGAAAATTATTAATGAATTTCAGTTTGCGATTCAGAAGTCGCTCACCCGTCCACCGTTTTGCCAGTCTCCCCACTTCGTTGGGTCTTTTTCAGGGTTCGTTTTTAATTCCCCGCTGCTTGGGTCAGTCTCTACCAATAGCAAGTCCACAAACCGTTCTTTTGGAGGCACTCCTGTCATTGCAATTGTTTATGATAATTACATAATTACAACTTACACAGTATCCAGCTATTCACGTTAATTACATTTGCTTTTATTATCTTCAGGCGGTGAACTCGTTTCCAGAATTGCAAGGATGAGGGATGCGCATTTCTCGATAATGGGATTTTTCAGTAGTCCAAAGCGCTAAATTCAGTAGTCCAAAGCGCAAGATCAATCTAGACTGCGATCGCTCTTTTAGCCAAGAACATGAGTGGACAGAACCCAAAAACAAAAACAGTCAGGAGAAATGCTAAGAGCTAGGCCCTG
This sequence comes from Lasioglossum villosulum, assembly GCA_963971365.1. Lineage (NCBI taxonomy): Eukaryota > Metazoa > Arthropoda > Insecta > Hymenoptera > Halictidae > Lasioglossum > Lasioglossum villosulum. The sequence continues at coordinate 9,359,240 of OZ020497.1, forward strand.
CCTGTTTCAAGGGCATAGTAGGAGAGAAAAGGGCTTTTTTTAGTGGGTGTTGAGGACACTGAACACCCGTGTCCCCCGAGCTCAACACTTACGTAAACGTTTAAAGAAGGAAGTCTATATTTCTTCCTTTACGAGGCGTAATTTCCATTATTCTATATTATTATAGCTATTAAAATAGCTACATGCGCAATTGTATACTTCCGAATAATGCAAATTACGCCTCGTAAACTTTTGCGGGCGATAGTGGCCTAGATCGATCTTTTATCTAGTGTTCTTGACTACTGAAAAACCTCATTTTTATGTTATCGAGAAAAGGAGAACGCGCATCCCACACTCTTGCAATGCTGGAAAAACGAGTCTCAATACTCCCTTAAATCTGCATGATTTTACTCACTCGGTATCGGTTGCAGTTTCAGTTTCTCATGAAATTGTTTCATTCTCAGAGATTGTTCTTTCTCATCCTTTGTATTAGTAGTTTCTTTGACTTGTAATAACACACCTACATATTATATAAAAATATCAAAGAATAAGATGGTTATAATTATGTCTTAAATGAGAAAATGTATAAATTTCGTACTTGTTACAAACTGTCTGCATTTGGGTCTACATTTTAATGATTTTGTAGAAATTTTGCTAATAAAATTAGAAATATTCTTCATTCTAACAATATTCTAGGACAATTCCAAACTAAATATATTCTCAGTTCTGTATATCACTGACATATATAATAACAAAAATTGCTTTTGTTCGTTTTTAACAAAACACAACAGAAATTTGTTTGTGAAATTGTTACTTTCATGAATACTATATCTAGAAGTAAAAAATATTATTACAAATTACATTAAAAAGAAAAGAACTATCTAACTAATTGAAACATATACGCTGTTTAAAACAAACAATATCTTCATACAAATTTTCATGTTATTTTCATGTTATAGTTATTCTCTCAGATTCTTTCAGATATTTTATAATATACATAATTCTTTAACTATAAAAATATTATCGTACAATATATAGTTTAAATATTGCTATGTACATAATATATACTATGCATTACATTATTTTAACAAAACTTTGTTGCTTTGTATTCTATTAGGCTTCTAAAAATCTGTCACTCGTCCTTTCCTTTCCCAATCACCATAGCGAGTTGGTTCTGGTCCTCGTGGCCCTCCTACTTCTCCCGTTTCAGGATTTGTATTATCTGGGAAAGGTTTTAACGGTTCTTTCTCTTGATAAGGATGCATACCTTCTTCTAGTTCTTCTAGTTTCTCTGATGTGCATAAAGATATTACACTTTGACAAGAATTACAGTAAAGTGCATAACTGTTTCCACACACCTTGATTTATTTATAATATACTATATTTACCTATGGGTGTACGTTCACGTAACTTTTTTCTAAATTCCTGTATTCTTGGACTTTCAGTTTCGTCTTTCTTTGCCAATAATACAGGAACTTCTAAAATAGTAAACAGCAAAGTATTTATCATACTAAATAATTTACAATTTAAATCTTCTCTCTATATATTGTAAGTATATTTTTGTTAATCTATAAATTAACTATATTTTTAAGTAATCTATAATTTCAGTACGTACGTGTGCGGAGACAATTGTTTGGGTACGTTGTAATTCCATGATTTATTTTTAATAATTTAGGAACAGTGGTGACATTTGTAGTAAACATAACCTTGTACATTTTGGACTTCTTTTTATTTTTATTTGGACTTCTATTTATCTGACGACTAAAGGAAGATTACTTGTCAGTTCTATAACCACATAAATGATATATCAATTGAAAGTTTATGAACAATTAATATTTAACACTATCGAACTGTTTCTGACTTGTCAGAGGATTCTTGAATGGATTTCCCTGTCACTCACAACATTACTCCGGATCACTCGTGAATCTCGTGATTCGATTTCGATCACGTTCAATCCCAATCACGGTGATTTTCACACTGATTTGTGATTTACGTTATCGCTTCTGATTGGCGGAGAGCATAGCTCTTCTTTGCGCAAATCACAGAGACATTACATGTATGTCCATGTATGTCTTAGCTTAGCTCTGGTTTTATATTAATAAAATTGCGAGTCGCACGCACTTTTATCAAATTTATTAGTAGACTGCGGATTTCTATGTAAAATAATACAACAGTAAAGTCTATGGATATTCACAGATAGAAAGTAATTCATGACTACTTTTTTTGTTTAATTTTGATTTATTTATAGGATTCAGTGGTGTGATTGTAATAAGTAAATTCGTTAAACATCAATTTATTTTATAAAACTTTAGTATAAATGTGTGTATGTATACAACAAATATAGATACAGTATATTGTACAGAGAATTGCTTCTATTTGCAAACTGCATTACATGGGTGATTCGCATTATTTTAATTTGGCAGCTTTGTAAGTGTTCTCATTTACTTTGAAATGTATAAAAAATTTATTAATAAATTATCTAATCTGCTATCAATAAAATCATAATAAATGAGCTTTTTAACTTTCTTTGTATCACAAAACTTCAAACTTTCCACTTAATTTGTTCATACGTTTATTTTTTGTTGTTCAATTTTTTTGAAGAATTTTCGAATGAACTAGATCCCATGTTATAAGAGTTTTATTTCGTTTGGTACACAGATCCATTATAACTGGGCTTCCTCTCGTAGCTTGTAATACTCCTAAACATGTACCAGCTGCCATATTGTATATGGGTGTACCACTCTGTACATAAATAACTTAGTTTAATTAATCTGCACAATTACCATGAACAAGTTAACAAGTACTACATACAACACTTTTGTGCCGCCATTCCTGATTGCCAGCCATTTCATGACACTTTCCAAGTTTTGGTATTTTCTCTGATCCTTCCATGCACAGTATTTCACCAAGGACTAACTCACTTTTGTCTGTTTCATACCACATCTGTAGAAGTTACAACATATCGATGTTAAAAATAAAAGATAATAAACTTCATTACGAAACGAACGTATTACAGGAAATTATAAGTCTTCTATAGAATATTTTTTTCAGAAATGTCTTTCCTCTTAATTACCTGTGATTTAACTCTCAAGCACGTGGATAGTATCAGTTTAGAACCTTTGGTTTTGATATCTTTTTCACTTTGAACGCATAACGCTGTATTAGACAATCTAATTTGATATTCATCAATGTAATGTCTTTTCCTAGAGTACCAAGGTTGCATCAGTCTCTGTTCTAATCTTGCCCATTTCTCTTTCAATTTATTTTTGCTATCTGTTGGCAATGTTAATTCAGGGTACACTTCTTTTAGATACCATGCAAAACTTTTGCAATTTAATTCCTTGCGTAGTCTTAATCTATCCGTAATATCGCCGTAATATACTTTTACAGCATTCTTTAAAAAGTAATCTTTGTATTCGTCTAGCCAAACTAATGCTACACGTAGCGAATTCTTCGCCATAACATCATAGTTGCCTTCTTCACCATATGGTCTACGTCTTCTAAATACGTGTCCAACCCTTGAACAGGGAATGAGTTCGATGCTTCCACCGCACATCCAAATCTGAAAAGATAATAGAAATTATTATCGAACTGAAAGTGATATTAAATTAAGTAAATCATTATCTTACTCTGAATGATATTTCTAGATTTTCACCACCCCAGATATCCATGCCAGCATCATACTCTCCCATTTTTGTAAAATATTCTCTGTTTATTGCAAAAAGCCCTCCAGCCATTGTTGGTGATCTATTTAACAGTAATTACCAAATTAAAAATCATTAAAATAAATATGCACATGTAAATATCAAAGATCATATTATTTTTCAAGTATTTCAGTTTCGAATAACTTTTTTATAATTGTACCAAATGATTTGATTTTTTATAATTAATTAGAAGCATTCGTTCATTAAATGATATGCAAAAAAGATTTTACAAAAAATTATTATTTACAAGGTGACATGCAAAAATACAAAAGGCATTTTTTAAACTTTTTTATTTGGGTCCATAATGAAAATTAAAAATTTATGTTTTGTAGATCTATGGTAGTTATAGACACACTAATTTCATAGATTTGATAGAAATCTTACAATTATAAGAAAGTTCTTCTATTTTATAAGGTGTACAAACACTTTGTACACCCACTGTATACACGGGTATTTTAGTACTCGTTCAAAACCGCTATTTCCAGTAACTATATGATCTCACCTTATGGGTTTTATGAAATCTTCGTCATGTACCAGAGTGCCAGCTGGTAAATTGTCCCATTTAAAATACAAGCCCCAGTTAAATCCACCTCTTACCAAAGGACTACTAGTATACTTAAACGTATCTGGATTGATAATATCAATTACTGGCATTGCTACAATAGTCTTTGAGGAGGCAATACGTGAAAGCAGAGGTTCTATCCACATTTCATTTACTTCTATGTGACTGTCTAAGAAGATTAAAACTTCTCCAGTCGCTTTCCTAGCGCCAAACATTCGTGCTCTTATTAATCCTTCGCGTTTTTCAGTCTTGAAATATTTAACTTTACCATTAAAATTGTTATCTATGTATACTTTTACTTTGTCATGTAAAGATTTGTCGTCGCTCCAATCATTTACTAAAATAATTTCGTGCAAGAGATTGTCAGGAGTCCCTTGGATAATGGAATGTAACGATCTCACAAGTGTCATGTAATGTTCATTATAGAAGCACATAACAATACTGGCCAGTGGCAAGTTGGTAGGATAATGTTGTGTTTTACACAATTTATGCCTTGTATCAGGCAATACTCTGTGTGACCCAATATTATCTGATACCAGAACATTAAAGGCATAATTCTTGTAACCTTCTTCTCGTTTTCTCTGGTCATCGTAGTTTTTAACAAGTCCCAGCTCGTCCAATCCTATAGATAGATTAACATATTTAAACAAAGGAATAATCTAAAGATAATAAAAGTATTAAAAATTGATTTCTATTAATCCTTTGAACTCCTTTGTCGTGTCCGACTCGACATCAAAAAAAGAAAAATGTAAATGAAACAGGTTTTTATATGTGTTTGGTTATTCCTTTCTTTAGTATCTTATTTTTTTAGTTAAAAACAAATATAACTTTCACAAGCATAAATTACAACAAAGTTTTAGAACTATATTGAATAAAAATATTAAACAGAATTGTTTAAAATAAGTAGCAGTCTAGGAACTGTACTTGAAAGTAAATTTTAAATAAAACATTTAAAATAGTGGGAAGGTGTTAGCAATAAAATTGAATAATAATTTGGAGAGTGCAAAGAGTTACTAATTAAAACATTATATTCATAAAATACCTTGTCCTAAAGTAACTGCAGGTTTTACTGGCACTGGTTGTAATTGTTCTATAAGAGTTTTACTGTTCTTATAACTAGATCCTTTTAATTGGTAACTACCTTTCTGTACTAGTGCCTCCTTCTCATCATGAAATATTAGATTATCACGTAATCTAAGTTCGCGATCATTGTATAATTTGTGATCGAACGCTGGTTCTTTCAGTAACTTTGAACTCTCCGACACTAGTATTGTTGGATTAATGATGTCATTGTTTTGAGATAGTCTTGAATAAAGGTAAAAACTGAAAGTCCATGTTAAAGAGGCTATTATGACTCCAGACAAGAAAGAAAAGTACCTCGTTGACATCATCTATTAATTGTTTAAAACATAAACAAAGGACCCCACATTAATCATTTGGAAAATCTATCCCGGTAAAATCAGTTGGATTTTTCATATGTTGTAGTTTATGATCTACTGAACAAAAAATGTAATGGGCACAAAGTTCAATAATGGACAGTTATCGAGTTAGAATCAGTCAAACATGACAGATTCGAGCTGCCGAATACTCAAATCTCGGGAAGTATTATTCGCTCGGCGAGAGTTGACACAGAATTTCGTCAGTGGGGTGCAGGGGGAACGGCGAATCCCCACTCTTGACGCAAGGCTGCAGATCCCACCCTTACTCTTTACTCCTGGCGGGCAATCGTGCCCGTTGATCGCAACATAGGCGTAAGTAAGTAGGATCCGCGTAAACTATGGGGGGAACATGATATTCTCTGATTCTCAAAGATTTCTGTTCACAGACCGTTTCGAGGTCATTCAAAATTCAAAAATAATGACACCACCTAACAGATTTTGGGAAACCCTACCATTTTTGTTACAAACATTTTTCCAAAGAATAAATATTACCCGAGTTTTGAGTATTCGGCAGCTCGAATTTGTCCTGTTTGACTGGTTCTAACTCGATAACTGTCCATATTATTGAACTTTCTGTTCATTACATCTTTTGTTCAGTACATCATAATCTACAACATATGAAAAATCCAACTGATTTTACCAGGATAGATTTTCCATATGATTAGTGCGATATCCTTTAACAACACCATATATGGAATAAGTTACTAACATCGGTTTCATTGTAAGTCGAACATAATACACTCATTGTTAAAATATGTCTAGTAATGAATTTATATTGAAATCATCATTATTGTAATAAAATATGTTCCCATTTTGAAAAAAATGATACACAGGTGACTGTTACAAAACGTGCGTCACCATCTTGAAATTTCCTACATATAACAGCTGTTTCGCACGTTTCTTATTATTTTGTGGTATTTGTAGAAATGTGTTAGTATCAAAAACTATATGTGTTGTGGAAAATATATTTCCGTTAAGATTAATTTAATTACACAATTTGCAAATGCTTTTTAGTTTGTGTAAAACTACTTCAAGAAGAAAACAGATTTTACCAACCGCCCCTGTGGCCTAATGGATAAGGCATCGGTCTCCTAAACCGGGGATTGTGGGTTCGAGTCCCACCAGGGGTAATTCAATCAATTTTTTTTTTCCTGCAAAATAAACGATGATCTACTTACAATTTGTATTTTAATTCATTTATCATAAATGTAAAGTTTTATTGATTGAGTATAAAAGAAAATTGACAATGTGTTTAATATAATATAATTTCTTCCAGGAAATTTATTTAAAAAATATTTTTTAACATTTTTATAATTACAATTATTATTTTAATTGAACACTTCAATTCACTTATTCTTCTATATTATCATTGTTATCATTTTTTACTTTCTGCCGAATAATGCGCGATATATCGTGCAGATGGATCATTAATTCCCTTTATCCAACGGGGCATCCAAAAATATGGCGTGAAATTCTCAGCTTGTCCTCCATAATAGAATTCAAAAATGTTTCTAAAGAACACAAAAAAGTACAGTTTATCTGTCAAAGTAAGAAACCTGGAAAAAGTTTAAAAAGAATATTCTATTACCTGTAATAGAGTGCTTCTTTTGTTTTCGGAGTACAATGAGAATATTTCAAATGAGCTTTCTCTAATGCTGCGTCTGATATACGATCGTCTACTATTTCATGTATAATTTGAAAAAGAGATTTTTTAATCGACGTTACACCATCACTGAATGCTTCTTTGTGCCTCCACAGTATATTTGATGGCAGTATATTAGTGTTATCAAATGCAGATCTTAATAAATGCTTTTCTACCCCTCCTATAACAAATTTATTGTATGAGCATTGCCGTTTTAGCATCAATGCTTTTCAAAAAGGTATTCTTATTAATAGACGACGGATTTTACACATTTCAAAATACAATTGTATTGCCTGTGACTTTATAAAATTACTTTTATACAATTAATGCAGACAAGTTTTATTTTGCATAAAGATCCGCAGCCCATTCATTATACCTTGTGGTTGTCTAGTAGCAGCATCCAGTGAGAGATAATAATTCGTAAATTGGAGATCTAAAAACGGAACTCGTAGCTCCAGACTAAAAGCAGAAGTTGTTCTATCTGCTCTTAAACCATCGTATAAATAAATATCTTTAAGTAATCGAAGAGATTCGTTATGAGCTTCTAATTCAGTAGGTGCGTCTCTGAAATAAATATACCCTTGTGCAAGTTCATCTGCACCTTCTCCACTGAATATTACTGTTGCATCTGTATTATACTTAATATATCTCGAGATAAGGTACATTCTGAAATTCAAGATAGTATTATTGAGTTTCAAGTAAAAGAATCCTCTTGTAATAATTTTATTTTACCCAATGGAAGCTCGGATTGTGGTAATATCAAAAGTTTCTAAATGATAAATCACTTTATCCAGTACATCCTCCACATCTTCTTTTGAAAAAATTATTTCATAATGCTCTGTTCCAATATAATCTGCAACCTAAAAAAGCATGTTATTAAAGGCATGTTAATGCATTCAAATATTAATATAATGTTTCATGTAGTACAATATAACAATTATTCTCTCGAACCTGTCTAGCTGCAATGATATCTGGACTATCACCCATTCCAATAGCAAAACTTTGTATTTTATAAGGCAGATTTTCTTCTTTTGCATGTTTCACTAGCAACGCTGCTATCAAACTTGAGTCTAAACCACCTGATAGTAAACATCCTACTTTCCTGTCAGCCATTAGCCTTTTTTTCACAGCAGCTGAGAGAAGCAATCTTATGTTCTCATGAACATTTGTTTTACTCAGCACTTCAAAAAATGTGATATATTATTGAATTTTTCTTATTTTAATTATAGAAATTTATTACAGAAATAGTAGTTTTAAATCGCACAAACAAACCATTCCAAGGAGTATGCACTTGAAAGCTCGGTTTGTCACCTGGCTTAAAATAATTTACTGTTGATAACAATTTTGTACGACCATCACTCAAGATTTCATATTCTTCATAATAACCTGGTGGGAATGGTTTCAATGTCCATTTCGAGTTTATCTGTTTTGTTAATCCTGTAAGACCCTGTATACGTATTCCATTATAATAACATTTTGATTTTCCTCGAAAAAAATTACTGATTTTTTGTTACCTTGCTTTCCGAGCAAACTGCCAGTTGTCCATCGTCAGAAACTAATCGAAATAAAGGTCTAACGCCGTAAGGATCTCTACCGATCAGAATTTTTCTCTTCTTTATATCCACTATGCAAAATGCAAACACACCATCAAGCATTTTGGCAACATTTTCGGCACCAAGGTGTTCATACAAGTGTATTATTACTTCTACATCACACTGTGTAACACATTTAAATTCATTCTTTTGGCTAATCTATAAAATTCAGTAAATATACAATTCAGTCATGAAGCAATGAAATTTTGGATAGGAACGAAAAAGATGTTGTAAAATCAGCTTTACTTGTTTATGATTATATATTTCACCATTGCACAACAGAAAAATTTGGGGATACTTGTAAAGTCTCATTGGTTGCATTCCATGGAGATTATCAACAATTGCCAGTCTATGAAATCCGAAATACCCATTCTATAAAACGAAAACAACATTCTATAGTTTATTTAAATTATTGTATTACTATAGCGTAGTATTTAGAAGTTTTAGCATAAACATACGTTGACCGAATGGTCGTGTTCAAGTTTAAAAGCTTCAGGACCACGATGTTCTATTTTTACGAAATTCTCACAAATACAGGTGAAAGACGAATTTAATCCGAACAGGGCCCAAATTCCGCACATTTTATTTTGTCACTGTAACACTTTATAACACTTAAAAAAATATATATATGCACACAAACGAAAAATATTCAAAAATATCGATCTCTAATCGTGAAGAATATACTTTATAAAAAATAAGAATCTCGTTTTATTTTTCGGACGTTCTTTATTTGAATGACTATAGAACAACGTTAAAAACAAAATACAAATAACCACCGTTCGTTAGCGTATTTATTCACTTACGACTTACGAAACAACACCGATAGCACGTTAACTTTGACTCCACGTTCGCAAATTTGTACGCGGCTGCGCATTTTAGTCTAAACGTGAATACACGTTAAAAAAATGTACAAAAACAAAAATGTGTATGTATTGCATAAGTTTTCATTATATTTCTTTTAATATTCTCTGAATCCTAAAATTGAAGAAGTAGAACTAAATAAATAATTACTCTACGATAATTCTAGAAACAACTAATATATTGTATATGTATCATGTTTTTAGTTTTTGCCTTCATGCATAATTAATTATATTAATTCATTAATGCACCAAAATACATTTGATTAATAGTTATAATCTTATTGATGTGATAAGGACCAATTTAATACAGTTATATACATACACTTATCACATTATAACGATAACATAATAACTCATTTTAATTCAGAAAATTACAATCATTATACATATTTCCAATACATTTCTTACATTTTTCAGTTTTCATTTAATTATTTTAGGATGCATCCACCAACTACCATATTCTATTGGTCAGTGGCATCCGTATGTAATAGCCATGAAATTAATATAAACTATACAATTGTAATTTAATCATTGAAATTTGAAAGCTGCATATCATCCCTGATAATTTTGAATTTCGTGCAACATATTGACGTTTTACAGAAAAGTTCCTGTGTCGTACAGTACAGTGTTAGAAACGCTAAAACATATTGTACGTATAGAACAACTATTGACAGCACTGCGTCGATTTTTACAGCTGAATGTTTGGCCCTCTATGATACTATCACCTCACGATATAAACATCACAATCTTCTCTGATTCTTTAGGTCCCTTTCAATGCCTGTAATCGGTTATTTTTCAAGCAAAAACCAACCCTTCTTTGACATCAAGAGAAAAATTCTTACAATATAATCAAAATAACTCTAATTTCATAAAATTTTTCTGAACCTCTCGCATAGGCTTGCGAGGAGATGAGGATGTCGATAACACTGTCCAACACCAAAAATGTTTTCATATAACTGATGGGTGAATCTTATAGAGTTTTTTGCGCTGATTCCGAATCTGCCCTTAGTTTTTCTGCTACACGCACAGTTTTTGAAAAACATGACTTTGAAAAAAAAACCTATTTTTCAACTTTAAACAAATGTTGTGACGGTATGATAAAAGATATTGAATTGTTCTTTGCAGCAAAAGATTCTGTAGACTTTTCTGAATACGGTGATATCCATTATTAATACGTTATGATTGTTTAAACATTAATAAATAATCATTAAAGACGGAGAGACACCACTTTTGCACCAAATTTTGATGATATTTTTTAAATTATTTCAAAAAATAAGGGTCCAGCGGAGAATCGAAATATACCACGCGATAGAGCAGTTTTTTATCTAGAAGATCCACCCTTTCAAGTTAGCAACAAATGACGTTTTCACCTTTCTGGAAAGCAAAATATCATCGTCTGACACGAGTTGCTGCCAGTGGCGCTCTTCCACTAGCGCGGTCGTTCGTCGGCGCACCACGCGGTGTAAGACCGCACTGGTGGAAGAGCGCCACTGGCAGCAACTCGTGTCAGACAATGATATTTTGCTTTCTGGAAAGGTAAAAACGTCATTTGTTGCTAACTTGAAAGAGTGGATCTTCTAGATAAAAATCTGCTCTATCGCGTGGTATATTTCGATTCTTCGCTGGACCCTTACTTTTTGAGATAATTTAAAAAATATCATCAAAATTTGGTGCAAAAGTGGTGTCTCTCCGTCTTTAATGATTATTTATTAATGTTTAAACAATCATAACGTATTAATAATGGATATCACCGTATTCAGAAAAGTCTACAGAATCTTTTGCTGCAAAGAACAATTCAATATCTTTTATCATACCGTCACAACATTTGTTTAAAGTTGAAAAATAGGTTTTTTTTCAAAGTCATGTTTTTCAAAAACTGTGCGTGTAGCAGAAAAACTAAGGGCAGATTCGGAATCAGCGCAAAAAACTCTATAAAATCCACCCATCAGTTATATGAAAACATAAAAAAAGTTGAAATTTGTTGGACAGTGTAATCTTGCCGAGTCTGCCACTGCTTCCGATTCCATCAATGTGTTGCATGTTTCCTTTCCCGATATATTCTGCCTGTCAAAAATAGAGGCATTCCACTGAACCAACGCTACAATCACTGATCAAGGACTCATTTAAAGTCAAAACCTTCTTTGATCGTTTTTTGTTTCTAATCGAATCTCTCTGATGCTTGGCCGCATCATTGTTCCGATTGGGTATTGTTCATCATACCAACTGTAAGTGTAGTTATGCGTTGGAGGACCTAGACCATGTCTCGTGATAATGGGGTTATATTTACCTCTTACAATCCATATGTTTTTTGCCAGACCCAACATTCGGGCGTGTTTGCGTATTTGTACTTTTTCGAGCAACCTGCTTGTACAAGCAGATATGCTAAACAACAATGTAACTCAAACTGTATTCTGCGACACAATTTGAATTACATTCAGTTGTAGACCTCGCTTAGGTAGATCTGTGTATAAGCTGAAATAAAGAAAAAAAACATCTGGACTTTAAATCGCACTGGAAGCAATATAAAACCTTTTGTTTGGTCGATTATTCGAGCAACGATATCGTCTATATAATAAAAATGAAATGCTGTTCGTTGGTCACGACATCACGTCAGAACGGCTGGACCGATTTGGCTAATTGTTTTTTTTAAATGTTGGTTGTAGTCCGAATCAGGTTTTTAGAGAAAAAAAATTGGAAAAGTTGCCCGGAAACATGAAAATTCGGGAAAAACTGAAAGTGCTTTTTCAATCATATTTCAATACAACAAAAAAACGAACGTCGCAGCTTTTAGTCAATATGTCAATAGTGATCACTGCGAAATAAGTCTTTTTCTCATTTTTACTTTGTTTACGCATATCCTATAGCTTTTCACAACTTCACAAAATGATCACAACCAAATTTATTGAAATTTGGACAGGACAACGTCTGTCAGGTTAGCTAGTCGGTAATAAAAATAACAGGAATGGTTGGTGCAACCAGTGCGTGGATCCGGGGCACCAATTCGCACGCGATGGCCACCAGATGGCGGCGTCTTCAGCTTCAGTAACAGAAAAATGGGGTACCTTAAGTACCCCGCAGAATTTTACAAAATTATTAGTATATACATGTGATATATTGAAATGATAAATCACACAACATTTTGTTCTAAAATCATGACAACGATAATACCGGTACACTCCCGCTAATATAACTGCCTCGGGGCTCAGGGCTCTGGCCGCTCTGCTACCTTATTCTGGACACGGTGTGGGGAATATCTATAGCGGTGTGAAATATTCCTAGCAGCGCGAAATCGAGTATTCCTTGTAACGCTATATTCATAGCGGTTGGCGGCGCGAAATCAAATATTACTTGTATCGCTATTCACAACTGTCTTTGTTAATTAACAACAGTTGTCATGGCAAATGAACAGGAGAATGCTTCCTGGTGCCAAGCGGCAACTGTTGTTAATCATTCTTTTAACTCGACCTCGCGACGTGACAACACGTTTATATTTATCGTCCATTTGCTCATGATTATATAATATTAATCATTTAAGCAAATCATACTTTAAATCTTAATTATAAAGTTCTTAAAATTATTCTGAATAAACATTTATAGTATTCTTTCAATTTTGAGTTATTTGTTTAAATTCAATCCTCTCCTTCGACTACTACGAGTTCTGGCTGAAGTGGAACGGCCACAAGAAGAATCATTCATCATTCAACGAGTATTTCCACAACGGCACTGTTTTTGCGCCATCTGGTGGCCATCGCGTGCGAATTGGTGCTCCGGATCCACGCACTGTGTGCAACGATTGCGGTTAGTGGTGCCCTCCTACGATCGAACGTTGAAACCGCTAACACAAGGTGGTAATCGTACCGTATGCAGGAGGGGGGCGCACGATCGTCGTTTGTCTTTTCCGGTTTATTCGTTTTCCGTTTAATTCGCAGAGTGCAGTTGCGACGACCTGGTTTTTCGGCGGTGCTCGTGTCCGACGAGGTGTTCCTCGATGCTGTGAGCTGCGAAGCGACATTGATGCGAGTGCCTAGCGAGGGAAAGGAGCCGGTGCGCGAGTCGGACACCCAGGCCGTTAGTTCCATCAGCTGGTCGTTTGTGGAATCGCCTTGAATGTCGGCGTACAAGCGCGCGGGGCAGTTGGCTCTCGCCAGGGCTCCAGGAAGGATGCGCGATCGGGGGTGTGCGCTTCTCAAGACCGCCACCGGTTTTCTGCGTGCCGGCCGCTTTACGGCCTATAACGCGGCACCATAGCCACGGCCATTCAACAAGAAAACCTTCGCGGTTTATTCATCCGTCCGGTGTGGAAAAGTGATCGACGCATACTTACAAGAATCAAAGCTCGCCGGTGGAAAAAGCTCGTCGCGCGGCAGTGATTTTTTACGGTGGAGCAGCACACGGCAACGAGAACCGCGCTTAAACGTTCGTCGCTTCGATTCCGTGTGTACTTAACCCGCGTCAAGTTGAAAACTTGCAAAGCTGAAACTCACGTTTTCAAGGTTAGAAGCGACGATATATCCAGAGCTACCGACGGGTGGTGCACTCGGCATTTTTACGAGACGCGCTTAGGTTAAGTGTCAATACGCGAGCCCCGGCATCGAATGACAAATCGGAAGCAACACAGAGAGAGAGATACATATACTTACGTGTTGCGGCAATTACTCCGACGATTCTTTCCTCACGGATGTCATGTCAGTGCGTGCACGCTGATCTCATCGGATAGCGATACTAAAACGTTTCTATACATCGCTGCGAGAAAAAAAAAACAGAGACACAGTTCTCTCTGTCTCTCTCTCTCTCTCTTCTCGCCCATTGCAAGAGGTCAAATTCAATGTATATCTGTGTCCGTTCTTTAGTGTACCGTAAGTTTCCGGGAAAAAGCAAGCCGGTCGATACATCGAAAGGTTTCGAAAAAGGAAACTGAAGAGATTCATCGACGCCGCCTGGGATTACCTTCCGCGTTTGTGTTACCGACTGACACATATATACGTATACGAGTAAACGTACACACATATACACTGACGACCGAGAATGCGTTTTCGGCAGTGCAAGCTTCGATAAATTAAACGTTCCGATTCACAGAGGAACTGTGAGTATCGCTAATTTGGCTGTGACGATATCGATCATCGGGATATTCTGTAAACGTGAACACGCGATTGCTCGTGTTACCCATGCGAGAAACCGGAAGCAAATGTTTACGGAAGTTCGGCGACAAGAATCTGTAGTCTGACGCGTTTCTGGCGGATCGTAGGGCCCGTTATGACGTCACCGAACGACTCGCAAGATTTTCGTACTTAAATGTTAAACCTAACCTCAACCGAACCGATGCACAGGAATTACTAGAAAATTGAAGAACGTTGCATCTCGGGCTCGATCGACCAGACACGAAGAAGACGAATCGCGTGACCAGTTCGAACGACGACACGACGATTCTATTCTACAAGTTACCGAATAGTTCGTACTTAATCGCCAATTTCAGAGGAGAAACACTGTGCCGGCATTACCTGTTTATCGGCGGTGTAAACCAGTTCAGTGGTGAATTATTCCTTAGTGAGCACGTCGAGTATTATGGGAAACGCTTCTAGATATTAATAATTTATTGCTACCGGGGACAGCGGCCGGAGACAGAAGTTAATCGTGACGGACGCCAGGTCGATTATTACGCAAATTAACGTCACCGCTACCCGAAAATTTTTGCACGGTGCAGCGCATTGCTTCAAGGTGAGTTTATTTTTATTTCATGTATTTCGTACGACACGCCACGTGTTCGCATAAGCTTTAATGATTCCTGCCGCTCCTAGCTGGAACAACATATGGTTCCACTGGCAGGAATCACGAACCGCACCACTGCACTCTCGCGATCAATTTCTGACAATTATCTACAGTGACTTCTAAAAATATTGGGGCACTAGGTATAACTAACTTTATGATTTAATAATTCGTTTGTTGATAAAGCAATCGCCCTGGGAATTGGTTCTGGTAATAAAACATTTATTAATGTTGATAAAGATATGTCATTTATTTGAAAAATATATATACGTTTAATAATAGAAATTATTAAATGAAATAATATACCATTTGGGGCTCACAAAAATATTCGGACACTAGGTATAACTAACTTTATGATTTAATAATTCGTTTGTTGATAAAGCAATCGCCCTGGGAATTGGTTCTGGTAATAAAACATTTATTAATGTTGATAAAGATACGTCATTTATTTGAAAAATATATATACGTTTAACAATGAAAATTATGAAATGAAATAATATACCATTTGTGGCTCACAAAAATATTCGGACACTAGGTATAACTAACTTCATGATTTAATAATTCGTTTGTTGATAAAGCAATCGCCCTGGGAATTGGTTCTGGCAATAAAACATTTATTAATGTTGATAAAGATATGTAATTTATTTGAAAAATATATATACGTTTAGTAATAAAAATTATTAAAAGAAATAATATACCACTTGTGACTCACAAAAATATTCGGACAATATTCATTTTTCTGTTTAGATAATGTAGCATTACAAAATTTGTTTAATGCTTTGTGGCATAACCATTTTGTTAATTTTTTAAATATATTCAACTGTTATATTCGACCACTCAGTTGGAAATCTTTGTTTTAATTCGGCTATCGATGTAATTGGGGTTTTTCAAAATTTTCTATCCAATTCATCTCATAAATTCTGGATCGGATTAAGTGTCCAAATCAAATATTGTTCGAACATTTTTGTGAGCCACAAATGGTACATTATTTCTTTTAATAATTCTTATTATCAAACGTATGTGTATTTTTCAAATAAATGATATATGTTTATCAACATTAATAATATAGTTTTTATATTATAGTTTCATTAATATAGTTTTATTGCTAGAAACAATTCCCAGGGCGATTGCTTTATCAACAAACGAATTATTAAATCATAAAGTTAGTTATACCTAGTGTCCCAATATTTTTGGGAGTCACTGTATATGCAACAATAAGTACTTTATACTGTATGCAATGTTATATTTGCTTCTTCTCGGAACTGAGGAGAGAAGAGTAGTTTTAATTCATTCCGAACAATTTACGGAAGTCTTCTGTGCGATGCACATGGTACCGTTACAATGCCTCCCTTAAGGGTGGGGTAGGCAAGGGGTGGGTAGCCGGAGAGTTGTCTTTACCTTTTTCATGTGATGAAATATAAGTAAACAATTACATAAATTGATGGTTTCTGCACTGAAAAATTGATCCGTGCATATCACGCGGCCATTTTTGTTTTAGATTGTGTTGTATACGAACGTGATGTAAGAGATATAAAGGGAACTTTAATATTATCTGACGTACGTGCACGATGCATTTTAATTTTGAGTTTGCAAGTTACAGTCTTGAATGAAGTTTTGGTATTACAATTTTATAATTGGAATAATGTTATTGGTGCACAGGTTCAATCAAATTCTACAACAACAATATATATATGTACTACAAACGTTGATTCGGATGTGAATCTATTTTTGTCGTAAGACCATGTTTGCGCTATTAAAACGTTTTTATTAGTACATGAAAAGGAAGGTGGTGTTTCATCCTAGCCTCTTCCTTTTCATCTACTATTAAAAACATTTTAATAGCGCAAACATGGTCTTAAGACCAAAAATAGATTCACATCCGAAACAACGTTTGTAGTATATATATTGTTGTTGTAGAATTTGGTCAAATCTGTGCGCCGATAACATTATTCCAATTGTCTAAACAATTTACAATATCGATAAAATAAATTAATTATTTACAATTTTATAGTTGTTAAAATGCTTTGCAGTTTTACGAGCATGAAAACTCGTATTTTTATTCTACTACAAACTACATAAAAATTTTCAAGAGCTTGTGACTGTCCGTTTGGAATTTTCCCGCGTAGTTTATTGAATAATTTTGAAGTGTTTGTTGTTACACACTGCGAAGGAGTGTCTAGGGCATTCCTTTAATGGCGAAAGCGCATAATGGACCCCCATTTTGACGAAGATGCCTCTGTTTAGTAATCAAGATACCTAACCCACATTATGTCCCTCACTTTGCAACACCTTACGTGTATAAGATGTACGTATGTGGAGCGTTCTTCTTATACCCGACGGCTTTAGCTTTAAATAGAAAGAAGTAACAAGCACAAAGAAAAATATACATATAAATATCTTTACAGTTTAGCGTACAGAGTGTTTCGTCTGAAATTGTCACTCGAAATATTGTTGTTATTATTGGGAATTCATAAGAATGTTACATAATTTTGTGGGGCGCGTATTAACAATCGTTTTACTTTTTCTGTTTTCCTTTTTAACGGGACACTGTATTTTATTTATTCGTACGCAACAGGTAGATTAAACGTTCTGTTTTTCTTGATGTGGGAGCACTTCAGCGTTGTTATTGCTAGACGGCAGATCTTTATGCAAAATACAAAATTGTATATCTAAATTGCAACACGAACTGGTGTGAAAAAGAAATTTATTTATTTTTTTGTTAATATGATTAACAGATTGAAAATAATGTTGGGTTGAAACTAAAGTTCGTAGCGTTTGTGAATTAGAATTGAAAGTTGAAATTCAGATATTTATTCATAGATTTATACAATAACATATTTTCCATTCTGTTCTATTACTTTTTGCCGTTTTCGAGGTAACTTGTGTTATTGGATAAACATACTTATAAATATATTAATTTGAAAACGCTGCGAACTGTCTTTCCAATCCAATATAATAATATTTTTTAACTCTTGCGATCTTTTTATTGTTTGAAATTAATAAATGCATAAAATCTGCAGTATAGTTATTACGGATGCACAGTAGTACATGTTCTCTACATTCACCGGGTGGTAACCGGATAAAAAATTAGAAAATCCATGGTCAAAAATGGTATTAATTTCTCGTGATAAAGGGGAATGCACATTTCTGTACATCAAACCTTCCTTCATCGAACTTACTTTTCTATACGGTATTAATACCTCGTTTGTGTGTAAATATTTTCGTAATCACTTAGCGCCGCGCATTAGTGCGACTGTCGAACGCTGCCGTTAGACTATTAATTACTCGCGTTAATTACTGTTACATATGCGAGTAAATCGAAGGCTCGTTCGATGAACTCTGCATATGTATATGCAACCAAGCGTTACGTATTGCGTCGGGTTAAAAGCTTTTTCTTTTATTTCACTTTTTTCTGTTTGGCATCGTTGCGGGAATAAAGGCTGTGTTCACCTGCTCGGTTTTATTGAACGCTGTTAGAATTTATGCATCGAGGGAACCAAAATAATACCGTGGAAAGAGAATAATATAAACATTGTGCGTGCGTACAATGTTCCTTTCATCAGAAAAACTTATTTATTGCGAAGATATTACATTAATGAAAAATTTTCTTTACTTGTATTACGTAAACACCGTTCAAATGATGCTTTGTAAAATTAATTTATTTTTGATAAATTGTTAAAATAGAATACTGCTTCTCTGTTGTTTATAATAGAAAAAGAAACGATATACATATGATGGAACGATTTAATATCATTCATCAATTATTGATAGTTTTAATTATTCTGAAATGCTCTTGTTTGGACATTACGTTCCATTTTCTCGGTTCCAGCGCACACAAATACGCGGGTCATTAAATTAGATGAATTATTGAAATGATTGGTGAATTTGATTTTATCCGAGATTGGATTCGACTCTGCTCCCAATGCAAACACTTCGACGCCGGCTAGTAACCGCTACTTGCGTCATCGTTCTATTTTCCAAATATTTGTGATATCATTGAAAATGGGGTGCATGCGTAAGTATCGTTGCGTTTGGAAAATGAATCGAACGCGTTGCTAGGAAATCTTTCAAATTGACCAAATGAATTTTCTTCGTTGTAAGGGAGTATACGAAAACGCCATTTTTCATAACAATTAATGGACATGCATCGAAATTATTACATAAATTGAGATAGGGATCAATGAAAATTGAGAGCCTTTCCATTAAAATGATCTACAATATTATCAAAGGATCGAGTCTTCTCAAGATCTATGTATGTTGGTAAAAGTTGAGTTTAGGATGTTCTCTATTGAGTTTGTTGACTCGTGACCAACTTTTATTTGGTCGTTTAAGCCCAGATTGAGATTTTGTAACATTCCCAACTCTGCTGAGTTGGTTTTTCGTTTTAAATCTTACAAGATACAGTTTTCTTTCGAAATGGCTTTCGACGCATTGCGGATCGGGACATTGTTCTTGAGTTGGTCGAGAGTTTATGGTTCCCATGAAGTTGTCCGGTAGACCATGAAGCGATCGGTGGTATCTTTCGTTAGAAGAGGAATATGTAGAATATGAGATATCCTTTCGTTCTGTTACTAACAAGGAAAGGTCACAGTGGTGGAGTCGTCTATTTAAATTAAACTTTTTCTTGTGAATCTAGAGCAAAAATAAGCTGACTCTTTTCAGAGAGTTTTTGCAGACGAGTTTTTGCTAATGAATTACATAGCAAACTTGGTTTACGTTGTAAAAAATGGATCTCTCAGATGTCAATACTGTTGCATACTAAGAATATTGAAATCAGATAAAGAAAAATTAAAATATGATTAAGAAATAAAATATATCAAGGTATTTTCTGGATATTGTAAAATTAAATATCTTTACGAATAATTAGTATTGTCCAAAACACTCGGACATGGGTCTGCTTATTTTTTCTCTAGATTAACCAGAAAAAGTTTAATTAAAATCGACGACCTCACCATTCATGACCACCTCAACTAGTAAGCGGTATCCAGCGGACAACTTTAAAAGGAAATACATGTGTAGAGATTTCCTTGTTGCGAAAGAAAAATCGTCGCCTAAAATCGAAAGAAAATTATGGGTAGCGTTTCGATTATGATGTTGTTTGCATGCTTTACAGGGATTCACTGTTGAACGAATTGCCCTTGCCTCGTGTCCAGTGTTGCTTATGCTCAATCTCGTATGTACGGAATCATTCGCATTGGCTGTGTCCTTTCTGGGTTAATCGGTATCGATTTCTGTCAGGTTCTGAACAGTCCAGACTGCGTGCCATAATCCCGGAGAGCATGATACGACGCACATCGAATTATCAACTGGAAAAGTATCTTGGTCCTCGACTTAAAAAAGACTATAACCAATGTTTGGTGGTGAAATCTGCCCTCGACGGGATTTTAACCGAGCTCGACCATTCGGTAGCGTGCAGAAAATAGATAGAATACCAGTTTTTATCTAATTTTCCCTATTTATTCACAATTAAAGATTCTAAAAAAAATCTGACACATTTCAGTATTATTTTCAGATTTTTCCGCTGGAGACTCTGGTTGTAAAAAAAGAAAAAATGTAGGTTTCATATAGAAATATAAAAAGTGCTATCTCAGATGTAATTTATCAATAAGATATTACCGTAAGTATTATGATCAATTTTTTTCAAATTCCTGAGAGAGATGTGTCATAGTTAAAAAAAATAAAAACCACTGTTTTCAGCGTTTTCCTTAAGTTATACTTATTTTTTATAAATCTTAAAAATATGTTATGTAATATCTCATTTATAAATTAAATCTGAGATTGCATCTTTTGGATTTCTATATGAAACCTGCATTTAAAACATTTTTTTCGTGTTTTTCATTTTGTACAACCAGATGTATGTTTATTGTTATAATATAATATGTATATCGGTATGTACAATGTCAGATTTTTTCAGAATGTCAATAAATAGGGAAAATGAGCCAAAAACTGGTTTTTCGATTTAATTGTCTTTTTGAGTAGGCTATTGAGTGGTTCAAGCTCGATTAAAATCTGGGTCTAGCCTTTGAACTCGGTTTCACCTGTGTCTACGACTGTCTGAGAAATTGTTGTAATTCTGTTAGCCAGGATAAGCGAAGTTCTTAGCCACTGTCAAAAATTGTCATGTGTATTAGTCTCGATCCAGGTGTTGCTCCTTTTCCCGAACGCGCAGATGATACGAAACATCTGCTTGAGTTGTAGTGTCTATTTAATTTCGCAGTAGCCGCGTCATGATAATTGACATGCCGTGTTCAAAATTCTTCGTATGAATATGACTCCGTTTCACTTTTTCTTACAGTGGGTAAAAAAAGTATTGGCACACTCTTAAAAAGGCGATAACTTTTTAAATATCGTATTATACGATATTGGAAATGGGTATTTATAATTGAAAGAACACGCACAGAATTCAAAGTACAAACTTTATTATAACGAGAGAAAACAAGTCAGAAGACATCTGCATGGTATGCTAGCCGAAACTCGAATGAAGTCCCGAAGAGAAAGTTTTGGGGGTGAGAAAAGAAAATCCCCGGTCGGGTTCGCTCGGGAAAAAGCAGATACGCGGGGACCCTTGTTTATTGCTCAGGCCCTCTTCTAAGTGAGAGACTGCAGGCCTTCTACTATCTGACCTGAGAGCCCATAAAAATAACCAAGGACACTGTTTGGTATCCTTCAACACTCGACTTACTTTTGCAGAGATTCCAACATACGATTTGAATTTTTTTGGGAAGCTAGAGCAATGTATTGGAGATTTGTATTCCATTTCGCCTTACTGTTACCGAGTGTCTAACCAACGGTGTCGAAAGAAAAGGTTAAAAATGGCCACCTGTTGGATCGAACGCGGTTTATAAGCCCTCGTAAACTCTTGACTATGTAGAGAAATTCTTGTTCTACCAGCTGAAAGGTTTCTTACGTCTTTAACGCGTTATCTGCCGTTTGGTTTCCGCGCGGGTGGAATCGTTAAAAAATACGACCAAGTCCGTTGAACCATTGACACAATTGAGTACGAATTTACATTCGCGTGCACATCGACGGTAGATCTTGATGGCGATGAAATGATCTTTCAAAATTTCAATGAACAGAGAAATTAACTCTATGCACTCAATTGTCCTCTCTGAGGCACCACTAAAAATGTCTGTAGCATTATTCAAAATATTCTTTACATTATTAAATATATCGGTGTCTAATCAATTACTAAAAACATTTAGATATTGTAAGAGGTATTATACCAATTTCGTACCCATAAAATTTCAAAAATCATAAAGAATGGAAATATTATAAATCAATATATAATAATAAACTAACTAACTAACTAACTAACTAACTAACTAACTAACTAACTAACTAACTAACTAACTAACTTACTAACTAACTAATTTGCTAATAATAAACTAACCAATATCTGCATTTTTACCAAATTTGAAAGAATCTGAATGACCCGGAAAATCAATGAATGAAATAGGTGTCGGCTTCGTTTGCACCAGGACTCTGATGACTAAAATAAAAATTTTAATAATCGCAACGAGTTGAAAATAATGTTTTGTTAAATTCTGCTTTACCCATTTTCGCAAAGAAAAAAGTTTGCTGATGGCAATCTATCCCGATCTAACACAGGCTTCGAGCCGAAAGGAGCATGCGAATACAGTGACGCTAAACTCGAATTTTTGATTTCTGGTGGTGAGCGTAGTTTGGAACGGGGGCACCATAATTAGCAAGACTGTCGGCCATATATCAGGGATTACGCCGGAAGCGTATACGTAGAGACACGCGCAACAGTACGATTAATTGCAAGGTCGAGTAGACGTAGCGGTTAATTAGTCGGCATTGTTGCGGAAGAAAGAAAGAACGTCACCGGGCATCGGAGATGATGCACGTGCACACACGACCGCGTGTATCGGTGCGCGTTTGCAGCCGCGTGTCGCATTCAAGACAAATTGGATTCACTCTAATCTCGCACGTTTCATATTATTCGTCATTGGATTTCCCCCTTCTCCCCTCGACGAGTCATACTCTTTTTCTCCGAATCGCTGGTTGTCCTCTCTATTCGCAGTGAAGGTTTCTTTTCACTTTGTTCTGTGCGCCATTGTGCGCACCGTTGATCGATCACCTATCAAATCCTCTCTTTCATAGCCACTGCTCGGAACATTCGAATACGGTGTTTGGAGAACGAGGCAATTAGAAATAGACAATTTCTTTTCGGCCGTGGTGACGTCATTTGGTCGTACACCTGTTTTCACAGTGAAAATCACACATCGTCAAGTTTAGCAACGGGATAAGGATTTTAACAAACATTGAACTGTCAACTTTCTATGCTAACATATCTTCATAATTCGTGCATAAAACAATCGAATTGAAATTATTTTTTGTTACGAAAAGCTACTATTTTTTCTTATGTGGGTTTGTATTGAAAATTAAAAAAAAATACGTTTTGTAGATCTGTATCAGTTATACATACTCTGAAAATTTCGTCACAATTCTGAAGGGACAGTGGAAGGTCGTGACCGCATCATTTTCGATAGGTTTGTGTGTTTTCTTCGTCGGGCGACTTGGGCCATCGCGAGATACGGTAAAGTTGCGATTCTTGTCAAACAGCCTGTGTTCTGCACGGACAGGGATCACATACCGAGATTATCTTTTTATAACTTCATCTACCGCGCCAACAGTTCAAAAAAAGTTAAACATAGAGAAGGACAACAGGACAGTAGAGTGGGTACGCGCCTGACTGTGATCGCGTATCCGATCGGTGACAGTGAACGCGACTTCACTGCACTTGCAATGCGAAGGAGATATATCAGGTGGTGGGTGCATAGATACGTACAAGTTTCTCTATGCTATGTGCTCGTGGACAAAGAATACAATTATAATATAGTGGTACCTCGCTCGTTGCACGAAACGGGATCAAAAATCCGTGCAAAAATCGAGGTTACGCAACGAATATGGCTACCAAGAAAACGATCTGCTTTTACACTGTCCCACTCCAAAGTTTCACACTCCCAAAGCTGCTCGGAACATCACGTTGCCACCGAATCCCCACCATGAGTTCCAAGGCTTCTAACAGGTCGTGATTGGAATCGCTAGTGTGCAACGAGCGAGGTCCTCCTGTACTAAGAAAAGTGTCCTTGGAATGCACTAGAAATTTTGCTGGGAGAAAATCTGCAGTCATACTCGTTGCGAGTCCAATGAACGTTTTTTGAAGCTGTTAGTTTTGTGGCATTATTTATTTCGTTCTGTAATTTACGACTTGTGGAAATTATACTGGGAATATTTATGTAAAAGCATCAATTGCTTGTAGCTTGATATTTGAATTTCTTAGTATGTGTACTGCAGTGAGAAAGTATTCAGAGATATTATTGTCTATGTATAACAGAAGCGATTTTATTTCTGGTTGTTCATTCTCATTACAGGTGCCAGTATAAAGATTGATAATAAGTTACGCAACCACGTTTGCTTATTCTTCCATTATCGTACAATTTTCGTCTGATAAGTATCTTCGCAGCCATTTACCGTTACAGTTCTTAATATACAATCGATATCGTGTGCCGGCGATTATAATCGCGGCTCTGACATCGGGAAAGTTAAATATGGCTACCATCGATATTTCTGTTTTATAGTACCTTTATATAGAGTCCGGCATATACCGGGTAGTTTGTTATCGGTTATACACTTGACTGTATATATAATTTCACCAATATATATACAATACACATGTATGCATGGTATACATATTATATTGTATTGTGCATGTATATTGTATACATATTGGTTAAACTACTTTATAAGTCGTATTTGAAAAAATGGATATTTACTATTTTCTTTGCAATTCCTGTCAATTACAATTTTTTTGAAATTCGTTTTTATATATAATTTATAGTTATAAACTAATCCTTCTAAATGCTTGAAAAAGCTCAAGTATATGCGGACCTATATTGAGAAATTAAAAAATACAGTTTGTAGAACTATGTCAATTATACAGTTCCAATAAATTACAAACGTGAAAGATGGTAAAAATTGCTGTTTACCACGAGTTTTAATCTACAATAACTGATACGAATCTAAGGATTTTACTCCAGTTTTAATACCTGCAGTATTTTTCCGCATCTACCGATTTTTATAATTGACAATTGACACAGATTCGCGAAACGTATTTTAAAAATTTTCAATATTGCCCCACACAAACTTTTATTATTGTCTTCGTAATTCCGACCGATTGCAATTTTTTCAAAACTTCTTTTTTACGTTGTGCAGTAAATAAATTATTCTAACTTTTTTAAAAAAAGTGCAAGTCGTATAATCTGATATTAAAGAAAGTTATCGTCCTTTTAGAAGTGTCGGGTACGACTGTGGTTTCACTGTACGTTGGTCAATTGGTCCAGAGATCGGAATCGTTTGAGCTGGCGGGCTGGGGATGCGTTTTTCGGGGTTTCGAGGGTAAACGTAATTTCGGCTAAACCCTGTACGCGCAGAAATCAATGCCAAGATGCCATCATCGAGCGTTTCGTAATTTAAACAACCGCTAAGAATGGATTCTCAGTTGTGCGTTCGTCTGCCTTTGTCGGTCGCGTTGTCGCCGACGCATCTCTCGCTTTATTTGGCCGAGGTACTCGGCTCGTTCTAATGATCGGAGTATCAAGATCGTTGGGAGGTGGTGCGGAGAAGACTATCTTCCGCCGCTGCAGACATTCTGGCGACGGGGATTTACCGACTGGGTCGCCGACGCGGCTCGCCATCATCCTCTCTCATCGTCGTTGCGTCGTCATCGTCGCCATTCGTTCTCGTTGCTGATTTTACTATGAAAATTCTTGGCAGCCACCATTATTCGGCAAATCTATTGTGATCGACTCGAAAAGGTCATGGAAAGAAATCGAAAAACAAAGCGCTTCTATTTACCCTGTTCAAGGTCTACTCGATTCACGAGTTTCTTGGTCGCTCATGATCGGAAGTTCTCTGGCGCGCGACGATATGCATAATAACGTCTCTTTGTTGGACGTACAGTGGGTAAAAAAAGTATTGGCACACTCTTAAAAAGTCGATAACTTTTTAAATATCGTATTATACGATTTGAATTTTTTTGAGAAGCTAGAGCAATTAGTTTGCCACAGGATGCGAAAAAAATATTGTTAAAAATTGCAATTCATCGGAATTGTGGCAAAAATAGTAAAAGTTGCATTTTACAACTTTTTTATGTGGGCCAATATTGAAAATTTTAAAAATGCGTTTTGTAGACCTGCGTCAATGAAACATATTGTGAAAAAAATTTTGTCAAAAATTGCAATTCATCGGAATTGTAGCAAAAATACTAAAAATTGTATTTTACAACTTTTTTATGTGGGCCAATATTGAAAATTTTAAAAATGCGTTTTGTAGACCTGCGTCAATGAAACATATTGTGAAAAAAATTTTGTCAAAAATTGCAATTCATCGGAATTGTGGCAAAAATAGTAAAAGTTGCATTTTACAACTTTTTTATGTGGGCCAATATTGAAAATTTTAAAAATGCGTTTTGTAGACCTGTGTCAATTAAACACATTCTGAAAAAAAAATATTGTTAAAAATTGCAATTCATCGGAATTGTAGCAAGAATACTAAAAGTTGCATTTTACAATTGTTTTATGCGGGCCAATATTGAAAATTTTAAAAATGCGTTTTGTAGATCTGTGTCGATTAAACATATTCTGAAAATTTCGTCAAAATTGGTCGACATTGCAATGAGCTATTAAAAATTGCAGATTTTCACGATTTTCGACCTATAACTGCAGATTCTTACATATTTCAATGCCTGTCGTTTTTTTCGCATCAACCGATTTTGATAAAACTTTACCAGTGCATATAACTGCCACAGATCTACAAAACGCATTTTAAAAATTTTCAATATTGGCCCACATAAAAAAGTTGTAAAATGCAACTTTCAGTATTTTTGCTACAATTCCGATGAATTGCAATTTTTGACAAAATTTTTTTTCGCATCCTGTGGCAAACTAATTGCTCTAGCTTCCCCAACAAAATTCAAATCGTATAACACGATATTTAAAAAGTTATCGCCTTTATAAGAGTGTGCTAATACTTTTTTACCCACTGTATGTATATATGATCCTTCCAATTCTGTAGGAAAGAGAATACGAGCGTCAGTACTTTTGCTTGTCAATCGTTAGACTGTCCCACACAATCGTTGAATAATTCTAGAGAAATTTGATCGAAACAGATTGCCATGCCATAACAATATCGATGAAAGGTTGAAAACCAAATGGAAACCTCCACTCGGATTTCCCAATTACTTCTCACCTTGGCTTTGCGCGATGTGTGTTTCCAGCGTTCTCGCGAGAGGATGCCAAAGATGAGATCACACGCGTATATAAGCAGAGCTTCCGAGTAAATCTGTTGTAATCTTCGCTCTTGTTAATCGCGCCTCTACGTTCGAAAAATTGCTCAACGCATGCTACACCTGACCAGTGACGCCAGAAACGGGAGCACGAATTCAGGAGAAAAAGAGGCCCTCTCTTTGCCAGTATTGGCACATGCCCATCACGTGACCGGGCCGCGGCGGAAGCGTGGGGAGTAGCGTCAGAACGGGAAGATAGAGTGGGGACACAATTCTTGATCTGGCGACTCTGCACTTGACTGCATCTGACTCAGTGTAAAATAATCTTCCGGTAATATTAAATTGTCAGTCGTGTAATGACAGTTCTCTCTGTGACGCGATGCACGCACGAGATAAAAAAGTCGAATTAATTGAGGTGCGTTCATAAATAAATGCTTGATTACGTAATTTCGACTCTGCCCAGTTTAGCGTTGAAAGCGAAAAAAGAAGGTCTCGTTGAAGATCCATCGGATCGGATCGTTTTGTTATCTTTTGCATGCTCGCGAACGCTATAAATGCGTCAAGCTCCGCGGTCTATTTATATGAAGAGCGTTAGAGTGCAGACAGTATTTGTGAGCGAATATTCCGCGTGCGTGTTGCACGTGTCGGGAGTGATCAACTCGAGGAAACTTTTTCATTTTTCACGAATGCCGTTCGACGCTGTGCCACGCACCTAAGGGAGTCTTCTGGTCTAGATCCTTGAAACAATCGCCTTTTATATTTTGCATATTCTTAGAGCACGTTCGTTTCACAAGCGTTGCGAACCTCTCATCAGAAGTTAGAAGACACACTGATGTTGGTGTGTTTTCTGATCTATTGCAAAATTAATAATCGATTTACATTCGAAGCATGTTTTTAGCCAATTTATTTCCCATTGCAGCTGTTCCGAAAAGCTGTGTACCATTCCATTAAAAAAAAAAAAGGTTAAGATCTCGGAAAATATGTACTCGAGATGATCTCCAGGCACGACATCTTTCTCCCCACACATTTGTTTGTATCTGTATGAATAACGAAGTTATTCGTTTCATACACATTATAACAAGAATTAACCCTTAGCAGTCGAAGGGTTACTCACAGTCAGTACCATTCAATTACAAATTACTGTGTCATTATTCGCGATATTGTTTACATTATTAAATATGTTGGTATTTAATTGATTATTACACATATGAAATAAAATGAAAAAATCATAGGTAATTATATAGAAAAGGTTTGCCTACTCTGATTTTGATGAAATTTTAATATGTTATGCAGCAACACATTCCGAACAACTTTTTCGTGATCTAATATAGGGGGGTCGCTTTTAGTTTTCGAGATATTCGCAAAAAACTATTACTAATACTGTATTGAATTTTCTGTATTCTTGTACGCTCCGTGGCAACGTAACGCTGATCTGCGCGGCGTCTGTTTATTTCTTTTATAAATATGCTGTGAAGATGAGAGAGAAAGCAGGATCTCACTCTAATATAGGATGATACATACGTAATTTTTCAATTTTGAAAGACTACTCCTGGTTTTCGTATGCGTGGTCCTCTTCGCCCCTTCACGACCTAACCACAACTCATTCTATTCGCATAATTTTTGCATTGTAGCTGTTATCTAGAATTTGAACTAGTAATGGAAAAATCCTGCGATCAGAATGAGTTGTGATTAGGCCGTGAAGGCGACCACTCATACAAAAATTCAATACAGTATTAGCAATAGCTTTTTGCGAATGGTAAACAACATGCGTGGTGAAGGTATAAATGGGCGACCTTGCGAATGTGAAGAACAGGTCCTCGGTCCGCTGAAATATATAAAATAAAGATTAGAAAAGGGATACTTACTTCCACCCAAGATTCCAGGTTCCTGGAGGTAAAAAATTCATTAAAAAAGCAATAGCTTTTTGCGAATATCCCAAAAACTAAAAGCGACCCTCCTATATTGGTAAGGAAAAAGTGGTTCAAAATGTCGAAATCTATAACATATTAAAATTTCATCAAAACCGGAGTAGGCAAACCTTTTCTATATAATTACCAAATCATACAATAAAATTATTCTACGTCGGAAGAAATGTGTAATTTTTAAGTTGAAATAGTTAAATAAGCGTATGTTTACAATTTTGAAGTATTTCGGTTTCAAAAAACTACATTGCATAGCTGAGACAGTAGAAAATACGTGTGCAGAACCTCGATACAAAATGGCCGTATAGATATGGTCAGAAAAATGTTCGAACTAGTCGTAGACGCTTTAGACCAGAATAGACCCCATTGAAACGGAACTGAAGCCGATCGAACAATCCGTTTCCTGGTGGCATCGCAGTCTTCCTTCGCGTTGCGAAACACCCGCAATGCGATCCCGCGGCGCATCTGTATTCGAGAGGGGACCGGCCGTCGGTTCGCGTGGAATTCCGCCTCGGATGCTCCGCTCGTTTCGACGATAATTGATGCCGAGCACGTGCTCTGAGCGATTGTCACGTGGTCGTGCGCGGATCGCCACTTGCAATCGACCGTTTCCCGCGATTTGTCCGAGAATCGCGTGATTCTCTCGCGCAGATTTATCATCGGCTCTCGTAACGGAATTCTGAACAGAAGTCCCGTTTACGGCGCGAATTTAGCGGCGGAGATTGGGGAGGGGGACTGAAACATTTCCAAGGAAAAGTTGTTCCTAAACGAAGCCGAACAGAAATTATTTCGCCTGCGGACCATTCGGGCCACTATGCGTAAACAAAGAATAATGATGAAAACTGTAAAATCAGCCTTCATGATGCAAAATTATATATTAAAAATGCCATCATTAATTTTTGGAATATAAATTGGATTAACGGCACCCAAACCAAGCTACACAAATTTAAAACCAATGTTGTATATGATACACTAAAAGATTTCCAACTGTCTAGAAAAGAACAGGTTGCACTTACCCGCATCCGAACAGGACACTTAAGATATACTCACGAATTCCTGATAACTAAACAAGACCCACCGGAGTGTACAACATGCGCCGTAATCAACAGTATTCAATATATCCTACTCGAATGCCCAAAATTCTCGTCACAACGGTCCATATTCTCCATCTCAAACGACCTCAAGACAATTTTAGACGAGAACAACACTAGAAACGTCCTCCTCTTTTTGAAATCTATTGATATATTTAAACTATTATAAATTTGTTTTTTGCTTAGATTA
Source organism: Lasioglossum villosulum (assembly GCA_963971365.1). Taxonomy (NCBI): domain Eukaryota; kingdom Metazoa; phylum Arthropoda; class Insecta; order Hymenoptera; family Halictidae; genus Lasioglossum; species Lasioglossum villosulum. Next base: position 9,390,294 of record OZ020497.1, read on the forward strand.
TTATATCATATTATATTAGAATGTAAAACATGTGGCCGCTATTGACCTAGCTGTTAATGCGACCACATTAAAATAAACCCAAAATAAATAAATAAAGAATATGTAATGATGTTAACAGCGAAATGGTTCGATCAAATTGATCATTGCGCCGCTAACATCATTATTCTTTGTTGAACCACTTTACGATCGATAGAAAAGAAAATTTACTATGCGTAAAGACTGGCGTCCTTTGACTCGATTATGCGAACGTCCCAATAAGATGAAAAGGAACCTCTTCGATTAAGTTCCGTTGTTAGTGTTTTGTCTTTTTTGGGACAGTGGGGAAATGCATTTACGCACACCCTCCTAAGATGAAGTTTGGGGAAGGTAGTGCGGGACTCGGTTCCCCCCTAAGGATGTTATGCAGGGGGAATTATTTACCTAGACAGTGTTACGTATGCGGCAGCGACCGTTGGTAACCTTTGGCCCTTCTGGAGCTGCACATCGAAACAAAGAGTCTATTCAGATTAGGGCACTCATTAAGATTTTGGGGCACTTAGAGACGATACATCAATCTGCATCGTTTCTGGGAACCCTGTTTTATCAATAGTCCCCACTCTTGTCTAGGCCGATATTGGGGACTACATAAGGGCACCGAATCGCTTCATATTCGTGCTTTCGTCTCAAGAGTTTTACACTGTACGCGTCGATTCACGTCGTGATTACTATCGAGCAAGATCGGGTATTAGTTCTCTTTCGAGCAAAACTATTACATCTCTTCCGGTACGAATCCCATCAACGGGATTCTGTAGTAGATAGGCCCCGCATTCCTCGTTGCGTAAACAGAGAGGTTAGTCCGCGACACCGCGACAATTTACACTCTATACATTTGTACTCCTTTCTATTCAAGATTATATTATCGTGTGTTAAACTTAAACCTAGAGTTCACTTTAATCTATTCGATCCCCAGTCGTTAGCATCCTACGGCAATACACCTTTACCGCTCAAGGTGTATTCTAATTATTTCAAATAAGTTACGAGCCAGCGGAACCACGACCTTATCCTTTCCGACAGTGGCACAAACGGTTATCCTGGTGTTGAAAGATAAACTAGCTACAGTAATGTCGCGGTCGTTGCCGCAGGAGCTGTTCTCTGGGGCGACAACTTCCAAGACAACTTTTCGTCTTTTGATTTATGACTGGCCTCTACAGTCTACCGCGCCGAGACATCAATCGAAAGCCGAACGTAGAGAAGGACAGAATGATCGCGTGGCCGAGCGTGTCGCCATCGCCGGCACAGTTCAAAGGCCCGCGTGTTCTCACAATGTAATGCCAATTAAAAATGCTTTATTCTCCATTTTTTTTAATAAGATTTTACTGGCATATTCCTGGCATTTTTCTGATTAAAACAAGACCAAACACGGTATAATTTGGCCCATCGGTAATGTCTAGGAAGTTGTCGGAGGGCTGTACGCGAAAGTTGGCGTAGTGTCTACTCGTGAATTTCCTACTCAAAATTAATTATTTTTTTATGAGATTTTACTGGCATATTCCTGGCAATATTCTGATTAAAATCATACCAAACACGATATAATTTGGCCAATATTTAGTGGTTTAATCGACGATGAAAGTTTCGAACGCAACGAAGAAGAGCGTATTGGAAGGAAAGAGACGCGAAGAGTCGCCGTCGCCGGCATAGATCAAACACGCTGTCATTCTTGTAAGTAAAACTTTCATCGTCGATTAAACCACTAAATATTGGCCAAATTATATCGTGTTTGGTATGATTTTAATCAGAAAAATGCCAGGAATAAGCCAGTAAAATCTCATAAAAAAATAATGAAAATTAAGCAATTTGAAAATTCGATTCATGGTGTCAATGTAGTGGTGTTCACACCGATATACCCGAGCCGACATCAAACATCGCCGCCCTGCGGCCCAGCGCAGCATTGACAGCTGGTGGAATGGGTAGGCACTGCGGCAACCATCGTGTACAGCTCCTGCGGCAACGACCGCGACATTACTGTAGTCCGGAGTGTACACCTTATACGGACGACCCGGTGGTGAAAAACACATCGGTGGGTTCGGAGTGCACTACTCCTACCTACACTCGGTAAAATAAGTCTCCATACACCTTTTAAAAAGTAATAACTTTTTTATAATTGTACCAAACGACCTGATTCTTTATGATCAATTAAAAGCATTGGTTTATGAAATGATATGCAAAAAAGATTTTCCATAAATTATAATTTACAAGGTTACATGCAAAAATAAAAAAGGCATTTTTTAAAACTTTTTTATTTGGGTCCTCAATGAAAATTTAAAATGTACGTTTTGTAGATCTATGTTAATTATACATGTACTGAAAATTTCATCGAAATCGGTTGACGCAGAAAGAAACGACACGCACCGAAAGATTTAAATTTTAAGCAGAAACATCAAAATTCGTGAAAAACTACGATTTTCAACATTTTTAACCGCTTGTAGCTCGTGTGTATGTTAATCGATTTCAATGAAATTTTTAGAATATGTATAACTAACATATATCTACAAAACGTACATATTAAATTTTCATTGAGGACCCAAATAAAAAAGTTAAAAAAAATGCCTTTTTTATTTCTGCATGTAACCTTGTAGATAACAATTTTTTGGAAAATCTTTTTTGCGCATCCATTCATAAACCAATGCTTCTAATTGATCATAAAAAATCAGGTCGTTTGGTACAATTATAAAAAAGTTATTACTTTTTAAAAGGTGTACGGAGACTTATTTTACTGAGTGTATACCGAAACTCTTAAAAATATCAAACAATCCTCGGTTTCCGAACGCTGCCAAACCTCGGCTCGTAACAACAGTAACACTACCATACCCGCTAAACCCCCACCGCCCAGGGCCCTCCGGCCCATTTTAGCCCCTCTCTTATGTCGGCACCTCCCCCGCGACTCGCTCTTCGCATTCTTGGCTTCTACCTGTTTCTTCTACCTGTTTCTTCTACCTGTTTTCAGTCCTACACCATTCGACCGATATCCTTTTTTTTACATGAGGAAAATGCTTTTACACATACCCTGTACCCCCTGTGAGAGATACAGGGTTATGTGGGGCTTACGTTGCCAGAAGGGCTCACTGTACCCACTAACGACCTCATGATAACCTTCCCTAAGCTAATCGGGGGAGGCTGGGATCTCCGAAGAACACAACCAGCCATCCCCCTTCGCCCTTGGCCTCTATAATTCGACTGATATCCAAGGAAACAAATAGGCTGCGACCGCGGGCTAGTACCCGCAGAAAATGAATGATGGGGTAGGGTAACTGCACCAGTGAATGAACGCTTTCGTATATTTCAACAAATTTTAACCCGGACGGCATACTAGCGATAAAATTGTGATTAAAGAGTTAAATAAATAGGAGAATATTGTTTAGTAATTTTGTTCATTGATTGGACTAGCATTATTCAATTACTAGAATGTAGTGTTCATTGACTGGTATTTTTCATATTTTTGATTTAACGTTTAATAAAGAAGAATAATAATAATTTCATTGTATTTGTGTTCGTTTATTTTTGACAAATGAAGTATAGGGAGCTATTTGGCATATATGAGATTCCTTTAATTCACATAGTTTTTTTTTAAATAAAATATTTTCCTGAACAATTTCTTAAATGTTCATTCACTGGTGCAGTTACCCTAGTGCAGCGACGACGGGGAAGAAGTTCCCCGGCTCTGCCCTAAATAAACATCCCTCTAGATTAAACGGTGACTTAAAGAATTTTTTAAAACATTTTTCGAGGTACTTCTTGTAGACACGTTAGTCTTTCTAAAGCACTTAGCTGTTCGTTTAATTTAATCGCCGGAAATAGAGCAATTAAATAGCGACTTTATTTAATAACGTTATCGTATACGAACGATCCAATTTATTCAAAAATTGACGATTTCACTTTATAGATAGTGAGAAAAATGGATGTCGAAGTTCGGTCAAACAATTCTGTCACTCGCACATGATTGACGTGGCAATCAATGTGTTGAAAAAAATAGTCGTAAATGTTAACAGAATAACTCGAAGAAATATTACCGTGTAACCGACGTTCGCGCAATTATCGTTTCCAGTAAAAATTATTCAAATTTTTTAGACATACATTGCCAACCACTGCTGTGATTAATGTTGATGCTTCGTTTGCGTGCATGTCGGAAGAATTACAGCAAAATTGTGAAACTGGAGTGTTATTGTACGGTTCTCGAGGTCTGTATGTCAGATCCGCGCAATAGGTTTAATTCGCGAGGTTCGCGATAACTAATTAACCCAATATGTTGGCGTGGTTCTCAGAAAACGGTTGCGGCCAATATTTCTTCATATTCCTCCGCGAAAATATTCGAAGTGTTCCGAGCGTTCCGCGAGGATCAATCGAAACCGTGCTTCGTAGATCGTGCTTGGACAAGCAAATCTTTCCTCAATATTTTTCCATGTATCTAATCTTATCATCTTGTCGCATCGTGGGAAGTCTTTTATACAACGGAAAATAATCTGACCGATGAATAAAACAAGCTTCCCCAGAGGCACGTGTTGGTTTTGCAACATCGCGGCTCCGTGTAACAACACGAATTCCGGTTAAAGACGCCTGTTAGCATTAACGACGCGAATAAAAGGCAAATATTTATGTGCGAATTTTGTTGGCGGAATGTTCATCGAGTTTTTTTATAGCTCTCGGCCGCGACGAATTCAAGTGCTCCTCGCGTTTATGGCGTGGAACATTGGCAACAGCCCGACTCGGTGTTCCCTGAAAAATTTGCGTCACACGTTTCCGGTACTTTTCCAGCTTCCAGACCGTGGAAAGTTTCCTTTCTTTATTGCCTCTAGTATCGCTCGCGTGTAACAGCATCCTCGCGCGCGCGCGTATTGCATTCGATGTGCAGAACCTTTTTGCAGGATGTATTTTGTGGCTCGAGTTTCATCAACCTTACACCACAAAATACATCTATGAAACGGACATTTTCGCGGTCGAAAGCGTCGCGCAGAACTAGCAGAGTTTTCACCCCAGGAGACAAAGAGTTGGCTTATGTAGCCAACCAAAATGTACAGATTACTTAGAACCTTCTGTATTTCACATATTTGCAGAAATTCTCATTGTAACGCTAAATGTACCACTGTCGAATGACTGGTTTTTTATTTTTTATCTTAGAATTATTGAAATTATGAAGTTGCTTGCATGGACTTGTCAATTTCTGTATACAAAGACATATTGTAATAAAATATTGCACAAAATCTAAATAAACAGAGTAGGTTCGGTGTTAAGACTATAATTTAATAGATTAACGAGCAAAGATGGGATATTTTGTAATACTTTTAATGGAGTATTAACGAGTTGAAAGAAATGCAGTAAACGGATAACCGGTTTGCTACTCAAGGTTAAATGTTACTTTTTCGGTAGATTGCATTTTCTGCCATCGCTCGGCTATATTTGAGCGACTCCATTCTTTTCTCATTTGATAAATCAGTTTTTATTTCCGCTAACGAGTATCAAGTAAATTGACCACTACAACGTCCCACAGTGCTCATGTTCGGAGAGGCTGTTGCGTTGACATCAACTCGTGAAATACGATTTTCAAGTGTCAGGGAATTTCGATGCTTTACATGTTTTCATTTTTAGATATAAAAAATAGTCGGGTACTTTTTGTAAAAGATCAACCACTTTCCAAATTAACGGGATTTCGTACAGGTCTTGCCTATTTCATTCGTGCAAACGGTCGGATATGTTGACAATTACTATTGAGTACTTGATAAAAAAACATAAATTATTTACAGCGTGTAGTTCTTCGAAAAATATTTGACACGTACATATTTTCTTTTATTGGCAACCATGCACTTTGAAGGGGTGAAAACAGCCCTCAAAGTTCGCTGTCAGATCCATATTTTTTTAGATATCTTGGAAACCAGAGATTGAAAAAATTGATTTTATAAAAATTTATGTTTTTCTTTTAATGGGGAATGTAGTAGTGCAAAAAATTTTAACAAAATATGTTTGTTCAAACAATACATTAAAATTTTGATGTTTTCTTTCGGTTTCTCTTATGTATCATTAGTTATTTTAATGTACATTATGTGCGATCTTTGATCCAAAATAGGGGATACATGTTTTAGGATTTTCTTCTTTTTTCTATATAACAATATTTATGCATAATGAAATACCATATGGGCTCGCACCTGGTGTGCGGAGGAAGGAATTCTGGTTTGTTTTACAGAAATATAAGCGTTTATTTTTAACATATTATTTAAACAAATGTCTTTTGTTAAAATTTTTTGCACAACTACGTTCCCTATTAAAAACACACAATTTAAAAAGAAAATCAATTTTTTCAACCTTTGGTTTCTGAGATATCTCAGAAAATATGACTCTGACCATGAATTTTGAGGGCTGTTTTCACCCCTTCAAAGTGGATGGTTGCCGATAAAAAAAAACACGTGTCAAATATTTTTCGAAAAACTATATCTGACCAAAAATTAAATGTTTTCGGCGCATTGGTTCGATCTATTAATACTTTAAAACTTTAACACACTATTTGCAAATATTCACGATATTTCATCTCGACGTTTCGATCCAAATTTAGATCATTTTCAAGAGATTAATTTAATAACATTGTGTCTGTAATGAAACCAAACATAATTATATTATTTAATTATTTAAACTTACAATGATTGAACACACGCGTAACATGTTTTACAAGGAAAATAAACAAGTAATAGAAAACTAAAGAAAAAAACCATGTTACTTACTTGCGTAGTGTTGCAAAATAACTTTAAATTAAACAATTTATAAAAATCGGTAGTCTGTGTGGGACCACATGTTGCTGCCTAGACAGTCACTATGGTAGTGAGGAACTCAACGAAAACCTATGAAACCAATGGTTGATCGTGTATCGATCTATTGGCCAGGATCAATGTAAGGCGGTAATTTCAAATATAGAACATAGCACTTTCCATACTTCACCATGAACTTATACCTCAAAAAAACTTTTCAAGGTAATTTAATAAATGTACACATTAATGGAATGCCACAAAAGAATTATACATTTAAATGTATATAGAATTTCATTAAAGAGTGGCCAAGAACGAAAGGACTATTTTATTTAGAAAATTCATCATAAAACATTACTGGTTCAGTAATGCCGCGTAATAGTCATGTATCTTAGGTGTTTCATACCTAAGATTTACGCTACGTTGTTTAATCATATGAACTGTTTCTAACAATATCCTTTGATGTAAGTTAGTTTCATGGTCCACAACTTTAACGTTGTCAAAATCGAAGGGGTGGTCAAATTCCATTGAGTGCTTCGTCAAAGCTGTATGGTTATTAGGTGGAAGGAAAATGTTATGTTTATGTTCTTTAATTCTGGTTTCTAAGTACTATATCTGACATAAGTTTCATCAAAATCGGTTTGTCTCATCTGAATAGGTTCCCTTGTAAGTTTATTGAAAGATCTGCTCCGTAGCAGATTTCGATGCAACCGGAAGTTCCACGTACAAATCCAAACCAGACAGAGAAATGTTCTCGTGGTCGATGAGTTGGATAATTAACTCACGAGCTAACACGAATTAATGAGACACTCACCTGATGACACCGATATAGTAAAGCCAGTGTGGAAAGTCGTCTGCGGCTTATCGAAGGAACACTTTAATTGCTGGCAAATTGCTTTCGAGTGATGCCAAAAAATTCCGTCGGAAATAACGTCGGATAACTCATACTCGTTGCCAATTAAAGCGGACGGAATCACTTCGGTGGCATTGGGCGTTGCGTCGGACAAGAAGCTTTCGTCTGACACTCGATCATAAAAGACCACGGAATAATAATTGAATCATTACGAACGGAAGAGCACCCTTTTTTAGCACAGAGTGATGCCGTTACGAACACTGCGAGATTATTTAGTCGATCATCTGGCACTTATGGTTGCATAATATTCGCGTGAATTACTAATCAATTATTTGTTATACATACCTACAATGCGAGTACTCGCGTACATGCTATAAATTAACTCACCAAAATTTGTTTCGTTTGTTAGGGACACCATTTTACATGAACTTCGGGCAACTTTGGGAAGAAGGGACTACATCACGTTTGTCAAATTTTATAGGAGGGCAATTTTGCAGAGACTGGGAAATGAAAGACTCTTTTAACGGTTTATTTTATTAAATGCTTAAACAAAATAAGTCCCTAATTGCGCTCCTATAAAATTTGGAAAACCTGACGTAGGCCCTTCTTTCAGACACCCATTCAATTATTTTGGTTAGTTAAAACAATACACAATTAAATTATGTAAAACGTATACGTCTTCATAGTGAAAGACTACTAAAAGAGCATTAAAAGTAACTGGTACATGCTCCGTTATAAAAATGACAAGATTGATTTTATTTAGACTTTGTGCAGCGCTGTTACAAGATATACAATGAATTCTTATAAAATCATGTTTATGATTTCAATAATTGTAAAATAACAAATCTGGACCCGGTCATTTTGACTGGCAGTGGTAGGTTCAGTGTTAAAGACTGTGTTTCAGACTCATGCATATTATTAGAGGAGCTGTGCAGGCTCGAGGACTCAACTCGTCTTTAGTGTCTTTAGGGATCCCAACCTCGAACGGGACGGAGTGTTGCTTAGCTTTGAACGTAATCGCACATCGAGCTAAAAACATACAGTAGGACCTCGATTAACCGGCTTGATAGAGAGACAAACAGCCTGGATAAATTGGGCCTGATGGATCATCGAGCCCCGAGGAAATCATTAATATGTACATTATATTCCAAACTAAATTTGTAATTTTTGAAAATTGATTTCCCTTCATTATAATCATATTTGTCACTTATCCGGTTAATCGAAGTCCTACTGAATAGAACACGATTTAACCCTCATACGCTCCTCAGAAATAGTCGCATAAAATGATACTATGATACTTTCTCACCAATCTTTGCTTCATACTTTAATGAACTTTGCTTCGTTTGTCACGTCACATTTTAGAGAAATAAGTCTCACAATACAGATAAAGAGGAACCAATCATTTTATAATGCGTGAAAATGGTAAATGGATGAATTTTTACCCTGAGCAATGTGTAGGGTTAAACATCGGAGTTTCAAATTGATTAATCGGTAATAGACAGATGATTTCGGCGCACAGGTTCGATCAAATATTAAAAGACAAGAACAGGAGTGGAAAAAACCCGGAAAAAGTTACCCAGGCGTAATACTGCAAGTAGTTCCCAGGGGAAGCTAATCCGGGCAAAAAGATAGTAGAGGGGCAACCCATTGGTTGTCCCGGGTGGTGGATGTTTTTAAATTTACCACGTTCCTTAACAAAAAAAAAAACTTCAATCAAATATAAACTAAAATTCCATGTTTTATAACAAATTTGCAAGTTGAAATCTCGACGTTTCGATCCTGATGAGAATCATTTTCAAGAGATTTTTGCGTCTGAAACAAAGTGTAACATTGCAAAAATTTATCGCCGAAATCATCTATCTATTACCGATTAATCAATTTGAAACTCCGATGTTTAACCCTACACATTGCTCAGGGTAAAAATTCATCCATTTACCATTTTCACGCATTATAAAATGATTGGTTCCTCTTTATCTGTATTGTGAGACTTATTTCTCTAAAATGTGACGTGACAAACGAAGCAAAGTTTATTAAAGTATGAAGCAAAGATTGGTGAGAAAGTATCATAGTATCATTTTATAATGGACTGAATCCTTGTTGAAGGTTACAAAGTAAACAGTGAACACTAACAGTGATTAATCGGTGGCCCACAGAAGGGTCAACTAACGGGAAGGGAATGCAATTTGTGTGTGCACGATGCAGCGACCTTCGGGCACGACCTTCTCACGTATGTATTTTATGCAAACGTCCGAGAACGGAAAGTTACGGGCCGACAATGGAAGATTTCGCGAAGAAGCGACGTGTCTGTTTGTTTGCCTTGGGAGAGAGTTTGATCCTTCTCACGGCGGAGAAAGGAAACAAGAAGAGGTTCGCTCGACGTCGAGCAAACGCGCTCGCGCACGCCCCGTTCAGGTGCTTAAGGTAGGTCGGAGGTTACCTCAAACGCGGGCTCATTACTATCGCAGGAACGCGCGACGCCAGTGGGCGTCAGCCTTGAATCAGCTGTTTGCTTTCAATGTTGACCAGTATGTATTCATGCAACGTCTGTTCTCGAAAGCCTGTCTGCTCGGTTGGCGCGCGCGTGTTTCGTTCTACGCTCGGACTTCCTAGAAACTAGAGTCATAGTCGGGCGGTAGAATATTGTCTGATTACTTTTTGTAATTAATTACGAAGAGTAATCACGATAATCGTATCCATTAACACCGTGTACGTCGACTCAAACTCGTGACACAGATTTCAAACACAGTATACTAAATAAACTTGTGTTTCTCGATCGTATTGTAAGCGAAAATATATTAAGTAACTGAATAACTGTTTTAATTCGAAAAGACAATACACAACTGAAATATGAAATTAACGTAAACGTATCGTATTTAAATCAGACGTGATGACGTGTTTCGTATCTCGAGAAAAAGTCGAATCGCTACGTGAACACGTCCTTTTATATCCTACTTTTTTCTAATGTTTATAAATTTTCTAGAACAAATATTGATTAAACAAGATGTGTCGCAATCGCAATATCTCGGCACTCACGCATACATACACGATTCTCGATTCTCACATTCAAACAACAAATAATATCATACAAATCATTCATTTCCTACAGTATTATTGTTAAAAACAATATTTTACGCGGACGAAGGTTCGTTTTCGGCATATGTTTTGAAGTTTCACGTGCGTCTAGACACTGTGTAGAACGTTGTCGATTGTCGTAGAGTAATTATATATATATAAACTTTATTTGTTCCCCTGGGGTTACAAATCCTTCTAACATTCCTACTTACCTCTCGCCACTCATATACATTTACTCTTACAGCTAACTTACAACATACTTACATACTAAATAAACTTGTGTTTCTCGATCGTATTATTGTTAAAAACAATTGCAAAATGATCTCGGCGCTACTGTTCGATCACTAAACTACTTTAAGCAATTTTGCTAATTATAAATTAATTCCGACGTTTCGGTTCCAATTTGAACCATTTTCAAGAAAATTAATTGAAATTGCGTCTGTAATCAAAATGTTTTAGATAAGACATACAATTTTCAAAGAACAAAAAGAAAATATTTTTTTAAGAAAATTAATAAATGTTTAAAATACAGGAAAACAATTTGTACTCACTTGCTTAGGTGTGATTAAATATTTAAATAAATTTGAGAGTCGTGAGACACGTGAAACGCGTGCGTTCCCCATGTCTGTTTGCACGACACTGATCATTCTTGTACGCGATCTAGGTTAAATAGATCGATAAAGAGCGGTAAATTCAAAAATCATAATATATCTTTAACCTCACACTGGTGAGAATACCACATTGGTAAACAATAATTTATTAACACTCAATTTGAAATGAGATCAGAACGCAAAAAAGGTTGTGCGTGTATCAGATTCAACCAGTATACTAAAGAATTTCAAACACAATATACAAAAGAAACATTGAAGAATATTGTAATGTTGTTTTGAATGCAATCAGGTCATTAAGGGATGAAATCAATTTTTATTTTACTCCTGCTTCCCACAATCAATGCAGAACATTGTTATCTTGCATAAAGATTTTATCGTTGCCGATGTACAGGATGAATTTCTACAAGATGGAATAATATTTTTTCAGCCCTATTCGAGAAAATGGAACTTGAAAATGCAGATAATACGCATGTTATTCGATAAGAATCGTCTTACGCGTCTGATCGTGATCAACCAATTATTAAAGCACGCGAACCGGACGGATCGTTAGGCTCGATCTTCTCGAAAACAGTGTCAAACCGAATAAAAATTATTCATTTATACCATTAATACTGGAACACCCTGTATAGGTATTGGAGTATACATTATAAGAGCATTGTCGCAATTTTGTTACATTGCAACCGTGGTTTCAGTATACAAGTACATAATGTGTCAATGGAATAAAAATGGAAAAGTTCAGATGTATGATATTACACACTCTTCCAACCATCTTGCATTTGTTCGATCCTAGCGTGCAGTACACTCAATACGATGTTAGTTCGAAAGTGCTTTGCCTGCAATTATTTAATTAATGAACCAGGCTCGCGCCTAGAGGTTCATTACCGAATGAATGAGCCGTGCGTATGATTAAAGGTTTGATTAATCTTGACTGAATTATTCGAACGGCTCCTAACTTTCTCGTTTAATTTCGCGTTAGGAAGTCGCGAGTTCTACTTTAGGGAAACGGAGATACTCCGATGTGGTTGATTACCGCGAGGACAATTAGAGCCGGGAACAATATCAATCTGTTCGCGTGAACGATTCATTAAAAGTCACCTGGAGCGAGAGGCGCGGCCTCGGGAAAACTTGATATTCGATCCCAATCCTCCGGAGGTGCCGGGGATCTTCAAATTATTACGCGCGGCTCGCTTACCGGTGCATTGACCTTTATCGATTTCACTTTCAGAGCCACTTCCGCACCGGGAGGGGAACGATAATAGATAGAAAGTTTAGGGTCACCGCGTGCGTCTAGGCGGCGCGGCTTGTGTTACGTTCCTGAAATCGATTTTAATATGTATCACCCTGTGTGCAACACGCGTCCGCTCGTATTATTTTTGTCGATGAGTGTACACTCGCGTGGCCGCGCGCCTCGTCGTCCGACGACGAGGATTGGATCGTTAACAGGTTTTAGCGGGAAAGAGAATCGGTTACGTCATATACAGTGTCTTCCAAAAATATCAGACCACGGAATCTCTTATTCACCGATTTATTTATGAATCTGTTCGCCCCGATCCTTGCGTATTCGGCAACGTTTCGTCCGGTCATTTGTTGTAATCCGTTCGCTTGAAAGATAACACTTGTCGTGATTCAGCTGCTACATAGAAATTAGGCAACTAATTAGGCTAATATGTACAAGGTGTCCCACATAAATGGGAACACCTAAATATCTTTCGTGTATACAGTACTATCAGAAAACTTCAGAGGACAAAGTGACACTTTTGCGGGTGGCAATATAATGGCGAAGAAAAATTTTTTTTATGTCGTGTTTTTAATGAAAATTCAAGGTCACCGATGTTTTTTTAATGGAATAGTATATTTTTACGATAGCATGATAGACAATAAAACACTGAAATTAGTGGATACCATTACTTGACATTGAAATGACCTTGAGCAAGAATAATCATGTTGGAGCGGATTAAATGTGAAAGTTTTAAACTTGCGTCTTTCAGCAAAGATGAAGTGTTGTTTACGTCGGTTTGACCTTTACGTATCGTAATAAATGTTTATGGCAATACGTTCCGATAGGATGAATGGTTTAGAAGATACGCGGGAAAAACCAATTTGCCATGACATTTTCTCAATTTTCTCGAATACCAATCGTTTCACAAAGAAAACAAATGACATAAACGACGCGGAGTGAGATCTACAAGTTTTGTGTATCACGCTTTTCCGATAGGATGAAGCCTTTAGAAGATATTCGAGAAAAACCAATTCGCCATGACGTATGATTATTATTGATCAAGGTCATTTCAAGATCAAAAAGGTGGTATCCACTAAATTAATTTTTTTATTGTTTATCGTAAAAAAATATACTATTAAAAATGTACTATATTGCTATCGTAAAAAAATATACTATTCCATTTAAAAAAACATAGATGATCTTGAAATTTCATTAAAAAACACGACATAGAAAATTTTCTTCTTCTTGTCCTCTGAAGTTTTCTGATAAGACTGTAAATACGAAAGATATGTAGATGCTCCCATTTATGTGGGACACCCTGTAGATGTACGACAAATTAGAAAAATAGTGTAAGACCAGAAATGAAAAAAATTTTCTCTGAATTTTTCCCAAAAGTCTCTGGGAAAAATGAAGGTACTACACTTTGTATAGTGCAGCAAAAATATAATTTGTTCCCGAATATTTTTAAAGCTGATTGTACATTTTTAAAATTTTTATCCAATGATTTGTCTGAATTGTTTCTGGAAAAGCAATTTGGTAACGATCGTAGAAATTGATTCTATACTATCATCTCATTGTGTTCGATTGATTTTGTTATAGAACTTCTGATTGATTCCACGTGTTCACTGAAGTTAGAAAGTGGTCTCTTGTTAGCAACAGTTCTCGAGAAATGAATTTTTCCCCAGGCTCCGTACGAAATGGTCACGCCTTCTCCAAAGTGAAAATAAACAAGTGTCAATCGAATGGGTTAATTTGTTTTCATGCTTAATTCTTTCAGCGATCGTAGCATGATACGAACTTCTTATTTACACGCTAGACCCTGATGCACGACTTTCTGCAGCGAGAACATTTTTACAAATTCAAATGCGGAAATGCTTTTTCCTCGATTGGCTCTTTTATCAATTAACCCTCAGACAACGGTCGATTTCTATAGCTATATAATTGGCAATGCTTAGGTCCTTCCACAGCTCTAATTAATAATTTTTAACTCACTTCGAAAAAGGAGGAGGTTACTCAATTCGTTGTGTATGTGCCTTTTTTCGTTTTGTTTTCTATGTATGTTCATTACGCTGAGATCGATGGACCAATCAGGAAGAAACCTTCTGCATTTTGTAGAGTATGCCGAATGGTCTCTTGAAAACAAATTTTGCATTTTTTCATTCTCTGCGGTCACAGATGCTGCTGATTATGATTTTATTGGAATATCGTGGACTTGGAAATCGGTGGGTAGAGATAGAAAATACATAAATATGTGAAAGCATATAAAAGAATTTAAGGATTTTCGTAATTTCCAGTATCGAAAATCTTTAATTTTGCATCGCCTCCGAAAAGATTGTATTTAGTAAGGTATTTAACATTTTATTTTAATCAATTGTATTAACAGTTAGCGTATACTCGTAGAAATCAAAAGGAAATTATTTCAAACTTTTTAGTGAATTTTTTAGTGCATTTCGAAGTCGGTTTAATTTTTTTTATATTTACTTTTGATGATATCCCGTGTAAACATCTTAGTCTTTCCGATATCCTCAATGCAACAGCTACTCAGTTAGTTTGATTGCCACAAATTGAGTATTTAAATGACAATTTGGATGTTCCCGGTCGAAATACACTGCGGCACAGTATATGTAGGATTAATTGGAAATTCCATGTAAATTTGGTATTCGTAAACCGTATGTTCAGTTCCTCTGCCAGATACTTTCTGCCCCGAAGTTTTCTCGTATGAAAACGTACAGCAACTCGAACCACAAGTTTCAGTCGGTCGGTGTCTATTTTTATTTTCTCGTTTTTCCATTTTTATCAGTGTCTCGAGCAGTCAAGTTCTGCGAATCAATATGCAGCTGCTATGGCAGTGGCAGCACGGGAATGGGGAAAAGCATCGTCGATAATTCCGAGAGATAGACCTTTCGCTGTTGTCCTGGGTACATTATCGTCGCAGGTATTGTCCTTATTGTTGTCGACCTAGTTTCTCCGAATGTTTTCCATAATTATTGTCGCTGGTAAGATTTCGATGTCGTATTCTAAAGGCCTCGCGAAGAATGGCATACTTTGTTGAATAGATTTTGCGGCTCGAGATTCAGCGATTGTGCTTGTTTACCTCATTACGAAGCTTACTCTTGATAATTAAATATCGCCGCTTGATAATTATTCATCGATAACCGTGAGTCAACGGGTCCGATGAAATGTACTCGATCGAGCCAAGTGGAAAGAAAATGTATTATGCTGTTTCGCAATTCCATTTTAATGCAGAAGTTCTTAACGAATTAATTTCTGTAATTAAACTGTCGCACAGTGCGGCATGCAATGGACAAAAATCAAAATAATCATGGTTCGATTCTAATCTAATTATTCAACAAAATCATCAGTCGATAGGTAAGGAATGTGTATGTAAAAAGTAGTATCCAAGAAAATCAATAAGGGAATGGTAACAACCAAGAGTTTATTGTAGTATGAATACTAAAAAGTTAGATTACTCGTGCCACAATTGCTCTTCTAGCTTCGTTTTTGTTTTAAACTGTTTATTACAACATAGGTATGGAGAATTTGACCAGAAATATACATAATTTTAACTGGCTATTTAGGAATTGCGTTTTTTCCTTAAAATGCAATTTACAAAAAAACGGTTCAAAACATCCTATAATTTTGGCTGTTCTGTATTAACAAGGTGTTGTAGTATATTGCTACATAATTTTTTTCTGCGATAAATTGCAGGACTCGATGTTATTTAATTTTTGTTAGAGAAATGCATTCGTAATCGCGATTTGGTTGAAGCTCGAATTTCCGGACAGACTTAGTCCCAGACATGATCAAAAGTTAGACAGAAACTGTAGCGAATAATTTAATTATTGAATATTTTTCATTTACGTATATAATCTTTTTATTTACTTGTATATACTATTTATATTTATATTAAGAATAGCAAGTAATCTAATTTTTTAATAGTTTTTGTTTATGTAACCTTTTATTTACATGTACATATTATATCTATATTAAAAGTATTATAGTTCTTGAGTAATATGCCGTTTAGTTTATTTCTGGATTGATCTAGAAGTCTGTGTTAACCATTACTTAATACTAGTAAAAAATACGGTGTTGTGTATTGTCAAATTATTATGCATTATAGTAGATATAATTAAATTTAACCATATAATTAAAAAGTATTTCGAACAAAAGTTGTACAGTACACAGTTAACAACAAATTACAATAACAACTAATCATAAAAAGCTCTTCATTAAAAAAAAATTAAAATTAACTTTTTTACTAAAGGAACCTTATATTTTTGGTGCATTGATCGATGCATGTTTGTATTCCCTTTAAGAAATTATTTAGGTACTTAGGTCAAAAATTGATTAGTTTAGAAGTTATGATTTTTGTCTCGAATGTCCATTTACATGCCGCACTGCGTGTCGGTTTAATTTAATGCTAGGACACGAATTTTGCGAAATGATTGTCCGTGCAAACGTGGCTTCATTGGCAGTAAAAAAAGGAGTGTTTCTCAGACGTTTTCAAGGAACAGGAACCTTTCACTTGTTTCGTGTGTTTACGGCCATTAGAGTTCCCGGTGCTTTCAGCATTATTGTTATTGTTGCTCGCGCGTCGCGTAAAGTCGACTGCTTTTGCAAAGCTGCTATTTTTCTTCTGTGGCCGATAAAAGTCCACGGTGAGTTTCCTGGCGACTGTTTCTCGATAAGCGAGAACCACGGTATACACGGTGGCCGATAAATCATGGTATAAGTGGACCGATGAGGTTTAACAGCTTAGTGTGATAGAAAAATCTAGCAGACCTTATCTGCACCACTAATCTCTGTTCTTTTCAAACAAGCCGATACGAAAACCCGCTCGATCAACATAGTAACTCTGGAACTGCCGTCGAGCACCTGCACGTGGAAATCTCGGATTATTAATCATTCGCTGCAGAGCGAAAAAGTTGACAACTGTCGCGATACAGAAAATTCTTTCCGAACAGCTTTCGAAAGGAAGATTATTCTTGAGAACTACTTTAAACCCTCTAGCAGAATACACATGTAAGAAACTGAAGGGATCAGAGTCGGAGCTCGCTTTGGGGATGGTAAACTTCACGGTTTGACCTGGAAGGTATTATTGCACTCGATTGCACACAGCAAAGACTTTCTTGAAACGTTTACAGTCGTTGGTCTCAGCGTAAGAGATGATCTCGAGCGTACAAACAGGAATATATCCTTTTAAGATGGAGGTTTCTATCCCAGCTGTGGTAAATGGATCCGGATCTTAATCTATGTAATTTTTAATACATAGGCATCTGTGGGAATCGTTTTCGATTCGAGTAACGTTACACAATCAAACTTGTTCCTTACTTTTGTTCTATAAAACAGTCGAAACAATTACACGAGAACAGTTTAATGTATAGCGATCGTAATAGGCTTTAAGCAAAAATTAAATGTTTTTGCGGCGCATTGGTTCGATCTAGTAATACTTCAAAACACTATTTGTAAATATTCACAATATTTTATCTCGACCTTTCGATCTAAATTTAGATCATTTTCAAGAGATTAATTTAACAACATTGTGTCTGTAATGAAACCAAAACATAATTATATTCTTTAATTATTTAAACTTATAAGATAAATTTTAAATAAGATTAAATTTTTCTAAATAAAATATTCCTTTTGTTCTTGGCCACTCTTTAATTAATTTTTATATACATTCAAATGTATATTTCTTTTGTGGCAAACCATTAGATGTGTACATTTATTAAATTACCTCGAAAAGTTTTTTGAGGTATAATATCTTGGTGAAGCATGAGAAATGTTATGTTCTATTTTTGAAATTACCGCCTTACATTGATTCTGGCCAATAGATCGATACACGATTGGCCAGAATCGCCATTGGTTTTCTTAGCTTTCTTCGCGTTCCTCACTACCATAGTGACTGTCTAGGCAGCAACATGTGGGTCCTACGCAGACTATTGATTTTTCTAAATTGTTTATTTTAAAGTTATTTTGCGACACTACGCAAGTAAGTAACATGTTTTCTGGTTTTCTATTTTTATTTTTCTTCTTACAACATGTTACGCGTGTGTTCAATTCCTATAAGTTTAAATAATTAAAGAATATAATTATGTTTTGGTTTCATTACAGACACAATGTTGTTAAATTAATCTCTTGGAAATGATCTAAATTCAGATCGAAACGTCGGGATAAAATATTGTGAATATTTGCAAATAGTGTTTTGAAGTATTTCTAGATCGAACCAATGCGCCGAAAACATTTAATTTTTGCTTAATTACACGAGAGGTTCTCAAGGATTGGCAGGAAAATATCGAAATTCAAATGATGTTGGATGGCACCGAAATTGTTTCTATATTTAATGGAATCGAATCCTGAATTATAGGGCCCCAGGGAAAAGGGGATCGATCTGATGACATTCAAACTCTTAACTTTGATATACACCGATTGGCTAACTGAACCTTGGACAGTATGGCTATACTGTCCTTCTAGCTATTCCTGGTCTTCTAACGTTTAAGATGTATGGAGTTCTGAATTAGCAGTATCAAATAAGCATGTATGTATTTAGTTGCGAATCGTTGGAACGAGATTTCTAAAGAATTTCTTGAAATTGTTAATTTCTTAACCCTTCAAAGCGTATTCTTCCTTTCATTTCAGAACTCGTTACAACGTCGTGTAAGTCAATTACGTTTAGTCCAGTCAACGAAAACGTGTAGAAGGAAATGGAAAGAACACAATTTTTGACTTTGGGACTTTGTTTGGACTAGTTAGGAGGTAAACATACTAAAAGTCCCCACTCCTAGGAGGTGAGCGGAGTGCAGGGGGGCACGTGGAAGGTCCCTTTTTTTGGTTTTTCGCTTATATCTCGGAAACTATGCGTCCTAGCGATAAGACCATTCTATACAAAATTAATGCTAACACAATATCCTGCAAGATTGTTTCTATTGAGTTTTTCGGTATCTCGCACAGTATTCGAGATATCCGCGCCCATAGTTCACTAATTTTGGAAAAGAAGATGAAGATTTAGTCAAATACGACAAAAAACAAGAGGCAAGCATTTTCTTTCTCAAAATTAGTGAACTATGGGCGCGGATATCTCGAATACTGTGCGAGATACCGAAAAACTGAATAGAAACAATTTTGTAGGATATTGTGTTAGCATTAATTTTGTATAGAATGGTCTTATCGCTAGGACGCATAGTTTCCGAGATATAAGCGAAAAACCAAAAAAAGGGACCTTCCACGTGCCCCCCTGCACCCGGCTCATCTCCTAGGAGTGGGGACTTTTAGTATGTTTACCTCCTAACTAGTCTAAACAAAGTCCCAAAGTCAAAAATTGTGTTCTTTCCATTTCCCTCTATACCCCCCTTTTAAGCATTAATTGACTGGACTAGTTCCCGTATCCGAAAAGTATGTGGACACTTCCTTAATTCTTATAATTACCTGAAAAAAGTTAGGACATCTTTGGTAAATTTGATTACCTTGTAGATATTCCAGTTCGTATGGTATTAGAGAATATAGTTTAATAATAATTTATTAGATGTCTTACCGATAATGATAAAAAATAATTATATCTTCTTTTCTTCTACACCGCGTGCTTTTATGACCGTGTTTATTAGTGGTGGCATCCTGGCTATTATCTTTTTCATTATTTCAGTATCAATAAGGTTCCACGCAGATTCTAAGATTTTCCAGAAATGTTTTTCAGGAAGGGACACCCTGTAGATTCCATATGCTTTCAAACATATCCGTGAGACATACATGTTTCATACGTTTAAAGTTGCAAATGCAAGACGTCGAACACTATCGTCGGCCACTCTAGTTAAAGTCGAGAGCTCGTTGCAACCCTTAAGAAGATTTATGGAGTTCCTTCTGTTCGAACTTTTACGAGAAACGTGTAACAACGCGAGGATGTCGAACTTTTCACTTTCGGCTAGAAACGGGCCTGTGAAACTGATATCGCCATTCTTAACATTGGATTTTCGAAATAGAGATTACCAAGAAAATTGACTTCCTGAAAATTCTGAACCAGAATGCAAAGGAGTCTGTAGAAGCTTTTCACGTATCTGTCATAATAAATGCATTACTGTGCAATAAAAAGAATAACCCAGTTTAATTATAAGACATAATGACAAATAATATCTTTATGAACAATGATTGATTTATTGCATTTAAATTCTTAGATGAGCCGCAATAACACATATTCTCAGAAAGATTAATCAGGGGATCCTTTTCCAAAACTTACTGTATTCTTATTTGATTTTTTACACTTTTCTATTAAATATGGCCGGGTGCTTTTTTCTTAGCACACCAGTGTATTTGCATAGTCATTAATGTTTTAAAACGACAAAAAATTCTGTCATTCTTTTTACGATTGGAAGATTTCAACAATTATTGTTGTATAGCGCTGAGCGAGGTCTGATGCTCTTTACGGTCTCATTACTTTACTAGCCAACAAAGTCCAGTTCCGGGTTTGTTCGGATTGAAGTTTTATAGCTAATTTAGCATTCGCGTGCCGGCTAGCCGCAGTTGCACGCTCGGCTTCGCTTAGTGAGGTTCTTTTGTGGAACTGACTAAATTAGTGGCACTCGAACGTTTCGGTTCTCCTTTACAATATGACCAATTCCCTCCGACCAGTTTTCTGCAATCGTTTTTAATTGAAGGGTTGAATTTAAATAAGCTGTGAGTGCCGAAATGAAAATGCCGAGGAAAATTCTGGTAAAACTTGCGAGATCGTTCTGTAACCAACTCAAAACTATTTAATTTTTGATTTTTCTATGTGATAATTGTTTTCATACCAAAAATAATTTTTTCTTTTTATTGTTTTCTCTCATGTTTTTTCAGGACGCAAAAGTGTCTCTTTGAAAAAGATCCACATAGGGATCGAAACGTTAGAAACATGTTTAAATAATTGCACATTTGTTGTTTTTCTAAAAATGATCGAACCTAGCGCCGATATGATTCAATTTATTATATCAAAACTATTGGGTTGGCAAGAAAGTAATTTCGGTATTTCAGGTGAAATACAAACGAATTTCTTTATTCAAACGATGATCTTTAATCAATAAAATATTTTCTTATTTTTTTTTTTTACATAGAATGTAAAAATATCTTATTCATCAAAATTCATTCCTCGAATAAAAAATGAACTTTATTTCACTTCAAAATACAGAAATTACTTTCTTCCCAATCTAATATTTAGTGACGAATCGTCAGGGAAATTGCAGCCTTATTTCAATCCCTGAAAAACAATATTTGCAAAAATGGCAATCACAGCCTTCTTTAATTCCAGTTATCAATTAATTCGTGTTGCACAACTGACAGTAGCGTTAAAATTCATTTCGAATAAAAGACAAACTGGTCAATCTCGCAATATCAAAATTGTGTCTCTTGATTTAGTAGCTGTTTGCAGGAAAAAACAATTTTTGGAAACAGCCCTTGCAGCCTTTAATTCCAGACTATAATTAATTCTTGTTACACAGCTGATAGTAGAGTCAAGAATTAATTTTTGCATTTAGCAACAGATTCGGCGATGTTAATTCGTTCGACTCCGGGGAGAACATTGTATGTACGATCGAATAAAAGACAAACTGGTCAATCTCGCAATATTAAAGAGTCGTATCTCTCGGTTTAGTGGCTCTTTGCAGGAAAAAACAATTTTTGGAAACAGCCCTTACAGCCTTTAATTCCAGACTATAATTAATTCTTGTTACACAGCTGATAGTAGAGTCAAGAATTAATTTGTGCATTTAGCAACAGATTCGGCGATGTTAATTCGTTCGACTCCGGGGAGAACATTGTATGTACGATCGAATAAAAGACAAATTGGTCAATCTCGCAATATTAAAGAGTCATATCTCTCGGTTTAGCGGCTCTTTGCAGGAAAAAACAATTTTTGGAAACAGTCCTTACAGCCTTTAATTCCAGACTATAATTAATTCTTGTTGCACAGCTGATAGTAGAGTCAAGAATTAATTTGTGCATTTAGCAACAGATTCGGTGACGTTAATTCGTTCGACTCCGGGAGAAAGGTTGTATGTACGATCGAATAAAAGGCAAATTGGTCAATCTCGCAATATTAAAGAGTCGTATCTCTCGGTTTAGTGGCTGTTTGCAGGAAAAACCATTTTTTGAAAACAGCCCTTACAGCCTTTAATTCCAGACTATAATTAATTCTTGTTGCACAGCTGATAGTAGAGTCAAGAATTAATTTGTGCATTTAGCAACAGATTCGGTGACGTTAATTCGTTCGACTCCGGGGAGAACGTTGTATGTAAGATCGAATAAAAGACAAACCGGTCAATCTCGCAATATCAAAGGGCCGGGTCACTCGGTTTGTTGGAACATCTCGAAAATAGTCGGGTTTTGACGGACATAAACAGTGTCCTTGTATATTCAAACGGCTCTCAGGTCAGAAGTGGAAGGCCTGCAGTATCTCAGTTCGAAGAGGGCCTGAGCAATAAACTTAGGGTTCTCGTGCATCGAGATTTTCCGAGTGGACACAACAGGGGTTTTCCGCCCCCAAACTTTCTCGTTTAGTTTTTAGTTCAGTTTTGGCTCTGAAACCATACGGACGACTTCTCACGTGTTTCTTCCTCGTTGAAATACAGAACTATATTTCGAATTCTTGTGCGTGATCTTTACACCCATTTCCATCACGATTTAGTGGCTGTTTACAGGAAAAAACAATTTTTGGAAACAGCCCTTACAGCCTTTAATTCCAGACTATAATTCATTCTCGTTGCAAGAATTAATTTGTGCAGCTAGCAACAGTTTCGGCGATGTTAATTCGTTCGACTCCGGGGGGAAGGTTGTATGTACGATCGAATAAAAGACAAACCGCTCAATCTTGCAATATCAAAGGACCGTGTCTCTCGGTTTAGTGGCTGTTTGCAGAAAAAAACAATTAACAATTTTTGAAACCAGCCCTTACAGCCTTTAATTCCAGACTATAATTCATTCTCGTTGCAAGAATTAATTTGTGCAGCTAGCAACAGATTCGGCGATGTTAATTCGTTCGACTCCGGGGGGAAGGTTGTACGATCGAATAAAAGACAAACTGGTCAATCTCGCAATATCAAAGAGTCGTGTCTCTCGGTTTAGTGGCTGTTTGCAGAAAAAACAATTAACAATTTTTGAAACCAGCCCTTACAGCCTTTAATTCCAGACTATAATTCATTCTCGTTGCAAGAATTAATTTGTGCAGCTAGCAACAGATTCGGCGATGTTAATTCGTTCGACTCCGGGGGGAAGGTTGTACGATCGAATAAAAGACAAACTGGTCAATCTCGCAATATCAAAGAGTCGCATCTCTCGGTTTAGTGGCTGTTTGCAGAAAAAAACAATTAACAATTTTTGAAACCAGCCCTTACAGCCTTTAATTCCAGACTATAATTCATTCTCGTTGCAAGAATTAATTTGTGCAGCTAGCAACAGATTCGGCGATGTTAATTCGTTCGACTCCGGGGGGAAGGTTGTACGATCGAATAAAAGACAAACTGGTCAATCTCGCAATATCAAAGAGTCGCATCTCTCGGTTTAGTGGCTGTTTGCAGAAAAAAACAATTAACAATTTTTGAAACCAGCCCTTACAGCCTTTAATTCCAGACTATAATTCATTCTCGTTGCAAGAATTAATTTGTGCAGCTAGCAACAGATTCGGCGATGTTAATTCGTTCGACTCCGGGGGGAAGGTTGTATGTACGATCGAATAAAAGACAAACTGGTCGATCTCGCAATATCAAAGAGTCGTGTCTCTCGGTTTAGTGGCTGTTTGCAGAAAAAACAATTAACAATTTTTGAAACCAGCCCTTACAGCCTTTAATTCCAGACTATAATTAATTCTTGTTGCACAGCTGACAGTAGAGTCAAGAATTAATTTGTGCATTTAGCAACAGATTCGGTGACGTTAATTTGTTTGACTCCGGGAGAACGTTGTATGTACGATCGAATAAAAGACAAACCGGTCAATCTCGCAATATCAAAGGACCGTGTCACTCAGTTTCGCGGCTGTTTGCAGGAAAGAACGAATTAGATGGTCGGGGCGTGACTCTCATTTCAGTCTCTGGGTTGACTCTCGATGCGGATCGTCGTCGTCTGGTGTACATAGATCGTCACGTGTCCTCGATCGGTCCACGAGCCCCAATAGAGCTTTACGTCACTCTCTAGCACGCGGTAAACAAGTAATCGCGAGACGGGTCTGGCACCCGGCCAAAGACACGCGTATGTTCCCCGACGATATCTGTCCACTCGTATCACCGTCACTTAACTTCTGTCAAGATTGTATTAAACGACCCGGCGGTCTACTCGCCCGTTTCCGGTAAAATTCATCGTGAAATCATCCGCGCGTAACTTTTCATCTGTATGTAGCTGTCGCGTCGTGTCGCGTAGGTGGAAAGAACAATGCGAAGGCGTCAAATAGACACTTGCCGAGCGGCACCTATTGACGAAGATACGCGTGTTTCCTCTTTTTCCCTTTCTTTGCCGGCTCGTTTGACAGCCGGCTACGTCGCTGCAAATATTTCCTCCACTGTTTCCCTTTGATCTAACGCCGTCGCTAAGCATTTGTCCGCTTTCGTTCGTTTCGCTGCAATCCTCGTTGTCTGGCCTACAGTCGCCAGATTAACACGAAACCTACCATTTTATATTTTTATATTTTATATTTATATTTATATTTAGTTTTATATTTTTCGTTTCACTATTATTGAAACTCTTTATTCAAACACGTATCGTTATGAAAATTGCACAGGATCGAAATGAATGAATCAGTTCGTAACCGGTGTTCCGCGAAATATTAGGTTGTTGCAATTGAAACAACCGTTTTTCACATTTGAAACTTCCCGCTCTCGTAGTTTAATTTTGCCACGACAGATAGCGTTGAAGTTGTACAATTTGAAAAGTACATATATCGTACATGAATTTGCGAGTATTAGATTATTGATATTGTACAGTGTACATGATCCAAAATCGATTTTCGTTCACCATGGATAAAAAGGAAATTTGTATAATTTACTTGTACGAGTTACAACTTCGACATACTGCATCTGAAGAAAAACATAAATGCTGTTTTTGTTGAAGGTACAGCAAATGATCGAACGGCGTTGGTTTGAAAAATTTCGTTGCAGAGATACAACTCTGGAAAATTAGTCTCGTGGTCATAAGCCAACAACTATTAAAGATTCAGATTTAAAAGATATATTTGCGTTAACATACACTATTAAATTGTCTTACGACATCTGAAAGCTTTGGGAAACGTAAAAAAGTTAGATAAATGGGTCCCATATGAGCTCACTGAAAGATACAAGATGTGCCGTCTGGAAATCAATTCTTCATTACTTTTTCGACAGAATAACGAAGGCATATTAAACAGGATAATTACTCTACGACAATTATCTAAAACTCACACGCTTGTATTCTCTTTCTCTCTCTCTCTCTACATAGATCTACATAGATGGATTAGGTTAGGTTAATTAGGTGGTCTGCAAAGGGTATTGTACATTATTCATTTTTTTTTTAAATTGAAACTTTTTGATTACTTTTGAATCATTAATCGTGGTGTTCCGAAAATTCTTCACATAAGTATTCCCTGATTTCAAAAAGGTTAAGAACCACTGGAATAGAGACTCGTCGTTTTTGTAAGCTGAAACATTTTAATCGCTATTACCGCCGGGTAGATTTAGTGTTGAGACTTGTGTCCACACTCTATCTTCCCCTTCCACGGCAATACTCCGCCGCGGTCCGGTCACGTGTCGTGTTTCGTCTCTGTCTCGTGCACGTATCACGGTGTCGTGTGATTAATCCGGCACTGGGGGAGAAGGGGCCGCTTCTTTCTCTGAATTCGTACTCCCTCCCCTCATCCGGCGACTCTGATCTAGCCGTATGATAGTCGCATTATATCTAATATACACTTATCCATTGAGAAAAAATAATCTTGCGAAAACATTCTTCCAATATAGCGTTTAATGAAATTTGAAAAAGATCCGAATACCTTTCCGATCACTGGGTGAGACTATTACATTTTGCATTCTGATGGAGTAATGACGAGTAATAGTGCATAATGTCACTTATCTTATCGGATTTGTCGGTCTATTCGTTATCTGTTACGCGATAGATAAAATTATTCCAATGTAAACTGTCGAAAATAAACGGAGACTGGAGCATTCGTTCGAGCATGCGTTAATCGCGCCAGTTGCAACGTGACCGTGGCTTTTCGAGCACGCGAATCTGCAATAAATGAACAAGTTCGAGGGAAATTTGTTATTTCGATAATGGCGCCGTTAATAGCTGAAACACGTAAGTTTCTTCGTTGATTCTCGTAGAATTGTGTCCGCAGCACACCTACAAAGTGAGACGGAAATAAATACAAATTGGATACGAAGAACGTAATGAATGTTCTATTTCCGGTACTAGATTGATTATAGCATGTGGCGATTAGTCGCGTACAGTTTCCTTCGTAATGTAAGAGAACGTTCGTAACACGAAATTAGACAGTCAAGGTGGGGGATTATCATTAGACTGCGGATTTTTTGAATTTGTAAAAGAAATGTGTAAGAAAATGAGTGATATGCACATAATATATTTCTATCGACCTGTACCTATGTGTAGTTTGTAGTTGTGTGCGTGTTGTCTGTAACTAGCGTCTTTTGTCTTGAATGCTTGCAGCCACGTAGCTTCTACTCGCAGCCATGTGAAACGCATGTATCTATACAGGGTCATCCATTTTTAAACGGACAAACGTAAACCAGCTATAAAGAACCCCAAATGGAACAAGTTTTACCCCTGCCACTTTTTTTGTTTCGGCCTTGATTTATAGAAAATTGCAAAAAACCAAAATTTTTTTAGTTCACATAAACTTGAATATTTCGGGACTCCAGTGATGAATCTTGATGATTTTTCCTTTGTTTGGTTTAAAATAAATAGGGGCATCTTTTTTGTTAACAAAATATTTTTGTATGACCTTCGGATCTTCGTTTTTTTTGGGCATAGGGCACGTCGTGGAGTCTGAATGAAAAAACTTCGAAAAACTTGGTTTTATGCGTAATCGACCGTTTGATTCAAGACAAAAAATAACAAAACTATTAACAAAATTCAAAATTTTAAGATTTTTCAAAAATTAACATAAACTATTTTTTCGAAAACTGAACGTTTTTACTAACCATTTAGTTATAAATGTTGAAATTTAAGAAAAAATCATCAAGATTCATCACTGGAGTCCCGAGATATTCAAGTTTATGTGAACTAAAAAAATTATGGTTTTTTGCAATTTTCTAGAAATCAAGGCCGAAACAAAAAAAGTGGCAGGGGTAAAACTTGTTCCATTTGGGGTTCTTTATAGCTGGTTTACGTTTGTCCGTTTAAAAATGGATGACCCTGTATAATAAAAATGAAATGCTGTTCATTGGTCGCGACATCACGTGAGAACGGCTGAACCTATTTGGCTAATTGTTTTTTTTAAATGTTCGTTGTAGTCCGAATCAGGTTTTTAGGGTAAAAAAAATTGGAAAAGTTGCCTGGAAACATGAAAATTCGAGAAAAACTGAAAGTGCTTTTTTAATCATATTTCAATACAACAAAAAAATGAACGTTGCAGCTTTTAACCAATATTTCAATAGGAATTTACATTATCCACGTCTATTTTCTATAATGATCACTGCGAAATACGTCTTTTTCTAATTTTTACTTTGTTTACGCATATCCTATAGCTTTTCACAAATTCACAAAATGATCACAACCAAATTTATTGAAATTTGGACAGGACAACGTCTGTCAGGTCAGCTAGTCTATTATAATAAAAATCAAATGCTGTTCGTTGGTCACGAAATCACGTGAGAACGGCTGAACCGATTTGGCTAATTGTTGTTTTTAAATGTTCGTTGTAGTCCGAATCAGGTTTTTCGGGTAAAAAATATTGGAAAAGTTGCCCGGAAACATGAAAATTCTGGAAAAACTAAGAGTGCTTTTTGAATAATATTTCAATACAACAAAAAACGAACGTCGCAGCTTTTAATCGATATTTCAATAGGAATTTACATTATCCACGTCTGTTTTCTATAACGATCACTGCTAAATACGTCTTTTTCTAATTTTTACTTTGTTTACGCATATCCTATAGCTTTTCACAAATTCACAAAATGATCACAACCAACATTATTGAAATTTGGATGGGAAAACGTTTGTCAGGTCAGCTAGTATTTTTATAGTTAAATATAGTGTTATAGTGTGATAATAAAACGTTGGTTTTATTATCTCGAATCTTCTGACAAAATGAATACAACAAATAGAATATTATAAAGCCATTAGAAGAATTTGATAAATACATTGACCTGAGCAATTTTTATTTTCCATAAAAATCCGCAGTCGAATCGTTACTAAAAATCCAGATCGTGCGTTTCGTTTACGTAGGACTTTTATGGTCAGCAGTTCGCGTCGGTGAATGTATTAAATGAATGTGTAAATATTTGCCGTCGAGTAATTCTTCCGGACAAAGGAAGAGTTAAAACGTTTCACGCACGAATATTTATTGCATGCCCGTGTGGGTGTTCTGCTTTGAACGTGAACGCCTTTTGTATCTTCGCTGAACAGACGATGTTGTTAGTGAGCGTACCTGTTGCTCCTTTGACAGTCAAAGTCGAAATGAACGATCGTTTCACAATGAAAGTATATGGATTTGTATGATATATGTATTTTCCACGGCGATTATAATCTAGATTATACTAGATCAATGCTAGGCAGACAAACATTGTCAAAGTTCATTAACTTAATCTTAAGCACGATAATGCTTCCTCAATGAGTTATCAATTTGGCGATTACGATTCGCAAACAACGCCATCGTAGAAATTGTTCTATGCCAACTAAATAAACATTCGCATTTTTTCGGCATCCGATCATAAATAGTTTCTGACGCAGATGTTGCATCGCTGGATACAAAATGAGTAATAGAAAATAATAGTAGAATTATTTGTCCAAGTCGCACATATTACACTTTGAAGTACAAACTCTCCGTTTAGAATTAAATGAATCTTTTTTCAAGCTGAATACAAAATGGGCGATAGAAAATAATAGTTGATTTGTAATTGCATAAATAATAGTAGATATCTATTACTTAGATGATATTAAGACAAATACTTTATTGTACAAATTGTATGTTTTGAATCACATGAATATTCTTTTTAAGCTGAATACAAAATGGGTAATAGAAGATAATAGTAGAATTATTTGTTCAAGTCATACATTTTCCACTTTGAAGTATACATTTTTTGTTTAAAATTAAATGAATCTTTTTCCAAGCTGAATACAAAATGGTAATAGAAAATAATAATGGAATTATTTGTCCAAATCACATATTTTTAACTTTGATGTACAAAGTTTCCTTTTTGAATCAAATGAATCTTTTTCCAAGCTGAATACAAAATGGTAATAGAAAATAATAATGGAATTATTTGTCCAAATCACATATTTTTAACTTTGAGGTACAAATTTTCCTTTTTGAATCAAATGAATCTTTTTCCAAGCTGAATACAAAATGGGTAATAGAAAATAATAATGGAATTATTTTTCCAAGTTACACACTTTTCACTTTGAGATATAAATTCTCGGAATCAAATGAATTTTCTTTTCAAGCTGAATACAAAATGTGTAATAGAAAACAATAATGGAATTATTTGTCCACGTCACATATTTTCCACTTTGAGGTACAAATTTTCCGTTTTGAATCAAATGAATCTTTTTCCAAACTGAATACAAAATGGTAATAGAAAATAATGATGGAATTATTTGTCCAAATCACATATTTTCTACTTTGAGGTACAAATTTTCCTTTTTGAATCAAATGGATTTTCTTTTCAAGCTGAGTACAAAATGTGTAATAGAAAACAATAATGGAATTATTTGTCCACGTCACATATTTTTCACTTTGAGGTACAAATTTTCCTATTTGAATCAAATGAATTTTCTTTTCAAGCTGAATAAAAAATGGGTAACAGAAAACAATAATGGCATTATTTGTTCAAGTCACATATTTTCCACTTTGAGGTTTAGAATCAAATGAATCTTTTTCCAAACTGAATAGAAAATAATAATAGAATTATTTGTCCAAGTCGCATATTTTCCACTTTGAGGTACAAATTTTCCTATTTGAATCAAATGAATTTTCTTTTCAAGCTGAATAAAAAACGTGTAATAGAAAATAATAATGGAATTATTTGTCCAAGTCACACACTTTCCACTTTAAGATACAAATTCTCGGAATCAAATGGATCTTCTTTTTCATTGCACTTGGATAATTGATCGAATGGTTCATTGTCCTCGTATGATCGCCCAGCATTTTTTTCAGATAGTCGCGATCGCCTCTTAAGCCGCCAAGATGATTTACATGCCGTTCTCGTGTCCGACATGAGAAAAGATCGACTCGCGGGTGTGTAATGTATATCTAGGGAAACTCACTATACAGACAAACGTTTCCACGGTTACGAAATAGAGGGCGTACTTACCGCAATGCGCCAGTGACGTGTTCATGTATGCAACAAGGCGTTTCTCGCGACTTGAAAAACGCAGGTGATGAGCAAAACACACTCAAAATTTTTGGAACGAGCTCAACTGTCCCGGAATTGAAATACTTTATCGTGGGGAGAAATATGGTCCTCGCAAATCAATCCTGCGGGTTGGCCACAAATGCCAGTCCTCGCGAATCATTTGCTCTAATT
Organism: Lasioglossum villosulum; assembly: GCA_963971365.1. Taxonomy (NCBI): domain Eukaryota; kingdom Metazoa; phylum Arthropoda; class Insecta; order Hymenoptera; family Halictidae; genus Lasioglossum; species Lasioglossum villosulum. The sequence goes on from OZ020497.1 coordinate 9,421,496, forward strand.
TGATCAGGACGAAAAATCGTTACGAAGAGACCGCATATTTTTACGCGAACAAAAATAGTAATTTCTTGTTTTATTCAATCCTATCTGGATCAAAAATAGTTTCTGTCGATCTAAAAATCTGAGAATTTGTAGGTACCCTAATACGATAGTGTTTAAGTCAAGAAAAATAATATTTTCAGTTGTTTGGAAAAGATTAAACTGCACAAGAAAATTAGAGTTACATGTGACTAGCCTGCGGAGTTTATGCATTTATAACAAACAGGGGAAGTCCAATTTATATAAATTCCAAAATATAGAAGCGCCAATGTATTATTATCAACCCACTAAAATTATTAAAAGAAGGAAAAACTTTATCTTTGGTTCCTGGTTTTTAAAATTGATGCAGACAAATTTTATTTATTTCATAAAGATCCGCAGCCTACATATGATCTCTCTACAAAGGTGCACCACGTGCGTTGCATCACGGAAATATACTGTCAGTATTTATACAGGGTGTCCCAAAATAAGTGTAACTTCCGGAAATGGGAGGTTCCTTGCGTCATTTGAAGCGACATTTTCCTTTACAAAAATTGTGTCCGCGGCATCGTTTAGGAGTTATTATCGAAAAACACGGACCAATCAGAGCCCGGCTATAGCGAACGGAGTCCAACTCGGCGACAGGTCCCGCTTAACGTGGTGTCGCTATTGGCCGAACCAGAATCAATCCGCTGTATCCGCGCTCTGATTGGTTCGTGTTTTTCGTTAATAACTCCTAAACAAAGCCGCGGACGTCATTTTTGTAAAGGAAAATGTCGCTTCAAATGACCCAAGGAACCTCCCATTTCCGGGAGTTACACTTATTTTGGGACACCCTGTAGATGCATGTGTTATAGAATCAGAACAATTTTTTAATCCACTATAAGTATGAATTTTTATGGCGTTTGAAACAGCTAAAAACAAATATTTTTAACACTTTTAATACTATCGAGCTTCAAAAGTAACCGGAACATTTAATTTGGTTTAGACTTTGTGCGGCTTCTATTGTAATACGTGCCTATCAAAGACATCTATACAATAATTTCTTAACAAATAATTGTTGTTATATCAATAAGTATAAAATAGAATATCTGGAACTGGTGCTAGGTTTAGCGTTCATTTTGCGCACATTCACTTTCGTAAATAAACATACCTGTATTACGAGCAAACAAATTATTATAAAGGTATCATTCATTCGCAAAAACTTGCAAGAAATGTTTATGTATTCCACCAATAAGACACGACGAGAGGTCTGATAGGAACTCTGTGAACTTCGAAAGTGCATAAATGTGAACTTTGGGGGAAACTACAAAGACAAACGAAACCACTGACTTGCGAGCACATTATTGGCGCTAATTAATCGATTCGCAGGTGTTATTTTTACTTGTTCTTTTTCGGTGCTCCACTTATCCCCGGTCTGGTTGCGCATCGTGTCGCGTGGCTACTAAAAACGTTCGCGTTTCCACGTTGAGAGGATCGCGAAAGTGTCTCGGAAGAATCGTTCCTCCGCGTCTTGAGACCGTCCAAGGAACGGCGACACGATCGTGCAATGAATAGTCAAACAGTCACCTTCTACCCATCGTTAACTGTCCCGAAGGAGATCATTCATTCGCGGGAAAAGGAACTTCTTTCATGTGTTTCACGCCGGGTGACCTTGAGTCACGAACACTCTTCGCGAGAAACTGATTTCCACACGAAGAGATACACGTTCCTCTCCTGTTACAGTTTGATTTCTTAACGTACAAAGACGTCATGCGTTTCTTATGCCAATGTATACATTCAAGCAAAATATTGCTAAATATTAGTGGGTAATATTACCAACAACATGTTCGCTATTATGCCAAGAACACGACAATTTTGGATTCTATCAAGAGACGTCGTCTCTCGGAATCATCCCCTCATTCTATCTCGCGTATTTCCATATTTTGCGTTTCTGTATCTTACTATTTTATACCAGCGTTACTATATCTTGCGTTTCATTTAAAAAAATTTAAAAAGTAGAAAATAAAAAAATTAAAACATTTTTTAGAATCCACGCTTATATTAAAATGCATTAAAAAGGAGAAAATAAAATAAAATAATTTTATAATTTTTTTAGTTTCAAATTTATAGGAAATATTATTGTATTTCAAACCCATTGACCACACTACTCCCCCTTCTTCCCCGCTCACTATCGCCCAATTTCAACTTATTTCAATCTACTTTTCAGTGGAACCTACTGTTCATTACGGTGGGTTTCAAATGGTTCCAAACCACATTCATTGTTTATAATAGTTACACTCATTAACAATTATACAACATTCCTTCAAATCAGTGGGTTATTGAATCATTTCAACGAAGAAATTATGATTTCATTGGTTTTTTCACAAAAATCGATTTTTTGGAAAATCCTGAGGTCGTAGACAGATTTTGTGACCAGATTTGAAATCAGCGTGAAAAAATATACGGGAAATGATATATAGCATGTTCAAAAAAAATTTTTCCGTGGTATTAGCAAAACCACAATTTTCTTGAAATTGTGCAAGTTTAACGAATTATTTCAAGGTTAAAAAGCTTTCGTACCACAACTGCTATAATTATTTCATATTCTGCAAAGTTTCAGCTTTAATTTAAAAAAAATTTGACGAGAAAGATCTGACGAGACTCGTCGCTGATCGCTTCGTCAGACGTTCGTTTTATTCATTACATTTGTTTATCGTTAGTAATAAACAGTTGGTTTTTGACACATTCGGATATATTCGATATCAAGAATGTACCGGGTGGCCATAACAGCTTACAAATAGTAAATTTAAAATTATATGATTAATTATTCGCTCACCAAACCCCGCGTTTTTACATGTCGGAACTATTTTCTATAATAGAAAGAGAAATATTGCTAAAGGTTGAAGCCTTGTAATAAGAGAGACCTGGTTTTTCAGATACCTCGATGGAGAGTGCCGGTGGTGACAAGCAGAACGAGTCGGACGAGTGTGATGTGATTGGGAATAATCAGCACGTGAGCAAGATGACTGGCCAGGAGGACACGAACGCGAAGATCGGCAAGGGTCTCTGCAAAGAGGAGTCCCTGAAGAACCTGAAGAATCTGGAGAACATTGGCCAGAATGACGAGAACGTCACGAACAAATTGTCCAAGTCCAGGTCGAACGATGACGAGGACGAGGAGGAACGGGACGAGGACGAGTGTAAGGGATCCGACGAGGAGACCAAGGAAGAGAAAACCGACGGAAAGAAAGAGGAGGAGTCGTCCAGCAGTACCACGTCCACCAGCACTTCCGACGACGAATCTGAAACCAGTTCGGACGATAAGACCGAGGCGTCAAAGACCGAGCAGACGAAGACGGTCGAACCAGAAACCAAAAAAGAGGATCAGACCAAGAACGATGACACTACTGACGACAGCGACATCGAGGATGACTTGATCTCCGCTATCAATTACAACACCATTACCTCGCTGGCCGCGCTCAAGGACATGCTACAGTCCTCCGGGGAGAACTCGGACGGTGTGGACAGTTTCTTTCATCATTACTTTCTGTCGCACGTGAACAGGCTGCCCTCCAGAAACCAAACACACAGTCCTTATCCTTGGGGTAGAAGACTGTCCGAGTGCAGGGAGGAGGACGAGTACGAGACCGAGGAAGGTAAGTGACTCACGCGACTTCTCTTCTCTCTTATATCATCCCCTACTTACTCGTAAACCGTTCTATCATAACGGACAAATCGTTCAGTTAGGATGCACAGAGTAGCGGTTACATAGTATTTTATCCTTGGCGACACACTTCTATCCCCACCATCACGACCAGTCGAGCTGACGAGGGCGAAGACAAAAGAACCTTCTTCATTGCTTCCGGCGGCTCTTGCCACCCTATAGAAGACACACGGCGCTCCCTTGTTAACGTCTCGGGTTTTCAGACACTCGACAGCATTGCTTCTTGACTCTAGCTCCAAGACTTCGCCGAGTCGTGGGACAATACTAATCCAATGACAAATCATGTTGTATTTGTACTGAGTTCTTTAACATATTCGTTGCCAGCTGATCTAAAAGTTCAGAAGTCCACTTGAATATATTTCTCTGTTACTTACAGTCTCTTTTCCATCGATTTTATTTCAGAAATATTTCTTTATCTTATTTCTCGATATTATACTGCTCCCTAGTAGCGCAAAATATTGTATACACATTCATGTAATATTAAAAAGAGATTCAATCTTTTTTTAATATTCAAATATTCATACTATATTAATTTTATATTAAGAAACAAATCTTTTTTTTAAATATGCAGAGAATATCTATTTCATGTTATGAGAAAAATATATTTTCCAAATATTAAATGAATCTTTATTTCATATTAGAAGTAGAATATTCTTTCCTAACATACAGATAATATTTCTATTTCATACCATGAAAAAAATATTTTTTCTTATAAAATGAATCTTTATGTAATATTAGAAATAGAGTATTTTTTCTAATATGAAGGAAATATTTTATGTTTATCATGGAAAAATATTTGTTTTAGAATACTATATATAATGCAATTGATAATTGCACATGCACAGTTGCACCTAAAAAAAATCTGTGGGCCTACGAATGTAGGATTCTTCGAACCATTAATCTTTCTAACTGCATAAAAAATTTCTGAATTTTTAATAAGCTCCTTCCGAAGACGAATTAATTAATATTCCCTCAAGCAATGCACAGAAAGTAATGTTATTGTATTATAGTTTCTAATTTTTGTTATAACTTTTTCTTAAATTTCAAGATTTAATTGAACGTTATCTAAATATGGGTTTCACGTTTTTTAAATATTTACTTTATGTTTTTTAAATATGTAATTTATATTCTCTGAATATTTAGATTATATTTTCTGAACATTGAATTTACATTTCTTGTATATGTATAGAATATTCAGATCTAATATTTTTCTCATATGAAAAAGTGTGGCTTAAAAAACATTTTTTCAATATTTGAAAAAAACATTTCCCCAATATTTTTGTGCTACTAGGGCTGTTTGTCGCAGCACGATTTATTCATTCGATAGATTCTTTATTGATATCTTCCTATTATTTCTAGACATAGATTACTTTCGAAATTCGATTCAATGTGTCCATAACGGTTCAGCTATATTTTCAAACATTTTTTAATACTACACTTTCACTGTTCGGACGCCACTCACGAGCTCCTACTTTATGAATTGACATTTACTCGAAAAGTTGTTGGCTCACTGATATTCGAAGCTATTTTCTGACTTGCAAATATTTCTCTCTCTCTCTCTCTCTTTTTCGTGGTTGTCCTTCTATGCTCTTCTGAGAATTTTCAATTTAGGAATAATCATTGTAGAACTTTCAAAATTTTGTTTCATTTAGCTTGAATTTTTGCAGCCCTCCACCCATTAGTTTGGGGCTGGCAATGGCGTCCGGATAAAGGTAAAGTCCCACTTTTTTTTTAAACAATTTATATATGGCTACTGTGGGTTTCTCTTGATTCTGTTCGACATTTGTAAAACTGTGCGTTCTGTAATGTTAATGTGCTCTTCGATTGTTCCGTGTAGTCCGGAGGTATTTGTAAAAGGCGATGCTCCGGTCATCTGTATTGAAAAGAAAAGAAAGTTAATCAGACTATTCCATTCCGATCGCGACGTACTCTGTTATTCGCAGCTCATTCGAATACGAATTAATCAATCAAGTGCCGATCCTTTCTCAGAGCTCATCATTGTTTATGAATGGTAAATTACCAGTTTAAACAGTATTGCTCACGAGGAAGTTGCTGGAAACGTCAGTCGAGTTCCACCCGCAGATTCGCGTGTTCCGAACATTGGCAAAAGTGTCACGCATTAACAATACGAACTCGTTCATTGAAATTCAATTATCGTCGTCGTCGACTCTTCGCACTGTAACGTACTGGATCATGCTGGATCGGTTAAGCTTTTCATTACGTAAAATGATCGACAGCATTCTGTAATGGTATCGGGTTTTTGCAGCAGCTTGCATCATACATATCTTGCAAATATGGAAATTTGTCGTTGTCGGAATAATTCTACGTTACACGTTACTTGTGCAACGAAATTGTCAGGCGTGACCGTGGAGAAAATAGTTCTCGACCGGTGTTCCAAAATGCGGAATGTCTTTGTTTGGCTTTTGGATAATCAATTTTGGTGTTTTGCAAATTTTTCGTATAATTAAAAGTGTTCCCTGACTTCAAAAAGATTAAGAACTACTGCCGTAGAGGGTCTAATAACAAAAAGGGAAACTTTCTTGACCTGGGTACATGGATTACATCTGAAGTTGTAAAGTGTAATTGTTAGTAACACTGTATGAGTACATTTTCAATGCTGGGAAGAAACACTGCATATTACTGTAATATAGTTGTTCTTCTTGAGGTAATAGAAGATGGCACGAAAATGTTGTACTTTCTTGAAAGAGATGATAGCTAAGGTCATTTGAAGAATAACATTCTCTCAAAGGAAAAACTTATTTAAAATGACCGTAGGAATCAGATTTTTCAAGGGAAAGCAACATTTTTGGGACACCCTGTACAGTAACTGTAAATACCATCGTTGATATTTTTATAATTGTTACGTACTCTACATATAATAATTGCATATAGAATTTCCTGAAATTCGAAGAAATAACATAACAATATCACAGTGGAATTCTATTATTTATGATCTGCCATGAAATCGTCGGGAGTGTAAAATCATATTGAGCTAATAGAAAAAATTGTACTGCTTCACCATGAACCTCTGCGACAATTTAACCAAATAATAATTAAAAATTAACATTTTGATCGTCTTCCGCCATCTCGTACCGTTTTCTCTAGACTACGTGTATTTATGCACTCATAAAGAAATTGCTTGTGCGAAATCTGAAACAGTAAAAGATTTAAAAAATTCAAGAATCTTGTAATATTGCCTTTAATTTTAAAATCAAAGTCGCTAAGGAATGAAATCAATTTTTTGTGCGTTTATTGATCCCCACTTCTCGCGACAGCGGTCCCACTCCGACTCATCCCCACTCCACTGACGCACTTCGCACCGAAGGAGCTCAGTGTGGTGTTCCGTTCATTCGGTTCCATTCAGGGGGCGTCGACTCCCATATGAAAAAGTGGCAACGAATTTAGTTGTTTGTCGATCGTTAGGTGTGGTAGCACGGTAATCAAAGAGTAGGGATACAAGCTGTATCCCCACTTTTTGCCGAACTCTAGCATTTTCCTCGTGCTTTCCGATTGGTCTTGCGAATACTTTTATTTTACATGATTATTTTTATAATATAAGAATAATAAATATGTACACACTGCATGAACGCAGTAAATTAATTTTTCTAAAATGACAGATCCATAATCATCAATAGCTAGCGAAGAACAAGATTACACGTACATGCAAGACTGACTATGTGTGAGTCAGGTGTGTGTGGTGATCACACACTACAACGTCGAGGCACTACTGTGCTGCCACCACACCTAACGATCGAGAAACAACTAAATTCGTTGCTACTTTTTAACATGGGAGTCGACACTCCCTGGTTCCATTTCGGACAATTTTGGATTCTATCAAGAGACGTCGTCTCTCGGAGTCATGCCTTCATTCTATCTCGCGTATTTCCATATTTTGCGTTTCTGTATCTTACTATTTTATACCAGTATTACTATATCTTGCGTTTCATTTAAAAAGGTTAAAAAGTAGAAAATAAAAAAATGAAAACATTTTTTAGAATATCTTGCGTTTCATTTAAAAAAATTTAAAAAGTAGAAAATAAAAAAATGAAAACATTTTTTAGAATATCTTGCGTTTCATTTAAAAAAATTTAAAAAGTAGAAAATAAAAAAATGAAAACATTTTTTAGAATCCTCGCTTATATTAAAAAGCACTAAAAAGGAGAAAATAATTTGAAACGCTATACTATATTGACGTAATCTTCGTGAGCGCTCCACGCTTTTATTTATAGTCATTAATATCTAAAAAAATTATTTTCTCCTTTTTAGTGCATTTTAATATAAGCGTGGTTTTTGACATTTTTTTATTTGTGTTATTCCTGGTTCTTGCAATCAATGCAAACGATTTCTATTTTGTATAAACGTCCGCAAGTCTAGTTATTACTCCAGTGGGTTCCAGTTGAGAAAACTGGAGTGTTTTGTAAATTACCATTCAGAAACAAGCGCGTGTGAAAAAATGGACTAATACTGTCGAAATTTTGGATTGGCGAAACCATGGCAGAACATTCATCATCCGTGAAAGTGGTGCACTTGTGGTACGATTGCATTGTCGCAGAGGTTTCGAGCGAAGCTCGTTTCGATTAACGAAAGCGTTAATATCGACGAGTAGATTGGTTTGGGCGCGTTCGTTGATTGCGCGTTGTATGATGGCCCGCGCGGAAACCAGCATATTACGAAACACGATTCGGGCATTAAAACGCGCGTCGAGCTATTAGAAGGAGTCCTCGCACTCGTTCAATAAGAGCTAAGATTAGCGTAGTGGCTGGTGGTTTAGCTTCGTTTAGTTCCGTTTGGCAACGATTCTACCAACAGCGCGAAAAGTCACTCCACTTAGGCAACGATTAGATTATATTTATAGATTATTTCCGTAACGGGAATCGCGGTAACTCAATCCCCGCGGGAATTGTTATTATTAAATAACCGCTTGGTTAACTTAATATTCTCAGTTTCAATTTTTCTGGAGAATTGCAATCGGCGAACCACCCTCAACCATATCGTCGAATAAATTTTACGAATATTTAACATGATAACTAGACTGATCGTTATGCATTTATATACAAATTTTCGAAAAATCCGAATATAAAATTATTTATTTATTTATTTATTTATTATTGCTTTAAACCAAGTGGTTTATATAGCAAGTACAATATTATTACAATTAGCTTATATTCACTAAATGAAACGTTATTACTAAATTCTAACGGAACATTGTTTGAGAAAATTGAAAATTATTTTCAAACCTTGTATATCAGGTTTACATAAGAAGGAACTAATACAAAGAGGGAAACAGTACTTGCCTTTGAGGAGCTTTGTTTCTAATGTGTTACGTTCGTTTTCGTAGTCTAGACATTGCAATATAAAATTATATTAGATTTAGTACAATTTTTACGTAATTTGTACGTTTTGACGTTCTCGAAAAATTGAAAATTCCATTAACATCTTCCATAAACATTTCTGCCCTTAATAAGTGTAACACAAAAATTCATAATTGTAGTGTCAAGATTTTCAGTCGAGCTTGATCATATTTTCAAGCTAAATACAGCTCCCAGCATTGGTGAAACATTTTACCGTAGTCGATTGAAAATAGTATAGTAATTAGCACGAGAGCAAATTATACACAACAGATATGGAAGTCTTACGGAACGGAACAGGCAAATTAAACAAACGCATAATACTCGATGAGATTCAAAATTACACACAGTGTTTCGTAACTAATGATAAAAGCTGCACATCATTTTTCATGAGAATATGAGTCGGGGAAAGCGTAGAAGAAAATACGTACTTCGGCTGTGCATATGTATATCTAGGTAGTATCCTCATTAAGCGAATTCTAGTTTCGAAGGAGAGAACAAATTGCAAACCACGAAAGCATTATTTACGGTGAACACAATTTGCATAATATTGATGGTAAGCAATCGCATTTCTATGTGACATTTTTATGCAATTAGCCCGTTCGTTCCTGACCTTACGCTACCCTGAGAATCATTATCCGCATATACATATTTGAACTCGTCATAATGTTTTTGTTCTTAGTATTTCAGGCTCTGATGCACAGGGTGTTCAGCAAGACACGGGTGAAAATTCTTGAAACGGTTTTTCGCGACAATGTAAAATGCAAGTCAAGTGTAAAAGAATTGCGACCTCGGTATTGCTTTGAACTTGGTAACTATTAAGGTCGACGGATAGCGGCGCGCGAATCAACTATGCGTTTTTATTTATTTATTTATTTATTTTGGGTTTATTTTAATGTGGTCGCATTAACAGCTAGGTCATTAGCGACCACATGTTTTACATTCTAATATAGTATGATATAATAATCTAAGCAAACAACAAATTTATAATAGTTTAAATACATCAATAGATTTCAAAAAGAGGAGGATGTTTCTAGTGTTGTTCTCGTCTAAAGTTGTCTTGAGGTCGTTTGAGATGGAGAATATGGACCGTTGTGACGAGAATTTTGGGCATTCGAGTAGGATATGTTGAATACTGTTGAACTATGCGTTTTTGTTTCTCGCACGATGCATCATTGTTCGCGTCCCTCTTGATCCAACTTACGTACACGATTATTGGCGGATCAAAGAGATCTCTAATTGTTAACAGAGAGTAAATGAGAGTGCTCACGCCCGGGTTTTGCCCGTGCCACTTTTGTTTGCACATCATGTTTAGCCTGGAACAGAACCTACATCATCTTTAGCAGGATAAAAAAACTTTAATTATCTATCACAAGTAAATATATCATCGGAATAATAAATAATAAGCTAGTTCTGGTCCTGGTCACATATGTAGTAAGTAGTAAAGTGGGTTCTGTATCTTGCTAAAGACGATGTAGGTTCTGTTCCATGCTAAAGATGATGTAGGAGCTGTTCCAGGCTAAACATGATGTGCAAACAAAAGTGGCACGGGCAAAACCCGGGCGTGAGCACTCTCATTTACTCTCTGTTGTTAATTACATAGAAACCAGGTTGAAATCGCAATCTTTTATTCTCGCACTCAATCTCTATTTTTCTCTACCGGTGCTGAACACCTTGACTTATTGCTTTGTTATGTTGGTACTAAAATACTCTGGTGATTTAGTACTCCGAAAAATATTGCTCTCGAGAAGCTTCGTTTGTAAAGAGGCGAAAACAGGGATCGAAATAAATTTTTAGTTTTAAAGGTCTGTTCAAAATACGTTTGATATAACGCTGACAATTGAGCAAGTGTATAATAATAAATAAAGCGTACAATACTATCGCTTGAAAACTCCGCAGTCTATACATGATACGTATTTAGTAGATTTTGCTCGAGATCTTCATCGCAACTCGACGTTTTAGTCTCTACATGAGGTTCTACAATTGTTTCGATCCCTGGCTTCAAAATTGTCCACCATGTACAGTAAAGATCCAAAGAGTCTCGGTCTACCCACTGCACTGCGATCCGTGTTTCATTCTGTCCTTCTCTATGTTCGACTCTCTATTGAAGTCTCGCTCGGCGCGGTCGGCGCAGCCATAAATCAGAAAAGCAAATCTAGATCCCGACGGTTGTCTAGCCAGAGAACGCCTTTTTCAGAAGAATCGAGACTTCACTGTACTCGGCGAACTGGTGTGAACGACTATCGAAGGGTCAAAGCTGTTTGAGTGGCGAGTCCAGTATCGCCACCGGTTCGCGCCGCTCTAAACGTGTTAATCACGCGAGTAGCCCGCGCGAAAGGGGCAGAGAACCTGCCAGAGAAGAAAAGTGCTGACAAGCCGTAAAGACGCGAGCGAGCCTCGATCCGTCGAGCTACGCACGGAGCAAAATCCTCGCGGCAGATTTGTCTTTGTCCGGATCGAGTTCCGCGAGTGCAACCGAGCCGAACAATGATCGCTTCGTCATGATCGTGGTCGCCCGTCGGGAATCATCGACACGGCAATCTCACCTCTTTTCGCTGCGTGTTTCAGGGAAGAACGTGGACGCGACGCCGGCGGTGATCACTGGCAGCAAGAACGACGTCTCAAAGACTGAGGAAGCGGAGGATAAGATGGAGAATGCCTCTTCGAAGGCCTCGAGTCCGTCCGCCTCCGAGAAGTCCAGTTCGGAGAGGATCGATCAGAAATCGATCGGACCCACGGTGTCCGAGGTGAAGATCACGGCTGCGACCACGCCGACCACGACCACCGCGTCGACGTCGACCACAACAACCGTCATCGCGACTACCACCACCTCGAGATTCACCACGTGCACAGTCACCTCCCCAACATCCACCACCAAGCCTCCCTTGAGGAGGAGGCACACCACCGGTCCCGGAATGACCTTCCCAGCCACCGATCCTCCGACATACTCCACCAGCATGACCTTCTCCAGGACCAGCCCACTACCTAGTCCTCATCTCGACAAAAGGTACTTCGACAGCAGCCTCATCGAGATGAAGAGCCAGGCCAGCAGCTCCAGCACCCTGGACTACGACTCCACGGAGGAGGTCTGGGTTCGCAGGGTCGACTTCGTTCAAGAACGGAAGCGAAAGGTAAGCCTGATGGTTATTACAACAGGAGCCAAAATAAGCTGCACTGACCTGAGCTTGAAACAACAATTTAGACTTTTTGTCAATCTTTAAATTGGATGTGCAACTTTTTAGAGGATTACTCTAGTAGCATTTACGGTTGGCCAACGGTGGTCAATGGTTGGGAGTTTGTTGGAGAATGGTTAGAGATTTGCCTACGATACACACAGTCTTGCCAGACGGGGCGCTTTTTCGCGCATGCGCGACGATTTTGACGTCATACGGCCTCAGTCAAGTACAAAAATCGGGTACCTTGGTCGCCCCGCTAATTTTGCAAAATTTATTATTTGATTAAATATTAACAATAACTTATCTGAAATTCTCGCAGCCCGCTATTCTTTCGCGCCTCGTTGTCCTAACGGTCGTAACAGACTTCGCTAGACGTTCCCATTAATAATAGTCTCCTACTACTTTCCCCCAATAGTTCCCCACAAACTTCGGACGTAGATACGTTCCCGCCGAAACTCGCGCATGCGCGAAAAAAGCGCCGTGTCTGGCAAGACTGGATACCCAACGTTGGGCCTACAGATATTATACAGGGTGTTTGACTACAGGTGAGAGAAAATTTAAGGGGTGATTCTTAACGATGATATAAGACGAAAATGAAGAATAAAAAAATTGCGATTTCGGCTTCGTTATTTAGCTATTAACAATTAAAAATCAACAACGCGTCTAACAAAAGTGTACTTTGTGTACGTCAAAGAGTTCAATGTTGTCCAACGATTTGTTAAACATTGGGGCCCTCGCTGGGACCCCAAATGAGCACCAAGTTATGCATGCATCTGTCACTCGATACGTGACTGTCGCGTTGTTAATAGCTGAATAACGAAGCCGAAATTGCAATTTTTTTATTCTTCATTTTCGTCTTATACCATCGTTAAGAACCAACCCTTAAATTTTCTCCCACCTGTAGTCGAACACCCTGTAGTCGGTTGTAACGTGAAATTTACAACGATTATACTATATCGGCCCAACGAAAATCCGTCAATATTTAAATATATCGTATAATCGACGGCAGTAGTGTTGTGGCAACCAAAAATAAGTTATATTCCAAATTGATTTTTCTTCTTATTTTGTAAATATACTTAAAATTTGTCATTTTTGCGCTATCCACTAAAGTTTTGTTGTGAGAGCAGCCTTGAAATTTGTTCATTTTCCAAGAGAAAGGCAAAGAGGGTGTTCATGTACTATAAGAAGACCCTTCTGGATTTCTCCAAAGTGAGTCTTACTTTTTATTTAGATACTTTGATTTCAATTTGTTGACGTATCTAGTAACCCTAATCATAGTATCTACGAACAAAAATCATCTGTAGGTTCAATGATAGGGCATGTACTAACTACGCAAGCGAGTCCACCCCGCGTGGGTATTATTTTAGTTTTTCCTTTTCCCCCCAAAATTTTACCGTGAAAATAAATTTTTAATACGTATATTATTTATGATATACCATAAAAAGAGAAAATCAGAATGTGGGCTCTGTGGATTCGTCTTATACTAACGTTGGCTCTAGGTTGGGTGTGATCGTTGGGCCAACGTTAGCCCTGATTGTTGGCCCAACTGCAAAAATGAGCAACATTTTCAACGATTGCCCAACAGATACCGCCAACGGAGGCCCAACAAAACGTCAACCATAAATGCTACTAGAGTACTATCTAGGAGTAGATTGATTCATTGTGTTGATATCAAAATGAACGAAAGCCTGATTGAATTTGCTTAAACGTGTACTGGTTGAGCCTTGAGAACCCGATACGGTTTGAATATTTATATTCTCGGAAGCTACGGAGTAAATTAGTTCTAGTTTCCCTGGAATATCGACAAAAAGTTCGGAGTGCAAATATTTACAGTTACCTGATAGTTTGAGTTAGTTTGAGGATGCATGCAGAGTGTGTCGTCAGATGAGGAGAGGGAGATCGAATTGAGGGGAAAATTTGCAGAGAGCAAAACGCGTCACGTGACCTGGTAGGTAGAAGATAGAGCGGGAAAGACAGGTCTTAATCTAGCGACTCAGTGTGCATACAAAGCAGGCAATATTCAATAATTTGACGCATTGTTCAGAAATTTGCATCGTTTCGGTTCTCTACTAAATACAGTATTTTATCGATATAAGTCCCTAGCACGGGTCTGTCGAGGGACATTTATGTGTCAGAGACACTATTCTTTGAGTTTTGCCGAACGTAGAGAAGGACATAATAGAATTTGATGTTATCGGCGCACAGGTTCGATCATGATTCAACAAACATAATTTGAAATGGTAACAAACGTTGATTCGGGTTTGAATCTATTTCCGTTTGAGCTATTCGAATGTTTTGAATAATAGATGAAAAGAAAAGGAAGGATGGTGTTTCGTCCTAGGCCGTAGAGAAGGACAGCCAAGCTCGAGAGGCCTCGGTCGTCGAGAAATATGAACATAGCTAATCCAAATTTCCAACTTCCTTATTTTTCATTATTTTTTTATGAGACTACGATTACCATATTTGTGGCATTTTTCTAAGAACAATGATACCACATATGATACAATTCCGATGATATTTAGGTGTGTAATAGACAGTCAAAGTTTCGGGCGCAAGGAAGGACAGTTACCGGCGAGCCTTTGAAATGTGCTGGCGACTACGACTCTCTGCGTCTCTTTCTTTCCCATACGCTATCCTACGCGCCCGAAACTTTAACTATCTATTACACAAGTAAATATCATCGGAATTATATCATATGTGGTATCATTGTTCCTAGAAAAATGCCAGAAATATGGTAATCGCAGTTTCATAAACTAGCTGGTTATTGTTGCTCGCTCGCTTCGCGAGCTCGCGGGTAGGACTGCTCTTCCGAGAGGGTTAGTTGTACGCATTGCTAGTGTGGCATACAGCTATCAATGATTTTTTTATTTTGTGTGTGACTCTCCACGAGCCACACAAAGAACTTCCCGATTCGTTAGTTGCAGTGCATTATTATCATTATAATAACTAATAATAACTACTAAGTCACTCTTGCATTGGAATATTTTTTGATTATTGTAAGCGGTAACATTAGCATTAGTTGCATAATTAAATTACAGTAACTTCCCTATGAATCGGGAAGTTAAAAAATAATGAAAAATAAGGAAGTTGGAAATTTGGATTATGCGATCTCACCGAGACACCCAAGCATGAAGTCATACTTCTCGACGACCGAGGCCTCTCGAGTTTCAGGGCCCCTCAAGAGGCTGTACCCCGCAGTGGTGGGGATAGATCTGGGACATTTATCGGACAGACTTTTGGGACAGTTACGGATAAAATACTGTACTTTAATTCTTGCACCAATTAAAAAGGGGTACAGTAATTTCTCAATCGTAGTTCTCGGTCGCCTCTGCAATCGTTGTCCAGTGCCTACCCATTCCACCGCCTGTCAACGCTGGACGGCGATGTTTGGTGTCGGCTCGGGTATATCGGTGTGAACACCACTACATTGACTCGAGTGAATCGAATTTTCAAACTACTTAATTTTCATTATTTTTTTATGAGATTTTACTGGCTTATTCCTGGCATTTTTCTGATTACAACAATACCAGACACGATATAATTCCAACTTTATTTAGTGGTTTAATCGATGATGAAAGTTTTACTTACAAGAAGGACAGCGTGTTTGATCTATGCCGGCGACGGCGATTCTTCGCGTCTCTTTCTTTCCAATACCCTCTTCTTCGTTGCGTTCGAAACTTTCATCGTCGATTAAACCACTAAATATTGGCCAGATTATATCGTGTTTGGTATGATTTTAATCAGAGAAATGCCACGAATATGTTGGTGAAAGTTCCATAATGATATCATCAAAAATAAAGAAGCTAAGGTCTTGGTGTTTTATTGTGATGACGCACGGGCCTTTAAACTGTGCCGGCGACGGGGACACGCTTCGGCCACGCGATCCTATTTCATTCTGTCCTTCTCTACGTTCGGCTTGTCGTTTGAAGTCTCAGCGCGGTAGGGTAGACGCAGTCATAAATCAAAAAATAGCCACCCTACTTGATCGTAGTCCGTTCATAACACGGGTGTTGGGACTACGATTGAGAAATTACTGTACTAAGTCACTCTTGCATTGGAATATTTTTTGATTATTGTAAGCGGTAACATTAGCATCAGTTGCATAATTAAATTACAGTAACTTCCCTATGAATCGGGAAGTTAAAAAATAATGAAAAATAAAGAAGTTGGAAATTTGGATTATGCGGTCTCACCGAGACACCCAAGCATGAAGTCATACTTCTCGGTGACCGAGGCCTCTCGAGTTTCAGGGCCCCTCAAGAGGCTATACCCCGCAGTGGTGGGGATAGATCTGGGACATTTATCGGCCAGACTTTTGGGACACTTACGGATAAAATACTGTACTTTAATTCTTGCACCAATTAAAAGCGGTAGAACAAATTGTTGTCTCGCTGAACGCAACTTGCATTCTCTCAGCAACTTCTATGCACCCGTCGATCGTGGAAGTGCAACACAGTCGGTGAGCAGTCAGGCCGCCCCGTCCGTCCGCCCGTCCATCTAATTGTAGTAATTGACTAATTGCCACGAGGAGGAACGGTCTCGTAAATTTGTTTACCGTGGTCGCGGCACGGACTCTTGCGAAAGTGAATGGCGCAAGAGTGTATCCTGCTTACTCGCGATACAATGAAATTGAGGATTATGTTTCACGTTGCGACACCCGTGACTCGCATACTTCTCTAACGATGCGGTAAAACGTTTCAACGACTGACACTCGTATTTTCCAAATCCGTAGAATTCTTTCCCCGTTGCTACCGAGTCAGAGGAACAAACTGTACGGGGACTTTCGCGCGAACGTTTCTGCCTCGAAGCGGAAACGGTCAACGCGAATCACGCACTCTTTGATTTCCTACGGATACAATCCTTTCTATGCCACGAAACAAATCTTGCTCGCGAAAGTATTTCCGTCGGATATTCTTCTTTCGTGCTTACGTGTCTGCTTGGGACTGTTTTCGCGAACCACAGTGGGTGTGCAAAGTGTTCCTACACTTTTTAAAATGGAATAACTTTTTTATAATTGTACCAAACGACCTGATTTTTTATAATTAGAAACATTGGTTTATGAAATGATATGGAAAAAGATTTTCCGAAACATTATTATTTACAAGGTTACTTTCATTAACTTCTTCATTTGGGCTCGTAATGAAAATTGATGTTTTGGTGGTTACACACATACTGAAAATTTCATCGAAATATTTTAACGCAGGAAAAACGACATGCATCGAAAGATGTGCAATTCTGTGGATTTTAAGCAGAAACTGATCAAAGATCGTGTAAAACTACGATTTTTACAATTTTTAACCGCTTGCAACTCATGTGTATGTGACTCGGGTTCGATAAAATTTCCAGTATGTGTGTAACAAACACATATCTACAAAACATATATTTTAAATTTTCATTAAAGGGTTTAATAAAAAAATTAAAGAAATACTCTTTTTATTTTTGTATGCAACCTTGTAAATTGTAATTTTTTGGAAAATCTTTTTTGCAGATCATTTAGTAAACCAATTCTTCTAATTGATGATAAAAAGATGAGATAATTTACCAAATGATAATTTGGTACAATTATAAAAAAGTTATTCCGTTTTGAAAGGTGTACGAACACTTTGTACACCCACTGTATACTTCGTTTTAAAGCAGCCTTCACACTACACATGTACCTGTTGAATGAACAGGCGAATCAGCTTTCAATTTAGGAATGTCCAGAAGAAATAGAACAATTTCTTTAACAATCGATAATATCTTTCCAAACATTTTTTATTGAGCATCTCAGAAATTACCGAGACCCATTTTGGACTTTTGTACATGACGTTGTTGGCAGAAACATTTTACATTTATGAAATGGAGAACATCGTGGAAAGCTCTAGCGGAACAATTGCAGAAGATTAGCAAAAAATGATAGCGTTGCTGTAAGAAAAGTCAATGAGTACTCTTCACTATGTACCTTGTTGAATCATTATCCGTTTTTGAAACACTGTGTACACTTATGCATCGGTGACCATTTAAAGTCTGGTTCACAACGAGCAAGGTGTGGTCGTTGGGCATGATCGCCGATGGAATTATGGTTGTCACGAACTGCCAATCACGAGAGTGTACGATCATAGATTGGCACCTCGTTTCGCGCATGATCTCATCACGATAATCTTTTTTCGTGTACAATCTGAGGTATAGACACTCGCAATTTATTTTCGTTCGCGTGATTTGAAATGAATCGAACATAAACACGAACACCAATGGTAAATTAGAAATATCGATACAAATCGGGAGTATTGATGGCTCGATATATTTGCTATGAAAATACGAAATAATCATTTTTCTTTATTGAACTGTTGCGCGTGTACATTTATCGGGTCGTAATCCGTTTAATATCTTCTTCTCGTTTATTCGCAAAGCAGCGAATTACAATTATAATCTGTTTCCAATTACAAATTATATTGTTTTGCGAAAAAGAAATTTTGGTCAAATTGCTATTGCTCTGAATTACGGAGAAAATACTGAAAGTGGTGTCGTACAACTTTTTTATTCGAGTCTGTATTGAAAATGGAAAATTTTTGTAGATCTGTATTAATTACAGATGTATTAATTAACATACATACAGTGCGTGTGCAAAGTGTTTGTACACTTTTTAAAATGGAATAGCTATTTTATAATTGATCAAACGACCTGATTTTTATAATTAATTAGAAGCATTGGTTTATGAAATGATATGCGAAGAAGATTTTCCAAAAAATTAGTATTTACAAGGTTACATGGAAAAATGCAAAAGACAACTTTTATTTGGGCCCGTAATGAAAGTTTTTAATTTATATTTTGTAGATCTATGGTACTTATACTCATATTGGAAATATCACCGAAATCTTTTGACGCAGGAAAAACGACACGCTCGAAAGATGTGCGATTCTGTGGATTTTAAGCAGACTGATAAAAAGTCGTGTAAAACTACTATTTTTAAGAAATTATAAGAAATTTTCAGCATGTGTGTAACAAACATACGTCTACAAAACATATTTTAAATTTTCATTGAGGGCTAATAAAAAAATTAAAGGAAATGCTTTTTTATTTTTGCATACAATCTTGTCAATTGTAATTCTTGAAACATCTTTTCTGCAGATCATTTAGTAAACCAATGCTTCTAATTCATGATAAAAAAATCAGGTCGTTCGGTACAATCAGAAGAAAGTGTATAAAATGCACAAAATCATCAGTCTGGTAATAATAATTCCCCGCATTTAAAATTCGACTATATTCGTTTTAGTTCAGTTCGGACCCAATAGCTTGAACATTGCGCATTCGCGAGATCAACATCGCAGAGTGGAAGCTTCCGTAAACAAGCAGGCTAACGGACGTTCCATGGTGGATAACTACGGCGTTGCATGGTTATAAAAAGGAAGGTTCGACGAACTGGCCGCAGGGTACTTCGAGGGCCTTACCTTCTTTCTCTGTGGAAAGGGTAGATTACCTTGGTCACGTAGACTCGCTGTAGCGAACACAGGCTTGGCTTAACGAAGTCTTTTTTCATCCTCCGAAGATTCGAGATCGATTTCCGAGCTGGTTTCTGCGCGCTTAACTCTGTGTTCGCGTGCACGACGCTGCTCCTTGGATCACAGTAACTTTGATTAATACACTGGCAGTTTTCAATTGAGTTTCCTCAGAGAAATTGGGCTGTTCTTTGGAGGGTTTAGCACGATTACGATTTCCGTGGCCCCTCGTTTCGAGATTATATTCGTGTTCTTAGGGTTATTTCGAGAAAAAATGTATATACAGGGTCATCCGTTGTTAAACGGACAAACGTAAACCAGCTATAAAGAACCCCAAATGGAACAAGTTTTACCCCTGCCACTTTTTTTGTTTCGGCCTTGATTTCTAGAAAATTGCAAAAAACCATAATTTATTTAGTTCACATAAACTTGAATATCTCGGGACTCCAGTGATGAATCTTGATGATTTTTCCTTTGTATAATAATTATATAATTATTAATTTTACAAAAATTATAAAATTCTATAGGGTCTTGTCGTCCCTTAAAAAAAATCAAGCATTTTTACTTAAATTTTAAATTAATTTTTTAATATTGAAACAGTTTATATTTCATTCCCCCTTTCATACTAGCCTTCAATTAAAAGACAAATGATTATGCTACCTTTGTACAGTCAGTATACTGCAGCTATTTAAATTTTCATGGAGCAGGGGAGACTTCAAATTATTACTCAAAAATACATGTTTTTGATAAACAGGTGAATATAAAATTTGCCGAATTATTTAACATTATTTATTATATATATAATCTATTCCTTCGAAACGTTGCTTTCATTTGTCATTGTGTAAAGTTAATAATTGAAAGGCACAGGCGTTCGTAGTTTGCTACGAAAACAGTGTGCACTCGCGTAGAAGGGGTGTATAGGTATCCGAGTTCGGAACAACTCGACGAAAGTTTCGTTCCGGCTGGAACTTTAATAAATGACAGGTCAGCGTGGCGAATGCTAACTGTTCGGCGAGAATTTAAATACGCACGATCATTGATGGAGAATGGTGTAACGATTACAGGTGACGAAAACATCATGTCCGGGTCACGTGTGTTCCGAAAACTCGCGATATCGTTTGTCCCAGATCTCGATGTGGTTGCTTTAATGATTCATGGCGGAGAGAGGAAAGGGGGGACTTGAGCGCAAGGCTTCCTTTAAGCTCTATCGATTCGGTTCGAAAGACGAATTACAATGCGTTGAAGACTGTTATGATGGATACCGTGTCACGTAAGGCCTCCTTCGCCGATCCCATCGTACGTGAAATGCCCACGTAAATAGCTATGCACTGGGATTAGGTCGACGAATCAAAGTTACCGAACTGATCTCACGCTACAAATTACGATAATCTATATTAGATTAGGGGAAAGTCGTTTTAATCCCACGCAACGTTGCTTCATGAAAATTCCCTGTTCTCGAAACCAGAGTCTCGGAAACAGCGAACTAAGAACAAAAATAAGTTAAAAAGAACAGAGAATAACTATCAGATACCAAGTTTTTACTTGTGCGCTTTACTTGGGTTTTTACCATTTGTTTGCTTAGGCACAAAGTGTTTATTGCAAGGTCATCACATTTTTATACGAGTAGCTCTACAGTCGTTTACCTTGGGGTTGAAAGGCATAGCTGCATAACTCACCTGTTTCTTTGTGTCAGGGTGTTATTACATTCTCATGGTGAGAAAGGGTACATTTATTCACTATGTATGCAAATAAAGAATATATTTATTTACTATTTATATTTTAAACAGGCTGCTTGAATAATCTTGAAAATGATACTTTAATAAGATTTGATTTTAAGCTGCATTACTCACCTGTTTCTTTATGTCTGGGTGTTATTACATTTTCATTATGAGAAAGGGTACATTTATTCACTATGTACGCAAATAAAGAATATATTTATTTACTATTTATATTTTAAACAGGCTGCTTGAATAATCTTGAAAATGATACTTTAATAAGATTTGATTTTAAGCTGCATTACTCACCTGTTTCTTTATGTCTGGGTGTTATTACATTTTCATTATGAGAAAGGGTACATTTACTTACTATGTACGCAAATAAAGCATATATTTATTTACTATTTATATTTTAAACAGGATGCTTGAATTATCTTGAAAATGATACTTTAATAAGATTTGATTTTAAGCTGCAATACTTACCTGTTTCTTTACTTCTGGGTGTTATTACATTTTCATTATGAGAAAGGGTACATTTATTCACTATGTATGCAAATAAATAATATATTTATTTACTATTTATATTTTAAACAGGATGCTTGAATAATCTTGATAATGATACTTTAATAAGATTTGATTTTAAGCTGCAATACTTACCCGTTTCTTTACTTCTGGGTGTTATTACATTTTCATTATGAGAAAGGGTACATTTATTCACTATGTACGCAAATAAAGGATATATTTATTTACTATTTATATTTTAAACAGGCTGCTTGAATAATCTTCAACATGATACTTTAATAAGATTTGATTTTAAGCTGCATTACTCACCTGTTTCTTTACTTCTGGGTGTTATTACATTTTCTTTATGAGAAAGGGTACATTTACTCGCTATGTACGCGAATAAAGGATATATTTATTTACAATTTTTATTTTAAGCAGGATGCTTGAATAATCTTCAAAATAATACTTTAATAAGATTTGATTTTAAGCTGCATTACTCACCTGTTTCTTTATGCCTGGGTGTTATTACATTTTCATTATGAGAAAGGGTACATTTATTCACTATGTATGCAAATAAAGAATATATTTATTTACTATTTATATTTTAAACAGGCTGCTTGAATAATCTTCAAAATGATACTTTAATAAGATTTGATTTTAAGCTGCATTACTCACCTGTTTCTTTATGTCTGGGTGTTATTACATTTTCATTGTGAGGAAGAGTACATTTGTTTACTATGTACGCAAATAAAGGGTATATTTATTTACTATGTATATTTTAAGCAGGCTCGTTGAATAATCTTGAAATTGATACTCTAACGAAATTTAATGGTGCACAGCGTGACTATTTTGACATCAAACATCGCTCGCGCGAAGGTAATTACCGTCAAAATTGGCTTTTATCAAGCTATCGAAGTAGTTCATGGTTCGTGCCCCACCCTGTACACATACAAGGTGTGTCACGCGAAACGAATCTCGAAATTAAAAGTTCGCGTCAGACGGAAAATCTTTCTTCGAAGAATTTATTTGTTCTCTAAATCATCGAGCATAACGGGTCATCAATGAATACAATACCAAAATTAATAGATGCACGATTCCGCGAAATTCGAGCATTGTTTAACAGTGTCCCGTGCCGACCATGCAACTACCAAAATCGTTTAAACCAATCGATTAGTAGACTAAGGATCTTTCTGTATTTATGGCTTGTAAAAATTTTCAAAAAATTTTGGAGTTTCAAATTCGACAGAATTTAGTGTGATTTTGATTCATTTTGGATCTACAAATGTTATTACCAATAGGAATAGGATTATATTCGGTACCACATTCTTAAAATTTTCCTGCAAAAATTTGAATTGCATGAACATAATATAGTCTAATGATTAGAGTCACCGAAATCTGTATCTTGAAATCTCTTGGCGTTGAGTCGCCAAGTTCAAGGTCGGCCGAAGGTCGTTCGCTATATTACCGCTCGAGAACAGAAACAACAAATAAGACTATTCGGTAGAGTATAATTAACGTTGTTGATAAAGTGCCGACCTTGATCGTGACGTTTACTTTTACACATCAACTACTTGCGTAACCGTGTTCAATGACTTCCAATGATTTCTGTTATCACCGGATCAATGTCACGGCCAAGAACTGTTGCACGTTTCCACTGCGAGAGCCTCGGATCATTTGTTTTATCGCACACGCGTAACGTTCTGGGTAAGAATTCACGTTAGGTAACGCTGCCTGGCATACCGAAAAATTCACAGAGCATCGCATGCTTTCAATTTCGAGGAACGTCTCCTGGCGTTCGTTAGCATAATTGAACATTGTTGCGACACGTTTCGCCGTATCGGCGCACGTTTTTCCAGGAATGTTTCGCGCGTTTCTCTGTCTTCCTTTCTCGCGTGCTCGGTATATCGTTCTCCGATACGTGCGCGACGGAATTAAATGAAGTGAACGCGGTTTATTTGTTGTTTGCGATATTTCACTGTTCGTTGCGTAACGCGGCCGTGCGACGACTCATATGCCCGTTTTAGAGTACAAAGAATTTTACACGTGCCTTCGGTTCGCGACAGGCATCCGAACTGAGTAATTGCATCCCGGTGTGTCGTTAATCTATTTCAGTGCTGACATTTTCGTGCGACTTTTCTCCGTTGAAATCCCCGGCCGGACAGCCGGTTATCATTCGGCTCGTTCGATGATTCTGATCATCATTTCTCGTGTGATCGACACACCATCGAGCCCCGGCACCACGCCAATACCGGAGCCAGCCAATCCACCATTATTCATCCCGTTGCAACAATTCCAATTAGAAGAAATACAGTGGAAAACAAAAATATTGGCACACTCTTAAAAAGGCGATAACTTTTTAAATCTCGTATTATACGATCTTAATTTTTTTGGGAAGATAGAGCAATTAGTTTGCTACAGAATGCGAAAAAAAAATTTGTCGAAAATTGCAATTCATCGGAATTGTAGCAAGAATACTAAAAGTTGCAGTTTACTACTTTTTTATGTGGGCCATTATTGAATATTTTAAAAATGCGGTTTGTAGACCTGTGTCAATTAAACATATTCTGAAAAAAATTTTGTCAAAAATTGCAATTCATCAGAATTGTAGCAAGAATACTAAAAGTTGCATTTTACTACTTTTTTATGTGGGCCAATATTGAAAATTTTAAAAATGCGGTTTGTAGACCTGTGTCAATTAAACATATTCTGAAAAAACATTTTGTCAAAAATTGCAATTCATCGGAATTGTAGCAAGAATACTAAAAGATGCATTTAC
The DNA here is from genome assembly GCA_963971365.1 of Lasioglossum villosulum. Classification (NCBI taxonomy): domain Eukaryota; kingdom Metazoa; phylum Arthropoda; class Insecta; order Hymenoptera; family Halictidae; genus Lasioglossum; species Lasioglossum villosulum. Next base: position 9,446,211 of record OZ020497.1, read on the forward strand.
AACTTTTTTATGTGGGCCAATATTGAAAATTTTTAAAATGCGTTTTGTAGACCTGTGTCAATGAAACATATTGTGAAAAAAATTTTGTCAAAAATTGCAATTCATCGGAATTGTAGCGAGAATACTAAAAGTTGAATTTTACAACTTTTTTATGTGGGCCAATATTGAAAATTTTAAAAATGCGGTTTGTAGACCTGTGTCAATTAAACATATTCTGAAAAAAAATTTTGTCAAAAATTGCAATTCATCGGAATTGTAGCAAGAATACTAAAAGTTGCATTTTACTACTTTTTTATGTGGGTCATTATTGAAAATTTTAAAAATGCGTTTTGTAGACCTGTGTCAATTAAACATATTCTGATAAAAAAAAATTTGGTCAAAAATTGCAATTCATCGGAATTGCAGCAAGAATACTAAAAGATGCATTTTTCAACTTTTTTATGTGGGCCATTATTGAAAATTTTTTTAATGCGTTTTGTAGATCTGTTGCAATTATATGCACTGGTGAAGTTTCATCGAAATCGGTTGATGCGAAAAAAACGACAGGCATTGAAATTAATTAAATATTAACATATTTAAACGTTTATAGCCCATTGCAACGTCGACCGATTTTGACGAAATTTTCAGAATACGTTTTAATTGTCACAGGTCTACAAAACGCATTTTTAAAATCGATATTGTAATGAGCTATAAACGTTTAAATATGTTAAAAATTGCAGATTTTTACGATTTTCGACCTACAACTGCAAATCCTTACATCTTTCAATGCCTGTCGTTTTTTTCGCATCAACCGATTTCGATGAAACTTTACCAGTGCATATAACAGATCTACAAAACGCATTTTTAAAATTTTCAATATTGGCCTACATAAAAAAGTTGTAAAATGCAACTTTTAGTATTCTTGCTGCAATTCCGATGAATTGCAATTTTTGACAAAATTTTTTTTTTCAAAATATGTTTAATTGACACAGGTCTTCAAAACGCATTTTTAGAATCGATATTGCAATGAGCTATAAACGTTTAAATATGTTAAAAATTTCAGATTTTCACGATTTTCAACCTACAACTGCAGATCCTTACATGTTTCAATGCCTGTCGTTTTTTTCGCATCAACCGATTTCGATGAAACTTTACCAGTGCATATAATTGCAACAGATCTACAAAACGCATTTTTAAAATTGTCAATATTGGCCCACATAAAAAAGTTGTAAAATGCAACTGTTAGTATTCTTGCTACAATTCCGATGAATTGCAATTTTTGACAAATTTTTTTTCGCATCCTGTGGCAAACTAATTGCTCTATCATTCCAAAAAAATTCAAATCGTATAATACGAGATTTAAAAAGTTATCGCATTTTTAAGAGTGTGTCAATACTTCTTTTACCCACTGTATCAAGGCGAGACAGCTGAAATATCATGGCTTGTACATTGTGAATATGTCTGGCAAGATTTTTATCGAAACGCTCGATCCAGATCCGAGATCTCTTTCCGAGAACCGTTTCTTTATCAGGGACATCGAAGTTTTACAAAATAACAACGATAATCACACCGCAGGTAATTATGCGTTTGCAGATCATGAAATTCTGAAATCGTACTGAATTATCGATTTTTGGCGGTATCTCAAAAAATAGGTCAGTGCTTTTCGTCGAACGGTCAGAGTCAAGTATATCAATGATTCGTGAAACGAGAAACGCAGAGAATTAGCGCGGATATGGTGAAAGTAGATCGAAAGTGAACTCCAGATTTTTTAGTTCATCGGTTACTATGATTCTAATAAAATGGTTGCCGTGTAGCTTTGTTTATAGAATGCCATAGAACAAACGCTGGGACAGTGTGAAAATTGAATAGACCGAGGAAATTGCTGAGAAAATAATTTAAATATTCATGGAAATATGTTTCAAACGTGCTTCCCAATTTTATAGCATCTGTTCCACTTTCAGTAAAATGGCCGCCACCCTCTAGAGCTCCGCGTAGGCAACGAGGTTCTCAAAACAATAAGTTACAGGCTGTAAAACTGTCACAGAATTGATCGAGCAATTCAAATCTACTTGTGGACGAATGTGTACCATACGTTTTTCTTTTCTTTTTCTTTGCAGTGAGCGATCGTGCCTCTCTGCAAAACTCGGTCAATAAAGCACTCAAGAAAGTACTCGGTGCATTTCCTTATCATTGATCGCTCACTCCTCCGTGATACGATTAACAGTTGTTGGTTGCATTCGTCGACAGATGGCGACGCGACTCGAGCAAAGACACGCTGCCATCTTTGCGAAGTTATTTGAATGAAAAACTGAAATAGATCGCGTTCGAACCGCGAATACGTAACTCGTCTATTCCGCAAAATGAATTGATTTACTCCTTTGTTTTGACTTCTTGCTGCGCTCAAGTGATTAGCTAGATTGCTGCGCTTGTTTCGTCCATGGGCGCGAATAGAACGCGCCAAAACAACTCCAATTATGTAACTCAATGCTTTTATTCGAAAACATTCGCGTAATCCACTGTTTTAAGTTAATCATTTCGTTCCGACGATCTTGAACGCCGATTTTATGCGAGTACACGCAAATTGCAATCAGTTTTCATTTTTGAACATACCGGAAAACAATATACTTTTAGTCACTTTTATTATTTTTATTCGAGTCCCAAATCGTAACCAGTTTTCATTTTTGAACATACCGAATCAATATACTTTTAATCATTTTCATTATTTTTATTCGAGTCTCAAATCGCAATCAGTTTTCATTTTTGAACATATCGGAAAACAATATACTTTTAGTCATTTTCATTATTTTTATTCGAGTCCCAAATCGTAACCAGTTTTCATTTTTGAACATACCGAAACAATATACTTTTAATCATCTTCATTATTTTTATTCGAGTCTCAAATCGCAATAAGTTTTCATTTTTGAACATACCGAAACAATATACTTTTAATCATTTTCATTATTTTTATTCGAATCTCAAATTGCAATCATTTTTCATTTATGAACACTCCGGAAAACAATATACTTTTAGTCATTTTCATTATTTTTATTCGAGTCCCAAATCGTAACCAGTTTTCATTTTTGAACATACCGAAACAATATACTTTTAATCATCTTCATTATTTTTATTCGAGTCTCAAATCGCAATAAGTTTTCATTTTTGAACATACCGAAACAATATACTTTTAATCATTTTCATTATTTTTATTCGAATCTCAAATTGCAATCATTTTTCATTTATGAACACTCCGGAAAACAATATACTTTTAGTCATTTTCATTATTTTTATTCGAGTCCCAAATCGTAACCAGTTTTCATTTTTGAACATACCGAAACAATATACTTTTAATCATCTTCATTATTTTTATTCGAGTCTCAAATCGCAATTAGTTTTCATTTTTGAACATACCGAATCAATACACTTTCAGTCATTTTCATTATTTTTATCTGTATCTCAAATCACAAACAGTTTTCATTTATGAACACTCCGGAAGAATATACTTTTACTCATTTTCATTATTTTTATTCGAGTCACAAATTGAAAAGAGTTTTCTGCTATATAGGCCCACACGAAAGAAGTTGTAAAAACCACATTTTAGTAATATTTTCCGCATAACACCGACCAATTTCGATTTTCTAAATATTTCTTTCTCAACCTTCTTTTTTTCAATAGTGTCCGAATATTGATGCGAGTGACTGTATGTAAAACAGTATTCGTGCATAAGAACTTTAAATGCAATCGTCAAAATGTGTATTTTATAAAAACGATAAACATGTGTCTATCGAAATATTTTGGTCATTTTTTCTGTACACATTCAAAGAAATAAATTTATTGAACGATTCCCGATGTTGTACATTCAAAATATCAGTGGACGCCATTTTTATGGGTCTCTGAATAAATGTTTACAATTCAATAAGAATGTATTCTCTTTGGCGAGGCAAACAAAATTGTAAGTCATTCTCATTGTTACGATCTCAATCCTCATTAATACGTACAAAATGTTGATTTAATTTTTGTATATTTTCTTATATTGCATTAGGCCTTTTGAGGGTCACCAATTTTTTTATGTTTAGAACACATAATTCTTCCATGAAATGCTTACACATATTATTCCATGGTAAATTAGGAATAATATGTAGATATTAGCACAGTTATTCCAATTGAAGGAATAAAAACGTTGACAATTCTGAGAAAACAAGTTTGCGTGATAACCAAAACATTTCGACGTGCGTGGCACGTCCTTCCAGCACGAGAGGATGAATTCCCTTCGGTCGTTTACGGTTCTGTGTTTACGGAACACCGTGAAGGTAAACACGGACTTGTTGTACGACGACCTCCAGTGGAAACGAAGGTGTCGATTATTCGGGAATCATAGTCGAGTGTTTGACGTGGCCGCGAAAGAACGTTGCCGGCGAGAGGGGTTGATTTATCGCGTTAATCACAATTGATCCGCGATAAGACGGTGTTACAACAATCCGCCGGAGTAAATTATTATCGATACGGTTCCTCGACAAAATGTAAAGATACCAGGAGATAGCGAGAAGTCATCCAGGTGCGACGCACCGCCCACGAGTGCCGGCGCTGTCAGTCACCGTTGAAATCTCGATGGACACACGATGTCCGTTCCCGCGACATGAATGTGTCTGAAAAGCTCTCCGGTGTTGTGCCGTTTTCCGCTGGTTGTTAGCTCGGCAAAATATGTCCTCGGTAGGCAGAGTTCGGAAGTACTCCCTTGTGCCATATTTGGATCGTTGTCCGGTTGAAAACGTGGAGCAATATGGGACAACTGGGACCTACAAGGTACTGAAAACAAATCCGCGAAGGGATCCCCTACGCCAGACAGCAGACCGGATCGAAAAAACATATTTTTCGAAATCGGAAACGTCCCACACGGGAAAAGTTGTGGTTCCACGCGCTGATGCAGTGGTTCTTAAGCTTTTTGAAAACAGAGAACACTTTTGGTTGTGTGAAATATTTACGAAACACCAAAATTAATGGTACAAAAAACAAATAAAAACGTCCTGTGTAGAAATAAATATATTTTAGAAAATATATTGTTAAATGTATTTTAGAAAATATATTGTTAAATGTATTTTAGAAAATATATTGTTGAATATATTTTAGAAAATATATTGTTAAATGTATTTTAGAAAATATATTGCTAAATACATTTTAGAAAATATATTGTTGAATATATTTTAGAAAACATATTGTTAAATATATTTTAGAAAATATATTGTTAAATGTATTTTAGAAAATATATTGTAAAATGTATTTTAGAAAATATATTGTTAAATGTATGTTAGAAAATATATTGCTAAATACATTTTAGAAAATATATTGTTGAATATATTTTAGAAAATATATTGTTGAATATATTTTAGAAAATATATTGTTAAATGTATTTTAGAAAATATACAGTTAAATGTATTTTAGAAAATATATTGTTAAATATATTTTAGAAAACATATTGTTAAATGTATTTTAGAAAATATATTGTTAAATGTATTTTAGAAAATATATTGTTAAATGTATTTTACAAAATATATTGCTAAATACATTTTAGAAAATATATTGTTGAATATATTTTATAAAATATATTGTTACATGTATTTTAGAAAATATACAGTTAAATGTATTTTAGAAAATATATTGTTAAATGTATTTTACAAAATATATTGTTAAATACATTTTAGAAAATATATTGTTACATATATTTTGCAGAATTTCACTGAACACTGGTTAAGAACCAATGCCCTAATGTAGGATCAAAATCTTATAGTTGTGATGAAAATATCGACATACCGTGAAGTCGCGTTTGCTATCCAACAGCATGTGTTCTGCACGGACAGTGATCGCATACCGACATTATATTGTTATGATTGCGTCTACAGTGCCGAAAGTAGAGCATTAATTGATTAAAATTTTAATCAAGATTGATTGATTAATGTGTACGGTTGAAAAATCGAGGATTGCTTCAATCGATTGATGAAGTTAATCGTCAATCGTTGATTAGCAAAAGAAATCGTTTTGATCTTGTGAGATTTAGATCCTATCGTTAGGGCGTCGAACCACAACTTTTCTCGTGTGAGGTGTTTTCGATTTTGAAAGAAAATGTTTTTTTTTTATCTGGTCTACTGGACAGTCTTGCACAGTTATTTTATAGTCCGTGTCGTGTCTTCCAAAAGATCGCGTCTCAAATTCAGTCGACATTTTAAACCTTTGCAGCTATTGTATCTTGAAAATGAAACATTCCTTCCGACCTAGAATAATTCCATTGTATATGGATATGAAATTAATATAATGCGTCTTACAATGCTTAAATGTGCAGTAATTGATTAGTAGACTGCGGATCTTTATGCATTTATGGAGAAATTAGCTGGGTGAAATAAAAGAACAAAATATTAGAAAGATTTAATAACGGTGTTCGTTGTTTCAATATAAAGACGCCATTAAGAAATGAAATGAATTTTTATTCAACTCCTGTTTCCCACAAATGACGCAGAACATTTTTATTTCGCATAAAGATTCGCTGTCTATTGATTAGATACCAACATATTTTATAATGTAAACCATATTATGAAGAATGGTACAGCAATTTTTCGTGGCGACTCTAAATTACCCCTCGACTGCTAAGGGTGAAATTGAAAATATAAATGCAGTGAAATATGTTTTCAGTGGTAAAACAATAATAAGTGTAACAGTGATTTGGAGAATGAATTTATCTGCATTTTTTGGAAGATTGGACCTAAATAGGTTTGCCTATTACTTGGCATATTATGTAATAATTTACTAATTCAATTAATAAAATAATATGCAAATTTAGTACCAAAAATTGAAAGGTATTGTACACATATCGTGGATGGAAACTAGCAAAATTGACATTACCAACACGTGCCCGAGTTTCTTTAGTAAAAGTTACACCAAAATTTGCAACGTCCACGTCTCTGGTGTCCCGTTCGTTTCATCATTTTATCTGAATCGCTTCTCACCATGTTTATAGTCACGACATTGCGTAATAAACCTATTCGTCGTATAAAAGGACGCGTCTTGATTACACACTGTAAAAGACGTACCCGTTAATGCTATCGGTCCACAGACTGAAGGACTTAATTTATCGAGGTGTCGTCGTCATTCTGGAAACTCTCATCAACCGATAGCGCTAATCTCTCGATCTCCCCTCAAACAATAAGTAATCACAATATAAAATTTTCATACAGCTGATCTGAATGCATTCATGGATCGTAAATATAAACATTTTACCTTTCTTAGTAATGAAAGCACATAAATACAATATATAATAATTTCAATGAATTTTGTCTAAAATAAAATAACTCCATAATAACGAGGAGACTATTACTATAAAAATTCTGCAATTTATCTATGAAACTGAGAAGTCGCTTTATTGATTCAATTCGATGTATATCAAAAATAATTTTGTAGGTCAAAACAATCTGTCCTTCAACTGGAGAACGATGTAGTGTATTTATTATTGTATACAAAATTCTTTGGTATCGGATGCATATTAATAGTTACTGCGGGTGAAGGACAACTTTGTTTGTGTTGATACTTTCATGAACGTAATAATAAACAATTCGTGAAACAGATGTACTATTTCACGAGCACTTCTGTGAATTATCACTAGGGTAAATGGTACCATTACTGCAGTAGTTATTGGCACTTTTTATTTAAACAGTAAATATTAAGAATTCCTCGTATAGAAAATCATTTTTTATTGCTTCTTGTTTATAGTTAAAGCAACGTTGTACGTTTTCATGACAGAGTTCCACATATGACTGTTAGCAAATGTGTCAATGACTGTACTATTTGTCTTACGATTGTTATTCACTGAACATGTTTTATAATAAAAGATTTATCACTCGTAAAACTGTTTGATTTCGCTGAAAAGTCTCTATTGGCTTATAGCGATAAAAAGTTAAGCTCGTTCAAACGTTTCAAAAAGAGATGAAAAGATTTTTACTACTATTTTGTCTTAGGGTGTCGATCATTTAGTTTACCCTATATGCTAATCGTCCGATGCTCATTCTATGTCACTAAATCTCGACGTAATCTGCAACGCGTGTGATCAATACATGCAGAGTAAGGTAAAGGTACCAGTAGTTGACCATGAACGAGTAGTTGACCATTTGATAGAAAAACATAAAAAATAAGATTTTTATAAGCTGTACACTTTTGATGAAAGTGAACCTCGGATGCCATACCATGTGTTGGTTAAATTTCTCTAATACTATTCTCTATTAACTTGCAACGTTTACTCTGTTCCTCAATTAAATTTTTTATGGAAATGATTTGTTTTATTTCTTATTTCATTCTTTAATTGTAACTTGTGCTGGAAATTGTTGAAACTAAACGATAGTAAAATGATACCCAACATTATTGCTTTAACCCTCTTTCTAGTATAAGTGGTCAACTACTAACGAATAAGAAGTCAATTACTAGATTTTTCATTTTCATGTGTGGTCAATTTCTGAAGCAATTACTGAATTTCTAAATGTGTTTCTTAAATTTGTATAAGTAAACTTTTTTTGAAAAGTGGCCTTGGTACATAATTTAGAAGACTTAAAGAGTGTCTACAGACATCAACTCTCGCTATTTCATGACAGTGTAAATGGTTACTATTGTTCGCGTGGAAAACTTCTCTTAACTGGTCAACTACTAGTACCTTTACCTTAGTCCGTAGACGCGTGACTTCGTACATACTTCAATCCTGCGGTTCTGTGTATGCTCAGGACAAGAAAAGAAAATCGCTCGTATGGGCAGTCGCTAAACAACTCTGGGCTAGATTTTCCGAAGACTTCCTGGCGGTTTGTTTATAAATGGTACTGTCTGTGACCTCTGTTGTCGATCAGGATATTTGGTAATCTTATCTAATTGAGCTCAAGTACTGATTAACTATTGACAGACCGCGTTAGACTTAAGAAAGAGACGATAGAATTTTTCTTGTTCGAAGAGACGGGTATTTTTATGTGGTATGATTGATTTCATTCTTAATCACTCTCGGATCTTTGTAGTCTGTTATTTAATTAATTGCGCGTTGATCTTTGCTCAATGGTGGACCTGAGCCCTGTAACGTAACCTTTGATTACTCTCATTTTAATCGTCTTTATCTCATTTTTCATAAAGTTTTCTCGCGTTTGTACAGTTTTGCTGTTCAGTATAGGTATTTGTAAGTCGTTCGTTTTCTGGAAGGATTACATTGTCCGTTAAAGCTGTGGACTGCAGCAGTGCTTTTTTATTTTGTTAAGTCAGAAAAACCGTTTTGTATTAGAAAAATACATGGGAACCTGAGGGTTCTTCTAAACAACTTCTAAACAAAGCCACGGACACCATTTTTGTCGAGGAAAATGTCGCTTCAAATGACCCAAGGAACCTCCCATTTTCGGGTGTCGGAGGAATTTTGGGACACCCTGTATAGTCACGTGGGACCTTTACCCCCTTAAGGGTGTAGGAACGGGGTAGTCACTAAGGGGGAAAAGAATCTAACATTCGGGACAGCCAATGGGACTGTTCCTCTAATTGGCCCGAAATAATGCTTCTTCAGAAACCTACTAACCTCCTGGAGAGGGCGACTCAGGCTAATACAGTAAAGATCCAATTCTTGTCCAGGCTCGAGACTCTAATGGTTGTCTCGGCCTACCCACTCCACTGCGATGCATATTTCATTCTGTCCTTCTCTATCTTCGACTTTCTATTGAAGTCTCGCTCGCGGTAGACGCAGCAATAAATCAGAAAAGCAAATCTAGATCCCGATGGTTGTCTAACAAGAGAACGCCTTTTTGAGAAGAATCGAGACTTTACTGTACCACGCCTGTTCTTTTCGCATGGAGCAGGGGTCGGCAGCCTGCGGCTCTTTGGACGTGAAGCTGCGGCTCCTTAGTTCCATATGCAAATATTATATATTTTATAAAAAAAAATTTTTTAAATCGTTATGAATCGATTAGCGAGGATTAGGCATCGATTCTATCCCTTAGGCACTTGTACTCTTTCTACTTGAATAACCATGCAAAGCTATCGCTCCCATTGAATTCGTTTGTTTAGGTTTATTGTTATTTGGTCTATAATACGATCTCTGTGTGCTAATTATTATAATACTCTATGTGCATATTTATTACAATTTATGGACGACCGTGTGGCGATTAACTTCAACAATTGATGAAATCAGTCTCCGATTTTTCGATGATTTCTCTTTTTAATCAACGGTTGACGATTAACTTCACCAATCGATGGAATCAATCGTCGATTTTTCAGCGATTACCTTTTTTAATCGTACACATCAATCATTCAAAATCTTGGTTAAAATTTTAATCGATTAATGCCCAACTCGGTCTTATTTTAAACACGAGAAATGAAATAGAAACAATGAAATGGACCTGGGACTAAAGATAAGATTTATCACGGTATTACAAGAATTACTATTTAAAATTGTCGTTATTTGTACATACTTTTTCAGAAATTGAACCTCGAAATTTTTTTGTGCTCATAGTGCTCGAAGTGCGTCCTTTCTCCATGGTAATGATACTTATTGCAATGAGACAGTGGGCGTTCTAATGGAAATAGGGACTCAATTTAGACAAAACCATCCCCACCACTGGATTACAGTTTTTCATGACTGTCCGTAACTCCCATTTTCTTGTCGTCTTCTGTGCCTTCAGTCTGGGCTTATTTTCGGTTTCATAAGATTGCTATACCGACTATACCACGCGACTCACGTGGTGCTCCGACAGGCCTCAGACGAACACTATCATCATTGAAAATGCCAGTCGGACTCGGAACCGCGAACGAACATCTCGCGAAACTGATTCTGCATTTTTTTACGCGTCGCAGCCGCATTTCACAATTCTCTTCGTCAACTAAATGTTAACCTGTGCATCAAATTGCATCGACTGCTTTACAAAAGCATTGGCCGATTTTTTTCTTCCTTACGAAGAACAAAGTATTCTTTATTATGTAATTTCCTCTCGACAGAATTGCCTTATTGGTCGCAAGACCCGGCGAAGGTGAATGATAAAATTGAATAACATGTTTTCTCACGTCTCGAATCGATTTACGTGTGAAAGTATAGTGTCTCGTAAATAATGCATCGAGTGCTTTATCTTAATAAGTAAGTGCTACTTTTTGCTGATAATGCTCATTCATAAGAAGATAGTCAAACATGGCGCGGGAAATTTGCGCGAGTTTCGTAAACAGTGCTTCTGAAGCCGTTTTAGATTAAAATTCGGCGAGATTAAGTCGCATTGTCGAGTACACGTTCAAATGACTTCCGAAATTCTCGCCATTTCCTTCAGGATGTTATAATAAAACATGATCGTACCACAGCGCCGCGAAAAATTAATTCTTATATATAAAAAATTACGATCGACAAAATATCCACTATTTTTAAATAATGGAGTTAAAAATCCTCAATAAAACATAGCGTTCAATTTCAAGGAAGTCGAATACAATTTTTTCTATTCTATCACGCCGGAATAATTTTTTTATTTGAACAGAACCATTGTTAAAAGTACCAGAACCGGAGTCGGATTTTTCGAGCTTGAACATTTTATACGAAATCGGAGTCAGTGTCAGCAAAATGTATGAAATCGAATCTCGCTATTTCCAGTGGGTCGAGCATGGTGTTCCTGATTTCTGATAAGACTATTTCTCGAGAATTCTCTAGAATTCTTAACAAAATAAAAAAATATTGGTAAACTTATGATATTTGGAATATCGTTGATAATACTTATCGAAAGCTCAAAAAACTTCAAGTCAATGTTTATTGCTGTCCAACATGTACATAACTTTAAAAGCAAGGAAAAAATAGACGCTAAATATAACCGATAGATTAATTTATTTAAAACCAAACTTTTATCAAATGAAACATTACGCTTGTTTTGAAATGACTTCTCAAGAAGCATAATGCGTCGAATGTAGTATCAGACAATCTACTTCTATTTTTTTCTTCTATTTTTAAAGTTTCTCTCATTTTGTGTGGACGTCGGCTTTATTGTATATAGAGCATCCAAAAGTTGCTGCAAATTGGGTGTCCTTTTTCCAGTTGACTGAAAAATTTGGAATTCCTTTGTTGGAATCCGGAATTTATTTTCTTCGGACGCTGAATTCTAGAAGGCAATCTGCAATTTCCAAGTCTAACTGTTTTTCCAGTGACAGTTCCTCATTCTGAGAATCTGAAAGTTTCTCACTATTTTCATAAGAATCATTGTTATATTTTCCAAGAAGTCTATTTAGAATTTGTTGTGCCATCTAAACATTATATCACATTCTGTCGCGCCTCAACAATTATTATTATTATTTGTTTATTATGAACGGACCGAAGCCCTCTTTGCATAAATGTTTACAATAGAGAGAAAAAAAGAGAAAAAATTTTAGACTACTCTTATAATAACATAGAAGGGACATGCACAAAAACTAATGGTACTAACCATCTGATATTGTCCTATTATTCTGCGTAATTGTTTTTTAAAAATTATTATAAATTATTATAAATTATCACATTGCAAACATGTATACGTAGACATCGATATGCTGCTTGTATACAGTGACTCCCACTAATATTCGGACAATCTTACAAAGACGATAACTTTTTAAATATTGTACTATACGATTTGAATTTTTTTGGCAAGCTAGTGCAATTAGTTTGCCACAGGATGCGAAAAAAATTTTTGTGAAAAATCGCAATTCATCTGAATTATAAAAAAATACTAAAAGTTGCATTTTACAACTTTTTTATGTGGACCTATATTGACAATTTAAACAATACGTTTTGTAGATCTGTGTCAATTAAACATATTCTGCAAAATTTCGTCAAAATCGGTCGACGTTGCATTGAGCTACAAACGTTTAAATATGGTAAAAATTGCACATTTTCACGATTTTCGGCCTTCAACTGCGGTAAATATAATGATTGTTGCATCTTTCAATCGTTGTCGTTGTTTTCCACATCAGCCGATTGCGATGAAACTTCCACAGGGCATATAATTGACACAGATCTACAAAACGTATTGTTTAAATTTTCAATATAGGTCCACATAAAAAAGTTGTAAAATGCAACTTTTAGTATTTTTTTTATAATTCAGATGATTTGCGATTTTTCACAAAAAATTTTTTCGCATCCTGTGGCAAATTAATTGCACTAGCTTGCCAAAAAAATTCAAATGGTATAGTACAATATTAAAAAAGTTATCGTCTTTGTAAGAGTGTCCGAATATTAGTGGGAGTCACTGTATATGCTTATACGTCCGCGATTGATTAGTAATATGCAATTTGAGTTAACTAAGAATTCATTTCCGAAAATATGTTATCAAATAAATGAGATTCATAAGAATTTTCCGAGATTTCAATATCTCAAGAAATGAGAAACAACCCGTTATAAAATTTCTCGAGAAAGAATTCTCGAGAAGGAGCACTAGTCGAGCAACGAATCGCCACATTTCGAAATTGTATATATTTCTGTAGGAAAGCAGAGATTCTCGGAAGTCTATTTCACTCGACGACCAAAGCAAATAATATTTTCTAGTTCAGGCGCATTCGATGCCGACCGAAGATAGAATTAGAATCCACGGTGTCGCTTGTGAACACGATCGATACCGCGATCCAATGGGAAGAATTGTTTGCTTTCCGCGAACAGTTTCAGCGGATCGTTCGATTTTATTGAGGCGGTAAATTAAAAGTACGATTCCGGCCGGCCTGCGTAAACGTCGATGCAGATTGTGTTTGTGTTCGCGAGGCGTGTTCTGCCGCGAATGAAAATACACTAACGAAGATTTCGAGACTCACCATGAGATGATTCTCAAAGCTTCCGTATTGAGAACGCTTCAAGAAGCTACGGAAAGTGTGCTCTGTGATCTGACAACGCAGTGGAAAAAACCGGTAATGACAGTGTTTAACAAACTTGTAGAAAATCAGAAAGTAATCTTTGTTACGATCTTAGGAACTCGTAGATAAGGGTATCGCGATGCTGAATTGCTTTCTTTTACGTAATGGGGTGGTTCTAAAAAAATTCAGATAAATACAACATAGTCTTATCGTACTGCACAATGGGTGGCAATTTTTTGATTTTCATCGCGGTTAGATATTTTTCTTCTATTTTTATTGTATTTTAACTCTAATTCGAAATTCAAACGTTTCTTCCGACCTAGAATATTTCCATTCTCTGATTTTTAAAATTTGGTAGATATGAAGTTGATGTAATACCTTATACAATACCTAAATATTTAGTAATTGGTTAGATACCGACATACAGTGACTCCCATTAATATTCGGACACTATAAAAAAACGATAACTGGTTAAACATTGAACTACACGACTTGAATTTTTTGGGGAAGCTAGAGCAAATAGTTTGCTACAGAATGTGGAAAAACATTTTTTCAAAAATTGCAATTGATCAGAGTTGTAGAAAAAATACTAAAAGTTGCATTTTACAACATTTTTATGTGGGCCTATATTGAAAATTTAAAAAATACGTTTTGTAGATCTGTGTCAATTATATGCACTGCAAAAGTTTCATCGAAATCGGTTGATGCGGGAAAAAACGACAAGAATTGAAAGATGTGAGAATCTATAGATTTACCTACTGCAGTTATAGCCCGAAAATCGTGAAAATCTGAAATTTTTACCATCGTTAAACGTTTGTAGCTCATTGCAACGTCGAAAAATATTGACGAAATTTTCAGAATATGTTTAATTGATACAGATCTACAAAACGTATTTTTTAAATTTTCAATATAGGCCCACATAAAAAAGTTGTAAAATGCAACTTTTAGTATTTTTTCTACAACTCCGATCAATTGCAATTTTTGCAAAAAAGTTTTTCCACATTCTGTAGCAAACTATTTGCTCTAGCTTCCCCAAAAAATTCAAGTCGTGTAGTTCAATGTTTAACCAGTTATCGTTTTTTTATAGTGTCCGAATATTAATGGGAGTAACTGTATCTAATAAGTAAACGATGTTTTAAATAATAGTACAGCAATTTTTGATGACGCCTCAGAGGCGCCTCTCGAGTGTGCTAAGGGTTAACTTTTGACTTTGACATGCTTCCAGTGAGGACTTCTACAGACCGTACCAAAAATGTTTTATAGAGACGATTCCTGAGTGTATTTGAAATCGTTTTTTCCTTTGCGAAATTGCTCTCCGCAGCTTTGTTGCGAGTTATCATTGAGAAAGTCGGATCAATTGCAGCACGGTTACAGCAGACAGATTTGCGAATAAAACGACGCTATACACGATCTAATTTGAACTGTATTTAATGGTTTAATTGATTGAAATAGTAGCCCTACACGATCTATGTCGGAGCACGGACCAGGAGACCTGACTTAGATCAAGACATTAACGTGCTAACGAATCCATTGAGATTGCCCTGATTTTTGTTGAGAAGCTATACAAGTTCTTTCCAATTTCAAGTAATAGCATTCGAGTATGGGATATCCCCATCTTGATCCAATCGATTAAGATCGAGACAGTGGTTATCTCTAAATTCAGTTCAAAGTGGTCTGTTTTGGATCTCTAGTCCCGGCGAATGTAATATCACGTGTACCGATGGATGTATCGGCTAAAGTAGACGTTCATTAGATACCGCTGATAAAAATATGGCAAAACTGTTGTCTTGTATCACCGGAACGCGATAAAACATCTTATAAATCGCGTCATCTCAACGGGAATGCTGCCAGAAAGTTTCCTGTATTATATAACAACGATGAGATTGTCATCTGTCGAGACAACTGCAAAGTTGTCTTTCGAAAATGTCACTCGATATTGTGCATTGGAAACGGTCCAAACAATCCTTCCGACTGATTGGCTAGCTCCAGCATCTTGTGCAATGTTGTTCATTTTTAAAATTGTAATAAATTTGCCCGCATAAATAAAGCTTCTCCGCAACTCGGATATCTTGATCCCTAATTGACAGCATCACGATACGTCTAGTGACAACATTTCAGTTACAATCCACTCGTGACAGTTCTTTTTTCATCGTCTTACGGAAACAAGTTTGGTTTTTGGTAAACCATCATACGCCTCTCAAAAGTAGCTCGATAAAAGAGACTAGAATAACAATTCACCCATTTTTATTTTATACGTTAAATCGACACATTATGTGTTGTATTATTATTTCAGTATTATGTATTGTTTCATGTATAGCATCACATTTTAAAGAAATACATCTCTCGACGTAGACATAAAAGGATGAATAATTTTACAGAATTTGAAAATATTGAATGGGTGAATTTTCACTCTGAGGAACGTATGAAAATTAAGGTGGTACAGTCGTTTCCAAGATTGCAAGGGTGCGAGATTCGCGTTCTCATTCCTTAATACAGCAAATCCTTGAATACTGTCAAAAAAAATCGTATTCTGGACGGCAGCGTCTGCAGAAAAGACTTTATTTTTTATTTATGACTACGTTTAGTGTCTACCGCGCCTAAAAAAATAATGAAAATTAAGAAGTCTGAACGTTCGATTCATGGTGTCAATGTAGTGGTGTTCACACCGGTATACTCGAGCCGACATCAATCATTGCACTATGACCTAAGCACTATGACCTAAACCGACGAATTCTGTGTCAAGATCAAAGAAATGAAATTTGTTTTAAATGAAAGCTGAAACATTGCAGACTATGAAATAATTATAGAGATTAGGGTACGAACGCTGTTTAACCTTGAAAAAATTCGGTAAACTTGCACAATCTCAAGAAAACTGTGGTTTTCCAATACCACGCGCGGAAAAAATTTTTTTGATTTCAAATCTGGTGTCAAAATTTTTCTACGACCTCAGGATTTTCCAAAAAGTCGAATTATTGTTAAACAGTTAAACTTTTATTTTTTCAAGGTTACAAAACATTCGTACCATAATTTCCCTATTTTTCCATATTCTAAAATGTTTCAGCTTTAATTAAAAAAAATTTCGTCGTTCTATCTCATTTCTATCGAAAGTTCTTTGATCTTGACACAGAATTCGTCGGTTTAGCCCATAGTGCGGCGTTGACCGGTAGTGGAGGGAGTAGGCACTGGACAACGTTTACGTAGACGACCTTGGACAGTATTCAAGGATTTACTGTAACACATTAATAGGGTTTATCAGTAATCAAGAACGCTAGATAAAAGATCGATCTAGGGCGCTATCGCTCCCAGGAGTTCTATTTTTTCGTTTACGAGGCGTAATTAACATTTTTCGGCAGCATGTAGCTATGAAAATAGTTGTATGCTTCCGAATAATGCAAATTACGCATCGTAAACAAAAAACTAGAACTTTTTTCTAGCATTTTTGACTACTGAAAACCCCCATTTCTCTGTATTATCGAGAAATGAGAAGAACGAGTCTGATCCCTTAACGCGAATTCGAATTATCGTGTCTACCGCGAAGAAGTCGACACTGCGACGCATTGTCCGTGCAACAATTTTCGAGAAGGTGTCACAAAAGAGATCTGAACTTCGCCTGTAGAAAAGTGACGGAAGATAATATCGCTAAATATAAATGCTTTGTCAACTAGCGCTCTTGATTAAACAGCGATATCTAATCATTCTGTTCTACGGCTACAGATCAAGAATGAAATTTCATCACTACTTATTTCCTGTCAGTTTTTCTTGGGATGTTCTCGTTCAGACAATGATTACTGGATATTATTCCATAATCAATAACACTTGCACCACTTGAACGTTCTATTACGTAGCGTGATTGATTCATGCCGCTTTTGCCATACGTCATGTGGTCAGGACCGGCAGCAACCAATTGTAGAGCTGTGTGCAGTTGTGTCCGTTGATGTGTACCATTTTAGGTAAATACCCCCTTGTGAGAGAAGTTGCACATCAGCCCATTTTTCAAAAATCAGTATGACTTGGAAATTTCATAAATAAAAATGAAAAAGATTTGAATACACCTGTCTATTCTTATCAGTACTCTACCACTGTCTGCCTCTACTAGCTGTATTTCCAGTTTCTTAAACAATTTCGAACGTACTCAGTTCGACAGATGAGTTGTTAAAATCTCTCTTATGCAATAGAAAGCTGCAATAGTTAAGATAAGAAGGGAAGAATGTACGGTAAAGAACAGTTCGGGAAATTCCAAACAGGTTGTTTATCGCTTTTGTTTTCTCGATACGTGTTACACGTTATCTCTGCTTCTGTTTCGAGAAAATTGCTTGTAAAACTTACAAACGTATACGTATACTGGAACGTGCACTTACGATGATATACTGTATAGAAAATAAATGTGATTCACATGTTTTTGTCACTGGATGATTTACCTCTGACTGTACAATTACGTTGTGTGTTTCGTTCATGACAAAAATGGACACGTACAATTTAAAGCAGTGGGCATATTGAAAGAAATTAATTATTTTTAGCGTAATAAGATAATTAATAGATGAAAGAAACTTTTATTTGGATGCTGTGGTTTTCAATCAGATCCGCAGTCTAGTCATTATGGAATGTAATAAATAGACTGCGGATTTTATACGTTTATGACAAAAATTGGTGGATGTAATTTAAAACAGTAAAAATATTAAGACATTTAAGAACGCTCATGTGTTATTCTCGAATTATTAAAATTGTTGAAAATAGAAAGAAAGGTTTATATGGCTTCTGTGTAATGCAATTGATGAAGACAATTTTTATTTTGCATTAAGATCCGCAGTTTAGTAATGAACGTTGATATTTTTCAGGAACTTGGGTCACAGCCTCTGCCAACAATCGTCACTGAGGATACCGATAATTCGAGTCATGCTTCCCAGGATCAGGGTCAACGACCTCGAGCAGGTACGACAATCTTTAAAATTTTGTTATTATAAATAACCAGGGGTGGTAGTTGTTAAAAATATGAATACCTGTACGGCTTAAATGAAATAATATTGGGTTGGATCGAATGTAACATTTGTAAATTAAAATTGAAAGCTAAAATTCAGATGTTTATTCATAACTTTACTTGATAACATGTTTTCCATTCTGTTTTACTACTTTTTGAATAAACATGTGAATAAATATCTTCATTTCATCTTCGATTCTTAATTTGTAGACGCTACGAACTTTCTTTCCAGTTACTTTATAGCAATTTGAAATTGAATGGCAAATATTTTTTAAAAGTCGTTGCTAGTAGAGGAAGGGCTGGGATTCACTGTTTTACGAGTTGTTTTGAAAACAATTTGTTTTGCGTGGCAGGAACATGGGGTTCGCACTCGAGGACCATCAGAAAACCGACTTCTGGCAGTGCCCCTGGCTCCGGAAAGTCGACGCCGCTTCCACAACCGGCGGAACCTTCGAGTTCGTCGAGTTCGAGCAAAGGAGGCAGGAAAACTTCCGGTACTCGATCTGGTTCCACCAGCCGCAGCAACAGCCGCAGCAGCAGCGTCGAACGCAGAAGAAGCGGTGGGACTGTCGATGACACAGCCAGCCCAACTAGGAAGCCCGCGCTCCTTGACGCCTTCAGACCAAGGAGCAAGTCCGATGCTAGTAAAAGGAAGCCCAGTATTATAGCGAATATGAAAAACGCTGTGCAGGTACATTTAAAAATGCTTCTAATTAGTATCATGCGAGTGGGGTCCTTAGATTCTGTTTCTGAACAGAGACGGATTAAGTCAGCGCGGAGCCTGTAGCAAATGTTACCAGGAGACCCTAGATTTTGTTTGATAATAAAATAAAACACAATTTTTACAAACTAAAGGGGCCCCCGGAAACGCGGGGCCCGTACCATTTGCTACTTCTGGTATATGCCTAATCCGGCCCTGTTTCTGAAGAGTTCTAAGAAACCATAAATTCCAAGATCAGTCATTGTTGAAATACTTTTTATTCAAAACACATACGACTTACACACAAGGATAGTTAGTGTTGTTTTATTCAACATTGAACCTTGTTTACTGCACTATTGTTACACCGATACAGAGACTTTCTAATTCAAATGTACACTTATTTACAATATTTCATATCTATAAAATTTCAAAAATCATAGGCATTGGAAATATTCTAGATCGAAAGAATTGTTTAATTTTCGAGTTATAATAGCTCCGAGTGCAAAGGGTTAATAGTTATATGCTCCTTATGATTATTCTGTAGATCAATGGTTGAATTTGCATTGTGGTTTTAAAAGAATAGCCAGCATAATTTGTGGTCATTTAATACTACAGAATTATGAATGTTAGTCTCAGATGCAATATTAGTTCCATGTCCACATACATATATCTTGACTGAGAGATTCTTGTAAACACATTTCTATATATTTCTGAAAGAAAGCAAGAAGAACAAAATTTTATCGACTTTATGAATACTTTGCTTGTATTCTAGCAGTCTTTGCACAGAGGCTCCCATGGAAGTTCGTCCATAGATGTGCGTACAGATAAAGATCACCACAAAGACAGCAAGGATCATAGTAAAGAGATCATTGGACGTCCTCGGGCAGGATCAGAAAGCAGCAGGAATCCTGTTAGCAAGGTTATGGATCTCATCAGACACAGGAGCCATAGTGCTCTGCTTGGGGACGACAAACGGAAAGTGGTGAGTAATTTGAATACTTTGCAACAGTTCGACAGCTCAATTAACTAAAATCTATATTCGAGGATGCAAGAATGCAAAGAGATTGCACTATGTTGTTACCGACCGAGGCAGGAAAATTGTGATCAGAGTAGGTTCCTGTTTTATCTCCACGAGTAACTGTTAATAAAGACACCAACCTCTTCATGATGAATCGTATTGAATATCAATGGTGCAGTGGATAATGTTTCGCGTGGTCTATATCCTGAAAACTGATACTCGGAGAAATATGAGTCATTATCAAAAAAGACTGATTCTATTCCAATAAACGCTGACATCTCTTAACTACCATAGAGACGAAGCAACTTGTTCAGAAGCCTGTGATGTGTTTTAATAACACAATACATTTTTTGTTTATTTTCACTACAAAATTAATTAAAATGAGTTGAAAATGAATCTACTCATCTGGAAATTATATTCTTTTAACCCTTCTGACCTGACAGAGCTACGCCGATGCTCAAATTGAAGAGACGCAGACCTATGGGGGACACGATAGCTTTCACATCTTTATTTTTATAAATAGAATAAAGATTTATCGATAAAAATCAAAACAAATGATTGATTAAGATATGAAATATATAATAATAATACCGTTTTCATTCAGAATATGTGTCGTAGAATCATGAAAGAAAATTCGTCGCGTTGCATCAGGACGTGCACTGTACGTCCACGTTTCTACTTCGGGTCGGAAGGATTAAATATAGAACATTTCAAAATGAAATGGAACGATGAGACCCTTTCATGAAATTGTTTTATAAAAATGTCTATCCAGAGAAAAAATTGATCTGTCTCTGTCGTTTACATAGGCTATTGACTTGCGCTCCAACTGGGGAACACGAAATTCCAGCGTGTCTCTTCGTTCCGTACGTTTCTGCTCTCAGCAGAGCGTGACTTTTTGAAACGAACGAACCGCTGTTGGTCCGTTCTGACAATGGTATCTCCACGAACAAAAGGATGATCTCTGAAAGCAGAGAATACGTGTTTTGACGTCGACGATTATGCATCTCCGTCTTTTCTCTCCCCGATTCGAACGACTATAACTAGAAAACCTTGTCACTTTGCATTTCGCGTAATAGTTTGGCCACGTACGCCATTGTGTACAGATGGACCGAGAAAACGATGAGTTCCGTTCATTCGAATAAAGCGTAACCAGTCATCTCTTTTCTTTGAAACAATTATCCTGACAATTTCATTTCTACATCTGTTTCTTCATAGGTTTCTCCATTCTTCAATTCTTTGCAACACCTATAAAATGTATCTATTATATGTGGTAACTACCTGTAGATAGCAATTGCTAGAGGATGCGGATCTTTATGAATTTATAGCAAAATTGAGTAGATGAAATTCAAAATTATTGAAAAATGTTTAAAATTGAACATGTCGGTATATGATTCCCCCTCCATTCGAATCATTAAGGGTAGAAATAACATTCAATTTGGTCTCAATTTTTTGCAATCGATACAAACAATTTTTATTTTGCATAAACATGTCTAATGATCACATACACTTGAAGTTACAGATAATAATAATTATTTTCTTATCCGAATAACAATATACATTTTAAAAATTTGCATAGTAGATATGAATAATAATTCATATAATTCTAAAGTCTAACATTGACCATTAAAGACGCTGTTAAAAAATAAGATAAGCTGCCAACAACTTTTTTTTATCTTCTAAAGATTAGGAAAACCAATAATTCTTAATGGTTCATTTCAGGTTAATTATTATATTGCATACAAGTATTAAAAAATTTTTGAAGATGAATTACAATTAGTCAACCCGTAGTCATCATTTTCTAAAAAGATGATTACTAACGTCTTTTGTTCATAACATAAAGTAAACAATTTACGTTATGAACCGATGTACTGATCTTCCTAAAATTCGCTTGCAGATTCGCTTGTAATTAATTTCCTACAGAATTTTTTGAATTTTTTTTTCGAAAAATGATTTCTTTGGACATTTTGACATAGTTCTAAATCGATGTGAAGCAGTGACTTTTTCAATTTTTGTCCATGGTTGGGCACACTGTGCAGCGTTTTAAATAATGAAAGTAAACGAACAGGTTGACACAGATTACAATTTTATGTAGAATTTCATCAGATTTTTCGTTCAAATTTGCCAGGGAGCGTGTTGTTGAAAAATTGATTTTCTCAATTTATCCAAACGAATCTCTCGACGAATGCATTCGTAACAGCAGATTCTAATTCGAAATCTGGTTGCTGGAACGACGGTGTTTGCAATCAAGTCGTAAATTGCATCTGTGTAAACATTAGAGTTGCTAACGCGAGTCGCGTCTTCGATTATTTTAATAAGATCCGAGCATCTCTAGCCTTTCACTGTGAGCGTAATACGTTACAGACCTTGGAGAATCCCGAACAACCGAGTTTACCTGTACAATTAACGACGATACCCGAGTCGAAGTGGACCCATTAAAATTTTATCTCTCTACGCTGGCTCGCGTTACGCGTGCCTTGGCACGTTCACCACGTGCACGGGTCTCTCCGCATGCATCTCCGCCAGATTTCGTGCGGTTTGATTTTTATGGCTTATGGCTCGCATAAACGCATCACAGTCCGAAATAACTCCCGATCCGAAGCGTGTTCTCAATGAACTTGTCGCTCGAATCCGAACAATTTCGCTTTAAGGTAAAGGTACTAGTTGACCAATTAAGAGAAGTTTTCCACGTGAACAATAATAACCACTCACTCTGTCATCAAATAGCGAGAGTCTATGCCTGAAGACACTCTTTAAGTCTTCTAAATTATGTACCAAGACCACTATTTAAAAAAGTTTACTTATACAAATTTAAGAAACATGTTTAAAAATTCAGTAATTGCTTCAGAAGTTGACCACTTTTGAAAATAAAAATCTAGTAAGAAATTGTGAAAAACTGGTTTTTTCCCTTACATTTAAACATTTAAGGTAAAGGTACTAGTAGTTGACCAGTTAAGAGAATATTTCCACGCGAACAATAGTAACCATTTTCTCTGTCATCAAATAGTGAGAGTCGATGTCTAAAGACACTCTTTAAGTCTTCTAAATTATGCACCAAGGCCACTTTTTAAAAAAAGTTTACTTATACAAATTTAAGAAACATATTCAGAAATTCAGTAATTGCTTCAGAAGTTGACCACTCATGAAAATGAAAAATCTAGTAATTGACCTCCTATTTGTTAGTAGTTGACAACTTATACTAGAAAGAGGGTTAAAGCAATAATATAAATTATAATATGATATCGGCGCCAGGTTCGATCAACTTTTGAACAAACAACAAATGTGCAATTGAAAATGATCCACATAAGGATCGAAACGTTGAGTTTAAATATTTAAATTGCACATTTGTTGTTTGTTCAAAAGTTGATCGAACCTGGCGCCGATATCATATTATAATTTATATTTCAAATTCCGATCGATATGAATTTTTCCTTTAAAGCAATAATGTTGAGAATCATTTTACTATAATTTAGTTTCAACAATTTCCAGCACAAGTTACAATTAAAGAATGAAATAAGAAATAAAACAAATCAATTCCATAAAAAGTTTAATCGAGGAACAGAGTAGACGTTGCAAGTTAATAGAGAATAGTATTAGAGAAATTTAACCAACACATGGTATGGCATCCGAGGTTCACTTTCATAAAAAGTGTACAGCTTGTAAAAATCTTATTTTTTATGTTTTTCTATAAAATGGTCAACTACTCGTTCATGGTCAACTACTGGTACCTTTATCTTAATAGTTACTTTTTTTGAATATTGTATGTCATTATGTTAAACAATTCTTTCGTTTTTCTTACAGACGCAATTCAATTTCAATCTTGAAAATGGTCAAAATCAATGACCGAAACGTCGATTACGTTGAAAATTAGCAAAATTGCTTAGTTAATATTTTTGAAATCATTTAACAGTTGTTTTATTAAAAAATCTAGTAATTCACATCCTATTCGTTAGTAGTTGACCACTTATGCTAGAAATTAAAGAAATTAAAGAATGAAATAAGAAATAAAATACATCAATTCCATAAAAAGTTTAACTGAGGAACAGAGTAGATGTTACAACACATGGTATGGCATCCGAGGTTCACTTTCATAAAAAGTGTACAGCTTGTAAAAATCTTATTTTTTATGTTTTTCTATAAAATGGTTAACTACTCGTACATGGTCAACTACTGGTACCTTTACCTTACTTGTCAAATCAGTTTTCGTGCTGTGACCAGTTTCGCTTCTTGCGTTTCTACCGAAATTTCTCTGCTTTCTTCCTGATCGGTCTTCATATTTCTTCCCCGTGTTGATCAATTTTGCGTAATTATCACTTTCGACGGCGTATCATTACCGAACATCTTTATACTCGTCGCTTCAATTAACGCGTTGCACGTGACGAACCGTAACCGATGTTTACGGTCCGTAATCGTTTCATAACGCGACGTTCAATTTCCAACCGTATAATGATAGTAACTTGTAAAATCGCGCAAATCGTTGTATTATCGAACTACAGCTCGATTTGTAAAATTAACCGGTTATGCAAATATGGTTTGCACTCGGCGAGCTTTCAAAACCTTCCGCTCTATTTCTGTAATTAAACGGAGACTAGAAATGAACAATTATCTACCGAAGTAAGCAGTGTAGTCAGCGGTTTACTTTATTCTTCAACGGCCGATTAAGCAAAGAGTAAAGCGTAGCGATTAAACATCGGCTTCCTTT
Organism: Lasioglossum villosulum; assembly: GCA_963971365.1. Classification (NCBI taxonomy): domain Eukaryota; kingdom Metazoa; phylum Arthropoda; class Insecta; order Hymenoptera; family Halictidae; genus Lasioglossum; species Lasioglossum villosulum. The sequence goes on from OZ020497.1 coordinate 9,471,415, forward strand.
TCCCGACCAATACGATTCGAAAAAGAAGGTCGCGGTTTGTTGCCGTCGTTTCCATTGCACCAGTGTCAAAGTCGATAGTCGAGTTCGAGCGATTATAATTTTTTATTTGCCTCGGCTCGCCGCGCTATGCAAATCGACTTCTTTCGACAGGTGATATGCGCATCAATAGAGAATATGTATCTACAACCGTTTTTCGATTAGGCGCTCTTTGAAAATATAAATAGAAAACAGCAAAAAAAATGTAACCGAAATATAATTTTCATTTTATAGAGTATCCCAGAAATGTTTCTTGGGTCATTCGAAGTCTGAGTCGGGTATTAATCGATTAAAATTTTAACCAAGATTTTGATCGATTAATGCATACGATTAAAAAATATAATCACTAAAAAATCGACGATGGATTCAATCGATCGATGAAGTTAATCGTCAACCATCAAGTTAACCGTTTATTCGTTGATTAAAAAAAGAAATCATCGAAGAATCGGAGACTGATTTAATCAATTGTTGAAGTTAATCCAGAAATAATAACTTTAAACATATAAGCACGCAGAGATCGTATTACAGACAAATGACAATATATCTAAACTCAGTTTACCTTTTCTCAGCATACGTGCAGTTTTGATTCCGTATTTCGAAATTTCAGCAATCATTAATCAATCATCCGATTGACGATTACAATTGAAAATAATGTATTATTTAACCGCAATGAACGATTGAAATACGAATTTAATTGTTAAGTGCGACTAATGATCGAAGTAGAAATTTATTCGTGAATGGATTCCGCCTCGCCTCGCTCTCATTGGCCCGTGGTTTTCGTTAATAACTCCTTAACCCTTTGCACTACGAATTATTTTCCAATTTTGTTGCCAACAATTCCCTACTATTTTAAGTGTTTTATTTAAAATTTACTACAAAGGACTGTTCCTTGACAGCTACTTATTTTAAACAATTTCGTTTAGTAATTACATGAAATATAGCTCTCAAACTTTGTCGTAATTTACATTTATGGAACTTATATTCGTTTTTAACTAACAAGGAAACATATTCAGGTGATACAAACCGATTTTCATGCAACCTATGTGAGATATAGTTCTTCGAAAAATATTTGACACGTGTTTCTCTTATCAGCAACCATCCACTTTGAAGGGGTGAAAGCAGCCCTCCAAGTTGGGGAATGAGAGCCATATTTTCTGAGATATCTCGGAAACCAGACGTCAAAAAATGAATTTTTGTTTAGATTGTGTGATTTTTAATGGGAAATGTGGTCGCGCCAGAAAATTTTCACAAAAGTTTTTTGTTTAAACGATATATTAAAAATTGTATGGTTATGTAATTTATTGTTAGTTCATTTTAATGCAAACTTGGGTGTGTGGTCTTTGATCCAAAATAGGCGATACATGTTGTAGAATGTTTCTTTTTCTTGCCATTTAACAATAATAAACATGTATCCTCTATTCTGGATCAAAGATCACATACCCGAGTTTACAACAAAGTGATCCAACAATAAAAAAGAGAAACTACCAAAGAGCATCAAATTTTTAATATATTGTTTAATAAAAAAACTTTTGTTAAACATTTCTTGCACGACTACGTTTCCCATTAAGAAAGACACAATTTTTAAAAAATTCTGACCCCCGACTTCGAGGGTCCTGATTTCACCCCTTTAATACCCCTTTAATACTGATATCACCCCTTAATATTGTTGAAACAAAAAACTTTTCTTGAAAATTTCTTGCACGACTACGTTTCCCATTAAAAAAGACACAATTTTTAAAAATTCTGGCCCCCGACTTCGAGGGTCCTGATTTCACCCCTTTAATACCCCTTTAATACTGATATCACCCCTTAATATTGTTGAAACAAAAAACTTTTCTTGAAAATTTCTTGCACGACTACGTTTCCCATTAAAAAAGACACAATTTTTAAAAATTCTGGCCCTCCGACTTCGAGGGTGCTGATTTCACCCCTTTAATTTCACTTTCACCCCTTTATTACTGATATCACCTCTTAATATTGTTTAAACAAAAAACTTTTGTTAAAAATTTCTTGCACGCCTACGTTTCCCATTAAAAAAGAGAATTTTCTAAAAATTCTGGCCCTCCGACTTCGAGGGTGCTGATTTCACCCCTTTATTACTGATATCACCTCTTAATATTGTTTAAACAAAAAACTTTTCTTGAAAATTTCTTGCACGCCTACGTTTCCCATTAAAAAAGACACAATTTTTAAAAATTCTGACGCCCGACTTCGAGAATGCTGATTTCACCCCTTCAAAGTGGATGGTTGCCGATAAAAAAAGCACGTGTCACATATTTTTCGAAGAATTATATCTCGCACAAGTTTCATCAAATTGTTGCTTATAGCAACTGAATATGTTCCCTCGTAAGAATCAAGCCAATTAAATAAATAGGAAGAACCAAATACACATAAAAACTCGTTTTATATACTTTTCTCTTCCTCAACTGTCGAGTCACACTCGACAAAGGAGTGCAAAGTGTGAACAAAGCAAAATCGGAATCTTTCGCTAAAGAAAAAGTTACTGCAAACGACCCGAGGAAACGCTGTCAAAGTTCTCCGACGTTTTTGGGACACCCTGCGTATTGTTGCTGGTAGTAAGCCAGTTTTTCGAAATGCATGTATTCTAAATGCGATATCATTGTTACGCGAGTTTCGGTGATAGATGGATTCTAGAATTATCTTCTCATTCTCACGTTGCGTCAATTTCCCTGTGAAAGGGTTTCCAAAGATAACAAATGTCGCACATACTGGTATTTCACCGATCTAGCTGGCCAAAAGTCAATTTCCCAAAACTACCCCCAGGTAAAAAAAAAACACGTTATTGGGAGAGCCATGTAGTCCCTCGAACCAACCCCATTGTTCATAAAGTGTAAATTTTGTTTTTATTAATTATGTAAGCATAATTTAATGAAACATAATAAATTTAATCGGTTCTAAGCAATACAAAATTTTGGCCAGCTAGAGCGGCCAAATACCAGTCTGTGCGTCGTCCAACTTGTTACAATTGCGTGGCATAATGTATGGATAAAGCGTTAACCGATGTAACACCGAAACAATGCAGATGAGTCCTTGGTTTAAATGCCCGCGAAAGGAGTGTGACGTTCGGATTTCGGTGGGAGTAGGCGCGTGTGTGCACGCATATGTGACCGGTAGATTCGCGTGTGTGTAACATGCGACTCCGTTGCTGAGAAAAAGACTGGCTCAAAGGAGTGTTTTTCACTCAGTGACTCGCGGAACTTGGAACGCTGAAGGTGCTAGGAAAGCGCGCGCATCTTTCCTCGCTGAATCACGTGTGTGTGTCGCCATTCGTTCGCTTACTCTGCTTATTAATTGCATCATTCGTGGCACCACTTAGCAGCCAATCGTGTATCACACATCGGTGGGACGAGCACGCTCCATTTTAAATATTTCACCAATTCCTCTTGTTTCTCTCACGCGGTTCCCATCTTCGATCACAGTTCCGAAAATCGTCTTTTCGAGAGCGTAGTTTTTACCACGTCACACCGATAAGTTACGGCCTTTCGCGGCGGGAAATTCGCCTTAGAATCGTATTCGCGTGGCTGGGTGGTCAAGGAAACGTTGTTAATCAGAATTGTAAATTTCGTCTGGCTTTTGTTTAACTGCAACGTCCACTTCAGCGTTTATCTCCGTAGCAATTAATGTTGTTAACTTGTTTTTCCCTGTAGTACGAAATTCCTAAACGCGCAATACTCCGAAGACCCAACAGAATTACTAAAAGCTTCGAGACAGGTATCGGTAGACATTTTAGAATCGACCTTTTGCTGCATATCTTTTGCATAACGTTTACCGTAGATGTAACCGTTCTGGTTCGAGTTCGAAAAACTAATTTATATTTACGAATACATCGAGTGACGCGGCCTCTGTTATTTAAGGGGGTAGAGGCCCCACGTGACCATGGTATTTTTCATTGTGACCAATCCCAGCGCGAAAAACTAATTTAGCAACAGTGATGAACATACATTTGTATCATTCTAACGTTTCAATTTCGCTATAAATACAGGTTTTTTTCTTTTAATCATTATCTTTATTGCTATTAATGGATCCGAGTGGCTTCATGCCCTTTACACTTTTGTTGTTACGAATCTACGCTGATAGTTCTCCTGTCAAAGCGCCATCTGGTCGAAGTAGTTGAACTAAAATTGCTTCTATTCACCCTTCATGAACGGAATCTGGGGAACAATTGAATGCGATCACGGGAACACACCTCACATCCTCATACGATTATACAGGGTGTCCCAAAATTCTTCCGACACCCGAAAATGGGAGGTTCCTTGGGTCATTTGAAGCGACATTTTCCTTTACAAAAATGGCGTCCGCGGCTTTGTTTTGGAGTTATTAACGAAAAACACGGACCAATCAGAGAGCGATCTAGACGCGAATTAGCACAGTCGGCTCGACGCGCCAACTGTCAGTTGGCCGAACGTGTCATCGCATGTTTAGATCGCGCTCTGATTGGTCCGTGGTTTTTGTTAATAACTGCTAAACAAAGCCGCGGACGCCATTTTTGTAAAGGAAAATGTCGCTTCAAATGACCCAAGGAACCTCTCATTTTCGGGTGTCGGAGGAATTTTGGGACACCCTGTATATTGAGCTGAGTGAGGGCTCATTCTAAAGAGAAAGGTTAAACGAAGCGCGCGTGGGTCCCTAAATTAGCAGGAAAAATCTTTTTGTGATCGTAAAATACATTAGAATCTCCGGAATTTTTCTTCATTTGTTTTCCCTACTTTGGACAGTCACGTTACTGGATATAAACATAATGTAACTGAAGTTGGACCCACGCGCGCTTCATTTAACCTTCCTTTTTAGAATGAGCCCTCACTCAGCTCAAAATATAATCGTATGAGGACGTGAGGTGTGTTCCCGTAAACCCCTGTTTTCACTTGTTTTCTAGTAATATTCTGGTTAGATTCTAGTAATGTCACGTGGGTACCCTACCCCCTTAAGAGCCAGAAAGTGACTTCCCTTTCCACTTGAAGTCCCGCGCATCAGGTTTTGTAGCATCCCTGAGGTGGAACCTTCTCTTGTCTGACGATACGTCGATAATTATAATGTTTACGGAAGAAAAAGTCTATTCCGCTACGGTTTGCTCGGTGGCGCTTTAAAAGACGTTGAATGGTGGCTCGTGGTCGCAGAGGACGTCTCGAGTTCATCGACGATGCTGCTCTATTGTTCGGTTCTTCCAAATTGAAAGCTAGCAGTTCGCCGTACCCCTTCTTTGCACTTTTCTTCGCCCCCTCTCTCCCGGTTGCTGTGAGCTCTAAACATCATACTCGACGATGTTACGCCTTCGACTCCCACTTCTCCTTTTTTTTACGAACCTCTGCCTCCTGTATTTCTGCTCGGTATTAGCAACTCCAGTGTGTGTAGTTGCTTTTTGCGGACATCACGGTTCATTACAAATTGAAATAAAAACGCATTTGTGTAAAATTTTGTAAAGTCAAAATACGCTCTGACATCACTAGCCAGTACGAGAATGTCGAACGAACGATAATTTTCGCGAAGAAACTTCGAGTTCAACCTGACTGTTATATTACAATGTCTTAAAATGGTCATAGTTACATAAATCTAAAAAACGAAATTTTACAGGGGAGCCATTTGGAAATGACCTTAAATTACCAATGTTTATTGGTTATTTTTGTTGTTATTTAGATACTGGGATAATTGTCCATTAGTTATGAAATACACGAAACTTTATAGATTTATTATACCTTTTTTTAGAAATATATTTTGAGTTGCATTACTTACCTTGTGATTGGACGAAAATATTTATTATCTTTTTGAAGGAACCTGTTGTAACTGATTATCTTTTGAGTCCCACCAATTATTTTGGATAAGAGTTCTCTCATACATCAAGTTCCAGCTTTGCGATATCTCTTTCATGATAGTTTGAAAAATAGCTTTGTACAGTTGCATTCAGATTTTACCAAATTTAAATTCGTTGAATTGAACTGTCTCTTGCAACTTCCTGAAACGGCTGATGTGAGTGCTCGACTTTTAAAAGAAAACATAACGAATGGGTAACTCGTGCAATGTAAAGATTAACGCGTTTGCGAGGTAGAGCTAAATGAGTACAAAGTGAGAAAGCGTAAGGGCATTCGTTCGTTCGAGAATTTGATCGAGTGCGATAATGTAAAGCCGTCACGTGAAAAGTTAACCGTAAACCTGCTTGTAAACTACATCTTACTGAAAATCTGACGTAGTTCATTCATCGTTCCGAGATATTCTTCGTGTTTCCTCTGTTTGTCGACCCAGTTTCTTAGAAGCAAACTGTGCCATGCATTTTTGTTTTCATTGGACATTTTATGAAAGCGTGAACCTGCGTAAATCACGGTCATTGTTTGTCGCGAATCTGATGAGAAAGGGTCATCCGTATAATATTAGAATCGTGGAAATGCTCGCTTGTTGATGGAATATTTCCGCGTGAATAAATCCTCGCGATGCACGTATGGATCGCATTTGTTCCTTATTGCGTCGGAGATTAAATCGTCCCCGTTGTTTGCAATATTAGTGCAGTGAAAAATTATTCGCCGTACGAACGTGGCTTCTTTCAATTATTTATCAATAAATTATGAATTCTGCGGATTTACATCACCCGAAACGACAAATACTAATTAGTACACATGCTACAAATGAAATGCGCACATGCAACGTAGAATCAACACGGAAACAGATGTTTTACAACGATCTAAAAGTAACCGGCAATTATAACGTAATGGATTTCCAATCTGGAAATTTTGTAATGTGAAGTTTCACCGTCCTCGATAACTTTTCTCAAATTATTTCTCACTTCTTTCTTGATAAACAGTGAATTCATTTTGTACAATTGTGAAATTTTGTAATGTAAAGTTCCTTGATAACTTTTCTCAAATTATTTCTAACTTCTTTCTTCATAAACAGTGAATTCATTTTGTACTTTTGTGAAATTTTGTAATGTAAAGTTCTTTGATAACTTTTCTCAAATTATTTCTCACTTCTTTCTTCATAAACAGTGAATTTATTTTGTACTTTTGTGAAATTTTGTAATGTAAAGTTCCTAGATAACTTTTCTCAAATTATTTCTAACTTCTTTCTTCATAAACAGTGAATTCATTTTGTACTTCCGTGAAATTTTGTAATGTAAAGTTCCTGGATAACTTTTCTCAAATTATTTCTAACTTCTTTCTTGATAAACACTGAATTATATTTTGTACAATTGTAAATTTTTGTAATGTAAAGTTCTTTGATAACTTTTCTCAAATTATTTCTAACTTCCTTTTTGATAAACAGTGAATTCATTTTGTACTTTTGTGAAATTTTGTAATGTCAAGTTCCTTGATAACTTTTCTCAAATTATTTCCAACTTCATTCTTGATAAACACTGAATTATATTTTGTACAATTGTAAATTTTTGTAATGTAAAGTTCCTCGATAACTTTTCTCAAATTATTTCTAACTTCTTTCTTCATAAACAGTGAATTATATTTTGTGCAATTGTAAATTTTTGTAATGTAAAGTTCCTCGATAACTCTTCTCAAATTATTTCCAACTTCATTCTTGATAAACATTGATTCATTTTGTAAGGTACCAGGCGACCTCACTGAGAGACCGAAAATGATTAATTTCCGCGACGGTGGGTTGTACCGGATTAATGATTCGATAACTGCTCGTTCGATGGCGTATCAGTATCTGTTTCGGATCTGTCGCGTATGGACCAGGTGTTATTCGTCGAGTACCATATTTTCTTCCAACCCCTTGGCCTACGATTTATTCCACGGTTTCAGTGATTAGAACTTTCTTTGTAGTTTGTAATTTAAAAAAAAAGAAAATTCATATCTATTGTGTGCCTACCTGTTCTCCAATAACTCCAATACATACATTCTCCAATACATTAACGAAACCAAAATAGAATTGCATTTTACTTTAAAGGAAATTAATAACTAGACTGCGGACCTTTATGCAAAATAACAAATGTTTGCATTGATTACGGGACACAGAGCCAAATAAACATAGTATTCTTCTTTTAATTATCCTATTAAGCTGAAACTAATACATTGTCTCTAAATGTCCACTACTTTAAATTACAAATACCCATTTTCGTCATAAATGCATAAAATCCGCATTCTATTAATAACATGCATATATGTATATTTATTAGACTCTGTTCCGAATCTTCATCACGAGTGTGGTAAATTTCCCGTCGCATCAGTGGATTAAAAATTTCATCTATATTTTTCATCGCTCAAAAAGATAGATACAACTGCAGGAGTACCGTGATAATTATCGTGCCGTCGATTCTCAAGTTATGTGACTGATATTGTCGTGAAAGTGTGTCGGAAGTGGCAAGTGCAACATGTCTTCATATTTTCGATGGATAAAGAGTGGAAAGAAGGACGACCTTTTCGGCGCAAAGCCGAGGAGTCGTTCCTTGGATTCGAAGAGCCTCGAGGCTTCCGGTATACGTCTGATCGTACAAAATGTACTTAAACATTTATAGTCACAGCACATTGTTAAATATTCATTCTGATATCGCGATGTACATATATGTATACAGGGTGTCCCAAAATAAGTGTAACTCCGAAAGTGGGAGGTTCCTTGGGTCATTTGAAGCGACATTTTCCTTTACAGAAATAGCGTCCGCGGCTTTGTTTAGGAGTTATTATCGAAAAACACGGACCAATCAGAGCTCGGCTATAGCGAACGGAGTCCGAATCTGCGACAGGTCCCGCTTAACGTGGCGCCGCTATTGGCCGAACCAGAATCAATCCGCTGTAGTACAATCAGAGCACTGTACAGATCTGGGTAAAAAATATTTCAACTAAGAAATACAAATATTTGCAAATACTATTTCTCTCAACCGTGTTACATATGTTTCATTTGAAACTACGTAATACTAAATTACTGTTTGAAATGAAACATACGTAACATTTGAAATAGTAATTTAGTATTAGTTTCAAATGAACCATATGTAACACAGTTGAGAGAAATAGTATTTGCAAATATTGGTATTTCTTGAAAGATTTTTTACCCAGGTCTAAAACTGTACTATTTCTGGCACTCCAGTAGTTACTTGCGCATTTAAATGGCATATTTAAACGGCAAATATTAAGAATTTCTGGTATAGAATATTATTTTTTATTACTTCTTATTTATATTTCAAAGCAACGTTGTAAGTTAACATAACAGAGTTGAAAGATTGCCAATGACTATTTGTCTCACGATTGTTATTCACTGAATACATTATATAATAAAAGATTTATGATTAATAAAACTATTTGATTTTGCTAAAAAAATTATTAGCTTATAATAATAAAAAGTTAAACTCGTTTGAACATTTAAAAAAAAGTTTAAAAAATTTTTACTACCTTTTTGGCTTAGGGTGCCAATAATTGTACAGTTTACCCTACATGATCTCTATATCAAAATTATTACTAAATTCGATTCTTAGAACGAGCACGGCTTGCGAGATTCTATCAAAAGAACGAAAATGGTTTTGATCGATGAATGAACAATATCGAAACATTTCTGTTACAGAGAGCCGCGGCGGCCCAGCATCCGGTACAAGTAACGGCGCAAGGTAAGTAGTAATTATAATATCGACTACTGATTTGACTACGAATCGAGTGTCTGATTATTGCCGGCTGCATAAGCTCTGAAGCAGTCATGATAGACCATGTGTGTCAAGATGGCCGAGAAATGCCACTCGGTTGCGATATCATCGGAAAAATAACTTGGTATGCTTTTACCGCATCTTCCCCGTTCGCGGAATGCATTAAAACGTATTAACGCATATTCAAATGAGTACAAATATATTTGTCCAGACTCGGTTATAAACTGCGACATGCGAAAGCACGTAAACAATCTGTTAAACATTTTCTTGAAAAAGCCTTCAATTTGTTAGTGTCTTTTGTGACGGTTCCATTTTGGTGGATAATTAAATTACACAGTGAGATGTTTTAAATGTTTTAACGCGTTCTTGTTCTTCGGAGTTCGGTTCTCCGCTGCAGCTACAATCAGATCAAAAAGTGATTTCATCCAGCCGCAGCGGCTGAATACTTAACAAGACAATTTCATACAATTTTAATAAACCCGCAATCAAGTTTCAATCGGGTTTTGTACCCGACAATTGCAACATTTCAGCAATTTCGATCTATAGCCAATTACTAGACAGCAGATCTTATGCGTTTATTACAAAAATGAGAATGTGTAATTTCAAACAGCAACAACATTAGAAGAATTTCAAAACACTGTTGTATTGTTTTTAAACTTATTAAGTAAAATGCAAATTTTAGTATTTTTTCTACAATTCCGATCAAGTGCATTTCTTGACAAATCTTTTCTCCACATCCTGTACCAAACTAATTGCTTTAGCTCCCCAAAAAAGTTCAAATCGTATAGTACAGTAACAAAATAGTTATCGTTTTTTAAGAGTGAGCGAATAATTTTGTGTCTCAGTGTACGTTATCACAAGTTAGTGAATTCCATCTGATGCATCTCTTCCTAACACCAATAGCAGCCGCGTTATTCAGGTGTTCAGTTTCTGCGGACTCACCCTGTATATATATTTAATCATTTACCACGAAAGCATCTTTATAATTTCAATAATTGTGACATAAAAAATCTGGATCCGGTTATGTAACTGATGATGGCAGGTTTAGTGTTAATATTTGGAATTACACATTACCATTCTCTGGTAAAATAGTAAATATCGTTGATTTCGTAGCGGCTGTTCGCCGAGTTTTATCACAGACGAGATATAGGAATAGACCTGACACCCGATGTATTTTGGTATCCGTCGGTATTGGTGCGCTTGCCTGCATTACCACACAATTACCAGTCAGTGTCAACACCTGTACAGAAATAAAAAGATATATTATTATTATTTCTAGGGGCACAAAATTTGTTATCACTGGCATTTTAATGTGTTGGTACTACAGATTTCTGTAGACTAAGTCCCACAAGGTGTGTCAGGTTTATTCCTATATTTAATCTGTGGTTTTATCGGCACGATTACGATAACCGTGGCCCCTACTTTGAAGGTTATATTTGTGTTCCTGGGACCATTTTAAGAAAAAAATGTGTATATAACAGGTGTCCAATGGGCTCCGTTTAGCCGGTAAAGTAGATTTCTTGTTTTTCATAAAACTCCAAATATCTTGGAAACTATGCGAGATATGGCAAAATATCAAGAGACCTTTTTTGTAGGAAATTGAATTTTCTATAAAAAACGTTAAAAAAATTTTCAAAATAATTTCCAAAAATGTTTTAAATTTTCAGTAGTTTCGAGATATTCGAAACTACTCCTGAATTTCCGCATGCGTAGTCGAGCCGGCCTCATGGCCGGACCTCTCCGCCCCCGCTGACGACCTAACCCAACCATTCCTATTCACATAATCTTCCCATTGTAAATGTTATCAGAGAGTAAATGAGAGTGCTCACGCCCGGGTTTTGCCCGTGCCACTTTTGTTTGCACATCACGTTTAGCCTGGAACAGCTCCTACATCATCTTTAGCATGGAACAGAACCTACATCATCTTTAGCAAGATACAGAACCCACTTTACTACTTACTACATATGTGACCAGGACCAGAACTAGCTTATTATTTATTATTCCGATGATATATTTACTTGTGATAGATAATTAAAGTTTTTTTATCCAGCTAAAGATGATGCAGGTTCTGTTCCATGCTAAAGATGGTGTAGGAGCTGTTCCAGGCTAAACATGTAAGCACTCTCATTTACTCTCTGATGTTATCCAGAATTTGGTCTTTTCAGAACCCTTTTCACTTGCCCCGAGTGAATTTCAGTTGCCCTGCAACTTCACCGAAATATAAATATACTCAGCAACTGCGCAGCTAATAGAAAAAAGTCAGACGACATAAATGGTTGGAAATTCAATTTCCTACAAAAAAGGTCTCTTGATATTTTGCCATATCTCGCATAGTTTGCGAGATATTTGCAGTTTTAAGAAAAACAAGAAATCTACCTTACCGGCTAAACGGAGCCCATTGGATACCTGTTATAGGGTAACTGCACCAGTGAATGAACATTTAAGAAATTGTTCAGGAAAATATTTTATTAAAAAAAAACTATGTGAATTCATCTCATATATGCCAAATAGCTCCCTATACTTCATTTGTCAAAAATAAATGAACACAAATACAATGAAATTATTATTATTCTTCTTTATTAAACGTTAAATCAAAAATATGAAAAATACCAGTCAATGAACACTACATTCTAGTAATTGAATAATGCTAGTCCAATCAATGAACAAAATTACTAAACAATATTCTCCTATTTATTTAACTCTTTAATCACAATTTTATCGCTAGTATGCCGTCCGGGTTAAAATTTGTTGAAATATTCAAAAGCGTTCATTTACTGGTGCCCGTTCATTCACTGGTGCAGTTACCCTATACACATTTTTTTCTTAAAATGATTCCAGTGATCCCAGGAACACAAATATAACCTTCAAAGTAGGGGCCACGGTTATCGCAATCTCCCCGTTTTATCGAACCGATTAAATTATCATCTCGCGGAAAGCCGGTCAATAAGAGTGACGTTTACCCATCGAGTCGACACCTGTCCGAACGGTTCGCGACACGGCCGTGCGATGTCGCCACAGCGACTGTAGTTAACATGGCGGGCACATTCCGAAGCACGCACGGTAGTCGTTGCCGCTAGGACCTGCGCCTCAGAACGTTTTTGTACTGCAACGCGTACGGTGGCACGTGCTTCAAAGTTGCCCGCTTCGCGTTCACGTTAGCAGCATTCCCAATCAGTGATCCTTTGAATGGGACGCAGTTAACGTTCAGGGACGTTCGACACTTGTCCGTTTCTCGAGGCTCGTCTTGACCCGGACGATTCTGCTTTAATCAGCCGGTTAATGAGATCACGGCGCTGGTGCGAGTCATCGAACAGTTCTACGTGCGAAATGTAACGTAGTTGACGGTACTTGTCAGGGATCGGCACACGCGCGTATCGTAGATTGTTTTCCTATTCGATCCTTTCGATTTTCCGTGCGCAGTTCCCACCCCCCACTCCTTGTAGCGTCAACGGTCGAATGGCTCTTCAAACGTGTCGCAAAATCGTGCCATTAACGACACGGCCCGCGATCGTTCATGTAAACATTATTGCGGGGTGCGCGGTGCCCTGCGTCGATCGAGCTCGGGGCACGTTCTTTCCTTCTACGTTCATACACCGCAGATAGTTTCTGCCTAATGCGACTCTCGTCCGATGACGTTCACATCGAACTCGTCCGCCCGAGTGTGCACCAAGAAGCGTTTGAACCGCCCCTGAGACGGGGTGCGAAGTGACCGTCGACAGTGTTTCCTGTGTAAAACGTGTACGTGACCGAACGTGAGCGGTGCTCGAAAAGTCGTCGAGAACGTCAGAGGCAAGGTGCGCGCGGAGTCGTCACGAGTGCGAACTCGAAAGTGAAAAGTGTTGGGAGCATCGTCTTTCGCGACACCCGCCACGAAGCAGTTGGTAAGTACGCATTATCCCCTTCGCCTTTATGTAAACTTGTCGAGAGTCGTGGATACAACAAGGCAGCATCGCACAGTCGTGTAGCCCGATTTTTGTGGCCAAAATTATCGTAGCGTTATTTCACGATTTAGTGTTAGCTTATCATAGGTCGTTGGATTCGTCTTGATACCAATCAGTATATTATGATTTAAAAAAGATGTGTTAATGCTTACAAAATTGTGGTAAACTTGATTTTTTTATATTAAACTATTTTTGAAATTTATTTTTTATATTGAAGTTTGTTGACAGGTGAATACTCATTGACTTTTGTAAGAAACATTTTTTAAAATCGTGTTGAAAATTTTCACAGTGCATATTACGGTCAGAAATCGCAAAAAATTAACCGAGACTTAATTCTTCGGAAGCATTACGTGTAATCTGGTATCGAGAGACCTTGCGAGGTTCTTGATTACGAATCTGAAATTAAAAATTCGAATTCAAAATTAAAAATGGCGGATCCGATATGGCATACTAATAGGAACGTCTGCTTGTTAAAATACACGTAGAATTGTGAAACGCAGGAAAAACGCAGATAAACTTTACACGTGTATATGTCGAAGGTCTAACCTTTCAGAAAAAGCAAGTCTGAATGTTACCGTTTTTAAACATGTTTTTTTAAAGTCTACCTAAAATTTACATTGCTCTTAACTTTATATCTTGCGTATATTGATTGAAACATGCTTATACATAGTATTATTATTAAATAACTGAAATATACCTGCTCACAAATACGAAAATATAGTACAAATTTTCATTCAGCATTGTGTAAGGAATAATTGAATTAACAATTAATAAATTATTCATCTGTATATAATATACCATTAATTTTAATTTTTAATTTCTTTAATTGAGAATTTCTTTAATATACCAGCTCACAAATACGAAAATATAGTACAAATTTTCATTCAACATTGTGTAAGGAATAATTGAACTAACAATTAATAAATTATTCATCTATATATAATATACCATTAATTTTAATGTTTAATTTCTTTAATTGAGAATTTCTTTAATATACCTGCTCACAAATACGAAAATATAGTACAAATTTTCATTCAGCATTGTGTAAGGAATAATTGAACTAACAATTAATAAATTATTCATCTATATATAATATACCATTGATTTTAATTTTTAATTTCTTTAATTGAGAATTTCTTTAATATACCTGCTCACAAATACGAAAATATAGTACAAATTTTGATTCAGCATTGTGTAAGGAGTAATTGAACTAACAATTAATAAATTGTTCATCTACATGTAATATACCATTAATTTTAATTTTTAGTTTCTTTAATTTAAATTTAATAATAATTTATCTACAACCTATATAATTATACTATTTATATATTATTAATTGTAAACTCATTCAGTTGATCCTCGAATTTCATAATTTTCAACTTCGAACTTCCGCTCGGAAAGCAATACGAAAGACCTAATATTTGAAATTTCGAGGTTTCATTTGAGACAAAAAAAATTTGTTCAAATTTCAAGTGGAAAAATTGAATTTTGGCCACAAAAAACGAGCTCGAGTACCCACTGTGCATCGCCTAATTCCGCAGGAGGCTCCGAACGTTACTGCTGCACCACGCGCTTACCCAAGGACGCGTTATCGTTTCGTGACTTAAAATTTCACGCGAAGAATCGAAAAGCAATGACCGAGGGGAAGTCCCGTGTCCCTGGGGCCGACTGATCTTGTCAAAGGTCTTCTCTTGTACATTATATTGATTTAGTCGCGTCGGGATTCGCGAACCTGAATGAATCGCCGCGTTCTACTTAACCGGACCCGTGGCTCGTTTCCGTGGAGTTCTCTCGAGTTTTTCTCGACGGTCAAAATTCGCAAATGGCGACCTAGATATTACAATTCAAATTCCACGTTGGTAGTCGCGTGCGACAAGCCACTTTCGAGGCTGTGACGCGTTTTTGCTCGGAGGTCTTCCGATGTCGGCATGTAACGACACGTTTTCTTTTTCTTCATTCGCGGCAATGCAGATGGGAATTCAGTCATCATGGTCGGGTTCGGGAATTCTTGGCGAGTGCTTCTACCGCACAATGGATCGGGACTAACGT
This sequence comes from Lasioglossum villosulum, assembly GCA_963971365.1. Taxonomy (NCBI): domain Eukaryota; kingdom Metazoa; phylum Arthropoda; class Insecta; order Hymenoptera; family Halictidae; genus Lasioglossum; species Lasioglossum villosulum. The sequence continues at coordinate 9,487,030 of OZ020497.1, forward strand.
CACGTACTCTCGGGATACTAGATTGCTTTTTTCGTTGGTCTCCTTTGTTGTCTCACCTTGTATGACCGCACAGAGATACAATGTTTTATTAAACATTCTTCTTTTCGTTTCAAACATGTTCCATCGTCGTCTGCTTCTCTGAGAAAGAAAAATGGCGGGACAAATCTTCTTATTGCGTTTCGTATTATTACGAAAGATGAAATTTGATGAAATCAGATCTTGATTGTTATCAGCTGTATTCCTGGCGACGAGATCCGGAATTGTTTATGGGTTATCCCTAGTAGCACAAAATATTGTATACACATCCGTATAATATTAAAAAGAGATTCAATCTTTTTTTAATATTCAAATATTCATACAATATTTATTTGATATTAAGTAACGAATATTATTTTATAAATATGGAGGAAATATCTATTTCATGTTACGAGAAAAATATCTTTTTCTAAATATTAAATGAATCTATATTTGATGTTAGAAATAGAATATTCTTTCCTAATATACATATAATATTTATTTCATATTATGAAAACAAGTTTTCTTCTCATTATAAAACGAATCTCTATTTAATATTAAAAATAGAATAGTTTTTCCTAATATACAAATAATATTTCTATTTCATACTATGAAAAAAATATTTTTTCTCATATAATAAATCTTTATGTAACATTAGAAATAGAAATTTTTAAGTATCTCGAAAACAAGATAATTTAATAATTGTTTGCTATGGTAATCATTTTTTACACAGAATAAACATTAAATGTTAATGTTAATGTTTTTCTAAATATTAAATGAATCTTTATTTCATATTAGAAATAGAATATTATTTCCTAATATGCTAATATAATAAAAAAAATCTGTGGGCCTACGAATGTAGCATTTATTCGAGCCATTAATCTTTCTAACTGCATAAAAAAATTCTGTATTTTCAATAAACCCCTTTCGAAGACGAAGATAAATATTCCCTCAAGCAGTGCACAGAAAGTGGTGTTATTATATTATAGTTTCTAATTTTTGTTATAACTTTTTCTTAAATTTGAAGATTTTAATTGAACGTTTTTTGAATATGGGTTTCACGTTTTTTAAACATTTACTTTATATTTTTTAAACATGTAATTTATATTCTCTGAATATTTAGCTTATTGTTTACCATTTCTTGGTATACAATATTCAGATCTAATATTTTTCTCATACGAAACAGTGTGGCTTAAAAAATATTTTTCCAATATTTGAAACAAACATTTACCCAATATTTTTGTGCTACTAGGGTATGTTTAAGGATACGTATCGCATTTTTATGGTCACTTTCATCAAACTTCGACGAACACGTTTCAACTTTTCCTTCGATTTCAAAGTCACTATCTTAGAATTGGATGTTCCAATACCAACATTTCAATGTTTAACTTACGGGAATTAGGATTTATTTTCTTTCTTGTGTGTTGACCTGCAGAGTTTGTGTATCCTTTGTATTCGAATGTATTGACATGTTTTTGTCAACGTTAACCAAGGTTAGGGTTGCGAACATAATAATATGCCCGTGTATATTTAACCCGATATAAATCAAAAGTGACCGGAGAGTTAACAATTATATTTGCATGGATTGCAAAATTTTTTAACTATTCATTTTGCTTTTTTTCTTGATTTTAATTAGCGGAAATAGGTTACTCAAGATTTGTTTATAATCCTCTCGCCTGATTGTTCTATTAATACACTCGAGTGACTTGGAAGTATCACCAAAAAAAGACTACTCGAATGATCGAGCTGGTCGAAATACTCGAGTACTCGTGCTTACCTCAGCTCGTTTTTTAGCTGAGTAGTCGGCTCTCAATTAGACACGCTCGTGAGTGATGTCGTTGAATTAACTGAAAAATGTCATTTCTATTTAGTAAATCAAAGCAATTCGTTGGATCAACAAAAACTACCAAATTAAGATTTAAGAATATTTTCTTTCGAGAATGAATGTACGTATAAATTCCTTTTCTTAAGACTGACAATTTTATACTTTACAAAAAAGGTCTCTTGATATTTTGCCACATCTCTCATAGTTTCCGAGATATTTGCAGTTTTACAAAAAACAAGAAATCTACTTTACCGGCTAAACGGAGCCCATTGGATACCTGTTATGTACACATTTTTTGCTTAAAATGATCCGAGGAACACAAGTATAACCTTCAAAGTAGGGGCCACGGTTAGCGTAATCGTGCCATCAAGTTACATTCCAGTATTTTGGCACTTTAATCCTCAATAAATTATCTTTAAATTAAATTTAGTTACCCCTAGTAGCACAAAAATATTGGGTAAATGTTTGTTTCAAATATTGAAAAAATATTTTTTAAGCCACACTTTTTCATATGAGAAAAAAATATTAGATCTGAATATTCTATACATTTACAAGAAATGTAAATTCAAAGTTCAGAAAATATAAGCTAAATATTCAGAGAATATAAATTACATATTTAAAAAACATAAAGTAAATATTTAAAAAACGGGAAACTCATATTTAGATAACGTTCGATTAAATCTTCAAATTTAAGAAAAAGTTACAACAAAAATTAGAAACTATATATAATAACACTACTTTCTGTGCAATGCTCGAGGGAATATTTATCTTCGTCTTCGAAAGGGGTTTATTGAAAATACAGAATTTTTTTATGCAGTTAGAAAGATTAATGGCTCGAATAAATGCTACATTCGTAGGCCCACAGATTTTTTTTATTATATTAGTAAACATATTGGGAAATAATATTCTATTTCTAATATGAAATAAAGATTCATTTAATATTTAAAAAAAAATATTTTTCTCGTAACATGAAATAGATATTCTCTGCATATTTAAAAAATAATATTTGTTAGGGAATATTTATTTTCGTCTTCGAAAGGGGTTTATTGAAAATACAGAATTTTTTTATGCAGTTAGAAATATTAATGGCTCGAATAAATGCTACATTCGTAGGCCCACAGATTTTTTTTATTATATTAGTATACATATTAGGAAATAATATTCTATTTCTAATATGAAATAAAGATTCATTTAATATTTAGAAAAAAATATTTTTCTCGTAACATGATATAGATATTCTCTGCATATTTAAAAAATAATATTTGTTAGGGAACATTTATCTTCGTCTTCGAAAGGGGTTTATTGAAAATACAGAATTTTTTTATGCAGTTAGAAAGATTAATGGTTCCGGGAACGCTACATTCGTAGGCCCATAGATTTTTTTTTGTGCAACTGTGCATGTGCAATTAACAATTGCATCATTTCTTTAAGTAGAAATGCATATTTTTTGTTGTACTAATCGATTTCACTGTTTATTCTGTGTAAAAAATGATTACCATAGCAAAAAATTATATTAAATTATCTTGTTTTCAAGATACTTAAAAATTTCTATTTCTAATATTACATAAAGATTTATTTTATGAGAAAATATATTTTTTTCATGGTATGAAATAGAAATATTATTTGCATATTAGAAAAAACTATTCTATTTTTAATATTAAATAGAGATTCGTTTTACAATGAGAAGACAAATTTTTTTCATAATATGAAATAAATATTATATGTATATTAGGAAAGAATATTCTATTTCTAACATCAAATATAGATTCATTTAATATTTAGAAAAAGATATTTTTCTCGTAACATGAAATAGATATTTCCTCCATATTTATCAAATAATATTCGTTACTTAATATAAAATAAATATTGTACGAATATTTGAATATTAAAAAAAGATTGAATCTCTTTTTAATATTATATGAATGTGTATACATACAATGTTTTGTGCTACTAGGGACTTTCCATTCCAAATGTTTACCTCCAGTTTCACGGATTGCCAGAAGTAACACGAAACGTTTGCCCAACTTATGCAATCGTATTGGCCCAAATGAATCTTGCTGCCTACAGCCAGTTAGTGTGCGATTCGACCGGCAAGAATCATCCACGCACCGCGTGCAATCTGTGTAACGTGCGTAAACAAACATAACCCGGATGTGCTTTTCTACAAGTCGCTTCGACGGTTTAATAATCGCGAAAAAATTGAACGCGATACGAGAGCGTGTCTGGCTTGACTGTTGAAACAAAAATAGAAAAGATAACAAAGTTGCTCTTGGTATAAGAACAGGTCAGTGCTGTTTATACTATATCTGTCGACCCGAGCTGTGTTTACTATTTCCCGGCGATTTAGCGTTCCCGCTAATTGTGCGGTCGTGTTTCCTTTTCGTTACGTTGACAGTCGTCGCGTGGTACTACGTTCCACGGAAACGTCGAAAGAATTATCGAACGAGATGAAATTAGACTCGGATTAAAGGGGTGACTTGCTTCTCCGTCTCGGCTAATGGACCTCCCACGACGAATGTTGGCCCGGAAGGAATATACGACTTTCGCACGTGCGATCATTAATTGTTCGCAAATAACGTGATATGTTTGTCTTTTTAATTTGATTAGCGTTTCGTTGGAAATGATTAGGGTAACTGCACCAGTGAATGAACATTTAAGAAATTGTTCAGGAAAATATTTTATTTAAAAAAAAAACTATGTGAATTAAAGGAATCTCATATATGCCAAATAGCTCCCTATACTTCGTTTGTCAAAAATAAATGAACACAAATACAATGAAATTATTATTATTCTTCTTTATTAAACGTTAAATCAAAAATATGAAAAATACCAGTGAATGAACACTACATTCTAGTAATTGAATAATGCTAGTCCAATCAATGAACAAAATTACTAAACAATATTCCCCTATTTATTTAACTCTTTAATCACAATTTTATCGCTAGTATGCCGTCCGGGTTAAAATTTGTTGAAATATACAAAAGCGTTCATTTACTGGTGCCCGTTCATTCACTGGTGCAGTTACCCTACAAATAATTTTTAAAAGTTGCATTGGATCTGTTTGTATATTTCTTCGGGTAAACTAGTATGTATTAACAAGTTAGAAAATCGGTTTGGGACCTGTCCAGGATATTAATAACTCTGAAAAATCACGGGTTTTTGAAATTGGCAGTACGTCAGAGTCCAATTAATTCACTTGATCAGTCAGATCAGATATTTATACAACACGAAAGCCGTTGTTACTAATAGATTGCTAATTGGGAGACATTGTAACGATTAAATTATATTACATATTCGTTAGCTTCAGCTGCAATCCGGATATTACGACGCAAAGGAACATTGACGAGGCTTCAGTCTATCAAATAATAATCACAGCGTTCCTTCACATAACATGGTTTCGATTATGCGCGGATATTTATTTCGAACAGTTACGACGGACATTTCAAATGGCAAATAAGAAGTTTGTGATGATCCACATCCATTTTTAGGTAATAAACGGTATACACGTAGATTTATTTACGCTGTACAGTAAACGCCCCTTTACTGTCCAACAGCCGTGGTTTGCACGGACAGTGATCGTACCCGGACAGTATTTTCGATTTATGACTGCGTCTACCACGCTGAGCGAGACTTTTTCAATAGATAGCCGAAAATAAAGAAGGACAGAATGAAATAAGGATCGCGTTGGCAGGCAGTGGCGTGGGTAGGCACCAGGGACTGAAACAGTTATGAAAATAACTGTTTCAAGCTGTTATATATCGGTTCTGGTCGAAACAGTTATAAAGAACCGAAATGATTTTATAACTGTTACGAGAATATCGGCTGTGACTTATAGGTTATGGTCCGGTCTGGAGAACCGATGTTATTTCGGTTTTGTAATTGTTATACATATTTCGGTTCTGTCATACTGTATACACTGGAACTGATATCATAACAGTTCTGTATTCTACATTGTGTTCGGCCATTCGACCTTATATATTTATTATTTAAGTAGTTATTTTTTGTTATCAATAATTTAAATAATTTTTAAAGAAAATTTTTTTATAATTTGTTTCTATATTCATTATTTCTGTAATTTATTATTAAAATAAATTTTTACAATTTATACAAATTTATTTGTGTAGTTATAATTAACTTCCCGATTCATAGGGAAGTTATTGTAATTACCCCGAAAATCGAAAATCGATTTTTTAGCAGATCTTCACGTTTCATGGTCATTGGAGTCATTTTAGACTATTTTTATCAAAATGTTTGTGTGTGTGTGTGTGTGTGTGTGTGTGTGTGTGTGTGTGTGTGTGTGTGTGTGTGTGTGTGTGTGTGTGTGCGCGCGCGCGCGCGTATGTCCGTTTGTATGGTATCAAATTTTTCGTTAACGTTTTCTGAAAAAGTAACAATGCGATCAGAATGATGAATGATGCAATCGATGTGCCCCGCTGTAACTTAGAGCTGATTAGATTTTGGTCCATATTGGTCAAGTAGTTTTTTAGTTTTTTTAGTTTTTTTCGAAAGAAGTTCATTCAACAATGCAAATTATACGAGAGGACGGAAATTTTCCATCGAAGAAACAAACATAATAATTACATATATTTTAATTTTATTTTTTTATAATTTAAACAAATTTTTTTTTATTTAAAAAAAAATTTTTTTTTTATTTTCCTTTTTTAATTATGCAACTAATGCTAATGTTACCGCTTAGAATAATCGAAAATTATCCCAATGCAAGAGTGAGTTATTCATCGCTACTGCCGAGAATACATTTTCAAAGAATATCGATGAAAGTACAAAAACATTTATATTACAACCTTTAAAAAAAGCAGTTCAATACGAATTATTACGTGATATGAAATTCAAAGTTAATATAAAAAAATGGTTAATCGAGCATGCGAGCAACGAGCATGCGATGTTGGTTTAATGCGACGCCATACAGCAAACATTTTGATAAGTGGAAAACTATTGAACTTCCCTGAGAACGTATAATCTTCTTAAAACGTACACTAAATAATGATAATAATATACTGTAACTAACGAATCGGGAAGTTCTTTGTGTGGCTCGTGGAGAGTCACACACCAAATAACATCCGTACTACTAACCCTCTCGCGAACTCACAAAGCGAGCTACAACACCCCCACCCGCGAAGCTCGCGAAGCGAGCGAGCAACAATAACCAGCTAGTTTGAATTATTATTTCAGTGATTTATTGTTAAAATAATTGTTTAAATAAATAAATTTTGAATAATTATTCTCTGTAAATATACTGACACTTGCCTATCGTTATCGTGATATTTTAAAAAATGCGACGATGGACTGGCAGTGCTTGTGTGGAATATAAGAAACGTAAGAAAAAATGTATTTATTTAAACAATTATTTTAACAATAAATTAATTGAATAATAATTCAAATAACTATAGAAATGAATTTCTACAAATTCTAAAACTTTATTTTAACAATAAATTGCAGAAATAATAATTTAAATAATTAACATAGAAACAAATTATAAAATAATTTTCTTTAAAAATTATTTAATTTATAGATAACAAAAAATAACTACCTTCAATAATAAATATATAAGGCCGAATGGCCGAACACAATATAGAATACAGAATTGTTATGATATCGATTCCACTGCATACAGTATGCCAGATCCAAAATCCAGAACCGAAATATAATAGTTACGGAGCCGTAATCGTAATCGATATAAGCCAGAATCGATATTCTCGTAACAGTTATAAAATAATTTCGGTTCTTCATAACTGTTTCGGAACCGGAACCAATATCATAACGGTTTTCAGTTGCACTGTGCACGTACCCTTAGGGAGCGTTTAGTGTACACATAAAACAGAATATTTTTATTTTTTTCAAAGTGGTCTGTTCGTTAGTCTCTGGTTTATAAACAAACGCGGTTTAAGCGAAATTGAAATTTCTCTTGATCGATAAAAGAGAATACATATTATATTTATTATTACCTATAAAAGAGAATATTTTTTATTTTATTTTACAAAGTGGTATGTTCGTCAGTTGCTGCAATATAAATAAATCGCTGGTCGTGAAAATGATCGATTACTATCACGATACACGCGTTCTTATATTTCGCAATACGTAAAGTCAACATCGCGAGGAAGTTCGCAAATGTTTCCATGAAAGGCTCGCCTCGAAATCTCCGACCCATTTTATTCCCGCCGATAAGGGAAACTTTAATAAACGAAACTGATGAATCGTTTTAATATGCGACGGAATTGATTTATGCGTGTAGTTGCACAATGTGTTCTCCATTTGCTTGGGAACTTTTTATATCTTTCTTATTCCCAAGTCAACGATATTTTATTGTGTGCTCTGGTAAAAAGAAGTTTCCGTAGGAGAAGATCTTGATCATCCAATATCTTTCCAATATTTTTTCGCAATCTCGTCGCCATTGTTAGCGTTATTATTCGGATAACGAACGCGTTCAACTAAATACTCGGAAGCTATCATAGCGGATATTGAAAAAGATGTCTACCCCTGAATGGAGCTGCGAAACAGGAGCGTGGGCTGGCTGTCTCACAACAGCATCCGTAGATAACACTCGCGAGAGGGTAGACAAGGGTGAAGTGTTCCTGAAGGAGTGCCTGTGGAAATGTAGAGCGAGCTGGCCAATAGACGTAGCAATTCTCGATTGTGCCAACTCTTGAGGTCCTTACGGTAGCGGTCCAAGGACAGGACAAGTTCCTCGGGCTTCCTTTTTAACACTGGGTTTACGGGAGCCGATAAAATGATGTGTTCTAATATTCTTAAGGGGTAGGTTACCCACGTGACTGGTATTTTTAATTGTGACCAACCTCCGCGCGGAAAACCAATTTGGCAACAGTGATGAACATACATTTGTATCAATCTAACGCTAATTAAACGCTATGATTACAGGTTTTTTCTTTTTATCAATATCTTTATTGCTATTAATGGATCCGAGCGGCTTCATGCCCTTTACACTTTTGTTGTTTCGTCTCGTCTACGTAGCTGAACTAAAATTGCTTCTACTGACCCTTCATGAGCGGAGTCTGGGGAAAAATTGAATGAAATCACGGGAACACATCTCACGCCCTCATACGATTATATTCTGAGCTGAGTGAGGGCTCATTCTAAAGAAGATGGTTAAATGAAGCGCGCGTGGGGTCCCTAAATTAGCAGGAAAAATCTTTTTATGATCGAAAAATTTTTTCATTATATCAATATCTTTATTGCTATTAATGAATCCGAGTGGCTTCGAACCCTTTATATTTTTGTTGTTAGAAATCTCCGTTGACAATTCTCTTGACTAGGCGCCATCTCATTTAAGTAGCTGAACTAAAATTGGTTCTAGACTCTGTCTGTACGAATGAAATCTAGGGAAATTGAATGCAATCACGGGAAACACTTTTTGTCCTTATACGAGCATGTTATGAGCTGTGTGAGGGCTCATTGTGAAGAGGAAGGTTGATCGCGTTTCGCTCTAGTCATGATTTAAGTCAAAAAACCGTTTTGTATTAGAAAAATATATGGGAACCTCATATTGTTAAATATAAACATAATCTCGTTGAATCATGATCAGAGTGAAGCGCAATCTACCTTTCTTCTTAGAATGAGCCCTCACATAGCTCGTAATATGCTTGTATAAGGACAAATGTCGTTTCCCGCAAATACTTTTCACTTGGTTTTCTAGTAATATTCTAGTACTATTCAAGGGTACCGTACCACCTTAACCCTTGGACCTCGACTGACGCCTCTGAGGCTTTACTAAAAATTGCTGTATTATTATTTAACACTAAACCTACCACTGCCGGTCAAATGACCGATTTCACATTTTTTATTTTACAATTATTGAAATTATAAAGTTGCTTACATGGAAATTGTTTGGATCGATTTCTTTATCCGAGCACATTGTAATAAAAATGGCCAAAAATCTAAATAAATAGAATCGAAAATAGTGTTTGGCAGGTTTAGTGTTAAAATATTGTTTACATTATTAGGTATGTCAGTATCTAATCAATTACTAAACGTTTAAATATTGTATGAGGTTCTATATCAATTTCATACGTGCCAAATTTAAAAAACCATAGAGAATGGATCTAGTATTCTAGATCAAATGAAACGTTTGGATTTCGAGTTAAAATAGTTTGAGTGCAAAAGGTTAATTTGCGATTGCTAACATTGTGAAAATGCTTATAGGAATGATTTTCCAAATTTATTTCTTAGGGTATATATTATTGGAAAAATGGAAAATAATTTGGATAGACACATTCTCGTTATGTTTATAAAATAATGTGAAACAGTTATTTCTAGAGCTCCGTAAACCTAGTGTTAAACAGAGAACCCTTTCTCAATGTTTTCATTCCCACCGGACATTATGGCAACCGAGTTGGCTGTCGAGGACGAGATCCGTAACCGCATTATGAAATACGAGCGGGAATCACAGGGAATAAATTGTGGAATTCACGGTGCAAAAGACGCTTTCTGTGTAGAGAATTTGGTCGTTTTCGAGGGAGGTGGAGTCGGGACGAATTTTTACTTCAGCACTAGAACTAGTGCACGTTTAAACATTTTTTAACGATTATTGAAATTGTAACAATTAATTAAATATCCTTAATTCCAGTTGCAAACAGGGATACACATACTCCCGCTCATAAGTCTTAGGACACCTCTGGTTTTTATTAAAAATCTGGTACAGTGGGTGTAAAAAGTGTTCGTACACCTTTTAAAATAGAATAACTTTTTTTTATAATTGTAACAAACGATCTGATTTTTTTATCATCAATTACAAGCATTGGTCTACTACATATATTTTTATTTACTATATTTTACTTTTATATACTATAAGAAAAAAGGTCGTTTGGTGCAAATATAAAAAAATTATTCCATTTTAAAAAGTGTGAGAACACTTTATACATCCATTGTATTTCCTATAGATTATGAACCTTTCACTGTATTAACTACATAACATAATGTATTTCAGCTCCAATTTTGAAGAAGTTTTTGAATGGTGTAACAACACTTTGTACACCTACTGTACGTGTTTGTGACTAGAATTAACGTTATTCAAATGTCGGAGATTCATTCAGCACATTTCAATATTGAAAACAAATTTACAATGCGAGTATACTAAATTTACATAAAATATGTTCACCCTTACATAAATGTTAAAACGGTAAAACAAATGGTCATGGTTTTGATGAATTCTATTATATGTTATCAGTATATGATTAAAAATTTAGAATTTTATACATTCATTTTTAGAGCTGTTCCAAGCTTTAGGTAACTAAAAACTTATTAAACTGTTGCTGCTGATTCATACAATGACAATTTTATAGATTTCATTTTCAGTATTAATTCAGTCGAAGCGATAACTCGCTTGAAATCGGAATTGATTGATCAACGCGCGCATAAGTGCGATGGTAATTATCAAAGTCGCGAGGAAATTTGAAATTGATGTTTCCTCGACAAATAAAAGAAACTTCAGCTCGAATGAGAATTCTTAATCGAAATGAGGTCCTTTCACCGTACCTTTTCGCGCGACCACGATAGAATTGTATTAATCCCGCATAAAACTCGCTCTATCGCGCGAGTTAATAAAATATCACCGGCAGATTCAGTTTTCAACGCTTTCGCTGTCAGAGCTTGACCCATATGCAATACCAAACGGAATACTAACTCGAGGAGAAATAAATTGTGTATGATTTATTGAAACGTCGACTTGAACCAGTTTTTATAACATCCCAATTGTTGTACTCTCGCTTGTATTAGTAATCAATGTATTGATTGAGACAATCGAGAAGAGTTGAATAACCAGTTTACCGATCGATGCAAACGCCTTCTTTAAAAGCAATTATTCCACGTTTGTTGTTCCAGTAAATGAGAAGATACATATTTATAACTTAAACTGTTGTTGCCAGAATATGATATTTCTACATGCATTCTTCAAGCTAGTGATCCATCATTCTTTCACGGTTACTTAAAAGAGGAACCCTAAAAATAATATTCTGTCGTTGATATTTAAAGATATTTAAGATAAATTTCTTTCCTATATAACATGTAAGGAAAAATAAGTTCATTTTTCGAGTTCAAAATTTTGTTTTTTCCTTTTCTTTTAAAATACAGTTATTTTTGCAATGTTACACTTTGTTTCAGACGCAAAAATCTCTTGAAAATGATCCTCATCAGGATCGAAACGTCGAGATTTCAACTTGCAAATTTTGTTATAAAACATGGAAATTTTAGTTTATATTTGATCGAACCTGTGCGCCGAAACCATCTATCTATTATCAATTCTTTTCGATCGCAAAACTATTTCAATATATGTTGATATTTAAAGTTTCAAACTGCATGGTTTGTTAAAAGTATGGTTTCGCTGGTTGTCTTATTTCCTATTGCGAAGACAAGAAAATTTGTACTTCATTACCATTTGTTCGTTAAGCGAATGGCGAGTTTAACCAAATCCTGCGGAATTGCTTAGACAGATATAAATTGGCGTAAATTCACGCGGTTCATCAGAAGTACAAAGTTTCTGTTCAAAGGTAACAAACTCAAAGAGCAATCTAGGCAGCTATATTCCACATAAAGCAGAGTTTCCGCGGATCTACATAGATAGCCAAGCCGTCTCCATTGCTCATAGGGTAACTGCACCAGTGAATGAACATTTAAGAAATTGTTCAGGAAAATATTTTATTTAAAAAAAAACTATGTGAATTAAAGGAATCTCATATATGCCAAATAAACGATGAACTTTAATCGATAAAACATTTTCTTATATGTTCTTTTTGACAAAACATTATTAAACAAAAGGGGAAATCTCAAACAAAAGATAGAGAATATCTTATTCATTAAAATCCATGCTTGAATAATAAAATTTGGCACTCCATTTCACGTTGGAATATCGAAATTTACTTCTTGCCACCCGAACAGTTTAGAAATGCGAAATCTAAGGGTAAATGACAGACACAAACGTGTCGTGAAGCTATCAGGGAGTAGGGTAACTGCACCAGTGAATGAACATTTAAGAAATTGTTCAGGAAAATATTTTATTTAAAAAAAACTATGTGAATTAAAGGAATCTCATATATGCCAAATAGCTTCCTATACTTCATTTGTCAAAAATAAATGAACACAAATACAATGAAATTATTATTATTCTTCTTTATTAAACGTTAAATCAAAAATATGAAAAACACCAGTCAATGAACACTACATTCTAGTAATTGAATAATGCTAGTCCAATCAATGAACAAAATTACTAAACAATATTCTCCTATTTATTTAACTCTTTAATCACAATTTTATCGCTAGTATGCAATCCGGGTTAAAATTTGTTGAAATATACAAAAGCGTTCATTTTCATTCATTGCAGTTACCCTATCTTCTCTCAACGCATCGCCGAAAGCTGTTGGCCGAAAAATAAAATTGAAATAATTAATGAAAAATACTGCTGTCGTTTCTTGGAATATAAACACAAATATTTCGATTGATTCCGTTATAAAATATTGAACAACATATTTGCGATACCGCTTGGAATTACATAATTACCACACAGTTTGGATCATGGTACTTGTTTAATTCACGATACAGTAGATCCTCGATTATCCATACTAATCAGTGGAATGAACAGTCATGCTTGTTTGAATAATAGAACAATTACCTAGTTACCGTGCCAGATTCAATCTTTACTGATTCGCAAAACGAACCGTGTCGTATATAGCTCGCTTTTAGATTGAACTGTTTACATTCGGATAATCGAGGTTCTACGGAATCGTGTATTATACAGGCAGATACACTTCTGACCATGTCATGTTTGATCCGGATTTAATCAGGAAACTGTCACAAACATGTTGGTCAAAGTTCTATAAAAAAAAGGGATTAAAAACAACAAATTTGGATTAGTTAAGTCTCGAATATTCTACACAGAAGATATTACATCTATCGCGTTGAAAATCGAACGAAGCTTATTTTTCTTTGCTGTTAGGCAACAGCTGCGCAAAGCCCGAACACATGTGCGGCGCACGATGCTGTAAGACGTAAACAAGAAAAAGTAAAAACATATGACGTGTAATTTTCTAATAATAATACTAGCCATCATTGCTTCCTGGTCTACTTTATTCTCCACTACATCCTATAATAGTGGATATAGGTTTCTCATAAGTATGCTGGTCATCTCTTTCACATGTATCGAGGTATTACTGTAGTGTAAACAGCAATTATCTATTCTCCTCTAAAGCCTGTAGTAGTGGAGGTAAGTTTTTCGCAATTATCGAGCATATCTTCATTACATGTATCGAGGTATTTACTGTAGTGTGACTAGCAATTATCTACTCTCCTCTAAAGCCTGTAGTAGTGCAGATAACTTTTTCACAATTATGTTGGTCATCTCTTTCACATGTATCGAGGTATTACTGTAGTGTGAACAGCAATTATCTATTCTCTTCTAAAGCCTGTAGTAGTGGAGATATGTTTTTCACAATTATCGAGCACATCTTCATTATATGTATCGAGGTATTTACTGTAGTGTGAATAGCAATTATCTATTCTCCTCTACAGCCTGTAGTAGTGCAGATAAGTTTTTCACAATTATGTTGGTCATCTCTTTCACATGTATTGAGGTATTACTGTATTGTGAATAGCAATTATCTATTCTACAGCCTGTAGTGGTGGAGATAAGTTTTTCACAATTATGTTGGTCATTTCTTTCACATGTATCGAGGTATTACTGTAGTGTGACCAGCAATTATCTACTCTCCTCTACATTCTGTAGTAGTAGAGATAAATATTCCACAATTATCGAGCACATCTGCATCACATGTATCGAGGTATTACTGTAGTGTGAATAGCAATTATCTATTCTAGAGCCTGTAGTAGTGGAGATAAGTTTTTCACAATTATGTTGGTCATTTCTTTCACATGTATCGAGGTATTACTGTAGTGTGAACAGCAATTATCTATTCTCCTCTAAAGCCTGTAGTAGTGAAGATAAGTTTTTTCACAATTATCGAGCACATCTTCATTACATGTATCAAAGTATTACTGTAGTGTGACCAGCAATTATCTACTCTCCTCTACATTCTGTAGTAGTAGAAGTAAATATTCCACAATTATCGAGCACATCTTCATCACATGTATCGAGGTATTACTGTAGTTTGAATAGCAATTATCTATTCTAGAGCCTGTAGTAGTGGAGATAAGTTTTTCACGATACATTTCTTTCACATGTATCGGGGTATTACTGTAGTGTGAATAGCAATTATCTATTCTCTTCTAAAGTCTGTAGTAGTGGAGATAAAATTTACACAACCATTGTGGACATCTTCACACGTATCGAGGTATTACTGTAGTGTGAACAGTATTTATTCTCCTCTAAATTCTATAGTAGTGGAGTTAAGTTTCTCACAATTATGTTGGTCATTACTTTCACATGTATCGAGGTATTACCGTGAATAGCAAAGTTCCTACGAAAGAGTAACGAACGCAGAGACATCAGCGCGCAGGCTGTTACGATTGTTTCCACAACAAGGGTGTCCACGATCCTAGATATGTAGGTCGTCGAAGTGCACGCCATTCAAGCGTGCGACGACAGTCTCGGCTGGTTCTGGAAGTGCATCGTGCGGTGCAGCCGGGTCTTCGCCGGCCTTGAGGAACCGGTTTCATGATCCACGCGTTGATCGTATCGATGCTCGAAACCGGAAACCGTGTTTCGGGTAGAAGGCGAAAACGTTGAAACGCTTGTTTGTACCGTACCCTCCCCGTGGTATAATAAAATTGCGGTGTGCGCTCGCACTTCGTTCAGTTTGATTGCCGAGCTCCGCGGCACTTGGCCCCATCCGTTGTTCGGAGCATTGTTGCTATTGACGCGCCATTAACAGACTCGACGGTCGGTCTCCGTCGATCGTTTTGTCTGGGGAATTGTAAACAACAGTTCCGCGATCACGTGGCGAACGGAAACGTGATGATCGAGTCGCAGACACGCGTCGCGCGGTGACACGAGACGGTACGACGACGATCGAAAGTCGACTCTCGTAACATTGTAAATTAAAATAGCAATGCGATGCCAACATTTTTATTTTCAATTTTATTCTCGTTCGACCCTTTCCAAAATATTCGTCACAGTTTTCTCTTTAAAACATTTCAAAATCTCCATGTAGCTGTAGCTCCGTTAGTTTACGAAATTCCAGTTCTCTAATTCTTGGAGAACATACTTTCCGAGATTTTAAGCTGTTTATGCAAACAAACGGACCAATACTGAAAACTTCTATGGCGACTGCGCACTTGTGTGTTTCTCTCTCGCTCGGCTAAACTCTGCTCCCCTAACTTATCCAAACAGCGTTTCACCTCGGAACATCACGGATCAAATTCATTCACTGAAGAATCAATCGTATTATAGTTTGGTGAACTCCATTTTCTAATGTTCGCTTTCGTTTAACCTGTGCAATTATGATTGCGGCAACCGCGTTTTCATATTTACTGAAAACTGAGACAAAGTTCAGTTGAACTCGAGGAATATAGCGCTCTCGTAGAACATGCAGCCGCCTTCAGCTCGTCCTTGCCGATAATTATGCGAAAATTTTTTTTTGTTGCATGATGACGTGAAATGTTATTGAAATATGTACTATTTTAAAGAGTTAAATCGGGTACAGATAGAGGCAACTAAATTTTCGGAGAAGATAAATTGAAATATTATATTATATTTGATTGTTTTTTATTATAATTTCTAAATGTAGTATGAATGCAAGGTGTCAGTCGTATTTTACATTATATTTGATTATTTTTTACTATGATTTCTAAATGTAGTAAGAATAGGGAATGCAAGGTGTCAGTCGTATTTTACATTATATTTGATTATTTTTTATTATGATTTCTAAATGTAGTATGAATGCAAGGTGTCAGTCGTATTTTACATTATATTTGATTATTTTTATTATAATTTCGAAATGTAGTAAGAATAGGGAATGCAAGGTGTCAGTCGTATTTTACATTATATTTGATTATTTTTATTATAATTTCTAAATGTAGTAAGAATAGGGAATGCAAGGTGTCAGTCGTATTTTACATTATATTTGATTATTTTTATTATAATTTCTAAATGTAGTAAGAATAGGGAATGCAAGGTGTCAGTCGTATTTTACATTATATTTGATTATTTTTATTATAATTTCTAAATGTAGTAAGAATAGGGAATGCAAGGTGTCAGTCGTATTTTACATTATATTTGATTATTTTTATTATAATTTCTAAATGTAGTAAGAATAGGGAATGCAAGGTGTCAGTCGTATTTTACATTATATTTGATTATTTTTATTATAATTTCTAAATGTAGTAAGAATAGGGAATGCAAGGTGTCAGTCGTATTTTACATTATATTTGATTATTTTTATTATAATTTCTAAATGTAGTAAGAATAGGGAATGCAAGGTGTCAGTCGTATTTTACATTATATTTGATTATTTTTATTATAATTTCTAAATTTAGTATGAATAGGGAATGCAAGGTGTCAATCGTATTTTACATTATATTTGATTATTTTTATTATAATTTCTAAATGTAGTAAGAATAGGAAATGCAAGGTGTCAGTCGTATTTTACATTATATTTGATTATTTTTTATTATAATTTCTAAATGTAGTAAGAATAGGGAATGCAAGGTGTCGTCAGTCGTGTTCATAAAATTTTCAATGAAAGAAAAAATTATGCAGGAAAAATTAAATTGGTATTGAGAATTGCAATCAGTAAGCAATTCTTGTAGGTTTCTTCTAAACATTGTTTCTCCACCTCGCCCCGTGTTTTTAAAAACAGTGAAATTTGTAATTTCTTGAATATTTCAAGTTATTCCACAAAATAAACAAATTGTATGCTTGAACAATATCGCTTCAAACAAAAGCCTCGTTCGAACCGTTCTACACAGCAATTTTCAATTTCGAGAAACAGTGGTTTGTGGTAGAACGTACATAAAAACTGATGGAAACGTGAAACATTATAGTGGGACATGTTTTTGCGAGGCTGTTTTAGATTCAGGATAGAGATCGTAGCGGTTATGGCTGTTAATAGCGGCGAAGCTTTCTGAATCTTGTTAGCAGGTCTATCTCATTAAGTAGATCCGAGTCTTTTTACCAAACGCGTGTAGATTCCTTTTGGTTCTGTCAGCTTAAATCGAATTACAATTCGTCGAGTGGAATTGCACCTGCGGTCTTTAATCCACGCTGCTCAAGGTCTTCGGCGACGTAATGCCCTCTTGTCGTGGTGGCGGCAGTGGCGTTATGCTGCGTTTCCAATTGCGAATATTTATATACAACTAGCTGACCTGACAGACGTTGTCCCGCCCAAATTTCAATAATGTTGGTTGTGATCATTTTGTGAATTTGTGAAAAGCTATAGGATATGCGTAAACAAAGTAAAAATTAGAAAAAGACGTATTTCGCAGTGATCATTATAGAAAATAGACGTGGATAATGTAAATTCCTATTGAAATATTGATTAAAAGCTGCGACGTTCGTTTTTGGTTGTATTGAAATATGATTCGAAAAGCACTTTTAGTTTTTCCCGAATTTTCATGTTTCCAGGTAACTTTTCCAATTTTTTTACCCGAAAAACCTGATTCGGACTACAACGAACATTTAAAAACAACAATTAGACAAATCGGTTCAGCCGTTCTCACGTGATGTCGTGACCAACGAACAGCATTTCATTTTTATTATATAGATTCGTACGAATTTTGCTCGCGAGTTTCGAAGCTGGTGTTATTGTTGCAATGCTGGCCTCAGGTCCAGTATGAATATGCTTTTATGTGTCCAGCCGACAGTAAAAATGGGGTCAAGTTTCATAACAGTTGCCTGGACTTGGTCACCGCTTTTGTGAACCCATTTATGCCGCTAAATTTCCTCTTAGGTATTTTTCTCGTTTTCTCTTGCCGTAACGTTCGAATTCCTCGATATCGAAATACATAACGTACACACCGTGCCCCGTTTAAAGTTTCGCACGCGATTACTTATTAAATTTATTCTTTTCAAATATTTCAACTATAATTTAATCTGTTTCGGGGGCGACATCTCATGGTGATTTTTTTATAGACAGGTTGATACCTGTGAGTTTCATCTGGAGATTTTTGGTTTAAAGTTTCCTTGAGCAGTGTTGCTCTCCACACTTTGAAACATATAGTAAATTTATTTAAGGGTTGGTTTTATCTTCAGCTATTTTGATTATGTTGCTCTCCACGCTTTGAAACATATAGGAAATTTACTTAAGGGTTGGTTTTACCTTCAGCTATTTTGATTATGTTGCTCTCCACACTTTGAAACATGTAGTAAATTTTCTTAAGGGTTGGTTTTATCTTCAGCTATTTTATGTTGCTCTCCACACTTTGAAACATATAGTAAATTTACTTAAGGGATGGTTTTATCTTCAGCTATTTTGATTATGTTGCTCTCCACACTTTGAAACATGTAGTAAATTTTCTTAAGGGTTGGTTTTATCTTCAGATATTTTGATTGTTGCTCTCCACACTTTGAAACATATAGGAAATTTACTTAAGGGATGGTTTTATCTTCAGCTATTTTGATTATGTTGCTCTCCACTCTTTGAAACATATAGTAAATTTACTTAAGGGTTGGTTTTATCTTCAGCTATTTTGATTATGTTGCTCTCCACGCTTTGAAACATATAGGAAATTTACTTAAGGGTTGGTTTTACCTTCAGCTATTTTGATTATGTTGCTCTCCACACTTTGAAACATGTAGTAAATTTTCTTAAGGGTTGGTTTTATCTTCAGCTATTTTATGTTGCTCTCCACACTTTGAAACATATAGTAAATTTACTTAAGGGATGGTTTTATCTTCAGCTATTTTGATTATGTTGCTCTCCACACTTTGAAACATGTAGTAAATTTTCTTAAGGGTTGGTTTTATCTTCAGATATTTTGATTGTTGCTCTCCACACTTTGAAACATATAGGAAATTTACTTAAGGGATGGTTTTATCTTCAGCTATTTTGATTATGTTGCTCTCCACTCTTTGAAACATATAGTAAATTTACTTAAGGGTTGGTTTTATCTTCAGCTATTTTGATTATGTTGCTCTCCACGCTTTGAAACATATAGGAAATTTACTTAAGGGTTGGTTTTACCTTCAGCTATTTTGATTATGTTGCTCTCCACACTTTGAAACATGTAGTAAATTTTCTTAAGGGTTGGTTTTATCTTCAGCTATTTTATGTTGCTCTCCACACTTTGAAACATATAGTAAATTTACTTAAGGGATGGTTTTATCTTCAGCTATTTTGATTATGTTGCTCTCCACACTTTGAAACATGTAGTAAATTTTCTTAAGGGTTGGTTTTATCTTCAGATATTTTGATTGTTGCTCTCCACACTTTGAAACATATAGGAAATTTACTTAAGGGATGGTTTTATCTTCAGCTATTTTGATTATGTTGCTCTCCACACTTTGAAACATATAGTAAATTTACTTAAGGGTTGGTTTTACCTTCAGCTATTTTGATTATTATTTGAACACGAAAATTTTTAAAGAACTTGTTGAGGCGATATCTTATGCCGGTGATAAATCTTCTGTAGATGGACGTGTTTCCAGTTAAGGTAGATTTTCAACGACACTAAAAGTCCTTGAGCGACCTTGGCAGACAAACGTGTTATAGGTCAGTGAATTTTTCTCGGGATAGGCTGTATGTTTACGTAAATAGAAGCATACTATTCCGCATAAGGAAAATAGAGGTCACCCTGAAATCTCGAAAGCACATCCACCTAGAAAAAATGAATGACCACAATAAGAACTTTATTCGTTAATTAACGTAACGAACTGGGGTAACTAATGCAATTCCTGTTAATTATGTTACAAGTAGAATGAAAATCTCGCAACACTTCGTTGAAGTTTTTCATCTAAAGAAAAAAACCTGGCTGTGGTGTTAACGATTTGTGTCAACAACGCCGTTTTATTGTGTATTTATAATTTTCCATATTTAGAATAGTTTGTTAATTATGTAATGCGCTTCAAGCCAAGGTGTGCAAGATTTTTTAAATGCAAATTGTAAACATGCTTCTCCCCCTCGACGCGTTTGGTGGTATACGAAAAAATTATGCAAACGTTGATTTCCGTTGGCGGATTTGCAGAAACACTGTCATCGAATAGAATTTTATTCTGTTGGCATGTGATTTTGGGGATATCGAGATAACGTAACGTCGCACACACGTGCTAAGTGTCGCCCTGTAACCTTTCGGGTTTCGAAAACTTGTAGAAGCCACAAATCCTCTCCGCCCACGTACATAACTTTGTTGCGATCTGCCCGAAGAAGTAGGTCATTCTTACTTTTCATTTGAAATTTTAATTGTCCGCTGGATCGATAAAAATTTAATGTAAACATCGCCTGACGATAAATAAGGTGGAAACGCATGTAACTAATACATAAGAACAGAAAATGTTCGAACACAGTTGCCGGTTGTCTTTACTGCAATGCCACTGCAGTTTACTATACATAGTCGATATGTACTACAACCGAGGCGCATGTATAGTCAGGTGTAAAGGTGCGGGGCGAAGTTTCGTCATTAACGAATGAAAAATGTTTACTGATTGTTCTCGACGAGGACAATTTCGCATACGAAGCTCACATCAAGCGTTTGTTTTTGTGTCGTATTTCCACTACTTTCAAAAAGCTATCCAAAAATAATAATTGCAAATTAGCGTGTTGCGTTATGTTCATTGTTACGCAATACGTTTCTCAATGTTAACATATACAGGGTGTTCACGCTATTACTAGCCAGCATTTTTTTTGTAAATAGTAAATATTAGAAAAAAATAGTACTGTTTTTTATGCGCAACACAATGACATATGCATTTTTGTTTTATTTACATTATTTTGATAGAAATGAAGGTGACCTTCAATTTTTTAAATGGAATGCTATACATTTTTTTATGTCGTATGAAAGCGTGTGTCACGACGAATTCATCCATGTACTATACAATGACCTTCAAGGTCATGCAAGGTCAGAAATGGAAGAAACAATTTGAATATTGCGTACCAATGTGTTAACAAGTATTCTTTATTAATGAGGCTACAACAAATGTTCAAAATGACTTCCTTGCGCACGAATGCACATTTCGGCTCTGTTAATTACGTTTTTGGTAGCTTCTAATGCGGTCCCAGTTATTAATCCACATGCTTGTGTTATTTTAGTTTTCAAGTCGTTTATATCGCTGGGCGGTGTCTCATAAACTAGTTCTTTTGGTACGCAATATTCAAATTGTTTCTTCCATTTCTGACCTTGCATGACCTTGAAGGTCATTGTATAGTACATGGACGAATTTGTCTTGACACACGCTTTCATACGACATAAAAAAATGTATAGCATTCCATTTAAAAAATTGAAGGTCACCTTCGTTTCTATCAAAATAATGTAAATAAAACAAAAATGCATATGTCATTGTGTTGCGCATAAAAAACAGTACTATTTTTTCCTCTATCATTTTTTTCTAATATTTACTATTTACAAAAAAAATGCTGGCTAGTAATAGCGTGAACACCCTGTAGACCTCTAAAATGGTAGACATTCGAATTGTTTGCATCCTTTTCGAGAAATAAAAAAATGTACATGGAATAGTAATATGCAACTTTTGTTTCACAGTTTTCAAATTTCATTCGTTATTCTTACAGTATTTTACTGAAACGGAAATTTTGACATTTTTCAAGGGTTGATTTCCTCCCTGCACCTTTTCATTTACAGTTACAGTGATTAGAACGTATGAACAATGTCGTAGAAAGGAAAAGAAAATGTATATTTCTTGTATAACTAGATTTATTTTAATGCTTAAATATCGATTACAAACGAATCAAATATTTTATCTAAAATTTACATGGAATAGTAATATGCAACTTTCGTTTCACAGTTTTCAAATTTCATTCGTTATTCTTGAATATTTTACTGAAACGGAAATTGGACATTTTTCAAGGGTTGATTTCCTCCCTGCACCTTTTCATTTACAGTTACAGTGATTAGAATGTATGAACAATGTCGTAGAAAGGAAAAGAAAATGTATATTTCTTGTATAACTAGATTTATTTTAACGCTTAAATATCGATTACAAACGAATGAAATATTTTATCTAAAACTAGATGACCTGACAGACGTTGTCCTGTCCACATTTCAATAAATTTGATTGCGATCATTTTGTGAATTTGTGGAAAGCTATAGGATATATGTGAACACAGTAAAAATGGATAATGTAAATTCCTATTGAAATATTGATTAAAAGCTGCGACGTTCGTTTTTTTGTTGTATTGAAATATGATTCAAAAATCACTTTCAGTTTTTCCCGAATTTTCATGTTTCCTAGCTACTTTTCCAGTTTCTTGTACTGTAAAAACATGATTCGGACTAAAACGAACATTTAGAAAAAAAAATTAGCCAAATCGTTCCAGCTGTTCTCACGTGATGTCGTGACCAACGAACAGCATTTAATTTTTATTATATAGAAGATGAAACGTGTACATTCATATTTGTTAGACTTTGTTGAGAACCTTCATCACGAGTCTGGCTCGTCAAGGTGCGGCAATTGGTTTTTTAAAAAATAGTACTTGAATTTACGGACTCGATAACTTTCCTGGAAAGTGGTATGAAAAAATCCAAATGCGAATGACTGCATATGCAATCAACATGTTACGCAAAATTCCCAAGTGTGATCCTGAACACTATAGTGGCGACCCCGACCCTCTAAAGGTTAACAGCTTCGTTTCGAAATTCCTTGAACCGTTGACGAAATAAATCGAATTCGATGCGGTGTCGGTTTCTTTAAAGTTCTTCGTGCGTGGATTTGAATAAACCTCGGCAGATAACAACATTATGCGTTATGGCATTAGCTCACGGAGCTTTCAATGTCAACCGTTTAAATTCTAATGCTATATCGTGTATTGCGCGATGATATCGCCACGGCGACCCAGTTTATCAGCATTTACATACACGAGATCCTCCGATATGAAGATAGGTCAGTCCTGTGGTATATCGTGTGGCGAGAATGCCTCCGTCGCGTCTTCCGAAAAGAGAAGGCTCGCCGTCCAGTCGTACACGAGGATGGAACACAGTTATCGTTTTAGTCGATTTTTCCTTCGGTGGTCTCGTGCGGTCTTGCGTATTGAAGTGCATGTCAGGGTTGTGACGTAACGCCGAGGACCCGGTTACGTCGACCAGTATCAACGACCTGTATACTTTCGTTCGGCGTGTCGATATTTCCTCGTTCGTTTTTCACTTTACCGGCAGCTTTCGTTCCAAGCCAGTCGACTGCGAATTTTATTATACGCCTACCACGAACTTTCCCGGGGGAAGCGAAACGATAAAAACAAAAGAAATTCGGGGAGCGAATCTCCAATCACCATGCTCTTTTATCACTGGACAGCAGAGTTGGACAATAATTTTATATAAATATAAATTTCGAATAAAGTGGGTTTAAAACCCACTTGGAAAAATCCACTTTATTCGAAGTTCGTATTTTATTTTTAATTTATATTATTTTAAAACCCACTTCATTCGAATTTTGATTTTATTTTTGATTTATATGATTTTAAAACACACTTGACTCGAAATTTGTATTTTATTTTTAATTTATATTATTTTAAAACTCACTTTATTCGAAATTTGTATTTTATTTTTAATTTATATAATTTTAAAACCCACTTCATTCGGATTTTGATTTTATTTTTAATTTATATGATTTTAAAACCCACTTTATTCGAAATTTGTATTTCATTTTTAATTTATATAATTTTAAAACCCACTTCATTCGGATTTTGATTTTATTTTTAATTTATTTGATTTTAAAACCCACTTCATTCGAATTTTGATTTTATTTTTGATTTATATGATTTTAAAACACACTTGATTCGAAATTTGTATTTTATATTGCCACATAAAAATACATAAACAAAGTATTAATACTAAATTATTCAGAAGATTATTCATCTGTGATAAACGTATATGAAAGCAAAAAAAGTGAAAAATCATCGTCGACATAAATTATTTATTTGGTGCGATAATACTTCTTGCAAGTTATGGCTGTAGGTAATATCGGCAACCGTAAGTTTTCTTTTTCTTTTCTTATCATCCGTACGCTGGTAATGACGCAGGGTCGTTAGAATTTTAAAATATAAAATTTGTATATGTATCGTATAAACTGAGAGTGCACGTAATCATGAAACGATTAATTAAACTGATGCCTGATAGCAGAAACGTTTTTAAAACTGATCGTCGACCTCTGCCGAAAGCCCACTTTCTATATCAATTAATACGTGGGTGTAAGCATCGCGCGTACACTGTGTATGCGACAATTGAATCGCAGGCAAAAGACAGGATTAGCACCTAAAAATAATCGATAATTCCATAATAGTCAGGTGGACGCGAACACAAAGTCGGATCAACGTGCAGAAGGTCGGTATCGTTTTCCTGTTTATCCGCACGTCGATGCTGGTTTATGTAATCGCTACTCATGCGTTTATCGGGTTCGGTAATACATATTCCATGCGAGCGTTCATAACAATATACGCGTAATTAGAACCTCGGGTCGTGTCACGCATTAGATCTTCATCAATCGTAGGCAAAAACCGATCGTGGTGTGACTATTACATTTGCCCTAGAAGACTCTCAACGAGACATCGATTTTGATCTCATTTATTAGAACAGATCAAGAGAAAATGATTTCGGCGCAACGGTTCGATCAAATAAAACAAAAATAAAACAATTTTTATTTGATCGAACCGTTGCGCCGAAATCATTTTCTCTTTATCTGTTTTAACAATGTCACGATCGATAACTCTAACAACATTTAAGGTAAAGGTACTAGTAGTTGACCAGTTAAGAGAAGTTTTCCACGCGAACAACAGTAACCATTTACTCTGTCATCAAATATCTTCTGAACGATTAACTTTTCGACATACATAGGTTAATACTTTTTTATTATGAATGTCCAGCTGCATTGATTGACGTATTAAAAAATTCCTCATTCCATTTAAAAAAATGAAGTTGACCTTCATATGTCCTTTGCGCATCCACCTACAAAAAAGCTACTACAGTAATTTCTCAATCGTAGTCCCAACACCCGTGT
Source organism: Lasioglossum villosulum (assembly GCA_963971365.1). Lineage (NCBI taxonomy): Eukaryota > Metazoa > Arthropoda > Insecta > Hymenoptera > Halictidae > Lasioglossum > Lasioglossum villosulum. Next base: position 9,512,943 of record OZ020497.1, read on the forward strand.
TATGAACGGACTACGATCAAGTAGGGTGGCTATTTTTTGATTTATGACTGCGTCTACCCTACCGCGCTGAGACTTCAAACGACAAGCCGAACGTAGAGAAGGACAGAATGAAATAGGATCGCGTGGCCGAAGCGTGTCCCCGTCGCCGGCACAGTTTAAAGGCCCGTGCGTCATCACAATAAAACATCAAGACCTTAGCTTCTTTATTTTCGATGATATCATTATGGAACTTTCACCAACCTATTCGTGGCATTTCTCTGATTAAAATCATACCAAACACGATATAATTTGGCCAATATTTAGTGGTTTAATCGACGATGAAAGTTTCCAACGCAACGAAGAAGAGCGTATTGGAAAGAAAGAGACGCGAAGAGTCACCGTCGTCGGCATAGATCAAACACGCTGTCCTTCTTGTAAGTAAAACTTTCATCGTCGATTAAACCACTAAATATTGGCCAAATTATATCGTGTTTGGTATGATTTTAATCAGAAAAATGCCAGGAATAAGCCAGTAAAATCTCATTAAAAAATAATGAAAATTAAGTAGTTTGAAAATTCGATTCACTCGAGTCAATGTAGTGGTGTTCACACTGATATTCCCGAGCCGACATCAAACATCGCCGTCCTGCTGCCCGGCGCAGCGTTGACAGGCGGTGGAATGGGTAGGCACTGGACTACGATTGCAGAGGCGACCGAGGACTACGATTCAGAAATTACTGTAACATCAGAATAATGCCCCCTCGATACCATACAAGTTCCATCTGATGCATTTCTGCCTAACACCAATAGCAGCCGCGTTATTCAGGTGACCTGTTTAAAATGCCCCACCCTGTATAAGGTGTCCCACCTTACACTGGACATAAATTGATATGGACTGAAATTAGATTATTAGATTATTAGACATTAGATTATTATTCGTGCCTTTCGAAATGTTGTTTGTTAACTTCTCTTTGAATAGGATAACGTATCCTTTCAATTGCTGTGAACAAGGTAGCATGAAAATATTTCATGAAGTATCAGAAAACGACTTTGAACCGGCCTTGAACTGAACGTATTTTGTATTTTAACAAGTATTATAATGAGGGAGGCAGAGTTTAGCGAGACACTCTGCACAAGGCTTTTGGAAGAGATATTTCCTCTCAAAGAGCATATTAACCTTTAGAACTCGCGTGATTACTCAGAGTCACGACTAAAAATTGCCGTACCGTTATTCACAATATCGTTTACGTTATTAAATATGTTGGGATCCAACTAATTACTAAGCATTTAAATTGCATGAGGTATTATAACAATATCGTATATAAAAAATTGAATATACCAATCAATCAGTATAAAATTGAAAAGAATCATAAGCAAAGGGTTAAAAGCGTTCCTTCTGAATTAATTTCAATTTTGGTTTCATCTTTAACCATAAACCTACTGATCCTATAACTAAAATGATATGTACTTACATGTTCCTTTATAAAAATGACGAGATATATTTTATTTAGACTTTGCGCAGCTCCTATTATAATACGTGCTCCACTAAAGATATTTATACAATTAATTCTTATAAAATCATTTTTATTATTTAAATATTTGTTAAATAATGAATCCGGAACTGACCATTCCGACCAGTGGTGGTAGGTTCAGTGTTAAATCGTTAGCGTGTTCTACAAAGTCATTGATAACTCAATAAATATGCAATAAATGCTTAATTGCAATATTCTCATCCATCGTTTCACTGGTTTCTTCGATAATTTCATACCGCCGAGTTATGGCATCTAATGGATAATTAACATTTCCCGTGGTGCGCGCACGAGCTATTAAATACTTTATAAAGCTATCCGATGTTGTTAGCGCATAATTCGAAAGTAAAGTTTAATATTTACATTGTAACTTTCGTGACCAGTAACCTCGTACAAATGTTGCCTGATTCGGCGATAACGTAGACAGAACTAACGAAAGCTGGCGAGTCCACAATGATCGTTTCTTCCACTTTTCCTACCATAATTAGATCCGCACTAATTATGACGAAGGCGAAATTAATTACTTGCACACATTTGTACCGCAGACATAACAGTGTGCATATTTCGTACGGGGACTACGTGAACGATTCTATTTGTACGTTAATTCGCTTGTTTGTTAATGCAAAGCAGCATGCACTGCTCCGAGTACAGGCATACTTAACTCCTCCGTCCTTCACCGTTTGCTCCATCAGCTCATTTGCGTTTTCATTAATAAACTGTTAAGGACTCTCGTCCTTACTATAATGATGACTCGTCCGAAACTATTACGATGCTTTCATTGGAAACGATTATGCACAGTTTTGTATAAAACCACGGAATATTTACAGCGAGTCACAAAATTATTCGCTCGCTCTTAAGAAGACGATAACTTTTTTAATATTGTACTGTACGATTGTAACTTTTTTGGGAAGCTAAAGCAATTAGTTTGCTACAGGATGTGAGGAAAAGATTTGTCGAAAAATGCACTTCATCGGAATTGTAGAAAAAAAAGTAAAGGTTGCATTTTACAACTTTTTTATGTGGGCCTACATTAAAAATTTTTTAAATACGTTTTGTAGATTTGTTTCAACTAAACGTATTCTGAAAATTTCGGCAAAATCGATCGACGTTGCAGTGAGCTACAAACGTTTAAAAATGGTAAAACTTGCAGATTTTTGCAATAAATCTAAGGACTCTTACATCTTTCAATGCCTGTCGTATTTTCCTACTTGAATCGATTTCGACGAAACTTTCACAGTGTATATAATTGACACAGATGTACAAAACGTATTTTTTAAATTTTCAATGTGGGCCCACATAAAAAAGTTGTGAAATGCAACTTTTAGTATTTTTTCTACAATTCCAATCAATTGCTATTTTTGACAAAATATTTCTACACATTTCGTCAAATTTGATTGACGTTGCAATGAGCTACAACCGTTTAAAGATGGTAAAAATTGCAGATTTTCACGATTTTCGACCTATAAGTGCAGTTAATCCAAGGATTCTTACATCTATCAATGCCTGACGTTTCTTTCTGCATCAACCGATTTCGATGAAACTTTCACAGTGCATGCAATTCACACAGATCTACAAAACGTATTTTTTAAATTTTCAATATAGGCCCATATAAAAAAGTAGAAAATGCAACTTTTTAATATTGTTTCAACAATTCCGAACAATTGCAATTTTTGACCAAATTTTTTTTTCGTATCCTGTAGCAAACTAATTGCTCTAGCTTCTCAAAAAAATTCAAATCCTATAGTATAATATTAAAAAAGTTATCGTCTTTTTAAGAGTGATCGAATAATTTTGTGACTCACTGTATATGTACTATAAAATGTCATGCTTATAAGGCAACGCGTGCCAGCCATTTTTAAAGCTCGGTTGGTTTAGTTGTAATAAGATTTGTACACGTTGAATTGTAAGTATGTCAATCATAAAAATACAATAATTTTGGATTAATAAAAATTGATTACTATTTAAATGCATGGCCGATGGTTCGTTCATTACAGCGAACCGAATAATGAACAAACCATTGCTCGTGTTATTATTGCTATATAAGAAACACCAATTAAGTCTCAATACGCTTCATGATTGGATTCACTTAAACATCGTTCGAGGGTCATATTATTTAACACTGTTAAATTCGTTTCTACTTCGTGCCTAACGTTTATCGCAGAAAATGATGGATGTTAATTAAAGAGTCCGTGCTAATTCCGTATATTAAATTGTACGTATTAAATTTGATGTATTAGATTCTTCGATTTTTTCTATTAATATCGGCATCTGTTTCAGCGATATTTTCAGTTGCGTATATTTGATTCGAATTTGATTCGATATAATTGGCGACGGTCTAAAAATATCCTGTTTTCTAAATCTGCCTCGAATGTCCGGCGAATTCATTGGCGCATGGGTTTTCCGATCGCGTTCGATGCCAAATATCTTGGGAATTGCGTCAAAACGAGAAATTTCTTCGAGCGTGAAAGTAACAGCCGCAAGTAACATGCTTTTGTATTAGACGGAATAGGTGAATAGCCGAGAAAGACAGCAGCACAGGTGATTCGGCTGTTGTTCCGTTTATAGCAAAAATCAGAATTCGATGAAATTTTGAAAATAGTTTCTTTTTTTGACTAAAATGACGATTGCCAGAAGGATTTCTCCCGTTTCGAAAAAAATTTTTATCATTTCAATGTTGCGCTCTAGCTTACCGACTAATGACTTACCGATTTTCTTTATGTTCGTGCTATGCGCATGCGTCGATTAGAATGAGTTGTGGTTAGGTTGGGGTGGGGGCCGACCACGCACACGACAATCCAGTAGTTTTTAAAAATTTCAAGTTTACCTTATATATGTATTACTTTAAACTAAAGAGGATTCGTTTATAGATGATTGAACCTATTTTCAAAATTTGATCGAATTCTGATTTGTACTATAAACGGAAGTTTCGCTCCAAGTTCTCTCACCCATTCGAGTCAAAATCTTTCATTTTTTTACAATGTAAAACAAATTTAAATGACTCATTGTTAACCTATACGACTTGTACAACTCTAAAAGCATTTGACAAACTCTCACATCAAACAGACGCATGCGCACAGCAGAAACATAAAGTACAAAGTCGGTAAGCTAGAGCGCAACATGGAAATGATAAAAAATTTTTTTTCGAATCGGGAGAAATCCTTCTGGCAATCGTCATTTTAGTCAAAAATGAACGTATTTTTAAAATTTCATCGAATTCTGATTTGTACCAGAAGCGAAAGTTTCGCTCCAAGTTCTCTCACCCATTCGAGTCAAAATCTTTCATTTTTTTACAATGTAAAACAAATTTAAATGACTCATTGTTAACCTATACGAGTTATACAACTCTAAAAGCATTTGACAAACTCTCACATCAAACAGACGCATGCGCACAGCAGAAACAAAGTACAAAGTCGGTAAGCTAGAGCGCAACATGGAAATGATAAAAATTTTTTTTTTAATCGGGAGAAATCCTACTGGCAATCGTCACTTTAGTCAAAAATGAACCTACTTTTAAAATTTCATCGAATTCTGATTTGTACCATAAACGGAAGTTTCGCCGGTGATTCAATGTTAAATCCTGTGCACGAGGAACCCAAAATTTAATCCCCGTACGTTCCTCCGAAGTTGAATAAGAAATGAAACGCATCGAATTATCTATGAACAAAAGATGTGTTCATTTTTCACAAAGACCGTATTAGAACTAGCCCGTCGTCTACGAATAACGTGGTTTCAGCGTCTATAAATAATGTGTGTAAAGTCTGCTGTGCAGTCTTTATGAAATCCTCCAGGATGTTTCGACTGGCGCGGCAAGTTTATTACACGGGAAATAATTACGGAACGCAGAGACGCTACATTGAACGTTCAATCAGTGTGAAATTGTTTCACCGGTTTTAAACGAGTTTCATTTTAGAAACGGCGTGATTAATATCGTCAACAGCTTCGGTGGATTTCGTTGCGAGTTGTTGTTTATCGTAATCGTCCTGAGCATTGTTCTTCGTTCTTCGTGCAGCTTCGTTTTGGTAAACGCCGGATTGGAAATCATTTCCGTTACAAAAGACGTGCGTGAGCGGACGAACAATCACTGTCGCCGACGTCAGAGCGAGTTCAACCATTGTTGTGCATCGTGAAACAGTAATTAGTTAATAGCACGTTCGTCGAGAACCTCGTTTCAGAATTCTCGCAGGTTGGTTTGCATCGTACTTTCTTCGAAGGGATGGACAAAATATCGTTAACCTACTGAACATTATAAATGGGTCTGGGATAATGTAAAAATTGAATGTTCACAATGAGAATGAAGAATTTAACATTTTTTAAAAGTGATCGTTAATATATTCAAATAACAATGGACGTATACTGCGCGTGTTGGTAGAAATGCATAACCAGCAGTTTCAAAGTACGAGTAAGACTAAAATATCATTCAAGGTGACATCGAACATGAAGAATTTTTAACTATCGACGAACTGTAATTGATAATCGTCGAAACAAGCGAAACAACTCGTGTGGTGATAACTCTGTACGGGTTAGGTAAAATAAGATTGCACAATCAATTTTGAATTCTTTTTATCATTGATGATAATAATAACAATGATTCATTTATTACCACATTTTAATCAGCTGTAAAGATAGTTTCTTTGCCTTCTTTCTGGAGGGGATATTCGTTTTTCTTAGATCCTGCGGTTTCCGTTTTCCTAGATCGAGGCTTTACTATATCTACAAACACGTAACGTGGATAACAGTAACTTTTCAAATCCAGAAGGAATCTTCATTTTACGACAACTAAATGTTTCTCCTCAAGGTTTCATCGCTGCACATTACGGTATTTGGCTTGAAAAGTAGGAAAGAACTATTTTAGCGTTTTTTAGGTCGTTTTAGGTTTTGTAGGTCGATGAATTCATTTTATTATTTAAAAAATCAAAATGATTTTTGTTCTTTGAAGATCACAAATCTCTATCGAATATAATAGAATCGGAAAGAGCACCCGGATATTATTCAATAGTACAACAAAATCGTCAATGAAGTTTTATACTCGTACAAAAAATTAAGGAATGATTGATTATGTTCAAATATTAATAACTTGAAAATCGTTCGTGAATGAACGCTGTTTCAGAGACTGTTTAAGAACGCAAAACGTGCTATAATATCTCTTGACTTTCGATGGACTAATTCTAGTGCAAATAAAAAAAATACCAATACTGAAACTTTATTTTTCAGACCTTACACCCCTTGCCCTACGATTTATTCTATGGTTTCAGTGATTAGAACTTTGTTTGTAGTTTTTATTTCCTAAAATAGGAGACAATTTCAAACTAGAATTAATTAATTATTTATTCATTGATGCCGTAAACCATGTTTGGTTTATATAGCATAAATTATGACATACATATAGCATACACTATAGCTTAAAAAATACCACTTTTCAGAAAAATAATGAAGTATATAAAATAATATAAGGTGAAACAAATATAAATGGTGGACGCTAAATCCTAATCCTACATTTTTTGAAGAAGTTATAAGCGACCATTAGCGCTGTAATGCCTCGTACACGTAAAACCAAAATAGAATTTCATCTCGGTTTAAAAGAGATTAATAACATACATATTATTTATGTATGTAAATATAATATTCATTAGACCCTGTTCAGAATCTTCATCAAGAGTCTGACGCGATATTGCAGGGCCAAGGGATTAACTACGTCGTGCAGCAAAAATTGCACCGCTTGCGCAATATTTTGGAATCGACTTTTTCACGACTTTTCGGGCCAAACACCTCGCTGCGTGCTGTTCAGAGAATCGCGATTTGGAATTTCACCGAGTTCAAGATGCGTGTAGCGAACGAAATAGAAGAAGGGACAACCCTTCTGCAGACCAAGTAATTGAATCTTGTTTTGTGGGGTAGTTGCAGAGTTTCTTGCGTTAGCCGCGCAACCAATTCAGCCCTCGGTATCCCCGAACAAAAGAGGAAGAAAGAAGGAGACCTATAATAATGCCTTTGAGCGTGCACTTCTCGAGAATGGGGGGACAGTCAATCGATACGACCCAGTTTCTCACCCGCCACCCCGAAATTTGCCACACCGACGACCCCGTTGTCAAAATCGGGACATTTCCAAGTGTGCATCGCCGGAAGGTCAATGCCGTGATTTCAGCTTCCCGATAAACTGCAGTCAGGAAGCGAACGAGAAGTATAAAGTTAATTTAAAACTTTTCCAACTATTACATCGTTCTTCGTTTCAAGAACGATTTCTTCGAAGGCATCCCCCTTTCATTGCGAAATATCGACGCTTCCATTTACTTTCCACCAGCATCCTATCGCGCAATACTTTCTCCGTTGCCTTTCTTGCTTATAACAAATAGTCGACAACGTGAATTTCCAAATAAGTTCAATATCGGTCGTCGCTGTTTGTAATTTTCTTCATTTTCGCAATTCTTCGTTCTTTTGGTGCCCTCTATCGAAATGTTATTACCTCGATTCACACTGAGGATGTACAATTGATTAAAGCTTCAACTTTTACCAGGGTATATGAAATAGCCGGGTACCCGAGTACCCATGAGGTAACCAGGTAGAGCAAAATTACCCTGTATCTCATGAGATAGCCGGGTACCCGAGTACTCATGAGGTACCCAGGTAGAGCAAAATTACCCAGGTATTTCGTGAGATAGTCGGGTACCCGAGTACTCATGAGGTAACCAGGTAGAGCAAAATTACCCTGTATCTCATGAGATAGCCGTGTCCCCAAGTATCTTATGAGGTACCCAGGTAGAGCAAAATTACCCAGGTAGAGCAAAATTACCCAGGTATCTTATGAGATACCTGGGTACCCGAGTACCCATGAGGTACCCAGGTAGAGCAAAATTACCCAGGTATCTCATGAGATAGACGGGTACCCGAGTACTCATGAGGTAACCAAGTAGAGCAAAATTACCCTGTATCTCATGAGATAGCCGTGTCCCCAAGTATCTTATGAGGTACCCAGGTAGAGCAATATTACCCAGGTATCTTATGAGATAGCCGTGTCCCTGAGTATCTCATGAGGTAACCAGGTAGAGCAAAATTACCCTGTATCTCATGAGATAGTCGGGTACCCGAGTACTCATGAGGTAACCAGGTAGAGCAAAATTACCCAGGTATTTCATGAGATAGTAGGGTACCCGAGTACTCATGCGGTAACCAGGTAGAGCAAAATTACCCAGGTATCTCATGAGATAGCCGCGTCTCCGAGTATCTCATGAGAAGTCTCACAACTGCTCTACTAGAATTTCATTTGGGAGACCATTAGGTCCGCATTAGGCTTAGTAGCCAAGAATAGGAGTGGCTGTGCACACGAAAAAATACCTCCGATGAATGCGAAAAGTGGGCCAACATTAGTTCGTGTACCTTAGTAGGTGGAAAGGGTCTCCGGGGAGACCTGGGCGGTGGGGGTTTAGTCAGTATGGTGCTTATGGGGGTACCAGACCTTCTGATCTGGGTATTTATCAGTGTAACCAACCTCCACGCTGAAAAACAGTTTGGCAACAGTTATAAACATACATTTGTATCAATCTAACGCTTCAATTTCGCTATCAATACAGATTTTTTTCGTTTTATCAATATCTTTATTGCTATTAATGGATCCGAATGACTTCACGTCCTTTACACTTTTGTTGTTACGAATCTACGCTGGTAGTTCACCTGAGTTCACCTGACTAAGGCCATCTCGTCTAAGTAGCTGAACTAAAATGGCTTCTACTCACCCTTCATGAAGGAAATCTGGGGAACAATTGAATGCGATCACGCGGGAACACTTCACGTCCTCATACGATTATATTTTGAGTTGAGTGAGGGCTCATTCGAAAGAGGAAGGTTTCACGCAGTGCGCTCTTCTCGATATTTTCGCGAGAAAAATCTTTTTGTGAACGAAAAATACATTAGAATCTCCGGAATTTTTAACTTCCCGATTCATAGGGAAGTTACTGTAATTCTTCATTTGTTTCGCCTACTTTGGACACTCATATTACTTCATATAAACATCATCTACAAAAACATGAGAAGAGCGCACTGCGTGTAACCTTCCTCTTTCGAATGAGCCCTCACTCAGCTCAAAATATAATCGTATGAGGACGTTAAACGTTCCCGCGTATACCCCTGTTTTGGCCCAAATTCTAGTTAGATTCTGGTTAGATTCTAGTAATGTCACGTGGGTACTCTACCCCCTTAAGCATGCCTAACTGAAATTCTAGTTTATTATTAAATTAGTTCATATTGGAGCATAAAAATTAAAATTTAATTTAAATTTCGTTTACCCGGGTAATACTATTTGCCCAAGTAATTTTTACTCTGCAATTGATACATTGAATTAATTTCGAAATGTTGACAACCTGTCCGACCCAACATTGTAAGGGAATTTGTTGAATATTTACTTTTTATCAGTCCAAGAAATTGTTTGTCATTCCAAGTAAGTGGTAATCAGTTACCAAGCAAGGTTGAAAGAATTAACCAGACGTGCAACACGTGCAAAACAATCACTAGCCAGTCGCGAAAGAACTTTGTTCCGTGACGTCAGCGCACGTTCGGGAAAGACTTTCGTGAAAATTGAAATTTACATTTATACCGTGTCGCCTTTGTCGTTATTGCCAGTCTGACCTTTCGCCGATCGATTTTCAAAGCGGAATCTTCCGACCGTTACGAAGCAGCATTGTTAGGAATTGAATACGGATAGCGTGGAAGACCGGCCCGGCTCGTCGAGTCGTTCTCGCAGAAACAACTAAATAATTGACGGCACTGACTACTTCCTCTAATCTCGCAATCAACCGCGTGTGCTAAACGTGTTCTCGTGAATTCTAATTTAACCCTCGACTGACTATGTGCTCGGCAGTTCAATTCCGCGGTTAATCGCGCGCCTCTTGATCCTTCCGTCGAATGCGTAACGATTTCATTCCTCGTAACTCTCGTCAGTTCTCTGGACAGCTCGGAAACAGAAAATTCTTTCGACGTAGTCGTTCGAATATTGCATCACCACGTTCGCCATTAATTTTGTAAATTTTACAGATCAAACTAATTATTTCTTGACGCCGTAAACCATGTTTGGTTTATGCATTAGTAGAGTACTTTTCAAAAAATCACGAAGCGTATAACGTAATATAAAGTGAATTTTATATAAATGGTGGGCGCTAAATCCTAATCTTACATTTTTTGAGAAAATTTGTTAGAAAGAAATTAATAGTGTAGGGAGGGTAGTGTTTACGATTGAGGAGCAGTGCGAACAGGTGTCCTAGTTCTGAATCATATTCTGGATATTTTTTTTTATTAATTAGAAAATCTCATATGAGATTTAGTTCAACATAATTGTAATGCAATACATAGAGTATACATAGAATACAGTATATATAGAATACAATACATACAGCACAAAATACCAAAACCACAAAACAGAACAGAACACTGAAGAAACATAAATAATATAACAAAGACACAAGAATGTTAGAAACGGTATAAACAAACACTTATACTTTAAGTCTGCAGCTTTTAAAAAATGATAGTATATAACGACAGACCTTAATATCAGGTTTAGCTATTAATATGGAGGCATCCATTGGAAGCTGGAAGTTAATTAATCGGAGTTTATTAATTAGTTTAAGCCTTTCCTTATTGTACAAGTTACCCTGCACAAAACATGGTTCAGTGATTTGTCCCCCTCCATGCAACTACACTTATTGTTAGGATCATCAATAAAGCCAATTCGAGCCAGAGAAGAATATTCTGGATATTATCAGATAACATAATTAAGGTCTTGAGCTCCTGTTCCGCATTCACAGGAACCATAAGAAATGAAGCACACTCGCGCCAGGGAAGCATTTAAATTATAATTCAGATGAATCAAATATTATTTTATATTTGCATAGATAATTTTATATTTACAATGCATCCCCAGTTATATTTGGTCTTCAAATTCGTGGATGTCTATGTTCGAAACGTCTTCCAAATTTGTTGTAGATGTCGTTCTAGGTATTGCAATTCCGACGAATCTAAGGCAGACTCGGTTTCAGAACGTACAGTAAAGCCTTGATCTATGTCGGATCGTTGGATCCGTTCACCGACATAGATCGTGTAGGCACCAAACGTGGAAAAGGGCAGTTACGAACTTACTGTACGATTTGAACTTTTTTGGGAAGCTAGAGCAATTAGTTTACTAAAGGATGTGAAAAGAAATTTGTTGAAAAATTGCAATTGATCGGAATTGTTAAAAAAATACTAAAAGTTGATTTTTCAACTTTTTTATGCGGGCCTATATTGAAAATTTAAAGAATACGTTTTGTAGATCTGTGTCAATTAAACATATCCTGAAAATTTCTTCAAAATCGGTCGACGTTGCAATGAGCTACAAACGTTTAAAGATGGTAAAAATTGCAGATTTTCAAGATTTATTGCCGAAAATCGTGAAAATTAAATCAAACATGTTTCTAACGTTTCGATCCCAATGTGGATCTTTTTCAAAGAGAGTTTAGATAATTTGCATTATTCGGCAGCATAAAGCTGCCTACACAGCTGTTTTTATAAAGCTACGACAGCTGCATGCTGCCGAATAACGCAAATCACGCCTCGTAAACATAAAAATAGGACTTTTGAGAAACCCCATCTCTGCATTATCGAGAAATGAGGAGAAACTAGTTTATCCCCTTAATAGTTTTGATGGCGAAGACGGAAATGCGATGTGTTAGGAACTAACGTAAGTCCGGACGACAACTATTTAATTAAACGGTGGTTGTTTATAGAGAACTTGCATAAGAACCTAAATCAATTATAAATTCTTATATAGCGCTATTGTAACATAAAAACAAGATTGAAAATTTATTAGCTACATGAAAAATAAACGGATGCTCTTGGGACTGATTGTATATGCATAAATTTACATTAAACTCAAATGACAAACAATATGGCAGTGCTGGTTGTGTTACACGCATCAATGCTATTGGAATGAACGGGAATTAATAACAATTAATTTGCATACTCAATAACTGAAATTATTCGATGAATTTTTCATTGTTGATTTACCATCGCGTTTAACTTGTCCTTCAATTTGCAATCGAGCATCGATCCAATGTTACTGCGAACCTTATCGCATTCTCTAAAATATGTCGATCGTCGATTTTTAAAGATTCGTTTCAAATGTCCTGACGGTTGCCGCAGTCTTAGAAATACCGGCTCAACACCAACATGTGGTTACAGTAATGTCAAACTCAATCGAAACTAAATTTGTTTAATTTACACTAAGCGAGTAAGTTACAATGAGTTTATCGTTAAAACCTTTAATTTAAAAAATCATATACAGTTCTTTAACATTAAATTTCGGTTATTTTACAGACGCAAAATTTTATTATTTTCTTGAAAATGATCTATATCTAGATCGAAACGTTGAAAAATGATTTTGTGATATTTTGCAAATAGTGTTTTATGTAAAATCAGATCGAACCTGTGCGCTGAAATCATTATACTTTAGTTAGAAGATAATTGCGATCGATATTACGTATTTATTTTCAAAGATACGTTTAGAAAATTCCACATTGCAAGATGCGCTTGCAGAGTTGCTTTTACTTGGACAAGATTTCCGAAAACTGACAATCTTTAAAATCGTCGCGTCGCATCCTGAAGACATAATTCTCGAACGAGAAGAGGATTATTTTCATTCATGAATTCAGCAGGAGTTTGGACATTCTTGGCTAAAGAGGCATCAATCAATGGCATTACTAATTTTGCGCTCTCGCCAGATGCGCACGAACAGTCGCGTCTATTTCCCGAAGTTCTTGTTTACAAATGTCTTCGTTGCTCTTGCCAAAAATCGATTCCACGTATATTCGCTTGCGCGTAAATTTCATTCCGTTTGCACAGAAAACAATCTTGCAGTTGGTAATGCAGCGACCGAAAGTTTCTATTAGGTCGTTGCATGTGAAATGTCCCGTTCGTAACAGTAACTTTAAACGAACGCGACACGAGTTTTTCGATTATGGTAAAAATTTGAATTTTTTTGTCGTCCACCTTCCTCATTATTGGTAGACTGCAGATTTTATGAAATGATTTAAGGAAAAAAAGATTTAAGGAAATGGGTGCGTTAGTTTCAGCTTAACACGATAGTTTTATTAAAAAAATTTTAATTAACGTAATTTGAAATTATTAAAATTATTTTAATTAAAAGAATTTTTTATTCCTTCTGCTTGTAATCGACGCAGACAATTTTTATTTTGCATAAAGATTCGAAGTCTATTTATTAGACTGTCACCACGTATATTTTTGAACGGTAGCTATCCATTTCGACCAAACATTTTCTCTCTCGAATAAAATGCAATCCCGTTGAATGATATTCAAACGAACATTATTTAAAAATAGAATTGATTGTGTAAGTTGAAGCTGAAAAGGACTCTAAAGATGTATACCTTCGTAGTAGTATTTCTCGATGAAAACATACTATAAAATGTGCATTCTCAAACTGATCATTTCATATTCATATGCACATATAGAGACAGACATACGTACACATCGTGGGAGAATAAAGTACACGTGCACCGGTTTCAGGTGAAAACTGTTTGCCTTTCGGCTGTGTTTTCGTTACGCGACGTTTTTACGGTGGAGGGGGTACATGAACTTTCTAAGATCATGCAGTTCCGTCCGACTTGGATCAAGACTGTAGCAATCATGAATGATCAACTCTCATCTAGTTGCATATTCTATTTAAAGAAAGATTATTCGATTGTTCATTCATATTTTTATCAGCTTTCAAGCTCCTCTGAAATTCTAAACATTATTTCTTAGTAAAATTAAAATGTTTTCGGCGCATTGGTTCGATCAAATGTTACTCTACACTATTTGCAAAATAGGCACAATACTTTGTCTCAACGTTTCGATCTCAATTTAGATCATTATCAAGAGAATACAAAAAATAATATTGTGTCTGTAATGGAAACTAACAAAAAATTATTCATTGCATTAAGCCATAAAATAAACTAAAATATATCATTTCTTTTACCCATTCCAAAAATAAAAATTAAATTTTTCTGAATAAAGACATCAATTAACAAAATTTTCATACTCACTTGCGTAGTGTACACAAATTGTATAGCATTGTATTGAATTCGAAAACTTTCAAAGAAAACATTGGGATTTAATTCGAAAACTTTTCAAGAAAGCATTAGAAGAGCACGTGTGACTACATGTTGCTGCCTAGGCAGTCACCACAATAGTGAGGACTGTATAGACGTGCAGACGACAAATGGCCGATAATGTATTGATTTGTTGCCTAAGATCGCAATAAGGCGGTAAATTCAATTCATTATTTCCTAGTTGCATAATTTCGATAATATCCAACTACTTCTGATTAGTTGTTTCGGCTGTGTTTTCGTTACGCGACGTTTTTACAGTGGAGGGGGTAGATGAACTTTCTAAGATCGTGCAGTTCCGTCCGACTTGGATCAAGAGTGTACTGTAGCAATCATGAATGATCAACTCTCATCTAGTTGCATATTCTATTTAAAGAAAGATTATTCGATTGTTCATTCATATTTTTATCAGCTTCCAAGCTCCTCTGAGATTCTAAACATCATTTCCTAGTTGCATAATTTCGATAATATCCAACTACTTCTGATTAGTTGTTTACCAACGTTGAAACTTCTCTATGAAAGCAGGAACACTTTTATAATCGGTAAGACGGGGTCGTAAACTTAGATAACAACTGGTTATGAAGAAAACTATTAATAGAGTTCAGATGGGTGAAGCGGTTGGCAGTTCATAGCGACACCCTTTTCTCTCACGGTAGAAAACTCTTCAATTGACGCGATAAATTCGGCGATCCAGCTTGGGTCCTGCGTCATACAAGCCAGCAGTAAGAGTTCGGAGCCTCGCCTAAATTTAGGAACCACGACAATCCCGATTTTCGCCGTCGCAACTTATTTGCGGGACAGATTAATCCTACTATTTTCGCGGGATCCAACAGCAGCCGTGCATACAAGCTGTTTCATAAATGCATCGCAATACTCGAGGCGGTGAATCTACTGACTAAAGCATGTCACGAGAATGGACATATGTCCGAGATTGAAAAAATTGTTTGAACTATTCAAAGTGCACTCCTTGTACATCGACACAAGCTGTAGTCTAAGCAGACACGTATAAAAAACTGTTCTGTATGCAACGCAAGCGAATAACGTGCGCGATACTCGCAAGAAAGAATACAAAATGAATTTATGTACTATTCGGTATTTTCCAGTGGGAGTACTGGAAAAATTAACTAACTTTGTTCAAATTAATAACTCGTAAACTGATTCATTTTCGATCTAGGTTCCCTAGTACTTTTTTTAAAGAGCATATGAAAATGGATATTGATCGATTTGAAAAATACAATTTCATTCAACCCCTTTCTCGAGTCAGACTTATGACGAAGATACTTAACAGATTCTAAGAAATTAACATCCTTCAAACTGAAATCAAATTCTATTTTGTTGTAGTACAATAAACGTGAACACTCTTTTTTCCTACGAAATTCTGAACGATAATGAATTTCTAATCGCTACGCCCGCAAAGCAAATAGTGATGCAAGGTGTTAAAACGTTCCTCGCTAACTTCCTCCTGCAAGTTGTCACGCAATCACCGAGTTACTTTCGTTTGAACAATTATTTTGTCGGTTTATCGGGAAGACGAAGTGTTGATATGCATTTGTGGAACACCCGGTATACTCTCGAGCGCTAACGAGTACTCGCGTCCACGTTCAAGTAGCGTAATTGGTTTCGCGTAATCAATGTCGTCAAACGGCTCTCGACACGGAAACTCTCGCCCGAGTTCGTCAGGTCCGTTTCAATACCGTCTCATCATGTTTTTCGCAGTTCGGCAGACAGCGTCCGCCCTCTAGCGTCTTCCACGTCGACGAGCAACGGGATCTCGTCCCGAGGACCTAAAATCGCAGAAGTAGGCGAGATCGAATCCTGAAGACTGAACGCGGAATCTCTGCTCGGGGAATTGTCCAAGAGTTTAAACGATAGCTGTAGTATAGATTTAGAAGATCGCTGTCATCGTTGATCGAGATGCACGGAATCACACACCTGTTATCCCATCACGGATCCCACAATGGCGACGCAAGGACCAACCATCACAACCACGAGTCGAAGAGCTCGTCGACCTCGGACGCCAGGCACCACGATAGCAAGTTCCTTCACGAGCTGCTGAACCAGAAGCACATCCAGAAACGGGTGTCGCGTGGTTCCGTCAGCTCGACGTACTCTTATGGTTCCTCAACGTCCTACGGTTCCTCTCACGGCTCGAACTCCTCGAATCACAGTTCGTTGTTCCACCATCCGGTGCAGGGCCACTCTGTGTACCACACGATCCACGGGGTCGGCCATCACCATCAGTCCAGCCATCATCAGTATCACCCTCTTCAGCATATGCATCAGATGCACCACAGTGTCAATGGAAGGGCGTCTCCCACGTCGCCGAGCCCCACCGGCGATGAAGAGAAACGCCACCATCACCATCACCACAGTATTCAGGAGATGATCAAACACTTCGGGAGACGACTGGGGCACATGAGGAGGCAGAGCGAGTGCCAGGATCCGGTCCCGCGAAAAAGGGACGAGCAGGACTTCCGCAACAGGAGTCAGAGTCTGGACGGGGGAGCTAGGATCCCCAGCTTGAGGGATGCCGACTGCGAAACTACTTACAGGATCTACGAAAGCATACTCAGGCAAGGTAACCGAAACGACGATGGTCCTTCCATGGGTGCATTGGAGACCGGTTTGAAGGATCGAAATTTTAGTGAAAGGAAAAGGAAATTATTGACACGGAGGATTCCTGCCTAATTTCGATCACCTTGAAATATTTTGTCAAGGTCACGGCGCACAGTGTTGCGATCAGTACTAATCAGGTGGACAAAACTCGTAATGCAATACCGCAAAAATTAGATGCTGGTCATATGAGGTTATGTCTAGACAGTAAGAATATTAACATTTCTCTATTGATAAAACTCACAAAGTCTCTTCTGTCGACAGAACTGTGCAAGCATTTTGAACTCATGTTTTTCTATATTTTGTAACGAGGTCTATAAAAGCTCGTATCTAATTGATATCAATCCATATTTTTAAAATACATTTTGTATTTACTTTTTTGTGTTCTAAAGTAAATTTTTGTAATGGAAACTAACGGCGAAACTACGGTTTATTGTCTTAATTGGTAACGATAATTATATATATGTCGTCGGTAGCCGGCTTTGATCTTTCCTTGTTCGATAAGGCATTATTTTAATGCGTCAACGAGCTCACGGGTCCTGTAGAATATCACACGTCTCTTCCTGTCAACTCTCTTATTGATTCTGAAGTTTCCCCAAGATTTTTGCAACCGTTGACAACGTAAATGATTCAACTTTTTATCGATATTGTCATGTTTCTATATGACAACTTTTATATACACTGAGGTCATCAGAAACGTATCTATTCTACCACCCGTGATCACGTTCAACATGGTCATTTGCTTAAAGGACCTTGTCTCGCATTTCTTCAAACATAACAATGCAATTTTTTTTTTAACATAACAAATTTATGAACTGTTGAACAAGATAAACGTAACGTAACAGTAGAAGTAACAATAAAACGGTAACAACGGTAATATTCGGACGCTCTAAAAAAAACGATAACCGGTTAAACATTGAACTATACGACTTGAATTTTTTGGGGAAGCTAGAGCAAATAGTTTGCTACAGGATGTGGAAAAACATTTTTTCAACAATTGCAATTGATCGGAGTTGTAGAAAAAATACTAAAAGTTGCATTTTACAACTTTTTTATGTGGGTGTATATTGAAAATTTTTTAAATACGTTTTGTAGATCTGTGTCAATTAAACATATTCTGAAAATTTCGTCAATATTGTTCGACGTTGCAATGAGTTAGAAACGTTTAACGATGGTAAAAATTTCAGATTTTCATGATTTTCGGGCTATAACTGCAGTAAATCTATAGATTCTCACATCTTACAATGCCTGTCGTTTTTTGCAGCATCAACCGATTTCGATAAAACTTTCGCAGTGCATATAATTGTCACAAATCTACAAAACGTATGTTTAAAATTTTCAATATTGGCCTACATAAAAAAGTTGTAAAATGCAACTTTTAGTATTTTTTCTACAACTCCGATCAATTGCAATTTTTGAAGAAATGTGTTTCCACATTCTGTAGCAAACTATTTGCTCTAGCTTCCCAACAAAAATTCAAGTCGTATAGTTCAATGTTAAACCAGTTATCGTTTTTTTTTAGAGCGTCCGAATATTAATGTGAGTCACTGTATATATTATAAAGGTTATGTATGCGATGTTGAACAAGCTAAAAGTAGGCAATCCACGCCAATACACGGACAAATTTTTGTTCGTTGCTTTAGAACAAACTTTAAACTTTCTTTTCATGTAAATTTTAAAATTCGGAAACGAACAATATTTATATTTTTAGTTTATAGATCGCTGTTTCACGATCTGAATTTTTTGAAGTTTGGACGGATTTTCGGAAGGACAATCATCTTAATGGATTCTATAAAAATGTTTTGGAGGAATCGTGTATAGATACGTTATGTGAAGAAGCAGAAAAAATCTATATGGATTAATTTTTCCAAAATCTGCACACTTAGTATTAGCAATCATAAAGAAGGTTTTGTCCAGCTAGCACCTCGAATCGCAGTACTATGAGGCGTTCTGAACAATCTTTACCATTCGAGGAAAGGCTTTTTTGTTGCTCGCGTTGAACGAAGTCAAACGGCTTTGTGAAACCCTTGCCTTACGATTTGTTTCACGGTTTTAGTGACTACTACTTTTTTGTAGATCGTAATTTCCTGAAAACAGAAGAATATTAACATAAATTGTGTACTTGTACAGGGTGGTCCACGCAACTCGAACACTTACAACAATTTCCAAAGTATGCGTTGCACGAAAGGTTTTGTATATAGAAGTTGCATGGTCTGAAGGCATACATTATGTAGTGTATTTATTTTTTACAGGTGGAAGCGTTGCGGAGATTCGAAGGTCGACTTTGTCTTTTTAAATGGAATGGTATATTTTTTATAAGAAAAAATGGAAGAATGTAGAATTCCGAGTAATAAAGTATTGACCTATTAAACCTAATAATTAATGAGTAATTTCGCTTTATTTATGTGAAGATCCCGCTGTCCTGAGCAAATCTATGATTTTTCAAGTTTTCTAGCTTGATATCACGCGAAGAAAATTTTCTGGAAATAAAGGGAAATTATTCGTTAATTATTAGGTTTAGGGCTAATGAAGGTCAATTTACTACTACTACTATTGAAGGTCAACACTTTTTTTCTCAGAATTCGACATTCTTTCAATTTTTGATATGAAAAATATAGTATTTGATTAAAAGAAAAAACAAAGTCGACTTTCAAATCTCCAAAACGTTTTCACCTATAAAAAAATAAATACACTACAAAATGTACCCCTTCAGACCATGCAACTTCTGTATACAACACTTTTTTGTGCAACGCATACTTTGGAAGTTATTATAGGTGTGCGTGGACCACCCTGTATGTTCTCCAATAGCTGTGCAGTAACAAAACCAAAATAGAATTTTATTTCGGTTTAAAGCAAATTTGTTAACATACATTTTTATCAGAATGCGTTCAGAATGTTGTTTAAAACGTTGACCTTGACCATATATCTCATTAGCGTCCAAATATTCAGAAGCATCTCTTTGTAAATAATTAAGTACTGAATATTCGATTAGAAACAATTGTTTTGTAGGCACCTCGCGGTGGTATTCAATTTACAGAACGTATAATCCAATCCATAATTACAACCACATACATTTAAAGCATATAACCTGTTTGCTAAATACAGTGCGATTTAAACATGACTTACGCTGCTTTCAACGTGCTCGTGTAGTATGTACTCTGCTGGAAGCATGTATTGAATCACTTAAATATTACGTAAATTGTTATTTATATCTCTTCTGACGTTGATTACCGGTAATTTAATAGCTTTTCAAAATCTATGTGTAATCGTGAATCAACAAAAAAAGAAAATGTAAGCTCCTTTGATAAAACAGCCATTTTGAGACCTGTACATAGATTTTTAGTGGGAAGGGATGTTCGAATTAATTAAAATGGACGTTCATTCCAAAAATGTGTAACTCGTTTAAACGAAATAGCTTGAGCACGTTACTCCGAGTAGAAAATATTGTACATACTCTCACATATTTAACAATTTCGACTTGTTAGCATTATCACAGAATAGTTTGTTTACACGTGTACGGTTCAAGTATCGTGCGAAAGGTTGTGTTTTTAAAGCTTCCGTTTATGCGATAATATCAGCTACATCTGTTTATTACGACACGTGGAACGATTGTTGGCAGATTCCTTGTGTTAACTTTTCAACTGCATACGATTACGCAATTTGTTTTCGCAACGATCCACTGCACCTATTCTCTCGGTATTTTGATGTGCCAAATTGAATAATTTTGTTCTCTCGTGTTGGATACGCCGTTGACGCAGAATGTTTAGATAGCAGGTGTATATCTAATACCGGGAAATGAGTTGTTAATGTTGGTTAATTAAACATTAACGTATATTGTTGGAACATACTAAGCGGCATGATGCAACTATGTGATCAATCACGTAGATGTAAATAGGGGTTGGTGGCTTTCTATTTCAATATCGTTCAAACCCAGAATCCTCTATAAACATTTAGAGAAGTAGTAAAACAGATTTTTGTCTTCTAGAAGATAAACTATGCAAATCTGTCGCTCCTAATGTAAGCGAAAATATATTAAATAACTGTATAACTGTTTTAATTCGAAAAGAAAATACACAACTGATATACGAAATTAACGGAAATTAACGTAAACGTATCGTATTTAAATCAAACGTGATGACGTGTTTCGTATCTCGAGAAAAAGTCGAATCGCTACGTGAACACGTCCTTTTATATCCTACTTTTTCTAATGTTTATAAATTTTCTAGAACAAATATTGATTTAACAAGATGTGTCGCAATCGCAATATCACGGCACTCACGCATACATACACGATTCTCGATTCTCACATTCAAACAACAAGTAACATCATACAAATCATTCATTTCCTACACTAATTATTCCAACTTTCTCTAGATCTTCTAAATTAAACAGTGAACCTACTACCTCTGGTCAAATTGTCGGTTTTAGATTTTTTATTTTACAATTATTGAAATTATAAATGGTTTTCCATGGGAATTGATTGAATACATTTTTTTATTCCAGTATATACTATGTAAATAATCTTGTTATTTTTATAACACAAATACACATCAGTCACTTTGCATGGTTGGTGGCATTCGAAGCAAATTATCTGTAATTATCTTTCTATTTCGATATCGTTCAAACCCAGAATCCTCTATAAACATTTAGAGAAGTAGTAAAACAGATTTTTGTCTTCTAGAAGATAAACTACACAAATCTTTCGCTCCTAATTATTCCAACTTTCTCTAGATCTTCTAAATTAAACAGTGAACCTACCATCGCTGGTCAAATTGTCGGTTTTAGATTTTTTATTTTACAATTATTGAAATTATAAAGGGTTTTCCATGGGAATTGATTGAATACATTTTTTCATTCCAGTATATACTATGTAAATAATCTTGTTATTTTTATAACACAAATACACATCACTTTTCATGGTCGGTAGGTTTACCGTTAATTTTCACACTGTGTGTGTAATCGATTCGATCAACGACTGTTTTATTTATGCTTGTTTATAGAAAGAATTGTTCAATTATACATTAAATGACAAGACCCGAAAGAATCATTCGTGAATGTATTTTGAGTAAAGGAACTGCCTTGGGGTGCATTGCATTTTTAACAACAGAAAGTGCTTCGTAAAATTAATAAACGTCGATGCTGTAGGCTTCGCGATACACGTTGCATGCTGCACGTTGCACGCTTGCAACCGCGACTACACCGTTCGTCGACGTAGTTCTCTCGAATCCCATTTGAGACTTTACGACCCAAGGTCGGCGTTGAACTCGACGCCTAAAATAACTCGGCCCGTCGAGTGACAACAATTAATATTTTCTATGAATTCGTAACGCCAGCCGGGTTTACTCGAATATTAATCTACTGGACTGACAAGAAAGTAATTTCGATGTTTTAAGGTGAACTGAAACTGAATTATTTTATTCAAGCAATGAACTTCAATCGATCAAATATTTTCTCATAAAACTTCTGGTCCTTATCGGCAAAAATTTGATTGTTTTACTATTCATATGTTTTACTATTCAAAGAAAGTTTTGTAAACTTCGGAATAAATGGTAATCTTCTGTAAATTGTGGTGCCCAAGATGATTCGGAACCCACCTTATAAAAACTGTATGTCCCGTCGCGAAATAACTCCTAAATAAGAGTTCACAAAGCGACGTAAAATTTAAAAAAAAATGGTAATCTGATGGGGCAGTATTCGGGCTATATGGTGGACGTGATATCACTTCTCTACCAAGCTCCAATAATTTTTCACATGTTATAAAGATATGTGTGGCAAAACACAACGACAAAACATTCATGATGATGATAACCTGAAATCGCGTTTGGATCAGTTGCTTGCCGAATTATGGAGCTATTAGAAAAATGGCAAGAGATCATCGAACGCAATAGAAAATATTTTATTGATTAAAAATCATTGCTTGAATAAAACAATCGGATTTTATTCCAGCTTTTTTTTTTATTGAAAGCTTAATTGGAACTCCCCATAGGGGGTTATAAAGCTATACATTAGTAATATACATCTTACATTTAAATATTAGTAATGTAGGTACAGTAGAACACGTTAAGTATATAACAAATTAAGTACGTAACTTTAAATCTTTAAACTACATTGCTTGAAAAACTTGAAAAGAAAATAACATGCCTCAATATTCGGTTCACAAAGCAACGATCTGATATTTAAAGGTGGAAACAAATTGAGCTTCCTTAATTTTTTCATGAGATCAACTCTTTGTGATTCCAACAAAGTACATTTCCAAATGATATGGTTAAGATTTTGAACCTCATTGCCGCAGTTACACTTAGAATCATCTATTATATGTAGTCGTGAAAGAGATGCTGCAAGATGATAATGATTTGCTCTACAACGATTGAATGTTACAATAAATTCAGCTTATAATACCAAAATTACTTTCTTGTCAATCCAATATTAACCACCAGTCACGGTATAGTCCAGTCAACAAAGTGTATGTCAAAGTTGGAGGTCAATAGAAAATATAATTAATTATTAATCTCTATCAATTAAATGAAAATATACTTTGCTATTTCATTCAAGATAACTATCGAGTAAAACATACAACTTGTGTATATTGCTTTGTAATAATGATAAGATATCTATTTCAAACTTTATACCATTTCTATTCTAACATGTGCATAAAGAGGTAGGGATATTTATTTTTCTTAGATCCTACGATTTTCGTTTTCTTAGATCAAGGCTTCACTGAACAATTTAAATGTCTATATGTGCTTCGATGAAAAACGTTCACAAAAAATTTTCCGGTGGAAAAATATTTATGATTTCAGTCTTTCAAAATGTTTTATAAAAATTGAAATAATTCGAACAAGACTGTGAAATCGATTATAGAAGTCGACAATGGTTTTTGGAACTTCTCGAAGCGACGCTAAACACTTTGCCAGAAATTAATAGTATTAAAAAGTTACACTTCTGGGTTCTGCTAGGTTATATTTTTCTAGTTTGCGTGAACGCATCGTTTCACAAATAATTGTGAGACCCGTTACAAATGGATCTGAAAGAATTAGTTTCTCTGGAGCAGCCACGATCCTGTAGCTCGTTAAGATTTCCGTTCTTTCTCCTGGCTGCATCGATAAAGATAATTGCTCCGCCTCGTAGCGATACTTTGCCGGCGCAAGCGCTGTTATTTTCTGAAGAATGTCGGAGCTTGTTGTCGAGGTACAAACGATTAGGAGTTGTCGCGTGTTATTGGACTCGTGGGATCTTTTTGACCAATGCCACAGTTAATCGTGATCGAAGAGCACGTTATGACTGAATCTTTCTATGCGATCAGACCTGGCCCAGGTAAACAATTGCTATATCAACATACTACTAGGAAATATCGATCGCTCCGTACGAATCCAAATTAAAGCATCGCCCCAATTTATTGTTGGTTAGCAGAAAGATTGATTACATCATTCGAGAGTCCAGTCAAATATTACTTTAAATAGTTAAAAACAAGCACTGTTATATTTTTCGTCTAAAAGTTTCACCGTGGTTAACATATTATTTAAATCGTTATAGTATACAAGTATCACTGAATTGTTTGTACAATTTATTATGATTTTATTTGCGTTACTCGCGAGAATCCAGCCAAGTATTATTCCACATAGTTCAAAACGAAAAACGAGCACTATTATATTTTTTGGCCAAAATTTTTCACCGTGGTTAACCTATTAATAAAATTAATATAGTATACAAGTATCACTGAATTGTTTGTACAATTTAATATGATATTATTTGCGTTACTTGTGAGAATCCAGCCAATTATTATTCCAAATAGTTCAAAACGAAAAACAAGTATTATCAATTTGTTTTGGCCAAAATTTTTCACCGTGGTTAACCTATTAATAAAATTAATATAGTATACAAGTATCACTGAATTGTTTGTACAATTTAATATGATATTATTTGCGTTACTTGTGAGAATCCAGCCAAGTATTATTCCAAATAGTTCAAAACGAAAAACGAGCACTATTATATTTTTTGGCCAGAAATTTTCACCGTGGTTAACATATTAATACAATTTTTATAGTATACAAGTATCACTGAATTGTTTGTACACTTTATTATGATTTTATTTGCGTTACTAGTGAGAATCCAGCCAAGTATTATTCCAAATAGTTCAAAACGAAAAACGAGCACTATTATATTTTTTGGCCAAAATTTTTCACCGTGGTTAACCTATTAATACAATTTTTATAGTATACAAGTATCACTGAATTGTTTGTACAATTTAATATGATATTATTTGCGTTACTTGTGAGAATCCAGCCAATTATTATTCCAAATAGTTCAAAACGAAAAACGAGTACTATCAATTTGTTTTGGCCAAAATTTTTCACTGTGGTTAACCTATTAATAAAATTATTATAGGATACAAGCATCACTGAATTGTTTGTACAATTTATTATGGTTTGATTTATTACTCAAGATAGACTGGATACAATATTATTATTATTAGTACAATTATCATGATGCAATCTGTATTTCCAGTGTTATTTAATACTAAGTAATTTTTCATGGAACGACAAGGGTAGCGGGAGAATTCGAAGGGAATTTGGTTTGCCAGTAAACGATAGTGTTTTGGGTTCGGGCGATTAGTGTAGGATGATGAGGGAGAGCAAAGTGTATCTCGTAGGCGTTACATAGTTCAGCAGAATGATTAGTTACGGTTCAAGTTGCAATGTTTACGTTACGTAATAGCTCGTATAACGTTTCTTCGATACGGTAACCTTCGTGACAGTAATTAAACAATTAATGGATTGCTGCATTTAGTCATTCGTAGCAGGATACGTAAACTGTCTACGACGTAATCATTTTCTATGAAATTCAATGAAGATGTTCCGTATGTTTTTCTCCTACATTTAGCGAATTAGTCTAACGACGAATTTATCGATTCATCATGAATTACCCCCTTGAGAATAATTCTGAGAAAGTTGATTACAAAATAAATGGTCCATTACCCACCGTTAGATAAGATAAAAAGACGATAAAGTTTGTTATTTTGTTTACTCTCCCCTTAATCTAACCAACCTCTCAATAAGAAATACAAGATTCTGTTTATCACAAATTTTAATGAATTTATTAATAAAAGCCTTGATTTTGAAGAAACGTCTACGGTTCAATAATCTCAAGATACTACGAGTGTTTACACGAAGTTACGTTTCTTTTGTAGACGATTTCACACAATTCAGAATTGAGAAATAGCTACGCTCGATTTATCGCGTCGAGTCTATTCCATCAACTACGAGGTCAACGGTCTATTGAATTTCTTTCAACAATTTATTAATTCTCTTCTAAAGATATTACAAAATTTTTCTGAATGTCCATTGTTCGTTCGCTAATATATTAATTTGTAGTCTTAAAATGAGAATTTGTGCAAATGTGTTAAGTACGAAAAATTTTAAATAATCTATAGACTTTTGTTGGAAACATAAGGGTTAAACCTTTGCAATCCTTTGTCGAGTGTGACTCGACATTAGAGAAAGAAAAATGAAAATAAAATGGGTTTTTACGTGTACTTAGTACGTCCTTTATTTATTTGTCTTATTTTTTAGTTATTAATTGTTTAAAGTAAGTAGTCGTCAAGGAACCGTCCTTGGAAGTAAATTTGAAATAAAACACAAACTAGTAGGGAATGAAAGGTTAATTCTTCTCGATCGCAAATTTAGATAATTAAATTTTTAAATATCATCGGCGCCAGGTTCGATCATTTTCAGAAAAACAACAAATTCGCAATTATTACATGTTTCTAACGTTTCGATCCCGATGTGGATCTTTTTCAAAGAATCATTATTGCGTCTGAAAAATATTTTGAATGAATAATAATGTAAGAAATTATAAAATTAATGGAACCCTCAAAAAACTTACATGTTGTGTAAAAACTAGACAATACGTTATAACACATATTAAATTTTAAGCAAAAATTAAATGTTTTCGGCGCATTGGTTCGATCTATTAATACTTTAAAACTTTAACACACTATTTGCAAATATTCACAATATTTTGTATGAAACTATTATTTATTAATAAACTATTATATTAAATTTTGTATGAAAACTATTTAATCTTCATGGTGGCAGATCTATAACTGAGCACGTGCTGCTCAAACGGCAGGAGTGATGCGACACATATGTGACAGACCCGTCACGATTGGTGGATCGATAACGATGTTTTTCTGAAAATGATCGAACCTGGCGCCGATAACATTTAAAAATTTAATTATCTAGTAGGGAATCGTTGACAAGAAAATAGAAAAATAATTCGGAATGCAAAGGGTTAAGACAGACCTCGACAGGTTTGGGAATATTTTCGAAGGAATGGTCTCCGCGTATTAGATCGAACAGGTAGCTGGAAATAATACCAGCAACGTAATAAAGGGGAGAAGCCCAACTCTGGAAATTATAGGGTGAAAGAAGATCAGGCAAAACAGGGTCACAGGACCGGTTTTGAACCCGGATCTTCCGTTTTTCGGGCGACTGATCTAATCGGTCAAGCTACACAAACACTGTGCGAGTCTCTTTTATCTAAGCCTAACCGGGGAAAATGGATCCCAAGAATTCAGCCTGGTAAAATTGGTCATTCATCGAAAACTCGATACCCAATATTTTGGTTGGACGAAAAACATAATGGATTCCCAACGAGACTTTCAGTACGCGATGCGACTTGACCATTTCAGTCCAAATTCGTAAGCTTCTCTTATACAGGGTGAGTCCGCAGAAACGGAACACCTAAACAACGCGGCTGCTATTGGTGTTAGGAAGAGATGCATCAGGTGGAACCTGCATGGTTTCGAGAGGGCATTAATCTGATGTTAGTAGCTTTCTTGTAGGTGTACGCGTAAAGGACATATGAAGGTCAACTTCAGTCGTTTTTTAATACATCAATCGATGCAGCTAGACATTCGTTATAAAAAAGTACTAACTTATACAGGGTCATCCGTTTTTAAACGGACAAACGTAAACCAGCTATAAAGAACCCCAAATGGAACAAGTTTTACGTCTGTCACTTTTTTTTTTGCCCGAAAAAATAGAAAGAGCAACTGCATCAGTTGAAAATCGTTGTCGACGTTGTATTGAAGCTCAAGGAGGACAATTTCAACACTTATAACTAAATGGTTAGTAAAAACGTTCAGTTTTCGAAAAAATAGTTGGTTAATTTTTGAAGAATCTTAAAATTTTGAATTTTGTTAATAGTTTTTTGTTATTTTTTGTCTTGAATTAAACGGTCGATTACGCATAAATCCAAGTTTTTCGAAGTTTTTTGAATGAGACTCCACGACGTGCCCTATGCCAAAAAAAAACAAAGATCCGAAGGTCATACAAAAATATTTTGTTAACAAAAAAGATGCCCCTATTTATTTTAAACCAAACAAAGGAAAAATCATCAAGATTCGTCACCGGAGTCCCGAGATATTCAAGTTTATGTGAACTAAAAAAATTATGGTTTTTTGCAATTTTCTAGAAATCAAGGCCGAAACAGAAAAAGTGGCAGGGGTAAAACTTGTTCCATTTGGGGTTCTTTATAGCTGGTTTACGTTTGTCCGTTTAAAAACGGATGACCCTATATATGTCGAAAAGTTAGTAGTTCAGGAGATATTTCAATTTAAATAACTCTGAAATACCATTACTGTCGTACTAAGACGTTACACTAGTAAGTAAATGCTAATGACTTAGTCTGACTGTAATGGTATTTCAGACTTATTTAAATTAAAATATCTCCTGAACTACTAACTTTTTGACATACATAGGCTGTACTTTTTTATAACGAATGTCCAGTTGCAACGATTGATGTATTCAAAAATACCTAATTCCATTTAAAAGACTGAAGTTGACCTTCATATGTCCTTTACGCGTATGCCTACAAAAAAGCTACAAACATTAGATTAGACTCGAAACCATGCAAGTTCCATCTGATGCATCTCTTCCTAACACCAATAGCAGCCGCGTTATGCAGGTGTTCTGTTTCTGCGGACTCACCCTGTATATTATAAATAAATACTAAAATTAATTCGTTGCAACAAAACCTCCGTGGGAAATCGTGAATTTCATTCTGTCCAATATTTATTCTTTCCCACTAATGTTTTAAACATTTGATGTTCCAACGATTATACAGGCTGACCCAAAAATATGTATTTCCTCGAAAGGGACGATTCCCGAGATAGATATTTCGATGGCGGGGGAAGGAAATGCAATTTTCGGGTTCTAGGTCACCTCGTAACGCATAGTATGAAATCCACTATACATATTGACACAGCTGAAATTCGTAACGTTTGTTGGCCTACATATTAATGCAACTCATCGCTCACCCATATCCAAAGTTCTGACTCGGTCCGTCAATTGATCGTGTGCCAAACATACATACACCGCCGATAACGTTTAATTTTCACGTATTAGATAGTCCACGCCAGAATTCCGCTATGTAAATCGATATTTCACTCAGGTATTTCCATTCGGAATCAAACTATTTTATCATCTCGACTAATCCGCAATACTTTCATACAAAACACAACATTTCTTACATTTCGATATGTTTTTATCTTTCGTTAATGTTCATGGACTACCTCAGTTTATTCTGATTTAAAGATATTAGAGTCATTCTATGATAATTATTAGACTGTGGATTTTTAAGGCATTTATGGCACATACGGATTAACAAGAACAGCATTCTTATTGGCGAAACTTTCGTTTATAGCAAAAATCAGAATTCGATGAAATTTTGAAAATAGGATCTTTTTTGACTAAAATGATGATTGCCAAAAGGATTTTTGACGCATCGAAAAAAATTGTTTATCATTTCAATGTCGCGCTCTACCTTACCGACTTACTGACTTTCTATTTTATATAGAATATCTCCAATTAGTTGTAAAAAGGGATCATCACCAGCCTAGTTCACCTCACAGCGCCATAAAAATTCACACATATCATCTATAAACAAATCCTCTTTAGTTTAAAGTACTACATATATAAGGTAAACTTGAAATTTTTAAAGACTACTCCTGG
The DNA here is from genome assembly GCA_963971365.1 of Lasioglossum villosulum. NCBI lineage: Eukaryota > Metazoa > Arthropoda > Insecta > Hymenoptera > Halictidae > Lasioglossum > Lasioglossum villosulum. The sequence goes on from OZ020497.1 coordinate 9,543,198, forward strand.
ATTGTCGTGTGCGTGGTCTCCGCCCCCAGTTATAATATAACTAAATAATAAATAAACTTTTCGGGTTAACCTAATCCAAATTAATTCTCATCGCATAATTTTCCCATTGTAGATATTGGTTCACTTGGTTTAACAATTGAAATTTTCTATACATTTTACATTACTTTCCAGAATATATATATATATATATATATATATATATATATATATATATGTATATATATAAAATAAATATAATTAAAATATAATATAAATATGTAAATAAAATATATTATATATATATATTATATATTATTAATATATATATATAATATATTATATATATATATAAGTACAAAGTCGATAAGTCAGTAGTCGCTAAGGTAGAGCGCAACATTGAAATGATAAAAATTTTTTTTCGACGCGCCAAAAATCCTTCTGGCAATCGTGATTTTAGTGAAAAAAGAACCTATTTTCAAAATTTCATCGAATTCTGATTTTTGCCATAAACGGAAGAACAGCCTTCTTATTTTAGTTTCGTAACGAGGAACTCTTTAGTGGACGAAGAACATAATTCTACTATTTCTTAAATAATGTACGAAGATGATAATTTGTATAACGATCGGCAATCTAGTGATAATGGAGTATTGCATAAAGTAACAAATAACTAATTTTAGTCTGCCGAGCGGGGATACGCGTTGAAAATGTTGCGTTCAGATAACCGTTTTTGTTTTCGTTCTGGTCACACTTTGGCTGTCTTGTTTTGAGCAATTTGACGTCTCGCGTCTTAAAAAATTTCGATCAGATTTGGTCGTCTGTGTATTTCTTTATCGTGCAAGATATACGTATCTACGGGGCTCGTCGTTGACGAAAACGCGTTGCCGGTGTGACCGTCAACGGACAGTGATAACGTCGACGGGAATGCAGCAGTGAAATAAATACCGACGATAAGCCGGAGTATCGCGTTAACATTTCCAGCTGAGAAAGCGAGAGTTTTACATGTAAAACGTGAGCCGGTGACCTTCGCCGCTAGAGGAACACGTCGTCTTTCTATTTTGCGCTTCGTCAACCTCTTTTGCGGTTCGTAATTTATATTGATGCTTTTCGGGCGACGCATCGACGACGATGTCACCTTGTGTTTCTTTCCTTGTCATGTTTGTTTACTTCGTGAATGACTTTCAAGATCCTACGATTTGTCGCCCCCATGAATTCTTGTTACGCGGCCATATTAACCATTAGCAATCGAGGGATGACTCAGAGTCACTAAAAATTGCTGTACGATTATTCGCAATATTGCTTACATTATTAAATATGTTGGTATCTAATCAATAAATTACGGATTTTATGCATTTATCACAAAAATGGGTAAGCACAATTTAATTAATGGACATATTAAAAAGATTTGAAGACATCAGCGAATTGGTTTCAGTTAGATAATGAAAAGAAGAAAGATATTTTGATATCGCTCCTGGGTATTGCAATCAATGCAAACATTTTTTATTTTGCATAAACATTCGCAGTCTACTAATCAATTATTTTACATTATGAAATATGTTGGTATCTAATCAATAGATTGCGGATTTTATGCATTTATCACAAAAATGGGTAAGCATAATTTAATTAATGGACATATTAAAAAAATTTAAAGACATCAGTGAATTGGTTTCAGTTAGATAATGAAAAGAAGAAAGACATTTTGATATCGCTCCTGGGTATTGCAATCAATGCAAACATTTTTTATTTTGCATAAACATTCGCAGTCTACTAATCAATTACTTTACATTATTAAATATGTTGGTATCTAATCAATAGATTGCGGATTTTATGCATTTATCACAATAATGGGTAAGCATAATTTAATTAATGGACATATTGAAAAGATTTAAAGACATCAGCGAATTGGTTTCAGTTAGATAATGAAAAGAAGAAAGATATTTTGATATCGCTCCTGGGTATTGCAATCAATGCAAACATTTTTTATTTTGCATAAACTTTCGAAGTCTACTAATCAATTATTTTACATTATTAAATATGTTGGTATCTAATCAATAAATTACGGATTTTATGCATTTATCACAAAAATGGGTAAGCACAATTTAATTAATGGACATATTAAAAAGATTTGAAGACATCAGCGAATTGGTTTCAGTTAGATAATGAAAAGAAGAAAGATATTTTGAAATGTTTAATTTTCAAGTAAAAATACCGCGGTCACAGTGGTCAGATTTCTGTAAATTAGTAATTTGAATGATAAAAATGCTTTCATAGGAAATAACTGAATTGATATCTTTATTTAAGCACATGTTATAATGAAAACCGTACAAAATTTAAGTAAATTAAATCTACCCACCTCTATAAGGCGTTGCACTTTTCAATGTTTTGAATGTAGTAGGTTTAATGTTAATCCTTTTAGATTGTTTATTTGACAATTATTGAAATTGTAATGTTGCTTTTATGGTAATTTATTGAATATATTTTTTGAGTCGAGCATATATCACAGTAAAAATGGCACAAAATATAAATAAATTTAATCTTGTTATTTTTATAATTATAAACACATCGGTCACTTTTGATGGTCGGTAGATTTAGTGTTAAAGATATACTACACCGCCAAGATAAAGGAAACTGCATGTGCATCCATATCCAGTGCAACATTAGCACAAGGTACCATCAGCAGAACTTAGAAATGAATTCTTGCTAGTTAAAGTCATATTAATTTGTAATCGGAGCATACTAGTAAACATATACATATTTTTCTTATGTCTGCCATTGTATGACCTTAAGTCATTGTATTACGTATGAGTTACTCGCGGTACATATGCAGTACAAAGTATTCGTACACCTTTTGCAACAGCTTCAATTTTTTTGAGACGTTCCCAGATTAGTTTACTGGCTAATGTGTAATTATTTTTTCAATTGTCATTGGTCGCATTGTGAAGGTCACGATTGTTAAATATTTTATCTGTGCCTGTAATGAAAAATTAAAAAGGTGCTTTTGGTAGGCCTAAGTTTCTTCAAAAATAGTGTAAATATAAAATAATTTCATGTCATGCTGATATTTGTATCATATACTTCGCGTACACATGTTTGTTTAAATATCTACGGTCCGCAGGCTATACTATGTATATAATTACGTGCGTTACGGGAATAGAATGAACAGCTGTTATGATCATTCATACAACCTGTAGGAAAACTGCTGTTTTAATTCACAATTGGAATTTTCTGAAGACAAGCAAAACTGGGAATGACGGATTTACAGCATTTATTGTTCGATAACATTTTTAATTCATTTCACACCTTCCGGAATTCTTAATAACATAAACTAATTTAAAACATTTTAATTCATTTGAGAATTTTCTATCCAGCAGCCTATGTACACGTTATTGAGTGCGAATATGTTAACTTTACACTCGGAGCTATTTTAACTAAAAAATTAAACGTTTCATTTGATCTAGAATACTATTTCCATTTTCTATGATTTTTTAAATTTGGTAGATATGAAATTGATATAATACCTTACACAATACTTAAATGTTTAGCAATTGGTGAGATACCAACATCGAATAATGTAAACAATATTTTGAATAATAGTACAGCAATTTTTAGCGGTACTTCAGAGGGGACAACCGAGTGCAAAGGGTTAAATGAGTTTAATTCAGTCGACACACTATTTTTAACATATACAAAGTATTAACACGGAAAATAAATTGTTACTTGGGCTCTATAGATCGTAACAGATGTGTAAAAATTTTATTTTGCATAAAAAGAGATCCGCAGTCTAGTCACCATATTCCAATAATGTTCTTAACTGCGTCTCTTTTCAATTCTCAGCGGTTATGAATAGACTGCGGATCTTTATGTAAATTAAAAATGGTCTGTATCGATTGCAAAGAATAGAAACCGAACAGAATACTATTTCTCCCCTCGATAATTTCAATAGATGAGAAATTATATATTGATATCGTCAATTTTTAAAATTTTCTTACAATTTTTAATTTCACCTTCTCTTTGTCACCATAAGCGCATAAATATCTGCAGTCTACTTATGAAAACATACGAAAGATAAGTAAAATTAAGATAACATTAATTTTACTATAATCAACACGAATAAGATTTCTAAGAGTTAAACAATTCAAGAAGAATTTGGACAAAAAATCATGATCAAATTGTGATTTACAATGTAAAAAAACTTTACAAAAAACGCATAGTCGATGTGAGGGTGCAGAGACTGGCCAGTGCGAACGTGCAAAACACTAGTATTAAATTTTGATATTGCAGAATCGCAGTAACGTTCTATTAATGTTCTTACATTGACTCGGTTTGAGAACGTACAGTAAAGCCTTGATCTATGTCGGATCGTTGGGTCCGTTCAGCGACATAGATCGTGTAGGCACCAAACGTAGAAAAGGGCAGTTACGAACTTACTGTACGATTTGAACTTTTTTGGGAAGCTAGAGCAATTAGTTTACTACAGGATGTGAAAAGAAATTTTTTGAAAAATTGCAATTGAGAGGAGTTGTAGAATAGAAGAAACCGAACAGAATACTATTTCTCCCCTCGATAATTTCAATAGATGAGAAATCATATATTGACATCTTCAATTTTTAAAATTTTCTTACAATTTTTCATTTCACCTACTCTTTGTCACCATAAGTTTATAAATATCTGCAGTCTACTTGTGAACACATACGAAAGATAAGTAAAATTAAGATAACATTAATTTTACTATAATCAACACGAATAAGATTTCTAAGAGTTAAACAATTCAAGAAGAAATTGGACAAAAAATCATGATCAAATTGTGATTTACACTGTAAAAAAACTTTACAAAAACGGTGCAAAGACTGGCCAGTGCGAACGTGCAAAACACTAGTATTAAATTTTGATATTGCAGAATCGCAGTAACGTTCTATTAATGTTCTTACCGGTTCTATTCGATGTTCGAGTGGAAGTAGCAGTGCATGCGTGGGAGGAATCTCGTGAGTGTATTATACCTTGGGAATGAACTTCAAAACAATAGCGTGGGTGAAGCTACAATACGAATTCCGCGGTAGAGTCGCCGCCGCGCCGGTGTCGTCGAACAATCGTTACCGCCTATGAAATAACATGATTCAATTTTCCGCTTGTTTCGGAAAACAGACGGATATAGAGTAGGTCAATCGCGGTTGCGATCGAAAACGAATTCCGATTTCGTGTCACTTTCGGCGAACATGCGACTGTTTCACGGGGGAGGAGGACAGGTTTATTTTGCAGAACACGTACATTCCAGGGTGCGAGCACGTTCCGCGTACGATGCCGAAGGATCAAAATTCCGACGTTGTTATCGCATACCTCCGGAGTCCTGTTGAACGTGTAAAGTGTCAGATGGAAATAAATATTCAGTGGAATTCAATATTTCCTCTCCGAACAATTGGCACGACACTGCCTGTCATTTGTCAGAAATATGGCCAACAGTTAGATAAATCTGATTTTATTTCGGAGCACGTTTGATCGATTGATTCATAGAACGATAAATAACCGGGACAATTTTCGTTCAAATAAACAATTATTCGTAGCTCAAACGTCGGTTTGTACCTTGAGTTTCGCATCGAGGCATTTCTATCACCGAGCAGTAAACTAGATTAAGATACAGGAACGTCTTGATCTAAGAAGAATCCTCGGGTCCGTGCTGTTTCTTAGATCGAGGCTTTACTGTGGATTTCTTGATAATTACGACGAGATTGTATTTATTCAAATATCGTGCAATGTTTATGTCAATGTGTGCTTCGATGAAAAAGTTCATTTAAAAAGTTTCAAAATTTCTTGTAATTATTAGACTGTGGATTTTAATGCAATATCAAAATAGTCTGCATTAATTGCAAGAATCAGAAGTAAAAATTTCTTTCCTTTCTCAATCACACAAATCAGTTGAAAATAATATTGGGTTGGAACGGAAGTTCGTAGCGTTTGTAAATTACAATTGAAAGGTAAGATTCAGATATTTATTCAATAACATATTTTGTTATTATAACATTCTGTTCTATTATTTTTTGCCATTAATTTTATCTTCGATTCTGAATTTGGAAACGCAACGAACCTTTTTCCAACTCAATATATTGACGTACATAAATTATTTTAATCTTTACACTGTTTTAATTATCATTTACTCGTTTTTGTAGTAAATGCAAAAATATAAAAAGAGGAAAAATACACATGTGAAAAGCTTTTACGAGAAGAGAATGCAACGCTTCGCATTATTCGGAAACCCATGAAGTTTCCTTGTTATCGTGTTTTCAGTTATAATCGCGTCGACTCGAAAGATAAACATTGTCGTATCTGCTCGATCGCGATTGACGGAGCTGTGAATTACATAAGGGAAGCGAAGAAAAATGGACAAATATTGTCTCACGTGCTTTCGTGTTTTCATTCCGTCTTCTGGCCAAAGCAATGATTTGGTAAAGAATTTCATATAAAATAATTTGATTAATAGTATTTGATTTATGAAATTTAGATTGAGGAATAAATTTCATATAAAATAATTTTATTAATAGTATTTGATTCATGAAATTTAGATTGAGGAATAAATTTCATATAAAATAATTTTATTAATAGTATTTGATTTATGAAATTTAGATTGAGGAATAAATTTCATATAAAATAATTTTATTAATAGTATTTGATTTATGAAATTTAGATTGAGGAATAAATTTCATATAAAATAATTTTATTAATAGTATTTGATTTATGAAATTTAGATTGAGGAATAAATTTCATATAAAATAATTTTATTAATAGTATTTTAGTTGAGACAATTTGGTTCGTTCGTGTATTATTTTTTCCCTATTCTCCACGTATCGGATCACAGTTTTTCACTTTATCTCTGTCGACGAGATTTCTGTTACAAAACGTGCGTGCTCGGTGGCTGGATCCCAATTGTGTTCCACGGATTCGGTTTACGGTTCTATTGCGCGATGATAAGCGTTTGTTAGCGCGGACAAGTTCGTTGCGTAAGGGGAAAAGGGCGAAGGATATTTCTGTTTCGTTGTGGCCGATCCTTCCGTGCGAAAAGCCCAAGGAAAAAGCGTGAGTCAGACGCGAACTCGGGACACGTTCGAACGTGGACGCAATTGAAATGTAAATAACGAGTCACGTTTTACGTAACCCCAGAGAAGATTGTGCACGTCTGCTCATAAATTGTGTTAAATTGTAACGAGTTAAGGTCACCACTGTAACTCCGTTTGGCTTAATCCTAACGATTGCGGCCGAACTGCGCGCGTACGTGTTCGCCACGCAGGAACAAGAAGAACCCATTGGTTCTACCTCTCGATCAGTCGCGATTCAAATCGAACGGCATCCCGATATTTTTGGCCGTCGAACTCGATAATCTACGGCCCAGTTCGATGAAAATGGACTGGATAGATTGGGATCATTTTTCACAATCTGTAACAACGTCGGTGTACAACATAAACATACATTTCACCATTATTTTGACGATTAAACCAATTATAATGACGTTACCAATTACATTACATTACCAATTATATAACCCAGATCGTTTTCCAATGTGCTCTTACATCAGTGTCTTGACAACAATCATGTGCGTCGCACACGTGCAGCAAAATTTACAAAAATGTAGTTTCAACAAAAGCAAGTGAGTGGGTTTTATGAATAGAGTTTTCCTTATATTCAATCATTAAATACTTCTGAAAATTGTATAATATATAAAATTTGCTTACAGACGCGATTCAAATAAATCTGGAAAAATTTGATTATTATTTGACTGTTTGCAAAATAATTTTTTTAATCAGTATTAAAGGATCATTCAACTTCAGTTATTAACAACAAATACGATCCATGTAAGAAACATATTTATAATAACATTACCTTGCTGTAGTAAAGATGTGCGTTAACAATGAATTACACTGCGGATCGTTTTCTCTCAAACGCAATTTATCACATTTTTATCATATTTTAAATTGATCACATAGGTTTGATGAATTGAAAATAACATTTAAAAATTGTTCTAGTATATTTATAAATTGAACGTAGACAGTCTCGTTGTACGCAAAAATTTGTCTGCTGTGTAGTAGTTGTTGTTCGTAGTGGTGTCCTCTTTGCGTCATGAATTTGATCAATCCGTCTTCTGCAGAGCTAATTTATCTTCGGCTTTTCTGTTCGTGCTTTGATCGCGATTCATCAGACACTCGGTTCCGGGTCTTGATCCACTTGCAATTTCAGTTTAACGGAGATAATGGATGAATTACAGGAGCGATCAGGAGGAGTTCTCTGGATCCTGGTGCAAGAAGGTTCTCCCTGGGCACTCCCGCGATACCTCATCGAGCCTCCGACGCCTGTCTAGACCCTGTCCACGCTGCCATACTCTTCAGGGACGCCAGAGGGGTAAGTCGAGCTGTTAATCAAACTTTAATTAGTTCCAAAGGGATTTCCAGTGCCATTGATGTTGACGATCCTTTGATGGGTATCCTCGGGAAATATCTTTATTTTCACTGCTAATTTTAACGCCTTCATTGATCGTTCCCAGATCTCTCGGATTCAGGGACACGTTGTTTGTGTTACGACTTCTGGAACGTTACCCTTTATCTATACACAGTGATTCACACTAGTATTCGCACACTTTTAAAAAGACGATGACTGTTTAAATACTGTACTATACGATTTTAATTTTTTGGTAAACTAGACCACTTAGTTTACTACAGGATGTGAAAAGAAATTTTTTGAAACATTGCAATTGATAGGAGTTGTAGAAAAATACTGAAAGTTGCATTTTACAACTTTTTTTGTGGGCTTATATTGAAAATTTAAAAAATACGTGTTGTAGATCCTTGTCAATTAAATAAATTCAATTTTTTTCGATCGTAATTTTGAGAATAATGTGTTGGTATCGGCGCACAGGTTCGATGCGTTCCTCAGTGTAAAACTTCACCTATTTACTATTTTTACGTACTATAAAATGATTGGTTCTTCCGTATCTGTATTATGAGACGTATTTCTCTAAAATGTAACGTGATAAACGAAGCAAAAATTATTAGTTTAAAGTGTAAAGTAAAAATGGGTGAGAAGGTATCATAGAATACATTCAATTTTATTTCGATCGTAATTTTAAGAATAATTGGGTGAAGTTATCTCGCACAGGTTCGATCAGTGATATAAACATCAGCAATTTTGCAAATTGATTAAAAAACTGAACGTTTCGATCCTGATGTGGATCATTTTCCAGAGTAAATTTTGCGTCTGAAAAATAATATACCTGTAATACATGTTAACCATAGAAGTAATATAATACCAAATAAACCACTTTTGTGGCAATTAAACATATTCTGAAAATTTCGTCAAAATCGACGTTGGAATGACCTACAAACGTTTAAAGATGATAAAAATTGTAGATTTTCACGATTTTCGGGCTATATACTGCAGTAAATCTAAGGATTCTTATATCTTTCAATGCCTGTCGCTTTTCCGCATCAATCGATTTCGATGAAACTTTCACAGTGCATATAACTGTCACAGATCTACGAAACATATTATTTACATTTAATTAAAATAATATTGTGTCTGTAATGGAAATTAACAAAAAATTATTCATTGCATTAAGCCATAAAATAAACTAAAATATATCATTTCTTTTACCCATTCCAAAAATAAAAATTAAATTTTTCTGAATAAAGACATCAATTAACAATTTATTCAGAAAAATTTAATTTTTATTTTTGGAATGGGTAAAAGAAATGATATATTTTAGTTTATTTTATGGCTTAATGCAATGAATAATTTTTTGTTAATTTCCATTACAGACACAATATTATTTTTTGTATTCTCTTGATAATGATCTAAATTGAGATCGAAACGTTGAGACAAAGTATTGTGCCTATTTTGCCATAAAATAAACTAAAATATATCATTTCTTTTACCCATTCCAAAAATAAAAATTAGATTTTTCTGAATAAAGACATCAATTAACAATTTATTCAGAAACATTTAATTTTTATTTTTGGAATGGGTAAAAGAAATGATATATTTTAGTTTATTTTATGGCTTAATGCAATGAATAATTTTTTGTTAATTTCCATTACAGACACAATATTATTTTTTGTATTCTCTTGATAATGATCTAAATTGAGATCGAAACGTTGAGACAAAGTATTGTGCCTATTTTGCAAATAGTGTAACGAGTAACATTTGATCGAACCAATGCGCCGAAAACATTTTAATTTTGCTTAAAGCTTCGTACGATCGCTATACTTTAACGGCACACCTCGCATGTTGAGAAAATAGACCAACGGTAGATAGTAGTCTGCGGATGTTTGAGCAATTAAAAACCTTCATGAGCCACTTTGCAGAGGCTAGAACCAAGCAGGATAATCCATTACGGTTCCTATCGGGTTTCAGTCACACAAAATCCGCAGTCTAGTGATCATATGTAGCTGTATGATGGCGTCCAGAAATTACTAACGTCGTTTACTCAATCGTGCGGGTCAGCGACCGAACACGGAGGCAACAGAAATGCATTTCGGGTTGGAAATTTCGGGTTGCAACATTATGAAATCTACCCGTCAGGTCCTATATTGATCGAATAGCTTGTGCACTACAGGTTGACATTAAATAAGGAGTTCAACACGGAGGGAGACTCTTTCACTCCTTTCCTCGTGACCTCAAGTCCTTTTTGCGACCAACTTTTATAAATTATTGCGTAGTTCAGTCGAGATACTGGTGCACTAATGGTAAAAGACCCGGTCCATACGCATTATCTGCATTGTTTCCTCTGGAACACTCTTTGATCGGTAACGAGACGAATGTAACGATGCAGAGCAAATCACAGCTCCCATAAGTTTGTTCGCCTCGGCACGTAGTCCTCAGAACGATTTACTACGTATGCATAGTCTGTAAATATCGATTCGTCGAAAAGCGAGACGGACAATCTGGGTCACGATGAAAGCTTGAAATGTAAAGAAGGCAAGTTCACGGAGAGATCTCTAGAAGAGACTCCCTTTTTCTATAGTTGTTTCCATCGTATCGCGAACTAGGTCGAGGTCACTCTTTCTCTCGGCGCATCTCGTCCTATACAGCCAGTTGACAATGGCTCACGCTGATAAGGCGCCTACTAATTACCTTTCTTTCGCCAATTATGCCGATAGTAAGTGTTCGCCGTACCGACAGTCGGTAAACCCACCGCAGTCGATAAAACAGGCTTTATATATTATCGACGAACGGTTACATTGAGAACTACCAACCGTTGATAACGTGAAATTTATCAAGTATGATAAGTCAGGAATTTATAATATCGTCCGAGTCTTCTCAAAGCGGGAATTACAAATTTTGTGTAATTTTTTCGGCATTTTTATAATGACTATTTATAGTAGGCAACGATAGAATATGAAATTGATTCTAGTCTTTACTGTATGGTATTCCAAAACTTTTTTATGTAAGCATTTTTATAATGACTATTTATAGTAGGCAACGATACAATATGAAATTGATTCTAGTCTTTACATTATGGATTCCAAAATTTTTGATTTGTAAGCATACTGTGTTAATTATTTTTCGTTGAATTTATAATATCGTTCGAGTCTTCTCAAAGCGGGAATTACAAATTTTGTGTAATTTTTTCGGCATTTTTATAATGACTGATTATATTAAGCGATGATACAATATGAAATTGATTCTAGTCTTTACATTATGGTATTCCAAAATTTTTTATTTGTAAGCATACAGTGTTAATTAGTTTTCGTTGAATTTATAATATCGTTCGAGTTTCCTCAAAGCGGGAATTACAAATTTTGTGTAATTTTTTCGGCATTTTTATAATAACTATGTATAGTAGGCAACGATACAATATGAAATTGATTCTAGTCTTTACATTATGGTATTCCAAAATTTTTTATTTGTAAGCATACAGTGTTAATTATTTTTCGTTGAATTTATAATATCGTTCGAGTTTCCTCAAAGCTGGAATTACAAATTTTGTGTAATTTTTTCGGCATTTTTATAATGACTATTTATATTAGGCGATGATAGAATATGAAATTGATTTTAGTCTTTACTGTACAGTATTCCAAAACTTTTATATGTAAACATATAGTGTTATTTATTTTTCGTCATTTTATGTTTCGTTGATATTTTGAACGTGAACTCATTTTTCCAATTTGTGTGCACTTCTAATTACGTGGTATTGAGCTTCAGTCATTTTTGAAAATCCTCGAATTTATTTCTGTCAGCTTGCAATCGTGTGAAACACGTGCGTCGATTTACGCAACCTGCACGTGTTCGTAAAGCAGATCTGATAGTGACAGGAGTGTAACGTCCACTTTAATCTCGTGCAAATTGAAGAACGAATATGTTACGAATATTTACACGTTTTGGAAGAATACCAATGAATTCAACGGTTTGATGCTTCTAAATTCGATTTAGTTATATTTATTCGAATAAAATTGTTTTTCTTCGGTGTATGTTTATTGGATGCTGATGTTCCATGCTAGATTCGCAATTGCAAATATTGTACTAAAATTTGTAGTTAAAGGAATTTTCTTCAACTGGGAATTTTGAAACACCCTGTATTATTTCCGTATTCCTGAAGTGTCGAATAGTGTTTCATGCGTTTTTATCTCATCACACGGAAACGAAGAGAAGTATCCGATAAAAAGTAGCATAACAAAAGAAGTAAGGCCCTCGGGCTTGTTATCTCGGACGAATGAATGGATTAATTGTGTCAGACTCGCGCGAACCAAAAAAACGAAATTACATTGGAGTGTGGACGAGCAATAATCTCGTGACAAGGCAGATGGCTTTTAGTCGCGTTCCCATGGTACATTGCAGAATGCAGCGATGTTATTTTTTTATCAGTTGCAGTCGTTCATCTGCGGTTGTTCAAACGATAAGAACTGATAAGCTTGCAAATGTATGTTTTTCGCGTGTAGACGTGAGTAGGTGGAACTGACGATGAAAGATTGAATTAAAGAGATGGAAATGAAAAATTGATTTCACAGTGTAAAACATCAATTTTTGTTTGTTGATGTCTTTTGAGGTACTTAATATTTTTTTTGTGTCGCTAATTTTATACTATATATAGTACTCTATTATAGTGTGACTATATAGCCATTGTTACTTTGCTTATTCTGCTGAAAAAATGTTTTTGGTGGGTAATACGTAGACTGCGTAATAAATAGTAGACTTCCAAAAGTCTATAATATAAATTCCATAGAAATTAGTACGATTGTTATTTACTTCAGATCTACAAAGCCTACTAGCACTGAAAATCAAATTTTATTTGCTTACATTCTCTTAGAATTTGCCTAGAAAAATTGTAATTTGCATAAATATTCGTAGAAACGTATGCAGAAACAACACATGTTCAATATCCATCGCGAATGGATAAAGCAAAGTGGAACACGTGTACACTTCATATTTTGCATTAATATCTTTTCTTCAACTTGTTGCGAACTTACACGTCACTCTCTGTTACACGATCGCTGCGCTGTGCATTCTTGACGAAGATCCAAAAATGCATTTTCACCGACCATAAAATCCTCATTCACCATTCTACTCTGAAACCATCTAAGGATTTTCCCGGAGTCGCGCTCCTATGCTTTCTTCTCGAGAGAAACCGCAAGAACATTCCGTTCATCATACCTGGACTGAAATATCAGTCTTTGAAATATTTCGAGTATCGTATTATATTTTATTTTATAATTATTTATTGCACTGTATTTATTTTATAATATTTTTTCTCGAAAGAAACCGCAAGAACATTCCGTACATTATAACTGGACTGAAATATCAGTATTTGAAATATTTCGAGTATCGTATTATATTTTATTTTATAATTATTTATTGCACTGTATTTATTTTATAATATTTTTTCTCGAGAGAAACCGTAAGAACATTCCGTACATTATAACTGGACTGAAATATCAGTATTTGAAATATTTCTAGTATCGTATTATATTTTATAATTATTTATTGCACTGTATTCATTTTATAATATTTTTTCTCGAAAGAAACCGCAATGACATTCCGTACATTATAACTGGACTGAAATATCAGTATTTGAAATATTTCGAGTATCGGATTATATTTTATTTTATAATTATTTATAGCATTATATTTATTTTATAATAATTATTTCTATCCATTACCTGAAATATTACTTCAAATACCATATTAGTTTATCATTTTATAGTGATTTCTAAAATTCTATCGGGTGACTGAACAGGTTTGACTCTCTGATTTTTACTGTCACCCTTTGTTGCATATTACATTAAAATTTATTTCTTTCGACAAACTCCAAATATAAAAATATTCATAAAACATTTTTATTTTCAAATAACAATACTGGAAATAATGGGAGGTGGAATAAATTATTTCAAATTGTTGAATCTGGTTTATACCGACACCCTTTGTTGCATATTACATTGAGGATTACTTCACTCGACAAACTCCAAATAAAGAAATATAGAAATTGCAAAATGTTTTCATTTTCATGTGGCAATACGGGAAATAACGGCGCGAAATAAATGATTTCAAATATTGATTTATAGACTGCAGATGCTAATGCATTTACGAAGAAATTAACTGGTTGAAGTATAAATCAGTAAAAAATATAAAACATGTAAAAACGTTGTTATATTGTTTTCAAGGTAAAAAGAAGAATGGATAAAATTAATCGATGCAGAATATATTTATTTTGCTCAACGTTTCGCTGCCCAGAAAGTGATTTCTAATCTTCGAATAAAATTTGCACAGTTCTGGTGACGAGAAAAATGTCCGCGCTAATTGCCGACGTGATTCAGGAATGTAGTTCTTTGTCTTTCTTCTCGAGTTTGTCTTGTACTCGTAAAATCATGCAAAGCTCGAGGTACGGTCGCACGTGACTCATTGTCGGTCTCGATCGATTCATGGAACGTTCGCCGGTCTCGTAGCTTTATCTGTTGCGCGCGTCGCGTATTCCGTGGGTCGTGCAATTCTCGTGATAAAACCTGTTCCCGCGACGTTCCTTTCAGACATTTAGCCAGCCTCGGCTACGAAACGCGCGAGAGGATACCGCGAGGTAACGTTATGTAAACGCGAACGAGCGTAAAATGCAGGTGATTGTTCGCACTTCAATCACTGAACGCGGAGACAGGCAGAAACGCAGCTCGCCGATGCTTAGATAATCAATATTCGATCGTGCACGAGAATCGGCCTTTGAACGGGCCGAGCCAATCTATGCAACGACCCGCGATAAAACGTAAATGGTAATTGTCTCTTATCGTGCGTAGAAAACATCAATTTTCTTTCAAAATCCCTGGCTGCGTTCTCCACGGACAGCGAGTGCCGAAATTTCATCATCATTGTTATTCGTTTTTCTAAACCTTTATCATTTAGATTATTTTCTTATCGTTCCGGAGTAATTAGTTTATTATCGCACATATTCCTATCTTTGATTTTATTAAACAACTTCGGGTAACACTGTCCAACAAATTTCAACTTTTTTTATGTTTTCATATAAGTAAAGGGTGGATCTTATAGAGTTTTTTGTGCTGATTCCGAATCTGCCCTTAGTTTTTCTCCTACACGCACAGTTTTTGAAAAACGTGACTTTGAAAAAAAAATTATTTTTCAACTTTAAACAAATGTGGTGACGGTATTATAAAAGATATTGAATTGTTCTTTACAGCAAAAGATTCTGTAGACTTTTCTGAATACGGTGATATCCATTATTAATATGTTATGATTGTTTAAACATTAATAAATAATCATTAAGGACGGAGAGACACCACTTTTGCACCAAATTTTGATGATATTTTTTAAATTATCTCAAAAAATAAGGGTCCAGCGGAGAATCGAAATATACCACGCGATAGAGCAGATTTTTATCTAGAAGATCCACCCTTTCAGCAACTCGTGTCAGACGATGATATTTTGCTTTCTGGAAAGGTAAAAACGTCATTTGTTGCTAACTTGAAAGTCTACAGAATCTTTTGCTGTAAAGAACAATTCAATATCTTTTATAATACCGTCACCACATTTGTTTAAAGTTGAAAAATAGGTTTTTTTCAAAGTCATGTTTTTCAAAAACTGTGCGTGTAGGAGAAAAACTAAGGGCAGATTCGGAATCAGCGCAAAAAACTCTATAAGATCCACCCATCAGTTATATGAAAACATTTTTGGTGTTGGACAGTGTAATCAAGTGTGGAACAATTGTGTAGAGGATGAGATTGAATATTGGGACCGCTACCTTTGTACCCACTACAGTAGAGCCTTGATCTAAGAAAAAACCTCCGTGCTTTTCTTAGATCCTGTAGTTCTATTATTTCTCTCGCTGAAAACTTCTAGCATACCGTTAATTAAATCACTAAATACAGTTCAAATTATATGGTGTTTATTGTAATTTGAACAAGAAAAATGCCACAAATAAGTTTGAGGAAGTCTCATATAAAATAACGAAAAATATAGAAGTTTTTTAATTGAATTAGTAGTAGTTCACTCTAGGTTGGTGGTTGGTTGGGTTTCTCTGTGCTTGTAAAACGAGAATGAGGGTTAATGGTTAGTCAACTGGTTTATTTACTTCGTAACAGTATATTCCCTTGCGGTAATTGTTCACGTTGTGGGGTTTATACGTTGTATAAGGGATGTTCCCATCTTGGAGATCCGAGAGGAAGTTCTCCAACGCTGTTGTCCTCAAGATTCCATAAAAATCACTACATTCAAGTTACCACAGTATCTCCTCATTTATTAAATACCCCTTGACCTTGAATTTAATCTTCAAAGATCTCGGTAGACCCTAAATCTCTTTTAAAAAGTACGTTTCCAAAGTTCGGATTGAAAATGAACAACGTGTATATGAAAAACAAAACGTTGTTGTCTTCAACTATTTTTTCTCGAAACGCTTGCCAATACTAGTAATTGTCACAAGTATGTTCGCAAAAGTTAGGTCATTAGAATTGAAGAAGTTCTCTCGCTGAATTAGTATTGTCTCACCAATACGTCGTTATCCGTGTTTCGTTTATTTTTCTGCATTTAGTGTAGTTTTAATTGTGGTAATTGACGAAGGAATCATAAGTGGACGGGTGAAAACGTTTGCCTCTCAAGTTACGTTTAGAACGAATACTGATTGTTCGTCATCGTTTTCATTGCCTTGCGAAGAACGTGTTTGTCAAGTCTAGACAAAGAAAATCACCCCTAATGTTCTCCACTTCAGCCAGTCGGTTGTATGATTGTAAAGTGTCGCTATTATCAAGTGTGGGTTAAAAGGACAATCAAATACCAACAAGGCGCAAATATGCTAATTGTCCACCAACCTTCAGATCGCATCACGAGGAACATGTTTACTAATCTTGACCCGAAAACCATCCCCAACGTTCTCCAGCTCTCCCACTTGATTTTATGACTGCAACGTGTTGCTATCACGAAATATGGATTAAGAAAGCAACACCCAAGTAGAACACAGAACTTTCTTTATAGAACGTTTGTCCTTGAAGTTCCGTTCAAACAAATGCTAAGCGTTCGTCATCGTTTAGATCGCACCACGTGGATCATGTTTGAAAAACCACACCAACGTTCTTCCATTCGGTTGTTTGACCTTGACGCACAGTGGACAAATGTGAAAAATGGGACGAAGGTGAAAAAAGAAATGATTTTATAAGTTGGAAATATTCTTGTATAATTTGATTTATATATGCACAACTGATAAAGTTTGCATTTACAAAACCACTTGACACTCGGGGAAGCGTTAATCTGAACGTAAACGCGTGGCGCCGAAATATCAGCCTGTGGCAGTGTTTATCTCTTTCATTTGACTTTTTAAGTAGCGTCAACCCTTCAGGGTAATTAGCAACCACTTGATATACACACAGTAAACAATACGATCTGGTAATTATGCGGAACAGGTTACGCATCAACGATTTTGATCAAATTTAACCCTCTGCAGTCGGAGTTATTTTAACTCGAAAATTAAATGTCTTCGGACCTAGAATAATTTCATTCTACATATGTTTTGTTTAATTATTCGTACAATATTTAAATTTAGTTAATTTATTCAGTAGAATTAAATTTTTAATCTTTTGCACTAAGAGCTATTTTAACTCGAAAATTAAATGTCTTTGGATCTAGAATAATTTCATTCTACATATGATTTGTTTCATTATTCGTACAATATTTAAATTTAGTTAATTTATTCAGTAGAAATAAATTTTTAATCTTTTGCACTAAGAGCTATTTTAACTCGAAAATTAAATGTCTTCGAACCTAGAATAATTTCATTCTTCATATGATTTGTTTAATTATTCGTACAATATTTAAATTTAGTTAATTTGTTCAGCAGAAATAAATTTTTAATCTTTTGCACTAAGAGCTATTTTAACTCGAAAATTAAACATCTCTTCCGATCTAAAATATTTCCATTTCCTATAATTTTTCAAATTTTGTGGATATGAAATTGGTGCAATACCTCCACAAACAATACCTAAATGTTTAGTAATTGATTAGATACCGATATATTTAATAATGTAAACAATACTTTCCGGTAAAAATGACTTGGTTAATAAATTCTGAGAAGATTTATTACATTCTGTTCTACATGTTCAAATTATTGGAAGGGGAAATACTGTTTTTATTTAACTTCTGTATCCTGCAATCGATCTACAAGATTTTTTACTCGCATAAAGATCCGCTTGTCCAATCATCATTAAACTGCGAATTCGGTGCAGTTGTGACAAAAATGAATAGGTGTAATTTGGAACAGAAAAAAGATTAACCCTTTCAACTCTATTTTAACTCGAAAATGAAACATTTCTTCCGATCTAGAATATTTCCATCCCTAAGATTTTTGAAATTTTATGGATATTAAACAATATTTTGAATAATGGTACAGCAATTTTTAGTAGTGCCTCAGAAGGGACAACCAAGTGCGAGGGGTTAATATAATTAGTAAACAGAATTGTTTAAAATAAGTAGCAGTCGAGGAGAAAGAACTGTCCTTTGAAATAAATCTCAAACAAAACACTTAAGGATGTTTTGGAGGTATATAAAAACGCAACAAAATTTTTGAATTCTTAACAAGATATAATTCTTACTAAATGAATGCAATTACCAAAGTTTGGGTTCGATTCACTGCACCGTTTAAGAATTACAGCAACTTAAAGCTAGCACACTTTTAACACGTCTTCTTATGGGGAATTCACAAAATTCCACTTCAAACCCTATTTAATCCTTGAAAAAACGCAACTAGAAACTCCAGTTTTTTATTATATATAGTAACAATTATGTAATTAATTATGTTCAAAATTTATTGGGATTCACTAAACAGTTTCAGAGCAAAAAATTATAAACTGTTACAAAACGTCAAATTTATCGTGTTGCCATCTCACTAGCAATAATTTTACGCAAATTTCACATGTTTATTTGCAATAATAACCATGAATACTGCTTTCTGAAGTATCTATAATTTACTTAAATATTAATTTTCAGCTTTTTATTGTGTAATTATATATATTAAATATCACAAATTTATTGTCTTGAAGTTCAAATCAGAGGGTACAATTATTCACAAAATTCATTTACAATTTTTTATAATATGAAGACAATTTGTTTAAAAAATAAATCTAACATGAAATTCACTAATTAAACAAAAGCTTTTTAAATTATATAGGGTTTAAGTACAGATGATGTATGTATGCGTGTTATAGGCTGCCCTATATATGACCAAATTTGTAATAACAAAGAAGAGTTGTAGAAATACGATCGCCAATGAATCGCAAAAAGAAGATCAGATCAAAAGGCTTTTTCCTTACAATTGATCTAGTAATTCAATGCAAAATATACTCGTGAATGGCTTCCATTGCCAATATATTAATGGATTTCGAATTTCTTGTATTTTTGTCTCCCATTGTATCTCCAGAACATCCTTCAAACAGTATATATTTGTTGGCATCAAAAAATAAAAATAATTCGGAGGTGCAAAGGGTTACCACAAGGTGATTCAGCAACGTCGTCTGCAGTCTTGTCACCCCATTCACTACGTCAGTTTCCTCCCAGATAAATCGCTTTCGCCGATACGTCGGGCCGCTGTGTGATTAAAAGGACGACAGAAAAATCGGGCGGATTCTCGAGCGTAAGACTCGCGTGGCACACGTGGCTCACCCAAGGAAAAATCGAAACGGAACAGAACTCCCGTAAAATTGCATCAGCGGCGGGGTGGCTTGGTCGAGTGTGCGTGCGTGTCGGTGCGCGTACACCCGATGCGCCGTGAATTCCGCACAACGTGTCGCCGCGAGTATCGCCGGCTCGCAAGCGGATCCAGTCCGCTACTGGCGACCGTGCTGGTGTCGTCCCCGATCATCGTGAAAGTTGTTTCCGCGTCGAAACACCACCGAAGCTGGCCGTTTCGCGTTCGTCCGCGAGCATCCTCTCTCGTTACCACCCTCGTACATCATCCCCTGTTTTCGAACTGCTGGTTACCGCGTATCGATTCAATGTACTCGGGGGGATCGGTTCAAAATTTTCATTCCCCCACCGCGTCTCTTCGACTTTTCGTTTGACCCGGCTAGACGCGAATAATCTGCCAGAGAAACCCGCGTGTCCACGATGTGACCGCTAATTCGTACAGTGATTTAGGTCAGTGCAGTTCAAGGTGAAACACGTTCGGCCAAGTGCAGGAACCAGTTTCCGCCCGAGTTTCCACGCGACGACGTTGGAACTTCCTCGACGGGAAAGGTTCGACAGGTGACGTCGTGCGTCCGAGAAGTCGTCGGCGACCCGCCGTTTTGACAGTGCATTGGCTCGGGGAGGCTGTTGTGCGACGTAATTCCGGTCGATAGTCGATCGGGGTCGTCCATTTTTCCGTGATTTCGGGCATCTGTCCGGTCCCGACACTAGTTGTCGGTGTGATCTTATAGTTGGCTGCTATTCTAGCAGCGATTCTAGTGAAAAGCTTAAGTAGTGACTTGGCAACGGCTAAAATGATCTTTATGGGGTACAGCTTGTGTCCTGTATACGGCTGACGGGAAATAAATAAATACTGTGTGGTAGCAGTAAATTCATAATGAGAAGCTTCGGACCTAATTCTGTCCTTGTAACGGTTATCGATTAGGTACACCGATCGACTTTGAAATATTTATGGTTTGTAACGGGGAATAAATAAATACTGTTTGGTAGCAGTGTATTCAAAGGAGAAGCTCTTAGTAGTGATGGGTCTGAATCACTTCGAACCGCTTCGATTCAATGTTTGCGACTTGGAACTCTTGAAAGTCTTCATTGTCTTGAAAATCTTGAAAGTCTTAAAGCTTTGGAAGTTTTGTATGAATTGAAACTCTTGAAACAATGATTACGTCATGTCATAATTGGGACGAATAACAGTATGAACGTGTATCAATATTATAAAAGGTATAACATTTATTAAGATTATCAAGACTTTAAGACTTTCAAGATTTTCAAGAATTTCTGATTTTGGATAAATATGGAATTGATTCGAAACTCTGGTGATATTGATTTGTTCGAAAACTTAGCAAAGCAGTATTGAATGCCCATCAGTAGCTTCGAGCCTAATTCTGTCATTGTAACGGTTATCGATTAGGTACACTGATCGACTTTGAAATATTTATGGTTTGTAACGGGAAAAAAATAAATATTGTTTGGTAGCAATATATTAAAATGAGAAGTTCTGAGTAGGGATGGGTCTGAATCACTTCGAACTGCTTCGATTCAAGGTTTACGACTTGGAACTCTTAAAAGTCTTCATTGTCTTCAAAATCTTGAAAGTTTTAAAGCTTTGGAAGGTTTGTATGAATTGAAACTCTTGAAATGTCACATCTACCGCGAAACAATGATTACGTCATGTCAGCATTGGCACGAATAACAGTATGAACGTGTACCAATATTATAAAAGGTATAACATTTATTAAGATTATCAAGACTTTAAGACTTTCAAGATTTTCAAGAATTTCTGATTTTGGATAAATATCTAATTGATTCGAAACTCTGGTGATATTGATTTGTTCGAAAACTTAGCAAAGCAGTATTGAATGCCCATCACTAGGTCCGAGCCTAATTCTGTCCTTGTAACGCTTATCGACTAGGTACGCCGATCGAGTTGACAATATTTATGGTTTGCAACGGTTGGTGTGTAGGAGTTGGTATCAGAAATAAGTACAGTTCGTTAGCTGTAAATCTTATTAATGCAAAGCTTCAAGGCTGGTCCGGACTCGTTGTCAACTGTCATTTACATACGTCTAGTAACTTGGCAAGTGTGATGTCATCTTTAGGAGCTACAGCAGCTTATCTGTGGAAACATGTGGCCAACAGTGTTGCGCGTCGAAAACAAATTCAATCCGGTAGCAATGAATCTTAATAAGAAGCTTGAATCGCTCGAGTCTGTTCATCGACCCATGTGTCGCCGTTAGCGGGTGTTTATTCTCCTTTTTTTGCGTCTTTCGCGTATCAAGCTAGCTCTGTTCTCGGAATGGTCCACATTCTACCAAATATGCTCCGTTTCGACAGTGCTCGATCAAAGGTTTTTCGATCAAAAATTATAAAAGGCTCGTGAAACAGAGTTGGGCGAAAATGTGATTTAAATAAAAATTTCGAATGAAGTGGGTTTTAAACTCATTTTATTTGAATGAAATTGTTGCCCAACTCTGTTGTGAAACATCTAGTCAGTGTCTTTCGGTAAAAATGACACCTGTGCGAGCGGTCGTTCGTTGGAATTTCTACTTTTTCCAATCTTATAATTTATTCAACGTTTCTTATAGTAATCGAGTATCTTGATCGATCAGTTTTATTTAGGACAGATTTTGTTTGTTTTAACTCTTAGTAAAAATTGCTGTACCGTTATTCAAACTATTGTTTACATCATTAATAGACAGCGAATTTTTATGGAAAATAAAAATATTCTGCATTGATTATAGAAAGCAGGAATAAAATGAAACTTGATTTCCCGTGATGACTTTGTTACATTAAAACCAACATTACAATGTTGAATTTTTCTGATCTATCACTGCTTTATATTTCACCTAACAAATTTCTTCATAAATGCATAAAGTTACGCAGTCTATTATCACTGGAACTACCGGATAAGTCAAAATAATTTGCTCCTTATCTCTTCTAATACAAATATTAAAATTATAAACACGTTTTTCGGACTCCGATATCGGAGATGTATGAATCGACCCTTAAGCGGGACCTGTCGATGCGTCGGAATCGTTCGCTGTAGTCGCGTTCTGATTGGTCCGTGTTTTTCGTTAATAACTCCAAATAAAAGCCGCGGCGGTCATTTTTGCAACATTTTTGAAAATGTCGCTTCAAATTACCTCGGGAACTTTCCATTTCCGGAAAGTGCAGGAATTTTGGGACACCCTGTATAGTCGCCGGCGGCGGGTAAGCCATTTGTGTTAATTGAATTGAGCAAACGCCGACGGAAGAAGTTGGAACGCGGTTTCCGATCAAAGTTTCTGCATCCCCGCAAAAATGGCACTAGACTGGGTCACGCAACCGGCGATTGTAGCTCGGCTTCGGCTAGACTCGAGGGTTTAGGAGCACGCGACACACCGATAAGATTACGACACAACACGGACAACCGTGGCGTAGGTCAGTGTAGAATCGAATTTGCAGCAGCAGGGCAGGGAGGAACGGCCGTTTCTCGAGACGCGGTGCTTGTTCCAGACCTTGCCCGGGCTTCGTCACCAATGGGCACCGACTGCGAACACTTGTTGCTAGAGCCGCGTTCAACCGACCACTCTATTGCCCCCTGACATTGCTCTTCGCCGGAGTTATTGCGCCCGTGGGACTACCGCTCCTTCGTACACTGAAATACCGAATCCGCCTTCTGCGTAGGGTAACTGCACCAGTGAATGAACGCTTTTGTATATTTCAACAAATTTTAACCCGCACGGCATACTAGCGATAAAATTGTGATTAAAGAGTTAAATAAATAGGAGAATATTGTTTAGTAATTTTGTTCATTCATTGGACTATCATTGTTCGATTACCAGAATGTAGTGTTCATTGACTGGTATTTTTCATATTTTTTATTTAACGTTTAATGAAGAAAAATAATAATAATTTCATTTGATTTGTGTTCCTTTATTTTTGACAAATGAAGTATAGGGAGCCATTTGGCATATACGAGATTCCTTTAATTCACACATTTTTTTGTAGATAAAATATCTTCTTGAACAATTTCTTAAATGTTCATTCACTGGTGCAGTTACCCTACTCCCTGATAGCTTCACGACACGTTTGTGTCTGTCATTTACCCTTAGATTTCGCATTTCTAAACTGTTCGGATAGCAAGAAGTTAATTTCGATATTCCAACGTGAAATGGAGTACCAAATTTTATTATCCAAGCATGGATTTTAATGAATAAGATATTCTCTATCTTTTGTTTGAGATTTCCCCTTTTGTTTAATAATGTTTTGTCAAAAAGAACATATAAGAAAATGTTTTATTGATTAAAGTTCATCGTTTGAATAAAGAAATTCGGTTTTATTTCATCTTAAAATATCGAAGTTACTTTCTTGCCAACCCGGTAAATCAAAATCTTCTGTCTGCAATCAGAAATTAATTGCCTTCTCTGATAGGTAAACGTCCAACGGGAGCCATCTACAACTTTGATATGTAATTTTTTAATGCTAGCTTTACGGAGCTCTAAAAATCACTATTTTACATTACTTTATAAAAGTAAATGTTTCTATTCAAATTTTAGTTAATCTTTTTGTTCTTGAATAATTCGCCATGAATGCATTTTCGTTATCTCAATAGTCATAAATAGATATCTTTGTGCAAAATCAAATTTTTCTACCTGCGTTACGACAACCTTAAATGAGACAGAACATAACAGAATTTTTTAATTTTTCTAACGCTTTTACTATTTTAAGTTACACCTACTAATTTTTGCCATGAATTAAAGATGTTGGAAACCGTCATTTTTACTGATTCCGTAAACCCAGTGTCAATGTGTTGGAGGAACCGTTAATCAAAGTGCAGCTTCGTGAAGCTTTTTATCATCGGTCGCAATTTGTTAAAGAGTTATGAACAAAAACATTTTTCTTTTTCTGTTGCGGAGTATGTAGCTGCCAGTATATAGAGAAAAGCTATCGGATCTTTCGTAAGAATTAAATGGATCTAAAATAAATAAATTCAGCGAAACACAGTAATTGAAATGACTGAAGCTATGAAACTCGTTATAAATCGTCGAATTGGTGGTTGTGTGAATCGAACGTCGCAATTTTCGGTGTACCGAAAATGGTTGCAATTGGAAAAAATGGTTTCAGCAGCGCAAATGTTTACCAGAGCTTTTTATTTCTTTTATCTGTTCCCCATCTATCATTGAAATTGATACTTTCCGTTTTGTATCGTTCTGTAGATATTCGATTCGCCATCAAATCTTTTTCTACGTTTTCTACAGGCTGAATTTTTGTTGCTACGCGTTTCAAAACCGGTCAACATGATTCGCATGTCAATGGCTAAAGGTGCTCATTCATGGCCAAGCATGTTGCGCAACGGTACCTATTGCGCAACACTATTGACCGTCAATGGTAGTGATTGTCTAATTAATATAATGTTAATATAATGTGAATTTGCTGCTCAATAATTGTTGCTCAATATGGATCCCTTAATAGATATTGTAACGAAGATAACTGTAAAATTTTAATGTGATTGCTAAGGTAGAATTCGAGATACATATCTCGTACACCGTTTTGAAAAACACAACTCGGAGAAACACGCGTTTAAAATTTACGAATGTTATTGTATACCAAATCTTATACATTATTGTATGCAATAATGTATATATTATTGTATACATTATTATATACATTATTGTATACAATAATGTATATATTATTGTATACATTATTATATACATTATTGTATGCATTATTGTATGCATTATTGTGTGCATTATTGTATGCATTATTGTGTGCATTATTGTGTGCATTATTGTGTGCATTATTGTGTGCATTATTGTGTGCATTATTGTGTGCATTATTGTGTGCATTATTGTGTGCATTATTGTGTGCATTATTGTGTGCATTATTGTGTGCATTATTGTGTGCATTATTGTGTGCATTATTGTGTGCATTATTGTGTGCATTATTGTGTGCATTATTGTATGCATTATTGTATACATTATTGTATCAAAAAAGAATTTTCGATTGTTTCAAAATATTACTGTGCCCTTACTCCTTAAAAGTATGCGGGTTTCAGACGAAAAAGAACTCGCGATTTTATAGTTGGCAACCCTACGTGGGATAAGTGTTTCTCGTGATTCCGGATACTTGCAAAATTTTGCGTCGACGCCCGTGTTAATTGATCCCTCGTGCCCGTCTTCGCGTCGATGACGGTGTTTACTCTGGACGGTTTATAAACATTTTCCCCCGCGCGTGTATATTTAGATTGTCAGTGGTGATTCTGTCGCAAGAACCGTGCCGTCATCGAATAGTAGTGTTCCAATATTTGGCACATAGCAGACGCTCGCGCGAAGACATAAATTTCGCTATTATAAGAATGTCCGGCGACCAAAACACGGTCTGGAATTCTGCGCACGAAATAACGCGACACTAGCGATCAGCGTATCATCGGGCGGGAACGGATGTTTATGTAAATCCTCCTGTTTACTAACTGTTTCTCGAAAATAGGCGTCGAACAGAATTTCGACTGTTAAGTATGCCCGTTGAACCTCGGTTTTGATAATAAAACTTCACAATTTGTGTACGCTGTTTTTGGCCTCTTCGAAGCTTCAAAATCCAAATTTTCTTAGGTAATCACGTGTCCAAAATTATGAAAGTGGTCCAAGTCAAAATTAAAAAGATTTTATCAGTTATTTCACATCGTATTATTTTAAACTAAATTAATTCAATGTACTTTTTACGATATTGTCTAAAATGAACTGTGAAATGGTGCTTGTTATTTCAATATTATATGGAATTAATTTAATGTTAATATACCTCTCCTTAATGTATGTTTGTTGCAGGCGAATCGATACAAATACATTTTTAATTTTGGCCGAAAAGATCAGTTTTAAGTCCACTTAGCACAATTAACACGATTTCTTAAACATATCCAACAATCGGCAAATAAACGTTCGAATAAAAGTTGGATAAAATCAAAATTTTACCAGAATATTCTTCCAATAAAATCAAAATCTTTACAGAATATTCTTCCGATAAAATCAAAATTTTTACAGAATTTTCTCCCAATAAAATCAAAATTTTTACAGAATATTCTTCCGATAAAATCAATATTTTTACAGAATATTCTTCCGATTACATCAAAATTTTTACAGAATATTCTTCCGATAAAATCCAAATTTTTACAGAATATTCTTCCGATTAAATCAAATTTTTACAGAATATTCTTCCGATAAAATCAAAATTTTTACAGAATATTCTTCCGACAAAATCAAAATTTTTACAGAATATTCTTCCGATAAAATCAAAATTTTTACAGAATATTCTTCCGATAAAATCAAAATCTTTACAGAATATTCTTCCGATAAAATCAAAATTTTTACAGAATATTCTTCCGATAAAATAGTTTCTTCGCAGACCTGTAGATTTGGAGATACGAGAGTAAAGGATCGAGCAAATGAAAAAATTCTTGCTTTCGTTATCATGAAATCGGAATGGCACGTCAATGATCTGGAGTTGTCACGTTCGCCAGTAATGACTCCTGTGTCACTTATACGACCGCCGTACACGGATGGAATGTTTTGCGTGGGCGTCCCATTTAAATGAGACCAGACATCTCCCGAGCCGCGCGTCTGTTTCAAGCATTAGACAACGGAGAGAAGATTATTATTTCTTCGCCCCGAGTCTCGTTTCTTCAGCTTTCTTTTTTTCTTGAGGAAACGTGCGCGAACTTCTCGCCATCTTCTGCGACGAAGCTCCCCCGCTCAATCAGAGTATAATTCGCCGCTGGAAACACCTTCTGCAGTTTAATTAATCGTTAACAATTACTCGATGAACGTAAGCTCAGACTTGCTGGAAAGAATTCATTAAAATTCTTCGACTTCGCTGCACCAAGATGTAACTGGAATAAGTACTGGAAATATTACCGAGAAGTTAGAATTTCTTAAGAATAATGATAAAATAATTGTTTTATCTAAGAAACGGGAACTACACGATTTAAAGAAAAACAAATATCCCCTCTATTGTGGCAAAAGCAATTACAAAAATGGTTTATTTTTTTATGAGACTTTCGCCAAGTCATTAGTGACATTTTTCTAATTACTCTGGCGAGATCGCAGAAGAATAGTTGAACTGTTACGACCACGAAACACATTTCCGTTGAAATCTCACTGATTCAAGCACACGAAAGTGTGCGTTTGTGTAAACATTCACAGTCTATTGATTGAAAACGGGATATTATAAGAGACAGTGTTATTGCGCTATTTTGAACTGTTCTTCCGTGAAGCTGTGTTTCTCTAATTTTATCACGGCTCTGTGCTTTACGAGGCCTCGGTTCCATTTCGCTGATTTCTCAGAGAGTCGGTGAAGGGCTCGGATTCAATGCTTTGTCGTTGTGTGTCGCGTTATAATGGGTTTCTCGGTCGATCGAGGGGAGAGTAGATTTCGTGCTACCGTTCATTTGGCATTCGCGATACCTTTGTTGACTTCGAGCCTTAAAAAGAGACAAAGCTGTCGATCCTAAAAATAATATACTAGCTTCTGGCGTGTATTCAACCGCGGCCGACTATCGAGCGCCGAACACGAGCCGATAAAATAGTTGTTGATTACTAGAAATATCATCTGCGTTGTCTATCCGTGCGATCCGAAAACTCCTGGCAGATCCAACGCTCACTTTCAAGTACTTCAACTATCAATAATAATAACAGTTTAACGTATAGCGATCGTAATAAGCTTTAAGCAAAAATTAAATGTTTTCGGCGCATTGGTTTGATCTATTAATACTTTAAAACACTATTTGCAAATATTCACAATATTTCATCTCGACGTTTCGATCTAAATTCAGATCATTTTCAAGAGATTAATTTAACAACATTGTGTCTGTAATGAAACCAAACGTAATTATATTCTTTAATTATTTAAACTTATAATGATTGAACACACGCGTAACATGTTGTAAGAAGAAAAATAAAAAAGTAATATTAATACTAAACTAAAAAAGTATAATTAATAATAATACGTTGTTAATTAAAAAGTCATTACTAGACCACAGATTTGTGTGTAAAATTAAAATTTCAAGAGACAGGAGCAAAATAAAAGATGTCTTTCTTCGTTTAATAATTTCAATTGGCTGAAGATAATATTTTGGTGTTTTTGGATTTCGTTAATCTTTCTATTTTATGAAATAAATAATGCATAAATAAATACCGCGATCCAGCCATTACATATAAGAAAATGTTTTAATTAAATTTTTAAATGTTATCGGCGCCAGGTTCGATCATTTTCAGAAAAACAACAAATGTGCAATTATTACATGTTTCTAACGTTTCGATCCCGATGTGGATCTTTTTCAAAGAATCATTATTGCGTCTGAAAAATATTTTGAATGAATGTTTTAGAGAGGATTACATGGAAGAGAATGTTTTAACAAAATTTAATCAGCAGTCTTTCAATGGATAAAGGTTTTAGGTTTTATATTAAAATCCAAAAGTAAAATTGAGATATTTCTTCGTCGACGTATTAAATAACATACTTTTCATTCTGCTCTATTCCTTGTTGCCATGATTGTGCCAGGATTGTGCCATCTTGCTATTGAATGAATCGATGAATAAATGTATTAATTTTATCTTCGGATTTCAATCGAATATCTTCAATCCAATAATAATAATTGGAAAAACCACTGTACGTGCTCCATTGTTTTCGAGTTTTACATTCCTCAGGATAAGTGAATCGTTGGCAGTCTTAATTTTTCAACTCACACGTTGCGCCGTCTATATTTCATTCCCGAAGCAATAACTCTATTATTAGTTGGATTATTTTGGTTGGCACGCGACGCCGAAACTACACATCAAATTTAAACGTTCAGGGAATAATTCATTGACCATTAAGATGACACGTTGACCATGGACTTGGCATGCTGTCGGATCGATACGGATATTACGGAGTTATCAGACAGAAACCAAAAATACGGAATTTCGTTTTTGTTCGATTTTTCTAATCGATAGCATCGGTGTCAGCCAATAACTGACAAAATCGAACGATCGAAACGAATACTGTAAATACAATTTTATTCGACATGTTCAAGTCGAAGGAATGTTTTATTCATAGCGAGAGCATCATTAAAATTCAGCACATAGATTTCCCATAAAAAATTCTCATACATTCCGCGCGTTCCAACCTATTCCCCATGGTGTCACCCTAAGGGGTTAAGATCCATTAGCGCTCGGTATTCCATTTTAGTGATACTCTTTCGTCTCAACGTTGACGACATTATTTGCACCGCGGAAAATATTTCCTAGATAATGCTTGGCGCCTTCTGGTATTCTAATAAACTTTTATTACTTTCTTGCTTTTTAATATTCTCTTAAGCATTTTAATTAGTGCGATACTTACACTGATGTGGATTCGCCTATTCACATCTGAAACTAATTCAGACAAATTTTTGGTTACTGGAGTTTATACATTGAATTCTGAATCAGAATAAAAAATACCAGTTAAATTTTAGATTTGTTATTCATGACAAGAATTAATTTTGATTATAAAGTACCTTGCAATGTACGAAAAATATTTCTTTCTTTTTCTAAATTATTTTCATTTTCCTCCCATTTTCTACAAATTGCCGAACAAATTTTCAAACAAAAGTTAGTAACTACATGGTGATAAATCGCGATAAACAAAATCTGTAAAAAGATCCTTATCTTATTCAGCGAAATTGTATTCTTTTTAATCACCAATCTCTCTGGAGAAAAAGTATTAGAATATACCAATTTTTTCCATAAGGCATCGAATACTGTGCAACGTGTTAATGTTCGCAAGGTAATGTGGGGTTTCGAATTTTGATATGACTAAAATTAAATATGTTTTTTTACTTCTTACCCTGCGTAATTCTTTATGCCAAATTGAATAAAAACTGAGGCTATTTATGAAATTCATTTTTGTCTGGATCTAAGATACCCCACCTCAAAGTTGGACATTAATCGATTAAAATTTTATCCAAGATTGATTAATGTGTACAATTAAAAAATGTAATCACAGAAACATGGACGATTGATGTAATCGATTGATAAAGTTAATTGTCAATCGTTGATTAAAAAGAGAAATCATCGAAAAATCGGAGACTGATTTAATCAATTATTGAAGTTATTCGTCACACGCTCTATTCATTAATTATAATAAGGAGGGGGAGGGGGGACGGAAATGGAGAATTGACAGAAATATATTTAATCAAAAACTCAGTTAATGAAACTCAAACAGTTGATCATTAATCAATCACCGGATTGACGATTACAATTAAAAAGAATGTAATCGTTAACCGCAATTAACGACTACAGTAGGAATTTAATGGTTAACTGCCATTAACGATTGAAGTAGAAATTTATTCGTGAACCGTTGATTAAATTTGTGCCCAACTCTGGTTATCAGACCTTACCTTGCAAGGGTTAAACCTGTTGGTTTATTTGAAATAGTATAATCGATAAACAAAAATGAATTTGTTTAATTCGTTTGAATACTACTTCATAAGTTACTTTTGTGTCATGCCTTACTTTATCATTTACATTCAATGTGTAATGACGTCGTTCCTTGAATATAAAAATGAAAGATGGTTCGTTCATTAAAACCAGATTCAGTTTATTTACTGCATATTTCAATAAAACCAGAAGGACTAATTGTCGAAGAACGTGGGCGCAAGCTGCGAACAGCAAGACCGATCGAGTGCGTCGCGATGAAACAGAATCTCGTGTAGGCAGTAGATTCGACGTTAGAAAACGTCCGAGGAAATTTTCCGGACACTTTGGAAAGTTACCAGGCGGTGGGAAAGCGGTCCGTTGAAATATGTATACGTCCAACAGCCGGCTCTGATGCTTGGCGCCTACCTCATCCTATCCCGCGTTCGTTTATTGTGCTTGTTACGTGGTCGCTCGTATGGCTATCCCCGGCATTACTATTCTTGGCACGATCGAATCAGCCGGTCGTGTGCGTGCCACTTCGTCGATGTATGCGTCCGCACAGGTTGAAAAAAGATGGACGCACGCAGAAAGAAAACGAGAGATGCGAAGTGATTCACGGGAACCACCGCGTTTCTTCTGTTGTTGTCACTTGTCCAGCTTTTCGTCGTTTCATTGTTGTCTGCCATTCCTACCCTCTACCCCTATCGAGTCACGGATTGTCTGCATACGCGAAATCGTACAAATTGGCGGCAATTTGTTAAGAAGATGCCTCGCCATTACTCATCCCGAAAGTTTATTCTCGGCGATTCTGACCCGCACGACACTGTTTCATATAACATGCATATTTGTTGGAAGGCAAGTGCAGTTGTGTTAAGGGATATGATTTTCAGTGGAATAAACTAGTTATTGAAATAAGTAACTTTGAAAAAAATAACTTTATTATAAAGCAGCAAATAAGGAACAGTACCAGGTATATCCTGCCTACACTGACTCTAGCGTTGAACTGAACTCGCGATTCTCATTTTGTTCGTCGATTCGGCTGCCGATCGTCTTTTTGATTGTCGATCGTCTTTTTGATCGCCGATCGTCACTTCGACGTGACGCACACCACCCGTTACATTGTTGAGTTTTCTTTACAAAACAGTCTTACTTCAACAAGTTGCATATACGAGGATTGCCGAAATAGCCGAGAATAAATTCCTGTTCTTCGCTCAAACTCCCTTTTGTTCCCTGTGTCTTCGGGTACCCGTGGATTTTGGGACCCAGGACTCATTCGGGACCCGATATCTGATCCAAAACGTATAGTAGGTGTACAAAGTGTTCGTACAACTTTTAAAATGGAATAAATTTTTTATAATTCAACTAAACGACCTGATTTGATCTGCAGAAAAGATTTTTCGAAATTTACAAGTTACCAGATTGCATGCAAATATTAAAAAAGCATTTCTTTTAATTTTTTAATGAAAATTTATAATATATGTTTTGTACATCTATGTTTGTTACACACATGCTGAAAATTTCATCGAAATCGATTAACATACACACGAGCGGTTAAAAATGGTGAAAATCGTAGTTTTACACGATTTTTCATCAGTTTTTGTTTAAAATCTACGGATCCACTTTCATTGCGTGTCGTTTTTTCCTGGGTCAAGAGATTTCGATGAAATTTTCAGTATGAGTAGAACTACCATAGATCTACAAAACATAAATTTTAAATTTTTATTACGGGCTCAAATAAAAAAGTTTTAAAAAATGTCTTTTTATTTTTGCTTGTAACCTTGTAAATAATTATTTTTTGGAAAATCTGTTTTGCGTATCATTTCATAAATCAAGGCTTCTAATTGATTATAAAAAATCAGATCGTTTCATACAATTATAAAAAAATTTATTTTCTTTCAAAATGTGTTTAACCCTTATGCGTTCCTCAGTGTAAAACTTCACCCATTTACTATTTTTACATACTATAAAATGATTGGTTCTTCCTTATCTGTATTATGAGACATATTTCTCTAAAATGTAACGTGATAAATGAAGCAAAAATTATTAGTTTAAAGTGTAAAGTAAAAATGGGTGAGAAGGTATCATAGAATACATTCAATTTTATTTTATTAATTATTTAATTTATTTATTTTATTTATTAATAATATTATATTATTTTATTTTATTCGTAATTTTAAGAATAATTGTGTGATGGTATCTCGCACAGGTTCGATCAGTGATATAAACACTAGCAATGGTTGCAAATTGATGAAACAACTCAACGTTTCGATTCTGATGGTGGATCATTTTCAAGAGTAAATTTTGCAACTGAAAAATAATATAACTATAATACATGTTAACTATAAAGTAATATGATAATACCCAATAAACCACTTTTTATACTTGCTACAACAGCTGAAATACAATTGAAAAATTATTAAAAGCGAACTGATGATAGAATCTTTTATGCAACTATTTCTGAGAAGTGTATGAGGGTTAATAGGTTGAAAATAATATAGGAGCAAAATTATTTGATCATAAATGTATAAAATCCGGTGACTAGCACTTACTAATAAAAATTTTGTACTTTCTCGAAGACCATTGGTATGTCAAGACCTGCTGGCAGTAAGGACCATTTCTGGCGGTATCATGAATAACACGCGTTGTCGTCTACATGCAAATGGTGTCATAGTGTTCCGGCGAACGGTTATAGGCCGTATTTGCTCTTTCATTGCAAGGTTCTGGCGTTTGCATCGTTGAGAAGGACCGCGCTAACACGTTGCTTGACACCTTCGTCGCGAGCAAAATCACCGCTTGTTCGAGTTACTAGCGAGATGACTTGTTCTCACGTCCGTACTAGCCTACTAAGCGTTTGCTTGTTTCGTTGTTAGGAGACCGCGAAAAACCACGCAGACTTTCTAATTTTCTCGTATCACCTGTGACCCTTCGACGGCCGAGTTTACGTACATTCACGTGAGTCCTTGTTCAACCACTGTTTTTCTGACCGAACTCTTTGCAGGCAACATTTCCAAATGAGAACAATGGGACGTCTTAATTAAAATCAATTGCTTGCTACTTTTCTACGCTGTCGAGAACAATAAAGAGTTTCTAGCAACACCGTTACGATCGATAACGGTGCATCGATATCTGCGATTTTCACCTTCTTGTTATCGTTAGAGTGCGGATTTTATGCATTTCCGGTAAAAATGACTTGGTTAATAGATTCTGAGAACATCTGTTATATTCTGTTCGATGTGTTGAAATTATTAGAAGGGAAAATATTTTTTTTTATTGAACTCCTGTCTTCTAAAATCGATCCACAAGATTTTTTACTTGCATAAAGATTCGCTTGTCCAGTCATCATTAGGCTGTGTATTTTATGCATTTCCGGTAAAAATGACTTTGTTAGTAGATTCTGAGAACATTTGTCACATTCTGTTCGACGTGTTGAAATTATTAGAAGGGGAAATACTTTTTTTCATTGAACTCCTGTCTTCTAAAATCGATCCACAAGATTTTTTACTTGCATAAAGATTCGCTTGTCCAGTCATCATTAGGCTGTGTATTTTATGCATTTCCGGTAAAAATGACTTGGTTAATAGATTCTGAGAACATTTGTCACATTCTGTTCGACGTGTTGAAATTATTGGAAGGGAAATACTTTTTTTCATTGAACTCCTGTCTTCTAAAATCGATCTACAAGATTTTTTACTTGTATAAAGATTTGCTTCTCCAGTCATCATTAGGCTGCGGATTTTATGCATTTCCGGTAAAAATGACTTGGTTAATAGATTCTAAGAACATTTGTCACATTCTGTTTGACGTGTTGAAATTATTGGAAGAGAAATACTTTTTTTCATTGAACTCCTGTCTTCTAAAATCGATCCACAAGATTTTTTACTTGTATAAAGATTCGCTTGTCCAGTCATAATTAATCTGCGGATTTGATGCAGTTGTGACTAAAATGATTAGATGCAATTCGAAACAGTAAAATGATTAACCCTTGCACTCGGAGCTGTTTTAACTGGAAAATGAAACATTTCTTCCGATCTAGAATATTTCCACCCATATTTTTGAAATTTTATGAATACGAAATTGGAATAATACGTCGTACAATTTATTGATTGATTAGATACCAATATTCTTAATAATGTAAACAATATTTTGAATAATGGTAGAGCAATTTTTAGTGGTGCTTCAGAGAGGACAACCAAGTCCAAAGGGTTAAATGAGTTTAACTGTGTCGATACACTATTTTTAACCTATAACAAGTATTAACGAGGAAAATAAATTATTACTTGGGTTCTATAGATCGTAACAGATGTATAAAAATTTTATTTTGCATAAAAAGAGATCCGCACTCTAGTCACCATAGTTTAATAACGTTCTTAACTGCGTCTCTTTTCGATTCTTCAGCGCTTGTGAATAGACTGCGGATCTTTATGCAAAATAGAAATGGTCTGCATCGATTCCAAGGAATAGAAACCGAAGAGAATATTATTTCTCCCCTCAATAATTTTATTAGATGAGAAATCATATATTGACATCCTCAATTTAAAAAATTTGTCTACAATTGTTAATCTCATCTACTCTTTCACCATAAGTGCATAAATAGCTGCAGTCTACTTATGAACACGTACAATAAACAAGTAAAATTAAGATAATTTTACTATAATCGACATGACTAAGATTTCTAAGAGTTAAACAATTCAAGAAGAAATTGGACAAAAAATCATTATCAAATTGTGAATTACACTTTAGAAGAACTTTACAAAAAACGCATAGTCGATGTGTTGGTGCAGAGACTGGCCAGTCCGAAGACACGTGGACACTGTCACGCAATTAAGTGAAATAGTTCGTTGAATTCATGAAAAAATGGAGATGTTCTGAATGACGACAAAAAACAGGAATGAGTTAGCTCGTCATCTCCAGTTATAAAGTTGAAAAAGAATCGAATTTGTCAAACTGAGAACGACGAATTGTACCGCCACACAAAAGCGACCGAAGTGTTTGATATCTGGCAAGAGATTGCAAGCTTGCAGTGAGGGTATTTTATTAAGAAAGTATGGCCACTCGTCGGGTACATGTCCTCTGCCTCTGGAATACTTCAGACACGTTGGAAGTCATTTATCAGTCGAGCAAAACCAGTAACCGAGTCCCCATTCCCGTGAAATCAGATTTTTAAGGAAGGAAAACTCTACTTCTCTGGTTGCTAGGAATTTTTATCTCGGCCGTTTCTCAGCGTAAGTGGGTTAGACTCGCCCATAAGGAATTGTAGAGCCTGGAACGTTCAGGATTTAGTTGTAAACGACTTATCTTTCGTTATCGAAAATTGTTAGGTGGTTGCTGTTACAGTTGAGACGTTTCGCAAAAGTACGGGACAGATAAACGAACTCGAGCACTTCGGTTAACAATATAGACTCTGCCAATGCCCACACAATTCTTGGATAAGCTTCCTCTTCGTTCAAACCGCGTCTGGAGTTTCAGTTTCACTTTGGAAAACTCTCTCTTTTATTCAGACTGTTTTACTCTTTCTATTTCCCACGTAGATTAGAATCGGTAGTACCCAGCAATGAATAAATAAATGATTTTACTTGATAAATAAATCATCGTTAGGACCAGGGACGTATTAAAAAAATTTAGGGACATCGGTGTACGAGTTTCAGCTGAATAAGATAGTTAAGAGTAAAAGTAATTAATCGCACAAATAATAATAATAATTTTTGTTTTCCCTTCTCAATATTATTTCTCTGCAGCTAATTTTAAACTGACCTGTATAAGTAGTAAACAATGGAAGAAACAGGGATCGGCGGAAGTTTCCAATGAGGTCCAACGAAAAAAAAAATGGTTCTTTGTCTCAGATTGTTCCACTTCTCGATGTCAATAGATCGTGCCACAAAGGAATCATTTCCTTCGACAAACAGTTCTGTCTCGGCTCATTTGCATTCAGCGCCAGTGGTCATCGACGTCCAATGCCAATGTGGCATCTGTGATACTCGAATCGGTCGTCCGTTCCTCGAAGACACACAGTGCATCCGAGAAGGCCGTGGCATTTAAATCGTTTCACAGTGATGTCGCGCAACATCTTTGTCGACCCTGATAACACGTTCATTGCCACAGTGCTTGCTGCAAAGACAATCGCGATAAAACGAGTGCGAATAATTGTGCGTTCACCAAAATAAAAATTAGAAAAAAAATAAAATCCATTATTGTAGTTTGAATCTTTTTGCAAAGTTACGTTTCTATTTTTAAGAGTAGCGGGTCCGAGATGAAATAAAATTGGATACTCATCCGGTAGATAATAAATTCTTCATACAACAAATGGAGAAAACAAGTGGGCACAATTGTGCATTAAGCAAGATAAAAATATTCACGTCTCTCCGTTACTACACTTTGAATCGTTCTGCAAAGTTGCATTTTTATTTTTATATCGACGTGTTGCGGGTTTGAGGTAAATTAAAATTTATATAATATATTCTCTTTATCTCTTTATATAATAAAAAGAGAAAGCAAGTAGGAATAATTGTGCATTAACCGAAATAAAACTATTCAAAGTGTTTATAGAATTACATTTTAATTTTTATATTGGCGAGTTGGGATCTGAGATCAAATAAAATTTGATATCCTTTAATAATTACACCTTATACAATATAAAAGGAAATGAAGTAGGAATAATTGTGCACTAACCGAAATAAAACTATTCAAACCGTCTGCAAAATTTTTAATTTTTATATTCTCAAGTTGGGATCTGAGGTAAAATAAAATTTGATATCCTATAATAATTATTCTTTATACAATATAAAAGGAAATGAAGTAGGAATAATTGTGCATTAACCGAAATAAAACTATTCAAAGTGTCTATAAAATTACATTTTAATTTTTATATTGGCGAGTTGGGATCTGAGATAAAATAAAATTTGATATCCTTTAATAATGTATTCCTTATACAATATAAAAGGAAATGAAGTAGGAATAATTGTGCATTAACCGAAATAAAACTATTCAAAGTGTCTATAAAATTACATTTTAATTTTTATATTGGCGAGTTGGGATCTGAGATAAACTAAAATTTGATATCCTTTAATAATGTATTCCTTACAGAATAAAAAGAGAAATGAAGTAGGAATAATTGTGCACTAACCGAAATAAAACTATTCAAACTTTCTGCAAAATTACATTTTAATTTTTATATTGACGAATTGGGATCTGAGATAAACTAAAATTTGATATACTTTAATTATGTGTTCCTTATACAATAAACAGAGAAATGAAGTAGGAATAATTGTGCACTAATCGAAATAAAACTATTCAAACTTTCTGCAAAATTACATTTTAATTTTTATATTGACGAATTGGGATCTGAGATAAACTAAAATTTGATATACTTTAATTATGTGTTCCTTATACAATAAACAGAGAAATGAAGTAGGAATAATTGTGCACTAACCGAAATAAAACTATTCAAACTTTCTGCAAAGTTACATTTCAAGTTTTATATCGACGATTTGGGGCTCTGTGATAAAATTAAATTGGATATTCTCCGATTAAGCTTAGTATCTCTGTTGTGAGAGCTGTTGAATTCGATGTTTGTTTCGTGTAATGTTATAGACTAGGTCAGTGTTGACCTCCGGTGCAAACTGGTTAAATAGTCTGTGTTGTATGCACAGCCTGTACTCGATGCAATTAGTGTCACATATGCGACGCTAATTTAGACGGAATGCGTTTCATAGGTGCGTTGAAATTCCGCTTGCTCGTTCGATACGTAGTCTTTGAGGGTTCTTCACGGAAGTCAATTTCCGTGAGTGTGCTCGCGAAAGGTTTATAAATCGTTGGAGGCGATGGTGATACGAAATATTGCGCGTTTGAGATTTAATGAACGTGTCCAGAAGAATTCACGTTAGCAAAATAGAGTCGGGGACGAAAAATTGCCCTTACTTTTATTTTTATACGTGCTGGATTTCATAAAGCGTTCGTCCAAGTCGCAGTATGTAATATTACATGCTCGGTGTCCTCGTTAAGGTCTGGAAAATGAAATGTGTGCTCACGGAAGAAAGAAAGTGCACGGGGAAAGAATTTTTTCATACCATTTACGGCTCCGGTTTTTTAAAATGTGTGCGGGTGTAATATTTACACAATATTACAGTCTGAGATTCTCGTTCATTAACGTTTCCGTACCAAGTAAATATTTCGCGGTTCCCGCCGCCATTAGCACAGACGCCGCGAAATTTAATCATTAAACCGAGCATGAGGATTATGGCATATTATCTACAATTTTCCAAATTCTACACTCGTCTTCGACCGAGTAATTATTTCCATGAACCCGCAATAAATTCATCACCGGAAACTTGTTCGAGTCATAAAGAAACGCGAGCTACGACTTCGAAGTATTTTAATGATTTTCAGTTTCCGCTTGAGAAGATGAATAATATTAGTCGTCTTTGTTCTAAAGATTCTAGATTCTAATTTAAACTGCATTGTGCCACGACTTCTTTGAAATAACAGTGGATTGAGGACAATATTAACGAATCAATACGTTGAAAGCTCATCGAACTTATCGGATATAAATGTTGGACTAATTCCATCGGACGCGAAGAACTACTTGAAAATGTGCTTCATAAGTTGCCTGTTGATCTCGATGTTCAATTACTTCCTCGCCGAGCCTGGAAGAATGTGTTCAGTGATAACGGTGTGACAAGCGAACGTCGAAAGCAGAATATGGCGGTGAAAAACTTTTCCTGAAGATTTCTCGAAATATATACCGAACCGTGATATTATCAAGTTCGTTGAAGTCAGTGATAGAAGGTTCGTTCAACGAAGTGTTTGAGTGATGGCAACCAATATGGCGACTAGAGAAGTCGCTGGCAGTTTCGGAGTGCTCGAAGGTTTCCGAGACACTAGGTGTTAGAACGACTGAGATTGTGTGAAATTTCGTGGTTCACGCGTTTCTGACAGAAGTACATATCGAATCGCGAAAATGTTGTTCCGTCGGCAAACCAGCGAACCGACCGGAAGTGTCGCGAAGACTCCTGGCACAGCGATGGCTCACAGTACCAGCTCCTCCGGTATCTTATCGAGTTGGTACTCGAAAATAACGACGAACGTGAAGAAGAGACAACCGTTTAGTCCGAAATCTCTGTTGAAGAAGGCGTTGGTACTTATTCTTGCTCTTTGTTCTATTCGCGATGGAATAAACTTGAGAGAAACAAAACAGATTTAACGGACGATAATTACTGAACAATTTTTCTCTTGACACTAAACCTATCGAGCCTTGAACGTAACTGGTACATGCTCCCTTAGAAAAATGATAAGATTGATTTTATTTCGACATTGTGCAGCTCCTATTGTAATCATTTCTCATAAAATTATTTTTATTATATCAATATTCGTTTAAATATGTTTAAAAAAGTTTAGGCAAGTTTAGTATTAAATATAAACAATACGGTGCCCGTAATAATTTCAAGAGTGTTTACAAGTAGACTAACATTTTGTATTTTCTTGTTTCAGCTGCCTGTCGTTGATCCTTTCCTGGAGAAAGTGTCGCTCTCTGATCTCAGTAAGTGTTGCTATTTCATTGCTTTATTTTAGTCGTTAGAACGATTCTTCTGGGATACTTTTTTTGTCAAGTATGATTGCTATTGAACGTTTTAATAATTTGCCGGAAAATGTACAGGGTGTATAAAAGGTAATGGTAATCTGTCCTAGGGGTGAATCATCATATCCATTGTGTTCTAATGTGAAGTATAATTACAAATTTCAGAATCTTCTGTTCCTCTGGTCGGATTCACTATTGTTTACTCACGCGAATACATCCGAATAACTGTGCCTGTCTTTCGAAGCACAAAATATGAACACCATGCTTTTAAATTCTAAACAATCACTTAACATGACAATTAACACACTCTCTGAAATTGTGACAGCGAATGCGAAGAAGTTACTCCGACCAATAGAAAGTATTCATACAATGTATTCGATCAAGGTTGATCCATTGAAACAAAAGAAATCATTTCCACGAGATATTGATTTTTCGAGAATCATCTGTTTTCCGTCGCGAACCCCTCCCTCATATTATTGCTGCGGGCACAAAGGCCCAACTACTAGCGATACACATGAAAAAAGGACGCTATAGCAGGCAAAAAACGCATTTGAATCAGCTCCGAACTGGCCGATTATTTTACAACTACAGTAATTTCTCAATCGTAGTCCCAACACCCGTGTTATGAATGGACTACGATCAAGTAGGGTGGCTATTTTTTGATTTATGACTGCGTCTACCCTACCGCGCTGAGACTTCAAACGACAAGCCGAACGTAGAGAAGGACAGAATGAAATAGGATCGCGTGGCCGAAGCGTGTCCCCGTCGCCG
Source organism: Lasioglossum villosulum (assembly GCA_963971365.1). Taxonomy (NCBI): domain Eukaryota; kingdom Metazoa; phylum Arthropoda; class Insecta; order Hymenoptera; family Halictidae; genus Lasioglossum; species Lasioglossum villosulum. The sequence continues at coordinate 9,585,060 of OZ020497.1, forward strand.
GCACAGTTCAAAGGCCCGCGTGTTCTCGCAATGAATTGGCAATGACAGAATTGTTTAATTTCCATGATTGTTTTATGGGACGTTCACTACCTTATTTCTAGCATTTTTCTGATTAAAATGATACCAAACACGATATAATTTGGCCCCCTTATTTCGTTGCGTTCGAAACGTTCATCGTCAATTAAACCACTAAATATTGGCCAAATTATATCGTGTTTGGAATGATTTTAATCAGAAAAATGCCAGGAATAAGCCAGTAAAATCTCATAAAAAAATTACAGTAACTTCCCTATGAACCGGGAAGTTAATTATGAAAATTAAGTAGTTTGAAAATTCGATTCACTCGACTCAATGTAGTGGTGTTCACACCGATATACCCGAGCCGACATCAAACATCGCCGTCCTGCTGCCCGGCGCAGCGTTGACAGGCGGTGGAATGGGTAGGCACTGGACTACGATTGCAGAGGCGACCGAGGACCACGATTGAGAAATTACTGTACAAACATACATACATACATACAGACAGACAGACACGATTTTATTATATATAGAGATAATATAATAGAATGTTTAACTGTTTCCAATATTTTTGTTATTTTAAATTACACCTGCTAATTTTTGTCATAAATGCACAAAATCCGCAGTCTACTCATAAGTCACGCCATTAGGAGGACAACACGAAAAGGAATTTTCTTGACAGTTTCCCACTCCTCAATCTTTTTCTTTTGTTTTTTAAAGACTTGCAGAGGAAATTCACAGGTAGTCAGTGTCCTCAATACCCACTAAAAAATTGCACGTTTGGGACCCTTCGCCCTTTGTTCTCTACCTTCTATTGCACGGGGGAACAGCTTAGGGTCCCACTTTTTGCACACCTAAGCTATTCGTAATTCACTTTTCCCACTCCTCAACCTACATTCTTCCGACACATCCGCGCCCAATTAGCAAACGATACATTTCCCCACCTAAATCCAGCCGTAACCGTTCACGAAAAAACCGAAATAACAATCTCAGAACCATTTCGATCGTGGTCGGTGTAACGCTTCTCTTCCGCTCTCAGGATTACGGAAAACGTGTTGCACTAAACATAGTGTAGAGGTTCTTAACCGGTGTTCCGCAAAATTTCGCGAAATATATTACATATATTTATTTTCACCCGGGATGTTTTTGCTCGTTTGTGGATCATTAATTTAAAGTTTCGCAAATGTTTCGTGTAATCAAAAGTGTCGCCTGAATTCAAGAAGGATAAGAACCACTGGTTCAGTTATTTACGTGAATGGCAGTGTGCTGTAGATCCGATGGAGGAACAGAAGATTCTGAAAAGTTTGTGAGTACCTATACTTTACACCAGTATTTTATAATCAATATTCTTATGTGTAACAATGGGCATAAAGTTTTGGTTCTTATGTACTTGGTTGTCTCAAAAGATTCTTTCGGAATGTTTTCCTGTCATATTACTAAATAAATATTAGGTTACCCAAAAGTTGGTTTTCGTTTCATGCACATAATATAAATTCGTGTTAGGGAATATTAAAAAATTAACGTGAAGATTATCGCATTGTTTATATTTATTTAGAAATATGAACAGTAAACCTACCGAGCCTTAAACGTAACTGGTACATGTTGCCTTATAAAAGTGACAAGCTTGATTTTATTCAGACTTTGTGCGGCTCCTATTGTAATACATGTTCCAATAAAGATACCTACACCATCATTTCTCATGAAACCATTTTTATCATATCAATAATTGCAAAATAAAAAATCTGAATTAATACAATATGGATTGGGATGAAGATCATGCTGCACAATAATTGTTGCGCAATATGCTTGATCGTGAATGGGCCCATTTAGTTTTAAAAGAACACATTCCGAAAGAAACTTTTGCGACAACCTGATTTCACCAGGATATATGGCTATACGGCAAGTTTCTTTTACAAATGTGCACTAGGTCGGATGACTATCGCTTTTTATACACCCTGTACATATGTGTTCGTTTTAGTAGACGGTTCAGAACAGTCAAAGAAAATAAATATAGGGATAGAGAAACTACAGTGAAACTCCATTTTCCATTTAAGAATTACAATTCATACAATCAGGCGGTTCATATAATTGTATAGGATTTTTCGCTCATCTAATAGGAGTTCATATGGGAAGATTTCGCTCAGCTAGAGTTTAGTTAACCAGACACTGCTAACATTCAGTTCATGCTAGCTGACCTAACAGACGTTGTCCTGTCCAAATTTCAATAAATTTGGTTGTGATCATTTTGTGAATTTGTGAAAAGCCATAGGATATCGTAAACAAAGTAAAAATGAGAAAAAAACATATTTCGCAGTGATTATAGCAAACAGGCGTGAATAATGTAAATTCCTATTGAAATATTGATTAAAAGCTGCGACGTTCGTTTTTTTTGTATTTAAATACGATTCAAAAAGCACTTTTAGTTTCTCCCGAATTTTCATGTTTTCGGGCAACCTTTCCAATTTTTTTGTACTCTAAAAACTTTATTCAGACTACAACGAACAAAAAAAAAATTAGCCAAATCGGTCCAGCCGTTCTCACGTGATGTCGTGACCAACGAACAGCATTTCATTTTTATTATATACAGGGTCATCCGTTTTTAAACGGACAAACGTAAACCAGCTATAAAGAACCCCAAATGGAACAAGTTTTACCCCTGCCACTTTTTTTGTTTCGGCCTTTATTTCTAGAAAATTGCAAAAAATCATAATTTTTTTAGTTCACATAAACTTGAATATCTCGGGACTCCAGTGATGAATCTTGATGATCATCAACATTTATAACTAAATGGTTAGTAAAAACGTTCAGTTTTCGAAAAAATAGTTTATGTTAATTTTTGAAAAATCTTAAAATTTTGAATTTTGTTAATAGTTTTTTGTTATTTTCGTCTTGAATTAAACGGTTGAATTAAAGTTTTTCGAAGTTTTTTCATTCAGACTCCACGACGTGCTCTATGCCAAAAAAAAACAAAGATCCGAATGTCATACAAAAATATTTTGTTAACAAAAAAGATGCCCCTATTTATTTTAAACCAAACAAAGGAAAAATCATCAAGATTCATCACTGGAGTCCCGAGACATTCAAGTTTATGTGAACTAAAAAAATTATGGTTTTTTGCAATTTTCTAGAAATCAAGGCCGAAACAAAAAAAGTGGCAGGGGTAAAACTTGTTCCATTTCGGGTTCTTTGTAGCTGGTTTACGTTTGTCCGTTTAAAAACGGATGACCCTGTATACTAAAAGAAATAAATTGAAATTAAAAATATTAGAGTATATTATAATATTATTATGATTATAAAAATGTGTGGTATTGGAACCAGCAACATTAATATTTTATTTTTAACTGTTACATGAAATACAAAGATCTTGAAAAACAAACAGTCGAATTCCGTTTGCAGTCGTGGATATTCATACTGTGAAAATTGTACTGCGTCAATAATTGTGTTCAGCACTGTAGGGATCTTACGTTATAATAATTTTTCTTCGAACTTTGCATAATATTCATCGGCAATAATTATTATATACACGGAGTTTCACTGTATATTCTAAACGTATTACTTGTTGACTGAATTTTTGGAGACGCGGGGAACTTAAAAATGGGCTCCAGAAGAATTAATCTCACGAATCTGTAGTATACTTTTATAAACGGTGTTTATATGAAAGCACAGTAGGACCTCGATTAACCGTCTTGTTCGGTAATAAATAGCCCGGACAAGTTGAGGCCCGTTGGATAATCGAGACCCGAGGAACATAATTAAATTGCACATTATATTCGAAAATAAATTCTTTATTTTAAAAAATTGATTTCCCGTCACAATAAAATTATATTTAAACGCATATTCGTTTATAACCGGGATCCGATTAATCGAAGCCCTACTGCATTTTAGTAATTATAACCGGTGTAATAAAACGGTGTTTGTATGATATATAAAACGCAACGATGTCACAATGCACTCCGACCCGGAGTTGAAACAATTTATAATCTCGGGCGATAACTAATAACGTTTATCTGGCCGTGCTTCCGAGCGCTCCATCAAATTTCTTCGTCGAAAGAGGGAGCCGAGGTCTCGGTGACAATGTAGTAACGGATTGCTCTTTCGACTTCTCCCGGAATACCTTTTCTTCGGGCGCATTAATTTCTTCGCGTCCTGTCCCGTTCCATTTTCTTGCCGCGACGAGAGACGGACGTCTGCGGATGATAAAGCGCTCTCGCGAAAGCTTTCCTGGCGAAGGAGGTACGTATAAGCCGGTTAAATCGATGCAGCCTGGCTATATATTTATAAATAAGTGCCAGTGCGTAAACGAGAAGGGGTGCCGGTCGATTTAAACTAAACCCGGAGATCATCGGATTACCGTGCCACCAGTAATCAGATCGTTTCACCAACGAGTCACTGGTTCGCTCGAAAATTAGCAATCACCGGTGTCTGCGTTGCTTTCAATTAAGTCTAACGCGGGAATGTATCCATTAAACTCGAAATATACCAATCATATCGGGAAGCTGAAGTTTACTTACTAGCAGATATTCGGGCTTGTTTAAGGCCCTTCGCGGAAATTAATGAGCCTCGATTCCATTAACTCTCTCTCTCTTCCGACTCCAACCATATTCAATTTCGGGAGAAGGATTTTAAGATCGGATCATAATTGGAAATCACACGTTCAACTTCTTCCAATGAAATTGACTGTAGCGTACACCGATTCAGCATCGAACTCAAATTATATGAAAAATTTGCGAAACACCAAAATCAGACGAAAACATCCCACGTAGAAATAAATATATTGTAGAAAATATATTGTTAAATGTACAGTGGCGTGCAATAATATTCGGCCGCTCTAAAAAAGACTATGACTTTTTAAATATTGTACTATACTATTTGAATTTTTTTGGGACGCTAGAGCAATTAGTTTGCCACAGGATGCGAAACAAAATTTTGTCAAAAATTGCAATTGTTCGGAATTGTTGAAACAATATTAAAAAGTTGCATTTTCTACTTTTTTATATGGGCCAAAGTTGAAAATTTAAAAAATACGTTTTGTAGATCTGTGTGAATTGTATGCACTGTGAAAGTTTCATCGAAATCGGTTGATGCAGAACGAAACATCGGGCATTGATAGATGTAAGAATCCTTGGATTAATTGCAGTTATAGGTCGAAAATCGTGAAAATATGTAATTTTTACCATCTTTAAACGGTTGTAGCTCATTGCAACGTCGATCAATTTTGACGAAATTTTCAGAATATGTTTAATTAACACAGGTCTACAAAACGTATTTTTTAAATTTTCAATATAGGCCCACGTAGAAAAGTAGAAAATGCAACTTTTAGTATTTTTGCAACAATTCCGATCAATTGCAATTTTTGACAAAATTTTGTTTCGCATCCTGTGGCAAACTAATTGCTCTAGCTTCCTAAAACAATTCAAATAGTATAGTACAATATTTTAAAAAAATCGTGTGTGTGGAAACCATGCGCGATAGAAGTGAAACTTATTGTTTATTAGGTATAGATACAGATAAATTATTATACCTAATAAGCAATAAGTTTCACTTCTATCGCGCGTGGTTCCCACGCACACGATTTTTTTCTGTTCCACACACGGTAGTTTAAAGAAAATATATATTTCTTATATGTCTATAATATATTTAATTATATTACTTTAATTAATGTGAATAAAAATAAAAAACGTGATTGCACCTGCTGTTTTAACCATTCGCTGTCATTCTGAGATCGTTGGTTGTCCAAGCGGTTAAGAAGTTGGACTACCAATCCGTAGACCGGGGTTCGGATCCCGTCGGGTAAGAAATTATTTTTCCACGTTTATTCTCAGTTTAAATTTTCGCGCCACTCGACTTTCGACTTCCGTAACATTGGCTTCCGTTACATCAGAAAATTGTTACCCTCAGCATAGAAGTTTCACTTCAAAAGTGATCGTCTTTTTTAGAGCGGCCGAATATTATTGAACGCCACTGTATTTAATATACAGGGTGGTCCACGCAACTTGCACACGTATAATAACTTCCAAAGTATGCGTTGCACAAAAAAGTTTTGTATACAGAAATTGCATGGTCTGAAGGGATACATTATGTAGTGTATGTATTTTTTTTACAGGTGGAAGCGTGTCGAAGATTTGGAGGTCGACTTTGTTTTTTTAAATGGAATGCTATATTTTTTATGCCAAAATATGGAAGAATGTTAAATGCTGAGTAAGAAAGTTAATAATTAACGAGTAATTGCACTTTATTTCCTGAACATTTTCTTCGCGTAATATCAAGTTAGAAATTCAACCTTATCACAGAATTCCGCAGGACAGCTGAATGTTTACGTGACAATGTTCGTGCAATTACTCGTTAATTACTAGGTTTAGGACTAATGAAGGTCAATACTATCTTACTCAGCACTTAACATTCTTCCATATTTTGGTATAAAAAATATAGCATTCCATTTAAAAAAACAAAGTCGACCTTCAAATCTCCGACACGCTTCCACCTGTAAAAAAATACATACACTACATAATGTATCCCTTCAGACCATACAACTTCTGTATACAAAACTTTTTTGTGCAACGCATATATTGGAAGTTCTTATAGGTGTGCAAGTTGCGTGGACCACCCTGTATTTTGCGGAACACCGGTTTTCGATTTGTTACTTTACAATCATTGAAATTCTAAAGGTGCTTCCATGGGAATTGATCGAATGAATTTTGTTGTCCTAATAAAATTCACACAAAATATAAATTAATTTAATCTCGTTATTCTCACAATTTGGTGATCACAACCAGAGCTCTATGCAGTCAGTATTGCGTTCACGATACAGCGGACTGTTAAATCGCGTATTTTTATTTGCGTTTCATTTTCGTTCGTAAACTGGGCGGCTAATCGAATATTTTCGAGCGGTGACGCGCATATCCGGATTATCCGGATGGCTAAATTTTTGACGTGTGTCGAGTCCCGTGCGACAACAACGACAGCGCGCACGAGCGATGAAAACGTGGAAGCCGAGTTGGAATCATAATCGTTTTCCGGGTCGCGTGAGCCCGGAGCTTGAAATCAAACCGGGAAGTGCATCCCACGTGCTCGACGATCCGTTTATGTAGATTTCTCCTTGAAACGGTGGTACACTTGGGATCTCCCGGTCCAACGGTATCCTTCCTCGCCTCTGTCGTGGGAGTATGGTGTGCGGATCGATGAATTCCCAGGAGGTTCAGCTCGTCCGCGCACACCGGAAACCAGACCAAAGGATTCGGGGAGGCGGGGATCATTCATTGTAAATGGCTAGAGACGATCTGATTCATGGACAAACGAGACACGTACTACGGCAAACAATCTATGAAATATTATAATAAATGTTGAATGTTATCGGGGCTATGGTTCGATCGTTTAATACTGATTGTTAATAAGCAATTTTACTTACTATCAAGTAATCGATGTTTCGATCTTACAAGGGAACCTATTCAGATGAGACAAACCGATTTTGATGAAACTTATGTCAGATATAGTTGTTCGAAAAATATTTGACACGTGTTTTTTTTATCGGCAACCATCCACTTTGAAGTAGGGCTGTAACTTTTCCGAAGCTTCGAAGCTTCGAAGGAACGAAGGGAGCTTCGAAGTTTCGAAGTTTCGAAGTCTTCGAAGTCTTCGAAATTTCGCAATCTTGTACCGTGTCACGATTTTTGATAAATAAAAATATTAACTGTCAGTCATCGGTGACTGACATTGAACTTTCCGTTTGAACTTTTCGTAATTAAATAATACTTAAAAAATTGCATTGTATTAATTTTCGGGATCATATCACGAATGTACTTAAAAAAATAATACTTTGCAAACAAACTTTTAATTAGTTTTATTAAATTCGTTGAAATCGGATATCGCGGACTAAATGGGTATTATCTGTACAGGGCCAGGTATGAGGGCAATAGGCAGCCTAAAAATAATGTATTTTACGGATAGCTTCAATATATTTGGTATAAAGAATAATACATTCTCAAATAAAAATTCTTTTCAAAAATTGAAGCTGGGGTCTCCGAGACCCCACATTATCTTAAGAAGGTTAAAATATTCTACAGAAATTGAAGTAAATGCCAGTATATTTTTCGCGTTTTCCCATGCAATAAATATATTCCGTCGCGTCGTAGAACCGGTAAAATCTTCCGTGCGAAGAAACAAGCGCAAATCCGAATTTAGGTAGAAACCCCTAAACCGATGACGTATCTACCGTGGCCGTCATAATAATTTACTACGGAGAGAGGTTCGAAATTAGAAACTTTGATTCTCCATCGCCTTCGAATTTCCAGAAAGCGAACCTTTGAAATTTCGAAGGAAAGTTACAGCCCTACTTTGAAGGGGTGAAAACAGCCCTCAAAATTCGTGATCAGAGTCGTATTTTCTGGGACATCTCAGAAACCAAAGGTCGAAAAAAATTGATTTTCGTGATCCAAAGGGATGTTTAACACCGGATCTGCCTAGCCCTAAACCAGACACTGATGTACATTCGTTTATGTATACTACTTATAATAATAATAATAATAATAATAATAGCAGGATTGAATTTAGCGTAACATGTGACTTGAATGAACAAGTATACTAACAAATTTCTCAAGAAAGTATTTCATTAATTTCACGAATTGTCCAAAAAAATCTGATCAGTCTCCGATTGTTCGATTTTTTTTTCATCAACGATTCACTTCATCAATCGATCAACGAATCAATCGTCGATTTTTCACCAATTATTTTTAATCGTACACATAAATTAATTATTAATTATTATTGATTAATGCCCAACTCTGAGTAAGGTCTAATAACACATAAATAGAAAGGTGGGTCACTCAGACCCGTACAAACGAATGTCATAAATAGCCTCGTTTTTAATCAATTATAAAAAACAACACAGGATAAACAGTAAACAGATTTAACTGTATTCGTATAAAAATACTTTCCGAAAATCTGAAGCTGGAGTCCCCGAGACCCCACATAAAAATCCGATGGAAAACGCGTCGTGTTGACACGTTGGACAGATGAGGGTAGAACAATGCAATCGATAAAATTTCTATAGAAATTGCGTTTCAAAGTAAACTCGATGAATCATAGACAATTACCAATAAAGATGTTACGGAGAGTTAGGTACAGGGTTGAAGCGCGCCAGGAGCGTTAGCCTTGAATCCCGCCGACCTTCGCAGTGAAACGACCATAAAATAGTCCCCGCGTCCCGTGCAATACTGCCAGTCCTACGCCGCGCTGCAATGGGATCACCGTGTAATATTTGAACCATTGTTCGCGTATTTTGAAACTGGACAAATCCAGAAAATCCGCGCACGAGTGTAAGGATTAGGGCGAGAGGAATGGGAAGATCGGGCACAATAAAGTAGAGTGGAGTTGAGCGGAAGAGGGTTGCAAGCTGGATGGATAAGCTTGATTTTAACAAGGTCGTCGGGATTTCATTCTGCGACGCATGTTCACATTCGCATTTAGGTCTGGGTCATGGGGCGGGGTACATTCGATAACACGGAACCCTTCTACAATGAGCGACAGTGTTACCCATTTTTCGTAGCTGGCTGCCTCGTTTCTGTAAGCGAAAATATATTAAGTAACTGAATAACTGTTTTAATTCGAAAAGAAAATACACAACTGAAATATGAAATTAACGGAAATTAACGTAAACGTATCGTATTTAAATCAAACGTGATGATGTGTTTCGTATCTCGAGAAAAAGTCGAATCGCTACGTGAACACGTCCTTTTATATCCTACTTTTTTCTAATGTTTATAAATTTTCTAGAACAAATATTGATTAAACAAGATGTGTCGCAATCGCAATATCACGGCACTCACGCATACATACACGATTCTCGATTCTCACATTCAAACAACAAATAATATCATACAAATCATTCATTTCCTACATTTCTGGCATCGAAAACATTCGTCGATCGCGTCTCTCTCGCTCGCTTTAGTCTCGTTTTATCTGTACTTTTCTATTCCTCGAATGAAAGAAATAGGCACCTACAATCTCCGTGACTCGTGTGACGTTTGTAATATCTCTCGTTCTAGTGACTTTTAAAGTTCAAATGGTAGAATATTGCATTTCCGAAAAAGTTGAACTGTTAGACTGCGACCTCGTAGATGAAACAACGTTCGCTAATACTTGTAATCAGACTGCGGATCTTTATGTAAAAGAAAAAATTTCTACCTGAATCGCAATAAGCTGCGATTAAATAAATATTTAATTTCTTGCTGAATATGTTTAACAGGTTGAAAATAATATAGTGGTACATTGAAATTCTTCAAATTATTTTACTGTCAAAAATTAGACTTACCCATTTTTATCATAAATGCATAAAATCCGCAGTCTACTTATAATAGTTAATATCGATCTCATCTGGCATACCATTTAGGGCACGGTGAAATTTTTTTATTAACTCTGTTTACTGCATTGCAAGTGACTATTTTTTGCATTACTCTATCAAAATAACAAGATTGTGTCTATCCAAATTTTTAGCCATTTCTTCTGTAATATATTCCAAAAGAAATAAATTGAAATTAAAAATATTAGAGCCAGTCTTAATAAATAGAGTATATTGTAATATTATTATGATTATAAAAACGTGTGGTATTGGAACTAGCAACATTAATATTTTATTTTTAACTGTTATATGAAATGCAAAGATCTTGAAAAACAAACAGTCGAATTCTGTTTGCAGTCGTGGATATTCATACTGTGAAAATTGTACTGCGTCAATAATTGTGTTCAGCACTGCAGGGATCTTACGTTATAATAATTTTTCTTCGAACTTTGCATAATATTCATCGGCAATAATTATTATCGTGAAAACCAGAGGGACAGATTTCACTTGATTAATGTGTGCCTACTTACCGCATGCGAGATATTAATCTGGATTTAATATAATACCTTTCCATAATTAAATTTTAATTCTGTTTCAATGCCATCCGTCGAGCACTTGTGTAACATTGCAACAAAAGGATTGAGCATAGGAGCGAAATGAAAAATTTTATTTGGCTTTCTAGAATGGGTCCGTAATTTTTTCAAATTTTTTATTTTCTCCTGCTATGAAACGTTGTATTTGTTTAAAACAATTGTGCAAATTTTCTTATTCAACTAGAATCACCTAATGTGTTCAATCGTTTAAAAAGACAGGATTCAGAGAAGTTCAGATTAAACAGAAGAATCTCTTTATTTATTGAAATAGTTTTGCGATCGAAAAGAATTGATAATAGATAGATGGTTTCGGCGCACAGGTTCGATCAAATATATTTGATCGAAACTGTGCGCCGAAACCATCTATCTATTATCGAATCTCTTTATACCTTACAATTTAACGGAGAAAGATCGACACTCTATTTCATAGATCCATAAAATCAATAATTTTCAAAATTTAAAAACATCCTGCGAGATACGTTCACATGCAAAGAATGACGCAACCGCTCGCAAATAAATTTTGTAGAATTGTATAAAGAAACTGAAGAAACGAGCCAAACACTGAGTCACGCTTGTGAGATTTATCAGAGCGTAGATAACGTTAGAAACGTGGAACATATTTTCATGCTGTTTATTCCATCACATATGTTTTCAACAGAACGTCAACAAACGCCCGGATGAAACAATTACATTTTTCTGAAAACGATTTGAAGATCAACGTTACTGGACGTGATTGGAAGATAAAACGAGCCACGTCGATTTGAGTTACGGGCGATTCCATGTTCTACTGATTGATCCTAGACCTCGACCTATATAGTTGCATTATAAATAAACACCCCTTACCGGCGCTGCGGAAAATCATGTGGAAATGCGTTTAAACTTGTGTTGCGCCGCGAAAGCTTTGCGGACAATTTTAAATAACTTTCAGAGGTGAAGAATGACGGACGACGATTTGTTTGATTTTCTGATAACACTTGAACCAAACGTCGGTCACAGATTTGTCCTTCAATTGGAGACGGCAATGTTTATTTTTTTTTTGTGCGACCATAGTCTTCGCAAACTGCTTCAACGAATTGAATATCTTCGACTGTTGCGTTGAACAAAAATGTTGTGTACACGACCTCTTTAAAGAATTCATTACAGCGAGTAGTTTGTTTCTGCTCTTGCGCAATAATAATTCGGATAATAGTTATTATCGATTAACCGTGTGTACGATAGCAGCTGTATTTGTTAGTAAACTAGAATAATCGATAACTGTAGCGCCGGAAGGAGTTCTGATCCAACTCTGCCTACACTATTTATGCTTTGCTATTTTTACAACACTTCCGTTGAACACTAGCACTTTTATGATAACGTAAAGCCCAAAATTCCATTGAATATATAACTAGATTGCGGATTTTATGCATTTATGACAAAAAAATTGGTGGATGTAATTTAAAACAGTAAAAACTGTAAGACGATTTAAGACCATCGTGTTATTCTCGATTTATTAAAGCTGTTGAAAATGGAAAGAAAGTTTTATATGGTTTCTGTTTGTTGCAATTGAGGAAGACAATTTTTATTTTGCATAATGATCCGCAGTCTATACACGATGTCTTAAAATTCCTTCAACATCCGGTAATAGGTGGTTCCTCGTAAATGTTGCTTCAAACGATCTCAGGAACCTGCCTTTTCCAGATGTTGAAGGAATTTTGGAACACCCTGTAAAATTGTAGATTCAATGATCAACAATAAATTGTTAAATGATTGGCAAAATATGTTACGTCGTTGAAAGCAAATCCACGAGGTTGTTATAGAAAATATAAATTCTATTCGGTCTCTAATGAGGATGTAATTGGAGAACAAGTCCATTTAGTCGCTAACCCGTACAAAGAAGACAATAGACGGTTGCGAATCAATATTTGCGACCCCAATTAATTCAGAGGAGCTCAATGTCATCGAGGATTCGCGTGCCTCTTTCATTTCTTTAATTAACCACTTTCCTTCTGTTGCTATTTAGGAAATTACGTTCGAACGCGTGGTTTCTTCGTGCAGCCTGAATTCTATTAACGAAAACTGTCCTCGGTGCAACCTTTAGAACGTATCGCAGCCGTTTCTTCGCCATATGTTCAGAGCCTTATAATTTCAAAGCGAAATGAATTTCGTCTACAGCAAGCTCGTACGTGACGCGTTGATAACGAACCGTTTAGCCTTCACTTCGCGTATAGAGGTGTAAACGCACCCAAAACTAATAAAAACGTGGCGAAACTTCTGTTTATAGCAAAAATCAGAATTCGATGAAATTTTGAAAATAGGTTCCTTTTTTATTAAAATGACGATTGCCAGAAGGATTTTTTGCGCATCGAAAACAAATTTTTTATCATTTCAATGTCGCGCTCTACCTTACCGACTTACCGACTTTCTATTTTGTATAGAATATCTTCAATTAGTTGTAAAAAGGGATCAGCACCAGCCTAGTTCACCTCACAGCGCCATAAAATTCACACATATCTATAAGCGAATCCTCTTTAGTTTAAAGTAATACATATATAAGGTAAACTTGAAATTTTTAAAGACTACTCCTGGAAATAATAATATAACTAAATAATAAATAAACTTTTCGGGTTAACCTAATCCAAATTAATTCTCATCGCATAATCTTCCCATTGTAGATATTGGTTCACTCTGTTTAACAATTGAAATTTTCTATACATTTCACATTAATTTCCAGAATATGCGCACAGCACGAACATAAAGTACAAAGTCGGTAAGTCAGTAGTCGCTAAGGTAGAGCGCAACATTGAAATGATAAAAATTTTTTTTACGACGCGCCAAAAATCCTTCTGGCAATCATCATTTTAGTAAAAAAAGAACCTATTTTCAAAATTCCATCGAATTCTGAGTTTTGCTATAAACGGAAGAACAGCCAAAAACGTACATGGAAAGTTGCTGAATATTTCACAAGAAACTATTTTAACGATTAAATTTATTATTTTTATTCGCAGAGAATTTCTCTATATTCAATTCAAATCTTTTCATACTTACCGTCACGAAAACCGATTATATTTAAAAAAAAACGTGGTAAAAGACTTGGCAGTCAAAAGTTTTTTCTTTGTACTTTGTACTGAAAATATGTAGGGGATGTAATTACACTTCAGTACAGGGTTAACATTAGAATATATGTACGCAGAGTGAAGGTTAAAGGGAAAACTAAATACGACGTTCCCTTATTATGATTAAGATCTATCTGGCAATCTGCGGAAAAATAATCTGATAAAGTTCGAGATATCACATTTAGAACTTGTTTAACTCCAGCAGCCGGGATTTTACTATTAAAATAATTTTTTATGATAAAAGTTTCGACCTCCATTGAAACATCGAAAACTAACTGGGATCTACCTATGTTCGAAATTACAACATTTCAAAGCTCTGAAATATAACGAGAATAAACGTAAAGATGCGTGGATTGCAGATCTGTTCTTCATTAAATATCTATTAAATTTAATTTTACACGATTGAGTGCCTATATTAATTAATTGCTATACAGGGTATTTTATGCATTTATGGGAAAATGAGTAGCTGCCATTTAAAACAGTGAAAAAGTTACAATGATCTAATAATACCAGTCTAATGTTTTCAGCTTGTTAAAATGATTAAAGTAAGAATCAAACGTTTATCTAGCTCCAATATCTTGCATTGCTGTAGACAATTTTATTTTGCATTAAATCCGCAGACTATTAATTACATCAACGTTGTTGTAATCCTTTAACTTTCTTGGGATCAAATTTGATGGTATAATTGAGAGTACCAACTTATTTGTTATTTTTAGACCGCAGAAAATTAAGGAGGATCAGAAAATTTTACTTTTAAGACGTCGTCCAAATTCTCGTAACACTTTAATCTACGATTGTGCATTGCTCGCGAACATGTTTTCCCAGTAAATCTAAAGAAAGTGGTACAACCGAGATTGCAATCAAATAACGTAACCTCGAAATGACATCAGAGCTGTAATCGTCATTCGATCCCCTCCGTCGGTTATTTTTCGAAAACAAACTTCCTGCAATCCTGGTAAACACAAAAAAGTAGAACAATCGATAAAACCGAGTAATGCTACCTCGAAGGCAACGCGAGAACATTAATCATTGTTTCATCCTCTGTACCGTCGTTCATTTGTCGAAAATAAACTTCCTGCAGTTCCAGTAAATCGTAGAAAGTAGTACAATTCAGACAATCGAGTAATGTTAAGACAACGTCGGAACTCTAATCACCATTTAATTATCCGTATCCAATTATCAATATGTACTATCAAGAATAATAATTACTAGACTACGGATTTTATGCATTTATGATAAAAAAGGGTACCTTCAATTTAAAGCAGTGGACATGTAAAAGGACATGTAATAGGTCAGTGTATGGAATCTTGCTAACAGTCAAAGTGCTGGCGACAGTAGCTTCTTTAGCCAAGGCATCAACCCTCTCGTTACCCCAAACCCCCGAGTGAGCCGAAATCCAAAAAAATTTAATCGTGTGATTATTAAAAGTTTTTGATTATTGAAAATTAGAATTTTCATGGAATTTAATGAATTTTCATTTGATGTCCAAAATGAATCTATTAACATTAAATTTTTTTTATTTTTTTTTTAACATTAAATTTAGAAGATTGGTTTTAACATTAAATTTAGAAGATTTCAAGCTTTCTAAAGCACTAAACGAGTCCGAAAAAATAACGCAGCTTTGGTTGTTATAGCTCAACGCTAAATCAAGTTAATTAACCTTTTGCTATAATTCTTAAACGGAGCAGTGAATCCAACCGAAACTTCGGTAATTGCATTAATTCAGTAATAATTATATCTTGTCAAGTTTTCAAAAATTTTATCGCGTTTTTATACACCTCCAAAACATCCTTAAAATCTCGCTCGACGCGGTCAGCGTGGTAAACCCAGTCTTAAATAAAATGGTTTATATCGATCGTATTATTGCTTATAACAATTAATAAATGATTTCGGCGCTACGGTTCGATCACCAGAAAAACAAAGTAAATTAATCAATAAGCAATTTTGCTAATAAACTGTGACGGTTAGCGAACAGATTCCGTTGACTTTCCCACAGGAATCTCTTCAAAAGTCGTCTCTGGCAGGAAACGTCCTAGATAACCTTCTCATATCTTAGTTGATCCCTTTTAACGAAGACCGACTTCTGGCTCAACTTAATGGAAATCGACAAAAAACTAGAGTCTGGTCCTAAGCGGCGATTAGGTTATAACAGACCACCCCCTTCAATTTTGGGGTATATAAACCCGTACATTTTTACTCTCGGGGGCAGTACTTCCATAGTCACGAATCGTGTCGCGTCGTGCTGTATTTTCGTAAGTCGATTTCCAGTAAGATCGGGCTAAAGTTCCCCTTCGGACCAACCTTTGAACCGTATAGATTCCGTAGTCCGGTAACAAATCTATTAAGGCATTTAGTAAAATCGCTTCGAAACCCCCGCATCTTGCCAGTGCGTCAACATCGAGCAACCTAGGTAATATTCTTTTATTCTCGCACACACTATCTCGCGACACATACACATATATTTCATTGTAAACTATAACGATTTTGAATATATCTGAATTTTACCTACTCACTTCTAAATTCTTTCAACCCTTAATTATTGTTATACCAATCCTAATTTAGTAGTTGAACGTTCCCACATGATACAATCTTACCGCTCGGATTGTATCAATTAAATTATACTTGTTACGAGGCTCACTAACAACCCCATCACCTATCAAACTCTTAGACGACATTCCAATCGCCTAATCGGGATATTTTCCAACCTAGTACCTACCCGATTTCATATTGGGATCATCCACATTACCTATACGTCCACACACAAATTAAACGGCAACCTGACAATCGTATCAAGGATCGTCCGTTTTTCCCTTGAATCCAACCTACTAGCGGCTCCCTGACAATCGCATCAAGGTGCGTCCGCTAAACTCTATAACCTCCTTAATAATCTTTCAAGTCAGAGTTCCCCATTCACACGTAGGTTCATCCCTGAAACTTCACTCATACTAGCGGCAACCTGACAATCGTATCAAGGATCGTCCGCTTTAACTAACAGTTTTTAACCATACTCCCAGGGTAATAACCCTTCGCCGGCCACTCGTGCTGCTCGCGGCCCTGGCTCGTAACAGAACTGGTGACAGCGGTGGGATCTGTTCAATTATTTTAGGATTACTTTAATTTTGGGTTTACTATATTAAATTACTCGTAGCTGAGTACTGATGATATACTAGTTTTCCTAGTTTACGTCTCGATATTACTGGCTATATACTAGTTTTCTCTAGTCACGCTTTTATATCAAAATTAATTAAAGTTTTAATATACTAGTTTTCCTAGTTAAAAGACTTCAATATACTAGTTTCCTCTAGTTACATTTTTAAATATAATATACTAGTTTTCTCTAGTTACATTTTTAAATAAAAATGCAGAATTCAGCTGCAAATACATCTTCTGTTGACATGATGAACTTGACGGTTTCACTTGCAACTTCTATGTCGCTGTTGACGCAAAAGACATGCTTACAGAATATTACTTCGACAATTCCTACCTTTAACGGGGAAGACCCCCCTTTGATTCGTTTCGCGCAAACTTTAGAGGACGGGTTAACTTTGATTCCGGAGGGTACGGAGGCCGAGTATCTGGCAATTGTTCTTACGAAACTCGTTGGACCGGCACGTAGAAGTACATTAGAACACAAGTTTACAACCGTAAAATCATTGGTTCAACATTTGAAAAAACGGTTCGCTCCCGGTAAGAGCTTGTCATATTACCAAGTGGAAATCGCGAAGTTGCATATTCGCGAAGGAGAAAGCCTACGACAATATATCGATAGGACAAGCCATTTGGTTTACTGTACGCGCGGAGCCATGAGGGAAAAATACGAGGTCCATGCCGAAGAATTCATCAAATTGATGGAAAACGATGTCAAGGAAAATTTCATCGACGGTTTGCCGGATCGAGTTTCCTTCAAGGTGTCGGCTCTCTCTAAAGATATCAAAAATCTGGAAGAAGCTTACGACATCGTGCTACAGATAGACAAAAAATTAAGGAATCGGCGACAGTCGCCACGAAATGAATCACCATCAAGGTGGTCCCGCCGAGACTCTTACGACCAGGACTCTCCATATCACGATCGACAAGTGTCGTATCCTCTATCTCCGAGTAGATATGACCGAAACAGAGATCGACACTCGAAGCCATCTGGTTATTCGGAGGAAAAAGGAGGACGTGCTTCTGCCTGGACCTTGCGTCACAGGAGCCCTTCAAATTCCCCCTCCAATCGTACCGACACTTCAAGTGTAAGAGATGATGAAAAACGGTACACCATATTAAAAAATACCGACAAAGAACGTTTTTCAAAATCGTATTGTTGGCATTGCGGAACATCGGGACATGATGGAAAATTCTGTAAGAATCGTCCACGCAATCCGAAATTCCGACGAGATTCGCGAGACTCAACGGTCGAATCAAACAAATCTTTAAACTTCGATCGCGCTCACCGTACCGGCGACACGATGAGCGAAACCAAAGAAGTTCGCCCAAGAACTGTCCGCTTCGAGGAAAAACCCTTCTCAAGGAAGCACCAGCCCCGCGAATCAACATCAAAATCCCGGAACTGGAATCAGGAAAGGGAGAATTTTTAATTGATGGCGGAGCCTCAGTCAATCTAGTAGTTCTCAACGCTTTAGGTACAGGAGCAGAAATTATCTCACGTGAAGAAATCGAGATAACGGGACTCACGAGTATTCCAATTCGTACCTTAGGAACTACGATTTTACACATTCACGAAGCTCCTGCGTTTTTCTACGTAGTGAAGCAACTTACAATTGAAGCAGATGGACTCATAGGAAGCCCATTTTTGAAACAGGAACAAGCAGAAATTTCTTATTACCATAGGACAGTGGTATTAAGAAGTAAACCTACCAGACCTATTCGATTCTCCAACTACCAGCAGGAATCGGAAACACCCACCAAACATCGCATAGATGCCCGAACGTCTCAGCAGATTGCAATTACAATAGCTAATCCGAAAGTTAAGGAAGGATATTTACCACGCATAAAAACTCATGATAAACTGTACATAGGAGAAGCTGCAGTCATAAATGACAGAGGAAAATGTCATGTTATGGCAACTAACACAAGTGAAGAAGCACTGGAAATAGAAATTGAACCACAAATTTTGGAACCTTATGATATTTTAAGTACTTCGGACGAAGATACTTATTCAGAAATACGACACCATCCCAATTTCAACACTAAAGAAGATAGGATACAGGGAATCTTCAAAACGCTAAATCTAAGCCACCTGAATAAAGAAGAACGATGCAGCATTACAGCATTGATAAAAGAATTTCCCGACCGATTTTATCTTCCTGGAGATAAATTAGGGAAGGCTTCCGATTTCAAACATTCTCTACATACAACTGATGAGATTCCGATTAGCACAAGGCAATATCGCTATCCTCCCATACATCAAGAAGAAATTAAAAAGCAGATTAATGGCTTATTATCCGAAGGTATTATAACCCCATCTAAATCTCCGTACAATTCGCCTTTGTGGATTGTACCCAAAAAGCCAGATGCGCAAGGAAACAAGCGTTGGCGCATGGTAATAGATTTCCGTGCGTTAAATGAAAAAACCATTTCCGATAAATATCCGCTTCCTCAGATCACAGAAATATTGGATCGTCTCGGTGGAGCTAAATACTTCTCCGTCTTCGATCTTGCCAGCGGATTTCACCAAATAGAAATGGATCCAAAAGATAGGCAGAAAACAGCTTTTACCACCCCTAATGGGCATTATGAATTTTCACGAATGCCGTTTGGTTTGAAAAATGCACCACCTACTTTTCAACGCTTGATGGACCAGGTATTAACTGGACTCCAGGGAACAGATGTTTTCGTTTATTTGGACGACATCGTGGTTTACGCTTCATCATTACAGGAACATAACATTAAAGTCAGGAAATTGCTGAATCGTCTGCGAGAACATGGCTTGACGCTTCAGACCAATAAATGCGAATTCTTACGGAAAGAAGTCACATATCTTGGACATATTATTTCAAGAAAAGGAGTAAAACCAGACCCTAGGAAACTAAAAGCAGTTCAGAATTTTCCAACGCCTACCTCACAGAAGAATATCCAACAATTTTTGGGTCTAGTGGGATATTACCGTCGTTTCATACAAGATTTTACCATAAAAGCAAAATCATTAATTGATCTTTTAGGAAAGGGCAAGAAATTCAAATGGGCTGAAGAACAAGAAAACAGTTTTAAAATATTACGTGAAGAACTCTGTCGAGAACCAATCTTGCAGTACCCAGATTTCAACAAACCATTCATCATCACAACAGACGCTTCTGAATATGCCATTGGAGCCGTGCTTAGTCAAGGCGAAATCGGCAATGATTTACCGATTGCTTACGCATCACGCAGTCTCAATAAGGCAGAAAGAAATTATTCTGCCACTGAAAAGGAATGTTTAGCAATGGTATACGCCGTTATTTATTTTCGACCGTATGTTTATGGAACAAAATTTACACTCGTTACCGACCATCGCCCGTTGGTTTGGCTACATTCTGTAAAAGATCCAACGTCAAGACTCATGAAGTGGAAACTTCGTCTTTTGGAGTATGACTATCAAGTTCTCCATAAATCTGGAAAAACTAATAAAAATGCGGATGCACTGTCGCGTAATCCGACTACCGTCTGCCTTCCACTTATACCAAGGGAGCTTCAGGACCCCGACTTCAAGATGCAGATACCGAAAACAGACGCCGGCGGTGATTCAATCGGACACCGCATCAGACAATTACACAGAGACCGAGAGAAACGGCCGAAATATCGGGACTCAAGCAGTTCAGACGAAATAGGAGAGCCCACCCTGGGTAAGGTGCAGCATTCACCGATTATATACAGAAACAGATCTCTCCCAAGTCTGTCTCGAGAGGTGACCATGCCAGATGAAAACCAGGACACCACCCATGGTTTTTTACCCGCTGCAAACTCCACAGAAATTTTCTCTACAGATAAGAATACGAGTACGTCCGGTGACTTAATTTCGTTTGAGGAACCGACGGAAGATACTATCATAGAGAATCCGAACAATGCACAGGAAGACCCGCTCGATATATCGCAAGAACCATTTCCCGAAACAAGTGGAATTTTACAACCCACTGTAATACGAACTCCGAACGATACCAAACACGTGGCAAGGACACGACAACCTTTTTACCGCACAGCCGACCCTTACCCATTTTTCGACGCCACCACCGATGGTTCGTCTACCGAAACTGACCTGGAGGCGCCGCCGGAACCGAACCAAAGAATTAGCATTTCTTCAAACACCCTCACCGCAAAAGAGGATCATTATGTACATTTTGTCCCTGCCGATTGCAATTTAATAACACCCGTGGGAAAACTTTTATCCGACATTGGATTAATAAATAAGCAGGAACTTTTAGCTGCACGACCAGAGAAGGGACAGGTCATAATTTCAAGCAATGGGTTATTTAAAACATTTAGCATAGTAATATCTAACAACTTCTATGATAAACCAAAAAGAGTAGACATAGTTAATGGACTGAAAACCCTTCAATCAGCGTTAGAACAAAACAGGATCAAATCTTTTCGAATATCAGCATACGGAGACCATCATAAAACATCATTCAACGAATTTTTCAAAATATTAAAAGAAGTCTTTACAGACTCATCTTATCAAATTACAATATGTAATTGTATCATTACAACGCCTTCCGTAGAAGACAGACAAGAAATCATACACGAAGCACATGATAGCTTAATAGGAGGACATAAGGGAGTTACAAAAACTTATAATCACATCCGTTCAAGATTTCATTGGCCTCAGATGCGCAACGAAATTCAAGAATATATCCGAAAATGCAGAAGTTGCCAAGAACAGAAACTAGTCAGAATAAAGACACGTCAGCCTATGCTGATCACCGACACACCGTTAGACGCATTTGACAAAATTTCCTTGGATACAGTTGGACCATTACCAATCACACCTGGCGGAAATCGACACATCCTTACCATACAGGATAATCTAACTAAATATTGCATTGCGGTAGCGATACCGAATATCCGAGCCGCCACCATTGCAGATGCCTTGGCACGACATTTCATTGCAATTTATGGGACACCACGAGCAATTTTCACGGATAAGGGAACCAGCTTTATTGGAAATCTTATGACAAACCTGTCGGAAATATTCAAAATTAAACAAATCACCACCTCAGGATACCGACCTCAAACTAATAGATCGCTGGAACGAAGTCATATTGTCCTCACAGAATATCTGAAGCATTACATGGAGAATTACGAAGACTGGGATTTATTAATCCCTTTTGCAATGTTCTCTTACAATACGTCAGTTCATGAAGCAACCAACTTTACACCGTATGAACTGGTTTTTGGCAAACAGGCTCGAGAACCAAATTCATTTCCAACTGGTACAAATTTGAAGAAATATGGAGATTATTTATCAGAACTAATAACAAATATAGTCAGAATCCGTAATATAGCAGTAGACGGAAGAACTCCATAACAATCCTTTTTATCTACTCCGGCTGCCGCTGACAACACTACCAACCCCAGAAGGAAAATGATTCAACAAACATTCGGGCCAGCCGCCACACGATGTCGCCCAGGGTTGGGTCCAACTGGGTTACGCAGTCCCGACCTAATCGACACACCTAGCCTATAAGTATACACACAACACACTACACCGATACAATTTTTCTTTCTCCTTTTTCTGTGACCCGTTTGTTTGCTCCAAAATTTTTTTTCTATTTATATTTTTCCTTCAAATCTGTGGTACCTAGGACGTTTCCTTGCTGATGAGAAAGCATCACGCGAACCGCGATGTTTCCTCTTGGTGGGGAGATGTGACGGTTAGCGAACAGATTCCGTTGACTTTCCCACAGGAATCTCTTCAAAAGTCGTCTCTGGCAGGAAACGTCCTAGATAACCTTCTCATATCTTAGTTGATCCCTTTTAACGAAGACCGACTTCTGGCTCAACTTAATGGAAATCGACAAAAAACTAGAGTCTGGTCCTAAGCGGCGATTAGGTTATAACAGACCACCCCCTTCAATTTTGGGGTATATAAACCCGTACATTTTTACTCTCGGGGGCAGTACTTCCATAGTCACGAATCGTGTCGCGTCGTGCTGTATTTTCGTAAGTCGATTTCCAGTAAGATCGGGCTAAAGTTCCCCTTCGGACCAACCTTTGAACCGTATAGATTCCGTAGTCCGGTAACAAATCTATTAAGGCATTTAGTAAAATCGCTTCGAAACCCCCGCATCTTGCCAGTGCGTCAACATCGAGCAACCTAGGTAATATTCTTTTATTCTCGCACACACTATCTCGCGACACATACACATATATTTCATTGTAAACTATAACGATTTTGAATATATCTGAATTTTACCTACTCACTTCTAAATTCTTTCAACCCTTAATTATTGTTATACCAATCCTAATTTAGTAGTTGAACGTTCCCACATGATACAATCTTACCGCTCGGATTGTATCAATTAAATTATACTTGTTACGAGGCTCACTAACAACCCCATCACCTATCAAACTCTTAGACGACATTCCAATCGCCTAATCGGGATATTTTCCAACCTAGTACCTACCCGATTTCATATTGGGATCATCCACATTACCTATACGTCCACACACAAATTAAACGGCAACCTGACAATCGTATCAAGGATCGTCCGTTTTTCCCTTGAATCCAACCTACTAGCGGCTCCCTGACAATCGCATCAAGGTGCGTCCGCTAAACTCTATAACCTCCTTAATAATCTTTCAAGTCAGAGTTCCCCATTCACACGTAGGTTCATCCCTGAAACTTCACTCATACTAGCGGCAACCTGACAATCGTATCAAGGATCGTCCGCTTTAACTAACAGTTTTTAACCATACTCCCAGGGTAATAACCCTTCGCCGGCCACTCGTGCTGCTCGCGGCCCTGGCTCGTAACAAAACAAAAAAATCGACGTTTCGGTGCTGATTTGCACCATTTTCAAGATAATTTTTGAAATTGCGTCTGTAAGAAAATGAGAAACAAGAACTTTTAGAAAATAAAATACAATTTTCAAAGTAACAACTATTGCATGTTTAAATGTAAGGGAAACAAAATTTTAACACCAAGTTTTCTTACTCACTTGCTTAGGTGTGATCAAGTATAATAATGTGAGAATCATGTAACGTGAAGTCTTAAATCAAAAATAGTGCCCGGGTACGATCACTGTCCATGAAAACTTTTAGAAAATAAAATAAAATACAATTTTCAAAGTAACAACTATTGCATGTTTAAATGTAAGGGAAACAAAATTTTAACACAAAGTTTTCTTACTCACTTGTTTAGGTGTGATCAAGTATAATAATGTGAGAATCATCTAACGTGAAGTTTAAATCAAAAATAGTGCCCGGGTACGATCACTGTCCATGAAAACTTTTAGAAAATAAAATAAAATACAATTTTCAAAGTAACAACTATTGCATGTTTAAATGTAAGGGAAACAAAATTTTAACACAAAGTTTTCTTACTCACTTGTTTAGGTGTGATCAAGTATAATAATGTGAGAATCATCTAACGTGAAGTCTTAAATCAAAAATAGTGCCCGGGTACGATCACTGTCCATGAAAACTTTTAGAAAATAAAATAAAATACAATTTTCAAAGTAACAACTATTGCATGTTTAAATGTAAGGGAAATAAAATTTTCTTACTCACTTGCTTAGGTGTGATCCAGTATAATAATGTGAGAATCATCTAACGTGAAGTTTAAATCAAAAATAGTGCCCGGGTACGATCACTGTCCATGAAAACTTTTAGAAAATAAATTAAAATACAATTTTCAAAGTAACAACTATTGCATGTTTAAATGTAAGGGAAACAAAGTTTTCTTACTCACTTGCTTAGGTGTGATCCAGTATAATAATGTGAGAATCATCTAACGTGAAGTTTAAATCAAAAATAGTGCCTGGGTACGATCACTGTCCATGAAAAAAAAATTCTGTTTGACGGTAAAGGGGCGTTTACTGTAACAGTCCTAATAGAAACCACTAAAACCGAAGCAACCGGTGTTACCTTGAAGACGCGAGCAGCGCAGTGTGCCAGTAACGTCGTAAAAGGAGGAATTGGCCAGGCGCTAGCCCCTAGCTGGTAGATCGCCAGCTTTACAGGAGCGCGTCGACAGTTGCAGTCGCGTTTCGCGAACCCCATCGCGACCGCAACCGCGGAATCCGCTGGGAAAGATCCGAGAAAGCCACCTGTCCCCGACTCCCTCGGCGAATATCGTCGGTCGATCAACGATAATTCAATGAAAAGCTGCTGCTCGATCAGCGAATTAATCATGAAAACAGGGAGGAGGCGGTGCTGGTGGATTTTCGCGGCGAAACTTTTTTCTTGGCAAGATCCCTGGATTTCGTGTAGAGTTATTCTTGGCTCGATCGTCCATGACGATGACGAGCAGCGTCGACGAGGTGGTGGCCGCAGACTAAAGGAAGACACTAAAGCAGTCCGGGACGGTTATTCGGTTCGCCAGCGACAAAGTAGAGGAACATCGACTTTGCGTTGCGTCGGTCAAAGGTCGGCGATCATCGTCAGCGACGCGTGTCACTCGAGAGCGCTGAAACGACACAGAAGGATCGCTAGATCGTGGATATAGCTCCCTCGAAACTCGTCCGATCGAGCGCCGTGTGAAATTGTCGACTGTGATGATCGTGTCTCCGCGTGCACAAGCTGCTCGACAATACCATCTTCGAATTAAACGAGTTCATTGTCTTCGATGATCTATGGATGCTTCGTGCTGTTCGACCTATCCCACCGATGGGCACTGGGAAGTGTAGTGGTCCGTGTGTAGACAACACGAAACGTGCCAACGTCCTAATGTGTCACTTTGTTGTTGATTGTTTACGCGCGATTTGATTCGCCGTTGATACGCGCGCGTTCGTGTGTGCGTTGGATCGTGCCACGCAGGAAACGGCGTGAGACAGTTGTGCTGCTGACGCGATCCTCTCATGGTCATACTCTTTGATGCTTTTCGTTGGTGAGGAGCCATCGCGATGTGTTCAGACTTCAGATTCTTTTACGGATTTCGTGGAGGATTTACTGTACGAATTCTGACCCTTTCAAAAGCGTCTTTACGTCTGTTGAAAAATTATAGCTTGATCGGATTTCAGCGAAATCCTTGAACGATAATTTCGATCGAAGGTACAGTGTTATTCGACAGGATACTAATTCAACAATTCTGCGAAACGTTTCGAACATTCTCAAAGGGTATAGCAGGATAAGCATGGGCCAGCGGCCCCCGCTCCGATTTTTCTGATTTCTGTCTTAAAACATAGTTTTATGTCTAAAAAAACATTGTGTAAAATTTCAAATGTCTACCCCCATCGATAAGGGTGATATTGGGGTAAATTCCCCCGCACTTAAATGCATTTGCTACAAAACGAGAAAAGATATCGACATGGGATAAACGGCAAAAAAAAATGTAGATACACTCTCCATTCCAGATTTTTTCCAAAATTTTCTGCTAATTATTTATAGTTGAAAATAATGAATTCATTTTTTGGGAATTTTTTAAAGTGTCTTCCCCTGGGTTGACACCTACCAAAAAATTATAAAATATTGCTATGATACTTACCTACTTTGTAAAAAAATCTCAGAAGTGTCCATTTGGTGGAACAGTGTCAAGAAAAATAAAGTGTGCCGGCGAACGCTTGGTCTGATCAGTATCGGCGCAGCGACCGAATCCCCTTGCGGTGACTAGTAATGGGAACGAACGGGAAGTCGGCGGTGTGTACGGAAAAGCTGATACATGTAAAAATGCGACTAAATCGTCTAATATATAATAATATTTTAATAATATTTTCAATATTTTATAATAATATTGAAGTGCAAACAATAAAATTCGTTTAGTTTATAAATGCATATAAAAAAAAGAAAAAAACAAGAAAATAAATTTGAGTTGAGAAGGATTCGAACTCGAGCCCTTCGTAGCATCGAGCAGAACCTCTAACACTGTGACCATACAACATATTTGTGAGAAGCTTCTTCTTTCTGTTACTTGAAAGCAACGAACTAGCTTTACACGCATTTTTCTTCTTCAATGTAAGCTATTTCCTAAAATATAATTGTTTAGACTTCCACCTGTAATCATATATTAGAACATTTAGTCGCATTTTTACATGTATCAGCTTTTCCGTACACGCACCGACTTCCTGTTCGCTCCCATAACTAGCCACCGCAAGGGGATTCGGTCGCTGCGCCGATAACGATCAGACCAAGCGTTCGCCGGCATACTTTATTTTTCTTGACACTGTTCCACCAAATGGACACTTCTGAGATTTTTTTACAAAGTAGGTAAGTATCATAGCAATATTTTATAATTTTTTGGTAGGTGTCAACCCAGGGGAAGATACTTTAAAAAATTCCCAAAAACTTAATTAATTATTTTCAACTATAAATAATTAGCAAAAAATTTTGGAAAAAATCTGGAATGTAGAGTATATCTATATCTTTTGTTTGCCGTTTATCCCATGTCGATATCTTTTCTCGTTTTGTAGCAAATTGCATTTAAGTGCGGGAGAATTTACCCCAATATCACCCTTATCGTTGGGTGTAGACATTTGAAATTTTACACAATGTTTTTTTAGATATAAAACTATGTTTTAAGACAGAAATCAGGAAAATCGGAGCGGGCTAGCTCATGCTTATCCTGCTATACCCTTTTACATTTAGACACGTGAACTGAAGAATTGATGTACTTTTTAGAGTTCTTAGCAGTTAAAACGTCTACACCGGTCAAATGCTTTGAACAAGGGTATAATGAATAGAAACATATGCAATATTCCATAGTAGTGTTACGCAGAGTTAGCGACACTACCATACGTCAGGGCAATGGACCAACTGTCAATTACCTGTCACGTACCTCCCGATTGGCAAGAAAGATGCGTCTATTTAAAACTTACCGCACGTTGTGCATGCAAGACGCATTCATCGATTTCAATTTTACTACAGAATAACACAAATTATTCGTTTGGAAAAAGCGCGAGTATGTTTATCTTGAAAATTGTATGAGACAGATTTGAAAATCAGATCTCTGACAATAAAAAGTGAACACTGAAAAGTTCATTTCGATAAAGCTAAAAATGGTAATTATTTGTCTTCTCTCTCTCATTTATTACAAATGAATAAAATAATGAAAATGGGCTGAGTATAAATAAAATTTGATAATTTTTTAAATGTAGAATGTCGACAAATTGCAATATTTTACAGATCCTAACTACAGATGGGCAAAGTTTGATTTAAATAAAAATTTCGAATAAAGTGAAAAATACGACTTTAATTGAAATTTTTGCTCAACTCTGATCTTAACTTATAGAATGTAATACTATATCAATTGCTGATAGTATGTATCCCATTGATTTGATATTTATGCGATTGGATACGGAATATTGGATAGGCAATTGGATTTTTGCATTGTTAACTTGCAAACCGATTATTTCATGAACACAATCGGAACGAAACTAACATTGCGAATTCTACGCCACGAAAAACCACGCGTTTCGTGTCGCCAGCAAGCCAACAGGCAACTCTTTGTGCACAGGACAGTTGATTTATACGGTGCTTCATAATATTGGACATTTGTATAATTGAAATGATGAAACTATCTTTGGATTCGGTAGACAGTGTCAAATTCAACTTTGAAATCGCCCAAAATGATCTTTCCGAGGTTACAATGACTCTCGAACGAAATTTTCTTAAATTTTAAAAGCAGAGAGAAATCGAAAATTATGTTTTTGGCATTAACTGATCGCGAACCAATTAATTGCAAATGTTCGGGCAACTACAATTCGTCCGAGATTAATTTACAGAGACTGGAATTAAGCGGAAACGTGGTCGCGCGATTCAAAATCAAATCAGAATGTGGGTACAATAAGAGCCTCTTTACAGTCTAGCAAACCTCTTCTATATCGAGTTTCATGTAATTGTGTACGCCATTAACACGTAAATTTCGGAGCGCGCTAATTAGCCAGGCGTGAGAGTTTTATACATTTACAGAATCATTTTAATCGTGCTGAAAACACGCAGGAATGAAATCCATGGGATTATTGACATGCGAATATCGACATGCACAGCTTATCGCTACTTCCTCCTGTGAAAATATAGTAGAACACAACAAAGTAACGCACAAGTTCAACAATATGCGAATGCATATAATTCTGCAATCTGAGAACGATCAACTAGTAAACTATCCATCAGTAGATCATATAACATTTCTTTTTCGATTCTGGTATCCTTGAGCCAGTTTTGCGAACATGAAAGACATAAGTGATCTTGTTTCCTCTCTATACAGGGTGTCTCAAAAATGAACTTGCGAGAAATGGATTTCTCAGATCATTTTACACAATGATCCACGGCTTTGTTGAGGAATTATCGAGGAAAAACACGGGCGAATCAGAGCGCGGTTACAGTGGTCGGATTTCTCCTCAGCCAATCGCAACGTTACGTTCAGTGAAGCCATTCGCAGAGCCAGAATCCGTCTGATAGGCGTGTTCTGATTGGCCCGTGTTTTCCTTAAGAGGGTGGGGTACCCACGTGACATTATTATAATTTAACCCTTAGCACTTGATTGGCGCATCTGAGGCGCCATTAAAAATTGCTGTATTATTATTTAAAATATTGTTTACATTATTAGATATGTTGGAATCTCACCAATCACTAAACATTTAAGTATTGTATGAGGTACCGTTTCAATTTTATATTTACCAAATTTTAAAAAATCATAGAGAATGAGAACATTCTAGGTCAGAAGGAAGTTTGATTTTCCAGTTCAAATAGCTCCGAGTGCAAAGGGTTAACTAGACTTTGGGCCAAAAACAGGGTTTTACGGGAAACCACCTCATGTCCTCATACGATTATATTTTGAGCTGAGTGAGGGCTCATTCTGAAGAGGAAGGCTAAATGAAACGCACATGGGTCCAACCTTAGTTACATTATGTTTATATCTAGTAATGTGAGTGTCCAAAGTAGGGAAAACAAATGAAGAAAATTTCCGGAGATACTAATATATATTTTTCGATCACAAAAAGATTTTTCTTATCAATTTAGGGACCCACGCGGGCTTCATTTAACCTCTTAAATGGGGTTCCTCTTTAGAATGAGCCCACACTCAGTTCAAAATATAATTGTATGAGGACGTGAGGTGTGTTCCCGTGATTTCATTGAATTTTTCGCCAGATTCCGTTCATGAAGGGGAAGCAGAAGCAATTTTAGTTAGACGAGATGGCTCCTAGTCAGTAGATCTATCGATGGAGATTCGTAACGAGAAAAATTTAAAGGGCTTTAAGCCACTCGGATCCATTAACAGCAATAAATTGCTATTAAAATACTTTAATAAAAATTAAAACTTACTTACTTTAATAAAATAAAATACTATAAATAGATATTGATAAAAAGAAAAATCTATAATGATAGCGAAACTGAAGCGTTAGGTTCATACAAATGTAATTGAAAAGAATAGGCGTGGATTAGGCCCAAAAACAGGCAACCCGGGCGAAATGCGAATAGTAGACCCCCGGGGGGCCTAGTTTGGGCATGATTAGGAAAGTAGAGGGGCAACCTATTGGTTGTCCCGGGAGGTGGAGGTTTTAAAATTTACCACCTTCCTTAACAAAAAAAAAAAGGTTCATACAAATGTATGTTCATCACTGTTGCCGAACTGTTTTTCACTGATAAATATAATAGAACCAGAGGTTCTGGTACCCCTTAATAATTCCTTAACGAAGCTGCGGAGAACATTACCGTAAAGGGAATAGTTATTTCAAATGATCTTGGGAATCGCCCTAAATAAATATTTGAAGTGTATAGTATACGAAATTGCTCAAACTCTTTCGAAGGACCCTCTTGCAACGACATAATCTCCTCCATACCCGTTGAGAAATCAAAATTCGAGAACTTTTTTCATGTTTTCGACTAGTCTTTTACATCGACTAATTTCAGCTGTACTGTGCGACGGATCCGCGTGTAATTAGAAAACAGGTTACGGCTAGACTGCGGTAGAAATCGGTGTACGTGTCTTGCGACACTTCTTTCACGTATCCGCACTTTCTTATTCCATTGCGTGATTTCGATTTCAGACGAGGGAGGAGAGGTAT
This sequence comes from Lasioglossum villosulum, assembly GCA_963971365.1. Lineage (NCBI taxonomy): Eukaryota > Metazoa > Arthropoda > Insecta > Hymenoptera > Halictidae > Lasioglossum > Lasioglossum villosulum. Next base: position 9,616,234 of record OZ020497.1, read on the forward strand.
TCATTCCGAAAGTGGGGGAAACGTAATTTTCTATTCGAGGTAACGAGCTCTCTCCCGAGATCCATTAGAATCCTCGTGCAAATGAAAACCGTAAAAGGACACCTCTTTTTTTTATTTGTACAGAGACACTGAACGAAATACGTATAAACTTCTGGAACGTACGTCACTGTCGACGAGAACGACAAATCAGTAAATCCACGAGTGAAGTGTGCATAAACACTGGAGCTGATATTTACTTTGAATTTGATATAAAGTTCCTGTGTTACATCGATAATATCGACTTTTCGCATTTGAACAATTTTCCATAAATAAATGAAACTCGTTAAGCGCGTACACGAAAGTCGAACGCGGAAACGAGGTCGTTGAAAAATTTGCAACAGAGAAATTCTACAAAGAATTACGGTTATTCGTAATATTAGAATCGTGATTGAAGAGCACGCAATAATGATGAGGACTCGAGACTGTGAGCAGAGTTGGTAATGAGGCAATAATAGAAAGTTGAAGGCGATGTCATCGTGGAAAGGATGGAGAATTTGGCCAAAAGTCCGGCTACGAGAAATGACAGAGCGAAATAATGTTGGCCCTGCACTATTATTCGAACTCTAAGGGAGTTCACGCCACGTTGAGTCGAGTTTCGTCCGCTTGGTGGAGCCAGGACGATGAGCCTATTTACTCGAAGGATCTCATCAAGGAGTTCGAAGTGGAGAATCCACCGCTTGAGGACGAACTCGCTTGGATCCTTAAAAAAGGTATTCCGAGAACGACTTAAAAAATAACGTCAATTTTAGTCGATCTCGAGTTCACGGCCTAAAAAGATCCTTCCTACGTAAACCCACGCGAAACTGGATCCTTCCAGCGATTTCATAGATTCATTCATATCCTTGCATACGATATTCATTTTGCGCTATACTTTTTGAGATCAACGTTTGCCCTCTCATTTGACATGAATAACTTGCCGGCTGCTGAAAAAATTATTGTTTTAACCCTTTGCACTCCGAGCTACTTTAACCTACCGACCTAGAGTATTTCTGTATGATTTTCTTCTGTCTATAGATGTGAAATTGATATAATACCTCGTACAATACTTAAATGTTTAGTAATTGATTAGGCCCACTATACGCATCCGTTTTTGTAACATGCGGCGACCGTGAGGCACCAGAATTGCGGTAAATATTGCATTGCAGCGCCGCGCAGTGGGTAAACTTGACAAAATACGATTCAAAAAGGAATAACTTTCGATAGAAATGAGATAGAGGACTGACATTTTTTTTACATACAGCTGAAACTTCACAGAATATGGGAAAAATAGGGAGATTTCGGTACGAATGTTTTTTAACCTCGAAAAAATTCGTCAAAGTTGCGCAATTTCGAGAAAATTGTGGTTTTTAAAATACCACGCGCGGCAAAAATTTTTTTGGAACATGCTCTACAGCATTTCGCGTAGATTTTCTCACGCTGATTTCAAATGTGGTCTCAAAATTTTTCTACGACCTCAGAATTTTCCAAAATATCGGATTATTGTTAAACAGTTAAACTTTTATTTTTTCAAGGTTAGAAAACATTCGTACCATAATCTCCCTATTTTTCCCATATTCTGTAAAGTTTCAGCTGTATGTAAAAAAAATTTCAGCCCTCTATCTCATTTCTATCGAAAGTTATTCCTTTTTGAATCGAGTTAGGTCAAGTTTACCCACTGTGCGCCGCAACTACGGTACCGCACGGTCCCCACATGTTAAAACACGGATGTGTGTAGCGAGGCTTAGATACGAAAGGCATCAGATGAAACTTGATTTGTTTCGAGACAGCATTAATCTGATGTTAGTAGCTTTTTTGAAAGTGGACCCGAAATGACATATGAAGATCACCTTCAGTTTTTTGAAAAGAATGCCCAATATTTTCGATCGAACTCGGATGAAGCACAAAATTCTGCGTAAGTAGTATTGACCTTCATGTATCGCAAATCTAATAGTTAACGAGATATTATGTAAATAATTTTCCACATGTACTTGTTCAAATTGTGGGAATTAATTCGAGCCCCTACTAGCTTCCAGGTAAAAGCCATTATACATATAAGAAATTACATTGATAATATCTTGTTAACTATCAGATTTATGATGATCAATACTATTTTATGCAGAATTTAGTGCTTCATCCGATTTCGATCAAAAATATTGGTTATTCTCTGTTCATTACGCGTCCACCTACAATAAAGCTACTAACGTCAGATTAATGCCTCCTCGAAACTAATCAAGTTCCATTTGATACATTTTCCTAACGCTAATAGCAGCCGGTTTAATCAGATAGCCTGTTTCAATCGCCTCACTCTGTATATTTGAGAATATCTAATTTGTAACAAAATGAAAGATAGCGACAACGTCAAGAAGAACAAGACCCAATCCTCTAATTGCGTCGTCAGTAGCATTTTCTGCCTTCGTTGAACGATTCGAGCAATAGCGGAAGACGTGTAACGCGGAGTAGAGATATCACATGATCCCTGCGAGTTTCTCACTGTCATCTCCTGATCAGTAGGGTGCTTATTTATTTGAGAATACCTAGTTTGCGAGGAAAATGAAAGATAGCGACAGAATATGAACGCAGCATAGGTCAGAGCTTTTTACGAGCAATCCACAGAGTTTTCTGAACGAGCTAATAGTATGGAAATTGTTACCAGGGAAATTCTGAAGAACAAGACCCAATCCTCTAATTGCGTCGTCAGTAGCATTTTCTGTCTTCGTTGAACGATTCGAGCGATAGCAGAAGACGTGTAACGCGGAGTAGAGAGATCACACGATCCCTACGAGTGTCTCACTGTCATCTCCTGATCAGTAGGGTGCTTATTTATTTGAGAATACCTAGTTTGCGAAGAAAATGAAAGATAGCGACAGAATATGAACGCAGCATAGGTCAGAGTTTTTTACGAGCAATCCACAGAGTTTTCTGAACGATCTAATAGTATGGAAATTCTGAAGAACAAGACCCAATCCTCTAATTGCGTCGTCAGTGGCATTTTCTGTCTTCGTTGAACGATTCGAGCAATAGCGGAAGACGTGTAACGCGAAGTAGAGATATCACATGATCCCTACGAGTTTCTCACTGCCATCTCCTGATCAGTAAGGTGCTTATTTATTTGAGAATACCTAGTTTGCGAAGAAAATGAAAGATAGCGACAGAATATGAACGCAGCATAGGTCAGAGCTTTTTACGAGCAATCCACAGAGTTTTCTGAACGACCTAATAGTATGGAAATTCTGAAGAACAAAACCCAATCCTCTAATTGCGTCGTCAGTAGCATTTTCTGCCTTCGTTGAACGATTCGACCAATAGCGGAAGACGTGTAACGCGGAGTAGAGATATCACATGATCCCTGCGAGTTTCTCACTGCCATCTCCTGATCAGTAGGGTGCTTATTTATTTGAGAATACCTAGTTTGCGAAGAAAATGAAAGATAGCAGCGACAGAATATTAACGCAGCATAGGTCAGAGCTTTTTACGAGCAATCCACAGAGTTTTCTGAACGACCTAATAGTATGGAAATTGTTACCAGGGAAATTCTGAAGAACAAGACCCAATCCTCTAATTGCGTCGTCAGTAGCTTGTACCAACTGCGGTAGGACACAATGTCGTTCTATTAGAGTGGAATGGGGTTCTGTCTAAATCACGTCAATTTGAAACATGCTTCGGAATGATAGTAATTTCCTGGACGGAACAGGAGTCGCCGTAACAACCTCGACGCAGTCGACCGATGTTCCCCGGGTAGTTATATTTATATAATTCCAACAAAACGAACGAAAGTCTGGACGTCGTCGAACCGAGTTCGCCGAACGTGTGACCCCTGTGGCTCCATTTTAAGAACAATATGCAATTGAGATTCAGGGTCATCGATTCACGCTCTCGTATACGCGCGCGTCACGTATGGGTCAACGATCGCTCAGCCTACTCTACTATACTGATCAATCGGTGCGCAGTTAAAGTTCTCTAACGATAACCATCGAAATTGAAAGGGAGCAAGATTAGATAGGACGCAAGATCGCCGTCAGTGAAATACTTTGATTATTTACCGAACACATTATTTTTTTTATCGTGATTCTATTTACAATTGGCTAACAATTTACATTGGCGAAGTAGATTGTTCAGCGTGTACGATCCTTTAAACACTGCCGGCAACGCAATAAGAAAATGTTTCTGTGAGAACGTTTTTAAATCAATTTCAGATTGATTTTCCGAACGAGTTCTTGTAAAAAGACGACTCTTCTGACGTGTCTTCAGCAATGTTGAAATAAATCTACACGATTAAACACGTTAGTGTTTGTTTGTTAGATGATGTTAGTGGTTTAACGATTACAATTCAGCTCCGTTAGCTCATGAACGATGTTGACAAAGATAAACAAAATTTCGTAGAATACGAATAATTTGATGAAACCAAGAATTATTTGAATTTCATTTGGAATTCAAAAAGTGTCTTGATTTCAGTGTGACATTTTTCTCAAATAATTTTTTAAAACATAAAAGACGCAGCTGGATCTACAGCTGTTACAATCGTACACGTTAATCGATCAATCTTGATTAAAAGTTTAATCGATCAATCTAGATTAAACTTTTAATCGATTAATGCCCAACTCCGGTGCTTAGGTATGGTGGCCGTGGCGCAAACCGCACAGCAGCCAGCCAAAGAGGACAACGTGCTTAGGCGTGTCTAAACGGTTCACCGCCACCGTCGACGCCAGTATATTTGCACCGCGTTCCTCGTCCGTGCAACCGAACGGACGCTCGACCGTGCTGTACAATCTCCTCGACCGTCAGTAGCTTGATGATCACAGCACGGCGAGCTGGCCGCGAACGTTCTTCCTGGCTGGCTTTTATGTATGCGCTTCGGCCCGTCAACGTCGTCGTCTAATCGCGAAAGTTGTCCGAGAGTTCCGCGCAGCTGGAAGGTGAACTTCGTCGCGAAATTCATTGCAAGACCCGGAGTGTTCGGCGCACTCGCGGAGGTGCCAAGTGAACTCGAATCAACTGAAAACATCAGGTGTTCGTTGTTAACAATCGTGTTCCGCGAACAGTGTTCTCTCCTGTGAGCAACATCGCATCGTTTAGCTCGTTATCCGTTCGCCTAACGCAGTTTTCCACGGTCGTCGCGGCGGAAGGACGAAACAACTTTTTCCACGTCGTACCTAACTCGATTCGAACGCGTGGCTAGGTCGTGTAGGTTTCCTTCTCCGCGAAAGTGGAACTCTCTGCCACCCCGTGTCGCGTTTCCACTAGGTAATTGGATAGAATTCTCGTACAGGCAGCGTTCGAGAGATGTGCGCGATAAGATAACTGCACCGAGCCGTAAACAGAACCTGGAGAACGAGATCGTTGCTCCAAGAGTCTCCAGAGAGAGAAGACTTACCGGTTTCTGGTATCTTCGAGTACCCTTTTTTTAAGTTTAAAGACAGGAAAAAATTCATTTACGCACTGACATCACTCCTAAAGATGACGGTCGAGGGGGAAAGTGTGGGGCTCGACACGGTGTCTGTAAAATTGAAAATTGGACCGGGTCCATACCCACTAAAAAAAACCTCCAGGACTCTAATGAGACCTTTCCCACCTCCTGCGATTCCAAGGATACAAGCACTGACTATTAGTATTATTCCAGTACTCCCCTTCGGATCTCGTGCAATCCTTTTCTTAAGGACGGTGGAAAAATGCATTTTACGGACACCCCGATCCAGATGATGATCGGTTAAGGTCGGATCTCCTTTGCGCGTCTAGACGCAACGTTTTGCGATCCATACTCCATTCGTCGTAGCTCTTTTCTTTTATTTTCTTTTCTTTTCTGATGTGAAGTATGACGAATAGAGTATAAATGGCTCTAGAATAATAAAACGCTGCGTCGAGACGCGCAAAGGAGATCCGACCTTTAAGAGGAAAGAACAGGCGTGGTCCTGAGGGGTATATGGGCTGCCCTGTGAATGCAAATAGCGGGCCCTCGGCTAGCTGAAATATACCAATTTATAATTAAAAAGGGATACTTATTATCATCGAAGATCCCATTTTCCGGGAGTTTTCTACCTCCCGGAAAAAAAGATGATGATCGGTTGGGGAGTAGTGTGGGGCTCTTCTAGCCTTTTTTTTTACATGAGGAAAATGCTTTTACGCATACCCTGTACCCCTGGGAGAGATACAGGGTTGTGTGGGGCTTACGTGGCCAGAAGGGCTCACGGTACCCACTAAAAACCTCATGATAACCTTCCCTAAGCTAATCGGGGGCGGCTGGGACTCCGAAGGACGCAACCAGCCAATGGGGCTCTTCCCGCCTGATAAAAGCTAGAGGCTAGAGAATTCCTGCAAAAACCCCACCGCCCAGGGGCCTGAGGACCCTTCTTCTCTCTAGCCAGAGACTACTGTCTCTCGTTGGGCCGCTCCTCGCATTCTACACTCCGACACTCTTTCTGTGCCTGTTCCTTGCAGTTAGGGTTCTCGTCCACTCCTTTTTTAGGGGGTACGGTCACCCATGGATATTACTAGAATATTACTAGAAAAGCAAGTAAAAACAGTGTTTGCGGGAACGTTTCACGTCCTCATACGATTATATTTTGAGCTGAGTGAGGGCTCATTGTACAGAGGAAGGTTGATCCCGCTTCGCCCTGGTCATGATATAACGAGATTATGTTTATATTTAATAATATGAGCGTCCAAAATAGAGGAAAAAAATCGAGACGACCACCCTGAGGTTCCCATGTATTTTTCTAATGCAAAACGATTTTTCTGAATTAAATCATGACCAGGGCGAAGCGGGATCAACCTTCCTCTTTACAATGAGCCGTCACTCAGCTCAAAATATGCTCGTATGAGGACGAAAAGCCGTTTCCCGTGATTGCATTCAACTTCCCCATATTTCGTTCATACAGACATAGTCTAAAGCAAGTCTAGAACCAATTTTAGTTTAGTTGGTTTAGAAGAGATGGCGGGTCAGGAGAACTGTCAGCGGAGATTCGTAACAACAAAAATATAAAGGGCTTGAAGTCACTCGGATCCATTAATAGCAATAAAGATATTGACAAAAAGAAAAAACTTGTAATGATAGCGAAACTTAGTTTAATTAGCGTTAGATTGATACAAATGTATGTTCATCACTGTTGCCAAACTGTTTTTCAGCGTGGAGGTTGGTTACACTGATAAATATCCTAGAATCCATGGGTGACCGTACCCCCTTAAGGGGCAGTGGAGAAATGCATGTTACGCACACACCCCCCTCCTGACGTTGGTCGGGAGGGGGTAGTGTGGGACTCATTCATCCAAAATAAAATTGAGGGTAGGACATACTACCACACTATGAATTAACATCCTGCGGCCTGTTCTCCGCATTCAACAAGGATGTATTACATCGATTCACAACCACGAGCCTGTTCTCTGCAATTGGATCTGGTCCACTCCTGTTCTCGTCTTCCAAGATGTTTTCGAGTACCCTAGGTTAGCACCAGAACGTGCTCCCTGTCACTGAATTGACGCTCCATCGGGGACTCGATGCAACCGTACACCGTACATGATTTCATAACGCGTGCGCTGGGAAGATCCGATTTCAGTTTCTGGTTATGGTAGTTCTCGATTGACCTCTTTGAAATTCTGGAAAGTGGAAAATGATGTGTTCACAGGGATACCAACAGGCTCAACGATTTTATGTATGCAGGATGTCCCAAAAATATTGCACTCCCATTAAAAGGATTTCTAAGGTCACGTGAAGTTAAGGAGTTACCCACGAATAAACGCGGACCAATCAGAACGCGGCTACAGCAGATGGATGACGGCTCGATTAATGCCAACGCCACGCTCAGATTGGTCCGTGTTTTTCGTTAGTAACTAAACTGCGGATATTTATGAATTTATGGTTTATAACTAGACTGCGGATCTTTATGCATTTATAGCAAAATTGAGTTGATGAATTTGTAAAATGTAAGAAAATTTCAAAAATTGAAGACGTTGATATATGATTTCCTCATCTATTAAAATTATTGAGAGAAGAAACAACATTCTGTTTGGTTTTCATTCCTTGCAACCGATACAGACAATTTTTATTTTGCATAAAGATCCGCAGTCTATTTTATAACCATATTTTTTAAAAAAGCGTTAGAGTATCAAATTCGATAGAATTCTGTAGGCTTTTTATTTATTTCGGACCTGCAAATGTTATTACCAATGAAAATACTATTTTATTTCGTTCCACTTTCTTCAAATTTGTTTATAATAACTAGACTATGGTACTTTGTACGAAATAAGAATTGTTTGGATTAACTACAACGAACAAGGGCGAATAATTTCTTTCATTCTTTATTAATGCTCGTGAGCTGCAACTATAGTACATGATGTTTTTAAATTTATTAAACCTGTCCACTGTTTCAAATTACAACTATCCATTTTTGTTATACATGCATGAAATCCGCACTTTATATTTGGGACACTCTGTATACCTATTGTTCGATTCAATTCATTACGACTAATGGAGCTGCTGGTTGTATCAGGGTTTGTGTACTTCGATTACTCCGCTCTCGGAAGGAATAATTTCGGATCCTCCATTATTCTTCTCTTGCACTCTACTCGTTTACGAAATCCTGATTTTCCCTGTGTCATTGTGATTACCAATTGTTGTAAGTAACGTTACTCAACTGTATCCGATGACTCGTGGATTATGTAATTTCAATAGGGTTTGATCGACGTGTAGGCCGCTTTTAGATTACCAGCCGACTAACCTTTGGTCCTAATCTTGAATTCCACGGTGAGCTTATGGCCCTGATAACGATTTCCGAGCACTCGTTGCTTCTTAAGTTTTTGCAATTATTGGTTGGCAAGAAAGTAATTTCGATATTTTAAGGTGAAGCAGATCACAATGTATTTATTCAAGCAATACACTTTAATGAATCAGATAATTTCCCTTTTGTTCGATTTACTTTTACAAAATAGAACAAATAAACTATTTTATCGATTAAAGTTCGTCGCTTGTATAAAGAGAAATTCAATTTTATTTCTTCTTAAAATACCGAAATTACTTTCCTGCCAACCCAATAAGTTGCTTCTTACGATTTTGCAATTATTTGCTTTGCGTTACGCATCGGTAACTTCATGCGAGAATTGCAATTATTTATTCTATCTGGAAATCTACTATCGTGTTGCAAATTACAACATAGGTACCGTGGAAAACATATTGAAGTCGTTGCTTGTGTCTGGGAACTTCTGACACAAACGTTATTCCAAATCAAAAGTAGTGTTGGGTACAATTACTGTCCGTGCAAAATTGTAATTATTTGCTTTACTTTACGCATCGGTAATTTATTCTATCTGGAAATTTACTATCGTTTTGCAAATTACAACATAGGTACCGTGGAAAACATATTGAAGACGTTCTTTTTGTCTAGGAACGTCTGACACAAACGCTATTCCAAATCAAAAGTAGTGTTGGGTATGATCACTGTCCGTGCAAAATTGCAATTATTTGCTTCACGTTACGCATCGGTAATTTATTCTATCTCGAAATCTACTATCGTTTTACAAATCGATTGACATGTACCAAAATTACAACATAGGTACTGTGGAAAATATATTGAAGTCGTTCATTGAGTTTGAAAACGTTTCACACAAACGTTATTCCAAACCAAAAGTAGTGTTGGGTACGATCACTGTCCGTGCAAAACATGGCCGTTGGACAGTAAAGGGACGTTTACTGTACAGCTATACATTCGCTAATTGTTAGGATAAGTAGTATTGCAGACACGGCTATGTTGTGTAATAAACGCCGACGTAATTACGTAGAAATTTTCATTAGCAATATAAGTTGGTAATACCCGCTGAAATACTTTGCGAAATATTCTACTATCGAGGATACGCAACTTGGGAATTTCAGTTTTTCATTCGCGAAGAACGAATCCAGAAGTTATCATCTTTCTTTCTGGTTTGTCTTCGTTATCACGTCTCATTTCCTTATACCTGTCCTGGAGATTGTAACACGACATTAAACATTTCAAGCAACTACTTCTGCATCTGCAATTAGACATTACGATCGTCTTCTGCGACTCCGGACTTGTTCTATTCACGCGATTTCTTAGTACCGCATGAGTAACTCTTTCCCGAGAGACTGGCTAAATGCAGCGAGCAGTCATACCACTAGCAAACACATTTACTTATTTATCTACAGGAAATATCTGTATTATTAATGAGCTGTGGATCTCTATGCATTCGATTCGCTGGTATTCTACGGGGAAAACGTACTAGTCGACAAAAGATACTTTTTCCAATTCTATTGTTCGTATAAAATGACTTCATACGATTGTATAATTGCATTTCTAAATTGCACCTCGGTAATGACGTGAAGCTTTCATTAATTACAAATAATTCGTAGGGATTTGTATTTAAACAAACAAATTTTTATTGAAAGAAATAATGTTAATAGTAAATGTAAAATTCATATTAAAGTAGATAAATACATGGAGTAAGTCTAAATTTTATAGATATATCAACGTATAATTCTTTTTGTGTTTAATCTGTTTACAAAAAGAATAGTAGAAAATAATAAATAATAGATAAATAATTGTACAAGATGATCGTACATCTCAAAAGTTTCTTCTTTAGAAAAGAAAAAATGTTGCACCCTTCCTGGAATATTTTGTTGTTCTTTATCAGGAGAATAAGTATTTATAGTGATTTTATAGTGAAACTAATAATAAGCATAATAAAAAGCAATGATACCGTTTATCCTGTTGTAAAATATTATTGTAGTTTAAATCAGTTCCACAATTGATCTGAAAATAAAAATTTAATTTAGTATGCCAATCCAATTAATAATATCCAAACAATAATAAAGATATTACTTGATAAAGTGCTTCTCATTTAAGCAGGTTATAACGTGATCTAATCAATCATACAATTGGGCTCATTTTAATTATTAGAATAATTGTATTGAGATATACAATGGTCATAATTTTAAGAGAATTGTACTAGATCGTATATCTCAAAAGTTTATTCTTCAGAAAGGAAAGAATGTTACACCCTTCATGGAATATTTTGTTTTTTTTTATCCGAAGAACAACATTTTACGCGTTTATAAACGATATACCGTATATATAGTGAATTTATAGAGAAATTACACAATGATACCGTTTATCCTGTTGCAAAATATTATTGTAGTTTACATCAGTCCTACAATTGACCTAACAATAAGAGTTTCATTTAGTATGCCAATCCGCGTAATAAAGATATTACTAGATAAAAAATATGCTTCTCATTTAAGCAGGTTATAACGCGATGAAGATGATAATGATCATCATCATCATCCCGCCTAATCAATCACCTAATTGGACTCATTTTAACGTTGCATAACATCGACACCCCTCGCGCGATTGTTAGATTAGGCACTGGTAACTCGCATGATCGTTCTTTGTGCACGAAGAGTGTGATAACATGGCAATGAAACATTGTTCAACCATTTTGACAAGCAATTGTTTATTATAAAATGAACGATAGGCTGTGTATACGTAATCCTGAAAAAATCACGACTTTTTACAATTTCGCTCGCTGCCTGTCGAAAAAATTCGAACATTCCGCCAGAATTTGTGATTCGGCGCCAGATATTGCACCAGCATAACCTATCGCAAGGCAATGTCAGCCGAAACCCGGTGTGAGAATCAATGAAAATCAGTGACTCGAAAATGTTCTGATAAATATTGCAGAACGAAAAGGTGTTTCCTCGACGAGGGACTACAAAGTGCAAAGTTTTAGTTTAAAAAAGATAATAGAGCCGTGAGTCCGTTATTTTTCGGGATGCGAATAATTTATAATAATTACGTGTCGTAATAACATTGTGACATCGTTGAGAGACAATAACAAAAGAAGCAAAACATGCTTCGACGAAATCAAAAAGCTCTACTCTACTGTGAACTGTTTGGGCTTTCAGAGGAGGACGAATCACAGATCTTTGTGAAGTTTTTCAAATTTCACAAATGTTACGACCTAATACCGACCAGTGCCAAGTTGGTCGTGTTCGACACGCATCTCCTCGTCAAGAAGGCCTTCTTCGCTCTTGTCTACAACGGTGAGTGACAAATATCATCTCAGTTATAAGTTAAATCATTTCTATACTTGCTCTTAGTTTACACTTGCAGTATGCATACAGTGTGCCCCGCAAACTCTGTACACACGAATATCTTTGTTATTTCAAACAATACAAGATAATATTACGTACAGAAGTTGCAGGGTTTAGGAAAATACATAATGTGGTATAAATGGTGTGCTTGCAAGTGATTAGACAAAGATTTTGTTGATTCCCTTCCATTGTACTTTAAACACCTCTATAAATCCAAATGAAACTTTAACTCGAATTGTTTTCCACAAATGTGGAAGCCGAACAAGCCAAAACAACAGTAAATATTTTACAAAGTTTCATAGAAAGGTGCAATGATATTGTAGAAAATGTCTTATCAGTGAAAATTGATTAACAATCTGTTAATTTATTAACACAAGAGCAAAATTACAGATTTCTTTAACATGTGACAGTAATATGTAAGAGCCCAGTAAATCATATTTACTATAACTATACATATAATAAATAATACATCTCCAAAAATTTAACTTTTCTTTCCTTAAAAATATTACAACCAGTAAATTATTAACCTTTGTACAAACCCCCTGAAACCTCTATCATTGAAAGATTTTAATTCTTCCCTTCGATATTAGAGTTATCTAGGTCCAACTGTAATTATAAAGATTCAGATGTTCTTTTTCTTTTGTGTAGGTGTGAGAGCTGCGCCATTATGGGACAGTTCAAGACAAGAATTTGTGGGGATGTTAACTATAACAGATTTTATAAAAATTCTGCAAATGTATTACACCAGCCCATCTGTAACAATGGATGAATTGGAAGAACACGAATTGGATACATGGAGAAGTAAGTATCTCTTTGTTGTAGATGTTTCTTGATGTAAGATCGTAATAGTTACTAATGACAATATTTTATAAATGTTGCTACTATAGAAGTTTTGAAGGATCAGGTTCATCCGTTAGTAAGCATCGGCCCAGATGCATCTTTGTACGAGGCCATTAAGACTCTTGTACAAAATAGAATTCATCGTTTGCCTGTGATAGACCCAGATACTGGAAATGTTCTCTATATCTTGACACATAAACGAATACTAAGGTTCCTCTTCCTTTATGTAAGTATATAGAAAAATACTAATGACTGGACTGCGGATCTTTCACAAATCATTTGAATCCTTAGCACTCGAATGGTGACTCTGAGAGGCACCACTAAAAATTGGTATACCGTTGTTATTATATAAATATGTCGGTTTTTAATCAATAGACAGTTGTTCTTTATGCAAAATAAGAAATTTCCACTGGAATTGCAACAAACTGGAGTGACATGCAATCGTATTTTCTTTCTCAATATGCTTAACAGGTTGAAAGTAATATAACAGTATCTTTACATTCTACTAATGTTGCTGTTTGAAATTACATTTTACCATTTTTATCATGAACACATCAAATCCGCAGTCTACTAATGTCATACAACATCTACCAGAATATAAAATTCATTATAATGACTCAATTTAACAGATTCACGAGTTACCAAAACCATCATTTACAAATAAAACACTGAGGGAATTAAGGATAGGTACATTTGATAATATTGAAACTGCAACCGAAGAAACTAGCATAATTTTAGCACTCAAGAAATTTGTAGAGAGGAGAGTGTCAGCATTGCCGATCATCGATACTGAAGGAAAATTGGTCAACATTTATTCGAAGTTTGATGTTATTGTAAGTATATTACTATCTCTCAAGTCAGAGAATTCCAAATTTGTTACTTAGAATACAGAAATAATCATATTCGAATTTTTCAGAATTTAGCTGCAGAGAAAACATATAACAATCTAGATGTTTCATTAAGAGAAGCAAATGAGCATCGTAACGAGTGGTTTGAGGGAGTTCAAAGTTGTAAATTAGATGAAACGCTGTTTACCGTTATGGAAAAAATTGTTCGGGCAGAGGTATTTTCCATTGTTTCATCTAGAAAAGATAAAATAACTATATAAATTTTATTAAATCTGGAAATATTTGTTTTTCAGGTCCATAGGCTAGTAGTGGTTGATGATGACGATAAAGTGATTGGTATAATTTCTCTATCAGACCTACTCTTCTACCTCGTTCTTAGGCCTTGCGGTAAATATACTTTCTACAGTTTCACATAAAATTAGGTCAATCGAATTCGACAAAAATTCGTAAGCTTCGTGAAACAACAGTGCTTATAATTTCGTAACTGTAATTGAAATATTAGAACAGTGATTTTTCAATAAAAGATTAGGTCGTTTGGCACAATTATAAAAAAGTTATTCTATTTTAAAAGGTGTACGAACACTTTGTACACCCACTATATATATCGCTACAATAATCGATAATAATTTGTAGGTGAGGAGGATGGCAGTAGCAATAAAAATAGTTCTATATCGTTAAGAGCACAGGACTCTCTATCAAAGACTCCGAGTTCTGTGCAGTTGGAAGCTTCTCTTCCTGATGGTGAACAAGAAGCTGAACCAGACGCAGCTGAAGTAAACCAATCCGAAGGAGCACCCGCAACACCTAGTCCACCGCTGAGTCCAGCAGCGTCAGATATGTCTGAACCTCAATCTAATTTAGTAAATCAGTCTCAAGAACCTGCATGGAGGGAAGTAACTGTGTCAGGGGGAGAATGAGCCAATGCAAGTCTACCATGCCATTGAGCATGATATTGTGACCGGTTTATCACTGTGAAATTAATATTAAGTTTACAGTGGAACAGCGGTAAGCAGCGAACAAACAACCGTGTATTTTTCATCTGTTTTTAACACTCGTGCGATTGCACTTGTCTTAAAAATTCATGAGAAACACACGAGACGATTATTCTGTGCTCATCGAACCAGTTAGAGGCGGGAATTGTTACACAGTTATTATATACCACGTTGAGCGCGAATGTTCGTGAACGAATTTTACTGAACGCGACAAACAAATAATGAAATGCGCGCGCGACGCTCTGTAAATGTATAAGGTTGAGTAAGCTTAATTTTTTATGATACAAATGCTACTCAGCATAGACGTTCGAGCTTCTTGCCAGGAACGATCGCTACGCCATTAATTGCTCAGGGTATGAATTCTCCACGCCCTTTCTTCTATCGTACACTGGGAATGTTTCAAAAAGAATTTCAAGAAAAGAAATAATCGTTTCGTCCCTTACATTTATATCGCTACTGTGCTTTTTCACATTGGAACCTTTGTATTTTATTTTCGGTTAAAGATTTAGATATAACATACTTCGTTCGATAGACTTGTACACAAAATATGAAAGAGATAGTGGCTACTATACTAAAAAGTATTTGGCGGCTGGGATAAACTAGAGAAGGAAAAAGAAAGGGAACGTTTCTCTGTATATAAGGAATAAATACGGACCCCGTTTTTACAAAGGCCTTCCATGCAATACCCTTACTGAAACGAATACTATAGTTTCAATCAAAAGTCTCTAAACATGTGCATCTGATTCGATTGTTTATAATTTATAGTTTCTTTATCCAAGATATGTTTGACATTGGACGCTCAAGATTGAATTAGAAACTGGAATGAATAGTACCACAATTCAGTCTTACAAATTTACTTAATGGCACAGCATGATACATACATATTTCACAAGAAAGAAAACAATTTGGTGCTTTTGATTTTACGTTGTTAATCGACTACGATATAATTATCGAATGAATTTAATGAAATACGAATCACAATTATGGTACGATCTATTGTTTTGATACAGCTATATACCTTCGAAAAAAGATTTATCTACAGGAAGGAAATGCTTGTATGTATTTAAGCTGCAATCTTTCATTAGACTTTTATGTCATTATTTTGTGTATGTCACAGGATAACATTTACAAGAGCTATCACTAAATAGTAAGTGTCAGGCCTATGAAGCATTGGTAAATGAAAATCTTTTCTTACCTTGAGCATGCGCTGCCACCAATCTTTTAATCAATGCTTTAAATATTTAGAGATATCCGCAGTACTTTACTCGAGTTACTTACAAAACAGTTTGATTGTGAAAAATATTCATTTTACACGTATTTTAGATTTGTGTGTACATGTATATAATTTAACTTAATTTTACATCCTTCGAACACTTATATTCCGTTTGTATCTGCTTTACGCAAAGAACAACGTATCACAAGGTTTTTATGTGATCTCTGACCAAAATTCTGTATTATTGTATAACGAAGAATGAAAATGTAACCGGCGCAACATGAATTGTAGAACGAAAGTCTTGCATTCACATGTTGTCACATTGTGAATTCACACGTGTAATCAATGATTATTTAAAACAAATTTTTTCTGGATGAATACAAATAATTTCATGCAAATTGACGTTATGTTGATCCTTATTTTCTTTTTGTATAATGTATAAGTATGCTGTATGATGGTTGTGAATGTACCGACACTGGATTCTACTTAACAAAAAAAGGAGAAAAATTATGTATACATAATCTCGACAAAATAAGTGGTAGAAAGCATTCGTATGCGAACACGATCAACCGAAGAAACTAGTTTCGTCACGAAATATTTCTTTATTCTACGCTTACTGCACGAAGAGAAATGGAACTTGATGAATTACGCGAAGATCTGTATGTTACATCTATATGTGAAAATTTGTATATAAAATGGCCTCTGTGCCCGAGGAAAACGTGGTTTCCTATTCGGCGCAAAGCTCCATTTTGCTCTGTAGAAGTATGAGTACCTAACGAAAGAAACCACCTACTCAATTTTGAAGGAGACAGTGCCTGTAATTTAGTGAATTTATTCCTAGGTACGTTTATGAGGATAAGAGTTTAAAAAAAAAAAGAAAAGAAAGCTATTCCATTTCAGATATAAGCCCAGTCAGGATAAAAGCAAGTTTGCGTTAGTATTATCGGGAGGCGTAGTGGACAATGATTTTTGTACAGCTGAAAAGAAATTATAGCCGAATAAGATTTAGTGTGCTGTAGTTGCGAAACGTTATTTCCTTTTAGTACAAAATGCGTTTCAACTTTGCGAGTTGTCACGTTCACTTTTTTCTAGTTTCTAGAGATAAAAAAAGATTTACGAGTAGCCTACGTCCTGCAGCGAACCCGACTTCAATATTGTTACGAACCGCGTTGAAAAAGCACAATTTACGAAGATCCTGAGAGAATACAGGACTCTGCGGTACGTGTTTATCCACACTCGAGGAAATCATTGAACTCGGTGTACGCTGCATTTGCGAACCAAAACTATATACATATAGACAAGGTATTAAGAAATAAATTGTACAATAAAAACAAATTAATCGAATAAAATTAGGCAGTACACTTCAGTCGCGTCTCAGTACCGTATATCCAAAACGGAAAGAAAAAACAATTAGCGTATTATTCATGTCCCTCGTACATACGTGTAAGTTACAAATGGAAAAAGAAGCGAATTGCTGAGTGATAAAATACATCATAACAGAAACATTTTATTTGATTAGTTTTAATAATTTCTCTACGTCTTGTTGTGTACTCCGATTTTTATCCTTGTCGTATTTCAAGTTCATGTTTCCACACATCGTAACAGATTATAGGGTAAAGGTACTAGTTAACGGAAAGAAAACAAGCTTTCTACAGTACAGAAAAATTTGAAGATACAAAAAAAAAGTTTGATAATCGTTTATCACAAATAATGCTAAATAAATGACAGAAAATGGCTTGAAATTAATAAAAAGTTCCAAATTCTAACTAAATATCCGGTAACTGGTACCTTTAATCGACAAGGCGGTGAATCAATTGCCTCCCCTGTCCTCCGCTACGGTTCCAATTCGGGGGAAATCGACGATTGCGATCGTCGGAGGCTCCGTTCGATTCTCTCGCTGCTCTCCATCAATGAAAAATTCGGGAGGGTAGCGGGGGTAGCCACCCTACCACTCCGCTGTACCTGCGACCCTTACGGATCCAATGTTTCGGCCGCGTTGACATTAGTATAATGAGAGTCGTGGGTTTCTGTGACACCGCGTCATTTGTTATCAAGACGCAGAGTGTACAAGTGTACGATTAAATAACATCTACAATTTCAACCGTAAGTCAGAAAGTCAGTTCCCACAATTTAATCATTCCTCTTAAGATTATTATACAAACTAAAATTTTCAAGCTGATTTTAATATAATAGTAACATCATTACGTATTCTAGTAAATAATAGGTTTCCGGTAGGTAAAGATTATTATTGCATGGAATATACATATTTACAATACAGTCTTTAGTACAAATTATACATGTATCATTTATCTAAATGATAAAGAAATTGATTAACACGTTGAGCGCATCGTCGATTTTGCTATCCTTTCCGTTCAGTATATTTTTGCTTAGAATGATTTAATTAAAATTATAACATTTATTTTAACTTTGATACTGTCGGTCCCATGGACCAACTTTGCCCAAACAAAAAATTCGCTGTCGATCCAAGGGATCGATAGAAGAGGAATAATAGCTGGATTTATTGGTAGTACAACAAAGAAGTAATACAGCTATTTACATAGGATGCGTTCAGTTTCACGCATTATGCGCTTAGCTGCATAGAGAACTATTCCGTTTCATTCAATGCGTGCATCAGAGTGCATAAAATTCCCCAGATTTCCACCATTTCTCACGCATCAGCCGTGCATCAGCTACAACACTCTGACTTGAGGCGTTTGATGCGAAGTCGATGCATCAGCGGTTGTTAGCGGCACTTTTGAAAAATTAGATTCAAGGAAAGCACATTGCAAACAAAGGACTTTCTTTGAATACTTTTCTCGAGTAACCAGGGATAACTCGCTCGACATAATCTCCTATTTTTTCGGTTAAAACAATTTCTCCTCGCGTTTCGCCAACCATTAATATTGAATAAATTAACTCCAAATCAAAATTTATAAAAATATCTTACAATTCATCTTCGCTGCCACTGATGTATCAGTAGTATCAGTCAAATCAAGTTTATTTAACAAAAATAACGTTAATCCAGATAACGTTGTATAATCCATCTAAGCAGCCATTTTTGATTCGCATCAAATGCATGGAAAAGCGTTCAGTTTCCAAGCGCGCATATTCCATGCGCTTGATGCGTGAAACGAAACGCATCCATACACTACTGTGCAAAAGAAACAAGCACCCGGTCATATTTAATAGAAAAGCGTAAATAATTAGATAAGAACACGCAGTAAGTTTTGAAAAAGGATTCCGCTGTTTAATTGAATAGTTCTGAGAATATATGCGTTATTGTGGATTATCTAATACATCTAGCGATTCTGCTCGGTAAGCAGCGCGCGATCATCATTACAAATCAATATGACGGCGCCCTTACCTATCAAAAATACCGAAAAATGCTGCAACCATAAATCTTAAACAGTTGATCTTAGAGAATTGAAACTTCGACTGCAGTCGCGCTGCGTATAAATCTACTAAATTACATGTCAAATACATAATTTATTGGAGAAAAGTAGAAATTTTGAGTCCGCCAGGGTAAAGTTTACCCTATTATTTTCTTAAACATTATTCTAATTTTTATATTAACACAATAACCATTGTCAGTGGTCGGTGAGAACGCCCCGGGACGGGGACCCCTGACCAGGTCAGGTCCATTATTGTACATTTTCAAATAACTAGGAGGGGATTCATCTCATGGAAAGATTGTTCATAAAAAATTTTGAATTTCAGCTCCTGTGGAAACTTTCATCGATTCAGATCCGCACTCAGTGTTAAGTTACATATCTTACTTAACGTTAAATTATTTTCCACTTATCTAAACTAATAATTTTTTTCTTTTGATCAATCTCTTATCTTCTCTATTATTGATTACTTGCATATTTTCGAACAATGTTTCGTATTCTGGATCACTATCGACAGCTGCATGTCCATGCTTATTTTTAATATCATTGTATTCGCTATTTCTATCATTATGTATTCGTTTACCATTTACGGTAATTTCATTTTCCTCTGGTAATGAAAAACCTGAACGCAACAATATGCACGACATTTTTGAAGTCAAATAAATCTGAAACATAATAAGAATGAGTCGGTAAATGCAGTTCCACTCTATAAATTGGTTATCTACTTACTGGTATTAAATTTCAGAATAAATTACCTTCTTCAATAATTCCTTCGTATTCATATGATGTACTCGTAAGTATCTATCTAAACTAACGCTGACGATGTAAGGGTCGGTTGTACTGCAAGCTATACCTGTCACAGCACCAGCAAAACCTTTGTATGTGTTCAACACTTTTGCTGGTTGTCTCAAATCCACAAGGTTCATTTTACCTTTGCCAGATCCTACTATAATTTGTCTACAATAGAAAAGGAAAACATTACATATTATCTCTTTACATTTGTAATTACTACAATTTGGTTTTCGTCTCCATTTAAATTTAACCCTTTGCACTCGGAGTTATTTTAACTGGAAAATTAATTTTCATGAATATGATTTTGGTATAATACCTCATATAGTACTTAAATTTTTAGTAATCGATTAGACACCGATATATTTAATAATATAAACAATATTTTGAATAATGGTATAACAATTTTTAGTGGTACCTCAGAGGGGTCAACCGAGTGCAAAGGTTAATCATAGAAATGAATTTCCAATTCATATCAATTCTTATAATTCACGATCTAATCGTTTCTTGTACACACTTTTCTCTTGATGTAACAGCTAAAGTTGTAAGTGCTTCATCTTTGACTTCCAAATGTACAACAGGCCTTCTCTGTGCTTTTGTGTCATACAATTGTACCTTCGATAAATAGATGAGACCTTTATAAGTTTGAATGTAATAGAACTGTTTTATAGAAGGGTCATCCATGCGAAAACGAACATTATGAATATTGCAAGAAATTTGAACAAAATTCCAATTTAATGTCAATTAAATTTGAACAAAATCTGAAATTTTACTCGTAAAAGTGTCTGTTTTCGCGTGAAATGACCGTAAATTGCTAATTTCGTACATGTCCATATCTGCCGACTGTGACAATTTGTTTTGTACCAGGAAGAAAATCGATATCGGAAATCCAAATACCCATTGCTAAATTTAACCAATCATTGGGTAGACGTTTCGCTGTGAATACTTGTTCTTGTCTGTCTAAATTGAATAATTTTAGTACATTCTCATTGCCCCCGGTAGCTATTATATGTTTATCTATTTTAGAATGGCGCATCCTTTCTAAATTTTCACCAGCATCTATTAATGTTTCGTCGTCCTCTTTAAATCGCCATAGTTTTACTTGTCCAGATTGAACTGCAGTCAAAATTGCTCTAAAATATCCATTATGTAAATGTAACATCTTATTGCAAAACATTTTATGCTCATAATTACTTACTCATCGTATCGTGATATTCCATTTATTTTTCCTTTGCCAACATGGCAGAGAAATGAACATGTAAACGTTGAACACTCTGTATCGTAAACCTTTACACTGTGAACCAAAAGGAGTTAAAATATTTTTGGTATAGTCAAAAAGGCTTTAACCATCATGTGATTGCAAAGTTATTTATTATACCTCCTAATTTCGTTTCTTCCACAGGCAATCAAAATTTCTTTTTCTTCGTTATCACCCCACGAAAGTGATGTGACACAGTCGTTGGCAGTTATAGATACTAGATTTTGTATGTTGTCCCTTGCGCAAACATCTTTCTCTATTCTAATACCTATAAATAAGTGTTTAAAGTTCAGTTAACAAATTTTCTAGTCAAGTTTTTAGTCTAAAATTTGTTTAGATTGCAATTGGTAGGAGTCCTACAAAATTTAGAAAATGTTTTGTCAACTTTTTTGTCGGAGCTTGTAACAATAATTTAAAAAATGCGTTTTGTATATCTAAAAATATATAAATGAATTTATGGAATTAATAGGTAAAAATAGTAAATATCAATTACGATTTATAATTACCTTTGAAGACACCCGATCTACCGCCTGTGTAAATATCATAACTGTCTTTAGAACACATTTTCGAAAAGTATGAAGTGTAAACAACGCGTAATATTCCGAAACGATTTGAGGTTAACCATGTGGTTGCCAATGCTGTTTACTACATTTCACATGAAGGTATTCCTAATCGATTGACGAACAATCGATAAATCATTTTACCTATATTCGCCTGTGTCGAAAGCCCGGGCACTTTTGAAATTCACTGTATAAAGTGACAATCTGAAGCACAGTGCTCCGATTGAGACCTCAATACATACGCGATAAAAGCGCCCCGAATCTCATCACTGGTGTGAAGTTAGAAAAACATCATCAAAACAAACCTCGTTTAAAACGTCGATCGTAACCTAACTACTGTCGCTTAGTTAGTAAAATGTATGTTGACACATACATACCGTTAAATTAATTTAATAAATAAAACGTATACTTAAATAAATGATCCTTAACATAAAAATAGATCAATATAAATATTCTAAACATCTTCTATTTTTTCGGAAAGAACTGTGTATTACTTTTCTGATAAAGTTGTAATTTGTAATTATTTGATATTCAAAATTATGTGTTTTCACTTCATATTTAGTGTCTATATTCCCTTCAGTTGATGTTGAAATAATTAAATTATACTTTCTAAGAATCTCTTCGCGAGCAATCATGTATAAAGAGATAACCAAAAATAAAACTTCACCGTTGCAAGCTATTAATTCAATTCTTTCTATGGATGATACGATACTAAGCAATATTGAAATAGGTAAAGGACCTAATGAAGTATCATCTATTAGCCCTGGTGTACACGAGAAAACTTTGAATAGTTTTGAACACGAATGGAGTATTTGCGATGTAGTTGATAAAAATGATGTGTTTGAAAGATTATCATATTCTGATATTAATGATTCGGAATCAAGAATTCATGAGAAAAGTTTCTTGAATACCTCTTGTAAAGTTACCAAAGAAACTAATCAATGGCAAGATGAAACATTTTTTAATGTACCATTTACACAATTGATTCCTTCTGAAAAAAATGACACCTTGGATTATATTAGTCAGGTTACGCATTTCTCTATCGGCACATTAATTAATCTTTATCTTTATCCACTTTAATCACATTGTATTACCTATTTTTGATAACAGATTTGTACTCCAAAATTTGAAAATCATATCAAAGAAACAGTTTCCAGTGGTAGCCCACATTCCATATGTGTGTCTAGCAATAAAAGAGAAGGTACAAATGTATTAAAGAGACACAGCATTGGCGATGACAATAATACTCCAAACAAAATACACTGTTTGAAAGAAGATAGTACATTTTATGGTTTACCAGATGCAGTAAGAGACCTTATCTTAAAAATTAAGGGTATTGATAAAATTTATGGTAAGTACACTGTTACTCATATTTTACATTGTTGAATGTGTTTATAATTATTATTTAATGTTTATAGAATGGCAGGAAGAGTGTTTAAGTTCAGATGCAATTAAAACAAGAAAGAATTTAATTTATGCTCTTCCGACAAGCGGTGGTAAAACTTTAGTTGCAGAGATATTAATGTTGAAAGAAATTATATGTAACAAAAAAAATGCAATATTTATACTACCATTTGTCGCTTTAGTACAAGAAAAGGTAGGTATTGATTTGTTTAATGCAATTATATATTGGGTTGGCAGGAAAGTAAATTCAGTATTTTAAGGTGAAATAAAACCAAATTTCTTTATTCAAGCGATGAACTTTAATCAATAAAATATCTGTTTCACCTTAAAATACTAAAATTACTTGCTTGCCAACCTAGCACAGATTATTGTACTATTTATTAATAATTTGTAGGTCGAAGCAATGGCACCGTTTGCATTAGAATTAAACTTTTTAATCGAAGAATATGCAGCAGCGAAAGGCCATTATCCTCCAAAAAAACGACGGAAAAAGAATTGTGTATATATATGCACTATAGAAAAGGCATTGGGTTTAATCAACAGTTTAATTGAAGAAGATCGTTTGAATGAAGTAGGTAATAGCATCCTAAAAGAAAGTGGCAAGGTGTGGTGTATATTACGTTCGCTTAAAAAACATTTTAGATTGGTCTTATGGTTGTGGACGAATTGCATTTACTTGGTGAAAGTGGAAGAGGAGCTACATTAGAAGTTCTCTTAACAACGACACTATATGTTAATGGTAACATTATCTTTAAATCACCGACGACACTGTTATCATCAATTTGGAAACATCCAATGTAACATAATCTAATACTTGTTTCAGAACACATTCAAATCATTGGAATGAGTGCAACAATAGGCAACTTGAAAGAATTGGCCGAATTTTTAAATGCAGATTTATACACTGGAAATTTTAGGCCCATTGAAATAAAAGAGCATGTCAAGTGTAATGATGACATTTGGCTGGTCGACTTGAAATCTGAAGATCTTTTAACAGATCCAAAAAAAATAAATTATCCTGTACGTTTATTTACTTCAATTGATTTAATAATGGCGAAATATTCAATAGCTATTTTTTAAACGCATCTTTGTTTATCAAGTATTCAGACAATGCAGCAATCATTGATCCAGATAGAATCGGAGGATTAGTAACGGATGTGATTCCACAAGATTCCTGTCTCATATTCTGTTCTAGTCGTAAGAATTGCGAGAATGTTGCCTTGTTATTAACCAAAGTTTTATTCAGGTGATATATAGTTTTCTCTGATTCAACTTTTCGAAATTGTCAATTGCAACGTGATGTAAACGAATTTTAGATCGTTGGAAGAGCATAAGAAGTACGAGAAACAAAATTTATTGACTGCACTTCAAACCGAGGAAGGTCTTTGTCCAATTTTACGTCGAACTATAAAATTCGGTGTAGCTTATCATCACTCTGGCCTTACAGCCGAGGAAAGACGGCTATTAGAGGACGCCTTTAGAGCCGGAATCCTCTGCGTTATATGTTGCACCTCAACGCTAGCTGCTGGAGTAAATTTACCAGCGAGAAGGGTACTGCATTATTTAATTTTCTTTTGCATCATTAACAATTACTCGCGGTTTCTTATTTCGGCAAATATTGCAGGTAATACTGAGAAGTCCATATGTAGGCAATCAATTTTTGAATTTAAGTAGATACAAACAAATGATTGGAAGAGCTGGTCGCGCTGGTTTGGGCAATATTGGAGAAAGTATACTAATATGTAAAAACCATGAGTTATCGAAAGTAATAATATTATATCTTCCAGTACAATGCATTGGATTACCTTAATCTTAACTATTTAACTTTCTTATTACTCTTTGTCATGCAGGTGAAAGAACTTTTAACGTCGAAAATGGATGATTCTTTAAGTAAAATACATATAGACAAAGATAGAGGCATTAATAATTTAATTTTAAGTTCTATATTGTTTTCTATAGCAAAAACTAGATCCGACTTACATAAACTGACAAGAAATACTTTACTCAATCTTCAACAAGAACTTTTAAATGTTAATATAAAACAGATTACAGACCAAGCAATAACAGAATTTATAAAAAGTGGCGTTATAAAAGTGAAAAAGAAAGAAACTAATTATGGAGGGTTCAAACCAAACGTAAGCGTTGTCATCCCATCGCAAAATGAAGACTATGCTGATAAAATTACAGAAATAAATAACAAGAAAAAGAAAGTTGTTATGCTACTGGGTGAAACTGAATTAGAACTTTGTGATCTGGGTCGAGCATCAATGAAAGGTAGACTTAATATAATTATTAGACAAAGTACCAAAATGTTTTATAGTTCTCTTTGTCTGAAGTTTAGTTTCATGTTCCAGGCAATATAGATATAGAGGCTGCGTATATATTATATGCTGATTTACAAAAAGCACAGGATCA
This sequence comes from Lasioglossum villosulum, assembly GCA_963971365.1. Classification (NCBI taxonomy): domain Eukaryota; kingdom Metazoa; phylum Arthropoda; class Insecta; order Hymenoptera; family Halictidae; genus Lasioglossum; species Lasioglossum villosulum. The sequence continues at coordinate 9,642,051 of OZ020497.1, forward strand.
TTTAATTATTGTTGATTATTTGCATCTTTTATATCTTGTTACTCCGTACGATATTGTATCTCAAATAAAACCACATGGATCCATTTATTACGATGTGGTAATCTATTATTGTTTTTATATGCTATAACGTCTATTGATTATAAAAATTGTTTAAAGTTACTCTATGATATTCGTAGGTCACTAATTTACCGGAGACTCAAATGAAAACAGCAAGACTTCTTGGAGTTAACGAGACATCTATAATCAAAATACGCGATGGTATAATGCCTAAGGTAATATATTAGGTTTTATTGTATTAAATAGTTTATTCAAATTGTTTCATATCTAACAGGCTGTAGAACCAAGAACAATTCAACGATTTTATGTGACATTAATATTGCACGACTTGTGGACACAACATGCAGTTTATACAGTAGCAGACAAATATCAAGTAGATCGGGGTATTATACAAAATCTTTTGATTGCAGTTTCTTCGTTTGCTTCGTCTGTAGTTCGATTTTGCGAGGTAAATTACTGGATTGGTTGTATTTACAAGCTTATCTTTTCTAAAAACCGATCAATCATTTTAGGAACTGGATGAATTTTGGGCATTTAGAGATTTGTTAGGGTCGTTCAGTAAACGATTATCTTATTGCTGTCCATTGGAGTTGGAGGTATTAATGGAGTTGCCATTAGTTAAAATTGTAAGTTAATTGACAACATTTCATACAACAGCCATCAGTGTATTTTTTTACACAGGGAACAAAACATTCTTATAATATACTTTTTTACATAGGGAAGAGCACGCCAATTGTACAATGCAGGCTATAAAACGTTACAGTGCATAGCTAAAGTAAAACCAATAGATTTACAAGAAAGAATTCCGTATTTAAGTAAAAAGGCATCGATACAAATTGTCGAAGCTGCGAAAGTAATAATTTTTCAAGTTAATCTTATATCTATAGTGAATATTTCCAAATTAAAGAGTTACCTTGAATGTTTTATTTTACAGTTATTAATATTGAAAAAAATTGAAGACCTCCGAGATGAAACAGAAGAGATTCTAGATGGTATAGACATAAGTATTTTAAACGCAAATTGCTAATTTCGTTATTATACTACTGTACAAAGTGAGAATTTACATGAATATGAATCGAAGGTATACAGAACGTTAGTAATTTTTGTACATATGTTAATTTATTTTTATACTTATGATAATAAACTACTGAATTTAGATTTGTGTACAAAAATGGTTAAAATATTTCATGTTAGATATACTGAAAATGTGTTTCGTTTCATGTATATGTATTGGTTTGCATATTGTGCCAAACAGATCAATGTGCTTCAAGAACAACACATTGTTTAAGCAGGCACGTACATTAAAAATCCAAAATGCGATTGATATTGCCATTAAGAATATGTGATATCGAACCGTTATGGTACAAATATTATCATTTATAATTTAATTATAGTCATCTTATAAAATGTAACAAACATAAAAATAACAACGTTGTTAAAACAAACACTCCATGAATTTGGTTTTCAATGACATTCAACAATGCTTCTGCGTTCTTGAAACTTTAGCGTTTCTTATATAAACATGGTTTCAAACTAATAGGCGATAATTTGGATTTCCTACCGTCTATATCTTTTTCCTTTTTAAAATCTAAGAAGTAGAACAAATTGTGCGACAGATCTTTTAAAGTATTTTTAAAACCATATGCACTTAATACTTTTATAAAATCTTCTATTCTGTCGAATCGACTTTCAACCTCAGCTATTTTCAGAATACCGCTGAAAATACAATTTATATAAATATCAATCATGTTTAGACTATGATATTCAATATTTATATTAATTATTGTGAATACTTACTCTTTCTTAAGAATCCTATTTGCTTCTATAATATAATCTTTCAGATTAGTTCCCATAAGTGATAAACAGAACACGACCACGTGTACACCATTAGTCAATAAAGGAGTATGTGCTATATCACATACAGTAACATTTTTGTTCAAAGAAATAAAATCAAAAGAATGTACTTGTTGGGTAACAGAAGCAGCAAGTCTTGCTTCTCCACAACCAAAGTCTGCAATAATATAATCCTTTGGCCTGCAATAATAATGTTGGAATAATAACGTATTAGTTCGTAAATTAGAATAGAATTGATATAATTTTTCTGCATTGTTCACTAACATTTTCTTAATAGATGATATTATAACATCAAGAGGATTCACTGGCCATTGCGCAACTTGCTGTTTGTATCCCTCATGGTATGCTTTAAACGCATCTGGATCATCTTTGAAGTACTTTTTCGATTCAGAACTTTCGTTGTTATACATTGTTTCATTCAAATACCTAAATCTGGATGCTTTTAATTTAGACATCATTCTATCTCTTAAAGGCTGTGCTTCTAAGTTCTCTTTCTTTGCCTTTGTCTGTGTTTGTTTAGCAGTAAGCATTTCTTCTAATCTTTTTACATCTAAATTACGGTGTTTTAATGTTGTTTTAGAGTTTTTACTTTTCTCTGAGAGAGGGACTACAGGTTTTTGTTTCTGTTTCTTTTTTTTACTTATCTTCAATGCTAATGGACTCACATTTGCTACCTTGTTATCGCTTACAGTTTGCTTTCGTCTCTTTGTCTTCTTGTGCTTACTGTTATTTGTTTCCTTTGCGTTTAGCAGCAGAGAGTTTTTTACTTGTTTCGCAGGTGCTCTGACATTATTTGTCTTTTTATTAGTTTGTTTGGCAGACTGATTTCCACCATGTTTTGGCTTTTTGACCTTCCCAGCTTTCTGAAGATTTGCTTGTTTTCTATCATTTTTACTTTGACTCTTAGCTTCTTTGCCCTTAGTCTTCTTTTTAATATTTGTCACGTTCGCGATATTAGAATTAAGAAAACTAAAAGTTGAATGGGTTCCTTCATTTTTCTGTAACTTCTTCAATTTCTTTTTAAGATTCTGCGTACTCTTCCCATGCTTATTTTTAAATTTTCCATTCTGATCTTTGACCTTAGCGGGCTTATTATTCTTTAGAGCTTTAACTATTTGCTTCTTTTTCTAAAAAAAATAAATAAACTGTGTATAACGACTGTAATATAAATGTGCGTTTAGTTCTCACTCACGGAATCTCTGCAAATTACGCGAAAAATTTGACCAACCCAATATTTTACCTTGGAAATATTTTCTTCATCGAGGTCTTTAACAGAGCTCTTCTTCTTAGAAGTATAACTTTTAAGTTTCTTTCCCATTTTCTTTACGTCCACGTGGAGATTTCAGTCAGAAAACGCTGGAAAATGCACAAATTCATATGTCATGTAATTCACGAAACAATCGCACATCTAACCTAACGGATTCGCAAACAAACTGTTGATGTTCACCCAGGAAGGAATAAATAATAGACTAAATAGTATCACGCAACGTGATTCGCAGTAATTCGCACTGAGATATTGGTGTTCAAAGTAGTGATATTGGCGGGAAAGTACCGAAATAATCTATTTTGGACAAAGAGAGTCTCTTTGGCTGCGCCGGGGCGCTACTGGGGAAACTGATACCACCATCGGCCCAGACGTGAACTACAAAAAGACAGAGAGGGAGATATGTTTCTCGCAGGGAAACAAAGGCAGAGAATATGAAACAGCTTGATTTTTCGATGAGCCTACTCAGAATGCATTTAGCAAGGAAGCAATATTTTTTGATGCTCTTTATGTTTAAATGTTCTCTGAATTATTGCGGGGCAGCATACAGAACCCTTTTTTGCAATTTGTCTCTTCAAACTTTATTAACATTAATAGTGTACGTTTTTATAGAAGAAATTTTTTTCTGTACACTATTTTCAAATGCTCTTTATGTTGAAATATTCTTTGTATTATTGCGGGGTAGGATACGGAACCCTATTTTGGAAAAAGTGTACAGAAAAAAATTTCTTCTATAAAAACGTACACTATTATTGTTAATAAAGTTTGAAGAGACAAATTGCAAAAAAGGGTTCTGTACGCTACCCCGTAATAATTCAGAGAACATTTAAACATAAAGAGCATCAAAAAATATTGCTTCCTTGCTAAATGCATTCTGAATAGGCTCATCAGAAAATCAAGCTGTTTCGTATTCACTGCCTTTGTCTCCCTGCGAGAAACATATCTCCCTCTTTGTCTTTTTGTAGTTCACCTCTAGGCCGATGGTGGTATCAGTTTCCCCCAGTAGCGCTCCGTCGCAGCCGAGATTCCAGCACGAGAACATTTTTTCTGATAAATATATGTAAATTCTATACTCTACATACTTATAATATATAATTACAAATTTTTCAAGTGTTCCAAAACTTTTATTTTGCTGAAAATGGACCTTCATGTGTATTCTATTATTTTTCTCTATTATACACATCTTTCAAACTCGTAATTCATGGCATATAGGTTATATTTTATAAATAAATTGAATAAACAATCATCTTCTTTACAGATTTACAAAGAATTTTATATGAACTTCCAGGCTGTGCCAATACATTTATTTAGCACTGTATTACCGTATACAGGCATGTAGAAATGGCTGCATCTTTAGGTGAGTGTGTGGTCCTGAATTGTTTACATTTTTACATCAAGCAAGAAACATTCTTTATTTGTTTTCCAGTTATGTCAATAATTGTTAGCAACAGATTATTTGCAATAATTAACTTGTAAATGTGAACTGAACATGTCTATTTATATTTAGTATATAGTTTTACGTTTTGTACAGCATTTTAATTTATAATTTTCAGAGTCTGTTTTCTATCTGTTTCTCGTGGCCTTGTTATGGGGTGGTACCAACCCTTACATTAAAAAAGGAGCTGAAGGACTTGAAAATGTTAAAGCCTCTTCAAAAGTTGGTCAATTTTTTAGAGAATTGGCATTTCTTGTGACAAAATTGAAGGTTGATCATTATAATTATCTTTTGTGTTTGCATATTAATATATTAAACTTAATTTAAATATATTCTTTATTCTAGTACGTAGTACCATTTGTCATCAATCAGTGTGGTTCTGTCCTATATTTTTTAATGCTAGGTGGTACTGATATATCATTGGCCGTACCAGTCACAAATTCTCTTACCTTTGTGGTAACTGCAATAACTGGTTCAATGTTGGGTGAAGAAAAAATACATAAAAGTTTGTATATTCTTTATTATCCTCTTACAGCTATTACAATATTGTTGCAACAATTATTAGATTTAGTTCCTTTTCAGATACATATATTGGTATGACGTTGATATTGGTTGGAACAATGCTTTGCTGTTGGGATAAAGTAGATGAAACTGTATCTAACTAATTTCATTTAGCATTTCAATGATTATAATACTGTATCAGTATTACATTACTAAATGAAAGTATTTTAATGCTTATCAATGCAATCACTCAGAGTAGCGGCTCGAGCGCCGGCACCTCGCGAGCAGTGTTGCTAAACGGGATAAATTAAGGGCACAGACTTATTTTTCTGTCTATTTTCACAGATTTTTCTGTCTACGGTTCTGAATTACCGACTCTGTAGACAATGCCCGGCGGACGACAGCGGACTCTATCGAAATGAAACGATCAGCTAGTGAACTACATGCAGTTGCAACGCAAAAGGTGTGAGTCTGAGGGACCTACATTTTACAGCGTCGTCAGTCTTCCTGAACCAGTCAACAGTCTTGTTATAAATATTTAGAATTTAAGTTCTGTACATGTACAATACAAACATTATATGTATGAATCTACAATGAATAAATAATGTAATAAAAAGGCATATCTGGGTATATATTTCCTTAACCACCACCTTTCCCAGAAGTCTGACTTGGCGTTGACTTATACTACTGAAAATCCGGATACCTCCTTCGACATCATGTTCTCCTAATACCGAGTTCAATTTTCGAGGTTTTCGAAAAAATTTCTGAAATTTTCGACCGTCTGACTTGTCGTTGACTTATACTACTGAATTTCGGATATTGTCCGCACGGCGAGAGTTGGCACAGAATCGCGTCAGTGGGGTGCAGGGGGAACGGCGAGTCCCACTCTTAACGCACAGGGAGTACCACGTGGTACCTACAAGTTCTCGTGCCAACTCTCGCCGTGCGGACTATACCTCCTTTGGCATCATGTTCTCCTAATACCGAGTTCAATTTTCGAGGAAATTGAAATTTTTCGCCAATTTTCGACCGTCTGACTCGTCGTTGAGTTGTACTACTTAATTTCCGAAAATTTTCGAGCGTCTGACTTGCCGTTGACTTATACTACTGAAAATCCGGATACCTCCTTTGGCATCATGTTCTCCTAATACCGAGTTCAATTTTCGAGGTTTTCGAAAAATTTCCTCGAAAATTGAACTCTGTATTAGGAGAACATGATATGGAAGGAGGTATTCGGATTTTCAGTAGTATAAGTCAACGGCAAGTCAGACGCTCGAAAAATTTCGGAAATTCAGTAGTACAACTCAACGACAAGTCAGACGGTCGAAAATTGGCGAAAATTTTCAATTTCCTCGAAAATTGAACTCGGTATTAGGAGAACATGATGTCGAAGGAGGTATCCGGTTTTTCAGTAGTATAAGTCAACGGCAAGTCAGACGCTCGAAAAATTTCGGAAATTCAGTAGTACAACTCAATGACAAGTCAGTCGGTCGAAAATTGGCGAAAATTTTTCGAAAACCTCGAAAATTGAACTCGGTATTAGGAGAACATGATGCGAAAGGAGGTATCCGAAATTCAGTAGTATAAGTCAACGGCAAGTCAGACGCTCGAAAATTTTTGGAAATTAAGTAGTACAACTCAACGACGAGTCAGACGGTCGAAAATTGGCGAAAAATTTCAATTTCCTCGAAAATTGAACTCGGTATTAGGAGAACATGATGCCAAAGGAGGTATCCGAAATTCAGTAGTATAAGTCAACGGCAAGTCAGACGCTCGAAAATTTTCGGAAATTAAGTAGTACATTTCAACGACGAGTCAGACGGTCGAAAATTTCAGAAAATTTTTCGAAAACCTCGAAAATTGAACTTTGTATTAGGAGAACATGATATCGAAGGAGGTACCCAGATTTTCAGTAGTATGAGTCAACGGCAACCCAGACTTCTGGGAAGGTGGTGGTTAAGGAAATATATACGCAGGTATGCCTTTTTATTACAGTATTTATTCATTGTAGATTCATACATATAATGTTTGTAGTGTACATGTACAGAACTTAAATTCTAAATATTTATAATAAGAATGTTGACTGGTTCAGTTAGACTGACGACGCTGTAAAATGTGGGTCCCTCAGACTCACACCTTTTGCGTTGCAACTGCATGTAGTTCACTAGCTGATCGTTTCATTTCGATAGAGTCCGCTGTCGTCCGGCGGGCATTGTCTACAGAGTCGGTAATTCAGAACCGTAGACAGAAATATGAATACAGTTCCCCCTCATGTACTACACATGTACGACAGTAGGTCTGTAGACTCATCAACACTCCTCTCCCCACCGAATCCCCCGGAAATGGGAGACCGTTGCGTAAAGAAGAGGAGCTAGAGCATGTACGACAGTAACGAAACGCATCACGTGATCGGGCCATCGTGAAAGGGTGGGGATGCTCGTCACCAGAAAATGGGAGAATAGCGTCGTAGAAGGGGAACGATAGAGTGAGACACGTTTCAATCTGGCGACACTAATTGCCCAGGTCTGTTCAAGCTGATGAATACAATAATTAATGAATAGAAATTAATTTTTACGTTCATTAAACTCAAAAGGAAATTATACTAAATAATATGTTATAAAGATGTTTGCTAAAATGACTCAATTATTATATAACGTGATGAAAAATATATGATTCCTTTTTGAATATCTGTTGTGGGCCTAGTCCAATCTCGAAATTATGGTCTTAATTTGTTGATTCTGTTTCGTGAAAATTAGGGAAACATTTTCTTCCAAGAGATGTAACAGACAAATGATCGATACATTAGATCCAGAGGTACAATAAAGTCGCGATCTAGCTCCCATTGTCTGTTCCGAGCAGGGACAGAGATAATGTAGTGAAACTACTTTTTTACAGAAGATGCCGAACGTAGAAAAGGACTGCGCGTAAACACAGCTCTATCTTCTTGAGCAGGCGAAGGGACAGTGATCGTGGAGATCCTCAAGGAGCTAGATCGCGACGTTACTGTAATAGGTTTACTTGAGGGGAAGGAAATAAATTAATTATCTACAAATAAACTATATGAGTGTACAGTTTCAAGACCGACAGACAAAAACACATTTAAAGGTAAATGTTAAATATGAAGACTGGATGCATGCTGTTATGAAATAAATGGAATATAAATCTGATGCTACGATGTTTTATTAGTACTGAAAATATTCTGTGTAATGCTCACAGCACAGACTAATGTATGGTACACTGTGCTTAGATGCTTGTTTATTTCAAATTAATTATTGCGTTACAAAATATATAGTTTATTCTGACACTTCCATCTTTAGGCATTCTAACACTTTTTTCTTACATATATGATGAAATAATAACTATGTTAATAGTTAATACAAACTTATTGGTGAATCAATATAAATGGTCTATGTATCCATTATATTTACATGCAAACTATAATAGTTCACATATATACATATAACGCAAGTAGCACCAAATAGAGGAAGTGAAAGTTGTTGACAGTCCAATTGACAATTCACGTTGCAAAAAGTTCCATAAAGATGGTGATATATATATATTACAGTACAACAGTTATTAAAAAATTTCGTATAGTTTTCCGAGGAATCGTTCACAGTTGCTAGTATATACCTTATTTTCGTAAAACAACTTTTTCTCCGTATAACAAAGACTGCGGTTTGTAATTATTGATAACTGAAGAGAAAGATTAAGTGGAGACACATAATAAAGCAAAGTGAAGATAGTTAATAATAAGGATTATTATTACAAATATTTACAATTAGTATATGTAATTAAGATCAGGTCGATCTATGCACAATAAAACATTTAAAAATAATACATAATCGCTAAGTTATTCACTTGCGCAACACGATCATTGCGAACACAATTTGAAAAATATTTTATTTTCGCGCTATTACACTATAGCTTAATATTAATGCGATATTACCTTGTTACATTCGTAGATTAAAATACCTTGCACGTTTAGAAATTTTGATTTATCTTGGAACAATGTTTGTACACTTAATAGAAACGGAAATGGCACTCTGATTCACGGTGAAATAAAGTAATTTCTTCTGTTCTCTTTCTTCTTTCTTTTTGTAAACCACGCGCTCTTCGCGTCCTTTCAATTGCACGAACAAATGCATGGAATGTTTCTATTTGTTTTTGGTATTTATTGCAGGAATGCAGTTACGAACTTATTAAGCGATGGATAAACATGTTTGTTATGAAAGATCAGCGAAGTGTATTATTCTGATCGCGTTCTCATCTCACCCAACAAATTTAATTTGTTAAACTTGGCAGAGAGAAGGCTCCATTGTCGAAGGAAGATCCTATCCTTCGAGGATAAGATTCGTATAAAAATGTATATTTCCTTCAATTTTAACGACGTCCAATCATATTATTTCATTGCGGGCATCTCCTTATAAATAAAATTGATTTCCTATGTGTTTTATTAAATTTTAATCAGAGAGAAACAGAACATGCTTACATACAGTACATTTTACATTTCGTTACGAATGTGTACGTGGCCATAATTTGTTTGCGAATACAATAAGTCCAGTGGTCCGCGAACGCAATTAAACGTTACATTGCTCCTGGTTACAATCGCGCAGGAAGATTGTCGAATAATTTTTAACTTCGGTTAATAAAGAGTATCATTAATTCTTTCGTACCTCGATGCTTGCATTGCACATTGGAATACAGAACAAAAATGGTAATATTAGCTCCGTACAGTTATTCACCGCAAACGGCGGTGGTACGACGACACGTTTATTATTAAACCCTTATAATTAACGAATTACTTATGAAACTCAAGACTAGCATTGATCAATGGCCTCTCCTTCAAGCTCGGGACTTCTTGCTCTTCAGCTTGAACCATCCCGCGCTCTTGTTCGGATCGCGTGGAACAGACGTGGACCTGCTTAGTTCTGGTTTCGAGTTGACGCTGCGTGACTTGGTGGCCAACGATTCCGTGGAAACGGTTCTATCCACTTTCTGCTTGTCTTTCGATTTCAATGTACTGCGATTGATTGTACCTAGAACGGAACGTTCGCTGTCAGATTTAAACATATATCGATCTGTTGGTACATACAAATTAGATTACGGATTTTATGCATTTATGACAAGAATGAATAGATGTAATTAAAATTAGACTGCGGATTTTATACATTTATGACAAGAATGAATAGATGTAATTAAAATTAGACTGCAGATTTTATACATTTATGACAAGATTGAATAGAAGTAATTAAAATTGGACTGCGGATTTTATGCATTTATGACAAGAATGAGTAGATGTAATCAAAATTAGACTGCGGATTTTATACATTTATGACAAGATTGAATAGAAGTAATTGAAATTAGACTGCGGATTTTATGCATTTATGACACGAATGAATAGATGTAATTAAAATTAGACTGCAGATTTTATACATTTATGACAAGAATGAGTAGATGTAACTAAAATTAGACTGCGGATTTGATGCATTTATGACAAGAATGAGTAGACGTAATTAAAATTAGACTGCGGATTTTATACATTTATGACAAGAATGAATAGATGTAATTAAAATTAGACTGCAGATTTTATACATTTATGACAAGATTGAATAGAAGTAATTAAAATTGGACTGCGGATTTTATGCATTTATGACAAGAATGAGTAGATGTAATCAAAATTAGACTGCGGATTTTATACATTTATGACAAGATTGAATAGAAGTAATTAAAATTAGACTGCGGATTTTATACATTTATGACAAGATTGAATAGAAGTAATTAAAATTAGACTGCGGATTTTATACATTTATGACAAAAATGAATAGATGTAATTAAAATTAGACTGCGGATTTTATACATTTATGACAAGAATGAGTAGATGTAATTAAAATTAGACTGCAGATTTTATACATTTATGACAAGAATGAGTAGATGTAACTAAAATTAGACTGCGGATTTTATACATTTATAACAAGAATGAGTAGATGTAATTAAAATTAGACTGCAGATTTTATACATTTATGACAAAAATGAATAGATGTAATTAAAATTAGACTGCGGATTTTATACATTTATTACAAAAATGAGTAGATGTAATTAGAAACAGTAAAAAGATGAAATGAGCATAACAGTGTCGATACACTATTTTTAACATATAGAAAGTATTAATGAGGAAAATAAATTGTTACTTGGCTTCTATAGATCGTAATTGATACGTAAACATTTTATTTTGGATAAAGATTCGCAGTCTAATTTAAATAGAACATTTACATTGATTAACCCTTTCACACAGAATAAGATATCTCGTGACAAACACATTTTTCGCTAATCAAGTGGACAGGAATAATTTTTTAATGAATTTTAGTGGAGTTTCATTCCGATATCTCTCATGGTTGAAGAGTTATAGTAAAATGTTACGATTCAGCCCACTTTGTTCTTCGGCCGTCCGAGATTGTATATCGCGGTGCAGCGTTCACTTCGAATAATTTTAATATGTCCATTGTCACGTCCGGTGATTCTGCCATAGATAATAATTAATAAACTCAATCATATATATATTATATAGTTTCTGAATTTCTTTTAGTATTTGTTCTATGAATATTGCACTATAACATCAAATATTATAATTAGTAATTGAATTATTATATATTAAATTACATTGCGAGTGATAGAAAGAAGCGAAATTTATTTTACTAAACAAACGAAATAATTCGAAATATAATATGCGAGTGAATAATTAAATGAAACTTCCTTTATTAGTAGTCACGAAGAAACTAAAACGTAGACGAAATACATAAAGATCGATTAACAATTAGATTGGTAATTAATACTTGGCAGGATGTGTAGATCAAAAGATCCAGCCAAGAGGATGGATAACACCATCTTTTAAAAAAGAGGTCCTATATCTCGTCCATTGCAGTGAAAGGGTTAAGTCTGATCTTTCGAATATGAGAAAGTCGATTTTCTGAAAGTCGTACGGTACGAAACATGTGAAAACATTCACGATCAGTGAAAGATTTACCGGTTTTCGAGAGATTGTCCTTGCTTCGTCGAGCGTCTTTTCCACGACGACTCAGTGTCTCGCGACTTCTTTGTCTGCGTCTCATGGTCGCCATTGACTTTGGATGCAGTTGTTGGTCGTAATTGATTTCAAAAGGTTCTCTGTAGTGCCTCGGCTTCCAGGGCGCGAGAACGCTTACGCTCCTCGACACCGTTCTCGTGTGAGATTGTAGAGGTCGATTTAATTCCTCCCTGCTCGCCGCTCTGCGTCTCTCATTGGGACCAGGTATTTCGCCCACTGGAAATACACAGAGTTTTGCTAAAAATTGCTTTCCAATAACACTTCTCCTCTACAACTATCTCGCACAAATAGAATGGTGTTCATTTAACCCCTTGCCTTACAATATTGAGTCAGACTTGTGATGAAGATTCTGAACAGAGTTTAAATAAATAAATAATTGAAAAATAAATAAGTACGCTATTAAATTCATTTGAACGAAAATAAAATTCTATTTTGGTTTTGTTAATGCACAGGGTGTAAAAAAATGTTTGGTCCTGGCTGCCATAGGCGTATTCTACATTTTCGGATCGGTGAAGATCTGTGAAAAAAGTTGCTGCAAAATTGTCCTTGGCCTTGAATTTCAAGGGCAAATTTCTGTATTATTGTATTTTATTCTACGCATCATGGAGACGAAAAGTGTCCAGAGAATCATGGATGGGTTGAGTTTTGACCCATGGTTCCCTTGACACTTTTTGTCTCCATGATGCTTAGAATAAAATACAATAATACATAAATGTGCCCTTAAAATTCAAGATCAAGGACAATTTTGCGGCAACTTTTTTCACAGATCTTCACCGATCCTAAAATGCAGAATACGCTTATGGCAGCCAGGACCAAACATTTTTTACACCCTGTACAGCTATCGAAGAACGTGTAAGCGTACAATAGATATAAAGTTTCTCCTGTGTTAGGAAATTAAGAATTAGGAAAAAAGTTTCGATCACTGAAATCGTAAAATAAATCGTAAGGCAAGGGGTTAGTAAGAAGATTGAAAGACCGACCTGTAGCAGCATGAAGATATACGACGGATCTTTGCGATCTCTGGGAGTTCTGACTCTGCTGACTGCTATCCCCTGTTGTACTCTCACCTGAAGACAACGCACTCTCGGCGAGTCTTGGTGGTTTCCGGGGCGGTGACAGAATTCCCAAACTGTGACGGCTGGAGGTCGTTACATCACGCCCTGAACAAGCGTGGTCGTCGGCTCGTTTGCTTCTGGAACAGCGAGTGAGTGTACATAGGCTAATAAATACTGAAGATACTGATGAATATTCGATAGAAGCTTATCATCCTTTTCACAAATTGTTAAATGGTTTTCTGAAGATTGTTAAGATGTTGGATGAATCTGCTTGTAACATGGACCGAATCTGACACAGACACCGAAAGGAAGACAGTTCATGTGTTCAACACGTGTTCAGGAACATGTCGAACTTCAAGTGTATTGCATGTATTAATCACGACATCTCTGATGTACACAATTTAATAAGTTTGTTTGTTCTGAGCGTCCTGCTTATATGATGGCGCTCGGCCCTTTATGTGTGTGCGTGCCTTTAGCAAGGTACGCGGCTACCTTCTTCTTCTTGTGAGCCTCGTGTAGTCAAGACGTGTGTTACAATAAACATAGCTGTTAACTGTGTACTATGGTTTGTGCATTATATACGCTTCTATACAGGGTGTTCCAAAACTAGTGTAGGAGCGGGAAATGGGAGGTTCCTTGGGTCATTTGAAGCGACATTTTCCTTTACAAAAATGGCTTCTGCGGCTTTGTTTAGGAGTTATTAACGAAAAACACGGACCAATCAGAGTGCGATCTAGACATGCGACGACACGTTCGGCCAATTGACAGTTGGCGCGTTGGGTAGACTGTGCTGACTCGTGTTTAAGCGACATTTTCCTTTACAAAAATGGTGTCCGTGACTTTGTTTAGGAGTTATTAATGAAAAACTCGGACCAATTAGAGCGCGGTTACAGCGGATTGATTCTGAGTCGACCAATGGCGACACCACGCCTCGCGGGACCTGTCGCAGAGTCGGACTCCGTTCGCTATAGCTGTGCTCTGATTGGTCCGTGTTTTTCGTTAATAACCCCTAAACAAAGCCATTTTTGTAAAGGAAAATGTCGCTTCAAATGATCCAAGGAACCTCCCATTTTCGGCTCCTAAGGTAGTTTCGGGACACCCTGTAGTAATTATTGCTATCCAACAAACACAAAGGAAAACAAAGCTCACCTGCGATCTCTATTAGACGAAACGGACTCCTGATCAGTGTCGCCGAAGAAACGCAAGTTTTTCTGCACGGAGACCCGTTCGGGCGCGGAGGAGGCCTCCTCGTCTTCTGTGCCGGTCGTCAAGATCTCGCTCTCTGGTATCCTGGGCTTCTTATCCACCGCCTGTAACAACGAAATCGCCGATTACGTGGCGGTAACGGTGACGGGTTTCCCGGAAAAATTCCGGGCAACGTGGAAACGGGAACGCGGTGGTAACAAGGTGGAAACGTGTATCGTCGGTGTGATCGCGGGTGGACAAGAGAAAGGCGAGGAAAACCCAGCGGTTTCCTGGTGGATGGAAAGAGCGGGTACACGAAATACAATAAAGCCGAGCACAAAGGTGTATTCTTCGCGCAGAAAGGAGAAAAATCGCGGCTTCCCGGCTCGTTTCTATCCGTGGCGCCTTCATGACTCATGATCATCTTCCTCCTCCTCCTTCTTCTCCCCTGCCCGTTCTCCTCCATCTTCTTCTTCTCTTCTTTCTCGGAGCATCGGCTCATCCGATAGATCATCGTCCACAGCGAGATTCACGCGCACGCAATCATCCCGAACGGCCTATCGAAGCGGCTAGGATCGGAATCGGTCCCTGACAGAGATTATTCCGCGGACCGATGGTTAAGCTAGGCAGCCCCCTGATCGGCACTTAATCTCGCGATTAAATTAAACCACAGAGCGCGGAGTTAGTTAAGCATTTAATCAAACTGGTAATTGGAGGTTGTACTAGCCTAATGGCTCCGCTCCGTAGCGACCTGCGCTCTGACTGATGAATGCACCGGCTCACTCGGCTCGCCGCGAACCCGATAACCGGAACCACGATCCACCGTTCCGCTCGTTATCGGATGCGATTCACAAAAATCATCCGCTTCGGAGTTTATTCTAGTTTCGAGCGGAGCCGCGTCATGATGCTCGCTCGACTCCAACAACGAACGTTATTCAACCGATGATCGAATCGCACGAATCCTCTTTTTCCGCAGTTTCCGTAGTTCGCAAAGTTCGGAGAACCACGTCGATTGAATTCGGTGCTGCCATTGTCTTCCAAGTCGATGGCAGCCTCTTTCAAATCAGTCTTCTTCTGAATTTATACACTTGCTCTAACACCGTTTTCGTTACTCGAAATTTCGTCGTTTTTCGTCTTCAGGGTTTGGATCCGCTCTCTAGTGTGCGCGACGCATACTGCGCTAGACACAAACGTACACGAGGGTTGTAAGGGTTCGGTAGTTTTCGATTCCTGACTCTATAATGCACATTTCCGTGTTTTAGATAGTCACAATCGCTAGATAAAAGATCAATCTATGGGGGATCTATCCTAAGAATGGCTTCATTTTACGTTATCGAGGCGCAATTTACATTATTCGGCGGTCGTAAGTTTATGAAAACGTCTCTCGGCAGCCACGATAGGCGGCAGCACTGTCGCTTACCCCTTTGCTTCTCACGGCTCCGCTACTTGTTGTCGAATAATGTAAATTGCGCCTCGAATACGTAAAATTAAGTCATTCTTAGCATACGTCCCTCATAGATTAATTTTTTATCTAGCGATTGTGACTTCCTAGAACACTGAAATGTGCATTATAGAGTCAGGTATCGAAAAGTACGGAACCCTTACAATCCTCGTGAACGTATACGTATCTAGCACTGTGTGTCTCACACTCGAAAGTTTCACGTGAAGATCAAATTCGGATCTACACCCTTAATGTTTCAACGTCATTGATCATGACACTTCTGATCTTTACCATGTAAGTGTACGTGGAAATGGGGCAGATGAATATGGAGGGTCGTTTAGAGTTTTTAACCCTGGAAATCACACTCGTTTCTTAAGACATGTACTTCACACTTGGGTCTCAGAAATCCAAAGTTGTTTTTTAGAAAAAAAACAGAAAATGTAAATATGAATGCGTAGAAATAAATTCAATCATGGTTTGTTGTTTTACAAAGAGTTCATTAAAGTGAAAAATAAACTAATCATACTCATGACAAATTATAATTAATGACGATCTGGGTTTATGTAACCCAACAGTGCAGTTCCAGGGTTAAAGGAAAAAATATGTACAATCCTCAGGTCTTGTTCTATGTTGTTTCTCATTCTATAAGAATGCGTTCGACGCTGCCAGGAGCAGCCATTTTTGGTGAAAGAATCCTTAATTTTTCGTGCTAACGTGTCACGTCATTACGTAGGCGTTTACCGTGGCATTATGCATGCAACAAACTTTAAATATACAGACTCCATTCTCTATAAAAACATCGCCCACTCGTTACCAATTTTGGATCGAGTCTCCGCGGGTACGTTCGTTGAATTTGATTACTTTATAGAACCGTTTCGGATGAATGATGTCACGACCAAGAATAATTTATATCGCATATCTCTATTCGAAATTCCGTCACGTATCCTTTTACAATTTCAAACCAGACGACTATATCGTACATAATAAACACTACCACGAGGTCCACGGATGTAATTCTCGATCAATACTGGGGTCTCGTATTGTGCAATAATTTCAAATATCAAGCTTCTTTAACTTTCGAACATTCCAATTATTTAGTTAAAATCGTTCAAATTATATACTTATAGGTCTCGAGCAAAATTTTTACTGAATTTCAGGAAGATCCTGATGCGACACTTCGTAATCTGGGTAAACCGTACCACTTAATCTTTACTCTGGGTACATTATATTCCAAAACGAACCCTGCACTGGGGTGTGATCACATCCCTGCATTCAGTGCAAAATGTAAAAAAAAATTCGTGAAATTTTATTAATTCTCATAACGCTAAGTATGAAAAGATTACAAAAAATATAATATAGTTCTCTATGAACAAAAATAATAATTTCAATATTTTTTTATGAAATAAGTCGCAAATGGCATTATTAAATGGATTTTAAAATTCTCCGTTCATGCTCACACCCTTATACGCAGAGTGAAGGTTAAGGGATAACAGATGGTGCGGCGTAAAAATTGAAACTTACTTTCATATTCGATTTGTTCTTCCTGGACAAGGATTTGAACCAGCCCTTTCTCTCAGCTTCCTGCCCCTGGTTCTCCCTGGTGAGGGTGTGCGTCGAGTCGCAAAATGTGTCGTCATCTCTGGTCAGTGTACCTGTGGATCTTGACAGCCTCGTCGGTCTGGGTGGACTCGGACTGCCGCTGGGAGTGGATAGGCGTCTGCGTTGGCTGTATTCCTCCTGCAAACGCATGGGAAATCATTTCAGTATTCAGCAAATTTCTGCTTAATCTAATAACAGCAAGGAGAGCTCGACTACAATCACTAGATTGCGGATCTTTATGCAAAATAAAAAATGTTTTAATTCATTGCAGGACACAAAAGCCAAACTAAAACTGCATTCTTCTTTTAATTATCCTGATAAGCTGAAAATAACACATGATGTCGTTAAATATTGTTAACATGTCCACTGCTTTCAATTGTACGTGGCCATTTTTGTCATAAATGCATAAAATCTGCAGTCTAACGATCACATATACTTTACGTTCAATGAACGATTGTTGCATATGAAATGTGTTCGATTTGTAACAGTCGTTATTGTCAACCTATTGCATCACGATTTAATATTTTGTGGTTACGAGTTAGAATTCTCCACTCATAACTTCCCCGAAGAAAAAGAAAATTTACATGCGTTGTAGGCATATATGTATCACACAATTAAATATGAAACTTGACAAATAAAAAAACCAATTTCAAACACATTTGTCAAGCTTCATACTTAATAACCTGATATATTCTCCAATGATTGCACATCGACCAAATAAAATTTTATTTTAGTTTAATATTATCAAGTTGTATCAAATACGATTGAGCACATTTTTCTTTTTAAATAATACTAAAAATATACCAAATAATTCGGCGTTAAATGTTCAACGACATTATTTAATTAATAGAAATTAATCAAATACGTATGATTCGATACTGTAGTGCAAGGGAAAACTTCGTGACTTTTATTTTTTTAAAGCGTAAACACATAACCAAAACGTAAATGTCAATTTGAATAAAAAACATCGAGAAATAACTGTTCACTTTGTACCTTCGTGGATTATTTATCACTGTGTTGATTTGACACCGAGGGGCAGACTCAGCTCGTAAAATGAGGGACGAATAAGTTAAATACATATTGTGCATTAATAAATATTCCTGCATTACCTACAAACAATAATATTCAAGTGTTTTTTATCGGCAATCATCCACTTTGAAGGGGTGAAAACAGCCCTCAAAATTCGTGGTCAGAGTCATATTTTTTGAGATATCTCGGAAACCAAAGGTCGAAAAAAATTGATTTTCTTTCTAAATCGTGTGTTTTTAATGGGAAACGTAGTTGTACAAAAGAATTTTAACAAAAGACGTTTGTTTAAATAATATGTTAAAAATAAACGCTTATATTTCTGTAAAACAAGCCAGAATTCCTTCCTCCGCACACCAGGTGCAAGACTATTTTTCATTATGCATAAATATTGTTAAATGAAGAAAAGAAGAAAATCCTAAAACATGTATCCCTTATTTTGGATCAAAGATCACACATAGTGTATATTAAAATTAACTAACGATATTGTATAAGAGAAACCGAAAGATAACATAAAACTTGTAATGTATTGTTTGAACAAACATATTTTGTTAAAATTTTTTGCACTACATTCCCCATTAAAAGAAATACACAATTTAAAAAAAATCAATTTTTTCGATCTCTGGTTTCCAAGATATCCCAAAAATATGGATCTGACAGCGAATTTTGAGGGCTATTTTCACCCCTTCAAAGTGGATGGTAAATAAAAGAAAAATAAAAGAAAATACGTGTCAAATATTTTTCGAAGAACTACATCTCGCATAAGTTTCGTCAAGATTGGTTTGTTTCACCTGAATATGTTCCCTTGTAAGATGTGCTGATCGGAGAAGCCAACCAAGCGGGGCGGGCGGCCACCCTTAAATCGGCGGTCACGAAAGCTCTAAGTAAACGCGTAATCTGTTTTTAACCGTTGCTTTGAGGAGCGAGTAGCTTTCGGCTGGGCGCAGATTAATTTCAGCGGAGATATCTCTCTGGTTTGACAGACTATAATCCAAAAGGGGAGCGAGAGTCGCGTGAACGGTGCGAGTTGTTCGAGTATTGGTAGCTGGAGGGGTCTTGGCGGCTCCTTTCTTCCCTTCCAATTATTGCTTTGCCCAAAGTCGCGGCCAGGGGAATTAGATAGAGATAATGATGGTTCCCGCGACCAGAGTCGAGAGAGAGAAAGAGGGCCCAGGAAGGGCACCGGGGGCCGAGAATCGCGTGTTCACTCCGCTAGCCGAGATCGCAAGCAAGCGCGTCGGGACTTGGCCGCATAAAACTCGGAAGAAAACGCGGGACGCGGGCAGACGCGTGTCCGTTTCATTCTCGACGACGTCTACGTCGTCATTATTATTATCATGTTTTGCATCAGCACCATCATCAACGCTGCCACCTCCGTCATTTACCCTTGGTCTTTCGCATGCATAACGCGCCAGGAACACCGAGGGCTCCGGGCGTTTTATCGCAACTCTGCCTGTTTATTCATCGATACTCTACAAAAGAGCCGGTACGGCTGCGGACTATCTAGCGTGTTCTATCCGTGTTCCTCTAAGAAAATGTTAGTCTCGGTGGAGGAGCATGATTCCCGCCGGGGAAAATACGGCTTGGGATATACCTCGCTGGTCCAGCCTCTTCTCCTTCATCCTCGTTAAATTCTGTCCGATTCTCCATGGAATTACGTAATTCTCGTCGTTCCGGTTACCTTGATCGTGGTGCTTCGATGACAAGTGTTTTGTAATGGCCACGAGATTTTACGCTATTCCGTGCTTCGCGTTCGGTGGGTGTGCACTTTAATATCTACATTCGTCGTGATCCATGCTTGTGGGTGTAAATCGTTACCCTTTGGGCTGTACGGGTCAAAAGTATCGATTTCTTCGGAAAACTCTGAGATTTTCTTACATCATGTTGTTCTTTAGCTGTGTTACTTGTAACTTGTAATTTGTTGTTGTGTGTCAAACTACTCTTACTAAAATAAGAATTTATTAAAGTACTCCACGATCATTTAGGGAGAACTTCACAGGTTCTGCACTGCAAATTCACCCTTCTGTAAATAAAGTATTTTTAAGCAACTTTTTAAAGTAATTACTAGACAGCGGATTTTTATGCAAAATAAAAATGTTGCACCTGAATTGCAACAACCTGCAATGAAATAGAAATTTGTTCTTTCTCTTAATATGTTTAACAGATTAAAAGTAATATAACAGTACATTTCAATTCTTCTAATTCTTTCACTGCTTTAAATTACATCTACTCATTTTTGTCGTGAATGCATAAAATCCGCAGTGTCTAGTAATTACCAATCACAACTCTGTACCATCTTGTCCATGGCGACTTCTTCTGAACTCAAGTGAAACCCTTTCAAGCTTAAGTAACTTTAAATATTCCTAATGAGTGAAGTTGATTTGCAAAAGGATGAGATTGATTTACAAAAGCGTGAATTTGGAGTGCAAAACCTGGATAAATTCAATTCATGCATCTGACAGATCGCTTGCGTGCAAATAAATTTCCCTTCGTCGGTCGTTAACGTTACGCGGCTAGGATCGTTGCCCTTAATTCGCAGCGAGAGGGTAGCTCGTCTAAAATCATAATTCAGTGGTTCCTCGGGTGGGTTTCTTGGAGAAGTCCGAAAGACACGGGGGATCGGGCGCATCCACCTGCACTCGTTATATATTCCATCTCGAAGGAGTCGCCTCGGTGTTCCCGTCGCGGATGGCGTGGATGGCGCGAAGGACCACGAGCTACGATCGGCGAAGGAGAGGCTCGCGGTGCATGCGTTACCAGTGCAGTGCAGCGGACCTTTCGATACGCAATATAATAACATATCGCGCGGTACGCGACCGTGGCCCGTACCCACCGCATAAACTCTTAAATGACTCACAATGAATAGCCCATATCGCGGAATCATCTGCATAGTACAAGCACAGCGCGCTTCCCTCGTACTCTCCATATATACGAGCAACAATATCCCGTATGCTTTCCATAACGAGTCGTGGCACGTACCCGACGACGACGAGGACGACCAGGATGAGCCCGAGAGGATGAGGCCGGGGACGAGGATGAGGTTAAGGATGAGGATGAGAGGATGAGGTTGAGGACGGGGACGATGACGGCGACGGCGACGAAGAGGAAAAGAAAGAAAAGGGAGAAAGAAGAAGAAGAAGAAGACGCGACCGCAAAGAAGAAGAAGACGAAGAAAGGAGATTTTGTACCCCGAAGGCATTGTGACCCACGCACGGCCCTGTTAACTCTTACAGCACACACCGGTACCCCGGCCTTCCTCTTTGCTTCCTTTTTTTCCTCCCCCTCCCCTCCCCCACGCCGCCGGTTCATTCTTCTTTTCCCTCGTCTGCATGTCGGCCTCCTCTGCTTGCTCCGGCTTCATCGGGGAACGCGTTATACGCGGCTACTCCCTCGCTGGGACTCGCGTGGGCCGTCGAGATTGGGCTAGGTCGGTTATGTTCCTAACCGCAATCCGCCATCCGCTTCGCCATCGGCGCGTGCACACGCGTGCGAGCTCCTCTCTTCGCTCTCTTCCACGCACCGACGACAGGACGCACTGCTCGGCCTCCCACCCCTCAAGCTTGTACATGCTCTGTCCAAAGCGTCGCTGGTCTACACGTTCCTCGTTTAGACTATTTTAATCAATTTTTTTCGGATAATTCTCAACACCCTGTTTGACTTTTATCTCCGCCGTCTTCTATGAACGTGTTATCTCTTGTAGATCTATTCAGGACGCGTTGAACGAGTGTCGACCCATCGTCTTCTTGATCTTCTCAGGTGTGACAAGTTCTTGATGAATTAGCAATATGTAAATGATAAACTGGATATGTAACGGTTGAATGCCGTGTATGGACTGCGGAAGTTCACATTAAATTCTTGTTTTAATTACACTCGTTGAAATTACACCTACCCATTTGTGCCACAAACGCGTAAATCCGCAGTGCAGTTACGCATTAGCGTTATTACGACAGAAATGCGAGTACTTTAGCGAAACTCCGACGATTTACGGGTCGCTTTAAATCGAGGGAGCGTCTAACGAGCTCCAGACTTCATGATTCAAGTCAGTTTTCAATAAACACGAAACTTTTCGCATAATACGAAGAAAATTACAGGCCTGCCGATAAGGGGATTGAGATTGCCGTCTTCATTTGTAATTTATTTCTCACTCGGAAAATGTTTGGTTTTAGATCATCGTACTCTACATATAAAATACCCGTGGCTCCTTTCGTTTTTCAGTTACGAGTAAATTGCTGTTTGATATCGGTGTGAACGTCCTGTATGCAGATTCGAGCGTGTGTATATCGTAATAGGCGCGCGCGAGCGCCGGCACTCGCCCTGTTCATCCTCAACGCATAACTCTGCAACATTAAACCGTCCGCCGTAGGTCAACGTAGATTACGCATAAATTCAGGGGAGAGACGATTTACGACGTCAACCGACACCCCTTTTAACCTCGCGGATTTTCTCTTCCTTTGTCTAACGAAAGTTTTTCGGCGGGAAAGAAGAACCCATTAACGCCGAATGTCATAACTAGACTGCGGATCTTTAAAAGCATCGTAAAACACCGAGTTACATGAAATTTAATACCGTCCCCTTCCACGACGTTCCGCTCGTCGAACTCATTGTTGCGAAATATACAATTTTATGGCAATATCTCCTTAAACCTTTGTTTTAACTCGGAAATTACACATTTCTTCTGACCTAGAATCATTCCATTCTATAATACATGATGTTTTTCATTTTGTGGATACGAAATTGATTGAATACCTCGTACAGTACTTAAATATTTAGTAATTGGTTAGGTACCAACGTATTTAACCTTGTCTCTGTATACTGTTATTCTCATACATTTTTTAAGCAAAATGCAAAGAATAAACTTGTCTGCAAACACATTTGTTGAATTTAAAAATTTTAAACGTATTTCTGATAGCACTTTTAAAAAATTGTTTCTATTTGTCAACTGTTTATTTCCGCTTTTATCAGCTTGGGCCGCATTTGCACCCTACACACACACAGATAGATGGTTGATTACGTAAACAATATTTTGAATAATGGTATAGCAATTTTTAGTTGTGCCTCAGAGTCATTACTCGAGTGCTAAGTGTTAATAAGTATAGTCTATAGTTATCAGTAGACTGCGGATCTTATGCATTTATGACAAAAATGGGTAAGCACAATTTAAATTAGATTACATATTAAAAAGGCTTAAAGACATCAGCGTATTGGTTTCAGCTTAATCAGATAATTAAAAGAAGAGCAAAATGTTCATTTCATTCTTGTGTCTTGCAATCAATGCAAACATTGTTTATTTTGCATAAAGATCCGCAGTCTAGTTATCAGATACATGAATTAAAAATTATAAACTCCAAGCAGGTTTACAATTTTCTCCGCCATATTGAAACGAATCAAGTTTCATTTTCAACTATTTACTTTGAACGTGTACGTACCAGTGACGTTTAGTATTTTACACTGCAAAATGCTGTTGTTCTTAACGAAACATCATAAGCTTTCGTTTGAAACCTGGACCGAATCAGTTTTCCAAACGAATTTGTGGTTTCAATTAACCAGACGTGGCACGCCCAACGTCAAGTGCATGAAAACTTCCTGGCAACAGGAACGAGGAGAGCTTTGCAGTTCAGCGTGAGAAGCAAAACTTGGCAGAGTCACTTCCGACGGGAGATAAAGTTCGACGAGGAACGCGGGCAAACAAATACACGGCGTTCGCCAGAAATAGTGCGCCATTAGTTTCGGAAAAGTTGGTCGATCGTCTTCCGCGACAGCCATTACTGGATTCCGGGTGCTCGTCGTTTTCGTTTCTGCCTAGCAATTATGCAAAACCACGAGGAAAAGTGGTCTAACGTTCGCGGGCAACTTTGTAGCGCATGCCCAGGGTATTAATACGGTAAGATCCACATTAAAATCTACAAGATTCTCATCATCGATAACACGCAACTATGTGGGGCTCGAATCACCGCGTAAATTCTCCCAATTAAGCCGGGTTCCCACCCTCTCCAGCCGGGTAAACGGTAGGCGCGCGTGTTTTAACGAAGCTGATCAGCAACTTCGGGCACAGGGACGAATATTTTTTCTCTCGCCCCCTCTTTTTCCCCAGGCGAGGTGGAGCGGTTTCGTTCGTTTTGTCGATTTTCCCTGTTTTGCTTCTGTTTCTGGTGGTTGGACGCCGTGTAAATCGGCGGCTCGCTTCGCCTCGCTTCGCCTAGGTCTTGCAAAAAACTGTTCATCTTAAATGGAATGTACGCAGATTGAAACTAACTCTTCGTCGGATCCCAGAGCGGTCTCGGCGTTCCTTTTGGAATCGGTGCTGGGGAGAGAGCCTCTCGGGCATTGCGGCGTGGTATCGTAAAACCGAGCTAACTTCTTGGGAGTTTAAAGGAATTGAAAGCGAACAGGGAGCGAGAAGGGGCGAGGCTAGGGTCGCGGCGGATGAACAGAGAGGACGCGGACACGGTGACGCGGACACACCGCGGCGATGCGGCCCGGGTAGATGAACAGGGAGCTATCCCTGAGAAGATACGAGCGGGAAGAACGGACGAGAAATAGGACGCACACCGTATAATGCCGGCGCGATAAAAAGTATAATGAGAGGGGATCCAGCCGCTGCTGTAAGTACAAAGGAATATTACAGTAAGATCTGTAAAGTGCAAAGCCGCAAAATAAACGAACCACGCGTAATGGGGTATCGGCGCTGTCCTCTATACCCGCGCCTCACCTGCACACGCGTGTAACTGCGTAATCGCTGGTTAAACAGACCTGCGGGATGATCGTGCTGCCGGAGAGCCGGCCAACAGAGAAAAGTGAAAGAACCCGGGGAAAAAGCCGCGAGACACCACACAAAGAACCCTCGATTCTCGGATATCGGTGCGCGTCTTGCACGCCGGAGGATGCGGCTCAATCCCTCCCCGCGCGAAAGAAACCATTTTCTCTTTATGTTTGATCGCGATATAAACGAGTCTTCTTCTTGCGTTTCTTATCTCGACTGGTTCGAACGATTGTTTTCGAGAAGATGATTGTTTGTCTGTTTCGATTTTGACTTTTATTCGCAACATCGTATTGATGAATATGGCTGTTTAACCTCCTCTCTGTGAGTAGGTGCAAGTGCACCCCAGCCTGATAGAAACGAAAATAAAAAGTTGACGAATGGAAAATGTCCGAACACTTTCAAATTTTTAAATATTGCATATTTATCTTTTAAAAATCAATAAAATTTCAGACATACCTATGCGGAAACATTTTTATTTACATTTTGCTTAAGAAATGTATAGAGTCCAATTACATCGTTGTCCAAGGTAGGTTAACACTAAATCTACCGAGCCTTAAAAGTAACTGGAACGCGTTCCCTTATAAAAATGGCAAGATTCATTTTATTTAGACATCGTGAGCCTCCTATTGTAATGCGTGTTCTACTAAAGATATCTCTACAATCATTTCTTACGAAATCATTTCTATTATTTCAATAATTGTAAAATAAAAAATCAGAAACCGGTCGTTTCGACCGGTGGGGGTAGGTTTAGTGTTAACAACGTTGTACACAGGTGTACCATGCAACAACAATAAAATGTTCACTATTTCTAGGTATCCAAAATCGAAGTCGGTCGGGTCATTGAGCAATATAAATTTTCGGGTTCCCGAATCGACCCGATTTCCTAGATTTCCGGATCCCCGTCCACCCCTAACTAATTCCATTCACTTCGAAACACGTGTGGCAAGTAAAACGTGTTACGAAACTGATGAGAAGTGTTAAGTGTCTGCGTAAAAGCTGGTCGTATAATAACGAACAGCGCGCGAAGAGGCCCAAGTGTATACAATATGCAAATTCTTTCTAGATAATACGAGTTTCCATTTCCGGTCGGACTCGACGGACATCTATAATCTGCGGAGAAAATTCGAGCAAATATGATCCGCTTCGTGGAACAATCAGCGGGAATCTGATGCGTACGGTTGGCCCATTTTCGCAGCTGCGGCGCGGTAATGGTTTCACTCTCGAGGGAAGAAAAAAAAGAACAAAGAAGCTAATCGTAAGAAAACGGGGATCGATCCTTACAATCATCGATGGTCGCTCGCTTCTTGTTGTTGGGTGCCGCACAAGGTCGCCGGCTCCGGCGTTGCAGAGCTCGAGAACGTGGCGATATAACGCCGTGGCACGAGGTTTCTAGGAGGCTGGCTGAGAAAAAGAGAGTGAGAACACCGCACCGGTAGAAAACCGGATGCACACTTCTGCGCCTGTGCTGCACGGACCAGCGACCACCGCCGCTGCCATTAATAATCGAAGGTCCACGCGGATGGGTGGGTGGGTGGCTGGTCGATCGGCCCGACCCGACCCAGCCCGACCCGTCCCGACCCGGCTCGGTGGTGGTGCGGTTTACTTTCTTTGGAGCAACAATACTTAGAAATCCAGCGTGATACACTTGCCTGGCTGTCAATAGGGGTACGGCACGGCACACCATGGGAAAGTCCGACTCCTCGGCCGGAGATCATTTCAAGACTATTCGAGCGAATCGGCTGGAACGCCTACGGATGGGTTGGCACCCTGCCCAGCCCTGTCCGTACATGTTTCCTTCTACTACGGTGCACGTACACGCGTTCGCGAAGCGTTTGCACGCTGGACAAGCGTGTTTCTGTGCCGTGCTTGTACTTGTATCTCCATCGGCGCTTATAATTGATGAAATGACACCGGGGTTGGAAACCATGGACAGCGACTATCGGAGCTACGCGATCGGAACCGCCTTGAGAAATCGCCGAGCGTTCTCGCGACCACTCCGCGATCCAAGAAACTGGGGGACCGGGACTCACCAACAAACTATCAACGTCCCGAGAGTTACGAGGCGAGGGAGGGTGCCGGAGAAGAACAACCGATGGAACCTCCAGCAAGAACGAACGCCTTGGTGGCCATTCTCGCCATCATCTTGATGAATATTAATTATTCCCATCGTGACGAGATCCTGCTGATCGCAGCCCAGGGTGTATTCCGTGTTCCATAACTAGACGTAGTGTAACTTTAAACAATAAATAGATTTTACAAGAACGCGAGAGTATCAATCAATTTCTTACCACTTAATGAAGCCACTAACGAGTGAAATGAACTTCTACTTGGTTCCAAGAATTTCCAAAGAATTCGAAGGAGAAATTGACACGAAGTTTCGACACGCCAAGAGATTCATGATTATTTAAAATACGCATATCTATTCCTATGCAACAACACGAGCTCCTAGGCAACCGCAAGATGAATATTCATAGTATACTGTCTTGTCACGAATTTATATAACAACGTATGTATGCAATACAGGAACAAACGCTGGCCACAAGCGGCGCAATTGTTATGATTCAAGTTCCCTCGTCACTCTGTGCGTCGTTAAGCATCTCGGAAATAGAAAAATCCACGAGCTCCGATCGAGTTGAGCCTGCCCAGAAAAGCGACCCATTGTGAACCGTCACGCAGCATGGTTTTCGCGATGACAAGCTACATCCTAATCCACGATCGATACAATGGGCGTCTACAGGATGTCTCGAGATGAACGCAACTTCAACACAAACGCAACTAGCGCAACTTATAGTGCACCTGTTCAGTTACAACACATTCCTTCTTTTAATACGGTTTTTGCTGTGTCTCTGAAGTACAGTCAACAATGAACAAAACAAGCCAACGATATTAATCACAAAGTTTAAAATAATTGTACTTTACCAATACCCAATCACTTTGAAATCATATTAGCATTTTCCGTCAAGCATATCTGATACTACAGTGAGTCAAAAAATTGTTCGCTCACTCTTAAAAAGGCGATAACTTTTTAAATATCGTACTATACGATGTTTAGAAGTTACAGAAATTAGTTTGCTGCAGGATGTGAAACAAAATTTTGTCAAAAATTGCAATTGATCCGAATTGTAGAACAAATACTAAAAGTTGCAAATATAAAACAAATATAAAAAAGTTGTAAAATGCAACTCTTAGTATTTTTTTTACAATTCCGATCAATTGCGATTTTTGACAAAATCTTTATTCACATCCTGCAGCAAACTAATTTGTTTAGTTTCTAAAAAAAGTTCAAATCGTATAGTATGATATTTAAAAAGTTATCGCCTTTTTAAGAGAGAATAATTTTTTGACTCACTGTAAGTAGATATTTTTCATTTTACATGTCGTTCATTCATAAGAGAAGTGACACAATTTCAAATATATTACTAAAAAAAGAATGATAATAAATATATAAATATGGTGTACTTTATAACGAATGTACACGACAATTACCTCAGTATCTAAATAAGAACAAATTATTTTAGGTACTTTTCAAATGGCTCTCCTGTGAAATTTCTTTTCTTTGACTTGTGCCACTTTTGTCATAGAGAATATGCCACATTCACGAGGGATTATTATGTCTTCCTAATAAACTTCTAGACTAATCAAATCCTTCAAGCCTAATAACTAGACTACGTATCTTTTTGGAAAATAAAAATTGTCTAGCTGGAATCAGACGTGAATGTACAAGGAATGTCGACATAAACATTGTAGAGAAAGTCACAATCAGTCAAGTAAAACGGACCCTGTATATTTCATATAAAAAAGATAAAAGTTACACAGTGTCAGATCGATTGTTCAACAAATGGTATAACACAGCATGATTCTTCTACCTCAAGTTGTCAGTTTTCCGACGTATCATACTCTGTAACGAACTTGTCGTACTTTCTGACCGGAGTTACAGTTGAGGAGTTTTATTAATAAACTAGTGTTCTATTTATCATGAACCTATAACGTTTATTAATCGTAATACGACACGGAGGACGATCAAGCAAGAGAAGAGTAGAAACCTATTTTCAGAAATTTTTCAGTCAAAATTCCGGAGTTTTCACAGTTAAACTTATCCCGTTCAACTATTGTCAGTATCAACAGGTGTAGATCACATCACTGTCATCTAGCTTCTTCTTTGGCTCGCATTGGCTTTATTGATGATCCTGAGTGTTGTTGCAGGGAGGGGGATGAATCGCTGAACCATGTTTTGTGGCAGTGTAACTTGTACAACGAGGAAAGTCTCAAATTAATTAGTAGACTCCGTACAATTAACTTTCAGCTTCCAGTGGATGTCTCAATGTTACTAGCCAAACCTAATATTGAAGCCAGTCATTACACATTACCATTTTTAAGAGCTGCGGGCTAAAAGTATGTGTTTGGTCTACACCGTTTCTACCATTCATATATCTTTATTGTAATATTTATGTATCTCCAGTGAGGAAAGTCTCAAATTAATTAATAGATAGATAGATATAAATAATCTATGTTAATAGCCAAACCTAATATTGAAGCCAGTCATTACACATTACCATTTTTTAAGAGCTGCGGCTAAAAGTCTGTGTTTGGTCTACACCGTTTCTACCATTCATATATCTTTATTATAATATTTCTGTATCTTCAGTATCCTATTCTCTTTTGTAATTTTCATATTCTGTACTGTCTGTATTGTATTCTGTATTACAATTATGTTGAAATAAATCTCATATAAGATTTTCTACAATAAAAATTGTGTGCGTGGAAACCACGCGCGGCAGAAGTGAAACTTATTGCTTATTAGGTATAATAATTTATCTGTATCTATACTTAATAAGCAATAAGTTTTACTTCTGCCGCGCGTGGTTTCCACGCACATGATTTTTTTTATTCTGTTCCACACACGGTAGGTTTTTACAGCTATTGGCAATAGCTAATAAGCTATATATCTCTGTAAAATAAAATATTTATTTAATTTTAAAGCAGTTGCACGCGGTGTCGTAACATAACCATGTATTTTTTATTTTTTTGTTTTAAGTGTAATTTGGTAATTTATATACATACCTCTTGTTTTTTAAATATATATCTAATATATATAATGAAAACACCATTGGTGTCATAATAAAATAATCACTTCAATAAAGTAAAAATAAAAACGTGGCTGCACGTGCTGTCTATAGGCGTAACATAACCATGCATTTCTAACCATTTCGTTTGATATTACCAAAATCTTCGCTGTCACTATAAGATCATTGATTGTCCAAGCGGTTAAGGAATTGGACTACCAATCGGTAGACCGGGGTTCGAATCCCGTCCGGGTAAGAAATTATTTTTCTCCGTTCATTCTCAGTTTAAATTTTCGCGCCACTCGACATTCGACTTCCGTTGCATCGACTTCCGTTACATCAGAAAATTGTTACCCTCAGCAAAGAAGTTTCACTTCAAAAATACAAGAAAATAGTAGCGCGGTGGTAGGACATTTTTCCGAATTCTTTGAAGGAATTAATTTGTCTGTAGCCGGCGACCGCGGCTACAGAAGCCAGCTAGCTAACGGGCTTCCGGGTAATAAAGTGTTAACAAACGCGTCGACAAGCCTAACTGCGCTGGTCTGGAGGCGCGGACAATGTAACAGATCTGCCGGTAAAGGCTGCAAAGTATCGTTGCACACGGCGAACGCATCGTTCAATCGGAAGCGGCACCGGGTAGCAATCGCACACGAGTCGTCAGTGTCTACGACCCGGCTCTTACCGATCCCTATTGACCAGTCAGAGCGTGCCGAAGACCCGCCGCCGCTCGGATACAAGGCGCGGGTAGTTACCAAAGGGAAGATGTATCTACCGGTGCCACCTAATACAAACCAACTTAGCCTTGATATAAGGATTTTCAAGCCGGAGCGGAGCGGAGCCGAGAGAGCCAGGGGCCGAGCGGAAAGAGGAAGACGCAGATACAGGTAGTCTCGAGGAGAAAGGGAATAGTGAGAGTGCGCTTGGCCGGGACGAGGACGAGGATAATAGAGCAGAGAGAGAGGAGAGGAGGAAACATGGTGTGCAGCGCGGCAGGTAGAATCGTATCGGCAAATTGCAATCGACGACCGCCTTGTCGGCAACTCCTTGTGCCAAGAGGAAGGTGCTAGAAGGAAGATAGAGCGAGAGGGAGTTCCGAGTATACCGGCCCGCGGAACAGAGACACCGAGGTTATCTACTATCCACCAAGTGATACGAATATCCGGCATTGTTTAGGTCTTCGGGGCTAAAAGCTATCGGTTCTGATCGTTCCGGGAATCGCAACCCGGTGTTTTCATTGATGCCTTCCGCTTTCCATACGCGTGGGCCGCTCGTGATCTGTATGTATATGCACGCACGTACACTGAAGCTGTCGGGGATAAGACCGGGTCAGTTCGCACACGTTCCCGGGGACGCAATAATCTTTCCCGGGCCATAAATCGCAACGGGTTTCCGCCGAAACAGCCGGCTATTATTTCGAAATAACGGCCGAACGGGACGGAAAGCGAACGGTAATTCGATGTTTTTTCAATCGGATACCCGGGCTAAGGAATATTGATATCGGGACCGGTGAGATTTATGACACGGGGAGCGTTGAATACGCTCCTACGTCAGTATCCGCTGCACTTTGTAGTATACTCCGTCTCTTAATTCGAGAATACGTGCGGCAGAATCCGGGACGTGTCCATACGCGTATGGTAAAATGATCGCCGCGCTGAACTCTTTTTTGAAAACATACACACCGAGTTTATAATTGATTTTCTACTTCGTCGACGCATTTTCTGACAATCGTACATTTTTGTAACGAAGCTGACCCGGGCGTATTTTATTTGAAATGTTCTATTATGTTTGGATCTTTTTGCAAATTTTATATCCACAATTGCTTTACTTTGCACCTCTGCAACCTTTACTTTATACAGGTAATACCATTAAAATATAATATTTTTTCTTCCAGCCTGGTAAAGCGGCAATAAGCTGCTAGGCACAGGCCACCAAAACTTCTTTTAACAAAGAAAAGGCGTATTTTATTTGAAATGAAAATAAGAAATCATTTATTTCACACTGTCAATTTAAAGTAAAAATAGTATTGATTTATTGGAATTGAATTTTTTATACGGCATCTGCCAAAAGATATAATCAGATCACTAAATATAACTTTTAAGAACAACTTCATAATGATATGAAACAATTATAAAATAAAATAGCACGTTGCTTGTAATATTAGTTATCTGTTTTTATTTTTTTATCTCGCGTTGATTAATTTTCACTCGAATCAAATCGAGTGCTGCTGGGTAAATATCTTAATTGCGGGTACGTCTCACTCTATAATAATTGCGGTAATAGATAATAGAAAATGTGAAGTTAACGGGTCGTCAATGAAATCCAGATGTTCACGAGGTTTTTGCGCGGGCACGCAAAACTCACTTGGCATCGTTCAAATTGGATCGAGAAAAAAGCGATTAGTATGAATCGCTTCACTAATTGCACGCATATGTTTACGAGTGCGAGGAAACGCCATTATTCTGATGCCTGGCAGTTAATGAAAGCGAGGGAAGCAGTGGGAGGAGACTAGAAAGACTAGTGCCAACCTTTTGCGGTACTAACGAGACTATGCACGCGGTATATCTGGTTTCATAGTAAAACGAAACTGTAATTCGTTTTTACTGACTCATTAGGGAACACAGATTTCCTCTTGAGCCGTTCTTTTCCGCGTTCTAGCCATTCCAGCCTCGCGGGCTTCGTCATATGCTGGATCATGTTCGAGCACATTATATTTTCGCCGACTTAAATCAACTACCCAGAAGGGATACTTGAGGAACTCGTAATTTGCACATCATCCGATTAATCCGTAATTGAACATGTGATACTTTAATTGGCGTGTAGGCTAGAAAAACGGAATCTTGACAAAAAGTCGAAAATACCTGAACCAAGCAGAATTTAACCTTAATAATAACCCAATAACAATTTTGCAAATTAAGACCTCAACGTTTCGATCCTGATGAGGATCATTCTTAAGAGAGATTTTTGCGTCTGTAACAAAGTGTAACTTTATAATCATAACCGTAATTTAAAAAATGTTTTTAACTGGAAAATCAATTTATTTATTTATAATAATAAATTTATTTTGCGTCTGTAACAAAGTGTAACTTTATAATCATAACCGTAATTTAAAAATATGTTTTTAACTGGAAAATAAATTTATTTATTTATAATAATAAATTTATTTTGCGTCTGTAACAAAGTGTAACTTTATAATCATAACCGTAATTTAAAAATATATTTTAAATTACGTTTATGCTTATAAAGTTACACTTTGTTACAGACGCAAAAATCTCTCTTGAGAATGATCCTCATCAGGATCGACACGTTGAGGTCTTAATTTGCAAAATTGTTATTAAATAACGTTTTTATTATTGCTCGAACCTGTGCGCCGAAATCATCGTACATCTATTATCAAATTCTTTTCGATCGCAAAACTATTTAAATAGTCATTCAATTATGTTTGGAAATGACCTAAAATCATGAAAATTTGAAAGCTTCAACGCTATTGCTTCGAAATTTTGCGGACATCACTTTTTACCCGAGTCCCACAGTTTAGGATGGCAGAAAAAATCGAAAGTCGAGAAATAAGGACTACCTCGGACAATCGGCTCGCGAAGTGGGTCCCACACGTTCTGTCCCACCCTGTATAGAGTTGCCGGAGGCTGCTGGAGCCCGAGGAAGAAAATCGGTAAGGGAACATTTCCAATTTGAAAGGATCACGTCGGACGTACCCTATCGTTCAGCGGAGAGTCAGCGCCGATCGAGTGGAAACGTCCACCTCCCTGGCACGAAGCAGAAGTAACGTTAGCCGAGGATTCAGATGCGATCGTTACAATGTCGGCCGAGACAGAGTGGCGTAAGTCGCAGTCGCTCGTCGGAATAGATGTTACCGTCAGCCGCCACAAGACACCTCAGCCATCACGCAGAACGAAATCATTTATTTAACGAATGGAACACGCGCTTATTCATCGGCGCAGTTTTTCTCCTAGCTGCACCCCGCATTAGCGGGCGATAATCTTCGGGGAACGAACCTCGTTACTGGGGAAATTAATCATTATTGCATATCCCTGAACGATCGGCTGAGCTACGCTATTTTTTTCCTTTGGTTCAACGTCGATACAACCCGGACGTCCTTCCTGAAGGATAAATATTTCATGTTTCTCCTTTATATTAGATCACCCCGTAAGTTCGTGCAGTTTAAGTTCGTTTTAGGTATTTTCAGAATATCTGACATCTCAACTGATAAATTTCGTAATTTCTGTACAAGGTTTTGAATTTTATTTTTTTGTCTGTTTGGGAAGGACACGCTTGGAACATTTGTTGTTCGTGGCGATTGTTACTAAACTTTCTTCTGAAATGGATACGCGTTTCGCTCAGGATTTTTCACTGCTAGGAATCATTCTGCTCACTAGTTCACGATTTTGTGCCCACTAAAACCTTCTCTAGATTGTTTCCGAACAACTACGCTTAAGTGCATTGATCCCTTATCGTATGTTTATAAATCGAAGCGTGAAATGTATAAAAAAAGTCGACACGAACTTATGGGATTACCAAACACCACACCCAACTAATCGATGAAGATCCGCAGTCCACTGATCCAGCAAAAGATCGTGTTAGACAATGCGATCTGTTTTATGTTTGAGACTGTTCGACCGATTTCTGTGATTTTCAAAGATGTTTTGAAGAGGACACGATCTGCATGGTTTTTGTATGGGTCTCCTATCATCTATCCCCTGCATAGTCGATATCACGTGAATTTCCGGATCGAGAGAGTGCCTTCTTCATTGCGAGGAGAGATTACCGAGGGCAGATACTAAGGATGGTTCGAGACCATCCCTCCGCAACGGTGAAACGCTGGTGCAACATGGCGAACGTAATGGACGATCGTTCACGAACGGCTTTCACACGATAAACAATCGATACCGACGTGCTGTTGTTAATCCGGAATTATCGTCCTGAGGCAGGGTGGAGACTGTTATCGAGAAACCAGGAAGCAATTCGAAGCCCTTTTCTTCGGGAGAGCTATTCTTGATGCGTATCACTAACGTTCCGCAAATTGTCAAGCTGTTCCACGACTTAGTTCCTTTCCGTGAACAATTTTTATCCTATGCGTTCGCATTATTTGTTCACGGATGTTCACGCAATTATTTTACATATTCGCGATCCCTTAATTCGCATAGCAAGTCCGCGTATTCAACAATCTAATGTCTTCATTATGAATCGGATTTAATTACGATCATAAACCTTTAAAATTTCCTAAAAATCTTTGGAAATCCGAAACGGACTAATTGAGCCTCTGTTGGACACAATTACGAAATTTTTTATTGAATTGGTTATTTTAAAGAGATTAACTTAAATTCGACATCGCCGTCGATGAAAATATAATATTCTCTTATTTCAAACTTTTAACTCTGAATTCTTCAGGAACGAAGATTCTAATGCGCTTCTGAGGATTTACTACGCGAGGCCCAGTTTAAAAGAAGCCGGTGACCAGTGGACTGCGGATGTTTATCCAATTTTCAATTTTTGTGGATAAATTACAAGAAAGTGGAATCAGATAAACTATTATTTTCAGTAGTAGTATTCTCTGTAGATCTGAAATAAATAAAAATGGTACTAAATTCTATCAAATTTTATATTCTAGAATTGTTTGAACATTTCCAAATACCATAAGTGCATAAAAATCCGCAGTCTAGTGATCAGTATCAATAAATTGATAACGAAAGAATATAATTAATCAATGTATTGCGAAGAATCGAGGGTTGCTCCTGGAGAGTTAACTTTTACTCGAAGCTCAGCCGATAGGTAAAGAACGAATGAATCTAGATATCGTTGATTATTCCGAGAACCTTCACGATCTCGAGGGTTAAAATGTGCAATGCACGAAGCGGCCTTGAGAAACGCCACGGAAGCGTAGCCTAGCTCGTCGATGGTACTTGCGACGCGAGCACAATGGACAGAATGGTTTCTGTCCAGATGGGGACGCTAAAGAAGAACAGTATAGTGGAGGCCAAGAGAAGTTGTAGACATAGGAAGGAGTCCAAGAAGAAGAAGAAGAAGAAGAAGACGAAGAAGAAGAAGAGGGAAAAGAGGGACCATCCGGTATAGTTGACTGAAAGAGGACAGAGCTACGTAGGAAAGGGATACCCGAGCTTCGGCAGACCACAATAAATAGCCGTGGTATCGTGTTGCGAGTAATTGAACGGGGCTTCATCCGCGGCGCATTAAGTATTGAAAACGTGCTGGATCCGGAGAGACAGCGGAGGCAGGAAGAGAAAAGAAGAGAAGAGAAGAGGTCAGAGAATGGCCAAGAGAAGAGAAGAGGATCGAAGTTATGTTCCGTATGCTGTCCGTTGTTGTCCAAGGGTGTATGGTGTGTACGGTACACGGTGCAGAGATCTTCCCGAAGAGGAACTCGAAGAGGAACTTCTTTCGCTGGCGGCGCATAATGGCGCTGATCTTGGCCACTCTACGGTTACGTGAGGGCAATACCGTATTGTTATTTGTTGGGTTAGGCAGACTGCTCGCTTCCAGATCAAGTACCCGCGTGTCTGCGATACAGCGGGCTGGAATAATATCGCGCGAGCTTATTGTTGCCGCTCGTCGTAGATAGATCATTCTATTATCGAGATAGGGGATACACGCGCGAGCCAGCTCGAATGTTACACGATAGCGCACACGTTCCCAGCGAACTCACGGCTCTCTGGCACGGATAGCCTTCTCGCTCCCTTTTGGTCGCCTTCGTCCTGTTACTTTTGATTGATTTTACGCGTGTGCGCGCCAGCTTCTGTGGCGGATCAGACACCGTTTGTCCCTTGATTGAAACGCTCGCAAGCGCTGATGAACCCGAGCAAATCGAGTCCGGCCACCGAGTCAGCCGAAGAAAGTGGTCCCGCTGACTACGGCGTAGGTTTATTTTCTGACCGGGTTTTTTGAACAGATACGGAATCAGCGATAGCGGGATTCTAGAATTGGCATCGAATGATGGATACGAATCGTTAAGATGATATCTTCGCGTCTACTTCATCCCTTTGGTGCACGCAAGCCTGCATGTCTGTTTGCCTGCTTGCTAGCCTGTCTGCCTGACCGCCCTGGGTGATCCAGTGTATCGCTTAAGTATTCATTTCGTTCTTCTCAAATTGACGATACATCATGCTCCCTTATACGGGCCCGCGATACCGGACAGCGTCACGTGTGCCCAGACATCTCGAAGAGGATTAAAATGAAATAGAAGAACGGAGGCGATATTTCCCGTGGCTTACGTCACTCGACGATTGTATCGGACGATTCAATGAGCTATCGGTGCTTCTGTTCTCGAGCAGCGATCATAATAAAGTACATCTTCCTATATTACTTCGGCAACTTCATTGCTACAGGTTCCAAATTCTGTTTCTTCGACAACGAGAACGTTTGATATCTTCCACAGCGAATTTGAAATTCTGCAAAGCGAACAGAAATGCTTGAAAGTGTATCGCATCTAGCGTAATCATCTCATTTCGTGTAGTTCATTTGGAAGTACTCTTCAGAGACAGTATAACGCAGAGCCGTCGTCCTTGAAGGATCAACTTTGAATTGTCGCGATTTATTCCGACTCGATATAAAATTGTTGTTCTCTTCGAAATCAAGCTTTCCATTCAGCACGTATATCAACGCGTTCATGGCTTACGGCGTGAAGAGCTATACGTGTAACTTAAAATTAAGAAATACTCCGAGCACAGGCTAAGTCACAGTCGATGCGTTTCAGAAACTTGT
This sequence comes from Lasioglossum villosulum, assembly GCA_963971365.1. Lineage (NCBI taxonomy): Eukaryota > Metazoa > Arthropoda > Insecta > Hymenoptera > Halictidae > Lasioglossum > Lasioglossum villosulum. The sequence goes on from OZ020497.1 coordinate 9,680,103, forward strand.
CATTACACTGGTAACACGATGTTCCGTTGATTTCCACGGAATGGGACCACCGATCAATACGGTCGAGTATCGTCGAACATCGAAAAGACCGGGATCATAACGTTGGAACAGCTTGCGTAATGGTTAAATCGCGTAACGACTCTGCTGATTACATGTATTCGTCGAAGGATTCGCTTCACGGTGGCAGAATGCTCATCTTTCGAAGCGGCGACGTTTCCGATGGCGAAACCCGCGAGGTGTCGGCGATTAGATTGAATTAGGTTGTGCGCAAGATTGCTTCGTGCGCTTTCGGATCACGGTTTGCTGCTGAACTGTGAGAAACCACTAAACTTTCATCCGTTGGTTCTTGGTTAATCCCGTAATCAACGAGACCAGAAAGCGAATTCTTATTAAGATTCGAAGCGGTGCGGCCCAGCGCGCCGGCGACTCCTGGTTACTTCTCTCGCGCAGCCCATTTGCATCTAGTATCGTAGATCCTCGCAAACGATACGACCCGTTGCTACGGTCAGCGGCTACGAATGGCTATGGCTTTTTTTAGGATGTGAAAAACAAAGACAGGAGAAAAAGGAACCTCGTACTCGATCGCAGAGAAACTATCCGGAAACGCAACCGGCTCCGATCGGTCAACACTTTTTCGCATGGAAGTTTTTACGAAAATCTCAAGTCTCTTCTACTACAAGTTTTGCACTGCAAACTCGCCCTTCTGCAAGTCAAACATACGCCCTTTCGCGAACAAAGTATTTTCAAGTATAAGTTCTTCTAAAAACATAAAATTGAATGTAAAGAAGCGTTAAGAAATGGAAAATTTTATTTATTGCAAAGATGTACATCAAGTACTTGTTTAATTAAATGTGTAATGTACGAAAACTCTATTGAGTCTTGTTTCCCTTGGAATAATGACATCGTTCACGTGTGTCTAACGTCACACAGTTGTACTCTAAAGGGAGACGCTTTCACGTGTAATGAACTTTAAATATTTTTGATGGGTAAAACTGTGAAAGAGCGGATTTGATTTGCAAAAGGGTGAATTTGTGCAAAACCTATACAAAAATTAGGGTGGTATGCCTACAATTAGTACATTCGAGCTACGAAAAAGCTGTTCACCTGTTCAAAATTTTATTTGAAAGATGGTATATTCTTGCTGGTCTAGAAGCAGCATTGTTGCAAACATTAATCTCAGCAAGTGGAAGGATTGGGCACACTCCATTTGAAATAAAATGTGACATAGAATAATCATTTGAAATGTCTAATTATTTTAGACACCTTATTATTTGTATTCTACAAACAACGTACGAGGTTAATTTTCTCATTTGACCTTTAAAATAATATTTTGCTTCAATAATTTTTGTTTCAATTACATTGTTCGAATAAAATAATTTCACCGTAAGAAGAGGTTCTTTTTTTATACATTTTATGCCGCTTTCAATTCTTTTGCTAAGGTAATTTTGCGACGGGACCTACAGTTTTTTAAGAAGAGGTTGTTGAAATAACTAAATTATGTAATTGGTTCGAAAAAAATTTCGGGAATTGTATTACGAAAAGAAAGAGGGTTGAGGCAGGTCAGCATTCATCCTGACAGTGGAGTTTTTAATTCGGGCGTGTTTTTAACACGGGAACGAGAACTATTGAGAAGGTCGAATTACTATTTTTGGGATTGCAAATATGTCAACCTAAGGTTCGTGTGGACAGTGTGTGCATCACAGGCGCGTCAACTGGGCACGTGCCTATCAAATGTATCTTTGCATCGGTGGATAGTCGCCGCGGAAAAGGTGCAAGCACCGCACGATGATCCAGGCTTAACTAACTGCGTTCCTTATCTAAATGGCAATAATAATTGGCTGTGAAGCGTATCCCGTATCGATACCCCGACAAACGTGCGATGCACTGCCATGGGAACAATGCACCGTCTGACTTATACCGCGTTCGGTGTATAGAAGGCGTTCAGACAGAGAGTTCTCGGAGATGATAGGTGCGAGGTACACGTTTCTGAAACGAGAGGGGGATAATTCGGAATTATCATTCACGTCAAATCGACAATAGTCTTCGCACTTAAACTAACCGCGAAGTGTTCGTCTTTCGAGTGTGAAGTCAATAGGACTTGTACATTTTTTAATGAAATCAAAACAAAATGATAATACCCCGTTATTCCATTCTCGAGTCAGCCACAAATTCCATTTGCAAAAGGATGAATTTGGTCCGTACAGAGGTTAATTTCAAGTGCGAAATCTGTACCGCAATATTCCTCGAGTCTGAATGACGTGTACTGAATGGAACTGCGGGTATATGATCGGCTTTCTAACAGTTCACTAATTAGCAGAACGAATCACGTAATATTTGCACCAATTAGCGCATAAGCCAACGCAACAATGGCATCGCAACCGTGCTTTGCTAAGTAATTGAGAGGCATGTCTAGCCGTGATACAGTTAACAATAACTTGGAACGTTTTATTTCCAGGGAAAAGTGATATTACGTTACCCACGCGCCGACTTTTCGCAATGGTGACGAGTCGGGCGTTGACCTTCTTGCTGGTACATTCTCGTTCAGGCAAACAGAGTATAATAATGATTTATGTTTTAGAAATTCGATATTCTTCACGTTGGACTAGGATAGGAATGTTGTAACTACGCCAAAATGTTTCTATTATTACGTTTAAAAAACGTTATTGTTCGGAAGTATTGAAAATTCGTCCCGAAACAATTTCTTGTCCACTTTAATTGAATAAAATTTTAATAAAAAGCCACGCGACTCACTCCCCTTCAACCGAACCGTATTTTCTCAGTGGTGTGTACATCGCACGTCCTTTTGTCAGCGAATAGATATCGGCGGAGGTAGCCACTTAACCAAAGGATCGATCGCTTCTTCGACCGCGTAGTTTCACCCGCGTATCTCTCTCCCCCTCTTTGCCAGCTGGGGTAATTGAGTTCGGCGAGTGCGCACCGACAAAGTAAACCGTGAGGTATCACAGTACCGGGCGACGTCCCGCGGCCGTTGTCTCATAAAGATTACACGGTGCACGAGTTTCCATAAATATTCATGCTTCCATAATTGCCCTTCCTGCTCCCCGCGCGCCGTTGAATAACGACCGTCCAACGAGAATTCAGATTTACTGGCGATCGCCAGTCCCCGAGTGATTTCTAGCCTTTCCGCGCGCGGCAAACAGCGAGAGCAAGTGCGCGCGATCCAAGTTCCAATGGATCGCGGATTGGATCCGATCCGATGAATTCGGACGGCACAGAACCGACGATCACATCGACCACCAGACGGATCGCGTTACGCTCTATCGAGATCGACTGACAAGACCCCGGGAGTAGGAGATTTTCATTTCGTTCCTCTCCACCGTGGGAGAAAGTCCCGTCTGGCCGGATCGCGGGCTGATTGCCTCGTGCCGAAGCGGATTCTCAGTTGTCCTGAGAACTATCTTCTTACCGTTGGCTGCGCGCGATTAATGAAGTTGTAACTTTGTTCGGGAGATACTGCTCAGAGATTGGCTTAAGCAGACTGCCAATCTTTAAGCATTCGTTGCTTAGAACGATCGAATTCGCTTCGTCCAATCAATACTTTCAGACAACTCAAGTTATCACGCAGACGATGGGTTCTGTTGAAATTCAGTTTAATTTATTTACAGGAAGAACCATTTAGCGTAACGGACTGACGTAAACGTTGGAACACGTTTTGTTTTATAGCTATACAATTTCATAGGATGAGAATTACGCGAAAAAATGATAGCGTTCGGAAGATATACGTTATCGTTGAAGAAAGTACAATGATGGCGTTAGTGATAGCGTTAATGGATGAAATGTTATAGCCAATTTTTTTAAGACAATGTTTCCGGTATAGGATAAATAATAATTATTAAATATATAATCCTCTTTGGAGTACATGCTGTTATTTTCTGAAGAAAAAATATAGCACGGTCTTACTCCTTACGCGGTAGAAGTAGAATCAGATGACCATGGTCAGACGCGTCAGGCGATTTCTACTGGACAGATCGCGCACTCGACGAATCTTCAAATTGAATTTTTTCGAGAACATTATACCGATATACGTGGTTAAAATTTAGTCTAAAATAAGAAAATACATCGTGGATAATCTACCTCGCAGAAGTTGGGGTCAGAGAACAATTTACTTTGTCGAATAATGTGGTTGTATGATTTGTTAAGTTACGTTTTCTGCTTATACATTGAAACTACTATTTATATCACAGTGCTACTCACAAGTACGTCATCGTTGGTCAAGGATAGTACACGTCGATTGCATTCTTACCTGTAACACAAGAAAAACATTGTTAGTAAAATGTCTCTTCAGATGAAAGAAAGGAACAACGCGAAACATAAAATCGCTAGACTTGTATGATTAATTTCCTATAAATTTCAGCTTTGTCGTTGTCGATACAGGGCCATCGAAGAACACATACAACAACTAAACATCTCATTTATCTTTTCGAAGAAATGATGAACGACAAAGAGATTGGAATCACTGCGACCGTGAAACGAATCGTAATGCAAGGGGTTGCTAAAAATCAAGCATAGGCGAATAGACACGTCGAAAATCCCAGCCCCGTACAGTTTTCGTCGCAGTCGAACGCGGTGCGCACCGGGGCGTAATTGTATTCACGAGTCGGTGGGTACAGTCTATCAAAGAATTTGTCCGCGTGGTCAAGAGGGCTGCGGAGAGATAACCGTGCACGATATATCGCGCTAATTCAATGTCTTCTCCGGCGCATTTACTTTCGTTGCAGCTGGTTGGCTGGCATTCCGATTGCGCGACGGAAAGAGGGGAGCCAACGAAACGAGAAAAGAAGCAGAAAAAGGGACGAAACGGACAGGTCTCTGCGGTCGCCGACGCGACGCTGCGCCGCGGCGAGCAGAGCCGATCAGAGTCGAGCAGCTCCGAGCAACGCGAAGCCGCTTGGCTCGGCTTGGCTTCGTGCGACACAAAGTGGCTTGGCTTCATTGGCTTGGCTCTGCTCTGCTTGTCGGAGCGGCGCGGCACAACTAATGTTTCCCTGGGACAGGTCAGTTACACCACGAAAACGTACACCTCCGTTGATATTGGGCCCCGAACCACAGGAATTGCCTCGAAAGACACGACATCATTGCGCCACGGGAAAGAAAGGAGCACACGAGCGTGCGGTCGCGGTGTCGGGCCTCGGTTGTAGGCCGGAGAACGGCCTTTAGGAAGTGCGAAAGAGAGTCGGGACGCGGTGCCTCAACTACCTGTAACCACCTGTAACTACCTGTAATAACCTGCTTTTCTTGCAACACTTTCACGTGTTCAAGATGGGATGGACTTTCGATGGATCGTCCATGTGTCGTCATCCGGTAACGAGCTCTCGGTTTCCCGCTCGCAATCCATTCTCGATCGGCGAGCACACCGTATTCGTCGATCGAACGTCCTTATTAAAATAAGTGGGCTCATTTCTACGTGGCACCCCTAACGGAGTCGTCGCAACACGTCCGACGAAAATGCGTTCGGTTTTTGCCCAGATGAAAGAATATTGGTCAATTAGAGCCGGAATTAACGATTCTTCGGAGAGAGCTTCCATTGATCATCTACGATCCGTAGATCGCTCCTGCGCGATCTGTAGAGAACATTCCTATTTATTACCCGACTTCTGTGATTTTTTGGGGAACTCGGTTTCCTCTGCTTCTGCTGAGAAATGGTCCATAGAAGTGCACCACTGTCGCGGTACTGTTAGATTTTATAATTTACAATTTTAATGATCAAGGAATAAAACGCAATCTTCTCTCCTTCGTCAGTGCTTCAGAAAGCAGGAACAGAACACAACCGACGGTAATTTTCGTACTTGCAATAAGTATATAAAATTCCTGTAATTTCAATAGAAACCACATGAGGTAAGAGAGATACATTCCTTTTAATGCTAGGGTGTAGCGGTGTTTCTAATGCCTGTGCTGACAAATTGCAGGAAATACCGTAATTGTTCTAATAAAAGGATAATTGCTCAATTGCGTAAATAAACATTTGAAACGAAAACAACGCATTTAGGGGAACGCCGCGCCGGCAGTGATTAGAGATAATTGGACCGCGGATTTCATGCACTCATCACAAAACCGAGTTTTTCAACTCAATTTCAAGTGGTAGGAAGATTAAAAGGATTGAAAAATGTCGATGCGTTATTTTCGATTTCCCAAGGTCATTAAAGAAAGATATAAATTTCTGTACGTCTACTCGGCAATCGCCGCAGACAATTTTGATTTTGCATAAAGATTCGCAGTCAAGCGATAATGTACACGCGGAATTCTCGCCGATGGGCAAATCGGGTCCTTTTCGAATGTCCTTGTCCGTGTCAACTATCCCGGTGACTTCATATTCCGAACGAAAGACCACATACTTACGCGACTCTTTTCTTCCCCATACTCTGTCCCTTTCTTTCCGTCGTTCCTCCGCCCCCTTTCCCGTTTTTCTGTCTTTATTCGCGTATTCCCCAGTGTGTTTCTTTGAGCCGATGCACGCCGCACAATTTGCGCTCACGAGCCTAATGCTTCCCGGCATTATGCTAATTTCTTCCATCGAGGCTTGGAGATATTTGCGCAATTGAAGAGTTCGCTACGTGAGGACGCGCTCGTGACCACCTGCGTCCCTCTCCACCCGATATCGCGTTTCTTTTTATTTAATTACACCGGCACGCGGATCCCGCCGGCTTTTCATTCACCTATCGCTATACACGCCGTGAATCAAGATGGTCGCCCCTACCGGTCCAGCATTACCAGCCACGCTATAAATAGTATTCGCAAAAATGTCTCCTACCCTTTATCGACACTTTCATGAAATATTGGGTTGTTGCATATGATATTGAGAAATGCGATTCAGAAATGTATGAATACATTCAGAAATTTATTAATAGCTTTTCGCTATATATAGAGTTTACTTTGGTGTATGTAGTTAAGTTTACACTATGATCAACGTCTTATATGAATATTTATATCGAATGAACACCTTTCATTATATAAAATATTTTTATGGCGAGCAATAATATTCGGCCGCTCTAAAAAAGACGATAACTTTTATAATATTGTACTATACTATTTGAATTTTTTTGGGAAGCTAGAGCAATTAGTTTGCTGCAGAATGTGAGACAAAATTTTGTCAAAAATTGCAATTGTTCGGACTGGTTGAGAAAATATTAAAAAGTTGCATTTTCTACTTTTTTATGTGGGTCTATATTGAAAATTTAAAACATACGTTTTGTAGATCTGTGTGAATTGTATGCACTGTGAAAGTTTCATCGAAATCGGTTGATGAAGAAAGAAACGTCAGGCATTGGTAGATGTAAGAATCCTAGGATTTATTGCAGCTAGAGGTCGAAAATCGTGAAAATCTGCAATTCTTACCATCTTTAAACTTTCAGAATAATTTAAATTTTCAAAATATGTTTAATTGACACAGGCCTACAAAACGCATTTTTAAAATTTTCAATATTGGTCCACATAAAAAAGTTGTAAAATGCAATTAGTATTATTAGTATTATATAAATGCATTAGTATTTTTGCTACAATTCCAATCACTTGCAATTTTTGCCAAAATTTGTTTTCGCATCCTGTGGCAAACTAATTGCTCTAGCATCCCAAAAAGTTCAAATAGTATAGTACAATATTAAAAAAGTTATCGTCTTTTTTAGTGCGGCCGAATATTATTGCAAGCCACTGTATATTCACTGAAAATTTAGTTTTCTGAAATTAACATAGTTTCGTTTTCGCAAATAATATTTTTCTTATTTCATTTTGCCGAATGATCAGCTAATTTACAATGCGTTACACGAGACGCCCGTTCGAGAAGTGTGAGATGAAGGCTTCTCAGTGTATAATAACCATCGCATTATTACCCTCGGTGGATTTAGTTTTCTAACGAGGAAGGGTAGCTTCGTTTCAGAACGAACTATCAGAAATTGCACGAGAGGCATTATAACCAGTGCCAAGTTTCGTGTGGCACGCGAGAGATTACTTTCTAGAGCTCTCCGGCATACCTTCTAGTTGGAGAAGGTTTCCTTCGGGTCTAGGAAACGTCCGGATATGATAATAAGCGATGCTCGCGCCAACGTTGTACGTCGAGCACGATTCAAACCCTCAGGGCTACGTACCAGGCTCGCATCAACAGCTCGAAGAACCAATCCACTTCCCTGAAGTCGCTGTCACGACCACCGGGAACATCTCTGTTCCTCGGGATCGTCTTTTAAATCCTCGTTGCGCCTTTCCCGACAGTCACGCCTCTTCGATTCGTTTCTTTCGGCGGGAGGGAAGCAACCAACGCTCACGATACCGCCACGTTTTCAGCAAATTGCCAGTTCTTGCAACGGCACTTTGCGACTACGTTATTCACGGTTTAGATCGCCTATTTAATGACATCCACTGCGATGACAAACCACGAAACGTACTTGTGGACTTATCAGCGAGCAAAGGCCGACGCGCTGGTCCAAACGAAAATTATCTAATGGTCCAGGATCCCGGGGCCATTTTTACAATCGATTACTATCAAGCTAATTTTCCGTGAGTAGCTTCATTTTGACGAGACGCCCAACAATTTCCTGTATGAAAATTCTCGATTGTGGTATCTAACAGGGGTAGCAGGGATAAAATATGTCAATTCGATTCTCAAAAATTTATTACTAATTGGGTTTTTTTTTTGTTAAATCTCAAGATAATTATCTAAATGATTCGAAAAAATATTTGTCCTACAAAATGTATGGTTTGATCAACGAGTCCCCTCCTTCGAACATGTATCGATAACGAGATCATCAAAAATAATTACTAACTAGCTGATTTTTTTACTGGTACTTAATTAATATTTATATAATTTAACAGCCACATTGCCCTACAAATTGCGTGATACGTTATCCCGGTTCTACGCTCAAAAGTTGTAATACAGATCCCTGATGTAAAAATAATACCAAGCTGAATTTGAAAATTCTTTTTGAATAGTTTCGTTTCGATGATACGCTCAACAATTTTCTATACGAAAATTCTCGATTCTGGTAGCTAAGAGGGATAGCAGGCATTTCATTTAATGTCACGTTAATGTCACGTTTTCTCTATTGATTCTGGTTAACAAAAATTTGGACGATTCTTTCGTCAAATTCTATGGTTAGACTCCGAATTTTATACATTTTTGCAGATGCGAGTCAAACACAAAATGGAAGAAACATCCGATGAATTTGATAAGCGGATGAACCTATTAAAATTATCAACAGAAGAGACACTCACTCCCTCTTATTCTGTATAAAGCTCTGCAGTCCTGATACGTTATCGCTGTTAATGCGACCACATTAAATAAACTGCAAATCAATAAATAAATAATATAATGAAAATTTGAAACATGTCTTTTGTAGATGGTCCAGTGAGATTTATATGGCGCATGGTAGAATCCGTATTTTAGATTCTTATTTGCAATAATTCTAAGGTGAAAGATGTCGATTAACTTGTACAATAAAATAGAGTTTTCGCGAGACCTATTTTGGACGGGATCGACTAGAGCATTGAACGTAGCCGCGTGGTAAAAATCGTGGAGCAAAGATACGACGCTAATTACCTTTTTTTACGGGATTGGACGTCTGTATAGAGTTGTACGAGGAATGTTGGTGACAGTGCACTGGACGTCACTTCGTTCGCTTTTTCCAGCGATTTTGCGTTGTTGCGCGCCACAGCCGCCACGCGCTTTTCGTTTTTTGCGTGATCGGTATACCCAGAGAGACCTTGATCGGACGGACGCGATGGCGCAGAACGGGTCTGCGGGCATTATCAATCACGGGCTTAATGGTAGCTTCAAATGCATCCTCTATCTAACTGAACCCATGGTTTTGTATCGGTCTGCGAGCGGACCGATCTCTCTCTCTTCCTCTCGTTCTTTCTCTCCTCCGTTCTGCCATTTACAGTCTTACGCGATTCGAAATTTCCATGGATCCGCATAAATGTTATTATAGTTTTAGCGTTATCTATTATCTTCGACACTAGCGCCCATGTTAACGCGACAGAGTAGACAGTTATTTATAATTCACAGTGGTTACAAGTGCACAGTCTTCTTACACAATTCTTTACACATTTACCATACAGGGTGTCCCAAAATAAATGTAACTCCCGGAAATGGGAGGTTCCTTGGGTCATTTGAAGCGACATTTTGCTTTACAAAAATGGCGCTTCAAATGACTCAAGGAACTTCCCATTTCCGGGAGTTACACTTATTTTGGGACACCCTGTATGTGCATGGTAATAGTTACACTGCGAATCATTATGCAAAATAAAAATTGTCCAAGTCAATTGTACCAAGCAGAAATTAAGTGAAATTATATTTTCTTCTTTAATCATTTGGATGAAACTAATGCAATAGTATCCTTAAATTTTCCTAATGTTCTAACAGTTTTGTATTGGACTTATTAATTTTTATTATAAACGCATAAAGATCCGCAGTCTAGTAATAGTACACGGTAGTTTCATTTGAAAAAGTAAAAACGAGAGAAATTCGGCAGCTACGCGTGCTGCTGAATCGTTTCACGCGTCGATCATGACCAACCAATTCTCGAACACGAAGCAACTGAGAAAATCTTATCCGCTCTTTCTACTTATTTTTGCAAATGGTACTACCCTACGCACGCTTGTACCACCCATCTCGAGATACCCCATCTAAAACAGGAATTTCTAGAAATATCCAAAGTCTAACGATCAACGCTTCGAGCACCGAGCACTAAAAATGTTTTCCTTAGGCTAAAGTAGCCTATTAAAAGACCTCTTCTAATATGAAACTCCTGCTTATCTCCAATACAGAACTCTCGAATGTATTTTAGCGATGCTGTTTTGTTCCGTAACGAAGTATTTGTTAGTTGTTTTATGCGTGCACCTCATCTTAGCGTTGAAAGCAAATAAGCTTCTTGGAAAGATACATTGAAATCGGCGAAATTTTCAGAATCCATATAATTCGTACAGATGTATAAAAAGTGTTGTAAATTTTCAATGTAGGCGCACATGAAAAAGTTGTAAAAACAACTAACTTCTCTGCAATTCTAAGGAATTGAAATTTTTTCGAAATGCCTTCAAGTCACGCGGAAGACTAATTGTTCTATTATCTGAAAACGAAATCCAAGTCACGTGAATCTAAAAATTAAGAAAAATTGTCTCTCACTTTAAACTTAAATGTTTAAATTAAGAATAGCATTAAAATAAACTATGACCGAAGCACGATACAATAGTAATCGGTACATGTATCCCATAATCCGTTGTTTCGGTAGCTATCGAAAGTCAGAAACGCGTTCGACATTTGAGAAACGGATGGGTGCTACACTGGAGAGAGGCACGCCAATCTAAAATACGCTTTTAGCAAAAACTCGATCCCCCTGTAACCGGGGCTGTTCTGTTCAGCCGCATTCCACTGCGAAACGCGTTCGGCGTAGAAGGTATTCTAGCCCTGGCGTTATAAAGAAAATTTGCGTTGTAACAGCGCGCGCGGCACAAAAGGGACGGGGAGAATAAATCAAAACGTCCTCGGTAATCCGCGGCCGGTCGACACGCAAAAGAAAGGCTTAGGTTAGGTATCAGGGTTTTGCTCGGCATGAGAAATCGCCAATTTTCCCACGAGGAGCGTTCAGGAGCTACTGGGACCGCACGGCCGCGGCCGGTGAAGTCGCGCGCTCGCGGACGCGCCTTAAGGCCGTGACTCGACTCGGTTCAACTCGGCTCCGCTCGTCTCGTCTCATCTCGTCCGCGAGTTCGCTTGTTCCTCCTTCTATATCGGAAATATAATTGGCGCTTTGCAAATCCATTAACCGGCATCGTGTGGCAGGTGGCGTTTCAGCGGTATTACCGCCGGTAGGCCTGTGCTCGCTTCTAATTCATAGTTTCATGCTTTCTATTGCTTAAAGACTTAATGGAGGCCGCGCACGCACGCTTCTCCGTCAGCGCAACACTATCGTCGCGATGTACCTGGCCCGCAGAAAAACCATGCCACTTCCGCTCGAAAGACATCGAAAAGCATTTGCAACATTTACATGATGCGATGCAAGATCACGCCGTATGCTGATTATACCTTTCGCTTTTGCGTTAACGTCCACACAGGGTAGAATCTTCGAAAGCATGTGTTGCAAATTCTTCGAAATACCCTCCGGCTGTACCAGATCCGCGCACCGATATTTTCAGCTCCGGAATCTATTTATCGTCGAACTAAGAACCTTTCTGCTCAAATAGAGACAACAAGACAACTGGCAGGTACCGATCTAGCTCTTCCGTCGCTCCGGGCGAAAACGATTTTTGCCGGCCATTGCATTTAATTATGACGTGTTATAGATGTTTGTTGAATAATAAAAGGAAATAGAACGAAATGATATACGTATGTAACACCGAATAAAATATACTTAACATTCTGGCTCTACGAGTTTCTGGTGTTCGATGCTCTGATACACGATTTAGCTCTCATGGGAGAAATATTTTCAGAGCAAATGAACGTTTAAGTCGGTAAGATATTCAGACGTCACATCCTGCACGCGTTGATATTTGCAGGCGCGTGAATTTCGCGTCACGTGAAATCGCCCCCCATTTTATCTCAGTTCTTCGACCCGCCCGACTTTCACTCGCGGCAACGGTCATATAAAATCAGACCTAACGAGCGTACGCAGGTTATATAACATCCTACTACATTCACTCATGGGAGATCTCCCTCTTTTTCCATAGCGATCTCGCGCGTGTGCCTTCCTCTTCAATGCAAAAATTCGTGGCGACAAACCACGCGAATTCTGTCCGAGATACGTGTCGCGACAACCTCACGTACTCGCAATTACTTGCAGTTAATTCTCTATCATTGCATATGTCTTGCAATCGGTGCAGACAATTTCTATTTTACACAAAGATCCACAGTCTAATAATTACACAATGCACGTGCTGACAATTCCCCGACGTGCGTGTTACATCTCGATTCTATTCTCGTTGTTAGTTCTGCTACTCGCGAAGTCTGCCGCGTAACAAAAGCAGCTTCCGTGAGAATTCGGGCGAAACAATCGTTGGAAATTAGTTACCGCGAAATCATTAAACGTTATCATTCGATAATATCGGTTAGGAGGAATCGTAATTCCCGTACCGTCACTCGTTTGTCGGCTAACGAGTACGATAATCGGCCTCGATCACCCGGACAATTATTTCGGTAGAATTCCAACAACGCAATGGCGCGGCCTGCCGCCAGCAATTCTTCTCTTTCACCCTTTAACAACATATTTATTTCGTCTCGGACACGTAGAAGTAAACCATCGAACCGGGTGCGGTCCTTTTGCTCGAGCGAGAGATTTTTTCGTTGCTTTTCTACCCGCGAGCCCAAGAAATAACAGTCGGTGCTAATCAGCTGTGATTGGCGCACGGAATAAAATGTGGAGATACCTCGTTCCCCGTATTTCCTTCGGTAAACCATACCGTCGGGTAAATCTTCACCGGTGGTGGTATATAATTACTAAGATTATACATATCAACACAACTAGAGCGAAAAACACTGACCCGGTTGTTAAACCGCTGCGTGCGAGTTGTATCGGCTATCTTGCAGGTTGGCGAAGTGCGCGCGCCCGCTGCTGCTGCCTACTGCAGCCGCTGTCTACTGTCCGCTGTTGCTAGTGTTGGTGTACCTTCACTCTCGGTCGTCCTATTTATAACCAAGGATCGAATTCCATCTAGATTGGAAAAGGTAACTGGATCGAGTTGACTAGATCGTTCGGCCCGCGAAAAAAACGGCTGGTCGTGCCTCGACGCGCACAGCACACCGAAAATTCTTTTAACTCGTTGATTCGTTCGCTAACTCGCGCCAGGTATCCCTTCTTCTTTCACCCGACAGACTAATTTCTAAATAAAAATTGCTGGAATAGGCTGTTCATATAAAATGCACGATTTTTATCGTGTTTTATCGATTTGCCAACTACTGGATCCTACGCATTTTATCCAATAAAGTCTTGTAATTACATTTTTATAAACCTCGGCGTTCTGATGTTAACAAATGATTCATGTCCAAAAGCAAACTAAGTGAAGACCAGGCGACAGAAATTCTGTCCTTGAAACTAGTCATGCATTATGTGAACAAATTCCAAGATTTTTTAGTAAAACACAATTCAAACTTTTCCAGTCGAAGCTATTTTAACTTGAAAATTAGATACTTCTTTCGATGTAGAATAATTCCATTGTATACGAATTTTGTTCATTTTATAATTGCAATTACATTAATGATGAAATTGAAATAATACCTCAGGCAATACTTAAATGTGTAGCAATTGATTAAATATCAACATATTTAATCATGTAAACAATGGTATAGCAATTTATAGTGCATTTCGACTGCTAAAGATTAAAATGCCGTAGAGCCTTGATCTAAAAAACCCTCGGTTCAGTGCTCTTTTTCAAAGTTTTCTTTGATCGAGGCTTTACTGTATTGACAAGCCAAAATCGAACATCCCATATCGCACCCCGACAAGAATAATGACACACCTAAAAACTGCAGTATTTTCACAATAAAGATTTCAAGAAAATTATAAAGTTTCCATTGACATAGTACAGACATCTTTAATCTCTCAGGAAAATATTTTTGGAAATAAATTCGACTAGAACCCGTCGAGGGATTCAATTAGGAATTAGAAATATGTTTTTCAACCACGTGGAGGCCAACTGAACGCATCCGTTACTGTTCCAACTTCAAAAACATTATTTTTTGAGTTGTGTCATTGTTGCTGCCGGGGTGCGATATGTTACAGCGAAATAGAAAATCGTACACTGCATGACGAGCGTCAATTCAACGAGGAACAATGATGCTGCGAAGAAGGAAGGCCTCGGCCCATCAAAACCGGCGACAGCCTCGTAAAACATGATACACTCGGGGACGAACAGTAATTACGACTTTCACCAAAAGCCGAGGGTACCAATTAATCCTTCCTAGGAGGAATGTAGATGCACAAGAACGAGCTACATATCATCTGATTTATAATGCCGCGCACTAAAAGGCATTCGCCCTAGGAAGCGCGTTCTAATTGGAGGTATGTTTTTCCCGATCGGGGTCGCCGATGTAACGCGCGGCGGGCACACGCGTGTCTCGTACATGCGCGGACCGGAATTTATGCCCGGTTATGTCGTGTGTTTTAAGGGATCGTCGCTCGACCGTAATAATTTACGAGCGGTAAACCGGAAAAGATGGAATATAACGCGTGTGTAACGTCGACGTCAGCGTCAGTCGTTCTCTCCTGATTAACTGGGCCGGTGAACTCGTCGCCGCCTAAAGCGGACATCTGTATTTCTGCATTACATCAGAACGGTCGCCGTGTGCCGCGCAAGTCTGATCCCTCTAATCGCCTATCCACGCTTCAAGGATAAATCAATTTATAATTCATAAAATTACAACCGTTAGAGAGTCAAGATATATCTTCGCATTGAGAGACAGGGGCCCATCAATCCTCTAAATTGAACGCAATCGTCGTTTCACAACGAAACACCCTTCTTACTTTACCTGTTAAAACTTTCAAAACAAGAATCTACCTAACGCCTACATAGGTGACTAATTATTCTTCAAGCGGAGTATAACTTCTTCAACCATCTAAGCTATATACATCGCCGAAAGCTAAACACCCCCTATTAATACGTTCCCTGCAGTCGAGCATACCACAATAACACTTCTGTCGTTAATAAGCATCGAAACGTACATTTTATGACACAGCTGTCGTCGATAACAGATTCTAAGATATACTGCGATACGAGAATCTCTTATTGACAATTTAATTGGTTCTGTTTACGTTCTGTCGTTGCGATGCTACCTAGAGTTTTAGTTGTAGATTTGTCAACAAGTAAAAACATTTATTACTAGAAATATTGTGTTCATTGAAAATTAATCTTAAAAATATATAATATATATATGTATGTATGTATCCGAATTCTGAATAGATAGTAACACGTGACATGTCCGATTTTTAAGATTAATTTTCAATGAACGCAATATTCCTAAATATATATAGCGATAATATAATATATATGTATAATGATAAATATGTATATCTATACATAATAAAACCTCACCGATCTCAAAAAAATATGTTGTCAATTTAAATGATTCTCAACAATTTTTTATTATACTTGTCATCGCCTCATCGACAAGAGACTGATCGCAAACTGTAAGCTCAATACAATAATACTTCGGGACTACACCGTCCGTTTGTACAAACTTTCGATACCACGTTAAACAACAAACGAAAAAATGAAAATCGAAATAAATAATCTTGATACCTATCGAGAGGATGAAAGAAGAAAACGGTACTCACCGCGTGACGGTCACTATATCCCATCGCACAATTGGTACACTTCCTGCGTGTCGATCACAAATAACGCGATTATCACAGTCACTCACTAAAACCCACATGCGTTCATTTTCACTCTCACTATACTAATGACACCGCGGTCGAAACCTTGGGTCCGCGAGTCGTAGTTACGACGGGGAGTTGGGGTAGCTACCCTCGCAAATTTTTCATTGGTGGAGAGGGGCGGGAGACCCGAACGGAGTTCCCGACGACTGGCGATTGCCCCCGAATTGGGACCGAAGCGGAGGGGAGACGAGGCGACTGGGTTTATATATATATATTATATATATTATATAACGGGGGTTTTGCGCACGATTGAAAATGCGCATTTATACCTTGGACCAAAAATTATCGCACTAACGTATCGATACACAGAGTGACGTATGATTGAGAAATAGAAAAAATCACGATTACCAGTATTTAGAAAATATACTCGTTTTAAAGAGAAATTTTTAAGCCAATTATAGTATGCATGAATTAAAGGTGAAGAATGGCACTTCATGAAAGCAGAATTTGGGTTGAAAAGAAGCACGAGAAAGTATAAATTAAAGTATGTAAAATTACTGTTATATATTTTGTTTAATGACACGAGTAATAAACTAAAATTGATTTTGCTACGTTTCGTATTTTTCTAATACGTTCTTCATAAATGCCACATATTTCCACTGTTCAAAAATAGGCGCCTCGCACACGTGTAGTTTCCAAATGATATTAAACACTTGTAGTAACATTACTGTACGAATAAAACTGTCTGTTCCTTCCCGAGCTTATTGGGACAGCGTTTCACCTCGGAGCGTGACGGATCAGCTTCGTTCACTGTTCAGCTCTTGTGAACGCGGTGCGCCTAAAGGGCTTTTCACTTGAAAAAAGTTTCTTTAACGACAATAACGAAAAAGTCGAATTGCCACCGCGTTCTTGTTACCCGTAGAATGGCAGTCAGTGATCCTTGAGGCGCACGTATGAATATTTATGCGTGCGTGCGCGCACTGTTAGCCAGAGGGGGGCAAAACGGTGATGCCGAAGCTAGATCATTACGACTCGAAGTCTCCTACTTGACCAACATACTGCGCGCGTCAACTCAAGCACAATTCGTCCCTGAGTATACATTGCTCTTTGTTCTCGTCGTGCATGGACGGACAGTGGTGCGCGTTGATAGCGGACCCCGTATAAAAGGAGAATGGGGGATGGGGGGTTGGCTATCTCACCGCATTGAAATCGAATGATTATCGATACGGCCCCGGCGCAGCGTTTCTCCTTTTGTTACTCTTGATTTGCTTATCTGGACTTTCTGCGAAAGTAATCATTGCGAGGCACGTCCTTTGCCCTGCTCTCGCGCGTGCGCGTGTTTGCAACGGTGTGTGCGTGTTTCCGTTCGCGCGTGTGCGCCCCGCGCGTCAAACGAACGAGGATAATAAACCTCTCGCGGAGGCATTGTTCGTAATAAAGACGAAGCGTACCGTGCTCTTTTCAACCGTGGATCGTCCGCACAATCGTTATAGAACCCGGCGTGCTCGTGTCTTGTTGAAAGGGAAATCTTATTCCCGCGCATTTTGTTTGCTCTTTTGCGAGAACTGCTCGCTCGCTTGACACGGGGGAAAAATGAAAACTCGGATTGTCTCGAGCCAAGCTGTCTGGAAAAATGCTTGTCGAGAACAAAAAAAAGAGACGTGTTTATAGGGGAAAGTTAACACGGTTTTAGTTCTGATCAATAGCTATAATAAATTCTAACATCTTTTGCTGTGAGATGCAGAATGCTAAATAAGAAGCAAGCTCACTATCAAAGTGAAAATTACCTTTAATATTCAATCGGTTAGCGTATGTATGATTCTTTGCATGTTCGTGTGTGGAATCATTGAAATGCACTATTTGGATATACTTAACATTTCATAATTTTAGACTTAAATTTGCTAGGTGAGAACTTCGTTATCCGTTAACGAGTTATTTTCATTAATAACTCTGATCTCTTTTAAACTTGTGTGAAATGCATAAAATTCTTCTTTCAACCCTCGGACAACGAATGATTTTCATAACTATATAACTGTCAATGCCCAGGGTCGTTCACAGATCCAATTAATAATTTTAAAAAATTTACTTTTCGATATCCTTGATGAAGCAGCTATTTAGTTAGTTTATACGCTTGCCTTACAATATCGTAAATGTATGTTATTAATTTCCTTTAAACCGAAATAAAATTCTATTTTGGTTTTGTTAATATACAGCTATTGAAGAACACATAGGCATACAATTGATATAAATATTCTCCGTTTTTAGAAAATGATCTACAAATGAGAAATGAGAAATGATCTACAAAACAAGTTCTAGTCACTAAAACCGTATTATAAATCGTAAGGCAAGGGTTCGAACGTCGCAAATTGAGTACGTAAATGACAATTTGGATGTTCCCGATTGAAAATGACTGGCATAGCACACGGAGGGTGCATAGCAAATATTTATATCAACCATCCTATCATTTGTCCGACACGTGTAGAACATCTGTTTCGTCTTGGAACGGAGTAAGGTGCAAGATAACTCGATCTCGAGTTTTCCTGGACGACGGCGACACAATCGCGTGTCCCGATTAATCCCGGTAGCTAATTAGTGATATTTTCTCGAGGCAGGTAAGAGGATAGATCACCGGCGAGCATTACGCGTGCGGAAATAAATCGCGGTATTCGCGCACACGGTGTGTGGAGCCCCGGCGCGGCGTGGAGCGGCTTGGCGCACTTAGCGCGGCTCCGATCCCCTTTCTGGCCGCTGGCCGTCAGGTGTCAGGACCGGTGAACAGTCTCACCTCGGTACCGGGCCCATCACCGGGGCCCACCGTGCGAGTCCCTGCGCCGCCAGTATAACTCATCTGCGGCGCGGCCCTCGAGAGTGCCGCGAGAGTTCGCAATTACAACGACGGAAGAAACGAGATGGAAGGAGATACGGCATCGCCGCTAACAGACAAGCCCGGCCATATGAGTGGCCGAGCTTAAGCTGCAAGCAACCACTTACAGCAGCTAGCCGCGATAAGCATTCAATTCTCCCCTATCGCGGTTTTTCCAAGAATTTCATCCTTCGCGATACTTTTCACCCCTCTCCAATGTCATTCGCGAGAGACTAAAAGAGCCCCTTCATGGTCAAGCATATTGCGCAACAATTATTGTGCAACATTATGTTTACGCAAGTTCACATTGTAGCTAGCGGCGATAAGCATTTAATTCTCCCCTATCGCGGTTTTCCAAGAATTTCATCCTTCGCGATACTTTTCACCCCCTCCAATGTCATTCGCGATCGACTAAAAGAGCCCCTTTATGGTCAAGCATATTGTGCGACAATTATTGTGCAGCATTATGTTTACGCAAGTTCACATTGTATTAATTAGTCAATCACTACCATTCACGGTCAATAATGTTGCGGAGTAGGCACTGTTGCGCAATATGCTTGATCGTGAATGGGCACCTTAAGTTGAGTCTCTGCGCCTGCACACGTTCGTCCTCGAGGGGAATTGTCTAATCGAATTAACCCTTTGTCCCGTACGACCCTCTCCGCGTCTACGATAAACAGAACTTTTTCGCCTGTAATCATTTCAGTCATACTTTAACTTTTCTTTGTTGGATGAAATGCTGAAGTATCAAATTCGACAGAATTTAGTACGATTTTTATTTATTTTGGACTTACAAATGTTATTAGTAGACTGCGGATCTTTATGCATTTACGAAGAAATTTGTTGGATGAAATATAAAACCGTAAAGGATTAGAAAAGTTTAAGAATATCATAATGTTGTTTCCAATTTAACAAAGTCATTAAGGGATGAAATCAATTATTATTTTATTCTTGCTTCCTACCATCAATGCAGAACATTTTTATTTTGTATGTTTGCAACTGAAGTAGATTTTGTCTTTTCTAAATACTTTTCTAAATACCTCTTTTTTGGAGACTCTACAACTCTAAAATAAACACTAACCCCAACACAGAGTGAACATGGAAGTTTGTGTCGAGCTCTAATAAACTTACGCATCCGGTTACGAGTGGACTGTGATAGCGGGATTTTCGAAAAATCAGTGATACAAATTCAAAGCAATTTACGGAGAATCGGGAAATGTTTATGGTGAAGCTAAAATCAACTCTCCTATTCTCAGCGGAGAAAAGGAGAATTCTGGACGGAGCATGGGACCCAACCCTGACAAGGAGTTACGAGGCTGTTGACAATCGAGCACAGAATTCGTAGAACCGTATAATTGCTTCATAGTCTAGGCGATCCCCGACTGCGAACGGCCCTTAAATCCGTTCTGCATCCGCGAGCACGCGCTCTACGCGCGCGAGTTGTTGCGTCGATATGCATCGTGAAGAAGCCAAGATGGAATTGTAGAAAAGGGACAGAGAGGGAGAGTAGAGGCCGCGTCGTCTAATTGAAGTTTATCGCCTGTTCCAACGTGCCAAGCTAATTCCCAGCGTTTGCATTCACACCGATGAATTCCGTGGTATGCGGGCAGGATTCTTCGAAAAATCTAGACCGAACGATCGAAAGTTCAAAAATATCATCGGCGGGAGATCGTCGTTCATTTTTCATATCACTAAATACATGAAACCGGTGAACATTAATTGTGTGGAAGCGTAAAACAGGGTCTATTGTTTAAATCTTTTGTTCCAATCCCAATTCAGAAGTTTAGAAGTGTCACGTCCGCCAATCACTGATAACAATTAACAAAATCGAAGATATATTTTTGAATTTGTTAATCATTACCACTGGTTGGATCGCCGGACGTGATTGAAATGGTTGCTTATATATTTCCAGTTCTGTTGAGATTTTTATTCATCGAATGATACTTGCGACAAAAACGATTACGGTTTACGGGGTATGAATAAGTACAATGTTAATGTAAAGTCTCGAATACGATATTTCTAAAAATTGTTAGGCAGTGCGTACGTTTTTCGAGTTTGTCACAGAAATTACGATACCGGTGTGTAAATGTTGAGCGGCACGCGGGTAGACGAGTGTACTCGTCTGACTTAGGTAAACATATTCCACTTCGACTATAGCCAAGCGTGCTACTATGCAGTATTTATTTGAGTGTCTTCCGCTTCGTTATAACGGAAGGTTCCTTGGAATATTTCTCAGGAATGCCGTAATAAGCTTGAATTCTTAGTTGTATATTTACGTCTCGAACACACTTTAAGAAACATACGGAAATGAAGTGTGACTGGAAATACTTCGTTAAGCCTCCAAATAGATTACGATCGTTCGATTCCGACCAGTAAAACGTAGAATGAAATAGAATCCACTGGTTTTCACGCCCTCTTACCAAGTACTGGGTAGTTTATTTTCCGCGAACTTTTGCAAATTTTTATACAGTCCTTTCGGCCAGTGTGAGAGCGATTGAAGTTTAGGATTTTTAGAACGGTACCCTCACTACTGGGCAAGCATGTTCCAATAAGAAAAATGATTATTTCTTTCATTCAAATTTTTAATAAAATTAACGTCGTCATTTTCTTTATCACAAATTCACGAACAAATATCAGACGATTAAAATGAAATCTATTTTTCGATTTACAATTATTGAAACTATGACGTTGCTTACGCGGAAACAGA
Organism: Lasioglossum villosulum; assembly: GCA_963971365.1. NCBI lineage: Eukaryota > Metazoa > Arthropoda > Insecta > Hymenoptera > Halictidae > Lasioglossum > Lasioglossum villosulum. Next base: position 9,701,983 of record OZ020497.1, read on the forward strand.
TTCGACAAATTTTTTATCAATTATATATTCCAAATGCGGTAAGATGTTGACATAAAATTGGCGTGGTCATTTTCTTTATTATAAATTCACGAAGAAACATCAAACGATTAACACTGAACGAATTTTTCATCTTACAATTATTGAAATTATGTAGTTGTTTGCATGGAAATTGATTGCATAAAAATTGTACAAAATCTGAATAAATAGAGCCTTATCATTTCTGTTTAGTGTTAACACTTTAGCTGCCGGAAGCCTATCAATAGGATTTTCAATCATTCTGCTGTACTAAATAAAGCATCGAAACTTTCTTTTACGTTGCAATCTTACACGAAACTATTCGATGAAGTAATATAGGGCGACTTGTTAGTTCACAATGAAAATTGCTGTTGCTATTAAAGGTGTCATTAAAAAGTGTCTAGCAGTGTAGCATAGGTTATTCAAAATTATGCAATAATCACCGATCTACGAGCTAGTGGGTAAGGAAGCAATTGTTTGTTTTGCACGTATCGAGAGCAATTGGCAGGGTACTAAAAAATAGTTCCCTACCGTATATCGAACAGTTTTGAAGTAGTACTTAAGTGGAACGATAGCGAAGTGGATATTCCTACGAAAGTGAGACGATGATCGGTTGGCTGGTAATCGGCAACAGTCGTGAAACAAACTCTCCATGAAATGACGAGCATCGGCGGAGGACAGGTTGGGCTCGCCATCCAGTGCCGTCCGGAGGGTGGAATGTCACCCATTAACATTCCCATAAAACCGCCGCCGCGTGTAAACACCGTGGATAGCGTAAACGGTGGCGGTGAGAGAGGGTCCGTCCTCCTATCCTCTTGGCGTAGGAGGCGGCTGGTCGGGTAGACGGACGAATGAGAAATAGAGACAGGCCGAGGGAACGAAAGAGAGACTGTGTGAGAAATCCAATCCGCTTCCATGGGGTTATTATGGTGATAATTTACTACTCCTCTTGAGAGGGCAGCGGCGCAGACCATGCCGACCGTTTATGCATAGCCATAGTGGAATGCCGCGTCCCTGGTCCCACGGCGAAGCGTTTACACCTTTCTACAGTCAGAAACGAGCCTAATCCTGAACACGTCCTCTGCCTCTTTCCCCCTCCCTCTCTCTCTCACGCAATCTCTCCCTCTTGCACCCTCTCCAACCCCCGTTTCTTAGATCGGAGTTTTCCTCGTGGGACGACGGGGATCGCAAACTGGTAAGCCGCGTCTTTCAAAGACTGACGCGGACAACTTGATACTGATTAATGAGACGAGCACCGGGGAATCGTTCGCTGCCTTTTCAGCCGTCCCTCTTTCTCAAGTGTGATATAATTCCGGTATCCTCGTGCGGGATCCAGCTGTCCGCACGTTTTCACCAGGAGAAGACTTGATCAGGCTTTTGTTGATCTTTCTCACCTTTTCAGTTGTTTTGCGGGATCGATTGTCCGGTGTAACGATAGTTTCGGAGCTCCGACCGGATAACGGACTTTGATGTACAGGACATTTCATCGTTAGCGTCGCGAGCCGCTATTTACAAACAGATTAATAACGTGGCTTATTAATCTTCTTCCTCTTAATCTCCGAGTTGACTATTCAACATACCATTATATACTAGCGCACGGCCCCGCTCGTGGTGGAACACCCTGCATAATATAAATCAATTTATCATCGACAATATGGTAGACTTTCATCCTTGAATGGGCGCCAATTAAAAATCAATAAAACAGACAGGGACTTGTCTAAGAAGATGAGAAGAAAGCATAGTAATAATATAATAATAATTTGCTTTGTTTCAGTCTTACAGCTAAGAAAATGTGACTTTGTTTACATTAACCTATCCTGTTCTATTCTTTTAGTATCCTAATTATCACGAACCCACTTAATTCCATATTTATTGCTTCCCTAACTTTTGCATTTTTGGTTTGGTATTCTATGAGAAGAAAACATTGAATTATTACGAAACTCTTGGTTAGGTCCAAGGCTAGTGGTTCAAGGTCGCTCAAGGACAAGACTGTAGTTTACACGCGACATGTCTACGAATTTATAACTCGGAGGACAACTTCTTTTAATAATTAGTTTAATACATGATATACACGACATGATCGGATGGGTGTTATAAACAGACAGGGGATGTTTTTACGTGTAAATATAATTCAAAAAGAAGAAATAACATTTTCTCGTTTGACGCCTCATTTTCGAGAAAATCGATTTTGAAAATGCAGCAATGAACGTGCTATTGATAGGAATTGTCTGACGCGTCTGATCATGACCAACCGATTCTACTTCCTGTGTGTACTAAAGCACGCAAACCGGACAGATTTGTAAAGTCATCTTCTCGCAAAGGAGGCGTCAAACGAGAAAATATTATCCGTTTTTTTGACTTATTTTCAGATGTGGAAACATCCCCTGTCCACTTGTACCACCCTTCCTGCCACACCCTGTATAAGGGCTCTGTCCCTTGCTGAACCATCTACTTCCCTTTTTTTTGGTTTTGTTTAGGGAAGTGGTCTAAAACAATCCATCTCCCGAGACATGGTTGCCCCTCTACTATCTTTTTTTTTTTTTTTATTGCGGCGGGGGAACCCTCTTATGGATACCCCTTCTACTGATGATGGTCGAAGGGGTATTTGGGACTCGACTCTCTCTACAGGTGTTGAGTGAGAGATTATTTTAACTAAATTAATTATCGCCATACCCTTAAACCCCCGCCACTTTTCTTTCCCTTCTTCCCTCTCGCATGTTTCAGCCACCAAGGACCCGCTTTTCGCATTACTCAAGGTCGCCCACATGCGCTTTGTCCACACTTGTTCTTGCCTGTCATGCCCCTCTACTATCTAGCTGTGCCCAAACTAGACTCCCCGGGGACCTGCTGTCCGTATTACACCCAAGGTGCCTTTTTTCAGGCCTACACTACTCCTGTTCTCTTCTTGTACAAACCATCTAGTTCCCTAATAACGCAAGAGAGAATATTTAATAAATTCGATAATCCTTACTTCGCCGTACAATTTTTAATAAATAAATAAAATGAAAAATGTTTCCTGTTAGGTGATTCGGAAAGTGCTGGCGAGCGGGGACAGTCGAGAGTGGGAAACTTGTTTTGAACAAGATATTGGTGATTTTTCGTGACTCGTCGGCGGACTTTTCAAGGTGCTCCGGTACATTTCCTCGGCCGATCTTATTCATCATGGTGTATAAATAGCGGCAGGACGCATACGGCAGCCTTTCCTTGTAAGGTGGACGCGAAGGATAACGCTGAACGCAACTGGGGCAACGCGATTCCATATTGGGAGCCGCGGAGGACGTTCTTGGACGGTTGGACGATCGAGGGCACGCAGAGGTCAGCGATAATGACCTTACCCTAATTCCGCGGCACGTCCATGCCAAGACATGAATTCCCGAGTATTCGCCGAGGCTGTTTGTGTTGGTTGCCAGCGATCAGGGGACGAGATCGGTATATATGGATCGTGCCAGATCGGCGGACGCCGTGTAACTTATTCGCGCGATTGAATAAACCTCGTTCTGAATTTTCTTTAAATGTCAGGCGACGCGACGGCGACGATGCATATACAGCGCGTTTGCGAAATCGATGCTTTCCTTACCGAGAATTATACAAGGTTGCGCTCGAAGGATCGTTAAATGCTGCCAATCGATCGGTATCGATCGTTAAGTAAGCAGTTTTTCTGCTGGAATTCCAGAACAGTTTTCCGAGGCAATTTTTTATCGTTTTACTATGCTCGAACGTGACTATCTTAAAGACGCGTGTTCTTTAAATATTGCTTGTAGCTTTTGCACAGTTTGATCAAGAAGTTTTTACATTTCTGTTCAATAGGTTAGGACAAGAGTATTGTAGTTATGAAATTTACAATCCCACTATTGAATTGTAACATTGTATACTGAATACATTTTATTGATATATTTTTAAGGAATAAGTTTATAGAAAAGTTTAATGTACTCTTTTTTTGAGTGTGACTCAACATCAGAGAAATGTAAACGAAACGATTTTTGAATTTTGAAGTTGATTAAAGTTTCACAAATATAAATTACAACGAAGTTTAAGTAATATTTATTACAATTAGTAGACTTTGGTTCTTTATGCGTTTATGAAGAAATTGGCTGGGTGAAATACACAAAACAATAACAGATTAGAAAAATTTAAGAATGTTGTAACGTTATTTTAACGCAAAAAATGCTGCTCAAATCAATGCAGAACATTTTTATTTTGCATAAAGATCCGCAGTCTAGTAATTAGTAAACAAATTGTTTGAAATAAGCAGCAGTAAGAGACTACCCTTTAAAGTGAATTTGAAATGAAACGTCTAGAATAGTATGGAGTTATCCGCAAGAAAATTGAAAAATAATTCGGAGTGCAAAGGGTTCGAACACGGGCAGTGATTTCGAATAAAATTTTGAAGAAAAAATGGGTTTCATAGTAGGCTACTTTACTCTGTCTACCCTGTAAAACGGGAGTCGGGTATATTCGAAGAGCCCGGGAACGTGAACGCGCGTACGCGGCCTGCGCTTGCGTTTCCCGTAAAGCGTGGTTGACGCGGGTTCCGCTCGCTGACCGAACGAAATCCGCGCGGAGAGGAGCGTGAAGCCAGACAGATGCGTGACACGCCTGTCTGCCTATCGTCTCGGGACCGTGCATTCGCTTGGGAGCAGCGTGCCGCGAAAGATTATGCAACGCTCGGCTTTGGCCTGTGCCGGCCATATGGTGGCGGTACCTTTATATCTGCCGTCGTTATTGGCGCGAGTCTACGCCCTGTGCGCCTCCCGCCCGCGTATTTATCTACTACGCTTTGCCGCTTCCATCGCATCGCGGCAATGAGAAGCGAGATGCGAGCGAGAGAAGCAGCGTGCACTCGCGTTAGCGTGAGCGCGAGATGCAGATGCAGGTGCGGGGACCGCTTTATCGGAACTCTCCGAGTTACCCGAGGCTTTTATCTCGCCAAGAATTTCTGAAGGGGCTCGCTATGAATTTTCCTGCCATTCACTCGCGATGACGATGGAAATTCTACAAGGTGGAATTTAAGGATACTATGGAACAGTGAACGTTTCTAATCAGTGTATCCGGTAACGAGACTTACCGTGCGTCGCACAGTGCAGTATTTGCCTCGGAAACTTGTCCAAAATACGATTTTTCAAATGCAATATATGAACAGTGTGCAGGTTTTTTATTTATGTTTTTATGTACTCATGCAACGTTGTTATGCGTTGAAAGTAACGATTTCTGTAGTACTCGTTATTCACTTCGTCGGTTACTGAAATATCGCTAGGCTATTAGGACCGTTTATTGTTTTCAGCAATTCTTATTTCCTTTTGTTTGTCTGTTTACAATTATTCAAGTTTGAAGATGTCCTACTACTTTCTAAAAGAAATTTTTAGGCTTCCAAGTGTGTAACGATGTTCTTTCTTGCGATATTCGAAACTGTAAAGGTTTCTGTTGATAATGCAAAAAGAAGTGGCTGCTGAGATGTGCCAATGCTGCTTTTAAATTACTGTTAGTACCGCAACGTATGTAGCACATGCGTATATGATCGATTTTTGTTTTAGCAACAACCATCGTAGTTACAATATTTTATTAAATGCAATGGATTCTCTTGTGAAATATGAAGAATAGTATTGTCACTGCCTGATAGTAATAAACGACGAATTCTAAATATTTAATACACGATTGTTGAGATTGCAAAGATGCATCCACGAGAAATTATTTAACAAACTTATTTCTTTGGGAATACGTTATAAAAATGGTAGCAAGCCAATTGAATAGATGTATTCCTGTCATTTTTATAGAGTAATGTGTGATAGTCATTTCTCGTGCTCCGTAAACCCAGTGTTAAATAAAGTGATTACTATAAAATTTTAGAGTGGCTTGTACAAGATCAATGCAACACTCTTCGATATTTTGTGTTTTATATAACTTAATTCAATTGTTTCGACTAGCACCATTTTAAACGGCCCATATATTTATTATAGACAAAATGTCAATAGTCCTATTTATTCTAATATAGGAGGTAAATCAGCTTGGATACTTTCATCCACATTTCACTTGCTAATTTGATCGTGCCGATATTTTTTGAGAAGGAAGAATCCTTTCTAGTAGTTCAAATGTTAACTACCACAGTGACAGAGAGTTCTACCCACAGACGTTCAAAATTATAAGATGTATTAATACTCTGAATCGTAAATAGAAGGAACCTTTAGCGGAGCATGGACTAAGAGTTTCCACGATATTTGCCTCATTTGAATAATGCATGCACCCGCGGAGAAAATATGTGTTAAGCCCGCTCGCGGTTCCGCAGACATATTGGCGCGGTAACACGTTCTTCTCGAGTATTTATAGTTACCCGACACAATTCAATATCTGTGGCCCTAAAATAATTTCTCCGTGGCAGCGTGGTGCCAACGATTCATGGGTTGTTGTTCGAGGCGCTAGCTTTCCAAACGCCCTAATGATTTGCTAAGCATCGATGCCGCGGAGCCAGCGTGTTTAGCATATATTAGCAATTAATAACAGTCTGGTTCTTGAGAAATTGATTTCGATCGAGTCTAGACTCGCGAAGCGGTGTGCAAAGACTACCGATGTTTCATTCCTTAACACTCTGAGTGACAACCGAGCAACGTCAGAAATTCCATAAAATCAAAGTAATTTAACACTAAACCTACCGAGTTATAAAAATTGATCTCCGTGATTTTTACTATAATATGTTTTGGGCACAGAAATGCGTTCTTCCAGTGAGAGCATCATTATAATTTCAAAAATTGCAAAACAAGAAACTAATCAAATAAAAACTGCAATACTCTTTCAGTGTATTCTTTTGATACCCTGGACATGATTTCAAATCTGGGTAAACAATGTCCATTTTTGAAAGATGCGAGTTTAGTTTCTCAACGTGTGCTGTTTACAAAGAGGAATATTTGTGCACGAGCACGAACAAAATTCGAGCGGAACAATTTTCTGTAATCGGAGTACACTGTAACGTACTACCGGCAATAACCTGTTGGTTTTACGGAGACTTTTGACTTTCAGCTAAAGCAACGCCCGATTGCTAAAATTGCTGCGCAATGACTCCGCTGTCCCATTACGCTCGGAGTGGTTGACAAAGCTCCGCGCAGCGCAGCACAGCGAGTTGGCAGGGCGCGTTTAAGATACAAGGATTACTTATCTCGCGCTCATGTTTCCCCGGGGGTTCATCATCACGGGCCTGTGTGCTTTATCGAGCAAACTTCCCAGCCTACTGCCTTTGAGAAGGCTCGCGGATAAGACAGACACGAGGGCTATGCCTTAAACCTTCCGCAGCAATCAAGCTTTTGAAATTCTGCTGCTGCGACGTGTTTACGAGAGTCCTCGAAAGTAGGTGATAAAACAGATGCCCGCGCTTCGACTACGGCGTTGCACGTACGTGTTGTTACTACGATGGATATGTAAGAGCCAATACTCAATGCGCTTCAATAACTACACGTGTACTTTCGCTTTTAAAATTTATTATTCAGAAAATGGCTGCCATGAACACACAGTTTTGTGACACACAAATTCTGAATTGGTTTGTTTTACAGAAACTTACTTCAAAATTCTTAATCTGCAAAATAGTGAATTTGGAGTGCAGAAAAAAAATGAACGAGTTCGGTTAATTACGTGTAAAGAGAAACCCGACGTATTGAAGTAAAAGGAGACAAAGATCTGGCGGAGAAGATTGCATAAACATAAAACGGCTATTAGAGGCGAGAATAGAAACTGTGTGTGCTGTACGGGTGACTGTTAGACAATCAGTCGGAGGACGTTTAAAAACCTTTCAATCCCGGGCCCGGATAAGCTCGCGAACCTCCGTCGCGTCGGAACGAATCGACAATGCGGACGCGCTTTCCCCGCGAAAGAAGTATCAATCACTTGGCGCAGGCCGGAGACCATTAGAGAGTGGTCACGGGATCCACACGGGTGATTTACGCGTGCCCGATACACAGGGGTGACAAAAGAGCGCGCTAGGCTATTCAACGGTATAAAAGCTTTCGTTGAACGTCTATTACGACGGAGTAACAGTCGACAATTGCCCCGAACCCTTTTCACCTTGATCACTCCGCGGCAGCCCTACGTTAACGTCCCGTGAAGTATCTTATCCCACGTAGAGACTACAACGCGCGTGTCTTCTTCCTCTTTCACGGTACACATATTCTTTTTTCCCTTTCCCTCTACCGTAGGCTCTCTTCTGCTCTGCTTCCTCGCCGCTGTCCCCGCCCCGGCAGTGCGTCTACCGCGCGGCGATAAATCCACGTAAAGGGCCCATATAAAACCTGGAGGGAGATCCATTCCTTCGGGGATTTCCTCTAGCCACGAGTGGCCTCCTGACTCTCTCTCGCGCTCTCTCTCACGCTCTCCCCTTTAACCCCCTTCAACCCGTTCACCACCTCACCGGACCGTCGGAACTCTGTCTCTCCGTGGTCTCGGGCACCGACCAATCGATACGCGATACCAACTTCCCATGGCGAATCGGTTCTCATGCCCGCGGACCCAACCGAACAGAGTGCCATTATATTCTAGAGCGGGGCACGGAGAGCCAGGCACGCATAGCTGCCCGATGGGAGACGCGTGTGCGTGCACTCCTTCTACGGGTAATGGGAGGCCCGACCTAACCCCGTGGTGGTGTATTGGAGGCCGCACTTATCGCTATACAATTTCATCGGCACTTAAAACGTCATCTCGCGAGGCTCCACCTTTTCATCAGCTGCTAATCTCGCACGAGTTCCCTCTCTCTCTCGTTCTTTCTTTGGACTGTGCACTCCTTGAACCACCGTCGACGCCTCCCCCCTCTGTTATGTACAGGGTGGACTGAATATTTATGGTGTACAGGGTGCAACCGAGATCGTGGTCCGACCGACATGCAAGCGATTGTAGCATCTGTCCTAACTCGAGCACTCTGGAAATCTTACTTGTCCTCTCAGATAAGAAAATGCGTTTTAAAATTTTCGTTGCGAGTTACTTTATCGTGTTATAACTTCATTTCGGACTGTACTACAGATGTAATAAGTGTGCATATGTTTTATTGTGACTGTACTATTTGTCTTACGATTGTTATTCACTGAATATATTTGATTATAAAAGATTCAACATTCGTAAAACTGTTTGATTTTACTGAATTTCTATTAGCTAATAATAATTGCAAGTGAAGCTCGTTTAAACATTTCAAAAAAGGTAAGATTTTTACTACGATTTTGGCTTAGGATGCTAATCAATGCTAATCATTGTACAGTTTAACATGTTTAGAAATGGAGAACAACGTGAACTCGTTCCGGAAGCAAATTAGCCGACAGTTCAAAAGTAGGGTAGCAAGAATTGCCTCGGGATGAGAGGAAAAAGAGTGGTTGCTTCTCCGTTAGAAATAGATATGGGAAAGGGAAAGATCGGGCAGCGTAAAATGAACGTCCGTCTGCCGAGAAGGCAGTGACTCGAGAAACCGATCGTGTCCCGTGACGACGGTGTTCCAGAGCCAGTGTGATTCATTAGCCGAAAAAGAAAAGCCCGAAGAAACTAAACAAACGATAGCGGCGTTATTCCGAGGGAATCCGGACGGGATCTAACGGGTGCCCATGGCGAATCGAGTCAGTGAATATTATTTGAATTTCCTGCCACGTGCACGCGCTCTCGGGAATCCACGACGGAACACGGACATCCTTCAGCAGGAAATTAGCTCGCGCGACGAGAAGATAGATTCGAGGCAAGAGCGTCGTGAACCGAAGCGGTCGACACGCGAACTCGGATTCCCGGGAAGCTGATCGTTTCCGGTACGATCGTGTTGCACGCCCGGCTCTATTTCCTTCGTGTCCCGCGCGTGTCTTAACTAATAACACGCCAATCGGAAAGGAATTGCAGCTCGTGGATGCGGCAGATACTCCCGAAGGATACCACGCCGGGTTTCTAACGAGAACTACACGCGATTCAGATTAATAACACCAGCCGGGGCAGCTGTTCGGGCGAGCGGGATGTGCCGGAGATAGAACCAGCCGTGTTTTCATAAGCGAATCGTTTAACCGATCGAAAATGTTCCACATACTTGCGCGGATCCGTCGCAACGTGATTTCATATTACCACACCGCGGATGTATATGCAAATTCCTGTTTACTAGATTATTTTCCAACGAACCTGAGTGAACGAAATCGACTGATCATTCCCGATAAACGTAACGGAGCACCGCCATTAATATTCGTTCATCTGCATATCTTCTTATACGGAACGTCTGAAAACATTCTCTAATGTAATATTTCTATAGGTGCAACGTGCCAGCTGAATTAATCTCTGCTCTGTATGCGACGAGTATACTCGTCACGAAGAAATGATAACGTTTGTGTCATGATTGGACTATGGATCTTTATGTATTTATGAAAAAACTGGTTGGCTGATATGTAACACGGTAAAAGATTAGCAAAATTCAAGAACAATGCGATGTTTTTAATGTAACAATGTGATTAGGGGACTAAATCAATTTCTTCTTTACTTCTGCTACCCACGGTGAATCCAAAACATTTTTGTTTTGCTTAAAGATCCGCAGTCACGACGAGTGTACGGACGCAACAAAATTAGTAATCATCGTTTATTATTCGAACAGATATTAATAAAGAAAATGACGCTGCACAGCTAAGAGATTAAAACTCGCCTCCTTTTCTAGCCATGGTAGGATGATCAAACTTGAAAATGAACCTTCTTTCGATGAGGTATTCGAGTACCTAACAAACGCAAAACTCTCGAAATCAGTATCCCGCGGTGCAAGTATTCGTAGACACGGAATGCCGTGTTAACACAAGTTCTTTAGGCGACCGTGTGCACATCGGAAAGCAAAAAGAGCTGAAGATTCCGCGTCTCTGCAGTCTCGCGACTCTCGGAGAGCCCGTAGTCGCGCCTGGATCGTCGCGATTGCTCCTCCAATTTCAAGGTCATCCGTTTTCTCCGCGGCAGCATCTCGATCGAGCGATTAGGCAGCCAGCGAACCGATCGTCCACTGACATTTTCCCAAGATACATAACAGAGAGTGCCGCAGGGCTGGCTTATCGACGGATAGATCAGCCTTTAGAATCCTTAGAGTGTTAAATGACGTGTGGTATCCGCAGAATCTGAAGCCCGATCCGCGATCATCTCTCCCCACGGCTTTTCTCCTCTCCACCCCTGGCGGTAGTGGTTGTACAGTTCGCGCAGGGGCCCCTCTTCGTGATTGCTCATACGCGTGTACACCGTGCACACGCTTGCTTATGCGTGCGTGCTTGCATGCGTGCGCGCGTGTATGGGGCCCGCGTTTTGATCGAAGGCGCGTATAAGCAGGCGGCCGAGCCTAGTGGAATGAAGATGTGCGCGCAACGGCGGCTGGCACCATGCAATCGCAGGTGGTCAATTAGAATCCGCGTTCTCTCGCACACCACGGTAATCGGGGCCTTTACAGCTACCCTTTTTTTCTGCATTTATAATTACGAGGCCTGCGGCTCCGACCGTGCGCGCTCCGTAACGATCCACGCCTTCCTTTTACCCGGCCCGCATCGCACCCTCCGCCCTACCCCCTGCCCTGCCCCTACCCTCGCCCACTTCTTCGCACGCTGTAACTTATCCCGTTTCCTCTAAGCTATATACCCCGTCGCCCTCCTCTCGACATTCTTCTCAACTACGTTCGTCCCTCCTCTCCAGCACCAGTTTTTCGTCCCTTAGTCTCTCCACGTCCGTTTCATAACGGAATCCTGCCCTCCATCTTGTTCCTCGAAAAATTCTCAATGAACTTATCCCTGCTCCTCCTTAAGACATTCTTTCGAACCTCGTCTCTCTCATCCCGCGCCACTTTTTCGTACCTTTGTCTTCCCACGACCGTTTCAGAATCCTGTCTTCCATTTTGTTCCCTGAAAAGTCTTGATCAACTTGTTCCAGTTCTTCTGAGCTATTTGTAGCCTATGCTCCTCCCCTTGAGATTCTTCTCGACCAACTTCGCCCTTCCCCTCCAGCGCCATTTTTTCATACCTTTGTCTTTACACGACCGTTCCATAACGGAATCCTGTCCTCCATCTTCTTCCTTGAAAAAGTCTTAATCAATTTCGTCCCTCTCAACCACTGACATTTTGCCATTTTGTGCCTTCCATCTTGCTTTCCGAAAAATTGTTGGGAGGGGTGCACGCGTGAGGACGTTAAAGTGTGGAGATAATGGACGTTGAAGAGGAATTGTGGACGTTAAATTGTCTACATACACTACTGTGCAAAAGAAAGAAGCGCTCAGTATAGTTATAAAATACATACAGGGTGTCTCAAAATAATTACTCCCGAAAATGGGAGGTTCCTTATGTCATTTGAAGTGACATTTTCCTTTACAAAAATTGTGTCCGCGGCTTTCTTTAAGAGTTATTATCGAAAAACACGGACCAATCACAGCCTGGCTATACCAGGAACCAGAATCAATCCGATGTAGCCGCGCTCTGATTGGTCCGTGTTTTTCGTTAATAACTTCTAAACGAAGCCGCGGACGCCATTTTTGTAAAGGAAAATGTTTATACCCTGTATAATGACAAACAGTATCTTTATGTAGAAATTGTATTGAACAATGATTATTGATTTATTATTGCACTTAAGGTATTAGATAATTCGCAATATAACACATATTCTCAGAACTATTGAATTAAACAGCGAAATCATTTTCCACAATTTACTGTGTTCTTATTTGATTTTTTACTCTTTTCTATTAAATATGGCCAGGTGGTTCTTTCCTCTGCACAGTAGCGTATGTACATCGAATGATCGTGTCTCTGGAGTAGACTGCGGATGTTATGCATTTATAACAAAAATTGGTACGTACAATTTAAAGCAGTGAACATATTTAACAAACTGAAGAACATTAACATATTAGTTTTAGTTTAATAAGATAATTAAAACGAGAAAGAAAATTTTATTTAACCTCTGTGTCGTAAAATTGATGCAGACAATTTTTGCTTTGCATAAAGATCCACAGTCTATTTTCTGGAGCCACACGAGTACGGGTCCGGATGGACCCGGCATTCGCCAAGCGAGGTTTAATAGAGGACGCGTTGCGATTGTTTTCACAAATGATATTTCTGAGTTTGACTAATTGCAAGCGGTGAGTAGCGACCAGCTAGCTCGTATAATGGAAGTTCAGCAACGAGTTTGATAAATCGAAGATTCCGACTACGATGGTTCGTATAAATGAAGTTCAATACAGTTTATCGAAGTTGAAATAAATTGAGTTCATCGGAGTTCAGATAAATGAAGTTGAACGGAGTTCAGATAAATGGAGTTCCACGGTATCGGCCAGACATGTGCAATTACTACGCGATAGAATGGAAATGAAAAATGATAGAGGCGACGCGAAAGTAGGGATTTCTAGGAAGGAAGAATGGCGATGGTTGGAATCTGCGGCGCGTAACATACAGACAGACCCATTCCCGGCCCGGATTGGAGCGTCCGATAGTAACGCGTCGGACGCTTTCGTTTTTGTACCGTGCGCTGATAGGATCGCGTGAATGGATGAGGGGTTTATGGGATAGGTGGAAGAGCCGCGTGTGGTAGACCCTCCTATAACACGCGGCATGCTTTCCGATTTATGCGAGTCACATAGGTCATATGAATATGGGTTACTTACGCAGTTGATAACACGTGTTTACATCAGATTTGAAGATTACGTACAACACACGTAAGAAAATAATTAAGATGTCATGTCCGATTCGTAACAGTAACTATTAACAAACAACTTTTCTCCAAATAAAACTTATCGATTACAGCATCACTGTAATCACGATATTCTAGAAAGTATAAAAAATGACAAAGTTTGTTTTAACACACTACGGTAAAAATGTAATTTCTGCATTCGTCTTTGATCTCCATTTATTAGTATTTTAAGTTTCTCAATTTTTTTTTTTTAATTATTTAAATCTTATACAAGATTTATTACAACGTTAGATAATACAAACTAAACAGAAATAATATAAACATGGAAAGAGTAACAATTCATAACATTTGTATTCTGAAGTCGGACAATTGAATTTCAAATTTTGATAGTATACATAGATTGCTGGAATACAACGCATCGCTTTTCAATCTGCCGTCACTCATGCCGGATGATTTAATGGTAGCAGCTAAAGAACATACGCGTCTACGTTCCATCATGGTTTCATAAAAATCAGCGATTATCGTAACACGCTTCCTTCTAAGACTACTTTCGTAATGACCGACACACAGGTTGGCGGTAGATACGTCAGTCAAAGTCAGCTCTATCGGCTCTATCTTGCTCATTATGTAACTGCATGTGCAGTTATGACGGTTACAGTTACCCATGCGGCGGCACTCTCGATTTTGCCAGCGGAATTCACTCTCGACTGGTCGAACGTAACTCGCGGTGAATTTTCAAACGATGCTGTAACTGTTGCGCGAAGTGTGCGATCGACGAACGCGCTCGCGAGTGCAACTGCATGCGGCCGATGCGCACGAGCGATCGCAAAACGGCCTTGCTCGATCGCCGAGGACTAGTTAGCCTGCGCATAGAACCGGATCGAGTTCAGCCCGGGCCTGGTCGCGTATAGGGCCTTAAATTTCGATCCGGTAAATCTTTCATTTCGCCCGCATTAACGATTAACGGCATCGACGATCGTATATCGATCGGCTCGGCGACCGACCAACCGTGACGTTTTTAATCTTGCTCAATGACCACCCCGGGCTCGGTTTTCGTACATGCGGATGTTCGCACAGAAACTGCAATCCGTTTACTGCTTTTTCAACTTCCTTCCCGTTGGCAGGCATTAATCACCGCTCTCGCCGTACCCATTAATCAGCGACTTTTAAAAAAAGTTTCGGTGGTCGATTTTGTTCATTGCACATTTACGCAATATTGTCACCAGCGATTTTTTCCCAGGTGCACCGCGTGCACAATTCTCAGGCACTGAATGAGTCAGATTGGTCCGTTCCGTAAACATTTTGCAGAACTACTGTAATAACAATAATATCTTAGTATCGATCGTAAATAGGTTTTAAACAAAATGGTATCAGCGCACTTGGTTCCATCAAAAACTACTTCTACACTATTTGCAAAATATCACAAAATCAAAATTTCGACGTTTTGATCTATATTTAGATCATTTTCAAGAAATTAATAAAATTTTGCGTCTGTGAATTAACCGACAATTTCGATTAGTACTGTGGAGCAAATATAATTATAAACCTTTTTTTTAAATTTTTAAGTTTAATTTTACTGTAATAACTTAAGACAATTAAAATGATAATCGTTTCTCAAGTTCTAATTAACGTAAAATTATATGTCCCTCGATTTTTTGTATCCCTCTCCTCCGAGCGTCCTTTCTATAATTTTTAAATACGTTTAAGTGCTTGTAACGTTATTGAAAAATACTTTATAATATTACTGAAACATGCATCATCGTTTTCGAGAGTCTACTGAAACTTTTTGTACAGTAATTTCTCAATCGTAGTCCTCGGTCGCCTCTGCAATCGTAGTCCAGTGCCTACCCATTCCACCGCCTGTCAACGCTGCGCCGGGCAGCAGGACGGCGATGTTTGATGTCGGCTCGGGTATATCGGTGTGAACACCACTACATTGACTCGAGTGAATCGAATTTTCATTATTTTTTTATGAGATTTTACTGGCTTATTCCTGGCATTTTTCTGATTAAAATCATACCAAACACGATATAATTTGGCCAATATTTAGTGGTTTAATCGACGATGAAAGTTTTACTTACAAGAAGGACAGCGTGTTTGATCTATGCCGGCGACGGCGACTCTTCGCGTCTCTTTCTTTCCAATACGCTCTTCTTCGTTGCGTTCGAAACTTTCATCGTCGATTAAACCACTAAATATTGGCCAAATTATATCGTGTTTGGTATGATTTTAATCAGAGAAATGCCACGAATATGTTGGTGAAAATTCCATAATAATATCATCGAAAATAAAGAAGCTAAGGTCTTGGTGTTTTATTGTGATGACGCACGGGCCTTTAAACTATGCCGGCGACGGGGACACGCTTCGGCCACGCGATCCTATTTCATTCTGTCCTTCTCTACGTTCGGCTTGTCGTTTGAAGTCTCAGCGCGGTAGGGTAGACGCAGTCATAAATCAAAAAATAGCCACCCTACTTGATCGTAGTCCGTTCATAACACGGGTGTTGGGACTACGATTGAGAAATTACTGTATATACTTTTTGAAGTTGATGGCGCGTGTACTGTTTTCCCGCCTCACAAGTGCGTAGTCTCGAGGGACAGGCAAAGATGTGGTCGATGAATGTTTGTATGACATTATTTGAGATTAATAACGATGCAATTGTGCAATAACAATGACGCAATTGCAATGTACGAATGATCAGGCAAAAATATGGTAAAAATACGAACGATTTGTGTAGGTAGATGTCGAAAAAGCAAATGTAATTAGCGAAGTACGTCATGCTGTGCAATAAACTCTCGAGTAAAAACCGCTGATTTCTATCTCAGTCCACAATACCCAGCGAAATAATCAAGATAAAAGTTTGATATCGTGTTCGGTTCGCGAGTCACGTGGACAGTCTCCTTTGAAGCTTGAATTTCATGTTCCTAGACCGAGGCGAGTTCTTTCGGTAAATACTAGTCGGAAATAAGGCCGCGTCTATCAGATCGGAACCACATGCACCGTTTAAATCACTTTTTCGTGACTGATTCGAGCGCCGACGGGCAGAAACAGTCTTCGGAATATTATCAATCACGCTCGACATTACGTAGCGCTGCGGAGAACTAGCTCCGAGCGAGGAATGTCTGTCCACTTCCTCCACCGCCGAAAAAGTGAGTAAATTATGATGTTAAGTCCGATTGGTCATAGATCCGTGACGGTGTAATAGCAACCGAGAAAGCCGGAGCTCTAGCAAATTAGAATTTTAACGTTGATCCGTGCCGTGATCCTTTACGTTTCGATCTCTATACGTTTAGAAAGTTTTCTGACAGCGCTGATCAGTTCGGTATCTGTTCGAGCTGCGCGCGCTCTACAACCACAACCTGCCGCAAATCGCAACTTGCTAAATACTTCCGTAGATTAGTCGCATTTTCTCGATTCGAGCAGTGAGCTGGCAACTTTGCTTCTAGAAAATGGCGGGCGCAGTCGCGGCGTGTTTCTACGGGCAGTGGCCTGTTGCACAATGGTACACGAACTTATAATTAGATTGCGAATGTTTGCGCGCTCACAGTGTATCGGACTTTGCGAAAAAGCGTAGATCAGTTTCAGCAGTCTTAGAAATAATTTTTAAAACGTCGTAAAAAATATATAAACGTCTGCACCGGTAATGTACTTATAAATTGTTACTTTAAGTAAGAGGAACTCCTTCCACAGTGCAACGTTTAAGGATGTTTTGGAGTTGTATAAGAACGCAACAAAATTTTTGAAAATTTGACAAGTTATAATTCTTACTAAATTAATGCAATTACCAAAGTTTGAGTTGGATTCACTACACCGTTTAATATTCGCCTTCTTATTGAGAATTCATAAATTCAACTTCAAACCCTATTTAAACCTTGAAAAAACGCAACCAGAAACTCCAGTTTTTCATTATATATAGTAACAATTATGTATTTAATAATGTTCAAAATTTATTAGATTTTAATTATTATTTATTATTAAATTTATTTAATTTATTAAGACTTCAAATTTATCGTGTGTCATCTCACTAGCATGAAAACGCGACAATACTGTAGACCACTGAATATAGCTACTATTCGGAGGGTACAATTATTTACAAAATTCATTTACAATTTTTTATAATATGAAGACAATTTGATAAAAAAATAAATATAACATGAAATTCACTAATTAGACGAAAGCTTTTTAAATTAATCTATTTTTTTAATGCAAAATATACTCGTGAATGGCTTTCATTGCCAAAATATTGATAGATTTCGAATTTCTTGTACTTTTGTCTCCCATTGTACCTCCAGAACATCCTTAAAAGCAATAATCTGCTAAAATTAATTATTTCCTTGATTCAATTCTCTCCGACCCAACTAGAAACTCCGTAATTTGTCAAGTAAGAATATTATTCCGACGACACAAAGCAAAGCGACCTTGATGCGATTCATCGTTAAGGAAGTGGACGTCAAGTTATTGCGAAACAGACATTTTGCACGGTGTGTCACTCGGATGGTTGCATCCACTTCCGAATCTCTCCTCGCTCTTCGTTGTGCAAGACGACGCAGGTGTCAGAGAAGAAGATTCAGGTTTGACAAGCTTTATCGCATAACATAAAATGAAAAATTCTTATATTATACAAGGAGAAACATTCTCCCTTCATCAAGACTAAATAGGCAAGATTCATGATCGATCGTTTACACGAATAAATGTGAACAGGCACACAGTCAAGTTTTCAGATTCATCGTCGTAATCGTTCCGTGAGAAACAAGAGCAATCGCAGAAACGAGTAACCGCAACGCTACCAGTTTCAGCCACTCGTCGATTCGCGTGCGTTTTTACCGCTCCGCGTTATTAATTGAATTGACTCACCGTGTCGATAGTGATTAACCATATCCTCCGTTCCTGCGCCGATCGAACGGCATTTGAGGTCTAATATAAAACCGAAACGCCGCTCGAAGTTTTCGAGCATGTAACGTAACGCTTGATACAGGAAATCAGTCGGGCGGTTATCGATTTATTTGCATGTACACCCGTTTCCCGCGGCGTGGATCATTCCTCTAAGAGCTGTGCGATCTGGCTGGCATGCGTGCTAACATTAATCGGTAATTAAATAAACATCGGCGCATCGATTAAGAGCTGGCTCGCCGTGATTGCATCCGTTTAAGTCGATATAAGGAACGGGGGTAAGGCGCGCGTGATTTTTCGCTTATCCGCGAGCCCGTCTCCGGCGAGGGTTGATTTTTCATCATGATCGCGCGATCGGACGGTAATTGATACTATTAAGTGAGCGGCTCTCGCTTATTACCGCGTGACGATAATGTATCCACAACACGACTACCCTGCAGGGAATATCTTGAATAATTATATTTTCCATAGGCGGTGATAATTACAGAATACCTCTGGCTAGTGGACCGAGCCTCGGCGGCCATTCCAGCGAACACTGTGCCTAGCACTTGCGAAAAATGTCGAGTTCCTAATAGAATCGCGATATCGATGCTAGTTCGAAAGCGTGTGTAGAAAATTTCATAATAAAGAGAGAAAAGGATTGACTATGGAATTCGCAAAGATCCGCAGTCTAGGGATCGTAAGATACTCGAGTAAACAAATATTCTGAAGAAAACTTCATAGCACTTGTGTTAAAACTTCACTGCATTTTACAACTTTTTTATGTGGGCCAATATTGAAAATTTTAAAAATGCGTTTTGTAGATCTGTGTCAGTTATATGCACTGGTAAAGTTTCATCGAAATCGGTTGATGTGACAAAAAACATATTTATATAATATAATTTTTAACATATTTATAAATGTTTATAGCTCATTGCAACGTCGACCGATTTTGACAAAATTTTCAGAATATGCTTAATTGACACAGGTCTACAAAACGCATTTTAAAAATTTTCAATATTGGCCCACACAAAAAAGTTGTAAAATGCAACTTTTATTATTTTTGCTACAATTCCGATGAATTGCAATTTTTGACAAAATTTTTTTCGCATCCTGTGGTAAACTAATTGCTAAAAAGTTATTCTATTCAAGAAATTTATTCTATAAAAGAAATTCTATTTCTAAAATTCCTTGTCCAAAGCGAGGGGTTGGTGGATGAAGCGGGAGGGGGATTAGAGGAGAGACTGGTTGCGTTTGAGCGTGCTGCGAAGAAGAGGATTGTCGTGAAGGGAAGAAGGTGTATCCTCGGGACAGCCGACGAGTGCGCGAGGCCAGAGGGGATTTAGGGTGGCTGATGGGCGGAGTCATTAGAAAAGTGCCTAGGGCCTACAGGTAGCATGATGCGTCCCTGCGGATGATCTCTGTGGAGGAGGTGGAGGAGGTAGAGAAGAAAGAGGGATTATCGAGGCGGGGGATAAATATCACGAGGGAGGGCTGCGCGAAAGGGAGTGAAACCGAGTGGTGAGTGAACCGGCGCAGACCCTCTGCTAAGATAGTGCTTACCCGAGGAAAAACAAGTGACAGGCGTTGTTAATTGGCAGCCTCTAGATGGCAATTAAGATTAATAACAAGCCAGCAATCGTCGGCCGCCGATGGCTGGGCGCAGTGGCGCGCGCACGTGTGCGCTACACGTTTATGTGATGGAGGCTAGGTACCGACGACCGCGTTATAGTATCGGTATGCTTGGACGTGAGCGGCTGCAGGAAGCCGGGACAGGTAACTTCGACGATAATAATATCATACATGCGAACTCCGAGGCACGCAGCCTGCCATACGATCGGATATACTAATGAGATAAACCGCACAATTGATTCTTCTTCTTTTTTTCCCTACCTCTTCAGCGTCTACCTTTCTCTTCTCTCTTCCTGTGCCCTCTTCTTTTTCCTTTCTTTTAATTAGACACGCTGGGTACCCATTGTATTCTCTGTGGACGTGTTATTGCATCTGATTCTTTCCGCTCGGAATCGTAATGCTTCGTGTTAGCGCGATTATGGGATCTCTCCAGTCTATGGCTTGGAGAGACCATTTTTCTTTTTATACGTTCTCTCTAGGGCTGTAACTTTCCTTCGAAGGTCGAACATTTCGAAGCTTCGATTGCAGAACCTTCGAAGGTCGAAGATTTCGAAGCTTCGAAGCTTGGATTGCAGAAGCTTCGAAGCTTGGATTGCAGAACCTTCGAAGCTTGAAACTTCGAAGTCTTCGAAGCTTCGGAAAAGTTACAGCCCTAGTATAAGATTGCGAAATTTCGAAACTTCGAAGACTTTGAAGACTTTGAAGACTTCGAAGACTTCGAAGACTACGAAGACTTCGAAACTTCGAAGGCTTCGAAGACTACGAAGACTTCGAAACTTCGAAACTTCAAAGCTCCCTTCGTTCCTTCGAAGATTTCGAAGCTTCGGAAAAGTTACAGCCCTAGTATAAGATTGCGAAATTTCGAAACTTCGAAGACTTTGAAGACTTTGAAGACTTTGAAGACTTCGAAGACTTCGAAGACTACGAAGACTTCGAAACTTCGAAGGCTTCGAAGACTACGAAGACTTCGAAACTTCGAAACTTCAAAGCTCCCTTCGTTCCTTCGAAGATTTCGAAGCTTCGGAAAAGTTACAGCCCTAGTATAAGATTGCGAAATTTCGAAATTTCGAAACTTCGAAGACTTTGAAGACTTCGAAGACTTCGAAACTTCGAAACTTCGAAGCTCCCTTCGTTCCTTCGAAGACTTCGAGCTTCGGAGAAGTTACAGCCCTAATTCTCTCTAGGCATTTGTTTAACAAAAATTTCGACTCTGTTATACAGTTAACGCATACAATGTTAGCGTATTATCAACTCTCTGGGTGTTCGAAGAATGTCATTTATTAACAAGCGGTAATGAAATTCAGCGAGGTACTCGTTGTTGCTTTCAACATCACTCTCACTCGGGGATCGTTCACCTTGAGACAGTCTCTCTCACCTGTCCATCGTCCCAGCGGATCGCGTAAGCCTCTTAATTTCAATTCTTCCCAAAATGGGCACGTCCACCTCTTTCATTCCCATTTTGGCTCTGGGTGGAAGTTGTCGTTTGAAAATGGGTCGAGGTCGACGTCCAGTTCAGACCTGTTTAACTGTCTCATTGCTAGGACGTTCTTGAAAATTCTCGTTTCTATATTTAAGCACAGAGGATCTGAACGGAGATATTCATCTTGAAGTTGATCGTATAAGACTGTTTTATTCGAACCATTAATCCGTGTGCTCGGAACAGCACGAGATAGAGCGAGATTGAAAACTGAAATTGATTTTTCAATACCACCAATTACCAGCGATATTGACGCTGTAATTACTACACAATTAATATTACTGTTCGAAGAAGTTTTTCCCACTACAGCGAAAGTAATTTACGACCGAACCCAATATCGCCGACCGATTCCACCCCGCAACGGTTGAGCAACCAAGGAAAAAATGCGGTGCATCACGCCATGGTTGATTTATTCTCGTGCCTCGGTTCCTATCCTGACAATGTTGCACGCGCGACACGTGGCGGGGGAACAGTGTAATTTAAAGCAATAAAGAAAATCACGAAATCCGAGAGCCGCGAAGAGGAACGCGTGTACGGGGAAAACTCGCCGCGCGGCGTAAGTAGGATACGGCACACCATAATGGCCGGCTCCGCTGCAATAATAATGATCGATCGTTGCATAATCAATAGGTTACGCAATTTGCCCCGATAATCCCGGCGAGCCATGAATGACGAGCACACGGGGCACCGTGTAACGATCCCTAATTATCCGTGGGCCCCGTGACCAGACGCCGGTCAGAGGTAGATTCTAACCCAGATGTGAATTTATGTTGGCCAGGCCTCGTTAATGCTTGAGTTGCAAGTATCCGTTTCTCGTGACTGCGATATTAAACCTTCGAAAAGAAGAAAGAGACGCGACGGGGAATCGCGCGCGCGAGCGTCGCCCGAAACAAAAGCCATCCTCTTTGGACCTTGACCTTGCCGTCTACCTAGGGATTTTCTAGCAGACTAGGGATTTCGGAATTGGGTAAAAAGTTAATCAACAATTGACGATTAAAGTCATCAATCGATTGAATCGATCGTCGATTTTGGATTAATCACTTTTTAAATCGTGGACATTGATCAATCAATCTTGGTTAAAATTTTAATCGATTAATGCCGAACTCGATTCGAAATTTTAATCGATTAATGCCCAAGCTATGTGCCAACCCGTAAAAATCAACGCGTATGCAGTTATTCAAGAGGCATCCTACAGTAAGTAACGATTCAAGAAATAGGAGAACTTTCTCAGGAACGCTTCAGAAGAAAGAATTTATGATTGTAGATTTTTCTCGCGAAGCAAATTATTATAAAGCAGGAATCTTATTATCAGCAAAATGTGCTACACCTTTCAACCCTCCACTGACGATATGATTTTTCATTGACGTCGCCTACGCAACAGTTTTTCATTCTCAGGCCTAAATTCGAAAAATCGAAAGGTTGAATCACACAATGGTTTATATAAGAATTGGATGGATATTCCTTATGTAATATATCACCGTGTGGATGACTGTTTCTATCATATGTTTATTTTTTATATATAATTTTATTGATTTATGTGTTATATATAGTTTTATTGATTTATATGTCACGTTAAGGCTTTTGTTAACAAATGTATGTTTCGTTCAGTTTTTGTTAAATAAAACAGTTCTCTGCGAGCAAGCGACAGATAACAACGTGTTGTGTCGAACCTCCGAGTCTCCTTACACTTATTATAAGCAAAATCGGCTACACATCAATTCTCCAATATGGTTTTTCATTCATGTAAACTGCACAATAGTCTTTCATTTTCAGACCTGATTTTCGATAAATCCGGAAAAATTCTGTAGTATTGTTGTAGTCTACAATTAAAGTTGGGAAAAAATTTGGAATCAGGTTGTAACCCACCTCAAAATTTTATCCCAATTCGATCAACAATAATGAAAAGTAGATAATTTTGAAGAAGTAGGATTTCGTTAATAAAAATAGCAGCGAAACGTTGATATAATAAATGCATGGACTTTCCGCAGCCTGATAACGAAAGTTAGTCTCGAAATCGGGGAATGCAGTTCATCGATTCATCAAGTGCGCGAAACGGGATCACGAACCGCTTTCTTTTCCACGCGAAATTGAGGCTGGCTCGAAGAACAGGTTGACATTTGGGGGGGAGGGTTTCGTAATCGTGGGCCGATCCAGTGGTGCTCGTTTCGGGAAACGAGAGGACACGGTCGGTTGCGCAACCAATCAACCGTATTTCGCAACGTGTTTAACACTAAAGGCTCCCGTGGCCGCGACGAGGAGAGCGTGGGCACGCAAAACTATACCGATATATTTCGTGAGCCCACGCTTGCTCGCGAGAGCGAGAGCGACATTCCTTTCAAGATGGAGGCCCGGTCAGCCGCGGAGACAAGTTGATGCCCACGTACCTACACGACCGAGGCGAATACGAACAGCTGTCGAACCTGAGAAACCGATGGGAACGCCGCGCCGAGGAAGTGTTACGATCGGAATCGAACCGAGACGCGACCTACTTGAAAATTTTCACTGCACCTTCCTTTCGTCCTTGGCGGGAGATCGTTTTCAAGCGTTTAACCTTAGAACACCGTTCAACGAGCAGCGCGGGAGTAGCAAATGCGCGAGAACGGTCGACACATGCAGAGTGCAATTAATATCGTCATTGTGCGGCCTACACATTTTTTTCTCGCTAATCCTACCAGTATGACTGATGTTATATTGGTTGTGCGAGGCTGGACACCGCAGGTGGCTTGTGCAAGTTGCCATGGCTAGATTCGAGTCTCCTAAAGCTAGGTTAATGCCCCTGATCCAGGCCCATTCGGACTCAGCCTCCACCGCACCGGACTCCTTTTATGGACACATTTGTCAGACCTTCCAAAATGGTTGCAAGGTCGAACAAATAAGATTGTGACATGTTTCTCTTGGTATCGTACAAAGTACTCTTTCAGATCAATCGTATTTTTCTTTTTCCATAATTTTAGTGATATTAGTATGAAATTGGTGATTTCTTTTTAAAGAACAAGAATGACGTTTCATCGACATTTTCCATTTGGTGGATTCGTACATTTGTCCCCTCCCATAGCAAGTCCTTCCGAATGAAAGAAGTTGTGCTTAAATGTAATTCGAATTTTAAAAATTTGAAAATTAATCTTTTGCTGATGAGTTACTGAACTCTATATGCAGATAATTCATGTAATGTTATAGAATGCAGGAGAAATAGCTAATAACTTTGTCGAATCAATCTTCGAAACTTAAAATTCCCACTCACCGAAACAGCAGCTTCGTTCGACAATGCTTGAACTGGTAGGTACTTTCTCACTCACCTGTAACAAAATAAGAAACAGAATTCTTTAGCGAATAAACCTTTCGAGCAACAGTAGAAACGTCGGCGAGGAGAAAAGCCGAATAATTATGAAACTATTGTGTTCTCTGTAGTCTGTCGGGTACTATATCGTTACGTGTCTCATCGATTTCCGGTTATCGTGTAATCACTATTACGTGACAGTTCCCTCGAGCCACGGCGAGACACGAGACTGAACGCGGATTTCTTACCGTCTGTCATTTGAACAGTTTCTCGGATTTCTATTAAGTCGCGTATAAAAAGAGACAGTTCACACGGGGAAAGAAAACACACAGAGAATAGCGCACCACTTATGCGTATGACGTTCTTTTTCTCTTCGTGTAGAAATCTGTCTCATTAAAATTGAAAATTGTTTTTTACGAACACATTTACTCGTGATCGAGAATTACTGTTGTCAGACGACATGATTACAGTTATTAAATCTCTGACAATAGTTGATATGCAATATTTAAATGACCACATTTGATATAAAAGAATCCAAAGCTGCAGAAATATTATGAAAATGTTGATTGCACGAGGGAAACAATTACTCTGTAATCTCACATCCTTCGGTAAACAAATTTCAATTTCTTGATAAACATTATATCAATTGTAACAGTCTTTTTAAATTTAATTATATCAATTGTACACGTTGTTAGATTCGTAAAACTTGAATAAAATTATACAAAATAATGGGGTTAAGGATTTTGAAGAGAAACGTCGCCATATTGGAAATATTGCATGCAAAGCATTTAATTACTGCAATAAAAGAAAATCAGTGCATACTTTCTTTTCCTTCAGTGTACAATGAAACATCTACAAAACGCATTTTTTAAATTTTCAATATTGGCCTACGTAAAAAAGTTGTAAAATGCAACTTTTAGCATTTTTTGTATAATTCAGAGGAATTGCGACTTT
The DNA here is from genome assembly GCA_963971365.1 of Lasioglossum villosulum. Taxonomy (NCBI): domain Eukaryota; kingdom Metazoa; phylum Arthropoda; class Insecta; order Hymenoptera; family Halictidae; genus Lasioglossum; species Lasioglossum villosulum. The sequence continues at coordinate 9,727,824 of OZ020497.1, forward strand.
TCACACAATTTTTTTTTCGCATCCTGTGGCAAACTAATTGCTCTAGCTTCACAAAAATTTCAAAATATAATACGATATTTAAAAAGGTATCGCCTTTTTAAGAGTGTGCCAATGCTTTTTTTACCCACTGTATTTCTTCAATATTTCTAATCTGAAATAGGCAAATAAAGTCTTTGAACATGCCAGTTCAGAGTCTCTGGCGCGAGAAGCGCCGTTAGTCATTGTCAACGATAGACAGGCTGACTTTAAATGATTTTTCCAACGCAGCACGTCCGAAGTTCTCGTCGTATACGTATCGACTATAATTTCGGCGAATCTGAATCCTACGTGCGTGAAATGTACAATGCGATTAATTGGTACGTCCATGTCGCGATCAGTCATTGAGCCTACACGACGCGTAGATCGGATAATGCGCGACGTGGGGCTGTACAATGCTACGGATTATACGTATGCTAACTGTAGAAGCCGGACCACGCGATGAGTTTAAAGGCGACGTTATCCAACGGGAATGAATTACGATAAATTAAATTCAAACATCACATCAAGATATTTATTCATACATTTATTCATTAACATATTTTTAAGGTAACTTATCATGTGACTGAATAAACTTACGAATAAACGTTTTAATTTGACATCTCAATTTCAATTTAAATATGCTAACTTTCGTTTCAAGGTAAACTGCAATACAAACTAGACTTGGAACAATTACTATTATTCATAGATTTATTGAAACATATTTTTGAGGTAACTCATCATTAGATTGCGGATCTTTCTGCATTTATAGCTTACGAAAATGTTCGAAAGGACTAGAATATAAAATATGATAGAATTTTACTGTTCCTGTTAAAAATAAGTTTTCACTTAATTCCAGTTTCTTAAAATTTGCTTACAAAAATTGGAAAATGCATAAACATCCGCAGTCTACTTATCATCTTATTGAATAAACCTATGAAAAGAATTTAAATTGGATTTTAAAAATGTCAACTTTCGTTCGAATGTAAGCTGTGATATAGAGCAGACTTTTTTTTTATTATGCTATGACACCCCACATGGGATTATTAGCAACATGTACATATCAGTACATGCTAACATTACAATGACAACTAGGATAAGTAACATAATTAACAATTCCAATACAACACTATAGTGAGACTTGAGAAAACTCTGAATAAGAAATACAGGACGAAGAGAAGGTCCACACAAAAAAGCATCTATTGTGTAAGGTGGATAGTAACCTTCGCTGCATAGTTTGTGAATCAGCGCCTCTCTATCGTTATCATAGATCGGACACTGCCATAATATATGAATATAATCCTGTATCAAACATCCCATGGACAATTTGTGTCATCTGCAAGTTTAATTTAAAAAAGGGAGGCCTTCGGTTGATAGTGTCCAGATCGAAGTCTGTTAATCCAGCAGATGAAATCTCTAGGGAGTCTTAGGTGAGAAAACCAAGGTAGGAGCTGAACAATTTTTTGCCCTTAAAACCTGCTTCTTCAAGAATATAATTATACGTTAACATTCTAGCTTGTCTTTTTTTAAATATGTGAACAGTCAGAGTAGGGAACTAGGATGTTGGGAGAAATAGATAATGAAGATGCTTCTTTAGCTAATGCGTCAACTTTTTACAGAGTAGACTGATGTTTAAAAAATTACGAGCCGCAATAAGCTGGAAAAAAATCATTTCCTCGAGCTAACACAAAGAGTGATCGAGCCGCTGTGCTACCGCTTGAAAATTGAGGCGTGGCCCTCGCGGAATTCCTCGGATCATTGCGACCTCAGTATCAGGATGTTGTCATCGGCGCTGGTCGCGGCGACAACCAGAAAATCGGCGACCGGTCGATGGAATTCGCCGTCTTAATGCGGAACGTTCCTCCGCGGGCCCATCGACAGATACGCGGCGGCATGGTGCGCGCGGAAAGTCCTCTCGCCGATTTGCATAATGAGAAATTATGCGTACGCCGGCGGAAAGCGTACCGTGACACAAATACGCTTCGCTAATACTGCACTGGTCGGCGTGGCTCGGCGTGGCGCGTATCGGTTAGGCTCGGCTCGAACGCGGCATGGCGAGAGCACCTATCGGCAGAATGCGTGCCCGTCGTAATCGTTATTGGTTATTTACATCGGCGTCGAATCGGCTGCGCCACGGCGCGAATTAACTTGGCCGATTCTGCCGCAGCCTGTAATTACAAGGATTTACGCCGATGGGACCGGGATAGGGGATGAGTCATGAGCGAGGCGCGAGGACGCGGGAAATTATAGGGAATATCGGCCGATTTTCGATTATTCCTCGTTAAGAGGCCGCCTACCGACACGAAGCCTCATCAGCCGAGCACTACCGATCCTTCGTCCCGATAGCCCCTTTTAATTCGTCGAATTAGAAGACCGCTTACGGTGGAAAATGGAGGATGATCGATAAAAATTTACGACGCGTTTAATCCCCGCAGCATCGATCATCCGACAATTTTTCAAACGATCCTGGAGGTACGGCGCCGATCGAAACGATGTCCAACGCATCACCGATTGAAAACGTTCTGAGAATAACTGTTTCGCGCTGTTACACAAGATGGCTCGCGACCGGTAAGGTCGCGATTTGCGAGGAAAGGAGCAGCCGTAAGTAGCAGCGAGTTTATATTTGAACACACGAATAAATCAGACGTTAATGACTAGATTGCGGATTTTATGCATTTGTTATAAAAATCGGTAAGTCAATTTAAACAAGATTAGGGACGAAGAGAATTTAGAAACGCCAATGTATTAATTTCAACTTACTAAAATTATTAAAGCAGGAACGAACTTTTTCTAAGATAGAATGAAATTTTGTTTAACTAAAATTTAATTCCATTTAATTATAAAAATATTATATCAATTTACATTATAATTTTAATTTATCCTCAAATTTTAAAATTATATTGAAAATTTCATTTAATTATACAAATATTATATCAACCTACACTATAATTTTAATTTATCCTCAAATTTTAAAATTATATTGAAAATTTCATTTAATTATACAAATATTATATCAATCTACACTATAATTTTAATTTATCCTCAAATTTTAAAATTATATTAAAAATTTCATTTAATTATACAAATATTATATCAATTTACACTATAATTTTAATTAAACTGAAATTTTAATTCAACTTCCGGTAACACCATCGCATTTATGGAGTTATATCGAATCACTACACGAAGACAAGTCTCAGACATTGATGCATAAACGAAATTGTTTCTGCAAGTAATACAATGAAGAACCAGCACACGTTGCATGGTGTTTTCAGGATAACGATTACTTTTCCGTATGGAAACCTTGAAACAAAACTAGGACGACTATATTTCCACTCAAGAAAGTAAAAGAGTTCCGGGAGGCAACATCAGCGATTCTCACCATCGTCATTGATATGTATAGTGTGATCGCATGTGATTCCTGTTGGCACTGTATCACCCAATTATTAACATTGCGGAACACCGAGAAAAAAGGTGAGGATCGTAATAAAACTAAGCGGAATCGTTGGAGCATATTCAATCTAATAACACATCTCGGCGGAGGATGCGAGTTCTGGTATTATTGTCGTTTTGGCGAACGTGGCTTCGAAAGAGTACATTTGCATAAACATCTGCAATCGACTAGTAAGTAATAATCCATTTCCGATCGCACACGCAATGAATCAAACGCCATTCAATTCATCGCTTTCGGTAAAAACCGTGTACGCGCATTATTCTGTAATTGCCGCAGTGTTTTGCAATCGTTTGTAATTTATTAATCGACCGGTCGAAGGATACACTTTCCGAGGATATTCTCACGCAAGAAGAATGAATGTAAATTCATTGATCGCTTCATTGCCTTGTATCATTGCGTCGATTGCGTGGCTGAACTCCTCATCGTACTTACACACGCACGTACACACCTCGATCATTGAGCACCATGGAACGTAACGATGGGAAACTACGGGATTACTACACAAGTAATAAGTTTCTCAACAGAGAAAAGGAGTAGCGCCACGCGGTAGCGATATCTCTGTTAATTGCAGCCGGCCGGTCGCATGACGTTGTTGCCACGTGATTCCGATTAGTCACTGACTCGCTCGTTTCCGTGGGTTAATTAAATAAATACCGGCGGAGCGAAGTTTTCTCGAAGCCTCTCGATCGGAAAGTTCCAACTAGTTTCGCTGCATGGTCGCCCATTTGTATCGAACGTTTTCGATTTTGTTTCGCGGACGTCGACATAACTAGCTGCCCCCTGCGAAAAAATCCTCACCGAGAAACATGTTTAAAGACGTCCGGACTCTATCCGCGAAGATTATCTGCCACCAAGCTGTCCTGCTTCGAAATCGATGGCTATCTATAAAACAGTCTTTCCTCGAGAAATGTAGAGTAGAGTCTCTTAATTTATACAATTTAAAGAGACGCTTATTGTTACGACAGCGGTTCTTTACATGTGTACATTGGCGTGTACAGACCAAATTCACACTTTTGCGAATCAAATTCAAGCTTCTGTACATAAATAATTTTTAGTAGGTTTTTTAATTTAAATTAACTGTCGAGGAATTCAAAATTCTATTTATTGCAGAGATGCACATCAAATACTTATTTATAAGTGATTACTAGACTACGGATTTTATGCAATCGTGACAAAAATGGGCACGTGCAATTTAAAGCAGTGGACGAATTACGAAGATTTAAAGACACGAGGTATTAATTTCAGCTTAGTAAAACAATTAAAAGAAAGAAGAATTCTTTATTTGGCCCCTGCGTTTTGCAATCAATGCAAACATTTTTTGTTTTGTATAAAGACCCGCAATTTAGTAATTACCAATTCATTAAATGTGTAATGTATAAAATTGTGTGTAGATATATATTAGGTTGGAAAGAAAGTTCGTAGCGTTTTGAAATTAAGAATCGAAGATACAATTAAGGTATTTATTGATATGATTATGCAATAACACGAGAAGTTATTTCGAAAATATGTTATTGAATTTAAATTTTAATTCACAAACGTTACGAACTTTCGTTCCAATTCAATATATTCATTGCAGCCATTTCCTGACGATTAAATTTTTAAAGTGAAAATACATATTTAATTAATGGGTGAAATTGATTTACACAAGGATGAATTTGTCTTGCAAAAAGAGTGAATGTAAAGTGCAAAACCTGCAAATGTAAACATATTGCAAGGGCCATTACTCGTGACCAAATTAATAAAATTGTGTTTCCTTACAGCATTAGTGCCTCGTAATCAGAGTTGGATAAAAATCTCATTGAAATAAAAATTTCGAATAAAGTGGGTTTTAGACCCACTTTATTCGAAATTTTTATTTAAATAAGATGTTTGCTCAACTCTGCTTGTAATGTTTGACCAATGGTCAATATAGAAAATCACACAATACTAGTATAAACAGCGCATAAATTCGTTAGAGATATCCTGGTGTTTGCAGAAGCAAAATTTGCTGCGCCTATTACAACAGTTTATTGGGTTTAAGCAAACTTTCTGTTTGTAAATGCGCATCGTTATAGATTAGCCGATTTTTCGCAGAAGGGCGGGCGCAATCGGAACCAATTAACGCGAATGATTGGATTCTGAACGAGATCGAGATTGACATTTTGAGCAAGCAAGCCCGAGAAAGCACAATTATTCCAGCGGTTTCGTGCAGTTTAACGCAATATCGGATACTTGTGTTTTAATAACAGCCGGTTATTCTCGGATCATTGCGCGCGGGCTGACGTAACGAACCCGTCCGATTTCCATAGTCGTCACCGAACCACCTTTGGTTTCCGCGAAAAGCCAACGATCCAAAGGCAACCGCGCATTTCCACGCGATCCTTTTAGCGACGCGTCCCAATTAGTCGCGGAAACGTCCGCGATTTTTGTCGCGGGAGAAGGCGTGCCCAACGAAAAAGAAGCGCAAACACAATTACGAAAACGCGCGCAGGACCTTGATAACTATACAACGGCGACGACGTTGATGAAAAATTATACAAGGTGTCCCAAAGTTCTTTCAACATCTGGAAATGGAAGGTTCCTGAGATCATTTAAAGCAACATTTTCATTTGTAAAAATGGATTCTAACCCTATCCTACCTTTTTTTTTAAGAAGGTGGTTAAATTTCAAAATATTCCATCTCCCGGGTCAATAAATAGGTTGCTCGTCTACTCAAATAATGTGCCCAAACTAGGCCTCCCGGAGATAACCCTATCCTACCAATCTACGCACAACTGCATTCCAGAATAGAACAATTTGAAAACTGAAATATGGCTTGCAGTGTTCATGTGCTCCAGATTATTGATTTCCAGCAATGATATTCAAGTAATTAAATTTTACCGAAGTTGTAATTTCAACAACGTTTTTACTCTAAGGTGTCTCAAAATTCCTTCAACATCTGGAAATGGAAGGTTCCTGAGATCATTTAAAGCAACATTTTCCTTTGCAAAAATGGATCCAAACCCTATCCTACCTATCTACGCACAACTGCATTCCAGAATAGAACAATTTGAAAACTGAAATATGTCTTGCAGTGTTCATGTGCTCCAGATTATTGATTTCCAGCAATGATATTCAAGTAATTAAATTTTACCGAAGTTGTAATTTCAACAACGTTTTTACTCTAAGGTGTCTCAAAATTCCTTTAACATCTGGAAATGGGAGGTTCCTCAGATCATTTAATGCAACATTTTCCTTTGTAAAAATGGATCCTAACCCTATCCTGCCTATCTACGCACAACTGCATTCAGAATAGAACAATTTGAAAGCTGAAATATGTATTGCTGTACACATATGCTTCAGATTATTGATTTCCAGCAATAATATTTTAGTAATTAAATTTCACCGAAGTTGTAATTTCAACAACGTTTTTACTCTACAGGGTGTCTCAAAATTCCTTCAACATCTGGAAATGGAAGGTTCCTGAGATCATTTAAAGCAACATTTTCCTTTGCAAAAATGGATCCTAATCCTATCCTACCAATCTACGCACAATTGCATTCCAGAATAGAACAATTTGAAAACTGAAATATGTCTTGCAGTATACATGTGCTCCAGATTATTGATTTCCAGCAATGATATTCTAGTAATTAAATTTCACCGAAGTTGTAATTTCAACAACGTTTTTACTCTAAGGTGTCTCAAAATTCCTTCAACGTCTAGAAATGGGAGGCTCGTGAGATCATTTGAAGCAACATTTTCCTTTGCAAAAATGGCATCCGCGACTTTGTTAAGGAGTTATTAATGAAAAACACGGATCAATCAGAGCGCGATCTGATGCATGTTCGTATAATCGATCAATTGACAGTTGGCGCGCCGGATCGACTGTGCCACCATGCGTCTAGGTCGCGCTCTGATTGTTCCGTGTTTTTCCTTAATAACTCATTAAAAAAGCCGCGGACTCCATTTTTGCAAAGAAAAATGTTGCTTCAAACTCCCATTTCCAGATGTTGAAGGAATTTTGAGACACCCTGTAGAGTAAAAACGTTGTTGAAATTACAACTTCGGTGAAATTTAATTACTAAAATATTATTGCTGGAAATCAATAAGCTGGAACACATGAACACTGCAAGCCTTATTTCATCTTCTAAATTGTTCTATGCTGGAATGCAGTTGTGCGTAGATGGATAAATTAAAGGATGGCCAATGATTTGATGGGCGCCGATTAACGTGTTAAAATTGAATATGTTTTGAATACTTGATTTATGATCAACTTTGATTTTTCATACGGATTAATACATTCTTTATGCATCGATCGACGCAGCTTTGTATTCTCTATGAAAAATGATTAGTTTAGGACATATTTGAATTCAAATATATTTCCCAGAAAATCTCGGTTAAAGAAAAAGGCTCCATCGATTCCAAAAATGTTTAGATGTAAATGGACGTTACATTGAGTCCTTCTGTAAATAATTCTCAAATCTCTAATGTTCTCATTAGTAAGAGAGCGAGGTATTCTCAGCAATATTTAAATCAAAATATCTCCTACGCTAAAGTATGTACTTTACCCTTAAATATCCGTTTCCAGTTTTTAATAAAATAAACCTGCTCGATAGAAACGCGGTTGTGAACGGTGAAGTTTATTTCACGTGTTTCGATTTTTCGAACATATCAATTCGTTTTACCGTGTTTAGCCCTCCTTGCGCTTGCAATCGGTTTTAAAGTAGATCGATGCCGACGTCGTAATCAACTGGTGTCGGATGGTTTTATGGGCATGCAAATTCGTTCCGTCGAAAGGTTTAATTTATGTAGATGATAACTGGCGTAATGTACGACCGACTATTATCGAAACAGGCTTTAATGAGATCAGTGGAAATTATTTCGTGTAATTTAATTAAGCCGCGTATCTTTCGGTCCTCCACGTATCCCGGCTTGTCAGGAGACCATTCTAGCGGTGTTTAACTTGACGGGATTCGACGATGCGATTCATTTCAGCGCATTCGGTGATTCCGATTTGTTTTTTTACCGAATCCTCCAATTTCACGGATAATATATACTATTTTTGTTTAGACGTTTTGATGTTGAAGTTTTAATTTATTAATTACACGACTCAATGACGCAGCAAAAATGGTACTGACGGATCGATCAAACATTTTCAGATGCCATCGTTTTTAAAGATTTTTCTGCACCGATAAATTATTGGGAAAGAGCATCTTACACGGTCGCATGTTTACGGATCATAAAAATTGCTCTTTATCGACGATTCATGTAATGGATCAGTAATATAAGGGATACAATTATACGTTGTTACGAATATAATAATAGACTACGGACCTACATATATTTATAGCTTATAAAGAATTTTTCAGGGGAGTAGAATGGAAGTCTTAATCGAGTCTCCCTCTGTTTGGACTATTTGTACAACTCGCTGAAACTATTATCGCAGAAAATGTCTACCTATTAGGAATATTAAATACGATTAACAAAAACAGAACGAATTCTGAATACCCAGATACATGTACTGCGATTAATTCAGATTTTTATGTTGGAAATCCTGATTGTAAAAAATCAGAAACCTCAAAAATGAATCGGAAAAATGGCGCTTTCGCATTGAAGTTTAAGAGCGACATCATTCGTATTTTTACAGTATCAGCGTACAGGTATGTTCATCATTTAGAAATTTTTCTAAAAAACGGCTGTTCCGACTTTTTTCCGCGATATACTGATTTAAGATTAAAGTTTTTACAGTTCGTATATTGTGTAAGTATTGTTAGCAAAAATTATGAAGATATTAAATAGGAAAGATTATGAAGATATAGATTATAGATTATAGATATAGACATTATATTCCAAAATAAATTTCTTCATTTTTAAAAATTTATTTCCCTTTATAATATAATCATTAGATTGCGGATCTTAATACATTTATGGCTTCTGAAAATGTTTAAAATCTACAAAGGCTACTATAACTGAAAATAATATTCTATTTAATCCCATTTTCTTGAAATTTGCCTAGAAAAATTGGAAAATGCATAAACATCCGCAGTCCAATAATTAGACTGTGGAACTTGACATATTTACAGCAACAAAGGCTACTACAACTGAAAATAATATTCTATTTAATCCCACTTTCTTGAAATTTGCCTAGAAAAATCGAAAATTGCATAAACATCCGCAGTCTAATAATTAGACTGTGGAACTTGACGCATTTACAGCAAAATTGAGTAGACGAAATTGAAAATTGTTGGACAATTTAAAAAATTGAAGATGTCAATCATTGATGTCTCCTTTATTAATATCATTAAGGGAGGAAATGACATTCGATTCAGATTCCATTTCTTGCAATCGATGCAGATCATTTTTATTTTACAAAAAGATCCACAGTCTAGTAATAATCATGTTTAAACGCGTATTTGTTTATAATCGAGATCCGGTTAATCGTGGGCCCGCTGTACCATTCGATGGCACATTGTTCAGCGAAACACCTGTCCGTTCGCACGCCTTGGTTCGCGGCCTCCTTGAAAAAGTCGAGCGTGGCAACGAACAATCAACGGGATACAGCAGTTGCTCGCGCTTGCCGGGGCAACACTATTAATTACTGTTAATCGTGGCAATTAATCGTGGTGCGCTCATGCCATCCCGGTATGAATTACTATGTTGCTGGCCGTGTAGCCGTAATTCACTGTCGCCGTCGTACGAGTTATCGTTTCTTATCGAACGGCCCGCACCCCGGTTGTTTGCAGGTTGCTGCCGCTACTTTTCTCGTCATCGTTCTTCCGCTAAAACCGCGCGATCGTGTCCCTTATAAATCTCGCGAGTCCATTCATCCTTCCAGTACACGATACCCCAAAAATTAACCCTTTCTTCACGTTCCAGACCGATAACTATGATAAATCAGGGTGAAATCACCGTACCCTCGTCGGCGTCTTCTAGTACACACACGCGCGTGCAATATAATTTCACTGGTCGTTTCATCGAATCTTCTATCTTCGTTACAAGTTACACTTGTTCCGAAATAATCGCTTAAAATTTTAATCGCTTAACATTTTTAATTTACGATTATTGACATTCTAGAGACACATTCATGAGAAACTATTCAACTTTGAATGATTTGACGCGTTCTTGTAAATTTATTTCTCTCATACATCGGAAATAAGCATCATTTGAAAGTAAAATTAGACGTCTGAATAAAAATTTAAGGTAAGACCTTGAAAATTATCTTAGTAGTTTACAACGATGTCAACTAGGAACTGAAGAATGTTCTGAAAATAAGTATTACCAACTGTTCCGACTGAAACAGTTATGAGTATGTTTGGTTTATGAGGGAAGCGAAAGAATATTTGTTGTTGGTTTTAATATTTACTTCTAAATAATATATAATTATAAAACTAATTTATTATCCTTTCACACGAAACTTATTCTTGATATCTTTTACTTATAGATCCTTTCACACATGTATACATGTATACATATAGATTTATTCTCACATTCCAACAGAATAGACTGGATCTTTATGAATTTATGAAGAAATTGATTATAAAACGAAATATAAAACAGTAAAAGATTAGAAAAATTTAAGAATATCGTAATGTTGTTTTCACAGTAAAATTTTTATCAGTAATAGCTAGAGTCTGGATCATTACGCATTCATGGCTTCTAAAAATGTTCGCAAAGTGCTGGAATATAAAGTTCCACAGAATTTCATACGATTTTCGCTTATGTATTGAGATAGTTTTGCGATCGAAAAAAATTGATAATAGATAGATGATTTCGGCGCACAGGTTCGATCAAATATAAACTAAAATTCCATGTTTTATAACAAATTTGCAACGTCGAGATTTCAACTTGCAAATTTGTTGTAAAACATGGAATTTTAGTTTATATTTGATCGAACCTGTGCGCCGAAATCACCTATCGATTTTCGCTTATTTCGGATCTATAGTTATAAATCGTTCTTGAAATCAGCCTGTAAAATAGTAATAGGATTTTCCTGGTGAAAATGCTGCATAAAGTTTGCGTTCTAAAATCGGACATTTCGTATATACCAGCCCAATATTTGCGCTACGAAGTGCTGAAAGCCGTCTGTCGTCTGTCAAGGGCGAAATTTTGCGTAACGTTCAGCAGCAAGATCACACAGGCGGATTTTCCGTGCGGATAACGCGGCTCTGGAGGAAAGGAAAAGTTGTCCTGGGTAAATCGAGCGTTCCGGTTGACCGGTGACGTCTGAAACCGTACGAGCAAAGCCGCGGCGTGGCGTGTTACGTGAAAACTCGACTGAACTTCTCAAGGAGTTCCAGTGACTGCGCGGAACAGGTAATTCGTGTCTAGATCTGACCTGTCGTTGTGTGCTGGAACGCAGCAACGGCCTTCTGCGGTCGACACAACACCCCTGTCTAACGTAGATACCCTAGGAATTCAGTGGAAGGAGAAATCGAACGTAGAAGGAGGGGAGCGAAATGGTTGATAGAAAAGCTGGGCAAGGACGATAGAAGATAAAAACGTTCGTAGAAAAACGGAGTCGCGAAAGGCGAACGGCAGAAAAATCGAAGACAAGCGCGTTGGTCTTTCCTTTCGAATGTGCTCGATCAGCGTCGATCGTTTATCTGGAAAATCAGTTAGATCAGGAGTGGCCGATATTCTTATTCTTTTGAAGTAGCCATTACTGAATCCATCTTTATATTTCCAATACCTGAGGACTCATCAATTCATACTGTCTTCTTAGTTAACAGTAGATAACGGATTTTATGTATCTGTTTGAAACAGTAAAAACATTAGAAGAATTTAAAAGCACTGTTGTATTATTTTCAACATGTTGAACATATTAACAAAGAAAATAAATTTTTATTTAACTTTAGTTGATTGTAATCTGCTGTCTACTCAACAGTCTGTCCGATTTTTTTGACAAGTTATAATTGTAGAGTGTGAATTGCGGAGTTCGTGACAACGAACGCCATCTCGTCCAAGAGCATTTCTCACTATTGTGGATTGGTACTCCGATAAACGTGTGCCTTTTTCCTGTACCCGTATCCCTGTTTTCCAACCCTAACAATAAATGTTAGAAGGTAGAAAAATGAAAGGTATGTAAAAGGTTAGCCAACCCTGCTTTAGATCATTTTTCTTGACAACTCTGACTGAAGTTAACGGTGATTTAGCAGCCAAAAATATGTAAACTCGCTTAATTCTAATCTGAATAAGTGAAATTTTATATCAGAAAATTGTTTCGTTGTCCGAGCAATTTCGTGTCCCTATGAATTCGGATATGGGAGACTCTACTGCAGTGGTTCTTAAGGTTTTTGAAGTCAGGGAACACATATGATTGAATGAATTTGTGGAACACCAAAATTAATGATTCAAAAAACAAAACAAACACATCCCGCTTGGACATAAAAATTATTAAATATATTTAATATACGTATTTCGCAAAATTTCGCGGAACACTTGTTAGAATCTCGCGCAACACTGGTTAAGAATCAGTGCTCTACCGTAACATGGAAATAAGAATACGAATGAAAGCGACGATCGTGAAGCTGCACGGTTAGAAGACGATTAAAGGAATAACAACTAAATGAGAGGTAGAGGAAGGACAAAATTAGTTTAGACGAAACTAATGAAGGGATCAGAGAGGAGGAAGAAGAATCGAGAGACTCGTGCCGTGGAAAAGAGAGCGCGGCGAAGTGGAGTAAATGTCAACGGTTAATTGCGAGTACGCGGACTAATGTATGCGTTCTTACTAGAATGGACTCTCCGGAGGGCTATTTCACAGCGTACACGCTGGAAGTTGCCCACCGAGTATTGCCACTGTAAATCAATCGACGGAAGCTTTACAAGGCGGCTGCGGTTGTACACGTGGTGTTTAATTAAACCATTATTCGCCAGTTGAACGTAAAGCGCTGTCCAAATGACGAAACGCCGATAAGTAAATGCGCGTTTGCGCGATAATTAGTGCGTATATCGTTGCGTCGCTTTCATGGGGGATTTAAAGTGGACACCGGAGCGACCTGGTCGTTCCCGGTTCTACTCCATCCCCTCCCATCCAAACAGAACCATTTTCAAGTAAATTATACAGTTCAATTAACGGAGCTTCGTATCTGTTTCTGCTCTGCTTGTTTATTTATGAAACTTCGTTCATTGGGTTGGTGGTTTTAATTTCAAGTAGATGTACACGTGGTTTCTAAAATAATCGGAGACTAATTCTCGCTGGCTTAACTCATTGGTGTCTAAATTCTTCGATTTAAAAATCCATTTTTCGTGAAATTGAAATTTATTTTCAGTATTGATCTGTTTAACAAATTTTTTAATTTTTTTGATGTTTTCACTGTTTGAAATTACAGCTACTCGTTCTTGTCCTAAATGTATCACGAAATATTGGACACATTCGGTCCCGATTACTTTTTGATCGTAGTATTCCGATGAGACAATACAGGGTGTCCCAAAACTAGTGTAGGAGCGGAAAAAGGGAGGTTCCTTGGGTCACTTGAAGCGACATTTTCCTTTACAAAAAATGGCGTCCGCGGCTTTGTTTAAGAGTTATTAACGAAAAACACGGACCAATCAGAGCGGCAGTTGGCGCGTCGGTCCAACTGTGCTAATTCAAGTTCAGGTCGCGCTCTGATTGGTCCGTGTTTTTCGTTACTAACTCTTAAACAAAGCATGACGCCATTTTTTGTAAAGGAAAATGTCGCTTCAAATGACCCAAAAGGAACCACCCATTTTCCGCTCCTACACTAGTTTTGGGACACCCTGTATACTGTCGCGTTTCGTTTGCGGAAATTCGATCGAGGTCGGACGACCTCTTCGGTGCGCAGCGCGATTTATCTTGTGCGCAGCGGCGAATCCGGAGATTGAACGATCGCTATCCATAAATCTATATTCGCGATGGTATTTAGAAGTTTGAAAAGAAAGGAGCGCCGGCCGCCGCGGATTCCCATTAATCTCCGATGGTCGGCTGATTGAAAATAGTTTGACGTTTGAATCACGAGCGGCGGAAAGGGCCTCGACGAGCGGATTATCGTTCCTTTAATGAGCAACCAAGTTTATTATCCCGTAACGATTAGAGGCGCTTGATAAACCGATAGAAAATGCGCCAGCGGTCAGCGCGAAGATAAGGCGAGTGAGCGCACGGTTTCCAAAGAGGGGGACCATCTCTTTGTGCCTTCGAGCTGCGAGATCTGCGAGCTCTGAGGCCGGGAACGGCCGTAGCTGGCGCGCGTTCAACGTGAACTTGCTGGAACTTCCGTGTTCCTGTATCTCTGATACCGTGTGTCTCTTAATGCGCCACGCGAAACGAGAAAATAATAATTCCATCGGTGTAACCAGTTCGCGGAACTTCGGAACAGGTGATGCTCATTAACCCTACAAGAGGATGCAGGAAATTGATATAGCTCAACATTCTCCTTTCCATTCGTGTAACCTCGTGTTTTGCTTCACGACTCGCGAAACATTTGTTTAACAAGCCCATCCTGGAAATATTTTATAGCAGAGCCTCATATACAGGGATTGTTGTATATACATATATATTTCTTTGAGCAATGTATGTCTGTAATGTTATCGATGCAGATTTTATGTATTTATGACAAAAATGTGTAGGTGTAATTTAAAATAGCAAACACATTAGCGAATCCAAAGCTACCATTATACGGGGTGTCCCAAAACTAGTGCAGGAGCGGTAAATGGGAGGTTCCTTGGGTCATTCGAAGCGTCCGCGGCTTTTATTAGGAGTTATTAACGAAAAACACGGACCAATCAGAGCGCGATCTAGACATGCGATGGCACGTTCGGCCAATTGACAGTTGGCGCGTCGGGCCGACTCACAGACTGGTATTTGGCCGATCTGGCTGGCCAAAATTTTTGATTGCTTAAAACTGATTCAATTTATTATGTTTCATTAAGTTATGCTTACGTTAATGAAAAAGAACAATTTATACGTTATAAACAATGGGGTCGGTTCGAGGGACTACCTGACTCTCCCAATAACAATGTTATTTTTCATCTGGTGATAGTTCTAGGAAATCCACTTTTGGCCAGCTAGGTCGGTCAAATACCAGTCTGTGCGACTGTGCTAACTCGCATTTGCAAATGATGTTGTGCAAATGTTGTGATAATTTGCAAATAGTGTTTAAAGTATTTATTTGATCGAACCGACACGCCGATAACATTTGAATTTTGCTTAAAGCTTATTACGATCGCTACACGTTTAAACATAACTTACAAACTAGTGAACTCCTAACAATAAAACTCAGTTTTTCGGCGTTATCTCGTCAAAATCTACAGGATTATATATAAAGAACTTAAAAATTTTTGATCTCCTCGGGTAAAATTCAAACGAGATTTCTATTTCTTTTAATTGAACTGGTTTTTATTGTACCAAACGCCATGTTACTGAACAGATTTCCATAGTTTAGCATGTAAAATTGATCAGCACACTTAAGAGAGATACGAATGATATCGAGAAGTAAATTTTCCGTAATGGTGGAAGTGAACCGAATATGTCCGTCGTCGTGAATTTCCGTGGAATGCAAACAGTGCAATAATTTGCCCGTCTGATTTTGTCTCGGTGCGATAAAGCACTTTCTTTCGTCACAATCGCGATACCAAAGTCGCGTTCGCGTCGCCTCGAGGTAAATGTTCACCGTGACACGACGCGAACTTTCTATTATTATCTACGGCTGTCTCCTGCGTCGGGATTTAAAACAGGATAATAACCCAGCTCCATTGTTTACTGTACACATATATATGTATACACTGGCAGTATGCGCGGTAACATGTGGACATAACTGACGGTGGCCTCCGGACACCAAAAGTTCAGTAGTAAAGAAAGTTTATGCGAACATATGTATATCTCTCTCTGCTCGAGATCCTCCGGGCATTCACGATCCGTGCTCTTGTAGCCGAGACTTGTTAGAAGCTTCTGGCTGTAGATCGTGATCTCGGAAAGGAAGTTCGACATTTCGTGAATCACCTTCGGAATCAACACGTTCGCGGCCGTCATTCGTCTCGCTTGTAGTCGCCATAATTCTGCGAATTCTTGCCCGTTTATAACTAACGAATACTCAATTCTAAAATATAAATTATAATATGATATCGGCGCCAGGTTCGATCAACTTTTGAACAAACAACAAATGTGCAATTTAAATATTTAAACAACTCAACGTTTCGATCCTTATGTGGATCATTATCAAGAGGCTAAATTTTTGCTTCTGAAAAAGAAAAAAGAACGTAAAGAATTTTAATACAATAAAACCACCGTAAGCAAATTAACACAGCCATGAACAATTAAACGAAAAATTAATATCCGGTAAAAACCAGAAAAAGAGATTTAATACATACTTGCTGTGATAGAAAGGACAAAAACTTTTAAACACATAATTGTGAGTTACAGAACCAGTCTTAAGCCATAGCTGGCAGAGATGTAACCGAAGCAGAAACGTGCCAGCCCAAAACAAAGCAGAAATATTATATGTGGTAGGCCAAGGCTGATTGGTCGATCGATATCGATCAATGGTGGCATAAGTATTGGCGGATAAGGATCGAAACGTTGAGTTGTTTAAATATTTAAATTGCACATTTGTTGTTTGTTCAAAAGTTGATCGAACCTGGCGCCGATATCATATTATAATTTATATTTCAAATTCCGATCGATATGAATTTTTCCTTCAATTCTAAAAACTGTGAAAAATATAATTTTATTCGTCAAGTTGGTTGAAATATTCGGGATCGTTAAATAGTAAACAAACTGTACACTCGGTTGATTTTTTATCTGCATAGAAATATTGAAAAATTGATCGTCCCGTTATCCAAACGAGATTTCTGTTTATAAATTATGTTGTGCAAATGTTGTGATAATTTGCAAATAGTGTTTAAAGTATTTATTTGATCGAACCAACGCGCCGATAACATTTGAATTTTGGTTAAGATTGAAGTTGTAAGGACGTCGCCATGTCGGTATGAAAAGGCCAAAGGCGTCCAAACTCATTTTAAACGAGTTCTTTCTGAAAATATGTATGACGTGGAAAGTGCGAAGTCTCGGGGGAGGATATTTTCGACATGACGAATGGAGAAAATGGCGAAGGTGCACGGTCCTTTTGATTCTGGGCAGGACAACCTTGCGGGATACATATCACGTGGGTGTAGAATCGAGACGAGGCATCGACGCGATATTCAGAGTTGGGCGAGGTCGTGGTAGGTCGTTCGGTTCATACAGCGCTCGATGGGAGATAAAGGTGCTCCCATACGAAACCGAAGGGCACGAATATAATCTCAATTTACAAACGGCCCCGGGAACGGCATTCTATGGTAAAGGTAAGAACCATGCCGAACCCACGTTCTAATTGCGATGCAACGGTGCAGGTCGTATACAATGCGCGCAGATACTACAGATTTAATTAAACATCGCTGCACAATGGGTGTGTACGAACTCTGTGCTACAGCCTGTTTCTTCTTGCATTTTCGAAAAAATCTTCTCCACAGCCATCGACGCGAATGCTCTCGCAGTGGGAAATGATCTTTTCAATCAAGTTGATCATACCATATTTAGAATCAGAGCTGGGTAAAATATAATAGTATTTTATATTTCTAGGAAATAGTCCTATTTAATACTAGGTTTACGGAGTTCTAGAAGTAACTATTTCACATTATTTTATAAACATAAGAAGTTTGCGTCTATTCAAATGTTTCGCCATTTTTCCAATAATATATACAGTGGTGTGTAATAATATTCGGCCGCTCTAAAAAAGAGGATAATTTTTTAAATATCGGACTATACGATTTGAACTTTTTTTAGAAGCTAGAGCAATTAGTTTGCCACAGGATGCGAAAAAAAATTTTTATTAAAAAATTTTTTATGTGGGCCTATATTGAATATTTAAAAAATACGTTTTGAAGACCAATAGTACAATATTAAAAATGTTATCGTCTATTTTAGAGCGGCCTAATATTATTGCACGCCACTGTATCCAATGAAATAAATTTGGTATCTAATACCTCAGGGACGCACCATTACAATCTTAATAATCGCAAATTAAAAATATTAGAACCCGTAATTTTGGCAGGTCCAGTTAACCTTGTGTTAAATCTGCGTACAAATTTGAAAATAAATTTTTGCAACAGTGTTTGGATTTCATCTCGAAATACTTTATTGTTTTTATTTTAAATATTTTTCTGAAAATAATGCTTCATACTCAATACATTTATAACGATAAATTGTTTTCGAATGGCAAGATACATTGTATGTTTATATTGTTATTCTGTGTTTCAGATTGGTAAATGGAAATATTTTACTTAATGAATATAGATTCCTGAAATACGAATATTTTATTTCGTGGTTCAGATTGTCAAAATATAACTACTTTATCGTTGCAATTACGTATATATCCGATTTGGAATACTATTTTGTTTCAAGTCAAATAAAATATTAAATAATATTCGAAATAGTCATTTTGCCAAACATTGCCCACCTGTGTTTAAGCCGACAACGAAAATCTAAAATATAGTACTTGAACTCTGCACCAACAATATGGACTTCCAGACCTTATTTCTCGTCGTGAGCATTCGAAAAATCTAAAAAAATCTGAAGTACTTCTAATTTAATGTGCGAGTGACGAAACAAAAATAAAAATTCGTCGGGAAGTTACAAAGAAGAGGGAATTTTCCTGGAGTGAAAAAGATTTAGTTCCAAGTAGAAATGACCAGCAACGAGCAGACACGTCGTCCAGTTACGACGAAGAGTGAATACGAAGCACAATAAGATTTGGACGAGATTTCTGCAGGAAATCTGTGTCACGAAAACATACAGGGAAGAGCAGTAACAATAATAGGGACGATCCGCATACCAAACTCTAGTAAGAGACACCCAGTATGTCGGCTCGGAATTCCATCGGGAATCGCGCGCCGAACTTCAGACACGAGGACAATCGAGTATGGCTATCACGCATACGCTTGTGGACTAAGAACGACAAATTCCCTGGCAGTAGGCGGGATTGGTCGTTACATCGACGGTCTCGGTGCATCGTATGCACGTATACGCAAGTTCTGTGCATGCACGCGGGCCTCTCTGTACACGCCTACGCGTGAATCGCGAATTCTGACGAGTATCAACATCGAGTCGAGTCGAGTCGCTCTGAACTCGATCGACTATCTCTCTCTCTCTCTTATCGTCTCGTCTTCTGTCTACATACCCACCGAGCGATGCACTACTCGCTGTAAAAGTTCACTGGGTTAACGACTGTTTCTTACAAACATTAGCTCTTCCTCGGAATCTTCGAGTGGATAAGCAACGAATCCAAGTGGAATACCAATTAGGAACAAATCCCTAGTAGCACAAAATATTGTATACACATACATATAATATTAAAAAGAGATTCAATCTTTTTTAAATATTCAATTATTCATATAATATTTGTTTAATATTAAGTAACAAATATTATTTTTTAAATATACAGAGAATATCTATTTCATGTTACGAGAAAAATATTTTTTTCTAAATATTAAATGAATCTTTATGTAATATTAGAAATAGAATATTTTTTCCTAATATACTAATATAATAAAAAAAAATCTGTGGGCCTACGAATGTAGCATTTGTTCGAGCCATTAATGTTTCTAACTGCATACAAAATTTCTGTATTTTTAATAAGCCCCTTCCAAAGACGAAGATAAATATTCCCTCAAGCAGTGCACAGAAAGTGGTGTTATTATATATAGTTTCTAATTTTTTTATAACTTTTTCTTAAATTTGAAGATTTAATCGAACGTTTTTTAAATATGGGTTTCACGTTTTTTAAACATTTACTTTATATTTTTTAAACATGTAATTTATATTCTCTGAATATTTAGCTTATATTTTCTAAACATTCAATTTACATTTCTTGGATATGTATACAATATTCAGATCTAATATTTTTCTCATATGAAAAAGTGTGGCTTAAAAAATGTTTTTCCAATATTTGAAACAAACATTTACCCAATATTTAACTTCCCGATTCATAGGGAAGTTACTGTAATTACCCCGAAAATCGAAAATCGATTTTTTAGCAGATCTTCACGTTTCATGGTTATTGAAGTCATTTTAGACTATTTTTATCAAATTGTTAGTATGTGTGTGTGTGTGTGTGTGTGTATGTGTGTGTGTGTGTGTGTGTGTGTGTGTGTGTGTGTGTGTGTGTGTGCGCGTATGGCCGTTTTTATGTTATCAAATTTTTCGTTAACGTTTTCTGAAAAAGTAACAATGCGATCAGAATGATGAATGATGCAATCGATGCGCCCCGTCGTAACTTAGAGCTGATTAGATTTTGGTCCATATCGGTCAAGTAGTTTTTTAGATTTTTTAGGTTTTTTAGTTTTTTTCGAAAGAAGTTCATTCAAGAATGCAATTTATACGAGAGGATGGAAATTTTCCACCGAATAAACAAACGTAATTATATATATTTCATTTTTATGTAAAAAAAATTTTTTAAATTTAACCCTTTGAACACGAGCGGCGCAGATACGGCGTCCGGCCGATGTTAAGTAGTAACTCGAGCGGTGCCGATACGGCGCCCGGCCGATGTGAAGTGGCAAGGATGCATCTTGGCTATTGTTTTACTAAGTATCACACCAAAACTAATTACAGAGTGTAATATTTATCAAAATTTGTTGTTTTCGACATATAAATGAATAAACTGGTGAAATTTTTTTTTTAATTTTTTTAAAATTATATATTTTTGATGTACCTGTAAAATGTTCACCTAATTTGGCCGAAATCGTCTCGAGTTGCTGGTTCGCGCAAGCGAAAACGGCCTCGAGTTCAAAGGGTTAAAAAAAAATTTTTTTTTAATTAAAAAAAAATTTTTTTTTTCAATTATGCAACTAATGCTAATGTTACCGCTTACAATAATCAAACTAGCTGGTTATTGTTCCTCGCCCGCTTCGCGAGCTCGCGGGTAGGACTGCTCTTTCGAGAGGGTTATGGTACGCATTGCTAGTGGGGCATACAGCTATTAATGTTTTTTTACCCCGAAAATCGAAAATCGAATTTTTAACAGATCTTCACGTTTCATGGTCATTGGATTCATTTTAGACTGTTTTTATCAAAATATCGGTATGTGTGTGTGTGTGTGCGTGTGCGCGCGCGCGCGCGCGTGTGTGCGCGTGTGTGTGTGTCAAATTTTTCGTTAACATTTTCTGAAAAAGTAACAATGCGATCAGAATGATGAATGATGCAATGGATGTGCCTCGTCGTAACTTAGAGCTGATTAGATTTTGCTCCATATTGGTCAAGCAGTTTTTTAGATTTTTTAGTTTTTTTCGAAAGAAGTTCATTCAACAATGCAATTTATAAGAGAGGATGGAAATTTTCCACCAAATAAACAAACGTAATTATATATATTTCATTTTTTTTTTTAATTATGCAGTTAATGCTAATGTTACCGCTTACAACTAACGAATCGGGAAGTTCTTTGTGTGGCTCGTGGAGAGTCACACACAAAATAAAAAAAAAACCATTAATAGCTGTATGCCTCACTAGCAATGCGTACCACTAACCCTCACGCAAGAGCAGTCCTACCCGCGAGCTCGCGAAGCGAGCGAGCAACAACAACCCCATCCGCGAGCTCGCGAAGCGAGCGAGCAACAATAACCAGCTAGTTTTGTTACGTATTTGTTTTCTCGAGTCGATGAGGAGAGAGAACACGAATTAACCCTTTGGTTACTCTGGACGAGATATCTCGCGCCCCGATACTTCCCGATAAACGCTCTTGACGAGATATCTCGCCGCCCACCTAGACACTATAGACAAATATATTTTATAAGTAACTATATCCTGATTTGTAAAAGGGAGAAATTAATGAAATTTTTATTAATTTATTGAATTTGTTCTACTGCTACCACTGGTGCTAGTTGGCGAGATATCTCGTCAGAAGGCGTTTATCGGGAAGTATCGGGGCGCGAGATATCTCGTCCAGGGTAACCAAAGGGTTAAGGAGAAAACATTACCCTCTCTCAGTCAGTACTAAACACATGTTGGACAGAGACGATACGCGTCACGTGATCGGGCCGCGATGAAATAGCGTCGTGGTAGGGGAAGGTAGAGTGGAGACACTGATTCCGGATTTATGGCACTTCTATCTATGGCAGATTTGGACGTAACAAAATTATGCAAAACAACTTCTCTCGTGTTGCAGGTTGTGATTAGAATAGAAAATGCGACAGGACAATTTCTGTATTTTATAAATGATTAAACCTTTCATTTCATCCCGGCTTGCGGTGTTTAAAAGCGAAAAATTACGATTCGTATCTGGTTGATAATGCAACGCGAGCACACGTCATACGGGTATTGCGAAACGGATCGCGCACGGTAGTGGTAGCGCTCCCGTACACTATGTAAAACACGATATTTATTGGCCGCGAAACACACCGTAAACGTAACCTTATAAACCAGCAAGAATTACCGTCGTCGCTGATAATTATCGACAGTTCGAGCGCGCGAGTGTTCGTAATCGTGTTTGTCCCGTTTCATTTTCCATCGCCCTAGTCTGGGTTCGGTCAGGAACTTAACGATTGCTTAAACGATGCCTCGTGGAGTTGGTGCACAGGTCTGCGCGCACCGATAGCGTGGAGGAAGTCGGTAATAGAGGGAGAGAGAAAGAGAGGAGAGAGCTACGGGGGTCGAACGACACGTGAACGGCTTGCCTTTCCATATTATTTATCTCCGGCTGCTTTATTAACGTCCTTCCCGCGCGGATTATTAAATAAAGCAATTCCCTGCGCAGGCGACCCTTGACCCTCATTGCAGATCCTGCGGAGATATCGGTTTCATTTTCACCGTGACGCAGTCCCGCTCCGCACCGCTCCGCACCGCTCGACTCAGCTCGATTCAACGCGCGTGCACACAATCTTCCCCCACGTGTTCCGTCCTTTGTGTACGCACGACGATTAATTCGTGTCCGTGGGTTCGTTACGCGGTTGGTCGTTTTCTGCCGCGCCGTCGAGGATGATGATACGGTAACTCCTGGTGGAAGCATGATTATATTACGTGTTACTCGAAGGTGCGGATTTACGACGCGCACAATCGCTAGCTAATCCTTAACGTGTTTATCTCGTGTTTTCCGAAGATGAACTGTGTTGGATCCAGTGCCGCCAGAATCGACAAAAACTGGTCGCTTTTTCCGCTCCTCCTTTTCCCCTTGCACTACCTCATTTCAGTACCATGAACATACTCCAACGCCCCACACTAAGACCGTAGACTGGTCACATATTAATCTGGTTATCAGAGAGGGGGTACAATTCCCCTCGATTTCCCCAATCTGGCGACACTGGTTAGATCAGAGTCGCCAGATCGCGTGTAAATACAGGGTGTCCCAAAATAAGTGTAACTCCCGGAAATGGGAGGTTCCTTGGGTCATTTGAAGCGACATTTTCCTTTACAGAAATGGCGTCCGCGGCTTCGTTTAGAAGTTATTAACGAAACACACGGACCAATCATAGCGCGGCTACAGCAGATTGATTCTCGTTCGACCAATAGCGACACCAAGTTAAGCGGGACCTGTCGCAGAGTCTGGACTCCGTTCGCTATAGCCGGGCTCTGATTGGTCCGTGTTTTTCGATAATAACTCCTATACAAAGCCGCGGACACCATTTATTGCGTTTATAGTAAAAATTAATAAGTCCAATACAAAATTGTTAGAACATTAGGAAAATTTAAGGATACTATTGCATTAGTTTCATCCAAATGATTAAAGAAGAAAATATAATTTCACTTAATTTCTGCTTGGTACAATTGACATGGACAATTTTTATTTTGCGTAATGATTCGCAGTGTAACTATTACCATGCACATACAGGGTGTCCCAAAAAAGTGTAACTCTCGGAAATGGGAGGTTCCTTGAGTCACTTGAAGCGCCATTTTTGTAAAGCAAAATGTCGCTTCAAATGACCCAAGGAACCTCCCATTTCCAGGAGTTACTTATTTTGGGATACCCTGTATGTTTGGCAATGCTTAGAACTGTTCACAGCTCTAATTAATAATTAGTGAATACTTTTATCGATCACAATTTTTAATATATAAGAATTAATTTTTCACGGCGCTTTGGTTCGATCATTTTACTATACTTGGCTCTACTGTAGCGAATATGTCAAAGTGACATAAATGTGCTCGTCCAAATAGTAGAGGAAAAAGGAAAGGTGTTTGTGTTTCGTCCTAGACCCGCTAGAGGACTCTAATTAATAATTATTAAAAATTTCCTTTGATGGTATCTCGTGTAAACACATTAGTCTTTCCGATATCCTCAATGAAACAGCTATTGAGTTACTTTAATTGTCACAAATTGAGTACTTAGATGACAATTTGAAAAAAATGACTCCGGCACAGCACCGGAGGGTTAACAACCAAATCATTTTATCGAACGACTTGCGGACGGCATGTCGGTGCGAACCGGACCGATGCATTTCCTCTCCCTACGCGAAAAGGTAAAGGTGGCTCGTTTCGAAAATCCCGGGTAATAAAGAGCACGGATCGCCGCCAACATGTTGCCTACGTATCGGCGTCTAGCAGCCATTGAGACGTACGGTTGGCATACGAGTGTACACGCGGTAAACGGTATGCATCGGTACCGGTGCGTACAGCTATCACCGTTTATGGTGTCAGTGAGCGGTGCCGGTGCCCGGCGTTCGACCGCAGGTGAAGGCAATATTGAAAGTACGGTCCCGTTTTGTTTGCAGCGAATTTGTACCGTGTGAACGGTCGGCGAGTCAAGTGTTCGGGATACGCGATCCCTGCGGTTCGCGATCGCCGGCAACGGCAACAACCAGTGCCGCCATTACGCGCTAACGACTTTTCACATGGGGTGTAAATGTAGCCGGCGTGGCGCGGCGCGCCATGCCGCCGAGATCGGTTACGAAAATCTCGATAGAGTCTCGCGCAGGTGCAACGAGATGAATAGATACACTGTACCGAGCGGTGTGGGTGAAGGTAAAATTAGAGACGGAACGATAGGCGTACGGTTGCTCAATGATCAACTAACGTCGCTCGCTTGATTGGAACTACCAACATGGCGGTGGTGTATTATATCCACGAGCACGCCGCGCGGCACACAATGGGCCGGATGGGGGTTACGTGCGACATTGCCTCGTAACTTTTAAATTAAACTTATTTATATCGATCGTATTATTGTTGAACACAATCGTTGAATGATATCGGCGCTGCGGTTCGATCATTGAAATAAATAAAAATTGTATACAGTGACTCCCATTAATATTCGGATGCTATAAAACAAACGATAACTGGTTCAACATTGAACTATACGACTTGAATTTTTGTTGGGGAGCTAGAGCAAATAGTTTGCTACTGAATTTGGAAAAACATTTTTTCAATAATTACAAAAACAACTCCCGAAAATCGTGAAAATCTGAAATTTTTGTCATCGTTAAACGTTTGTAGCTCATTGCAACGTCGAACAATATTGACGAAATTTTCAGAATATGTTTAATTGACACAGATCTACAAAACGTATTTTTTAAATGTTCAATATAGGCCCACATAAACAAGTTGTAAAATGCAACTTTTAGTATTCTTTCTACAACTCCGATCAATTGCAATCTTTGAAAAAATGTTTTTCCACATTCTGTAGCAAACTATTGGCTCTAGCTTCCCCAACAAAAATTCAAGTCGTGTAGTTC
Organism: Lasioglossum villosulum; assembly: GCA_963971365.1. Lineage (NCBI taxonomy): Eukaryota > Metazoa > Arthropoda > Insecta > Hymenoptera > Halictidae > Lasioglossum > Lasioglossum villosulum. Next base: position 9,753,898 of record OZ020497.1, read on the forward strand.
AATGTTTAACCAGTTATTGTTTTTTTTTAGAGCGTCCGAATATTAATGGGAGTCACTGTATATCGATCTTATTATTGTTAAACACAATTGTTGAATGATATCGGTGCTATTTCAATAATCGAACCGTAGCGCCGATATCACTCGTAACTTTTAATTCGTAAAAGGTATGGACGCGAAACTTGGACTGGACAATGTAGTAATATCACATTAAGGATTACTTAAGAAACAATACATTAACGTTATTATTATTATTAGTGCCATGAGTGTTACAATTACTATAAATATTATCAATATTATTGTATTTCCTGTTATTTAATTATTAATCCTTTTGCTTCTGTATGTAATTCAATGCTGGGAGATTTTCGAGTTTCTCATTCTAATTTGTTTGAAATCTTTGTGGCGTGTTTCAAGAGCCTCTTCACAAAGTTGTTTAATTAGTACTAATACATGCTAAATTATATCCAGGAAAAATTCTTCACGAGGTGAAAGAGAAGTCGCTGCGCGACAGACATCGATTTTCGAACTTCAAGATACTGTACTTTACCATTTTCGGAAAAATTGTGCGCTTCAAGGCTGGATTGAAAAATGTTTTGTCATAAAGCAGATCCTGGAAATGAGTCTGAGAAATCGGTTTTCTCGCGGAACGACATGTGCGCAGGGTATACATAATGTTTAATAACTCGCGTGACATTTGCACCGTATAAATCAAGCTCAAGGCTCCGTATCCGTTTATTCACGGCGTAAAAGAGATAATGTTTGTTCGCGCATAACACGAGCACACGGTTCACGATCCCCGGGGACGTTGCTCGTATGCTGAATGTGGAACATGTCTCGTCGCGAACACGGAATGTAGGTGAACGCGAAAAAATCACGAAAACGAAACGACGGGACTGCACTGTTCCTCGCGACGCGACGCCCCGTTTAATTACCTGGAATTAATTCATTCGGTTTTTTCCCCGAGGGACGATGATGCATCGGTCACGCCGCCGATAAATTACATAAGAAATCTTATTCAGGTCTAATTCATTACTCAAACAAATTCATGCGCCGCGATATCGCGTGAAACGAGCGACCCTATCCATTCGTGATTCACCTTCATTAATTTACATCTAAATATGGTGGAAGTTCGAGCTGCTACCCTCAACCACCACTGGATGAATAATCGCGTGGCATCGTTCCGATTTTTCCCGTGCCGGATCTGTTCGCCGCCATGCTAAATTGAAATCGCGCGCGGTTCTGTTAGTTACCTCGTAATAGCTTTGCGTCAAAACTGCACGAGCTCGAACCGCGCATATGTCGCTCGAGTACAGTAGAAACTTGATTATGCGAACTAAACAGGACCGAACGAATCTAACAGTTTGTGTTATACAACAGTAACTCTATTAAATTACTAACTTCGATCTGTATCGATTTGCACAATAAACAGTGTTGCATATTCAGTAACGCTTTGATCTAAGAAGAACCCTCGGGGGTCCGTGAAGTTTCTTAGATACCATGCTTCCATTTAAATCCCAATTAAATCACTAAATAAAGTTCAAATTATATCGTGCTTGGTGTCGTTTTAATCAGGTAATTCCCCAAATAATAAAATATACAAATCAAATATATGTTCTCGGCGCACGGTTTCGATCAATAATAAAAACAAAGCAAATTAGCAATAATTAAGTTTAACTCAACGTGAAATACCCAGTACATTTTGTTTATATATATTTTCAGACGCAATTGTTCTTGAAAATGCTCCACACCTGGATCGAAACGTTGAGTTAAACTTAATTATTGCTAATTTGCTTTGTTTTTGCTTTTATTATTGATCGAAACTGTGCGCCGAGAACATATATTTGATTTATATTAAAATTTACGATCGAGAAACACGAAACTAATAAAATATACATCGAGACTTTAGATATCATCGGTTCGGATGATCGAGCTTCTGTTATACTTTAAAAATGGTGGAATTTGAAAAGCGAATCCTACATTCGACTATTAAATTTTTAATTTTTATAGAACTTCCATCGATAGTACTTTTCCATTAATTTTCTTCTTCGAGGAAATAAAATCAACATCGAGGAAATATTTAGGTTTTTAAACATGTCAGCGACGCCGTTTGTTTATACCGACCGGACTGCTTTACTCTGGAGAATATGTAAATCGTAGGAACTCTTTTCAGTCACCGATGTACGACTGGCGTGTTGAGATTAGTCGAGACGCTTGAGACAGAAACGATGGGACAGATAACGGCGGGAACAGCAACCTGCGACTCGTTTAATCCTGTTGTCGCTTGTCTATGTGGATTCAACAAAGTATATTTAATCCTGTATTAAGTAGCTTAAAGTGGGTCCAGCCATCGCAGCGAAAGACATTCCTTGTAAGCTTCGTGTTTGCTTGTTGACATTCGCCGTTGCGATTTGCACTTTGCAACAGGACTGCACGAGGGTTGAGCAGTGCGCGCGTTGTTCTCGAGGCGTATTGCGTTGGATTAAATTCAATTCTGAAATTTGTGTTTAGACACTACAGTTTAAGGCTTCACAGGCATTTCCAATGTTAATCATACGAAATACAGTGGGTAAAAAAAAGTATTGGCACACTCTTAAAAAGGCGATAACTTTTTAAATATCGTATTATACGATTTGAATTTTTTTGGGAAGCTAGAGCAATTAGTTTGCCACAGGATGCGAAAAAAAAATTTTGTGAAAAATTGCAATTCATCGGAATTGTAGTAAAAATAACTTTTTTATGTGGGCCAATATTGAAAATTTGAAACATATTCTGAAAATTTTGTCAAAATTGGTCGACGTTGCAATGAGCTGTAAACGTTTAAATATGTTAAAAATTGCAGATTTTCACGATTTTCGACCTATAACTGCAGATTCTTACATCTTTTTCGATTTCGATGAAACTTTACCAGTGCATATAACTGACACAGATCTATAAAACGCATTTTTAAAATTTTCAATATTGGCCCACATAAAAAAGTTGTAAAATGCAACATTTAGTGTTTTTCCTACAATTCCGAACAATTGCAATTTTTGAAAAATTTTGTTTCACATTCTGTAGCAAACTAATTGCTCTAGCTTCCCAAAAAATTCAAATCGTATAATACGATATTTAAAAAGTTATCGCCTTTTTAAGAGTGTGCCAATACTTTTTTTATCCACTGTATGAAGTAAAAATAAAATTGCAAATTATACGACGGTCGCTCCGTTTTGAAAGTCTATTTCAGCGATATGAAGCAGGATCGAAGTAAAGTGACGTACAAAACAATACACGGATAAATCAACGACGTCCTTGGCAAGATCTATGAAGACAAATGACTCGAGCAAACAGATCGCCTGTCCTGTCTGACCTTGAACAGCAGCGACCACTTTTGATATCCTTGCCGAAATTACCGGAGAGCTTTAAAAATATCTTGTTCTTAGTCAATAGACTATTATTTATGATGCTGCTACCAGTTACTTTCCAGAGGTAAAGCAGAACTGGAATGAGATAAGTAATTTCGAAGTGATTTGCATAACGTACAAGGTGAGTCTCGTAACAAGACGACATCGAATAATTCGAAACTTATTTGTTGTACGAAACAATTCTACAAATAAAGATTGAATTGTTTTGTATGGAGATACGAGGTTCAGTTTTTTGACTTGCATGCCGAATATTTTTCCTCGAATTCGAACGAAGCACCTTGGAAACCGTGCAACGCCTGCTTGAAACATTTGTTCCTACAACAAATCACGAGGCATTTGAAGTGATCATACAGCGAGACTCGCCCCATATTATTCAAGAATAAAAATCATATAATAAAATTCGAAAAATTAATTCATTTGTTCGCCAAGGTTCTGCACGCTTGATGAAACTGCGAGGTGGCAAGTTTCACGGTTTTCTTTGTTCGCGACAAGTTCGCGCGACTACACGAGATGAATCATAACAATCGAGTGGCGGAATAGATTCGTGGATGAGGCCATATAGGGTTCGAGCAGGTCCACCGAACAGCCGACAGTGAATGTTTCGAGTTTGGCGAATCTTAAGAATCCACTTTCGATTTCTATATGGACTTGTTTACGGGCTGCGTTCGTTCGTTGTATCTTGTAGACGACTATTCGCCTCTAAGAGGTGTCTCTTTGTGGTGAACGACAGAGGCAGGTTCTGCACGGCGGTGCGTGCGTGTTGCGTTCGTGTCCCTCGATGAGATATTACGAAATTCCGGGATCTTTTCTTAGGCACAGTAGGAATCATATTTCCCCGTTCTGAAATAATGCCTTCGTCCCGTTTTGTTTTATGTCCTCCTTTGCTATGCGCGTTTGTCCCCTTGTATTCCAAAAAGGGAGGCCGCGAGCCGCGCGGTTTCACCGTGAAAAGTTGCGTGGGCTCCCGTGTTGAATTGCCTCGAACGTCCACACGTGCGTTTCAATGTGCAACTTTTCATTTTTCGCTGTAGGAAGGAAGTGCACCGAGGCTCTCTCGACTCTCGCGATCCACGCTCGCTGCTTTCGGAATCTGAACAATGTCTGAATAGAAAATGACGAAACATGGAAGCCGTGTACCACGTGCTCTCGCGACACCCGTCCGACTGTGGCCTCCACTGACCAAATACAAATTCAGACGAAATTTGTATAAAAACATTATGACTCGCAATACTAACATATTTTGCGAAGACCTTACAGGTTATACACCTCGAACATTTTCGCGAAGGGAAAAGTTTCTTCGAATCACCTCGGGAACCTTTCAAGGAAATACTACATTTTTATAACACCCTATATAAGTATTCATTATATTATATATATACTAAGTATATATATATAATATATAATAAGTATTCATTATATTATATACTATATATTCATTATTTTAACTGTTATTTCAACAATAAATTCTTATTAATGAATTGATACTGTTCCCCAGGGTTATCATATTTTATACCGCGAAACACGTTCAGACACGTCCGAACACGTTCAGACACGTCCGAACACGTTCAGACACGTCCGAACACGTTCGGACGCGTTAGTCTATATTCATTATTTGAACTATTATTTCAACAATAAATTGTTATTAATGAATTAATAATGTTCCCCAGGATTATCATCTATATATATATACTTACGATGAAAATTTAAATTCTTCTCACATTTAGCACGGGCGAAACCGTGTCGGGGGTTGCTAGTATGATATATTATATTAAAAAGTCTACTATATACATGACATTTTTAGGTTCATTTTTCAATCAGGCTACGATGCCTTAATTCAATATTTGTATATTATCGTAAGCTATTTTATCGACTGACAAGACCTTAGCTTGTACAGATTACTTTTCACGTGATCAACCTTTCTATTTACAAGAAATAAATACAGGAATAATATAAACAAATATAAACTGTTTTCCTCCTTCAATAATATTATTGAAGGCTGCTATGTATTTTTCCAAGATCGTATGAAATATAAAACTATTTGGCACAGTAGCGTTACAAGTAATTTAAGCAGACGAATACACACGAACAAAGAGTAATATCGTATCCGTGCTATTTCGAGGTTGGATGAAGTCCGTGTATCCCGACACCGGAGTAATAAATACCTGCAGCGACACCTTCATAACAATAACCAGAACGGCGACAGAGCCATGAATCACAATCTATTGTTTCCCGCAAGAGATATCGATCATTATTAGATTCGTACGTGTACAGGAATCGAAATGTTCGCCGACAACGTTGTTCAACGGAACGTTTAACGCTTACGTTAGCAGACATACATCTATACATGTCTCGCGGATAAGATGGGACCTCTGGCCAGGCGAACAGCACGCGACTCAAACGCGAATGAAATATAATTTCCGTTCGACAGCCAGGTGTCCGTTGATAATGATTATCGTTAGAGTTCATCGGGCACCAGATTTTCAGTCTAACCCGACCGAGGACAACGGAAGAACAAAGAAAGGATTTCAAGCACAGGGCAATTAGGATATCGGTTGACTATGAATCCGATTAGCATCGCGAACGATTGGCTGCGACACATACGCCGGTAGAACCCCGTCATGATCGGATCTAGCAAAGCGGGAGTCCCGGGCCCGGGTAAAGCAGTACGCGGGGTCGTAATTAAATGACTGATCTATCGATCCTCTCGGATCTGTCGACATGCGAGACGGCTACCTGTGACTGGACCGAGCGCATGTGCGTGTGCAATAGATACGCGTATTGGCACACGCGTGTGCAACAGGTACGTATAAACGCAGCGGCAGTGTGTACACGGTAGCCATATATGGTGCAGAGACGTTAGTGGTCAGTCTGCCGTATGGCGATGGTAAAGCGGTGCCACCATCTTTATCTCGGTCACGGCGACTCTGTGAAAGTGAGAGCCGTTTCTCCCCGATGCTTCGAGTACCTGCACGTACGCATTATCCAGCCGATTCCCCTTCGTTTGCGTGAGCTCTCTCTTTTCCTTTCCTTTATCTCGTTTTTTTCTCTCACGGTGCTCGCATCTGGGTCGAACGGCGAATTGTTTTCGGGATCGATTCGTGTTATTCACGATCCACTTCGGCTGATCCTTGCTTCGACTCGCCTCGACCTCTGGCGTTGCCTTCGGAATTTCATAACAAGCGATTGTTAACCCCTTCACATGGTAATCCAATCACATTCGACGTGACCGCAAGCACCATTCCGTGTTTCTTACAGAAGAATAGCACGTTTCACGGGCCATGATAAAAGTGAATTCAAACTTTTCGTTTTCGATGTACTTTCCGGATCATCGAAATGATCGTCCACAGTCATTACATAATTTAAACATCGTGGGAAATTGCAATTTTCAACGACTTTAACTGTGTGTATAACTCACTGCCACGTTGACCAATTTTTATGAAATTTTCAGAATATAATTGATACAGATCTGTAGAATGAACTTTTTAAATTTTCAATATACAGTGGGTAAAAAAGTATTGGCACGCTCTTAAAAAGGAGATAACTTTTTACATATAGTATTATACGATTCGAATTTTTTTTTGGGAAGCTAGAGCAATTAGTTTGCTACAGGATGTGAAACAAAATTTTTCAAAAATTGTAAAATGCAACATTTAGTTTTTTTTTCTACAATTCCGAACAATTGCAACTTTTTTATGTGAGCCAGTATTGAAAATTTAAAAAATGCGTTTTGTAGACCTGTGTTAATTAAACATATTCTGAAAATTTCGTCAAAATTGGTCGACGTTGCAATGAGCTATAAACGTTTAAATATGTTAAAAATTGCAGATTTTCACAATTTTCGACCTATAACTGCAGATTCTTACATCTTTCAATACCTGTCGTTTTTTTCGCATCAACCGATTTCGATGAAACTTTACCAGTGCATATAACTGACACAGATCAACAAAACGCATTTTTTAAATTTTCAATATTGGCCCACATAAAAAAGTTGTAAAAGGCAACTGTTTGTATTTTTGCTACAATTCCGATGAATTGCAATTTTTTACAAATTTTTTTTCGCATCCTGTGGCAAACTAATTGCTCGAGCTTCCCAAAAAATTTTAAATCGTATAATACGATATTTAAAAAGTTATCGCCTTTTTAAGAGTGTGCCAATACTTTTTTTACTCACTGAGGCTCACACGAATAAGTTGTGATATACAACTTTCAGTATTTTCTTTGTAATTCTGAACAATTGCAATTCTTTCAAATATTTCATCCACTCAGAAGTGTCCAAATACTCCTGAAATTCACTATATCGTTAATTCACAGGACAAGTGACATATAAAAATAACCTGACAAAAATACCTAAAAATGACATAAAAAATACCCTATTCTTTTTATTGTATATCACCAACTTATAACTGTAAAATAATTTGTTATCTAAGTACTGTGTTAATTTCTATGTACATTAGTCACAAAGTACATTACAATTCACATATTTATTGTTATATATTTTTTAAAACTATGTTTTGAATTGTGTCAAATTTCCTATGAATGTACGATATTTTCAAAAAATAAATATCTACGAAAAACCTTCACTAACACGTTCGCACAAACATGCTACAAGTGTTATGTTAGTAAGCAGCTGGAAAGTGTACCTACAGAACGATTCTGAATTTCTTATTTTCGCAATTTCCGTCATGAATCAACATGTCGAGTCAATAATTTCTTTCGCGGTTATCGTTTCGAAGAAAATTGTCGAGCTCCTTTCCAACGCAAGTCGGGCAGTTGTAATTAAATTGCGATTAGGCCGGCACGTCGGCGACAAAAAGCCTTTCCGAAAGAAGAGCGGCTCTCGTTACGAGATCATCAAGCTGCGGTTACGATTCGCAAGGATGAAAAATCAACGACGCGACGAAGTGGTCGATATTTTGCCCGGAGCGCGGCATCAGCTTAATTTCCAAACTTGTCCCCAAGCCGTAGTCATTGATATCGCTAGGAGAGTCGCTTGCAAAGGCGCACGCCCATCGGCGGACCATTTTCTCTGTTTTTGCTTTTTGCACATGCGCCATCCCCGAACGGCTTCTATGTATCTTCCGTTGTATCGTAGCAAGTTGACGTACGGGTATACGCGTCACTGTGCGTGAACCTTGTCGCGTGTATCACGTTCGGCCGCACTGTCACTGTATCATCGTGCAACGACATGAAATATATGCAGAAATGTTCGACGATCGATCTTAATGATCCGCGAGGAACGTATGAGAGGAGCGAAAGAGAGAGAGAGATCATGGTCGTGTTGCGAAACGGGGGAAAAGAGAAGGAGAGAGAAGCACCGGATCATCGTAAATGATTCCGACAAAAGGAAATACGGGTGGAACGTCATTGATCATTTCCTGCGACGCGCGACGTTCCGATCGGCCGGTCTACGTCGTAGATTTATTTCAGATTAACGTGTAATGCCGCGATTAAGGTTATAAATGGCTCGGCTGTACGCGATGCGCTAAATGCTTCGCTATTCGCAGCTACGCTGACCAGGGAACAACCTCGTACCTGATGAATTCTGCATTCTTAGAGTTCCATCAGGGAATTCTCCTTTCCGCGAATTTTCTCGGAAGTCCTGGAAATTATCTGCGGAAAACGGCTTCGCAGGGTATCGACTGTCATGTGCATTTTGTGCGTCTCAAATAAGCGTTGAATATTCTATTCGTCCAAACGATCAGAGTTATTAATCATTCTTATCAGATTGTAGATTACGAGAAAGGGTAGTTACATACGAATTGATTTCATTTATTAATTAAGCACGAAAATTTCGAGTACTCAAGCCTCGGTTCGACTTTTGATGACTCGGGTCGTGCCGGGATTCGAGAATTCGCGACACTCGGGTAACCCAAGTTATGAAAATATTTTTATCGTGGCTCATATTCTCAAACTTGTTTTAGTAAATCTGAGGGGGGTAGACTCGTTTCCAGGATTACAACGATGCAGGATGCTCTTTCCCACATCTTGATAATGCAAAGATGGGATTCTTCAGTAATCAAAAGTGCTAGATAAAAAATCAATGTTCTCAATCGTCCTCAAAAGTCCTATTTCTAATGTGGCAGCTTTATGAAAGTAGTACTTCCGAATAATGCAAATTATGCTGCCGAAGATTGCAAATGGCGCCTCCTTGCAATTCTGGAAAAGCATAGTCTACCCCCTAAGATCAGCGCAGTTGATGCAGCAAACAAAAATTTCGTTTCGCCGCGGTTTTGATGCGAGATGATAGCGCAATTAAATCCCTGTGGTAGCCAGCGAAGATCATGACAACGTTTAGGCGAGAATTGGAAAGACGGGGTTCTCTCCGTGACGACCGCAGCCTCGCCTGTTTCCCAATTTCACCTCGCCCCTGCAACAATGAACCTGTTCCTCGCCTTGGCGAGAATCCGCGAACATCACCGGCGGGCTTTCGTCTGGTTTCAGAAAATTCTTCAGCGTCGGCGACCCCTTCGTGCTCACGCGCGCGCGGCGAGGTTATTATTCAACAAATTATCAGTCTCGTTGTCGGCTCTGCCGTCCTTCGGGGCTGTTTCGAAACGTATATCCGTCTTATCTCTCATCGAGGACTTTCTTCGCGGTGGATCGCGATCTTACACGGGGGGAAACACAGATACCGTATGGACGCGTTCGGGATCTCGTCGCTCTGCGGTATCTGCGACGTTCATCTGGCCAACAGAGCCACGGTATCGCTAATACACAGGCACATTTAGATTTATGCATCGGGAGCGCGACACATTCCCCTACGACACCGGGCCCCGATTCTTCATGTACCTGCAGAAACGTCTAGCTGTCCTCTACAGGCAGGGCCGTCTCATCCCGTCGACCCTTTAAGGCACTGTACACTAGGGTGGCAACAGGAACCCGTGACGCATTTGCGTTAAAGTTTGAACACTTTTATGATATATGTCATTTGTATGCACTATAAATTATAATATAAATTGATGCAATATTTTTATAATTAAATGTAATTTTTAATATAGTTTAAAATTATAATAAATTTTAAAATTAATTAAATGAAATTTTCAACATAACTTTAAAATTTGAGTATAAATTAAAATTATAATATAAATTAATATATTTTTATAATTAAATGAAATTTTCAATATAGTTTGAAACTATAATAAATTTTTAAATTAATTAAATGGAATTTCAATATAATTCTAAAATTATGAATTAAAATTATAGTGCAACATGTCAACTGTATTTTGGAACTGTCGTTACATGTTTTTGAACGACGGGCAATATCTTGGATGGGAATAACGATGATCGTTCAAATATTATCCAACAACTGATAACGGGGGAGACGTCGAATCTGGACACACCGATCTTGATGAAATGTAAACGATAGTTAGTTTTCGGAAAAATATTTCACACGTATTTGTTTCTTATCGACCATCGTTCACGTTGAAAGGGTGAAAACATCCCTAAAAGTCGTCAATTCCGTGCAATTTTAATATTGCTTTTTTTTAATAAGGAAATTGATTTCACCGCTTCTAATGAAAATGCTTTGGTAATTACAATTGTAAAATGAAAAATCGATAATTTATCCTGCGCGGTAGGATTAACCCTTAGAAGTGACCCGTAGATTACCCTGATTAAACATATAAAAAAAATCATGTACAATGGAATTATTCTAAGTCGGAAGAAACGTTTAATTTTCGAGTTGAAATAGCTCCGATTGCAAAGGGTTAAAGTGAAAGAAAGTGTCTTGGGTCCGCGAGGAGGATAACGCGGCCCTGTCTACGGGGTGTGCTAGAATCGTGGAGCCCAACTTTGGACGTGTACCATGTCCCGTCCAGGGAACACGTTCCGCGTGTAATAACTATGGGCATTCGAGAGTGTCTGCGACAGAATGCACCGGCCAGACAAATTTATCTTCCAGGACGTACGGCGCTAGATAGCAACCCCGACGAAAGAAAAGAACGAGGCTGGCACTATAACTCAGGAAGAAAAGGCGGAAAGTGAACCGCGAACACATGGTTCCTCGGTGTATTCTTGTTTGCTGCGGTCTAACGAGTTTTGGCTTGGTAGCTTCGCTTGTTGATAGCCGGGTTCCATACCCCGCGCGAGGATAGCTGACTTCTGAGAGCAACCGAGCACCCGAGAGACAGAACTGCGTCGTAGACAAGGACAAATCGGAGTTTTAGAGGCGGCTGTAGCCAAAGAATTATTACATTGCAGAGTTCCCTCGCCAATCGACACTACCACACCTCCATCTCCATCGCAAACGTGTCACAACTAAAACACAGACACACTCGTTCTTGTATTCAAAAAGAAACGCTCAGATAATCCGACGACAAACCTTTCAACAATTAGCACGCAGGAATTACGTTCTCGACGAGTTTTTTTTAAACACTTTGCTGAATAATTGTTGAACCGCACAGGTTCAAACTTATTCGGGCATTTTGGTTCTCCACGCAACAGTTGAAGCACGTTCCCGTAACCTACAAGTGTCTGCGTCATTCATCAGACGCGTCACTCCTATTTCCAACTAGCCCCGCCATATTAAGTCGTCAAAGAGCGTTTGGCTATCGCGAGCAAGGCATCAGCCGTGCAAGCATCCCAATCGTAAGTCATGCTATAGCTGTCTACGCTGTGCACGAGATTAAAGAGATTATTACGTTTCTCTGTCCATTTTGGAGTAGATTTTAGAAATTCTCTCTGACTTAACTGAACAGCGTACCTCTAGGAAACATCGTAAACTTTATCCATAAATATTTATTTGCTGTTATCACGTATACTTTGACAATTAATCGTCGTTGAACCAGATGGGTGAAAGAAGCTTCCAATTTTATTGAGATGACGTCTTATCTGAAATTTCAATGCAGCGAAACATTTGTGGCCGAGAATATTCGAGTACACCCTGTATTTCTGAGACAGCGACGCGACGAACAATGCGAGTTTCAGGGGATTTGTTGTCACGACGCGGTGAATTACATCGGTCGGATCTACCACGCCTAGGCGTATAAACTGGCCTCTTATCCGGAACGAGAAAAACGATTTTTAAGTCGTTCGCTCAGCCGTTCTCGACGGCGGAGCCGAGCGAATCGCTTTGCGCGGGATTTATAATCCGAGAAGGTGACGCATGCCTCATCGACGCCGACGTAACGAAATCCTCTCTCCATTGTATGCAGCGTCGAGCTCGCGCGATCGCGCGTTATCATCGGCTGCGAAATAATCGCACCGTTCCTAGGAATCCTTAAGTAACTTGTTATTATCCGGCCCCGGCTGCGAGACGTTTCGTGATGGACCGATACGTGGGCACTGATCCTATAAATTCGATTGGCTTATTCTAGCCAGACCTGTCCAACGGACCAACACTTAAGCTGCGTGTCCGTGCAAATTAATATTCGCGTATCGTTATTTAATTCCCTGAATGCTCGGTTCCTACACCCCGCGACAGAACGTCCTAACAAGAATTTTCTTCTTTCTTCGTTCCTAATGTTATCGTTTACATCGCATTGTATATTCTAGTTTTAAGTCTTCGCTACGATTCCAAGAATTTCAATAAGAGATCTAAATACGCCCTTATTGTTGCAACCAGGGCCGCCGCGTGTAGTTGTGCAGGTTGTGCGCCGCACACGGGCGCTTCATCAAAGGGGCGCCACAACATTAACAGTAAACAGATTTGCTAAATTCAAAAAAAGGTCATTCAAATCATTTTCATGTTTGAAGAGGGCGCACTAAATTTCTTACGCACACGGGCGACTCGTATCCACGCGGCGGCCCTGGTTGCAACGAGAAGTTAAACTTAATTCGACGAAAAAATGATAGCTTCGTTGGGCGTATAGTTTCGTCCACACTGGAGTTTAAAGTTTTATCATTTTCTCGTATTTTCGTATTTTCAAACGAAGTTGAAAATTTGCAACAGATTTGCACAATTAGGGCTGGTGTCAAGTTTAGGATTGATTCTAAAACTATTGTAAAGTCTTATAGCTTCGTTGGGCGTATAGTTTCGTCCACACTGGAGTTTAAAGTTTTATCATTTTCTCGTATTTTCGTATTTTCAAACGAAGTTGAAAATTTGCAACAGATTTGCACAATTAGGGCTGGTGGCAAGTTTAGGATTGATTCTAAAACTATTGTACAGGGTGTAAAAAAATGTTTGGTCCTGGCTGCCATAGGCGTATTCTGCATCATCGGATCGGTGAAGACCTGTGAAAAAAGTTGCCGCAATTGTCCTTGAGCTTGAATTTCAAGGGCAAATTTTTGTATTATTGCATTTTATTTGATGCGTCATAGGGCCAAAAACTATCGAGAGAATCGTGGGTGAGTGGAGTTTTAACCCATCGTTCCCTCGACACTTTTTGTCCCCACGATGCGTAGAATGAAATGCAATAATACAAAAATTTGCCCGTAAAAGCAAGGTCAAGGACAATTTTGCGGCAACTTTTTTTCACAGATCTTCACCGATTCGAAGATGTAGAATACGCCTATGGCAGCCAGGGCCAAACATTTTTTTACACCCTGTACAGTTTTATAGCTTCGTTGGGCTTATAGTTTCGTCCACACTAGAATTTGAAGTTCTAAGACTGTACACAATAATTTTAGAATCGCCCCTAATTGCGGAAATCTGTTGTGAATGTTCAATTTCTCCGGTTGTGCGTAGATATCTCAGCTTGCCTCATTGCTGGTAACTGCAAGGTGGATTCGACCTTTCGCCGATACGAGGAAATATTAAAAACGAGTAGTGACTGTTTAATAACACCGCGGAACACGCCCAAAGCGATATAAAATGACGATTTTCCCGCCTGGGATAAGGTCGGCTCCCGCTTGGGCGTGATAGATCAGGGCCCACCTTTCCACGGCAGCTATCCCTTGGAAGTTGCATTGTTCTCCGCGTTTATGTGCAAATACGAAGGTTGCGATATTAAAAGGTGCAGAGGTGAAAAATTTTGCCGCACCGCGAGAAAGAGTAAGAGAGATAGAGCCGGCCATAAATTTTCACGGTAATGATTATTTATAACCGGCACCGGGTCGCGTTACGAGCCTGTTCGTATGACCCGAAGGGACAGTTAACATTTAATAACATTTCAATTACAACTCGGTGACCGTACCACTTTGCGTTCGACGTGCGCTAAATCATTCCACATCCAGTGGAATGTCGCACGCACAATACGTGCGAAGTACGATTGTCAGAATGGATTGTGTGGATTAATCATTCCACCTTACGATAAGCGATATCTCTTTGGATAATTGTACGTCAAAGCGCATTCAGTTTGCCGTTCGTTCTCATTTTCTCACTTCACATTACTTTGTTAACAATTCTAACCGTGCCCGTTTTACCGCGTAATTTCGAAACTGTCTTGTACGTATGTAGTTTTCTCATTAAATTGATTGACAATGGAGACAGTTGCTCATAGGGAGACGTAAAACTTGAATCAGTCTTTCTCGCGTGCATGAAATTTAATGGGACATTTGTCGCTAGGCCCGTACCTAAATTTAAACTTTCAAAATATGAACGAAAATCTCATATCCAGTGTTGAACATAAGAATATTAACCCTTTGGGTACATTTTACAACTCATACTCGTCATGCACGTGTTACGTATCTTTGATATATTTATTTTTATATTGTAATAAAAATCTTGTTTAAAGCTATGTAAATAATATCACTGCGATAAATGGAATCTTACAAAAAATCTATTATTTTTTCATTAATCTATGCATCAAAAACTTAAATTCATTCCATATGCAAAAAATCTTCAAATAAATTTGTACCCAAAGGGTTAATCCTACATTATAAAATATTAATGTAAAATATAGGTACTTACAAATTTCTCAAAATCTTCTGTTTCTCCGTCGGATCCACGCGACACTGCCAATTACACAACTACGCTTGATAAGTGTGAAACCGATAACACTGTTCTTCTATAACATACGATCTCTAAACACTACACAATGCACTTTCCGAAATCACGACAGCGAACGAAGAGAAGTTACTCTGACCACGATCAAAATAGTACTGTGACTGTCACCTTGGTTTTACGAGACTTGGACTTACGAGAGCCAGAAGGGCTCACAGTACCGCACTAAAAATCCTCACGACAACCTACCCTAAGCTGTTCGGGGGCGACTGGGATCTCCGAAGAACACAACCAGCCATCCCCCTTTGCCCTTGACCCCTGTGGGCCCTGTCCGGGAGGGGTAGAAGCTTCCCCAGCAATGTCTAATCTATCAGGGCGCAAGCAGGGTACCCACTTGCATCCCCCTTCCCTGGAAGCGTTTTTTGCCTGCCATCACGATCTTCTCAGGTATGTCGTCAGTAATCGGGCCTTTGTGCCCACAGCAATAATATAAAAAACGGTACGCGATGGAACACAGATGATTTTCGTAAAATCAATATCTCTTAAGAAACGACTTCTTTTGTTTCAAGTGATCAGGCTTGATTGAGTACATTGTACGCTAAGAGAGCGGAAAATTTGTGCAAATCCCGGAAATAGGAGGTTCCTGAGGTCATTTGAAGCGACATTTTACTTTGAAAAAATGGCCGCCACGGCTTTGTTTATGAGTTATTAACGAACAATACGGACCAATCAAAGCGCGGCTACAGCGAACGGAGTCCGACTCAGTGACAGGTCCCGCTTAGCGTTGTAAGCAAAGAACAGGCTCGTAGTACTTAGTTTGAATTATCTTAATGCGGATAGCGGGAGAGCGGGAGAATATATATTTCGGGCACTCGAGGTGAGAGGAAGGGTCCGAAAGGCCCCTGGGCGGTGGGGTTTTAGTGGATATGGCAAGTGCTATAGGCAAGTTAATTCTCCAAATCCCATCAGAGGAGAAGTCCAGTCCCACAATACCACCCACGATCAACACCAGGAGGGGGGTGTGCATAATAGCATTTCCCCACCGCCTTTGAACAAAAAAAGAAAGGTCCCGCTTAGCGTGGCATCGCCGTTCGTCGAGCCAGAATCAATCCGCTGCGGCGGCCATTTTTACAAAGGAAAATGTTGCTTCAAATTACTTCAGGAACCTCCCATTGCCAGTGTTTGCAGGTTTTCGGACACCCTGTATTTCGATCGTGGCCGGAGTAACAGCTCTCATTCGCTGTCACTATTTCGTAAAGTGGGTTGTTTATTATACAGGGTGTCCCAAAACTAGTGTAAGAGCGGAAAATGGGAGGTTCCTTGGGTCATTTGAAGCGACATTTTCCGTTACAAAAATGGCATCCGCGGTTTTTTTAGGAATTATTAACGAAAAACATGGACCTATCAGAGCGCGATCCAGACGCGAGTTAGCACAGTCGACCCGATGCGCCCACTGATAATTGACCGAATGTGTCATCACATGTCTAGATTGCGCTCTCATTGATCCGTGTTTGTCGTTAATAACTCTTAAACAAAGTCGTGGACGCCATTTTTCTAAGGAAAATGTTTCTTCAAATGACCCAAGGAACCTCCCATTTTCCGCTTCTACACTAGTTTTGGAACACCCTGCATACTGTATTCGGATGTGTTCGCGTGAGAACACAATAGTGTGCTGTGGATCCGACGGAGAAAAAATTTGTAATTATACTTTACACTAGTATTTTATAATGTACGATTACTATTCTTAGGTATAGCAATGGATATAAGGATTTCTCTTATAGTTCCTCGCACTGGAGTTTAAAGTTTTATCATTCTTACGTCGAATTGCATAGTTCAGAGAAGTTGAAAACGTTTGGTCCCCTGAGTGAAAGTTTAGCCTTAGTTTGAATTGGAGGATGCCGCGAAAACAAATGTTGGTACAATAAAAATCTTCAAACCACAAAACTTGACCAATTTTTCATAGTTGTCCAGACTCGTGAGGCGAAATTCGAAACGAGGTTAATGTTTTTGTGCTATATTATGCGAGGGCGGTGGAATTCTAGGCGGGAGACACGAAATTTCGACTTAGGCGGCCGAAGCTTTTGCGTTCTCCGCTGTGACAGAGTATATGAGTTATGCTCACTGCCAGGTTATCGGTACTCGTGTCACGCCGTAAATCGGTCCTGACACCCAGTGGAATGAAATCAGTGGTTGTCAGAACCTCGCCGAGCCCCGGAGCCGATACTTTTCGAGCGACGGTTTCGCAAACCTCGCACCACTCTGCTTGACAGGTGTCTCTTACTTAATAATCATCGAGTGTCCGCCGATGTGCCCGCAATTATGCCTACGCGCGGTCGTTTCGAATTTACCGCCAACGTGGTATCGGCTTGCGAAACGCCGTTTCCCCAGCCGACGCGAAAATTTATCGCATAAATCTCGCGAAGCCGAATCATTACCGCACGACAAGCCTAATCGAAATTTAAAGCAATGCTCTCCGGAAATCGGCTTGATTTCTACAGCAATCAATCTAATTTTAGACATTACGAAACTGTTTGTTACGAACAGGCCTTATAATTTTATCTTTATTTATTATAGCCTATACTTATTGTAGTTCATGCGAAATAAAAATTGACATTATTTTAGCGATTTGTATATAATCTAACAATATTTTTATCCTTTAAAGATGTTTCTTGCTTTGCATTTGATTTTTCCATTTTGTCGAATGAAACATCTCTTTGGTTTCAATCCTGATCCCTGAACTATCTTTAACCATTTTACCTTACATAAAAAATCTCCTTGCTAAATAATATTTCATCTAAACATTTTGGGAATCTAGCAACCGAAAAGAGTGAATAATTAAGTAATAAGTAGACTCTGCATCTTTATGCAAAATAAAAATGTTTCGATTTCATCCCTTAGCGACTTTGCTATATTAAAAGTAACGATATAACATTCTTGAATTTTTAAAAATTTTTTACTGTGTTGCATTTCACCCACCAAATTTTTTCATAAATGCATAAAGATCCGTGGTCTACTGATACGAAATGATAAAATATCGAATTTTGATTAGCTAGGTGGTTCCACTGTGGGACGGGCTGCTTGCATCATGGGAGGGAAATCAGAACGAAAGGGACAACGGCGTGGCGTGTATCGCGCGAGGAGGAGGAGGAAGAAAAAGGTCGGTCAGAGGGAGAACGAAACGGAAAGTGAACCGCCACGTCTGGGCTGGTGTGGGTGTAGAGTGTAGAGGCTCGATGCACCAAGAGCACATACCCTCCCGGCTCTCGGTGTCCGCTTGTTCCCCCGTTGCTTGGTGTGTCCTTTCCTCTCTCGCTCTTTTTCTCTCCCTCCCTCTCTTTCCCTTTCGCACTCTCTAAGTCCCTTTCTCCGTTCGCGGGGCTCGCAGCGCGGCCTGCCAGCACAGAGACGTTGGCGCCTCCGGCGATTGCATACAGCACAGGTGTTCGTCCGCATTATGCCCCGTGTACGGTGCAGTGACGTTGCCGCCGCGAACGCCGAGCGACATTGTAATTTGTAAATTACATCTCGCTCTCTCGGAGCCAGGGACTCTGCAGAGGCCGGGCCGAGCAGAGAGTCTGGCTGTCCACACGGTGTTCGGGCCCCGTAGCCCGCCGCAAACAGAACTTAATGAACCACCGTGGCTCGCGTGTTTGCATAACGTTGTAATAACACGTGACACGATGGCCAACCGCCTTCCGGTTATGATAATAGGACACCGTGGACGACGATTGACCGCAGACCGGAATACAACTGATGGATGGATAGATCATTCTTTTACCCTTTCTTTTTCGCCAACTATGTAGCTGTCTACCAGCGATTCTTTTTTTTCAGTCGTTATTACATTTTATTAACCTTGCAATGTCTGAGCCCGACAATCGAATCAGTTGTATATCGCATGTTTAATGTTCGGTAGAAACGTGCTACCTCGCGTCGTTATTAACTGATATGCAATTGCAATGTTATTTCTTCAGTATTCGAATACGTTGATGTACAGGATTGGCCGGGAATATAAGTATAACCGGGCAGCCTAGTACAAACTTTTGTCAAAATCTGCATCAACAAATTGTGGTAAAATTTTCGAAAATGTATGTAAAGAAAGAATGCTTTCTTTAATTCATGTAGGAAGTCGAGCCTGCAAATTCAAACGACGACGTTGACGCGATGAAAAAACTTATTGTCTCGATGTAACTAAAATAAAATAAAGAAGAAAGAGAGCATGATGAGTATATTTGGCGAGGTAGGTCAGAGAGTCAGTCTTCAGCGAAATTTAGAGGTAGACAAAGGTTTTTTTAAGAGAGAACACGAGCACACGAGCACACGAGCACACGAGCACACGAGCACACGAGCACACGAGCACACGAGCACACGAGAACACGAGCACACGAGCACACGAGCACACGAGCACACGAGCACACGAGCACACGAGCACACGAGCACACGAGAACACGAGCACACGAGCACACGAGCACACGGGCACACGATTACACGAGCACACGAGCACACGAGAACACGAGAACACGAGCACACGAGCACACGAGCACACGAGAACACGGGCACACGAGAACACGGGCACACGAGAACAGGAGCATACGAGCACACGAGCACACGAGAACACGAGCACACGAGAACACGGGCACACGAGAACACGAGATGCGTATTAAGATTTGTGCGTGAATTGATGTTATATTTGTATTATTTAAATATTTAATAAACAACTCTCTAAAGAAACACTGATTGAACCTTCCTGACTCTACATTCATATTAGCCGCGCTTTATTAGCTCAGCGCGCCCTCCAATCGATATATATCGATGCTCAACGAGAGAGATCAAAATATAGAGAGATGACGTAAGGGAGCACATGTGAAAAGATTGATGGGACAAATATGTAGCGATAAATAAAATAACGGGACTAGGAGTGATTGAGGAGAATAGACATTACTTGTAGTTTGTCTTTTTTTTAGAGCAACACATTTTGATTATTTTCCTGGAAAGCCCTCAATATTAGCCTTTTTCTTATATGTATTTTTCAGATATTCCATATACGCCTACTTAAAAATGTAGTGAAAATCAAGTTTCATTATCTTCTCTGTAATTTCGACCAATTGCAATTTCCTCAACATTTTTTAACTTTCCGATTCATAGGGAAGTTACTGTAATTCTATATAGTAATCTGTTTGTTCGGTGTACGGTTGAATATTACAAAGTGATCACTCTATCAAAGTGCAGAACATTCTTCGATTCCCTGTATGTCCGATGTTCGACAAGAAGAATACAAAGTTGCACGATCGTGCGTATCGATTTGCGTGATTTCGAAGTGTAAACGCGACCAGAGTCAATAAGGTATGCGTATCTTCTTCGAAAGGCGTAGTTTTCCGGCGAAGTAATCTTTCTATCTCGCGAGGAACGGTGAGCCGCGATGAAAAGAGATCGGAGATTATCGGATTGAAAAATATATGTGTCCGGTAAGGCAATGTTTGCTCGACAGCGTGCCATTTGGCTGATCACCGTGGCGGTTTAACGACATTGCGCGCGTCGTGTTTGCATAATATGTATTCTAATAGGTTGCGACACGGGAATACATGCGAAGGAAGAAGACACTGTTCGATCTGTTGAACGACGGGAATGAAAGCCAAACAGGGTGGTGCGCCGAAGAAAAACGCTTCCTCGGAAAAGCGAGGCGCAATCTGGCCGCGATAAACGCCCCGCGCGTCGCCGGTGTAGCGAGCCGAATCGGCCGATGATTCGCGGAATTGATTTTCCTGGCCGATAATCGACGGATATCGACGAAACGCCCGGTCCGGTACGTTAATTACGAAACGGGGAAAATATAATCAACGGCGATAAAGGTTTATCACGGTAATCCGTTAGTGGCCCGTTCTAGGAAATTGTGAACCACCCCTCGCTATTAGCGCACGTATTGGTACGCGCGCATAGTAATGGCCGCTCAACATACACGTTCCCTCGGCATTGTAATTTATCGACCGCGGCCGCAGAACAACCTGCGTGTTACCGGACACGCCGATCCACGTTCTTTCGACATGTTCGCCGATGAATTTAATAAAACGTGTTTACACAACATCGTTATGTAACCAGGTGTGTCCCGGAGTTTGACCGGCGCGGCGCGGCAACAACGGCAAAAGTGAAAACAAAGAATGAAGCGGCGATCGGGAGACGGTTTTTACAATATCATCGATGAAATCAGTGTCGCCAGATTAACACTAGACCCCTATCGAGCTTTACTATCTATCTAGGTTTTTGCATAACAATCGGATATACGAACTACAAACATACTCTAAAAACTATCAATCGAACGTGCATCGAACATTACTCTTTGGACTTGACTCCAGATGGAACCGAGACGAAGTTGGTCGTGATTTCTAATCAGTGTTGATGATTCCAAGAAAAGTAAATTATTCAAATACAGTTAAACTACGATGCTGCTCGAAAATTTTTATTGACGCAGAGGGTTAAGAACAAAGGAACTTGCGGCAGTGACACATACGATATAATTAACGTATAAAAAACATACAGGATAACGAACAGTAGTAATCCAGAGCAGTCTACCAAGATATATCGCGAAGTGCTTGATCGTACCTCTCGAAGAAGTTAACAAAGGGCGTGTTACAATGCGCGTCAAGTGTGCTCTTTCGCGAAAGAATACGTGGCGATTCTTGCGAGACTGTTCCACAGAGAATCGTCGAAATAAATGCCAGATAATTTGCTCGAAAGTGCTCGTAATTGGCGAAGAGCGTAACACTGAATAATCACGCGTTCCCGAGGTACCGATGCAGGTCTAAAAATCGCCGTGTAATAGACGTTCACCGATTGATACGTGAAAGGGTTAAATTCATAAAAATGCCCTATGCACCGGTCGATTGGAGGATTCCAGACGGTGGAACCGTTAACGGTGCGCAAATAATTGCAGGGCACTTCTTCGTGCGGAGAGTTACCGGCAAGCAGTGTTGCAATTTGCAAACCGCGACGGAATGAAAAAGCTGGCTTTCGCGTCCCGAGCACCGAGAACCGGTGTGTGCACCACGATGTCTGATTCACCGACAAAAAATCCCGATGAACCGTCCTACAATTCCACCTATCATAATGATACCCTCTACGCGGTTGCGACGTTCTGGTTATGGTAATCGAGTGGCAAATGCAAAGAAACGAGCTTAATATCCCTTCACGGTGGTTCCATTTCAATCTGCCGGTCGCAGGTTGCCTGTTATTTTAATTGTGTTTTCTTCGGGCAACTTTGTGCCGCTTAGTCGTTTCCCTTCTCGAACGATGACAAATGCTGCCGCTATCCGCAATTTTAATCGATCCGTCGAAGCGATATTTCAGGGGCCGCAGGCTGTTATGTATTTGGTTGTCGGAACAATTTCAAACCTTACATCGACAGCTATTGATGTTTTAATCCTTTTCAGTCGAAAATTGAACGTTCCTTTCGATCTAGAATAATTTCCATTTTATATAATTTTTTGAAAAATGTTAAATTTCATCAAATTTAATAATGCATTGGTACCACCCCTCGACTGTCAAGGACCAAATTCACCAGTAGATTTTATGAAAATGTAATTGAAATTGGATAAAAGATAATTTTGAAAACGTAATTGTGAAAAATTGGTGCAATCGAGGTCACACAATATAACGCAGTTTACGTAAGAGAATAGTTTGCACGGTGCATCCAGGAGCAACGATTACTTCTAACTCGTTAGCGATTACTTTTCCGACTCGATTACAATTTCGCAATCGTCGAAACGATTCAAACATTTGCGGACACGGTACCGGCACAAGGGGTTAAACGTTCAGCGTTTCCCGAGCACGTAGAGCCCGGTTGAAACAAAGCCTGAGAAAGCGAGTGCCGATCTCTGTTTCGAATACTGCGCCGCGATCCCGCGCATTCCACGAGAACCGCTGCGCTGCCCGGCTGCTATTCATAATCGCCCGGTGCCTTATTCTCCGATTTTTATGCAAGCCGGTAATTTTTCACCGGGCCCAACAGTAACGAGAGGCAGATTTTTACGAGGAGGCTGAGTAGGTGGTTCGCACGTGATCTCCGGGAGAACGAGCCTTTCTACGCTGTCCGTGGCTGTTACCGGCTCCGAGAAATTCGCACGCGAATCACCATTTTTCCCGCACGATCGGCCTCCAATTTCGATAGCCATCGATTTCTTTCTAACGGTCGATTCATCGGCATTGTTCCGGGGTTCAACCGGGGCAACGATCTCGGGTTTCGAGCGGACTCACAGCCAAATCTGATCGTTTGATTTACAAATATTTATCATTGAACGCTAGAGGTATGGGGGAACCCGAAAATATCGGATCGAGAATTTAATTCCGATTCGGAAGGGCCACAAAGGGTCTGTGTATGATATCGAGTACGAGATTCGATACTAGCAAAAATTTCCGTATGACTCCGTTCTTCTTCTTCTGATCTCTTCGTTCAAATCTACTGGATTACATACCAAATGGTTAATAATTTATAGGAGGAAGGCAAAATGTTAGGTCCTGTGAAGTAAAGAGTAGCTTTCATTTTGCTGTTACTTCAATAGTGACTCACGAACAGAATAGACGATTACGATTCAATGTTAACTAAATGTTTCTTCATATCATGCACAAACCCTTTTCAAGAAACAATGTAAAATTATTCGTTGACTAATAGGTTTACAGCTAATAAAGGTCAGTGCTTTTTTAATAAAAATTTAACGTTCTTCGATATTTTGGCATAAAAGATTTAGCATTCCATTTAAAAAAACGAAGTTGACCTTCAAATCTCCGAAACACCACTTATAAAAAGAAATTTATGAATTAGTAATTATTATTTTATTTAATAATAATCATTTTATAAAAGTTTATGAAATATTAATTCTAGAAAAAGTTTTTTCATACAATAGATATTTTGGAAGTGAACAAGTTGCGTGAACCACCCTGTATATTATAGTAAAAATCGCACGAAATAAATTTAATCTTGTTATTTTCGTAATACACATCAGTCACTTTTGATGGTCGGTAGGTTTAGTGTTAAATATGTTTTCTCAACGGTAAGGTGATGAGACGTTTCCCAGATCTAATGAACCGACGCCGTATGTCCTGTTTGGATTAATTAGTGGTAATGATACGATGTGTTACTGGTGGGAAATAACCGAGATTGCGAATTGTGTGTCCGTACGTATACGGTATACCTAAAGGAAACAGCTTACAAGCATGTTTCTTGAAACAATTACAGTGAATCCTAAAGAAGTGGCTTGAACGCTAATCTATTTAACATACATATTGTATGTAATACAGCACTTCCTAAGTGTCCCAGGAATTGAATAGCAAGCTAACGACACTTCTGTCGTTACGTGTTTGTATTTTAGAACGCGTATTAACCGATTTTATTAATTACCCAAAAGGCTTAGAAGAATTCAAGTTTAGAACAATCTTCATTGCTGATTCGGACCGTTAACGATAAACTGCGGGCTTTATCGGTTTCCAAGAACATTGAATAAATTTCATCCGGCGTCTGCGGTCGGACAGAATTCTTAACAGGAAATACAGGTTTCCAACTTGTTGGAGTCATTAAGAAGACGCTGCGAAATGATCGGAATTAACATAAAGACTCGATTATCGAACAATAAAATTGCAGGTTCAACTTTCAGGTAGGATCTAGGACAATGAACGGCCGCTGGGAACGATATCAGGACGTTCTCCATTCTATGCGACTTCCGATCGTCCGGCGACAAGTTTCGACCCAGTTCCATCGGATTCGTGTTGCTGGCTTGTCGATGAAGGGGACAGGCGGGTGAGGAACGTTCGCTTGAAATTCAGAAAATTCGCAGGACGAAACGCGGGCGTCGCGGACTGTTGAGAAACACAATGAACAACGGCAGGTTACGAGTAACCTCCTGGATACTTGATCCCACGACCTTGCGAAGTGGGTCGCGCAACGGGGAAGGAGACGATTATGTTCAGTCAAACATGCGCGAGCATAATCTACGTGTAACATACTTAACATATACGGAACAAAACGGCCCGGTACGTATCTCTGCGATCTCGCGGGATCCTGGCGACAGTCCATAAACCACGGAACCGACGTGCACTTTAACAAACGTACGCGGCTCAACCGTAGACCCCACGATAATAACTAGACTGCAAATCCTTGTCCAACTACAAGCTTATTATTCTAGCTGCACATTTTTACCTCGGACAAAATCGTTCTCCTCACTTTTGACAAGGTCTAGCTACGACAATTTTTATCGATATAAAATGTATGATGTTTTCGGCGCACAGGTTTGATTAATTGTTAAAAACAAGCAATTCTGCAATTAAAAACATTCTCGACGTTTCGACCCAGATCCGGATTTTCAAGAGAAAAGTTGCGTGTGTAAATTAATATAATATGTAATACATGTTAAACAACAGTGAAATAATAGCAGCAAACACTAAGTCATACTTTCTGTGTGTGAAAGAATTTGATATCGTATGCAAAACAATGCTTTTAGGTTCAAAGATAGTCCCTCAAAATTTCAACGCGTTTAAAAAGAGATTAATCTAATTTGTTTTTCAGTTAGATTACTAGGTTCCTCCAATCCGACCATCTTGAAACTTTCGGATATATTAAATAGATAACAGAACATTCTTGAATTTTTTGATAGGTGTCACTCAAAGGGTTGCTTGCAAGCCCTACCTCTAAAACAGTGAATTCTTTGTTTACCCTTCATAATTTGCTCACAATTGTGAACAACATATGCAAGAGGTAAGTTCGAGTTTTTTCGTTTCGTCGCATCTTTATTAAGAATCGAGAAAAATTTCGGATATATTAAATAGATAACAGAACATTGTTCTTGAATTTTTTGATAGGTGTCACTCAAAGGGTTGCTTGCAAGCCCTACCTCTAAAACAATGAATTCTTTGTTTACCCTTCATAATTTGCTCACAATTGTGAACAACATATGCAAGAGATAAGTTCGAGTATTTTCGTTTCGTCCCATCTTTATTAAGAATCGAGAAAAATCAATTCAATAATTAAAGTAACAATAACAAATAACGTTGAACGATACAAACTGCAAATCCAACAGGACAGCAGGGTTAAAGAAATCTCACGTTGCTCCAGTCACCATTTCATTTCAGCAATCCTGAATCCGTGTTTCTCACGGAGCGAGTGAAAATTGTGAAAGCGAATGTCCGAATAGTATGTGCAAGAAAAAGAAATGGTGGAATCGAGAGGATAGGAAAAAGATGTCCGTCGAGCGTAAAAGTTAGCGGATCGTTTGATAAATGTTTGCTCCCTGATTGGCTCTTTTGAGGCCGCGTCAACGGGGATCGGCGCGCCATTTGCCCCATTGAAAACGCGTTAAACGCTCGAGCGTCGAAAGCGAGCGGAGCTCGTTACCTTTGCCATTCTGGCCACCGCTCGCCGGTTTCGCAGAAGAGATTAACCCGCGCGTATTTTGCATACTTCTGACCGGCGCTATCGATTATAACGATCAGGTGCTTAAAGCGTGTCCCGCAGCAAGGCCGCGCGGCGCAAGACTTATCCTCGAGGACGTGCGTACATACGTACGCATACGCTTGCGTACGTGCTGCGAGTTTATTAACTCACGCCAGTGTTTCGCGCGCCGCACTTTGTTACTCCATCTGACAACGTAATCTTGCTACACGTTCGTTCGTTTCGCGTCCGGTAGTCCGCAAATAGATCACTTATGTCGCTCAACCAGGTACAGAGTGTATGCACATTGCACACTGTCGCGCGCCGGCATTTTTCGCGGATCTTGCCCTGCAACTGCAACAGCAACCGTAATGCATTACACGCGCGCGTGCCCCAGAACCTCCGGACATCGACGCTTACTTTAGTTTTTACGATATCGTCCATTTTCCATCGCCGTCTCGCTCCTCTTCTCGAGCTCTACCCTCATCTTCAGACAACTGCAAGGTCATCAAAATAGGACTGTAGATCTTTGACAGCTTACTTTATATTTTTCAAGTGCAGATTTACGCGTGCACAATTGCCGGGCAGTGAATGAGTCTGATCCGTCACGCTCCGGGGTGAAACGAGATTCGTGTAAAATCGGGGGAGCCTCGGGCGTCTGTGTCTCAACAGACAAGAGTGCAATGAGTGGTGCGGTCTTACACCTACAGTATTTGTTTGGATGTCTTTTTCTTTCTTGCAATTTGAATCTCGTGTACTCACTCTAGTAGTTGGCGTTGTTTTTTTCTCTTTTTATTAACACTGAACCCACCATTGCCGGTCAGATGACCGGTCTTACATTTTTAATTTTATAATTATTGAAATTATGATGTTGCTTACATGGAAAATGATTTAATAAGTTTCTTTACACAAGCACACATTGCAATAAAAGTTGCACGAAACCTGAAGAAATAGAACCTTGTCAGTTTTATCAGCTAGAACATTTTTATCGCTTCAACCCGTAAAATAAATTGTAAGGCAAGGAGTTAAATATTGATTACAAACGAATCAAATTTTATTTCATCCGAAATGAAACGCGTAACATTCATGTTTGTTAGACATCGTTAGAATCCTTCATCACGAGTCTGGCTCGCACGGCAAGGGGTTGAGAGCATACCGGACAACTGTACATTCTGTAACAGTCGCCGATCGCAATGTAACAATGTGGCCATCCGTGGAAGTCAGAAATAATGCCGTGTTCACATTAATTCGACAGTACCGTGGCTCGGAAAAATCCGTGTTCTCAAAGAGATCGGCGGTGTACCGATGTCTCGGCAGGGGCATCGGTATTTGTAATTTCAGCGGGGGGACATTTCTTTGTGCGGCGGATCGTGTAGAATCGTGAACAGGAAATGCGGACAAGCGTGTATGGCACCGGTGAGTAATAGGTTACCGTCGATCGGTGTATCGACATGCAACATATACGACTAGTATCGTGCCACCGTTTGCCGGCAACAGTCGTTGTGGACCACCCACACGACACCACGGCGTTCTCGTAACAGTTCCCTTGGCTAATTGCGTAACCAACCGTCGCGACCTTCTCAACTTCAGGTGGAGTGACGTAGAACTGGTACAGTAGTGCACGGTTAAATTTACACGAATTCGGAACGGTTGAATTGACGCGACTCGGCCCCACTCTTCTTCCAATACTCAAGGCGGTGGGGCAGTGGTAGTCGTCTTCGATTTTAATGTACTTTTAAATGCACGTTTCTGACGATTAATAGATTGAAAATAATACGGAGTGTTCCAAAACTAGTGTATGAGCGGAAAATGGGAGGTTCCTTGGGTCATTTGAAGCGACATTTTGACATGGCAACCTCAATTCAAACTAAGGCTAAACTTTCACTCAGGGGACCAAACGTTTTCAACTTCTCTGAATTATGCAATTCGACGTAAGAATGATAAAACTTTAAATTCCAGTGCGAGGAAATATGAGAGAAAACCTTATATCCATTGTTACACCTAAGAATAGTAATCGTACATTATAAAATACTAGTGTAAAGTATAATTACAAATTTTTTCTCCGTCGGATCCACAGCACACTATTGTGTACTCACACGAACACATCCGAATACAGTATGCAGGGTGTCCCAAAACTAGTGTAGGAGCGGAAAAAGTTCCTTGGGTCATTTGAAGCGACATTTTCCTTTACAAAAAGGCGTCCACGGCTTTGTTTAGGAGTTATTAACGAAAAACACGGACCAATGAGAGCGCAATCTAGACATGCGATGACACATTCGGCCAATTAGCAATGGGCGCGTCGGGTCGACTATGCTAACTCGCGTCTAGGTCGCGTTCTGATTGGTCTGTGTTTTTCGTTAATGACTCCTAAAAAAAACCGTGGACGCCATTTTTGTAAATGAAAATGTCGCTTCAAATGACCCAAGGAACTTCCCATTTTCCGTTCCTACACTAGTTTTGGTACACCCCCTATAATGGTAGCTTTGGATTCGCTAATGTGTTTGCTATTTTAAATTACACCTACACATTTTTGTCATAAATACATAAAATCTGCATTGATAACATTACAGATATATATTGCTCAACGAAATATATATGTATATACAACAATCAACGCCTTCATGAAATACTTAAATTCATAAACATAGTCGAATTCACATCGTGTTTGGATTCATTTGAATTGGAAGAATCTCGATTATCTGGGAAAAAAGCTGTCCCGTTCGCGAGAATTTAACTGCTGGCTCGTAAACTTAACCGTCCTCCATTGTCCGAGGATTGTTCCGAGGATAATCGCCTAAAGATGAGCAGGGGACCCTTCGATTTCCATAATTGCACGGAAAATCGGTTCGAATCTCCCGGTTCGATCGCGTCGAGACTGAACCGTCGAACTGTTCGTTACGCGATTCAGTTAAGAAACTCGACCACCGACTTTGATTTGCATATTTCTTTTACTGATAGTTCAACTGCTCTGGCGTAATTTCAGTCGAAGTGCAAGGAGCAGCATGAAGATCGATCTTTAATGTTCGTAGATTTCGACAGCAACTTGGATCATTTAGCTTCGTTGTGACTCGTTGCCCTCGTTCGATAGCAATGCTTTTTATTCGAACCTTACTTTCTAGAAGTTTCAGCTTCCGACATAGCGCACTCTCCTTTATGTAATAATTAGCACAATATTTCTGGAGTTATT
The DNA here is from genome assembly GCA_963971365.1 of Lasioglossum villosulum. Lineage (NCBI taxonomy): Eukaryota > Metazoa > Arthropoda > Insecta > Hymenoptera > Halictidae > Lasioglossum > Lasioglossum villosulum. The sequence goes on from OZ020497.1 coordinate 9,783,714, forward strand.
ATTCGTTCTGTTATCTTTCGTTCTTGTACCGGAGTGTAAAGAAATCTTAACCTCGTGCGTGAGTTTGATCAATTTAATTTCCATATTTTACATTCAAGAAATATATAAATAAACATGCCAACCAGACTCACCATGAAAAGATGACATTTTTTGTCCATCGACGAGTGTACTCGTCATGTAGGAACAACATTTGCATTTGCTACTAAATAAAATTTAAGAGAATGTGTAGTATGAAACACGGACGAAAATAATGCTGAACAATAATTAGCACACAAGTGCACGTTCTGCACGCTAGTGAAACGTGATTATTTAACGTTACTCTATAGAAATAGAAAAATGTGTCTATCAAAATTTTTATCCATTTTTACAACATATATCTAAACAAATAAATTTGTTGAACAATTTCTCGTCTTTACCCGCCATTTTAACAATCTAATATTTATTGGAAATTCAATTTACAGAATTGCACAACCGAAGACAGACTTTGCTTGGGATCGCGAGTGTCCCCAACATACCGATTTAACTAATAGATGTATGATGATTTCGGCGCACAGGTTCGATCAATGATAAAAACGTTATCTAATAACAATTTTGCAAATTAAGACCACAACGTTTCGATCCTGATGAGGATCATTCTCAAGAGAGATTTTTGCGTTTGTTATATAAGATTAAACGTAAATTTGATGAAAGATGTCTCCATGCTGGAAGATACTGGATCCTTGTTGAAGGTTACACCAATTTAAGGGTTGACAAAGGAGACGTCACAGCTTTGGGGTCGCCGATGTTGATAAAACTTTTGGAAAAATCCAAAAATGATATGTATCTCCGTAAAAAATGAGTATTGGCAAAAAAGTTTTGCCACGTATTTGCTCATATTGTCTTAAGAAATACCACAAAAAGTTTTATTAAATCGGCGACCTCACAGACACGACCTCTCCTTGTCAGTGCGAACGGTTAGCATCTGAGATTCGAGTGGCACAAAAATGTTTCTATCGCCGAGCGGAATGTCAAGTACGGTCCACTTTAATTCACGAAATTCGAATGTATCAATAGGCTGATCAGCGCACGAGGGTTGAATCGATCATGCTCGCCGGGACAATCGGCGACCCGTTCATTAGCAAAGTCTCGGCCGACACACATCGATCCCCGAACGCAGATACGGGCACTCTTGGGGTTTCTTAACTCGGCCACCGTGACCTCTTTCTCTCTTTCTCGTTCTCTCTGTTTCAGGCTTGGTGCTCGGGCGAAATAAAATCCTGTCCATTGATGCAACGCGGCTCGAGATGGGCAGGAACCTTGCTAGTAAACAATTCCGAGCACGAGGCCTTCGGCGCCGTATTCGGAAAGTGTGTTACGCGGCGCGCTTAATTGCTCCTTTCTTCGTCTCCGGCGCTTACCCGTGATACTCTCTAGTTAGGGTCAATTATATACGGGGCCAATATCGATGGATACCATGCGCGACGCACACCTTTTACGAATTTCACCTCTATTACCGCTTCTTGCTCCGCTCCACAGTTCTCCTTTTTCCGAAAAGGCAATCTGCTTACACTCGGCGGACGCGTACGCGAGAATCGAGCACCAGCTGACGCTTTCTTCACCCTATACCCTATTCTCGCAGAGCTTTTACACTCGACGGTCCAACGGAGTTATGCAGAAATTCATTCGACAGCTAAATATCCTCTCGCGAGTTTCATCTAAAGGTTACTCCAGCCTTCTAATCCCTTGCAATTTATTTATTCTGACCAGTTAGTAGGAAAAGGAAACTAGCATTCGCTGTGTATCTAGTTTAATTCCTACAGATTCGATGAGTAAGTGTCATTTGAAACAGTGAAAATATTAGAAAACTGTAAAAATACTGTCGTATCATTTTCAAGCTATGAAACCTGTTAATTGAGGTGGAAAATTTTTATTTCACCCCAGTTTGTTGCAATACAGGTGGACAATTTTTATTTGATGTTAATCGTATATACGACAATTTACTGAGACAATTACAGAAAAAATATTGTTTCCTCTAATCACAGAGGTGTTAATTGCCGAACGAATCATACTTGTTTGTACATACATTCAAAACGTAGAATATGGACAAAAATTAGATACAAGTTTATAAATATTGCACAATATTTTTGTATACCAGAAATGAGTCTCGCGTGCGACTTCAAATACTCGATAAATATAATGTACCGGTTACGTTTAGTTTTCTTACAATTTTATGTGTTACTTCTATGTGTATTCGTTCTATTCGTGCATACTGTTCGAAGCTCCCGGCCCGCGTTTCTGTATGAAATCCCGCCAGTTCTTCGGTTGCGTAATTCATTACGAAGCATTACAGATTCCCCATGATCCATTTGTCATCCCGACTGGCGATTCACCTTTAATTCCTGGTGGGGCTAGGAGGATCGTACCAGTTACAGAGGAGAGATTATACGCGTGTAGAGTATGCCGACAAAAATCGGCTCGCGAAAGTGGGCTCGATCAGTCGGCTCGAGGCATCTCTCGCTCTACGGTGGAGGAAACATTTTTTCCCCTGTTTGTGTGCGAGTGTGTGTGCTCCGCAACCGGGTCGGACGAAGGTTTCAGATCATTAATCGCTCGTTCCTGTAATTAATTGCTTCTAACCGGCGCGCACCGATCAGCATGGGACCGTGCTGTGTACACCCCGCGGAGGGAAATCTTGGCGCACACGTCGCTGTCTCTTCCAGCCGGGTTTCTCGTAATCCGCCTGTGTGTAATTTACTGATCCAGTGGCTCGCGAGAAACGCGTCTCCCGCTCGTTTGCCACGTTGAAATTGTATCGGTTACCAACGGCAACCGTTTGCCCCTTTCGATACGTCTAAGATACAGGGTCGATTCGTTTTCGTCCTCCGCTGAATCGTTTGAAGAAGCTTTGTCCTTAGCGAAGATTTCCGCATCGGCTTTGTCAAAGAATTATTAACCCTTAGCACTCGGTTGGTGCCTCAGAGTCACCACTGAAAATTGTTGCACCATAATTCAAAATATTGTTCACATCGTTAAACACGTTGGTATCCAATTAATTACGAAACATTTTAGCACGGTACGAAGTATTATCAATCTCATATCCATGAAAAGAAAAAATCATATAGTGTGAAATTGTTCTAGGACGGAAGAAATGTCCGAGTGCAAAGGGTTAATGAAAATTTTCCGAAACTGCCTAAACGGATTTAGGCTCGGCGACAGGTCCCGCAGAGCGTGGCGTGAGCCAGAATCAAGGAAAAAGTGACTTCAAACGACCCCAGGAGCCACCACTGTCAAAATCCTCCGATATTTTGGTGCACACTGTATCGTGATAGGAAGTTACCTTTCAGGATAGGAGTCCATGATTTCTAATCCTTCGGAGAAATTCGCTTGGTACGTAAACGACCCAGGATGGCCACCGAGGGTTAACACTATGGAAAGTGATCGTCACGGCGAAACGTGTGTGAATCGAGAAGAATCGCAGCCAAGGGAAACCATCGACGAGGAAAGCCTTCGGTCGCGCTGCTGTTTAACATGTTTTCCAGCATGCAAATCACGTTTACGGTCGTGGCAACCTGCTTAAAACGGAGTGAGAGGGCGGAACACAGATATTGGAAAGCGTCGCGCGAATATTCGCCAGCTTCGCGACAAGCCTAACCGCACGGTTCCAGATATCGCTTCGTTTGGCCGCGCGGCGGTTTCGCGCGTGCGCTAACAGATCCGCGGAGATACGATTCCGTGCGCGAGGAGATATATTCGCGCCTACGTGTTCACACCTACACCCGAATGCCTACACACGCATGCACGCGTCGTGCTGTGCCGGCCAACGGACAACCAGGAAAACCACTATATAGGAATTTTACTCCCGGAATATCGGGGAGCGATAGGGCGACAGCTTCCAAGCACGTGAAAGCCGCTCACGTTCCTTTCGCCAGCCCCTTGTTCCGTCCCGCGCGCTGTATCGTGTGTTCGGGTCACGGGGATAAGATACGGAACTTCCCTGGTCGTCCACGTGAAAAAGACATTCCTGAATTTTGATGATCCGACGGGTATCAAATGTGTCGAGGCTGCGAACTCTGGATTGCCGAGAGCGCGGGCGGAACGGAACGCCCGCTGATTCAATGAATTCACTGTGTGGGTGCGCACGGTCCCTCGGTGAGGTATTTGACCCGGAAAATCGGGAAAAAGTCAATTCTTTAAATTTCACGTAAGTCGTACAATGTTTTTTGTTCGTTGTTGTTACAGGTCTGAAGAATTAGGATTCTGTGTCGTCTTTTTATTTGTACACCCGTCAGGTACTCTAATCTCATTGAAAGTCAAGAGATTTTATAGCACGCTTTGTGTGCGTTCTGAAACACTGATCTTTCAGCCTTGCTTCATTAGAATGGCGTTGAAGAAACAATTTTAAAAAAACTGGCACTTACAGCCAACTACAATTCCAGCTTACAATTCACAAATGTTTATTACTGCTTCGAATTTGATGTTCTCATTCTTATCACATCTGCACAAAACCCGCAGTCCAGTTATCATCGTTTGAGCGTATGCATCGTGGCAGAGTCACGGCGAAGTGCATTACTATAGCTTTCAGTGTTCTGGTTCCGAGGTTGCTTGAAAGTTTGCCTATAAAAACGACATAACTTTCGGAACGATCCAATGCTGTGGACTGTTTTGTCGGACGGGTAAAGAACGGCAGCTGCGCGTTCCAGTTGTCGGAAAAGGGGAAAGAGCTGGTGCACTCGTGAATCGTAGTTGGACAACGAACGAACGCTTTGGTAGTTGGATGGAGTTCGGTTATGGTAGGCGGATCATTCGCACCTCCACTCGCGAAGGCCAAGTCGCTGGCTTGGGTTAAAGGAAAGGAGTCGGCGCTGGCCGCGGAAGAATTGGATCGCATTCCCCGCTCCACGGGGCATAAAACCGTTGAGATAATATTGCCAGATAGGTTATTTATTGATATCTCGAGCTTAGGCACCTATCCTGGCCACGATGCTCTATGCCACGGTGTGCCATCACGGAAACCTTCCGCGAGATCGCATAATGATCGGCCCCGGTGTTACTTGCATCTCTGTTGCTCGCGTCCGTGTACGAAACTGGCCGTGTAACATCCTGCTGAAGAGCCGAGCTCGCGCGCGCGCCACGCTGTACCGTTGATAGCCCTAAGAGATGCGAGCAAGATTCGTTTCGCTCTAGCCTCGTCAAGAAACTCTCGTAACGCTCTTTTGCCCAGACTCCCCGGGAACCCTGGAAAACTCGGATACTCAATTGCTCGAGCACCTATTCAATCTTCATTCGTGGTTTCATCCTCCGCTACAAAACCTATCTGGGTCATGCGTACCCGCCGCGGATGTTCACGCACGTTCGCGATCGTGGCCAAAGAATATTCCGCAAAATGTCATGTTTCACGTAGAGGTTCCTGTAGCACGTGTAACAAACTAATCCGGATCTTAACTCGCGATCACAGACGTCGAAATATTACGCCGTTACCGCAGCCCTGCGGTCTCCATCATCGCTATATTCATTTCATAATTAACACCTTATGAACATGTTTTTACTCTGGTCTCAATTTCTTTCGCAACGCAGGGGAATTCATATTGTAGTGTTACATCATTCTGATGCTTGTGTATTGATGTAGGTATGTTTGTCTGAACCTAAACTACATGTCTCACTTACATGTCTAATATTTTTGGAGGAACATTAAGTCGTTGAATGAAACGTAGGTTGGCTACACAAGGGCTGATTAAAAATTGTGCACAAATCGCGAGTAACCGAAGGTTAAGAAATACGAGAGTCTTCATAATTCGTACATGGTCGTTGTCGTTTCGCAGAATTGCGAAATCTCTATTGTTAATGCAACGAATCCCGGTATGTGGAGCAAGTGCGCTGCGTCAGACACACCCTTCGCAACACGTGTGATCGTGCTGGCTGACTCGAGCGTTGAAAGGATCATTCTCGATCCAGGGAGATCTCCGGTATGCAGGGCCCACACCTCCTCAGCATTGCACCCACCGGCTGACCTACACCCAAACGCGCGCGGCTCTGTTCGGCTTGGCTTGGCTTCGTTTGGCTTGGCTTAGGTTCGCTTGCCTTGCCTTGGCGTGTGCACCGCCACGAGGCCGCGTATCCCGTTTCCATCGAAAGTTCACACTAATGGCATTTGCCGTGCCGACGTATAACGTCGGGATTATTACGATTTATTAGCTCACCTATCACGGCCCTGTTCGCGGCTCTGTATCACGACGCGATTAGAGATTGATTTCGGCGAATAAACGGGACTGGCTAGGGAACCTGACTCGCTCGCTATCTTCTCCGAACGATACCTCGGTTAGAGTGGTTTTAAATCTTGCACCACGTTCAATGGGATTACGTTCCCTAATTCCGATGAAGCTGTTCAGGATTAAGCATCAGCGATATAGATGTCCCTCGCGGCACAATGCTGTCTCGAATAAAACGTACAGGCTTTGGGGATGATAACTACGATAATATACTCGGAAACTAGTTATTACACCGTGGATTCGCTTCTGTGCAATTCAAAATAGATGTGTCAATTGAGTATCTGTTACGAGTTGTGCTAGCCTAGCACAAGCCAGCACAACGATATGAAGAGCACTTTACTCTTGTACGCGGCCCTTCGAGCTAAGCTACTATATCACTTTTTGACTTTCTAGTCATCCGCCAAGGATAATATCGCATATTTGAGTTGTGCTGACTTGTGCTAGGCTAGCACAACTCAGATATATGATTATATGCTGTTTGGATAACTTTTTTTACTACAACATTTTTAAAGTAATACTTTAGCACAATCTTAGCACAACCTAGCACAACTTAGCACAATTGAGAAAATTGAAAAATGAAAAGTGGGGTGCTACTCAAAAAATCGTTTTTCTCAATTTTCATCGTATTTTTCATATTATAGTTATAATATTCGAGCACAATATAGCACAAACATGGCGCAATTCAGCACAACTGTTGAAATTGTTTAATTCAACAAGTGGGGGGCTAACTTCTATGAGGCTGTTACTAGCCAAGTTGATCCTTCTTTTTCTCATTGTGGTGAAAAATCCTTTTCGATATTGTGTTCACCAATCTACGAACAACCACTATCTACGCTACCGTGGAAATGAAAAAAGCACCCATTATAATTAATTAATTATAATTAAGCTATTCTTATTCGATTTTTTACTTTGGTTTACGGGTGCTTTCTTTTACAGAGCGTACGTTCACGAACAAGAAGAGAGATGCTCTTTCTAAATTTGCATTACAGGCGTTGTTCACCTCTTCCTTCGTAATTGTTACCAACACCAATCTAAAAAGAATTTGTTCACACACTACCAAGTAAAGTCCTCCTAATATCTGAAAAACCTTAAGCTATCTTAATCGAAAGAAAGTTATTAGTTTCCAAGTACGAATACCATTTGCGCTCACTGTACATCCGTCGCCGAAGACGTATAATTTTCATCGTTCCCATTCACGGCGGATGATTCATTCGCGACGTGCGTCCACAGCGAGGAAGTGTAAATTCGCCTCAAAGCTCATTCATTTCATCGGGCATCGAAGGAAACAATCTCGTTCTCATTGAGATCAACCGTTCTCCGATCATAACCAGCCTGATCCAGCTGTGAGTTACGCGATCGTAGCAAGGTTAATTCCCCGAGAAAGAGAGAGAGAGAGAGAGCAGCTAGCACATCTCGCAGAGTTGGGCGAGGGGAATTGTTGCCGCGATCGCTTGGCGGCGATAATTTTTCAACGAGGAATCTCTGAACGTGGGGAACCAGCCGAGCTGCATCAGACACGCCCTGCATATGCATGCACGTTGCACGCGGATGCTGGCCAGCGCTCAAGCGTTTTCATGGAATCCGCTCGCGAGCGCCACGGAATGCCCGTGCCCGCGGGTCACCACTGTTGAGTGATTTCGCTCGGTCGGATTCCCGGTAGTACTCTCCTTTTTTCCCCCTCTCTCCACGGTGTTCTTGTCGTTCGCGAAACCTCTTCGCAACCTGGCGAACCAGAGCGGTGTCTAGCTCGGGAAACGAGTCCCACGACACCGTATTCCCAGGCATTGCGCAACCCGTCGCATAGACTGTCAATGTCTACTCCCAACGACGACGACGACGACGACGACGACGACGACGGCGGTGTGTATCTGTTATCTTTCACCGTTGGCACGCGCAACTATCCCTGCCTCTTTTCCTTTTTTCCACGAGATTCATCGACTCGGCCACACCGCGGATGTACTTTCAGCTATCGACTCGGGGCATCTCTTTGGTCGACTGGTCGCTTGAAAGGTTAATATGTATCGCGATACCGGGTTATTTTATTAGTCCGTCGAAGCGGACGGACGTCGAGCGGCGCCGGGCCTCTCGCAAAAATTCCAAATGTCGCCGAAATGTCAGCCACACGCGGCCATAGCTTTTTCACCGCTAACCGAGCACTGCGAATGATGTTTCGTCGACTCGGATTTAACGAATTCTACCCCTTTGTAACGCTACTGCTATCATAGTCTTTATTTATAACGAGGCGACGTGTCCAGTGAACGAATGTAATTTGTATTAAACGAAAAAATGATATTTATGATGGTCCCTTCATTGTATTCCTCAATTCTACCTCTTTTTAACGCTACTGCTATCACAGCTTTATTTATAACAAGGCGATGTGTCCAGTGAACTAATATAATTTGTATTAAACGAAAAAATGATATTTATGATGGTCCCTTCATTGTATTCCTCAATTCTACCTCTTTTTAACGATACTGCTATCACAGCTTTATTTATAACGAGGCCATGTGTCCAGTGAACGAATATAATTTGTATTAAATGAAAAAATGACATTTATAATGGTCCCTTCATTGTATTCCTCAATTCTACCTCTTTTTAACGATACTGCTATCTTAGTCTTTATTTATAACGAGGCGACGTGTCCAGTGAACGAATATAATTCGTATTAAACGAAAAAATGACATTTATGATGCCCTCTTCATTGTATCCCTCAATTCTACCTCTTTTTAACGATACTGCTATCACAGCTTTATTTATAACGAGGCGACGTGTCCAGTGAACGAATGTAATTTGTATTAAACGAAAAAATGATATTTATGATGGTCCCTTCATTGTATTCCTCAATTCTACCTCTTTTTAACGCTACTGCTATCACAGCTTTATTTATAACAAGGCGATGTGTCCAGTGAACGAATATAATTCGTATTAAACGAAAAAATGACATTCATGATGCACTCTTCATGTTGAAATACCGTCATTGTAATGTAGTTCACAGATGTCTCGCTGAAGAAATCTAATTAATAAGCTGTTTATATTTCGGCTTCACGGGAAATGCTGGCGAAACCGCTAGAACGGTGAGCCTGGGTTTTCCAAGGAAACACAGTGACTCAGAAAACACACTTGGGAAACGATGTCAACGATTTAGGAAAGGAAACTTCAACCTGAGTGGCGATTCTTAATCCGGTTTGCTAACGGTGTTCGGGAACGAGAAGTTGCAACACCTGTTGCATGAAAGTAAAACACGAAAAGAGTAATCTGTGCATAAATTCGCGTTCCGTCGTTGAAAGTTGTTCTTCACAAGGAAGATACTCAAATCATTTACACACTGAACATACGTAATTTTGTTAACGAGGTTGATTTGAACGGTTCAAAAAGAAAAGTGAATAAGATAAAAACTCGCTTAGAAAATTAAACATAAAAACGCAGGCACTGCACACGATCTGCAGTTTAGCGTTCAAGGTTGATATAAAGAATATTTATATTAAAAAATCGTTGAAAACAAACATTGAAAATGGTTAACAAAATGGATTCCTGAAGCAATTTCGAGAGGGTGTGATCGCAGCAGGCGTTTTAGTCTTCAAGATTGATATAAAGAATATTTTCACTTATCAAAAAAATCGTTGAAAACAAACATTGAAAATGGTTAACAAAATGGATTCCTGAAGCAATTTCGAGAGGGTGGGATCGCAGCAGGCGTTTTAGTCTTCAAGATTGATATAAAGAATATTTTCACTTATCAAAAAAATCATTGAAAACAAACATTGAAAATGTTTAACAAAATGGATTCCTGAAGCAATTTCCAGAGGGTGAGATCGCAGCAGGCGTTTTAGTCTTCAAGATTGATCTAATCAATATTTTCATTTATCGAAAAAATCGTTGCAAACAAATATTAAAAATGTTTAACAAAATGGATAGCCTGTAGAATAGCTCGAGTAGTTTCTGCATAATTAGGAGCAGGTCGCGAACGAAGTATGTACCTCTCATAGAGAAACAATTTCGAGGGAGGAATCGGAGCAGGTTCGTGGACGAGTCATGATCAAGGAACAAGCTGGGGAACGGTAAACGCGGGATCGTTCCATAAAGTCTCGCAGCCCCTTGGCCACCCTGGTTATTAACTGTTACGCAACCGCATTAGAACTGCACCTGGCTGGCCGATACAATGCATAATAAAATACATAATGGCTGGCCGGTCTAAGCGTGTATTAACGCTGGACACGAAAAACGCATTACGCGGCCGGGTAAACGTCTCGATAAAAATCTGAAGAGCTGGGCCCGGGGGTCTCGGCCGCGTTCGAACGCCGCGTAAAACAAGATCATTAATTGCTGGAGCGGGGACCGTAGAAAATCCAAATAGACGTCCAATTCGCCACAGAACCACCTGCTTTGATCGTGGAACTCGCGATTTCGCAACAATCTTTTCCCTCCCACCGTGGGACCATGCAAATGGATTTTACAAGGCTCTTTCACGCCGTTACCATTGTTATTCCGACCTCGGCTGGTATGTCCAACCCTGCCGACACAGTCCACTCGAGTCGAGTCCAGTCCAGTCCGTTAATCTTTCCGTCGGCAACGAATGTCGATACGTATCGTGGCTTGCAAAATCGACCGGGAGCGATCCTTTCGATAGGAGCCAGCGCCACGACGATCACGATCGATCGATCGGTTTCACCACCGAAGCGCTTGTAAGCCGGCGCGAAGTAATTATCAATGTTGGTGGCTGACATCTCTTGCCTGATTAGATGGTCTGCCCGGGCAGTTTTACGGACGTGGCGATCCTATCGCGCCTTTATTCGCGCTTCGATCGCTGCGAGTCAAAATGTGTTAAACGAGCAGCGTAAACAGAGTTACGAGCTGCTGTCTGCGGTTCTGTTATTTTCTTCGGGAATCATCTCAGCTATGCGTTCTTCCTTTTCATAGATAAGTCTGTTACCCGTAATATTTCTTTTCCAGTGACTGTCAAACTACCGCCCCAAAAATTTCTATAAATCACTTAACAATTATATTAACTTTTTAGCCCATTCGATTCTGTAAATTTTCATTAAATTCAGTTTATCTGGAAAGACAACCTGTTGACTCTACTTTTCTGTAACTGATGTACTGCGGGGTCTCATGACCCCAATAACATTTTTGTACACTAGCTTTTGCTACTGTATAGTACACTAATTGCAATTATCAAGTTTATTCACTTCTTTAGGACATTTGCGAGAATGTTCTTCGTGGCTTTGTTAACGATGTCATTAGCAAAAATGAAACCGATACTTTATAATATCAATATATAATATTGCCGATATTTTTGGGCCACGCTGTAGAGTGTTAGTAAGGTGGTAGAATGACAGACACTGTCCCACTTATTGGTTAGACTGTTCGACGCACGATTGTTCGACAGACACGGTGCTTCGCATCAATCATATTTTTAAAGACGTTAATCTTTTCCAGGAGAGTTCAAATAGTTTCGATAATTAATCGATAGGATTGGAAGAATTCGCGCGGCGCGGCGGCTGGAAGAGATTAAAGTTTCGTTATCCAGAGTTTATTTGCCCGTGCCTCTGATATCACAATAAATATGACGAGGCATTCGAGCACGTTCGAATGCATAAAGCGTACCTCTTCATTAACCGAAGACGATTTATTTAACACGTCGTTCCTGAAGTGAGCGTACATAAATCGATTTTAGATGGTATTTTCTAGCGACTCACTCCGTATACGCGTCAAGCAATCCGACCTTGATGAACCTTCATCCTGAACCTAACGGAAGAGATCTCAGCCCAATAAGCACGACGAATTCACCATCGGGAAGACGGACGTTCCCGGTACGGTCATAAACGGAGAATTATTTATCATATGGGTTAAATGTTACGTCCGATAAATCTCCGACGTCAGACACACTTTCCGGAGAGAATGCGACGGACTTTTACATCGATGATCGTCTGAACGCCATATCATTACTCTTCGTACGAGGGCCCGGACACTGAGAGAGCTCCGTTACGGGGCCTTAAGGCCGAGTGTACACTTACACCGTAAACGCGCCGCGCGCACCTTGCAACAGGTAGTTGACGAAATCTCCGACGGATCAAGCTTCGTCACGTTCCAGATATTTTCAAAGCCAGATACGACAGCAGATTAAATTAGATCGATCGGAATATCGACGGAACGAGGCAAACATTGCGCTCGACATCGACCGACGATATGGTGCAAAACTGTTTCACAGTTCTAGAGCATCGTCTTAACAAGTATCTTAATATTGCTTAATATTGAAAGTCTCGGACATAACCGTATGAACTTGAACGACTAAGTATTATCAAATTTAATTTTTTCAATAATAAAATTACACATCCAAGTGAAAATTGAAGATATGGCGTTAAGGATCATTTTTGTGTCTCAAAGTTTCATATAATGAACTTGATTGATAAAGTACTCGAAAAATAAAATTTGTTTGGAAATGAAATGAAACATCCAGATGAAAATTGAAGATATGGTGATAAGAATCATTTTTGTGTCTCAAGGTTTCATATAATGAACTTGATTGATAAAGTACTCGAAAAATAAAATTTGTTTGGAAATGAAATTAGACATCCAGATGGAAATTGAAGATATGGTGTTAAGGATCATTTTTGTGTCTCAAAGTTCCATATAATGAACTTGATTGATAAAGTACTCAAAAATAAAATTTGTTTGGAAATGAAATTAGACATCCAGATGAAAATTGAAGATATGGTGCTAAGGATCATTTTTGTGTCTCAAAGTTTCATATAATGAACTTGATTGATAAAGTACTCGAAAAATAAAATTTGTTTGGAAATGAAATTAGACATCCAGATGGAAATTGAAGATATGGTGTTAAGGATCATTTTTGTGTCTCAAAGTTCCATATAATGAACTTGATTGATAAAGTACTCGAAAAATAAAATTTGTTTGGAAATGAAATGAAACATCCAGATGAAAATTGAAGATATGGTGATAAGAATCATTTTTGTGTCTCAAGGTTTCATATAATGAACTTGATTGATAAAGTACTCGAAAAATAAAATTTGTTTGGAAATGAAATTAGACATCCAGATGGAAATTGAAGATATGGTGTTAAGGATCATTTTTGTGTCTCAAAGTTCCATATAATGAACTTGATTGATAAAGTACTCAAAAATAAAATTTGTTTGGAAATGAAATTAGACATCCAGATGAAAATTGAAGATATGGCGTTAAGGATCAGTTTTGTGTCTCAAAGTTTTATATAATGAACTTGATTGATAAAGTACTGGAAAAATAAAATTTGTTTGGAAATGAAATTAAACATCCAGATGAAAATTGAAGATATGGTGCTAAGGATCATTTTTGTGTCTCAAAGTTTCATATAATGAACTTGATTGATAAAGTACTGGAAAAATAAAATTTGTTTGGAAATGAAATTAGACATCCAGATGAAAATTGAAGATATGGTGCTAAGGATCATTTTTGTGTCTCAAAGTTTCATATAATGAACTTGATTGATAAAGTACTGGAAAAATAAAATTTGTTTGGAAATGAAATTAGACATCCAGATGGAAATTGAAGATATGGTGTTAAGGATCATTTTTGTGTCTCAAAGTTCCATATAATGAACTTGATTGATAAAGTACTCAAAAATAAAATTTGTTTGGAAATGAAATTAGACATCCAGATGAAAATTGAAGATATGGCGTTAAGGATCAGTTTTGTGTCTCAAAGTTTTATATAATGAACTTGAATGGCAAAGTATGTGAAAAATCAGATTTGTGTGAAAATGAGATTAGACATCCAGATCAAGATGAAAGATTGGGTATTAAGGATCATCTTTGTGTTTCAAAGTTTTATACAATGAACGTGTAATAGTATTTATTAATCAATACCTTTTATAAGATTTGCAATCTAAAATCGGACATGTCTCATGCAGCAACTTAATATATACGAGAAATGCCAGAAAGTTGATATAAGATCGTTAATAACAATAGCAATTGCTGTAATGATGTTTTAACAAAGTTTTTACTGGAAAATGCAGACAGCTAGGCAGGAACGGTGCAAGTGTAGATGTGGCTTAAACGTTCAACCCGTTCAGTCCGTAAGCCTCGGGAACGGTACGAGGAAGCTGCGGAAGCCCGCGGAAGGTTGCGGCGAACACGTCGCCTCGTTTCCACACACGACCGTGATAAATACTCCGAAAAACGTTTCTGCTGCGTGGGCGGGAGAGTGCGATCCCGGTTAGGTTGTATGGCGTCCACCAGCGCACCGGCACGCTGCGGATACTTTCCACCGTCTGGTGTACAGTTAGGCGTGACGCAACCGGGCACTCGAGAACGGTATGAGATCCCAATTATCGAATGCTTCCGGTTTCTAAGGGTCTCGGGTTTGCGTGGAACAACGCCTAGCTGGCTTAGGTTCCTGGAGCGATGAATACCGGGATGAGGCCGGTTGCGCCGCAGGAGGAGTCGACTCGCACAGACCTTATTGTTAGCTTATTGTTAGAATCGCTATCTAATTGAAAGGCAGGTATCCGGCTAAGGGCCGCTATCAGCTGTCAGCCTCTCTTGAAAATCGTCGGCAATGCTTTAATCCTATTATCGTTCTATCTGTGCCGAAAATTTCACATGATATTTGACAGCAATACCTAACGCTCTAACATTAACACCAAACTTACCGAGCAATAAAAGCGATTAGAATCTTGAAGCTTTCAAAAATGACAAGACTCTATTTATTCATATTTTGGGCAAATTTGATTACAATATGTGCTTCATTTTCCATGGAAACACTTGATAATTTCAATAATCAGTAATTTGACTGGGAGTAATAGGTTTAGTGTTAATTGCGATATCGTATCTATATTTTCGGTTTCCGTTTCCTCATCATCGGCGACGATCGGATGATTATCCTCCCAAGCGATTGTAACGGCGTTAGCATCATCGTGTTACGAGAAAAGAATCTAGACAATGTGACGGCAAAGAAATCCGCTCATTATTCCAACAAAGACTAACTATGCGCAATGAATAACATTGAAGACGTCCACTTAAAGCGCAGCTTGATGACGTTAACATCAAAGGCTACACCAGAGATGCGGCCCTGTCCACTAAAGTCATTCCACGTGTTATTGCGGAAGTGGTCTTTGAAGATCGTAAGAAACCGTCCGCGGTGATCCACGACGATCGGATAAGCCTGAAGATCGTGGTTGTAAAAGAAGTTTATAAGGCTTGAGATTATACGACTGTCACGGGCTATCTATCTTGGCCGATACATAGTGATTTCCGTCTTCCAAAGTGAAGAATGAAAAGATAGCTCTCTCTCTCTCTCTCACTCTCTCTCACTCTCGTGCGGCTACTATTTGTCGTAAACGCATTTTTATTTCGATTCTATGGACTCTCGGGCTTAATATCTTTACCACCATGTGTTTCACAATTTCAATGTCCCGTTCCTACCATTGGATTAACGTTCTAACCCCGCGCGAGATGCCGATGATTTCAACGTTAGCGACAGGAACATTTCCCGTATCGAAATCACCCAATATTAACTTCAATTTCAAACTATTCGTTCGTTACGCAATCGTAAACCAATGACGAAATTGCAGTAGGCTTCTTTCCTACATAGTCAATTTTCTTGTTCAACTGTCGAGTGCTCGTACACTTCTCGAATGAATTTCTTAAAAAATTTCGAAGAAACAAATAAGTATCTATACAGCTGTTGCGTCTGGAAACATGTCCTATTTCAACAATGGTTTTCTAAATCTCCGATTGGATCAAGATAAGAAAGGATCCTTACCTGATTGATGTCGCTGCCCAAATCCCTGGCGCTCTTCGCGCTCCTCAGCTGATCGCCACGGTACTCCCTGTACCTGATGGTGACCTCGTCGTCGGTGAGCGCGCCGCTACCGCTGCCACCGCTCCTCGCGTTCTTCTTGTTCTTCTCCTCCTTCGCCTTCTTCTCCTTTTTGCTGAACAGCTGCTTCACTTTGCTCATCGTGCCGCTTTTCTTCGCCGCCTTCTTCTCGTACTTTTTATCGGCGCCGGACGGTGGTTTCGCGGTGACCGGCGGCGACTTCGATACGTCGTTCGAATACTTGTCGTACTTCCGCTGCTCGGACGCAGTCAAGTTCATGTTCCGATCGGTGTGCCTCCGTTCGTGCTTGACGAACTGTTTCGTGACGAACCCCTCATCCTCGGACTCGATCTGTTCCCGTCTGTCCACCTCCTGCGAGTCGCGCCTATAATCATTCTCGATCCCCGAATCGGCCAGACGATCCTTCCGGTCGGAGTCGCTGAGTCGTGTCTCGCGTTGACGCCGCTCGGTGTGCGACCGAGTCTCCTGTCTGATGTGCCTTGACTTGCCGCCTTCGTGGAAAGCTCTAGCCGGCCTGGTAGGGCTCTCGTCAAAGGGTTCCAATCTACCGACAGAGGGCTTTACCCGAGGACTCTCCCTGGCGTCAGAATCGTCGAAGTAATCCAACCGATTGCGAGAACGACGCAAAGGCTTCTTCGGGTCCTCGTCCAGATTTCGATGCTCCTTTCTCAGAGTCCGAGAGGTCTCGTCGTATCTGGTCTCGCAGCGGATCGAGTCTCTGGCGGTGGTGTCCGAATCGTATCTGCTAGAGTTATAGCCACCGCGATCGGTGCGTATCCTGGGTGGAGAACTGTCGTAGTCGTCGTGGGTAGGGTGCTTGCTAGTGGTGTACCGTTGGGTTGTGCGCGTCTCCTTGTAATACTTGGACTCCAGCTGACTGTTCGTCATCTGAGAGATATCGGTGTCATAGTCGTCGTTAGGCCCCTCTCTCAAACTATCCAGGTGTCTCTTCGCGAAAGGTGACCTTTCCTTCCTACCATTTATCGTGGGACTCTCCAGCAACGGCCGACGCATGTCCCTGGCGTTCACATAGTCCGCGTGACTGCTGGTCAGGTTCTCGTGGGACCTGGTCGTGTACTCGCTCCTGAGCGCCCTGACTCTCGCGTTCTCGCCTATCTCGTCCAATCGCTGGGTCGACTTGCTCATGCCGCGTATCGACTCGAAGTTCTTCTTCTTCGGCAAGTACGGCTCTCTGGGCCTGGTCTCGCGGTCCAGGAAATCGTCGCTTTTCGAGAATTTCCTCTCGGTGGTGAACTTCTTCGCGACGATAGGCGAAGGCAGCACGTTGTTCTCTTTGGACTCTCCGCGGAAGTGATGTGGCACCGGATGCTCCTCCTGATGAAAATTGGACACCTTGTACGGACTGCTGGAACCCCTGATACCCTGGAAACGCTCCTCGGGGCTGTTCCTAGCCCGGTTGCCGACGAGCTTGAAATCGTCCGCGTAGCCCTCGTGCGTTCGTGTTTCGACGATATATTTGTCACCGTATTTGTCCGTCCTGGTCTCCACGGTGTAGCCGTCCCTCGGTTTCGCGTCGATGTACCCGTCGGTCGGTATTTTGTTGGTGATCTTCTTCTCGTAGCCGTAGACCTTGCCGTTGTCCTCGTGTATCTCTTTCTCGAAGATGTACTTCTCCCCGTTACTGTTGGTCCTCGTCTCTGTGATGTAGGTGTCCATGTAACGTTTCGGGGAAGCGACGCGGTTCGGCGTGACAGGCGATGGCACGATCGGCTTATCGATGATCTCGTGCTCGGACTTCTTGATCGGCACGTTCGCGCTGTTCTTCGCGGCGAATATCTCGTCAGCCAACAGCCTCGACTTGATCCGAGACTCGAGTAGATCGCGTCTCGCGCTTAGCTCGGACGTCTTGTTCGATATGCCGGGCTGCGTCTGTCTCGGGCGATACTCGTTGGTTTCCCGTTGTCTGGCGTCCGTCCCGTCGGCCCTGCCCCTGCCGGAAGTATCGACGAACACCGTCGACGTGTACTTCTCTGGTTTATCGTACAACCGTCGGTCGATCTGCTCGAATTCGTGGTGTCGTTTCCCGTCCGAGTTCCTGGACGCGTAATCCTGCGCGCTGCTGTAATGACCGGTGTAGTGACTGGCGGTCTTCCGGTCTTCCTCGAACCTCGACTTGAACGTGTTGATCTCGTTGTTGCGTCGCAGGTCGCTGTTGTACGAGTAATCTGTCCTACGGTACTCCTTTTCCGCGGGACTGTTCTCACGGGAGGAGTCCTTTCGCTCTAGGCCCAGGCCTTCGTCGCTGTCCGAGTGACTCCTCTGGGCCTTCTTCTTGTCGGTTTGCACCTGAGCATAGATTACGTTGGTCTGTGGGGGCGGTGAGCTGCAGGACTCGTTCGGTCTGGTGTAGGAGAACGGTCGATTGTTGTTGTGCCCGAAACCCGGCCCGGGCGAGACCATGGTCCTGGTCAGCTGGGGCGGTGGCGATCGATCGTTGGACAATCGGTGAATCATCTTGTGTATCGTTGACTCTTCGTCGCGTTGTTGGAGATCGTATCGGCTGCTGTGCAGCATGCTACTCGCGGCGACCTTGTCTACTTCGTCGAGCCCGGTGTCCTTTACCGGTGAAGGGGTCCGGGCTGCCTTCTCCTCTTTCCTTTGTTCCCCCTCCCGTTTGGACTTGTTATCGTCCTCTAGCTCGATGGGTATGCGCCGCACGGTCGCCTTGTTCGCTCTCGGGGGCGATACCGGTGGCTCGCCGGGTTCTTCCGTCTGTTCTTCGGGCTTGTCTCGCGTCTCTGCTAACGGCTCGAGCTCCGGCTCGGTTACCTTTCTGGCATCGGACTCCTCTTGCCTGGACTTCTTCGCTTCCGGCCGGCTCGCGGCCTCGTTCACATTGATCCTGCCGAAGTGGAACGGCTGCTGATCAACGTGCGGCGACGCCTCGATGATGGGGGACAGTTGTTTCTTCGCGCGCAGGCTGCTCAGATGAGAGCCCTCGCTCTCACTGCCGCTCCTTTTGCGGTGTGATCGCGTTGACGCCCCCGCGTCGCTCACGCTACGGCCCACCGGGTTCCTCTTGCGCTCGAGCTTAGGGGAGAAGAACCTGGCTAGGGTGCCTTTTAGCTTCTTCGCACTGGCATCGCTCGCGCTTCGCTCCAGTGCCTTCTTCTTGAGCCGGGGCGTCTCGACCGAGTCCGCGCCCGTCGTACCACCGATCTCCTCACTCCTGCGTCTCACATCGAGTGGCAGTTCCGGCCTCTTTTTGTTACGACGTGCCGGTAGTGTGCTGAATCGGCCGGGCAGTCGTCGGTTATCGTGTGCGACACAATGAATGCTGCCCGCTTGCTGAAGCACCAGCGCCGCCTCCTGCGCCAAATCCTCCTTGCTCCTCGACGCGATGCTCTCTTTGTGCACGGGGGTGGCGATCAACCTGCCTTCGCCATCTCCTACGAGCGCCGCGGCCACGCGGGGTGTTTCGCGTCCTGCAACATTCAAGCAAACAACTCTGGTTAAATCACTTTGGTTAAATGACCTTCGAAAGTTCATCATTCACCCACTGAAAATTCTCTTAAGGGTCGAGTTCTTTTTTTCGGTGAAAGTATCGATTTTTTGCAGTATCTTCAAGTTTATTCAATGTTTATTTCGATGCATAACGATTACGTTAGTCACAGGTAATACGTGTTTTTCATCTCACTCTGTGTTCGATACTTTGATACACAATCCAGTTCTTTCAATAAAATATTCTTAGTATTTTCAAGGTTTTCTAAAAGTATGATGAAAGCTTGCATAAAGTTTGATAGTTACGCCTCTCCATTTTGAGAACGTGCAAAATATTGACATGTTTCACCAAAAGCGAAAGCTCTGTGTTGAGATTATGCGGTAGTTATGATCTATGAGATGATACGACGACTAAAGTGTAGTTAACTCACGTGTAATTTACTGATAGAAAGTAAAAGTAATTTGCAGAGCGTTTCATTAAACATGCCTTGGAAATCCGAAGCTTATTAAATTATAGACAATGCTAATAGCTAAGTGAATGTAACTGCCTACTGTCTACTGTAAAAAAATTTATGATGGGAGATAATGGCTGGGTTTTATCATAGTCATTATTGGTATATTAAGGATGCTTAGAATCATTGGTACTACGTTCTGACTTTTTGATGTTATTATTACGTTATATGTTTCACAGAATTATAAAGAGTTAGTATCTCCCGAGTAAACTGCGGATCTTTATTCAAAATAAAAACTTTCCATCCGAATAGCAAAAAATTCAGGTGAAATAAAGATTTTATTTCGTTCTTTACATACTAGTTCTTTACATACTTAATAGATTAAAAATAATGTAATGGTACCTCTAAATTTTTCTAATGGTTTTGCAGCTTTAAATTACACCCACTCGTTTTTATCATAAATGCATATAATTCGCAGTCTACTTATGAGTTTCCATGTTAGGGATTTAATAGCAACAATGTTTACAACACGTTGAACAATGTTTCTACGTGCCGTATCGTCTAAGATATTCGAGGAATTGCAATAAGAGAATAAAATACTAGAACTTGTAGTTTATTTCAAGTCCAGATAGATTCAGTGGCGTTTTGATCTCGTCCTAACCATTCAGGAAAGGTGCTTGGCAAAAGTTCAATCGATATCAAAGTTCAATGCTTAACAGAAAAAGAGAACTGGATGCTTCTGGATCGAGGTCAAACCAATCAAAGTTCAACACAGTCAAGTGCTTACGATGATCAATAATTCGATCCTGAAAATCTACATAGCTTGTACATACAGGGTGTCCCATATACCGGATAAGCATGCTGCATTGAATAGTAGCATTGAATGAATTGAATTAATCCATTTGACAAATAAGCGGGTCAATCGTCAAAGGAACTGGCAAGATGCGCGACAATATGAGAAAACAAACGCATCTCCGGCGTAATTCCTTCATCTGCCGACTTTCCCTCGCGTTGAGCTCTGTAGTAAATCGTTCGAGCATTAGCCGTGCTTTTTACAGCGGTGGGGTAATTTCCGAGTCCGCTTCCTCCTAATTGCCGCGCGATTATAGTCGCGCTGTGCTCGGAAAGAGCTAATTAACATTCATTTAATCTGACACAATCAATCTATTAGATTCTGCTAATGCAACTCAAATTTTAATCCATTTCTAATCGAAGTTAGGGACAGGGGTTTACAATTGGTTAAAAAATCCATCAGCATGTAGTAAAAATCATTTTAATCGGTCAATCTATGTTTCCCAATAAAAAATTTGACAGAACACGAGGTGCATGACAGTTCTGGTCATCCTTAGCTGATATTAACGAATGCGCCCAGGAGACGCAGAATTTTAATTGGATCTCCATTAGTAGAATCCTGACTCACGAATTCTATCGGGGATAATAGATTATTAAATTTCTAAATTGCGGTTTCATGCTATGATGGCCAGCCTGCTCGTTACCGTTTAATTGTCTTGTTTAATCATACCAGAAGTTGGATACGAACCCGGTGCCGTTTCTGTAATTCAGCAACGACAGGAAAACGCGTCTCCTTCTCAATTGATCGTTCAACCGAGACCGAGTATGTCCATCGGACGATCGTTATCTTGTTACAAGGGGGTGTTTAGCATAAAAATCTCTGTCCAATCTGGTTTAGGCAGTGAAACTCATCGGAAGATCATTGGGACAATCGTTCGAGTCGTTCGAGTTACTTTCCTTCTTCTCTATTTCTCGGTTATCGTCGCATCTTTGCGAGCGTTGGCGATTTCGAATAATTCACGACTCTATATAATCGACCGCAGAACACGACGTCGACAAGCTGTATCTAGGTGCCTTGCTCCCGTATCGTTCAATTTTACTTCAAATTTTCAAGTATTTTTGTCTAGCATTTTCCTTTCCCGACGTCGTCAGCAAACACGTCATATGTACATTGTTCCAACTCGATACGGACTGCCGGGCCGCGCGGAACTTTCCCTCCGCGATATTTTTGTGAGTCGGATAATAGAAATCGTGCTTCAATTTAAAATTCAGACCATACGCTCGCGCATACACGTAATACGCAATTTGACCTTTTCGGTGTGCACACGCCTTGTGAACTGGCGGGCTCGCCGCGGGAAATCGCTCGAAGAGACGGGATTCCGCGAGGGGCGTCGAGAAAATCCCATAAACCATTGAAACGATGCATGTGATCGAAATAAATGCTTCGAAAAGTTTCACGCGCATGGCATCTCTTCAAAAGAACTTCATCTAAATCAGTAGTGAGTTCACTCTTGTAGAATTCGGCAATTTGACAAGAAAACTTATTTCTTCCTAGACAGAATGTAATGTTACTTTATCCTCCTTTACAAGTGTAGGGAAACAATTCAGAGAACTTTATTTGAATCGATAATTTGATCATTCGTGCAAAATATCTCTCTATTTTATTAAAAACTTATTTCTCCCCAGCATCTTATTCGTTGGACGCCCCTATCTGTCAATAACGCTTAAACATTAACTTTACACGCGTATAACTTTTATACCACTGAATTCCTGATATTAAAACTTGAGTTTCTGGCATTTTCTCGTGAAAATCTACGGGATTACATTTTTAAAAGTGCAAAATTTGTGGTCCCATAAGATGAAGTTTACCCCGGTATATAATCTTACTTCATCTTCATTTCCAATTATAGGAAAGAAATTCGAAGAACAATCTGTAGCTCGATTATTTTTGTTGAATTTTTAGGTGTTTCGAGTGAAGGGACGAATGTGATGCAGCGAGCAAGCTCGAAGATATGTGTATGGGTCAGAAGAGAAGTCTGTATTGGCATGGTTTTAATGAAAGACACTGTGGGAAATGAAGGTTGCCTTGCGAATTCGTGCTAAATACCTCCGCGTCCTTTCCGATTTTCCATAGAATAATTAAAGAGAGGAGAAACCGTGTCTGATTCTAATCTCCACTTCATATTACGTCTTCGCGTGCAGCACAACCGCGGGTAATCACTCGATGCTCTCAACAAATATCATGTACCAGTGACCTTTCCGTAATAGTGTATACCATCCACAAACACAAGCTGGTGCACGTTTCTCGACAGAAATTAATTGACGTGCCAGCGACGAGAACGATTTTTATAAAATCCATTTTACACGTTGGACAACCCGGGAGAAATTACTTATTAACTTTCGAAAGTATCTACCGAAGCATCCTTCACCCTTCGCGCATCCTGCGAGAGTTGTTCTGAACAACCGCACAATTTAATACTTTATATATTTATATTTAATACTTTACGCGAGGAATCAAAATTCATGGTAAAACTAATTGTTCGTAAAAGATTAATTATGTATAGAATTCTTTCTTGGGCTAGAAGGTACTCAGAACTTCATCCAAGTAGGGTAACTGTACCAGTGAATGAACGCTTTTGTATATTTCAACAAATTTTAACCCGGACGACATACTAGCGATAAAATTGTGATTAAAGAGTTAAATAAATAAGAGAATATTGTTTAGTAATTTTGTTCATTGATTGGACTAGCATTATTCAATTACTAGAATGTAGTGTTCATTCACTGGTATTTTCTATATTTTTTATTTAACGTTTAATGAAGAAAAATAATAATAATTTCAATTTGTTTGTGATTCATTCATTTTTGACAAATGAAGTATAGTATTCACACATGTTTGTTTTACATAAAATATTTTCTTGAACAATTTCTTAAATGTTCATTCACTGGTGCAGTTACCCTAGGACAAGCAAGGGAATTTTCAAACGCTATAAAGAATACAAGAATGTTCGATTTTTTAGTTCTTAAAATGATAAAGTTATCAAAGAAATTTCTATTTGATTTGATTTTTCTTTTGCAGAAAGATCCGCGGTCTATTAATTCTAAACATATCTAGCAAGTGTATCGTGGCATTCTTTCACGGTTGGTAAACGAGTCGTTAATCTCGGATGTTATTTACTACGTTCGGAACAGTATTTAACCCAGCACCGATGGTGTTTTGCGGAGCATTAATAAACATCAGCAGGCTCGCATACAATCGAGCGGAGAACGATCGGTAACGGTAATTAGAGAGGACGCGTGGGTTCTATAATCAATGATAAACAAGCTAATGATCCGCCGTTGAGGCCGTTGACGGATTTACAGCGTCATTGTCGCGGTTCCACGGGCCGAGAAGCTGTTGCTTGCGACCTCATTCGAGGAACATCTTGTCGAGGTCATCGACGAGGAGACCCCGGGAACGGGGCCACGCCGGGATTAGCGTTCCTGTTCGCCTACGAAACCGGCGTACCACTTCTAGTACCCATAATGCCGTGCACCATTTCCACCGAGCACGTCTCTCGTGGGAAATCGTTGTTAAATGGAGACTGAATCCACTCCGGAGCCATTCTTGCCAACTTTTATGAGCTTCTGTTTACGCTAACAACCTCCACTCGCGCTCGTTCTTCCTCACATTTCTGCGACTAATAGCCGAGCATTTCGAGCGCATTACGGAAGGAAATGGCTGTCCTGTTCTCTATATTTACCCAATATACCCCCTGTTTCCTTTGTTCGCGCTTGCTCGTTGCTTTTTCGCCCCAGAGACCAAAGAGACATTGGAAGCTGCGATTTCTGGGCGATTGTAGTAGGTCACTAGCGCGGATCGTCGAGTGACCGAGTATACTACGGATTTTATACTTTTATCAGAAAAATGATTAATTGAAATACAACAGTGACAATTAGGCTGCGGTTATTTATACAATTTGCAATTTTCGTAAATGAATTTTAGGAAAATTGAGTCAAATCAGATCATATTTGCTGTGGTAGTAGTCTTTTCTTTAAAATTTCGTCGAATTTTATACCCTGGCATTTTTTGAAAATTTTTAGAAGCTAAAATCGTATAAAGATTCTTAGTGATAAGATGTTGGAAGAATTTAAGACCGTCGTTACACTATTTGTTACGTAATCGAATTATTAGAAGGGTTTTTTATAATCGACTTTGAAAATTCTTATTTTGCATAAAGATCCATAATCTCCCACCGCATGTTTCGTCGATAACCCTTGCGGTTATATTTTTTTAAATGCAACGTAACCTAATGTGAAACGCGAATAAAAATAATGCCACAGAAAAATGATAAGGTCTCCGTGTAGAGTTCTATACAGACCAATGTGAATTTATTAAAGAGTAAGAGAGAATTGCTACTAACCTGTGCTTCTAATACAACGAACTACACTTTGTCCATTTATTTAGTTGTTATCAATTTGCAAGAGAAATTGCAATTTTCTGTTACACGCTGAAGAAACTGAACGAGGAACCGTATACGAAGCACCACTACAGTCTACATCTTATTAAACACGATCGATATCTTCGGAAGCCTTGAAAACAATCAGCATTCCTGGTAGCAAATCGTACCCCCTCTATGCCTACCTGTTCGAGTAAGAAGTGGTCTAGCTAGGTCGAAGTTAAATAATCGAAGTATATAAGAACTGTGGAACGTGGTAAACGAGTAATACCGAGTACATAATGCGAGCGAGGGCAATGAATAGATTCATGCTTGAAACGTGGTAGTGGCTTCGGACGCGAGGCTGGCCACGTGATACAGATGAATAACCGCGTGCACAAAAAGAAAAAGGTTTCGCATCGCTCCTGATTTTCCAGTTTCGCATTGCATGCAGCGAAATTTTATATGGTACCAATCGCCGTGGACCTCTTGCAACAGCAAAATCGTAACACTTGCAAACTTTCTAAATTTTAATGAACGACAGAAGTTACGTTGTTGGTTTCCACGAAATATGTTTAATTCTAGCAAATTGAGACGAGGACTCGCTAATATTATAGTTTATAATTTGATCATCGAAAGAAGTTTTGTCGCTCCATTCTAGCACACGCGTTGGAATGTTAATTTCGACGTAGACTGTTAAACTAGGATTGAGCGAAAATAAAATTCTTTTTGGATGGTCAAATTATAGACTCTAATATTAGCGAATCCTCGTCCCAATTTCCTATAATTAATACTAAAAATATCAACACCAGAATTATTAAATTCAGAATTATTATATTATAATAATGGAAATTAATAAAACGATTTTATAAAAATCAATTGCATAAATATCTTTAGTAGAACGAAGTCTAAATAAAATCAATCTTGTCATTTTTATAAAGGAACATGTACCAGTTACTTTGAAGGCTCGTTAGGTTTAGTGTTAAATACAGGGTGGGGCTGGGTGGTACAACCGAGCAAGATGATTCCACATCTAAAAATAAGTCGAAAAAAGCAATAACATTTCCTCGTTTGACGCCGCGTTTTCGAGATGATAGGCTTTGAAGGTCCGTCGGGTTCGTGTGCTCTAGTGTACGCAGGAAGTAGAATTGGTTGGCCATGATCAGACGCGTCGGACGGTTCCTATCAATAGCACGTATTTTTGCTGCATTTCCAAAATCGATTTTCTCGAAAACAAGACGTCAAACGAGAAAATGTTATTCGTTCTTTTCGATTTAGGCTTACACGTAGAATCATTTCCTGTCACCTTTCTATATTAAGGATATGACTAATACCGAGCGCACCCGTATTCACCCACACCCAGGAAAGCCAATGGGCACGAACTTGTTCTCTTCGAGGACATACTCTCCGTATTGCGCCCGAGGAGACTATTTTCGGGTTAACACCGCTCCTGTTCTTTTTTATAGAATCATCTTCTACCTGGCTGTGCCCATTCGTCCGGCCACACCCTGTATATTTCATGAAACCAATAACGTAACTTTTATCGTGATGACACCATTCTCTCAAATGAAACTATCCGCCATCTTGTATAGGGTTGTGATCACTTTTTCCGTCAAATTCTATTCGTTTCCTCTTCAAATATGTAATGTAAAAGTGACCAAGCCACAAATTGGCGACAAGTAGAAAAACTGCCCCCTAAATGGCCGTAATTATCGTGCCTTGTGACTAATTACTAGACAGTGCATCTTTATGCAAAATAAAAATTTCCCATCTGAATTACAACAAACCGGACTGACGTAATATGTTCAGACACTTGAAAATGATAAAAAAGTATTTATCAATTCATCTGATGTTTTTGAGCGTTTGAAATTACACGTGCTCATTTTTGTCATAAATGCGTAAAATCCGCTGTCTGCTAATTACTACGCAGACGTCCCGCAAAGCATACGTAGATTTAATTATCGCGTCATTAGCAATTACGCGCAACCGGAAGGAGGAACGCGAGCTCTCTCGCGATCGCGCGCGCGCCTGATGAATTTGTAATGCGAAACAACGTCATCAGGAAGCTTCTACGAGCGAATACAGAGGTCTGGCACAACGTCGCCATATCGTCGAACGAAGTTGTTCCGGACAACCTCATAAAGTAGTATCTCCAACTAATTGGAAATAATTACAATCGTTCATTTCTACCCACAGTATCTATAATTCTGCATGGCGACGCCAAATAAAACGTTTCGACTACTCCAATTACAAATGCCTCTTTATTTTTCATTATTTTTTATTGGACTTTTACGAACTTGTTTGTGCCATTTTTCCTATTAAAATTACATTAAATACGATGTTATTGGAACAGTAAATTAGTGGTTTAATTCTGGTCTGGTTTAAGTGACGGTATGCAGTAGGTTTTAACTGTACGATCTAAGAAACAGCACGGACCCGAGGTTTTTCCTTACATCAAGGGTTCACTGTGTAAAATGAAGTTTACACAGTAGTGTGAAAAATGAAGGAGAATGCAGTAGAAATATGTAACGTAATCGGGATACACTGTGGGAGATCGTGCGACTGATGTGCATTTAATGTACTCGTAATTACGAGTTATGAATGCCAGATAGCATGACAGAATGCTCGTTTCCGAGCAATAAACCTCGGGATCGATAATAGGCTCGCGCGTGGCTCATACCGGATTATACGATGTAGATTTTAAGAGCCCAACATTCTCACGAATCGTTATCTTTTGCGGGTTTCGTTGGATCGCCGCCGTGCACTGTCGTTTTTCTCGCGAGTGATGATGTCTGTGAACCTCGATGTACCACGGCAGACATGCTTCCGACTTTGGCGACAATTCGATCAAGTTTAGTACAGTGGTAATTGTTGATATTATTAGGTTGTCTTATATATCCGATTTAACATTTTTTATTAGTCCAACTTATTGATCAAAGATAACGTCTCCAACATATTCTGTCAATAAATTATAAGTTCGGAAAGTAGTTCGGAACGTTCTTATTTTATAATTATTATCATCTCCATTTTGTAGTTTTTTGTATCATCGGCGAATAGTTTTTGACAAATCATCGCATAATCGTCTGTGTATGGTTTTTCCACTGTTACAAAAAGAATGCATGACAATCGTAAACAAAATTGATTTGAAAATTAGACACCTCAACAGTTTACTCTGGATAGTGTATTCTGCTTCTGATAATAAGAATCATAAGTAACACGAACAAAATGAAAAATATTTTCATTTTATAATAATTATTACAAAAGTGACCGTCATTACTCTAATCTCCAAAATAGTAAAGCTTGAAAAACAAGAAAACGAGGTAATGGATTGAAATAATGTAATCTATGGTGAAATGTTCAGGAAGGGATAGCAAGCGGCGTAGGGTTTGCGAATGAATCCTGACAGCAGGTGCTTCGTGGACCCGGGGGTCTGCGAGCCGTATGGTGGGGGGATGTTGGGGCCTGAGGCCCACGGAGAGAGAGAAAGAGTGAGAGAGGGGCGAGGGAGAAAGGAGAGGGAAGAATTGCCGGAAGTGCAGGTGGCGTCTTGCCGTGGTGGGTCAAAGATCGCGCAGCGGTGCTGACCCAGTGCTTCGAGGGCTGTAAATGTTGTAAACGCTTCCACGGGTCCCGAGCGACGGTACGGATCATCGCGCGAACCGAACCAACGGTAATTTCGCGGAGGATCACGAGCATAAATTAATATCGCGGTTATCTGATCGTTACCGGCGAAGCCGGTCACGTGCGAATTTAACCCCTCCGATCGGATCTGCGATCGATAACTGTTACGATAAGTATGAATGTAAATTGCACGAGGCACAGATCGCGGAACTATCCGCTGCATTATAATAGGCATGCATCCTCGAAAACAGGTAGAACGTCTCATTATGCTTAACGGTGTTGCGGACGCCTCGAAAATGGTAGTGCGCAACAACGGTCCAAGAATGGCTCTCACCGCGCGCGTTTACTCGCCGCTCAATTTGCAACATTTTAATCGGCACGCTCTTCTACGATATTATGATAAATAACCCCTTCACCGACCGTCCAGGAGTACGTTTGTTTCGTAATAACTAATAACCAAATGTTGATCACCGAATCATGCAAACATCTTCATCGGATTACTAGCATCGTTAATTTAATTTTCAGGCTGACACTGAACCTACCACCACCGGTCGAAATGACCGGTACCAGATATTTTTGTTTGCAATCATTGGAATAATGAAAACAAACAAATGCTTTTCGGTTTCCCCGGTTTATCGAAACAGCGTTTCACCTCGGAGCGTGATGGATCAGACTCATTCACAAAAATGGTTATCAAAGTATATTTCATACGACATGTATTGTACAATTACTTTTAAGGCTCGGTAGGTTTAGCGTTAAATTACATTTCTAGAACGTGTTTACCATAGAAATGTTATTCCAGTACATAGTCCTCAGTCCAATCATTATAATAATACTAAAGCAATGTTCAAAGTAATTCTACCTCATGTTCAACTAGCTTCATTGCTACTCTTAATTATACGAAAAAATGTTTCCAAGCACGTACGAAAGTACGCATTAACCTTACTAAAGAGCTTAATGAAGTCGCGTAATTTTGCGAGTCGTTCGGCAGAGTTTTACAGCCGCCGGCAATGCTTGCAAAATAGTACTTTGTTCGTTACGACCGCGGGGCAGTTAAACAATTTCTACAACCTCTAATTCAATTACATAAATTGCAGGCGAGTATAAAATTGTCTACAAAATCCTTGCTAATGGACAATTCCGATGTAAATGATATCGTTATTATCCCTTGATGCGAATGAGCTTTAATTGGTGTTAGGTTTATCAGTGTGCCCGTAAAATGGACGAATACCGCTAGAATTAAGAAAATGTAAGAAGATTTACGCTCCAATAAAGCTGTCCCACGAAAGTAACAGATCGGAATGCGACAGGATGCAACACGATGTTGCGCCGAGATAACGACGATAATTTTCCGCAACTTTTACAGCGATATCTGCTTAGTTTAATCAAGACACATACCATGCAGGCGGCTTCAAAAGAACAACCACCCCTTAGAATTCATTCGAGCTGCTTTATGCGTTAGTGAATCTCCCCTTAGCAGGAATCGTTCGCATTCAGACAAACCTATAAGCTGTTTCACAGATAGTTACAGTCTCCAGTTACAACTACAGACGAAAGGTGTCGTCAAAGCACCAATCGTAAACGATATCCTTCCGCGTGAACAACGACGATATCGTTACTTCGCAATAGCTCTCGGTAAATTCGCGATCCTGTTATCTTTGGGAGGCGGTTCTATTTTAATTAGAATTTTTCCCATCGCCCGCACGGGATCCCATTTCCAAACGAGATCTCGCCACCTTCACACAAATAGACATTTTCCAAATTATTATTTCCATATTAGCTTAATTATTATTTCCGCTTCAAAGTCAATACACCGCGGATATTTGTCAAAATTGAATGTGCTTTTTATTGCATACGCCTTCCTTGCAGTTTTGAAAGATTTAATCTCTGAGATTATATCAAATATAAAAATACAGGGTTCGTTACAGAAACGTACTACAGTCTCTAGGCTATCCTAAATATAAATATAGTCGTATAGGGTGTCCCAAAAATGTTGTATTTTCTTGAAAAGGGTCATTCTACGTGGCTTTTGTTAAGAAGTTATTAACGAAAAACACGGGCCAATCAGAGCGCGGCTCCAGTGGATGGATTCCGGCTCAGCCAATGACAACGCTACGCCGTGCTTTGTATAAATAACTTTTTAACAAAGCTACGTAGAACATTTTCGCAAAGAATATGGTTACTTCAAACTTCATTATAGCAAAAGATAGATTTCATACTCGCACCTTCGAGCAAGCTTGCAACAGCAGAATTTATTATGAAAAGGTAATACACCGAGCACATTCTTGCACGCACTGCAGTTCAACCCAAACACGCAACATCGATTCAGAATTATCAAGGGACTGTACAAAAGACATTCATGGTAGCAAAGATATCATATCAACCGATCTAAGCAACTATCAAAGCCGTTATTGTACGCGCAAAATGGTAGTCGTTCGTACGCTGTGTATCGAGTGTTAGATTAATCTCGAGAAGACGTATGAATGCGCGGAACTTTTTTTCAGATTGCACAGACAGACGGTAACCTAATTTGGTGGAGATAAATCTTCGCCGAAATGGCGATTATGTAATACTAAATCGTGTAACGATTCGCGCGGTTCCGTTGCCAATAAATATAATGCGTGCACGATAAATCGTAATGGAGGCATGGACAGCGGTGCGATGATAAATTGACCGGTAACGCAACTCCGAATTACCATTCGCAAAAAATATACTATGCGTGAACCGATCAAGTTTCAGAATTTCGCAAGAAAATTGTAAAATAGGTGTTCGCAACCTTAACGCGACACACTGTATATGTGTATCGGTTTTGAACGACAAATTCACTCTTTTGCGAATCAAATTGAACATTTTGCCAATCAATTTCACCCATTAACAATATGTAAAATTAATTATATTAGACAGTATTTCATGTCACTTCAGGAAAAGTCACACGTGAACGATGTCATTATCGAGATGGAGACATAAGACCCAATAGTCAACACGCTTCAATAAATACATATGTACTTTTACCTTTAAAATGTATTAATCAGAAAATGACTACAATGAATATGTATATCTACACACAGTTCTAATACATTACAAATTTAGTGGAGTGGTAATTACTTTTAAATAAGTGTTCGATATACAACTTTGCAATAAATAAAATATTGTATCTGATTGGTTTCTTTTACAAAAATTTAATTAACAATTTACCTACTGGAAGCCTACTTATAGGATTTTCAATAATTGTGTTGTACCAAAAGAAAGTTTTACATTGCAATCTTAAATGAAACTATTAGAGGATGTTATTGGGTGTACCTTGTTAGTTCACAATGAAAATTGCTGTTGCTATTGAAGGTTCCATTAAAAAGTGTTTAGCCATATACATAGATTTTTCAAAATTATGCAAGAATCACCGGTCGGTAATGAGTTAAAATTACTTTACTTGCAAAAGGTTGAATGTGATTCGCAAACGGGTGAAATTAACTTGCAACATGATGAATCTGGAGTGCAAAATCTGTAGAAGTGTTTGAAAGAATAAGTGAATAGTGTGGATATAATTAAAGCATACAGTAACTTGTATATGCTTGTATATTCCTGTAAATTATTGTGTAAATATGTTTTGTATATTTTTGTATACTACATTACCGATCGGTGGTTATTGAATAATTTTAAAAATCAATCGTATATGGCCAAACACTTTTCAATGGAACCTTGAATGGCAACAGCAATTTTCCCCGTGAATTAACAAGTCATCCTCAATAACGTCATCCAATAATTTCACTTCAGATTGCAAAGTAAAAGAAAATTCCTACGCTTCGGGTAGGTAAAGTGTTAAGTTGATGATGTTGTAAAGTTGATAATGTAGGACAAATGGGGTGAAAAAATTGTATAGAAGAAATTGTTGAGAAACTTTTTGCATAAAAAAAAAAACGCGTTCGTATTGGTTTCGATTTGCATTCGCTTTTACGTGACGGTCCGCGTCGATGCGATCGCTAATCCTATTCTCATGATTCGTCTCATTTACACGACCTCCCTTGCGGTTCTGTCTCACTCTTTCCGTTCGGCCGTTCTATCCTGCTCTCTCTTGCGGAGAGGTCTCGCGAACGAGCACGGTAAAGCGATGCTCGCGCGACCTCCACGTTCTCCGCTCGAACGATACCGATCCATTGGATACTCGGCACTTCCTCGTTTCAGCTGATCGGGGTCTACCTTAAGACCCCTTGGCACGCAACCAAGGATGCCGATCTAAGCGGATCAGGCATGAAAACAGGGACGGCCGGAACAGGCGAAAAATCACCGATAGGACGTGCCAGCACAGATACGTAATTAATCGGCTGCCGGATTCCACTTGAATTAGATTTTTCCCGATCGACTACCGGGAATCCACTCCAAAAATTCTTTCTCTTCTGTTAACCCCCGTTAACACTTTGCATTCCTTTCTCGAGTGTGACTCGACTGAGACAAAGAGAAATGTAAATAAAACGGATTTTTATATCTATTTGATTGTTCCTTTACTTATTTAATTGTCATATTTTGTAATTAAAAACAAATATAGGTTCCACAAATGCATATGTATATTTTATTGAAAATACTATTGTTTTAAGCTAAATAAAATACGATGTACTCAATAATATTTGAAATATTTATTGCGCCAAATATAACACCTTTGAATAGTTGTTTAAGCGATGGATTAACCATTTTCTGTTGGCAAATACTACGAAATAGTATTTAACTTATTTTCTAATTATAATAATACTTTTGATATTTGTATATGAAGAATATCTAATCTAGGAAGAACCATTCTGCTTGATTTAAATCGCCTGTTTTTCAATGCGAATTATATTAATTTTCCCTATAAGCAGTGTACACATATATAATACAGAAAATTCTTTAAAATTAGTACCAATGAAATCATTCGAAATCCATTTCCAACACGTAAAATGATAGAAAGTTGTTCGAGATTGTGAAAATTGTAGAAAATTCAAATCGTTCAAACGACAAAGAAACTCTGAACAGTAACGCGAATTCGAACAGCTTCGATTCACCACGGTAACCTTATATTTCCATCTGGAATTCTCATTGATGCCGACTCCGAAGCTTTCCTAGCAGCGCAAATAAGATTAAGTTTACAGCGAAGTCGGGGATGCATAAAAGTAAACGTATGACAGCTTTAAAATCGAAACAGCTAGTAAAGTTGGCCGGGTTTAAATTTCTTTTTCTACGAAAAAGCGTGGTACGCGTCGGCCGGGCATAAATGACCACCGTTTATTCGATACGCGATCTTCGCGATATCAGCCCATTCAGTACAGAAGTACTTCCTTGTGCCTTCTTCGCAGTTACCACTCGACCAGTTCGTTTCGTGAAAACCTGTTATTATACGGGCCTTCGTCAACAACCCGCGCCAGCCGACCGGAATAGAACGGGCTGATGTGTTCTGACAATGTTGCAATATTTATATTACGATCCTCGCGGAGAAAGCACCGACGCCAGTGTATAAATAGAAACAAGGTAACAAGAATTTCGCTGTTGCTTCGCACTTCTCGCAGACCGGACGATTAAACGAATTTCCAATTAATGCAAATTGTCATCCGCAGATGATTTAATTAAGACAACAATACCGGAAAAATTTGCTTCGTTGATTGAAAGAATCCTCATGACGAATAAGTAGACTGCGGATTTTATGCATCTATGAGAAAAATAGGGCATATTAAAAATATTTCAAGACACGAGTGTATCAGTTTCACTTTGATAAGATAATTAAGAAAAATTAAAAAGTTTCTATTCGACTCCTGTGGTTTGAAATATATGTATTTTAATGATACATGTCTAATGATAAGCAGATCGTTTTGAAAAACAAAATTTGTTTGCAGCAATTGCAGACACGGGAACGCAACAGGAATTTATATAGTGTTTCTATACTAACACTTCACGGTTTCTTTACAGTCCCCGATTAGACGTCGAACGTCTCCAACTACATTAATTTAACGAACTCAAAGAAATCCTTTTGTACACACGCTCGGGAACGGTAACGCTTAAAGAAATGGCAAGAAATGATTGATCCTTGGAAAGTTGAAAAGCAGAATGCGCTGTTAAGTTAGAAGCCAGCGAACGCGCACGCGGTCGCGCTAGTTAAGGGTGACCGAACGAGGCTATTCAAGGCTCTCGTGTATTAATCGAGCGTCGAAACCGTGCCCGTTCCCCATTCATTGGCAAAGTAACGAACATCCTGGCACAATCCAAGAGCATATTACACCCCGTTATGCACACCGATACACGTCGCGGCGGGTTTAAGGCCGATCCACGGGCAGAGCACGCGACGATCCAGGAAACGCCGGCAGGCGGGATAATGCGGACGACACAAGGGGCCCTTAACAAGCTTGGACGAGGTGCATGCACGAACGCAATGCTGCACCGGCCAACTAGGCTGACTGCTCAGGACCGCCCGCATTGACGACGTCGGTGGAACGAAGAGGAGACGACCAGATCGCCTAGAGTTGCCCCCGGGATCGGAAAGAGAAAGGAATAGCTCTAGGGAGCATACACCTCGCTCCGGGATAATAAGAAATACGGTGCAGCCGCTAATGCACCGGTCCGAGCCGAGACTTTTTACCGCGGTGCAAAGTCGCCTTCGTAAAAGACGCACCCCTCTTTATCCTCCACCTCATCCTCCTCCTCCTCATATTCCTTCTCCTCGTCCTCCCGTTCTTCCTCCGTCCTCTCTTCTCTCTCGGCAACAGCATACTCTTGTTCCAAGCACAAATCCCCACTCCGGGAGGACGCGGAGACTAGCCGGTGCACCCGATGTGTAACGCGACGGTGAACGTGGACGAGTTTCGTAATCGGATTATGGAGCAACTAACCTCCGTGTAAACATATATAATGTCCGGATCTCTTTGAGGCCGGCTTTACGAACACTCGAACCTCACGTTCTTTTTAATGTGTCCGGAAATTCTGAATCGATTCAGCCCTCCGTGCTGTGAATACTGTCGTTCCTCTTTCGGTATCGATATCTTGAGATTGCTCGGATAATGCTGTCAGTCGACACTGATTATTCAAGTCGATAATTAAGAATCATTAATAGATAGATGGTTTCGGCGCACAGGTTCGATCAAAAATAAACTATCCTAAATATCCAAATACTATACAAATATCCACTAACTATCCAAAAATAAACTATTCCATGTTTTATAACAAATTTGCAAGTTGAAATCCCGACGTTTCGATCCTGATGAGGATCATTTTCAAGAGATTTTTGCGTCTGAAACAAAATGTAACATTGCAAAAATAACCGTATTATGAATAACCGTAATATATAAAATAGATCTTTATGCAAAATAAAAATGTTTTGCATGGATTGTGGGAAGCAGGAATAACATAAAAATTGATTTCATCCCTTAGCGAGTTTGTTACACTAAAAGCAATATTAAAACATTCTTGAATTTTATAAATATTTTACTGTTTTATATTTCGTCCAACTCTTCTTCATAAATGCATATAGATCCGCAGTCTAATTATAAGCAATATATAACCAGACAGGGGATGATTCTACATGTAAACACAAGTTGAAAAGAAGGAATAACATTTAATTTGTAAGACGATTCGTTTTCGAGAAAATCAATTTTAATAATACAGCAAATATACGCGCTATTGAGAGGAATCGTCTGACGCGTCTGATCATGACCAACCAATTCTACTTCCTGCGTATACTAACGCACCCGAACCCGACAGATCTTTAAAGTCTATCTTTTCGAAAACGAGGCACCAAACGAGGAGATGCTATTCCTTTTTTCCAATTGTTTCTACATGTAGAATCGTCCCCTGTCTGGGTGTACCACCTGTTTGGCTACATCCTGTCTAACTGCATTTGTTTAGTGTCCGAGTTAAGTCGACAATGAACGCGTTAGACTATTACAACAGAACTTTCTGCGAAATTAAAATTTTCTCCATCATTCACAAGACACAGGAGCTAAGTATAATTTTCTTCCTTTAATAATTTTAATTAATTTAAATCAGTACGCCAAGACTCTTAATTTCCTTTTATCTGTACGCTGTTTTAAGTTTTATCCACATTTTCGCCGTAAATGCATGAAATCCGTAATCTAATGACAATTTAATGAAAAAATCAATCAAATATTTGCGCACGGTGCCGTACGCGTACACCGTACGTGTTATATAAATGATTCGGGAGGATCGCCGCAGATCCATCTTCACGATCCTCCTTCCGAGAGTATACAAAACGCGCAGCTGATGGCCGAACAATGGCGGCCCGGCAAGAAAAGAAAAAGACGGGACGAGAAGATGGATTCTTTTCGAAGCACGCGAGGTTAAAGAACCATAAGCGTGACGCAACGAGGAAACGAATTAATACAGACATCGCGGCTCACGAGCGACGGATATCATTAAAGTTCAAGAAGACTCGGAGCGATCGCTGTCAGCACGAGGAGAGCGCGATATTCAATTTGCCCAGGTTAGTCTCGGCTCGCGAGATTCAAAGGAACGACGCAGCTTGATCGGAAGACAAGATGCCGGCGTTGGTTAGCCGAGTGTCGTTAACCCTTCGCGGCTCGAATTATGGCCGCTCGGATTTGTAAACAAATTTCACGCCGTGATTTCTGACAGCGAGTCGCTAAATAGAAGTCGCAGGAAACTGCGCGAGAATGCTCCGTCACTAATCAACAGACTGCGAATCTGTGTATGCATTTTTGACAAGAATGAATAAATGCGATTAAAGGCAGTGGAGATAATTACAGAATTTGAAAACATCAGCGAATTTGTTTCAGCTATTTAAGATCATTAAACAAAGACAATTTATTCGTCTCCTATGTCGTGCAGTTTCTGCAATTTTTATTCTGCATAACGATCCGCAGTCTACTAATCACGTTTTCCTTCATCGTGAACAATCAAAACACTCGTCTTGTAATAATTCCTTGATAGCTTGATCTATTTATGATTACTAATCGAGCGACTATTGAAAACTGCGTGTGATCATACAATAATGCTTAAAAACCTTCTGAAATCCGCTAGATTTGTTTCTTTGTTTCGACTCAACATGTCATACAAGAAAAAAAATTAATTGCATATGAAGTTCAGCTTTGTCTTCAACCTGCACTTTATCTACGAAGAAATCGTTTCTACAAAAGTTTCAGCCATATGTAGGCACAAATACCTCGAGTATTACCTGGACGAACCGACGCTAAAGAGAAACATAGTAACGCTAATACATCGAATATATCAACCAGAGAATATTTTCGATCAATCAGTGTGCACGATGCGACAAACACGATAGGATCGACTCGATCACCGGCGCGATGACAGATTAGCGAATTTAATTACGCGTGTCCGGTCGATTACCCCAATGTCAAAGCTATTCTCTCCGGTAGAGAAGATTGTCAATTTTTTTCTCTGTTCATCTCTCTCCCTCTCCTTCCATATCTGTGTAGAACGTCTACGGTGAATCGACGCAGCGAAGATCGTGCCGCGGCGTCACGAGCAAAAAGTGAATGGATGATGGGTTCGCTGACCATTCATTCGCAATCTTGACATTCGACCTTGACGATCTCCTTGGCTCGATAATGAAAAAATGAACGGCCTCGCGTCAATGGACAGCGGCGAAAGCTTGGCCAACGGACCACGAAGAAAACAACGCTCGGAAGGCGAAGACGAAGATGAAGACAAAGACAAGGACCGGATAGCGCGTCTCCACACTCGCATGAAAATCCTTTGCATCGTGCGGCGTTATTAGTCGATGCCACTAGACATCTAACTGCTGGGACGCTAACTCCACGTGTCTGCTAATTTCCTTGTCTCGGGTTCCTGGTGGTCCCTTCACCCTCCCGGAGAAACCAACGATCGCGGCTGGGTACTGGTCGTCCATCAGGAGATGATAGAGGACTTGTAGAGATCACATGATATCCCTACTCCGCGGTACACGTCTTCTTCTATTGGCTACTGGCGTCAAGGGCGGGGTCTCGAAAATTTTATTAGGGTAACTGCACCAGTGAATGAACGGGCACCAGTAAATGAACGCTTTTGTATATTTCAACAAATTTTAACCCGGACGGCATACTAGCGATAAAATTGTGATTAAAGAGTTAAATAAATAGGAGAATATTGTTTAGTAATTTTGTTCATTGATTGGACTAGCATTATTCAATTACTAGAATGTAGTGTTCATTGACTGGTATTTTTCATATTTTTGATTTAACGTTTAATAAAGAAGAATAATAATAATTTCATTGTATTTGTGTTCATTTATTTTTGACAAATGAAGTATAGGGAGCTATTTGGCATATATGAGATTCCTTTAATTCACATAGTTTTTTTTTAAATAAAATATTTTCCTGAACAATTTCTTAAATGTTCATTCACTGGTGCAGTTACCCTAGTAGACTTCTATTGCAGTGTCTTCAGAATACAGTTTACCCCCTCTTTGATAACCAGATTAATACGTCACACGTTACGCGTGCGCGGGGATGCAATTCGAATTAAGTGGGGCGAATGACTTCACGTGATCAGTCTACGGTCTTAGTGGGGTATGTTGGAGTATGCTCATGGTGGCGGAATGGGATAGTGGAAGGAGAGAAGACCGAGTGGGAAAATCGCTGTTCTATTATAATACTAGGTACAGAAAGTGTTAATATGAAAAGAACAGGCGTGGTTCTAGCCTGAAGAAGTTCTCTCCAGGCTTCAATGCGAACAGTAGGTCTCTGAAGAGACATTCTTTCGGGCCAATAGATAATAGAGGGGCAGCCCATTGGCTGTTTCGGGTATGGAATGTTTTCTCGCGGGTAGTGGGGAGACCGTCCATCTGTCTCCCTGAGTCCCACACTACTCCCTTCTGAGTTGCACATAAATGTATTTCTCCGTACCACACTCTTAACAAAAAAGAAAAAGAATAGGGAAACTGTTAACCTTTAGCAATTCTAGCATCTGACTCAGAGTTACCAGTGAAAATTACTTTACCATTATTCAAAATATTGTTTACATTACTAAATATGTTTATATCTAATTAACTACTAAATATTTGAGTACTGTATGAAGTGTTATATCAGTTTTCCTAGGTCGAAAGGAAATGTTTAATTTTCAAGTTAAAATAGCTCCGAGTGCAAATAGTTAATAGACTGCAGGTTTGAATGCAAAATAAATATTCCCTGCAGTCGACCGATCAAGGCTCGTGTCACCACTCTACCTTCCCCTTCCACGAAGTTATTTCCCTATGCTTCTGTCACGTGACGCGTCACTATCGTAACTTTTTCCCGACAATTGGTGCTCCGTCCCATTTAAACTTAGTTTGATAAAATAAGTTACCACGCGTTGAAACATTTATGAAAGGTCTACATAAATGAAGAATTCGTATGTGACTGTCGTAGTGAATGCATGCCTGTGTTACTACGTAATCTTCTTGCAGGAAGATGCAAATGTTGGGAAAACGGTCATTGAAAAGTAACAGGTTTGTTTCCGGGAGTGACAAACTGCTGTCGTCATTGTCTCTGTGTAATTTATAAGAGTTTTCACTTTCCCACGCAGCGTGCACAACTATAAATCCACGTAACACAGCTGCGGCTTCGACTGAAATTATATAAATATAGTTAAGATGCCACTTACTTCCGTAAAGTTATTCACAAATCACACACAAAACGCTAGGATACACAGACAATACAGTATATCACGGTAGACCATGCTGAAATTTGACACTAGAACCAAGGTGCTCATTTTTAACACCTTGCTTTGCAACATAAGGTACAGTAAAAATATCAAATTGAATATTGTTTTCTTCTCTTACTTTCTTATTTCTTTACTTTGAAGGAAAAATCTGTTCAAAATGTTTAGAATTGTAACTAGACTGTGGATTTTATGCATTTGTAATTGCATCTATAAAAAGGCTACATTAAAATCAACTGCAAATAAATAGCAAAATAATAAAAATTCAAGAGTGTCAATATATTTGTTACAGATGAACAAAACCACCACAGAGAAAAACAAATTCAAATTATTATTTCAAACGATTTGACACGTAGATTCACAGTCTCTTTATAACATATCAAAAAATCTGCAGTTTCACCTTTCTATTATTTAACAACCCTGCAGTTAACGTTACATTTAGTAGACTCCCGTGCAACCCGATCACGAAAATTGTTTGAAAAGACCATACACAGGTGTTTCATGTAGCAGTGAATGCACAGTACATAGATTGTGGCAGGACAGGTGGTACAACAGAGCAGGGGGTGATACTACATGTAAAAACAAGTCGAAAAAGAGGAATAACATTTTTTCGTTCGACAGCTCGTTTTCGAGAAAATCGAGTTTAAAGTTCCACCAGGTTCGCGTGCTTTAGTATATGCACAAAGTAGAATTGGTTGATCACGATCAGACGCGTCAGACGGCTCCTATGCAATAGCACGTGTTTTCGCTGCACTTTCAAACTCGATTTCCCGAAAACGAATCGTCAAACAAACAAATGTTATTCCTTTTTTCGACTTATTTTTACATGTGGTATCATCCCCTGATCGGTTGTACCGCCCATCCGGCCATATCCTGTATACAGAGTGGCCCACATAACTCTTAACAGCGCAATATCTCGAAAACAATGCCATCGATTTTAAAGTTCTTGGTCTTAAAGTGCATGGACTTGAAGGGCCTCTCTAACTACATAAATGTGAAGTGGTCCTCCCTTCCCCTTACCTTTATAATTTTAAATGGAACCCACTATATAACGTTACACATCTAGATTCTACAGCAAAAACAAACAAATTTTATCTGACACAGTTTTTTGTCAGAGAAAAAAATATTTTAAATGTTCACAAGTCCGAGCTGGACATTTTGAATTTGGACTTTAATTTAAAGAACATTTTATTCCTTCACGAGTAAGCAAAGAACTGAAGCGCGTATACAAATATATCTCATTTATTATATATATATTAAGTCGAATCTTCAAACTGTTATATCTCATCAAGGGAATATCTGACAATAAAATGTTTCAGACAAAATTTATTTGTTTTTTCCTGTAGAATCTAAATATATAACGTTCTATGGGGGGTTCTATTTAAAACGATAAAGATACCCTGCCTCCTCCTTAAAGTACAAGGGGGGTTACTTCATGTTTACGTGGTTAGAAAGGTCCTTCAAGTCCATGCAATTTAAGACCAAGAACTTTAAA
The DNA here is from genome assembly GCA_963971365.1 of Lasioglossum villosulum. Classification (NCBI taxonomy): domain Eukaryota; kingdom Metazoa; phylum Arthropoda; class Insecta; order Hymenoptera; family Halictidae; genus Lasioglossum; species Lasioglossum villosulum. Next base: position 9,825,682 of record OZ020497.1, read on the forward strand.
ATTGACGGCATAGTTTTCGAGATATTCAGCTGTTAAGAGTTATGTCGGCCACCCTGTATACAAAGAGTTGTTTAAAAAGACTGCACACTTGTCGCAGAAAATGCACATATGTATACGTACAGTCCCTGTAAACAATCTTTCGATCGCGTTATACGGAAGTCTGCTGTTACATCTCAATGTAAAGAGAAGAAAAACTACGTAATGTTTGGAGAAAAAATGGTCCTTCTTCGAGCAAATTGTTAAAACACTGAATTAGCTTGGAATAGTTATAAAAGAAGGGAGAAAGTATGAGTTATGAAAGAAAGTCGGAAGTTCATCATGTTGATGTAGTGGTTTCAGCGTTAATACGTGTGTTAAGTGACCGCTAGACCGCGGAACGTCTTTTCACAGAGTGGACACGAGAGAAGTATGCATAAAATGGGCGTGGCGTTTTATTGAATTTCAATCTTTCTGAATTTGCATAACGTTCCGCGATTTAGCGACCGTATGGCAGGGAAACCATCGAGATTACGGTGGGACACACACGTGGGTCGTTCGAGGACGCGTGAATCGCTTGGCTCGGGGTGAGAGGAGACGGGCGATTAATGGTAATTAATATAATTAAGCTTGCGGTGAAAGAGGAATGGCTGAGTCCAGCGCGCACACACCATTACCGTAACGAGCCCACGTATCACAATACAATCGGGAAACGAACAGCACAAAAATTAAGACGCAAGAAATGCGATGAAATTCAGCGTCCCGGACGTAATCGATCGAAGCGGCTCGCGGCTTCGAGGTCAAGGTCACGGAGACGATTCGACCGCATTTTCTTTGAGTTATTGTTACTAGATCAGCGGATATTAAATAGACAACAATTAATGGTATTACTGATACGCTATTAATGATTACACACAAAAGGGGAAAAGATCGATCGAAACGATCGCGAGAGCAGAACGATCGTTCGTGCCGTTAGTGGCATGGCCTTGATTAAATGTGTTATATATCGATATCGAGAGCTCGAGCTTGGAACAGTTAGGTATATGTTAAGCGGAACAGGTCCCAAACCGACATCGTTGCTTGACTTTCCGTTTATTCGCAGTTGTTTACTCGCGGCTATCAACTCGGTAGTATGATTTGTAATAGACATTATACGTATCTCCTTGATCGTATTAGTAAAGTAATTGTAACGCTCTACTCCTGTGGTATTTCAGTGAAATCTTGAAAAAATACGATATATTGCAATTTTGTTCTCAAATGTCAATAAAAGATCTTCGTAATATGTTATCAAATTACGTTTATTTAAGGTGAATACTACTTTACATATTAGGTACAATTAATCAGTTTTTTACTACGAATATTTGAATAGTAGACAGCGGATTTTATGCGTTTATGACGACAATGAGTAGGACCCATTTAGAACAGTAAAAATATTAGAAAAATGAATATTATATTATTTTTAACCTATCATAAATATATTACGATAGAAAATAAATGCCTGTTTCACTTGTGAATAAATTTTGTCAAATTGATCTGAAGTTGAACATTTTTTAAATACGTGCTTTAATTCGCGTCGGAAAATGTTAGGTCTTTGAAAACTCGATAGTAACGATGAATACGAATTTTCCAGTAATTTTCACGCCACAAAAGTACCGTCGCGACGCGGCGAGGAGACTTTGTATGCTAAACGATCTCTCCGTGCGAAGATTACTGATAATTTTTCTGAACCGGAGAGTTTCTCAGAATCAGATCTGATAGTGCGAGATTCTCGACGCGAAACTAGAGGCCCGGTACAAATAATTTCCATAATCTGCGATCGCTCTAGGACCTGGCCATATTTTTTCTGGAACACAAGACCCGTGTCTTCGTTGCAATCGTTCTCGTAATCTCGCATTTTCTCCTCTCTCGAGGTCACCGGTTTGACTGAAGTATGATACGCGAACTGTAGCACCGTTCCCATGGAATTGCGAAAAGTTGTTGCGAAACCGACTGACAAAATTCCAATTTTATACGTACCACACTTTCGACGTAACGAACTTTCCCTTCTCGATAAATATCAAAACCAATTTACATATTACATAATTCTACATACTTATCGCCACACATTTTTTATCGTAATTCTGGCAATTTAAAAAAAGTGTTACATCGACATTACTTCCACCGGCTTTGTTCAACAGCAATGGCGACTAGAATCCCGAACAAATGTCGCGAAAAACAATCTAATAGTTTAGTGATCGAATTTACAAAAATGTAGTTCTACTAATGACACTATGAGTGTCAATTTGACAGGCAAAAACATTCCATAAAATCAAAGTTGAAACGTAAAGATGCGTGAAAGTACTTTCTCAATTTTCCCTTGCGTTTTTCAAATTTTAATAAGAATCTGTTTATAAATTTGCCAAAAAGTGGCACAAAAAATTTTAAAAGAAATTAAGTAGTTAAATTCTTCCTATGAAGGGAGAATGATGTTCGTGCTTGACTACCGTTATCATATCAATCGCGACCACTTTGGCTGATTCTTGTTGCGTAGATAATCGATATTGGAAAGTTCGAACGACTCTAAACGTGAAAAAATATGAGAATAAAGAAAATCCCGTTCAATTTCCGTGGGTCGAGGCAAGAACCGCGAAAGTCAAGCAACGATGATGAGCCTGGTTCTCTGTCTCGACGCGTGCGCACGTGCGCGCTCTCTCTCTCTCTACCATTTGCGGGTATTCTTTGCTCATATGGTGTGATTGCCTGGACTCACCGATCCTCTTGACGTGGACGTCTCGATTGAAGGAGACGGTTCTCTCAGCGGGCTTCCACCCGGAGACGGAAGCCCCGGTCGAGTCGGGGGATAGTAAATTGGCGGTGGGGGCGTTGGAGGCTTCCTCCTCTCTTAAAAAGTCCGAGCGATGAACCTCGAGCATCTTCCCGGCCTTTTGCTCCCAACCATAACACACAGCCGGAACACACCGCCGATTCCTTACCCCCTTTTTTGCTTTTGCTCTCCTCGGTTCGGCCCTCTCACCTCTCGCTACCCCCAAAAACCGACTCCTTTCACCCCCGGCCTCTTACTCTGCCAATCTTTCCCTCTCTCTCTATCTCTCCCTCTCACCGCTAGACCCGATCACCAACCAACCTGTAAGCCAAGCAAAGCTGCGCTCTTAGTACATCGGATCACCGGATTTTCGGATTTATCATTTTCTCGTATTTCTTTTTCTCGCTTGGCCTGAAATAGTACAGGTAGTGATGGGCACACGATACTCTGTCTTACAAGTTTTCGAATAAATCAATCGGCACAGAGTTTCGAATCAATTCGATTTTTAATCGAAATCAGAAATTCCGGAGACTCTTGAATTCTTGGAAATTTCAAGTCTTGATAGTCTTAACAAATGCTATATTTTTTATAATATTGGTACGTTCATACTCTTATCCATTCCAATGCTGACATGACGTAATCATTGTTTCGTGATAGATGTAACGTTTCAAGAGTTTCAATTTTTACAAACCTTCCAAAGTTATAAGGCTTTCAAGATTTTCAAGACAATTAAGACTTGCAAGTGATTCGAATTTTTTGTCGTAAATATTGAATCGAACCGATTCGAAGTGATTCGGATCCCATCACTAAGTACAGGTGTATGAGAATTCGAAATGTCGGGTATCCCGTAGTCGGGACGTGTCGGACTCTCGAAAATTTTGGGATTCTCGACGATATTAAAGAACTCTAATAAGTTCGGGAATCCTGAGTATTCTCGACCCGACATTTTCTGGTTCTCGCGCACCTTTAGTGGCAAGCTTAGAAGCGTGGGTGCGTTCGTATACAGGGTGGACGAAAATGAATATAACGTTAAACAATTTTACAACACACTCTACTTGAGTTTACAGATAGAAATCGAGAAAATTATACATCAATATATCATCGTCGAAATTGAATAAATGATTCTTGCTCCGGATCAATAATGACCCGAATGGCAAGTAATATATTATGCCGATTTAAAAAAAGCAATTGAACCGACTCAATATTTCAAGGCAGTAGGTTAAGAAAATAGATATTTGAATACGAAACGTTCAGTTCTTTTTTTGTACACCCTGTATGTACTTTTATAGGTCGTGGGCGAGTGCTGCTCTATTTGCGGTCGTCCTTACTGCGGTTAGAGAAATCGGTTTACCGACGATTTAGAGGCGAGCCGGAATAATGCCACCTGCGATCCTAAGTAAAAGTACGACGGAGGTTCGTTCGTTCTGCGTTTTGCCCGGATCGCAATTTGCAGGAACAGCAATTTTCTTTTCAGGACAAAGAATGTCCTGGGAGCTGGCCGAATACATTCCACCAAGGAGATCACCGGTAACCAATATCGACGTTTTTGCTCCCTTCAAAAAGCGAACTGTATGATTATCTTTCACCGTTTCAAAAACATGGTGCCACTTTCATGAGAAAAGTGAAAGTTTCATTTTATTTCTTGATAAGAACCTACTCGGAAAACTTTCTTGCATAAAGATGTTTCCGTTCCAATCGCGTTTATCTTTCTGTTCCACGTTTTCAGTAGAAATTTATTTTTGAGAAATTATACGATATGTACTCACTATCGACAAAATTCTTTTTTTTTAACGAAATATTAAAAAAATGGCGAAGAAAAACTTGATCTCGTTCCAACAATTAAGAATAAAATTGAATACAATACAACCTCGATTATTCGGACCTCTGATGTTCGAATTCATTATCGTCTGAATAATTTCCACAAAGAATTAGTTTGCGTTAAACCAACCCATACGCTACACGATCTACTGCACGCTTCAATAAGGAAAACTATGTAATTGTTGTATTACCCGAACAATCATGTTCCTAATTAGCTTACTAATTAGCACGAATAATCGAAGTTCTACTGTAATTTAACTTATAATAAAAATCGTAATAAAATCGTAATAATCCAGATTTATTGGCAAAAGATAAAAATTTAGATTCTGGATCAAAATGAACCCAACGTCCATCATTCGAGGTCTACCAAGTTCTACGATCCCTTCGAACGGTGTTTGCAAATTGATACTACGATGAAATGCAAGAAAGTAAATAACAAAGAGGAGGAGTAAAATCGTCTGTATTTTTCTGCGGCTCTCTGTCTCGAAATCGAATCGGATTTTTTCTCGAATCGCAGCAGGATCGACCAGTGACAAGAGTGTTTTCGCGCGTGTTCGCGCGACAAAGACGCGTTGTGTTCGTTACGTTGGTGCGTGAGCATGTGCATGTGCCCCGACAATGATCGCGATGAACGCGACGGGGTGATAATGGTCCCCATTGTCGTCATGCAACCCGATGAGACGCTCGAGATACGTGCAAACGGTCTATTGACAGTTGCCGGGATGACGATGACGATGCGGAATAGTGACAATGACTTCGTGATCGTGCGATAAGCTACCTCGTATTTTCTTATTTTACCCCATCTTTCGTAAAGCGTCATGCAAAGCATAATCTCGGATTCCGAGCATGACGCGTTGGTACATCCTCTTATCGATTCTTTAATCGGAACGCAACCCTCCAGGATCTCGTTGCACGCTCCGTTGCGGTCTCGAACTGTCCGTGGTACTTTCATAAAGAACAATGGCTTGATTTTTCATTTATCGAGATCAAGGCGGCGTTTATTCTTACAATTAGTCATAGTCCGCGGGGCTGAAGAATTGGACCGCGTCAGATTTTCAATCGAAAGAAAACATTTCGACCTTGGTTAAGCTTATTCGCATGATTGAGAATTAAGAATTGAAGAAAATTGAGCATTATAAGCAGTAAGTCTATCGAAATTTTATCATCTCTATTCGACACTATACTGATCCATTTAGTAATTGTTCGAGAACATCCCACGTATTCAAAACAAGTATTGTTACCGTGACATTAGCAATTTGTATCTTGAGGTGATTCAATGGTCCTACGATAAGTTCGTTTGTGTAATCATCAATCAATGTGGTATCTCTGTTCGTTCACTATATTTATTACATTATAAATAGTAATCGTGCATTAGAAAGGCTTAAAAGAGAGAATACTTAATTTTAATTATTGCTATAAAGAGTAATGTGTTCCAGAATATACTATAATATTTTACACTGTTATAGCACAATTATGTTCATAAAGACAGGACCTAACGTTGTGCAAGTTCTCCATCTGTTCATAATAACAGAGATGAGCACATTTATGTGAAATGAGATAGGAAATCATCATTTGAAAGAATGCATTGTTTTAAACATTTCGTTGTTTGTGCGTTACGTGAAAAGTTAATTTTATTTGGCATTTGTCAACGATTATTTCTCAAATACAATAGAACTCCATTTATATGAACTCATTGGAAGACAACATATCTTGCACCAGTGACTATTATTTTTTGTTTATTTAATTTATCCCTTAGCATTCGAGTGGTATCATTATTCAAAATATTGTTTGCATTATTAAATACGTTGGCATCTAATCAATTACTGAACATTTAAGGATGTTCTGGAGGTACAATGGGAGACAAAAGTACAAGAAATTCGAAATCCATCAATATATTGGCAATAAAAAATAGATTAATTTAAAAAGCTTTCGTTTAATTAGTGAATTTCATGTTATATTCATTTTTTAATCAAATTGTCTTCATATTATAAAAAGTTGTAAGTGACTTTTGCGAATAATTGTACCCTCTGATTTGAATTTGACGAAAATAAATTAGTGATATCCAATATACATAATTACGCAATACAAAATTAAAAATAAATGTTTAAATAAATTAAAAATATGGTTATTATTAAAAATAAACGTGTGAAATTTGCGTAAAGTTATTGCTAGTGAGATGGCAACACGATAAATTTTACGTTTAGTAACAGTTTATAATTTTTTGCTCTGTAACTGTTTAGTGAATCCTAATAAATTTTTAACATAATTAAATACATAATTTTTACTATATAGAAAAAAACTGTAGTTTCTAGTTGCATATTTTCAAGGGTTAAATAGGGTTTGAAGTGGAATTTTGTGAATTCCCCATAAGAAGACGTGTTAAAATATGCAAACTTTAAGTTGCTATAAATATTAAACGGTGTAGTGAATCTAAACTTTGGTAATTGCATTAATTCAGTAAGAATTATATCTTGTCAAATTTCCAAAAATTTTGTTGCCTTTCTATAAAGCTCCAGAACATCCTTAAGTATTGAACGAGCTATTATATCAATTTCATATTCATAAAATTAAAAAGACGGTTTTTAAATTAATGTTAAAATTAATGTATAATTTTCGAGTTAAAATAGCTCCGACTACAAACGATAATTTACCGCGATCTGAGGGTTAACGAGACAAAATTTAGTTGATGCAAACGGAGTTCCAGTGTAATTTATATCGATAATGTCCAAGCCTGCATAATAATTTGATCGGCCATTGCACGTCCGATCGAAAGTGGAGGTAGCGTTACACGGATGAAAAAATTCGATAAAAAGATCTGTGTAGGTACCGATGACGTCGGTGGGACCGGATTGGGCGCGCAGCACTTCTGCCAGTCTGCCTAATGAAAGCCACACGAGCTCTCTGATTATCATTCGGGAATGCAAAGAGGCCGGCTCGATCCTTTCCGCGGAATCAGCCTCGCTCCGGCGCGACGCAAAGAAGCGAATCCCTCGCGTATGGGATCCGTCGCGCGCGATTTCAGATTCACCGCGCGTTTCGCGAGTATCCGCGAGGGATCTCGGTCGCCCTTCGAGGTAGCAGCGGTGACCTCGACTCTTCTTCATCTCTCAAGGCCATCTAATCGCGACACGTCCGTTTCGAGCACGTACCAAAGGGTAAGTCCCTGTCGCTCAACGACTTTATTAGCCCTTAGGCGGAAGGGACGGGGCGAGCATGCCAACTTTCAAATGAGACAATTCCCATGATCGCGATCGCCGGATTAACCCGTACATGGGGGACCTTTAACGACTGCTGAGATCGCCGTGTGTCTAGGACGTATATCTTCTCTTATTCGTTCATTCTTTTTTCGGGATACTGTTTCAAACAAAGGAGAGGTCGAGCGAGACAAGAATGGTAAATAGAAATTACTGTGGAACGTTGCGTTGAGTTACGGAACATTGTGATAGGTTCTGTTTAAGAAATTAACAGTGGAACAATTTTCAAGAATAATTTCAAGAACACGATCAAGACAAATTTTAGAGAAGATGTAGGTCTGTTACGGGGGTAGATACTGAATACTATTCAATGAATATAGCACTACAATAATATTAAATGAAAAATTATAACACTGAATAATTAATTCTCCAGTAAGTAAATCGCACAATTTATAACACTTTACCCATTTATTTCAAGTCCGAATATGATAGTGTACAGTTTGGTCATGAATAGACAGCGGATCTTTATGCAAAATAAAGATTTTCCACCTGAATTGCAACAAACTGAACTGACATAGAGATTTATTTTTTCTGTTAATATGTTCAGTAACGTGAAGATAATATGAAAGTATTTATAAATTCGTGTGATGTTTTTAATGTTTGAGATTACACCTACTCATTTTTGTCAGAAATGCATAAAATTCGGTGTCTAGTTATGAATTTCTAAAATATTTCTAGTCTAAGGGAAGTCCTTCTTGGATTGTTCATTGACATCAATTAATATTTTTAATTAATATTTTCACTCGAGGTGTCTGCTGACTTACGAATGGGATTATGCATATCAGCTAAGGACTAAGTCCATGCGTCCATATTAGGCGACCGAGGTCCTCTGCGAACGATGGTTCTCGGACTGTCGGAATGTTGGCCTGTTGCCATAAACCCAATGACAACGTGTCTCTGCCTTTTTTTTCATTTTCCTTCCGAAAGAACCTGAGATTTTCGGTTCGACCGTCATCATCCCCTATTCTCTCGTATGCTCCACCCTAATAATCGAAACCGAGATCCTTCGTGTTCGCTCGACGATACACCTACTTGTAAACACGAGATTGAGGCGATCCTTTGTGAGGATGACGTCAGATACGTGGGTAATAAAAAGTGTGATTCTAAGACGCAAATGGTGAGAAAGAATTGGGGAGAGCGGCTTTATGGCGAGGACGGTGCGAAAATATTTAGCCGGTTCAAATTGCGACTTGTTTACGATTGACATCGCTTTGTTAATTAATCACTGGTGAAGAGTTTCAAATGTTGCTCTCTGAGAAGTACTGATGACTAGACTGTGGATTTTATGCGTTTGTAACAAAAATTGGTACGTACAATTTAAAGCAGTTGACATGTTTAATAAATTTAAGAGCATCAACGTATTAGTGTCACTTCGATAAAATAATTAAAACAAGAGATAAATTTTTATTTAAACTTCGTGTCTTAGAATTAACTACTGATGATAAAGAAATTTAACATGTACGAAATCTAATGAAAAAGTAGGAATATTCTACGGTGATATTGGAATAAGAAGATTAAAGTCTGGTATATAATAACGGTTTGAATAACAAACAACAATTTTGCTAAATATCTAAATTGAAATGTCAGTTTTTACAAAGAAAGAAGAATATAGCACGGAAATATTCAATTTGAGAAATAAGAATACAATGTAAAATGATAGTTATTGAAGAGATAAAACACTAGATTACCATTCAATTGCAATTTCCGTGTGTTTTTAGGAATGATCTGGTTCAGATGTGCGCGATGGAAGATACGAGAGTTACTAAATTAGGACAATTTTAATTACGAGGAAGAGAAAACGTGCGACTCCTTTAAATTTATCTTCGTGTTCCCTTATAAATAATACATTTTGTAATTAATTCTACGCTCATGATTATTTCAAGCAGAGCTAGTTTCGAGAAAATGATTTCATTCGAACCTGATTTTTACTGAAACCTACAATCCCAGATAGCATCCGGACGTCCGATGTACGTCCAATGGATGTAAATTGGACATACATCGGACATCAAATGGATGCCTCGATAACGCATCTGATATGCAAAATGCAAGAGGTCTGAAACAGCAATTGATATAATAAAACTTAGCTTTTCAGTTTTTGTTTTATTAAATAAAGTACTTTGATCTCATCTCATTTTTATGATTATTCAGTGAGTGATCAACATGTTAACATTAAACCTACCTCTACCATCGGTCAAAATTACCCATTCCAATTATTAATTTTACAATTATTCAAATAATAAAAATGATTTGATGAGCACGATTACAATAGGAGCCGCACAAAGTCTCAGTTTCTTACAATTGATTTAACCAATTTTTATTTCATAAAGATCTATTCGTCGGAGGTATCCGATGCTGACAGAAAAAAAGAGGTACGATGGAAATCAATTTTGCATGACGTTTGAGCAAGCTTTTCTGCGTGGTAATCAAGAACGCCGACACTAAAGCAGCGTTACAAGAATGTACGATATGATTCCTTAGCGTTCTTCGACCGCGACTTCGGCGCAATAAACAGTCACGTGTCTCCCGTAAATATTTAGCACCTTCCCCTGCCTGTTTTATTGTTGAACCGGCCGCTGCGGCCCGTCCATTCAATGATTCAATGATAAAATCGCGGGTTCGCGCCTGGAACAACCCGTCGGTATCCCGTCGGCTGTTTCTTTAATATCGTCGAAGAAAAATGGCGGGCAATTGCCGGAAAAATATTACCGGAATGAGTCACAACGATTGCGAACTGACTCTGTCGCCTTAGGAAGTAAATTAACACTTCCATCAAATGGCTTCTAAAAAAAATTAACCTGGAGAACGATCACCGACATTCTTTAACTAAATACTATTTTCCCAAGGCCATACAAATAATATTTCTTGAAATTCTCAGGACACAAATGCGCGTAATAGTTGAATTAAATTGATCTGGTTCTTTCAAAGGGGTGAAGTAGAAATTCTGAATAGTAGACTATGATATGTATAATAGTAGACTCTTTATACAAAAGAAAAATTGTCTGCATTAATTGTGAGAAACAGACGTTGAATAAATATGTAGTTTTCCTTTATTGGATTGCACAAATTGGAAATAATTTAACAATATTCTGAAATCCTAATGTTTTCACTGACCTGTATTTTATTTACCTGTTTGTAACGCAAATGTATAAAATCCACAGTCTAATTAATTGTTGTGTTATTACGTTATATTCATTTCAGAGAAAATATTCCATCCTCGAATGGAATATTTGTCGAATACGCATCGAGACACTCGAAAGAAATTCTATTGCAACATTCATTTGGGTAATTATTGCGCAAATCATTATTGTACCACGTAGGAGAAAATAACCACAGCAAGATGACAAAAAACGTTTGCTGGATTATGCTACAAAGAATTTTTGCCCGATTTTTCACGACGCGACTATATAAACGTTCTCGATTCCGGAGAGAAAGAATAAGACGGCTATGAAAATACACGGGGACTTGTTTTTTCACTTGTTACTCGTTTTAGGGCATTCCACGGTGAACCAATTTACCCGAGGCATTTCACGGTATAATATCGAGGCTGAATAATAAATTACCACGAATGTCGTAACTGTTCCTGAAAAGTCCTCGTTACGCGCTGCCATCAACGAAAACATGTCGTTTCGAATACGAGTATGGAGATCCTGTGCCCGAAGCAGGCCACTCGCGGATTCTGAATTTTGAATGTTTATTGCACCTTCGTAATAGTGTTGTTCACATTTCCGAACGACAGCCACGGGTCTAAATGGAAATAAATTCCAGAAGCAAATGTACTTCCTACGAGAAGCAAATCTGTGTGTGTTATAATTAGACTGCGCATTCAGAAAATTTCCAAAAAATGCTAGAATATAAAATCCCACAGAATTTACTATGAAATAAAATTTGTTTGTTTCCATTTTCTCAAAATTGGCATTCAAAAATAAAAAATTGCATAATCATCAGCAGTCTAGTTATAATAAATAGCACAAGGTAGGAACAATTAAAAGTGCTTGCACACACAGGTGCAATTATAATATTATGAGTCTGCATTGCATCGTATAAAACACAGTGTTATTTAGTGCGAATTTTTTTGATATTTATAAAATTGTAAATTGCATAAATATTCATACTTTATAAATTACTAATAGGAAACTGTGAATGTGTTTTTAAAGCCTACACTAACACAATTTTTGAATACGCATGATTCCTGTGCATGCCTGTCTGATCATTACTTTCCTTTTCTACTAGGAGCAAGTTCCGAAATTTTAAGAATGAATTTGCCTAATATATCAACTCTCCATTATCATTGCTCTTTGGCTTGAATTTAATTATATCGACCAGATGAATACTAACTATTTAACTGATTGCACTGCACATTTTTATCAAGTAAAATTGTAAATTGCATAAATATTCATAATTTACCAATTACTAATAGGAAACTGTGAATGTGTTTTTGGAAAGCCTACACTAGCACAATTTTTGAATACGCAAGATTCCTGTGCATACCTGTCTGATCATTACTTTCCTTTTCTACTAGGAGCAAGTTCCGAAATTTCAAGAATGAATTTGCCTAATATATCAACTCTCCATTATCATTGATCTGGCTTGAATTTAATTATATCGACCAGATGAACACTAACTATTTAACTGATTGCACTGCACATTTTTATCAAGTAGTTTACAAAAGCAAGCCGTAGAAATTTATTTATGTTGTGTGATAATTGGTTAAAATCTATTTTAATAATTTCGAATTCAACTTCGATTCCCGTGTTACGATAAAAACTCGAAGCGAGTGAATGGAGTCGTAAGGGAGACGTTCGATCACTTTCGAAGATTTCCCGCTCGATGGGCACCGCGTCTGAACGTGTTCGTCTGACATACTTCAACTACAGGCAAGGTCGGAGGTTCGTGACCCGAATCGTGATCCGCAATCATTTAATTTTCGTAATAGCAACAGTTGGAAAATTTGAAAGGCGATCCTCCGTAAAAGCTTTTAAACGTTTCAATACAGGTCCACATCAAGAAGTTGTACAAAGCAAATTTAGTATTTTCTCCACAGTTCTGACTAAATGTAATTTTTTCTCTTAAATGGATCGTGTGGTCAATTTTTAATAGTGTCCGAAAATTACTGTGAGTAAAGTACCATGCTCTAAATGACAAAGAATCGCGGAAGCTCCGTGCCTGGGTCTTAGTAGACCCAGCTAAGGGCTAGGGTTATCCATCCGTGGGCAATCAGGGTCATTTATGTACGGGATTAATTTTTTTTACGTTTTCACCGTGTCAAAAAATGTAAAAAAATTCTGGAATAATTAGAGTGACCAATTCGACATGTCATAATTGAAACGTCCAAAGCATGAATGGGAAAAAGTAAATATTAGAAAAATAATAATTTTTCTGCGGACATAAACGACGCAGGTTTCTGACGGAGGGTTAATTCCTGCTTCGAGTGCGTTTTGGAAGTATGACCGTGTTGCGGCGACGTATTCTCGACGCAATAAAAGACGAGGGATTCGGTCACGGGTGAGCCGCGGGGATTCGCACGTCAGATCGAGGCGCGATCTTCATTCCGCGAAGCTCGCTGCGAGCGGACAGGCGAAACAAAAGAGCGAGCAGAAGAAAGGGAGAAAAGAGAAGCAAAAGGATTGAGCTGTTCATAAGCCCTCGCCGGCGTCTATTTCTGGACTTAACGAGGGACGTGTCGAGAAGGACGCTGAAACAGGACGACGACGTGCCTCGTAACTGTGTCAAGCTCCACGTGGCCCTTTTATTGCGCGTCAACATCGGCCCGAATTTTTATCCGAACCGAACGCGTTCAGACACCAATTTCCATTTCGTTCTTACTCGTCCTTTTCTCCGCCCGCGCCGGACTTTTCCAATACCCGCACGCTCCATGAAACCGAGCTTCGTTTAATTTATTTGCAAACAACCCGCAATCGTTTGGGAAGGCTTCAATTCCTTCGAAATTCATTTTCCGAAGTGCTAGCAGTCGGTTTAGTAAAATACAGTATGTACTAGAGCACGGATTTCTATGTAAGATAAAAATGATCTGCGTTGATCTCAATATACAGGAACTACATAATAATTTAAACGAGTTGAACGCAATACAATAGTATCAGTAAATTCTTTGAATGTTTCTATCGTTTTGTATTCGATTCACTTATTTTTGCTAGAATTAGTTTGCTAATTTATCATGCTGACTTGTCCAACTTTAGATATAATAATTGCAGCTGTTCAGTAGGAATGATCAGGAGGATTGGTTTCCAAACAGTGACTTTAATTATACTTTATATTTCAATTTCCGATCGATAAGAATTTTTCCTTTATCATGAGTGACTTTAAAATAGCAAATATCACCCTCTAGATACAACTCAACAATGCATTGACAATTCCAAAAGAAATTGAATTTTCTTTCATGTGTAAAATAAGCATTGCCCATAAAAATACGTAACATTGATCCTCGCTTTAAAATGAGATACAAAACAACAAGATACTCATGGAAAATTGTGGTTGGAGATAAACAACGTACATTCTACCTTCTGACAATGATGGTTCTAACAATCACTACATAGAGTCAAGAATTTAATTGTTCACGGAAAATCACGGTCTAAGTAGATAGTCGAGATCGATCGAGATACAAGAGATAGGAAATCGCAATAATTCAGCCCTGTCTGCCTCACGATCACGTGTCCGTTCCAATAATCAAAATTCCAGACCGACAACGTTCGGACAAGCATCCAATCGCGTCAACAGAGCGTTCACTCTCATCTTGCGTACTGCTGATTAAAGTGTCGGTTAAAGCGCGTTAATTGATCTTCGGGCTAGCGAGACGTCGCCCTCCCCGCCCCATCTCTTCGGATTTCTGGTTTCCCTATCGTCGACGAGATCCAATCTACCGGTAGAGTATGTCGCGTTCCCGTCTCTAATCTATTCGCAACGAAAGTCATTTCCCTTTCGATTAACGTTTCCCGTTCCCGGGACCGTTTGACGGGGGCCGACGCGACGCGAGCGATGTCGCGTGTTAGATGTCCCGTGTCCCGCCACGACCGCGATAATTACAGTGATCTCATTGTGAACGTGATTTGTCAGTCAATCCGTAAAACGTACGTGTCGTCGTGCGGGAAATGTCGTGACGCGTACGCGGCGACAAGAAGCGGTTCACAGCAAGTTCGTTCTTCGAGGGAGCCGAAGAAAATCTAACCGGCCGTCGCGGCGCTGAAGCAATTTGCAACCTCGTTAGCGGATCGTCTCACGTGTTTCGCACATCATCATTGGTCGGCCTAATCGCAAACACTCCCAGAGTGTTTGCAGCCTGAATTCCCGAAGGCCTCTCGCGACACACAGAAGCCGTTCGAGCGACAAACATTTACGTAACACCAACTCGAGCGATCAACGAAGCGACGCGCGACGTTCCGTTGCACTGCACTTCAGATGGAGCGGCGCTCGGTAGGTCTCGGTTCCGATCCCTCAAAGATGACACCTGTTCGCGGGCCGATCTCCTTGAACGCGCGCCACTTCCCGTCACAGCGGTCGACGATCACGGTTATTCCCGTAGGAAGATGGATGGGAGAGGCGATCGAACGTCGGCGACGAGTCAATCCGCCTGGCCGACAAAGCTCTCAGGCGAACAGACTCGTCCGAGACGACGACGACGACGACGACCAGTGACGGACGATCCGTCACCGGGACGAGGATGCCACGCATTAGTTCCTCGCGCACTGCGAACGCACCCGGCAATAGCAGACCATTCGAATTTCAGAATTCAATTTACCTTCACTGGCACGGTAGCATTCCGATCGGTAGTAGCTCTGGTCTGCTCTTTAAGGATATCCCCCTTGACCGCGACGTGCCAGCAAGAAGAGGATCGAACGAGGATCGAGGGAGAGGACCCGGCTCGTGGTTCTACCGAACAAAACACTCTCACGTACAGCAACTGTCACTGCCACCGTGGCAGCCGGGTGTCTCGTCCCGTGGGATCCGGCGAGACAAACACCTTGCGCCCGATCCTGATGCGACGCGACGACGTCCTAGCGACGATTATCATCGATCAGCTAAGAACACAGCATCCCCTAGATACTTTCTGGCTTGCTTCCCTTCTTCACCCTGGCTAGCCTACTCCTTTTTCTCCGAACTCTCTCTCTCTCTCTCTCCCTCTTTCTCTCTCCTACACTGTTAGGTCGTTGGACACGCGCTAACACTCGATACCAAAAACCAACAACTTTATCCGAACCGTCTGGCAAACACTTGTTCCCCGAAAGGTCACTGCTTCGTAGCTGAATACCACACGCGTGTTCGTTTATTCGGAAAACGATCGCGATCGATCGGGGCCGATTCTTTGAGCTAACGACGACGGGATCAAATATCCCGCGGTACCCTGGTGCTGTACCTGTACGATTCACTTCGACGACTCGCTCGCACCGATTACGGGGTCGTTAGGTAATTCCGGACCTGCGACGCGACTTAGGGGCTACCACTCCTTCGGCACGCACCGTTCTCCGCCGAGCGCCGAAGAACTAATAAAAGCTGAGACCCAGCTTGATACTGCGTAGGCCGCTTACTACTCCTTCCACCGCGGCTCCGTCCTATCCCACCGACGTACCGGACCGGGCCCCGACAGAGACAGGCAGGAGAGAATGCACGGACGGACGGACGGACGTAAGGACGAACGGACAGACAGACGGACGGACGAACGAACGCAGCACGGATGGACGGTGAAACGGATGAAGCAACGGACATAAGGACTTTAACAGGTATACACACACGCCGCTCGGGTCTGGTGCACCGATGCCCGGGTACACCAGGCAAGGCTGATGCTGTGTGCTACTCTGCTCTCTCCTCTCCTCTGTTCTGCTCTCTTCTGCTCTACGTTGTTACCTGTGCTCGTTGCTCCTGATGCACGCGTTGTTGCTGCTGCTCCCCTGCCTTTGCCGTTGCCTTTGCCGCTTGGAGAACGTCACTCGGTCAAGGTCCCACACCGAAAACCAGCGCAAGTGAACGCCGTGTCTTTGCTGGGGTACCGAGCAGATTTCCCAGAGTCTGGGTTCAGTCTTAGTAGGCGTGTTCAGCAATTTGTGACGGAGCAGAAGACCCTGAATTTTTGGTGGTTGGGATACTGGGTTTTGTTTAAAGTTGAAATAGCGATAGTTGCTTTTTACTACATTTTAGTTGAAGAGAATTTAGAGAAACGGGTTTTCTAGATCCATATAGAGCATACCTATGCAACTTCATAAAAATTGAGTAATTGCTTTACGAGTTGCAAACGATTAAATACGTTGGAAGTTGTCATTATTCATTTTTTTATGTTCATCATTTTTAACAGTTCTTTCACTTCATTCAGTTTGAATGGAACTTGAATGAAATCGATCTCGACACTTATAATTGCAGATGAATCATCAGCATGTACATATCTAAAGTGAAAAATTCGCCTTTAATGTATCCGACCAGTGTCATCATCCTATTCGCCACCTGCTAGCTTATTCGATCACCGCTATACTTGGCGCGAGACACCTTGGATCGTCGATGTGCGAGGGTGGCAGAGATCGTCTCGTGAACTCGATTCGGTCGTGGTAGAAGGTGTCCGCGAAGGATGATACTCGACCGACACCACGGATTGCGTTGGTTAACTCGAGGATTGAGACATCGAACGGTAGGCGATGATCTGAGAAAATGACAGAAGAGCGGGCCGCGGGGTGCGCTGGAAGAGCCGCAATTTACAGAATATGGGCCGCGAGTGGGTTCCGTTGGCTCTAGAAAGTTACGTAGCAGAATACTGTATTACATTTTGCTCGACGTAAAATAGGCCCCGTTTCTAGGACGAATTTACATATCGTATCATCCCAGTCTTGTTGAGCTTGGAATCAATCAAAAGACTGCTTGCGGCAGATTTCTGTGACGAACACCGAAGGAAATGTTAGAAGAAAATTTCTTCAATTCTGTATTGCTTCTTGTAGCTCGAATTTAGCAAATTTTAACAAACCTCTTTTAATTTCTGTAGATAAATTCGACGGATCTATTTTCGATATGAAACTGGATCATGAAAAGCTTAACCCCCATACGTTCTTCCGGGCGAAAATTCACCCATTCTATATTTTTAACATACTGTAAAATCAAACATCATTTAACGTATAAAATAAAAATGGGTGAATTGTTATCCTATCTTGTATGCAGCTATTTTCGAGGAGCGTATGAGGGTTAATATAAGAATGAAATTCAGCAAAATATAATTACAATAATTATTTTCGAATGGCCCGAAAATTCCTTGTAAGTCTCAATAATTGTGAAATCTGGCCAAATTGAGAAAAGCCATACAAGATGCATGGGATTTCACAGGGCCGTCAGTCTCGAGTATCAGATTCGCGTAAAAATCGGATTATTTAATAACGTTATGATGCGAAAGGGGAAGAGCCAGCCCTCGATCCGGGATCCGTCGCGCAGGATGTGCATGTCGTCTTAATAAATACGGCTGTAAACACGAAAGTAACCAGCTGTATCGGCAAGCGTGGTAACGGACACGCAGAAGCGAGCCGCGAAGAGAAGATTGTGCATCGCTAAGTATCAAGGGTGTAGCGGCGGGACAGACAGAGTACAATTACAGGTGATTGAGGATCGGTCTTGTTTCTATTTTCTTTGATTTCTGCGAGTAGTTAGCCTGATCCGCGGCGGGCCAATCACAATGCCCGGCTCTTAGTGGTCCGGCCGTATTATGATTGGCGTAATCATCGCATCGGCGAATCACCGGCGAGCCCTGCATATAAATAATTGAGCTTTAAAGCTGAACTACGAGCCCTGCGCCGTGCTGCTTCTAGCTGATCAACGGCGGACAAGTGATCCACATTGAACGCGCCGCGTCACAGATCGGACTTATTGCACAGGGCGCAGCGATTATGAGCAGCCGCCGGATCATTATGTGGCACCTCGGTGTCGTGCAACGGGAAAAATCGTGTTACGCGTAAAACCGGGAAGAGAAAAACACACCCCATGTTACTCCGCTCGATCGACGTTCGCGTTGCGAAACGACACGCCATGCGCCGGGTTCTGTTTCACTGAACATCGGCGACTTTAGAGCGGAATGTCTCAGGAAAGGTGTTACGTGTCGGGGATTTACTTCTGTTGTGTAACATCCACGGATCACGGGCCTTTGTTCATTTAGACTTTACAGTAATTCACAAGACTACGGACTTTCCGCGGCTCTATTTTATTCTCACTCGATCGCCCGATCTCCACTGAGACTCGAGGTTGCTACATTTCTCGAGTCTTTTAAGATACCATCGAGCGATGCCAACAGTCAAAGGTGCCGCGTTTACCTGCGGGAAGCGAAAGTCTTACCGCGCGATTACTGTTCCTACTGTTGGTTATTTTCAGTTAAGAGCGTGGTTGGAAGTAGTAGCAGGGTCACTGTCAGTTACTCGAATTTTATACAGGGTGGGGCACTGTAAACAGGTCACCTGAATAACGCGGCTGCTATCGGTGTTAGGAAGAAATGCATCTGATGAAACTTATGTTGGTAACTTTTTTGGAGGTGGATGCGTAAAGGATATATGAAGATTAACTTCATTGTTTTTAATGGAATGAAGTATTATTTAATCAATGGACATTCGTTATAAAAAAGTACTAACCTATGTATGTCGAAAAGTTAGTAGTTCAGGAGATATTTCAATTTAAATAACTCTAAAACATCATTACTGTCGTACTAAGACGTTAGGGTTTACTTACTAGTTCTAAAGGCTAAGAACAGACTTGTGGGCTTAGGCCCGATAAATGGACACCCCAGGTGTAATGCGGATAGCAGATCCCCGGGGGGTTCGGGCAGCGTGATAGTAGAGAGGCAACCTGTTGGTTGTCCCGAGAGGTGGATTGTTTTAGAGCTTAACCACCTTCTTTAACAAAAAAAGGGTTTGCTTACTAGTGTAACGTCTTAGTACGACAGTAATGATGTTTTAGAGTTATTTAAATTGAAGCATCTCCTGAACTACTAACTCTTCGACATACATAGGTTAGTACTTTTTTTTATAACGAATGTCTAGTTGCAACGGTTGATGTATTAAATAATGTTTTACGCGTCCACCTACAGAAAAGCTACTAACATCAGATTAACGATCCCTCGAAACCAAGCAAGTTCAATCTGATGCATTTCTTCCTAACAGCAATAGCAGCCGAGTTATTCAAGTTTGTTTCTGGCGCTTCACTTTGTATATTGTATCAGCTTAGCTATTTGTGGATGTGCCTAATTATTAGACTGGTGTTACGATAAAAAGCTGCATAGATTGGTGCATACGAAAATACATGGTTCCGTTTAAAGAACCAAAGTTGACATTACAAGTCTTTGACGTGTCCGCCACGAAAAAATTAATAGTACCATTATACAGTGATACGTGGTCCCTGTACGCAAAAGAGTGAATAATCAACCGAATGCTCTCCGACCTCTCCTCGAGGACGACCTCCGCGGTAACGAAGAACAGCACCTGACCTATTACTCCCGGAGCGACAAGAACCACTGGAAATGATCTCGCCGATGATTTATGACAGTATAAGGTGTTCACGTCACCCCGCGATGCTGGCACCCGGACACTTAGCGGATCAAAGTTTTCCTTTAGTCGCCGCGCGTCTGGACCGCGTGCCCCGCTCTCGCACGCGATTGGCGTGCGTAAATGGGTGACGACTAAACTGCTGCAGATAATGATGATGATAATGATGATGATGCCCGCGGTAGCGGTGCACGCCGACTGAAATGGAAAGGTACTGCTTGTTCGAGCCGCGTACCTACAAACGAACGCGCCGCGCTCGCTGCTTGCCTCTCCCGGTTCTTCGTCTCGGCTCCGAATGAGCTCCGGCCTTGAACTTACCGGGCTGCTCTCGGTGCTAATGAAGAGTCAGACTGAGAGTCCTACCGCGGTGGACAGACGTCTCTAATTGGCCTCGCCGCGGACCACTTCCGGAACGAGGAAAGCCGAGTCCGCGTTTAAACGGAGAACTTATTTTCACTTTCTATCGCGACCGGCCGAGTGGAATACAGCCACGCGTGATCGAGCTTGCGCACGTTTGCGTTCTCGTGTGTTTATTTGCTCGCGCGAGTGTGCCGCTCGTGTACGCACGTGTGCGTTTGTCCATGCGCAACAGACGCGAGACGGTTTCGTCGCGGCGGAAAACGACGTGGCTGAAGTTCGAGCACACGGGACCGACCGGTAAGCTGTGATGTAACCGAGCCAGCTCAGTGGGTGTTCTATGTACGATTGTTCGATGCCTCGTTGCGTCAGCTGAATGCGTCTGTATGACGGATGTGACAGATCTATAGGGTAACCTGCCGTCAAACGGTTTGGTTTATGACTTCGTCGTACTCTGACTAATTACCGCAGCGCGACCGGACAATCGAACGCTTCACAGTAGTGCCTCGATAGTTGCACGAACTGGGACTGACGAGCCTGTTTCTAGGTTCCTGCAAACTATCCAGGTGTTGTTTTTACTGACGCGTCAAGTGTTCTTTCAAGTCTCGGTTCTGCTGACATGGATATCAAAACTAACCCCTACATCTTCAATATTAAAGAGAAATGTAATACTTTCTTCCATGATAACGCGTTCAGTTCCATAAAGTTCTACTGGATTCCGTCTCATATTGGGATTGCTGGATAATAGCCAAACCTAATATCAAAGCCTGTCATTACATATTATGATTTTGTAAGAACTGCTCTATACCGTTTCTACTATTCATATATCTTGATTGTAATATTTATGTATCTTCAGTATCGTACTCTACTTGTAATTTTTATATTCTAGTATTATAATTATGTTGAAATAAATCTCATACGAGATTTTCTACAATAAAAAAAAATTCAGGTAACCCAGTGGCGCAGTGGGCTTGCCCCCCCCCCCCAAGAAAAAGGAAATAGAACATTGGAAAATTAGTTAAATCGTAAAACAGCTGCTTCTAATATGCAGGGCCTGATTAGCTATATAGCAGAAATAGCAAATGCCACAGGCCCCGCGCTTGGAGCAGTAAAATGTTCAGCATGTAAAATTGTGTAATGATAGCCCTGGCTATCGTTAACAGATATTTTTGTAAAAAAGGATCATTCTGTTCAACTCGGGCCATCCCAAGATTAAATCCTGGTTGCGCCATTGAGGTAACCAGAGGTGTATGAGCCAAGAACAGGAGTGGTTAGCGCCCGAGAAGTCAGTGGAAGGGAGAAATACGAAAAGTGGGTCCCTTCCTCTAATGGACAGCAGATGGAGAGACAAGAGGGCTCTGGTCTTTTAACGTGTGGGTTTTTAGTGGGTATGGGGTAGTCCGAATATCTGGCACCAGAGTTCCACACCAACCCCTTCTGGGATGTACGTAACAGTATTTTTCCACACACCTTTAATCTAAAAAGAAGGTAACAAGAGGTGTGTGAGGACTCTATATTCGAGACGGGTCAAGGCACGGATATTGTTGGATTACATTCTGCCAAGAAGTATGATTCATTTTATACCAGTTTTGCGAGGAAATGAATTGTAGTAGCGAATGCTTGGTCCTTGACAGGAACATTTATGAAGTAGATTTAGTGGACACAGGTGGTCATTTTTTACCTGGCGGAACAAGGACATTTCAAGGTCATCCGTGGTTTTTGTAAGAACTTTGGTCAACAGCTCTAATCGACGATGAGGTGCGACCGTGTCTCGAAATTACTGTACTAATAGCTACTTTGACGAATTTCATAATGCTGATGTTCTTTTACGGACTGAAGAATAGCATGGTGTCCAACAAAGACGTGCTAAAAAGGGACGTAATTTTGTTCTGTATAATAGACTTATAGAAATGTAACAATATATACGTGGGTGTTTTAAATGTGTACTAGATTATTGTATGTGGTATCACTGAAACGTGTTAAATAAACCGTTGCCATACAAGTGTCAGACTCGTTTGATTAATTCTTGCCACGATGAACTTCAGAATCCATTCTTATTTCACCTGTTTCAATTACTTCACGAATTAAAGTCTCCTTTTCCTGATCGAAGAAGTGTATCCGACTCGAAGAACACTTGAATATTCCGTGGTAAATACAGTGTGAGCTACGAATGTCGTGCACACAGATCGAACGGAAACCTTCAATTACCACGAAGAACGGAGCCACAGGTAATGCACGAGACACGTGCACGACGATCGAAGTGACAGGTCGTCGTTTCATCAACTAATCCGATAAAATGCCCCTACAATTCCAGTCGCTGATTATAGAATAAGCCCTGCTGATTTAATACCTAGCCTTTAAAGTGCACTCGACTGGATCTTTGCCGCATAAATATCGTAACCCCGGTGCCGGGAGTAATCCTCCGACAAACTAACTACAACGGCGGTAGGTGTACGCGCTGCTTTAAAAACAAACGAGCGACAAAACCGGTGGTACACGCGAGTAAATCTCTCGGTGGCGTGAAGCCGAATGCCGAATGCTGGCGAGGGTCGTTACTCGCGCGTAGTACTTTCTCCGCGAGAATGGAGTCGCGTGCGAGCGGATAGCCGCCACTCAGCTCTGCTCTGCTCCGCTCGATCCGATCCGATCCGCTCCGCGCGGAAATTGTTCGGCGCGGTGCGGTGACGAGGACTCGGCGCGTGACGCAACGCATGGAATACGGGGACCGACAGGTCCAGCAAGAAAAATCCAACGAGAACATTAAACCGAACTGGGTTAACGTAAAAAGAATCGTAGGTGCGACTGAATGACAGTTTCTCCGTTACGGTACGTTTTAAACGGAATGTAACTGCTAATAAAGAACCTACAGTCTGCCAAAAAAGTCAACCATTAACACAGAACAATGTCTTTTAAAAAACAGTAGTATGGTGTTAAGAAAATTGTTACTCACTTAACAGCGTCGTGAACAACATCAGACCAACGTCAACGCGTTTACATTGTTACATTAAATTATTGCACATGAAATGTCTGATTTTAGAATGGAAATGTTCTATAGCGTTTCGATCAACAAAAACTATTACAGTTTACAGGATTTTTACTGGTCTTCGATTTCATTTTAGATGACTGAGCTGAATCAATGTGATTGTGCATTCTTCTTCCGCGTGGTTTTTTGTCGCGTCCAGTCACGTCGCTGTAGGTTCGCGTATGCTTCGGATCTGTGCGCGACAATGTGATATTGCGGATCTAGTGAAAGATGTAATCCCGATGCGTGTCCTGATCGCTGGACAACGAACTGCCGTAAGCCGAGTTAAAGTAACGCGAATGTCTGACAAAATTCAACTGACGAACGCGGTCTCAACGCGATGTTCGTCAGCAGAGTGGCCAGACAAGTCCGACCTTGGAACTCGCGAGGGGAATACAGTACCCCTTCTCTGATGTCCAGCAGTATGCGCAAGCACGACGGGGACCAAGTAAGGCGCATGGGAGACACGTTGCGCAAGCGCGCATATAGCTGGTCATCAGAGAAGGGGTACTGTATTCCCCTCACGAGTTCCAAGGTCGGACTCGTCTGGACACTCTGTCCGTCAGGCTTCTCGAGCAGGAATTAAGACGCACTGATTGGATCCTGCATAAATGTAGGAAGTCGAGCCTGCAAATTCAAACGACGACGTTGACGCGATGAAAAAACTTATTGTCTCGATCTAACTGGTAGACTGCGGATTTGATGCATTTATGAAAAAAATGAGTACGTGTAATTCAAAACAGGAGAAAAATTAGAAGAGTTTAACAATGCCGATATACCATTTTTAACATATAAAAATCATTAATGAGGAAAATAATTGTTTCCTATAGCTTGCAATTGATGTATAAAAATTTTATTTCGCATATAGATCCGCAGTCTAATGATCAGCCAACGTATTATTCGTTATTGGTAAAGAAACTACAAAATGGAGATGTGAACCTTAAAAATAAAAAACTAATAAATAAATTGTTTCCTAATAACAACGAATTAATTCGCAGGCTACGATTTACGTAACCGATACGCGATCGGCAACTCCCTAGTGTCAAACAGCTTCACAGGAAGACAGAGGAAAAATTAATTAAACGCCGTATCGAAGGCAGACGACAGACGCACACGTATCCGCGATCGAATCATTAATCACACGGTTGGCCGTGGTCCATTGTCTTGGGATATCGCGAGACCTGTCTGCCATCCAGGATGACTTTTGACCCACGTGTTCCTCAGGTTCAGGCCACCCCCCTAGACTTACGTCTCAATCCGTGGGAGTCGATACACGATGTCGACTATCCTAATAGAGGGTCTCATCCCTCGTCCGGTGTCGCCTCCGGTATCTCGGTTTCGGATCGTGTGCCTTTATCGAAATGCGTTTAGTCACGATTCCTCCCGGTCGACAGTCCGTATTAGAGTGCAGACCATCAACCGGGTGGGACGTACCGACTGACAGCCTAAAAGGCTCCTTAGGTAGGTGGGGAGTAAAAAAAAACGGCCGCGGTTCCTGTAATTAAAAGAGAGTCCCGAGTCGGTCCCGTCGATTTTTGTTCGGCCAGGATCCGGTCGGGCCCGGTCGGGCTGCGCAGGGATGAATTTGGGCGGCGACGTGTTACGCCATGAGGCCCGGATGCTTGTCCGGAGATTCCATTCGGAACCCGTGGCTATTTATAGGAGCGATAAATCAATTTCGGTCGGTTCGGTTCGTTCGACGAATTCGGATAGCGCGGATAACGATCCCGCGGGTGGGATGCGATTTGCATCGCGCCTATCGATCAGGCTCGTTAATTGATGCTCGTAAGGAAATCGAGTGTCGACACCGACGCCCGGGTCCGTGGGCGTTTCGTGAAATACGTGAAATCGGGGCCCGAAATTACGTAACACCGCCATTTCGGTGGGTTCGAGGAAATGATCGAGTCGAGATCGGATTTGGTTTGATCTCTTCACCGTAGACATCTTTGCTATCAACGATAAATGTAGGGGCATCAGATTGTAATAGTCGTCACTCGTTACCTTTTTTGGTATATTTCACTCGATATGTTCTCTAAAATTATCGGAGGGGATTCACGAAACAAATTCATTTCTGATTCGCGGAACAACGAATCAGACGCGGTTTGAAGAACCGGTGCGATAGGTAGACGAAATAATAAAGTAGGCAGCATTATTTGCAAGAGAAACGCGGTTCGCAACAGGTTGGAAGAACTTCGTGGAACAAACTGTTCCTCGCCTATCACCGCAAAAACGTCTTCTTAAAATTATGCACCGTAGGGATCGTGGCTCGCGGTATGTTTTACCGCCTACTGGTAATCACTATACTAGACACAGCGTGTACATTGAAAGGGTTCAACGATTTTTTACGGTTTCCCTTGCCCTCGGCCCCCTTCGGTTATACGGAGAGGGCGTCGCGTCGGTCCCGAACAAAGAGAGCAGTCCGAGAGCGCAGAGTGCCTGTTGAATTTCCATTAATAATGTATATTTCACGATAATGCTCGTGAGCGACACCCCTAATCCGAGCCGGAGATCGTTAAATCGGCAACGCCACCGCAGTGGACTGTGCCTTCGGTATCGGTTCACTTTCTACCGAGAATTTAATAACGGTGAACCGAGGGCCGGTCGAGCAGAACGCTCATTATGCACCGCGAAATTGTTCTTATGGAAATTAAACGAAGCCGACTACCGGCGATAGGTGACGTTAGTCGCCGCTTAAGTAAGACCAATGTCTAGACCGAACACACGTCACGCGGTTTTTGCCGGACCCCGAGCCCGCAGTTTACGACCGTCCCGCGACCCAGTCCGCAAAAATCTGTTTCACGTCCTAGCTGCTGCACGAGAACTGTTCACAGGGTGGAACCCGAGTCTGCGGGGAGAATCTCCTCTCGAGCTGCCTTCCATAGAACCAGTTCCCTGAACCTCTCGATTCCTATGCGATTGTTTATGCAATATTCTCCAGAGGCTTCGGACATCTCACGATATTCGATCTACTTTGAAACTTTGACGAAACACAGGGTGGTCCACTAAATATTACTACATCTTTGCTGTTTTTGAAAACATGAGAAACTTCATCAACCAAAGCTTATATTATCAGAAAATATAGGTACTTACAAATTTCTCAAAATCTTCTGTTTCTCCGTCGGATCCACGCGACACTGCCAATTACGCAACTACGCTTGATAAGTGTGAAACCGATAACACTCTTCATCTATAACATACCATCTCTAAACACTACACAATGCACTTTCCGAAATCACGACAGCGAACGAAGAAAAGGTACTCTGACCACGATCAAAATAGTACTGTGACTGTCACCTTGGTTTTTCGTAAATGATCAAGGGTGAATTTAGGTAGAAAGATGTAGTGTTCGCTAATTCAGCCAGTTCGGAGCCTATTTGCAAGCGTTTTTTGCCTTTTTTTACGTGAGATAGAATCCCTTTACGGACTTCCCATGCCCCCTGGGAGGGACATGGGGGCATGTGGGACTTACGAGAGCTAGAAGGGCTCACAGTACCGCACTAAAAAACATAACGACAACCTACCCTAAGCTGTTCGGGGGCGACTAGGATCTCCGAAGAACACAACCAGCCACCCCCTTTGTCCTTGGCCCCTGTGGGCCCCGCCCGGGGCAGAGAAGCTCCCCCAGCAATGCCTAATCTATCACATAATCAGATAATCTATCAAGCCTAATCAAGCAGATTACCCACTTACACCCCCTTCCCTGGAAGCGTTTTTTGCCTGCTATTACGATCTTCTCAGGTATATCGTCAGTAATCGGGCCTTTGTGCCCACAGCAATAATATAATAAACGGTACGCGACGGAACACAATTTTCGTAAAATCAATATCTCTTTAGAAACGATTTCTTTTGTTTCAATTGATCAGGCTTGATTGAGTACATTGTACGCTGGGAGAGCGGAAAATTTGTGCAAAGTTTTTTGAAATTTTTCTTGCTATACAATAAACCGCAAATAAGACAAAAATTATCATGATGAAAAAATTAACTGAAATGAAGATAAAGGTGTAGGGAGCAGCAGCTCCAGGAAATCTTAAAACCAACCTTGTGATTAAAAACCGAGGTGTATACCTGTAAAAAAAAAGGGAAATTTGTGCAAACCCCAGAAATAGGAGGTTCCTTGAAGCGACATTTTTCTTCACAAAAATGGTGTCCGCGGCTTTGTTTAGGAGTTATTATCGAAAAACATGGACCAATCAGAGTGCGACTTAGACATGCGATGGCACGTTCGGCCAATTTATAGTTGGCACGTCGGTCCGACTGTGTTAATTCGCATCTAGATCGCGCTCCGATTGGTTCGTGTTTTTCGTTAATAACTCCAAAACAAAGCCGCGGACGCCATTTTTGTAAAGGAAAATGTCGCTTCGAATGACCCAAGGAACCTCCCATTTCCGGGAGTTACACTTATTTTGGGACACCCTGTATATCAGATGTTTAAAATGTCCAGACCAATTTTTTCTACAAATGGCATTTGAAAAATCTGTCACGAGGGATGCATTAAACGAAGGATGTACGACCAGGGCATCTATCACCGATGCTTCCACGAAAGTGCAAGGGGCTTAACGTATTCTTCACACCCGACAAGCACTGCGCGGCGCAGAACGTTGGCTGTCCCCTTTGTGCACGGCATTCCAGGCTGTCTTTAATTATCGGCTCTTTCAGCGGGTCGAAAAAACCAGGCTACGCAAACCGAGCGACGTAATAACGAGCCCTGGCGAACTGGATGAGGTTCGTGGAGGGAAGAGGGGTGGGTTCTCGTGGCCAGCACAGCCGGCTCGTCGTCGGCTTACCTTGAGGAGGATTCCACGGTGGCTTCGATCTAGCCTACCCACGCAAAAATAAAAGGAAAAGCCCGTTTACAAATGGCGTCCAGGTGTGTAACTACGGTAACGGCACGCCGGAGAATACGGAATGCGTACCGGGGCCTCGGGTACACACACAGGGGGTTAAAGTCGAAGGAGTTAGGTATGCGAAGTGGTACAGACATGTAACTGCCGTGGAGGCCTCCTTTTTGCACCACGGCAGACTTACTACTACAAGAAAATAACATCATTACACCCATAAGGCCGCTGCACAGGCTAAAATAAGCTTCTGCGTTCGACGTTCCGTCGATCAGCGTCGATATCGACCACCATTGACACAGATTTCGTCCATGTTCACTATTTGGGCCAGTCAGCACCTATGACCTTGACCCTGACGCTCGTTAAGGACACTCTACTGGGTAATCTCCGAGTGGTTTTAACCGGTATTCGTTATTCCTCAAAAAGGTATTAATCATTGAAATAGTATGTTCAAAAATTCATTAAACCCCAGCCAAATCCAACTCGGAACTGATCTAATCGACAGGGAAATTTGTTTCAACCGCGCCTATGCTTTTCCTAGAACTTGTTTTGGGCAAATCATTGTCGGCTGAAAGAAGCAATAATGTATAATGAATCTTATTTCGTTGGATACTCTGAAGAAACGAAGTGCAAAACGTCTACGAAAATATGACTTAGGTGAACGTGAGATGAGCGAGGCTCCGACATTGCGTGACTGCCACGGGCTAGATGCACGTTTGAAACATGTTTCTGTAAGATCTGAGACTAAATTGAAAATTGTAAAAATTCTTATTTCAAGAAGAAGTACGGTAACTTGATTCTTCTATGTCTTCCTGTACAGAAAAAAATGTGTTACATATTTTCGACCATTCTTCTCATACAGAATCACTCCCTCCACGCAGAAAATCACTGAACGAAGACGAAATGTATCTTAAGCGTTGCCCACACTGAAGCAGCATCGAATGACTTTTTGTCTTCGATGAAAGCGGCGACTTTTTCACGATACATGCAACATCGACTGAAAGTTGGTTGCTAGAAGAGCAAATTGGATGTCGATGATTTACTCGAAAGGCGAACAACAATTTGGTGGTTCAATTATCGAAGATCAGAGCGTTTAGCCGTGATCCGAGCGAGAATCAAATTTACATATCTCTCAGGGATCGGAAGCGGCGGAGCTGGCAGCTCTCTGCGAAATTAAAACACGCGCAACAAAATGTACGGGAACACGCGACACGACGTGCCTGTGATAATCTACGACGTATCGTGTATTTGTATGTAACCGTTCGTGCGTCATACGCACACGATATCCAGGAATATCAATTTCAGCGGCACGGAGCCGGTGTGTACTAGCAAAGGAAACAAAGTAGATCTTCCCGTCTCTCGTTGCCTCGAGCGTTTTCTCCTGCAAAGGTCGCGCGGTGGGGTGGAAACGGCGATGGGACATCGCGTGTGGCTCATTCAACACCATGCAACCACGAGTCGCCGAAAAAAGTCCCTGTTCGGCCAATAAATTATCCGTAAATAATTAGCAACTCTGTGGCCCGCGGAAAGTGTCCCGTCATTACCCATAAATAGTAACCTCACCCATAAATAATAAAAAAGTGAATTTTACGATATCGCACTCCATACGCGGCCGTACGTTATCTTCAGCGGTGGTCGTTGATAGTCAACCCTACTAAATTATTCCAGGTAAGTCATCGGGAACAAGACTCGCTGGATTTTGAATACTTTCATTATTGTTGTAACTTTCCTGAATGTAATATTATACAATTTCCGACGAGAAAATGTTAAACTAAATTCTATCGAGAGGAATCAAGAATTGGCTCAGTACATATAGCCACTTCTATGTCTGGAAATCAAATGTGCTTGGAATCGAACAACTTTAGTTGTGTATGTCTTTTAATTTCACTTGAATTTCAAGTTTTATCATGTTTCAGAAAAGTTGAATATTTCTAATCCTCGGAGGGAGAGTTCAGTCGATAAATTTCTTTGATAAGCACATGTTGTTATAAGAATTGTAAGAAATCCATGTAAATTCAGTCTTGCAATTTTGATAACACAACGTAATATTTTGTAATTAGAATTTTTGCGGCGCCTAGGTTCGACCATTACTCATTTTGTACTTGCTCTACTTGTAGCAAATATGTAAGAATTGTCATACGTGTGCTATCCAAATAGTAGAGGAAAAAGGAAAGGATATTACTATTTGGATAGCACACGTATGATAATTCTTACATATTTGCTACAAGTAGAGCAAGTACAAAATGAATAGAATTTTTAAGAACATATATTGTTATCGTTTCTTAGTTTAAAACTTTGATTATTTTTCATTTTTTGAATTTTCCATTTTTTGGTTATATTTTAATGAAATGCGGATTTGTTGTTATTACAAAACTAATTTTTGTTGCTTTATGGTATGCTGCGCACATATTTTTCTGTTTAAAACATTACCTCCAAGTTACATGTTGTTTAAATGTTGCCGCCAATACATGTTGATTGCCGCCATTGATCGATATCGACCGACCAATCAATCCGGGTCTTTCATACATACAATACATGCTCTGTTTTTCCTTGGGTTAGCACATTGTGCTTCAGTTATATTATCGCCAGCATGGGGCAAAGTTGAAATAGTGTAACTCACAATTATGTGTTCTAAAAAGTTTTTCTCCCTTTTTCACAGCAAGTGCGTACTCAATTTTTTCTATTTTACCAATTTTTGGTAATTTACGTGGCTGTGTTACATTTAAAACAGTATATTTAATTTCAAAATCTTTAATATTAATTTCTTTTTCAGACGCAAAAATTTTGGTCTCTTGATAATGATCCACATTGGGATCGAAACGTTGAGAAATTTAAATATTTAACTTGCACATTTGTTGTTTCTAAAAAGGATCGAACGATAAGAATTTTTCCTTTAAAGCAATAATGTTGGGAATCATTTTACTATCATTTAATTTCAACAATTTCCAGCACAAATTACAATTAAAGAATGAAATAAGAAACAAAACAAATCAATTCCATAAAAATTTTAATTGAGGAACAGAGTAGATGTTGCAAGTTAATAGAGAATAGTATTAGAGAAATTTAACCAATAAATGATATGGCATCCGAGGTTCACTTTCATCAAAAGTGTACAGCTTATAAAAATCTTATTTGTTATGTTTTTCTATAAAATGGTCAACTACGCGTTCATGGTCAACTACTGGTACCTTTACTTTATGCGTATTTATAAAATGAATAGTGATCGAACCTAGGCGTCGCGAAAAAATTCTAATTATCTAATATTGCGATCGAGAAAAAGTATAAACAATTATAAACAAGTAATATTTTGTGTTCGGTACGGCTAGTGTTAACGTTTAATCCGCGATTTTGCAAAGCCGATGGCACAGGTGCACATCCTACCAGTTGATAGAATACCAGGATATGTTCGCCACAACATTTTCCCCTTCTGTGTTTCTCGTATTACGTTATTCTATTTTCCCGTTTTACTTTCGGAGGAGAGCTACTTTCGCAGCGCGGCGCATCCTGCAACGTCACGAGCGTTTATCCATTTTACGTCATTCGCCATGCCCGACGCTGTGAAACTGATACTCCCGAGTGTTCATTTCCGCGAAGTTCTGTTGCTCGTATCGAGTGAGATGCGCCGGATAGCGCGAAGAAACGAATTCGCTCACACGTTCCGCTGACGTTTAGAGGGAATTAGAATTATGGATAATTAATCAGCAACGCGAGGAGATACTCGTGTCTCAACCCCGGCTTTCTCTACTCCGTTTCCTTTCTGCCATTTTTAACCCTTCCTTCCTTCCATCTTCAATCCTGATTTCATTGTCCTCGACATTGAATCTGTGGAGACAGAAGAAATGTTGACAGTTATCGCTACGCTGCGAATCTGATGCACTTACAACAACAACGAGTATTTGAAATTTAAAGCAATAGACAGATTTAAAATATCTAAAAACAGAAATGCATCAGTTTCAGCTTATTAAAAGCAATTAAAAGAATAACAATTTTCTACCGTCTCCCTTGCTTATAATTGACGCAAACAATTTTTGGTGAACAGTTTTAGATGAACAAGATTCGCAATTTAATTATTTCATTGTTTTTGACTTTTGAAAATGATTAGACAGAAAAATACATTTTTATCGAATTGCTGTGTCTGACAATCGACTCAGGAATTTTTTATTTTAATAATATAAATCTTCTCTCTTAATTAATTCGAGCATTCTCCTTCTAACATGGTGTTCTGTTAACCTCTTCCTCTAACCTGATTTATACGTACAGTGGGTAAAAATAGTATTGGCACACTCTAAAAAGGCGATAACTTTTTAAATATCGTATTATACGATTTGAATTTTTTGGGGAAGCTAGAGCAATTAGTTTGCCACAGGATGGGAAAAAAATTTTGTCAAAAATTGCAATTCATCGGAATTGTAGCGAAAATACTAAGAGTAGCATTTTACAACTTTTTTATGTGGGCCAATATTGAAAATTTTAAAAGTGCGTTTTACCCACTGTACTTACTTCCGGGTTCCTTATAACGCAGTCTTGTGCTAATTCTGAGTTTCTTACAGCGCAGGACAGATTAGGTGGATTGTCTGTATGTTAAGAGTGACGCGAAAGGAACTGGACGAGGGCAAATGTTGATCCGATTGGATGACCAACTTATTTCGTGCTTACTGCTGACTGTACTAATCGCAATGCATTGGAGTTTGCTAACATAAGATTACTCAGATCTGGCCGGCATCTAGCACCACGTTCAGGTTCCAGGATCGAACAGGTATTCCAGGTAGCCTGCGAGCGGTGTCATTATTTCGCGTACAGTTTCTAAAGCCTCGAGTTCCTGGTTATAACAGGGAAGAGGCAAGGCGGCCAAGCCAAAGAAAGTAAACAGAGAAACCGCACACGTACGTCCGACATATCCGAGAGTGCTCGAGTGGAGCCGGCTGCCGCTCTACTTCCCATTTCGATCGTCTTAGCCAACTTTCGATGGTGGCGAGTACATACGGCATGTAATAGGCACCATCTTCAAGTACAGGTCTGGCCGTGGCCTTACTTACATTATGTACGAAACAAGGGAAGCCTACCACCGTGGGTACAATGAGGCACTGGGAGGCGTTATAAAGGGCTCTGTGTAGTTATTAGAGGTTATGACGGCGGTAATATCTCACTCAGCAGGCTCCTCTGTAATGTTACGGGCCCGGGCCCCTCTTTCTCGTTCCCCCTCGTCAAACTCCCCACGTCTTTCGACGATCTCCTTTTCTTCTTCTTCTTCTTCCTTCCTTCCTTGCTTCCTTCCTTCGCGTACAACATTTTTCTTCCGTTTCTTTTTCACCCCATGACCGACTAACTCCCAAACTCTTTACACCTTCACGATCGCGTGAAGGCCGCACAGGTTGCCGCCTGGGAATTCGATTTTATTTAGCCGACACGTTGGCTACCGCGCATCTTGGGAATCGGGTTCTTCTTTAGCTCGTCGCTTTAATCTGGAAGCGGAAGTTTCGCACGGAAACCTTTATTCTATTTACGACAAAATTAATTAATGTATGTATCAAATTAAGAAAGATTTAGGTGTAAGGTCCAACATCGAGACAAACTGCGATTTTCACCATTTTTCAACATTTATGACAAAGTTCCACTTCTTATATCGACAACTACAATCTCTAATCATTAGGACTGTTCAAACGAAACCTGAATAGATATACGTTTCACAACAATTAGAGTATTCACGAATATAATAGTCTTGTTCCTATTTTTGGGTTTTGTTAATTGTAGAAGACTGAACTTTCTATAATTTTTCTCACACGCCCATGCCAATGATTTCAATATGCACGCCGTTTTCAATTAAAATTTAACCGCGTCAAATTAAAGATTGACGTGCGCCAGAAATTTTAATGAAAGTATTAATTAAGCTTTGTTAAAGAGAATTCTAAGCACATCTGTCTTAAAAGTACATTCAGGGCACAACGGATTAAATTAGTAAATTAAACGAAGCTCGGTAGAGTACGTGTATACATCGAACATCGAAGAATCTTGTTTCGACGATTTTCATTAATCTTTTTCAATTTAATAGCTCCCACTCGCGGCGTGGAAGGAAGTCCTCAAAGACCACCGTCCATCGCGCCGAAATCTTTGGTTAAAATCGTTTCGTTCCCAAGAGATATCGAAAAATCATTAATGAAAGTGACTCGACCAGTCCTGCGAGCGTTATCTCCAGCACTTTTCTTTTAAAAACTTCGCTCGACGAGACCCCGCAGCTCCAAGAGAGAAGAAGTGGGGGTAGAAAGCAGGAAACAGAATTCGACCTGCGTCGAAACTGCAAAGCGGCACGGAAGCGCATTAAAGCGAGAGCAATGATAAAGATATGACAAACGTGGCGGAAGTGCGGCTGCTGTTGCGTGATGTACCGTCTTTTAAATCCGCGAAGGTTGACCGAGGACTAACGATGCCACACCGTGGCAATGAACTTTGAAATCTCTCACCAGCCACATTTCCTGTGCCCGCCGCGAGAAAGATCATTAGCGCGAACCATTCGAACCGCGTTCCGATTCCCATCTACGGCCTCATCGGTGATCTTTAATCCCTATCTACGATCTCCTATCCTCGTGGATTTGAATAATTTCATGGCGGCCCGCGGAACAGCGGAAATGTATCACGGATACAACCCGTGGCATCAATCTGAGAGATTAAGCATCTTAACGTATCCTCAATTTATACACACAAGTAGGATGGCAAGTGTTCTCTTCATGGCGAATTCTGACTAATCCCTATAGAGGTCTGTTGCTGTGAAAATTCATGGATTTTCTGTGTCACATGCTGCGTTTTTACAGAAGAGTGGCCGCCCCTGGGGCTGGTTAGTCCCGGCACGGGAGGAAACTACGGGTGCATTATTCAAATCCGATGTAGATCGGTATCGGTGGATGTAATTCTAGTGTGGACGCGTGTTTCTGGCCCGTTGTCGGGGCAACACTTAATTTGTCTGGACACTTGTGCCCTCACTGCGGGACGTTCATTGGCCGTCCTGCCGCGGCGTCCGATGAGGAGTCAAGAAAGATCTACAGGTGGGATCTCCTAAGTGCGTCCAGACGCAGCGTTTTGCGATCCTGGGGCCGCTTATATTCCTTTGTCATATTTCGGCAGGAGGAATCGCATGCGTCTGTACGCGAAAATGCACTAAATAATGCAAATATACGCTAGTGCTCGGCATAATTTAATTAAAATCTGATTGATTAAATTTACACGAGTTAGCTATTCTTCCACAATTCACTTGTAAGTGTATTGAGCTCGGCTATATCTCAGTGGATAAAGAAAGGGAATTAATACTGATGTAAAGAGGATAGTAGATACAGATTATTTTTCGCGATCGTAAATTGTTGTTAGACAAATAGAAAATGATGTTATCGGCGCACAGGTTCGATCATGATTCTACAAACATAATTTGAATGGTACTACAAACGTTGATTCGGGCTTGAATCTATTTCTTGGTCTTGATAGTAGGTATAATCTAAATTTAACACCAGAAATTTTAAGCTTCCGACATTTTACAAAAATTGGTTTCGTAGCCAAAAATTCGGACATAATTCCAAGTCATGTGGGCTATCAGCAGAATTATCATGAATTTTTTCGTATTATTTTCATGAAGCAAACCAGAACTCACTCTATAACTACCCCTATGGTAGGAGTACCGATTTTAAAGTCACATAGAGCTTTCTTTGGGGGCCTTCTCGACTGATACGAAGTAATATCAATTTGGTTTTAGGCCGCATTTGACCAGCTATGCCTATTAACTGAGCACTACCGTATTTGCAAATAGGCAGACTTGGGTATTAATCGATTAAAATTTTAACCGAGATTGATTAATTAATGTATACGATTTAAAAAGTAATCATTGAAAAATCGAAGATGAAGTTAACTGTCGATCGTTGATTAAAAGAAGGAATCATCGAAAAATCGGAGAATGATTTAAATAATTGTTGAAGTTACTCGCCACAAGGTCTATCCATAAATTGCAATAAGGAGAGAGAGAGACAGAGAGCGGAGATGGAGAATTGACAGAAATATGTCTCAAGAAAAACACAGGGTTACATTTTTCCAGTACACATACAGTTTTGATATTATATAATTGAGTATTTCAGTTCGAAATTTCGGCAGCTAATCATTAAACAATTATCCGATTGACGATTGCAATTGAAAATAATGTAATCGTTAACCACAATTAACGACTAAAGTAAGAATTTAATTGTCAATTGCGATTACTGATTGAAGTAGATATTTAATCGTCAATCGTTGATTAAATTTATGTCCAACTCTGCAAATAGGCAATCGGTCTTTTTGTGCAGATTTTGGCGATCTACGTCTGTCCACGGGATATCCGATATCGTTCAACGTCAGGATAAATGGCAACGAG
Source organism: Lasioglossum villosulum (assembly GCA_963971365.1). Taxonomy (NCBI): domain Eukaryota; kingdom Metazoa; phylum Arthropoda; class Insecta; order Hymenoptera; family Halictidae; genus Lasioglossum; species Lasioglossum villosulum. The sequence continues at coordinate 9,862,633 of OZ020497.1, forward strand.
CGGATATCGCGTGCAATAGCCTCTAATTCGAACACCGAGGCCAAGATTTACGCGGTATTAGGTCGTAGCGCGTGAAATGTCGTTCCCACTGATCGAGCTTCTGGGACACGCGAGTTTTTTTTGTGGAATTACTCAAAGGTCCGTCGCGTGAGCGGCTGCCAATTCTTTTTGCCTCGCTCTTTGCATCGATTATGCGAGGCGTGCTGGATCATAATAGATTCAATTCAGCCTTCCGTGGCGCGGCACTTTTCAAATCACGCCGAACGACTCCGTTTTACTTCGTCGAACGAAACGTGTTCGTTGCTGCCACTCCTCAATTGTTATCAATTTATTCCGCGAGATAATCCAATTACGTACTGAAGCGATAAGTAGACTGGAGATTTTACGTGTGTACAATAAAAACGGATAGATTCAGTACAAAACTGTGTGAACGTCACAAGATTTTGAGAATGTTATCACATTGTATTTGATTTCTTACATTCATTGAAAGAAAAAGTACATTTTTATTTTCCAGGAAGAGCCGCTTTAAATTTGGACAGATAATTCCGCCACCCTTACGCAGACGATGCGGAAATTTAGAGAATAATTTCTCATAGATCCATCTTTACAATTACAACAATCGTAAGTTAGAAGTATTAGAACCCGTCATTGTGTCAAGTGTCATCTACTCGATTTCACCATGAACGCATAACGTCTGCTAATGACGGAAGGGTGATTTATCATCACTTCCTTTAAGATAAAAGCGTAGGTTTGTCCGAACTTCCGCAGCTCGCCGATGTCCTTTCGTTCGCAGACAACTCGTTGGAAGGTAATAACGCTGGAAAGTGCAAACCGCCGTTCGTTGCAACAGATAATTATCGAGCACACGATCTTCCTTTCGTTAATTCGTTCACGAGGTTAATTACGTTGACTGTGCCTCGATATAATCGGACTGTTCCATCGAGAAGAAATCGTCGCGTGTTCTTTTCACGGAGGAAGGAGGTGGTTCCGACGCGTGTCGAGTAATTTTCCCTGACACCGGCGGAATTATGCACGATATAGGCGGCGTGCTCGCACGAACTGGGTCAATTTGATTGACGGCAGAAATCTGCTTGGTCGAGCGCGGGAATTCTGAAGGCGGATGAACGAACAGTCGCGAGCCAACTGAGAGAATCCGCAGGACGAAACTGCTCACCTAAGGTAATTCACGATTCTTCGTGGTTGTCATCAGAAAAAATGGCATTCGGTGAATGGTTGGCTCGATAGTACTGCCGCCGGCTGTTACCTCGTTGGAGATCGTTCGGTCATCGAGTCCGACTTTGATTTTTGTGTAAAATATCGAATTTCGATTTTATTTAAGACCAAAATCGTTCGTTAGTGATAAGAAGACAGCAGATTGTATGCATATATGACAAAAATGGGTACACACAATTTAAAGCAGTGGACATGTAAAAAATATTTAAGAACATCAACGTGTTAGTTTCAGCTTAATAGGATAATTAAAAGAAGAATACAATTTTTATTTGGCTCCTGTGTCCTGCATTCAATACAAATATTTTTTATTTTGCATAAAGATCCACAGTCCAGTGATAAGTATATGACAAAATGGATACACACAATTTAAAGCAGTGGACATGTAAAAAATATTTAAGAACATCAACGTGTTAGTTTCAGCTTAATAGGATAATTAAAAGAAGCATACAATTTTTATTTGGCTCCTGTGTCCTGCATTCAATACAAATATTTTTTATTTTGCATAAAGATCCACAGTCCAGTGATAAGTATATGATAAAAATGGATACACACAATTTAAAGCAGTGGACATGTAAAAAATATTTAAGGACATCAACGTGTTAGTTTCAGCTTAATAGGATAATTAAAAGAAGAACACAATTTTTATTTGGCTCCTGTGTCCTGCATTCAATACAAACATTTTTTATTTTGCATAAAAATTCGCTGTATACTAGCAAGAGTAGTTTCGTCTCTACGAGAATTTTTTTTCTAATTACCTCTCTATCTCTCTTTTAAACTTTGAATTAATTTATAAGTTATAAGTAGACTGCAGATCTTTATGCAAAATAAAAATTGTCTGCATCGATTGCAAGAAATAGAGACCAAATTGAATGTTATTTCTTCGCTTAGTGATTTTAATAGAGAAATCATATATTGTAATTTTTCATTTTTTCCATTTTCCAACAATTTTTAATTTCATCTACTCAATTTTGCTATATAAATGCATAAAGATCCGCAGTTTAGTTACAAGACCAACCAGTTCTATTTCATGCAAATGATCAATATAAATAAATTAGCGATCCTTGTCATCAATCAGTACTAATTTCAATCCAAGTTTTTTATCCACAGAATCATGGATTTAAGATGGAGCAAATGCACATAAAAGTAATGGCAATTATTTTTGACAACAGATCGTATTTTGTTTGTTTAAAAATTGTCTACGAATTAATTAGCAGACCTGTCCGATTTAAGAATGCAGATTTTAGCGTTTGATCAAGCAACTTGATCGTGCTACAGGAATTTCAGTGGCGATGTCTCTCGGTTAGTCTGAGAATATCGCTCCTGGAACACGGGAACGCTGTACGATCCTTTACGTGCGTGAAGGCAGTCCGTCGAAATTACAGGGGATCCCAGAGCAAGCAAATAATCACCGAGTTAGCGTAGCTCACCGACGAGAATTAGATGAGGAAGGGTGGTGTGCAAAGGTGGGTCGGTGAAACTGGAAGGCAGAAACGCGGCTCTAATTATTATAAATTAGCGAGGAACCTCGCGAGCGAACCTCGTCGTTTCGTTCAAGCGATTAGTCCGCCACGCGGAGACTAAAGCAAGTATTAAAATGAGAACGGCTGGAGGATGCACGATCTTAATTCATCTCCTTTATTCAGCGACGTGTTATCAAATATGGGAGAGGCTCCGTGGGTCGTTCATCAAAACACCGGCGAAACTCGGAAAGAGAAACCGCGTTGGCAAAATTAGGCTCGAACGAGACGTCTCTAACGGTTACAGATTACCGTGAAATTTAGGTCATCGCGGGTTCGTCTATGATGCTGCGCGGTCCCCTTTGGAACTTTATTGTTAGACGCGTTCTTTCTGCTTCGCATTATTCACCGTCTTAGGGAAGCGGTGATATCACGTGAAAACTGTGTCACCAATCTTTATTTATGGAAGACGAGGTTTATTGATATTTAACACCAGCTTTTTAAATCCATTGAGGTTTAGTTTTGCTGAAATCAACGTGAATAAAATTTTAAAGTAATCGAAACAGCTGTATATGTTTATTGAACACGTTTTCAAATGTTTTCTATTTCTCAGCAGGGCTTCAGCAGGAAAATTCACGATTTAAAGTTAATTGTTTCATCAAGATTGTTCTTTACTTTATTGCTAAACAAAATTGTAAATTGAACGCTAAACAATATTAAGCAACATTAAGCAATAGACTAATTTGAAAGTGTAAAAATCTTATTGCGTTCTCTGCAACTCATAAAAATCATTTATAAATAACAAATTACCACGTTTATATTGAAACACTAAAAAGGAGAAAATAATATTTTTAGACATTCATGACTATAAATAAAAGCGTGGAGCGCCCACGACTATTACGTTGATATAGTTTAGCGCTCCACGCTTTTATTTATAGTCACTAATGCATAAAAAAATTATTTTCTCCCTTTTAGTGCATTTTAAGATAAGCGTGGTTTTTAAAAAGTTTTTTTATATATTTTTTATTTTCTAATTTCTAACCTTTTCTAAATGAAAGGCAAGATATAGTAATACTGGTATGAAATAGTGAGATATAGAAACGCAAGATAAGGAAATGCGCGAGATAGAATGAGGAGATGACTACGAGAGACGAGTCGTTTCTTGATAGGTGAACGGATCATCACACTGAGCTCCTTCGGTGCGAAGTGGGTCAGTGGAGTGGGAACACGTAGTGGAGTAGGGAGCGCTGAACGCGATGGCGTACTACCGAGCGTATTTAGCGATGCCCGGATTCGAATTCCGCTGAGATCCTTCATTTTTTATCTCCTAAACGCAAAGTTTCTTTTCAAATTTGTTTTTTTAATATTTCATTGTCATCCAGTTCGGAACTATGTTTAAAGTTTCAAGTCTCTAGCTCATCGGGAAGTGGTTAAAAATTCGATTACAAGATTTGACGCATGCAACGGCAACGACAACATCGACACGGCAAGCTAATATAAGCGTGGTTAAACGATAAATGTCTATGTAGCTTCTGTATCTTGCAATTAATGCAATTCTCTATTGTCTATTAATCTTTAAAATAAACTACAACTTAAACTACATCGAACTTTGAGCCTCTATTGATCTCGAAATTTTTATGTGGCACAGTGGAAATTTTCGTCTGCATCCAGTATTACGCGATTAATTACTCCGTCGTGACAAAAGTGGTTCACAGATGTAACGTTTAATTACGTAACAACTGCTCTTCTATCGTACACTTTCGATCTTATCGTACACATGTACTTCAGTGAAACATCGGAGCGTTCTTCCTTGAGTTAGGCAGGTTGGTCAAGAACATAGGATTATGTGTTTGCGGATCGTGTATATATGTATATATATATGTGTGTGTGTGTATGTGTGTAGGTACGCGAAGAATATTGCCTCTGCTCTACGATCTTAAAGGTCTCTACCCGTTGTAGGATCCTCCTTTCTCTCCGACGCTCATCACGACTTCTTGCCAGTCTCGATTATTCCGTCCTCGTTCTACCGTCTTTTTCAGGAATGTCTTCCTTCAACAAAGGCTCATCACCGACTTACGCGTCCCACTGTTACAAGGATAATCCACACCGGTCGACGCTTAATTCACTTTGACGCCTGCGAAGTCGATCGCAAGGTGCAACGACTTGCACCTTGTTCACGCTTTTTCCCGTGTTCCTCCGTATGCTATAATTCACTGAGACTACAGAGCCGTGTTCCGCTGCATACTCTACTGAATTCTTCCCTGGAGACGGAGCATTGTTTATTTACGATCGAGCAGTCGGTCAAATTGAGTTGTAAAAATTCTTCTTTCCGTACAACGTAAGTTGTTACTTTATGGTGAATTAACGTTAACGTAACCGGATATCTTTTTATAGTCAACTTCTGATTACTGTTATACTTCAAATAATTATACATTCCTCTCTGAGATGTGGATTTAATTTATAAATGAACTACGAATCTTTATGCAAAATTGTCTGGATCCGTGGGGAGGCTCAAGAGACACTTGGCGACTTCTTTCTTTCTTTAATCGTTTTAGTGGCTCGAAAGCGGTAAGGTAAAAGGCCATATTATGAGACAATGTCCCTATTTGTGAAACATTAAAAACAAAAATGAAAGAGGAATATATTATAAATACATGCATGTTAGAATATAAATAAAATTATATGTATATGAAAATATGACCCTTCAAATTTCTATGTGTACAAATATTAATGTTGATTTAATGTATTTAATATGAAAAAATGAAGTTGAACTGTCCTCTCCAAGTCTGGATAAAATTAAGTATATCGATACTCTTCAACTCTTTCAATTAGGCGACTGATATACAAGATTGCATTGATTGATTGCAATTTAGATATATTATTTTACTTCTAAATTAATTTGATTTGCAAATGTTACAATCGACAGATTTGTTTTATGTACATCATTTTCAGATACAAAGCTAATTTAGTTCCGTATCTTCAATTCTAATATAGATACGTTATTTCAGTTTTATATCAATTTGAAGATAGAACCTTAATCAATCTTTGTACCTCAAAATGATATAGAATAAACCAGAAGATTGTAACATTTGCATTCTATAATAAAATCATTTCGTATGAAACAATCTAATATTTAACGAATCAGATCAGATATAGGTCTACGTGCTTTCAGTGTATCACGATAAAGCTTGCAAAAAGACCTTATTTTTTAAACAACGGTTGTGCTGAGTTATGCTAAGTTTGTGCTACATTGTGCTCGAATATTATAACAACAATATAAAAAATAAGACTACAAATTCAGGAAAACGATTTTTTAGTAGCTCCCCACTTTTCATTTTTTCAATTTTTTTAATTCTGCTAAGTTGTACTAGGTTGTGATAAGATTGTGCTAAAGTATTACTTTAAAAAAATAATAAATAAAGAAGTTATAGTAAATAATCGTTTTAGACATCTAATTAACGTTTAAGTAACTAACAATTGTCCAAACAGCATACAATCATATATCTGAGTTGTGCTAATCTAGCACAAGTCAGCAAAACTCCCAATTTCTCCAGCACAACGATATAGAAGACACTTTACTCTTAATTGCGACCAAAAAGTCCAAATTTGATATAGTATCGAAGCACGAAGGGTTTATGGAACGAACAGTTTACGATTGTATGCTGTTTGGATAATTGTTAGTTACTTAAGCGTTAATTAGATGTCCAAAACGATTATTTATCATAACTTCTTTATTGATTATTTTTTAAAAGAAATACTTTAGCACAATCTAGCATAACTTAGCACAAACCGTTTTCCTCAATTTTTAGTCTTATTTTTTATATTATAGTTATATTATTCAAGCACAATGTAGGACAAGTATAGCACAACTGAGCACAATTGTTGATATTATTTATTTCGACAAGGGGGGCTAACTTCTAGAAGACTAGCGAAAGAGCAAGCGCAGGAAGAAAGTGAAATCAAAATAGATCGATTCGAAAACCACCCGGTCGAAAGAGAAACCGGTAATTTCGCTATCCATTTCCGTAGTACACCTGTCCCCCGGACGTGACTAATAAACATCTCCGGTAACCGGGGGGCACACGGTTCATCGATCGAGGCTCGAACGCGACGACATTGGAGGAAAAAGGCTAAGTCAGGAGCCGATGGAAGCGGCACAAAAGGGAGCAACGACAGTGAAAGTGCACACATCGTACACCGTTGTCGTCGTCGTTGTCGTCGGCCTGTGTCCCTCTCTCTGTTGTGTGTACCTTCCGGGTGCTTTGCCGAGGTTACACAACACGGTCTCCGGTCCACAGGCAAAGACGAATAGCGCCAGTGTCCGATTGGCTCGGTGATTCGAGACGTCCGACGATCGTGAACGGCACGGTCTGAAATGGACCTCGATTCTGACCGGCGAGTAGGAAGTATGAACCAGATCTCTGCACGCTTACGTGTCCTTTCTTTCTTTTCTGTACAGGCATGACAGACCGGCGTGTCGGCAGTGAGACGTGGGGAAACTACTCGCAAACTTTCCCAGATCAAAGTCAACCGGTCCCCGCAATTCGAGCAACGTAATTAACGGTGAACCCGGCGACGACTAAATTCCACGAACGACTCCTGGGACAGGAAAGCAATCGACCGAATAGATTTCAGCGGCGAACAGAGGCGGTTCGACGTTGCCGGCGCTAATTGGATCGGCCGCCGCATGATTGGAACTGTTCGCCGGAGAATTGCGGTGTCATTAGGTCGGCGATGAGCTATACCGAGATTCATAAACGTCCGGGCGCGATCTTGGAACGTGGGTCACGCGAATGTTCTAAGCAGACGATCTCGAGGTAAGTATAGTGGTTGTTTTATTAGTTGTGACTAGTTTCATTTGAAACTAACCGCATCTTCAAACTTAGAGGTTTAAAAGACTTGGACAATGCCGGTGTATTGTTCCCAAGTTGTTAGAACGATTAAACGAATTAATTTGACGCCTAATTTTTATAATTGAAGGAGAAACTTTGTGTTTTATAACATACGCGGTTTCCTCATCGTACCTTAGGTTTTCAATTATTACTAGACTGCGGAACTTTATGCATTTATAGCAAAATTGAATAAATGAAGTTCAAAATTGATGGAAAATTTTAAAAATTGAAAATGTGAATGTATGATTTCTCCTCTATTAAAATCATGAAGGGAAGAAATAACATTGATGAAGTTCAACATTGATGGAAAATTGAAAAAATTGAAAATGTGAATGTATGATTCTCCTCTATTAAAATCATTAAGGGAAGAAATAACATTGATGAAGTTCAAAATTGATGGAAAATTGAAAAAATTGAAAATGTGAATGTATGATTCCTCCTCTATCAAAATCATTAAGGGAAGAAATAACATTCAAATTGGTTTCTATTTCTTGCAATCGATGCAGACAATTTTTATTTTGCATAAAGATCCATACTCTAATTATTACATTGGAACTACGGAACAGGGAAAATGACAATTCTCTTCTGAAAACAGTAAGACTTCACTTATCTGAAATGCACAGATTTTTGTTACAAAATACATTCGAATGAATAAATATATCCAGTTTCGAAAAATTCAGATTTCAACAGGATCGACAGTTCTAGTGTTAAAATAGAAATTGACAAAACAAATTGATGTTTCTACCATATTAACTTTTCACCGATGTGTCAATTTTTATATGGCAGCTTGAGCTGTGGAAATGAGATGCGAACGATGAAGAAATCGGAAGATATCCTTATCCTGCATCGCAATCGAAACAGTTATGTTCGTTACGTCGAACAACAGTGTCCGCTAATCGTTTACATGTTCTCAGAACTGGATAGGACTTATGGGAATGTGGCGACAAGGTACACCGACGGTGACATCACTCGTAACGACCAAAAGGGACAAAACGAGTCAGCGGGCAAAGGTGGACGTAGCCTGGTCGAAGAATGAAATCATAATCGCGATAAATGGGAAAAAGAAAAAGGCTAGGAGGAGGGAGATTTTCAGTCTGGTAAAACGCAGCTCGTTAACGGTCATACACCCATGGCCGATGGTTCTTGACGTTCGTAGAATTCCATGGAGACCTTGATGCTTTTTATCTTTGCTCACTTAGTCCTCCCTCTTACAAAGAGCGGCCACTTCACCGTTCCGCGGAACGTAAAAGATCGCGGCGTGCGATCACCGCGATATACCATTAAGGGTGTCCGAACGCACGTGGATTATATAGTTTCCGAGGACTCGCGTCCCACGTTCTGCGTTCCTCATTTTTCTGGCCGGGTCATTAACGTTCTTTAATCGTACACTCATTCAAGGATCCGTCAAATCGGATTTTTCTTGCCCGGACCGCAAGGGTTAATTGTCTAGCTGCTCGTCTGCCGCGTGGAAGAGCGACGGAAGTAGTCTAATTTTTTCATTTGCGCTCGAGGAACGGCGTTAAATTGCCTAATCCACCGGGTGTACCCGAAATCCTAGCAAAATTTAATGCTATCGACATTCAAATGTTCAGAGTTATCAATTCTATTGGGTCGTTGCATATGAAGAACGCAAATTTTATGCAGTGTTTCAATCAAGAAATGCAAATAATTTCAGCTTGCTTTAATAAATAATTTTGTTTTCTATAAAATTTACTATTATAAATCGGATATTTCGTATGCAATGACATAATATTATACTAAAACGTATAGTTGACTGAGACGATCAAAAATCTTTTTACTATTTAGTCACTATTTAGTCACATGCAAAAGTTCTGATAAAAATCGAACAAATATAGAATACCCAGATATACCACAATTAATGTGGACTTTTAAGTTGAAAATCCTAGCTGTGAGAAATCAAAAACCTCGAGAAGATCGGAAGAATGCAGACTTCCCATTGAACTTTCCAAGTGAAGCCATTTACATTGTTCCAATACAGTGGCGTGCATAATATTTGGCCGCACTGAAAAAGACGATAACTTTTTTAATATTGTACTATACTATTTGAACTTTTTGGGAAGCTAAAACGTATTTTTTAAATTTTCCATATAGGCCCAGATAAAAAACTTGTAAATTGCAACTTTTAGTATTTTTGCTACAATTCAGATCAATTGCAATTTTTGACAAAATTTTTTTTCGCATCCAAGGCAAACTAATTGCTCTAGCTTCCCAAAAAAATTGAAATGGTACAGTACAATATTAAAAAATTATCGTCTTTTTTAGAGCGGCCGAATATTATTGCACGCCACTGTATATCAGTATAGGTATAACGTGCAAATATAAGCGCGATAAAAGAAATTAACTATGATTCTGATCATTCAAACGTCATGTTCCATTCAAACTGGGACACGGGATGTCGCAACGAGATCGCGGCCCGTTTGCGGATACATACATGTAATGGATTCGTGGCATCTGAATTTTCTAATCGTATAATCGATCATGCTAACACCGCATTCCTCTCTCGATGCGCTTTAAGAAACACGATTGAAATTTAATATTACAAGAGGTAACACTAGCACACCAACGCGACGCGCCGGCATGGCAGCATCGATCGTCGACGTTCTAAACGGCCGGAATGAAACGTAACGCGGCCTTGCTGTAAGAATACTCTGACTCAACGGCTTCCGTTCCCTTTATTCAATTAAATAATCGATAAGTGGTAACGATGCGCGATTCTGCACGCCTCAGAGGAATTCTATTACATACTAATAGCCGATCGATCTCTCTAATCCGACGTTCTAGTACACGTAAGTGGAACGATCTAATTGAACACATACAGTGACTCCCACTAATATTCGGACACTCTTAAAAAGACGATAACTGTTTTAATATTGTACTATACGATTTGAACATTTTTTTAGAAGCTAGAGCCATTATACATTATAATTATGATATCGGCACCAGGTTCGATTCTTATTAGAAACAATGAACCGCATTGGGATCGAAACGTTGAGTTTAAATATTTAACTTGCATATTTGTTGTTTCTAATAAGGATGGAACCTGGCGCCGATATCATAATCTTCCTTTATCTAGAGCAATTAGTTTGCTACAGGATACGAAAAAAGAATTTTGTCAAAAATTGCAATTGATCGGAATTATAAAAAAAATACCGAAAGTTGCATTTTGCAACTTTTTTATGGGGACCTACGTTGAAAATTTACAAAATACGTTTTATAGACCTGTGTCAATTAAACATATTCTGAAAATTTCGTCAAAATCGGTCGACGTTGCAATGAGCTATAAACGTTTAAATATGTTAAAAATTGCAGATTTTCACAATTTTCGACCTACAACTGCAGATTCTTACATCTTCCAATGCCTATCGTTTTTTTTCGCTGAATCGATGAAACATTACCAGTGCATATAACTGACACAGATCTACAAAACACATTTTTTAAATTTTCAATATTGACCCACATAAAAAAAATGTAAAATGCAACTTTTAGTATTTTTGCTACAATTCCGATAAATTGCAATTTTTGACAAAAAATTTTTTCGCATCCTGTGGCAAACTCATTGCTCTAGCTTCCTAAAAAAATTCAAATAGTATAGTACAATATTAAAAAAGTTATCACTCCTCGTAAACGAAAAAATAGAACTTTTGAAGGCGATAGCGCCCTAATCGGTCTTTTATGTGGTGTTTTTGATTACTGAAAAAACCCGTGTTCGTATCATAGAGAAATAAGAATGCGAATCCCGCACCCTTCCAAACCTGGAAACAAGTCCACCGTCTTAATGATTGTCCCACAAGACGAAAGCTACTCGGTGGCTTCATCAGGAAGCGTTTTCGCGACAACGAATCCCTGGGACAAATCGCCTAAACTCATCCCGGCGTCTTCCCACATCTGAACACCGCAAACAAAAGGCTAACAAGCGAGTTCGCGAGATTGCAAATAGCCTCTGCTGTACCACGGCTCCCACGAAAATAGTTTTCCGTGACGGGATGATGGGATAAAGACTCATGGTGGTCGTTGATGGATTCGACTCGGTTGCACCACACTCGTCGATGACGAGCACTCGTAAAACCTGCAGGTGACACGCTGGCTGCTGGGATCTGTCACGCTTACCTGAAACAGAATCGAAAGAAGAAACGTAAACTCGTTGGTCTGCCTAAAGGGACGGTGAGGTGGAAGGTAGCAGACTGTGACGGGACAAAACGAATCAGCAGCGTGACAACCGGGATCGCTGTTCTTAGGGATATTCAATTTACGGAGTAGAAAAGAAATTACAAACTAATTACATCGGGGAATGGCTTCTGTGTCGGTAACTGGGATCGACTTTATTTACAACTTGTTGTCGAACGTTTCGTCAAAAATGTCTCCATACATCTTCTAAAAGAAGAACTAGTTTACTAAATTGTGTGTGAAGATAATTTCAAGAAAATTGTTATTGAAAGAAATTACGAGAAAAAATAGGTAAATATTATCGATTATACATTTTTAACGGAGTGCGTTAGGAGAAAAAAATTACGTGACAATCGTAGATGGGACACCTTATATGCGATATCAATAATTCTATTCCCATGGTTCGTATTATAAAAATTACAGTAAAGACAATTTTTATTCAACGATTAGAAGATTCTTGTATTTCCGTCAATGTATTTTCATGTGCGGATGTTTTTCGAAAGCTTGCGTAGTTCAATTATAAAAATTGCAACGAAGAAAATGTATTTCTCAACAGCGAGAAGATTCATGTATTCCAGTAAAGACATGTTCAAGGATCGTTTTACAAAAGTTACAACAGGAAAACATTTTTATTCAACGACTAGAAGATTCCTCGTCGAGAGAAGATCGTACACATTCCTGTTCTAGTATTGCACACATTCCAGGACCGCAGGAACGCGCGAAGATCTGCGCTCCAGATACCAATGACGTAACGATCGCGGCCGAGCAAGTGTCGTCCGACTGTCAGAGATCAGGAGGTTGAGAGCGGGAGGCGCGGCTGGATGATTAATTTGCGGCTTCGTTATTGTTTATTATATCTTCGGGGAGTCCTTGCGACGACCCACGCGACGCCTTGATCATCGGCGATGGTGCGGCGAGCCAGAGAGGAATAATCGGCCGGCGAAGAGTGACACAATGATTCCTCGAAGCGTTTGCCTAACCTCGGAGACCGGCAAGAAACTGCCGCGGTCTCTTCGTGTCGCTTTCCGACGAAGAGGGACACGGAGAAAGAGGAGCATAGTTGAAGAGGGCGAGGGAAACGACAAAGGAAGGAAGACGAAGAAGACGAAGACGAGAGACAGCCGCGGCCGCGAACGAATCGCATGGGAAGTACAGACAGAGAGAGGGACGGATAGGCAGGGTAGGTAGACAAGGTAACAGTCAGGCAATCAGGCTGCGGTGCGGGATTCGCGGCAGCGTTATTATCTACTTGGGTGGACAGGTGCCAGGGGGTTTATAAAAGTTCAGCGCGCGGCATGGTCGGTGGAAGATCGTTATCAAGGGGGATGAGAGCGGCGGAGAGAAAGAGAGAGGGGTGTTGGGGAAGAAGGGGAGGGACGAAGAGAACACACGGGAGACAAACGGTGGAAGAAGGAGCAACAAATGGAAGAATGGAAGAGGAGGAACACGGCGAAAGAGGTGAAGAGTGAAGTTAGGGGGACACGGAGAAAGAGAGAGTGAGAGAGAGAGAGAGAAGAGAAAGAGATAGAGAGAGGGGGTTGCAGCAACGGGGTGGGGAGGAGAGCCCAGGCGTAGATTCATGCGGACGCACTACTAGACGGCCGTTGCCGACGCGTATAAGCCACGGTAAGGGAAGGCGGTGGATACCACGAGGAATAAAAGGTCTAGGTAGCATAGTTGCACGCACATTCCCAGTTCACAGCCTTGACTCCGCTCGGGGAACGAGCCGAGTCGGGCTGAGTCGAGCTGAGTCGAGCCGGGCCGGCTTGGCCAGCAGGTAGGCTAGGCGGCATGGCAGCAGCCCGAGCAGCAACCGACGACGACAGAAGCAGCAACGACTGCTCTCCGCGGGCCGACTGGGCTGAGGAACGAACGGACCCAGCCGGCTGGCCAGCCAACGAACGCCAGGCCGCACGGAGAGATGGGCCAGCAGCATGGCCAGCCAACGAACCGTGGGTAGAAAAAGAAGGGCTCTTCTCTCTAGCGCTCACCAAGCTCTTCTCTCTACACTCGTTCGCTCGGCGATGGCAATTATACGCGGCCGAGCCGTCCTGGCTAGATTCAAGATCAGATAATCCCATCTGTCGGTGTAAGCGGTCTGCAAACGATCCCGCGAACGATCGGATATCCTCTCCCGAGCCGATAGATTTTTCAGGACGATCCGCACCGTGCTCCGGACGGAAGGAGCCCGCTCGCTTACTCTCTTGCTCACTCGCCTGCCGGATAGCTACCTCGTTCAATCGGCTCTTCTGTTCAACGGACGAGTAATCGCCGTGCCGAATGAGTATCTGGTCTATTCGCCACCGTCGCCGATAGAAATAAACCCCCTTATCTGCGAATTCAATATCCACGGTCTACCGCGGTTCGAAAATGGCCCGTTATTGACACGTTTCGTTTTTAAATCTGGGCAAATAATGTCCCCACTGATGCGTAACGCGGTGGTCAACGATCTAATCATTCGTAGAGAAGGATGTTTGAAAACGTTAAGAATGGCTTCGTTGGAGACTCGTATTGTGCATCAAACTTCAAATAATAAGCTAAACGAAATGTGCAAGGTACTGATATTATGTTACCTACATAATTAAAGTATTACGTTGTTACTTTAGGTACTACACTTTCATTTAGTCGAAATAAATACAGACTCAACGTCTTCGGTATTTTGGGGACAACGTTTTCGGTAGGCACTTTCTGCGCCTTATTATAGCGTTCGGTTATTACTTCATTCCGAGTCAGGACGACAGAGTCGAAGTTCTTCCTGTGCCTCAATGACAGCGACGCATCATAAATCTTACACTCTTCCACGGTCGGTTGCGATTTGCTGTTGCCGTCTTGGGGTTTCTCGTAAATATACACACCGTATGCAGCAGCCAGATTAGCCGTTATTCCACTTCCATGGTGGCCGAGTATGGATGGGCGTACGACAATTACGAAAAAACGCCCCATAAAGTTGTCATTGGTCATTTTCTTACTAACACGTCGTAGAAAAATACCATAAAATGATACTTCTTGGGAGTGGATTGTCGGGACAGTCACAGGATCCTTGTAAAGACCCTTTACTTTGAGTAGCTGTTATTATCAACTAAATTTTAATTATAATTAAATAATTACCATTTTGCGGTTTCGTATCAGTTTCAAAACGGTCCTAGGATCGATTCTGGCCTCAACTTTTCAATAGTTGATATCACTAATTATTGCAAGTATTGTATTAATAAATAACATCAATTATTCGTACTATACAATGATACAAGAATAGTTTTTCAATTTTGTGTGTGTGTCAGAAATGTTACTAAATCATCGTGTACATACATCATACATGATCAGGCTTGTAACATTTTTCTTCTAAACTCGAAGTTTGTTTTTGTGAAAGAGTGCAATTAATAGTGCGCCTAATGCAGCGAACGCAGCCAAGCATGTGCATCACGATTCGCTGTAGAGGTAAACCTTTTATAAACGAAGTTTCGAATTAAACTGACCGAACCGTAGCTGAATGCCACGTTCCGCGGGCACTGTTAATGAAGAAGTACATTGAAGTAAGCAAAAGCAACATCTCCTTTCTTCCATCACCAGCCATGAAAACCTACAATTATTAGCCTCGTAACCGGTATCAACACTTGCTTGAAGTTGACAACAGAAAACGCTGTACCCACTCATTAAATACTTTTGCTTTCTCGGTTATGTAGGCTGGGATACGAGAAAACGGATAAAACGAAATACAAGGGGAGATTGAATATTGCGCGAACAGGATGAAATTTTATTTTCCCAGCCCCTCGCCGAGAGAAAAATCGGTGTATGGGATTCGCGTGTAGGCAAATGAATTTGTTTCGGTCGAACAATTATTCTACGCTACTTCGAATCACTGTGACATCGTTAGTAATCATTTACAGGATTAATATTACCTTTCTTCTAGTGAAGTTACGTCAATTTACTTATTGTTAGTGACTTCGTCTTAAATCAATGAAGAAGATGTACACCAATTTTGATAAGATTTCTGTGAGAGGTGGTTCTCGGAAAAATATTTGACTAGAATTTTTCTCAGCCCTTGGCGATGTTGATTTGCTACCGAATATGCACATATCATTTTTTTATTACAATTTACAAAAAATCTCGAAACAAATTTTCGACTTCTACAAACTAAGGAAAAATTCTTATCGATCGAAAAATTGAAATATAAATTATAATTATGATATCGGCGCCAGGTTCGATCCTTTTTAGATACAACAAATGTGCAAGTTAAATATTTAAATTTCTCAACGTTTCGATCCCAATGCGGATCATTATCAAGAGACCAAAATTTTTGCGTTTGCTGTGAAAAAGGGACAAAAACTTTTTAGAACACGTAATTGTGAGTTACACTATTTCCACTTTAACCCATGCTGGCGATAATGTAACTAATATAATAACTAATGTTATTATATTATATTATATATATAATCTAATGTTATTATATTTATTATATTATATTATATAATAACTAATATAATAACTAATGTTATTATATTATATTATGTATATAATCTAATGTTATTATATTTATTATATTATATTATGTATATAATCTAATGTTATTATATTTATTATATTATATTATATAATAACTAATGTTATTATATTATATTATATATAATATAATGTTATTATATTTATTATATTATATTATAACATTATCGCCAGCATGGGGTAAACTGGAAATAGTGTAACTCACAATGATGTGTTCTAAAAAGTTTTTGTCCCTTTTTCACAGCAAACGCAAAAATTTTGGTCTCTTGATAATGATCCGCATTGGGATCGAAACGTTGAGAAATTTAAATATTTAACTTGCACATTTGTTGTATCTAAAAAGAATCGAACCTGGCGCCGATATCATAATTATAATCTACAGCTAAGGTCCACCCTATTAGGCATTCCGCGGATTCGCATAAGTCCATCATCCGTTAGATCTGGGTCAACTAATAATTTTTACAATTATTTTAAAATTTTACTTTCAGTCCCTGTTACGAGCCGAGGTTTTAGCAGCTAGCGGAAACCATGGGTAATTTAGGTTTTTAGAGATTTGGGTTCAGGTAGGAATTGTACACGTAGGACTAACTGTTGTGTCTTTCACCAACAGGGCGCTTAGTGTGGAACACAGGAGCGGACTAGCCGGTGCGTCTTTCAACACCGGAGCGCCACTATTAAGGTTAGGGACGTGGTTCCGTTGACTCGTACCTTATTTAAATGAATTAGATACACCTTGAGCGGCGAAGGTGTGTCGTCGTAGGATATTAACGACTGGGAAATCGAAATGGAATATGCATGGTTGAATTGAACTCTCATTTAGATTGACACACAATAATATAATCTTAACTATTGGCGATTTAAGTGTAGTTTGTCGATGACTAAACCTCTGTTTTAACGCACCGAGGAATATAGACGCAATAATGAGATATATTATTCTTGAAGATGGTCTCAAGTATAGACCGAGACGTAGAATTAAATTTCATTCTATTTTGCAAACTTGCTTATTGTTCCAATTGATCGAACCAGGGCGCCGATAACATTAACATATTGTTATGAATAATTGACGATCGAGATACAGAGAACTGTTAAATATAGGATGTTGCGTTTGGAAAGAATGGGCAGCAGCATTCGATGGATCTGGGTAGAATTATGGTAACGAGAACGGGGACGCTCGGTGTTGTTTCGCCGATGATATTGCAAATTTAGTGGATCGATCGGCAGAAACAAAACCGGAGGATTCAATGCGGACAAATCAGGGAGCCGGGTGCCACTTGCAGCACCGGCGACGACAGTGAAACGTACGAAAGGATACGTGTCTCGGATACCGAACGCCCACGTGAAATCGACGGCAATGCCATTCCAATGTTAATTGAGGTGCCCAACGCCCACGCAGCCCGAGGTGTTCTCGGTTTGCCAAGCAGTCGTCAGTATCGGCTATCATTAGCTCGATCGGGCCGCCGATAAACATTCGAGGCTCCTCGGTAATTCGCCTAATGAGATAACGGTACACCGAGCGAAATCTCTGCACTTGATAACGCTTTACGGCGTTCCGCAGGTTTAGCCGAGAATGCGAAACCTTTAAGAACGCGGCGCAAACTATGCAACGATTGCATTTTACGGGAACGTTCATACTCGTTATCCGGGAACAGGGATACGCGGTAATAGACACTACGCTAATTCTTGCTGCTGATGACTTACCCTTACCGGCCTACAGGTAGATACCGGGTTAAAGGAATATATCAAAATTTGGCACTGTTTATTTGCAGCCGCGTCAAATCTACAGGGTGCCTCAACATTCCTTCAACATCCGGAAATAAGAGGTTCCTGAGATCATTTGAAGCGATATTTTCCTTTGCAAAAATGGCGTCTGCGGCTTTGTTTATGAGTTCTTATCGAAAAATATGGACCAATCACAGTTGAGCCAGAATCAATCCGTTGTAGCTGCACTCTGCTTGGCCCGTGTCTTTCGTTAATCACTTCTAAACGAACTCAGGAACCTCCCATTTCCGTATGTTGAAGGAATTTTGAGACACCCTATATACTGCAAACTCATAGAGCAACTTGTTCAAGAGTGATTGATCATGTTTTACTCTTTTGTCATACAGAAGAATTTTGTAAACAGATTTAATTAATCCTTTCACAACCGCAATTATTACTTATTGATTAAAGAATCACACGCTTCTTGATTGAGCTAGGGCAGACATTGAATTTTTCGGTCATTCATAGGCAGCATTTACAAGATCGTCATCTCTATTTTGTAGTTCTTTTTACTATCAACGAATAGCGCGTTGTTAATCGCAATTGACTGGAGCCACATAAATAGTTACTCTACCTTTAATCATTTTAACAAGCTAAGAAAAATGCATAGGTTAGCCTTCTTAAGTCATTGTAACATTTTTACTGTTTTAAATTGCACCCACTCGTTTTTCCCATAAATTCATGAAATACGCAGTCTATAAAAGAGCACGCAACAATCGCACTGATGTTGCAATCAAATTTATTTAAAATGAAATTTATATGTGTAAATTAAAATTAAAGATAGAATAGTAATCTTTGTACCTCAAAGTGACATATAATGAACCTGTCAACTGTAATAGTATTTGTTAATTAAAACGCATTGTAACATTTGCATTCTAAAATATCATTTCACACATAACATTTTAATAAATACGAAATCTCAGGATAGACTAACACAAAACAGTCACGATGATTCTTGATCGGTATGGTTGGACCGCCTCGACCGAAAGAAA
This sequence comes from Lasioglossum villosulum, assembly GCA_963971365.1. Lineage (NCBI taxonomy): Eukaryota > Metazoa > Arthropoda > Insecta > Hymenoptera > Halictidae > Lasioglossum > Lasioglossum villosulum. The sequence continues at coordinate 9,881,647 of OZ020497.1, forward strand.
CAACATCGAAACATTTTAATAATTTCACTAATTGCAAAGGAACAAATTAGGAACCAGTCAATTTGATGTTGGCAGTGTTAAACAGCTTCGTCCTGAGTCATCGATGATCAAACCCCAGATAGCACGGACATCCATTGGACGTCCGATGTATATATACGTCCATACGTCCATTGGACGTACATCGGAAATCCGGGTGCTATCTGGGACGTGGTGCGCGGCCGTTCGATCACAGCATCGCGGCGGCGCCAAAAATCCGCGCGCAAAAACGGGGCGCCAGGCGGTGCGCTTGTCGAGTCAAGTGGATGCGGCAGGTTTTAATCAGACGCGGTTTAATTTCCCCGGCGCGACGTGCGCGCTCGCGCGAGCGATCATACGGACAAGCGAGTAAGCAAGCAAGCACGCGCGGCCGTGCGTGCGTCTTATCCCGGTTCACCTTTAAAGGATCTCCCCCGGCCGGCGAACGAGACGAGACGAGACGATCGTGAGAGATCAAGGTGACAACAAGATCCATGATTCGGGATTAGCTGCATGAAAGATGCGCGAAAAAGAAGGGGAGAAGGTTGCCCTGAGGTTGGGAAGAGTGACGGGAACCCGACTAGAGAGGTGGTAGAGGCAGAAGAGGCAGAGAAGAGGATCGGAGGGCAGCCCGGCAGAGGGTGGGAAGAGACAGACGAGCTGGAATTGCGGACGCAGACGGTGAAGCCGAGCCACCGTCTGGTCCAGCTGGAAAAATCGGCTCTGAATCACTGTACGGCCTACCTGCTGCCTTATTGAGGAACCCGCTCCTCGCCCGTTCTTTCAGCCCATGCAGTCAGGGGTATAAATAGCGCACTTTAAGAATACCGGGGACACACTGCTACGTGTCCATGCATCACTTGCTCTGCACCACTTCTCGGCCCTGGCCGGGCCTGCTCGGACCTCCTCTCTGCTCTGAGTCTGCACGCGCGTGTCCGACGATACACCAGACGTCAGATCGCGTCCCAGATAACGCCGAAACGCGAATATAAAGTTTACCTCAAAAGCCAGTCGCGTCATAGAGCCTGACAGGACCTTAAATCTCCCGCTGGAGTCGGGCTTTTGAGTACGCTCTAGAGCTAGCACCGTCATAGAGCTAGCAGGACCTTAAATCTTCTGGAAGAGCGGCTATAGCCAACCCTCCTGCAACGCGGTCCACCCTCGGATGATGGGTCTTGGTTCCATTCTGACCAAGAGTTGTAAACGTTCTCTTCAACTTTGAATTTTGTAGTAGCCAATAGAAACTATTAGCTATGTATATTTGATATTATTAGAATTACCGCATGGGTCATGTGTTTTTTTTATTTCGAGTACATATTACCATAAAAATCGTATGAAACCTGGATAAATCTTGCTGGCTCAAGTAAAAAGGTTCTAATCATTGGGTATTTGATTTACTCTTTTTTGTCCTAAATGGTTAAAATGGTACGAAGTTTGTTCGTAAACCGTGGATATTAGAGTTGTCCGCGGACGAAACGTTAACAGATCGATGGAAGTCTATAATCGAATCAGGCGTGGCATCTGATCGCAGTTCCGATGAGCGTGGTCGAAGAAAGTGTTCTTCCTGGTGCGCTCGCTGGCTAGAAGGATGAAGTAGGTGTTGGTAGACGACAGTGAGCCGGTACGTGGACCGAGATCCACGGCCTTTGCCAGTACCGGTCTTACAGAGAAACGCTGTTATCCTGCCCTCGGGGCCCAAGGTGTACCGCAAGGACACGAAACTGCCGGTTTTTGTCGCGGCTGTTCTATCATTCCCTCGGCGGGACTACACCTTGACACGAGCTAAAAGGTTCTTTTCTCGCGTCAAGTTAGCAGCGGGCCCGAACTAGCTCACGGTATATTATTGCATCGATAAAGACGCCCACATCTTTGTCTCGGGGAGCTGCCCAGGCGCCGTTCACTGTCGTTCAAAATTAAGGAGCTGGCAGATGGAAACCGTGGACACCTATGACGTCACAGTGCCTTTATACCGTTCGTGAATCGGCATAGGATCACTCGCATGTCGCAGTCCTCGTAATCCCAGCCCTTTTTATTTTATTAGATTATGTAATTAGAGTTTTTATTGGCACAAGCATAAACACGTCTTTACAGTTTAAATATCACACGTCAAGTGAGGATCAGAAGGATACTACGATCAAACAACCAACGGTTCCGTAAAGAAACTGAAATATATCAATATTGAATACAATAGATTAATTTTGACATATTACAACACATTTCAAATTAAAAACATTTCATTACAAATTTCTTTAGGGATCATACGTTCTTTTTTTTACGAAGAACCTAATTATGGCACGATACTTGGATTTATCCATTTCGCCGCGGCTAGCGACATAGTTTCTTTAAACTAATTTAAAGTCTTCAGCAAATATTATTGTTATCTACGGCTGTAGCCGCGAACTTTTCCAATGATCGACGTAAAATAATAGTGTATCATTAATATTATAATATAATAAAGTGCTCGGGAGGTGCGAGCACGTGTTGTACATCGATTTCTGGCACAGCCCTTCGACAGTCGTACCCGTGGGTTGATAAGATTGCAACATTAGGTCGTCTCGACGACTCGGCTGGTTGAAATTCTAGTCAAGCGCACTTTATGGGTTACGAATACGCGAGGCAACACGAGGCATCGGCTGCGTATTTACGAGCGATTAACCAAGCCTATCTTGGATACTGAGAACCGAGCACCATGTCTCCGCTCTCAGACCTCAGCCACGTGACTGGCCAGCCGAAATATGCGCGAACCCTCCGACCAATCGAAACCTAACGCTCTTTTCCGTATTACGTGATTTGCATGCCTCCGAAACTCGCGACTCGGTTTCGTGGAATTTATAGCTGCCATTTTGAATCGCTTGTCTCAGAACGTACACCATTTACACCACCACTGTGACAATACACTTGCAAAACTGGCTCCAGACTTTTTATCGTTTTATTAAACTGAGAATCTTTATAGAAAAGAAAAATTGTATCAAGAAACGTAAGTCAAGGTTCCTTCTTTCTCAAGGGGGTCTTTTAAGTTTTAATTTTATGTTTTAATTAATGTGAGAATTATTACATCTTTCAATGCCTGTCACTTTTCCCGGATTAACTGATTTTGAGAAAATTTTGAGTACATGTTTAATTGATACAGATCCACAGAATGTATTTTTTTAATTTTCGATCAAGTTAATAAGTTTTAGTATTGCCTCTGTAATTCCGACCAATTGGAACATTTTTTTGGTCTCATGTAGTAAACTAAGTGGTTCAACTTCTCAAAGAAAATCCAGGTCGTATGGTCGTTTAAAAAGTGTGCCAATATTACTTTGAGGGTCCGATTTGATTTTCGGGATAGCCAAGATGATGGTGCGTTATAATTGAATTATAGTTTGGCTGTGTCTATGAGGTTCAAGGATCTACTATCGGTGCGAATGGGCTGCGGGCTACCATTGTCGAATTATGCGACGTCATAAGATAGAAGTCACTCTGAATTGGAGCGATCAACATTCGTTCAGCCGCCAAATCGCTTTATTAATTTCCTATCGATTGATTGGCGATAATAGGCAATAATAGATACGGACGCAGGTTTCACTAGTATTCAATCGGGTTCATTCTTCTCACCACGCCCGGTTTTATTGTATCTGACACGCAACGAATACTGCCTCGAATAATTCAGTTCGACCGTCCTCAATAATCGACGGAGTGACTAGTCACTATGTACATCGTTCTAATATGAATATCCTTGATATTCATGTACCGGTTTAACCGTGTTGAACAAACAAAAAGAATCCCGCAAAAAACCGGCCAGAAGATGAATCTTTCTTCTCGCGTGCAAATTGTGGGAGGTTTGAAATATAGTTTAAATCAAGCGCAACCCAAAGATCATTTAACAAAAATAATTTATTATGAACACGATTGTTAAATAAAAAACATAAAACAAAATGTAGGTCCGTACAGCACCGTATTTGTCGGAAGAGTAAATCAGGTCTAATAAATCAATATCATGTCGAGAAGGAACGATTCGCTATTTTTTGTAAACACTTGATCTATATGTTGGGCGATTAAACCCAAATGCAGCAAATCAATCCATACAAATCTCTTTCCTCGAATGGAAACTATAGTTTTTAGCACAAAGTATACGCAAGCATAGTACACGCGAACGAAGTTTGTAGCCTAAATAGTAACACCTATTATACAGGATGTCCCACCTAACTTAACCACCTTGAATATCTCGCTTAGTTTTAATAAAACGAATTTTAAAATTTTTTAATTTAAGTCCACATAAAAAAGTAGTAAAATGCAATTTTTAATATTTTCTCTGCAAGTTCGAAACATTCAATTTTTTACAAAAATTTTAGTCACGTGCAGCAAACCAATTGTGCTAACTTTCCAAAAAATTTTAAATCATATGGTCCAATATTAAAAATATTTTCGTCTTCTTAAAGTGTCGAAATATTAGTGGGAGTCACTGTATTCCTAATGCATCAGCTATCCGTTTAATTTAATGGTCATAAATTGAGTACTAAAACAGACTCAAGCGCAACTCTCGGAGAGTGAAACTTAATTCCATATAACAACAGTTTTTATCGATTAAATTCATTGAAATCATCTGTCGGCAATTGATCATTTCTTGATGAGGTGTAATTTATACTATCAAAAAGGACGACCCTCTTCTTACATCTTCTCAGTCCATGCTAATTTCATTGAATCTTGAATACATCTATCAAGCGTGTGCGTTGATTGAATCGAATTTGAATAAATTAGAATATTCAGTATTATAATGGTTGATTGACTACTTAATGTGTTATTTGCTCTTTAATAGGACTGATTAGTACTGATTAAGTCCGCTTGCGCTGCTAATAAAGTCTTCGAAACCCTCGCGTCGGTGCACAATTACCTACACCTGTTCAATATCATTAAGCGGATGCTTTAAGTGTGTGGTGTAATTAGTTGCCGGAACAACTATTGCAATGATACTTTGGTTAATCCATTTGGAATCATAATTTCATCCTTGTCGCCAGCGTTCCCCTCACCTTTTCCCTCGGTTACCCCGTGTTTCGTCTCACCGGAGAAATGCGAGTAATAGTTTACGCGAGAACGCGCCACGAAAATAACATAAAGAGAAAAAGGAAAAAGGAGCGTTTCCTTCGGGGAAATAAATGGAGCGCTCTTCATCACGATCAAGCATCCGTAAATGAGTTTATTCCTCATTGAACGCGCCGTGTCAGGATTTCAGATTGCCCAGGATGTACGTGTTACAACTGGTTTATGCGTGATGCATGCTACAGCACCATGTAGTATCCATCCACGCTCGAACCTATGAAGCTGTTTACACTGCTTATGCCAATGGTGGCTGCTAAAATTACCTGTTATTCACCATAATGCGCAATTAGTAATATTTACGACACTGTTATCCTCACTTTCCGTGAAATGTGTCGCAATTGAATAATATTACCGATGCGTAATTGAACGACAGCAAATTCCGCAATTCCAGAGCAATTTACTATCATAAAACTCGTATAATAATATAGTTTCCTTACCGAAGACTTCTGTCGGGCCATGCGCATTTTTAATTAAAGCACATATCTCAAGTTTATCGTCGATAAAGGAATCTGAGAACAGAAATTCCGTAATTTTGTTTACAGATAAATGAAGTAACATCCGTAAATAAAGTCTCATGGAACCGAAATTTAAGTGCAGTCTTGCGACAAAGTGGATGGTCATAGATTTAGTTAGGTAGGTTTCAATTAGCATTCACAGGTAAAATTAAGATATTTATTCATACGTTCATTCAATAATATAATGGTGCGACAAAGTGGATGGTCATAGATTTAGTTAGGTAGGTTTCAATTAGCATTCACAGGTAAAATTAAGATATTTATTCATACGTTCATTCAATAATAGAATGGTGCGACAAAGTGGATGGTCATAGATTTAGTTAGGTAGGTTTCAATTAGCATTCACAGGTAAAATTAAGATATTTATTCATACGTTCATTCAATAATAGAATGGTGCGACAAAGTGGATGGTCATAGATTTAGTCAGGTAGGTTTCAATTAGCATTCACAGGTAAAATTAAGATATTTATTCATACGTTCATTCAATAATAGAATGGTGCGACAAAGTGGATGGTCATAGATTTAGTTAGGTAGGTTTCAATTAGCATTCACAGGTAAAATTAAGATATTTATTCATACGTTCATTCAATAATAGAATGGTGCGACAAAGTGGATGGTCATAGATTTAGTTAGGTAGGTTTCAATTAGCATTCACAGGTAAAATTAAGATATTTATTCATAGGTTCATTCAATAAAAGAATGGGGAGTATGTTATTGAATAAATATCTTATTTTTACCTTTGAATGTACTGAAAATTACGGAAAGCGTATGTATTTTTGTCTCGTGTTAAATACTCGTGTTAAAAATCTAGAAATCACATTTTAGATCAGTTGTTCCACAAATTGCAGACATTTAAATGAAATATATGTTAAAATGACACGAGGGACGGATTAAGAGAGGCGTTAAGTATGCGGCACTATGGAAACTCCCCTAATGTTCTAATCGCTTGCTAATAAAGAGACAGACAAGAAGATGGCAGCCGATTCGTAGAGATTACAGGGCGTCGGGTCCGGGAGACATTGATGGCGGTCATGTCATCCTAAAACGCGTGTTTTGGTGAAAATATCGGAGCCCTTTAGACGGAGTAAGGCCCGGAAGGGTTCTAACCATAGCCTTTGAGGTTGACCGCGGCGAGCGTTTGACGCAGCCGATCGGTCCCCTGGCAGGCATACGATGCAGCGCGAAGCGCTAGAAAATTACCCATCGTAGTGAAATCGATGGGCAGCTTTCCTAGGAACGCGACACGCCTCCGGCAACCGGGCGTGGAGAGTGGGAAGGTGCATTATTACAACAATAGGATGCGCGCACGCACGGGGCCACGTTACATCGTCCCCTGCCTCGGAGAGGAACGTGAGCGTGAGGGCACGTGATCGCGTTAGGGTACACTTGCACTGCTGCATCTCGGGAACATTCGCTATTCCCATTTTGCAAAGAGCAGAAAATTTGAATGTAATATGGAGTGGACGCTCTTTAAAATTGGATCAAACGACTTCAGTTTTTCTTTAGATGTTAAAAGATTGGTTCAGTAGGTAGTATGTAGACAGCGGATTTGGTGCATTTATAAGAAAAATTAGTAGATGTAATTCGACATAGTGAAAACACTAGAAAAATTTAAAGACACTGTTGTATTATAGTCGACCTGATATACATATTCAAAAAGAAAATAAATTTCTATTTCCCCCCACTTGATTACAAATGAGGCACAAAATTTCTATTTTGCATAAAGATCCGCTGTCTAGTGATATGTGAAAAATATTTTCCTGAAATTGCTACTACTCGGAATTTCGAGGAAGAAGGAGGAGGTCATGATTTTGATCTAATCTATGTATGTAATCTATGCCTGTAATGAAAATTCAGAATATGCTTATGGATTTGTATAGCGGTATAACATATGTCACGTACGGCAAATTGAACACATATTCTTGAATTTGTTAATTATTATCAGTGGTTGGACCATCGAACGTGACACATCATACCGGCATTTTACATTTCGGTAAAAGTTCCCAAGTTCGAACAATTACGCAGTCACTGTGTAACACGTAAAAGAAAATGGCCGACAATAGGTCGGTAATGGTATCGTAGCTCGGCAGAATATACATATAGTACATAGAATTCGTAGAGAGTCAGGCGAGCATCCGACGCGGTGTGGCGGCGAGCTCTCGATTTTGATCACGATATGCGAACATTATCCCTAGGAGGAAGCGGACGAGCGACGCGGAAACCGTGCTCCGTCCGTAGCACACGTGGCCGAGGTCTGGTTCGCCCGGAATCGTGACTTTTTCGCGAACACCTGTCTATCTTCCCCCGAATCGTGCACGTATCGGTCGCACGACCTGTCCCAGGCACGTAGGAGGAGATCATCTCCATGATCAATGGTCTGCCACGGAGACTGTAGAGACTGCATGTGTCCCCGGGGCCATAACTGTATCCGCGGATAGCACGTAAGATTATGGATGAACCGTTGCACAGTTGCGGAACAATGGCAACTTAATGGCAATGCGCGGGATCCTTCTGCTGCCATGCCGCCGCCATAGCCGTAGCACCGCAACGTTTGCCGGCCGAAGCAGAAGGGAACGCGAGCTTGTCGCGCGTAAGGCCGGGTCCACAGACTTACGCAACAGGACGCTGGAAGGTCGTGCTAGGAATTCGCGTTTTACCATTCTCGCACGAACTAATCAGCTACGGGCTGCAGGACCTCCACGGTGGGGCCTGAGAACGCAGACTCTCGGAATGTCCCATTATTGATAAGAACTTTCAAAGGAAGGGGACAGAAATTGACATAGCCCAGACACGTTGCGGAAGCTTAGAAAACTGGAACAAGCATTGTTTGGTGGATGAAGGTGGGAGATTCTCTCCCTGTACGATTCTACCATCAATCCTGGATCACCCTGTATACTTTCGATCCACCTAACTGCAAGTGAGTACATTGAATTTATTTAGTAAACATCGAGAGCACGCTCTCGCGTGATAGACCACAAATTGCTACCTGGAAAATGCTAAAATTATTTGAAAGTAGCTCCCACAGGTCGCGTTTATGAAAAGTAGGAGTCGGCGATGGACAGACTCATTAGCCAAGCGTATCGAGGAACACGCAACTTTAGAGCCTCGGTTTACATTCTTACGGCATCGGGCACGTGATTACTTAATACTCTAGTGTTCCTGGCACAATATGGAGGGTTGCGGCTAGAACCAGGGCTCGTGTACACCCTGCTCTTTCGACGGATAATTCCAATTCCGCGTCGGACATTGACGAATCATCGATTCGCGCGGGCATCATTAACCAACCAGCTACCTACGTGCGTACGACGTTGCCAAGCCCAACAGAGTCGGGTTATTGGCCAGCGCCTTGCTTTCTCTCTCTCTCTCGTTCTGCCCCTCTCTTTATCTTTATCCCTCTGTTTATCGCTTCTTTTCTCTCTCGCCCTCCGCGTTTTATCTTTTCGCGCAACAAGCCTTTATTTTTTATTCCCCGTCATCTTTCTTTCCAACCAGCCCGTGTACCCGAGAAACTGTAAATAACACGCGCTAATGCACGCGGATTTCTGCACGCGCTGTACACGCGATCACTCGTTACGGAAAACTGTTAAGATCGGGCGCGCGTTCGTTGAACTCGCACGGAATCGTGGAAAGTGTCGAGGGCGTCAGTTTCCTAATCGCCATAGCACGATCTCACCATAAATCCTGGAGAACGCGACACGCGACGGCCGCACGTGTGCGTGCGTAAACGGATTTGTCGCACGCTTCCGACCGAGTGAGTCAGGCTCGTCTTCTCGAACGCCATACTGCTGGTAAAGCTGGTGCCTGAAGTGTGTCACTCGTCTGCCGCTCGATATGAAAGAAACCTTGGTTCTATCAGGCGAATCGATCAATCTTGGATTGCTTACTTTACAAGGACCAAAATTAAAATTGTCTTCATTAATTGCGTGACACGGGATCTAAATATGTGTATAAACATGTGGCGCATGGCTGGAGCGATTCGTAAGATTAGTTACGTAAAAAGGACACTGCCGCGATACGTCGAGGTTGATGACACCGTGAAGAACGCATAAAGAATGTCTTGTGTATACTTTACTGATCAAATGTCTCGGAGCGTCGCGATTATGGACGGTTCGCAAGAGATACGAAAAGACGTCGACACGTTTACTTTGGCATCACTGATACTAACAGTAAACAGGAATTATTAGTCACTTTGGCTCAACAAGGATGTTCAACAAATTAATTCGATTTGGATCACAAATGATAATGGAATGACGAGTTCAACGAACCCATAGCGTATGAAATTAGGAACCCTTTTCTAATTAATACTCGAACGTATGCAGAAGACAAATATGCGTTTAGAACGCCACGATATTCATTGATTTTGGTACCAGAACATTGCAGCCTATAGCAAACGATATTTGTCGCTTCTCTCAGAAGCCTATCATCGTAAGCCGTATACCAACCCATGGAGTACCCTAACATCCCCGTGCCCGGAAACGGAAACAAAAAGAGCGTAAGCTGCTACCAGAGGTGGCTAAGATAAGTGATCTCGCGTTCGATTCTAATCTGCAAAAATGCTAGAAAGAAGGTAACTGGAAATTGAACACGAGATGCAAGCTTCACTCAGTGTATTAACAAAAAGTTCAATGATTAACAACCGATAAAAAACAATGATTCCGCAACACTGTTAGTTCATTATGTTGTATCCAAACTGGCCTAAACATCAAAGAAATTAGGGGAATGTAGAATATATTAGTGTCTATTACATTTCGTTAGCACTAATCCCGTTATAAGATTGTCGCAATTTTTGCATCGTGCTACATCCATGGACACCATGATGCCAGAAAGTTGAGTAAACAATAGAAAAATGCAAGATTGTCACCAAGATGTGATACCAAGTGGCACAGAGAATTTAGCGTTCAGCCATGAAAGCTCGCAGGCGATCTCGGTATCCGGAAGTTCGCCACGCGTCCGATCGTCGGAAGAGGTTCGCCACTTGGGATTTGGTCGCATAATAAACTTTATTAATGACCGACTCGCGTGACAGGGGTTGGCAGAGAGGGCGAGTAAACTACGAGCGCGCGGATAAACGTGTACGAATCGGATGACGTCAGCTCGCGAGGCGGAGGGATCGAGCCGAGCCGCGCGGACTCGCTTGCACTCGCGGCGTATACTCGCGGAGCAGAACCGAGCGTAGGGCGCGCGCACGCGAGAAACGGTGAACACGTTCGGGCAGCGCGAAGGCAGCGCGCGATGCCTCGCGATCATGCCAACGGAGGAGAAAGGGGGACGATCGCCGCGGAGAAGTGAATGAATGTAGCCGAAGCGTGGGCGAGCAGGGTTTCTCATCCTCCGGCTTCCATTTGGCATGGATCGAAGCCGCCGGCAGGTCCTCTCTCTTTCTGATCAGCCTGGTCCAGGTGGAGGGGACCACCACTGAGGCCAGTCTAGCCCGAGCGGTACCGAGCGCGTCGCTTAGACGACACGGGGCTTGATTCATTCATGAAAAACACGAGACTTTATCCCAATTAACACGAGTCTCCACTCAATTCATGCGGCAACGGAGATGCCCATTAATTTCCCGCGTTGCGCTGGGCCTCTCCGGCTGGCTCTTCCCTCGATACCGGTGTGTGGAAGAGCACGGCCGGCTCCTCGGTCCAGCCAAGAAACGAGAAAGGGGATAGGGAAGGAAAAGATAGACGCCGAGGAAAGAGGGGTTGGACGAACGAGAGGAGGAAAAGGAGACGGAGAGGAGACGCGAAGCAAAGGGGGAGGAGGAGGAAGAAGGTGGTGGACCTTGTCCGTTGGTTCTCCTTAGCCTTTCTCTTGATCTATGTACCTATCCCTATCCGCGGCAAGCGCCAACTTATATCCAGACACTATAGGCCGTACGTTATATCTCGCAGGCTCGAATGTTTCAAGCTACGCGACAAGCTTAGCCTGCCGGGAGATAAGAACGAGCGCCAACCACGTGGTGGTTCTTTCGCTTTCGAGTCCGCTTTTTCTGCCATCACGGACGCGGCTGATTTTTCTGTTATCTAAGCGGAGACTCCCCACTCCTACCCCCAGGCGTCCCTCGTCGCTGCAGCATCTTCTTTTCTTTCTCGTCCTTTTCCGCGGCCCCGGTTCCTTTTTCGTTTTTCTTTTTTCATTTTTCTGAATACCGGGAATTGATCCGCGGCGACGGCCTACGCAATGTCGCCGCTCGCAAGGAAACCGGTCCACTTTAGTGCACATAGTAGCACGCCGTGCCGCTCCGGCTCGCTTCCCGGGAATAGAGAAACCTTAGCTGGCTGAGAGAGAGAGGGAGAGAGAGAGGACGAGGACAGAGGGACAAGGGGCTAGCCAGAAAATCCTCTACGGCCGCGGCGTGACCGTTCGTCACCGGGGCTGGCAGGGCCGCGAAACCCCGCGTATCGTTACCGTTTGTTACCACAGGCCGGCTTTAAAACAACATTTGCCTTTAATTGGACGATGTTATAACGCATCAGTCCAATTAAGAGCTGGACGGAATAAATCGTTTAATCAATGACAGTGATTTACATTCTTCCACGGACCCTCGAGACGTCGGAATAACGGCACGCCTAACCTAGCCTTCCTGTACACCCGTATTATCCGGGGCGTGTTATCGCCGAGCCGCGAGTAAATCATCCTTCCGGAGAAAAATCAGCACGCGCCTCGGACCCTGCTGGCCGCGACGATCTCCGCGATTACATTAAACAGAGAAACGTTTCTTTTTCGGATCAACTTCCTATCAATCAATTCGGATAGTAGAGGGAAAATGGTCTCTTACCGTCTCACTGTTTTTACGTATCTCCGTAACAATTCAGAAAGAGGTAAATTGGTTTGTAACAACTGGACTGCGGCTTTTTATGCATTTATGAAGAAATTGGCTAATTGAAATTACCAAACTGCAAGAGATTTAAAAAATCTAAAAATATTGTTAGTTTGTTTACAATGTGAAAGAACTATTAGGGGATGAAGAACCGATACAGAATATTCTTATTTAGCATAACGATCCGTAGTCTAGTAATAACTGTGCTGAGAAACTGTAGGAACTGTACGCCAGAAGACAACGGGGCAGAAAATGCCCCGAATTTCACGAAGCACAAAACGAGACTATTTTAAATTACTTCGTAAAAATAACAATGTTAAACAATCCCTGATGGATGTATCTTCATAATCTCTATATACGTAAATTAAAAATATTAGAACCCGTCATTTACACCAGATTGGTGTAATTATCGACTGTACATCTTTCGATTAAACCTTAATAAAACGACTGACAAATTTGTACAGCAGATTATTTACATATCGAGCAATTGTTCCTTCGCCGCAAAATTTCTCCGCAACGAAACCACGGGGAATGAGCAAAGCAAATATTTATCGTTGGAGTGGGACGTACTGGCAGCAATTGTCGATCACAATGCGAAAAATCTCCAACGGCGGAGGGACGCGGCGTGTACACCACGGTACACGAATAATCATTACTCTATAATGTTGACACGATGTGACTTTCAGTTTTCTGCGTGACTCTCGCAGCCGCCGTGAAAGTCTTCCAAGTCATCGAGCGGATCTCGAGAAAGAACTCTTCCACGGTCGGAAACCAGCCAGGCGTCCATCAATGTTTATGCAGTCACCGACAATTAACGTAAGCGTAATGTCATAGTTCGCGTCGCAGCTATGAAAAGGAAATCCAACAACGGTTCCGACGTCCTCCCGGTTCCGATGTGAAAGTTACGCGACGCGAACTGAGACATCCTGGTATAGACAATGCAATAATTCTACTAACAAGGGAAGTTATCGACTCTGTAAATTCAAAAAATTATAAAACTTTGCACACAATTATTTTCAAATCTTTTTTTTTTACCAATTTTTCGGTATTTTTCGTGGCTGTGTTATATTGAAAACATATGTTTATTTCCAAATTATTACTATTATTTCTTTTTTCAGACGCGAAAATTTTGTCTCTTGATAAATAATTAATTTGCACATTTTTTGGTTTCTAAAAGTGATCGAACCTGGCGCCGATATCATAATTATACTTTATATTTCAATTTCCGATCGATAAGAATTTTTCCTTTATTATTTGCAAAGGGTTGAAATCAGCCCTTGAAAGATTTCAAGGAAATTATTTACTTTCGTGGCTTCCTCACTGATTTTGATGACCTTGAAATATGTTGTCAACGTCATCATTCCGAGTCGCTTTATCCTATACGTGTTACCGCCGCTCAGCTTTAGTTTTTGAGACATTCGCAAAAAAGTTTCAACATCTCGACTTATCGACGGCCACAGTTTCAAATCAAACCTAACCTAACCTAACCACAACTCATTGTATTTGTATGATTTTCCCTTAGTAGTTCAAATTCTGGATTTCAGCTGCAATGCAGAAACTATACGATCAGAATGAGTTAGGTCATAGAGGGAGCTGAGAAGCATATGAAAATCCAGGAATAGTCAATACAGTATTAGCGATAGTTTTTTGCGAATATTTCGAAAACTAAAATCGAGCGGCGGTAACATGTATAGGAAAAAGTTGTTTAGAATGATGACCTTGACAAGATAGTTAAAGATCATCAAAATCGGTGAGGAAGCCACTAAAGTAAATAATTACCGATTTCAATATTTTCTCTTTCGCGGAACATCTCAAGAACAACAAACGATATTAAAAGAAGTAAAAGCAAGTTTTTCACACAGAGTTACTGGAAAATTATTTCTAGACTGCGGATCTTTATGCATTTATGAAGAAATTAGTTTGATGAAATATAAAAAAGTAATAGATTATTAAAATTCAAGAATACAATGATATTGTTTTTAACGTAACAAACTCATTAAGGGATGAAATCAATTTTTATTTTATTCCTGGTTTCCACAATCAATGCAGAATATTTTTATTTTGCATAAAGATCCGCAGTCTACTTATTGCGAAGCCCTGTGATTCGCGCTGTCGTTCGGATAGTGCGTTCGCGGTATCAGCGTCCAACAGGAAAAGGATCGCATAATTTTTCGATTACAAGATCGGACAAGGCAATTTCGCTGGGGATAAAAGGGAAAAAGCGACTGACTCGTCGAAGAAGACTACAACAGAGGTTAAATGTCGAAGTACTGCAAATCGGAATTGGCCGACCCCTCCATCGGCAGTTACGGCCACGCAGGATCATAATCATAAACCGAAAATGGCTGAGACTGTGGCCGCAAGGCGGTAATGGTACGGTAATGGCACGACTCGGGAAGGCTCCGTACGATACAGGTGGTCGAAGGAAACGCCTAATGGGCCGCGAAGTCGAGCACTAGTTACGTGTTTGTTCAAGTACATATCCGGCGCGGCGTAGTTTCGTCGGCGATGCCAAGAAGATGAAAGGTAGGGACATTATTATGGCGGACAGAACGGAGTTGTACGTCGATACCGACGTGTTTTCCGTTCGGATTAATCATCGACGTAGTCGCGGGGTCGCTAATGCGACTGGTTACTCAAACTGTGCGTGCAACAATAATTATTGCTCTCCGATATCGCGGCTTCGGACTTTTTATCCGATGACGACGGCCAGTCCCTCACTTAGAAATTTTGATGTCTCGTTTTTCTCTCTTTCCGGTCTCACCATCGCATCGTTGCCATTCGGAAATTACTGATCTTTATGCAAATCCACATTCCCGCTGGTTATTCCGTAAGTGCGGACCTCGGGGAACAATCTGCAGCGTCGCTGTGTGATGTGCGCGACGTATGCCGGATCTGTGCCCGCCAAATTAATATTGGGCCAGTAGTTCGAATGTTATAAAGACCCAAAAGATAATAATCGGTTCGCATGACAATAAAATACGTTAAAGAAAGCATTTCGTCCCGGACCTGCTAGTGGACTCATCGGTAAGGCTGATCTAGCAGGTCCTGCATTATACGCGTGCAGATTTGAATATCCTAAAGAGAATTGAATCGCGACAATGTGTGACGCTCGTGGATCTGATGAAGATGCGATCCCGTTTGACGCGTGTCCTGATCGCTGGACAACGAACTGCCGTAAACCGAGTTAAAGCGACGCGAATGACTGACAAGACTAAACTGAAGAACGCGGTCTCAACGCGATGTACGTCAGGCTTCTCGAGCAGGAAATAAGATGCACCGATTGGTTCCTGCAGTAAGTTGCATTTCCCAATCAGTACACTTTTGACAGTTAGGTTCTCCTTCCCGTAGCACTGAATGAGGCCCTTGGAAGGAGGAGTGGAGCGATCTCTGAATCGGTCACCGACAATTAAATTGACAATTTAAGGGGGTAGAGGCCCCACGTGACCATGGTATTTTTCATTGTGACCAACCCCAGCGCGAAAAACCAATTTGGCAACAGTGATGAACATACATTTGCATCAATCTAACGCTTCAATTTCGCTATAATTACAGGTTTTTTTCTTTTAATCATTATCTTCATTGCTATTAATGGATCCGAATGGCTTCATGCCCTTTACACTTTTGTTGTTACGAATCTACGCTGATAGTTCTCCTGTCTAAGCGCCATCTGGTTGAAGTAGTTGAACTAAAATTGCTTCTATTCACCCTTCATGAACGGAATCTGGGGAACAATTGAATGCGATCACGGGAACACACCTCACGTCCTCACACGATTACGTATTGAGCTGAGTGAGGGCTCATTTGAAAGAGGAAGGTTAAATGAAGCGCGCGTGGGTCCCTAAATAAGCAGGAAAAATCTTTTTGTGATCGAAAAATACATTAGAATATCCGGAATTTTTCTTCATGTGTTTGCCCTACTTTGGACAGTCACATTACTGGATATAGGGTAACTGCACCAGTGAATGAACATTTAAGAAATTGTTCAGGAAAATATTTTATTTAAAAAAAAACTATGTGAATTAAAGGAATCTCATATATGCCAAATAGCTCCCTATACTTCATTTGTCAAAAATAAATGAACACAAATACAATGAAATTATTATTATTCTTCTTTATTAAACGTTAAATCAAAAATATGAAAAATACCAGTCAATGAACACTACATTCTAGTAATTGAATAATGCTAGTCCAATCAATGAACAAAATTACTAAACAATATTCTCCTATTTATTTAACTCTTTAATCACAATTTTATCGCTAGTATGCCGTCCGGGTTAAAATTTGTTGAAATATACAAAAGCGTTCATTTACTGGTGCCCGTTCATTCACTGGTGCAGTTACCCTAAACATAATGTAACTAAAGTTCAAAATATAATCATACGACGACGTGAGGTGTGTTCCCGTAAACCCCTGTTTTCACTTGTTTTCTAGTAATATTCTGGTTAGATTCTAGTAATGTCACGTGGGTACTCTACCCCCTTAAATGTAGAGAAAAGCTAAACATTAAGCCAGATGCCTCGACTGGTCTTCGAATGACCCTTGTTTGCTTAATTCTCGAAGACGGTCTTTAGGCACGAACGGACCATAAATATTCACCAAAGGAAACCCTCGTATTTTGTTCCTGCGCGACGGAACACAATCTGTGCGAGGCCTCGAGCAAAAAGACAGAGACGATTTAGTATTTCGAAAGTACTGAAAAGAATCGGTGTGTAGAATGATTCAGAAGAATATAGTTTATCAACGGATAACGTGCGAATACATTTGAACGAATCTTCTACGGTGCCATCCCCCATCTTCGTTCAACTACAAAATTAGTAAAATTGAGAACTGCGGTTTGAATACATCGAGCGTGCCTTCTAGAACAAAGTTTATTTTATATTTTCGACATATTCCTTCCTGTTGAATTACCTCGTCCACGGTCGTGCTATTAATACTAAATCAATTACATGACTCGTGTCTGGCCCTACAAGTTTGCAGCTTGCTGAGTTTTGTCGATTTGTATTTGGACATTCTGCATTTACAGTTTAATAAACCGGCATTATTCACGTGAAAACGATCAACCGTGTGAACTGTCGGCGTTTTTTGTCCCCGGGAATCGGCGAAATCGATCGGTCGCGCCGCGGGAAATTCCACGAGCGTTCTCGCGCTCGTTATTTCGTCCGATTCCATGAAATATGAAAGTTTCGGTGTCGTTTCTTTCGCGAGCCGGCGCGAGTCGATGTTAATTTATGTGCCAGCGCGTGTTTTCCGTTGAAAAGCAAAACCGGTTTACGCGTATACGTACCGATTTCAAGCATCGCGGGCCGTCGCGTCGCGCGCGCGCGCCAGCTTATGTAAGTCGCGCCGTGCATTTTCCGTCCGACGAATTTGCATAAACATCCCGAGGTTTTAGGTGCATACGGAATTATCCTTTTGTCCGTTCTCTTTCTCGTTTGCACAATGCCACCGTTACGCAATCGCGCGCCGCTAAGCCGGACGAAACGTCGACGAAAGAAAGGACACTTCCTCCTGGAATCGTCCACCGGCTTCCAAAGGGAGCCGAATTCTTGCGACAGTTTATTGTCGCGTGTTTACAAGCGCTCGTGTTGATTTGCATGCGAATGCTGTCCGCCGGAACGCTTGTCCTTCGTCGCCAATTGCCAATAAGAGGCATTCACGCGAACCGTGACATAACCGAACGATTGCATCAACCGGGGAACACATCGCAGCTAATACACAGGTGCTACAACAAAATATTTCGTACGCTCTTTTTTACACACGGCTAATGTGTTCGTGAAAGCACCGTGCCAAGCATTTAATGAAAAGTTCACTGTACACGTTTTGAAACGTGTACAGCGAATTCAACAAGTAAAAATATGTAGAAAACAATTTATTCGTTTCTGAAAGACTGTGAATTAAAAATTTAAAGTATATACATATATATACTACTCGTATTCTAACCTTCGATTATATATATATGTAATTTGTATTGTATTTTATATAGTATAATAATGTATTAAAAAACTAATGTACGGCAAAATAATCTCGAACTTGAGATTCTAATCATTAATAAAAAAAAAATGTAGAAAACAATCGTGTACCAATAACTTGGGCTCATTCTAAAATTTGCAGATTCTGAAGACTTATTTTTCCTTCAAAAATGTAATAAATTAAAACCTCTGTGAAATCATTGAAATATTTTTCTCGTGAATCAATCTTCCTTAGATTTGAAGATTGAAGGACTTTAGAACGGTGCTCTAAAAAATTGATGTATGATTTATTTCACTAATTTATACGTAAAACATGACTCAGTTCGACGGAGTTTGTAAACTCTGATTATCAAACATTTAAGAATGATGATTATATATAGGTAAATTTATAAAAACAGATAATCATAAATAACAGAAGAGTTGCAAAATTACGATGGTCAACGAATTACAAAAAGAAGGCAGATCGCAACGAGAACCCTCGACAAACACGTCCGTCGTTAACACTTTGTTATCGCAGTGCCCAAATACGTTAATCAATTCGCTTTTCCTAACGGGTTTTCTTACAATAAATAGTACGTTAACAAAAATTTCCATTTCAAGAGACTAACGAACTACACATGTAGAAAGAGACTGCATTAAAAAGTTGCAAGACATGGTAACACCGGTTCCCAGATAAGAAGAACGAAGGTAGGCGATAATAAAATAATGAACATAATTTCTACACGGATGGAGCTTTCCGATAAACTCCGGCGCTTCTTTAATAGCGTAAATGACTGAAAAAGCGTCAGAAGTTGTTGTAGTCGCCGGTAAATTGCTTAATAAACCGTGGAACATGTAAGTTTCATGAAGTCGAGCACTTCGTGCGTCCGTTTAACGGCACCGTTCTCGAAATCGTCGTTCTCATCTGGTTAATTCGCCTCATAAATATCTGTCCCGTGGTCACGTGGTAAATGTTCGTGATATTTGCGGCTACGCATACCGCTCGCCAAGAGAACACCATAATGGAATGCCCATTAGTTCTGGATAAGTGGGTTAATTGTGCATGGGTTTCGAGGTGCAGGCCGGCGTTAGTGTTGCCGGCGATGCGTAAAAATCGCTTTACGCCTCTTGGCTACCGAAAGGGAAAGGTGTCGTGCGTACGGGAATTGCCCAACGTGCATTCTATGAGGTCGTATCGGGACGGGATTAGGTGTTATCGCAAGAGCACCTAATTAACAACCTGCCCGTCGCAGCGCGGCGCTCTTGCGAGGCGAGTGCCACGGGCCGCGCTCGCCATCTTTGACCAAGGTATCGATAACGGGCGACGAGTCCCCTATGTTCGCCACACTTTTTCGTCCTCTTTTTTTCACCACGATACATCATCATCCGGCCGATTACGACATTTCCCGACCATGCTTCGAAATGTTATGACACTCGCCGAGAACAACCCGATACCTGACTGCGGATGAGCAATCGTTCTCCCAGATCCAGACGCGTCGCACAACAGTGGATTCTTGGACTCTTATGGCAGTCCGGTGCAAATTAATCATTTCTAAACCAATCCGTTTTCCGACCTAATAGCTGATTTATATAAAATCTAATACTTTTTAAAAGATACAGGCTAGATAAGATACTTGCTAAAAAGAGTCTTTTTTTTATTAGAAAATCTCATATGAGATTTATTTCAACATAATAAAGGAAACATAGTACATTGTTGCAGAAAATGAAACTGAATGTACATAGTGATATGATAAAACATGAAAACAATTAAACATAAGAGATAAACCGCTTAAACCTTAAGGCCACAGCTTTTAAGAAATGAAAGCATACAGCAACAAGCCCTGATATGGGTTTGGCTATTATCAGTGAAACATCCGTAGGAAGTTGAAAATTAAGTTGACAGATTGAACAATAAATTTTGTTCTTTACTGATTGTACAAATTACATTGGCATAATACGTGGTTCAAAGTCTCTTCTCCCTCTCCACAACTACATCTAAAAAGAGTTAGAGTGACCTAATGTTTGCTAATTTTCTTTTTCAAATTTATTAGCATATAATTACTGAGCAATACTGTTTGAAAAATTGATTCATCGCGTGATTTTCATTTGAAGTGAAAATACAAGAATATGAATAACTCAATTACTGCTTAAAGTGTTGTATGTCTAGGAGTCTTGTGCGAAATATCCATGAGGTACTTGATGGTACTATTTTTAAAACTCGAATCAAAATTGATAAACAATTAACATCAAAATTTGGGTCAAATTCTGAATATTTAACCCTTAGCACTCTGATGTTGTCTCTGAGGCACCATTAAAAATTGCTGTACCATTATTCAAAATATTGTATATATTATTAAATACATGGGTATCTAATCAATTACTAAACAGTTAGGTATTGTATGAGGTATTATATCAATATCATATCCATACAATTTTTAAAATCATAGGTAATGGAAATATTCCAGGTAAGAAAACATTTTTAATTTTTTATTTAAAGTAGCTCAGAGTGCAAAGGGTTAAAACAAATTGTGGGGTTTGAAAGGCTTTATGATATTGAATATAACTTGTACAAATCAGATTAATCGGGGAAGCATTCCGAAAATGGCACTTGTTTCAGAAGATAAATTGATAAATTGATTAAAAATTGTGGGTAGTATTGAAATTGGTATATTAAATTCTAGGTAAGCTTCAATCGTCGCATCTAGATTTGATAACGAAAAAAATTTCTGAAAGTTCTTGGAAGAGTTTGAATCATTCTAATTTCTGTAGAGCGATGAGTTTCTTGACATTTTTATTTCATTCCACATCGAAGTTGTTAATAAATTTTCGGAGTCTAGGAACGATAAAAAGAGTTTTGCTCGAAGAGGTACGAACTTTCATGTTGGATAAGACCGTTTGAAGATAATTCTTTGAAAAATCAATTACTTGTAACGTTATACTGTTTGTAACGTGAAGCTAACAAAGGTTGGTGACGAATTTAACACGCCGTACGCGGAAACTTCAGATAAGATTCTGCAAGATAAGACGAGACAAAATTTACACATGGTTTTATGCATCCTCTCCCCTCGGGTGAAATCTGAGGATCTTTGTGAACCAAACAGTTTCTACGTCGAAATGATTTCCGGCTTAACGTTCGACGTTTCTTTATCAGTTTCCTAATGTGCGTTTGCTAGAACACAACGTTGACGCTTGCTCCAATCGTGAAAACATTTAATGAATAATATGTCTTTCCATATATGAACGTTATTTCTTAGACACCTGATTCTTAATACTATCATTTCTTATTCAACAATTTGAGCAAAAATCTGATTGCACTTAATTACGAAATGGTCCTGTGGTTTAAATTACGAGCTTCGTGCTTAAGGACGCAAATAAACCGACAAGACGTATTGCTATCAATTAGACAACAGCTCGCACAAAAACTAGATACACCATCCTGTCAAATGACATTAAGAAGTAGGTAGGTAGAACGACAAGTAAGTTTACCGTTAAGCCTTTCGGCAATTTCTAGAAGAACCCACGCATATATGAAAATGGTTGACATATCTTGATGCCGTTAAATATATGTACTCCAAGCGTATCTGCTTTCCTCGTGCTGTTAATTTTAGACTTCAAAACAGATTAAACCTATAATGCCAATAAAGTAGATACGACGTGGTAATAAATTCGAGAATTACCGTTCAGCATCGAGCACTTAAGGTTAGTTAACTTATCAAGTTAATAACGCAGCTCGTTGACAGATTACTATGTTCTAGACTAATTTTATAGCATAGAATGGATCGAAATTAATTCCTCCATTAAAACCCTCCGATCTTCCTATTTCGATGTAGAATAAAAATTAGAAAAAACTTGTCAATTAAACTCTGTAGAAAATACTTCCTATATTGACGTCTTCGGAATAGAATAAAGCCTTGATCTAAGAAAAACAGTCGGGTCCGTGCTGTTTCCTAGATACAGTGGTTCTATTATTTCTTAGTGACAACAGAAAACTTGCTCTATACCGTTAATGAATCCAGGCCTGTGTTTAGTGTCATTTTAATAAGAAAAACACCACAAATAAGTTTCTCAAAGTCCTATAAAAGAATAATGAAAAATAAAGAAGTTTCATAATTGCAATATCAAACGATTCTAATCAAGCGCAGTATAATCACAAGGATGGATACTGTAAATTGGGAATTAGATTACAAATATTATCAAGAATATATCAATTCAATGAAAAATTGAGATTGAAGAAAGTACATTTTGGATCGTCTATAATCACAAGGATGGCTACTGTAAATTGGGAATTAGATTACAAATATTATCAAGAATATATCAATTCAATAAAAAATTGAGATTGAAGAAAGTACATTTTGGATCGTCTATAATCACAGTATAATCACAAGGATGGCTACTGTAAATTGGGAATTAGATTACAAATTTTATCAAGAATATATCAATTCAATAAAAAATTGAGATTGAAGAAAGTACATTTTGGATCGCCTATCTCGTAACGATACGTGTATGTAACTTTGATTATGAAACGACAGTTGCGAAAGCCGAACTCTACAAGTAGCTGGAAAGCGATCGCCGACAGCTAGCAAGCAAACGATCAGATGAGAAAGAGATTTTAATTAACGCGGGACTTTTCCTCGTACGAGCGAGCAGAGAAACAATTTTTCCCGTTCGAGCATCTGCATCACCGCCGCGGCAGAAACGAAGTCCTCGAAAGACAGGTAACGACGTAATAAAATTGTAAATCATTGGAATAAAATACAGCACGCGAGAGGCAACAGGGCAAGATCCGATGCGATGTCACTCGCGGCCTGCTCTCTCAAGGCGATGTTACGCTATCGTCCATTATCCATTGTTGCTTATGCGCATACTTGAACCAAAACCAAGAAAAAAGACGTGGTGGCCGGAGATCTTTCGGAGCACGAGGCCGCAGAAAAAGAGGGGCTTGAGGGGAAAGAAGCAAGGCGAAACGGACCGAGCGAGAGAGAGGATGGGTGAGAGAGAGAGAGAAGGAAGAAGAACGACGGACCGTAACGCACAATCAATATTCATAAAGGTGTACATCGCAAACAAGGGGATCGAAGCAGAGTCCAATTAAGGCACCAGGAAGAGGGAGATTTCTCGGAGAGTTAGCGCGAAGGTAGCATACGCATGTAAACGCCGTCTTCTACGTATGTATTTAGATCGTGCCGAGCCTAACCTAGGCCCCCAGTCCAGATTTATTATCCCGCGGGACGTAGGCAGATCGCCCACCACTACCACCAGACCGGCTTCCCACGCATCCCTCATTCGCCGATACCTACTTAGTCCCATCGGACGGTTGCTTTAGGTTGGGCTAGCTCGCCACGAGATCGGCCCGTTGCTGCATTAAAACACCGTCACGATTTCGCGTCCATGTAACCAGGCATCTGACCAAGCATGCCAGCCTCGACGCTCCCGCGCATACCTCCACCAACGAAAACTCTGCAGAATTAACCCTCGGACGACAGACCATTCTCATAACTACACTCAGCGACAGTATTGATAGCACATATAGTCCAGTCGCCAGGTACTTTTACCTGGAAAGTATTCCGAACTCAATGAAATTTTGACACGTCATTTAGGGGTAATATATCATTAAAGACGAAGAGACGCCACTTTTGTACAGATTTTTGAGGATATTTGTAAATTCATATAAAAAAATGATATATTAAATTAAACATGTTTAAACAATCACAACATATTACTATTACACATAGCTGGATTCGGGAAAGTCTAGAGAATCTTTTGCTGTAAAGAACAATACAATATCTTATATAATAACATTACAATATCTGTTCAAAGTCGAAAAACATGTTTTTTTTCAAACTCAAATTTCTCGAAAACTGTGCGTGTAGGAGAAAAATTAAGGCCAGATTCGGAATCAGTGCTAAAAACTGTATAAGATACACCCAATAGTTACATGGAAACATTTTTGTTGTTGGACAATATAATTTGCTCTGCCCTTCCCTATATTCGTCAGTTGCCACATAATTTCCTAATTTTGAACGCCTGCCTCTTGGTGCCTGTTGGGCCGAAAAATACGTTTGAACAGTGAAATTTGAAGGAAATTTAATGCTCTTTCCAAAAATGAAAACAAAAAGTTCTTAGGGCCCATAGTTTTTGAGTAATAAGCGAAAAACCAAAACAAGGTAATAAAAATCGTGGTTTTTACCCCCTCCCCAAGTTAGCACAGGGTCCTCGAGGTCGAAAACTCAGATACGACACCCCAGAGTACCCCTAAATGACGTGTCAAAATTTCATTGAGTTCGGAATACTTTCCAGGTAGACGCCTTTTTTTCGACATGCCGACTGGACTAATATTAAAATTTACACGATTTTTAGTTGTTTTCTCATTGCAACCGAAACTTGCTGCTAATCGTTATTCCCAGATACGTTTGATAATTGTGTAATGTACAGTCGATTTGATTTTACCAACCGGTTTAGGTTCATTTAACGCACAACGTTTTTGCTGAAATCTAACTGGACAAAATAAGAACACACGCGTGTACATAGTATCCCAAAAATGTTATACTTAAGGAAGTACAATGGAATGATTACCGATGTCATTTGGACTCTGATTGGTCCGCGTGTTTCGTTAGTAACTCAGGAATGACCCCAGGAATTGCTCCTTTCAAGGAAGTACAATAGTTTTGAGACAACTTGTATATACTAATAGGCGCATTTTGAAATACAGCTAAAATACTTTTAGCCACAAGAAAAAACGGATTTCCCAGTGTGCACAACTTTTCTTCCACAACGTCTTCGGCCAATAGCAATACTGCGCGCGATGACAGGGAATCAGAGTAGAGTGACAACGTAACCACTTTGCCCAGTCATCATCTAACGGACAGTACATAGAACATGTATGACTGACCTTCATGCACCAATTCCAGCAAACGAGATAATGTGGACTGTCGCGGACAGTCGCACTACCTTTATGTTAGAAAATAACAAACTTCTAGTACCTGAACGTCCGCCCCTATAATTGGAGAAAGCAAGAGCCGTAAATATTTCATCCTACAGTGCCCTCTTTTCTCCTTCCAAAGAAGACGCTTGGCTGTACCTAACAATTTAAGTGATTGTTTCAATATTAGTAAGAACGTAGTTCAGGTCTTAAAATTTCTGAAATGCACCACAATTTTCCACACTCTGTAATCTTGTACATAACAACTGGAAATTGATTTCCCCACAATATACCTATAAATATTTCTAAGTATAAAGTTATAATATTGTAATCAAATGTCGTAATCCTTGTGGTCGCTAATGACTTTAATGTTGATGCGACCTGTATAAATAAATTAATTTAAAAAAAAAACAAAAAAAGCAGTAAGTGGGAGTACTTACTATTGGGTTGCAATTAAAATTCATAGCATTTGCAAATTAAAATTGAAGATATTTCAGATATTTATAATAATGCAGATATGCATACTAAAATTAATTCTAAAATTCAGATATTTATTCATAGACTAATTTAATCGTGTATTTTCTGTTCTGTTACTTTTTGTCATTTTCGAGGAAACTTCTCGTGTTATAAATACCTTATACTTTATCTTCGATTCTTAATTTGAAAACGCTACAAACTTTCTTTCCAACCCAATAGTTACCAAGGCTTTATTATCGGAGCAGCCTCGTAACACGGCATGTTCGGATAAACGAAGCTCCACTGGACGTGTCCAGATACTTTTAGACCGTGGTGTATACAGAACAAGATGACCGATCGAAAAGCGAGCGACGCTAACTCAGCAGGTTAACCCACACGATCGGCCGATCGCGTCATCTTCTTGTAGCTCCGATGACGTCACACGACAGGTTAAAGACCTCGAAATCGGGGCCCGAGAGCCCCTATATCTGGACGTGCGATTCAATTCGGCGATCACGGAGGCCCCGCTTTTCTCTAAAACGGAACTAGCCGCCTACTTTCAACGGATCGTGAAACTCGACGAGGAACACTCCATCTGTACCGAAAAATAACAGCCAGATACAACTTTCAAATTCGCTGGGCGACTACTAAAGATATAAAACAACGACATTCGTACACCGTTCGTCATACATAGACATGAAATCTTTATGCAAAATAAAAATTTTCTACCTGAATTGCAACAAACTGGAAAAGAACAGAAATTACTTTTCATTCTTAATATGTTGAATAGGTTGAAAATATTCAAGATTCACCCCTAAGACGGATGACCATTACTTTACATACACCCTGTACAAGAATAAGGTTTTTTATCAAAACCAAGATCAAGATCAAGATCAAGACCTTGTGTAAATAGGGAAACATAAGTTCGTATAAAATAAAGCATGTAAATACTTAGAGCTAAATATAAGGTATTTAAATACTTAGATACAGCTAGATTTGATTAGACAGAGGTGAATTTGAAATGTTTTAAAATAATAGGGATTTCAGACATCAGAGGTTTGAATCACCGAGGTGCACTTTAAATTCGGCAGGTGTACTGTTGCGGCAGACTGTACCTACTCACGCAATTCGATGAAAACGGAAGATATATCGGGAGGCTGGAGGACATCGTTACTCGTCCATAAAAGTGAATTCGAGCACAGGAATCGACAAGGTTTCACACGGGACAAGCTAATGCTTCATTCGAGCGCGTGGCTGTCAGACGGCGACAGGTAGGTAGGTTACGCAACGATATCGGTGGTTCCCGATGAGATCGCGGTTACAGGTACCCGCAGCGCGCATTCCGGTACCAATTAAACCGTGGCGCGTTTAATGTATTCTCTGAAAAATGGTGCGCGGAGCAGGCGCGGACCCGGAGCGACGCGACCGACGGTTACGAGTCCGCTCTTACGGGTTGCTCGGTGGTTATCGAGGGGAAATCGTGGCGGCGGGTTTCTCTAACGCTCGGGGGATATAAATGCTACGTTACAAGCAGAAGGGACGCGTTAAAAATCCGTTACAAGCGCAAAGAGAGCTCGGTCGCGAGCAGGCGATTTACGCCTACGGGTGACTACGGGCTGCTGCTGCGATTCGACGCGACTCAACGCGACGCGACGTCCTCGCTGGCAATAATTAGTGCACGTGACGGAACGATCCGTCATCATTGATAATTATGACGATTATGCGTGCGTTGATACGACCTGCCTCGTCCCGTCCACCGTCTACATCACCACCACCAATCTCATCAGATTAGTGTCCGCACATCCAACTTGAACGCGTTAACCTCCGAAATGTTGATTAACGATCGCAATAACCGGGCGTCAAGACAAATGTATAAAGTAGTATAAGCCTGTTCGTCACCAGACACCCCGGTACTCGAGACTTTTCGCTAGAAACCCTGTCATGTACCTGATTAAACATCTTCATTGTATTTATCCCTTCGAAATTTCACTTCACAATTTTTTTCTTTTCAATACTTCCTTTTTTTTATTTTTACCTTGCGTGGCCACGCCAAGTATTTGACTTCCAGGCCGCGGATATCTAGGCAAATGTCTAAATGTTACATTGGCTGTTCTTCCGGTTATGGCAAAAATCAGAATTCGATGAAATTTTGAAAATAGGTTCTTTTTTTACTAAAATGACGATTGCCAGAAGGATTTTTGGCGCGTCCAAAAAGAAATTTTTATCATTTCAACGTTGCGTTCTACCTTAGCGACTACTGACTTACCGACTTTGGACTTTATGGTCGTACTGTGCGCATGTGTCATATATATATATATATATTCTGGAAATTAATGTAAAATTCCAATTGATCGAACCAGGGCGCCGGTAACATTAATATATTGTTATGAACAAGTGACGATCGAGATACAGAGAACTATTAATGTAAAATGTATAGAAAGTTTCAATTGTTAAACCAAGTGAACCAATATCTACAATGGGAAGAATATGCGATGAGAATTAATTTGGATTAGGTTAACCCGGAAAGTTTATTTATTATTTAGTTATATTATTATTTATGTGATTAGAATGAGTTGTGGTTAGGTCGGGGTGGGAGCGACCACGCACACGACAATCCAGAGGTAGTCTTTAAAAATTTCAAGTTTACCTTATATATGTATTACTTTAAACTAAAGAGGATTCGTTTATAGATGATATGTGTGCATTTTTATAGCGCTGTGAGGTGAACTAGGCTGGTGATGATCCCTTTTTACAACTAATTGAAGATATTCTATATAAAATAGAAAGTCGGTAAGTCGGTAAGTTAGAGCGCGACATTGAAATGATAAAAAAAATTTTTTCCCATGCGCCAAAAATCCTCCTGGCAATCGTCATTTTAGTAAAAAAAGAACTTATTTTCAAAATTTCATCGAATTCTGATTTTTGCTATAAACGGAAGTTTCGCCGTTACATTTTATCTTCACCGGATCTTACATGGTGTTACACAGTGTCGCCTTTGCAGATTACTGGAAAGCACCTTTATGTACTTGCAGCTCATTTCGATTTCACATATTTTTTGTATTGTTTTGGTTTATTATCTTCTCTCTTTTTTCCTTTTTCCACTTTCATGTCAATACTTACTTTTTCCCGATAATGCTTTAGACATTTGACGCGCCAATGATTACAGGGGGAGGGGATCGTACTGCACCTGGGCAAGAATGATTCAAGATTGTTCGAGATTTCATACGTTCATGATGACAATGAGTAAGTAAAATTTCAATCGACTGACGAATTAAAAGCTATAGAGAATCAAAATTATTCGAGAAGAAGAGGCACTTCCATGTGTAACGCCTATTGCAATCGACGTTATTACTTTATACGGCAAATGTATTATTCCTTGCCCATATAATGAACAAATAATATTCTATCTTTCGATTAGTGATACAAACGAAGCAAACTGCATCGGCTAATTACAGACAACATTTACGTCAGACTCTACGCTGAAGAGAATTGTGGTCGTTTAAATGAATTAGTCGACTAGAGGTTTAAAATCAATTACTCGAGGCGAGCGTTCATTTGCGATAGTAGATTGATATTTTATTCGAGGGCAAACGAGCGGCGAACGAAATTCACTGAACAATTATCCGTCGTTGCTAAATAACAAATTATAATATGAAATAACTACGTCCCGACTCTGTTTACACGATGCGGTCGAAAACATTAATGGCAGCCGCGTATTGAATATGCACCGTGGATATAATACGTTATCCTGGCCGAGTCAGCGAGCAATTATTACCGAACGATAAGCCATAACTGCGGCACGACGGAAACGCCCCGGTCGTCGTTCGGCCGGTGGATAGAACATAGTCACACGTGATAAAGGGCGCACCGCAGAAACCCGAGTAACAACATAAAACGCGTACGAATAAACGAACCAACGGAATCCCTATCGTTGCCGCGTGCATTCATCGAATAATAAACTATACAAATAGCTCGCTATTAAATCTTTATTACTTGTATATCAAATCGGGGCCGCGGTAAATAATCTAGTTCGCCCGGTCCTCTTAAAGGATGCTACGGAAGAAGCGAGAACGAGAGAAGATAAAAGATCCTGCACATAGGACTCCCATCGATCTTCACGACGCTGGCGTCGCACGGTATTTCAATAAATAGCAACTAAGTAAGCAAAATTTATACCTACGCGGCTTCCCTATTCGCCAAACTAGAATTCTTCCGACGCGTTCTCCACTACCCCTGGCAAACTTTAATCGATTAAACACGCCGAGTGTGTCTGTTATTTTAATTATTCATATTTGTATTCTGGGAAACATCTCGTTTTCTCATTTCACAGACATTGCTGATATTCGAACTGTTTTCATTGCGTTCAACAAAATAGTACAATGGGTTCATTCCGTTTCACGCGTCAAGCGCATAGATCGCTTTCAATGCGATGCGCGCATTGACATCGTTCCGTTTCGTTAATGTGCACAGCTTCACATCAAATTTCAAATTTTTTGAAATTGCCGCTAACAACCGCTGATGCATCGACTTCGCATCAAACGCATCACTTCTGAGCTGTGGTAGCTGATGCGATGTTACTGCGCGAGAAGTGCTGGGGATCTAGGGAATTCTGAGCGTTCGGATGCAGTTCTGATGCGCGCATTGAATGCAACGGAACGCTTGAAGCGTGAAACGGAATAAACCCAATGAGTCATTTGAACCTTTTCGTTATTGTTGATACCTATAGCCGCTTTAAAAAATTAATATGCATATACTAATGGCGCCTATTGCGCTTGATATAGTTCGTTCCGCTGAAACTAGGAGTGCATAGGCACTCACTTCACATTGTCGATCCTCTGAAACGCACTTGGAATCGAGTAACTTGACTCGTCTATAACTTTCAAACGAGTGAACTCTGCTTACTGAAACTTAGATTCCGCGCACTAGAATTTAAAGTTTTAACGTTTCGTATAATATTACATTCAGAAAAGTTGAGAATTTGTTGACTTCTAGAAGAGTTTGATCTCGATTTATGATCGTACACATCATTTTCATAAAGCACAGTTGCACTCGAATCGATAACAGTTGTCGAATTGCAATCGTCACGGGGCGAATTCCTGTCTGCGTGAACGAGTTCATAAAAATTCGCATAAAAATCCGCAGTCAATACATTGCGGGACGTGAATGACCAGTCCGAGGGGTAATGAAAGGATTAAGCGCGGCGTGTGTTGAAAGCGCACGACAATTTACGCGTTAAAATCCGGAGATACCAATTTATAACCGTGCACTGTTACGAATAAAGAGCCGCCGGGAAGAGGGTTAGCACTTTCACCGGCGGCTGGACGTTCCCATCGGATTACCCAGTGCAAATTGAAATCGCAAGAACGGCGGGCACGGTGAACGGTAGAGCACGCGAAATAACCTAATACTGTTTCGCGAATAGTATCGCCTTCGTCGTCGTTTTCCATGCTTGCGTCCTTTGAAATCGCGGCGCCGAGCATAATCTCGTTACGCGCATACATGTGTATGCCGCGGCGTTCATACGCATTCGCACACACACACGATATTAGCTTGGGAACAGCGTCGATCGTCGCACGGAATTTTATAACGCATTAATTGCAGCCGACTCGAGATTTATAGAGGCGGGGTCATCAATTAAACGGATTTGCATAGACGTTTTAATTACTGCCGCCGCACTATTTAGAAGCGACATCTCTCATTCTGCCTTCTTCTCCGCCTTCTTCTCGGGATCACTCGTTTCTATTTACCTGTCGGCCGTTTTTACTTCGAAATAAATTCATTTCAACCTGGTCAATTATTCGACGTGCGATGTGTCTAAAGGTGCCGGTGTCTTATTTTTCTCTTGCGAGGGGAACTATAGAACCACAGTGGAACTGGACAGAGAACTCTGTTTTTCTATTCGGCCGAACCACTGTTACCAATTTGTCGAACGTTTTTGTTTTAGGCGTAATGCTACCCTTGCCAGACAACTCGTTTATGCAAAAATCGGACGATCAATAAGTGCGCCATATTATTTCATCGTTTTTAATAGCGAGCGCTTATTAAGAGAAACGTTTCTTCCTTTGACAAATTTTTCTTTCGAATTATTGTCGTCTTAACGACGATGAGATAAGCGAAGAAGTGCTATTAACATTTTGTCATTTCCGGTCGAAGTACGTGTATCTATAAAAGAACATATAGATTAAGAATACTTGTTCGAAGCTAATCGTATATAACATATCCGTTTTATTTATTACAAAACCGTGTTTATGTTTATTTCATATTTTATTACTAGAATGCGGATCTGGATGCAAAATAAAAATTGTATGCGTTAATTGCAAGACTTACGAACGAAGTAGGAATTGATTTCTCTTTATAGTGGTTTTGTTGAGTTGTAAGAAATGTATCGATGCTTTAACGTTTTTGTAATTTCTTTATTGTCTGAAATTATACCCTTCCATTTTTGTCATGAATGTGTTACGAGCTGAGGGTAAGGCAGCTATGCGTAAACCGAGGATCGTTTGGATTGAGAGATTTAGGTCGCTACTAGGTAGAAAAGGTACTCGTAGGACTAGGCGATGTCTCTTCCACCACCGGGTCGTCTCGAGGGAACAAGGGAGCGGACTAGGCTGTGTCTCTTTGACTACCGGGTTGCCTCGTATGTGGAATATGGAATAAATGGACTAGCCGATGTATCTTTCACCACCGGGTCACCACTGTAGGGGTGCACGAGGACTAGCCGATGTATCTTTCACCACCAGGTAGCCTCGTGTGGAACAAGGGAGTGGACTAGCCGATGTCTCTTTCACCATTGGGTCGCCTCGTGTGTGGAATATGGAATAAATGGATTAGCCGATGTATCTTTCACCACCGGGTCACCACTATAGGGGTGCACGAGGACTAGCCGATGTCTCTTCCACCACCGGGTCGTCTCGAGGTAACAAGGGAGTGAACTAGGCGGTGTTTCTTTGACTACCGGGTCGCCTCGTATGTGGAATATGGAATAAATGGACTAGCCAATGTATCTTTCATCATTTTGTCACCACTGTAGGGGTGCACGAGGACTAGCCTATGTATCTTTCATCACCGGGTCACCACTGTAGGGGTGGTCTTTTTTCTCTTCCTTCGGTTTCTTGGCATAACTTAGTCGTATAAACGAGCTAACTGTCGATTGAATTATCCGGCGACAAAACGGCGCTTTCACCCGATCAATTGGTGGAGGGGTAACCGGCTCGAATTGCAAAACGCCGGTCAGCGTGACGAACTTTTAAAAAGGTTAATGGCACGCGTGTGGGATGTGTTTCTTTTTGTTATCGGTTTATTCGGCCGGCGCAACAGACAGCGCCGTGCTCGTTTGATCGTAATGACCGCCTTTCCCTTTGTCGAAATCCAGCATGGGGGCCGTCTACTGTTTTTATCGATCACCGAACGTACGAATTATCGGGCCGGCCAGCCGGACGACAGTATCTCTCCGATGGAATTCGCTGCCGCAGCTGCGAACCAAAAGATTATGACTAGCCGCGGACTCGGAATTATTGCCCACGATATGCTCAGTCATTCTCCCACTCGACACATTGTCACCTCGAACCTCGCTCTAGAACGCTGTACACGCTTTATTGCTTATTACCCGATAAATAATCTTTGAATTATTTAACAACGCAAAATAATGAAAGTGTACTTGTATTGCCAGTTTTAATTAAATTGGCAAATTATTTTGACCTTGGTAAATGTCTAATTGTTACATTGTGTTACACAGTGTCGCCTTTGCACATTGCTGGGAAGCACCTTTATGTACTTGCCGCTCATTTCGAAGTCACATATTTTTTATATTGTTTATTATCTTCTATCTTTTTCCTTTTTCACTTTCATGTACTTGGCGTAATTTTCTTACTTTTTTCAAGTTTTGATTGGGTTGCTTATTACCCGATCAGTGGAGGTGCGCGAGGTCCCGAAAATATTCGGATCGGATGACATATTTCATCGCACACAATTTTTCAATTCCATGGACGAATTACTAGAATTTAGAAAACACATTTACTAATGTGTTTCTTCGATAAATTGATTTTTACAACTTTTTGAAACCCGGAAACGCAGTGTCCAATACTTTCCAGATGTACTGTATTTAAGAACATTAATTGCTTCTTAAGTAATTCATTTCTTGCAGAATCCGAGGAATGTTTAACAACCAATTGCAGAACCTCGGATGATTAGACGCGATGTGTTTTTTATATGCATTGTTTTTCTCTTTCCTGAATTTGCTAAGGAAAATATAAGTGAGTCCTACTCATCGAGAGATTATTGTAACATCATATAATATCGACCATACGGAAGCACTCTGACAATCCACGGTTGTCCCTGAAAGGTTACTTAGCAGTTCCGAATGTATTTATCTTGAGGGTATTTATGAAAAATGAATTTTTACCATATTTGGAGAGGGGGAAGCAAGTATCCCACAGTGCGCCATCGCGTCGTTCGCGTTCGCGAAATTCACTGGTGTGATTTAATGCCATATTGAGCCTTCGAATTAGCATAGCCGGCTACGCGGTCGCAAGAAACGGAAAAAATGAAGCACGCGCCAGGGCCAAACGTGGTCGTGATCTAGCGGCGTTGGTATTTCGCGTGGTTGACGATCACGATTATTCGGGTACGATTTCACGTGCCGATAAAGTTGCTTTGCTCGATGGATATTTATAGCGGAACAGTGTTTAATCGATGGTTAAATAGAACTTCTTAGTTTAATGTGTGGACGCTGAAGCGGAACTTGGTTTTGCAATTTTAGAGAGCCTGATAACGGAACGAAGACGAGCAACAGTGAATATTTAGTGTGCAGGGCATGAAGCCACTAGGATCCATTAATAGCAATAAAGATAATGATTAAAAGAAAAAAACCTGTATTTATAGCGAAATTGAAGCGTTAGATTGATACAAATGTATGTTCATCACTGTTGCCAAATTGGTTTTTCGCGCGGGGGTTGGTCACAATGAAAAATACCATGGTCACGTGGGTACCCTATCCCCTTAATGTATTTTTTCAGTGGAAATGATGATCGAAAAACGGTACAGTAAAAGTATCGTATAATTCGATGAAGAAATCATTTAAATTAGATTGAAAGAGCTCGTCAATTTCAATCAGAAGATAGTTTTGACCGCAGTTGGGAGGCAAAGAGCCCGCGGCGAGGCGCCGGAAAGGGGGCTAGAGGTCGGGGCTGCGGGGTGTTCGGTCCAGGGAGCGAGAAAACGAAGAGCCGAGTTCGGAGATAACATTTCTCGCGAAGCTAACAGGTCCGCTCGTTCGTTTCCTTTTTCCGCAAGGCGAATTCCTCGAATTAGACGCGCACGAATTGGACGGGTCGGGCCGGGCGCGGCTTTTAAGGAACCAGTTGCATATCGCGCGGCTGCTCGACGCGAGTTTCGTCCATTATGGCGGAAAGAGAGTTTCGGCAATTAGCCGCCCCGGGGCTAATCCTTCGTCCATTTTCTGAGGGTCCACACTTTGTCTCCACTCGCGACGCCGGCTATCTTCCTCCGGCGATCTAATGGTTCGTGATAAAGGGGGAAGAAGAATAGAGTGTACGCGCGAGAGAGCGAGAAAGAGAGGGAAGGAGGTAGACAGCAAGAAAGAGAGAGAGAAAGTCGCCTCTGCCCAGCCAAGAGCAGAGAAGATCCTCTTCCGAGCGAAATGTCAAGAAGGAGGCGGTTAATTCTCAGCATTTACCGAGGTAGGAGTCTGACCCAACTATTCATTAGACGGGAGTGCAGGTTGTGTTCCCGTGGCATCCTCTTCGCGACGATACAGAGAGGGAAAACGAGCTAGCCGATCGCCCGGAGAGAGACCGAGCGAGAGAGGAGACGGAGAGAGGACGTTGTGCAACTGGGCTCAATTCACTTACCACGTTCCAGCTGCGCGCAGAAACGAGACTTCGGCCGAGCGTGTCGTGGCTGGCTGATGCTCGCTGGACCCAGGCTGTAAAATATCCTTTCCTAATATTAGCACACTCGCCCCGGCCACTTTCACTTCAAAACCGATAGAATTCGATCTGTTTTTTGCATCCCCGGTGCCAAGAGGATCCAATTTCGCGACATTTAGCCGTAGTTTCTATTTCCGTGTTCAGACATTATCATTTTTCTCGTTGAATAATGCAAAGTCCTGTTAAAGCTTCCTCTTACAACAACTGTGAGGAGCCACTTAACATCGGACACCAGCATCTTATTAACTCTCAGACGCTCCTCGGAAATACTTGCGTAAAATAACATTACACGTGAACTCGATAAATTATGTTTCATCTACGTATACTGTAACTAGCAGCCCCGACACTGCTTCGCCCGTGCTAAATGTGAGAAGAATTTAGATTTTGATCTTAAGTATATTAATATATATATACAAACATCCATTTATATATATATAGATGATAACCCTGGGGAACATTATTAATTCATTAATAACAATTTATTGTTGAAATAATAGATAAAATAATGAATATAGACTTGAAAAATGCAAAGCTCGTTCGTAGGAGTGGAGGAGGGGGGTTTTTCGCGGTATGCAATATGACACGTGCATGCTTTTCCCAGGAAGACTCGACCTTAAACGTGTCCGAACGTGTTTCGCCGCTGTAGATGGCGCTGCAATATATCAACTTCTATACCGTTGAAAAAATACATATATGTGCCAAGTTTCATGTTGATCGGTCAAACAGTTTCGAAGTCTATTAATCATATATATATACAAACATCCATTTTTATATATATAGATGTAACATCGTATAGAAAAGAAATACCCTCTCCACGCTAGAGAGGTATCTCTAACCGGAAACTAATTTGGTTAGACATGATTTCTGTCTGAGAATTTTTTCCAATTTTCCAATTTACAATTTTTTTACTAGCCTCAAGAATGTGATTCAAGACAAACGCCAATCTTGTAAATACACGAGTATTCCGTTCAGCGGAACGAATATATTAGAAACGTTAGCATTCGTCTCGGCTGTCTGTGATTCTATGAATTAATTAGCAACGTTAGCACGTCGTGGCAAGCAATAAATTTCAGGATAACGTTACTTAAATTTCTGTCGTCGTTAATACACAAGCTGTTACCAAATCAGCGGAATATAGAAGTGGATTTTTTATCGGTCCCCAACAATCTGTCTTAAGTGGCCAAAATTAGGATCGTCTTTTACGTCGGTCCGTTTTAACTATTTCGCCACGAGAAACCATTCCGTTCGACAAATTAACGCCGATACCGTTCCTAATGATCTGTGTATACGAGGCGACGAGAGCATAAAGTCTAAAAAGAAGAACTCGAAATTTATCTGACGGGACGCGCATCAAGTTCCTTTAGCAGAAGTGCCGCATTGCGGTGTCACTATTTGTCGTTTTATATGCTCCGCTGAAAGCTGAAAAATAGTTTTAGAAATCGGTAATTTGACTTCAAAGTGATCAAGGTTTCTCATTCTTTTCGTGCGGACATAATTACTAGACGGCGGATTTTGTGCAACTGAAAACGATTAAACATTAAAAGCGACGTACTAGTCTCAATTTGTTAAGATAATTAAAGAAAGAAAAACCGCATCTTTAAAATTTTCTATATTGGCCACATAAAAAGTTGTAAAATGCAACTTTTAGTACATTTGCTACAATTCCGATGATTTGCAATTTTTGACAAAATTTTTTTCCGGTTTCCTGTGGCAAACTAATTGCTCCAACTTCCCAAAAAAGTTCAATATAGTACAATATTAAAAAAGTTATCGCCTATTTAAGAGTGTGCCAATACTGTTTTTACCCACTGTAGTTAATTAATAGTCTTCGTTGGGATTTGTGTACAACGAGCGAGGTTCTACTGTGATATTATGTCAGACCGCTCTCAGTCGTCGTTTATGAAACGACGTACTAAGACACCAGTTAACAATGGCAGCGATGGTTGGCATCCGATCCGTTTCCCCGAAACAATAACGTGCGAACCCGGGATTCGGCGAGATTCGTCCTACCCACGGCACTTCCCATCGGATCGGATCGCATCCCATCGAAACTGTTTTATTTTCCCGAGTTTTCACGTTCCGTAGAATGCCGGCGGTATCGCGTTTCATCGGGTCATAACTATGGCCGGCCTACGCGGAGGCATTCGTTCGCACGCACTCCGACCAGACAAGCCGGCTCGTGGAAAAGAAACGCGGGGAATGAGAGAACGAAGAAGGATGGTAACCGACTTTCACTTCGCTGGCGCCAATCGGCAGTACCAGTCATCATCGGTTTAACTTCGCTGATAATCGACCGCGGCTCTTACATAACTTCCGGCGAATCCCGAATACTTTCTTCAGGTGACGAGGCTTTTTCGTTCCACGAGGATCAAATGAAAATCACTAAAAACTGATGAGACAAACGTCATCTTGAAGGAGGAAGTTTCTACTTTTTGAATCTTTGATTTGGTCTATACTTGGATGTCTAGGGAGTGTATCGAACTGTAAAGATTTATATTTTGTGTAATTTTCCGATGATTTTCCTTTAAATGAAGTAAAACAAATTTTTCAACTGCACTTCTCATGAAAGAAGCATTTTATGAAAATGTACTGGATATGTACTCCAAATTTATTGATTTTGTACTCCAAAAAATGTACTCCAAATTTATTATTTTACAATGATTGAAATAAAGAAAAATGATTTTACAGGAATTGATTATACAAATATCTTTAGTAGAGCACATATCATAATATTGAGCCGCACGAAGTCTAAATAAAATAAATCCTGTCATTTTTATAAGAGAACATTTACCACTTTCTTTTAAGGTTCGGTAGGTTTAGTGTTAATATATAATCTAACGTACCATTATAACAGTTTCAAAGCCGTGCTGTGCATCTGCGAGCAAGACCCTTCGAATCTGCAACAAACCGTTCGAACCGGTGCTCGAGCCAGCTTTTCGATGCAAAATCACCGCTATGCAGCGCTCCTCTGGCAGGCGTGCATTAAAATTCTTTTATCGATTTCAATTAAGCGGAGCCGTAGAGTACGGGCCGGGTTCACTTCCTACATCTCTTGCTTACTCGAGCGTTAATTTAATTAATGGTTAAAAGGGGGCATTCCACGTTCCAGGGGAACAGTGGCCGGCCGTCACGGTCCCCTGGCAAACGTTATCGTTACGATTCCGCTGGCGCGGTAACGGATTACGTTAGAACGCGAATGAAACTCGCGATTCGTAACGTCGGTAAATTATTACCGGCTCCGGAGAAATTATTGCTAAACCCACGACCGGTATCCACCACGATTCCTCTTTTTCCGCGGCGCGGCGAGACGCTCCGGTCCGGGCTGTCCCGGCCGCGCCGATCCGAGCGGAGCGGAGCTGAGCAGAGCCGCGTGGAGAGGCGAAATTCCTAAGCTCAAAGATCCACGATCGTGAGAAGCCGTTACGACATCCACCGCTCGAAGACAAGTGGACCAGTTTTTAGGGGCGGGGGAGAGGAACGGACGTTGGAATTCAACGGAGAAAATATTGCCACATTTGAGCTTGTCACGTCGTCGCAAGGATAACGTCGGGCACAGCCCGTCTCGGCTGGAAATAATCTGTTTTCTGCATATCCGCTCACCGCGCCGGTTTCCTGGAAACCTCGTCCAGTTCGTCGCGCGATGTGGGAACGTCCAGCAACACGGAAAAGTCCATTGTTCGGCGGATTCAATTGTTTTATGATAGCGAAAATTTGTGACAAAACTAAAAAATCTAAAAAACTACTTGACCAATATGGACCAAAATCTAATCAGCTCTAATTGTAAGTTACGACGGGGCACATCGATTGCATCATTCATCATTCTGATTGCATTGTTACTTTTTCAGAAAACGTTAACGAAAAATTTGATAACATAAAAACGGCCATACGCACACACAGACACACACACACACACACATACTAACAATTTGATAAAAATAGTCTAAAATGACTTCAATAACCATGAAACGTGAAGATCTGCTAAAAAATCGATTTTCGATTTTCGGGGTAATTACAGTAACTTCCCTATGAATCGGGAAGTTAAAAATTGATTAATAAATACATGAATGTTCCTAAGGAATGAATATCCCAGCATCTCTTTTTCGTCGAATGCGCTCCCTTATACCCTAAGTAGAACAGAACAAAGCGGGGAACCGTTTCGATTTGTCGTGCTTGCAAAATGTCCGACAAAGAGGTCCGTGTAAAACATCGTTGCGAGAAGTGTTGCTTGGCAGAATCTCGCGGAAATCAGCGGTTGTCACTCGTCTACATTCTCTCGTAAGTGATCGAGGCGTTCTCACGTTTCGGGTATCGGCGTGACGCAATCCTGCTGGGTTACCTGATTTCCATTCTTCCCGCGCGTAGACAGACAATCGTAGCCCCACCCGGTGCCGTTAACGAGACCCGTAATTAATAATAGTTACGCGGAAGTGCCTGTTTCGAGCGAGTGTCTTTCTCTTCGTGAATACCCTCTTGTATCGGCCAGACATTACCGTTAAGGTGAAACGCTGGCCCGCACAAAAGGGTATCACCGGAAGTCGCCTTCCTCTGTTGCGTAGCCTGATGCCTGTCGCTATTTTCGTTTCGAGGAAACGTTGATAATGACTCAACGGACTGTCGAAAATTAGCGTTAATGGGTCGTTGTAAACACGCCGAAAGTCCGTTGAATAGAAGGTGGTCCTTGCGCGGTGTGATTCACGCGATTCGCATTAACAATACACGCTCGAGTGTCTTTCAAGTAGGTATTGTTACACGGATTTTTCTATGCGATGTTACATGATTCTTTTAACCCTCCATGGATCTACTTATTTTTCGCACATTCTTAGTCACACTGGGTCGTTTATATTCGGGATCATCTTTGTTTATATTTGAGCAACACTATCGGAAACATAATGTGCATCTTTGGAAAATGTTTAATATACTTGAAGAGCTAAAAAATATTTTCTAACATATACATAATACATCAGTTCAATTCAAAAGAGGTAGTTCCTCCATTTATTTTTTGAAGTTAGCCCTTAGCAGTGATCAATAAAAATTCCAGGACCATTATTGATAATATTGTTTACATTGCTAAATCTATTAATTTTTATTCATTCACTACATATTTCATTTCATATCCATAAAATGAAGAAAATCATATACAATTAATTTTCATGTGAAAACAGCTCCGGTTGCAAATGATTAATAGAGTCAGGTCGACACAGGTAGATATATCGGTAGACACAGGCCGCGGTAAGAGAAATTCGACTGCGCGAATCAAATGTAGAGTCGGCCTTGCTAAAGGCAAGGATTCATGCCGATTGTCCCAACGATGTAGTTCAGGATGTTTGGCAGAGCGAGTGTTCCACTGTTTCCATCGTGACCTCAAAGGCCCATTTAGTTGGAGGACTACTAGGATACGAGCACGAATACGCGTGCACAAAGGTCGCGCCGATGCGTATGGAGGTGCGTGCATGGCGCAAGTCTGCGTCAGGGTTCAGGTCGGCGAGTATGCGACATTGAGCCAAGGCCACTGCAGACAGCACTGGCGAACGGACATTTACGCGTACGTTGACACGATGTCGCGCGGTGCTAGGCGCACGCCTCTGCCACGCAGGTCCAGGTGAGAGTGTTCACGTGGTTTCCTTCTGCGAAAAACGACGCGCGACTATCACGAATGTTCTCAATCCTGGCGCACGCTACAAAAAATTGCGTCACGAGATAAACGGATAAAAGTGTTACCTCCAGTACCGGACGCTTAAGATTTTCCACAACTCCTTAAAGGTCTATTTTTTTTTATTATAGAAAATCTCATACGAGATTTATTTCAACATGATGAAGAATACAATACGAAAATTACAAACTGATGAAACTTTTATACTGTAGAAAATTGAAAGTACAAAAACATTATAATGAAAATATGATAACACAACACAGTACATATTTTACACATTCACACCTATCCAGTCCATACTACACCGAATCAAATTTGGAGTTTACATTTTCTCAAAAACTTAAAATAAAGGTCTATTTATACTCAAATATATCCGACGGAATATATTCGACCAGACAGATGTTCTTCAATGCATTTTAATGGAAATACGTAGATACAATATACTATATAGAAGTACGTAGCTCTACGTGTTTCCATTAAAATGCGTTGAAGAACATCTGTCTAATCGAATGTATTCGTTTTTCTACCAATTGTTTTATTCTCTATTTTCTTTCTTTGGTATTGGCGACACAAATGATGGAAAATGCCTTTGTAATAATCTCACTGGTGTTAGGACGTTTGATGACCGTCCGCAACTTTTTCGGGTGACAGGAAATAAGCACAACACTGTCTGACGAGTTTTCTTAATCCTTACAAGAAGTTACATAAATACAAAAAGAAATAACGACCAATATTGTGCATAAGAACGCACGAGCAAAGTGAAAACTTCTATGACGATTCCACACCTTTCTGGTTCTCGCTCGGCTAAACTTGACTCCTCCGAGTTTACTCGAATAGTGTTTCACCTCGCAGAATGACAG
Source organism: Lasioglossum villosulum (assembly GCA_963971365.1). NCBI lineage: Eukaryota > Metazoa > Arthropoda > Insecta > Hymenoptera > Halictidae > Lasioglossum > Lasioglossum villosulum. Next base: position 9,923,853 of record OZ020497.1, read on the forward strand.
ATCAGACTCATTCACTGCTCGGCAATTGTGTATGCTGCGCCTAAAAAAATCTTCACTTCTCAAAAAACAATTCTTTGTCTGTTTTACTTCGCGTCATTTATAAATTAATCTCTCGTGCTATAATTTGTTTTATGATTATTTTGTCGTTTGATATCTCCCAGAAGAGATATAAAATGATGTCTTGTTTACTTGCATGTAGCCATCTAATCTTCTGAAAGAGATCTTGAAATATGGTATTCGTCGCGTCAATGCGATGCACAGACGTCCCCTCCGAAGGATTAATTAGTGCATGCACTCAACCATAGCAGGTTCCATTGAAAATGTGAGGCCCACTTCAAAGTTCAGTAGTTATATAAGTTAGACAATGGTCGTTACATTATTCCACTTTCTTCCAACAAAGACGGAGCTGCCACTCTTTTCAGTATTCCACGTGTCTAGCAGTCTAATTGATACTTCTCTGTGGCGTTCATTTCCTCGTTCTGCTTGATTAACTGGGAACATCTTCAATGCTAAATGGGTCGATGACGCGCACGAGTCGTCATTGTTAGTTGTCCTTCGCAATGGTGAATCTATTGTTTGCTCCCGCCAACGTAACGAGTGTCAGGTGTCGATTCACTGCGGTTCAAACGCGTTGTTGTCTACCGTCTTCTTATGTAGGTGGATCCAACTATTGTTACCCTCCATCATTTTATGTCGGAGTACTAGCTTCTGATTGTTGTCCGCGAAGTCGCCTGAAAGGGACCTGTCGCATTCATATTCAGTGCCGTTCCAGGATTTATAATATTCTCCGATGATTCATTTTTAACCGATTTCGAAAAAGCAGGAAGTTACTCAATTCGACCTGTATGTACCTTTTTTCGCTTTTTTTCTATGTTCTCCGCTTACGCCGAGATGGATGGACCAATCGGTGAGAAAACTTTTGCATCTTCTAGAGCGTGTCTCCGGGGTGGTCCCGTTATAAAAATGTTTGCACTTTTTCATTCCTAACGACTTTCGTTGCATATAAACGTAATGCTTAATTTTTCATTGCGTAACGACTTTTATTGCAAATAAACTTAATGCTTAATTTATATTTAAACGACTTCTTCGGTGTTTGCTCAGCAAGGAATGTACCGCGATGAAACCTTTCACATTTAGTAGGAGACACTGTCGCGATGATCCCACTTGCAAAAATTTATGTAATTTGTTAATAACTATTGTTATAGCAAAAAACCTATTCGTTAGTGTTTCTCTGCAAAGAATGTACCGCGATGAAACTTTTTACATTTAGTAGGAGACACTGTCGCGATGATCCCACTTGCAAAAATTTATGTGATTTGTTATTGTTAATAATTATTGTTATGACAAAAAAACCTATTCGTACATTAAAAAAAGTGTGAAATAAAAAAAAATTAAACCGACATCGAAAAAAAATGAACTAAAATGTATGAAATAATTTCCATTATATAAAATAGTAAATATAATACCATCTGTCGACACTGGAAATTACGACAATCCTAAAATTCTTCTACATACTTTCACATATTAATGCAACTTTTCTTCCCACCTATTGATTTCCAAGTCTGCCATATTCCAATGAAATCATAATCGGCAACATCTGTCATTTGGAAAATTTTCAATTTTGCGCCGCCACTGAGAAAGTTTGTATTGCATTTACTATTTTATGAAATTTTTTCAGTTTTTTTCGAAGTCGGTTTAATTTTTTTTATTGATTCTCAGCACGACTTTTAAAATGTATAATTATAATATCCCCTGCAGTCGGGGGGAGTCGACTTTGAGGATCCCAAAAATCGGTAGTCACATAAGTATGACGCTTTTTATGACCCTCCGATCTAATTTTACATTTTAACTTTTCGAGTATCCGAACGGATCCAATCTCATTATAAATTCGGGTATCTGAAAAGCGCGAGTACCCATACGTTGCAAACTTTCGGGATCCCGACCCGATCCGAGCCGAGCTTCTTGTGCAAAATTTGTAGTGGTGAAGCAATTTAACCTTCGAAAAAGATTTTCTATGTTCGAACATTGTTTTCTTCAGCGGTCTCTCCCGACGTCCTTCGTTCCATGATAATAGAATTCGTCTCGGTTTCTTCTCCTCATCCGATGGTCCTTTTCGTTAGATGCTCCCGCCTCGCCGCTTCTAATTGGTCACCGCTGTGATGTATAGTTCGCCTTGGATTTGTCGTATCTACCGGACACATCTCTAACCTTTTCGTCTGCCGAATCTCTAATGATCTCACGTTGAGGCACAGCGATAGCCAATTTAACGAATCCCTGGCCTATTTCCTACCGAGGACAATTCATCGTTAGGTTAGCTACCATTGTGTTCCGTTGCACAGGGGGTGGTCCCTCCGTCCCGACTGAATTAATACTTTCAACAAATGCAGCAACAGCTTCACCCAAGAGCTGCACTTTATTTTTCACAGTATATTTTCAGAAACGTATAAATTCACTACGCCGCATAATTACGATACGTAACAACTGCCAGTGACAGCTAAACAACAAAGGGTTGTCAAACAAGGTATTTAAAATAAAATAAAAGCATGATAATATAAGATATGATTTATATATCAGATTTTCATTCTATCCATACTCTTAGGTTGCTATAGGGTGACTGCACCAGTGAATGTACGTTTAAGGAATTGTTCAAGAAGATATTTCATGTAAAAAAAAATGTGTGAATTAAAGGAATCTCATACATGCCAAATGGCTCCCTATACTTCATTTGTCAAAAATGAATGAACACAAATAAAATGAAATTATTATTATTTTTCTTCATTAAACGTTAAATAAAAAATATAAAAAATACCAGTCAATGAACTCTACATTCTAGTAATTGAACAACGATAGTCCAATCAATGAACAAAACTATGAAACAATATTCTCCTATTTATTTAACTCTTTAATCACAATTTTATCGCTAGTATGCCGTGCGGGTTAAAATTTGTTGAAATATACAAAATCGTTAATTTACTGGTGCCCGTTTATTCACTGGTGCAGTTACCCTATATTACCCTTGTCCGTCCACAGTTACAATATGCCTCAACCATATGGTCTCCGATTAATGTTAAATATCAAATCATGATAGAGAGGGTTCAGCATAAATTCCTCAGGTTTTGTGCTTATAAGACAAACAACTCAATGACGATCTTTGATCATGATTACTCTTCAATATCAAACATAGTGAACCTGGAGACATTATCTGATCGTAGAATAGTTTCCGACCTGAGCTTCATCTTTAACGTGTTAAATAATAATATAGACTGTCCCCCACTTCTGGGGCAAATTAATTTCTATGTACCGGAGCGTCTCTTGAGAACGAGATCAGGATTTCAAATAACCAAATCCAAATCTTCATATGGTGCAATTAATCCGGTAAATCGCATTATTAATATCTGCAATAAATTTTATAATAGTATTGATTTCTTTAATGGCTCGTTACAGTCTTTTAAAACTAAATTGAGCTGTACTATTAGATAATATTACCCTTATTTGCTGTTTTGTTCTGTCCAGATTTGGGTAATTTTAAATTAAGACTTAGGATTAAGATTTTTTACTGTGTTTTTTTTTGTTTTCTGTCATACATTTGTATCTACTCACATTTGTATAAAAGGACTTCGGTCCGTATAAATAAATAATAATAATAATAATATGAATGTAATCTTTTTTATTTACTGGTACATATATGCCATTAGGTTTTAAAAACGATTTTAACGTGACGATCGTTCAAATTTAACACATAAAGATAACCTGTCTATTTGGCATGATTTTTTATTTACTGGTATATGCCATCACGTTTTAAAAATCATTTTAAAATGGCGCGTGCATTGCCAGTGGTCGTTCTTTACAGGCCGGATAGTTCTAATTTAAAACAGAGCCTGCCTACTTGGCATGATCGGGGAAAAATGACCGATCTTTTGTCAGCGGCGCCTGTAGGAACGCTTTTATAGCCTACTATTTTCAGCTGGCCGAAAAGTTCTGCCCCATGCGGAGGCGAACTGTTACTAACGACGCAGTTCGCCACCCGTTATTGTGCAAAACTGACAGGATTATTTAAGAGGCGACCGGGCCAGCTTGACCGAATTTACGAGACGCGTTCCGTTTGCCGAGGTTAACCAAATAATATACCTCCTGCGGACCGATACGGGGTCCAAATCGATTCATCGTGTTAAACGGACGTGCACCAGTGAGGAACGACCGATCGTGAATCGTAAAATGTCTAATAACGTGGCAAATTTCTGCCGGTCTAGGCGCCAAACTTTTAGTTATATGCAACTATTTCAAACTACCGTTCAGACGTATTTTATGCTTAGCTATATCCGCGGGAATAAAAAAAGAAGCAACCAGTCAAAGTTATCGTTACCTTATCATTAGGCTGCGGATTTTATGCATTTACGACAAAAATGAATAGGTGCAATTTGACACGGTTGACAAATTAAAGGAATTCGAGAACATTGATATAATTAGGCTCAGCTTATTAAAATTAAAGAAAAAAGAATATCGCTTCTATTTGGAACCTGTTTTTTGTAATTGATGAAAACAATTTTTAGTTTGCATAAAGATCCGCAGTCTGCTTATCATTCATTTGTAGTCTCGAACTGGCACATAATAAACGATCCAAAATGTCAGTGCGGTTACAAGTCTCAGGATATTGACCATGTGTTATGGCAGTGTCCCTCGTTTGATGAACGTAGGTCGGAGTTTATCAGGCAATTACGGAAACTACATCTTTTTCTTCCACTCTCATGCAATGTTTTACTCTCCACTCCCACGGTGAAAATATGTAAACTAACTTATTCGTTTTTGAAAGACTGCGAGTTAAAAATTTAAAGTATATACAATATATATATATATATATATATATATATATATATATATATATATATATATATATATGTTTAAAACTACTCGTTTTCTAACCTTCGATTATCTATATGTAATTTGTATTGTATTTTATATAGTATAATAATGTATTAAAAAAAAATAATATACGGCAAAATAATTACGAACTTGAGATTCTAATTGCATTAATAAAAAAAAATTCATTTGTAGTTAACGAGGATGAACTCTTCATCCTGAGGACTATATGAGGGCTAATAAAAGTTGTGAACTTACAATTGTAAAATAGATATAGTTTAGATTAGAAGTAGTTTCGATTCTTAACCGTGCTAAGATTCAACTATTATTTGTTAGTTATTAATTAAGAACTAAAATATAAAATCATATTGCTGGACATTATGTATTTGAATGAGCAAATGCAACAGTAACTGAATTTATTTATACACCTATGACATCGAACTTACCGCCTGTCGAACTCTGTGAATTTTATTCACATTTCACAAGAACTGTGAGAAAACAACCAAAAATAAAATGTCGACACTACTGTTTGAGATCTTCTATAAAAATTCTATTTTTATTCCTTTCAGGACCGCCAGAGAAACGCTAATTGACGACTCAGTGAAAAGAAAGGAAACAAAAGTATCGAAGTTATTTTAAAATGCATGCTAAATAAGTCTTCGCCTGTAGACAAGATTAAAATTTCATGGTGTCGCCGACAACCCCGGGGTGTCGTTCCAGGGTTAAATTAAATAATTCGAACCGAGTGTCGAGTTTTAAAAATTAACGTCACCGTGACTAAAGCGTATCTGTTCATAATAAGAAAGAACGAGATACGTTCTACACTAACACAGCATCACGGGCGAACAGGTTCTCGCCATGAATTTACATTTTAATCTTGTCGCGAACTTATTATCCAAAAGAGAGGGCAATCCTGTAGGATCCTGCACGTTTAATGCTCTAGGAACAATATATATACATATGTGTGTGTGTGTGTGTGTGTATGGTCAACTTCCTATATTTACGAACCACATAAATCCTTCGGGAATTCAATTAACGTTCAACTTGAAAGCAGAATGATGCATCGCGACGGTGTGCACTTCGGAACGAATTTCGAACGAGTCCTGATCAGCCTGTCTATCCTCCAACAGGGATCGGGATAGAGACTCGAAACGAACCGGGAACGGATCCTTTGACCCGGGTTCGAGATATGCAGGTGGGTCAGAATATTGCTTGTTGCTCTATTCTATGAGAGACTATTAATATTCAGTTCATTTTGTGTGTTTTTCATCAGACAAATTGAATTTGGCTACACGCGGGCCGTAGAATAACCGTTTTAAAATGGAAACAAACGCTTTCAGACTCGAAGGATCGTATTCCTAGATGACGCGCGAAAGAAATTTTGAAAAATTTTCAGCCGGTCGGAACCGTGGAAATCGTTCTTCATTTTAATTATAACTAGACTGGAGATTTTATACATTCGTAACAATAAATATTTAGAAGTATTTTCAAGGTTCTATACCTTCAAAAGATTGACCAAAAACGAGTTGTGGAAGGCTGGTAGCGAATGTGTTAATCCCTTGAAGTCTAATTTAAAACTTGTTCGTTTTTAATACTTGTGACCCAGTTACACGATGGTGCCCTCTTGGACGCTACTTTTCGCAATTAATGCAAAAATGGCTGGTAGAGAATGCGTTAATCCCTCGATGTCTAATTACTATAGATGGTTTGAAACAAAATGTAACATTGCAAAACTAACCGTATTTTAAAAGAAAAGGAAAAACAATGTTTCAAACTCGAAAATAAACTTATTTTTCTTACACGTTATATAGGAAAGAAATTTATCTTTATGAATAATGTGTTATCTCCATGCTGGTAGATAATGGACTGAATCCTTGTTGGAGGTTACAAAGTAAACAGTGAATACTAACGGGCAGAGAATTGAAACTTGACCAATTAGAAGCAAGTGATCTATGTTTGCTACAATCCATAATAAGCGGCAAATTCAAACCTCAATATAATTCGTCTCAATCACATGACTACACAGTATAATATCTCAACATTGTTGTGGTAACACAAAAAAATTAACATTCAACTATATTTGAAATTTGAACCGCAAATAAATCAGAATCAAATAATATAGTAAATACTATTAAAAAGTTAGAAACTTTTTTACTGTAATTACCCCGAAAATCGATTTTTTAGCAGATCTTCACGGGTCATGGTCATTGGAGTCATTTTTTATGATTAGAATTTCTTAATTTCTAATAATTGTGACTCGACCACGCGAGGTTGTCCTCCTTGAACGCTACTTTTCGCAATCAATGTCATCAATGTCCCATAAAAATCCTAAAACAGCGACGGTCCGTGGTTACTTTTGAAAGAACAAATGTTTCTCAATGACACTGTGTACATTCGGAGAGAGCCCATGGAATCTATCGTGTCTGGATGAAGTTCACGAGGAGAAGAACTAGAGTAGCCCGGAGGGCCGGATGCCCAGGCCCTGTTATACGCCTATGCCGCCACTTAAACTCCCCGGGCTCGGTTCTAGATTAGGGAATTCAGACGTTGAAGCTGGCCAACACGAGGATGCGGTCCTCGAGCACCTTTTTTGTCTAGGGGCCGGGGCGTAACGTCCTCTGGGATATTTGGCCCCTCGTTAGATCCTGCGGAACATCGTTACGAGTCAGGGAACCGCATATAAAGGGAATCGCCGCTACGAGCAGAGTTTTATGGGGAGCATTAGCTGATTGGTCGGTCGCGAAATTGCTGTTCTAAATTCCGTTGATATTAATGCACGGTTCGTAACAATCTCTGGAAACGTTTAATTGGACGCTGACGCGCGTGCCTGTCTCGAATCGAAACAGCCCTACATTCGAACGACTGTATCGGGGATGCTCTTTAGGGATGCTCTTCGGGGATGCTCTTTGAGGAGCAGTTTCTCTTCAAGAAAGTATTTTCAAGGAGACTACCATATCATGACTACTTGGAGATAAACTGAAGAATCGCTAATCCATAGTAGGGCTGTAACTTTCCTTCGAAGGTCGAAGCTTCGATTTCACAACCTTCGGAAGTCGAAGATTTCGAAGCTTCGAAGGTTCGATTGCAGAACCTTCGAAACTTCGAAATTTCAAAGGTTCGCTTTTTGGAAATTCGAAGGCGATGGAGAATCAAAGTTTCTAATTTCGAACTTCTCTCCGTAGTAAATTATTATGACGGCCACGGTAGATACGTCATCAATTATTTTTTAAGTACATTCGTGATATGATCCCGAAAATTAATAGAATGCAATTTTTTAAATATAATTTAATTACGAAAAGTTCAAACGGAAAGTTCAATGTCAGTCACCGATGACTGACAGTTAATATTTTTATTTATCAAAAATCGTGACACGGTATAAGATTGCGAAATTTCGAAGCTTCGAAACTTCGAAACTTCGAAACTTCGAAGACTTTGAAGACTTCGAAGACTACGAAGACTTCGAAACTTCGAAGCTCCCTTCGTTCCTTCGAAGCTTCGAAGTCTTCGAAGCTTCGGAAAAGTTACAGCCCTAATCCATAGCAAGCTGAACTGAAAGACAGTGTTTCGATTTATTCGTCGTCCAAGATGACGATGTCTAAATAATCAATGCCGACCATTTGATTGTTTAGCGGATGATAGCTGACAATTTCGTGAGTCAGGGATTTGTGGGGAGGGGAAGCCTCGTAGGCTCGTTAGCCTCGGCCGTCGAGTTAGCGTCCTAAACGCAAACATCAATCACCATTAACCTCGGCCATCCGATCGTCTTAATCGTTTCCGAAAATTTCGCTCGGCTTCGGATTCGTAAATCCTCGCTGAACGGTGGACGCGCGTGCGTGGCCGCCGATTAAAGTCATTTCAGCCGGCTAATTGTAAACCAGCCGCGGAAACCCGATATCCCGGACGATGGAATGAACATGTCCCGACCGGACCGGACCGCCAGAAATCCCCTTTTCGAACGATACACATGAATCATTTGCCCGACGATAAAGCAGAACTTCTGCACAGGCCTCCAGAAGTAGCTTCATAATTTACCGAATTAACGACGTAGACCTATAAATCTCACGATAGACGATTCCATTTAATAATCCTTGGGACGGGCTAAGGAAGAGCTAATATTAATCCCTAATCCGCCTCGTTGCCACAAGTCAAAAGGAAATATTAACCAAAGGGAAGATTATCGTTAAATGGTATCTTTTCTAATTATTCTCATATTTTTCAGACGCAAAAGTGTCTCTTTGAAAAAGATCCACATCGGGATCGAAACGTTAGAAACATGCTTAAATAATTGCACATTTGTTGTTTTTCTAAAAATGATCGAACCTAGCGCCGATATCATTCAATTTATTATGTTCAATGGTATCGGTGGGTATTTGTTAATAGGCTTCTTATCGACCGCTCCATAACAGAAAAGCTATAACTTTGTTCTATTATTTAATAATCCAATGGGAAATCATTGAAAGATTCGACACCGAGACGACTGCTCGTTCCACGATTAAAATTCCCATTGCTATTAAATAGTTCATTAAACGTCTCTGGCGGCTAAACATTGGCTTTCAAAAGACTATCAACCCTTGATACAATTTCTAGCTGCACAGCTGTAAGTTGTTACGGGAAGAGAGCCTCTCCTGATTTCGATATTTTAATACGTTTTGTAAGATCGGTATACCTATCCTTGTGAAGGTTTAAATTAGCTGTCTATATATGTTAATAAAAAAATAGAAATGAAGAATATATTAATAAAAAATAGGGATGTTTTGCTTGCATCAAATAAACAGTTGATAACCCTTTTTTTACGTTGTGTCCTCTAAGTTTTCTTACAATATGCAAATAAGAAGGTTCAAAGACTATTCTAGTTCCTTTTTTATGTAATTGAATTGGTGGTCTGTTAGCTTTTATTGTCCTCCCATAAAATTCTGCTCTCGTATAAAATTCGCAATTTGTATCATCCAACGTTGTGCGTTATTGCCAATTTAATTAGTGAACAGTTGATATTTCTCGATCGTAAATTTTAATAATATATAATTAATATATGTTCTCGGCGCACTGATTCGATCAATAATCAAACAAACAAAGCAAATTTGCAATAATTAAATTGTACTCGACGTTTCGTTCCGGGTTTTGATCATCTTAAAATACTTAGTCCACTATTTCAATATATAATTTCAGACGCAATGCTCTTGAAGATGATCCAAACCCGGATCGAAACATCGAGTACAATTTAATTATTGCAAATTTGCTTCGTTTGTTTGATTATTGATCGAATAAGTGCGCCGAGAACATATATTAATTAGTAAATTGTTGGAACGCATACAATTTTGGATGATACGAAGTGCAAATTTGACAAGAGAGCAGGATTTGATGGGAGAACAATATAAGCTAATAAACAAACTGAGAAGTGTATCAACTTGCCCCGGTCTGCCCTACTGAGACTATCGACAGTGTTACGACGATGTCTCTGTTACGTTTACTATGAATGGACTCACTCTTACGCGGAGGCATAACTAAGTGGATCAGACCAAATGAGCAAGGCTGCTTTTTCTACCGTTGCTTGGCCAGCTCTTCGGGAGAAGTCCGTCCGAGTAAAAGACACGACCTGCTGGTTGATCCCCCAACGATTTCCACGAAGATTCCATGGAATCCCGGGACGTGGGCCGCTTTCTCGTCTAGAAAGCACCAACGAAGCCACAGACTTCCTAGACGAGGCATGTGGCATTCCGTGAAACTGGCGACCTGGCAGCAGGATGAGCCATGACTCTACACCGTAATCAGGGACACGCGCTCGATCCAGAGCTGACTTGAACCCAGAAGGTTAACTATACCACTTCCTGCCCAGCGTTTCGCTAGCTTGCCCTTTATCCATGGCTGCGAAACGGTCCGACTGCCAATCGAGATTGATAGAAACGGTACACCAGATTCAAACGAACGTACACAAAACACTGCTCTAATGACAATACTCATTGTTATTTAAGTAATTGAAGGTACACCCAAGAGACGATATGCGTACAAATTAATTTGTGACTCTTTCTTCACGGATTGTTTACAAACAGGCAGAACAGTTGAAATCTTGAAAATAATTGATCAGGTCATTCGGAGGTCGAGCAAACATTCAAGTTGAAGGGCCACACTTTGAGCATCGATTACAGTTGAGTAAACATTGTACCACTAGTGTTTCGCAGTATTTGCATTGAAGTATCTCCTACATTAATGGTTTTTTCAGAAGCTTAAACTTTAAGGGGAACGATAAACTACTTCAATTGCATGTTGTTTTGTAAAATACATTTAGTTCCACTAAAAACATTGGAAGTCGCCTTCATACACCCTCTAATCTTCTATCTACAAAAAGAAACGATATTACTCTTGTTTAAAACATTGATATCATTAGTGATTTCTGACATATTTGAGGGGTTCACATTAAATAGAACACCGTATTTCCTTGCGTAAAAGTGTTGTACTTGACTCTCTAACCCGGAATCCAACAGAGAAGTACAAACACGACACTTTTTCCACGCAAGGGAGACTACCGGGAAACGACGAATCGGTCGTCGAATTAAAAACACGGGCATTAATTCGAAGAGGAGACTTCGCTGTAGATAAAGCGTAAAAGGCTAGGATTTTTATTGCTTGTTACATTAGCATTACAACACGTGAGAAAACACTCACCGTGGTGGAACCAGTGTCACGCGATTCCTGCTGAAAGTGGCTACTGTTTACGAGTCCGTGTAATGAGCGTATAAGGCGAGACGTAGAAAGAAGACGCTAAAGGAGCGGATAGTCGTGACCTCAAAACGAAGGTCAGGACGCCTGTCTGCGAGTGTATGCTCGTGTAACGCTGACTGTGTCCAGACTGCACCTGTTTTCTTGACGTTTCCAATCAAGGTCCTTACTTTAATGATACACCTCCTGCGATATCGGATGCGATCAAGCCGAGGGAAATCAACGTGAAATTCTGTTTCTATTTCTGAGAAAAGCTCAGCGATTTCTCCGACAATGGATTTCATTCGTTTCGCGGCCAACCAGAGGAATAGTAGAACCTAAGGATCTAAGAAACAGCACGGATCCGAGAGTTTTCTTAGATCGAGACTTCGCTAAAAAAATATACGTGTCGAAAACCACGCGTGACAGAAGTGAAACTTCCTGCAGAGTAGTAATGTTTAGAAATAAATTAAGATTGGAAATGGTAAATAATCCTAATGAAACAACAAGATCAGGAACAACTCTCGATGCAGTATTTGCAAGACATTTAGACAAAATTGAATCAAGAATATTTATATCATATTTTAGCTATCACAAGTCAATTGTTTCAATGATAAAATCATAGAAAATCGTAGAAAAAATAATGAAAGATCAAGATTTACGACGCAAAGGAGAGCATATGGGAAAGAAAGAGTTCATAGCATTTTTCATACGCTCTCCTTTGCGTCGCAAATCTTGATCTTTCATTATTTTTTTCTATGATTTTCTATGATTTTATCATTGAAACAATAGGCTTGTGGTAGCTAAAATATGATATAAATATTCTTGATTCAATTTTGTCTAAATGTCTTGCAAATACTGCATCGAGAGTTGTTCCTGAACTTGTTGTCGTTTCATTAGGATTATTTATCATTTCCAATCTTAATTTACATCTAAATATTTTTTAAAATTGATTATGAACTGATTGATGGCGTTTAAAGGCAATATAAGGTTGAACAACACTACAATTAAGATTACACACATGCACATTATTTAATATTGAATTATATATTGAATTATTACATCATTTACGAGATATGAGGTTATGTTCCTCAATATAATTGTGAGAAAGAGAAATAGGTCTCAATACTGCACTTGTTGATGGTGCAGCAAGATGTTGTGATTGCTCGGCATTTTTTTAATAAAAATTTAAAGCATTGTAAATTAATAACTTTTTATTTGCACGAAATTTTCGCATACGTTCTGTTGAATTTTTTGCTGGATTTTTCATCACCTCTTTCCCGCAGCCTGTTTTCTTTCACGTAATTCTTTTTGAGGTTCTGCATTTGTTTTTGGCATTACTATTTGTATGTACATTATATTTTTTTATATTATTTAATTAAATGCGAATTAAATCACACGCGTTGATTAGGTACAAACTGTGACCGCCATAAAATGACAGTAAGCTTTTGGCTTTCGTGCTCTCTCTGTCTCCCTCCCTCTCTTTCTATTTAGACTACGAACCGCACGAGAGTCAGCGCGCTAGCCACTTCCGTTCCTCATTTCCGTTTCATCGCCACATCGATTTTACGTCTACCGCGCCAAAAAAGTTTCACTTAAAAAATTTAGAGACTATCTTAGTACTTACAAGTTCGTTTATTTAGCTAAAATGTTGTCAAAGAATGACAAGGGGAGAATACATTATTAGAATGCTTATTTGAGAATGCGTCAACTACCTCGTTGAGTTGAAAATGTTTAGAAATGGAAATACAAGAGTGGCTTCGATGAAATTAGTATGACACGTGTTTCTCGGGGACGTGGCTGCGTGGTATAATTTCTTCGGAGATATGTATCACTAAATGACCACGTGAGGTAGCAATGCAAGAACGGCGGAACAGGAAGTTTAATCATCGCTTTGCATTTCTCGACAGCATACTATTGCCATATCGGCAACGGCAATTCACAGCATCTACTAACAATAGTAATTAATAGAATTTGCTCAGACTTTCTTTGTTAGAATGGCGAAGTTTCTTTTGTTACCGAGAACTGATGAAACAGGTTCTGCGAAACGATCTGCACGTTGTTTCGTAAATATGTGTCTTTTTAATCATTTCCGACCGAATGCTTTACGAGCACAGTTGCGTAATAAGCTTTTCGAACGCTAGTGTCCTCAAGGAATATTTATACATATGTTAACCTGTTCGTTACATTTTCCTCAAGTGTGTCGTCCGGTGAAATAATTGCGACATACTAGCCTTAAATTGTGTTTGATTGTTTCGAGGTCAACAAAAACTCTGAGAACCGTGCCACCATTCATTCATGGTAAATATGGACACGAAGTCGCACGTAATTTCTCTTCAACGATTGCGAACACAGTTAAACGAGCAGAAGGGGGCCAGCGTTACAGAAAATCATTCTGTTCGTGTGAAAACTACCTTTTCAGAGATTAAACATACATAAAACTGCTCTATATTTTATTCATTCATAAACACCTTGATATAATAGTAGAAGAAAACTCAAATAGTATGAAACGAGATGTATTGAGATGTTCTGTAGAGGTTATCGAGAACGTAGTGATTCGCAAGAGGACCATACAGAACACTAGCAGAAGATAGTCTTGTTAATATATCTTGTCTTTCTAAACTATAAAAATTATTCAATTCTTGCATTTAAATATTCAATTTTATCTCGATCGTAAATATTAATTAATCTTGAAATAATGTTATCGGCGCAACGTTTTCGATCTATTTTTACAAAAATATAGCTATTTTACAATATATCCGACGTTTTTTGAATTAAAAATTTTTTTCCCCCTTTTCTTTTCCCCTTTTTCTTTTTAGACGCAATTTCCTTTGAAAAAGGTTCAAATCAGAACCGAAACGTCGGATATATTGTAAAATAGCTATATTTTTGTAAAAATAGATCGAAAACGTTGCGCCGATAACATTATTTCAAGATTAACTTGCATTTAAACTTCAGATGGATGAATTTAGGTTTATTTTGCCGTGTAAATTCTAATTTTCTCTAAGCAGCTGCGAAAACGTGAAAGAAAAATTGATGCTTTAAGATTTTAATGGACCTAGCAACCAAAGAACTGCCATAAAGTGAAATTCAAAGTGAAAATCAGACTAGGGCGTGTATTATCGCCGTGCCTAATTCTAGTACCTTTTGATTGGTAAATCGAATGTGCCATTTTCGAAACAGTAGTGTTTCGTGAGTGAGAACGTGAGTATTCTCGAGTTTGACGTGTTCTCTGTCTCAAAGTGTGGTTAAATGGTCGAGCATTTTTACTCGAATGAAAAAGGACATTTAATAGCCATCTTGCTGCGGCACATAGTGGTCGATCACGTCATTGAAACGTCGTTGGACAAGAAAGGAAATCGGCCTGACCGGTATTACGTTACTAGGCGTGGGCATCGAACAAAGGTCATCTTCCCCATGACACCGGTGACGAAGTGTAATACACATAAGTCTATCGCCATATCGGTTGAAAGGCTCTGGTGACCTTATTCTCAAGGAACCTCTCGGTATCCTTTTACGACATACGTACGGCAGAATGCATAATTTTCAAACTTTTCAAATTTTCAAACGACCAGCCTATGTAGACCTAGATTCGTAACGCGCTCGCAGATGGTACCATCCGCGTTCCAAATTCGTCGAATCCATTGCCGGCCATCCCTGTAATAAAACAAGCTTATTATTATTATTCGCGGTGGCGTCGATCCGTACCGTTAGTCCGCAACAGCGCAGTTATCTGAAGCTTTTCTATCGGCGTGCACCTTTATAGGCCCTGATCACACGATCGCCTAACATACAGAACGCAGACACGGCTGCTAGAACCCTTTCTGCATAAACTCGTGATTTTTAGCATTATCTGGCCCGTCGTATCGAAAGGTCACATTATAATATCGAAACTTCTCGTCTTAATATTTGATCGAACGTTCGATTCATACGTACTTCCCTCGATTCCATGGTGCTAGGTCTGACTGACCATATTACCTGCTGCGAGGTCATGCATAATGCACGAGATCAGATGCAACTGCTGGATAATTTCTCGCACCAATAAGCACGTGTACCAATAAAAGTTTCTATCCCTCGCCTGCAACTCTGAGCAAACAATGCTGCGCACGAATTATTGTTTGAATTCAACTTCTACTCACGGCGAGTGGTTAAATTGTTAGAACCACAATGCGAAACATTCATACTTCAACAACGTACTGGATAATATTACCAGCGATACCGTTGGATATGCGTTTGTTATTTTCAAACATTACTACGACTTTGTTTGCGATACTTGAAATTTCGAAAACAGTTATTTCATGATTTTTTAATTCAAGTAATTTTTTGCGATTTTCGGTTCGCCTGCAAAAATAAACAGAACTGGCTTACGACCTAACTCGGACCATCATTGTCCGCAAGATGCCCATTATTGTCATTGATTCGAGATGGAAGTGAAACGGTCTTATTTTTATCTTTTATGAAGAACGATTTTTCATATCCTGGAATTCTAAAAGTTTGAGTATGATGGATAATTTTTTTTTCAATTATACAAATTTATTCAGGGCAACATAAAGGTGGTTCGGAACCTATCGTAATAAACAGTAGGTGCCGCTGAAAATTAGGCTGAAATTAGGCGACACTGAGATGGGAAGGAGGGAGAGTGGTACATAAATGGATTTGAAACCCTGAGGAGACCAAATGTCATTACTAGACTTCGGATCTTTATGTAAAATAAAAACATTCTACCTGAATCGCAATAAGCTGCGATGAAATAAATATTTAATTTCTTGCTGAATATGTTTAACAGGTTGAAAATAATATATCGGGTCCTCGGCACGCTGAAGTGTGCAGATATAACGCGAAAAAGGGACACTTAAAAAGATCCAAGTTCCCTAGTTTCGGGAGTTCTCTACCTCCCGAAACATAAAAAAAGAAGGTTCAAAATAATACAGTGGTACATTGAAATTCTTCAAATTATTTTACTGTCAAAAACTAAACCATAAAATGATTTTATTTATAGTATTTGATTTGTAAAATTTTAATTGAATGAAACTTCATATAAAATGATTTTATTAATAGTATTTGATTTGTAAAATTTTAATCGAATGAAATTTCATATAAAATGATTTTATTAATAGTATTTGATTTGTAAAATTTTAATTGAATGAAACTTCATATAAAATGATTTTATTAATAGTATTTGATTTGTAAAATTTTAATCGAATGAAATTTCATATAAAATGATTTTATTAATAGTATTTGATTTGTAAAATTTTAATCGAATGAAATTTCATATAAAATGATTTTATTAATAGTATTTGGTTTGTAAAATTTTAATTGAATGAAATTTCATATAAAATGATTTCATTAATAGTATTTGATTTGTAAAATTTAAATTGAGGAATAAATTTTGTATAAAATAATTTTCTTAATACCCATTTTTATCATAAATGCGTACAATCCGCAGTCTAATCATTACTTTACTTCTTTTTATTCAGGTTAAAATATTTATTTTCGATGCCACAGTAAAACGGATACCCGTAATAATTTAAGGCACATTTATCAATTCAATGAATTTTTCCGTGGATTGTATGTTCCCGAGGAAACCGAGCAGCTCGGTGACGAGTGAAGAACGCGAACAGCTCGATTAGAGGAGCAATTAATTCCGGCGTAGCCAGCCAGGACAATCGTTTAAATAACGTCGGAACAGTTCGCTTTCGTTTATCGTTCCCCGATCTCCGGCGGTCCATGGGCACGGGCAGCGCACCTGTAAATTCTGCAACAACGCGAACGGATCCACTTCTTCGTACCTAATACACATTTCCCAGCGTGGCGTAGTGCGCGATGCACGCGATGCAATTACGGGTTTAACACACGGGCGATCGCACGCATACTTATGCGCCGGATTAAACCACGACTGCATTCTGCGGATCGGAATGCCTACTTTGAAAACATGTAACTGCGCCGATTAGAGGCCGCGAAACGGACTGCTCTTGTCACACGGGGACGTTTACATTGAAACGCGCGAAAGTCCGTGGACGACGGCGACGGGCTCTCTCTCTCTCTCTCTTTCTCTCTGTATCTCGTTACACACTGGTGTCGTTTTTTCAACTTTTTTTTCTTTCCCTTTTGCTTTTACACCGCTCGCGATCATTCGACACCTCGCATTCCAGCGTCTTTTCCACCGATGCACCCCAGGCCGCTCACGCGTCTCTACACAAGGGGATTAAACAGGGGCTTCGCGTTGTCACCTGGAAAAATCGTACTGGCCGGTATCCATCGAATTTTCCGGCCGATAGGATATTATTTAACCCTTTGGGTACATTTGTCGACTCACACTCTTATGCACATGTTATATTTCCTTGATATATTTAGTTTTAGTCTGTACTAGAAATCTTGTTTATAACTATGTACATACATAATATCACTACAATAAATGAAATCTTACAAATCTATTATTTTTACAGTAATTTATGCATCAAGTACTTAAATTCATACCATATGCAAAAAAATCTTCAAATAAATCCGTACTTTTATGCATTTACGTTTTTATGATTTTATGACTGATGCATTTATGAATTAACTAGCTGGTTATTGTTGCTCGCTCGCTTCGCGAGCTCGCGGATGGTGTTATTGTTGCTCGCTCGCTTCGCGAGCTCGCGGGTAGGACTGCTCTTGCGAGAGGGTTAGTGGTACGCATTGCTAGTGAGGCATACAGCTATTAATGGCTTTTTTTTATTTTGTGTGTGACTCTCCACGAGCCACACAAAGAACTTCCCGATTCGTTAGTTGTAAGCGGTAACATTAGCATTAACTGCATAATTAAAAAAAAATGAAATATATATAATTACGTTTGTTTATTTGGTGGAAAATTTCCATCCTCTCTTATAAATTGCATTGTTGAATGAACTTCTTTCGAAAAAAACTAAAAAATCTAAAAAACGGCTTGACCAATATGGACCAAAATCTAATCAGCTCTAAGTTACGACGAGGCACATCCATTGCATCATTCATCATTCTGATCGCATTGTTACTTTTTCAGAAAATGTTAACGAAAAATTTGACACACACACACACACACACACACACACGCACGCACGCACGCACGAAAGCACACACACGCACACGCACACGCACACGCAAACACACACACATACCGACATTTTGATAAAAATAGGCTAAAATGAATCCAATGACCATGAAACGTGAAGATCTGTTAAAAATTCGATTTTCGATTTTCGGGGTAAAAAAACATTAATAGCTGTATGCCCCACTAGCAATGCGTACCACTAACCCTCTCGAAAGAGCATTCCTACCCGCGAGCTCGCGAAGCGGGCGAGCAACAATAACCAGCTAGTTTGATTATTGTATGCGGTAACATTAGCATTAGTTGCATAATTGAAAAAAAAATTTTTTTTTTAATTAAAAAAATTTTTTTTAACCCTTTGAACTCGAGGCCGTTTTCGCTTGCGCGAACCAGCAACTCGAGACGATTTCGGCCAAATTAGGTGAACATTTTACAGGTACTTCAAAAATATTTAATTTTAAAAAAATTAAAAAAAAAAATTTCACCAGTTTATTCATTTATATGTCGAAAACAACAAATTTTGATAAATATTACACTCTGTAATTAGTTTTGGTGTGATACTTAGTAAAACAATAGCCAAGATGCATCCTTGCCACTTCACATCGGCCGGGCGCCGTATCGGCACCGCTCGAGTTGCTACTTAACATCGGCCGGACGCCGTATCGGCGCCGCTCGTGTTCAAAGGGTTAAATTAAAAAAAATTTTTTTTACATAAAAATGAAATATATATAATTACGTTTGTTTATTCGGTGGAAAATTTCCATCCTCTCGTATAAATTGCATTCTTGAATGAACTTCTTTCGAAAAAAACTAAAAAAACTAAAAAATCTAAAAAACTACTTGACCGATATGGACCAAAATCTAATCAGCTCTAAGTTACGACGGGGCGCATCGATTGCATCATTCATCATTCTGATCGCATTGTTACTTTTTCAGAAAACGTTAACGAAAAATTTGATAACATAAAAACGGCCATACGCACACACACACACACACACACACACACACACACACACACATACTAACAATTTGATAAAAATAGTCTAAAATGACTTCAATAACCATGAAACGTGAACATCTGCTAAAAAATCGATTTTCGATTTTCGGGGTAATTACAGTAACTTCCCTATGAATCGGGAAGTTAAAAAGATCAGTGAACGAATTAAGATTTTCCTTTAAGAAAAATTAAGAAGGTCAGAGAACGAATTAAGATTTTCCTTTAAGAAAAATTGAGAAGGTCATGAACGAATTAAGTATTTCTTTTAAGAAGTATTAAGACGAGCAGTGAACGAATTAAGAATTTCTTTTAAGAAGAAGTAACAAAATCAGTGAACGAATTAAGATTTTCTTTTAATAAGAATTAACAAAATCAGTCAACGAATTAAGTTTTTTTTTAAGAAAAATTAAGAAGGTCAGTGACCGAATTAAGAATTTCTTTTAAAAAGAATTAAGACGAGCAGTGAATGAATTAAGATTTTCTTTTAAGAAAAATTAACAAAATCAGTGAACGAATTAAGATTCTCTTTTAAGAAGAATTAAGAAGGTCATTGAACGAATTAAGGAAAAAGAAATTTCTATTTGGCTCCGGAGTCATGCAATTAATGCAAACATTTTTTATTTTGCAAAAAAATCCGCGGTCTAATAGTTACTGTAGGGGGTTAGCTATAAGGAGAATAAATATTTCTTGACGATGCTATTTCGTGAATGTTGATCCTTTGTTGGTTAGTACAACAAATGGAAGAATGCATTCCGCCATCGGATCGAAACGTGGCACGCACAAAGAAGAGTGCAACGATGTGTGGGTCGACACGCGAAGTAGGTGAATGGTTCCGCCGTGGTACACGGCGATTGAGCAATGCATTAACGAGGGTCAGGTGTGTCGGCAGAATTATTACTGCACGGATTGCGGTTGACTGGGTACCACTGATCTATTGTGTCTCACCGTACGAGACCATAGATTCTGCCCACTTGATTAGATTCGATCACTCGGCATTGCGACAGGTACTGTGCTAAATTAGGATCGCGAATGCGTAATTACGGCGAGTCAATGAACCGAGAGGAACTTAAATAGAATTGAAAACTCAGCATCACGCTTACTCGGAGCGATAAACGCCTCGATTTACTTTGCCTTTTACCCGACATCTCAAGCTCCCATCATCTGAAAATGGCAGAACAGTCTTTAAAATTATTATCATATTTTATACTATTCAAAGCAGTATTGTATCGCATAATGAGCGTTTTACAGCGATTTTCACATTGATATTACAGATTTTGTTCCTATGATAATGTCTTAAGCATAAAAGAACAAAGAATTACGATTCTATATTATTATTATTTTTTAACGGGATTCTGACCGCAACAAGTCATTTCAGTCTTTGGTCAGCTGTGACAATTAAGTTCTACAATACATTTTAACTTTCCAGTTTCGACTTCATTGATCGAAATTATTTTATTTTGTTGGAATTTTTTGGATTTCGAAAATTATGGAGTTAAAATGTAGAATTGCGGATTTCTACTTAAAAAAGCGTGAGTAAATTGAGTTGGTAAATGAATTGCATTATGATTGCGACGACGTGAGCATCAAATTCAATTGTACGATTCGAAGAAACAAATGGTAGCCGTGCGAATCATAAAATCAACGCGCACCATTGTCGAAAGGAATACGACTGAAAAGAGCGCATTCCTGGAATTGCAACGGGATTAATGCAACTTTTATTACGCGTCTGGCGCGGCTTCTTCGTTTCTGTGTTACGCAATAGTCGCAGGTCTGCGAAGCCAAGCCAATGGTGCAACCAGTTATTAATATTACTCGTGATGCAGAAGTCTCTTCGTACTTTAGGGGGTTAATACAAGTGTATCGTTTATCAACGACAACTGCAAATATGCCGAATGAAATACAGTCGGAGTAATAGCACCCATAAAAAGCAGCAACACCCCGAGGGCTCGATCGATAACGCCCACATACACAGCCATCCGAGCCCTTGTGAGAATTAACGTAACTCTTCGAAATGGAACTCAGCCGTGCACGGTGGAATACTTATCGCCCCTTGTAATTAAATATCATGCCTCTCGATTTTCGCCAACGACAACACTTTTGATAGCCTGCTTATTGCCTAGGGGTTCAACCCTTGCATTCAAAGCTCTATTTTAACTGGAAAATTAAACGTTTCTTTCGACCTAGAATAATTCCACTTTACGTATATCATTTTATTATATTAATTTCATGTGTATGAAACACCTCGTGCAATACTTGAATTTTTAGTAATTAATTAGATATTAACATATTCAGTAATGTAAACGATATTGTGAATAATGGTACAAAAACTTTTAATGGTGATTCCGAGTCACCATTCAAGTGCTAAGGGTTAATCCTCTCCAGATCGAAACTATTTTAGGTCGAGCTAAAAATCTGAAAGTTTCTATGTAGGCTAGTGTGATAGTTAGACAGCGATCTGTGCGCAAAATAAAAATTTTCTACCTGATTTGCAACAATCTGAAGTGAAATCACTCACTTTCTCTTTTAATATGTTTAATAAATTAAAAGTAATATAGCAGTGTCTAAAAATTCTTCTAATGCTTTTATTATTTTAAATTACACCTACTCATTTTTGTCATAAATGCATAAAATCTGTGTAATGGTAGTGCTTAAGATTTCGAATGCATTCGGAAGCTGTAAACAACTTTCCACATTTAGCCACACAATAGTTCTATAAAAACATGATTCAGTTTCTGATTGAAGAAGTAGATGAAGTAGAAGAAACATCAAACAAATGTTGGAATGATCTGATACACTTAATAATTTATCGAAATGATGTAGAGAAACAGCTTTCTATTTAACTTCTATCTGATAGTCTGCTCATTACAGCCTCAATAACTACGAACAAAGGAACTCTGAACAATATCTATGTGCAGATACGAATTGCAAAACTGATGAAACATAATTTAGAGAGAGAGAGAGAGTGAAAGGATTCCATTGTATGATTTATAACGTACCGTCATTCAGGTTGTTTTTTCCAGACATAGCTGGATTCGAAGCTCTGCGTGCAATATGAGAAATTCAAGAACAACAGAAGGTCTTGGACGAAGATCGAAATAATCATCGTAAAACGTTTCGCTGTTTCGAAGAACTCGAATTTCAGCATTAAAGCCATAACAAATGGTGCTCGGCTAACGTGTCCGTACACTGCTCACAATTTCCCCTTGTTTTCAAGCACAATGTACACGCCCATAAAGAGTCGCGAGTCGTTTATCCCCTATTTGGTCGCACGAGCAACGGCCACGAAATTAAGAAATTATCGTTTAACGTTTTCCTTCGGAGTAATGCTCGTGCGGTCGCGAAAGAAGTGTTAATCCGTTTTTAATACCCACGCAACAATGATGCTCGTTGCGTTTACCGGTCTAATTACGAACAAATACTCGAGTATTCCACCACGAGGATGATTAACGAGGCCGCGCTGGAAACCGGCTCGAGTATTATTTAAACTGGCCGATGCGATGGGATGCGAAAGGGCACAGCGCGATGTGTTCCTCGAGCGGGAAGAAGCGGTGTACAATGAGGCGGTAAGCAAACAGCGGGCGAATAAGGGGCCATCGAGTCATCGCATAATGATGGCAACAAGGTTATCCATCGGCGTCATCCCACGTTACAACATTTCCGGTGCGTTGGCGCTTAGTGAACGGATTCGCTGCTCGATATTAACGGAATACGCTAATGCCTCGATACGTGCGTGCTAGAAACTTTTCGCGGGTTCTTGGCGTTAATGAGATCCTCTCTGCGGTTATGAGTAGACTGCGGATTTTATGCATTCATGACGAAAATGGACAAGTACACGTCAATGCATTAATTTCGGCTTAATAAGACAATTAAAAGAAGAAAGAAGTTTCTATTTGGCTCCTGTGTATTGCAATTTATGCAAGCATTTTTGGCGAAACTTCCGTTTATAGCAAAAATCAAAATTCGATGGAATTTTGAAAGTAGGTTCTTTTTTTACTAAAATGACGATTGCCAAAAAGATTTTTGGCGCATCGAAAAAAATTTTTTTTATCATTTCAATGTCGCGCTCTATCTTACCGACTTACCGACTTTCTATTTTGTATAGAATATCTTCAATTTGTTGTAAAAAGGGATCATCACCAGCCTAGTTCACCTCACAGCGCCATAAAAATTCACACATATCATCTATAAACGAATCCTCCTTAGTTTAAAGTAATACATATATAAGGTAAACTTGAAATTTTTAAAGACTACTCTTGGATTGTCGTGTGCATGGTCTCCGCCACCACCCCGACCTAGTAGTAATAGTAGTAGTAGCCCATATTTTGGCTTCCCCCCTTCGTCATATTCCTTGTTTGAATGTGTCAAGTTTTGAATCCCGTCCCTACTCTGTCTCTGTTACCCACTACCTCCCCGAGGTTAGGATAGGCTAAACTGTGATTCTACGGGCTTGCAAAGATCAATGGACGCGATCGCGAATTATTGTTGTTGGGGAGAAGCTGCCACCCCAACCTAATCACAACTTATTCTAATCACAGAAATAATAAATAAACTTTTCGGGTAACCTAATTCAAATTAATTCTCATCGCATAATCTTCCCATTGTAGATATTCGTTCACTTGGTTTAGCAATTGAAATTTTCTATACATTTTACATTAATTTCCAGAATATATATATATCACGCATGCGCACAGCACGAACATAAAGTCCAAAGTCGGTAAGTCAGTATGTAGTCGCTAAGGTAGAGCGCAACATCGAAATGATAAAAGTTTCTTTTTCGACGCGCCAAAAATCCTTCTGGCAATCGTCATTTTAGTAAAAAAAGAACCTATTTTCAAAATTTCATCGAATTCTGATTTTTGCCATAAACGGAAGAACAGCCAAGCATTTTTTTGCATAAAGATCCGCAGTCTAGTCGTGAGCTACGAGTACGTGCTGAACGGCCAATCACAGTCCTCTCACAAGAAGACACCCTCATCCCGATTCCGTGTCTACACCCGTGAGAGAATATCCTGGTTTTCGAATTTTTCTCAGAAAAATGACCTCTTGCATACATATTGTTACGGGTCTACCGATATACTAATGTTACGCGTCTGTCGGTATACCCCTTGTATAGAATTGTTGGAAGATTCAGCTTGGTTACAGCGTCGTTAGGAAAACGAAAGAGAATCGGAAGACAGACACGAGAGAAAGCGGACGTTCGAGACGTCAAAGGCGATAAAAGCGATACAGCCAGAGATAAGTTGCCTTCCTCCGAAAGATAGCGTATTACGGTTATTGGAAGTGTGTTCATTTATTTAGCGAGACACTTCGTTACAATATTTATTGGCACTTGAAGTATACAGGATGTCCCGAAATTATGTGTTTGAACCGGATGATACCCAAGGCCAACTGGAATGACTTTCTTCTTTACAAAAACGGTCTCCGCGGCTTCGTTAACGAGTTATTAACGAATCACGCGAAACAATCAGTGCAAGATTGAGACCTTGTACTCAAGGAAGTACAACATCTTTGGGACACCCTGTATATGTGATTTTATAAAATTAATAACCCAGATGGACCACCCTGTGTCAAAAAATTAAGTACATATTCCTCGAACATGATAGAAAGAATCCTAGACGTTCCAGGAAGAGTTACTCGCAGCGTCTTAAAAGAGAAAATCGCAAAAATCGCCTTGTACCGAGAAATAAAAATTACGTAAGGCCCCGAGAGACTTCCGAGGGTACCTGTCCATTGTGTTCTCGACTCCCGACCTTTCCCGTACAAGAAAAATCGCTCGGGACGAGGACGGGTCGCGAGGACAATCGTAAAAGGCCCTCGGCCGTCGCTCGTACACGATTTCGATCTTATTTTCGTCCGGCCACGGCGAGTTCTCTCGTTGAACGGGAGTAAGAGAGATAGAAACGCTCGAGGCTGATGCTTTTCGACGTTTTGTTTCGAAAAAGGGTACCCGACGCACACGCGGGATTGTCGAAGAATACAAACTACCTCATTTCCACCTTGTCCTTGACGGAACGGTCGCGTTAACCGAACCGCCTTTAGGCGGCCCGGACCCGAGCCCGAGTCCGAAGCGATTGCAGCCCCGTCTGTCTGTCCGGTACACCTAAATGGCGAGCGACCTAAATATCTCCATTTGTCTTGAGGGATCATGAAATTGTAATGGGAGCGGCGAACGGTATGCAGAACAGCCATATAAAATATGATTGGAATATTTGTTAGAGAGGGGCTCGCGTGGCTGTTGCATCGGTGTGTGCGGATTGAAATCGCGTGGCTGAGATCGGGACTGTCTGCTGATGCTCGAAATGTAGAGCAGGAATGGTGTCGTAGTTGTCAAATTTAGCATTACGTAAACTGTGGATTAACTGAAAGGATTAAATGAAAGTGTATTTTCATTCTTCAGCCAAGAATTAGCCAAGAATATACACACAAGCTAACCATTCTTTCTGTGATCGACGTTGCATGATGTTGGGGATGCTACCACAATCTGTCGATGATTCAGATTGTTGTGACATGTCTTAATATCGTCCCCGAAGTGTTGCGTATTAATAAAACATCCGAATCAATCTAAAATATCTATACAGGGTGTTCGACTACAGGTGGGAGAAAATTTAGGGGGTGGTTCTTGACAATAATGTAAGACGAAAATGAAGAATAAAAGAATTGGACCAACAGAGGTGTACGTTGCGTACGTCATCAAGTGATAAATGCACGCATACCTTGGTTCTCATTTGGGGCCCCAGCGAGTTGAAAAGTCGAAAACGTTACCGCATTTTAGGATTCTTAATTGTTGATAACTAATTAACGAAGCCGGAGTCGCAATTTTTTAATTCTTCATTTTCGTCTTATATTATCGTCAAGAACCACCCCCTAAAATTTCTCCCACCTGTAGTCGAACACCCTGTATAAATATTGATTCGGGTAATGAAGTTCCAGCACAGTTAGGTTTTAGTGCCCCAAGTCCATCAGCAACAGTCCTCAGCGCGCAGTTAGCCCCTAGGTTCCTATTGTGTTTCCAGCTGCTACGTGTATATCCATTACAAAACAACGTCCTCGTTGACAGACTTTCCGAGGCACTTTGCTGGCATAGCTAACCACCTCGGCGTATAAGGGTACAACGTCTCGAACGTCCAACTTCTAAGCAATCTTTCCAGAAACTGGCTGCCGATTCGCTCCAAAACAATTACCCCTGTGCACGGGGGGCGAGGGGATCGCGTATACTTGCCGCGCCAAATCCCGCGCATTCCGTTTGATTTTATACAACACATTACCGGGTAGCGTCATAAATACCGTGTCCCCGAAAGTCCTGTTACATCGCGCGGGGCCGCGTCCACCCATGGAAACCGCGACTAAAACGGGAGGTGAGATCGAAAAGAAGACAAAGTTCTCACGTTACGCGCACGTGTTTTGTCCGGCCCGCGTGCGTAACACAGCACAAAAGCAACATCGTCCAGGGCCGCATCGTGCCGCTCCCAGGCCTCGATACTTGCGTCAACCACCCACTTTGCCACGGTAAGAGACTTCGTCCTACCGACCGACTTAATCTCATTCTCGAAGGTTTAAAGATCACGACTAGACTGCGGATTTTATGCACTTGTGAGAGAAATGGGCAGGTGCAATTTCAAGTATAAAAGTATTATACGTTCTTCAGGATAAAAATTCACCCATTCAATATTTTCACATACTGTAAAATTATTCATCCTGTTATGTCTACGTCGTGAGATGTATTTCTATGACGCTATAAATGAAACGTAATGTGTTGATTTAAAGTGTAACATGAAAATGAGTGAATTGTTATCCTAGTCTCTTTTATGCAACTATTTTTGAGGAGCGTATGAGCGTTAATAAAACCAATGAAAAGAGAAATAACTTCCTATGTAGTTTCTACGTGATACCATCAATGCAAACGATTTTTATTTTGCACAAAGCTCCGCAGTCTAATCACGACTTTCATTTAGGGACACTTGGATAACAGTAACGACTACGCACATATTTACACTTAGTAATTACCAGACTGCGGATTTTATGCATTTATAACAAAACTGGGCACGTACATTTTAAAGCAGTGGACATGTTAAAAATATTTAAGAACGTCAATGTATCAGTTTCAGCTTAATAGGATAAATAAAAGAAAGATACAATTTTTATTTGGCTCCTGTGTCCTGCAATCGATACGAACATTTTTTACATTACATAAAGATCCGCAGTCTAGTAATTACAATGTAAATACTACACCATGGACGAGAACATTGCACGATCCGAAGAACTGGATTCCAACAACTACTGACCGTGGCAGGTTTAATGTTAAAGGATTCGTGCACGCGTACTTCCAGTAAAATGTTCATTAATTCGAACAGTACTATAATTTGGGAACCCGTAAAAAATCGCACAATTGCTTTCGATCCTGTCGAACGAATAAGACTGGTTTGTAGAACGTGTTGCGCGCGCGCTATCGTTCTAGCGTCCGTGGTAGCACGTATGTGCAGCAAACAGCAACGCAACTCAACGCGAATCAAGGTACGCGTACAATTACGTTCGCGTTTCTTGGTACGCGATGCTCGCAACGCGCGACCGTTTTTCCGCTGCGTTCTTCTTCCTCCACCTCGTCGTTCTCTAGCTCATCCTGCTCCGATCCTCATCCTGCTCGTCCTGGCCCCCGGTCTTCTTCTCTCCGCGTGGTTGCGTAACCGCGCGTGCTCTTCCTGCATGCGGTTGACGTAACTCTTATCCGAGGCGCGGTGCACGTATGCACGTGTATGCATGCACGTATGCACGTGTATGCATGCACGTACGCAGGCAACACACGCGTCGAGGAACCGAGCATCCCTGCGGAGGATACGCCCGATAACTGTGCACGCCCTGCAGACGAGACCGGCTCCTGTCAGACCTCCGTACCACACCGAGATTATCGACAACCACGATCTCGATTACAAGGCGACCCCCGAGTACTATGTATTTCGGTGTGCACGCCGAAAATTCTCCGGATTCCTTTCTCTTACGGTACCCGACCACTTTATAGCCGCGAACCTTTCCGTGCTCGCTCAGAATTGAAGGGTTCGAACGATCGAGATGTAATACGTCTTTCATTCCAACCGAGCGCTCCCTTCCTTCATGCCACGTCCGCGCTCCGGACGATCCAAGACTGTTCGCAGAAGGATTCACATATAATTCTAGACATTTAATTATGAAATTTTAACTAGACTGCCGGTTGCAAGCGTTTGTGACGACAGTGAGTATGAGAAATATACAGAACTGTGAGAACACATGTAGGGAGAAGTCGTCTACGTATAATCGGCGAGAGTTTCATCGAATCTCGCGTCGATAGTAAATTGTAACGACGCGACGATTCGATGTTTGTTACTTATTGATTTATATAAATCAATTATATGTTCTCGGCGCACGGTTTCGATAAAAAATAAAGCAGTAACAAAGCAAATTAACAAATTATTGATTTATTTTCGTTCTTCGTGTTTTATAATTTGGGTTTTTGATTGAGATTCGTTTGACGTGTGAAAAAGTAAAGACGTGTTTTAATATTGTATCTGATATTTTAAAAATTAAATCTTAAATTGTTAATATTTTACGGAAGTGTTACCTTACTTATCATTTAAATCCTACACATATTGCATTATTATTATCGACTTATTAAGATTATATTAAAAGAAGGAATACGTTTTCGTTTAATTTCACTTCCCAGTAATCGGATTGGAATGATTTTATGTTGTTTTATATAATTATGCAATTAAACTGCGGGTTTGATGCATTTATGACAAAATGAGTATAAGAAACACAAAGTTGTACGAATTTTTCATACGTTTTAGTTATAACTAGACTAAAAATTGTCTGTGTCAACTGCAATAAACGAGGACCATATAAAAATTTCTTTAATTTTACAGTAACATTCTGAAATTGTTTAAATCTGTCTGCCGTTGAAACAATTTAAAAATTGCAACTACTCATTTTTAAAATAAATGCATACATCGGCAGTTTAATTGTAACTGTCCACGTCACGTGTACATTGTGCAACAATTCAATCTTTCATGATTAATATTTTTGATTCGTAATACCAAGATGATATAGAAAGAATGAAACACTAAAAATTGTTTGTGTCAACTGCAATAAACGAGGACCATATAAAAATTTCTTTAATTTTACAGTAATATTCTGAAATTGTTTAAATCTGTCTGCCGTTGAAACAATTTAAAAATTGCAACTACTCATTTTTAAAATAAATGCATACATCGACAGTTTAATTGTAACTGTCCACGTCACGTGTACATTGTGCAACAATTCAATATTTCATGAATAATATTTTTGATTCGTAATAAAAAGATGATATAGAAAGAATGAAACACTTTTGAGTGGATTGAATAAAATCTAGACCATATTCCACAGGAATAAAATTCACCGCGTCGCGTTTCCGCGTTCGAACGAAATAGAAAATGGTGTCGATAAGCACCGTGGAGGAAATCAAGTAAAGCCTCGGCGCCGGCGCGATTATCCATTAAAACGCAGCTATAAGTTTCGCCGCTCCTTTCAATCAGACTTGCCACGGACGATTGCTCCGCGAGCTCGTTCCCCTATTCACGATGTCCCTGGATCTTTCTTTTTACATATTTCCGTGGTGTTTCTCTCACGGTTGCCGAGGCTCCTGGACAAGAAAAGTAAAGAGAACAGCGAAAGAGAGAGAGGGAGAGAGCGAACACGATGAATCGCGATGCTTTCGAACAAATGGATAAACAAAACGCACCGTTCCGCCGCGTATCATTATACTGCATCAAAGGACGAGGAACGTTACACGATTAATCTCGATTATAATCGCTTAATGTGCCTTATCAGAAGGCACGGAATACGGTTTAACATAGTCGTCGCGAACACGGCCGCGTTCACTCTGCCGCGCACATAGTTACACATTGCCCGGTTACTTCGTTCGTTTTTCAATTTCCTCTTATTACTCTCTTTTCTTTTTATCTCCCTGTCTCGTTGCTGAAGTCGGACTGTTACAGTTGGTTAAACCAAGGATGATGGTGAGAGGCGGAAGACAGAGCGAGGGAGACGCGGTCATTGGGAATAATCTGCGTGCATTGTCAGATCTGAAAGATCGATCATAACGTTCGCTTCCTTATTGCGGGAACCTGTCCATTCTGACACGTAAGTCAGAGTTTGCATGTCCGATAGGAAATCGTTCTGTCGGAAGGGCGTGGGCACTCGATCGTCCGAGCCTCGATCGAGACCTTACCATATTCCCTGATCCGATCCTCGAAAATACGAGGTGTGCAACGCGTCTGTGTGAATTCTACATAAAAGCTGTTGCATCTTCGTCAAAATTTACGTAGACACCTGCGAAGTACTCCTATGATCGTAATTAAGTACTCCGAAAATCTTGTGTGCACAGTCGATTGTGTAATTCACGTTATGCAACCATGCACTGCACGAGAAAGCGTCTACATGGAATGCGTACAGTGAAAATGTAGACCCCTATTGAGGTCCCTCGAGACAGGATCAAGGATCTGACTGTGGATCTTCTTTTGACAGAAGCAAACACCACTCTCAGTCAACACATATTCGACTTGGATCTCTTTTGAAGTAAACACTTCTTCAGGCGCACCGCTTACATTATTTCTGAGCAGAGAATGAGTCTAATCTGTCACGCTCCGAGCTGAAACGATATTCAGTGACAGATATGCAATCGCCACGTAGAAGTTTTCACTTTCGCCGTGCGATCTTGGTTTGCTTATTTTCCTGTTGTATTTTTTTCTCTTCGTGAATTGTTTCGATTCATATCATTAATAAATTACGGGTGTTTATGTAAAAACAAAATTGACTTCATTGTCTGCAAGAAACAAATGGCAGATAGATATTTGCTTCTTCCTTTAATAATTCGTATAAGTTGGAAATAATGTAGTGATCTGTTTAAAATGTTTTAATTTTCTTACTGTCTTAAAATTCAACTACTTATTTTTAAAACGTCTAATCATTAATAACAGACCCAGATAAGACTGGTGTGACTAATGTTAGTCTGAAATAACTAATTTTAGTAATGCAATCATTGTGTCGTCTCGAATTCGGCGAAAAGTCATTATTCCGCTTTCATGAATATTGATGACAATTTACAGCGTAATTTGAACATGTAATTTCTCTTTACTAGGCAGCTATTAACTCTCAAATCAGACTAGAAAATATTATCATAAATCAAGACATTTTTCTCTGTGACATATAATGAATTTCTCAAGTGTTTAGATGTGTATATTTCCATTTCCTTCGATCTTCATACATGCGTAGCGTATTAGAACGTCAATATCAGCTGATTGAAATTCTAATTAAAATATTACGTTGCAAATGAGTCGATAAAACACGACGCGTTGTTTATTCGTTCTACAGCTTCCATTCGAAAGAAAAAAGTCGAGGTTCTCCAATAACCGTGGTAATAACTCAAATATTCTGCATTGATTTTGCGAAGTAGGAATAAAATAAATTTCATCCCTTAACGACATTGTTACGTTAAAAACATTACAATATTCTTGAATTTTTCCAATCTATTACTATTTTATATTTCACCTAATTTAAATATCCGCAGTCATCTCCTGTATGCGACGATCCCAGACTGTTTCCTACGGAAAGACGTCTCCCCCGACTGGATCAGTGAATATCGCTCTTCTCTCTTTCTCTGGGGCCAACCCGCGAAAAGGTTAGGCCGCGAGAAAGTTGACATTCTTCCAATAACAGCGTTCACATGGAACGACCCGCGGCAGATATACCAGGCAGACATGCTGGTCGTAGAGCGCGGCAGACAGCGGATCTCTTAATAGGCCGTACATCTTCATGGCCGTGGAATCACGGGGATTATTACCTCGGGTAATGTCAGGTGTGAATGTCAGTGAAACATGCGAAAGCCAATGGCACGGGTTTTCCCGCGTCGCGACGAGTGTCGAGTGTCGCACGCTACCGCGCGAATGAAGAAGGAGGTAGTCTCGTAGCCACGCGCTCGGTCGCGCGCGCGCGCGTGCAATTATGCAAAACCCATATGATTTAATCGTTTGGTCGCACGAGCAGCGTCGTCTAGACGCGGCTAACTCCGCCGGATGACGCGAAGAGCAGAGCGGAATCTCGAAGCGGAGAGTTTTCTCCGCTTCGCAGGGGAAACTGGTCGCCGAGGTGGTTTCTGTGCCAGCAGCGGGCCCAGCCGCGAGAACACGCGTATAAACCGGCCCATACAAAGGGTATTTGCGTCGATTAGCATTAATATGTCCGACGTCCAGCTGAGGAGCTGGTCGAGATCTCGGGTACCACAGACAGCATTCCTCTTCTGGTTCTCCGGCTCGTGAGCCTTCTTCTTTTTTCACACTCCCGGTCTATACCTCCGTCGCAACGGAGCGGGGACCGGAATCGCAAAAAGCTGGACAAAATTCATGTATAATTATGTTTGACAATACTCCAGCCTCTATAACAGCCGATGGTCTTTTCAAGGGGAAATTCTATTTTCAGACATTTTTTAGTGAAAATCGACTTCCTTGGTTTTCACTGTTAAACCTATCCCGGACATTTATTGTCACTATTGTAGGAAATGAATGATTTGTATGATGTTACTTGTTGTATGAATGTGAGAATCGAGAATCGTGTATGTGTGCGTGAGCGCCGCACAGTGATCCAGGAGCCCGCTTTTTGTGGCCAAAATTCAATTTTTCGACTTTCGAATTTCAAAAAAATTTTTTTCCCTCATACTAAGAACACTTTGAAACCTCGAAATTCTAAATATTAGGTCTTTCGGATAGCTTTCCGAGCAGATATAGCGTTTGAAGTTCAGAATTATGAAATTGAAGGAACAACTAAATACTTTAATTATTCCTTACACAATGCTGAAATGAAAATTTGTACTATATTTTCGTATGTGTGAGCAAGTATATTTCAGGTATTTAATGGTAATATAAACATATTTCAATCAATATACGAAGGATATAAAGTTAAGTGCAATGTCAACTTTAGGTAGGGTTTAAAAAAATTGTTGAAAAGTGTTAGCATTCAGACTTGATTTTTCTGAAAGTTTAGACCTTCAATATATACACATGTAAATTTTAGCTGCTACTTCCTGCAAGTTTTGGTTCTACGTGTATTTTAACAAGTAGACGTTCGCGCGCAAAGTACGCACTCTAATGCTACGTTCTGAACGCGTCACAGATTTTAAACTTTCACAATAAACGGTCCATATATATTCTATCCTTCATTTTGACAAAAAATGTTTCGAACAAAAGTTGATCAGTATTCACTTTTCTACAAACTTCAATAGAAAAAATTAAAAGAAAAATTTTTTTTTTATAAAAAATGAAGGTGACCTCAATTTTTTAAATATTAGCATATATTTTTTACATCGTAATATTCTAACTGGTATCAAGACGAATCCAACGACCTATAATAAGATCACATTAAATCTTGAAATAACGCTACAATAGTTTTGGCCATAAAAAGCGGGCTCCTGGACCACTGTGCGCTGTGATATTGCGATTGCGACGCATCTTGTTAAATCAATATTTGTTCTAGAAAATTTATAAACATTAGAAAAAGAAGGATATAAAAGGACGTGTTCACGTAGCGATTCGACTTTTTCTCGAGATACGAAACACGTCACGTTTGATTTAAAATACGATACGTTTACGTTAATTTCATATATCAGTTGTGTATTTTCTTTTCGGATTAAAACAGTTATACAGTTATTTAATATCTTTTCTCTTACACTATCAACAGGTGTAGATCTGACCACTACCATCTAGCTTCTTCTCTGGCTCGCATTGGCTTTATTGACGATCCTAAGTGTAGTTGCATGGAGGAGGACGATTCACTGAACCATGTTTTATGGCAATGCAACTTGTATAATGAGGAAAGGCTCAAATTAATTAGTAAACTCCGATTAATTAATTTCCAGCTTCCAATGGATGTCTCCATATTAATAGCTAAACATAATATCAAGGTCTGTCGTTATACACTTTCATTTTTTAAGAGCTGCGGACGTAAAGTATAAGTATAGTAAATTGAATGATATCAGCGCTAGATTCGATCATTTTTTAGAAAACAACAAATGTGCAATTATTTAAGCATGTTTCTAACGTTTCGATCCCGATGTGGATCTTTTTCAAAGAGACACTTTTGCTTCTGAAAAAGTGTCTCTTTGAAAGAGATCCACATCGTTATATTATTTATGTTTCTTCTGTTTTATGGTTTTTGTATTTTGTGCTGTATGTATTGTTTTCTATATATACTGTATTCCATGTATTGCATTACAATTATGTTGAAATAAATCTCATATGAGATTTTCTAATAAAAAAAAATTCATGTATCTGTTAATTATACATCATCAACCCCTTGCCTTGCAATATCGTGGCTGACACGTGATGAAGATTCTGAACATATTCCGATAACAATTAAAAAATTAATAGTTGATAATTTCCTTTAAACCGAAATAAAATTCTAGTTTGGTTTTGTTAATGTACAGATATTGGAGAACGTACTAGGCATACAATTTATACCAATATTGTCAATTTTTAGGAAATTACAGTCTACAGTTCTAGTCACTGAAACCGTAAAGTAAATCGTAAGGCAAGGGAATAATTGAAAACCATTTTAAGAGTTTTCTTAATTAAATTACCCTTATACGTAATAGGTGTTAGCATCTAAGAAATTGTAACTTTGGCGATCCTTAAACGAAATATTAAAATTCATGCGAATTTTAGGAATTCTTATGTAAAAGTATTTAGTATTCATTTTCGAAACTTCAGAGGTATTTTATTGGCCAAGTAAACAGTACAAAAATATGATTTTTAGTGATAAAAAAATAATATAATAAAGTTATATGGACTATTTCACAGTGGTGAAAGTCCGAAAAGTTATACATATAATTATATAATTACTCCTGTATCACGTTAAGAAAAGCTCGCAGTCGTTTCATTAACAATAAGATACATGGAAGAGGACACGGTAATTAAACCAGTTGCATGTGCGTTCGTGTAATTAGTTTTCCATTTCCCATTCCGCCAGTGTTTCCTCCAGTTCGTTCATGGTGAATTGGTTGTTATGGTCGGACGCTTGTAATCTTCTTTAATTATTGCTCTATACCGACGATTTCCTGCGACGACAGCAGATGACGACATAACTGCATCCAACGAGTCGTTCGAGCAGATGGCGAGTCGTACACAATGATTATTATATATATATTGCCGGGATGGTTATTTTTCGTACTTCGCGAGAGTTCTATGTAACCGTGCGTGATCATAATTTTGTGAATCGCACGTGAAATACGCAGGAAATGTCTGTATCCACGACGTGCTATTAAGTCTGCCACGATTTCTCTCGGTACTCGGATGCAACCCACGCTTGGATGCACTCTACAAAAAAATGCATTCGAAAACAATCGACTTCAAA
Source organism: Lasioglossum villosulum (assembly GCA_963971365.1). Classification (NCBI taxonomy): domain Eukaryota; kingdom Metazoa; phylum Arthropoda; class Insecta; order Hymenoptera; family Halictidae; genus Lasioglossum; species Lasioglossum villosulum. The sequence continues at coordinate 9,959,870 of OZ020497.1, forward strand.
ACTGTTTAAAAATTTTCTATTATTGTCTCACCAACTTGAAAGCCATTGTACTCGCACTTTATGGTCGATCTTACACTTTATTTTTTGTCAATTAGGGTTTAGAATATTTGCTGACAATTCGCAGACCTGAATTAATCACAGACAGTGTCTCAGACATTTAAGGCAATTTACAGATTAATTTTTCTCGTTTAAAACACCTTTAATTCTAAACTATTTACCTCTATCTATACTTTCGACGATTTTTATCGTAATCCAAAAGAGTAAACACATTGTCTATTTTCCCATAAAACTGTTAACAATGAAAAAATGAAATGTTAAACTTCGTTCAGACGGTTCTATTAGAAATCGGTGTTACGTCGAAACAAACTGTCAGCTTCTTAAATCCCAATAGAGTCGAACGTAACGTTCATTTCCAATTCTCATCGAATATCGCTATACCGTATCAGGTTCCAGTTACTATACCGTCGGCAACGTTATTATCCGTTCATCTTGCAGCGAGGAGCATCTTCAGCGTTTCAGAAAGCAATATATGAAAACTGCTGTCTAGTCACGACAAAATACCTTTCACGGCTGAAAGTTGCAATTAATCAAGAAGTATTTATTGTCAGTGACCTTTACTTTCCAGGTGAATTCTTTCTCGGTGCATGGGTGCATAGTTGCATCGGCTGGGCCAGGGTAAATGAAGAAGAATCGCGGCGTGATTGTCGGACAACATCGGGCAACGGAGAAGACTTGCCAGGATGAACAAGGATCGCTCGAGGAAAGCTCGAACCTTGACGAAGTGCTCATAAATATGTCGGTACGCGAGAATGCATCAATGGTAGCCAATATGTCTACCGTTGCATCGCGACAAAACCGTTTACACGTCGCCGGAACACAATGGCATACCATCCACGCGATGAATAGCTAATAGTTTATCGGTACCCTTCGAAAACGCAAGAAAGTGAAAATTCAACGAACATTGAAATTGCTACAATTTTAACCTGCGCTCATTTTATAGCTTGAAGACTCTGCTTTCGTAATTTGAAGCAACTGAAGACATATTGGGTTTTCTATTGCACGATTCTTTTTAGCGGGCTAATTCTTTTTGAAGTCACTAATCGAAAGAATTCGCTCCAAAAAACGTGCTCGTACAGTTGTTGTTGCTTCAATCTGAAAGTTACCTCTTCGTAAGTAGCTTTACTTCTTCACCAATCTTAACAAAGCTGTACTGTATCGAAAAGTGAAGTTGAAATTGAAATTATTCCTTTACTCCCTATAAAATAATAATAATAATTATTCCCTATAAAATTATACCACTATGTACACTACTGTGCAAAGGGAAGAAGCACCTGGTTATATTTAATAGAAAAGCGTAAGTTTTGAAAAAGAATTTCGCTGTTGAATTGAATAGTTCTGTATCGAACACTTTAAAGGCAATAATTAAATCATTGTACATACAATTTCTACATAAAGAAATTGTTTGTCGTTATATCTTATAATTATATTGGGTGCTTCTTTCTTTCATGCTACGATGAAAGAGCATTGAAAGATGCTCGATCTTAATTTTATGGGAGACACGGAGAAGTGAAGGTGAAGTGAAAATCACCCCTTCGAATAACTATACATCTTCAGCAATGTTATCAGGGCTGCATTGTCTTTCAATATTAATTCTACGGATGATAGAAGATGTAGAAAAGTGAAAATAAAATTGAATAACCTGATGCACAGATAATAAACTTTATCGAGGATTAGGCTTCTCGTTGAGCAACGCCGTCTTTAATCGGACGCTGGCTTGTCCAACAGTTAATTCCGGTGACCGGATGCTCTTGGCAGCGACAGTGCTGTCAGAAAAGGAGGAATGTCACAGCACGCGTTCTATTCAGGCGAGCGTAAGCCGCTGGTATAGCACAGCTCCAGCTACCACAACTGGAAATGCATCGTCCGCTACCGCACGAGTCGCCGGAGGCCAGCATATCACATGACATTCTGCTGCAACCACACTGAAACAACTTACACACCCTGGAACATCGTCCAACAATGGTCCAGGGGTAGGCTGTTCCGGATATTATCCCGTTTCCATGATGCACGATATCGAGTGGCACATGATGCACCGTATCGATGCAACCGGAAACGCCGACTTTCTTTAGGTCCAAACCAACGGCATCGAAAAGGAAAAATCACGCTTTCAACTCTCGGATAACGGACGATTTTTATAGCTCTGTAATTGGCAACGCTTTAGGACCGTTCGTAGCTCTAATTGATAATATAAATTCAATTTTTTTTCGATCGTAGTTTTGAGAATAATTATGCGATGGTATCAGCGCACACTTTGCAAATTAATTCAAAAACTCAACGTTTCGATCTTAATGTGGATAATTTTCAAGCGTACATTTTGCGTCTGAAAAATAATGTAACTATAATACATTTTAACCATAAAATAGCCTTCTGGTATTTTTCATGGATACGTTTCAAATTTCATGCACTTATGATAATTGAATCGCTCAAATGTAGAATTGTGCAGAAATTAAAGGAACTTTAAAATACTATTACGCAGTTCTTCGCTGAATAAAATTATTAACAGAACAGGTATATATTTAATTGACTACTGTGCCTGACAGAACACTTAGAAAAATGATATACGGCATGAGACCAAGTAAGGGTTGATTTTAGACAAACATTATTAAATAAATTGTATAACAAACACTTATCTATGACTTTCATCATACCCGTGTACATTGAAACAAGTTTTTCAGCTCCGCACCAGTTCTTCGTGTAATCAATTCTTAAAATATAAACATTCTCGGCGAGCAAACCAGACACGGTAAGCTGCAGCTTGAGCAGGGGTGAATTAGCGATTAGCTTCATTAATATCGAAAATAATGGAGTACATGCGATGCACGAAGGCTTAACAAGAGACTTTGTGAGAATGGTCTGACGATAAACGCAAAGATGGATCGTGGCAGCTGCGCGGACCGTTCCCGCTACATCGCATCGGTAGCGATCCTGAAGATAAGCGAGCTGGTCCCTTTATCGATCCCTAATCGCGTTTGAACGTAAATCGAAGCGGGGCGTGTCCGCCTGCTCCTGCTGGGTATCTAACGTACAGCCGTGAAGAGTTTCCTGGTGTAAATCATCGGTTTGGAAAAATCCGACTGCAACGTGGACACGCCGGACGCGATAATAAACATCCGGTCAAAGCGGCCAGTTCGATATGATCCATAAAATCTAGTTTTAATGGCGGCGGTGTTTTGACAAGTCGCTCCGCGGTCGCTCGTTAATAATATCGATTAATCTAAAAATCGTTAGTTCACCGATCAGAAATACTAATATTAATTGCGGCGCGTTTAACGTTAACAGTTTAATCGAGTTCTCGATTAATCAAGATGGACGATGGAAACAGTCCAGCTTAGGCAGGAGGCGTATATCTGCACTAAATTGCACCGTTTCCACCGTCGTCTTATGGCATTAACTTTACGGATCTTTTTCCGCGACAGTTTCCTACCCTGGCTCTCCCATGAGATGTTTTACTTGTACGGTCGATAGGATGCGGGAGGATCACTTAGCTGTTTCGTTGGCGCGCTTAAGAGGGTAGAGTACCCATGTGACATTACTAGAATCTAACCAGAATCTAACTAGATTTTACCCCTTAAGGGGGTAAGGTACCCACGTGACATTACTAGAATCTAACTAGATCTAACTAGATTACAAAACAGTTTTTTTTACATAAATCATAACCAGAGCGGGCTAACCTTCCTGTGTCAAAAGAACTTTTGTGCAGCTCAAAATATGCTCGTATGAGCTGTGTGCGGACTCATTCTAAAGAGGAAGGCTCATCATAGCCCGTTCTGCTCATGATTTAGATAGATTATGTTTATATCTAATAATATGAGTATGCAAAGTAGGGAAAACAAATGAAGAAAAATTCCGCAGATTCTAATGTATTTTTCTTTCACAAAAAGACTTTTGTTACTGATATAATGACCAGAGCAGGCTGTGATGAACCTTCCTCTGTCAAAAGAACCATTGTGCAGCTCAAAATATGGTTTCCAGTGAAATGCATTCAACTTCCCCATATTTCTTTCATACAGAGTGATACAGACAGAGTCTAAAGAAGGTCTAGAACCAATTTTATATCAACTACTTACACGACATGGCGCCTAGCCAGGAGAACTGTCAGCGGAGATTCGTAACAACAAAAATGTAAAGGGTTTGAAGCCATTCGGATGCATTAATAGCAATAAAGCTGTCGATAAAAAGAAAATTGATTGATACAAATGTATGTTCATCACTGTTGCCAAACTGTTTTTCAGCGTGGAGGTTGGTTACACTGATAAATAGTCAGAATCAGAGGGTATCGTACCTCCGTAAGCATAATTTCTGACGGCAAGTGTAGTTGTGATCAAGATGACGAAACCTTAATCACGTTATCTGACAGTGCGAAATGTACGACGTTCAAAGTCACAATCTGTTGGAATCTCTATCCAAAAGGGGCTACCAATTACCCCTAAGTATCGACATGTTTACAGCGGAACCTAATATCGAGGCTTGCATTTATATCCATTATTATTTCAAAGATAACATTGACTAAAATTTTTAATCAAACATCTACGATCGACAAATATCTCACGTTTATTATTTCAAAGATTGTAAGTTATCTATTTCAATTGTATCCCACCTTGTAACATTGTAACACCAAATTGTAAAACGAAGTGGATCCATTCAAGGGTCTGAAGATGAGCTTCAATAAAAAAACTTTACGGATGAAGTCAACTGCAATGACTACGCATTCTACACTGTCTCTGTGTCTCCGACGTCGCGCATAATTACCTCTATTCAGTTTCGAATAAACGTGAATGACTAAATAAATGTCCGGCCAAGAGTGTCGCCTCGGCAGTGACGTAATTCTTTTCCGGTTCGTTTCTTTTTTTTCTCGGATTCGACTGAAAAGACAGATCAAACACTAGCTCGAGGGCACTGCCGGGAGAAAGACGAAAATTCAACGGTGTTTGCACAACGTCAATCGTCTGGAAGGTGTAACGACTAAATACCGGCAGCCCCGTGTACACACGAACTTCGTGGTAACAGCTCATTTTTCGTTTGCGAATCGTCACTGTTAAGGAACGTCCCGACAAGGTCGGACAAATTATTATGTGCTATTTGTTCGGGGAAGTTTCAAGTGTTTCCTACTCGGACGACCAGCCGGCAAAAACCTATGTAATTTGCCTCCGGGACTGTTTCAATTGGTTTCTTTCCGTCTCTCGCAACTGTTTCGACGTCGTGATTTTTCACAATACGATCGTTCGATTGGTCTGGAAGGTTTCCATTGGTTTCTTTCCGTCTTTCGCAACCGTTTCACAATCGAGTGTTTTCACAATACGATAATTCATTAGCTTTGTTCATCAGACCAGGCTTTTATTTTTTCGATCTAATGCATTCAATTTCTTAGTGTATTACAGGGAGTCCTTGATTTTCCAAACGATTAATTTTTTCTTTATTCCGAAAGCAAGTTTTTTTTCTTTTCAATCTCTAGTCTCTTATACACGTGTTTTTATTATTCCTTAATTTTGGCACCATTTAGAATCCGGCAGATTCCCTCCGTAATTACAAAACATTTTAAGAAACTCTAAAAGTACTCTTTTCAAAGAATAAAACATTTTCCACTCGGTTCACCGTCACTTTATTAAAATGCATAAACAGGAAGGGAAACTTGTTAGATAAACGCAACAATTATAGACGATCATCGATAACTTCCACGTCAACAACACGTATGAAGTACGGCGTACACGAGGGCAGTGAGCTACCGGTTTCATCAATAACTCGATTAACATCATCGCCGCGATTATCGACGATGAATCGACATCTACGCCGATCAACGTGTAGTCTTAGTTTTTGTTGTGCTCGACATAATGAATCACAGTTCTTTTAACCGTCTCACCGACATTATTTGCGACAGATTTAGAATTTGTTTATCTCAGTTCAATTTAGATTTAAATAACATTTAATTATATAACATTGTAGGTGATCTTAAGAAGACCGAATGACCTTGCAAATTATGACTTTGAAGTAACCTCTAACAGAGAGATCGTCAAACATTCCTAAAAATTAATAGTCAAATCTAATATTAAAGCCTGTCGTTACGTATTATCATTTTTTAAGAGCTGCTACCATTCTTATGTCTATTGTAATATTTATGTTTCTTCAGTATCCTATTCTGTTTTGTAACTTTTATATTCTGTACTGTATGTATTGTATTCTACGTTTTACGTAGATTTTAATATTTTAATTTATTTAAGATTTTAATATTTATTATAATGTATTCTACATTATAATTATGTTGAAATAAATCTCATAAAATTTTGTACAAAAAAAACCTTCCCTAAAACATTCTTAAAAATCATTTTCATGACCGTGACACAAAAAGCAGGCCTCTTTAAATATCTACAATTTCTCGAGAATGAGAAATTTGTTATTGAAATAGCTTTTGGATGGACTTCAAGAGTGTTGTTTGAAGACCGACGAGTTTTTTGTCATACTTATGTGGACCACCCTGAATAAATCTGATCGAGAAACGTCGGGATAATCTCGGCAGAAAATGAATGGGAATAGGAGGATTCTTTGAATCATCGGTAACGAGGATTCTGGAAACGCCGGTACGACGGGCCCCCCGTGCGGGCCTTAGATACCGTGGGCTTAAGCAGCTCGCTTCTCCGCTTTTTTGTCATTAATGTTAATTGATTCTGTTACCGGATAAGGAATTGAAAGTAATTAGGCCCGTCGGTTAATAACGAGTTCTGCATCATAGACAACGCGTGGAAACTAATGGAGTTATTTGGATTTTTAATAATCCACCACTACCGGGATTATGAGCAGCCGGGAATTGGTTGGGAGGCCGCTCGAAAGAGAGGGAGCTGGATAGTATTAAACAAGTTACTTTTCCGTTTTTATCGTTAATCTTAATGGGGGTCCCCCCTCTTTCGTCGGGGTGGAATTTAAATGAACTTACGGGCTTGCTTAGGTGGCCAGTTGTAAATTAGAACCCGCAGAATAATAGACGCGTGCGCATAGCTTTCGTATTCCATGCATACAATGTGCATAATTGCGTGTGCAACGTTCGTAACAAATTTTACTGCGGGACGAAAAAATTGCCGCTATTATCAGCCCGTTCGTAATCACATACCGTAAAAACTAATGCGTTCGTTTGTCTTCCTGTAACTGCTGATATAATCACAGGATTGTGGTGCTCAAACCTATAGAAAACGATTTTTAGAATCTTCTGATGGTTTTATCGCCTTGCATTTCATTTGCTTAAATGTAAACCTTACGGAATCAAAAATTTTGGACTTTTTCAAATATAATCCTGCAGATTTTAACGAGGAAATGCCAAAACTCCAAGTTTTAATGTTGCGAATCCACTGATTCAGAAATTATGCGTGTATAAAGTTCAGCAATTTTCAGCGTTTTTGATCGGTAATGTACTGAATGAATTCCTAACATTAAAACATCGATTTTCTGTATTTTCTCGTCGAAATATACAGGGTTATACAAAAATAATTCAAAGTATTTGGTCCCGTAAGGTGAAGAATAGCCCGGCTGGCTAGACTATAATTATGTATAGTGCAGTTAACCGTATCGCAAGACGATAATGTACGAAGTAGAAACAGAAATGGCAAATTTGTAGAGTAACCTCTGCGTCGAACCGGAAAACATCGTTGGATTATAAACAGCAATGAAAAATAAATTGGCCTACCCTAACCCCTTAATTTCGTCCGATTACATGCGTCCGCTCAATGCAATATAATAACTGCGGCTAAATAAATCGAAACGGTAATTACGAGGAGGGAAGTGATACCGTTAATAATTATTTTCATTGAATCTCGACGAGAGGGATATGTACGTATATTATTGATTGTATATCGATAACCGAGCGACATTTACCGCTATTAGGGAATTTGTCAATGACAATTCCAATCAACGGGTCCACTTGTTATTTGGCCGAATAGCTGCCAGCTATTTAATTTCATCGTCTGTGAACGACGCGCGGCAATTTGTTCGCGTTTAATCGACGTTTATGAAATCATCCGGTATACAATGGCCATTAATTATCCGTGGATGGCCAATGATTCCAAGCGGGTTCATCATTCCGTTGCGGAATATTCGTGTCAATATTTATCGGTTTTTAATGGACAGCTAGTCCGCTGGCTCGCCCAGCGATTCTGCTCTCGCGATCTGTCGCGCGGACGACGCGACGGTTCTGCTGTGTAATCCGAATTCCGAATGCAAATGATCGGCCTTAACGATTTTGATTGAGTGCTCGGTAGCGGAGCGTATGGTAATCTGCCGTTACAGATGCCAGCCTGTACTCTCAACCAATCGATAAATCCAACTCTCGACCAGCTCGCTCTCGCGATTTACACACGGCATGTTATTGTCGCATAACCCATTTTAAGAAAAGATTAACGGGAATCTTCTCTGGTCCACCACGTCATTTTATAAGCTCTGTTAGGACATTTTTTCACATTTTTGGATCACTGTTGAACATACGATTTTACTTACGCAGACTCCGAAACACTCAACTGTTATTTTCTCTAATCCATCGTCTGACGATCTGCTGTACCAACCTGCAAATAAAATAATTTATTTAGTGCATCTTGCGAAAAAATTATTTTCATGCATTTGTGGATGAACTAAATCCGCAGCGTGTGCAGTCAAATAATAATTTTAATAGAACTCTTGATACATAAACGACATAATAGAATCTGCAGAGATTTGTAGTTGTTCTTAAATATACGAACGAATTGATTGAAGTTTGCAGTAAATTTACAATTCGGGAAAATTAATTTTATGATCTATGTTTTAAAACTGACTGTAGGAACAATTAATTCTACACGATGGTAAAACAACAAATTACATTTACAAATCAAGAAATTAAATTATTATAGGTTCAATCATGAAGTATTTCTCATTCCTACTAAATCACAGATCAATGTACGCAGCGATCTTTTTCTCAGTTCTGCGCAGATGCTATTTTATGATTCATTTACGCTCATCGACCGTGCAATTTGATCGCAATCGCGTGAAGGAAGCAGAGGATGACCTCGTGACCTCCCATTGTAAGGAAAATTTCACCAAAAACGAGGAAGAAAGTCCCGAGGAACAGGTGAGAGCGTAGAATGACTTTAAAACTGTCGGCTGGAGGTAGGAAATGCATTGAGCAAGAGTGATGGAGGTATTGCACCTCTGGTGCAACAATAACAACGGCTATAACGGCGGTACAGAGACGGACAGGAACCGCTTCCCCATTCTCGAATCTTCATTCGCGTGTTACTCGTATAATCCAACCATTACACGTTTGTGTTGCGGAGTTACATTGCTCGGATACGAAAAATCACGGGGTACCGTAACTGTTATAAATAGACCGCGAATCTTTATGCAAAATAAACATTTTTCACCTGCTCTGCAACAAACAGACGCACAGTGCTTCGATTAGAGATGCTAGCTGGAAGAAAACCTTTATGACTACTAATACAAAGTGTGCAGATATTGGATTTTAATCAATATAGATTTCTCTGGTTCTTCCAATAACGTATCTAACAACATATTTATACAATCCATTAAGATGATTGTCTTTATGCAAAATAAACATTTTTCACCTGCGCTGCAACGAACAGACGCACAGTGCATCGATTAGAGATGCTATCTGGAAGAAAACCTTCTTTATGACTACTAATACAAAGTGTGCAGATATTGGATTTTAATCAATATGGATTTCTCAGGTTCTTCCAATAACGTATCTAAAAACATATTTATACGATCCATTAAGATGATTGTACTTCCGAAAATTCCTCCAAACTTCCAAAAATTCAGATCGTGAAACAGCGATACCATCGTCACTAAAAATATAAATATTGTTCATTTCCGCACTTTAAAATTAACACGAACAGAAAATTTCAAGTCTGCTCTAAAGCTACGAACAAAGATATTTCCATGATTGGTGTTTATTGTCAACTTTGAGTTTGTTGAATATAACATTATCTTCATAATATGTATAATTAAAGGAATTAATTAAGACAATAAAACGTGCTTTCGCCGATAGTTTTCATTATAAAAATTTAAATAGATTAAAAAAAAGATTGATATTAAATAGATATGAGAGATTTTACGGACCTCTCTACAAACTGTAGGCAAATGTGAATTCAAATTGCTTATACAGTTCTGGCGACAAAAGAGACTGGAAGTTTTGCCAACAGAGAAATGTTACTATTCTTATTACATATTTAGACATTAATCATACAATATGTCTAGCATCTATTTATTGCGGAATTGCGATATGAGCTTTGTCAAACTGTGAGACACTACGATGTTTCTACACTGTCTCTAAGTACATAAAATTTACAGTGCATATATAACAAAAATGCAACAAGTCATAATCGATTAAAATATTTCTGATTACAAAATAAGAAATGTAAGTGACAGAAAGTCTTAACGAGACTGTGGATTTCGTGCATATAAAACACACACTATTCGAAACATTAGAAGAATTTAAGAATGTTTTTGCATATTCCAAAATTTACATCAGTATTTATAAAATTCTGCACAAATGAATATTCAGAGTTTCTCATAAAAATTGCTGTTGCCTGTCTGTTGTAGCCTCTGCGAGACAAAGTCGGTGCCAAAGGAGTAGCCCGGAACAGGTATCACCGGCTTGAAACCTGGCACGTCGTAAACCGTATAACCACGTAGAACATCGGTCGTACGGGGACGCTGCGCCGGTATGAGGATCATTTTGCCAAAGCCAATAACTCATCGTAGCGAAAGCATCGTATAAATTCCGCGGGAGCGCCCACAATCACTTTCACAGCGCTTCGCCGTTTTCATCCGGAGCGTGCACCGATGATGAAAGTGCGAGCTTGTTATCTTTTGCATACTTCGGCGCGATGATCACCTCGGAGGATTCATCGGTTAGAAAGCCGCGTCATTTCGACCGTTCGATTACTCGGAAACAGAGATCGATCATCCCGACAAATTAATTATTTGGAAAGTTCCCCTACCCACAGAGGACGATTATCTGAAAGTCTAATACCGAAAATGGTCATTCGAAAGTTTCGATTACTTTAAATTAACCCTTACGTTACTTATTGCATCTAAAGACGCTTCAAACGATTACTGTGTATATGCTGATGGAGCCAATAAGTTTTTGTGCGAGTTCGTTCCGTTGACGCCAGGGGCGCTTATAGGCGCTCACACAGCACCATTCCTAGGGATTTTTGTGCCGTAGTAATGAGCTCTTCTTTCACTTTAAGGGGGTAGAGTACCCACGTGACATCACTAGAATCTAACCAGAATCTAACTAGAAAACAAGTGAAAACAGGGGTTTACGGGAACACACCTCACGTCGTCATATGATTATATTTTCAGCTCAATGAGGGCTCATTCTAAAGAGGAAGGATAAATGAAGCGCGCGTGGGTCCAACTTCAGTTACATTATGTTTATATCCAGTAATGTGACTGTCCAAAGTAGGGAAAACAAATGAAGAAAAATTCCGGATTTTCTAATGTATTTTTCGATCACAAAAAGATTTTTCCTGCTTATTTAGGGACCCACGCGCGCTTCGTTTAACCTTCCTCTTTCAAATGAGCCCTCACTCAGCTCAATATAAAATCGTATGAGGATGTGAGGTGTGTTCCCGTGATCGCATTCAATTGTTTCCCAGATTCCCTTCATGAAGAGTGAGTAGAAGCAATTTTAGTTCAGCTACTTGGACGAGATGGCGCTTTGTCAGGAGAATTATCAGCGTAGTTTCATAACAACAAAAGTGTAAAGGGCATGAAGCCACTCGGATGCATTAATAGCAGTAAAGATATTGATGAAAAGAAAAAAACCTGTAATATAGCGAAATTGAAGCGTTAGATTCATACAGATGTATGTTCATCACTGTTGCCAAATTGGTTTTTCGCGCGGGGGTTGGTCACACTGAAAAATACCATGGTCACGTGGGGCCTCTACCCCCTGAAGGGGGTAGGGTACCCATGTGACATTACTAGAATCTAACCAGAATTGAATTAGATTGTACCACTTAAGGGGGTAGGGTACCCACGTGACATTACTAGAATCTAACTAATGTTTAATTTTCGAGTTAAAATAGCTCCGACTGCAAAGGGTTAATAGTGTTTGATCGTGGAGGTTACTCGATGACTGGTGTGCGAAGAATTTCCAGAAATTCCACGGAAGAATGGAACTTTCTATTATTGCGAACAGCATTGCGAAATTGTGTTTGCTATACATCTCGTTAGGAAGTACAATTACTGCACGATACCGCGCTACGGTGTATCGTGACTTTTTGTACGCAATTGAAACGGCACCGGTTCCTTTCCCACGTGAATGGTTCATTTCAATACAGTGTAGCAGTTTCAGCAAAAAGTTCCATGCAATTAACATCAGAAGAAAACAATGCTAGCGAAGTGTACGTTTTCGATGCACGAAGTGAGGAATACATGATGTTGAAATTTCCTCGTAGTGAACATCGGAATGCACTGACTGGTGTAAGAAAGAGCGTGTTCGTAACATTATATTTCAATTGGACAATTAAGCATCGATACAGTACAAATATTGGAAAACATTGTCGACAACTAATCGATCATTAACCGGTTTGAAACAGTCTAGTTTAAATCAAGTTCTGCACAGAGTGACATTAGTTTACGTGTTTATGGAAAAATACACTTTTATAGGCTGATTTGCCGAGATGGAGATCGAAGAAAAACTTGTTTACTGCGTCGGCAACAGATTCGATGAAGATAAAAACCTCATTAAGCTTACTTGACCATTTTATTATACCAAATTTTAGAAAATAGTGCACACTGTAAGCACATAAAATCCGCAGTGCGCGGTTATCGATTAATCTTTATTACTTGATGCTTATAAAATTACTTTACGTAAACTCTACGTAAATGTCTACGTTAAGTTATAACTGTTATCATAATCCTGCGGTTGCTGCAGAGTGAGGTTAATTGAATGAACAGGAAATATACAGCGTGTAGCTAATGAAAATAAGAGATCACATCATTTCTATTTCGGCCCCTACAGAAGCAACAAAAAGCCACGATTTCTAAATCGCGTGAAATTTAAACTACTCTTTATTACCTCGAGTTTAATGTTAATGCTAGAGAAAATAACATTTTGCACAGACTAACGACTAAACATATTTTGTCATTGTTGTTACCTGTAGAAATTGCCTGTTATGAAATAAAAATCAAAAGTACTAAATAAAAAATAATTTAAATCATATTCGATGATGACAAAGAATGCTCTCTTAGTTTAGTAAGTCATTTTCGTCATCCATAAAAATTAATTTTGTCATTGTTGTTACCTGTAGAAATTGCCTGTTATCAATTAAAAATCAAAAGTACCAAATAAAAAATAATTTCAATCATATTCGATGATGACAAAGAATGCTCTCTTAGTTTAGTAAGCCATTTTCGTCATCCATGAAAATTAATTTTGTCTTTGCTGTTACCTGTACGAGTGCACCGTTATGTGAATAAAAATCGAGGATATAAATTAAAGAATAATTTGAATCTAAAAAAGATAATGTTTGATGTAATTTGTTATTTTTTTCATTGTCCTTCGAGGTAACAAGATGAAAGACAAAGAACAGTCCTCTATTTTAGCCAGCCACCGTAATTCAAATTGATCAACAAGTGTCTATTATCACAGTCTCGTATGTATCTCTATCGATCCGCGTTCCTATCCACTGAAACTGAACACGGCCATATATATTTGACACCTGTAGGCGTTCGGTGCCGTGGCGTAACCTATAAATACGGAACCCATTCGATCCCACGAAAGAGCGCAATGGCACGAACGAACGACCTCGTTGTCGTCTGTCGTATACGGTCACGATCGCACGAAAAGACCATCCTTTAAAGGTCGAGTGGGCGTCGACGGTACTTCGGGGACACCCAGGACCGTCTGATCCATTAAACACATTAAACATGCTGTTTAAAACTTTCTAACCAGACTGCGGATCATGAAAATTAATGAAAATCAATTAATGGTTCATGAAAATTTTCAAAAAATGCTGGAGATACAAATATCATTACTAGACTGCGGATTTTTATGCATTTATAATAAAAGTGAGTAGATGAATTCAACATTTTTTAAATTGAAGATGTATATAAAGGATTTTCCATCTACAGTGACTCCCATTAATATTCGAACGCTCTTAAAAAGGCGATAACTTTTTAAATATCGTATTATACGACTTGAACTTTGTTCGGAAGCTAGAGCAAATAGTTTGCTACAGAATGTGGAAAAACATTTTTTCAAAAATTGCAATTGATCGGAGTTGTAGAAAAAATACTAAGAGTTGCATTTTACAACTTTTTTATGTGGGCCTATATTGACAAGGAATTAGACGCGTAGTCCTGACGTCGTCGTTCAATCTCAAGCGATTAAAGGTACAGTTTTTTCCTGATAATGATTACTTTCACTGTTATTTTACCGTTCAAAAACTTTGTCCTCAAGACATCACATGTATCTCTTAAAACAACAAATACATTTCAGGTAATAACGTTAGGTGACTCATCCTGTATACAGGGTGTCTCACTTAAGTGTGACCCCCAGAATATCTTCTTTAACTTTGACAAACTAAAAAGTCTTCGATTTTGAGACCATTAATAATTTAATATTAACAACAAATACGATCGTTATATGGTTACAAATTCAAAATTTTTTATGAACAATTTGAATGGTAACAAGTGGTCAGTATCTCGCAGGGGTTGTTTTTTTAATGTCGTTTTTTCTCGTAGTTTTCAAGTAGTTTCTAGTAGTCTTTGTCATCGATGGTCTTTTTTTAATAATTCATATATTTTCGTGTTGCATCGCGTAGCTCATAAAAATATTCATTCAAATATGTACTGTGACGGGACTGTCAAATGACCTTGAACTCGGAAGATGAAGGTCAAACTGAAATTTCATTTGTAAGGAGAGCTTTGGCAGAAATGTGCCAATTACCTGTAAATTTCTAGTGTCTTACGTAGCACCATTATGTCCCTTGAGAAACCCTGTAAGTGCAGTAAGGTTAAGCTTGTTGCACATCGCGACTATGCAGGGGCTGATGGCAATGCAGGTAGGACCGGCCTTGGTCCAATGACCTCGCGATCAGCCAAAGTGTCCTGTCCTTTTACCGACGTAACCGACGGAGGTGGAACACCGTGGTCCGGAGGTCGACGAACCTAATCGTTCGCTCCTCTCTCGGTCCGCGTCATCACGAAAACCGGCGGGTATTTAACGCAGC
Source organism: Lasioglossum villosulum (assembly GCA_963971365.1). Lineage (NCBI taxonomy): Eukaryota > Metazoa > Arthropoda > Insecta > Hymenoptera > Halictidae > Lasioglossum > Lasioglossum villosulum. Next base: position 9,975,145 of record OZ020497.1, read on the forward strand.
TCGTTACACTCGCCGGCATTAACCTGTTCACCAGGAAGACGAGTTCACTCATCAATGGTACTCAGCTTCACCTTTCAGTGACACTTCACTTCCTTATTTCTGCAGTTAATTGATGCCCATACGTTTAACTGCGTTCTGCTATCTGTAATGGTGCGGCTCGCGTCTTTCACGTATTTATGGCGACAGGAGTCGCGTTCAGCTTCTTATCCGTCATTCGTGGAAGTAATTGAGATTTAATTATCAATAATTCCATCAACAAGCAATCTGTTTACCTCCAAAACACAAGAAAATGGTAATGTTAACACATTATCCATCGACGATTGTTACGGAATTTTCGAAAGTCTGTGGTTCATGGTCCATGGTGACCGAGACACTTTACAGAAGTGTTCATTAGACGTGTCTTAGAATTTAGCCACATTTTGTTCGCGACTGTTTTTCATTTTAAGGGAGAAATCGATCGATAACCAGTCATAAATCGCAGACAACAAAAGATTTACCTCATCTTTTAGCCCATCAATGTGTGCTTTTTGAGAAAATAATGTTTCCGAAGAAAGATATTTCTTTAATCATTTTGAGAATACTATAAACCCAGCCAGCTTATGTCGACTTCGACGGTCGAGATCAGTTCTAAGCATATCCATCCACTGTTAATCGTATCAGGGCCAATCATTACAACTTAGCTGCCTCTCTTCATCGTATAAATATTATTGATGATCCCACTTGTAAGTGTAACTCAGCTTCTGAGGATTTGTATCATGTATTATGGCAGTGCTGTTTATATGAATCCCAAAGAATTATGTATGTATGTATATGATATTTGGTTCCCTCAGGGTTTCAAATCCATTCACCAATCTCCCTTCTTTCCACTCTCTCTAACGCCAAATTTCAGCCTAATTCAGCCTAATTTTCAGTGGGACCTACTTTTTATTACGATGGGTTCCGAACCACCTTGAATCCCAAAGAATTAAACTTTTGAATAATTTACTAAAATTAAGTTTTTCTCACCACTAAAAGCGGCCTCTTTTTTGCAGAACCAAATGTCAAAGCCTGTGAATATATTTTTCAATTTCTAAATGATTGTGATCTGCAGCTCCAGTGCTTAGTCACATTGTAAATGTACTCAAACTAAAACTAGTGTATCTTTGTTAAAGCCGAAATAAGCCTACAATCGGTTTCAGTGGCTCAATAAAAAAAAGAATAACCATCGCTCACTCTCAGTCTGGCCAGAGATAGCTTTGGGATTTCAGCCGGATTATATTTATTCGTTCTGAATATACCGCGGCAGCGTAGTCGTATCGAACTATAATAATCTAATTAATATCTTTATGTAGATAAAGTTGACTCGTTCGAAGCGTTATAGGGCTCGTTATCTGAAACACACGTTTAACAGAGTTACCTAGGGCGATGGAACGTACCCGGTGCACGGGTTCGTACTATGTATGTTCCTGTGGCGTACCCTGCCCCCTGCCCCCAGTCCCCTCTCTCCCCTAAATGACTTCCTGCAGTATTAATTGTAGCGCGAGTCTCTAAGAGACCACCATGCCCGTGAGAACGCAAGTTCCGCATGTAAAATCCCGGCACGGCACGCGGTGCGGTAGTGGGGATTTATCCGTGATCAACGATCGAGAGCTCGGCTTTGGTCCGCTTGGGCGTGCCCCGGACTCTCTCAGGACTGCACGTCTTTCTCCGCGGGGGACGATGTTCCCGAACTGATACCTTTTGAGGGACTCGGACTACGAGACGAATAAATAAATATCCCGGCGCCGTTAACCCTGGCCACGACGAGAACAGACACTCTGGACCGTCGTGCCGGTTCAAGGGTTCCTGGGAATAAGGGCGTTCCTGGCAAAATACTTTTTCGAGATCAGGCTAACTAGCCTGGCACAAGACCTATCTTTTAACGCTACACCTATCGTCGCCACACAGAAGACGAAAATACCAATGTAGCGGGTCAAACTTATTACTTCAGCTTTATCTTAAGATTTAAAACTATAGTAAACTAAGATTCTGAAGTCATTGATTAACGTGGGATTAACGATTAACGTAGGTTTAAGGATTAACGATTGACTACAGAAGGATTCCAAAGGATTTTAAAATCGTTGGATTCGGTTTGATGGTAGCTACTATAATATGTAATAAAAAATATACATAATAGCATTGATAAAAAGCAGACCATCATTTATATATATATATATATATATATATATATATATATATACATAATAGCATTGATAAAAAGCAGATCATCATTTATATCAAGGGAAACATATTGGATCTCGTAATTTGTAACAAAATGCTCTTTAGCGTTTCGTATAGCTTGTGATTCCAGCTTTCAATTGAGATAAAAATTGACAGTGTTTAAAATGGTACATGTGTTAAAATATGTGTTAATTCATGTTCGGAACAGAGATAAAATTATATGTTAACTATGACGGAGGTTTGAAACGTTAATGAAACATAATGTGGACAAATAAATTTGCTAATATATATTATTAATAATTAATCTTCAATAGTAGAATTAAATGGCATTTTTAGATACGGTGCAATTTGAAAGTCATCATACAGGATCACAAGAGTAAACGTGAACTATATTTTTAGATACTATTAATATCATTGCAGATTATATATTTTGCAATAATTTTTTAATTTCCTGGCTGAATGTATGCATAACTTTCTTGACTCCCCTTATGACACATGCCACCCATTTTTAGAGATCGGTAGGTTTAGTGTTACAAAAATCATAGCTCTCGATAAAGAATCGCAGAATTATTTGAACACTTTTAAAGGATCGTAACTGTCTTAATATTAGCCCATATAATTTGGATTTTTATTTAGTAGGTCGATAACAAATTTTTCATTAAACATGCTTTTTATATAAGCTTAAATAGGTGGTATTATGTTTGTTAAAAAGACGAGCTATTTCTTCTTGATATGAAATCCAGAAACAATTTACTTTTAACGATAACATTAAATTATGCAACATATCTTAAACAAAAAGTTGCGACATTTCACATTAATATTCGGACACTTCGCAAAAAATAAGTATTTACATGTTTTCAAACGATAATAAAAATTATAACAAGAACACAAACTTATAAATTATATTAGAAGTTTTACTTTGAACAGAATAATTGACAATTAAACAAAAGTATCCCCTTGATATAAACTAAGTTCGTACAAGATATATTTACCATTTGCTTTTTTATTGTTCACCAATCTCAGCTGAAAATGAGTCAATTTTCGTGATTCCTTGATTCAGACGATAAAAACCACCTCGGTTAAATGATTCACGCAAAATGTTCAGTGTGCTTGCGGAGCAGTATATTCTGTCATTATGGAATCTCAAAGAAAGATCGGATTGCTGTGCAGAGCTCTACCGTACTCCGACACAGTAATTACCACGGCATTAGTTTCGCACTTTTTGCACCTATTAAGGTCACTCCGAGATGCCTTCGCGGAATCGATAAAAGATCTCATCGTGCACCGGCAGTGACAAAGGACAGTTCAGAGAAGCGGCTCTCAGGGAAAATTACTAACGGTGCAACGGCGGAGTGTGCTCGGCATTGTTTCGCCGCTGAAACTCGCTCGTTCACTCCGAACGCGAACAAAAATTCTGACATTATGACCAACTTACAGATTTCCTCGTTTTCCGCCAGCTTATCCACAATCCGAAACCATTTACCCCTCTCCGTCACTTTCTACGAACCACTAATCAAACCAATAACAAAAATCCGCCTTTAACACTACACCCCCTATTTATTATTAACTAATAACAATTTATTATTGTATTAAACGATATTTTATTTCACGATTATTGATACTATAAAAATAATTTCATAAGAAATGATTGTATAGATATTTTTAGTGGAGCACATAATACAACAGGAGCTGCACAAAGTCTAAATAACATCAATCTTGTCATTTTTAAGGCTCGTTAGGTTTAGTGTTAAATATAATAATAATAATAATAAATAATAATAAATATAATAATAAATAATTTGAAAGCAGACGCTTTTATAATGTTATGACTGTACGGTATTCTTTAAAAAATTGACACGGATTAATCAAAAATTTTTTATTATTTTCGTTCTTGTTTAATAATCGTTTAAAATCTCCACTTACACTTCGCAGCATCGTGTTGCGATAATATCCAAGTTTTCGTTACTCAAAGTATGTATTTAGTGGCATAATTATTTTTAAGTTAGTTTTTTTTAAATTCATGTGGGTAATTCCTTTTTATGTCAACTTAGAGATAATCGTCAACCACGATATACCACATCGCGACCAGTTTATGTTCACAATCCATGAAATCGCCTTTCGTTTTATAATCGCGTGCATCGGCAGACGCAGCAGGGCCGATCTATAATTAATTACGATAAAAAGCTGGCATCGTGACGGAAGTTGCTGCAAGAAGTGTAGCACGCGATTGTTGTTAATGATGTACGGAAGCGAGACGCGTCCAACTGTTTGCAATCACGACGTTAATACGTTTTTCATCGCGACTGCGACGTTATACTTTGTTACAGTAATTAGCGATCCGCGCCATCGACGCGGAAACGAGCAGCGTAGTAGTCGGATAATTTCATTGTACGACCCTGGGTTGTTAATCCTGGAAGCGAATGTTTCCAGTGAAGGGCAAATTGGATGCGTGCTTCAGCTAGGTGATCGCAATCGCCATGAATGAAGAAATTATTTCCATTGTACCCTTGGTTACGCGCGGCCACAAAGAAAAATTCCTTCCCAGACACTGAATTTCTCCGTATAAGTCAGCATTTTTAAAGTGAAAACTCGTTTATGCGTACCGCGTATAAAATCGCTGAGCAGTGAATGAGTCTGATCCGTCACGCTCTGAGGTGAAACGCTGTTCGAGTAAACTCGGGGAATCCGAGAAACAGACAAGCGTGCAATCGCCATAAAAGTTTTCACTTCACCCGTGCGGTTTTATGCGCGCAGTATTGGTCCGTTTTTCAAAGCAAAATTAGCAACTTTCGCTTGGATATATGATTTAGGAGGTTCGTAAGGTAGAGCGTGAGGGAACGAAGAGAACGATGAGCTGGGAGGTTCGATGTACGGAAGCGCGGCTATAACTTTATGCGATTTGTATGGATTTTAGCTATGGATGTAGTAGGGAGCAGCGTGGCGTACTCGCGTGTGCGTCTGAGCAACTGAAATCGGAACTTCCTCGAACACCTGTACACGCTGTGCGCAGGATCCGCGGTCGCAAAAAAGGTTCGCGCATCCTAGCCGCCTGTGCTCGAAACCTAAAAGGAAACGAGGCATTCCGACTACCCCGCGGGTCGTCCTGTGAAAACATCTCGTGAACGTTCCGAATAAATCCCCGCTGTCGGCAAAAGGTGTGCTCTTCGTGGTGTACACAGCGTGCCGCATGGTACCCGGAAGAGAACCGTTTCATCCTCCGATAATTTCGCGATCGACGCGGTTTCACGCGTGCTTCGTCACGCGGTCACGCGTATCGCAGGTGGCCGGCGAACGTCCGCGCGCGGCAGGTTTATGTAGAACGTATGCGAGTCCCAGCAGGTTGTTTCGCTTTTGAAAGCAGTGCTCGTGGAACGGTCTTGGTCGCATCTTCCGGGTGTCTGATTGCGATTAAGTGTCTTCCTATCCGCCGGTTTTTTCTCACCAGGCCCGCTGCTACCGTACCTGCCTGGCTTTCCTCCAACGCGATGTTCCAGAGATTTAGAGGACGCTGTCGTTGATTTATGCTGAAGAGTACAGGGTGTCTCGAGATTTGTTCGGCACAGTATTGCCGCTGAGCTACGCAGTGCTCGCAATTCGTGGCCAAAACCGCGAAAATGAATTCTCTGTGTCGTTCGTTGTTCGAGTTAGTACGAATAAGTACCAGATAAATACGGACACCGACGAGATACTGTTAAAGACTGCCAGCCTTACGGGACTACGTGTCCAGCGAAAATTTCGGTGTTTTGTTACGCCCTCTGGGATTTATTCTGGCTCCAGCCAGAAAAACAAAAAGCCTCCGACATTTCGTTAGTGCAGAAGACCACTGAAGATATTATTATTAAATATTGCATTATCCGCCATATTTTAGACGATGTTTTGGCACTATTTTGATACTATTCTCGTCGGTGGAGTAACTTTTAGCGACGTGGTCTTTCAGGTCACTGTAATTTTCACCTTTAACAGTATCTCGTCGGTGATACGGATGTCTTGACGTTTTTCGACTGATTGGGTTTGTATAAATTGAGTATATATTATAAACGTAAAATAAAGTCCAAGTCTTGTGGAACAATCCCTAGAAAAATGTATAAGTACGAGAAATATATTTATTGAGTTACCTTGCACGCGAATGCAGTGAGAAAACGAGCTTGCGAAACCTACAGTCGAAGATGTATAAATTTCGGCGGGTCCCGATTGTTACGTGATCGCCGATACTCGTAAAATTATGCCTTCTTATTAACACGTCAATTCCCCGAGTGAAAGTTGCCATCTAGAGAAAGCGGTTATTTCGGTTTGATGCTGAAACAGACGTTTTTCAAACATTTACTGTCGCAGCTGTGTCGTAACCATCGAGTTAATCATATAAATCGGTTTATTATCGATGACCGACAGCGAGCAAGTAAATCCCATGTCTCGTTCCAATTACATGTATGATGGATCAACGAGGTTAATCATCCCGTAAACTCTTGATCTTTTAAAAGATCAGAGACCGATCGATAGACACTTATCCATGTCAAGTCGAGTCGGTAAAATATCAATTTGTTTGATGACATTTTTACGGGCCAATTATCCTAGGTCGATACGCGTTTATACGATCACCAATTTCACTTACTATTACATCAGGAGGTGTTACAAACGAAAGATAGTAAACTCGTATCGAAACTGGTTTGATTAGTGAAAACAGTTCTTACAGTGACCACTCGGAATACAGCTTTCCTTACGTTTTGCAATTTACCACCGGTGAAATGTTAGTCGATGTTTATCTCGAATCTCGTTTCGCTCACCGGCAATGCAAGGATATTAATCTTTGTCGATTTTAAATAATAATAATAGTCCGTCTTCATGACTTATACAGAATTGTATTAGAAATCGAAAAGAAATATTGTTCATATACAGTTGGACATTGATTAACCGACTTGATCGGTATACGAACAACCCGGAGAAATTACGGCCCGATGAATAATCGAGATCCGAGGAAGTAATTAAAATGTACGTTATATTCCAAAATGAATTTTTTTATTTTTATAAATTTAATTCCCTTCGTAATGGAATCATACTTACACGCATATTTGGTAATAATCGAGGTCCTACTGTATTTTAAATTACCTACAAGAAGAATAAGTCCCGTGTTAAGGATGTTCCGCAGCTATATAAAAACGCAACAAAATTTTTGAAACTTTGACAAGATATAATTCTTACTAAATTAATGCAATTACCAAAGTTTGAGTTAGATTCACTATACCGTTTAATATTTATAGCAACTTAAAGTTTGCACATTTTAACACGTCTTCTTATGGAGAATTCATCAAATTCCACTTCAAACCCTATTTAAACCTTGAAAAAACGCAACAAATTATGTTCAAAATTTATTAGGATTCACTAATCTGTTACAAAACTTCAAATTTATCGTGTTGTCATCTCACTAGCATGAAAACGCGATAATACTGTGGACCACTGAATATAACTATTCGGAGGGTACAATTATTCACAAAATTCATTTACAATTTTTTATAATACGAAGACAATTTGATTGAGAAATAAATATAACATGAAATTCACTAATTAAACGAAAGCTTTTTAAGTTAATCTATTTTTTAATGCAAAATATACTCGTGAATGGCTTTCATTGCCAATATATTGATGGATTTCGAATTTCTTGTACTTTTGTCTCTCATTGTACCTCCACAACATCCTTAACATTATTGATCAATTTAACTTTGAATTCAAAAATCTCCTACAAAAGTAAATTATTTAATTAAGCAATTAACTATTGGATGTGCTATTAATTTTCTTCCCAATTTTTTCTTTTATTTATACACGACATACGAGGTACATATTTTACCAGTAAATGATATAGTTGTTCATTGAACAAATAATTGCACATAAAGACGGAAGATTGCAATCATTATAACTCTGTAATTTTCTTGTGGAAATTGTTACAAATGATTTTTCAATACCACAATTTTCATATTGTTTCTTACGAGTAAGCATTTTCAATTATGACATTTGTTAGTAGCGTCCTGTTCTTTCCTCGACCACGAGAAGGTCGCAACTGACTTTTGTCGAGCGGGCTCTAGCCAAAGACGATTTCAATCAACCGAACTCGGCCCGATACCGAGTTGCAGAATTTCAGTGTCCCTTTCGCGTGATCGTGCCAGTATCGATCGGATCGTTACGTAACCCTTGACGGTCCTGGTACAGCGATTCGAAGCTCTGGCGCCCGTTCAAGAATACAGCTTTCTCTCCGTGTGAAATTATTGCTCGCAGCGGTTTAACGAGATCGGCTCGAGTTGTTTTTGACTATCGAATGAACGAGGTGCGGCGATACTGTTCGCACAAATATTTGCGATCACTGTATGTCGCGGAGATAAATCGAAAATGTACTTTGCAGTTTTATCTGCGTAACTTCGTGTACGGGCGAGTCGTATTCACAGGTACCTCGAGTCGCTCTGATCGTCAGTGAAGAGAAATCACTGTGAGAAGAAGTAATCTTTATAATAATTATTGCGGCACTTATTAGAAAACAAATAATATTATATTTGCAAATATGCTACTTAAGCATTACTATTGGAGACAGTTTATAGAAAAAGAAGTGTTTAAGAAAAATAGAATAACAAGTCATAGCCAAATCTTTTTTGATCTAGTTTTTAGGAATATATTGTGGTAGTGTGTTTTACCGTTATTGATTATTAATCTCCGGATCTTACATATTTAAATCAACCGTTACATTAAATAAATGTAAAACAGAATTGATAGATAAGGATTTGTATAGACTTGTTATCCAAATACTAATCTAATGACCAGACTGCGGATCTTTATTAAAAATAAAAATATTCTGTACCGGTTTTAACAGCATTCTACCAGAGGAGAAATCACATATTGACATGTTCAATTTTTTAAATTTTACAACAATTTCGAACTTCATCTACTCAGCTTTGCTATGAACGCATAAAGATCCGCCGCACAGACTGGTAACTGACCGATCTAGATGGCCAAAAGTCGATTTCCTAGAACTACCCCCAGGTAAAAAATAACATTGTTATTGGAAAGCCAGGTAGTCCCTCGAACCGACCCCATTGTTTATAACGTATAAATTGTTCTTTTTCATTAATGTAAGCATAACTTGAAACATAATAAATTGCATCAGTTTTAAGCAATCAAAAATTTTGGCCAGCTAGATGGGCCAAATACCAGTCTGTGCGCCGTCTACTAATGGCATAGCCAGTATCTCGCGAATAAATGGTAATCCCAGTAAGATCCACTTCAAATGATTCAGGATGCGACTCCATTCACCTGGTTCGCGGAAGGTTAGCAGAACTGTCCTAGCACGAGTGTATATCCTCTCCTCTTATTAACTCTGTTCCTAGGTAGCCGGATCTAGAGAGGCGAAGGACTCCGAGGGAAAAATGTTCATAGATCCTAGACGCTATACCTAATGTGCCTAATGGATAAGACGGGCCCGAGGCCCTTCCCTGTCCCAGTGGACGGTCGCGATCGCCATCTGGTATTTGCCTTCCCTACCACATTCCAGTCTGGATGTATCCAATGGTCACGAGTGCGTCGGCCCTACCTCCAACACGTAGGAAGAATCCTTTCCGGGGCCGTGGTCCCGGAAATCGAGAGGATCGCGCCAGCACGAGGCGTGGCCATTAATTCCATCGAATCCCGGTATAAGTAAGATTAAAACTGTGGCCGGCGTGCGGTACGTATCCGCGACCGGCACCGCACGTACCTATCCCAGAGCACGGACCGTTTCTTCATTCTGGTCTTTTTGCAAGCGGGGAACCAACCGCCAATACATCCACCGAGCCGTTGCTAAACACAGGCGAAAGAGTCCCGCGAGTCGAAACGATCGGTATTAATCGCGACGAGCCTATTCCAGCCGCGTTTAAATTAACCGCCTGTGTCCACGGGACGCGGATGTATCGCCGGCCGATCGCTGAATTAGAGAAAGAATGGTAATAAAGATAACAAACGCGCAGCATGGGGCGCGAGAAACGCGCCGGAACGTTTTGCGCGTCGAACAAGTCCTCCAAGCACCAGTCGCGATCGAAGCACGTCCTTTCCTCTGATCGATGTATCCGAAGATATCGGGTCGAGCTCCCGAAAGTGTACACGTGCAGGAACCCGAAAATATCTGGTACGTCGCTTATCGAAAATTATTCCAACTCACCAATAGCGGCGAGAACTTGTTGGGATAGTAAAATAAAAATTTCAAAGTTACCATTGTTTTCTACAATTAGATTGATTAACGAGACTGTATTCTTCAAGATTTAACCATTGAATTTTATTTTCGATTCAGATACGAACTTATGCAATCGTCTAATATTTTACCCGCTTTCGCTGCGACTGGCTGTCGCTGTTCATTATTGTCTTCGGTCAATACCGAGAATGTTCCTGATGGTAGAGCATCCGGGACAGAAAACAGGACTCGACTCCATCCCGAATGGGGGTACCCGAAATTGAGAGTTGTCGCACGCCTCTAGAGGCGTGCAACTAATCAAGGTCACGCGGCCTTACAAGAGAGGTACACGGGAAGAGACATAAAGGGACACGCCGATCACTGCAGCCATGAATCGTGCACGTGTCGGTGCCATGAGCGCGAGTAGGATCGCGTCCTTGCGTCTGGCCAGCGAGCCGAGTGATTAGGGAAAGAAGCGTGTACGAAACGTTCGTTAACCGCGCGGTAGTCGAGGCAGCAGTGGCGCAATTAAGCAAATGTGCCACGGGGACGATGGCACTTAATTAATTAGGCACTTCGGGTAATTAAACGGATAAACGTTCGGCAAGGGTGCAGATCGGGTTGCCTGCGGCGGAAACGACATTCCGAGGAGACGTGCACACGTGACACGTCCACGCCGCGCGCGCATTATATGACGCAGGAATGCCAGGTGTCTTCCGCGTAATCATTTCCACACAATGACGAGGAGCGAGGCGCGCAGGTGCGCGCGTTTTGCTCGACCATCGCGAAGGCTGTCGCGCTGGAGCGAAACTGATTGCGCCCAGTGATTAGATCGAGTACGATCCGGGAGATCGATAGCGATCGAGGGATTGCCGGTGAATTCTTCTGGGAAAGTTCGGCGCCTGTGGGAAAGCGAGATCATTTTATCCGGCGAACGCGAGGAGTCACGATCCTCCACCCGGGTCCACCGTGGATACGATTTAACCGATAAGTCTTCTGTATTGTTCTTTTATCGGTGTACCCATTGTACCTCGCTAGATTTCATCACTTTTCCACTTTTTCGCGCGGTAGCGCCTCGGCGGTTCAATTCTTGCGCGACCGTGTCCTAGCAAGGACATTTTCACATGCTACTTGGTATATTACCGGGTGAGGTTCGTAGCTCAGGACTCGATAACTCGGTGACGATCGTGTTACCTATGGAATGGCGATTAACGATCGTAATTGAAATCAATGTGATTGGGTATATAGTATTTTGTAAACACTTCGCGGTGATGTTCAACAAAGTTCGTCCCGGAACGCAATTCCCCAAATTCCGGGATCCCGATTACACCAAAACTTCTGTCTAGGAAAAGCATTTACGTTCTCATTATAAAAGACGTTCCTGAAATTCTTCGCTGACATACCAATAGTGGGGGTAACTTGTGGCGCCGCTATAGCTTCGCGATGTCAGTCAGGTCCTCACTATAGCATTTGAGGGTATGACACCCCAATCATCCTGCATATTATCGCTGTTAGTCGATAGTGATGGCAAAGGACACCGCACAAATCATATGGAAAATCTATCCTTGTTAAATCAGTTGGATTCTTTATATGTTGTAGCTTATGATCTACTGAACAAAACATGTAATGGGCACGAAGTTCAATAATGTGTTGGATTCCGTGTTCCGAAATTGAGTACAACACTTTTTATAAATCGAAAAGAGGTTTTATTTTAAGAAAGGTTTACAGTAATGTAGTAAGGTACAACCAGTGACTTCCCAGTTTTGAATTCGCAAGTGAACAAAATCTAATGCTGCTGTTTCGGCAGCTCTATACAGGGTGTCCCAACACTACCCTATGAGCTGAAAATGGGAGGTTCCTTGGGTCATTTGAAGCGACATTTTCCTTTACAAAAATGGCTTCTGCGGCTTTGTTTAGGAATTATTAACGAAAAACACGGACCAATCAGAGTGCAATCTAGACATGCGACGACACGTTCGGCCAATTGACAGTTGGCGCGTTGGGTAGACTGTGCTGACTCGTGTCTAAGTCGCGCTCTGATTGATACGTGTTTTTCGTTAATAACTCCTAAACAAAGCCGCGGACGCCATTTTTGCAAAGGAAACGGTCGCTTCAAATGACCCAAGGAACCTCCCATTTTCGGCTCCTAGGGTAGTTTTGGGACACCCTGTATATATATCCTATTTTGGAGAGGAAAATGTGGAAGGGAGTGGGAAAGATGAGTTGTCGAAAGTATGACGTGAAAAGGACAAGGTCTAAGGGTTGTATGGTCCTAACTAGTTCTATTGGCTTAGGCTGACGTGTCCGTGGCTTTGTTATCGTGATATCAGCGTGTACATGGGTTATCGGGTATACAACAAATGGACAATTATCGAGTTATAATTAGTCAAACATGACAAATTTGAGCTGCCGGATACTCAAATCGCGGGAAGTATTTATTTTTTGGAAAAATGTTTGAAACGCAAATAGTAGGGTTTCATAAAATCTGTTAGGCGGTGTCATTATTTTTGAATTTTCAATGATCTTGAAAAGGTTTGTAAACACAAATCTTTTACAAAACTCTGCGTGTCACAGCAGAGATAAGGACTCCACAGTTCGTTACTCGTGTAAAGTAAATATACTGCCCGAGATTTGAGTATTCGGCAGCTCGGATTTGTCGTTTGACTGATTATAGCTCGATAACTGTCCATTATTGAACATCGTGCCCATTACATCTTTGGTTTAATAGATCATAAGCTACAACATATAAAAATCCAACTAATTTAATCGGGATAGATTCTCCATATGATTTGTGCGGGGTCCATACAACTACAGTGAAGTATTAACCCCTTTCCGTACCTTTTCTTTTATAATTACTAGAACGTCATTATGCACAAAAATGTCGTAGATGGGAGAAGGAAATGTATATTTTTTGTATGGCTAATGCTTAAATAGTGATTACAAACGAATCAAATTTTAATTCATGGAAAATGAAACGCGTGACATTCATATCTGTTAGACTTTGTTAAAAACCTTCATCAGGAGTCTGGCTCGTCAAAGTACGGCAAAGGGATAATATACTGACTCGGAACATGAAAATGACTACGAAAATATCTTCTATGCTTTTCCGAAAGAGGGATTAGCGAGAGGATGAATCGAGTTGGTAGTCTAGATCTATATAGAACCCGAAGATGCATCCTTGGAAAGTTCGATCGGCGCTTATGGTAAATCACACGGCGGAGAGAGAGAAACGACTCGCGGGGTAAACTTTCACCCTTGGGCTCGTAGTAGTCGTGTCTTTACCGTGTGTACACACCACAATGGTTAACCTATGACTTTGCACTGCGGAATCTTCTTCCCCCTTTCTCCCTTTCTCTCTACGACCTCGCGTGTATACTTGACCCGGTGCCAGACTCCTTAACCAAACATGCATAACCGCTTATCAATTATATCCTCTGCCAGGAGACACGCCGTGCTCGAAAAACAAAACAACATTATGCTCCTTGTGTAACGGATCTCGCGATGACATTTAGACTCCGGATCTTTATGCAAAACGATCCGACGTCCGAATTTTTATTGTTGTTCAATCGATTAGTAAATCATTTTACGTTGAAATATTTCCTCGCCAATCCAGGATCTTGAACTGATCGGTCGTAACATAAATACTTTTGGCTATGATCAGTAATTTGTTTTTATCTATCAATGCAGTACACAATTTTTTTTTATCTTCTCGATTCATAGGGAAGTTACTGTAATTTATTTTCTTTTATTGAACTACTGAAACCTATTGTAGGTTTATTTCGGCTTTAACAAAGATACACTAGTTTTACAGTTTGAGTACATTTACAATATGACTAACCACTAGAGATGCAGATCACAATTATTTAGAAACTGAAAAATATATTCACAGGCTTTGACATTTGGTTCTGTAAAAAAGAGGTCCGCTTTTAGTGGTAAGAAAAACTTAATTTTACGTAAATTATTTACAAGTTTAATTCTTTGGGATTCATATAAAACAGCACTGCCATAGTACATGATTCAAATCCTCAGAAGATTTAATCAATTGCATCGTTCCTAAGTACTAGCGCCTCCTTTTCAATTACTATTATGAACGTGTAAATGTTGTTAGAGTTATCGATCGTAAAATTGTTAAAACAGATAGAGAGAAAATGATTTCGGCGCAACGGGAAAATTATAACGGCGCAAATAAAATTATTTGATCGAACCGTTGCGCCGAAATCATTTTCTCTTTATCTGTTTTAACTATTATGAACATTTGCAATAGGATCGGAACATGCAGTTCTTGTGGAGGTTTAGCAGCGTTTCGAAATATAATTTATGCTAATTAGTAAATCAGCGAGACAGTAATGAAATAAGTTCTGTACCATTATATTCAACATAAACATTCCGGGCAGTATATTCGATCCTATATTGCGATCACCATGCGTGGCATTATAAACTCATAACTTTATAGTCGCGTGTTCACAAAGATTCTTGCCGTTATTAAAATATGCAAATTTATTGCATCCACCATAACCGGAATCCACCTCCGAAATGTCACGTGTTTTATACGTAACAGTTAACATATTAATATTTTGCATTTTCGGCTATCCGGCAGGCTTGGGTTCTATTTCACGAATTAGCAAGCGGCCGTGCAAGGCCGCCAAGTCACTTATTTATAATAATCTGTCACATTACTCATGCTTAAATGGCAAACAATTTTTCCTAAAAAACGCTCACCTTTTGCGGAATTCTCTCGAATTATGAGACAGCAGTCACGTCAAGGGTTCATATTTAGTTAAGAACCTAAAAAAAACGCGATCTTCAGGAATTTTTTCGGAGAAATACAGAATTTTATTTCAATAGGAGTAGCTAATTAAAAAATGTCTAGATTACATAACTCATAGCAAATCTTTTGCTGTAAAATCTTAATTGATGTCTCCGTAGCAGCCTCCTTTCCAGAAGTTGCTTTCCTTGGAGCTGAATCATCAGAAATGAAAAAGGCACGAAGATTCTGTTAATACATCATTTCATATCGTAGATGGATTTTTTAAAAACAATTTTTTACGAATTGTCAGTGGTTTAATGCATGGCGATACATAATGTTCATCCAGCACTGATGGGATAAAGAATATTATTCAGACATTTTGTACAGTCTACAGCAAAAAGGCTACTGCAAGTTTTGAAGTGAGATACTCGTTAAAAAAATATGCATAATTCTTTCCGTAAGGATTCATAAAAATCACGTTTTTCCCAGACTAACCAGACGTGACTCGTGGTAGCGCGTGAGTGGGTCGTCAACTACCAGTTGCATTTTTTAACGGAGAATCGTATTCGAGTTTTTATTAACCCCTTACAATATCATGTCTGACACGTGATGAAGATTCTGAACACATTCTGACAAATAAAAATAAAAATAAAATTGAAATAATAAAAATAATTAATAAATAATAATAATTAAATTAATAATTAATAAAAAGTAGAAATAAAATTCTACTTTGGTTTTGTTAATATACCGCTATTGGAGAACATATAGACATACGATAAAATAAATTCATGATTTATATAGACGTACAATTTATATCAATACTTTCCTTTTTTAGGAAATGACGATCTAGCCATTAAAACCGTAAAATACATCGTAAGGCAAGGGGTTAAAGGTAGGCGCGAAGTAATCGTTGTTGAAAGAATTTTAAATATTTTCGAGTTAATTAACCTGAAACCGTTCACGCGACAAAATATCAAAAGATCGTGCGGCAAAATGGCGCTCGTTTTACTTGATCATGCCTTCTGCAAGACTTTCAATGAATATTAAGGGGGTACCAGACCCATGGATATGACTAGCTTATTACTAGAATATTATTAGAAAAACAAGTGAAAACCGTGTTTACGGGAAACTATTTTTTTTGTTTTTATACAAGCATGTTACGAGCTGTGTGAGGGCTCATTGTAAAGAGGAAGGTTCATCATAGCCCGCTCTGCTCATGGTTTAGATAGATTATGTTCATATCTAATAATATGAGTGTCCAATGTAGGGAAAACAAATTAGGAAAAATTCCGCAGATTCTAATGTATTTTTCTAATACAAAATGATTTTTTCGACTTAAATTATGAGCAGAGCGGGCTGTAATGAACCTTCCTCTTCACAATGAGCCCTCACACTGCTCATAACATCCTAATATGAGGACAAAAAATGTTTTCCCGTGATCGCATTCAATTGTTCCCCAGATTCCGTTCATGAAGGGCAACGAAGGGCAAGTAGAACCAATTTTAGTTCAGCTACTCAAACGAGATGGCGCTTAGACAGGAGAACTATCAGCGTAGATTCGTAACAACAGAAATATAAAGAGCTTGAAGCCACATTAGTAGCAATGAAGATATTGATAAAAAGAAAAAAACCTGAAATTGAAGCGTTAGATTGATACAAATGTATGTTCATCACTGTTGCCAAACTGTTTTTCAGCGTGGAGGTTGGTTACACTGATAAATACCCATATCAGGGATTACCATACCCTCTTAACGATCGAACGAAATTAGGCAGTTTTTCAACGTCCGGTTACAAATTCAAATCGAGGCTTGCTCGAAGTTCGCGCGCCGATTATCTTCGAACGGCCCCGATCCTTGACCTATGCAAACCGTACGAAAGCACCGGTGTTTCTGCAGCTTTAGAAAACGACAGCGCCGCGTGCGCGCAGTTTACTTTTCTCTGAAAGGCCGACCTTCAACCTTCTCCGCGCAAAGTAACTTGCATGCGAGATTGCAGCAATGTCGTTCCACCTGAACGACCCGTCGTGTTAGGCGGCGCATAATGATGACTCCTCTGACGCTATAAATTTTCTTCTTTCCTTCCTGATCGCTACCCGCCAGGTTGCTACGTGAACCGTACCCGAACATCCGCAGATCGCCGGCCAATTTTTCGCAACACCTGCGTAGTTTCGATCTTCGGCGTGTACGGTAAATCGTCCACTATCTAAATTGCCATGTTGCGAACACCTAGTCTCGCGAAATAGAAAGAAATCAGTGAAAGGCGATTCGAACAATCGCGATCAGTCTACGCACTTTAATTATAAACCGGTTCTTTATTAATTGAAAGCACAGGTGCTGAATAACGATTAATTTCTGCATCATTTTAGTAAATTGACGAGAATAAATATTTTTACTGTTTCGAGTTGCATGTACTCGTTGTTATTGTAAATGCATGATTAAATGAACACATTGTGAACACCTCGTCACTGTGGTCAATAATTTCAAATTTCATGTAATCATTTTTTATATAAATGTATAATTCAATGAACGAAATCAACAGAAATTTGTAAAAGACGAAGTGGAAAGACGCGATTGAGCTTTTCTACTAATTGCAAGCACAGGTTAATGATTTGAATAAATCGATGGGAATATTTCCAAAGAAATTTGGAAAAAATTGCGGATATTGTTGAAAGTAGTGTTCTGCCAGCTTGAAAGTTCTTATGTTTATCGAGAAAAAAGCGAATGATCTTCGACCCTCCACGCTGGTTAGGTTGAGCACAAAGCTGTTGAAACATCGTATCGTTACAACGTTTCACTTCAGCTTTTTTAACGCGGTAAATTACTTCCTCTCAATCGTGTTTCTCTTCCCGGTCTTAGATCAGCGAACGTGAGGTATGTTAAAAGGTATCGAAACAAGAAAAGCATGGCTTTCTAGCGTACCGGAGGAACGCGGTGCGCAAATATTTGCGAACATCTTCATTTCCGGCTCGTCCCTCGACAAAGAAAGTTACGTTCACAATCGATTTATTTAAATAGTCCACCGCAGCTGACGATAAAATCCGGAGGACGCCGCGGCTTTATCCGACGTAGTCGCTCGTTTTTCTGTTCTTTGTCCCGTCGTTCGCCTCACCGCAAAAAGTTATTAGGAACTGGTTTTAGAGTTTCCAGTTAAGTCATCAGTGTAACATTTTAGAGCCTTCAATGGCACCGATGGCGGCAGTCCTTCGGCAATCGACCGCCATTTTATGTGTCTTTACGGAAGTCGAAGAATGTGTTCATTTTTTAATTGCTCTCCGGATTTGCTCCCACCTCATATCGTTTCTACACTGTTGTACATAAATAGACATATATTTTTATACGTGATAAACTTTATCACACGTCTCCTTTAAATTTTCAGGCTTGCTTTAACAAACTATAAATTGTTATTTCATACGTATCCGCTGTACGAAGCGGAATTGTTCCAGGTAGTGATGGGTATGATCCATTTCAATTGTTATTGTTCCTATTTTTTATTAGTAAAAGCAGAAGTATATCTCTTCCAAGAATTATTTATGAATTTAACACAATTTACAGTACTAAATAGTAGCAATTTTCATAATTTGGACGAAATACTCATAAAGTACTCAAATAGGTTCCATTTTTGAAAGTATCGACACATCCACTGGTACCATAATACTAATATCGTTTAGTATTTATTTGGTCAGATATCAATACAGTTACCAATGCAAAGCCCTTTAATTTTCGATACGTTTCGATTCTTCCATGCCAAGTATTCGCTTACCGAATTACTTGAAAATCGTGATGAAGAATTGGATCACTGCCATCGCTAGTTCGAAATATCGATCATCCTGTGATCGGTTGCGCAACAATTTTCGAGGAGCGCATAAGGGTTAACAATTCGGATGAAATCATATTTATATCGGAGTAATAGAGTCTGGCCGACGATCGAACACGAGCAATCGTATCACGACATAATTCAAGGAACCGACAGTCGGCCGATCGTGCTGGAAATAAATCTATCCGGCGTGTATACGACGATTCGATCGTGCAAATCAGCGGCCGAAGGAACGCACGATCCGGGAATAAGTTATGCCTTTAATGTGTGCGTGACCAAGGAAAAGTGCTCGATTTGTTTTGACACCGAGACACCGGGTACAAGCCGCTCGTACAATATCGGCAACCTAGATTTCGCGCCGCTTTTACGACACCTCGCGATAACTCACCGAGCCAGACGTCGCATATCGGTTTACGATATCCGGTAGCAGCGGATTCGTGTTCGAAAACTGTCGCTACAAATGTAACCGCTCCTTCGATTTCGCAGTTTTCTAGTTACGGCCCGAGAAATCGGTAATTCGTGTACCAACGATTTTTCAACGCCGCGCGAGCCGCTTTTACCAGCGCTCCTGCAGCACAGATTTCACCAAATCGGTTATTGTTCGGCGAGCCGATCCGTGTATACGGTTCTACAATTCCCGGGACACCTATTACCCGCGCCGATTTGTCTGCAAAACTTTGCAAATTGAAATGGAAAATCGAAGGAATATAACAGAGACGATTGCGTCTGACAGCTAGACATGCCGGGTGTCCTACTTCCTTTATTTGTCATAACCAGACTGCGAATCTTTATGCAAAACAAAATTTTTATACATCGATTACAATCTACACGATCTAAGTAAAAATTTATTTTCGTCATTAATGATTTTTATATGTTAAAAATAGTATATCGACATTGTTTTTCTTCCTGTTTCGACTTACACATACTCCCTTTTGTCATAAATGCATAAAATCCGCAGTCTAGTCGTAACTGAAGATTCTGTATACACAAATATAGTTATACAGATCATCTAGTTAGTGAGTTCATCTAGCTCGGCAGAGAATCCGAAGTGGGTTGTCCATTCATAAAAAAGTTATTCCGATTCAAATAGTGTCCCATCAATTACGAGACTGATTGCAAGTACGAGTATGCCAGGATCCGAAAATATTGAGTCCTGCCTCGTTCAAACCTGATATATTCTCTCGCACGACTAGCTACGTAGTTGGTATGACTGAAGCGACCGCAGTGTTCCTTTTACTTCTGCAGCGACCCGATAATTCGCTAGTCGAAGACTAGTCAAAGATTGCAGAAACTTGAGGAACACCTGCGACGCTAATTTCCAAGATGGCGAGCGGAGCGGTGAAAATCCCCGACTGTCCGAGTGATTAATCTCCGCGGTTCCAGCGACAATATTCGCACGCGTGTGCACGCACGTAGATACACTTGTATAGCACCTGCGTGTGGACAAGCATAAATCCATCGCGACTGTCGCACGGATTTTTATCGACGATCCGTCCTCGGGAACACAATGGGCAGGTAAGCGTCAACGGGACACGCGGTCGGTGACACAATTCCGCGATCAATGCGTACCGACGCATTGTTGGACCGATCGCCACTATCGTCTGTTACAAAATTTATCGGACGTTTTGCGCCGGTGTGTTCTTTTTCGTTTCGCGCAACCTGGAGACAAATCATCGGAACCGTGTACGAGCACAGTCACCGATCAACAATCCCGGTATTATCGTTTTGCACCGACGACGACGATCAGCAAAGAGAACGGTAGATACCGATTTTATTGAGGGGGAATTTACGTCATCTTACCCGCGCTGGATTTCTTTCGATAATACATAAGACGGTCGAATTACGAGGGCCTCGGAGGGACTTTACGCAACACACTTTCCTCCCCGGCTGCTGCATTCCCGTTTCCCCGTTTTTCCAGTCTCCGCTGAGTGATAAACCGGACTCCCATTTTTTTCCTATAGGATCTACCTTCCTTCACCCCTCGGCAACCCGTAGACTTTTACATCTGACACCGCTAAATCTTGGTTCAATGTAGTTAGAAAACGGTTTTAACGTGTTCACAGTATGTGAATACATTCCTGAAGCTACTGTACCTCAGTAGAAATTCTGGATTCTAGAAAACGTGCTCGTGTAATTCATTGTGCCATGATTGTATTGCAACTAGTAGCTGAAGATGGGAAATTTAGCGTGCCGATACATTTTGAAGCTGTTGCACCTTAGTAGAAATTCTTTCTCCTGGCAAACATGTTGGTGCAGTCCATTGTACCATGATTGCATTGCAACTAGTAGTTGAACATGGGAAATGTAGCGTGCCGATGCATTTTGAAGCTGTTGCACCTTAGTAGAAATTCTTTCCCCTAGCAAACATGCTAGTGCGGTCCATTATACCATGATTGCATTGTAACTAGTAGTTGAACATGGGAAATGTAGCGTGCCGATGCATTTTGAAGCTGTTGCACCTTAGTAAAAATTCTTTCCCATAGCAAACATACTGGTGCGGCCCATATTGGACCCTGATTGCATTGCAACTAGTAGTTGAACATGGGAAATGTAGCGTGCCGATACACTTTGAAGCTCCTGCACCGTACTAGAAATTCTTTCCCGTAGGAAACGTATTGGTGCGGCCCATATTGGACCCTGATTGCATTGCAACTAGTAGTTGAACATGGGAAATGTAGCGTGCCGATACATTTTGAAGCTGCTGTACCTTAGTAGAAATTCTCTCCCGTAGCAAACGTACTGGTGCGGCCAATATTGGACCCTGATTGCATTGCAACTAGTAATTGAACGTGGGGAATGTAGCGTGCCGATACATTTTTAAGCTGTTGCACCTTAGTAGAAATTCTTTCCCCTAGCAAACGTACTGGTGCAGCCCATAGCGGACCCTGATTGCATTGCAACTAGTAGTTGAACATGGGGAATATAGCGTGCCGATACATTTTTAAGCTGTTGCACCGTAGTAGAAATTCTTTCCCCTAGCAAACAAGCTAGTGCGGTCCATTATACCATGATTGTATTGCAACTAGTAGCTGAAGATGGGAAATGTAGCGTGCCGATGAATTTTGAAGCTGTTGCACCTTAGCAGAAATTCTTTCCCGTAGCAAACGTACTGGTGCGGTCCATATTGTACCCTGATTAGTTTGCTGCTGGTAGCTGAAAATCGGAAATGTAGTGTGCCTAATACATTTCGAAGTCGGAGTGTATCTAGCCGTTCCGTTTCCCAGGAGCTAGGCACAAAGCCGGGAGGAAAGTAACGTCGTAAAATAATGAATAATCCCCGTTGAAGTCGAGGCCTGAGTGGACGCACGCGTGCATGGGTCCCATACCGCGGGCGTATGTATGTCGTATGCACGCGTATAAGCGAGTTCACGATCGAACCGCGTGCGCGCTCGCTCGCTTAGTCTAAAGTAGCTTCTTACGTCAGTCGTAAAATGAGCTCACGACGATCCTAGGAAATGGGTAACGAGTGAGCATACACGGCCGGATTCTTTTTCCCGTGCTATAAGTTCGCGACGCTATATAATGCCTATGAATACGCTGTTTTGCTTCCAGGATACAAGTGGGGAGCTGGAGCGAGCGCGCGTCACCGCGACACGGTGGTCGAGTTGCGTAATGTTTCGCGCTTCTGGCTTTCGCGAAACAAACAAGAAGAGCTCTCGTCCGATACCACTAAAGGATATTTGCCTGCCTCTATGGCGAAACCCGGCACAGTCTATTCACGTATGTAAACACGCCTTTAGTTTTTTAGCGGCGCGACTCTCTGAACGCGCGCGACCGTGTTAGGACTCCGAGCTCGAGGGAACTCTGAGGACTCTGGTGGTCAGCTCGTAGAAACTTCTAGCAGACGTTTGCTATACCTAGATACACTGAGAGACGACGATCAATTTTTTAATCGAATTGTTCGCGAAAAGGGTGGCCCGTAAATCCCTCACATTCAACCTTTATTCAACCCTTAAGTGGTACGCCTGGGTTACTTATATGGATCCAAGCACACGAAACTAAATCGTTTGTTTCTGTAGACTATATGGCCAATTAATGTTATAATAAAGGTTACTTTTCAACGCTTCTATTATTTTTTACATTAACAGTAAACCTACCGAGCACTAGAAGCGATTAAACTGTTTGAGAATATACAAATGACAAGGTTCTACTTATTTATATCCTGTGCCATTTTTATTACAATATATGTTTGTATGAAGAAATTTATCGAATCGAGTTCATCGTAAGCAATTTCAATAATTGTAAAATGAAAAATATAAAACCGGTCACATGACCGGTAGTGGTAATTATGAAATTGGTCCACCACCCTAGGCTTAAGGACGTTTAAAAATATTCTTGATACTACTACATTGCATTCTGTCTATTCATACATATACATACGTACGATGTATAATTTGTCGTTCTAAAAATGTTTTAAATAAAATTTACCTTCTCGGGAGGGGGGGCATTTTATAGTGCTCAGAAATCTCTAAAGGATTATTGTTCCAAGTGTCCTAGGAATGCAAACGGTCACGATACCAATGGACTTAAGAATGCAAAAAGCCACAGTATCGAGGCAACGATACTTCAAGGATGACCATTCTAAGAATACAAAGTCCCAAAGGACAAGAGTTATTCTAGGCATACTATTAGGTCGGTGTAAAAATAATTGCGATTTTCTGCGCTTTAACCTTTGCCGTCTATTTTCAGATGAATTGTTATTTCAATATGTTCGTGCTATGCCATCGTAAAGCGCTCAGTACGTTCTATTGATCTGTGCAAACGGTTTCTGCTTTCGTTGTTCCGCTATGTGGTTCGTAAAAGTGACGAAACGGAAAAATTGGAAAATGTTTACGTCGATTTCGTTTGATATCTCCAAAATTTTATTCCACCGGAGAAAATGGAAAAAATTATTCGTGAATGTAAAATACACTTTAAACTAAAACAGTATATATAGGAATTATTTTTAAATCATCGTAACAAAAATCGCCTTCGAGTGATCGCAACCTGGTACTTTTTCAATTAAATTTTGTCCTACGTAAATCTGTTATAACTTCAATATGCTTGATCAACCTTTAGGCATCTGAAACTGAAAAGATTCCCCATTAAGGATTCACAGATCAATCACTCCAAGAGTGTTAAGAATAGAAAGGGTCTGGCTTCCAAAGATCTCCGGTGGTGTGCAAAGATCCTGAATTCCAAGAGTCTTAGGAATGCAAAGGGCTAGGACTCGAATGGTTTTATGCGATGTACAAAGAACCAGAATTGCAAGTGCCTTAGGAAATGCAGAGAAACAGGGTTCCCAAGGTGGTGTGCAAAGGGTCAGGATCCTAAGATTCAACTTAAAAGTTCTTGTAGCTATGCCCAGCAATTAATTCCTCAGGATTCCCATACGGTGTGCAAAGGGTTGGAATTCTCAGATTCGCAAAGCTGTAGCTGGGCATACCCCAGCAATAAACTCCGAATTACAGTCCATCTTGAAACGAGTCAGTGCATTGTTCTACGCATAGATGGTAAATTCAATTAAAATTGTGAAGACCGATCGTACGTTTGTGTGAGGTGATTGTGGAGTTCTGAGAAGTCCAACAAATATTTCCTACAATTTGGGTGAATCGTGTTTGATAAAACAACTCGTGCAAAAATGGAATCAAATGTTTCCAACAACACCTCACCGTATTATTTTTCTCAGAGCTGTAACGATTTTGTTATCCTTTTAATGTTCCTTTTCTATGAAATTTTTCACCCGTCTACACGAGACCGCAATAAGTATGGTGTAAGAACAGGATTGGGTGTATACCGTTGTTCCG
The DNA here is from genome assembly GCA_963971365.1 of Lasioglossum villosulum. NCBI lineage: Eukaryota > Metazoa > Arthropoda > Insecta > Hymenoptera > Halictidae > Lasioglossum > Lasioglossum villosulum. The sequence continues at coordinate 9,999,869 of OZ020497.1, forward strand.
AGTATTGTTACACGAACAAATCGAGTCTGCTAACCAGCCGGAGGCTAGTCGAAGTTCGTTGCTCGTTAAAAATTCAAACAATAAGTGCAGGACGACCGACGGGAAGCCATGAACGGCGTCTATGCGATTACGCTGGCAAATAACTGGCGGTGCAACAGTTCGCGCGCGTATACGAAATTACAGCCGCCCGGCGCGGCACTGAGCAGCGCGGCGTCCGACGTAAAACGGCCGCTGCTTTATTACAAGATGTAGACATCACTCCGTCATAGATATGGTCACCCGTGGAACGAGCTCGTAGACCAGGCCAGATGCATCGGTGGCGAGCCATAACGCCGTACGGTGCACGTCGTTGCTGCGCGGAAAGTATAACAGCCGCGTCAATAAAATATCTTCCGTGTGGGAAGGTGCAAAGACGCGTCGCTGCAGGATAAACCGTCGTGGACAATCGCCTGAACCTTGGAGGATTTCACAAGAACCGTATGTCGTCTTTAACCCTTTATATAATACCAGGCAATCGTAAATTAGCCCAGAGAAACTAAAAGAGAATAAAAGAACAGGGAAAATATTAAAAATATATTTCAATGGCTCGTCAATTATCCGTAAAAACAGCGAGGCAGATCTGGTAAAAGAGCAGGAGAATGTTCTCCATGTAATCTTAACATGATTTCTTTTTGTATATACATACATATATTTTTGCATGATTGACGTTAAAAACAAAACTTCTTGTAATTCTTTACAACGTGGTAGTTGTTCTATGTGTTCAATATTTTCTGTAAAAAGGAAACCTAATAAATGGAAAGAGGATGTATGTAGATTTATTTGTTCCCTTACGGGTTACAAAGAAATCCCGTTCCCTACAATTTTCATTTCATTTCTCTTCCTATACAAAATCTATAATAAAATACCTTCTCTCACTCATTCTTCCATTCGTCCTTGTCTTCTCACTTCTTTTCCTCTTCTTTGTACTTGGAAAGAGGATTATTTTATTATTACGCCATCTTGTATCTAGACTAAAATTAGTATATACTTCAATTTTTTTTATACCACACTTCAAAGATTATTTTTCGCGATCGCACATTGTTTTTAGACAAATAGAAATTGATATTATCGGCGCCCTGGTTCGATCATGATTTTACAAACATAATTTGAATAAATACTACAAACGTTGATTCGGGTTGAATCTATTTGTTGGTCTTAAAAATTTTTGACCACACGTTTGAGATATTCCGAATGTTTGGAATATATGAAAAGGAAAAAGGAATTTGTGTTTCGTCCTAGACCCGGTAGAGGACTCATCAGTAAGGCTATCTAGCGGGCCTTGCCTTAGACAACGGGATGTTGGAAGGCGTTTGAGGAACGTTATTATACTGATAGGTGACATATCAGAGAACTAGCGAGAATTTCGTTCAAAGATGTGTCCATCCGATGGACAGTGTTGGTACTTCTTATTATACAACGTCGTTTTGGAAAGAATTTCATCGGTATTACGGTTTTATCAGTGATATAAAACATTGAAACCGAACATCCCTGTATTCTTAGAACGCTTCAATGATTTAAGACTCCCGGTAGGTAAAGTGTTTAGAAATGCATTCGCGCAGGTGACCTTCCGCGGCGACCAGCAAGTTTCAATGCCACAGTCTGTCTTCCTCCGACCACCTTCTCCTTTCTTATCGATTCGTTCTTGCTATTTTCACGTTCTCTTTGTAGCCTGGCCCCGTGACGTATCCAAACCCACGCGTCGGCATCACGAAAATATCGCCGGACGAAGGTTAGCCAGATCTGTTTTGCGACCGCGATGGTCTCCTTTCGCGACAGCCGGCCCCGAGGATGACGGCACTTGCAGTTTGCAGTATACTATCAACCTCGGAAGTCGCAGACCTTGGAGGCGGAGCACTCGTGCTCGCGTGTTGCTGAATATTCCGGATTATTTATCGAGGGATCGCACAACTTCCGGCCGGTGTATCGGCGTCGAGCCATTTTCGGCAAACGTCGGACGCGCGATCGAGTTCGTTCTTTTTTCCCACTTCGGGATCCTCGGCAGAACCTGATCGGTACACTTGACCTCGACTGCACGGTCCTCCACGCTGCCTCGAATCATTGAGAAAGCACCGAGATGGCTTTCAATTCCGCAAACCTTCGACTTTATCTTTATTATTAAACTGCGGATCTTTGTGCGCAATAAAAGCTTTCCAAGTCAATTACCGGGGAGGATTAAATGCAATTGTATTCCTTCGTTTCACAATTCGAACAAGTGGTTGAATAATGTAACACGTAAACTGCGAATTGAAATTTTCTAAATTTGTTACAGGACAGAGTCATTTGCCAACATTCCCCTGCCTTTACTAATTATACTAGGTCGGAAGTAATCTATTGATGCTATAAATTCTTTCGTTCTTTACAAACGCATGAAATCCGCAGTCATTAATAACATTATTGAATTCTTTCAATAGCTTCACAGTATGTATTTGCAAATATGATATCGGCGCTACACGTTCGATCAACAAAAAAGAATTTAGCAATTTTGCAGAATTATAATTTCGACGTTTCGGTTCAGTTTTGAACCATCTTCAAGAAAAGTCCGCGTCTATGAAAATAATGTAATAAAATTTGTATTAATTGAACAGAAACTTTTTGATAGTAGTAACAAAAAGAATATATACATACTTGCTAAATGTGAAAAACAGACAGAAAACAAAGTAAAACAAAATTGTGCTTCACAGCATGAAGGTTTGAACTGTACTAAACTGTAACTGCTATGGCAAAGTCAAAAACGGAAAAACATACGAATATCGTGGATCAAACTGACCAACCAGATGTCAAGGATCAAGAACCTATAAATCGATGTTTGGCGCGAATTTTAAATTCTAAAGAAATAATCATCACAATTTAACCGCTATATTACCAAAAATTGGTAAAAAATTATTAGCAAACATTTACTTTCATAGACGCGGACTTTTCTTGAAGATGGTTCAAAACTGAACCGAAACGTCAAAATTATAATTCTGCAAAATTGCTAAATTCTTTTTTGTTGATCGAACGTGTAGCGCCGATATCATATTTGCATATACAAAATTTACGATCGTGAACCAAAAATTATTACAGTATGTATTGCATTTATCCCCTCGTTTTTTGACTTATGCACAACATCTGCATTGTTGTTCTACGTTCATGTTGCGCTACTTTGTTCAGTTCAAGTAGTATTTTCAAATACGAGTAACCTGATATAATTTTTTGTCGTGATATCAACAATTCCAAGAGACCACATCTTTGTCGATTAGAAGTTCACTTTCAACTGTACTTACAGCGAAATCCTCGAAGACCTTCCGGGACGATTGAAAAAAGCAACCTCGACAAGAGGTTGGCTACCGTCTATCGTCGAAGGGTTACCAGACGCGTTTAAGCGATCGGCGAGTATATCAAGGCCGCCGGTGGTCGACATGAATGACCCTTCTGAATGAAACGGGCCGATCGAAATAGAAGAAGAGAAAGAGGAGAAAGAGAACGAGGACGAGGAGGAGGAGGGGGATGAGGAGGAGGGTTTCCGCAGACGGTGGAACGAAGATGAATGTCGCGGCGGTCAGGATTCGTTCGCCTCATTAGACGAGGGTCATGCGGATAATTAAGGTCGCATTATAATCGTATGATAAACCGGCCGACGCGACGCCGCGGCGGCATCTTCTGGCCTTCTCCATACATAAGTAGTCCATGGTGTCTAACAGGAACACCCGTAAAATGTGCCGACGGATTTGATCGCGCGGCGGTCTGGGTCGCATTAAAAGCGCGTTATCCCCTCCCAAAGCTATCCATGGGGACTTGGGGTGCGCGACGATGCCCACCGCCACGGTGAATCGGGCCTCGCGCGGTCGCTTCTCGTCTCAAGGTCATCCGACACCCCCCGAGGACACTGTCGGTTATAAATCCACGAGAAATCCGTATTTACTGCGTGCACTTCGACTCGATCCGGCCCTACATCCTCTGCGAGTACGAACCTTCAAGTTGGCTGTCCTTTTGAGATTTTATGCATACGAGACGTGTCCCTCCGGATTCGATTAGATAACATTCTTCAACACATGTGAATATCAACACATGTGAATATAAATGTTCCTGCGTATTGTGGATATAATCCGATATTCACACGAAGGAGATTTTATAGGATAGCAAATGTGTTCGACAACATAGTCACTCGTCAGGGTGTTCGTTTAATCGGTATTTAACGGATACGTTCCTTGTCTGTGCTGATCATGCAAAACGTAATATTATTAGTACGTCATTAAACCCTTTCTTGCCGTGAGTTTTTTACAGTCGGATGCGAAACAAGGTTCGTGTAACGTCGAAGGTAGATCGTTTTATCATCTTCGAATCTTAGTATGATGAACAATGTTTGCGGGCAGAGATGCTCTCGGTAGCATATCGCGGCGACGGTTCTGCTTCGAAATGGACAGGTGGCTTTACGAGCGCGTCGATGCGCGAGCATAACGCGAGCGTATCGTCCCTTTCCAGTGATTTTGCAAATCACCAGGCCTATTCGACCGGTCTTTTTGCTGTTCGAAAGTTAATAGCGTATTATTTATAAACCGATCGGGCAATTAATATCAGCTACCCTTCTCCCCCTCGTGTTGGTCGTCCACCCTTCGGCGTCGTTGCGCTTCGATGAGCCTCTCCCCGTTGAGTTTCAGCGGCGATGCGGCACACAGCCGTCGTTATAACGTCCAGTTTTAATATCGAACCGAGAGGAAAAGGTCGTGAATGGCCAGCGCGGTGTGCTGGGTGGTCCCATTGTGAGACGGGAGAAGCTAAAGTGGATTTTAAACGTCCGCCGGGCATAAAGAAGTACAGAAATTTACGTTCGTCGTCGCTGTTGTTGTCTTACTCTTCGTCCAGATTGTCTCGATCGTTCTGTTGTCGTTGTTGTAGTCGTCGTCGTCCTTGTCTAGTCTTCGGGAAAAGTTGTTCTTCGTACGTCCGGTTGTTGGCTCTCTCATCGCCGGGCTGCCATGCCGTCGAAAGAATGCCGTGATGATATACCAGTTTCGTAAAGGTCTCGTGCCCCCGGTGCCACTGCACCACTGTGCACCGATGCACCGCTGCACCGTGTACGACTGCAAACACACCCGGCCGCGGCCGACCCGGCAAGAACTGTCCCTCCTTCAGGAATCTCTCGGCATTAGCGCTTTTTTCGAGCCGGTTTTTACGAGGCGTCATTGCCTATCCCTGCCTGCCGACGCACACCCGATGACACTCGTTTCCACCGAGCTGAACACGCCGCCACCAACGGAATCGGGATTGCTACCGGTTCGCCGGGGAACGCACCGGGGACACTGCCACCCGGTGTTACTACAAACGGTGGACTACTCGCGAACCGACCTTCATATCCTGATTTTTGCGAGTTCCAAAATCTGCATGTAGGGGTGTTAACGCACCCCGACTAATCAGGACGTACAGGATGTAAAAAAATGTTTGGTTCTGGCTGGCATAGGCTACATCTTCGGATCGGTGAAGGTCTGTCAAAAAAAGTTGCAAAATTGTCCTTGACGTTGAATTTCAAGGTTAATTTTTTTTATTATTGCATTGTATTCTACGCATCATGGGGACAGAAAGTGTCAAGGGAACCATGGCTCAAAACTCAACTCACGCGTTTTGTTATCCATACTTCAGTCGTCGTAGCTCTCGGCTGTGCCTCTTGACGCACAAGTTTGCGTTTCTGTGATGCGAAAGAGCATCGCACAGACTCAAACACGTGCGTCTATCGATTTATGATATGTGTCCGACGCACACGTTTGCGTTTGTATTTTCATTTCGAGACCTCTCAATGTTGCGCCAGACCCAATTACAAGCGTTTTTTGGTCTACTACTTCCGAGATAGTCCAGACGCAGAACCATGCGTTTTTTGACCCATTGCTTCGGAATAATTTTCGGACTACTTTTCAGACTATTGTTTCTTTGAATATTTCGAAATCTTAAAAATTGTTGGTTTCACAGACGCGTAAAATAAAGCGCCGACATTTTTTCCATTAAATTATAATAGCTGAACTATCAAACCGAGGAAAATGAGTTTTTAGGAGCTTCTAGTGAAAACGCAAGAGTATCTACTCAAAAAATTCATTTCCACTCAACATTTATTCTTCATATCATTAATGTTTTTAGAAAGACATCGGTGATTTAATTATTTGAAAAATTACTGAATGAGTAACAAATGAACAATTTTTAATTTTATTTCAAGACATTCAAATTTAAAAAATTAATTAAAAAATAATTACAAAAAATATATATTTATTACGAAAGTCAATCAGTAGATAGGAATAAATTTTTAATTATATTTAATTATACTATTTAACTTTTCTTTATACATACCAAGTATGCTTTTCAAAAGATTTTCTCTTGTTAAATACCTACTATATTACTTCAGTATTTATTTTCAGACGCATTTCTCTCGAGAATGATCCAAATCCGGATTGAAACGTTGAGAGTCTAATTTTTGCAAAATTTGCTTTATTTGTACTATTGATCGAAACTGTGCGCCGTGAATATATATTTATTTATTAAATATTTACGATCGGGAAATAACAAAGCAATATACATATATGTTATTAATTTCCTTTGAACCGAGATGAAATTCTATTTGGTTCTGTTAATGTATACTTATTGAAAAACATGTAGGTATACAGTAGATATAAATTTTCTCGTCTTTTAGAAAATTACGAACTACAAAGTGTAATATATCACCGTGTGGATGACTGAATGTTTGTAATATATCACCGTGTGGATGACTGTTTCTATCATATGTTTATTTGTTATATATAATTTTATTGATTTATGTGTTACATATAATTTTATTGATTTATATGTCACGTTAAGGCTTTTGTTAACAAATGTATGTTTCGTTCAGTTTTTGTGAAATAAAACAGTTCTCTGCGAGCAAGCGACAGATAACAACGTGTTGTGTCGAACCTCCGAGTCTCCTTACAAAAGAAAGTTCTAATCACTAAAACCGTGAACTAAATTGTAGGGCGAGGGGTTAAACTGGGTTCGTATTGGCCCTGTAACTGTGATCCAGGTCTAGATCGTCTCCGCTGTCGCTGCCGAAGACATAATTCTCCTTCGCTCGCAATCACTGCGGGGTTATCATTATTTCGAGGGGCGACCACATAGCAGAGAAGGGAGGGGAGTTCTCACAGGAGAAATTGTTTCTCACTCCGGGCGATTCCGTTCATTTGCCCCGGTGTTTAGCGGCACCGGCATGCCGCGGCGCGAGCTTTTTGCATTGGCGCAACTTTGTTCGTTTCTCGAACGATGAACGCCTTCTTCTCGCGTGTTCTTGCGCGGTAAATCGGCTGCGGGTTTCACAAGATCGATGCGCTCGCGACTATGATTAGGTGGCGAGAAAGTCCGCCGGTGGCAGTCGGACTGTCGGAGCCCTTTCAACGTTTCGAGAAACTGATAACAGTCTGTATTCAGAACACTGGGTGCAGTGTTGGAAATTAGTCGAATCAAATTTTTTTCAGTGGTACAGTGATACCACATATGTAATATTTAGTAGCGACAGCGTAGACCAATTTTTGTCTACATAAATTGTAACTGTTTCACTTTCTTTTTACATAGGTTTTTTATTCATACTGTTATTTATCGTTAAGTTATAGCAGAAAGTGTTAGTTCACTCAAAATGGATTCATTGCTTGGGGCAAATGTCCCTATTACTTGATATGAATTATGTATTATATGATTATAAATGGCAAAAATTGTTTGAAAAAGATGCTTAGATCTTTCGTATATCTCGAAAATGTACTGCAGTTCCAGGAGAGCACGGCGCGACAAACAACGAAGGTGAGCCACGTTTATTAATTAGGGCTGCTTGAGGGGCACTTTCATGGTAACCATAAAAACCAAGCGAGTATTTCCAGTGATATTTTCATCGCTATCTTTCGTCCTTCTATTCCTTCGAAACGTTCTACGATAGCTTGACTTTCGATATTGTGAGACTCAGGAAGAGAAAGTGACGTGGAGTGACTTGAGGGTATCATAAATTAGCTCTTCTCGATACCGCGACGAAGACGAGGGAATTGTCCTAGAACCACGGTTGTAGTGATAATAGTAATCCTTGGTAACATCGACAGCTTACACGAACGTCCAAAAATATATACGTCAAATACACAATCAATTACAATAACTTCCCTATAAATCGGCAAGTTAAAAATATAAAGAAGTACACATCAAAAATATATACAATCAACAAATTATGCTACGTTTTAAAAGAACACATCCAACAGACAAAAAGAGATCCATCATTTTACAGTGCCTAAAAATGGCTTTTCATTCTGAGAAAAAAATGTGTATTAGTAAAAACATTAATATTTTCAAATTAGATTAAATCCACCCCTAGTACATGCACACGAATAGTGTATACTGTCATGTTTCCAGCTTGAAAATAACTGAAAGCAATTTTACCAATTATGTTAATGATAACTAGTCCAAGATCGTATAAAGCAGCGGTGAATCCGCGAAGGAGGTTCTCACGGCGCGGCACGGTGCTTCACCACGCATTGAAATCCCTTTCGCCGCACGACTCGCCGCAAAGGGATTATCGAGAGAGAAAGTGGCAATAAATAGTTGACAGTGGTTTCGTTAGGGAAGAGGCTCGGCAGCGGTTCATTAAAATGTTTCGCCGGAAAAACGCCACGCATCGGGACTTAGATGCACGCGAAGCGTGGCGTTGAAAAACAGCGCAGGAAATTGTAATGGTTTCTACTCAAGCCGCGTCGTTAGCGGTAATGGTGCCAATAAGCGCTTCAGGAAATAAAGTAATTTGTCCCATATCGCTGCAATATGTTTGTATAAAGACTTGTCAGACGGGGAATGTGTTTATGCGCGGAAAAAGAACATTTTTAACGACATCATTTTCTAAAGAGTTACACGTCATACGTGATCTTATTCGGATGAAAATTGCGAGCATGATTCGAGCAAATATATACAGTTGGTATCTCCCAGGAAACCATGCAACTTTTGTTCGAAATATTTTTCGTACAGCGAATAACTTACAAGTCATTTGAGATCCTTACATTAAATACGATGAAAGTATTAAAAAATGTTGGTTATTGATAACGAGAATGTTAATATTTGTTAATCGTTTTCTTTGGAAAACTTAATTGAGATGTTTTAACAACACGCATTAATTTTGACTAAATTAATTTTTTCAAGAACATTTTTCAAATATAACAATGGTTATTCTGGACATTTGACTGTTTCACCTCTGTAACTGCAATTTCGAGTAGCTAAAGATCTCTCGCACTGGTCGACTTTTCGCGAATCGGGTCGAGTCAAGTCTATTTGCGCTCCGATACGTAATTAGCGTTGACTGCGAGGTGCACGCGGAACTCGGGCCCGAGGCTGTCCCGAGCAGCCGAAGCTGAAAAGTCGAACGACGGGGCGTGGAGAAAGAGAAGAAGGCGGAGGATATAAGGACGAAAAGGGGTCCCGTCCGTTCCGACGAAATCGAGCGTGACCACGAGAGATGCACTACCGATCGATGGATCGGCCCGGTAAAAAATGCCAAAGTTGTAAAGTTGAACGGACGTCTGGTTTTTGCTGGTAATTTTTGCTCGCCGCACGAAAATCGTCGGAAGCTGTCTGCCAGCCAAGCCAGCTACCTTTTCTCCGCCCTTCCCACGATCCATTACGCACGCTGCGAACGATCATCTACCCGACTGCAGCTCCGCCGGAAGATTGATCAGCCTTGGACATCGCATCTCTCCTCAACGATCTTACAGCTTTATGGATTCCTCCTTGGCGCGTCTCCACGATGCTGCCACAAGATACACAGTTTGACAATTAAATCCCACGTCGGCGAATTCCTCTATTGTGTCCGCTCTACAAGGAATGCTACTTTGCTCCGGCTGCTTTACAGTTACCGCGAGTATGTTTGCTAGCTCCTCGCCGCGCTGTGCCTCGAGCAGATCCTCGCGACGCGATGGGCCAGATGAATCGCGAAATCTCGTGCCACTTTATGGACGGTGGATTCCATGAGAAAATTCTAGGCTCTAGGATCTGCCCTTAAGGGGATAGAGTACCCACGTGACACTACTAGAATCTAACCAGAATCTAACTAGATTTTGAGCCAAAACAGGGGTTATATTTTGAGCTGAGTGAGGGCTCGTTCTAAAGAGGAAGGTTAAATGAAGCGCGCATGGGTCCAACTTTAGTTACATTATGTTTATATGTAGTAATGTGGGTGTCCAAAGTAGGGAAAACAAATGAAGAAAAATTCCAGAGATTCTAATGTATTTTTCGATCACAAAAAGATTTTTCCTGCTATTTTAGGGACCCACGCGCGCTTCGTTTAACCTTCCTCTTTCAAATGAGCCCTCACTCGGCTCGATACGTAATCGTATGAGGACGTGAGGTGTGTTCCCGTGTGTTCTCCTTAGAATATAAACCTCTATACGACAACAATTTTATTTATTTTCTTATGTTAATAATAACACATGTACGGTAACATTTGTTACCTTAGGATTGTGTTGATAGTGACAGTTTTGAAACTGAAAATTTAAAGGCTTAATATATCGATAATTATCTTGTTAGCTGGAACAACTTTGTATGATGTAAAGTGAGAGCAGGATTTGATGGGAGAGCAACAAAAGCTAGAATAGATCTTAAGGAAATCTCGCATCAACGTTGCTCCGGCCACCAATTCAATTAACTTATTAGAAATTTTCTTTAAGTAATCTTGACACTTAAAACACACCGTTCCATCGCAGACCTTCAAGAATAACATTTCGATACATCGTTGTCCGGAAAGATTACTCATTACCTCCTAATTCAACCACTCCGAATTTACATTGAACGATCTCCCCGATGTTCCCACAAAAACGTTCCACTACCGATTCATTTCTCCATCAAATCACGCCTCGGCCGCTCGACATGCCACAATAAAATCGTGCAAAGCATGCCGAACAGGAATCCATAAAGTTGAAGTCGCACATTAGTCTATCCTCGCGGCGAGCCAGAGAGCAGTTGGCCAGGAACGGTTTGCATTTTCTAGAATATCACACCACCACACCCTGGCAAATCACGAGTTTCGCATTTTCCCTTCAAATAAAATCACGAGTTCACGGTGCGAGAGACCGGCGGGTGTGGGTCGTGTTCGTTCTCAGTTTCGTCCGCGTTGGAACAAGGTTGTTGGTCGTGATTGGATAAGAGCGCGACTCGCTCCGAGCGAGAAAAAGGCCACCGAAAATGTCTGGCTGCAGCCATGCCATGCCTTGGCGTCGTGTTGGGCGCGTTTTCTTTGCCAGGCTGTTGGCTTCCTCCTTCCCAGAAGGGTCGGAACTGCCTGTTCACGATGTTCGTTGCGGTCACACCTACATTGGGTAACCAGCGGGGACCACACAAATTGGCAACAGTGACCGGTCTCTACCCGTCCGTGCTTCTTTTTCAACGTGGTCGCCATTGATTCGCTGGCGTAGAACGACCTTTACATAGCCTACACCTCTATGCAGCAAAAACTCACCGCGAGATGACTTTCGAAACATCAGAGGCCTGGCGCCCGACCGACCTCGCTCGCTCGGCGAAACCCACTTCGAGACTTCTTTTCTTTTCCGTTTCTGCCACGCATCTTTTACCCAATACTTCGACGCACCTGTTCGATTTTTACCATTTTATCTACTCTTTCTGTTCCGTCATTCTGCACGGCTCGATCTTGCTGTGTACTAACTCGGAACTTAAAATCGGTGGTGGACTAATAAGGCTATACCCAAACCGATGTACAGTCTGGTGCCGGTGTAAGGCGATGCTGTTTGTTCCGAAATGAGCAAATTGCTATCCCCTTTTCTTCTTCTGAACTTGTTCGCTCAACATCGCTTGCTAGAACGACAGGATATGTTATATTCTATTAGCCAGGAACAGGCGTCTTAGCCAGGGACAGGAGTGGTGTTGATTTGCGGTAGAGGTTCCGCTGTAATGCGAAAAGTAGGTCGCGTAATACTCGTTAGCCGCGAACACATATGAGGCGAAGGGTCCAAGGGCCTTGGGCTGTGGGGTTTTAGAGGGATATGGGCAGGGGTACGAGTTAGTTCATTCTTGTAGCCCCGTTTCCTACAGATTCTATCTCAGGGGGACCGAGTCCCTCACTACCCTCTCCAGACGTCATCTGAAGAGAGGGTGTGCGTAAACAGCATTTCCCCACAGCCAAAAAACAAAAAAAAGGCAAGAACAGGCGTGGATTCGGCCACGAAATAACACACCCCCGATTGAATGCGGAAAGCGGGCCAATTGGAGGTGTTCGTTCGTGGAACTAGGGGTCGTGGAGAAGGTCATGAGTGACCTGGGCGATGGGGGTTTAGCGGGTATGGCGGTCTTACATTATGGTAAAATAATCCCCCCAATTCCATCTAAAGGGGAGCCGAGTTCCCCACTACCCTCTCCAAACGTCATCTGAGGAGAGGGTGTGCGTAAACAGCATTCTCCCACCGCCCTTAAACTAAAAAAAGGGCATGTTATATTCTATGCTTTTCGCCGACTACTTTATAGTCTGCCGCTACGTCTCACCTCCCCTTTTCTACAGTCAAGAACAAAATTCAGGCAGAATAGGGTACCTGATCCGATATAGGGCGTAACCCGGTCGCGAGCCTTCACCTTATATCGGAACAAGACTGTAATACCGAAATCATTAAAGTACCGATATGTATAAATACCGAAACCGGATCTACTACGAAAACCTAAATAAATACTATGCCACAGAGGATTTTCTTTGGGGCCCTATCGAACAGTATAAAGATAAATAAATTTCATTTAAAATCAATGAAAATGTTTTTAGAAATGTAATACGTGGCATACATATATTTTGTACATCACTTTTTATTTATTTTTTCACATTTTTGAAATAATATCTATTTTCTCGACCGCTTTCTTGATTCTGGGAGATCACTTAATATACGAGGATAACTAAGTGATAATGAACAGCACTATTTGGGAACTGTGTTACATCGAAATCGCATTCTCAGAGTACCGTGTTACAAGAAGGTTGGCTCAATGTTTAATTTACCGGAAACCTTTTTTATCTTCTCGATTGTAGAAACAATCCAATGACGAGATAGTACGACAGTAAGGGTTGAGAAGAAATCCAAACTCCGACCAATTGATAGTGGGTTTTACACGAAATTTGGTCGGCAAAGTTCCAGACGAGTAGTTCCATAAATCTGTGCAGGCGTCGCGTCTTAATCGGTATTCTTACGGCGACGCTGTGCTCGAAGTATATCACACGCTTTGAGCATTATGGCCGCGCGAATATTCTTAATCTCGCAGCGCGTCGCGGCCTGCGTCTCTAAGGATTCCCTTAGCGCATAATGCACGCACGGACCACGAACCGTGATTTAAGCGGACAGCTTCGGGAATCGTGAATTCGCCGAGTCGCGAGAAATGGCTATTTATACGAGACGGAACACAGCGTGGCGACAATGGCCGAATTTCGTATGCTGTTCGAACACGCGATGCCCCTGCAGGACAAAGGGCCTGCATTCGGGGCACGCGCATTTTCGTTGCCGGCTAAACTCGCGTTGAATTCTTCGATCGGAGCGTCGCGCGTCGAAGCGCCGATTAAATTCCGCCGCGAGATTTTCGTCGTTGAAATATTCAATCCATAATGCCTGGGAATCGTCAATGTACAAGCTGTCCGTATAACCCTTCGCAGACGCAGGTCTGCAGACCAAACAATTTTGCCGTTCTGCGACTGCGAATCATTTCTAAAGAAATTACTACTCTCTACGAATATTAACACCTCGGACGCCATGCCAGCCCTTCGGGACCGACAGTATCAAATTCACGAGATAACACATACATACTATTCAGCTGTAGCATAAATTCATTTCCTCTTTTCTGGGGTTATTCTGTTCTACTTTTTTAATGTAAATTTTATAGTGCAACAAAGTATAGCTACAGTTTCTAATTTCATGTATAGAATTTCAAATAAAAATATATAGTGGCATGAAATATAGAAAATATTCTAATTTCAAATAAAGAATTCAAACTGAAAACAAAATTTCGTAGAATAATCCAGACATAAATATACATTGGATTGGAAGAAAGTAATTTCGGTGTTTTAAGGTGCATTAGAGCCCAACTTTTTTATTCAAGCAATTAACTTTAATGAATAAGATGTTTCCCCTTTTGTTCGATAATCGTTTGGCAAGAAGGATAAATAAGAAGATATTTTATTGGTTAAAATTCATCGCTCGAATATAGAACTTCGGTTTCATTTCAACTTAAACTAGTGAAATTACTTTCTTGCCTCTATACTATATATATAATATCGTTTTATAATATCTTTTTTCTTCTATCTGAGATTGGGATCGTCAGAATAAATTAACCAAATTTGTTTCTCTGTAATTAAGAGTTTTATATTTTATTCGATATTACTATTTACAATATATACAGAAATTACAAGTTACCTGTAATTAAGAGAAACGACAATTAAAGTAAATTATTCGTCTCTCCTTCACAACTCTGTTTTGTTTATTTATTTAACACGTGCTCTCTCTTATCCTTCTTCTATCTCTGTCCTTGTCTCTCCCTCTATCTTTCATTACCTGTCGATCTATTTCATGATTGACGGGACATCTAGCAGTTGATAGGAGTGCGCATACTAAGCGCGCTAGATTTGAAGAGAGTATGGTCTCTTTACATATATACTATATCGCTTGAATATAGAAATTCGGATTCATTTCAACTTAAACTAGTGAAATTACTTTTTTGCTTCTATATTATATACAGGGTGCCCAAAATAAGTGTAACTCCCGGAAATGGGAGGTTCCTTGGGTCATTTGAAGCGACATTTTCCTTTACAAAAATAGCGTCCGTGGCTTTGTTTAGGAGTTATTATCGAAAAATACGGACCAATCAGAGCCCGGCTATAGCGACAGGTCCCGCTTAACGTGGTGTCGCTATTGGCCGAATCAGAATCAGTCCGCTGTAGCCGCGCTCTGATTGGTCCGTGTTTTTCGATAATAACTCCTAAACAAAGCCGCGGACACAATTTTTGTAAAGGAAAATGTCGCTTCAAATGACCCAAGGAACCTCCCATTTCCGGGAGTTACACTTATTTTGGGACACCCTGTATGTTACATAAATACTAAATTATTTCAACTTTTCGATTTTGCTTCCCAGAAATAGCGCAGCGTTGAAAACCGAACAGCTTTCTCATAGCTGACGGTGTCCGACGAACAAGCTGTTCATATTAACATGTGAGAAAAAACAGGGAAACGAAATGGAAAGGGGGAATTCCAGGAAGCCGGTGGAGGTAGCTGTTAAAAATCGAAAGTGGATTTCCGCGCGTAACCGGTCATCGGTAGTGGGGTAGGTAACATCATGTTCCATGAAGCAGGAGCACGTGTAGCTTGCATGTGCACACGACCAGCAGGATGTATATATAGTTACCCTCGATCGTCGGTGATTAGAAAGTATAGTTAAAAATCGATTCATGCGTCGACGTCGCGTTGCCCAATTCGTCGATCCGCTGCAGCTCGAGTGCTTGCTACTTCCGAGCCCCGCAATGTCCATTAAAATTAATGAAGTATGCAAAAACCTGACTTACAAAAAGCTTACAAGATCTCCAAAGTGGTTCTTTTGGGTAGAGGTTAATAATCAGTGGACACGAATTGGCACATCATTAACCATTCGTCTGGAATTAAATGTTTTGAAACCTGTTAAAATCCGGGTTTACTAAACTGCTGGTACTTTTACCTGGACAGTGTTGGACGCTTACGTCAGCTGGAAATTGTCTTTTTGTTATTCCAATTTTTATAAATGGCACGCTGACTTTTAGCGTTCGAAATCTGACCGGTTTTTGATAGCAATCTGCCTGAAACATCGCGCTGCGTTGAGACTAGAAGAGATCTAAACATGTAAAATATAAAAATTGATATATGTCGGAGCACGGACAATTTGAAAACAATGCACCATAAAGCATAAAAAGATGTTCGTTACGAATGATTAGAAAAATGATCCACACCGTGCGTAGTGATTACATTAATTATGTAAACCAGCATTGATAGTGTCTCTCTAATATATTTCAGTGGACGTACAAGAAAGAACAATATTTCAACGACGGACAGCTATCGAAGGAAACAAATATTTTACCAATTAGAAAATAATCCGCCGTTCAAGGCGTTTAATCACTGGCCGTTGTGCACGCAGTTGGCAGCCGTCGGCTTTCACATTATGATAGACACGGGACCCCGCGTTGACTAGGACTGACAACCACCATTACAATTTCATCAGTTTCCCACAAAGGATTCGCGACGAGCCGCGGCAACATAACTCCGCTGACAATACGATGAATCGTGTGAAATACCGAGGGAAGCGTTCATCATCGCCGCAAATGATGATGATCGCCGCGCGAGAAGAGGCTCGTGTCGAGTCTCAATATGTTCAGCCATCGATTAGCACCTTTCAGTTAGAACGGTTACTGTCGTCACCGAAATGAGAAGAAGTGATACAATGAGAATTACTATTTCGATTAAAACTTGATCATAAAACTTGCAGACATGAATTTACATTGAAACAATCAATTTTTATATGGAAGTCAGGTCTGTCAGGAAGTAAGGTCTTTTACAAGGTATTTTCATGAAGCATTCGATTGCAAATATACGTTTAAAAAACACTGTAGGCATAATTATTTATTGTATAATAAAAATTATTATTTTCCATAGGAGTTTGGTGGAGACCCAAGACCTGCGATATTAATTATGCGGTAAATAATGGTCATCGACAATGGTTGCTGGTAGCCAAAAAAAATACTGGTCATTTTTTGATTACCGTTTCGTTTCTAGAAAAAAGCTGTTTGAGCTTGCACAGGTTTTTATCTCGCTTTTTAACAGATGTCATAATTGTTGGAAGACAAATTTTCAAAGTTATGATATAAGAGTTAATACATTTAATTAATAACTGGTTATGAATGACTATTATGGACGACTAAGTCATTCATAACCAGTTATTAATTAAATGTATTAACTCATATGTATCATCATGTATTAATTCATAACCAGTTATTAATTAAATGTATTAACTCTTATATCATAACTTTGAAAATTTGTCTTTCAACAATTATGAAGTCTGTTAAAAAGCGAGTTAAAAACCTGTGCAAGCTCAAACAGCTTTTTTCTAGAAACGAAAGATAGCTGTTCGCTTCGATCGGTAAGGAGAAGTATTGAAATAAGAGGCGTGATAGAAAAATCTGGCGGTTCTCCTTGAAGGGCGCCGCGCTCGGAAACGTATTGACATTCAAACGGAGTAGCGGCCCTCCGATTTGAAAGTAGACACCTGTATGCCCGAGCCTCCCGCCTCGGAGCGGGCCCGCGCATAAACAAGCCTCCGAGGCGAGAATAAATCTGAATTCGATTTGCCACGAATTTACGAGGATATTGTCGCCGCGCGCTGAGAAACAGTGCGACCTGACACGGGGAGATTAATATCTTCGTTGCGTCCGAGGGACTCGTGTTTGCGTAAATTTCCCGTTACGTTTCGCGCTAGGGACCGCTCGAAAAAAATAGGAACGCCGTTGGATAATATCTTACGGTGAACGTTGATGTATGTACGCAGATGAGAGGAGCGTTCCTCGATGCCAGAGCTTGAGAGACCGACGCGCAGTGAGGGTGTTTGTCCAATACAGGCAGTCCAAATAACAAGGTGTTCTGTACTTAACGCTCAATCAGAAATTGTTGTTAATTGAGAAGTCATTGAGTGGGGAAAAAGAAAAAATTTGACGATTCAAACTATAAAGTCGATGTACGAATCGTGTATGTATGTGTGTATATTACAAGCCAACCTTATACAGGGTGTTCGACTACAGGTTGGAGAAAATTTACGGAGTGGTTCTTAACGATGACAAGACGAAAATGAAGAATAAAAAAATTGCGATTTTGGCTTCGTTATTTAGCTATTAACTATTAAAAATCAACAACGCGTTTAACTAAAGTGTACGTTGTGTGCGTCAAAGAGTTCAATGTTGTACAACGCTTTGTTAAACATTTTCACCTCGCTGGGGCCCCAAATGAGAACCAAGGTATGCATGCATCTGTCACTTGATATGTGACTGTCGCGTTGTTAATAGCTAAATAACGATGCCGAAATCGTAATTTTTTTATTCTCCATTTTCGTCTTATATCATCGTTAAGAACCAACCCTTAAATTTTCTCCCACCTGTAGTCGAACACCCTGTATATACAGTTAAATAAAATATTAATTAATTAAATTAAATTAAATTGAATAAAATATATAGTTAAATTGATAAAAATAGAAAATCAGAAAGAAGAGAAGAATTGTAAAATTACGATTGCCAACAAATTGGGAAAAGAAGACAGTGCCCACGACAAACAAGTCTACTTTTTACTTATTTTGACCCTGCCCTAATTTTGTTAATAAATCTGTTTTTCCTTGCGATTTTTCTTTATAATAATATTTAGAAGTATTTCCAAAATCTGTCTGAACAATTTTTCCAAGTCTATAACAAAATTCGAAGGTATCAGCAAGACGCTGGAGTCTGTGGAACTTGATACACTTAAATATGTTCATAAAAATGAATATCTTCGTTTCATCCTCACCTCAAAAAATCTTTTAGTCAATGTAAGAAGTACTTGAAGCGTCGTCAAGGTAAAAATGAAAATGTGCACGAAGATCCGCGGTCTAATGGAGAAGGCGAAAGGAGATATGGGTCTGTACTGACCCATTACACAGACGGCACGGATGAAAGGAAAAATGTATGTGGGAGTTAGAAGAAAGTGCTGGAAGACACGAAGGAGAAGTGGAATAGAAGAGAGGAACGAGAAGAGGATAAATGACTAGGTATTAATAAGCAGGGAAAGATAAGGAAATAAGAAGAAACAGGAAGGGATAATGAGGGAAGAGAACGATTAGACTGAGGTTAGGAATAAGGCACCGCGGACGTTAAGGATTTATTATCTAATTTATTTTCACCGCGAAATCCTCAAACGAAGAAATATGATTTCCTTCGAGTTCCCATTTCGCGATCTGATCCAGAAGAATCTGCAGTTCCATAAACGTCGGGACACTGGTAGACCACCGGTCGTACAGTATTTACCACAGAATTATTCACAATTCATTTTGTTTATTAGTTATTATTGCTACATATACTTCACGAAGATGAAGAAGCTTGCCAAGCGGACTAGGTAATACATAGAGCGTTTAGCAACAGACAGAAAATCTGAGGGTTGATTCTTCTAAATTATTAACCATGAAATATTATTTACAACTCTCTAGAAAGTCCAGTTTCTAGTAATAAATAGACTGTGAATCTTCATGTAAAATAAAAATTGTTCAAGTCCATTATAAGAAACAGAAGTTACATGGAAATGCATTTCCTCTTTTAATAGTTTGAAGAAGTCGAGAATAATATAACATCATTTTCTCTGTCTTTATAATTTTCTGTTCGACTACTCCATTTTTGTTACAAAAATTAGTTATTTTAAAACGCATGCCAAGTAAGTATTCGTTTGCAGACAAGATTAAAATTGCATGGCATGGCTGGCAACCACAGCAGGTCGTTCTAGGGTTAACAAAGTAGCAAAGCAGCTGTGTGGCTCTATCTTTCGCACGATGCCGAGAGATCTTAATCATTTAATTCTTAACTTTTGTCTCGTACACTCCCGAAGAACTATCCCTGAAACGATTTCCCAACTGTTGCTGAACATCCCAGCGATGTTTATATCCGCCCATATCTTCCTAACAGCAATTCTACAGATTTTTCCGAGGACCGTTCACACGGTTTACCACACAGTGATATAATGATTTTTCTGGCTCGGTTACGTTGGTTCGCGTATCGGCGAGTTTGCTGAAAGAGCGGGTCGAGACGTAGGACGGCCTGTTTACAATAATAAAGCGTTGCAGTCGCATTTTTCTAGATCGACGAGACAAACGACAGCGCGTCAAGGAATTCCAATCTCGCCGCGGCGATGCTCCCCTCCCGGTTCAATTACGATCTACCTAAATGGTAGATTCCACTCGGCCCAATAAAGGCGTTTTGCAATTAGCACCAACTGCATTTCCATCTACGCTGCTCCTCCCGGTCTGCCTGTTATTGCCGATGCATTATGATAGCGCCGCGAGACTGCGAAAGATGCTGAAAAGGTAGATAGCGAGCGAACGTCTAACCGGTGCGCGCGGCCGTGCCTCCGATTCGCAGGTGAAGACAAGTTGAACGTTCCCGGTACGAACGAATCAGGCTTCTGACAAATTCATTGGCTCGAAGTTATTGCGCCGCGTCGAACACGTCGATTGCAACCAACTCGTTCGGTCTCGCAAAACTTCGTTATTATTAACTTTGTTTATTAAAACTTCTCAATCTTCGGCGAAGTCGTTGGAGAACTTTTCAAATGACCGATCGGTAAAATCGGCGTTTAATTAGCCGGGCTGGTGTTGAGTCGGCGCTTCTCGATGGGAGCTTTAATTGCTGATGTTTACGATCCGTTTCTCGCGATTGTAATATTGTTGAGTTTCAACTATTTGTTAACAAGTTCGAAAGACTTAGCCACCTAATGGCAAGGGACTTATTGGCTGGCAAGCCCTCCGACGCATAAAAGTAAGTTAAAAATATGCTGTAAAATAACAATCCAATCGGGAGAAGTCGTGGCATTAAATTCCGACAGCTTGGTAACAAACGAAATAGATCAACTACGCGTTTCGAGTGATCGTGCGATGACCAATCAGGGTGAGGCTGATCCCGACGTCTCCCGGGGCTGTTTAAATCATTTCGCTGCCAATAAAAGTCAACCCTGCGATCTTGTTAACCGCAATTACACGGGCCGATCGTGAACGGACCGTGGGACGATCAATCGCCGAAATATCGGCCGCGGCACAAAGGGGCGATTCCATTCCGGGGGCGTCCTCGTAGCACGCAATTAGCTTAATAGGCTGGCGGCGTTGGTCATGGGCGGAATTAAAAGTGGCGCATATTTGTACTGAATGGACGCGCGAACAAAGAGAGGTGCCAGATAGATTCCCGGAGGAGCGTACTAATCCTTGGTGGTGGTTGCCAGTCGGGAGAGGGTCGGAAAAGAGAAAGAGACAGGGAGAGAGAACAAAGAGAAAGAAAGAGGGAGAATCCACCGTCACGAGAATCGCCGCTAATAGCCGCTTAAACGTGAAAGTAGTAAAGGCACAAGTGGACCTCGTAGCTTCTTCCTATACACAGGGTGTCCTGTGACTTCGGGGAAACCATGACTAAAATATTCGAGAAGAAAAGATCGTGTAAACGTGTCCCCTGTTTACCCTTGGTTCCCAGTTACAGCGAGTTTTGTATTCGATCAGTTCTGTTGAAAAATGCAAGCAACTAATTTCATGTACCTGTCAACCAATTACTTCTCCGACGTTCTACAATCTTACGATACATCGTTTCATTCAAAAATTCTGAAGCTCTACTCACAGAAAACGAGTGAATTGCTGTTTTACGTTGCTATAATTCGGAAAGTTGCTGTGTGCAATGAAGTCCAATAAACAATAGCAATAACAGAATGTTAGGGCAAATTGAAAGTTGCACATCGCGTGTGTCATCTACATAAATGTAACTTTCGGTGGATGCTAACTTCAAACGTTATACCCTCTAATTATACAATTAATTTCTAGGTTAAAACCCGCACGAACCAGGTAGCTAATAGAACCGTGTTTCTCCGGTGTCGCGGGACACCGTGTATAGTCTTCCGTAGTAGCTAAGCTCTGTTAGCTATCCTAGCTGAGAGAGCGGTCGTCCGGGCAGGAGAGGAGTCGTAAAAATTCCTGAAGAACGCGGCGATACAGAAGACAGCAGAGCGGCTGATGTTCCAGTTCGTTCCTTACTCCGAACGGAGTGTACGTGGGTTTTCTGCGGCCGCTTTCCTTTCTTCCTATCCTCTCGCGGCGAAGAGCGGCTCTTTTTCCGTCGTTCGACCGGCAGCCAGGCTTAACGATATGTCGGGGGGGCCCTCAACACACCGGCCGCCCCCTCCTCTCCTTCGGGGCCAGAGTAAACGTACGTAACGCGACGTAACGAACGTAATTACGTGCACTAGTCCCTCGTACACGGTAACCTGTTAATTCCTGTGAGCCCCCATCTTCCCTCCTCCCTCCAGCTTGGCGAGAGACCCCACCCTTGTTTCGCAGCGAGACGTGCACCTCGGGCGCGATCCTCCTCGCTGCTGAAGCCTTCTTCTGCCTTGCTTCAGCCTGGCCGAAGCCGCCGCAAAACGGTCCACCGTTTTCAGAGCTCCCAGACCCCTCTGTCAGGTTGTAAAATCAGCCTAACGCGATGCTAAATTACGACTGCTCGCTGCTAAGTTGCCGTGATACTGGTCAGGGGGGCTGCTGGCTTCTGCGCTTCTAATTAAACGTGCTTTACCGCCGTAACCCGATGCAAAGTGACCGACACGCCGCGCCGTGCCACGCCGGCCTGCGACCATCCTCCTTCAGCAGGACTCTATGCGCCAGGATCGCTGGGAAATTAGGCAGAGGAATGCCGTGCTACGCGCGACCCTTCTGCACACAACCACCGCCTGGAACGATTACACTGCCGCCGCGCCGTCGAACACAATTTTCAACCCTCTCTGTACCGAACTAAACGTTCAACTCGAGCGAAAAATGCGGGGATTTAATGGACCTAACCCTTGTACAATCCTCTACATCATCTCGATTTCGACATTACGCATATAGATTATTTAAAACCTTTTTGTATTTAACACACATTTGCACAAATTTTTATTTGAACCCTTATATGCTTCCTGAAAATATATATAAAAGAGACTAGGATAGCAATTTACCCATGTTTATTTTACATGTTAGATCAACATTATGTATTTTATTTATAGCGTCACATGTTAAAGAAATGCATCTCACGACGTAAGCATAAAAGGATGAATGATTGTACAGTATGTGAAAAATTGAATGGGTGAATTTTCACCCTCATATTTTTAGAGGAACAAATTGTTGAAAGGAATTATTTGAACCCTTATATGCTCCTCGAAAATGTATATAACAGAGACTAGGATAGCAATTTACCCATGTTTATTTTACATGTTAGATCAACATTATGTATTTTATTTATAACGTCGCGTGTTAAAGAAATGCATCTCACGACATAAGCATAAAAGGATGAATAATTGTACATTGAAAATATTGAATGGGTGAATTTTCACCCTCATATTTTTAGAGGAACAAATTGTTAAAAGGAATTCAACATTTGCACAAATTTTTATTTGAACCCTCATACACTTCTTGAAAATGTATATAACAGAGACTAGGATAGCAATTTACCCATGTTTATTTTACATGTTAGATTAACATTATGTATTTTATTTATAGCGTCACATGCGTTAAAGAAATGCATCTCACGACCTAAGCATAAAAGGATGAATAATTGTACAGTGAAAATATTGAATGGGTGAATTTCCACCCTCATATTTGTAGAGGAACAAATTGTTGAAAAAAATTCAGTAAATAGGTACACGGGTACCGGTTGGCTACACAAGGGTGGAGCATTGCATTTTTCTTGTTGCGACCGTAACAACCTAATAACCCGATAACTCCAATAACAAATCACCGATTGAAAGATCACATCTACCGCAACACGATTTAGCTTTCCTGTCGGGCTAGAAACTCGTCGTCCGTAGTATTGGAAGGCTGACCAAGCAAGAAAGTTACCATTTCAAAGTAACTCTCGCAGGCAGATGTTGCTAGCTGCACGAAGTAGCAGCTGGAGCAGCACATTTAACTCGTTTCTACACAGATGGTTGATTATTGAACCAGCCAGGACTGGCTACTAGATAGAAGCAATCTTCCATCTCGTCGAGAGCGAGCGGTTCTGCCAAATGGCGTGAGCATCGCGATCTGAAAATCGCGTCACATCGTCAAGCGGTCGGTTTCCAGGAAACGGGGAATTCCACAGCTTAACGCGAACCTGTTCCCTCGAAAACGACCTTCCTACGCCGGACAATGGGTGTAGGCAACAGGCGTGGGTGATCGACGAAGGATACCGAACCTGATCTGACCTTATACGATTCGGTGTGCCAGAGACGTGTGCTCGTGCTTGCTTTGAGGACACGGAACAGGGACAGAGTCGCCGATGACGTTTCGTTGGTTTCGGTCTATTTTAAGAAATTCCGGTCTGGACACCCTATGGCGTCCCGTACCCTCGGAACACCATTTCACAAATATGCCAACGAAAAATTCAACGTGCCAGGCTAGTGCAAAAATAATTCCCAGTTTCATCGGCTTGAACTTCAGAAATTTTTCTGAAGCGACAGTCATCTCGTATTACATTTACAACATGAGAAATCAGTGCAGCTAAACCTTTATTGAAAAATTGTCCATTCATCCTTGTGCTGCGAATAATTTGATCAACCATTGGTTAAAAAAGCTGTTTATTTTTGATAATTGCATATTGATATTGTTACAAATGTTATAAATATGGAAAATTGTCAAACTGAGCATCACAGATTTTCAAAAAGATATTTTGTTGATATATCATCGAGCATCGAGACAGAACTGAATTGATTAGTGTGAATAATAATAAGTCAATCAAGTTTATGAAGTTTAATGTGACTTAAAGCACACAACGATTCAATTTTATTCGAAGTGCTGAACTCTAAATAAAATCTGACATAAAATTTATTATTTCTACATTAATCCATACATCAAAAACTTAAATTCATTCCATATGCAAAGAATCTTCAAATAAATGTGTACACAAAGGGTTAACAATAATATAACGATACTTGACAATAACATTTACCACGAGGGAAGATCGAATACGAAAGAAAAAATGCGAGACGCAGTAATGTCTGACCTATGACGACTTATGTCACTCGTTTCTCTCGATGCGATGCGTCCGTGACTGACGCATGTTTAGTACCACTGAAACTAATGCGAAACTATGTGTAGAAGAAGTTACAGTGTGAGTTAAGGCACTACCAGCATCGGACTCTTCGCGAAGTTATTAAATGGTCCGCCGTTCAAGGGTTAATGAATCCCACAGTGAAAGGACTTCATCGCCAAACGAGATAAATACCGGAAGGATGACTCACGGGAGGAATGGTTAGAAATACACATTGTTGCTTTTTATGCTGGTACTAAATAATAATTGCTTCGAACGTGTATGATCATCATCGTCCTCAAAGACGCACCCATACCGAGTCACCGAGTTTGCTCGGTCTCTCGAGGAGATGGAATGCTTCGTTGCAAATCCTCCATTCAGATTTGCAGATCCGACCAACTGTGGGTACTTTTTTTTTTAGCAAAAATAATTTTCTTACTATATATATGTATGTATATGATATTTGGTCCCCTCAGGGTTTCAAATCCATTTACCAATCTCCCTTCTTTCCACTCTCTCTATCGTCAAATTTAGCCTAGTTTCATCCTAATTTTCAGCGGGACCTACTTTTGAAGTGAAACTTCTTTGCTGAGGGTAACAATTTTCTGATGTAACGGAAGTCGATGTGACGGAAGTCGAATGTCGAGTGGCGCGAAAATTTAAACTGAGAATGAACGGAGAAAAATAATTTCTTACCCCGACAGGATTCGAACCCCGCGGTCTACCGATTGGTAGTCCAATTCCTTAACCGCTTGGACAACCAATGATCTTAGGATGAAAGCGAACATTTTGGTATACAGGGTGTCCCAAAATGAGTGCAACTCCCGGAAATGGGAGGTTCTTTGGGTCATTTACCGTGTGTGGAACAGAATAAAAAAAATCATGTGCGTGGAAACCACGCGCGGCAGAAGTGAAATTATTATACCTTATTATACCTAATAAGCAATAAGGTTCACTTCTACTGCGCGTGGTTTCTACGCACATGATTTTTTATTATGGTGGGTTCCGAACCACCTTTTATTATATATATATATATAAAATAATCTTATTTTCGAAATGTCTTTGTGGCATCCCCAGAGTTGTTTGAGCCCCTTCGTATCCCTGGACGAGATATCTAGCGACGTAGTATTGGCCGATGAACGTTTTTGACGAGACATCTCATCATCTACCACCAATATTGTGACGCTATAGACAAATATATTTTATAAGTAACTATATTCTGATTTGTAAAAGGAAGAAGTTAATGAAATCTTTATCAATTTGTTGAAATTAATTTTATTCACTTTGTAACCATACGCGTCTCGGATATAATGACCGAACAGAACAGAAAATATTTCGTTTATAATGTCAAACCACTGATGGTAGCTAACGAGATATCTCGTCAAAAGCGTTCATCATCCAGTTCTAGGTCGCGAGATATCTCGACCAGAGATACAAAGGGGTTAATAAAAGAATGCAAACTGTGAGCTTGATCGAATAACTGGAAAAGATGTCTTCGGGCCCATTGAACATTGAAATAACTAATCAAATACTCACAGAGTCAAATATCTTCTAAATTATTGACTATATCGAAAAGTATACTAAACAAAACCTGTAGAACTAGACAGGCAGCACCTTTCATGTCCCACTAGATATTTCGCAAAGCAAACGATTTCCGAGAAAATTGAGAAAAATGTCGGAAGAAAATCAAAACATTATTTCTGAAATTTGAAAATTGCACAGATTGACATCATTAAAGAAAGAATGAAATGTCTATGTGGCTGATATTTTGTAGACAATTTTTATTATGCATACAGACCCACGCAGTTCATTTATCATTTTGTCCACCAGTCTAATCAAATATCTTTGATCGAATTGAATTCGCATTATTTTCAATTTCAATAATAATCATATTGATTGTTCCTCTCTACTTGAGTAAATCAATTTTTAAATACCGGAACTGAGAACAAGAACGGGCTTTCAAACGCCTAAAGCGAAATCTAATTATGGATTAATTAATCCAATAAATCGAATTATTGCAAAATCTTGCACTATCTATAATCGTGTTGATTTTTTAATCAACTCTTTATTAAACTTTCAAATACAACTACGCAGGATTGTATGATGGTACCAGGTCGATTTCGCATGTCCCTTCTTTGTTGTTAAACGAGTAATCTGATATATCTTATATTTCTTTTGTTTTTTTCTTCTTCTTTGTTATAGTAAACAGTTTTGTAAAAGGACGTCAGTCCGTTTATAATAATAAAATAATTATTATTTTGTTTGACAAGGTCACGTTCGAATGGCGGGTAGAAAAAGGATCTCATCGAAGCACTTCTCAGGGAGCGAGGGTCTTACATCATTCGGTCAATGTATCGAGCGGAAAAGTAAACCGGCGATGACGATCGGTGGAATGTGGAATGTGGATACGTGTCTCACGCGAGCTGTACAGGAGCCTGCGAGAGGAAACCCGATTAGAACAGACGGGTCGGTTTTCCTGGACGCAGCACCACTTAGAAACCAGTAGAGCTGGTTCACCGGCTAAACGGTGTACGTGTTACAATGCAGCACCGGCGCGAAGGTCAACCCCGTAAATTGTTGTCATTCATTGGCCTAACGTGTTAACTACGTGCAAACAGTCGACGAGAATCTTGCCGGAAGATTGATTTCGAACCTCGAGAATCTTTATTATTCCGAGCGTTATTCAAAGACTCCAGGGAAAGAGAAACAGGCGTCTCCTTCCTCATTCTTACCCTTCAGCAACAAAAAATTCATGTGTGTACTATCCTTTACTCTCAGTACCAATTGTCGTTCTATTCTGAATTTGTTTTTACAATCATTCCTAGACTGTCGTTCTTTATGGTTTTATGACAAAAATGAGTAGGCGTGATTTAAAACTCTGAAAACATTAGAGGAATTTAAAAATACTGTTGCAGTCTATTTAACTTGTTAAACATATTTAAAAAGACAATGAATTTCTATTTCATTTTGTTACAAGTGGACTGCGGATCTTTATGTAAAATAAGAATTTTCTGCATCAATTTGAAAAAACACAGGCCAACGAAAAAGTTATTTCCTTCTTTAATAATTTTAGTGGATTAAAAATAATACATTCGTGTTCCAGAATTCTCTTCGGGTCCAAATCTTTTTAAATTGGACTTACCAATTTTTGTTATAAGTGCAAAAAATTTGCAGTCTAGTTATAAGTTCTCCACCAGTATCGTATTTTGGGTAAAAACAATCAAATTAACTTCGTGTACATTGCTATGTAATTAATTATAATTTAAATTATGTCTCACAGAAATTTGTTAGGCAATCTATAATTATTCTTTAGAAATTTAATTCGCGATCAAACCGAAAATAAAATGCAAAAAATACGCAGTCTAGTTATAAGTTCTCCACCAGTATCGTATTTTGGGTAAAAACAATCAAATTAACTTCGTGTACATTGCTATGTAATTAATTACAATTTCAATTATGTCTCACAGAAATTTGTTAGGCAACCAATAATTATTCTTTAGAAATTTAATTCGCGATCAAACCGAAAATGAAATGCAATTAACAGGGTATTGCAATTGTGACGACTGATTAGAAGAAGTGATAACTAAACTTCTAATTTTTATAAATAATACAGTTTTGCCAAATCAATCATAAGTAACCCAATAATTTGAAAATAATGTTACATTCTTAGATTCTTCTAATATGTTGTCATTTTTATTTTTCGCTTGTGCATTTACTGATTATGATTGCTTCGAGGAATTTTAGAAAGAGGAATCGAGATTGGAATTTAATTTTCCAGAGAAACGTGTTTTTGTAGTATCTTGAATAATCTGCGAAAGGTGGAGGACACTTGCGCAAATCGGCCGCCACGAGGCAGGTGTTCACGTGTGCACAATCGAAAATTAGCGCCGTTACGGTAATAACGCCGCAAACGTGTCACTGGGTTGCTCGCGTAAACGCACGAGACGCGTAACACCGGGGCAATTACCGCATTAACTGTAATCATATTGTCGGCAGATGAAGACCGCGAAATAGTCCATTATAATAGGTAATTGTTGTGTTCCCTTCGTGGAGCGCTTTTCGAAATCTTCTTAACGTCCAAATGGACCGTAAAAACAGTTGGGCAAGTTTGAACGTAAACCGAGAATCACACGCGTGAAATATACTGTGAAAATGATCGTTGCGATTATCGGACTTAATACTCCAGTCGTTTACTGCCGGTTCAACGCGCCTTAAAATGTCTATGGCATTTAAAAGCTTGCTGCAATCAAACCGACACTCAATAAACGATCATTTATCACGAGACACCATTTTATACGCTTACCGCGTTTATATGTAAAAGATTACATTTCCTTTCATTTTTCGGAGACGATTTTGTTAAAAAAATTTAAGTAATTTTTATTCCTTATTAAATACAAAACATTTTCTTAATCCTTATATTGAAATTTATTATCCTATAATTACTCGAATAAAAGTTGATAAGTGTGTATCATAAAACATTGGGACACGCTGTTGATAGTAAAAATAAAAATTGATTGTGTACGAATGGTCTTACTAGACGTAACTTGCAAATATAAATAACAATAGCACGTGTTTCAGGAAATGTATCGAGTATGATATTCGAAGGCTTCAGTTTCAACAATAAATTTATACAGGAAATAATTCTTATCGATCGAAAATTGAAATATAAAATATGTTTATGATATCGGCGCCAGGTTCGATCATTTCAAGAATTATTAATTTCTTTTTCAGACGCAAAAATTTTGTCTCTTGATAATGATCCACATTGAGATCGAAACGTTGAGAAACTTAAATACTTAAATTGCATATTTCTTGTTCTTCTTGAAATGATCGAACCTGGCGCCGATATCATAAACATATTTTATATAAATTTATACGTTTAATAAAAACTGTGGGTAGTATTAACTAACTCTATGTTACTTATCTTTTACGACAAAAATGGTTTTAGATTTCATACCTAGAAAACTGAACTTTTCAGCATTGTCTCGAACAGTGTGCATCGTGAACAACAAAGTCGTTTCAGATTTCAATTTCAGATTGCACGGGCGGCGGGTCGAGGACCTTTCAACCATCGAATCAAGCGTCGATTTCACGTGTGCGGGTCGCGAGGCGTGTTTTCAAGTTCACCGGTGCGGTGGGTTCCCGGGGAATTCGCAATCAGCTGGT
Source organism: Lasioglossum villosulum (assembly GCA_963971365.1). NCBI lineage: Eukaryota > Metazoa > Arthropoda > Insecta > Hymenoptera > Halictidae > Lasioglossum > Lasioglossum villosulum. The sequence continues at coordinate 10,029,873 of OZ020497.1, forward strand.
TTTCGCGCTGCGAATTCATTATTCGCGATCCCCGTTTACTATCAGATTCGGATCGCGCGAAAAAACCAGTCGGCGAAGGCGTTATCGGTGCCGCTGTCACGGGGCTCCGGTATAGCGATGCTAATACATCGTTCCCCGGGGTACCGGGAGGAAGAATCGGCTTCACTATTAGTAGAATGGCATGTGGCAAAGGGCAGCATGTTAAATGAAGGGAGATTAGGAACGCTGCACCTGTGCCTAGAAAGGGTGTACGCATAATCATACGTTAAATGCCTCTAATCCGATAAGAAATTGACTGACAAATCGCCATTCTCTACCTATGGAACTTCACCCACACGACCGTAACGCCGCGTGTAATCGTTGGCTAACGTCCGAGTGATGGTACCAGAGAGAGAGAGAGAAGAAGAGAGAGAGAAAGAAAAAGAGAAAGAGAATAAGAGAGAGAGAGAGAGCAAACTTTAATGTCAGGCGGTGCTTCGTCATTCCAGAGATACTCGGCACGCTTGCCGCGGGTATTAGCCTATCTTTTTACAATTAGCAAACAGAACTGCTCACGTATTCCCGATTTACATCTGTATTCGTGGCGTGCGCCTGTCTCCTCTCGTTCGCCATATGCGTTTTCTTTAATCGACACGTCGAATCCTTTCGCGGTGGTTCAACCTGGAGGAACTCGTGGACTTTCGCTTTCGTTACCAACCGGCGAGAGGATGGACATTTTTTGGTAACCGAGGCTGATCGGACTTCTTCGCTTGTGGTTAGACTATGCGTCTTTATGTAGAAGAAAACTTTTCCAATTGTGAGATATCGTTATTACTAGACTGCGGATCTTTATGCAAAATAAAAACTTTCTAACTGGATTGAAATAAACATTTAATTCCTTGTTGAACATGTTTAATAGATCGAATTAATATAAAAGTATATTTAAATTCTTTAAATTTGTTTACTGTCAGAAATTAGACCTACCCATTTTTATAATAAATGCATAAAATCCGCAGTCTAGTTATTACATTAAGGTATATTTCCTCTTGTAATCGTCTTAAAATGTCGAAAATAATGTCCTGTTCATCTTCTCTCTTTTCAACTTTGTATATTGTCCATCTTTTTCGCACATACGTGAAATCCGCAAGTTTATTTACAGCTCTGGGAGGTCCTCGTAAAGGGGATTGTAAAAGACCTTACGGTTAATAAAGATGTATTTATTTTAAATGAAGACTCGTAGCCTCTCTCTCTCTAATGACTTACAATATTTGCCCCGGAAGGGTTAGATTGCTCCAACGTAAATTAAAATCCATAAGAATGATTTATTTACAGGTCTGCAAGTTCCGCAGTCGCATTACGCGCGGAGAAAGTCAAGATTAGGGAACGATTAGGATAATCAAGTCTTGTGACCTGTTTGGTGAGTTCGATGGAACCAATCTGGTTCTCCAAGCAAGGCTGACTCGGAAAGATCGAGCTACTTATGTTGATCCTAATTTTCAAAAATGAGGGAAAGTACTTCCGATCTGAACGAAGGTCGACGTTCGGGTTCGCAGTAAAAAATATTCATCAGCTTCTGTCTTCGAACACTTTCCACCATAAGTTACAAAGATAACTATCTGGTGAATGCACACTGACTAAAACTTTCGCTTTCAAGCGGGTATGTCGTTAACTATGATAAATACCTGAAGGAAGAATTTCCTGAATGGAAGACAAAAAGGACGACACAAAGTACAACTTCAAGTATGCCATTAACGCGTTGCCTAACGGCCGTTTCTAGTAGGTCCATCGGTGTAACGTAAAAGTGCAAATATCTTTAAATATTTGTATAGAAGAAAATGAACGGATACTCCCGGTAAACAAGCAAATTTTAAATAATAGGTTTCCGGATGATAAAGTATGAAATTCGTAATCAAGTAGAATAATCGGAATAGTCAATCTTGCTTATTTCGCGCCAGTCGCGGAAATAAAAACGTGTAGAAAATTCGATGATCACGAGACATCAAGACAATATAAGAATTGCAGAGCAGAGTATAAGACAAGCGAGTGACACGTGAAATGTCGAACGAGTGTTGGAGAAGTGGCGGTTGGCAGCAGTCCGAATAGAGTATTTATAACGCTAATCCCTACCTGTATCTCCAAGTGGAAGCTCTGGTCGACCAGTAGCCAGCCGAAGGCGGTGTTCCCACTACTTCAGCACTAGTCCACAGAAACAACAATGCTAGTCACCTACTTCCGTTCACGTGTGCGCGAAATCCCACAGAAACACTCTCGTCCTTCCTCGTATCCACGTGCTCGTTTCGGTAGCCTCGAAATGTCTCGGCGTATCGGCGGACCTGGCGTCCAGGTTTCCGTCCGCGAATCCTGCGCAAGGACACCGCGTATCTACCTAGCTGTCACGGTGAACGCGTTCGCGGGAACCATTGATCCAACGATCGGCCGGTTTCGCGACTCGAGGAAACAGCTCCCGTTTCGGGTGGGGGATGATTTTCGAACCGAGGAAACTGTTTCGTATTTCAGTGGCAGGACTCGCGGGGGTGGCCACCTGCGGGCGTCCTTAGACCGGTTGGGTCTCCCGATGGTAGTTGCGCGCGCGCGGAATCCGCGGATTACCTAGGAACGTCCGGGCGACGTCCAAGGCAATAGCTTGACGAGTCGTTGCTGCGGATCGTCGTGGAGTGATAATCGTCAGAGGGAGATCTCGCGATGGCTCGAGCCTATGGTCTCGGGAGAACTGACAGTGGCCTCCGCTCACCGGAGTAAGGTACACCCTACTACCTCACAACTACAACTACCTAGTGCTCCTGCGACCACTACTATAACCACCGACTATACTAATACTACTACTATTGCCCGGGATCACTCTCTCCCTCTTTTCGCCCTGTCTCCGTTGATCCCGCTCTGTCCCGTCCCCGTTGCCTCTCGCTCGCGCACCCGGTCGCCGGTTGCCGATCTGACGCGCGGGGCCCTCTTTCCTCGTTCATGTTTTCTCTTCTCATGCTAGCCCGAAGAACCCCTGCCAATCCACCTTCATTTTCTCCGGCGGCTCTCGTTGCACCGGGCATCCGACTGACTGAACGTCCTTACCATATGTGAAAGGCGCACCCACATCGACTCCCTGGCCTCCTTGCTCGTGTTTATGATTCCGCGGCGCGTCGGGTCTCCGGCTCTACGGCGAATACCGCGCCAACAACACGCGCGTGCACCCGTTTTCCAGCGGCCCGCGTCGCGCGCAAGGGATGCCCCGACGATTGTGACCCTCTTATGTCAGGGCCAACTTGGGGAACGTCAGACAACACGCCACCACTCGCTAGAAACCAACACGTAAATTTAAACTGCCAGGTCCAGCCGGAAGCTATCCTCTATTACGGTAACTATGCAGAGAAGGGGGCCCGAAGTCCGTGTTTACTGAATATTGCAGATGAGGCCCTGAGTTATCTGCACACAAAAAGAAAATGGTAGTACGTATACATACATAGCTAGCTTCTGTCGTACATCTGACAGCAAGTATTGGTTCAATGGTTACGTAGCTTGACCTCTGGTACTACGACGAGAGTATCATTCTCCAGACCAAATCAGACAATCCTATTATCATATAATCCAGTGAATGTAATGCAACAAGCATCAGTTTCTTTTTCTCGACAGCGGATCTTTATGCAAAATAAACATTTTCTGCCTGAATTGAAACAATTTGGAGTGAAATACACATTCATTTTCTTTCTTAATATATTTACATGTATGTTGAAAATAATATGACAGTATCTTAAAATTCTTCTAATGTTTTTGCTGTTTTAATTTTTGTCACTAATGCATAAACCCGCTGTCTACTCGTAACTTGTGAACCACGATCGTTCCCCTCTACGACATATATACGATTCAGCAAAATCAGAGTGGAGCCCTCCTTTTCTGGTAGATATTTTTTCTGTACTCACAAGAACACAAACCAAGTGAAATCAAACAGTGTATTAACGCATTTAATTCTCTAGACCCGGTATCTTCTATAGTTCGGCGGCATTCTAGAATCAATGTCGATTTTATACCGAACTGAAGCCTGGAACAAAAGGTATTACAGAAAGCACGGCACACCTAGAAGTCGAAAGAATATGAGGGTGTGACAGTCGAGCGGTAATCGCGCAGTATCTTGAGTGGCCATTATTCCGAAGCTTTTCCAAGGCAACCGGTTAAGACGTTCAACAGAGCATTGCACTTGGTTCTCTCGTTCTCACCGTCCGAGCCGCGCGTCAAAGGAAAGCAAAAGCTTACTACAACCTGTCCGAGAATGAAGCCGAGGTGTCGTTTCCCGAGCCTAATCGTTCTGTTCCAACTAAACTGCAGTCCGCGGCTGGTTTTCTTGTCGAGCATCCCGCGAAACACTTGCGATTACGCTTACCATTATAAAATAGCTGCCGCCGACGATCAACCTTCTTATAATTGCTGTCACTTAATGAGGATAACGTTCGCGCCGGGGTTTCTTAAAATTGTGCGATTATATCCGAGCAAGAAGTTGCATTGACCTTCACTACCATCCTGTAAAAAACATCGGAGCTGTAACAACATGTATAATTTTCTTTTCATTTTATAATCATTCTAACACAGTTTTGGAAATATTTTTTAATTTCACTCAAACTCGAAACTCTGAAACGATTGAAAGAATTTATAAATATTACTGAATTTTCTACTTGTTAAAATTATTCAAAGGAAAAATATATTTTTATAATCATTTCTTCTAACCCCTTTTTGAAAACAACTTTAATTCCACTCAAATTCAAAACTCTGAAACCATTAAGAGGATTTATAAATATCACTGAATTTTCTACTTGTTACAATTATTCAAAGGAAAAAGATATTTTTATAATCATTTCTTCTAACCCCTTTTTGAAAACAACTTTAATTCTACTCAAATTCAAAACTCTGAAACCATTAAGAGAATTTATAAATGTCACTGAATCTTCAACTTGTTAAAATTATTCAAAGGAAAAAGATATTTTTATAATCATTTCTTCCAACACATTTTTGAAAACAAAAATATTAAGTACTGCAATTTACGGTTGATGTAGACAGTTTTTAGTTTAGATAAAGATCGTTTTAGTTCGGACAATGTAGTTTAAACAATAATTACCGGTTGTTCAAGGCAGCGCGGAGGATAAGCCAACGAGCACGTGTTGTTCCGGTAGCCCACGTGACGCGACATCCAGTCCAGTTCTGCGCGAAGCAACCAGGCTAACAAAGATAAATATTTCCTATCGCCGTCCATTAAGACCGGCAACCTTGGCGCACCCGGCGAGGCGCCGCGGCCACGAGGTGGATTTAGGTAGATGTTGCAAATGAGCCTCTACCGTGCACTTGCCATTTTGTTTCCTGGGTAATAAATACGCTCGAACTATCCGCGGGGGCAAGTGAGAGAGGAGGGGAGCCAGAGGGGTCGTGGAAGGGTTGGCCGAGGGGAACGATACAGCATCGTATTTTCTGCCCGTTCATGCGGAATCGGCATGTCGTAGATATCGTTCGCGACCTTCCTCTCTTTCTCCCTTTCCGGGCACGGTGAGAAAGAGAGAGCTTCCCTGGTGTTGGGTTGGGTTGAGTTGGGTTGGGTTAACGGTATATCGAGGACCATGTCGGTGCTATTTCTTCGTTTATCCACCGGCAAGGATGTCACGGCCTTTCACCACCGACCAGACAGAAGAATAGTCCGAACATTCGTGTATTTTCGGAACCCCGATTTCCCGAAGCACCTGTTTCATGTTAGACACTTCCGTGTCGCACGCGATCCGTTACAGAGTCCAGATCTAAATGTGGGCTAGCTCTTCTTTGTCAATTTTACAGTTGAATTGTTGGCTGCAGCAACACCGATGTGACATTTCCTTAAGACCTATTAGCTTTTATTGTGTTCCCATGAAACCCTGCTCTCCTGTAAAATTTGCACTTTGTATCATCCAAAGCTGTTCCAGCCAACGATTCAATAATTAAATTAACAATACCGAACAACGTTGGATGATACAAAGTGATTTTACAGCAGAGCAGCACTTGATCTGGTTAGCAAACGACACTCGCACGTTGACGTGTGTGAGTGCACACGTCGCTATATCACATATACGTACACGAAAATTGTAAGGGTCCGGGAGTAAACGTCTGAGATCTTTATAATGCAATGACTGAATTTCTTAGTAGTCAAAATCGCTAGATGAAAGATCAATCTAGGGTGCTATTTGGCTGAAAAGTCGTACTTCTACGTTCACGAGCTATGATTTGCAATATTCGACAGCACGCCCGTCAGTGAGGACGTCATAAATGAAACAGAAATCAACGCTCGTAGCGGAAAATGTCAGAACTATATTTGAATGTCAACCTCACTGTGGCTTGGATTTTTGTAGAATTAAACGTATAGAATTTTTAATAGAAGTACGACATTTCAGCCAAATAGCACCCTAGATTGATCTTTCATCTAGCGATTTTGACTACTAAGAAATCCAGTCATTGCATTATAAAGATCTCAGACGTTTACTCCCGGACCCTTACAATTTTCGTGTACGTATATGTAATATAGCGACTTGTGCACTCACACACGTCAACGCGCGAGTGTCGTTTGCTAACCAGACGGTGCTCTTAATGGGCCTCAAAGAAATCTCACATCTAACGTTGTTCCAACCACTAATTCGATTAAACAATTTATCCAACATGGATACATAACATAAATCGAAAAAAGTTACCCCTCGCCTTAGAGAAAATCGAGTCCAAAGATCCGTCCGGTCTGCGTGTTTTAGGATATGCAGGAAGTAGAATTGGTTGATCATGATCAGACGCGTCAGACGTGTGCTCATTATAACACGCGTATTCGCTGCATTTTCGAACTTGATTGAATTTATTTAATTAATCTTACCTTGAAACACTGTATCGTTGGCATTGCAAGTTTCTTTTCACAATATAAATAAAACGACTGAATTCTTCATTTTTAAGGTTTTTTAGTAAACTAATTTATATACTTCTGTTTTCTTTATAGAGAATTTTTTGTAAAATTATTTGAAATGTCTCCTGCCTATTTTTATCACAAATGCGTATAATCCTATTCATCAAGTGTAACATAGAAATGGTCCGAAGCAAATCATCAGTGCGATAATCCGCGTCGATTAACCTCCACTTGTCATAATTCACGGCGGGACCGTCGTTGATAAATCATTTCCCTACATTACGCACGCTTAAGATATACTCATCAGTTTAATACCAGACGTTATTATAATCCGCTTGGCAACGGAATTAACGGTTGTCAGGCTCGTCCGCCAACCGTGATAAGCCGCGCCTAAAACTAACTGAATTGAGACTGTGGTGACTCCATGTGCGATATGTCATCGGACAAAGACGAGTTACCCAGACCTAACACAGAACGCATAACCAGAGAAGGAGGTTCTTTAAAATTGGTCATAAATTTTACGTAAAATATTTTTTGAGATTCTACCTGCGAGTTTTTTTACAGAAATTGTTCGCGTAATAATGTACAAGAACCCGAAAGCGAATGCAACAGGTAAAGGTATCCTTAATTCTTCAATAGGTGTGAAAGTACTAAACCATACGTGAAACGCGGAGAGAATGATTAAATAAATTTATAACATTTGCATTAAATAAACTTACAAGCAAATAACGTAGCAATTCTTTTGTAACTTTCGATGCTAGGCTCGCGCCCGGGATATAGCAGCATTCGTACCGAAAGGATTAATATTTACAGCGCATTCCCTTCAAAAAAAGGGTGCTCCAAACGACTCCGTCGATTACATAAGAACGCAAGAAAACTCCGTTGCCTCGAAGCCATTCGTAGCGGTGGGTCTCGGGCGTTATAAACTAAATAAATAACGCCCAACACCTGGTCTCATCGTATCTGCGTACATGTCGCAGGGGAGATTAATAAATCGCTCCCTTCTCTGTTCTGTTCTCTCGCCGACGCGTGCTGTTCGCGCAAAAATCTAGGTAAGCCCATTTGCCGTAGGACCGCGTAAATCACCGTCATTGTCTTGTTGCTTTATTGCCGGTGGTGGCTCTGTCGGGCCCCTCCGCGTGCCCGATCGGGCCCCCTGTCCCCTACCTTCTATCCCCATCCTCACCTTTCCAGCTGGGTCCGCTTCTTCTTCTTCTTCTCGGCTACCATCTCCGGTCGGCCACGGTCCCCGCGAGCACGTACACAAGGGGCAAACGAGGCGTTAGCTTAAGTTAATTCAACCGACTGACTCGCCTCCCAGGTTGTGAATCGCCGGCCGGAAGTGCACGGATCGTTTCTGTGTTACTTGAACGCAGAAGAAATGCGAACGGAGTCGCCTGGCTCTCTCTCGCGGTCATTACCAAGGGGACGCGCACCGTGAACAGATGGCAACGCCGAAGACGTTCTTCGCTCTGTTTTAATTCGAGCAGGGGGCAACGCGGAATTTTATCAAACCCCCGTGTCAATACCAGCAATTTTCGATCATGTTCGGAAACCTCGTAGTCGTTCTCTTGATTTGGTTGTTGATCAATAGACTGCGGATCTTTATGCAAAATAAAAATATTCTGCATTAATTGTGGGAAGCGGGAGTAATATAAAGATTGATTTCTTCCCTTCATGACTTTGTTACATTCAAAACAACATTACGATATTCTTGAATTTTTATAATCCTCTGCTGTTTTATATTTCACCTAATTGCTTCATAAACGCATAAGGTACTGTCCCAATTATTGTGCATTCGGATGACTTATTAATTCATGAGCTAATTGAATGAATTACTTTTGATTCATCGACCTGTACAAAATTTATATTGATTCTCAAATCCTTCCTTTTTATTGATATTTTTTCTTCAAGTTAAAAATATTAGCATGTTACGATACCAGCAATTTTCGATGCCATTCAATAATCTCGTGGTCATTAGGGTTCTTGATTTGGTTATTGTGCATGTAGGGTATTTGTCTCAATTACTGTGTGATTCTGCTAATTTGATAATTCATGAATTAATTAATGAATTACTTGATTTCAATTCGACCTGTACGAAATTTATATTGATTCTCAAACTCTCTCTTTTTATTGATATTTTTTCTTGAAGTTAAACATATTAGCATTTTACGATACTGCAATTTTCGATGATATTCAATAATCTCGTAGTCATTAGGGTTCTTGATTTAGTTATTGTTCAAGTAGGGTATTTGTCTCAATTACTGTGAATTACTTTGATAATTCATGAATTAATTAATGAATTACTTGATTTCAATTCTACCTGTTCGAAATTTATATTGATTCTCAAATTCTGTCTTCTTATTGGAATATTTTTTTCAAGGTATATATGTAACCGTTTCACAATAATATAATTCAAATAGACATACAGGTTTTTGTTCCAATTAGTGTGTCTTTAAAAATGCTTTGAGCACTCGTTCATATTTCCGAGTTCACCATCATGTGAAAGTCATCAAATAGTTGATTACGTGGTGCCATTTTAATTTTTAACATTTGTTCACAACTTTTGTGAACAAGTTATCGTGGTATTATTGGAAATGTCTAAAATATGGAAATTTTTAGACAACACACACCATTACTGCAGATGAAATTTTTTAATCTGGACGAATGAACTTTTTTGCAACATGTGGATGGATTGTCGTTATCAAGGATTTTTCTCGACGCTGTTAGATACCACCGTGTTCGGGCCACGGTTGGCGATCTTTGATCGCATGGAAAAGGATTACGTGGATGAATATAAGTCACATCCCCTCCCTCCAAGGAAACATGACTAATGCGTTGCGCGTAGTCGAGAATTGCCAGAGATAATTCGCGGGGGGATGAGAAATCACAGCGCGCATCGGGACACATTATACGTGCTAGCCTAATTTTATTGCGGCGGCATTTACCACCGCGGTGGTACTACGCAGAACGTCATTCGAGATTTGTCGCCGTGGGGATTAGTCGAACACGCTGGGACCGTCGACCTGATGTTGTAAAAATTACGCGGCAGCCGCCTTCCCTCGAATTTGACTTGTGCTGGGATTAGAATTATACGCCGATTCGCAGAAGTTGCGCCGCGTTACTCGCCGCGGACCATCGCGAAGATAAATTCAAATACTACTTTACTTTTTCACTTTTTCACTTTCACCGCTCGCACGATTTATGCCGGAGAAATGATTCCTAGACTGCAGCATATTCATGCATTTATTTTACAACAAACTGTAGACTTTTTTTTTAAAGAAAATCTCATTTGAGATTTATTAGAACGTAAAGCAAACCATACAAAATAGTACAAATTGTATTACACAGTAGCAACATTATATATGTAGGGAGAAGTCGTCTACACATAATCAGCGAGAGTTTCATCGAATCTCGCGTCGATAGTAACTGTAACGACGCGACGATTCGATGTTTGTTACTTATTGATTTATTTTCGTTCTTCTTGTTTTATAATGTGTGTTGTTTGATTCAGATTCGTTTGACGTGTGAAAAAGTAAAGACGTGTTTTGATATTGTATCTGATATTTTTAAAATTAAATCTTAAATTGTTAATATTTTACGGACGTGTTACTTAACTTATAATTTAAATCCTACATATATACCAAAAAAGCCATAGGCACGCAGATCGCAAACATTCAGAAAGGCTAACAACACACGCTCCAATATCCGGTTTAGATATCAAACAGCCTATGTCCAACGGCAATTGAAAATCAATTCTGTTCAGATTTTGAATAAATTTTTTCCTTTGCTCATTGTATAAATTTCATTGCCATAGAACACGATTAAGCGTTTCCTGATCTTGATGACATTTACGATTCGGATTATCAATAATGCCCAACTGTACACTTTATTAAATCATTCTGTCAGCATGGCCCAAATTTTTGGCAATATACGAAATTAGTGTCGATAGAACATTTTCTTCATGAAATTACTATATTGTGTACATTTTGTAGAGGGGCAAGTTGGTAAAGGGACAGGTTGATACAGCGCAATTATCAGGACACTGGCTACCTGTAGCACAATTATAGCTAGCTATTTCAGATTTGTTAGTTAACTTAAGTCCAGCTGTTTCGATATGTGAAATTTTACGATGTCTCGAAAAGTGATGACTGAAAAAATGATCCTTTCTGAAAAAGCAGGTCTATTCGTCTTTCACTTCACACACGAATATTCGTAGAGTCAAGACCGTATTGTACTGAATACACAAACAACCTACTCGTCAGCCCACTTATCTACGTAGGCAGACACCGGTACGATGCAGTTTGCCAGAAACATGCCACCTTAATTTCTTCTATTTGTCTAATACAAAAACTATGTTATGACAAAGATTAATTGGTTCGAATCGACGACAAAAGTCCTTAACATCCGTGTTTACTTCCGGTAGCGAAACTCAAATCGATTTCATCCTAATTGACCGAAACGAAAATGAAATATCTTTGCTATTCGTTTCGTGAACTCTGGAAAAGTGAGTATGAAATTAAATCTTGATTCTACATTTTTCAGTAAACATTTAGTGTGAATTTGATGGAATTATGAAATACAAAATTGTAAAGAAATCAGATATTACTATATTATTTTCGATTGATTAAAATTACTAGATTACATTTTCTTATTTGACTTATAAAATTTGTATTTTACAGAAAGATTTTACTATTTATTCTTGACCACTCCACTTGAATAAATTCTTTTTATAATATTGCCTTAACCCGCAGCAGTCAAGAGGTAACTGAGAGTCCCCACTAAAACTTATTGTACCATTATTCACAGTATTATGTATATTATTAAATATGTTGGTATCTAATGAATTATTAGCAGACTGCAGATTTTTTATGCATTTATGATAAAAATGGTTGCGTACAATTTAGAACAAAGGAAATATTAAAAAGATTTAAGGCCAGTAGTGTATAAATTTTACCTTAACGAGACAATTAAAAGAAGAACGAAAATTCAATTCGGCTCCTGTGTGTTGCAATGAATACATTTTTATTTTGCATAAAGATTCGCAGTCTAATTATTACAGATTTAAGTGTTGTATGCAGTATTATATTGTTACGACGACACGAAATGAAGTTGCCTTCCCCTGTGACATCCTGAAGATATCAATTTAATATCCATAAAATGAAAAGAATTATATACTACGGAATTATTCTACATCGGAAGAAATAATTAATTTTCAAGTTACAATAGTTCCGGCTGCGAGAAGTTAATGGTTAATGTAATCTGTTTTTGGTATGCCACCCTATATGTAGAACCGAAGCTGGCGTGATATCACGACATCGGGATGCAGATGTTTAAACCTACGAGAGCATAAGTTGGTAGGAGGAAGACATGCCGGTACCCGCGCTTAAACTATACTCGTTACACGCCGTTATTAATGGTCGATGTTTCACGCTAGACTTGCACGTATTCGCCGGTATTCACGTGTCGCTCTAATCTGCGAACGCCCACGAGGGAAACGTTTTATTCAACCGACGAATATCGGTCGACCCAGAAGAGTCAATTAACAGGGCCGAGAAGTCATAACTCGAACCCCTGACGCGTCCGACTCGTGGATCACCCACGCTGTCTACCGGAAGTGAAAATGCATTTTTTCGAAACCATCGATCATTTTTCCAGTTGACCTTTCGACGACGCAATCGATCATTTGTAGGCGAATGTAGATAATACCGTGGAAATTACAGTAGCTCGACGGCTCAACTCCAAAATGCATGCAAAAAATTCTTTTTGTACTATTATTATACTATCTTGTCGATGTTATTGCTCCACGCATCATTCAATACGATTATTAATTCTGTTTTTCTTGATTACACGTATTTTTCATCTCCTTTTGTTAGGGCACACTTTTAAACCACTCGATTCATTTTTATTTAATACTACCTGACCCGACAGACGTCCTGTACAAATTTTAATAAATTTGTTTGTGATCGTGTTGTGAATTTGTGAAAAGCTATTCAAAATATGTAAACGAAATAAAAATGAGAAAAAAACGTATTTCTGAGTGATCGTTGTATGTATTAACGATTGTGGCCATGGAGGAGTACACTCAAATGTACGTCAATGGAAAATTTGCAGTTTGTTCGAATCTTCCGACTGTTCTTTGTAATTGTCCAGAATATTTTTCCTGAAAATTTGTTCAGGACCATACCGAACAAAACAAAAACAGAATTACAAATATCCATCTTTCGAATCGTGAGTTATGGTCTTGAGTTCATACAAAAATCCCATAGAAAAGAGCACTTTCATTTTTTCCCGAATTTTCCATTTTTTCGGGCAAATTTTCCAATTTTTCTTTCTCTAAAAACGTTAATCGGATTATTACGAACATCTTCTAAAAAAAAATTAGCCAAATCGATCCAGCCATTCTCAAGTAATGCTCTTACAAACGAACAGCATTTAATTTTTATTTATATAGATAGAAGATAGATGGATTAGGTCGTGCGGAAAGTCATATCGTTTTCTGAAGGGAAAATGAAAGTCAATTCATTACCATTTTTTGCTATTTTTATTATTATTATTACATATACATATATATTATATAAAATGAAATTTACACCGCATAAAAAATATTGATAAAAGTGAAAAGGTGGTAAGGGGGTAAACTTGTGTCCAAGATGGGGTTTTCGGTAATCAAAAGCGCTAGATAAAATATCAATCTAGGCCGCAGTTGCCCCCAAATTTCCTATGTTTAAGTTTATGAGGCGTAATTTTCATTATTTATTTGCATAAAGTTGCGACAGCTACTAAAATTAGAACTATTGAGGGGGATTGCGGTCTACAGTGATCTTTTTATCAAGAATTTTTTATACTAAAAAACCCTATCTTTGCATAATCCAGAAATAAGACGCATGCCACAGTCTTGCAATTCTAGAAATGAGAGGCTAAACAGCACACAATTTTTTCTTTCGTGCACTGCATTTTTACCTTAGCGGCAATACAATTTTTTAAAATCGCCGATCAGTTTTCCACTTGACCTTTCAGCGATACAATTAATCATTTGTATGTAGATAACACCTTGGGAAGTCGCATACTGTGTCTCATTATTGTTAAACGGTTTCGAAAAATTACTTACTTGCTGAAGACGATCGTATTTTATTTTATTCAGTCAGAAGTTCTTCCACCTGACTAAAAACTCGATATCGATGAAGAGTCGGAAAGAAATAATGTTCGAACGAATTTTTCCTGCAATGGAAAATAATGCGTTGAATATTTTAATAAAGTTGGGAGTATTGCGGCTGAATTCTTAATTCATTGATTCCGATGCGCATTGGATCTTTGTGCATAATAAAAATATTATTTGTCAAGAAATAGGAGTTGAATGGACATTTCTTTCTTTCCTCAATGGTTCGAGTATGTACGTTGAAAGTAATATGCTGAATAGTTTCAAGGACGATTACGTGATCATAGTAAATTCTCTTCCGCATTACACGAAATTCTACTGTGCACAACGTGTACGTAATACACGTAACAATTTTGCCCCAGTTAAGGCTATTGCAAAGTACCTTATTAGTCTTTCTATTTTCGCTCTGCCCTAATTTCGTTTGTGCACTGAAATGTTCTTTCATTGTTTCACCCCCTATTCTTCTATGCAGATAATTATTTAACATGCACCGATGTAACTAGAAATTGCTTTTCATTTACCAATTCCTAGAAACCGTTAACAAATATATGATTTAAATAATTGCATTGGTCGAATTAATTTTGAACGATTGCTTAACAATTAACGTTGTTTAATCGGTCTTTTATCAGCATCTGTTTATGAAACGTGACGAATTCGTGTCTCATTTATCAAGAGATTAATTGAATATCAGCGACCATAAAGTTTAAGTGCGCCGTGTTACTGCTTGGCGCCGTCACTAGCTATCGTATTGTTTTTGCATAGTTGAACTTCGATCCACATTTCCGGCCTGACAAGTATGTAAATAATTCTTTGTAAAAAAATGATACCACGTGTAAGTTGATTAAGTTTGACCATGGTCGTGTTACGCAATAAATTGATTGCTATCATAATCCGTTGCACCTGAATGAAATGATACGATAGAAAAGAATAGCAACGATTTCAGCGCCGATAAACTCCACGGTGTTGACAAGCGTTCTCCATTCACTACGCGACCCAACACACTAATTAATAATTGACTATACTTCATCAATGACAACAGCTAGGTGTCAGTTGCGTTAATTAACACTGTTTATGCCCATTTTGATTTACTTACACAGACTGAAACAGAAAATCGTTGACATTGTTGACATTTAAATTTTTTTATGCCAAACAATGAAACAATCTCCATAATAAACAACTTTGCAGTTTCAATTTGCATGATTCAATTATTTTCATTTTGTGGTATTTTTTCATATTTGGTAGACATCATGTGAAATTACATTCAATTATTACAGCAAAAAGATGATGCAGACTATTAAATAGTTTTGGTTTTGTGGAGTTTTTTTATATTTTACAACCAAAGTGTGAAACTGAAAGCAACCCAGAGAAGTGCACACAATTTCATAATGAAATTGACTCTACAGCTCGAAGACAGGATAGAGAGATGCACAACATTTCATTGGCAAATCGTTTGATCCTGTAATTGTTTTTATTACTCTTATCTTCTTATCACTTACAGCTCGCAACTATTAGCGTGTCACTAACAACGCAACAGATTTGCACAATTGCCTCAGGTCGCTACAATATTGTTTTTCGTTTCTTCAACGTTACGTAAAAGCCCGATGGAGTGGGCAGTTTGTATATATTGACAACAACTTGCGATCTATCGCATAACGCTCGTAAAGCATCGTGATGGAAAAGTTACGTTTGATTTCAACGAATTCGTAGTGGACATTCTGACAGGCAATACAAAGCTTCGCAACAATGACGAAATTATACGCTTCCCTGTGTATACTATTCTGCTTGATCGCCAAGGATTATGTCAACGCGGGAATATGTACGTTCAAACTTCTCCGAAATTTTCTGTCACGCGAATATGTGCACTGACAATTATTGTCAATTATTTTACAGGTGATCTCGATAGCAACTCTTTCAACTTTGAGAAAGTTCTGCTAAAAGTTTACAAGGGGTTCGTGATCCACCACAAGTTTCTTTTTCTTCGATGGGTTCTATTCTTTCAATTTAACTATCATACACACTGAACATCTCATATGATTTTAATAAGAAACGAATTATGGAGATTCATTTAGATCAGTCTGGCTCAAGAATAAATCCTTATCGTTATGCATATACATGTCATATTCGAATCATTGATAGAATCGTTCTTTTAATCAATGCCGTTTAATTCGCAAAACTAAACTGCGATCATTCCAACAAAATCGAACGAACAGTGCAAGGGAGTTGAAGAGCCTTGCTTCGTAGAAAAATTTAGTTGCATGCTTCGATATTCTTAGCAATGAATATTTCATACTTATCACTGTAATTATATTTGAGTCCGTCATAGAGAACAAGTCATGGGCATACAGTGACAATGCTTTTCCTGCCACGATGACAGCTCGCGTCTAGAATTATTTTATAATTGAATGTTTACCGCGACGCCACTTTATTTGTTAAACGCAAGCGTCACAATTTCAAGGATGAATGAGCAGTGCATAAAACGCGTTGTCTTTTAGAAACAACATACATTTTACCAACGTAAACAATACTATAAACATTTATGCATCATTCCGGCCGAATTCTTTGTAAAGAAGAATTATAAAGTTCTATATAATTCTTAACTCTTCCGAATTCTTTATGATGAATATTTAAGTAGTTTTTCGATCGAAAAATTAGTAATAGATGTATGATGATTTCGGCGCATAATTATTACTGATCGAACCTGTGCGCCGAAATCATCATAAATCTTTACGATAAAACCTGTTTATAGTTAACGAGTTATTTACATTATGAAAATGCTGTTCGCAGTAAGAGTTCTCAATACACGTTCATGGAGAGCAGCGTGACGAACCCAGAAAGCCTATCGAAGGACATAGATCCTGATAAGGACAGCATACTTTACATACACGGATTCATCGAGGATTCACAATCCGAAAATAGTCTAGTTGTACCAAAAGGTGTCGTGATTCGTGTTGCAAAACAGTAGAATAGTTCTATCCAATGTGGAAATAATGATTTCACGTTTACATTTATGTGTTGACAGCGTATTTGGACAGAGACGTGAACGTCCTCGTGGTCGACTGGGGCGACCTGTCGTTTAACATCAATTACTTTTACGTATCCAGTCAAATACCGATGCTTGGAAAGACAATCGCTGAAGCTATAGTAAAGCTCGCCGATGTCATCAATTTGGACACGTTGCACGTAATTGGGCATTCTTTGGGTGCTCACGCCGCTGGCCAGGTAGCCAGGTCTCTGAAAGTTGTGAACGTCACTTTAAGCCGGGTATCAG
Source organism: Lasioglossum villosulum (assembly GCA_963971365.1). NCBI lineage: Eukaryota > Metazoa > Arthropoda > Insecta > Hymenoptera > Halictidae > Lasioglossum > Lasioglossum villosulum. Next base: position 10,047,180 of record OZ020497.1, read on the forward strand.
GTACGTGGAAAATTGGTTCTGCAACAGTATTTACTTCAAAATTGATTTCTAAAAACTAGACTGCGGATTTTATGCATTTATGACAAAAAGGATAAATAATTGCAAAGGATATAAGAGTATGAATACATTTTTTACAACTTGATGACACCACTAAAGAGAGAAATAAATTCTTACTTGGTTCCTGTGTCTTGCAATTAATGCATACATTTTTATTTTGCATAAAGATCCGCGGCCTAAATAACACACCACACCTGGGAAATGTTTAATCGTTTTCTTTTACTCATACTAGAAGGACGCACACATCTATCAATGCATGTCCTCGTTGATTAGAAGTGCCCACTTAAATTTGCTAAATGTAGACACTTGAACTTGTTATGCATTTATGACAAAAACGATAAATAATTACAAAGATTACAAGGATATAAGAGTACGAATACATTTTTTACAACTTGATGACACCACTAAAGAGGGAAATAAAGTCTTACTTGGTTCCTGTGTCTTGCAATTAATGCATACATTTTTATTTTGCATAAAGATCCGCGGCCTAAATAACACACCACACCTGGGAAATGTTTAATCGTTTTCTTTTACTGATACTAGAAGAACGCACACATCTATCAATGCATGTCCTCGTTGATTAGAAGTGCCCACTTAAATTTGCTAAATGTAGACACTTGAGCTTGTTCAGTTAGTAAGAATACGACTTTTGGATCCGAAAGTTTGCAAAGTTAAGTGAGCACTGTAGCGCAGTCAACAAAAAGCTTTTTTACATGGAGAAATTGTTCGGCACAGGATTAGATCCTGCGTTCCCTCTGTTTTATCCTTCCGCGTGCCACATTAAGCCAACCGACGCAGCAGCCGTCGTTATCCTTCACACGGACGGCGGCTTTTACGGTACGCCTATCGACACGGGAACCGTCGATTTTTATGCGAACAAGGGAGTCAGTCCTCAACCAGGATGCCCTATAATCATTGGCGGAGGTAAATCATAATACACGTCGTTAACACATTCAAGTTTCCTCAGGGATAAAATGTAGCGAATTTTAATGAACACCGAGCACGCCACTTACAACTTGACAACCAGTCATCTATGTAATTCATAAAGCATTAGCTTAAGATATTTGAACGGATCGCGAGATTATTATTGGTCGCCACTTGACGGCGGTTTTCAAAGTATCACAATATATTCTACATTTTTCCCCGAGAACTATGAAATGCTCAATTACAATATTAGGTACCCCAGAATCACTATTAGTTCTTAAATCAAAATTATTGCCCCCGACATTAAACACTTTGCGTAATAAATATACTGGCTACGGTGATCTTTTTGCAACGCTGCGAGAACTGGCACATTCACCTGCTTGAAAAATCAGCATTTTTCTTTCGAAATGGATACGCAACAAAGTACAGCATAAATACATAATAAACAAAGTATCGCAATATACTATAGACTTTACTCGAGGACTATGAAACGCTCGATTAGAATATTAGATGACCCAGAGTCACTATTAGTTCTTAAATACATATTATTGCCTCGGACATTAAACACTCTGCATAATGAATATACTGGGTACGGTGATCTTTTTGCAACGCTGCGGGAACTGGCACATTCTCCTGTTTGAAACATCAGCATTTTTCTTTCTAAATGCATAAGCTACAAAGTTCAGCATAAATACATAATCAACAAAGCATCGCAATGCACTCTACACTTTTCTCGAGGTCAATGAAATACTCGATTAGAATATTAGGTACGCCAGAGTCATTATCAGGAACTGATACAATCAGTTATTAAAAGAATTCAGCATTTTTCTTTCAAAATGCATGAGCAACAAAGTTCAGCATAAATGCATAATCAACAAAGCATCGCAATGCACTCTACACTTTTCTCGAGGTCAATGAAATACTCGATTAGAATATTAGGTACGCCAGAGTCATTATCAGGAACTGATACAATCAGTTATTAGAAGAATTCAGCATTTTTCTTTCGAAATGCATAAGCAACAAAGTTCAGCGTAAATAAATAATAAACAAAGCATCGTAATATACTCTACACTTTTCTCGAGGTCTATGAAATACTCGATTAGAAGAAATCAGCATTTTTGGTTTTGAATACATAATCGAAATTCAGTTTATATGTTGAGAATGATTGATCGATACTTACTAAAGACTTTAGTGAGTTAAAAATTATATGTTTTTCTAAAATTATACGTTTTATTCGAAGAAATCTGCAGCCATCAGAGATCCACAAGACTCTTTGCAGAGGCCGTGATAAATCCCAAGGCATTTCCGGCGCATAAATGCCTTAACAAATTAATAGAAAATAACAGTGACAATGAGGTGGTGTATTTTAATGATTCGACTCCAACGAATGTGTAAGTACAAAAACGTGTAGTAATTATTGAACGAGTCTTTATGCAAATTCTATTTTTATATATAATGTTAGAAATGATAATATCAAAGAAAGAGTCTTCGTACACAAGATAACATAAAACTATCATTAATTTCTTTTCAAACAGAAGTTTCAATTACTAAACAACGTATTCGAAATCTTTGTTTGATATAAATAGTTAGTAAAATGTCATAATTTTTTCAGACATGGTGCGTACTGCTTTGAGACAACTGGAAAGCCACCATATACCAAAGCTTAGTAATTAATGCAGTAACTATAAGAGTGAGATAAGAGAAAAGTGACATAATCAACATATTGAAATAACAAGCAGATTCATACAATTTTAAATTCACACATTTCAATTTTTCGGAAATATTTTTGAAAATATTCGAATTTTACTATTAGTGTCAGTCCAATTTTCTCATACCAGTTTATTTGAACCGAATAAATATATTCTTCCGAACGCTTACAAGTATTGGTATTTTTTTGTATTCTATATTTGTATTTTCTGAGCCCTCTACTTAATAATTTCAAACTATATGAAGATTATTTAATCAATAGCTTATAAATTAATTATTAATTACAAACAATATAGATTAATAGTGGAAAGTGATAAACAAAGCGTACGCATGTCAGACAATTTCAACAGACACTCGACCACCTACACTCGTGGCATTGTCAGCCGAATCGTTTCCTGCGGCCGAAAGTGGCGCTTCCGTTCACAAATTGTGCAGGCTGAGTTCGTCTGAGACGAACCACCGATTTGGAAAAGTGACGCATGACTGAACGATTATAAATTCATTTCCAATGGACGTCGTTCTGAATAATGAATACCAGATCGCGACGACGACGTTCCGAGCGCATTCTGTCCATGGACTTCGGATATATATATATATATATATACATATAAATCATTTTTAGCTATTTATTTATATATATTTTTATATATTAAAATATAATTATTATTTTATTATTACAAAATTATTATTATTTATATATTATTTTATATATGTTTTTATTTAGATATATATCATAAAGAAATCTGCAGATAATGCTCGGAATGTTTGGTCGATGAACACGTTGTCGTTCACGGGTATGCTACGAATGCTACCGAACTTGGCACGTCTCACTCAAGAAAATGTTAAAGGTAAGAAGGATAGTTTCGATAAGGAGTGTGAGGCACCCTTGTATTCGACCGGACGTTCGCTTCGGATTTAGTATCGTTGGCGGAAAATTGAACGGCAACTCTTAAAGCGACCGGACGAAATTAAAACATCGCACACGCAAGCAAATTCTAATCGAACCAATTCAATTTACCGAACGACTCTGCTCGATTGGTTTTGTCGTCGGCTCTGTTCAATCGTCAGCTCCACCTAATTTCCGTTGTTTCAAAGATTCATTCGATCGCGGAATTTACGTGCTGATCCCTTTTCTTTCATCCCTTGAGAACTCGCCCGACGTCGTGCAGAGCACACCGATTCGACAACGGATTTCTAAATCTGTCCCAAAAATGTTGTATTTCCTTGAAAAAAGTGATCCCTAATGTATAGACTGCCGATCTCTATGCGAAATACAAATTTTGTGCATCGATTGTAAGAAACAGGGGCCAATTAAAAGGATCTCCTTTTGCCAATAAAAGAAATAATTTATCTCCCCATTTTTTTAGTTGTTAGAAATACACGAAAAACTAATGTAAAAATTCATGGGAATACATCACAGTACTGTCTAATACATTATTTAGAAGCAACGAATGCAAAGTTTCTAAATGTTTTTGCATTTATCGTTACTCTGGAAGAAAATCTGCACAACTCGAAGATCACTAGTTTGGAGAAAATCCCATTTAAAAATTAAACCAAAGTTCAACTGAATATCACTTATCTCCATAAAATCACATCAACAATATCTATTACTCTGTTTAAAGTACATACTTGGAGGTAACTTTTGTATAATTTTTCTTGTCTTCTAACCAAAGTATTAACCCTAATAAAATTTCAATTTTAGCTAAAGGGCTTAGCTAACTAATTTCATCGAATTACATTTGACACTCTTCCACATAAAAATACACAACTTTTTAACTTCCCGATTCATAGGGAAGTTATTGTAATTACCCCGAAAATCGAAAATCGATTTTTTAGCAGATCTCCACGTTTCATGGTCATTGGAGTCATTTTAGACTATTTTTATCAAAATGTGTGTGTGTGTGTGTGTGTGTGTGTGTGTGTGTGTGTGTGTGTGTTTGCGTGTGTTTGCGTGTGGTATCAAATTTTTCGTTACCGTTTTCTGAAAAAATAACAATGCGATCAGAATAATGAATGATGCAATCGATGCGCCCCGCTGGAACTTAGAGCTGATTAGATTTTGGTCCATATTGGTCAAGTAGTTTTTTAGTTTTTTTAGTTTTTTTCGAAAGAAGTTCATTCAACAATGCAAATTATATGAGAGGACGGAAATTTTCCACCGAAGAAACAAACATAATAATTACATATATTTTATTTTTATTTTTTTATAATTTAAACAAATTTTTTTTTATTTAAAAAAAAAATTTTTTTTTTATTTTCCTTTTTTAATTATGCATCTAATGCTAATGTTACCGCTTAGAATAATCGAAAATTATCCCAATGCAAGAGTGAGTTATTCATCGCTACTGCCGAGAATACATTTTCAAAGAATATCGATGAAAGTACAAAAACATTTATTTTACAATCTTTAAAAAAACAAGCAGTTCAATACGAATTATTAACTGAGATGAAATTGAAAGTTAATATAAAAAAATGGTTAATGGAGCATGCGAGCAACGAGCATACGATGTTGGTTTAATGCGACGCCATACAGCAAACATTTTGATAAGTAGAAAACTATTGAACTTCCCTGAGAACGTATAATCTTCTTAAAACGTACACTAAATAATGATAATAATATACTGCAACTAACGAATCGGGAAGTTCTTTGTGTGGCTCGTGGAGAGTCACACACCAAATAACATCCGTACTACTAACCCTCTCGCGAACTCACAAAGCGAGCTACACACCCCCACCCGCGAAGCTCACGAAGCGAGCGAGCAACAATAACCAGCTAGTTTATTTTGATTATGACCCAAGCGAACAATCGCAATTTTTTGAGTTCTGCCGGTTTTCTTCCAAAGTAGCATTATGTGGAATCAAAGGATCTCCCGTATTAGGTTACTTTCCTCTACACTTTCAAGAACACCACCCGATCCGAAATTTTCGGATTCTCGCCCACCTCTACCGCATCCTCGAAGCAAGAGGGCCCATAGTAGCTCGTCCTCGCGTCGAGCCATTCATGCTTCGCTGACTAAGACGAAACAAATGCAATCGTTACGTATCCGCGGACCCCTACTTCCGCCAGCTAAACAAGAAACTCATGGAGAATCAGTGGAGAGGATGAGAACGGTGCATACTACAATACACGTCGTTTTCCACCGGCATGGCACGGCGACTCAGCCAGAACATGAGTGTTGCGCGCGGGCGCGCGAGACGCTGCAACCGGTGCGCCTCTCCAGAGGGCATAATTCTTTGATCTCGATTTTTGTCCACTCCCACCCTGTCATCATCCCCCTTTGTCCCCCGTGGCCCCTGGCCCTCGAGTTGGCCAACCGTTTCACATCGGTGCCACCGCCCTCTCTCTCCTCCCCGCACAGAAAATTCAAGACCGGTTAATCCAGATTAACTTTGAGCCGACGTACATACGTTGGTACGCGCGTCCACACAGCCGCACACGTGTTCTGGTTTGTACATACGTTGTACTACGTATGTATGTTTCGAGTGGCGAGCGAGCCTCGATCGGGAGTAACGATCTTCCGCGATCAAAATGCAACGATACTTCCCCCCTTCCCCCTGGAGCACTCACCGGACCTGTCTTACCGCTGCACCGTACTCTTCCTCGCGCGATTGTGCCTGCGCGCCACGACCTACACGGTTTCACCGATCCCCTGAAAAATCGGTTATGGCACCGAGTTCTGGGTCATTCGATCGGCGGATCGATGTCGAGCACCAAATCGGCACAGGTCTCGGAACGCCGAATTCACTCTGTTGCAGAGCAACTGCACCTTTTTGCAAATTCACCCTTAGGGTGAAGTAGCTGAACATTACCCACAGCAAAAAGTATTCGATCACATTTCAAAATCGGATAATTTTCTCAACAGTAAATCCACCACTGCTGGTCAAATGACTGGACTTATATTTTTGATTTTATAATTATTGAAGTTATGACGTTGCTCGCATGGAAAATGATTCGATCAATTTCTTTATCCTAGCACATTGCAATAAAAATTGCACGAAACCTAAATAAGCAGAACCTTGTCATTTTTACCAGCTAAAACATTTCAAAATCGCATAATTTTCGCAATAGTAAATCCATCACTGCTGGTCAAATGACAGGACTTATATTTTTGATTTTATAATTATTGAAGTTATAGCGTTGCTCGCATGGAAAATGATTCGATCAATTTCTTTATCCTAGCACATTGCAATAAAAATTGCACGGAACCTAAATAAACAGAATCTTGTCATTTTTACCAGCTAAAACATTTCAATCGCATAATTTTCTCAACAGCAAATCCACCACTGCTGGTCAAATGACTGGACTTATATTTTTAATTTTATAATTATTGAAGTTATGACGTTGCTCACATGGAAAATGATTCGATCAATTTCTTTATCCTAGCACATTGCAATAAAAATTGCACGAAACCTAAATAAACAGAACCTTGTCATTTTTACCAGCTAAAACATTTCAATCGCTGCAGTGCTCGGTAGTTTTAGTGTTAAAATTGAACGAACGAGTTCAAGTCGTTCCATTTCAAATGTTAGAAGAATTAGTTTACTAATTAAAACTTTTTTATCTGAAGTTTGTAATTAAACTTTACTTAATGCGCTTTGTAGATCTATATCAATTACAATACACGGTGAAAATCTTCTTCTCAATTTCTACAGCGTGAATCGTACAGTTATATGAATCATGAGGAGTTTATCACATTTTTATATAAAGCACTGATGTTTGAAAATTATATACATACATGTAGTATCTCTGTAGATAAGAATATTCATCGTATAGTTACGAAATAAATTTTCCCTACTGTGTATCTTTAATAGTTTGTGCTTGGCAACAAAAATGAGCGAAAGGATCAATAGACGAGAAATTTCAGATATGTTTAAGTAAAATACGTATGAATCTCTATCTCCATAGCAGCGCAGTTCTCTCTTAGCCATAGAATGCGGTGAAAAAGGCTCGCACTGAATCATAAGCTCAAGTGGGATAATTTCAGGATCGTCCATAGCAATGTCGACCTGACCCGCGTTCACAGCATCAATTCAATTGATTTTGATTTAAATTTGCGTTTAATACGTGTGTACCGAGCGTGCCTATCGCGTATAAAGTCGCTGTATAAGGTATCGTTCTCAATATTAATGATGGCAACGCATTGCCTGTAATGAACACATGCACAACCTGTCCCGCCCACGTGCGTACTCCGTTTTATACGCATGAAACGACATTATCTGAACAGTGCTGTATCAAGGGGTCTCCCAAGTTCCCAGGAAATTGGACTATTAGCTTCATTTTAATAATTGACGCATTACCTCAAATTTGTCTTGTTACCGCAACCTCTATACGGCTCGAGTAACCCTCCATCTAATTACCAATAAATAGCGATCGAGTTGTATGCGGTGACTAAAAGTCCAAAAGGAGACCATCTAATATCACTTCGCCGCCTTAATTTATGTAAAAACACTTCCGCCGTGATTTTCCGTTTGTAGCCGACAGCAGCCTTCGGATTTGCAACCAGAGTGCAAAGAAATTGAAAAACACTTTCGCTAGACCACCTCCTGAGCCAACTTTATTCAGAATTCACTGCTCAGTAGTGCTATTAATAATACTGCACATTTTTCATTTTTTAAAACGCATGATTGTTCGATCATAACCCTATGCATTTGACTATTAGGAAGTGCAGCAAGAAGTAGAACTAGTATGACGAAATTAGTTACAGCCATTTAAACTCGAATGTATATATAATTTCTAATTCTGTATCTACATACTACAATCAATTCTATCGACGTAATCGATTTTTATCATGTACGAACAATTCATATCGCAGAACGCAAACAAAAATGTTTCACTCCGAAGCACCCTATGATCTCTCTACACGTTGCAATTAATTTTAATGAAATTAAAAGATTAATAACTTCTTTAAAATTGGACCGAACGACTTGAATTTTCTTAAAATATAAGAAGGATCAAAAATAAAATTTATTTTACACATATCTAGAACACTAATCTTTCCAACCCCTCAGAAAAAAGAAACTCAAGTTAATTGGTCCAATTGTGAAAGTAATTTGTTCGTAAAGGGCATCCGCCATTAATTTTTCCTCCGACTGTACGACATAAAATGTTCGTAAATGATAAAAATCTTTTTACTCCGCTTTTTTTAACACTCTGTATATGATATACGTTTTCGTTTGAAAGCAAAATTGAAGAAACCATATGGCCGGGTACTTTTGCACGCCAGTGTGTGTAGCCCGTTACCGCGAGTGAAAGTTTCCGAAAAATGTCGGTGCACCATTCGATGACCGAGTCATGGACAATTCGAGAGGAACTGCGTGACCGCAGGCGATTCGAAGAGGATGGTCTCTCTCGGTTGGCTGTGTTGTCCGGGGGCTGGGTTTGCGCCACCACCCACGGTACCCGGGTTCGGACAATCATAAAAATGTGAGCGTTGATTTGAGCCGGCGACAAGGGAGACGCCAGAGGCGACTGTTAGTGCGGCGCACGGTCCTGCTCGAAACTTCTATCCTGCCTTTATTATTTCCACCTATTCGTAGATCGAGTTCCGCATAAGAACGCGCATAGGTCGGCATGACATAACCCAGATAGCACACAACATCTTAAAGATGTCGGTTTCATGTCGTTTTTATGTCTGAACGTCTACGTCGCCAAACAGACGTAATTCGCACATCTGAAAGATGTGTTTTTGAAGACATCGTTTTTATGTACGAGGAAAGATATCTTTCAAACATCTCATTTCAGACATGAAAACGATGTCTCCAGAATAGACATCTTCACCCAGATAGCACACAACATCTTAGAGATGTCGCTTTCATGTCGTTTTTATGTCTGAACGTCTACGTCGCCAAACAGACGTAATTCAAACATCTGAAAGATGTGTTTTTGAAGACATCGTTTTTATGTACGAGGAAAGATATCTTTCAAACATCTCATTTCAGACATGAAAACGATGTCTCCAGAATAGACATCTTCAGGTGTATGAAAGATGTATTTATGAAAATAAAAATTCGCGCATGCGCGAAAAAAGCGCCCGGTCTGGCAGTTGTCACTGATGCCGCCGTAGCAACGACAAGCAACAACAAGTCATCTATCGGACGAGACAATTTTACCCACTACCCCAAGTTTGGAAAAGAAAACCAACATTGGTATGTAAATTCAAAAAGATGCGGCCAACATATGCAACATTAAATGTTACATGCATAGCTGTACGTTTTTTCAATTAACCATATTTTATTTTCAGTCACTGCTACCAGCAAGGAATCACTACTCACAAGCAGACGCAGAGAGTATGAAAGAAGGCAGGAGGAAGAGAAGTCAAGAAGCTGCTGCAATTGCTAAAAGCACTTATGGACCACCAGCAGCTTTTGCAGATTCTGCTGACCAAAATTCTCCAGTATGTCCACTATTTGAAGAAGGCGAACCAGATAGCAGACGCAGATGGAGATCCCTGGATGGAGGAAGAATTGAATATATTTCAGGAAGCCTTGGAGAATAGAGAAACTTTTAGCGACGCAGTAAGCAACATTTATTTGTGTAATAAATACACTTGAAATAAGTGACATTTATCTTTCATTTTCATCAAGTTAACAGAATATGTGATATGCTAATAACTTTTTAATTTAGGTTGAAGAAGTACACAAGACGGGATGCCACAATACAGCTACAATATAATTTTGCTCGGAGAGTACTGGCTACCATTATAACTGACAATCTGGCGCTTTGCTACAGCTGGTTGGGCTATACAAACCTACAGGGACCAGCACCCGCAGTTGGAGGTGGAATATATACAACGTGCCAAGAAAAAGAAAAATTCATCGCCAATCGTGAGCTGCCAGCAACAACAAGTCATATCTATCTTTCGGACGAGACAAGTTTACCCATTCCCCCAAGTTTGGAGAAGAAAACTAACATTGGTATGTAAATTCAAAAAGAAGCACCCTCAGACAGTAAATTTACTGTAATTAGTATACTTTTTTCAATGAAACATATTTTATTTGCAATTACAGCCACCAACAAGGAATCACTGATTCCAAACAGATTCAGAGAGTGTGGTAAAAGGCAGCAGAAAGAGGAGCCAAGAAGTTGCCACTCAAGCCAAGATGCTGTGCCGAGGACGCTTGTGAAGCAGAACAACCTCGTGCGGATCCTGCTGACCGAAACTCTCCAGCAGGTCCACCGTTTGAAGAAGGCGAACCGGACAGATATATATTCTAATTCTCGTTTTTAATCTCTAACATTGTAATTTTAATTAATTTGTATGTATGTATATATTTAAAAATATATTTATTCATAAATTTTAAAATGATTTATTGTATTTTATTTGAAAAAACTAACCTAACCTATAAGCCTTACCCGAAAGTTTTTAAACAGTCGCGCGAACAACATCTGTAAGATGTCTTTTTTCAGACATCTGGAAGATGTTTTCTATATGTACTACTAGAACATCTGAAAGATATCAAAACGACATTCAGAAGACATCTTTAAGATGGTTCGTTGAGTCACAAACGACGTAAAACCAACGTAAAACCAACGTAAAACCAACGTAAAACTGACATCAAACCGACATAGGGCGACATCTCTCAGATGTTTGAATGTCTTGCGGCAGACATCTTTCGAACATCTTTGAGATGTGTCTGTGCTATCTGGGCAGGTGTATGAAAACTACTAAACAAACAGATGCAAAGAGTATGAAAGAAGGCAACAGGAAGAGGAGTCGAGGAGCTGCTGCTATTACCGCTCAAGGCAGGATGCTATGCTGAAGCTGATATGGACCACCAGCAGCTTTTGCGGATCCTGCTGACCGAAATTCTCCAGCAGGTCCATCGTTTAAAGAAGGCGAACCAGACAGCAGTGACAGATATATTCTAATTCTCATTTTTAACCTCTAATAATGTAATTTTAATTAATTTGTAATTTGTAATATGTATATATTTAAATAAATATTTATTCGTATATTTTATAAATATCTGCTTTATTGTACGTTTTTTTACTAACCTAACCTATTATATAAGCCTTACACGAAAGTTTCTAAATAGTCGCGCAAATAACATCTGTAAGATGTCTTTTTTCAGACATCTGGAAGATGTTTTTAATATGTACTACTAGAACATCTGAAAGATATCAAAACGACATTCAGAAGACATCTTTAAGATGGTACGTTGAGTCTCAAACGACATAAAACTAACGTAAAACCAACGTAAAACTGACATCAAACCGACATTGGCGACATCTCTCAGATATTCGAATGTCTTGCGGCAGGCATCTTTCGAACATCTTTGAGACGTGTCTGTGCTATCTGGGAAGTGACGTAGTTGGCAGTTTGACCGGCCTGCCTTCGGGTGCCGAAACATTTGAACGGAGGAGCACTGATTTCAGCACCACGATGGCGGATCTCTCGTCGTCGACGTCCGACAGCGAGTAATCTGCATAAGTAGTCATAAAATCGACGGGCGGGTAAAGTGACGGTGATTAAAATAAAGGTGCCTCCCCGATTAAATCAGCCCTCTTCATCAAACACGTGTACGCGGCCTGTGTTCCCCTCCCACCCTCCAAACCTTGTCGCTATCTTGCTCCCCAGCTACCAAGCTGATCCTTTACCCTGCTCGCAGGCGAACCGGTCCAATAAGAAGGATTCCTATCGGCACCTGCAACGATCAACCTATGAATTGATATTTCACGTGGATGCGTGGACGCAATTGATTACCGGAAAAATTACAGTAACTTCCCTATGAATCGGGAAGTTAATGTAGGAAATGTATGATTTGAATAAGGAAATGTATAATTTGTATAATGTAACTTGTTGTAGTATGATTTGTATAATGTAACTTGTTGTAACTTGTTGTATAAATGTAAGAATTGCGATGAAAGCACCTGAGGCCATATGCTTTTTCAGGGCGGCCGAGTGTAGGAAATGAATGATTTGTATGATATTATTTGTTGTTTGAATGCGAGAATCGCGAGAATCGTGTATGTATGCGTGAGTGCCGTGATATTGCGATTGCGACACATCTTGTTAAATCAATATTTGTTCTAGAAAATTTATAAACATTAGAAAAAAGTAGGATATAAAAGGACGTGTTCACGTAGCGATTCGACTTTTTCTCGAGATACGAAACACGTCATCACGTTTGATTTAAATACGATACGTTTACGTTAATTTCTGTTAATTTAATATTTCAGTTGTGTATTTTCTTTTCGAATTAAAACAGTGATTCAGTTATTTAATATATTTTCGCTTACATTAATGATTCCCAAGATCCGCCCGAATGGACCCCGTCGACGTGTAAATATCGTCGCGCAACCAGCGCTCTTTCCTTATTCGAATCCTCGATAATTGAGCACGGCGAACTGATCGAAATGCATTTCTCCCCTCCATTGTCGACGGTTCTATTATCTGCTCTTACGCACTCGAATGGCCAGAGACTTACCCGATAGACCGTGGATCTTTGCGCGATTATAACAAACGTCACCGAGCTGTGTCGACGGCTTCAGCGGAAGCTTTTATCGACATCGAACCGAAATAAAAAGATTTAGTATAATGAAAGTCAGAGGTTCGTTATTAGGCGAAATGAATATTAAATCTATAATATTTGAAACCACTGTGGCTGATATTCGCCGATATTCGAGGAGATCGATGCAGGAACCTCGCCGCCGTCCTCGACAATTACCAAGCAATTTAACGGCCATAATAAACAGTGGAATTCTACCAAATTACACCACTATAAAGTGATACTATAAAAATCTGCGGCGGTAAAACGTTCAATTGCGCAATACCGGGACGACATTAATCGCTATAGGTGGATACTGTATTTAGAAAAGAAATCGTACAGTAAAACCTGCTAAAGGTCGAGCAATAATTAATGCTTTGACTACTGAAAGCCTATTAATAGGATTCCGTTAAAAATATTCCTTTAGACAATCATTCCAAAAGAACCCATTGGATTGTATTATCGGAGGTAACTTGTTCGTAACTGCATGTCACGACATTGTTCTACTATATCGTGTATGTTAAACTGACAACTGATTATACAATATTTATATGATAATAAATGATTAATAGTACTATCAGACTCTATAACAGTCCATCATCCACTGGAGTCACGGTAGTTCAGACTGACAATTTCCGTTCTGCATTAATTAGCAAATTTTAGAGTTCACGGTCGTGTCAAGGTCGTGCTATTAAACATGGATGATTGCACAATAATGTTTGCTATAACGTACAACAACGAAAAATGTGTGTATATATGTAATAAAACACGATTAAAAACTTATAATTTATAAAAAACTATTCTTCCATCTGAATCGTCTTTTGAAACCATTTAGATTACGTTAGAAACATTTTTTGTATTTTCAGAGATAGAGGAGATATTTAGGTGTCCTGTTTTAGACGGAACACCGTGTATTATAGGCTCAATTAATTGGAAGAACGCGTCTCAATCTTCCATAGCACCGTTCGAATTATAATACTGGGCGCAAAGTGCTACCACTTTCTCCGCCGTTGAACAATCATGATAGCGCGTGACGAAATAATTAGCGGCGATGGACACGATTACTTAACGCTCCCTTAACGTGTTAACGCTGCCAGCGCGCAGATTGATCGGAGACTAACGAGGAACGAAAAACACCGGCTTATAAGCCTCTCATAAGGAGCAACAGCTGAAAATTGAAGTCGTAAAGATCATCAGCCTTCAATTACACAGGCATGGCCATATACGCGCTCGTCATTGTCTCGGGACTCCTTCGCGTCAAGCGATTGTTATCACGCGGCCAATTTATTATGCAGCATTCAATCAAGTTGTCTCATCCCACGGTCGATCGCACGACTACCATCAACTAAATGACTGTTTATTGGAACGATCGTTTTGGCAACACACGAGACCGAGAACCCGTTAAATCAGTCCGCTAACAATGAACGGTTAGCAGCATGACTTCGACTTCCTCGGCTAGTATCGTCGAGAAGGTTCAACGTAGAATCTTAGATTCACTCTTCACGATAAAACGTATTACAACAGCGATTTTTTATCTACGATTAAATATAGTGGGTGATTTAATTGGTCGAGTATCAGTAACAGGTTTTTCTAATAGAACGTCAAACAGATCATGTAACAATTCATTTTATGCCTCAAGATATATTCCTGCTATAAAACAATTCTAATTAACACGATTAATAAAACTAAATTTTCGAGTTCTCGCACACCTTTGATAAACAATAATAACTAGATTGCAAATTTTAGAACTGAAATCTTTAAGCGCACCGAGGAACACAATGGCAGGACAGTGAATAAATCTGATCCGTCACGTTTCAAGGTGAAACGCTATTCGGGTATACTCGGGGAAACCGAATTGAACCGAGCGAGCGAGAAACAGACAAGTGTACAATCGCCATAGAAGTTTTCACTTTTATATTGGGTTGGAACGATAGTTCGTGGCGTTTTTAAATTGAAACTCAAAGATCGAATTAGAATATTTATACATAGATTTGTTCAATAACATACTTTCTATTAGATCTAGCCATATTTTAGATGACTCATCGTGTAATTCAATAAACCTATGAATGAATATCTTAATATTATCTTTGAATTTAAAAACGCTAAGAACTCTTGTTGCAACCCAATACAAAATAGGAAGTGATGTTATCGGCGCACAGGTTCGATCATGATTCAACAAACGTAATTTGAATGGTACTACAAACGTTTATTCGGATGTGAATCTATTTTTTGGTCTTAAGATCACACGTTTGAGCTATTCCGAATGTTTGGAATAATAGGTGAATCAACGTTTGTAGTACCATTCAAATTATGTTTGTAGAATCATGATCGAACCTGTGCGCCGATAACATAATTTCCTATTTGTCTAAAAAACAATTTACGATCGCGAAAAATAATCATTTACCAATACAAAATGCTTTTGTTTTTTTAAATATAAACAATATACATATAAGTCTAGTAATATCAGTAACAAGCAGTTCAGTGTTCGAAAAACGGGAAGTGTGCGAAGTTTCTCTTTATTCGGGAGAAAGAAGGGAATCGGTTCACCGACATAAAGGAGATATCAAAAGTAGTAGTTCATCTCTCGATGTAGAACCCAAGCAAAGATTGATGTGGCAGAGCTGAATTTCATCATTGCGCGTCTTTCTAAACCGGCTAGCAGCCGACGCCTCCTAAGATTCTATTTAGACAGCATGGGAACGTTTCTGAATCATCGTTGATCGACACCCTCGCTGCACAACAGCGATCCTCCGGCACTATCTGCTCTTCCGTTACGTTCGAACGGTGCCAATATACAATCAATCGCCGGTATTCGCGTAATTGATACCCATCCACGGTGTAACAAACGACGTTGGCCATGCTACTCGAAAGCACTTTCATGACTGGGCCCGATCGTAGATCATTTCTCGAACTTCGAGATAGATACAGTTCCCGCCGCGATTCTGCAGCCTGCCTCGAACCGTTCGTACCTATTTTTCTCCCCGGTTAAACGAATGGACAATAAATATCAACCCCTCACACGTTTTGCTACCACCATCACGAATATGCGATGCACAGTGGTCTACACGCGCCATTTAGCTGGACAAAACCAAAAAAATGGAAATCCCTCAGAAAATTTCGCGCTTCGGTAAATGATAGTTAAGGTACCTGATAAGAAGAATCAATGCTTCTTTCCCTTTTTATCAACCCATAATAAAATATGGCCCACGAACAAATTATTTTTCAACTTCGTATTTCTTCATTGTCGTTCGACACCTCAATATTTGTTAATATATCTCGTTGTGAATATCCAGTAGTGGAAATATTTGTGGAATTTTTCAGTATATAATGGATACCAGCATAAACTGTAAGTACAAGATTCTAATAAAACTAAAATATATTGTTTATTTGCTTGAAATGAAAATATAATGAAATGTATATAGCATTTAATCTTCGACAGTCACGCAAAAAAAAGCTTCAAAAAGTTTCACGATGGAACATGTTGGAATTTCTTTAGAGAAGTCTAGAGTGTACGAAAAAATCAATTTTAATTGCTCCTACTTGTTCCTTTTAATTTGAGACAGTTTTTAGTAATCCAATGTCGATATATTACGAATTATCTCTATGTTTCTCTTCTATGTAAGTTACAAACCACAAAAAGATATCAAAACATGGTTGGAGTAAAAGTTATATCGTACTTTTGGTCTCATAAATTTTGAAACTTTATAATTTTAAAAAATTTTGAAAATTATTGTTTAAGAAAATTTTTGTACAGATTTGTGGGCTTAAAAATATGACATAACTTTTACTCGAATCAGTTTTTGCGGTGCAAATGCCTAATTTTCACCACGATGTTTTAAATATTTCGGATAATCTGGCAAAAAAATGTTAATCGATACTCAAAAACCGATACCACAAAAGTTAATCGGTACTCAGTCGTTCATAAACCCCAATAAAAAATTTTATAAAACTTTTTTTTTAATAAAAAAATATGATCATGTTAATTTTTTATATGCCACTAAGTATGTTTTATTACGTTTTATTATGTTATTATATTTATTATGTTTTATTCTCAAGACGAATCCGACGATCTACTTAACTAGGGCTTTAAACAAGTCTTAAAATAATACTAGAATAATTTTGTCCATCGGTATGATCACTGTGTGACGTTCAGAACCTCGTAATTCACTCGAACATAGTCTAATTAATTTTATATATTTTGCTATCTGAAGTCGTAGTATACGCTGTAATATTTCTTCTAATTAAACTTTCTTCTAATTGTGTGAATATTTCGAAGAAGAGCTGTACCAAATTTAATAGAACATTTTCACAGTGAAGGTAAGCAGCCAAACAAATGGCAGTAGCGAAAGTGTTAAGTGCCTTTCACGACCCCAGCCAGTTTTCTGCACACTAACATTCGCTCCTCTATTGCACGATAATTTCAAACATCAACTTTCTTGACATTCTTTAAAACATATGGATCATTTAATCTTCAATTATACACGGTCACGGATTTTTGTCGAGTAGTGAGAACAAAAATTGTACTACACGATGTAAAAAAGAAATTTTGAAAAAATTACTTATGAACAATATTTATGCAAAATGTCGCTTATTAGAATGACAAATTAATCGTGAAAATAATGCACAAGATATTTTTTTCAGTTCAAATAATTATATATAATATTGTTCATCAAGAAAGATTATCCATCAGTCAGTAAAATATTAAGAAGTTGGCCTTGCAACCACCTTGCATTCAGCATCCTTCCGACCATAAGCGTCGTTATAAGTCAGAGGGGGCTGGCTTTCCAACAATTTAACGAGGATTCATGGAAAAATGTTCCTTGAAAGGGTAATAAATAACGGGGGAATTAATTATCATCCTTCTGTTCGCCAGGTGACACAACATTAAGCTCCTGCATCAATCAATACCGGTGTGTATCCCTCGAATAATAGAACCGCGAGGGAAGCTCGGGCTCATTCATCTACTAGTAAAATCGTTAATTAACGCGTGCGAGAGAGCGTGGCCTTGTTGGGTGGTCCGGGGGTAAAATAAAAGCCAGCGCGATGCTCGTTTATATCTAAGATATTAATACGACGCTAATTACCCGACGGTAGCTTCGGCAACGTGCGCAGCTGTTGCTGCCACAGCAGCAGCCGCTGACAGGAACCTGCGTCGATAATCCCGCGAGTCCTGCAATAACCTCCGCGGAAAAAATAAACAATAACGCGTGGAATACTCTCAGCGATGATCAACCAATTCACCGGCCAATCAGTGTTACTCAATTTTTTACGAGTAAACTGGATATATCGGAGGTGGGGGACTCGCGACCCTCTCGCATCGGCGCGAAGTGCTAGGCAATCAATGCGTCGCGCAAATTGCCAGACTGTAATGACAATGCAACCGGCCAGGCCTCGGAAGCGTGCTGCCATTGTACGCGATACGGAATGTGAGGTTAATTTCCGTCAATTACACATTTCGCGAAATACGATTCTTTAACTTAATCGTCTGTGTGTAACCGTAAAATACTGCTTTCGTTGAAGTACTACTGTGAACCAAATATAGAACGCGTTCTTGCAAAATGTTCTTTGAATAGTCCTGCAATAGATGTATGTAGAATAAAGACTAAATTTTTATTTGATTTTTTAACATATTAGATTGGCAACTAAATTCGCCACCTTTTGTTTCGTAATTCTTTTATTGTATCAGTATAACCTCATTCAATGACCATTCCTTTTGAACTGTATATCATTGGAAAGCTGTGAACGTTGGGATTAATTTGATATAAAATACTCGTGCAAAATTCCTTCAAAATTCCTTCAACAGGTTCCTTATTAACCCTCGTGCAACGGACGATTTTGATAGCTACAGTGACTCGAATTAACCCTTTGTACTCGGAACTATTTTAACTCGAAAATCAAACGTTTCTTGTGACCTAGAATTAGATCTACAAAAAGTAGTCTTAAATTTTCAATATAGACCCAAAATAAAAAGTTGTAAAATCTAACTTTTAGTATTTTTTCTACAATTTCGATCAATTGCAATGTTTGAAAAAATTTCTTCTCACATCCTGTAGTAATAAATAAAACTAATTACTCCAACTTCTCAAAAAAGTTCAAATCGTATAGTACAATATTAAAAAAATTATCGTCTCTTTTAGAGCGTCCGAATATTAATTCAAGTCATTGTATACAGAGTGTCCCAAAATAAGTGTATCTCCCGGAAATGGGAGGTTCCTGAGATCATTTGAAGTTATACTTTCCTTTGCAAAAATAGTGCACGCAGCTTTGTTCAGGAGTTATTAACGAAAAACAAGGACCAATCACAGCGCGTCTACAGCGGACTGATTCTGGCTCGACCAACGGCAACACCGCGATAAGTGGGACCTGTCCTTAAGTCGAACTCTGTTCGCTGTAGTCGCGCTCTGATTGGTCCGTATTTTTCGTTAATAACTTCTAAACAAAGCTGCGGACGACATTTTTGCAAAGAGAAATGTTTCTGCAAATGATCTAAGGAACCTTCCATTTCCGGATGCTGAAGTAATTTTGGGACACCCTGTATATAAATAATTTTGTTTGAGAAAATGTGAAGGTCGCGAATAAATATATGCTATCAGCAAAATTTCGTAGGTCTTATTTTATCGATCATTTTTTTAGACTGTGCACGTTCTATACAACGGAGCATTGTTTGTCCGCAGCTCCATCGTTTCTGCTTGTGTGAAATCGTATGAGCATCGGCGGTGTTACGACATTCTCGGAGTTCAATGGCAATTCCATAGAAACTATTAGCAAGAAGACAGTCGGAACGATGAAAAATAAATAATACCGTCCATTCTTCATTGCTTTTAACAACCTTGCTTTATGTTCCTTCGTATTTTCCCCCCTCTCGGTTTCAAAGCGGCTCGAGCATGATACGACCATACAATTATACCGTGGAATGACGCGGACAGTCTAGTCGCCGATGGCTTGGCCTTGCATCAGGTTGAATAGCAACAATGATAATGATGACATTGTAGACGGGCTGGTATGTTGGTATTAAAGCTGTTACGACGACACGATTTGGGTTGGCGCCTTGTTCAGCAACACCCGTGAGCAATGACAATCATAATGTAAGCGGTACCAAGCGGATAAATGCTTGCCGCGCGTCGTTAACAGTCTCATAACTCGAGTCCTTGCAGAATTATTCATCTTCCTCCGTTTCCCAACGAATGAAAAACAGTCTAATCCCTTGCGTTGTTGCTCTTACGATTTTCTTTATAATTTTCTTCGTCAAGTCCTAGACATATTAAATCTTCTGTAATAATAAGGTACTATTTCAACATTTTTATCAGTCAAAACACAAGATCTCCTACGAAATATTTTTCTATATGTAAGTCACGTGTAAAATACAAATTCTACGATGTCTCTCTGCTAGGCATTCAACTACAGTAAAATTTTTATTGAAATAGTTTTGCGATCAAAAGAATTGATAATAGATAGATGGTTTCGGCGCACAGGTTCGATCAATTATTAACTAAATTTCCATGTTTTATAACAAATTTGCAAGTTGAAATCTCGACGTTTCGATCCTGATGAGGATCATTTTCAAGAGATTTTTGCGTCTCAAACCAAGTGTAACGTTGCAAAAATAACTGTATTTTAAAAGAAAAGGAAAAAACAAAGTTTTGAACTCGAAAAATGAACTTATTTTTCTTACATGTTATATAGGAAAGAAATTTATCTTTTATGAATAATGTGTTACTTCCATGCTGGTAGATAATGTACTAAATCCTTGTTAAAGGTTACACAGTAAACAATGCATACTAACGGATAGAGAATTTGTTATAAAACATGGAAATTTAGTTTATAATTGATCGAACCTGTGCGCCGAAACCATCTATCTATTAACAGTAAAATTTTGATCGGATTACGTGGCATGCGTACTAGGGTGGGCCTTAGCTATACCTGATGAAATTTTTTTGCCAGATCTTTTTCACGACGCCTCCCAATATTGTTCCATTTCATGAAAAAATTATATATCCATAGTTTTAGATCAATCGGACGTCGGAAAGGGGTGGCGCATTAGAGTGGACCTTAGCTATACCTGATGAAATTTTTTTGCGAGATTTTTTTTACCACACGCCCTATAATTCTTCCATTGGGTAAGAAAATAATTTCTGCAGAAGATGAAGTTGATCGGATAAGGGGAAGACGTGCCACAATGTAGTTGCAGTTGCGAAAAACAACAAATATTCCCTTGTCCCACAGAATTTCATGTTTTTCGCACATTCAATGTCAATGTGGCACGTCTTCCTCTTATCCGATCAACTTCATCTTCTGCAGGAATTATTTTCTTACTCAATGGCACAATTTTAGGGGGTGTCATAAAAACAATTTCACGTGGTATATCTAAGGCCCACCCTAATGCGCCACCCCTTCCCGACGTCCGATTGATCTAAAACTTTGGGTACATCATTTTTCATGAAATGGAACAATATTAGAAGGCGTCCTGTCCAAAATTTCATGGTCGGAAAATAAGGTCCACCCTAATGCTTATACTTTACACTCTTCGACGCAACGGAGGGTATATTCGTTCTTTGTAGATTCTGGATTCATCTTAAATTTGTGGTTCACGTTTTAAACAAAACCTATCAGAGAGATCCACAGATATTTCAATCTCTGATTTAATTACACTATCAAGTTACGGGCTTCTACCACGACAGGACCCGTAGCTGATCGTCTTTCCGCAAATGTTCAACTAATTACGCTTGTCGCCGATGTGCCGAAAGAGGCAAAACAGGACGCGCCCCTTATTGGATCGAATAAAACTTGTCGTGGCCCTCAAGGGTGTACTATGTATATGCATTATTCAAATAGCGGCACCGGTTATCCAACACCTCGCTAATAACACCGGACCCATTTTTCTTGGGGTAAGCCTTAGTATTCTACGCTCGAAGCGCATCGATGAAACGTTCGTGGTGGAATGTCAAGGAAGGTCGAATGTCAAGGAGTCGACAAATTAAGACTTGTGTCCACACTCTAACTTCCCCTTCCACAACGGTATTCCCTCGCGCTTCCACCATGGGCCGGTCACGTGGGGTGCTTCATCTCACGATGTCACGTGACTAGTCCGGTACTGGCAGAGAAGGGGTAACATTTTCCCCGCAACCAACGACAAAGAAAAACTGCTTCTGTCCATACTCATGCAGAGTTCTACAAACGATAAATATAAATTCTAATTTTCTAGTAATCAATTTTTATCACCCGTTGTTTGTGTTGAGTTCAAGAGCAACGTTGATCTCAAAGAAGCAGCTTCAAACCAACGTAAAAATTTCAATATAGCCGTGGCTGTCATTAACCCCTTACCGTATTCTGACGAGTCAGACTCGCGATGAAGGTTTTTAACAGTCTAACAAATATGAATATTACGCGTTTCATTTCAGATGAAATCAAATTTGATTCGTTTGTAATGAATATTGAAGCATTAGAATAAATGTAGCCATATAAAAAATATTTAATTTCTTTTCCCTTCTACGACATTTTTGTCCGTAAAGACGTTCTAATCACTGTAACTGTAAAAGAAAAAGTACCAAAAGGGGTTAAGCCGTAAAAATCATTCAGGATTAATCAAAGATCGGCGCTGGATACGCGACGCCAATACCACCATTGGCATTCTGGCTGTAATACCCCGGCTGGAAAAATGTATCCCAACGATGTCCATAGAAATCTGGCTTCTTTATCAGTAGTTATTAGCAATTATCTTCTTGTTTATTACGTGGAAAGCGGGGAGCCGTGGCAAGAACATAATTTTGCGTGCGGGGTAAAAATTCCGGAACAAAACCTGTACTCCGCGGGCATGAACGCCGCTAATCCAGGTTGTGGCAGCTTACCCAAACGGTGTTCGTGCAACATTTAATCGTTACCTTGGACTTTAAGAAGCTCCCCCGATTTGTCCCGGATGGGCGATCGATCACTCAGCGGCAAACTCGTTGTTTCGAAAGCGAGCCAGATGATCGCGGGTGTAATTACGATGATCGCGAGGCGTTCTTCGACTCGCTTTCACACCGCGAGCGCATCCCATTGCCGAGCTTGTCGAACGTATCACGCACGGAACGATGCTACACGGCTATTCCGCTCACGTCTCTCATGCGCCGTGTATGAATGATAATTCGTTGATCCCATAAACTATTAATTACGCCCGCCTCCGGGAATATTGATAACATTTTTCCAGACGTTCCCGGCGACTACCCGACAGTCGATTTTGCGTCTATTAAAATGTATTTCGTACATGAGAAACAAAATTAATCTATTATCCCACACAAGGAACGATCGGTTTAATTTCAATTTCTTTATAAAACCGTTGTTTGTTTTTGGTTATGGGAAACCGTAAAGACGTGTTTTACTTGTTACCTTTTACCTTTCTCGCTTCCGAATAAACTTCGTTGATTTATTTATATAAATTGCGGTTTATTTTAGTATTTAATCCAATTGCGACATTGTACAGTGAGCCGTTCTTATAAAATAGGTGAAATTTCTCCGAAAATTTTCGTAATAGATTGTCGGTAGCCTCTCGACGAAATGTATTAGTCATGTCATTAATGTCACACATTCTGCTTCTCAGAAATTGTAGAACCACAGGATCTAAGAAATAGCGAAGTTCCGAGGCTTTTCTTAGATCAAGACTTCACTGTACAGGCTGTACAAAAAAATAATGGTCGTCTGTCCTAACGGCGAATCTACATCTCTGGATCGGTGGACAGTTGTGAAAGTAAGTTGCCGCAAAATTGCTTATAACAAAGAAAATTGTTGTTGTTAATAGTCTGAGTGAATGTTTCAGTACAAGATCGTTTTAAAACAAATAATAATGGTAGTACATCCTACAAGTGCTTAGATTAATTGTGGACAATATAAGTAATTTTATTTTGAGTTAAAAAAGAAATTCTAAAAGAATCTAAAAAATTTTTAGATTCAATAGTTTCTCCTTTTATCGTATTTATCGTTTGCCATTGTATTAATTCAACATAAAAAGATTTTGTTTCAAAATAGAAAAACAGATTAGGGTTAAATCTCTGCTGCATATGTTATGATTCCTGAACAAACAGTTTCTTTGGTTGAAACAAGTTGCAACAAGTTTCTTTTACAAATGTACATTGATCCAGAGGTGTAAATTCATCCCTAGGACAAAATGAATCTTTGAGTCTGGACAAAGAATTGTGTCACTCGTCCCTGACTGATGCAGTTGACGTCTGCATCGGTAAATATCAAAGTGTTTTCCTTAAAGACGTTTGTTTGAGTAGTATATTCCAAAGTGTGATGCACGTACCTGATCAAATAATTTTGTTATTAGCAAAGCGAGGTGCTTCACCCGCAAACAAGTTTTTCCCAGTTTTGTGTTTCCCTGCGATGACGCATGCTACGTATTTATGTTCCGACACGTTTCACTTCGAGCACGAATGACAATGAGTTTCCATGCAAACAGTCGTTGACCATCAGTCAGTTTGCTTTAGTGCAGTCGAGCTCAATTTGGCAGTACATGCTAATCACTCTTTACATATACATTTTCGGATTGCACACAATGAGCGGTCTCGACGAATTCCGCGAAATTTGACTCGCGAGTCCGTATTTAGCTGACAATGAGAAGTGAGAGTTCAGATGAGGACGGAGACAATGTTGAAAGTTCCATCGCTCGATTAATCAAATACGTTTACAATTATTGTTTCAGCGTCCAATCGACAGTAATCCTTATGCTATTCCTACTTTCGGTTTGTCCTTACAAATAATTCTTTGTATGGCCTTGTTGACAAGTAGAGAACTCGTCACAGTTTCTTGACACTGCATGACTGCAATATTACTGAACTTCGTAGGAAATAGTAGGTATTGATATAAAGTATTTCTAAAGTTTCTTACATTTCTTACACTTCTACAACCTTTTATTTAATCTACCGTTTAGGTTTTCGAAGAAAGATGCCAGCGGTCATAATAGCTGTCCATGCCATTCCTATTATTTTAGACTTACAGTATAGGAATGGAAAGGACGATTATTATGACCTCAGCTATCTTCTTTCGAAAAATTATTTATGTCAAATACACCATAGAAAAATTTAATTTGTAAACTATCGATACACATTTCCTAGTAGTACATTACTGAAAATTGTACTTCAGGCTTCCTCCAGCAAATAACAGTTTATTTCTTTCATTTTTCGAATTTTGACTCTGATTCGTCCCTCGCTTCACGAACTGAATCTATCCCTCGGTGTCAAATCGACACAGTGGTGAATGATCGATGAAATAACAAGGTAAACAGTTATTTTATGTTTTTTTTTATTCAAATTGATGAGTTAACATGTACACGTCAAATTGACACGAGGGATGGATGAGGGTTAAGAAGCAGGTCAGGTAACTAATTTTTGATTAGAGAAGGATTTTTGATACGTGAAAAAGTGAATTAAGTGGAGTGTTTCCGATAAAACACCCCGTATGGAGCAGAATGGAACACTTTGTAGCATTTCTATGGATAACGGCGCAATATGCAACGTCTCCGTAGATATGATTCGAAGTTGATTGAGCACGTATCAGAATACGTAAGAATTTCGTTGAATGGAAACGTGGAAAACCTTGCGAGCACTAGGGAGCAGAGGGAGGTGGAAAGAGGAGGATGGGAGGTGGATAATCCTGCGCGTTTATTGCCAGCATTTATGGACTGTCGCGGAGGCGATAATCTTCAAAAAGATGCCGACACAGCGGCAGAGGATGTCGGTAGGTGGTTCCGCGGCATAGGGGAGTTGATGGTAGGTTGCTGTTTTCCGGAAAATACATGTATTAAAGTGCTACGCGTTTTAAGTAGTGAAGACGTGTTCTTGCCGGGAGATATACCGATACGTCTTCCTCGTTTTATAACGCGAAGATAAGAAAGTCGTGAGGAATCATCAGGGTACAGGTTCGGCTAAAAGTACCCGCCATGTTCCGCCGTGAATTATCAATATTTTCCGCGGGACTTCGTTTCGGTTACCCGCGGGACGATTTTATCCGCTTGTACCGGGGATATCAGATTGAATAGCAATTAAATTGTGAACGGTACAGGTGAGAACAGAGAGAGGGCTGAATCTTTACGATGGAGTGTATGGCAGGCCCATTACGAAAATAGACATCCTGAATAAGACGTCAGTTAGCCAGAATTGTGCCTAGGAAGATGTTCTTTTCAACAAATTGCCAACTGCATAGTTGTTCCCGGAAAAATCTCGTGGGCCGGATAAGCATCGAAGTTTCATTTATAATTTCTCCGCGAGAGTATCAGGATATCCGTGGACAAGTCTGTGCACTGTTCAATCGTTAATTATCAATGGACTGCGAATAATTTCCTATCTTAATAGGTTAATAGTCGATACTTTTACACGTCTTTCCAGGCATGTAAGCAAATTTCTTTATTCTTTCTGCTAATCATAGGGTAACTGGTACCGTCAATCCGAAGGAACGCAACGCTACAGAGGTCATCGCTGATTGATCTCGCGATCAGTCAGGAAGGAGCTGCAGCGCTACAGCGACCGCGGGAAGAATCCGATTTTTATAGCCGGCTACTACGAACTTCTACAGGAATCCCGTGGATTCCAGGGAAGGGACCGCAGTCCTTAGCACCAAGTCCCTTGCCGAAGATTACCGTCGACCGGGAATTTCAGCCGCGGCGACCGGCTGAATGAGTCCACCTTGGTTCTCGGTGTTTAGGCCTGAGGCGCTATAGGTGGTCCACGGTCGGCAGGTTGCCAGCTATCTTCGCTGAACTGGTGCAAGTTCATTCACCCACGGTTCACACCTCACTGGACACAATGCCGGTCTACCCAAGGCTCCTCGGTACACTTTTATCCTATTTTTAGATCGGTCTCGATAGTGTTAATCAACACCAGAACAGTGCAACATCCCGAAAATATCAATTCGGCTCGGGAATTGTAATGAATTGGCTTTTGCATTCAATTGTAAAAATCCACAGTCGGAGGAATCACGTGTCAATGCTTCTTGCTGAAAATCACAGGGTACTGGTTCAAGTGATTACTAGACTGCCGATCTTCGTGCACAATAAAAATTGTCCAAGACGCTGGAGACAGATGAACATTTAATTCTTACTCTAATCATTTGATCAAGCTACAAATGATAGATTGACATTCTTAAATCATTTGAACCTTTCTACAATTCCAAATTTCATCAACCCAGTTTTGCCATGAATGGATAAAATCGTTGAATGCAGTGGAAAGTAGATCGTTCCTGAAAGGTTATAGCCGACTCCAATGGCGAAATAATTCTGGCTAGTTCTCGGATGCTGGAAACGTGTTGTACATTTTGATGACTTTACTGTGTATATGCAATCTAAAAAAAGAAGTCATAACAGGTTGCTATCAAAAACTTTAATGTCTTCAGAACCTACCACTGCCGGTCAAATGACCGGTCTTACAATTCTAATTTTATAATTATTGAAATTATGACGTTGCTTACATGGAAAATGGTTGCATAATTTTCTTTATCCAAGTACATATTACAACAAGAATTGCACAAAGTCTAAATATATGTATTGAGCCTTGTCATTTTTATCAGCTAAAACATTTTAACCGCTGTCAGTGCTCGGTGCTTACAATACACTCGGAATCCCGTATTAACACCTGTGACAATATGACAATTCTCGACTAAATTTTTCGAAAAGCTCTGAAACGGTAAAAAACGTGGTTCCGTGCTGTGTATCTTAATCGAATGAGGTATCATTTCCAAAGGCTAACAGACTCGCATCGCCCCACTCCGGAAGTCTCTAACACGTCTGATTCCACTCGGAGGTTGCATAATCGTAAATCGGGCTACAGCACACGAGGCCGATCCCGGTCGATTTCCGATTTACCTTGGTACAGATAAACAGGTGTAAAATTTTATCGTGCGTACATAGCAGCGTTCGCGCGCCCGACGATATTAAATTCAACGAGAAAACTCGTTACGGCGCAGTCAACTTAAAGGTGAACATCATTAACGACACGGTCCATAACTCTGCTGAAAGCGCGCGGCGTTCTTCCCTCCCTCTCTGGTCGCCTCTGTGCGCTCTCATCGACGCGGGTTGCACATGGAACCATCAGCGCACGCACACTCTTGCATGAACGCGCGCGGCGCAAGGTGCGAAAGGTTTGAGTATTTTCTAATGAATGATTATCACGAATCGGTTCGAGAGTATCCGTCCGTAACCCCCCGGTTATCGGAACGAAGTTATCGGCTAACAAGTTGTACTCCATAGAAACATAGTAATCCCCATTCCAGTGGTAGAGATAAGAGCACCTCGCTGCGGTCGAAGTAACGCTATACTCGCGGCCACGTTGCCCTATCTCACCCCTGCGCAGCGCTGTGTCCGAGACGATCGCGAATCTGAAACAATTTCCATTTCGTGGGTTTACAGTTCCTCTTACAGAGGACCTTGCAGGATAAGCATGGTGCAGCAACCCCCATGACAATTTTGATCGAAATCGCGTGAAAAACTATTCTTTTAGCTTCAAAGTCGATCCCCACAATTTTAAGTCGTTAACCCTTCATTTGAGGGTAATGCGAGGGTAAACACCCCAAATTTTATCTTTTTCTCGATTATTAATTGAGATATTAAGATGAAAAGAATCGAAAATACTCATATTTACCTCTTGCGTTTCATATATATCTTTTCACAATTGTGAGCAAATTATAAAGGGTAGAAATAACAATTATTCTTTTAGGTGTGGAAGCCAAATTACCAAAAAATTCAAGAACAATGTCCCGATAACAAATGTAATATTTCAGAAAGTTTCAAGATGATCGGATTCGTAGAACATAATTACATACTTGAAAAACAAATAAAATTACATTCTAATATTATAATATATGTATAGTATAGTGTTTCTTAGGACTTCGTCTCTTCTATAATAAATCAAAATTGTTGTGTGGTCTGCTGGACCATGCTTATCCTGCTAGACCTTATCCTGCTTATCCTTTATACCGATCAGGGTTCTTTATAAGAATTTATAAGGTGGAACAGTGCCGCATTATCGAAAATAAAACTTTCCCACGCTAGGAGACCGTTAGAAATGAACGAATTTCCTTTTTCTTGCAGGAAACGATTCGCCACAAAGAGGCTCCGGTGAAAGAAACCGCGTGGCAAGGGGTTACAGCTGTCCTTTAGTCAGCCAACGTAGCATTCCGGTCATCCGTCGCGTCGCGTCGGTTTGTGCTGAGCTACGAGATATTTCGCAAACAACCGGCCAGATAATCTGCTCGAAGCCAGCCTCTGCAAAAGCGACCGCCCATTCAATGGTTCGCGGAGCCCTCAAACAAATTAACCCGAGCGCAAACTGCAAACGGTGATGCGCGTTCTCGTGGCTCTCGATGGGTGCATGTTCTCGCGCGAAGAACCAGCGCCATTCACATTGCCAGAGATGACAGAAGGACGGACAGGCCTTATTGAGCCTTTATTAGGAAACCATGCTCAAACATTTGGTTTGACGACTCTGCGACGTTACTCGCTGCTGCGCATAATGGCCGTTCGCTCATTAGGGGAAAAAGCGAAAATCTCGATCATTGCCACTTTTAAGTGGGTATTTTTAGGAATTCTTATTGAAAATAGTATTGAACCTTTTGCACACATATTTATTCGTATTTGAAGCACATCTGTAATTTTTTGAAAGGATAAATAATCATGAATTATATATTCTTTTAAATAAAAATTAACATTTTATTAATGATTTTTTTTGGGACAATTTTTAAAGTTACTGTTATTTTTGGTCTCTGGTGTAAAATATTATATGTTATAAAATATTTTTGTAAGTTGTTTACTAATGAGTAGACTGCAAGAAAATTTCAAAAAATTTATTTTACTCGTTAATCATATTGATATGGTAAAAATACTATACCGGCACCGTTAAACTCTTTTAATCTTTTTATTGTTTTGAATCACAATTACATTTATTGTATGAATGTAGTTATGGCCCGAACCAAACGAAATCAAAAAATCTTAATTGTTTATAAAGTGGTTTATAGTTATAGTTAGAATGTATTAAATGTATTAGTTAGAATTTGTTCTTTTTCTGCTCTTGGCTCCACCTATTCATCAATATTTACTTTTGCTATAGAACTTCGCAGACTTTCTTGAAGAGAGAATTATCTCATTTTCTAAGAGTGGTCATAAATTCTACACCTTATCCGTGTTGGCATTGGCGGAACAGTCTAGAAAAACTGTCGTAAAGCCTAATGCAAAGATAGATAAAAGGTTAATGTCCAATCGGTGTACCGTGTGTCATCGAAGGTTCGAAAAGAATGGAAGGATACTTAACAAAAATGTTGCTGTTTTAACACTAAACCTACCACGACAATTATTTAAATTGTAAAGGTGTTTGCATGGGAATTTATTGAATATATTGTTTGTAAAAATCGCACAAAATATAAATATAAATTTAATCTCGCTATTTTTATAATACCATACACATCACCAACTTTTGATGGTCGGTAGATTTAGTATTAAAATTGATGTGAGAACACTGAACTCCGAATCAATTATAAAGTATATCACTCTTCAATTATCACTATTATCATCATAATCGAAATCTGTAGGTCGCTTATAGTTCATCAGAAATTTCTCTGCGACCATCTTTGGATCCTTCTCAGGACTGACACCTTTCTCCACTTATCTGTGTATCTAACAATATTGCCAATCGATTATCTGTGAGAATCGATGCGTGATTAATTACCGCAGAGGCATTGATATTTAATGAACCCAACGTGCACGATATATTGAAACGTAACACTATTTCTTGACAGCGATATATCACTAATTGCTTTCGTGTAATGGATTTTCTCTGATCGAGTGGGTGTTAGATGCGATTGTTCAGATTGAGCTCAATCTTCACAGATTTGGGAGAAGATTCTAGAATTGCGACGCAATGGTTACCCACAATATATATGCACGAAGGTTGTAAAGTATTACGTTATTTAAAAAATTAAACAGATATTAACTAACAGATGTTTATATTTTACTTCATACAGATGTACCATCGTCTTATTTCATTATAAAACCTTTTCCAGTGTATATATTGCCCTCAAACTATGACGTAAACGATTACTTCGGATTTTATGACAAAACTAAATAAATGAAAATCAACACAGTAAAAATGTTAGATCGTTTTCAACTTACTGAAATTATTAAAAGAAAAAGTGAATTTACTTCACATTTTTCGTAATCGGTATACACAGTTTTGATTTTGCATAAAGATCCACAATCTATTAATTAAATTCCATATACTTTACACCCATTAATTCAAAAAGTCAAGTGAAGTATCTATCAGACTATAATACGCCGGATATTGGGAATAAGATAATATTCTTATCCATTCATCGTCTCGCGTAGATAAAACTTTTATTTTTAACGCAGACAGTTCATGGAATGAAAACTTATCTAACGAATTCTAAAAATGATTATCGGAATAACTCGTTAGAGTTCTACACTGCTCTCACATATACTATTGGAAATACACTTTACTATTCTCTCGGGTACAAGCATCGTGTGCCATCTAGCGTTTCTAGTGTGCACCCATTGGAAGTGTTGATTAAACTAATAAGGGTGTGAAATAATTTTAGTTCACAATATTTATAATGTTGGTCAATGCATTGTATTATATTATCAGACTGCAGATTTGTCTGCAATTTAAAAATTACATGCGATAATTTCATCATGCAAGAACTGCGTAGACATTTATTTAATTTCTTAATAATTTTAATCGGTTGAAAATAATATGCCAGTATTTTCAGATTTATTTTAAATATCTTTATAATTTTGATCTACACATTTTTGTCATAAGTGCATAAAATCAGCTATCGAATTATTATCATTTTTGACAA
The DNA here is from genome assembly GCA_963971365.1 of Lasioglossum villosulum. Taxonomy (NCBI): domain Eukaryota; kingdom Metazoa; phylum Arthropoda; class Insecta; order Hymenoptera; family Halictidae; genus Lasioglossum; species Lasioglossum villosulum. Next base: position 10,079,187 of record OZ020497.1, read on the forward strand.
TTATTCGAATTTGTATAAATTTATATAATATTTTGTACACTTCATAGTCACTCCTCGGTAATTATTCGAAACTATTACTCTATTCTTTTATATTTCCAACATTACACACTAGTTTCTTTAAAAAGCACATAGTATTACTATTAAATAAATAAATATTATTGTATAAACTTTTCTCATATTACTTGGAACGTGGTACACGTTATCCATGCACTTTTAATTCCTTCTACATAATAAAACTGTACAATCCTTGATTAAATCTTGTTTATTGGCATTCATATCTAACTTCATAAAACCCAGGCGGAACAGAGGAGTCGTATTCATTTTAAACAAACTTTTACTGAATCGAATTTTACCATTCGTAATGAAATTTTGTTCACACATTTTATGTCTTACTGCATAAATCACAAACGAGACGGAGGAATGATACTCGTTTTAAACAAACAACGTGTCCCGTGTCAATTTCGCAGCACAGCTGTTGGTTCATCGATTTATCTGAGCGTTCTGCCATCTTACAGTCAAACACCTTTCGCAATTGACATGTAAATTAACAGCATCCTACGAATGGCTGTCGCGCGCTTTCCCACGTACGTTCATACCGCCAATTTATCGTTAATGCGTCTGTCAACAATGCGGACCAAATAGATCATTGATTTAACAACCGCCGCGTCCGCAACAGGATCGGCGCGCGAATCATGCGAAATAAATAGGTTTAAATCATTCTTTCCCACGATTGTGCAAGAATATCGAGGGTATTGCCAACCGCACGCGAACTTTCGCGCTCGACGCCATTATTTCCCCTTAGACCACCGTTTTAAACCATAATACGTTATACTAATTACCTATAATTTATGTAATTTCAATTCCTTAGTACATATCATTCGATGCATGCACAGTGATCAAATTATCAGAACCACAGTTTTAATCGTGCAATAAATAGTGTTATCTGCAGTGCTGCTATTAAATGTGCATATATCATTCGAACATCTCGACACAGTTTATTCAAGAATGATAAATAGACTCCAGATTTTTATGCAAAATATAAAGAAATTGTGAGTCAATGGTAAGACGCAGATGCTAAATGGAAATTTATCTTTCTCTATTAATTTTAATATACTGAAAATAATAGAATTTTATTATTCAATAAACGATCAAAAAGGTAATGTTTTTATGCGATCCTTTGTTTCTATTTCTCCAAAGGCGACAGTGGCGATCCTCTCGTGTACAATAATGAAATAGCTGGTGTCGCATCGCGAGGAGTTCCCTGTGCACGTGGTTTACCAGATATTTTTACAAGTATCTACGACAGCCTCGAATTCGTTCAAAAAACAATGGAGTATTAATTTTAAGCGTTTAATTCACTCGTGCGATTTATTTATTATTTATTTATTTAAAATTATTGTATTAATGTTTTTAACATTTAACACTTATTTATGTATGAATGCAAATAAAGAAACTGTGATTTTTCGTTTTGTTTACTCATTGTTAAAATCTTCATAGTTATATTACTTCATAGTTTCATAGTGTTGTCATTTTTTGACGGATCACAGTGAAACAGGATGAAGAAACATGCTGCCACTACACTTGACTACAGCAGCACCGATAACATGTAATGAAAGTTTTTACAATAATGTTTACAGAACTCCGATTAAGTTGAAGATTATCTCGAACGTAGATGTTACGAAGCCAACGCCTGCCTAATGAAATCCAGATTATAGTAAACGGTAGCGAAAAGATCAGGCCTTCCTGCTGCGCAATCACCGCGTGACGTAATGCCTACGACTTCGTCATTGACGACCAATGGACTGCCGCTGTCACCCTGAATAAATAAATGAAATACCATAAATGATAATATTGGATTGTTAATCCAATAAACGTCTGTTCTAGTGATAAGCGCCAGTGGTAGCAACTCATGTTGGCCGAAGATATTGTGATTTCTGGATCGAAAAGAACGTCGACGTTGAAAAATTGAAAGGGTGGTTCCTCAAGATAAAAGTCTGCTCGATCGCGTGGTGTAGTTCGATTTTATGCTGGACCCTTATTTTTTCAGATAAAAAATATTATCAAGAAAGGGTGCAAAAATGGTGGTTCTCAGTCTTTAATTGTTGTTTAAACAAAATTAATTAATTCATTAATAATTAATGTCACTGGATTCGGGAAAGTCTACAGAATCTTTTACTTTAAACAAGAATTCAATAACTTTTATAATAACATCACAATATTTGTTTAAAGATGAAAAATAAGTTTTTTTTTCAAAATCGTGTTTCTGAAAAATTGTGGGTGTATGAGAAAAATTAAGGGCAACACCCAACAATTATATGGAAACATTTTTGGTGTTGGACAGTGTAATTGGATGACAGTGTAATTACGATGACTCACTCCACACACGGCATAATGTTTCGCCGTCGACGTGCAGATATGTCGGCCACGTTCTTGCTGATAGAACAATCGACACGTAGCAAGGTCCAGTATAGAAATGAACTGATATTGTTGGATGTTGGACAAACGACGTCCCTGTGCGGGAACTTGACCCCATCCAACCAGTAAACCATAACCGCTCTCTGGTGGTTTGTCAGTATTAAGCGCGATAGGCTTCTGATACGCATTATACATAATTGGAATAAACAACTGAAAAAAGGTATTTATGTGAGTGTGTACAATATCTGGAACACATAATATTTGAATCTAATAACTGGAAGTAGAATGTAGTACAACTTACCAAAATGTAAAAATGATCAATTGGAATACAGAATAGATAGTAAAGTGGGGATGTTTATGAAATTTTCAATTTTTATAGACAAATTTTAAGAAAGTGGCATGCAATGAAATACTTTTTAAAATGAGAACAGCCTTTGTAGATCCAAAACAAAAATGAAAATCTTATTAAGGTCTAACGAATGTTATATTGTAGCATTTTTTGAAAATTTTCATAAGCCATAGACGGATAAAGATCCGCAGTTTAATTACAAGAATAAGATTATGTTTTTATATTGGAACCTCATTCTAATATTATATTCGACATCGTATTCTAATTATCTATTACGATCTGATATCGGGAAGACTCTTACCTTGACCACACCTACATCAGCTTCATCGTCCACATTGAAATTCGGAGCAATATACACCGCGGAAACAGGATGAGTCTCGCCGCCATGGTCAAGATAGATGGTAGAAGTTATAGCAACCAATTCGGTAGGGGTGTGCAGATACTTTGTCAGACAGTGCCCGGCGGTAAGGATATGAGTGGGATCGATGATAGCACCACCGCAAATATGTTGATTATTGGACCTAAGAGACACCACGTATGGATACCATCCTGGATGAGCGTCCTCCGGACCCTTTACCCCGGCATCCTCTTGAGCGTTGGCTCCTCTTGCTGGAATTTGTTTTTAACCCACCATTAGCTCCGACATCAAGCAGATTGTAGAGGGTCAGCCCATTGGCTATCCCGGATAAAAAAAGGATTGCAAAGGTACGAGATTCGCGTTCTCATTTCTCGAAAATACAAGAATGGGGGTTTTCAGTAGTCAAAAACGGTAGATAAAAGATCGATCTAGGACCCTATCGTTTCTTGATAATACAAAAATGGGATTTCTTAGTACTCAAAAACGCTAGATAAAAGATCGTTCTAGGACCCTATCGTCCTCAAAAGTCCTATTTTTTCGTTTACTATGCGTAATTTGCATTATTTGGAAGCATACAACTGCGCATGTAGCTATTTTCGTGGCTACTTGCTGCTGAATAATACAAATTACGCCATGCAAACGAAAAATATGACTTTTGAGGGCGATAGCGCCCAGAGATGCCAAATGGAGGAACCTGGAGGAACTTTCCCCTCCAGCTGGTCTCCCCACTCTTACTTCTACTAGTTCTACTGCGCACGCGCCACACAGGAACGTACCTCTAAACGTGACTCACTCGGGCAGAACAGAGGTACGTCGTATGTGGCGCGTGCGCAATAGAACTAGTAGAAGTAAGAGAGGGGGTCCCAGCCGGAGGGGAAAGTTCCTCCAGGTTCCTCCATTTGGCATCTCTGGGCGCTATCGCCCTCAAAAGTCCTATTTTTTCGTTTGAATGGCGTAATTTGTATTGTATTATTCAGCAGCATGTAGCCATGAAAATGGCTACATGCGCAGTTGTATGCTTCCGAATAATGCAAATTACGCCTAGTAAACGAAAAAATAGGACTTTTGAGGACGATAGGGTCCTAGAACGATCTTTTATCTAGCGTTTTTTACTACTGAGAAATCCCATTTTTGTATTATCGAGAAACTAAAACGCGATTCCCACATCATTGCAATAGGCTGCCCTTTAAAATCTGCTTGATGCCCGAGCTAATGGAGGGTTAAGGGCCCCCGCTGTTCGTATTGTGCCTTAACCCTGAGTATCTCGTGCCCAGCACCACGCCTGTTCTTGTTTTTCACCCTTGCAATCCCGGAAACGAGTATACCGCCTTAATAAAACAATGTTGAATATCACCACACCACGCACATCGCACAAAGGCCGACACTCCACAAATATTAATCACTCTGCGTAATCTAATAATAACATTCGACGTTATTGTTAAACTGTATTGTTAGACCTGACAATAACGTGTTCTACCCATAACAGTGGATATTATTATTAAACTATAATGGCAGACTACGCGGTATATCATGATTCTGATATTGATATTAGCCGATCAAAGTCCATCACTTACAGAGCATTTACGCGATATGCTTGGTGTCGCGAATATATCCATGTTTCCGAGATGTAACCTTTTTTGTATTATATCAATAAACGTGACACTTTCCCACTTGGACACTTAAGTCAGATACCTGTTGCTACTACGAATAGTAAAACTCACTTCACCTTTTCGCTCCTACATCCGTGAATATATGTTTTTCAAAATCTGTTTTTATGTGCTACTCTCGTAGAAACTCAGCAGTGAGAGGGTTAAATACATTACCAGGGAATGTCTAAACAATACAGTGTGTACTGTGTATTTCTATTCTTTTAAGAAAAAGAAAATGAACCTTTGCAAACGAATTACATACCACAGACCACAAGCAGAAGAGAACAGAATAGATAAAGGGACATAATGTTAGTCTGCAGCTTCAAAGAACACCACGTTCGTTGTTCGTAAAAATACCGGTAAGGACTTTATATACTTCGGTAGTTGTAATAAACCTTGAAGTCTGAGTGATTGCTGATAACAATAACAATAACATTAGTTTGCTGCATATTGATTTCAGCGACAGTTGGGATTAGGTCAATTCCGAATGAAAACTGTTCTGGTTTGCTTCGATGGAACTGTATCACATCATTTCATTTATCTGGTCTTATAACTAATTGTAATAGATGCTGTAATATTGTAATAAAGAATGTTGAAAATGATCGTAAAATATTCTATGAAAACAATTCGTAACTAAAAATAACTTTGATAACTGTTTACTTTTATTTTGGGGATCCACCTGTGTCCCTATCTAAAGTGACTTTGGTTAGTGACTGATACTGATTTTGATACTTCACTTTGGACTTTATGTCATACTGATCAATTACCATCGGTCGAAAAAATCTCTACACAAGCTTGAAATTGACCTAAAATTTTTTTTCAAAATTGTAGATTTATGCAGATTTATGCCAATTGTATACATATGCGCTGAAAATTTCATCGAATTTGAATAACGTTAGGACACATTACATAAACGGTGAAAATAGAAATTTAAAAATTATAAAGATCATAACTCAATATATAAACGGATCGTAATCATCAATAAATACGTCAAATTTAAGAAGTATCATAATAACGAAATTAATAAATAGCGCTAGAAAATGTGCAGTGCTGCTAAATGTGTAACATAAATCGCAATCACGAGTCTTCAGAAATATTCTAAACATTTCACATTCGGATTAAAATATAACTTTATCAGAATTAATTAATAATATCTAATCGTTATCTATTCGAAGACAACAGCTCCTGCTTTTGAAGTACCGAAGAATACTGTATATAAACGGCTGCTGTGAACGGTTACGCATATCAGTACATACCAGCCTCCATCATGGATCCAAAGTTTGTGTTATTCCTGTTCGCGCTGGCGTTTGGTAAGTAAAGGCCTTCCAATTTACATTGTCACAACTGTAATTAAACAATACTCCTCTAAATTAACACTCACTCTTCGTAGTAATAATATTTACATTCGTTTAAAGCTTGGCAAAAATGGTACGTGCAATTTTTGCCATTTTACAAAGACACAGCCAAAATTCAGAGCAGAATTAAACATCGGAGTGGAGGTTCACCTTTTTACATTGAAGGGATGACGACTTAACATACCGACCTGTCAAAGTAAAGATAGAATCTCCCTATTTTTCCTCGTTATTCTTTCGGGACATTTGCACAGTGAATCTTCCAAGACTTGATGTAATATGTACGCGTAATTTAAAAAATGGCACTTTCTACAACAAAATTTTCGCACGTCAATTTTAATTTGAATTTTGGTCCGCCCTTTTACCGCGAATATATACGACAATATTGTTAATACAAGAACTAGGTAAGACTTTAGAACCCCCCCTTCCTTTCGACATGTGACATACGTCATTCTATTCGTTTTGACATGCTGAACACAAAATTTATGTGTCATTTTTGGCTGCAATGAATAGTTTTCGAGATATTCGTGAAAAACTGCAGTTACTACACTATGAATTTTGTGTATACGTGCATGTCCGAACGAATAGAATGGCGTATGTCACATGTCGAAAGGAAGGGGGGGGTTTTCTAAAATTCAGCCCAAGAACTATACCAGCAATAGGAAGTACCTATTCGACTCGTTTGCTGCATTTTTAGCAAACGCTGATGAGTTCATCGTGGGTGGAATGGAAGCTGAGCCTGGGCAGTTTCCCTACATGGCATCCCTCAGAATACGAAACGGCCACATCTGTGGTGGTGCAATTCTTGATTCTAATCACATCCTCACTGCCGCGCACTGTATCACAGCAGCCAATAAGAATGACATGAAGGACATCACTGTTGTGACTGCAACCAACTCTCGTACCCAAGGTGGTAACAGGTACCGTGTTGCGGCTATGTATAATGACCCAGAATACGACAACGATCCTGACAAGGACATTGGTATCATCAAGGTAAGGGACTTTATCAAAATGTCTGACCAGACATCGTGCAATATCACTGCATTTCTGTAATCATCGGTCAATCAATAATTAGACACAGTGACAGTACGCATCGACTTCAGCTTTAAACAAATATCACATGCAAAAACAAATGCAGAATACTAAATGATCTGCAAAAAAGATTTTCCAAACATTACAATTTACAAGGTTGCATGCACAAATAAAAAAAGCATTTCTTTTAATTTTTTTATTAGGGCCCTTAATGAAAATTTAAAATATGTTTGTTACACACATGCTGATAATTTCATAGAAATCGATTAACATACACACGAGCTGCAAGCAGTTAAAAATGGTGAAAATTGTAGTTTTACACGATTTTTGATCAGTTTCTGCTTAAAATTCATAGAATCGTACATCTTTCGATGCGGGTCGTTTTTTCCTTTACAAAAAGATTTCGATGGAATTTTCAGTATGTGTATAACTACCACAGATCTACAAAACGTAAATTTTCAATTTTCTTTACGAGCCCAAATGCGTTTTTTATCTCTGCATGTATCCTTATAAGTAATAATTTTTCGGAATTAAAATAAACTTAATTAATCATAAACATAAACGCACGTGGACAGAGAGCCTAACTCCTAAAGAAGGTGACCATGTTTTAATACATGAATCGATGAACGATATTACCATACTGTTATTAATATATAATTTTATAATATTTATCCTACAAAAACACTACAATTCCGATTCATAGCATAAATAATTGAATTGTTTCTCTAATCAAGACGGTCTTCTGCATTTTCTAAAAATAAGATTCCAGAGGAGAATCACAAAATTATACAGGGTGTCCCAAAACTACCCTAGGAGCCGAAAATGGGAGGTTCCTTGGGTCATTTGAAGCGACATTTTCCTTTACAAAAATGGCATCCGCGGCTTTGTTTAGGAGTTATTAACGAAAAACACGGACCAATCAGAGCGCGACCTAGACGCGAGTTAGCACAGTCGGCCCGACGCGCCAACTGTCAATTGGCCGAACGTGTCATCGCATGTCTAGATCGCGCTCTGATTGGTCCGTGTTTTTCGTTAATAACTTCTAAACAAAGCCGCGGACGCCATTTTTGTAAAGGAAAATGTCGCTTCAAATGACCCGAGGATCCTCCCTTTTTCGGCTCCTAGGGTAGTTTTGGGACACCCTGTATACCATTTGAATCGTCCAAACACAAGTGTTGCCGAGCAACATTCATCTGCGACTCGTGACTTAGATGGCATCCAACTTAAATATAATTTTTTCAGCTTGCCGATCACATCCAATTCAACGACCTCCAAAAGCCTATTGCAATGTCTGACAGCAGACCACCAGAAGAACAATATGCCGTTATCAGCGGTTGGGGTGGAGTAACCCCTCCTCCAGTTCAAGCTCCTGAGCGGTTACAATATCAATTTATTCGCATAATCAAGTTTAGCGATTGTCGTATATCCTACCCCGATATCACCACTGCAGTGTGCACGAATAACGGAGTGAACATTGGTATATGCTCTGTACGTGTGGAACAATTAATAACCAGAATATTTTCAATTCGAAACTCAATTTTGGTAACATCTGTACTATTTTTCGTTCGCACAGGGTGACAGCGGTAGTCCACTGGTTTATAACAATCGTGTTGTTGCCGTGACATCTCGGGCGGTACTGTGCGCAAAAGGGTACCCAGATCTGTTCAGCAGCACCGCCGACAGCATGGAGTTCCTTCGACGAGCAATGACTTGGTAATTCTAACGAATAAGTCTCCCGAATATGCACAGTCTAATGACTACGCCCGCAACCATTGTATAACTTCGTACCTTCTGTATCTATAAATGAAACTTCAGTTGTGTAAAGCAGAATTCCTAAATACAGATTCATATGGTACTCACATTTGTAATAGAAACTAAAATAACGCGGTCGTGCCAATAGTACTCAAGTCATATTCAATATTAGATTTCAGAGTTATATGCGTTCGATCGTCTCGAACTCCGACGATGATATCGATACAATTACAAATAGAACTTGTATTTTCGAAAAGATATGCACAAGAATGAAAGATTACGTAAGATTCGTTTGACTAAATAAAATTATTCAGTTATTAAATTTATAAATATTAAAAATTATTCAATCAACTGTTTTATTAACACTAAACCTACCACTGCCGATCGAATATTATTGAAATTATTGAAATTACGAAATTGCTTACATGGAAAGTTACACCAAGTCTAAATAAATAGTGCCTTGTCATTCGTGTAAACTAAAACATTTTAATCACAGTTTAAGGGTAACTAAAATTTCAGTGATTCGTGAACATCGGTAACATATTCAGAACAACTGTTATAATATTGTTACGATGACACGAGATGAAGTTGCTTTCCCCTGGGAACATATCGCACAAAAATAATTGTTATTCTCTACAATAATGAGTTCACCGGCAAGACCGCGCCGAAGTCTTCGTAACAATATGTATTATGATAATTCGCAACGCAACAAATTATATCACAGGTCCAATCTGATTGGCCCAAAGCGACTTTTCATTGCAATAATCAACCATTATCTATATCTATAAGTACTTGCGTAAATACGATCTCAAGCATCTCGGTGTAAAATCGACACCGATCGTCAATGACCGGTCATAATGAATTCGGTCATAAAGTCAGTATGAACCATGAATCTCTTGTGGTAAGTTCGAAGGGTGCTTTTCAATTGAAAGTAGACGTTCTTACAGTAAGAAAGTACTGACAGTTTACTATGATATCTCGAAATTATCAATACTTATTACTTTATAAATTTCAAATACGTATGTCGTTTGAAAACACTCGTGTAACTTAATGTCGTTGTCTCAACGTATGTTTCGATCAACTCCTCTTTACTTCATCGTGACCTTTCCTGCTTACGGCAAGCAAAAATGATGTCTTTCATGTCGTCGACGTGCAGATATGTCGGCCACGTTCTTGCTGATAGAACAATCGACACGTAGCAAGGTCCAGTATCGAAACGAACTGATATTGTTGGATGTTGGACAAACGACGCACAGTGGTCGGTAAAAGGAAAAAACCCAAAATGATGAAAGTCGTTATTTCGAATATCGACCACTATTTCCTGATAGGCCATGAACCAATGTATCTTACTATGAAAATGAATTTATGATTTTCTCTTTAATAATGGAGAAAAATAGATCTAAAGTAGACCTCTCAGATGCTAGTTGGATTCTTACGGATTTCTAATCACACGTTCGATGTTATTCTTTCATTTTTGGGGACATTTATAACCATACATGCTATATATTATAAATGTATATAGTCTCAGCTTATGCCCGATGCATATAATTTTCTAAAAATCACAACCAAAATAACAATATAAAGACCGAAAGTAGGATACGTATAATTTCATATTGCTGCTACTTTCTTTAGCTCTACAAAAAGAACTACACGTTCCTACATTCTCTGAGTGGTATCTTTTGAAAGAAGACACCATCACAAAATAGTCCTGCAAAAATCAGCTGCACGTTTTTGCACGTTTAGCTGATATCAACGTTTAAAGTTGTAGAGCGCATGAAGTTTCAGCAACGAAGCAGGATCCCTGAGTAAGTGCGCGGCACTTCGATGGACGGTTCGAAGGACTATGATCCCTGTATCGAATTGTTAATCTCATAGGAATACATTCAATAAAATGATCAATCGCCATGATATAATATATATTAATATATTATAAATAATAAATAATATATATATATTATAAATTAATTAATATATTATATTATATATATGTATTATAATTAAATATATAATTATATATTTAAGTATGTTAAGACATTCGTTAATAATATTATTCGTAATATTATGTAAACAAGATTACATTCATTTTTTTGTTTAATACTGTTTCAAATGTGTTTATTTAATCCTATTTCTAGTTTGTTTGCGTAATACCATTTCAAGTTTTCAATTTTAGTATGCAGAAATAATAGTTCGTAACGTAGTAAACAATATTATGTATAAACAATTATATTAAGTCCATTGTTTTACATTTCGTTTATTAATATGAGAAGTGTGGAGATTAAGAAGTGATTTAAAAAAAGAATTATTAAAAAATATTGAGAAATACCGAAGTTATGAGTTTTTTCCATTATTTCTATGGGTTCCGACCACTGTGCGACGTCCCTGCGCGGGAACTTGACCCCATCCCACCAATAAACCATAACCACTCTCTAGTGGTTTATCAGTATTAAGCGCAATAGGCTTCTGATACGCATTATACATAATTGGAATAAACAACTGAAAAAAGGTATTTATGTGAGTGTGTACAATATCTGGAATACATAATATTTGAATCTAGTAACTAGAAGTAGAATATAGTACAACTTACCAAAATGTAAAAATGATGAATTGGAATACAGAATAGATAGTAAACTGGGGATGTTTATGAAATTTTCAATTTTCATGGACAAATTTTAAGAAAGTGGCATGCAATGAAATAGTTAATACGTATTCTAATAATAACATTCGACGTTATTGTTAAACTGTATTGTTAGACCTGATAATAACGTGTTCTACCAAAAACAGCAAATGTTATTGTTAAACTATATGGGTGCACTACGCGGTATATCATGATGCTGACATTGATATTGACCGATCAAAGTCAACTACTTACAGAATAGTAAAACTCACTTCACCCTTTCGCTCCTACATCCGTGAATATATGTTTTTCAAAATCTGTTTTTATGTGCTACACCCATAGAAACTCAGCAGTGAGAGGGTTAAATACATTACCAGGGAATGTTTAAACAACACAGCGTGTACTGTGCATTTCTATCCTTCTAAGAAACAGAAAATGAACGTTTTCAACCGAATTACATACCACAGACTACAAGCAGAAGAGAACAAAATAAATAAAGGGACATAATGTTAGTCTGCAGCTTGAAAGAACACCACGTTCGTTGTTCGTCAAAATACCGGTAAGGACTTTATATACTTCGGTAGTTGTAATAAACCTTGAAGTCTGAGTGATTGCTGATGACAATAACAATAACATTAGTTTGCTGCATATTGATTTCAGCGGCAGTTGGGATTAGGTGAAGTTCCGAATGAAAATTGTTCTGATTTGCCAATGAATTAAAATTGCTAGAGACTTCGATGGAACTGTATCACATAATTTCATTTATCTGGTGTTGTAACTAATTGTAATAAATATTACAATTTAGTCGCATGGAACAAATAAGAATGTTGAAAATGACCGTAAAATATTCTATGTAAACAATTCGTGACTAAAAATAACTTTGATAAGTGTATATTTTGATTTTGAGAGTCCACCCGTATCCCTGTCTAAAGTGACTTTGGTATTCTTAGTGACTGATACTAATTATGATACTTCACTTTGGACTTAATGTCATACTAATCAATTACCATCGGTCGAAAAAATCTCTACACACGCTTGAAATTGGCCTAAAATTTGCGCTGAAAATTTCATCGAATTTGGATAACGTTAGGACACATTTGTATAAACGGTGATAAATAGATATTTAAAAATTATAAAGATCATAACTTAATTTATAAACGGATCGTTATCATCATACCTTGCATTTGATACATTTAATGGTAAATGCATTTCCATAATAAATACGTCAAATTTAAGAAGTATCATAACAACGAAAATAATAAATAGCGCTAGAAAATGTGCAGTGCTGCTAAATGTGTAACATAAATCGCAATCACGAGTCTTTAGAAATATTCTAATTATTTAACATTCGGATTAAAATATTACTTTATCAGGATTAATTAATAATATCTAATCGTTATCTATTGGAAAACAACAGCTCTTGCTTTTGAAGTAGCGAATAAAACCGTATATAAACTGCTGCTGCGAACGGTTAAGCATATCAGTATATACCAGCCTCCATCATGGATCCCAAGTTTGTGCTATTCCTGTTCGCGGTGGCGTTTGGTAAGTGTTCATAAGGGCCTTACAATTTCCATTGTCACGATTGTAATTAAACAATACTCCGCTAAATTAACACTCATTCTTCTTCGTAATAATATTTACATTCGTTTAAAGCTTGGCAAAAATGATTCGTGCAATCTTTGCCATTTTACGCAGACAGAGCCAAATTCAGAGTATAATTTAATATCGGACTGAAGGTTCATTTTTTTGCATTGAAGGGATGACGCCCTAACATACCGACCTGTCAAAGTAAAAATAGAATTCCCCTATTTTGACGTATTATTCTTTTGGGACATTTGCCACAGTGAATCTTGCAAGACTTGATGTAATATGTACCCATAATTTAAAAAATGGCACTTTCAACAAAAGAGTTTTCTCACATCGATTTCAATTTGCATTTTGATCCGCCCTTTCACCGCGAATATATGCAACAATATTGTGAATAGTATAATAAGATAAGCGAGTATAATAAGAACTATACCAGCAATAGGAAGTACTTATTCGACTCGTCTGCTTCATTTTTAGCAACCGCTGATGAGTTCATTGTGGGTGGAAGGGAAGCTGAGCCTGGGCAGTTTCCCTACATGGCATCCCTCAGAAAAGGAAACAGCCACTTCTGTGGTGGTGCAATTATTGGTCCTAATCATATCCTCACTGCCGCGCACTGTATCAAAGGATCCAATACGAATGACATCACTGTTGTGACTGGAACCAACTCTCGTACCCAAGGTGGTAACAGGTACCGTGTTGCGGCTATATATGCTAACCCAGAATTTGAAAAAGGCCAGTATGACAAGGATGTTGGTATCCTCAAGGTAAGGGTCTTTATCAAAATGTCTGACTAAACATCGCGCAATATCACTGCATTTCTGTAATTATCGGTCAATCAATAATTAAACACAGTGACAGTACGCATCGACTTCGCGAAAGTTGCCGTAGTGCCTACTAGTGAATTTCCTACTCAATATTCATTATTTTTTAATGAGATTGGCTTATTCCTAGCAAAATTCACTAGTAGGCACTACGGCAACTTTCGCGTACAGCCCTCCGACAACTTTCAAGACATTACTGATGGGCCAAATTATACCGTGTTTGGTCTCGTTTTAATCAGGAATTTGACAGGAATAAATCAGTAAAATCTCATTAAAAAATAATGGAGAATAAAGCATTTGTAATTGGCATTACATTGTGAGAACAGTACCGTAACCCCTGATCTGGGTATTTATCAGTGTAAGCAACCTCCACGCTGAAAAACAGTTTGGCAACAGTGACGAACATACATTTGTATCAATCTAACGTTTCAATTTCGCTATCAATACAGGTTTTTTTCTTTTTATCCATATATTTATTGCTATTAATGGAACCGAGTGGCTTCAAGCCCTTTATATTTTTGTTGTTACGAATATACGCGGATAATTCTCCTGTCTAAGCGCCATCTCGTTTGAGTAGCTGAACTAAAATTAGTTCTACTTGCCCTTCATGAACGGAATCTGGGGAACAATTGAATGCGATCACGGGAAAACATTTTTTGTCCTCATATTAGCATATTACGAGCTGTGTGAGGGCTCATTGTAAAGAGGAAGGTTCGTCGCAGGTCGCTCAGCTCATGATTCAAGTCGAAAAAATCATTTTGTATTAGAAAAATACATTCGAATCTGCGGAATTTTTCTTCATTTGTTTTCCCTACTTTGGGCACTCATATTATTAGATATAAACATAGTCTAACTAAATCATGAGCTGAGCGACCTGCGATCGACCTTCCTCTGTCAAAAGAACCTTTATGCAGCTCAAAATATGCTCATATGAGGACAAAAAATGGTTTCCCGCAAACACTGATTTTATCAACAAAACAGTGTTTACGGGAAACCATTTTTTGTCCTCATATGAGCATATTTTGAACTGCATAAAGGTTCTTTTGGCAGAGGAAGGTCGATCGTAGCCCGCTCAGCTCATGATTTAAGTCGAAAAAATCATTTTGTATTAGAAAAATACATTCGAATCTGAGGAATTTTTCTTCATTTTTCCCCCTACTTTGGACGCTCATATTATTAGATATAAACATAATCTAACAAAATCATGAGCTGAGCGACCTGGGATCAACTTTCCTCTTTAGAACAAGCCCTCACACAGCTCGTAACATGATTGTATAAAAACAAAAAATGGTTTCCCGTAAACACGGTTTTCACTTGTTTTTCTAGTAATATTCTAGTAATATGCTAGTCATATCCATGGGTCTGGTACCCCCTTAAACTGTGCCGGCGACGGCGACACGCTCGGCCACGCGATCACTCTGTCCTTCTCTACGTTCGGCTTTCGATTGATGTCTCGACGCGGTAGACTGTAGAAGCCAGTCACAAATCAAAAGAAGAGCAGTTGTCTTGGAAGTTGTCGTTCCAGAGAACAGCTCCTGCGGCAACTATCGCGACATTACTGTATTAGACCTCGTAGGCTGGATGAGATAGTAAACGTTCAATTTTCATCTGCGACTCGTGACTTAGACGGCATCCAACCTAAATATAATTTTTGCAGCTTGCCGATCGCATCACCTTCAATGTCCTCCAAATGCCTATTGCAATATCTGACGTCAGACCACCAGAAGAACAATATGCCGTTATCATCGGGTGGGGTGGAATAGCATATCCTCCAATTCAACGTCCTGAGCGGTTACAATATCAATTTGTTCGCATGATCAAGTTTAGCGATTGCCAACGTGAATTCCCCTTCCTCACCACTGCAATCTGTACGAATAATGGAGTGAACGTTGGTGTATGCCTTGTACGTGTGAAACAATTAATAACCAGAATATTTTCAGTTCAAAACGCAATTTTGGTAACATTTGTACTATTTTTCTTTCGCACAGGGTGACAGCGGTAGTCCACTGGTTTATAACAATCAAGTTGTTGGTATCCCGTCTGGTGTAGTAGCTTGCGCAAAAGGGTACCCAGATATTTACAGCAGCACTGCCGCCAACATAAACTTCCTTCGACGAGCAATGACTTGGTAATTCTAACGAATAAGTCTCCCGAATATACACAGTCTAATGAATACGCCCGTAACAATTGTATAACTCCTTATCTTCTGTGTCTATAAATGAAACTTCTCTTGTGTGTATCAGAATTCCTAAATACAGATTCATATGGAACGCACTTTTGTAATCTATATAATAAAAATGAAATGCTGTTCGTTGGTCACGACATCACGTGAGAACGGCTGGACCGATTTAGCTAATGTTTTTTCTAAATGTTCGTTGTAGTCCGAATCATGTTTTTACAGTACAAAAAATTGGAAAAGTTGCTTGGAAACATGAAAATTCGGGAAAAACTAAAAGTGGTTTTTGAGTCATATTTCAATACAACAAAAAAACGAACGTCGCAACTTTTAATCAATATTTCAATAGGAATTTACATTATCCATTTTTACTGTGTTCACATATGTATATCCTATAGCTTTTCACAAAGTCACAAAATGATTACAACCAGATTTATTGAAATGTGGACAGGACAACGTCCGTCAGGTCAGCTAGTAGAAACTAAAATAACGCGGTCGTACCAATATTACTCAAGTCATATTTAATATTAGATTTCAGAGTTATATGCGTTCGATCGTCTCGAACTCCGTCGATGATATCGATACAATTACAAATAGAACTTGTATGTTCGAAAAGATATGTACAAGAATGAAAGATTACGTAAGATTCGTTTGACTAAATAAAATTATTCAGTTATTAAATTTATAAATATTAAAAATTATTCAATCAACTGTTTTATTAACACTAAACCTACCACTCCGATCGAATATTATTGAAATTATTGAAATTACGAAATTGCTTACATGGAAATTGATTCGATAAGTTTCTTTATCCATGCATATATTGTAATTAAAGTTACACCAAGTCTAAATAAATAGTGCCTTGTCATTCGTGTAAACTAAAACATTTTAATCACAGTTTAAGGGTAACTAAAATTTCAGTGATTCGTGAACATCGGTAACATATTCAGAACAACTGTTATAATATTGTTACGATGACATGAGATGAAGTTGCTTTCCCCTGTGAACATATCGCACATAAATAATTGTTATTCTCTACAATAATGAGTTCACCGGCAAGACCGCGCCGAAGTCTTCGTAACAATATGTATTATGATAATTCGCAACGCAACAAATTATATCACAGGTCCAATCTGATTGGCCCAAAGCGACTTTTCATTGCAATAATCAGCCATTATCTATATCTATAAGTACTTGCGTAAATACGATATCAAGCATCTCGGTGTAAAATCGACACCGATCGTCAATGACCGGTCATAATGAATCCGGTCATAAAGTCAGTATGAACCATGAATCTCTTGTGGTAAGTTCGAAGGGTGCTTTTCAATTGAAAGTAGACGTTCTTACAGTAAGAAAGTACTGACAGTTTACTATGATATCTCGAAATTATCAATACTTATTACTTTATAAATTTCAAATACATATGTCGTTTGAAAACACTCGTATAACTTAATGTCGTTGTCTGAACGTTCGTTTCGATCAACTCCTCTTTACTTCATCGTGATCTTTCCTGCTTACGGCAAGCAAAAATTATGGCTTTCATGAAACGATATCGCCATTGTCATTGCGATCGTTACAATCGAAATTCTCTATTTTGACGAAAATCACACGAGACATGACGCAAACATACTAGCGATTCCAAACTCGATACTAACACCGATGAAAATACCATCATTATCAGCCTAAAACTCTTATCATTTGCGTTCTAATCAACTTCGGTATGTACGATTAAAATATTCTAACAAAAAACTTCTAATAAATATTGAAACTAAGCTTTTAAAGGCACTAACAAAAGATTAGAGACTCCTTAATAAATACATATTACCTCTGAACAACAAATCAATATCTTTGTCAATAAAAAATTTGATACTCCTGCAGCGAAACACGAAAAAGTAACAAGATGTGCTAAAAAAGCGACGTGGTGTACGAAATGACATGAAATTGTTACAATAATGACACAATATAACGTTAGATATTGATAGCCAGAAATAAGATTAGGGTAATCTTAAAATTCGAATTCACCAAATTCGAGTTCCCTTCCATTAATCGGAATTTCGTAGTATTAAACAGATATCATTAAAAAAGATCAGAATGGTCTAATCGTTATCGGTATGTAGATATAATATTAAGTACCAAAGTAGTATATAAATTGTCGATGATAACGATTCAGTACAGCAGTACGATAGTAATATTCATCATGTCCTCCAGTGTCGTGCAGCTTTTTTTACTCGCGCTCATATCGAGTGGTAAGTATTTAAAAAAGCCTCAGATCTCTCACTGTCGAAATAATAATGCAATTACCGTCCTTCGAACAGTTTTGCAAATTTTCGTAATCCATCGTTATCACTTTACAATTGCTTAATACGTTCGCCATCAGCCGTTAGACGTGTATGACGATTACGAGTTTACGTTTGAACATACTCCTGCAAACGATGGTTATAGTTGTCAAAGTTCTGATAAACAAATAACGGCTAGAACCCTCATAAGTTTTTGTAATTGCTAGAGTACTACTAATGAAATTATTGTCAAACAATGTAACATGCTACTCGTTTTTCGTGATAGGAGAAATATTAAAGGAAGACATAACTTAATTCAAAGAGACAGACATTACGGTAAGCAGAAAATGGTTCTCGAGATCGTGTTTCCTAAGACTTCAAAGTTGTCAATGTTTCTTTAAATAGGAGTGCATAAGTGCATCGAAGAACAGTTGCATGAGTTGAACAAAAATTGATTGCCTTGAAGTCTCGAAAAACAGAAGAGTGTTCGTTAACTTTTCCTATCATGAAAAACAACGTTCGAGATGATCAGGTTACGTTGATCGTCCTGTACATTCGGAAAACTGTCATCGAAATAGACGACAGGTAGAATTAATGGATTCTGTCCGCATTTTTCCTTTACGATGCCAGATATTGATGGGGGCAGTGGTGTTACAGCAAATAATAACTAATGATTTGTCACGTTTACCTTCTTTTCAGTAACAACCGATGAAGTAACAGGCTCGATAAGTAGAAACATTGCTAAACCTGGCCAGTTCCCTTTCTTGGCATCCATTAGAATAAAGAACGTACACATTTGTGGTGGTTCGATTATTAACTCGCAATTCATTCTTACTGCCGGACACTGTGTGAGAGAAGCTAATCGCGCGATCAACGATGTGACTGTTGTAACCGGATCTGTTCAGCTCTCCCGAGGGGGGTTCATTAGCAATGTTGCTAATATGAACAGCGTCACACAAAACGGTAAAGATCTTGACACAGACATCGGATTGATCAAGGTAAGGTTTTCGCAGAAATTGTCTGACTCGAATAGATTGATTTCTATTTTTCCTGGCAAACCAAATATTCAAAGTACAGTAGGTTCTCGCACGTTGCACGAGAACCAGAATTTCAGACAAGACGCGAGGTTCATGCAATTAATTATAACACCCCCATTATTGAATCGAATCCGCGATCATGTGTACTGATCGTCCATTAAGATATGGCAGTGAGAAACTTGTAATCTCTTCCACGTTATATCTATACTCCGCGGCACACTAAAAAAATCCACTAAAAAGTATGAAATAATTTCCTTTTGATTTCTATGAATACACACCAACTGTTAATACAATTGATTAAAATAAAATATTAATAAATACAATACAATCTTTTTGGAGGCGGCGCAAAATTAGAAATTTTCGCTAGTAGAAATTACGAAAATCCTTAAATTGATTCACATGCTTTCAGAAATTAATATATCTTCTCTTCTAATCTACTGATTTCCAAGTCCACCATATTCCAATGAAATCGTAATCAGCAACATCTGTGTTTCGGAAAATTTTCAATTTTGCGACGACTCTGAAAAGATTGTATTGTATTTAATATTTTATTTTAATCAATTGTATTAACAGTTGGCGTGTATTCATAGAAATTATTTCATACTTTTTAGTGAATTTTTTTAGTGCGTTTCAAAGTCGGTTTAATTTTTTTTTATAAAATTTTTTTATTTCACACTTTTCAATGGAACGAGTAGATATTGTAGAACACCGCAGGATGGTTTTTTTGGTGTTATTGTTGGTACAACAATAGTTATTAACGATAACAAATTCTATAAATTTTTGCAAGTGACATCGCGGTAGTATCTCCTACTAAATGTGAAAGGTTTCATCGCGATCGGTATATTCTTTGCAGAGAAACACCAACGAATAGGTTTTTAGCTATAACAATAATAATTAACAATAACAAATTACATAAATTTTTGCAAGTGGGATCATTGCGGCAATATTCCTACTAACTGTGAATGGTTTCATCGTGATTGGTACATTCTTTGCAGAGAAACACCAACGAATAGGTTTTTAGCTATAACAATAATAATCAACAATAACAAATTACATAAATTTTTGCAAGTGGGATCATTGCGGCAATATTCCTACTAACTGTCAATGGTTTCATCGTGATTGGTACATTCTTTGCAGAGAAACACCAACGAATAGGTTTTTAACTATAACAATAATAATTAACAATAACAAATTACATAAATTTTTGCAAGTGGGATCATTGCGGCAATATTCCTACTAACTGTGAATGGTTTCATCGTGATTGGTACATTCTTTGCAGAGAAACACCAACGAATAGGTTTTTAACTATAACAATAATAATTAACAATAACAAATTACATAAATTTTTGCAAGTGGGATCATTGTGGCAATATTCCTACTAACTGTGAATGGTTTCATCGTGATTGGTACATTCTTTGCAGAGAAACACCAACGATTACGTTTTTAGCTATAACAATAATAATCAACAATAACAAATTACATAAATTTTTGTAAATGGGATCATTGCGGCAGAATTTCTACTAACTGCAAACGCCGATGTAGTCGGTTAAATATAAATGAAACATTACGTTTTTTTGCAATAAAAATCGTTAGGAATGAAAAAATGCAAAAATTTTTATAACAAAAGGTTTCATACCGACTGGTCTATCCATCTCGGCGTAATCGGTGATCATACATAGAAAAAAGCGAAAAAAGGCACATACAGGTCGAATTGAGTAACCTCCTCCTTTTTCGAAGTTGGTTAAAAACAGCAAATGTGCATTTTAGTGTCACAGGAACAGAGCGAAGTGGTGACGCTGAATTCCTATGAGTACCGCTCCCGCCAGAACCTCTGCATACATAAGAGTGGGGTCATTGTCGAAATCACTGCCATCTCCTGATGGACGATCAGTACATACAGTGACTCCCACTAATATTCGGACACTCTTACAAAGACGATAACCGTTTTAATATTGTACTATACGATTTGAATTTTTTTGGCAAGCTAGTGCAATTAGTTTGCCACAGGATGCGAAAAAAAATTTTGTGAAAAATCGCAATTCCTCTGAATTATAAAAAAAATACTAAAAGTTGCATTTTACAACTTTTTTATGTGGACCTATATTGAAAATTTTTAAAATACGTTTTGTAGATCTATGTCAATTATATGACCTGTGAAAGTTTCATCGCAATCGGCTGATGTAGAAAGCAACGACAACGATTGAAAGATGCAAGAATCATTAGATTTACTGCAGTTGAAGGCCGAAAATCGTGAAAATCTGCAATTTTTAACATATTTAGACGTTTGTAACTCATTGCAACGTCGACCAATTTTGACGAAATTTTCAGAATATGTTTAATTGACACAGGTCTATAAAACGTATTTTAAAAATTTTCAACGTAGATCCACATAAAAAAGTTGTAAAATGCAACTTTCGGTATTTTTTTATAATTCCGATCAATTGCAATTTACGACAAAATTCTTTTTTCGCATCCTGTAGCAAACTAATTGCTCTAGCTTCTAAAAAATGTTCAAATCGTGTAGTACAATATTAAAACAGTTATCGTCTTTTTAAGAGTGTCCGAATATTAGTGGGAGTCAGTGTACCTCATATGCGTTGCGTATCTTCGGAGTTTAATAATTTTCTTTTATGAAGATCTCTCCTTGCTAAAACATGTATCTGATATAAATGCCATTTTTACAGCTCACTATTCCTCTGGAGTATAACTTTTACACAAGAAGCATTCGATATAGCATATCAAACGTCGATTTACCAGATGACGATTTTGGCACTGTAATAGGATGGGGTAGCACAAGCACTGATCTTACCGCAGCAAATGATAACTTGCAATATATGTCTGCGTACATAACGAACGCGAGTTGTTCTGCCTTCACCGAAACGAATCATGTAGTATGCACGAACAATGGACCAACCAGTGGTGTATGCTACGTAAGTATCAATTTGAAAACTCTTCCAATTATCGTACAGTCATTCACATTAATATTCGAACACCCTTTACAGGTGAATAACTGTTTTAGTATTACACCGAACGATCTCAGTTTTTCAAGAAGTTGAGAGGATTAGTTTATTAGACAACTCGTAAAAGGATTTTGAAAAATTGCAGTTGGTCAGTTTTCACTTTTGCCTCTTGGGCTGTGGTGTGAAATGCGAGGTTCATCCTCAGATTTTTAAATTAGATACACAGTATTTTCTTCTGAATTTTGATAGTTAAAATTGCAGCCATTCAAAGTTTTCTCCGATTTTTTAATCGCTCGTAGCTCATACCAATATTAAACAATTTCGTTCATCATGAATGTAACGCATGAATCTACGAAATGTATCTTTGAAACATTTTTTACAGGCTCGGATAAAAAAGTTTTAGAAAGCTACTTTTACTATGTTTTACACGGTTCCGAGCAAATGCAATTTTATCAAAATGTTCGCTACAAGTCATCCACTGAACTAGTCCTTCCAGTTTCCCAGGGAAGCTGAGATCGTTTAGCCAGGCTTTAAAAAAGTGATTCTAGTCTAAAGGATATTCGAACAATTACGCGAGTGATTGTAAATAAGTTTCGATTTGCATATTCGGGCCACGATTCAAACGATGTTATATGTTATTTTCTTTCGCTTAGGGTGACAGTGGTAGTCCATTGGTCTATAACGACAAAGTAATTGGTGTGGTGTCTCGTGCAGTGCTCTGCGCCAAAGGATTGCCGGACGTTTACAGTAGCCCAGCGTACAACATTGATTTTATTCGTTATATGATAAATACTGCGTAATAGCTAATCAATTTTATTTTATCGTTAATTAAATCACCGATCCAGCGTATTTTCAGTTAAAAATATATATTTATATATTCATAATTTATATATTTATATATTTAAGCTTTGTGTATATGTACACGCCCAAATGTCTCATCATTGATAACAAAGCTTTATGTATTGTATATATTTAAACAACGGAATTGTCCAGCAATTTGTTATCCGAACTACCTATCCAACGTACTCTCAGTTATACATATAGATGCAAATAGACTGACTTTCCATAATTATGTTTAGCTCGAAATTACAAATGTACGTATATCCAAACAGCGACATTGCGAAATATAAAACCAATATAACAATGTGTCCATCATCATTTGCGTTATTCAATTTGGTCACGCTCACCTGTGTGCGGATTAGGAGAACATTCTTGGCAGTTCAAGATAAGATACGACGGTCATACGAAGCTCGCATTAGTTGCGTTTCATTTTAGATATCGGAGCTACGTCGTCGATAGTGACTAAGCAATTCGTTTGATACAATTAAACGTAACTATAAAATCAGATTGTATTTATGATGACACGTGAACGATCAAATCGTTAGAGTAACGGAATAGGACATATTGATATTTATCGCTTTACGAAAAGTAGATACTTTATCAAAATAACAAGTATTCGTAAATTATTAATTTAAATTTATAAATTAACGTATACTGTGGAAAGTATGATGAAATCGGAGGGAAGAGTTCTGATAAAAGAATGTCTGAGGGAAAGAGAAAAGGTGTGCGAGATAACAAAAAATAACAAAGAGAAGACGGAATACCTGAACGACATGTTTTTTTTAATAATAATGTACATCTGTTCGATGTGAATTTTAAATTATTCAAAAATCGGACTAACATTATCAAATCTTTCTCGATTTCCCACGAGTGACACGTAGTAGCGAATAAATAATTAAAATATTCATCTATAATCAGCTTAATTTCGTCAATTAAATGCAAACAGAAAATGTCATTAATTCCACCTGTCACTCAAGGTTGAGAATAAACGTACTACTACTATAAAAGCGTTACAGTATCCCAATCACGTTATCACAGATGTAATGAACAGAATGTATTTGAACTCCATATATTTTTGTTTAAACAATTACCAAATAATATATACAGTACTAGTTATTTAATATTGTCACAGTACTATTCTATTATTTGTTATATTATTTGACAAGTTCTATACAAACTGAAACCATTACTTTCAAGAATTTTTCTCTATCTGTTCCCTGTGGAATTTATACTATGAAGACATTAAAAAAATCTCTGTGATCCGTGTTTCAACACAGATACAATACAACAACGGTAACAAAAATATTCTACATGAAATATCTGAGTGCAGAAGGTTAAATAACACGTGGTAAAAAGTCCCATGACTTATTCATTCCTTGATCAAAATTACACGAAGAGGAAAAAAATATTGATGTTCATTTACCGATAATTTTAAGAGTTGTTCTGTTGTCACAAGTGAGGGCAGATGATGGTGGTACAATTATTAGCGACTATCACGTTCTCACCGACGCGCTTTCATTGAATTAAATTTCAACGTACGCGAAAGTTTCTGGCATCGATCAAATAAAACGTAATCACTACAACCGTAATAGGTAAATGTTATTGAACACCATCTTGTTAAATTAATTAAGGCAATCTCATCGTTATCAATATGTCAATATAGTACAGTTGTTACGTGTATACCAAAACGGTATATAAACCAGTGCTTGTCACAGGTAAAAGGACTGAAGTACCACATCATAGGACACCATGTATTCGAACATCAAGAAACTTTTTCTACTTGCGCTTGTAGCACTCGGTAAGCTAATTATGTTTTGTACAATTTTATCGACTACATTGCGGATCTCCATGTAAAGTATATATTAATTTCTACATCGAATGTAAGAAAGTAGAAATTTGTTCCTTCTCTTAATCATTTCAATAAACGAAAAATAATATAATATATATTAAATAATAATATAACGGCATTCTGAAATTCTTCCCATTTTTTGTCTTGTCTGTTTCTTTTGTCAATATTACACAAAATCCATAGTCTATCAATTTATATTCGCTTAAGGATGTTCTGGAAGTACAATGGGAGACAAAAGTACAAGAAATTCGAAATCCACCAATATATTGGACATGAAAGCCGTTCACGAGTATATTTTGCATTAAAAAATAGATTAATTTAAAAAGCTTCCGTTTAATTAGTGAATTTCATGTTATATATTTTTTTTAATCAAATTGTCTGTTCATATTAGCAAAAGTTGTAAGTGACTCTTGCGAATAATTGTACCCTCTGGTTTGAACTTCAAGAAAATAAATTTGTGATATTCAATATATATATAATTACGCAATAAAAAGTTGAAAATAAATATTTAAATAAATTAAAGATACTTCAGAAAGCAATATTCATGGTTATTATTGAAAATTAACATGTGAAATTTTCGTGAAATCATTGCTAGTGAGATGACAACACGATAAATTTGACGTTTTGTAACAGTTTCTAATTTTTTGCTGTGGAACTGTTTAGTGAATCCTAGTAAATTTTGAACATAATTAATTACATAATTGTTATCATATATAAAAAAAAACTGGAGTTTCTACTTGCGTTTTTTCAAGGATTACATAGGGTTTGAAGTAGAATTTTATGAAACTCCATAAGAAGACGTGTAAAAATGTGCAAACTTTAAGTTGCTATAAATATTAAACGGTGTAGTGAATCTAACTCAAACTTTGGTAATTGCATTAATTTAGTAAGAATTATATCTTGTGAAACTTTCAAAAATTTTGTTGCGTTTTTATATACCTCCATAACATCCTTAATGCTAGGGGTGTGCGAGAACCCGGATTCTGGATCATGTTGAGATTTCCGAACATGTTTTAGATTCTGGAATTAGAAAATTTCAAAATTTTCAAAAACTCATCTCAATCTCGAAAAAATGACTCGTCTTGACCCGACTCGACATTTCCGGGTTCTCACACATCCTTAATAGAACGTTTTGCATAATTTTCATAATGTTACGATAAATATTGATACATGTAAGTACAGTAGGTGATTAAATAATTCGTGCTACTTACATAAATTGACGAGTTTACTTTAAAACAATAAATTTTTATATGAAAATCTAGTAACATCGAATTCTTGTTTTCCATAAAGTATTTTATACAGCATTAAATTAGAAATACACGTTTAACAACACTATAAACAGCATTATCCGTCACACGTGTAAATAAATATATTTATAACACTAATAAGAGGTATTTTTTTAGTAAGATCCGATGATGCAGAGCAAATAATAGGTGGACGGCAAGCTGTCCCTGGGCAATTTCCCTACATGGCGTCTATTAGAATACGAAACTTCCACATCTGTGGTGGTGCAATTATTGATGCAAATCATATCCTCACTGCTGCGCACTGTGTCAAAGCAGCCACTTCGAATGTGAACATCAAAGACCTCACTGTTGTTACCGGAACCATCTCGCGTACCCAAGGTGGTAACGCGCACCGTGTTGCTGCTTTGTTTGCAGACCCAGGGTACCCAGGTCCCAATCCGGACAAGGATGTTGGTATTATCAAGGTAAGGTTCCTTATTAACCCTCGTGCAACGGACGATTTTGATAGCTACAGTGACTCGAATTAACCCTTTGTACTCGGAGCTATTTTAACTCGAAAATCAAACGTTTCTTGTGACCTAGAATCAGATCTACAAAAAGTATGTCTTAAATTTTCAATATAGACCCAAAATAAAAAGTTGTAAAATCCAACTTTTAGTATTTTTTCTACAATTTCGATCAATTGCAATGTTTGAAAAAATTTCTTCTCACATCCTGTAGTAATAAATAAAACTAATTGCTCCAGCTTCTCAAAAAAGTTCAAATCGTATAGTACAATATTAAAAAAATTATCGTCTCTTTTAGAGCGTCCGAATGTTAATTCAAGTCATTGTATACAGAGTGTCCTAAATAATTGTATCTCCCGGAAATGGGAGTTTCGTTGGGTCATTTTAAGCGACATTTTCCTTTACAAAAATTGTGTCCGCGGCTTTGTTTAGGAGATATTATCGAAAAACACGGACCAATCACAGCCCGGTTATAGCGAACGGAGTCCAACTCGGCGACAGGTCCCGCTTAACGTGGTGTCGCTATTGGCCGAACCAGAATAAATCGACTGTAGCCGCGCTCTGATTGGTCCGTGTTTTTCGTTAATAACTCCTAAACAAAGCTGCGAACGCCATTTTTGTAAAGGAAAATGTCGCTTCAAACGACCCAAGGAACGTCCTATTTCCGGGAGTTACACTTATTTTGGGACACCCTGTATACTCGGCAATGCTTAGGACTGTTCACAGCTCTACTTAATAATTTTTAAAAATTTACTTTTGATGATAACCTCGCGTAGACACATTAGTCTTCCGATATCCTCAATGAAACAGCTATTCAGTTAGTTTAATTGCCACAACTGGAGTACTTAAATAGCAATTTGGACGTTCCTGGTCAAAACAGACTCAGGCACAGTATACGGCGGGTTAAAAGAGTTAGACATTGTACAACAATATCATTTAGTAGCTGACGTTGATACAAATTTTGTAGCTTGCTGATCGCATCAACTTTAACGGCCTCCAAAGGCCTATTACGATGGCTACTACCAGACCAACTGAAGGACAGTATGCCACTATCAGTGGATGGGGTGCTATAGCTCCTCCTCCATCATCCCAAGCTGCTGAACTGCTACAATATCAATACGTACATATAATCAAATTCAGCGATTGTCATAATATCTTCCACGACATCGTCTCAGCAATCTGTACAAATAATGGACCGAACGTTGGCGTATGCTCCGTATGTATCGAACAGTAACAACTACAGTGTTTTTTTATTAGCATACAGTTACTTCTGTTGATGCTCTGATAATCTGTTGATTAACATCATTCTATTTTTCTTTCGCACAGGGCGACAGTGGCAGTCCACTGGTCTACAACAATCAAGTTGTTGGTGTCACGTCTCGTGGAGTACCTTGCGCCAAAGGAATTCCAGATCTGTACAGCAGCACTGCTGACAACATGGGTTTCCTTCGCCAAGCAATGACTTGGTAATTGTAATAAATAATATTACAGAACTTCAGGCCGCCCACTTTCACTATTCTGTAACATCTCGTTCCTCATGTCCAAGAAACTACATGTTTCTAAATGTACAAACGAACCTCTACATAAAGGGGCTGTAAAAAATAATAATAAAGACATTTGATTTTATTTGCGTTATTCAATTTAATTTCATCCATCCATGTTTGGATTTGAAACGACCTACGAGATGTTTTTCGTATATAGATCGGTTTAATTATAGTCTAATTAGAGTTACAGCAATATAATAGAGTTAATTGTTATCGGCGATGAATGGTGACGTCATCGACACTGATCCAATGTCCTCGCCGTCTTTGGTATGGCTGAACGTGTGGGTCAGCCAGATGGGCCCACTCGCTTGTTTCACCCATTATGGAACCTCTAGTCTACTGTATATCATTGACTCACGCAACTTTAGAACTTCAAATTTTACCTGAATTTATTCGAAACGGCTTCAAAAACACCTTTCTCTTGCCTGGCCAACATATACGTATAGCATAATGTACGGGGTGAGATAATAACTTTGATCACTTTAAATATTTCCGCCATTTGTAATAATATGAACAAATGATATATAACAAAACTTGCATGGCACAGAGGGAGAAATATTGTGATGCAGATATTTTTTATATGGGTGAAGGCGTTTCAGAGATTTCAAGATCACCTTGATTTATTTAAATTGAATGAACTACCATTTGTATCATGATTCGAGAGACTATTTCCGTAAAGATGTATTGACCTTCCAGTATCCTAAATCTAATAGTTAACGAGATATTATCGAAATACCTTCCCAATAATCTTACTATTTTAAATAGTGAATAGTAAATATTGTAAACACTTAAAATAAATAAGTTTATTTATTTTAAACTATACGTTCAACTTTGAAAATCAAATAGTTGTGAAATAGTATTTTATACTTTTTTTTTTTTTTATTGATTAATCCTAATTGTTACGTGTATCAAATAATGCATTAATGCAATTTATCTTGCCATTAGAAAACAATTTGTCCTCATCAGTATATTGAATACGAATCATTATTTCCAGTGAAGACGTTTAATATAAAGAAAAGAAATTAAAATGTTTCAAGACGAAATCCGAATATTTCCATTAATCCTCAAATAAAGTACTATATTCATGAGGTACAAATTACCATATTTTCACAAATACTTGATTTTCAAAGTGGTACACGTAAATAAATGGGGTTATTTACTATTTACTATGTAGAATACTATTTTAGCCAGCTTTGCCTACACATTACCCTATTTTGGCATTGATTTACGCGAGCCACGACCATGAAGAGGACAGCACTTATTCGGAGCGGCGCCACAAGCTCGCCCACCCTGTCTGTCGCCCTTTCTCGCTTCGGCAACCCTTCGCACAGGCGCGTGCTCGCCTCGTGACGTAGTCAGGGAAAGTACTGTCAAGGGTGCCCTCGTGCGTCGAATGCAGGTTAGTGGGGCACGGACGTCGCGACGCCGAGCGTCGCCGTTGCTCTTCTATCGCCAGCCTCGGTTCTCCCGGACACGTCTTCTACCCTCAAATCTTTCGCCAAAGATGTCCCGTCGATTCCGTTCAAGCAGAACCGTGAAACGTCCGCGGTAGTGTCACTTTTGGATATAACCATCTATGGGACACGTGGAGGGTTGCAGAAATGGCTATGATCAGATGTTGCTTCGAAACGGAAGTGCCGGACGTCTTCGAGTCCGTCATACAGAAGTGCACTGACCCTGGCTGTGAGTAAGATCATGTTTTAATCGACATTTCGTTGACCGTATAAACTTCATGGCTATTCGCACAAATTGTTAATTGCCACTTAGAACTTAACAATTTGTACAACTTTGTGTACAAGGAACGCGTTGGAACAGTTGTTCGCACACTGTGGGTTTTCATGCGAATTTTTATTTTCGTTACTACATATGTGAAAAACAGAACGAGGGAAAAACTTGTTTAGAATTGTACTTATGGTGGGAATAAATGGGAAACGTGTATCCACGACCTCGGAATTTATTTAAAATATAAGATAAATCTTCTCTCCTAGAGTGAAGTTTAAATTCGAATACATTAAAAACAAGATCACTCGATTTATTATTATTATCCTTTAATTTAAGTCCACACTCTATGTGGTACTAAATATATACTATATTTTTGTTTTACAATTTCGTGTAACTTCAAATTAAACAATCATCATTTCCAATATCTAAATTACCGAGTTAAAAGTAACGTTAAAATATGTCTTGTGTAGCTGCCACGTGCGGTTATGCGAACAGGCGGTTATTATTGATTTTCGAAGCCGTGTGTCAACATTCGGAATATCTTGTCTCATGCTGCTTTAGTTGACGGACATTCTCGCATTCTCCTTGAATACCACGAACGTTTCAGTACATAAAAGAAAATACATTTCCTCCCACTCATCTCTGAGGAAAGTATTGGAAAACATGAAGAGAAATTATTTCGTTAGTTAATGTTTAATATTTATAACATGTATTACAAAAATGACGTTTATACGCGTTATTTTAATATTACCGTTTGGGCGTTTTACTTTCACTTTAAATTCATTTTTTAACATGGCCGAGTCTATCCCCATAAAAATACTTGCGATCATCTGCGTTCATATTTTACAGCAATAAATGACATAAAATTGCGAAATAATGAAAAAGTAAAACTACAGTTTGCAACCGATGGAAAATTCTGGAATTTTTATTTTAACGATAATAAACATCAAAGCTGGTCGCTTATGGGAAAGAGTGAATGGTGGCGCCATCAAATAGCAACATATGGAAACCATAAAAACATAAATTAAACAAATTATTTTATTCTTTGGAATGTTAGGTCTATTCCAACATTTTGTCTGTGAGTTAACAATAATAAAGTAGCGAAGATTTATTGAAAAGTAAATTGTGAATATTAATTGTAATGTAAAATGTTCTCAACTAACTGAAACTCCCGTAATCTTTCAGAAACTAATACATATTCTCAATATAACAAATTAAGAAGGATGTGAACGCAATATATAGCTAATATCGAAAATTCGAATATATAATTTAAACTGTACGCGCCATTACTCTGCAGATAACATCGCTACAATGAATATGTGGAATCTCGTATAAATTAACGTGTAACTTCCTTGAAGGTTTATTTGGTTCTGTTTTTACAAAAGCAATTCAATCGCAATGGGCCTAAAGCTACTTAACAATATTTATTT
The DNA here is from genome assembly GCA_963971365.1 of Lasioglossum villosulum. Taxonomy (NCBI): domain Eukaryota; kingdom Metazoa; phylum Arthropoda; class Insecta; order Hymenoptera; family Halictidae; genus Lasioglossum; species Lasioglossum villosulum. Next base: position 10,110,709 of record OZ020497.1, read on the forward strand.
ACATTATCGACATCTAGACAATATAGGAATCTACAGAATCAATTCACAACGCCATCTATGGATAATCGCTTTAAGATATTCAAATTATTCTTTGATGCTAGATGGTGCCATTGTTCAATTTTCGTATGTATTTTGTTATTTTACAAAATATTTAATTATAGCGCAAAACCAATATTAACACTGTGATAATAATAAACGTTTATACGTAAATTCTGAATTTCTGGTAGACGAACTGAGATTATAATATGTTGGTGGGAATGCGAGATTTCAGTAGTTCAAAATTACACTCCATTGATAATATCAGTCGATCGAAGTCTGCTCGTCTGTATTGCAGTGGTTTGATCTTGTCGAAATGTTTGGTAAATATCATAATTCCATCATAATTCCATTGTGATTCTTTTGCAAAATAATCTTCTCAACTCTATTTCGTTGATGTCCGTCGGTAGTTTTGCACAATTCACAGCGTTCTGTTCTATATTTATTTATATCTTCTTTCAATTGTCATTAGGTTGTTGCTGGTGCTGTTCTGCCTTACGACCACGATATAAAAGACTCGTTGACAATATTTTTCCAGTGAATCCACAGGTATAGTTAGTAGTTATTTATTTATTATGCAGATGATTGCACAATTCTAAATCGGTTATTTTAAGACAGAAACCAATTGTTAGTACTTGTTTGTTATATAATTCAGATCGTATATCTATAGAACTAACATCAACAGTATTGACAGTTCTACACGAGTTTCAAGAAATACACAATTATTTTCACATTTTTAACTAATGGTTTTTTGTTCCGCTTGTTACTTACAAAGACTAAAACATGTGTAGATGTTCTGTACAAATTATGTGCATTTACATTAATAAATCATAATAATCAAAAACTGTTTCGTTTTTGTATAAAGTTTTCATTATTACAATCATGAAACGAAGGTACAAGTTTATTATCTATAATCGTTGTATTATATTAACATTTGTTAGAATAATTTATATACATATATTTTTTTTCTATGAATAGGATGGTTTAGTCAAGATTAACATGGAAAAGTTAACCTTTTACTCATTAAGCAGTCCCGAAAAACTAGATAGAATCGGAGAATACTTATTTCAAAGAGCTTCCAGAGATATTTACAGGTATAATTTTAATTATTCAAATAATATAGAATTATGTAAATTCAGCAAAAAGTGCACATTCATGTGATTGATGCGAGTCCTTGTTTACCTTACTATTGAATAGTCATGATTGTACAATTGTATATCTTTCAATCTCGTATGAAATGTCATTTGTCTACCACAATGTAAATGTTTTCATTTATATTTAGCAATAAGATTAATATAATTGTCTCATGTATTAACAGGAGAAGAAATGGATTTGTTATTATTGCAATGGAAGCAATGGATATTCTTTTACTAGCGTGTCATGCTCAAACATTGAATTTATTTGTTGAAAGCTTTTTAAAAATGATACAAAAGTTATTAGAATCGACGGATCCACAGTTACAGATATTAGCAACACAGTCTGTAAGTTTCAATGACCATTATTAATTGATGATATGTTTGTTAGAATCGAATGTGTTATTATGAGTTATATTATTGCTATTTTTTATTAATGCACAAAGTAATTATACTTTTGACATCTTTGAATTCAGTTGAACAAAGTCCTGGCTTCTTCTAGTTTGTCCGATTTGCCAACATCGAGCAAGATACGCCGTCTTATCACACACGTTACGATTTCTTTGTATCAAAGTACTCTGCAATGTGCCACTCCAATCACGATGACTCTGGGATCCGCAAACAAATACAACTGGCTGGCATTCAAGGATTGCAGGCAGGATTCTATTAAAAATATTCAATTTGTTATCACACTTCAAACTTAATGCTAAGTTATATGCTTTGTAATGACTAGATCTGCAAATAAGTAGTTAAAAAAAGAAGTGAAAGTAGTATTTTGATATCCATTGATTAATTAAGAATTAATATGTAGGGCGTCGTGAGGAAGACACTTTCGGATGATTTGGTTGAAAACATTTGGGAACCTGTTCATATGGATAAAATAGTTCCTTCATTATTGTATAATATGCAAAATTCGAGGTAATATACTCAAGGGAGTTTTAGATACATTAGATACCATATTATCTTTGAATTATGATTCTATCTCTACAAGTTTGTTCTAACAGATATTCTACTAAAGAAGATGCAACACCCGATAATCCAACAGAAGAACGAACTGATCCACCACAATTTGCAGAAACATGTATGCGAGAACTTGTTGGACGGGCATCCTTTGGTCACATTCGATGTGTTATTAGGCCTGTATTAAGGTGCATAAATGTTGATCTAAATAATTCCTATTGCCATTTGTGTTTATATTTTGTATAAACATTGCAATAATTTATATATACATATATATATATATATAATAAGCATGTAATTTACAGACACTTGGATAATCATCAATTATGGGTTCCCAATTATTTTGCAATTCATACTTTCCGAATAATTATGTTTTCCATTCAGGTTAGTGGAAATTAATATATTGAGCTACCCAAATACAATATGTAATGAACATATGAAATCATTAATATCTTTGTTTTCAGTCTCAATATTCTTATACAGTTGTAGAGGCTCTAATGTATCATCTTAATGATCATTCGAAGTCATCCCCGAAAATACGAACCAGTATCGCAGATACTTTGTCTAAAATTATTTCCATCGCAGCCGGTGAAAGTGTTGGTAAATTTCGAAGAACAAACCTCTGATAGTATCTATTTAATTAATTTTAACTAATTCTTTAACACATAATTCCTTTCAAGGTCCTTCTGTTTTGGAGATAATAAACTCCCTTCTCACTCATCTCCGAATCAGTGTAACAAGAAACCAGTCGTCTAGCAGTGATGAACAGTTGTATCAAGAAGCTCTTATTAATGGTCTAGGAGAGTTTGCAAATCATCTTCCAGATTATCAAAAGATAGAAATTATGATGTTTATTATGAGCAAAGTTCCGTACAGTCAACCGGACCGTGCAGTTTCAGTTGGCAAAGGAGATGTATTACTCCAAAGTATTCTTCTAAAGTCTCTTTTGAAAGTAATTATTACATTACAAACAAATGACAAAATTCACGATGTAATAAGTTTATTTCTAAACATGCTTTTACTTATTTCCAGGTTGGCACAAAATATCAAACCATACATTTGAATACGACATTCCCGCAAAGCTTTTTGGAACCGTTGTTAAGAATGTCGCTTGCAGCAGATGCTGAAATGCGACTTTTAGTACAAAAGATCCTTCATACTTTAATCGACAGACATTTAAACATTACGAAACTTGCAAAGCCCACGTAAGTTTTTCTTAATGCACTGGAAGAGATTTAGTCTAATCAGAATAATTAATTACCACGTATCTGTTAAACAGAGTGAACATCGGGTCCCTTGACCTTACTATTGAAAAAGCATCCAGACCAGATGTAATCTTCATTCGAAAACACGGCCCTGAAATTTATTTAGCGTTATACGAAGCATTAGAATTAGCAAGTAACACAGTCGAGAACGTGGAGTCTATTTACACAACATTAGCGTTACTCGCTGTAGAATTAGCTTCGGAAGAAACTGTGTTGGAATTGTTAAGATTAGTATTGAGTCTTCAAGATATAGCTTTAACGAGTGGCCAAATCAGTACTTCGCTCAAATTTAACTTGCACAGCATTGTCATCAGCTTACTGGTATTGATATCTTATGTTTGTAATATTACTTCGCTCATGGACTATACAAACAAAGTGAGTTCCAATTTCTTTAATTTATGCAATTTGTTCCCTTGTGTTTCGTGCAGTCATAATAGATGTCCATACTATTCCTGTAACTCATATATCATGTGCCTTTAAGTAAGCACAGCTGAACATATGGACAGCTGTTATGACGATCGACGTAGCTCCGATCTCTTCTTTGAAAAAGCTGATTACAATATAATAATCATTGTTGTTTAAACCTTTTAAGATCTTGGAAGCACGGCGAAAAGAAGCGCCACACCTTTTGCCCGATTTACAGTCGCAATATGATCCTGGTTTATCAACTAGATTAGCACCAACTTTATTACTTGATCAAACTGTTCTAAGTGAATGTTTGAAAGGAGCAGGCCTCGATAGTGGAAAACTACAGCAGGGGTCTGGTTACAGTAGTACTTCTTTACAACATCGGTAATATTCACATACTTTTGGTTGTCTCTACTGTTTTCTTATGTTATCAAAATTTATAATGAAAACTTAATCCTATTAATCAATTATTCTTAGACATTCATGGGTAGACAGTGCTGGACGAAATTCGTTAGCTGATATTAACTCGGGTGGTCCAGAATTGGACAGTGGTGGTTCATCTCCTGGAGTTCAGAAGGTATGTCGATTTTATTTATAATCCTAATATACTTTCAAAATTTTTCACTAATTTCGTCACACTTTCATATCACAGAAGCTACCAGGTGAAGAGCTAACTTTCGAAAGTATGAAGAGGATTCTAACGGAAAATAACAATAATCACGTAATAGAAGAAGAAAAGCGATTACAATTGTCGCATTTCTTTAGAAATGCACCATTCCAAGATTTGGTATCGAAAACTCAACCAAAGGTATGGAAACGTATATAATTGATATATGGAATCAAACCTGGGCACTTCGGAAATACTGTAACATATGTAATATATAATCATATTTCAAATGACACATTCTATTTTATAATTACTTTCATGCCCGTGATCATTTTTGATATAGCTTTGCTTGACATGTTATTTCAAATGAAATTTGTCCAGGTCTGAGTGGAACTATGTTTTGTTCGTGAAATATATGAATCACTAATAATATATTCGATCATTTTACAGCATGACGTTCTTCAAAGTAAGTTATCAGAAATATTTAACACGTTAGCCGTTGATCCTCGTAATACGTCTCAACCAGGAGGACCCCCGACAGATACCAAACCGAGTCAAGCGCCAGCTTACGAAATACATTTCCCAGAATTGTTTGTTTATTAAGCTGCCATATATTCATGAAATTATAGATGAGTTGTACACTATAGCAATTATTACGTACCAACGATTATTTATTTATCTTATTTATATATTTACATGGAAGGAACGTAAATAGGTTTTTTTACACTTAATGCATTTTGATACCTTCAATGCATATACCGAATATAATGTAAATGTATATATTTATTTGTAGTTCATAGAAGTATGAACAACTCTTATACAATAGTTTTTTTCGAAGGTTCAAGTAATCCATAATAATCATTGCGTTTTGTAATATAATTTGTATAAATACTTCCAAGGAATCGGGAAATGCGATTATTTGTAATTTATGATATTGCGTAATTATATAGTGAGGCGCAATTCTTGTACTGTGTTTACATTTTCGTGATCTGTGTAATATTGCTGCATAATTTTTCCCGCTTATTTATATTTGCGTGACCTTGGTAAAGTAATATTATTGATAATTTTTTTCACTGACAATACTGATAAACAGAATGCTAACACACCGAAACATCGTTTTGTCGATAAAGCTTGCTTAATTTTTGCACATCAGTAATGTAAATTGTACAAAACTGTAGAAGGCGAGATTAATATGTACATGAAAAAAACAAGGATGTAAACATTGTAAAAATGTGAAATTTTTACAAATTTGATCTGAATCCGTTAAGCATTTTTTCGGAGAATAAATGTTACTCGTGGGCTAATAAATACATTCAGCAATCAAAACAAGACAATTTATTGAATTTATGCACGTGAAGGTCCATCTATTACAATATCAGTACAATCATTCTTCTTTGCATTATTGCAAGATTTTATACAAAATATCCAGGTGATTGTTTACCAAGTACTAAGTAATTGGAATGAACACAGATTATATATCAAACTTTTAAGATTTATTTAATTCAATTACTCATAATAAGAGTGCTATAGATTAGCATCAAATCGAGTAATGTGAAGGGATAATCTTATCAAGGTATAAAAGAATACAACAGGTATTCACATATTCCTTATCGGTCGGTTGTTGGGCGTTTGTGTAAAATTGTAGTTTATAGCTTATTATATAATCGTGCAATAGTGGAACACAAAATTAATGTTTGAAATTTTTGTTTCATTCTTATGAGCAATCGAATTAAGGGTTAGTATGTAAGACATACCACTCGTACAATGACTACTTAAGGTAATGCAATTTGAAGCGTTTAATTATCAGTGGTTCTGATGTGTGTAGTCAATTCAGTATACCCAAGGAAAACTCTTCAAGGCTCCACCTTCAACAACTCCACGTCAAAGACAAGAACAGCATTTGGTGGGATCGTGTGTCTTTGTCAAGGAGAATATAACAAAATATTTCCTATACAATAAGTCAAAAAGTTTATACTGAAATGATAGTTCAACATATTAACCCTTTGCACTCCAAATTATCTTTCCATTTTACTGCCAACAAATCCCTACTATTTTAAGTGTTTTATTTGAAATTTACTTCAAAAGACAGTTCCTTGACAGCTACTTATTTTTTAAAATTTTGTTTACTAATTATATTAAACATAACTCTCAAACTTCGTTGTAATTTATATTTGTGTCCAACTAAAAAATAGGAAATTAAATAAAGGAAGAACCAAACACATATGAAACCTTTTCATTCACATTTTTCTTTTTTTGATGTCGAGTCACACTTGACAAAGGAGTGCGAAGGATTAAAATATGAGCAAATAGTAAAGAATTCACAAATGACTGAGCCAAACTTTTAAAATTGCCATACTTATACCTTGTTTTTTGAAAGAAAACATTTGAAATACGTTTGTAGTCATAATAGGTATTTATTTCATTTCCATATTACGAGTCTATACTAATACTGAGTTGGCAAGAAAGTAATTTCAGTATTTTAACTGAATTTCTTTATTCAAAGGAAGAACTTTAATCAATAAAATATTTTCTTATTTATTCTTTCTGCCAAAAGATCATCAAACAAAAGGGAAAATATCTTATTCATTAAAGTTCATTGCTTGAATTAAAAAATTAAGCTCTATTTCATCTTGAAATACCAAAATTACTGTCTTGCCAATCCAATTCAAATGGAATAGACTACTATTAAGGCTATAAACAGTTCTCTTTCAAACAAACAAATAAAAATGTAATAGTGCCTACTATATTATACATATCTATTTCATATTAAAGGATATACTCCAGGATGTCCTCGGCTACCATAGGCAAAGTCTGGTGAGCAAGTTAACCTAGCACGCTCTCCGACACACATTTGAGCAACTCCTTGGTCCCACCCTTTAATAACTTCTCCCTTACCTATTTTGAATTTAAATGGCACCCCACGGTCCCTGCTAGAGTCAAACTTTTTTCCATTGTCAAGGGTGCCTATTAGACATTTAATTAATACAATTAAAATTTTTATAAAACATATCCTATAAGAGTTTGATTATAGTCTTATGGCTCGGCTGATCAGAAGCAATTATACAATGTATTTATAAAAGAGGTTCAATAATTTATTTTTGTTCTCGATATTTATTTCAGTATTCAAGTATTAAAGTATTAAAAGAAGATATTGATTATTTGTACAGTTTATTTTCAACATACAACTCAATATGCAGATTCTTATAAACACGTTTTCACCTACCTGTATAGTGAACAACTACAGTCTGTCCTTTTTTCGGATATGTCTGACCTGCACATATGAAACATTATTCAGAGAGATCTCGCATTATAAATGAAAAATAAGGATGATCGAGGTTTGATAGATTCGTTGAGCATGCTAACAAATACACGAAATCACCTTATTTGGAAGAGACCGTAGACGGGGCATGCTTTTCATAGAATTTCAGGTTGTAAATAAATCCGCGTTGATGCCACTGCGGCATATATTTTAAGCAAGATACAAATGAGAAAATGTAATCGAAATGAAACGAGATGTAAATAAATAAAAGGGTAGATCGAACATCGAGCAACGGTAATAGTAAAAGAAAAGCGAAGAAACGCAGAATATCGAACACGGAATAATTACCATCCCCAGGAGAAAGAACTTCTACATCCACGCCCATGATTACGTATTTTCTGTCACTGAAATCAGTTCTTCTGTGAAGAGACGAGTAAACTTCGTTACGCAAACTCGGCGGGTTTGTACCGGTAAGCAGAATTCACATAAACGTGGTCCGTATGGCTGTAAAAAAACGATGCCAGTCCACTGCTGTTCGTTGAATATATGTAACAAGGTATCCGCAGATACCCTCGGGAAAGAAATTTTAACTGAAAAAGCCGCCGGTAGGTTCGCTAGTAACACATTACTTCCGGTAACATGCAACGATCAATGCCAATATTTCCGATTGTGGCAAATTTAAATAAACGTTTCTCGTATTATACAAATACTTTTCGAACAATCGGCTTATCGGTTTCCTAATGGAATGTTGTATACGTATTTGCAATAAATCGAATGAAACCTTTACAGATAAGTTTGTATAATATATTTTATTATCGTTTTCATGTAAAAAATTAATAAATAGAACAACTCAGTTAAGTACAATAGTCATGTACGGAATCGTTGACGAATCCTAACTATACCACAGAAGTACGTAATAGGAAATATTTGTATAATAAATAAACAAGTTCCAACAATTGTAAAGTTATAAATTATAAATATTTATACAACTTGTTTCGATAAGTGTACAGAGTGTTCTACGAAAGGTAAAAGAAAATTTTAAGATATGGTTCTTCAGAGCAGGATCGTTTATGAAACTTGGTTCTCGAGTATTTTATAACAATTAAAAAATTCACCCTGTGAATTACTAAATTTCATACCTTAAATTATCCCAGTAAATTTTCTCTGGCCTGTTGCCGAACATACTGTACTAAGATAAATATATCTATTCGAAATTGATCTAGATTGGAATAAATATATTAATCTAGTCCTTTATATCAATAATTAAGGTAAAATTTATAAAATATCTATTTGATAATTAAATAGACATACGTGTTCTTATGCTCTAAAAGTAAGTATCGTACAATTCCACTGGTGTAAAGTTGTTACTATATACGTTATTCGAATGTAACTTAAGATGGAGGAAACATAATTAATAATTAATAGAAAATAGTCAGCACCACAGTTTAAAATATGCAAAATTTAGAAGTTCAAAAAAACAGTGTAACGATTTTTAAATGCTTTGCCAAGTTATTTGTACAACTTGGTGTCATAATACTGAAGTAAATGGAGCTATGATTTCTTCTTATCTATATCACATATCCTTTCCAGCAAGGCTAATGATATGCTTCCAGGTATTCTCTGATGTTCTTTTATTAAACCATTCAATGCATCAGCAACCTAAAAGTAATGGCGCATTACTATCATCTAATCATTCTTGTTACAGTTGGTCTTTCGAAGCAGGTCACCTGTTACATGCGCATAGTTATAATATCTGTCCACCTTAGTTTTATTATTTCTGACTTGCAGTGCAGGAGGATAGTTATTATACTATAATCCTATTTCAGGTGCCTTTTTCAAAAAACCATAGTATGTACATGATTTCCTATTTTTAGTACCTTCAACTGTAACTCATCTGGTGTAAGACTGCTGTCATATGGGATTGGTTTACCAACATATGTCGTCAATTTAACTGGAAATCCTCCATAAATAGGTACAAAAGGAAACCTTGTTGCAGCATATATTCTCAACCACATTCTTCTACCCCAACTTGCACTTCTAAATGCTTCTCTAACATTTCTTGTGAAGAAAGGTATTATGCACTGTTACAAGAATGTTAATGTTTCAAAGCAGTCGGTGTACAAAAAAACATATAACAATAAAATAATACATACCACTTTGGCATCTAATGCGACCTTTGCGAAACCTACTCGTTTCTTCCACATCAGCTCATAATAAGAATCTCCAAACTGAGCTTCATAAACGCCACCAGGTGAGATGGCAAGCATGTTACCTTCTTTTAAAATATTAGAACATGTCTGTATAGTACCAGGAATGACTTTGATCACATCAGAAATTATGGACCATCCAGGCCATTTAAAAAGAAATCTATCTGCCACTGAATGTATCAATCTTGAATTTAAAAGTAACACTTTTGCTATAAAATAATAAAGATCTATTGGAATTGCTCCATGATAATATACAAAAAGTACTGGTTCATCTTTTGGAATATTTTCCAATCCAACTACTTCGTACCCTACGAAAAATATAAATATAATGAACCATATACATATATTATTTAATATGTAGCAACAAAATCATGGCACTGAATTTACAACATACCATACCATATCCAACCATGTGCATCCCAAACTGCAGCTACTACATTACGAGCTGCATTTCTCCAATCAGTTCCATATGCATTTCTTAATCTAGCTCTATTATGGAAAAAGATTATATATTATTCAAAGTTTGATTTATTATATTTGATCATTATATTTGAGTAAAAAAATACATACCTATGTAATTTATATACATATAAAATTAACGCTGTCAAATACAACAATACTACAATCACAAGGGGTAGTAAAAATGTAATCAGAAGCGGCATTAAGAGCCACGATAGCCAAAGTGTAAAATCCACATCAATATATTCAACTAAAAACAATATTTTGTATACCAATTATTAATATGAAATGTGTAATGACTAGAGTGCAGATGTTTATGCAATTTTTAATTTTTGTTGATGAATTTCCAGAAAGCAGAATAGAATAAATTATTGTTTTCTGTGTATAGTAACCTTGTTAGATAAAAAATCATAATTGCATAAAGATCCGCAGTCTAGTAATGACATAAAATGCAAATAGGTATATATAATTGAAACATATAAGTAGTATTAAAAAGAAGATTAATGGAAAGTTCAATGAAATCATGAATAAATCAATAATACCAATGCATTCCTAATTTTGAGGAATAATATACTTTAAGAATATACATAAAATATAATGTTTACCTATAGTATTTTCTAAAATTGTTCGAAGATTGAACATTGTAGAAAACATGTTTAGAATATGAAAAGAAGTGAAAACAAGGCAATACACTTTTACAATGACAAAATATTTGATTGAATATTCATTAAGTATCACTGGGAAAGTAGAACAGTAATGTTTGTAGCTGGTTCTTCCACAACTGTCATTTATATACTGGAATAATGTCGTCAAACCGTTAATTTCATTCGTGAAGACTCCACTACGAGATGTTTATACTTTGTCATCCTATTATTTTCTTTTTTGTGACTACGTTATGCAGTACTGTATGATTTGTAAGATCCTTCAAATTTTTATACATTAATTCTAGATTAGTCTTGTTATTTGATATAAAATATCATTTATACGTCAATTGATTGTTTAATGACTCGGTACAAATAATTACAAATTCAATGAATTAAAAATTATCAAATGATATGTGATACGTCGGATACGTCACTGTTATCACAAGTTGTTTCACAGCCGACTTCACACTTCTTAGTTCTTAGATTTGATTTTACCAGATTTTACATAATGGAGAGGTAAAGTCACTAGATTTTGTCTCCCCACTCTACCTTCCCCTTCTACGACGATATTCCCCCGATCACGTGACGCGTTCTACCTCTGTCGTTCATGTGTCACAATGAAATGGCAGAGAGAGGATAACTTTTCCCCTCAATTTGAGCCAATGGTGCAAAGAGCGCTACTGGGGGAAACTGATACCACTATCGGCCTAGAGGTGAACTACAGAAAGACAGGTAGGAACAGGTAGGAAGATATGTTTCTCGCAGGGAGACAAAGGCAGAGAATACGAAACAGCTTAATTTTTTCAATGAGCCCACTCAGGATGCATTTAGCGAGGAAGCAATATTTTTTGATGCTCTTTGTGTTGAAATGTTTTCCGAATTGTGGCGGGGTAGCGAGCAGAGCCCTCGTTTGGAAAAAGTGTACAGAAAAAAATTTCTTCTATAAAAACGTACACTAATGACTGTTTATAAAGTTTGAGGAGACAAATTGCAAAAAAGGACTCTGTACACTACCGCGCAATCTTTCATAAAACATTTCAACACAAAGAGCATCAAAATATATTGCTTACTCAATAAATGCATCCTGAGTATGCACATCGAAAAATCAAGTGTATCTGTCTTTGTCACTCCTGCGAGCGAGCGATTTATAAATACATATCATAAATTATACAACTACATATATAGTAAAAGTTCAACACAATATACTTATTTATAATATAAAATACCCAGATAACCAGGACCAGCAACGGACAGCTATATCGCGTTTTGGAGGTCTGCTGCCGCGAAGCTCACGGAAACGGTTCCAGATTCTGCATGGCCGTAAGAGGGCAACACGGTCGCACTATTTCGAATGCCGTACAGGCCTTGTACCAGCAGAGAGTAAATGAGAGTGCTCACGATCGGGTTTTAGCCGTGCCGCTTTTGGCTGCGCAATGCTCAGTGGCTCTCGTCGGTGCATAATATTCACTGGATATGGTCAGCGGCCTTTTGCAACGCAAAATTTGCACCCCTTCTGTTTCTTTAAAATTGTATATGTCCGTATGTTGGTAATGCAGTTATCATTTTACTAGTAAGTGTAATATTGCCATTCTAGGTGGCAGCACACAAACGATTATGTCACTGTAAACTCTAATGCAATGTGTTTCGCGAAATTCCGCGAAATATATGAAATATATTTAATAATATATTTTCTAAAATATATTTAATAATATATTTTCTAAAATATATTTAATAATATATTTTCTAAAATATATTTAATAATATATTTTCTAAAATATATTTAATAATATATTTTCTAAAATATATTTATTTCTATGCGGGATATTTTTGTTTGTTTTTTCAATCATTCCGTAAATTTTACATACAATCAAAAGTGTTTTCTGATTTCAAAAAGAACCACTGCTCTAATATCTGTTAGTACCTGAAGACTTATGAATCTCATAATCTAAACTCTTGTTATCGAATAAAAAACAAGGATGATAAAAAAGAGTAGGTGGAATGTAAAACTGTGATAATATTTAAAGAATTTAAAAATACTATTGTTTTATTTTGAGCTTCATAAAATTGTCAACATTATAAATGTCTACATGTTTCTCTTTATTTTGCAATTTTCATTTTGTACAGAAATCTGCAGTTTATTTATGAGTTTAAACTCATAAATAATTACTAGTATAGAGTTACGATTTTGCGAAGTGAAAATGAAAGAAAAAATTCATTTTTACTACGTGTCATTAATTTGGATTTTGAGAAGCGTATAGTCATAGGTGCTTAATGCTAACGCAAATATACATTTTCATGATGTAATTGTTCGGTACGGGAATAAGTAGGAATTTATTAATTTATTATATAAGTTCCACTTCCGAAAGATAGTTGAAGTCTGTGTTGGAACTTCACCCTAATCACTTATTGTTTGAGAATCACATATTGTTTGAGAAAGTTTAATCATTGTGACAAATATATATATACATAATTAAAAAGGTATCCCTATGTTATAATATGTATATTTTTTCTCTTTTTCTCTCTTAATTGAAAACACATTTCTCTTGTTTCTTATTTTCTTTACTCATGGATTTACGATTAGTTAATTTTGACGGACTCAACGTACATCACCGTAATTGACTGCCAATTGTTAAATATTAGTATATTTTTATTCCATTGAACCGTGAAATCGCCTTTATAGTGATTGTCCATTTACGTAAATCCTGATTTAATTAAGCACAATACACTTTTATTCATGCATCTAATATATACACATATATAATTGTAAAAGTACTTATCATTTTCTAAGAGAGGAAGACCACGCTTGGCGGTCTTGTTCAGCACGTAGAGGCGGAACAAGCGAAGACATAAACCTGTCGCTCGAGAACGAAGGCATGGCGACTGGTTATTATGTATTCGTTTATTCTAAAGAATAGATGTCGGCGACTCTGTCCTGTTCGATGATTACTCGATATTTATGAGCTCATTATCGCCAGACATACAATAGAATTACAAATCAAAATATTTCAGATTCACATAATAGCGCTGCACAACACAAGTACTAATTTATAATCATTTTGATCAGTGATATTTGTATTTTATCTAATTTCATCTAACATCACGGATGCTAGGTTCGTGCAAAAATAATTTCGATTTTAATGTCTTAATCCATTGTGCTTGTCAGAAAAACTGAATTCATTTGGCCTAGTTATAAAAAAAGTTATTCTTCTATTTAAAATTGCCGTGAATTTGAGACCGACTGTATAACGAGAAGCGTCCGAACGATATTTTTATAATTAATAGACTGCGGATTTTATGCATCTATGTCAAAAATGGGTAGTTGCAATTTAAAACAGTGGACAGATTTAAAAATTCAAGAACATCAATGTATCAGTTGCAGTTTATGAATTTCCATCATCATATTTTTCAAATATTGTACCTTCGATTTATGTAAACAATATTTGCCGATATTTTGAATCTGTTATACGAGAATACCTCCTTAACCCTCTGCACTGTTTTGTCGAGTGCGACTCGACATTCGAGAAAGAAAACTGTAAATGAAACGGGCTTTTATATCTATTTGGTTCCTTTTTCATTTACTTAATTGTCTTATTTTCTAGTTAAAGACAAATATAAATTACTATACAAACATAGTTTAAATGAGTAGCAGAACAGGAATTGTCCTTTGAAGTTTAAAATAAATAGTAGGGAGTTGTCGGCAACAAAATTGAAAAATAATTCGGAGTGCAAAGGATTAAGTCCTGTACGATATGGGCGTTGATCGAATGCTCGGAAAACAGTGCAGTGGTCCCGTAAAAGCGTGCTTAAAAGAAACAGGGTATCGCGGAAAGCGCGACTCCTCAGTTACAGAGGACCACCGCCCCGATTGATTTACAATGGGACGAAGGTGTGGCAGAATCCGACACCAATATCACGCCGATACTCGGCCGTGTGCGGACAATTATCCTGCCGGACAAAGGCTACGGGGGTGTACGCGGCTAACCCACACGTGTACGCGCAGAGGCTAGCCTAAGGCTCTTTACGCAGCTGACGCGGCACGTATTAAGAATCGCGTGGGCCTGTACGTGCGTGGGCAAACACCCGCACGTTACACCACACGCAACTCCGAAAGAAAACTCGAACGTTCCTCCAACGCGCAACTAGAAGAGGTGCAAGGACCTCCTGATATTTATCTGCCATTGAAACCGACGCGACGCGAGCCTACTCGAAAGAATGGGACAAAGGAACGCGAACGTTTCTTTCCCTTTTTTTCTACACTCCTGTAGATGTACAAAATGATAGCAAACATGCGTGCTATAATTTCTAATAATTCTTCTAGTAATTGTTACGACGCGGAAAGGACATACTAGTAAATAATGTTTGGCTCGCTGGCTGTTTGAACAAGTAGAAGATAACCGGAAGTCCTGGCGGCGAAATAATGGAATGGAGTAATTTAGAATATTTCTTGAAATATTAATTGGTCGTTTCTGTACGAATACATTTTTACAAATTGTTTGAACAGATTTGGAACTCAATTGTCATGACTAAACTGCGGATTTTATGCATTTATTACAAAAATGAGCAAGTGCAATTGAAAACAGTGAAAATATTAAAAGATCTTAAGAGTATTAATTTTTTGCTCCATATTAAAATTATTAATAAAGAATATACACTACTATGCGAAAGAAAGAAGCACCTGGACATATTTAATAGAAAAGAGTAAAAGATCTAATAAGAACACAGTAAGTTTTGAAAAGGATTCCGCTGTTTAATTGAATAGTTCTGACTGTGTTATTGCGGATTATCTAATACTTTAAATGCAATGAATCAATCATTGTACAACTTCTACATAAACATATTGTTTATAATTATATTTTATGGGTGCTTCTTTCTTATGCACAGTAGTTTAAATTTATTGTTAGCTCCTGTGTCTTGCAATTGATGCATAAACTTTTTATTTTGCATGAACATCCGGAGTCTAGTCATGATATATTCGAGTACACTAAATTTTATTAGGACTTGCAGCATGCAGAAGAATTAAGTACCTTGATTGAACAGCTAAACTGTCTTGAAGTTGTGGGACATTTCGAAAAAGTAACGCGATTATTGACTCCTACTACTATCGTTTAAGTTTCTGGAAATCTTAGCGACCAAACGAACAGTTTTGACAAACCACACTTTCGTGTCGCCAGCATCGACGTCTCTCATAACCGGCCTAAATTCCATTTATGATCTACGGGAGCAAGTAAACACCGTCGTGTCGGGAATATCGGTCGAACTCCCATGAAACTTTCCCTCAGTCAGCGCATATCGGAATCGAGCAATTTATGATCGTCGCTGTGCGTGCCCGAAAAGTTTAGCGAGATTTCATCAAAAATTTTTGCCGTGTGATCATATATTACAGAGAAGCACCATGTTGACATTTAAGGGGCAAGTTGTATTCAGAAACGTGGAAGGATTTTGATCACGAATAGAACGATGCCAGTCTTAATTCGCCAATTAATCTGCTACCATTGAGAGTAAGAAAAAATGACTAAATAGAAAGCACACGTTTTTAAAGCGCATCTGATAGTGGTAACAAGAATCTTGTGAAGGTCATTTTAAGATGAATTCAACGATCTTGAAAGGACTCTGAAGCCGAAAAAATGAGTTCCAGTTTGAAAAATGCAAAAGTGATAATATTTTTATCACCGTCCGATGCACATCTTACAACTAGAGTTGGGCAAAACAATTATTTAAACAAAAATTGTTGCCCAACTCTGTTTACATAATAATAGTAATAATATAGCTGGTCGAGTTAAAATTAACACCCTGTATACTGGTAAAACTGAAAGAACAATACTATTAATTTTCTTAATAGACATTGCGTCTTGCACTTCTCAGATTTGTAGATGCTATAAATGCGTAAAGATCCGCGGTGTACTTATTACTTTATTTCATGCAATCTCGGCCAAGCTCGCTCTAATCGTCCTCCAATCGTTCGCCATTTCAAAAAGTTGGCAACTTTTCACGCGACAGTGTTCCTCCTTCAGAGTACCGGTTGAAACTTCCGGGTCGTCTTCGAACGTATATGCCTTAGGACCGTTTTGCAGGGTAATCCGGCTTTGATTAGCGGTTGGAAAAAAGATGGTGCCATTCAATTTGCGCTAACGAGAGCTGGGTCTGTAGATACGTAGGAATCGTCCCAGGGCTCTTAGGTTTCGCATGGCCCCGAAGAATCGGCGTGGTCCTTTTTCCGTGTCCGGTCGTTCCCTGTGTCCAGCGTGTAATCCGGGCTTTAATCCGGCCGAAAAACGTTTCCCCTTGCGTGCTCTATGTGGGGCTATAACCCGAAACCGCGACGGGGTGCATATGTAATAAATTTTTCGCGTTAACCGCCGCCACCCCCCGTCGGAGGTCCCGTCGCTGCTCGCCACCCCGTTTCCGGCATGTGTGCGCTCCGGCGAACGCGGAAAAGAGCGCGCGCACACCGACGTGCTCCGAACACGTTCAAACGGATCTTCGCTCGACGACCATTTCATCGTATCGAGGGCCGGTGTTTCGCGTTCACCGGAGAAACTCGAAATTGGAAAACGGCCGGTCCAGAACCAGCGAAATTAATTGAAGTCTGAGTGGCGAGCGATGAAGGGGCTGAGGCAGCGACCGGACCGTACAGAAAGAGGTAAACCCGGAAGCACCGTGGAAACAGAGGCAGAGCGAGAGGGCGCGAGACTGCGCGAGAGGGTGAACAGGGGCCGAAAGAAGAAGGAACGGGCTGGAAAAAGAGCATTCCACCGAGGAACAGAACTCTGTGCTGCGAGCGAGACGGGAAGAAGAGCGCAGACCGATTGCGGAACTTGCCGCAGACAGGCTGGACACCGTCCTTTACCAGAACCAGGTTGTCTAATAACCTATAGTCCCTTCTAACTGAACAGGGAGCCGTGTCTTCTGCGACGAAAACAGCTGCCCCCGAATGCCCGAAATAAATTAGGTTTCTCCGGTTCTTCTCCGCACACGTTTATTAATTAAATGCCCTCATTTCACGTGTAATAAACGAATCCGTGTAATATTAAATACACGGCTACTCGCGTGGTTTTGTTTCACGAATATTTGCGTAGGAAGAGGGCGGATGTATTGAAATAGCTGAGCAGAAACGCAAAAATATTAATCTTTATAAATTTTAAGCAATTTGTAGGTCGAACGATATTTAAATAAAAAATTGAAATTATTAAACTTTAATAAAAGAAAGTAGTGAAAGACCATCTTATCTTATACTTCTCGTTTATTGTTATCGCTAACAGGTTCAAATATCTTGCTAAAATTCGTAAGTGAAGTAAGAAGTAGCGGACTGCGGATCTTTATGCAAAATAAAAAATGTTTGCATTGTTTCCAAGACACGGAGCGAAATAAAAATTTCTTCCTTCTTGGAATTGTCTGATTAGGCTGAAACCAATATGTTGATGTCTTTATATCCTTGTAATATGTCCACTGCTTAAAATTGTTCTTACTCGTTGTTGTCATAAATGCATTAAATCCATAGTCTACTCAAACATATACAAGCAAGAGATTCTTGAAGATATTGCAAGAATAAACGGAAAATGTGTTCTAGTTTATAAATAAAAAATGTTTGCATTGTTTCCAAGACACAGGAGCGAAATAAAAATTTCTTCCTTCTTGGAATTGTCTGATTAGGCTGAAACCAATATGTTGATGTCTTTATATCTTTGTAATATGTCCACTGCTTAAAATTGTTCTTACTCATTGTTGTTATAAATGCATAAGATTGAAGATATTGCAAGAATAAACAGAAAATGTGTTCTAGTTTATAAATATTCACAGTTGCAATATACGAACACATTTTGTACTGCACTGTACGTCGATGAAAAGACGCGCGTTTGTTTCTGGAGGGACGGTTTTCAATACACCTTGCCTTGCAGCCCGGTTATCTTGGTCCCTGCGAGTTGAATGCCCTGTTCAATTCCACGTTTCAACGAAATTGATATTTAAAGACCCTGCAAGTTGCAATTTCGGGAGGTCGGTTGACGGACATCAAACACCGATAGGCAATTCACGAATGATACGACAGAGGAAGCGGAGAATCATGAAGGTGTGTTGGTAGCGAGGCATACACGTGCCAGTGCACACCTTCCATTTGTGGAACTGCATTTCCTATAATCTGCGAGCAATCACTTGTTAATTGGCGCGCTCCACCACACGTATGCACACGTACCAATCCACGTGTACGTCCTCAGATGGCTATTCGAAGGATGAAAATTACTCAGTCGCCGAAGTTCTCGTTATTTCCGTTCTATTTAATATATGATCGTGCGAGCTTCGTCATGGAAAGAAATAGCTCTCTCTTCCTCTTTGTGCCAACTCGTCGCTGTTTATACCAATTTAATGAGCCACTCCGATTCTTCCGTTTAACGAACGCCGCGTAACGTTTCTCTGATGACCGTGCATCAAATTTGTACATTAATTCATCGGTAATTTATACTCGCCAACTATTTATTAGTTAAATATATTTACAGATACGCTTTCACTGCTTCGAAGCTTCAACGGTACTAATCCAGTGACAACACTTTTTAAATCAAACTTTTGAAAATCAAATATTTCTTTTGGCTTATAACACATCCATTCTCTATGATTTTTTAAATTTAGTTGAGATGAAATTGATACAATGCCTCATACATATGTATATGTATTAATTAGTTAGATATACCGACATATTTAATACTGTAAATAATATTTTACGTAATAGTACAGCAATTGTTAGTGAAGCCTCAGAGTTTCGAAGGGTTAATTACTTTTTAAAGTGAAAACTTGTTTAGCCGCACCACGTACACAATTGCTGGGCAGTGAACGAGTCTGATCCGTCACGCTCTAAGCTGAAACGCTATTCGGGTAAACTCGAGGAAGCCGATGGAGTGCAATTGCTATAGAAGTTTTCACTTTGGTCGTGCGGTCTTATGAGCACAGTATTGATCCGCTTTTTTATGAAACTTTTACCAATGACCTCCATCCGTTTCACTGTCGTGCAGCATCGAAATGGCGGGGTTGAAGTTCCACAGTCGGAACGTTTCGTTCGTTGTTCCTGTCACGATTAAGTCGCTGCTTCACGGTCACCCTGTACACGGTGAAACACTTAATAATAATTACCAGGCAAACTGCGCGGAGGCTTTTGAGACACGTTGCGCCTAATAATTCGAAGGAAGTGGTCGCAGTTAGTTTGCGAGAGTAATCAGACGTATCTTTACAAGTTTGTTCCCGTCTATTTAGCAAAGTTGAATTACATCTCTCGTCGGGCGGACAATAAAGAGAGGGAACCTTTCAGGAACAATAAAACGGACGCTTGTTGCGCCCGTTCTTGCTCCGCGCGCGCGGGCTGGTGTCTGCCTCTTCCCGTGACCGGCGTTGACTGGTGGTGTGCACCAGGTCATAGTCGTCGGGAAGTTTTAGTCGTCGTATTATAGGCCGAATTTATTGCACTTTCTTCCACTTCTGATGCCAACCGAAAGGGAATTCCCGGGCCGGCGTCGGTGCTGGCCGGCGTAAATGTGCCGTAACTTGTACATACATTTACACGTAAATACCGTTACAAATATAGAACTTTCACACGTGTGTATTCATGCTCGCGCCTACACGAACTCATCGTCGTCGTCGGCTACATGCGCAAGAGAGAGAATGTTCGCGCGCGAGTTGGTCTGCGTGTGCGTGTACGGCTCTCTCTCTGCGAATGTGTGTGGTTGCCGGTAAATTGCTTCTGCGTCGGACTAAGTTTATTCTAGTAACACAGTTTCGGTGGTTCGTGAACGAGGTTTGTTTGGGTCCATCTCGCTTAAGAGTAGGCGGTCCTGTGAAGGATGTAGGGGTGGCACTGGTGGAACTGAGGGGTTGGACGTGCCATTGACGTAGGATACCCGATGCACCCTTCATATTTTCCGTAGATTCACCGAGGTTCTCCCATGGCGCCCGGAAATATCAAGGAACTCGATCAATTAAGGGATCTTGGTATAAACTACTAAAATTAATGCGAATTTTTGCAATTTTTTTAGAAGAAAAACATTTAATATTCACTTGTTATTGGTCCGACACGATGAACTAAAAAGTATTCTTATTCTTTATGAGCACAGCTTGTTGATGAAATGGTGGCACTTTTTAAAAAAAATTCGACCTTCATCAAAAATATTAGCTCTTATCTTTACGAATACATAAATAGTTGTATTTAAGTCATTTTTAATTTAAATGGTTCAGAATGATTGAAAATCGTGGCTGTGTGAACAAAAAACGTGTTTAGCATGTACCATCAGGATTTGTGAAAGCGTTATTAAAATTCGCATGAAAATCGGTAATTAATACAAAGTAGAACTGTCGTGCACCAATTGTAAGCAACAAGAACCAAGTAAACAAATATTTCTTACCTTATTAACTTTAGTGGGCTTAAACTAATACATTGATGTCTACAAAAGCCTCATTTTGGTCATAAATGTATGAAATAATAGACTATTAAAATGTAGGAAAATAGATTTCCGTTTGTACAACAATAAATGCGCGCAATTAACTCTTGAATGTTTTCCGTTGGTTAATACTTTTTAATTACAAGCCCTCGTCTCAGTTCGACGATAATTCTTGGCAGTGTTAATTAATTACGTCGGGGGAAAGCGTGAAAAAGTGAGAACGTCTTTAATAAAGCGTCAGGAAAAACGAACTCCCAGAAGTATAAATTGTAAAAAGGCCACGCGACAGCAAAGTAGCGTCGTTGCAATTAAATGCATTTATTCGTAGTTGTGCTTGCGGTTTTGTGCTATTGTGCAAACAACAATTATGCTTTGTGCTGTTACGGAGCTGTTACCTCGCAGTCGTGAGGCGTGTTGCAAGACATTATACTATGAACAATGTTATAGTAATTTACGGTGTGAATTCTGCGAACTTCCTAACAACACAGAATGTATTTTAAATGTAATGGATGTAATATGATTGTGCATATATTAACGATACTAATTCTCGGAATGTTTAGTCTTTTATTGATTAAATTCAGACTATAAAATTTCTCGATTTAGCAATGGAAGAATTGTTGTCCTTTTAATTATATGATCCATTTATTGAAAAATTCATTTAAACATTCAAAAACGATCATTTTATTAAGTCAAACAGAAAGATAGGGAGACATTTACAAATGCATACTTAATGCGATTTTGTGTAAAAATAGCTATAACAAAAGTATAGTTACACTCTGTACAGTGAACACTCGATAACCACTTGCTTTGGGGGCTCCAAGTGCACGTTCTTCTAGGAGACGTGCAACTATCGGAACGACCAATCACCGCTCATCTGTTTGTTTTCTTGGCATGATCGTGTGTAGCGGAAGTGAAACCGTACTGGGCGACAAAGTAGGGCGTGCACGCATACGTCGATTATGTGTGTAGCGAGGGGCGTTTCAAGCGGGTAGTTATTTGTTAGGTAATTACCGAGCGGCCACTATACTATGTAAGTTTACTAGTAATTAATTCCATTTATAGGTTAATGAAATATTTCATAGAACCTACTTTCCGTTAAACGTTCATTTTCATGAGTGGAGCTACAAAAAATTGAAATTACGTACGCGTGTCCCGTCACTGACAATATAACTTTAATAATGTTCGCACGCTTCCTTAACATTTCCTCGGGGATCGCGTTGTTTTAAAAACATCAGTACAATCTAAGTTTCATCGATCTGTACAGTAAAAGAATATATTCGTAACAAACGTGAAATTCTATTATCACAGTGAAATGAAAATCTGAGATTTTTTTACGAATACGGAAAGAGAAATTGTCCCAGTCCAATTATGTTTCCGTTTGCCTTTTATAAAACGTTTCGTAGCTTTTGCAGCTTGACATTCCGTCAACAGGTTTTTCCTTCAATACTTTATCCAATGCCAAGAACCAACAAACTTTTATTTTTCGACATCTATTATCGGAACTCGTCGGTTATCCAAACGAGTCGAGATACGAGGCCGCCGGTAAACGATGCTCCGCTCTGCCTCCCCAAACAATCCTTTATAATTCGCGACGACACACCACGAATTCCGACACGACACGCGGTAAATCGAAAGAATTCATCCCTGGCAAAAAGAGCCGACCGGCTTCCCGGTAGAACTAATTTGCGCGTCTCTCTGGAAGCCACCCCCCAGCAGCCAAAGAAAATTCCGTCCGTGCAAAGTTTCCGGAATGAATGAAATCTCTTATTGCTCAAATTCATCGCAATTCCCTTATCGGCGATTTCGCTCTCGGTGGTCGGAAAGAGAAAATGTCAGGGTTTGAGGGTGGTAGAGGAAAAGACGAGGCAGAGGAGGAGGAGGCGGAGGTAAAGGATAGAGTACGCCCTCGGAAGGAAACAGCGGAAAGAGAAAGAGAAAGAGGTTGCCCGGCGGGCTGGCGTGTGGAGAGAGAGAGAGAGAAAGAGAGAGAGAAAAAAAAGGAAAGTCGTCGAAAGACGAATTTACTTCTCAGCGTGAGGTACGTTTTCGTAGCCCGGGCGGCGGTGATCCTACACCGTTGCTCGCCAAGGGGGTTGTTGGTTCGTCGACGGCTAGGTTAAGGGTTGGAAACGGAAGTGCGGCAAGACGGTGCCGACGGTGGAAGGCAACGGACGTTGTAGGGGCGCGGGTGGGCCGAACGGCTACGAAGGAAGGCAGAGGCAGGCTCGTTGAGGGGTTGAAACGTAAAGAGCGGCAGGAGGAGGCCCGGGATGGAAGGGTGAGAGTGGGTGGAGAGGGTTGAAACCGGCGGTTGAGACGCGGGGGGATGAGAAGGCAAGCAAGACCACCACCGCCTCACCTCGCCTCTTTGCTACGCCACGCCTCGCCTCACAATGCACCGGATTAGCGATTGTATTGATCCGCCCTCGCGCTAGTCCCTAGAACCCCCCTCGTCGTCCTCGTCCTCAGCCTCGTCCTCGTCCTCGGCGTCCTGCGAGAAGGAGCCACATTTTGGACCGCGCTCCACTCACCCTGTCCACCCACTTCTGCTTTGTCACGCCGACACCGACGTCGGGAGAAGAACGTTACGGGACCGGAGGAAGAAAAGGTATGACGCTGACGGTTACAGCGCACACCAAAAAGTTCGGGACTCGCGGCGAACGAATCTCATCTTCCTCCTTTTTTTCTTCTTCTCTCTCTCTCCCTTCCTCTCTTCCTCTTCGCTTCTCTTCCGTGTTTCTTTTTGCCTCGTCTCTTTCATCGATTCGATCGATTCACCGCTGAAACCGTCCAACCCCCGTCCCCCCTCGGTGCTACCAACGCTCGTCATTATCCTTGCTGTCTTACGTAATTCGATCCTGGATGCGGCATAGGTCTATTGTATTACGTCGCTAGCAATTTAGGACCGGAGCTTGTCGATTCTACCTTAGTAAGTATCGTTTAGGTTTATGATTCGCGGTTCCCGAGGATCCTGCTGATACAGACACGCAGTCTTGTAATCGTAGACGCTGGCCAAGGGACCGTGTTTCGCAATGAAACCTTTGAATTCAGAAGTGATCCAAAAACGAGTTTAATTTATAGATTATTCTAATGCAAATGGAAATAGTATTTTTATGATTTTCGTTGAGCATTACATTTTTATACAAACATCACCACAACGACGTCGACGACGGGGCATGAAGGGTTAAATAAGTAAAAACAGCCGCTCACTCTTGCGTAGATGCGCACGTTACAAGTGCATTTTGCAGTTTGTTTTTTGGTTTTAGTGTTGGTGTCTATGAACGTTGATAATAGCTTTCGTTGCGAAACTTTCGCTAAAAAGGTCTTTTCAATTTCTATTCAACATTCTGCCACGCACAGCTTTTATGCGTGTCTCTTTTTTCTCAGAATCAAAACGATAAGTCTTGGTTATGTATATATTATTTTTGCAATTATAATATAAAAGGGAATTAAATTATTCTCGTACAAATACGGACGAATATAATTTCCACGCGTCTTTCGCTACTGGGATTCAGTTGACTGTTTGCTACCTTCACCTAGTTAGTTCAGCTAGCGTAAATTATTTGCATCCACTGGGTGGCAGAGGACAGGAAGAGAGAACGGAACAAAGAGCTTATAACATTAAAACATCGTTGCAGCCAGAGGCGGGATTTGTTCTAAGCTTTAAATCCCCTACAATCTTCTTTCGCTTCTGACTTATTGTTCTCGAATAATTGTAAAACTAGTAAATCAAAGTTTTTCCCTTGCATTTATGTAATGCCAGTTTTGATGGTAATTATCGTTAATTGGTTCGAACCGTCGAAATACATTTTGATCTTCTAATTTCCTTTAGATGCACGATTTCTTCACTTTCGAAATATCACTAATCAATCATTTTTTATTATTCGAGATGATTTATTGTTCAATTCGTCAAACGATTGTTTACCTTCGCCAGGGAATCCACGACGATAAAACGTGTTATGCTGTCAAAATCCACCCTTCTCGCAGTAATTGTGCAAAGAAAAATATCTTCCGCAAACATCCAGTTCAGTTCACGCTACATTTATGCATCGCGGTTTCCCAAACAGTAGTAACGCTCTTCTGAAAGAAACAGCGCCACCGCAGAAAAAGACAGGCCACCAGTTCTTCGGTCCCAATGCTTCAAAATGTAAAAAATCTATGAGAATCTTTTATTCCACTCATTTCGTTCGCTCGGCTCTTGCGTCTTTCCGAAACGCGACATTTCTGGCTGGCTTCCATTCGTAATTTGAATATACGCGTTACGGTAGATTTGACGCGAAATATATGTTTCTTGAAAAATATAAAGGTCGCCCTTAAAATAAAATATTCCCGCCAAATAGTAGTTGAAGAGCCATCCCACGCTCTACAAGAAACAAGATACAGTCCTTTCCGTAAATTAGGCTATACTGGATATTTTTGCTGGGAAAGAATGTTATTCTCGAAACTATATTTTTTTAAATATTCAACCACTGTTTAGTTTATTCCTTGCACATTTCTCTGGAGATTGTATTAGATTTTAGAGTCAATTTTCTATTTATGGTATTTTTCCAATTCCTCTAAACCCAATCTTTTATTTCAGTATGTAATCGTAGTACAAACTATCTGACTTTTAAAAAATTGTTTACCTTTTGGAATCTAATGTTTCATTCAAATATTGGGTTGGAAGAAAAGTTCGTTGCGTTTTTAAATCAAAATTCAAAGATAAAATTAGGATATTGATACATAGATTTGATCAATAACATATTTTTCATCATCTTAGATGACTTATCATGCTACTTAATAAACCTACGAATAAATATCTTAACCTTATCTTTGAATTTTGTTTTGCAAACGCTACGAACTTCCGTTGCAATCCAATACTACACTGCACACTTCAAAGATAAAATTCGGATATTTATACATTGATTTGATCAATAACATATTTTTCATCATTTCAGGTGACTTTTCATGCTACTCAATAAACCTACGAATAAATATCTTAACCTTATCTTTGAATTTTGTTTTGAAAACGCTACGAACTTCCGTTCCAATCCAATACTACACTGCACGCTTCAAAGATAAAATTAGGATATTGATACATAGATTTGATCAATAACATATTTTTCATCATCTCAGGTGACTTATCATACTACTCAATAAACCTACGAATAAATATTTTAACCTTATCTTTGAATTTTGTTTTTAAAACGCTACGAACTTCCGTTCCAATCCATTACTACACTGCGCGCCAATAATGATTGCACTGTCGAAGAGAATAACGACAACTGTACACAACTCGATGTAATAACGATAAAGAGACGAATACAAAATTTCTTTCCAGTTTTTGGATGCATTTAGGGTATAAAAAGTACAATGATAACAATTTTCTGACCCGTCCACATGAGACGACCCCGTTAATTGTTTCGTACACGAAACAATTACACCGATCACGACTGCAGTTGCGACTCATTTGCTCGGTTCGGTGGTCTTTTGTAAAGATTGCTGAGACAGGACGGGTGCACGAGTGCTGACATTCGTTGGCCGCGCCAAGAAATCCGAAATTCCCCCCAGAAATTCGTTTTTCACGGCACGTAACGCTACGGACATCCCCCCATCCACTCTCTAAAGTAGACGACGATGGCGACGATGAGGCGCGTGGAGAATCGAGGTCGCGGGTGAAATCGTCCTCGCACACTTTACAACGCGTTATCCGCGCGGCGAAGGTTCCAGCCAAATGGGAAAATCAATTTTTTCGAGAAGGAACGCGCCACACGTAAAATCGGCCCCCGTGCAAATCGTACGGTGCTGCCACGACACACGGAAGTTCAAGGACATGATCCTATTTAGATTTTACAGACATACACGCCGCGCTCGTAAACATATACCGGAGTTATACACTCCATAAACATGCTGCGTTATTGTAAATAGTGTTGCAGACAGCGTGTTACTAAACTGACGCCGATAAAACCTGGGGAGCAATCTTTTTTCGATAACACTCGACGCAGGAAACGCGTCTCCTGTTTATTGTCGGCTGTGTCCCGCGATCAGAAATATCATCGATACGGTGTTCTTTGTCTTCTGGTAGATATACTAGTTCAATGTCGTACAAGGTATTTAAAGTACTGTCGCAGAAATAATTAATAATTGTAGAAAGTATCGAATAATCCATATTTATTTAGCCTCACTGTAGAAACTATTTAATCATTAATTTCTTCGAAAACTAATACTTCAGTTTAGCACGTTAGGTATAGCTACAGCTAGAATTTCTGTTTATCGTGATATCGTAACTTCACCTTTTCTTCGCCGCTCGTTAATTATTTTGCCGATAAAATTCAAAGATACAATTTATCCATAGCCTTGAAATTTCAAAAATAACAAAAATCGTCGCTGGACAATGTATTAATTACCGTAGCCACGTGTAGGGTAGAAGTAGCTTATCAAAAGACCTCTCTTAATATGAGACCGCTAATACGATAAGTGTTAATCGAGAGTTACGATTTAAAAAGAAAATTTGGGT
The DNA here is from genome assembly GCA_963971365.1 of Lasioglossum villosulum. Classification (NCBI taxonomy): domain Eukaryota; kingdom Metazoa; phylum Arthropoda; class Insecta; order Hymenoptera; family Halictidae; genus Lasioglossum; species Lasioglossum villosulum. The sequence continues at coordinate 10,138,598 of OZ020497.1, forward strand.
TTCATATTAGCGAGTTTTACCCTATCGCAGGTTTGGAGATCTCGAATCATCAGAGCAACCAGCAACGAGAGTAGATCCCGTTCAGGGATCCAGCCTTGAGCATCTCAACGCCGGCTCGGACATCGGGCCTCGGCGTATCTGAAAGGTTAATTATACACAGCGCGAATTTTTCTTGGAGGAATCGGGATAGATGTTATGAGGGCAGAAGGTCAGGTGGCCATTTTGCAGCGAAGATACCATGGCAGTATGATTGCCAATGGGGTTCGAGAGGGGGACGGCGAAGGCGGTTGAAAGGGTCTAGAAGTAGCACGAGCTCGGAACAGGCTGAATGTGGGTAGGGTCCGAGGGGTGGCATCGGAGGAAGAAGGGCTCCTTTCCAGTGCGAGGCAGTGCCCTTTGAATGTGGGCAGGAGCCTGGAGCAGAGGGTGTTACAAGCCTACAGCTCCTGGCGAACCGGTAGGGGAAGTTGAGGGGAAGTTAAAAGGGGGTTGACGTGGGCACACGAAGAGAAGGTAGCTAGACGCGGGTGTGGTGGAACCGGGCGGGCGGTGGTCGATGTACTTACCATCCTTCCTTCGGACGCCATGTCTCCGTGTCTCGTTTAGTCAATGTCGAAAACCGACTTACCGACCCTTCTCTCCCGTCGCCGTCTTCGTTCTCCTTTCGCCTCTTCCTGCGAAACCAACCATCCCCCCGCCGCGGCAACCCCTTTCTCGCCACCCTGGATTCTCTCTTTCCGACTTTCGCGGCGCCACCGCGTTCGGTCCTTGGAACTTTTTGGTCGTGACCGTAGACTTCTGATAAGTTGGCCTCGTTTATCATCTTCCGGGCTCGTATTAACGAGACGCCACTCGACCTACAGAATCCGCCGGATTCACATCGGCCAGGAGATGCTCCAAATACTTGGGCGGAATTTATGCGACGACGCGACGACGCTACGGTGGGAGGGCAGCACGATGATCGTGCATATATATGCAATGTATACAATATATGTATACGGCAAACGGCCGCAGTTTATACATTAAATGAACTTGTTGCGAGGCGAGGCGGGACGAATAAAAATTGCTCGCCGAGTAAATCTCCGGGAACGGTAATAATTAAGCGTGACGGGCTGTTCGGTTCATGTTGTAGGTTCATTAATGTCTCCTAGGCGCGCGTTGAATTATTCCGCGTTTTTAATGGATCGTCGTCTCCATCGAAGCTGCTTCATCGCTGAAGATGGAGAAAAAGTGAGGCGGGCACAGCTTTGATACGGCATTTAGTTTCAGTGTTCCCCCGGTAGCCACGCTCTCAGCTTATAATAATCAAAGTGATCACGATAGGAAGTTGGAGCCTGCGAGCTATACAGACCTTTGATGCTTCAACTTTTATCTTAAGCCGGGGTAAACGTTATGTAAGATCGTTAAGATCCCTTCCTTTCGTCTGTCAGCGAGCGATTTTACAACCGCAATTTTAAATAAGTGCCGAGCGGACCGGACGGGAGCAAAAAGTCAGCCTGGCCGAAAAAAGAAGCGCAAGTTTCCGGTGCCTCTAGTCTTAATGGAGCAGGTCAGGTTCTCTTATCAATTTATAGTTAGCCGCGTCTCGTGATCCGTTAATGGCCCGCGGCGAGACAGACACTGTCCCCGGCCGTTTCGTTCGGCTTTACTGCCGTCTGGATCTGGTTTATGGTCGCGAAACTAAACTCTGTATTAATTCCATGAAAACACCCCTAAAATTCTCTATAAACTTCGTTATGTCGGTGCGAACGGAATTTCACTTGTTGTTGCATTCTCTTGGCGGTTTCTATGCCGCGAACTTCATAAACGAAGTTCAACCGCGGAGCAGTTCAAGAACTGTGAAAAATTATGTATTCAGACATTTCAACTACTTCGCGTTACGCATACAAAATGGTGTTGAACTTGTGGAATTCATTAAACCTGTGACAGTTAATCCTAGCACGCTTAACACCCGAACTACCCGGACGAGTCGGCGTCACTTGTCTCTGATTTTTTCTTCTGTCATCGTTGGAACTGTAAAAGTGTTTTCATGAGAAATTTATTGATATACTTTGTTCGAGTACATCTTACCATCAGTGTCACTCGAAATCTAAATATATTCAATCTTTTTGTTTTTATAACCAGCTTATAGTTCGGTAGTTAGTTAGTTAACTTCTACGAATCGAATAATTTGGGTTTGTGCCAAAAATATACTTCGACAGCAGAATCATTTTTGGCACTGATTATTAATTTTGATGAAGGACATTACTAATATTTCTAATAAAATATTCAGTGTAAATTTTAGCTTTGTTTTAAGACTACACGTAATTGATATTTATCCTTTATTAATAAATAATTAAATATTTATAATAGCCATTAAAAAGTTAACGTCGTCTGTCATCACTGGAATGGTGTACTTTCACGTATCTGTCTATGTGGTACGCCAAAAAACTACCGTAGATTATTTGCATATATACTCGGTAATATGAGAAAAAACTTTCATTCGTTTCGAGCTGCATAAAATTTCGACGTTCGGACAACTTTCTGAGACAAATGCTCCACTGTGCGGTGTACAGACGTCATCCCCTGAAATCATTTTTAGCCATGTTCCTGCCTCGTCTATAGGATGTCTTCCTCGACATCCGTGTATCCAATCTATCCACGGTTAAAAAATATTAACCATCGAGATAGAGACAGAGAGAGAGAGAGAGAGAGGGGGGAGGTAGGGAGGCCTTCGTGTCGGCAGGCGTCTGGCGACAGCTCAGGAAGGCTATGTACACATCGAGCAATCTACATACTTTGGCCGGGGGCAGGAAACGGGAGGATTGCCGTTTAACTGCTCGAGGCCCGATAATTCAGAACGTGGATTCGAACAATTTCGTCGAAACGAATTCGTGATCCAGCCGCCGCCGCCGCCGCTCGCGGGTCTGAGAGCGGGTGGAAAAGGGAATAGAGGGGTCGCTGGCGCGGTACCACCACCGGTGTCGATGGAATTACGTCCTTTCCCCCATACCTCTTGCGAAAGATCGTATATACACGCGTCGGGGCCAGGGCCGGGACTGGGATGCGCGTTGGTTCTCGCCCGCGCGCGTGCGAGCGAGCAGAAGCGAGCAGAATTGAGCACGAGCGAGCAGAAGCGAGTAAACGAGCGAGTCGGTGAGAGACCACCGCTCGCACACCTGTGTAATACGTATGGGTGTGTGTCTGTATCCATCGAGAGCGGTAGCGATGGCGTGCGTGCGTGTCAGACAGACGATGAGAAAGAGCTGGTGCATTCGAGGTATCCGCGCGCGAGGTTGAAGGTACGCGGGTGGTAGGTCGGTGGAAGCAGCAGCAGGCAGGCTGGTCGCTCGGTCGAGAGTGAGGGTGGAACGATGTTGAGGGACAGAGAGCCAAGAGCAAGAGCAAGCGGAAAACCAAGAGTTCGGGGAGGACGGGGGCGGACGGGCAGGCAGGGAGAGAAGGGGTGGGAAGGATAGAAAAGCGAACGAGACAAACAGAGAGCCAGGCAGAGAGCAGGGTGCAGGTTTACGACTTCGGTGTGTGCTAGTCTGGCCAAAGGGGATGGAAGGTCGTATAAGCGGGTGGTGGTCCACCCCCCACCCCCATGGGAGGAGGACGAAGGGTGGTCGTCGGGTGGATGGTGGGACCTCACCACTGCCGGAAAGGGAGTGGATAGCCTAGGGGCGGCTAGACTTCCGAAACAGTAAAACCACGCCAGTGTGTGCGTCCCCGTAACTACCATCCTACTCCAACCCTCATCCCACCGGTCCGCTAACCAACCCCATCCCCTTCTTTCTCTTTCTCTGCCCCTCTGTCTTTCTTTCTCGTGCACGGGGGCCGTTCTCTTTCGTCGTCTTCCTCTTGCCACTTGTCCGCCCTTCCCCTCTCGCCACCCCTCATCATGCCTCTGACAACCCTATAAACCCTGGTCGTCTGCTGGCGCTAGCTCGTTCACTCGAGCGATGTATCCAGACGTAAGCGAAGGTCATAATTTCGCGAGTGTCTGCGTGTTGTTTCTCTCTCTCTTTCTCTCTCCCTGCCTCCAACCCCCACGGGCTCGTTCTCCGTTGCTCTTGTGTTCTCCGTCACTATCCCTCCTACGACCCTCTTCGTTCTCTTCCTCCCCCGATTTCCCGTTCTTGCAAGGCACCACGCGTGCACGAATGTGTGCGCGGCCGGGTGTAGCCGATGCACACCGTCCACGCGCGTTCACGTCTGCATGCGTGGGTGTGTGTACGTGTGGACGAGTGGGATGGTATACGTGCATCATTCCGGCACACGTACCAACGAAAATTCGGTCTGCCGGGATGTTAGGTGGCTACGTGTCCGAAAGATATCCCTCGATGAAAGTACCCCGATCAATCGAAGGCAACGGATACCTTTTGTCCGTGCGCCGCACCGCGCGCCGGTGTGCGTTTGTTTGGATTACCGAGCGAGACGGATCGTGTGAATTTCGCAGGATCCCGTAGGTATTTTCGTTGTTATGTCCGTGAGGCGGAAAGGATCCCACGCGTAGCAAGAAAATTGTCTTCGGGCAACGTTTCTGTTAGCTTACGTCAGGCTTTTCCATCCCTGAAGCCTTCGGAGCAGAGAACGAACGAACGAGATCAATTTCTTCCATATAATCTACCCTGTTTTAGATCGAAATCTTACCGAAAAAACACCGAGTACGCACAACTAACATCCTGCTTTCCGTTCGATCGTTTCTCGTTGAAACACTAATAGACTCCGCAAGATAGACTTAAAGCAAACATTTAAAACATAACAGAACACGAATTAACCCTTAATTGCATTATTTCAGAACGTATATGTTTTCAGTTAGTTACAATTTCTTTTCTCACTTAACGAGTGTTATGCGTGTGTGCGTTCAGTCAATCAGTACCTAATTAACCTACCACAAAAGATTTGTGCCTAGGGACGCTTTCAATGAACATTTTCTTCATCGTTCAAACCAATTACAAAATTGCCCTGATAAGGAATCAATTACAAGGGATAAGTAGTGAAGAACTCTAAGTAGGAAGGTAGTCGCATCATTTCCTAATCAAAAAGATTATCACTTTATTTACCGTACACCTATTATTAGGCTTTTCAAAAATTATGCTTCTCCAAAAGGAAACTTAAAAATCTGGTTTTACACAATAATCCCAAACGAAATGATTAGATTACGTTATTACGTGTGAATTTTGTTGGTTCACGATTGAGGTAACTGTTGCTGTTGGGGATCTATTAAAAAATCCTTAGCCATGGCTTACGAACTTTCAAACATTATGGAATAATTCCCGGTAGATAATGCCTTAACAAAGACGTGGGCGTTAGTATCGTTGGGATGCGTTTTCGCGGAGCACGAATTTCCTTCTTTTCGCGACAAGCATATACATTCTTTTGTGATTTTATAGCGCCGTTCATAGGAGACCAGGCGGACCCGGTAGACTTGCGATATTTCGCATATCAATAGCAGATGGCAGGCACCGGGCCGCTTCATTTGAATTTCAAAACCTTAAATACAAGGCTGTAGGTATAAGATAAAACAGCCGATATACCGTTTTAATAAAACCCATAGCTACTGTGTACGCTGGCTCAACGAGGCAGGAACCACATCCAGGTGGACGTAAGCGGACTATACGTGCGGCATCGAAGTTGACAACAAAAAATCACTTTTCCTTCCACGGCCCTGTTCTTTTTCTTCATTTGCATCGTACCCGTAGTTTATCTCCCTTCTTAAACCAGCGTTTATCCATTAAGTGCAATGGGTAGAGCCATCTTAGCATATAACGTTTTAACGTGTAAACATATCGGGCACCGTGTCGAATAGAACAGGTGGCGTTGATTATTTCAGGAATATTCAGTTCTACCGAAAATAGGATTAGTCTTTTGTTTTTAATCAAATTCTGTTCGAGTGTACATAGATGCATGTGTTTTGATCAAGTAGAACAAACATTTTAGAACGTTTACTAAAAAGCGTCCTTAACAATTCAATCATATAAAACGTGTCCGTGATAGAAAAATTGAAGATTTTGTATTTTATTCCAGAATTTTTGTTCACCCATTCGCATGGTAATTTATAACTAGACTGCAGATTTTATGCATTTATGGCAAAAATGAGTGGGTGCCGTTTAAAACAGTGAACAAGTTAGAATGATCTAATAACGCCAATCTAGTGTTTTCAAGAATTGAACATCCATCTGCCTCCAGTCTCGAGCAAATGATACAAACAATTATTACTTTGCATAACAATCCGCAGTCTACTTATAACACAAGGGTGTTTTTCAAAAATGATTTAATTTCTACAATTAAAAAGGTTCTGTTACATATTAATCGATAAAATGATTACGTTACGATAACTTTTGTTACTTGCCTCATTTTTCTTAAGCGTGTAAATAAATAGATAAAGATGCGTCGACTATATCAAATGGACAGCGGATTTTACGAATTTATGAGGGTAAACAAAAAACGGAAAAAAATTCAGCATGTCAATGAATAAACATTGCCTGCAAACTCGACGTCGGTGATATAAAGTCGACGAAAACAGTGTCGGTGATTTCGAAGGTAACCCGTATTAAGATAAGGGCACCCGCGAGAGGAAGAGAGATAGAGAGGGTGGAAGAGCACGCGCGTAGGTATTTACTGATAGTAGATCATAAACCTGACCTAGCGCAACTCAATAACTCTTGTCGGTATCGCAATGGTTGCGGGCGGATGGTAGCTAAAGGGAAGCAGCAGCAGTAGCAGCAGGTACGAAAGCGGACCGGTAGCCCGAGAGCTCTCATCCCCCAATCATCTCGCGTCGTACTTGGCCGTCCCCGACGAAAGTTTTTAATCTGCTTTTCATTATGCTCGTAGACGGTATCCCCGGTGCCGGTCACCGGTGCCGCCACCGCGCCGCCACCATGACGCGTTGGTGTTGGTAATCGTTCTTCCGTATCGGTGTGCGACCAAGCGGGGCGCGCGCGGGCGCCCGCACACAGTAAAACGCGCGTCTTCGCGCTTGTTCGGGTTTACGGGCCGTATCTTTATGCGCGTGTACGTGTTCGAGAGTACGTGGCGCGGCATTAACGGCGAAAGAAGGGTAGTCGGAGTCAGGGGTAGCGGGATAGGGCAGTAAATCGTTCTCGGTGTGAGTGAGGCGGAATAACTATGGATGCGTGTCGGTGAGCGCGGACTGACAGGGTGCCAGAGCGAGACCGAGAGAGCAAGAGAGACAGGTAGAAAGGGAGAGGGAGAGGGAGAAAGGGAGAGAGAGCGAGAGTGCGTCTAGACTGGGGAGAGACTGCGTCACAACCCTGGCCCCGTATCGCGGGGGTTCTGTTTAACGACAGACTATCGAGGGATGGGAATTTACCTGGCTGCCCCCGTCAACCCCTCCGTGCCCGGCATCCACCACCCCCTTTACTACGTCTCTTTACCTCCCTCTGCTCTTTACGACAGCCGCCGCAGCGTTAACTGCCTTGTTGCCGCCGATATTTCGCTCCCTTTAAACTTAGGTGTGCGCGCCGCCGCGCCGTCGTCCCCCGGGATAGGGAAAACCAAAACTGCCCTCTCCTACGAGACTGTGTACACCCTTCGAGATTTGACGAGCGTCGTCCCTGGGATAACTGGCCGGCGTTTCCACCGTAACGCTTTTATATTACTGTCGGGGGTGGTAAATGCTTCCGTTTAGTGGAAATTATTCGAGCGTGTTAATCTGCGCGCTTCCCGTCGCATCGCCCCGATTGACCTTGCCCTATTTTCTCTCTCGCCTACCCGTGCACGCGTTCCCTTTTTTCTGTGTAGGTGTATGTTCGTTTTTTGTTGTTACTATTGCTGTTGTTGTTACCGTCACGTCGAGTTGCTTTGTAACCGACATCGCGCGGCGACCGCGGGGGCGGACTCGTGGGGGTGGGACCGAGGGCGAGAAACATGTTTGACAACGTGCAATAAGGTTATCGCGATGATGAGGTTCCGTTTGACGTCGCCGAGCCTGAAAAATGAATGTGCACCGTGCAAATTGTTTGCAACACTCTTTACATCCCTTTTGCAGAACGGCGAGCTGTACCCCGTGGGCGGCGCAGCACGGCGCGGTGCGGCGGTTCTATTATCGCGTGCATATTTTATAGCGCTCTCGCTGTTCAGGAAAGAGAGTCAGAGATTCCTCTCCGGTTGAAACGGGAAACACGAGCTCGTGACGCACCCAACGCTGCCGCTGTGATCCGTGTGATTTCTAATTTGCACGCTGGAGCACCTTCGTGATTCGCCGATTATCGATGCCACCGCGCAAACGTGTGGAAAACCAATTGAAATAACAGATCTTCTCGACAAGCCTCGATTTTTAAACATTAATGCTACTTCCTCCTGATCACGCGTTTAATCATGTTGGAATCCAATCGACGAATATGACAGCATTACGACGTGGTTTTGAGATGGTCTGCAGTCACGGAGACAGAGATGAGATATTCTGTTAATCTGTTAACCTTCGCAAGGTAATGTGGGATCTCAGAGATCCCAGCTTTAGATTTTTGAAAAGAATTTTGATACGAATAAAATTAAATCTGTTTGTTTACTTTTTATCCTGGGTTATTCCTTGTCTCAAATTTATTAAAAACTATTCGTGAAAGTCTTTTGTTGGGGTCTAAGATACCTCACCTTACAATTTATGTGTTATTAGACCTTACCTTGCGAGGATTAATACTAAACCTACCGCTGCCGGTCAAATGACCGGTTTTACATTTCTCATTTTATAATTATTGAAATTATAAAGTTGCATACATGGAAACTGATTCTTATAGATTTTTTCAACCAAGTACATATTATGATAAAAGTTGCACGGATCTAAATAAATCGAGCTTTGTAATTTTCATAAGCTAAAACACTTCAATCGCTTTTAGAGCTCGGTATGTTTAGTGTCAATCTTTATCTGGTAAATAACACGAATGGCGTATCTCTTGATAAAAACTGCAGAAACATGTCCACGATTAGGGGTTAACGTGTGACCAATTATCCAGCACAACGTGGCGTGGATTTCGACAAGATTACGCTATGAAATTAACCCTAACCGATAGAACGGGACGCCCATTTAGCCGCGATCTCAAAGGGTGGGATTTATCTACCCCTAGCTCGGCGTTCTCGCTCGACTCAATTGTCCCTGTCTATGCAATAACCGAACTGGATGTCGAGTGTTTTGTCGTCAAAGGCACTTTGTCCCCTTTAAATTTGACCCAAGGGGGAACAGTGAAAGACAGGAGAACGGCGTTTCAATAAAACGCGCGACGTTTCGAATTGTCACACTTCAGCGTGTAATGGTTGGCCGGGGTATATTCACAGGGGCGGCGGCGGCGGCGGCGGCGGCAGCCGGGTGTCGTTGCTTCATGAGAGTTCGGCCTGCGTCCGTCACGCACCTTGTTATTTACAATTGGCGAAATGTTTAACGGGACCTCATAGACCCACGTTATTGCTAATGATGTCAATATTTAAATGAAGTTTGCGCGTAACTATTATCTACGGCCGGGTTTGCCTTTCGGACACGTGCAATGCCCTTTGAAACGATCCGAATGGCATCGATATTTAATTGCTCGTTGATTTAGTAATTGTCTGGAACAGCATCGCCGTGTTCACTATTCGCGGGGACAAAGCGCGACGGACAGTCAGTGACGATAGTGAAATACATATATGACGAATGCGAGTGTAATCGGTGACAGAGACATCGGTGACGTCGAATTAACTTATGCGATCGAGGTGTTCGGATGAGAATGAGCAAAGCATGCAAATTTCAGACTTGAAAATAACGAATTTTTAATCAATTCATTTTGTGTGTTGCACCACAGATGGATTTTCTTTAAAGAGTTGTGAGCAATTCCGCATTAGTCAACATTCAGCGTGTATTATGTACATAATTATATCGCCGAAGGTACTCGATACATATGAGCAGACCCGTACGTGCAAATATGGCACGTGTGAGTGACGTAACAGCACGCACTCGTGTGCGCGTGCTGACACGTTTCTCGTGGAACTTGCGCTCGTGTAGCAGTTTGTTCATTCGCGCGCGTTTGTGTGCTTCACACGTGCTCTCCAAGGATACAGCCACGCGTGCACAGTTCCCTCTCAGTCTGACACAAACACAATCAATCTTGAGTCACACAAACGACAGGAATTCCAGTATTCCGAAATTTATACTGAAGGTCAATACGCAAGCATACTAATAGAACAATTTAAACGAAGGAAGATGCTCATCGTATTGAATTTCACCATTGCGTCACTTCGAGTCAAACAGACATTTAAATTTGGTAAAATTAGGGATGTTCAAGGGTTGAAACTGATTAGATCAGCGGCAACGATCCTCGCCGTTCGTTTCCAGGAGTCTGAGCCTAATTCAAACATATCCACCAAAGGAGCCCGATTGGCAGCCCGTGAAATCGCGACATTGACGCGAACAGTTTATCTAAACTACTACGGGCTACGACCAAACTTCTAGCTGCTAGTTGATAGGAATAGATGTAGAAACATATCCACTTTGTGTGGGTCTAAGTCCCCGTTGTTGCGTCAATCTGAAGATCGCTTGACAAGCTTGCACTGATGCTCGAGTCCGGCGAATTGAGCCGCGTTTCGTTCGTGTCTTTTTTATTCTAAGGGAGAAATCAACCCTCTCATTACCAGTTCCTTTACGTACTTGCTTACAAATCGCAAACAACAAAGGTTATCTAAAGTCAAGTATACAATTTATCTATATTTATATATCTTCAGTGCCTAGCGTGTTATAAAGTTCTAAACAACATATGGACCGTGCGTTCGGTTAAGTTTCATGCGCTAGCCCTGTCCCCAGGACAAAGATCGCGCGATCCACGTGGAATGCGCAGCTTTCTGCATTTTATTGAAAATCATGCGTTCGATGCACGACGGTAGAGGTTGCTGCGTGTGCGTGCACATTGACGGTTGAACGGAAGGCAAGACGGTACAGTGTGGTAGTGGGGCAGCACGGCGGATGGCGACGGGTGGCGATGTGGCGGCGTTAGAGAGCGGCGTGGGGTAGGTCCGGACCGATCGATACCGCCGTCTGTGCGCGCCTCCTTCCACAGACTTCCACTTCCCTTCCACTTCCCTTCCGTTACGCCACCTAGGTCCGGGTCCGGCTGGCGTCATCAGCCTCTCAGCCTCCGACGGTTTCCGTCTTGAACGCGAGACTCAAGACGCCGCTGCCGAGTTTTCTCCAGGCTTCAAAGCCTCCGACCACCTTTCCCCTGTTTTGCACCAATGACGATTCCTCCGGCTGCATACCAAAGTCATTTCACAGCTCCCTATTTTTCCACTGACCTCGAACGTCCCGAAGCCTCTCAAGAACCAAGGATCTCACCCTTGACTCATCCTAGACCTATTCCCTTGCAGCATCACACACGAACCTGGCCGTAGCTAAGTCATCCTCAAAATTCTGGTTTCGCTATTCCAGCCCTTGCGATTCTTAAACTCGACCACTCAAGTTTAAAACCTGTCGTGTACACCGCTTTCCCTCAAGTCCAGAGAGTTATCTACCATTTCCAAATTCTGCACGCGTCTTTGTCTGGAAATTTTGTAAACGATGTTCGTGGACGATTGATCTGTTTCACTGTCTCCAATATTTTCGGCACAATGATATATGTTTACTTGCGTGTCGAACATTGTTAAGGTTTTTCGAAAAATTCGTCTTCGTACGGTAGCATGGTCCAATTACTCCGAATTTCGTAAGTTTCGTCGGGAACCAATTTGATTCATATCTTACAACGAGTCGCGTCTAAAAGCTTTGTCGGCAACCCATAGTTATATCCGACTGTGGCGAGTTTATGTCTCTGATGCATGGATTGGGGTATAGAAGACGAGCACACGAGTTTCTCATTCCATTATGACAGGAATTATACTACTATCAAAACCACTCTCATAGTCTTCTGCACAGTATTGCGATGGCGATGCGATTCATAAACTGATGTAGGCAAACAAATGTCCACTTGACCGCAAGCAGTGATGCGGTGCACCATTTCTCCCTAATACGCCATGCCACTCGCCATTTCGCTGTTATGCGCATTGTGCTGTATGAAGTATTATACAGAAGTGTCGATTGTCTGTTTCGTCTCAAAGAGAGAGAGAAGCAGAGAGCCGAAGCGTCAAACTTGAGGTTCTTCTTTCTTTTTCAATCTTTCTCTACGTACGGCACACTACAAAGAATGTAGCACCTCCACTAGAACTGTCTCTCGACAGATCCGACGATACGACAGTTAAGAAGATACAGTTACAGGTTAAGGGAGTAGATTCGTTTTTCCAGGATTTCAAGAACCCGGGATGTGCCTTCTCATTTCTCAGAAATGCTAGATGAAAGATCAATGTAGGCCGCGATCGCCTTCAACAGTCCTATTTTTACACTTACGAAGCATAATTTTCATTATTCGACACCGTAATTTGCATTATTCGGAAGCATACTGCAGCGCATGTAGCTATTTTGTTAAAACTGCGACAGCTACATGCTTCCAAATACAGCAAATTACAGCTCGTAGACGTAAAAACAGAACTTTTGACGGCAGTCGCGGTCTCGATTGATCTCTTAACTTGCACTTTTGACTACTGAAGAGCCCCATCTTTGCAGTATTGAAAAATGAGAACGCGCTTTCCGCACTTTTTGCAATCCTGGAAACTAGTCTACCTCCCTAATAAGAGTGACCATTGGTGTACCGATTTTCCTTTCAATCACTATCTTTCTCTACGTTCGGCACTGTTCAAAGAATCTACCAACTCTAGAACTGTGGCTTGAGAGAATTGATGTTGCGACAGTTACGGAGATACAGTAACGGGTTAATAAGAGTGACCATTGGTTTACCGATTTTCTTTTTAATCACTATCCTTCTCTACGTTCGGCACTGTACAAAGAATGTACCAACTCTAGAACTGTGGCTTGAGAGAATCGATGATGCGACTGCTACGGAAACACAGTAATAGGTTAATAAGAGTGACCATTGGTTTACCGATTTTCTTTTTAATCACTATCCGTCTCTACGTTCGGCACTGTTCAAAGAATGTACCAAGTCTAGAACTGTTGCTTGAGAGAATTGAAGATGCGACAGTTACGGAAATACAGTAATAGGTTAATAAGAGTGACCATTGGTGTACCGATTTTCTTTTTAATCACTATCCTCCTCTACGTTCGGCACTGTTCAAAGAATGTACCAAGTCTAGAACTGTCGCTTGAGAGAATTGAAGATGCGACAGTTACGGAGATACAGTAACGGGTTAATAAGAGTGACCATTGGTTTACCGATTTTCTTTTTAATCACTATCCTTCTCTACATTCAGCACTGTTCAAAGAATGTACCAACTCTAGAACTGTCGCTTGAGAGAATCGATGATGCGACTGCTAGGGAAATACAGTAATAGGTTAATAAGAGTGTCCCTTGGTGTATCGATTTTCTTTTTAATCACTATCCTTTACGTTCGGCACTGTTCAAAGAATGTACCAACTCTAGAACTGTCGCTTGAAAAACTCTACAATGCGACAGCTACGGAGATACAGTAACAGGTTAATAAGAGTGACCATTGGTTTACCGATTTTCTTTTTAATCACTATCCTTCTCTACGTTCGGCACTGTTCAAAGAATGTACCAAGTCTAGAACTGTTGCTTGAGAGAATTGAAGATGCGACAGTTACGGAAATACAGTAATAGGTTAATAAGAGTGACCATTGGTGTACCGATTTTCTTTTTAATCACTATCCTCCTCTACGTTCGGCACTGTTCAAAGAATGTACCAAGTCTAGAACTGTCGCTTGAGAGAATTGAAGATGCGACAGTTACGGAGATACAGTAACGGGTTAATAAGAGTGACCATTGGTTTACCGATTTTCTTTTTAATCACTATCCTCCTCTACGTTCGGCACTGTACAAAGAATGTACCAACTCTAGAACTGTCGCTTGAGAGAATTGAAGATGCGACACTTACGGAAACACAGTAATAGGTTAATAAAAGTGACCATTGATGTATCGATTTTTTTTTTAATCACTATCTTTCTCTACGTTCGGCACTGTTCAAAGAATGTACCAACTCTAGAACTGTCGCTTGAAAGACTCTATAATACGACAGCTACGGAGATACAGTAACGGGTTAATAAGAGTGACCATTGGTATACCGATTATCGGAACGAGCGTAACCGTAATAATAGTTTCGTTAGACTCGTTTCTCATCGCGCGGTACTCAGTAGTGCGCATTATCTCGTTCTACGTAGCTGAATAATAAAAGCATTCATGGCGGGGTCGTCCATCAAGAAGCAGTGTACCGATACCGGTGTGCTGACACCGGTTTACCACGTTCCAGTTTCGATCTCTGCGTTTCATCGGATGCTCGGGCGCGATTCCAGCCGTGAGCGGACGAACGGGAGGAGGATCGGCGAATGAATGTGCGAGGGACGGTTTATCGGAGCGGCGCGGAGCGCGGTTCTTCTTCATCTTTTTCAGTTTTTCATGGTTCGACAGGCAGACCGGTGCCGCGAGAAACGCACGAGATACGCGTGTCGAAATACTCGACGCACTTGAACGGCTCGGCCGATCACGAGGAGCGCGGCCAATCGATTTCCTCATGCAGTTCTCGCCGCCGCACCGTGCACCGTGCACTGTGCAGTTCTTTATTCGACGACTTTCAAACCCGTGCTGAATGATCCACGCGGATCGTCCCTTTATGCTGATCTTTAAATTTCCATTAGAAAGTGGTAATCGATTTTCGTTGATCGTTTCGCCGGGGTATATCACGCATGAATAGCTCGTATCGGGTATCAATGAGGATGGCGCTAACCGTGGAACCGTCGCGACGCGACGATAGTATAATCTGACGATTTTTTTTCAGTGTTTGAAGAACGTCTTTGTCGAAACGGTGTTTGTGCACGTTTCATTGCGACTCTATCTTTTCCGAGATAAAGTAGATCGTTTGAAGGTCAATGTATCATTGCCCTCCCGAGAATAAAATGTAATGGATTCCAACGAAATTTTCCTGAAAATAAAACGACACGAACGTTTCGTTATAAATCGCATATATTTATGCGAGTTACTATTTTCATAGATAGTCGAAAAAAATGTTATCTCGTCTCGGTTGAGGTGTGCATTAAATTAAAGATAAAACGGAATGTCCAGTAATGTTTGCTAAAGCTCTTGCCTCGATGCGCTTTACGTGTAACATGCGAAATCCGCAGTTTGCGTGTAAACAAGAGCGGCATTTTAATGCGTTTTATATTATTTAAAAAGTTAAATTTGGTGAGAAATTTCCATACTTTTATGGACGAAATTGTGAACAATGTAACTCCTCGCCGAACAAAAGGTTCGATTGGTAACATTTACATTAATAATGAGTACAACAATAGGGATAGAGAAGTGGCGTTCTCTTGTTGTCGAGACAACACATGTTCCTGTAAACTGATCATTATAGAACACCACTCTTTTTTATTTTCTTTTGAATTACCCTTTAATTTTCCACAGCCATCTTCATAGTCTGAAAGCGAGCAATAATGTGTGAAAATGCAATAATCTCACCTTCTGTAATCAATTTTCGAAATTTATACAGCTCCGATTGTACTTCGAACAAGCTAAGATTGGGTGAGCTGTTGTAATCGATATATCGTTCATTCAAAAATAAATTCTGGTGTACACCTTTAAACATTTCTAAATTCATGATATACAACAACAAAAATTAACAATTTTAGATAGTTTTCAAATGGCTTTCCTGTAAAATTTCCTTCTTTCGACTTGCGTCACTTTTCTAGTTGCTTAAATAGGGGGTACGAGTGAGAAGTTTGACAATGGTGTGTTCTTCCGATTTTCAGATAATTTGTTCGCAGTCGAAACAGTGAATTCTCGATCCGTCCGAATAGCCAACAGCGAGTTTACGGCGACGAAGTTGCTAAGCTCTGGTTTTTAGTTTTCGGAAAGCGATTACCGCGCTCGTTTCAACGCGGCCACGGTGTGCAAGTGCATGCACAGACGATGCATATGCAGATAGCGCCCCGGAGAACCGGTAGAGAGGGAAAGCATGGGGAAGAGGCGTCCACGGGGGTTGATTGTGGCGCACGAGTAGATTACACAATTATCTTATGAACGCGGCGCGTACGAGTGCTTACGCTGCTTTACGTAGAAGATGATAGCTGTCGCGCGAGTTGTACGTAGATACGCTCCAGGATATGTATACCCGCGACGGATTTCTACCTCCGCGTTCGCAACGCAAAAAGATTTTTTCAAAATTGACGACATTATACAATTATCCCCTCCCCAGCCGACTCCTTCAACCACTCGTGACTCTCTTCCCTATAATAGGACACTTTTGATTGCGTATCGCATTCGAAGTTTTGCCATCGTTTTAATAATTTACTGTCGGCGAGACCCTCTCTTCTGTGCCTTCTTCTTTGACTCTCTTTTCACGTACACGGTTAATCCTCGCGAATTACAAACTTGTGCTTGCAATCGACGCTGGTCCTCGTCGATGAATATAAACAGCAAGTGATGGACGATGTCCAAATTTCAATCAACTCCTGAACGACTGAAATTTTGTAATTTTAGAATTGATTCTGATTTCTCTACTTAAGGGCGTAGGGTACCCACGTGACATCACTAGAATCTAACTAGAATATTGCTAGATTTTGGGCCCAAAAAGGGGTTTACGGGAACACACCTCACGTCCCCATACGATTATATTTTGAGCTGAATGAGGGCTCATTCTTAACGGGAAGGATTTTCTGATTTCTCTACTTAAGGGCGTACGGTACCCACGTGACATCACTAGAATCTAACTAGAATATTGCTAGATTTTGGGCCAAAAAAGGGGTTTACGGGAACACACCTCACGTCCCCATACGATTATATTTTGAGCTGAATGAGGGCTCATTCTAAAGGGGAAGGTTAAATGAAGCGCGCGTGGGTACAACTTTAGTTACATTGTTTATATCCAGTAATGTGACTGTCGAAAGTAGGGAAAACAAATGAAGAAGAATTCCGGAGATTCTAATGTATTTTTCGATCACAAAAAGATTTTTCCTGCTAATTTAGGGACCCACGCGTGCTTCGTTTAACCTTCCTCTTTAGAATGAGCCCTCACTCAGCTCAATATACAGGGTGTCCCAAAATTCCTCCGACACCCGAAAATGGGAGGTTCCTTGGGTCATTTGAAATGACATTGTCCTTTACAAAAATGGCGTCCGCGGATTTGTTTAGGAGGTATTAACGAAAAATACGGACCAATCAGAGCGCGACCTAGACGCGAGTTAGCACAGTCGGCCCGACGCGCCAACTGTCAATTGGCCGAACGTGTCATCGCATATCTAGATCGCGCTCTGATTGGTCCGTGTTTTTCGTTAATAACTCCTAAATAAAGCTGCGGACACCATTTTTGTAAGGAAAAATGTTGAATGACCCAAGGAACCTCCCATTTTCGGGTGTCGGAGGAATTTTGGGACACCCTGTATAATCGTATGAGGACTTGAGGTGTGTTTCCGTGATCTCATTCAATTGTTCCCCAGATTCTGTTCATGAAGGGCAATGAAGGGCAAGTAGAAGCAATTTTAGTTCAGCTACTTGGACAAGATGGCGCTTAGTCAGGAGAATTATCAGCGTAGTTTTTTAACAACAAAAGTGTAAAGGGCATGAAGCCACTCCGGTCCATTAATAGCAATAAAGATAATGATTAAAAGAAAAAAACCTGTAATTATAGCGAAATTGAAGCGTTAGAAAAATGTATGTTCATCACTGTTGCCAAATTGGTTTTTCATGAAAAATACCATAGTCACGTGGGTACCCTACGCCCTTAAAAATTATGTCTTTTGCAAATAGAATTTCGATATCGTCAATAAAGTTTTGTATCGCTGGCAATGATAAAAATCGGCGAACAATCTTTACGTGTGACGGGAAACTGCTCTCTCGTAACTGACATTTGCCAGCCATCCTATTTTCCCTTTCGGCTCCCTCTTCGTTTAGAATACTCCTCCCCGCGATAAACTGGAACTAGTGGACAGTATTCAATATTGTAGATAACTTGAATTGAATGACGAAGTTTATCAATTCCGCGGGATAAACGGATACTTTTACGTCGAGCTGTATGTGCGAGTTTGTCAATATTCGTCTGTCACACTGCGTAGTCGTCAGCAATATGAACACGCAGTTGTGTATCCGCAACGCTGCTAACTTATTCACGTGTGGGAGAGCCACCAGCGATGAAATGGTTAACGGAAGTTTCCTTCTGCCCGAGGAATGGGGTATATTTATGTGCACATATGCATGCACATGTTCCGTGCGGTTTTCTTTTACATTCTTCACTGTACGTTCCTCATCTTCTCAGGTAAAAATTGATTTTGCTTTTTTTTTGAACGGAGAATCGACTGTAAAACCGAACGTCCTATTGATATTGCGAAATAAAGTTGGAAAAAGTGGTCGTAAAATTGTTCTTTTCAATCCGGGAGACGTAACTCGTGTAATTAATATTCTTATTAATACACTGGATATTTGTAATTAATTTATTTTCATAATTAATAATAATTATGGAAATAATTTAAACGGTCTAATTAAATGCAATGACTTTTTGTGTTTGCTCCATGAATTACACGAAGCAAGAACCAAATGGATATTTAATTTTTTATGGTTTTGATAACATAGAAATAATTAAATTCTTTAATTGATATCTACCCACTTTTGACATGAATGCGTCAAATTCACAGTCTGGCAGTGACTTAAACAATTGAAGTGCAAGAAATATGTTACGTGCAAATATTTGTATAATAATTGAGTAACTGCGATTGCTACTTCGTAAGGTCGAAAGAGTTTTGAAGACATCCACCAAAAGTTCAGTTGGCCGTGCACAGTACAGCTTGGAAATTTTTCAGCATAGGAGCATAGGTCGACTTATAGTCCACTTTAAATTTATAAATACTGAAGGTATGCCGGTGTCGTTTCAGTAGACCGTGTCCAGAACGGGCTTTATTTATTCACACGCGGAAGAACTTTCAACCTTGAAGTGGCAGATGGAAACGTTGCGACCTAAACGCGGTTGTACGCGGTCTACGGTCGTGCTATGCATAATTTTGATTCCCGAGCATTTCGCTTGGGCCGCGGCATTTTTGGCGAACGCTCGTTATAGTTCACTCTGTAAGAAGAAAATTCCATTATTTAAACTACGATTCGCGGAGGGACAGACATTTGTATTATGCATGGTTAACCGAAGCTGTACACTATTCTGAAAAAACACGACCAATATTCGGCGTTGCTTAAAGAAGATCGATTAAAAAATTAGGTAAAACTATTAACAATCGAAATCGTTTGTAGTTATTTTTAAAATTTTTAACTGTATGCTGTATTGTATTTAATATACATATGTTTACGACGTTACACGAAGAAGATCAAACAAAGAATTATTTAAAACTATTATTCTCGTTGAACTAATAATAGAAATAAATTGCAGTTGCATTAACACTAGACGCTGTTGAATATTTATTTTTTTGTAATCTTATCTGCACGCTTTAATGTATTGAATATATTTCATTTTATTTATAACAAAAATTAGCAGATACGATTTAAAGTGTTAGTCACAATAAGGGAACAGTAGGATCATTTACTAGTTCCAGCTTATTAAAATGATTAAACAAAGAGATTTTTAGTTGGCTCATGTTGTTGTTACAGAAAGATCCGGAGTGCGATCACAATATTCCAATCGTCACGGATTTGTAGATAACAGAGACATGAAGAACTGGGTCTGTATCGACCCATTGTTCGCCGAGACCGAGGTTTAATCCTAGCTTCGTAGTAACCGCGTCTTACAGTCTCGTTGGTTACAAAAATGGAGTGAAGGGAATGGTGGGGATGAAGACGTAGTTTCTCATCGTGGAAACCGTAATTGTCTTTAATATCACGGATTCTCTGTCGGACATAATCAAAGATCGACCGACATACCTCGGCGGCTCTTTTCTCTTGCACCCGTTCCCTCGACGCACAGAGACACGGACAAATTCGAGTATGTACACATGGACGCGGCCCTGTATATACTTTCTTTCCTCCGTTGTAGATCTCGAAGAATCGAACGGAAGAGGAATAGACCGTGTACCTGGTTGCACCTGTACTCGTCGAGCCGGAACAATCGAAGCCGAGACGATAATGAGAACGACGGACCGGGTTCGTCGACTTCCCCTTTACCCTGGTCGTAATTTTTTCTTCTTCGTCCTGCTCCTCCTCCTTCTCATCGTCGTCGTCGTCGTCGTCGTCTTGCTTCTCCTTCTTCCCGTGTTTCTACTCTTCTGCTCGTTCTTCACGTCGGAACAGAGACCCTCGCCCCAACGACGGGGGTAAAGATGTCCTTTTCGTAAGGACACCGGCAAAAGGAACGGGGCAAAAAGCATTGCCTTCCTTCTGTGTATAGATTCACAGGCCCCACACACTCTCGCACAATGGCCATTCGTGTTTCTGTGCGGCAGTGATGTAACCAGACAGAGTTTCGGTTGTTAACCGTGCAGCCGGTGGAAATGATATAGTGTACTCCTCGGGACATACTCGACCGGTATCAAAGTTGATACCCTTGCCGCGACTGTCGAGTGGTAATTAATGCAGAAAGAAAAGAAAAGAACGCTTTCCGTCGTTCTCTGTTCATTTAGATGAAAACTTTTTTCACCGCTTTCACCCCTTTCCCTCTATCCTCTAGTTTCGGTTATTAAACAGGAAAGAGACACCGTCCCATAGTTTATCCGTCGCGCTGTTCTCATCAAGATCTTTGTAAATCATTGGTTACCTCACTGTTTACAAATCCGTTGAGAACAAGACAATTTTGTCACGTGGCTGAAGATGAAATTAGACTTAAATATTATTTAATAAATCTACGACCAAATACCTGAATTCTGTCTTTGAATTTTAATTTAGTAACACTAGAAGCTTTCGTTCCAATCGGATATTACGAATGCGATCGATCGCGTGAAAGCGAAGTTAGTGGTGAATGGTTTTACTAACAAAAGCAACAAACAACTTTTGAGTCGTACAACTGGCTCTCACCCACTATTGCTAAACACAGACAACCAACACGTAGCCTGCTCGAATTCCTAAATATTCAACGCACCGGAGTTCCGTCGGAGTGGAAATTCTTGACGCAGCGAGGTGTTACGCGAAAGTACCCAAAAATTCGTCGACTTGTTACACCACTGCATACACACGGCCCTGATCCAGTGTATGAGCGCGTACGCGCGTGTTGAGCTGCGACGACGCGTGTGGGTGCGTATGTATGTGTGCGTGGAAAGCGGTGCACAAAACCCTCATCCTCCGTCCCATGAGGTTAGATCCTAGCCACTTCTATGACCCAACAGTGCCGGCATAGAAGGCAAAGGGAAAGAGGAGGAAACGCAAACGAAGAAAGATAGAACGTCGTCAGGCTTCCTCTTTCCTCCTCTCCTTCGTCTCCACCTCCGGCACCGGCCCTTCCAAACCTCTCTTCTTCCCTCTGCCATGCCGTCCTACTACCATCGTCGGGTGCACCACCGAGCAGCTTTGAGCTTCCAGCTTTTTGCGGGGGTTCAACCACCTCGCGTCGGAGCGACGCACGCAGAGGCCTCGCCGGCACTCACGCAACCCTGCCGAAACGGTACCTAACGTGGCCCGCCGTCTCGTTTCAGCCGCCTCGCCCTATCCTAACCATGCCATTTTAGCCCCTTTCTCCACCCTTCGGCCACCCTACGCCGCCCCTACACCCCCGGCCGACGCCGTCTGTTTCTCTCCGAGTCGACGATACGACGCGCGGTCGGCACGAAAGACGTTACGAGAGGGTCGCATCGACCACGCGAGAAAATTGCACCGTTGCGTTTTAAACGTTGCAAAAGTAGACGCGAAACGCCGCTAAATCGCCGGATAGTTTTCCAACCACCCTCCTCCCCATCACCACCGACCGATACGGGGCCGGGGATTATCGAGATTCGAGGGAACCTCGTCGTACAGGATCTCTCATGCTGCAGGACTGCATACGATCAACCCTTTCCGATTCAATGTCATGCACACCTAATTTCTCGATAGACATCATTTTTTAAGCATATTTAGGTATACAGTACCTCCTTCATCGCGTTCAAACGCTTCTTTCATCGATGAGCAAGCATGATCGCGTGAATATTTCAAAAATGACTATTCCAATAGTTCGTTCGATACAAACAAAAATTAAATCGACTTCGAAACGCATTAAAAAAATTCACTGAAACGTATGAAATAATTTCCTTTTGATTTCAATGAATACATAGCAATTGTTAACTCAATTCATTAAAATAAAATATTAAATAGAATACAATCTTTTCGGAGCGGGCGCAAAATTAAAAATTTTCGACAATGGAAATTACGAAAATCCTTAAATTCTTTTATATGTTTTCACAAATTAATATATCTTCTCTTCCAACCTACTGTTTTGCAAGTCGACTATATTCCAATGAAATCATAATCAGCAATATCTGTGTTTCGGAAAATTTTCAATTTTGCGACGACTCTGAAAAGATTGTATTGTATTTAATATTTTATTTTAATCAATTGTATTAACAGTTGGTATTCATAGAAATCAAACAGAAATTATTTCATACTTTTTAGTGAATTTTTTAGTGCATTTCGAAGTCAGTTTATTTTTTTGTAGGATGGTTTTTCGGTCTTATTGTTGGTATAACAATAGTTACTAACAATAACAAATTCTATAAATTTTTGCTAGTGGTATCATCGCTGAAATATTTCCTACTAGTGTGAAAGGTTTCAACTAGACCGATACATTCTTTGCAGAGTAATATGAACGAATATGTTCTTTTGCTATAATAATAGTTATTAGCAATAACAAATTCTATAAATTTTTGCAAGTGGATCATTGTTTGATCGTGATTGGTACATTCTTTGCAGAGAAACACCAACGAATAAGTTTTTAGCTATAACAATAATAATTAACAATAACAAATTTTATAAATTTTTGCAAGTGGTATCATCGCTGAAATATCTCCTACTAAGTGTGAAAGGTTTCATCTAGACCGATACATTCTTTGCAGAGTAATATGAACGAATAGGTTCTTTCGCTATAATAATAGTTATTAACAATAACAAATTTTATAAATTTTTGCAAGTGGGATCATTGTTTCATCGTGATTGGTACATTCTTTGCAGAGAAACACCAACGAATAAGTTTTTAGCTATAACAATAACAAATTCTATAAATTTTTGCAAGTGGTATTATCGCTGAAATTTCTCCTACTAAGTGTGAAAGGTTTCACCGCGATCGGTACATTCTTTGCTGAGCCAACGCAGAAGAAGTCGGTTAAATATAAATGAAGCATTACGATTTTTTGCAATAAAAATCGTTAGGAATGAAAAAATGCAAAAATTGTAAAACAGGACCACCTCAGGGACATTACAAGATGCAAAAGGTTTCATACCGATTGGTCCATCCATCTCGGCGTAATCGGTGAACATACATAGAAAAAAAGCGACAAAAGGCACATACAGGTCGAATTGAGTAACTTCCTCCTTTCTCGAAGTCGGTTAAAAATGTTCCACATCTTTTACTTATGGATGGACGGATCAGGTGTTTACGACAGGTTTGGGACGGGCCCCGAAAATTCGTGACACGCGGGTACCCGGAAATGTTGGAAAACAGTCCATCATTACTTTTATTATGGTACATATCGTCACACTGCACATTTGATAATACAACCGAAACACAAACGTTGCAACTGTCGTTCGAACGGTTGAAGCAACTTATGCTGGCTTCGCATTGATCCATTTGCTGCCAGCGATTACATTCCAGTGGCTTGCCTGGAGATTGGTCTACATTTATTCCAGTCACTCGATCGAGCGAGTTATATTCCAGTGTCAAAATTAATGTCCGTCTTAATTACACATGATTAATTACGTACAGAACGGTTTTACTGGTTTTTTGGAGTGGCGAAATCTAATTCTGGTATTACTTGTTCGCTACGATCTGAAGAGCTGGATTTGATTACAGGGCTGGATAGAATGCTACTGATCGCACACGTCGTTCAACTAGTCGTACGATGAATCGTATCGTGTACGGGTCGGTCGACGTCCGTCACGAGACGAAAACACTCGCGGGAAAATTCCACGAAAATAAATCGTTCAACTTCGCGAAGTTAAAAGTGTGCATTCCGGGACCAAAAAGAGAAAGAGAGAGAGAGAGCTCGTTACAAAAGACGCCCGCTGGCGCATCGAGCAGCGTCACTAGCTTGCTCTGGCGCGCGGTTCGGGGTGGTGGTGGATCATTAACGAAGGTTCATACAAAGTTAGTTTTGGTAAGGTCGATGGAGTAGACGAAGGTGATGGAATCGACACGAAATGAGGGATAATGTAGATCAACCGCGTGGTTTGGCGGGTAGAGGCGTGTGCCGCGTGTGTGGGTATGGGGTAGTAGTTGAGAGGATGGTTGGAGGGATGTATGCATGATGCAAACCGGATATGCACACGTGCGTCGCCTCGCTTTCACGGGAGAGGGTGCCGGTGGAACAGAAAGAGGAGGAGGAGACAGTCAGGAGGGAGAGAGGGGAGGGGGAGAGAGAGTAAACAGAATTTGCATGGAAACAGTGTGCCAGTGGGTCGCGTCGAGCTGTGGGTATTTAACGCTGTTCCCCCCCGGTGTGCCCCTCTTCCCTTTTCGCTCTTCCCATCCACCTACGTTCTACCCCATCTTCAACGGCTCCCCCTGTAGCCTCGCCGGTCTCTCGTTTCTTTTCTTTCCCTCTTCCTCGCTCTCTTTTTCTCTCTCTCTCTTCCTCCCAGTCTCTCCTCCGCCGCGTCGCGCCGGTTATCTTGCTGGCGCGCGCGTGTAACCACTGAGAAACTGCTCTTTTTAAACAGTAGCATAATTCTTCCACGGTTGACGTGGTAAACGCATTACGGTCGCGGCATTATGCATGTAAACGTTGCATTCACGTGGATGAATGGACACGTGTCCAACTCCCGCTGGCTCCGAGAACGGTGTGTGCAGGCGCACTTGCACCGCCGTGGTACCTTTTTAAAGGTGTTCGCGGATCGGCGGCGGTTGCAGCGAGCCCGCGCGGGGATTCTGGGCAAAAGTTTGCACAAGAGTGTATGCGTCTATATGTATACATGAATACGTGTATATATAGTTTTGCGAATACATTCGGCTCGCAGGGAGCGCGGAATTGAGACAAATCGACGGCGTGCGCCTGGGATTCACGAGCGTGGGAATGCTCGAAAATTTGAAACATTAATGCCGCACACTTAAAACGTCGTCTTTGCCAAGCTTCGAGGTACCGTACCCTGGGCCCACGTCCGAAGAGCCAGCCCTGACGGTACACGGCACAATAGGCGGCGGGTTTGCACAGGGGTCTACTTCTCCGCGGAATCCGCTACGGTAAAATGTGATATTTAAATGGCTCCCGCCACGGTGTTTTAAAGTTAAACGCCCGAACTTCGACCCGCGCCCGGCCGTGCGCCGTCGCCGCTGTTCCACAAACAGAGGGGCGGCGAAAGAGTGATAAATGTATACGGATCCGTGGAGAGGGACTCGTTATCGTGTTGACATTTCGAAATTGCCGCGAGTTAGACTTGATCGCTAGATTGCGGACGTTTATGCAAACGAGCGCAAGACGTACGGCGGACAGTTTGCTCCAGTCAATTAGCGTCGACGTCATAAGTGAGCAGACCGGAGGCTTATAGCCGTTAGTGCGACTACACTTTCAACTATAACCCTACAGATGTTTCGTCGCTATACTATACATCAAACTTGCTAGAGCTCGCCTCCAGAACGGTCTAGATTTTTGTTTGGCCAGGCTCATCTTGTCAAAGTTATTCACGTAAGATCGATGATTCTACATACAGTGGGTAAAAAACGTATTGGCACACTCTTAAAAAGGCGATAACTTTTTAAATATCGTGTTATACGATTTGAATTTTTTTGGGGAAGCTAGAGCAATTAGTTTGTCACAGGATAAGAAAAAAAATTTTGTCAAAAATTGCAATTGATCGGAATTGTAGAAAAAATACTGAAAGTTGCATTTTACAACTTTTTTACGTGGGCCTATATTGAAAATTTAAAAAATACAAAGTTTCATCGAAATCGATTGATGCAAAAAAACGACAGGCATTGAAAGATGTAAGATTCTACAATCTGAAAATCTGCAATTTTTAACATACTTAAACGTTTATAGCTCATTGCAACGTCAACCGATTTTGACGAAATTTTCAGAATATGTTTAATTGACACAGGTCTACAAAACGCGTTTTTAAAATTTTCAATATTGGCCCACATAAAAAAGTTGTAAAATGCAACTTTTAGTATGTTTGCTACAATTCCGATGAATTGCAATTTTTGATCAAATTTTTTTTCTTATCCTGTGACAAACTAATTGCTCTAGCTTCCCAAAACAATTCAAATCGTATAATACGATATTTAAAAAGTTATCGCCTTCTTAAGAGTGTGCCAATACTTTTTTCACCCACTGTATTTGGTTTCTGTTTCTTACAATTGCCGCAGACAATTTTCTAGTAATTGATAATGAATCATTAACAGAGACACTTTTATTCGACCAGACTCATCTTGTTGAAATTATTCGAGAAAGAGCGACTATTTCGTTTGGATTCTGTGTCTTATAATTGACGCAGACAATTTTCTAGTAATTGATAATGAATCATTAACAGAGACACTTTTATTCGACCAGACTCATCTTGTTGAAATTAATCGAGAAAGAACGACTATTTCGTTTGGATTCTGTGTCTTACAATTAACGCAGATTTCTAAGTCTAATCATTAATAATGTACAGTGAACAGAAGTGTGGATTTTGTTAATCCGTTTGCGATTCTGACCCACCGTGGCGCCAATAAGCTCGACACGCATGATCGCAACGAATAATCAAAATTTTCGTATGCGGAATGAATGGAGACGGCGAAGCTTTTACAACGTAACAGCCGATTACAACGCCTAATAACCTTACTACTTGACTGATATACACTACTTACTGCAGAGTGGAAAGTTGCGAGTTTGAAAGCTACTTTGACTATAGAGCGCGAGGGAAGGAGAGCAAGTGGCGCCATGAGGAAGGGGTGTAACGAAGTTCCTTAACGAGGCTACCCATTTTGTCGACTTAACTTGATCGATAACTACGTGCCTACACCCTGCTTTTCAGGCACGAAGACCGACACGTCATCACACGGATGCGAAATGCGAATTACTCTCTTGTTCGGTTGCCAAATGCTACGGCGATGATTGCCGGGAAACGTCGAGAAGGATCAGGTGTCCGTGCCTTTCCGATCGCGGCTCCGGATATTTTATTTCAACCGACTCGATTCGATTTCGAACAAAACCTCTCATTTAACCTCGTTCCTATCTTATCAACATCCAGCAATTTTTGTCGTTTGTAAAACGAAAAAGAAGACATCAAGAGGCGACTGAAAAGTTGCTCGACATACATACAGTGAGTCAGACAATTATTCGCTCACTCTTATAAAGGCGATAACTTTTTTAATATCGTATTATACGATTTGAACTTATTTTAGAAGCTAGAGCGATTGGTTTATTGCAGGACGTGAAAAAAATTTTGACAAAAATTGCAATTGATTGGAATTGTAGACAAAATACTGAAAGTTGCATTTTACAACTTTTTTTATCGGCTTATATTGAAAATTTAAAAAGTACGTTTTATAAACCTGTATCAATTAAACATATTCTGAAAATTTCGTCAAAATCGGTCGACGTTGCAATGAGTTACAAACGTTTAAGTATGTTAAAAATTGCAGATTTTCAGATTGTAGAATCTTACATCTTTCAATGCCTGTCGTTTTTTGCATCAATCGATTTCGATGAAACTTTGTATTTTAAAAATTTTTAATATAGGTCCACGTAAAAAAGTTGTAAAATGCAACTTTCAGTATTTTTTCTACAATTCCGATCAATTGCAATTTTTGACCAAATTTTTTTTCACATCCTTCAGCAAACTAATTGCTATAGTTTCTAAAATAAGTTGAAATCGTATAGTACGATGTTTAAAAAGTTATCGCCTTTTTAAGAGTTAGCTATCACATGTCTCTCGCTTTCGTCGAAACTTTGCGAAATATCTCCTTAAAGGGTAACGGAGCAACAAAAATGGAGGTAAATTGTTGACGTAGATTAAAGACGAATCTATGGACCTCGTGTGTATAATTTGTACTCTTTTATCCGGTAAGTTGAAAATAATTGCGGTAATCGTTGAACGAAGATTGGAAACAAAATTCGCGTGCAAGCACAGTCTCGAAATTGAAGATCGAAAACGTGAATTCAAAAGTATGCAACCCTCTCAGTCTTAATAAAACGAGTTTTATTTAGCTGAAGTTTGAAAATTAACCGGAAGATAAATTCTTGGAAATGAATGAATTAATTGGAGAGTGTGTGCGAAGAGTGGATCCTTTTTAATTTGAAATGGTGTATCTCCGGTTTTACTAGTTTTGGTGCATTTATTTCTAATTTGTCTACACACGCCGTGTTCAAGATTGGAGGATGAATAGTTGACTGTTGCAAATTTATCTTTGAAGATGGAATAAAACGCGCGCACACACGTACACACATACACACGCACATAATCGTTCACGGTGACTGCGTATCATTGCATATACGCACTACAGGTAGTTCTGTATCTAAACTTCTCTTTACACTTTCCTGGCCAACCGTAACGTATTGCTACCAGCCAACGGTAAAAAAACAAACAAGAAAAAGTTACGTGTAACATCAAAGAAGCCATTAATTTACTTTTTTTAAAAAGTAATCCACGCGGATGAACTTGGAAAATGCAGGCAGTTTGAAACTTTGTATACAATAGGTAATTACTGGAATAGTTTGCGCTCGTCCCCTTATGTAATTTCTGCATATACGACCACTATTGTCACTTTTGTTATATAAAGTTGCTTCGGCGTCGCGATGAATATTGAAAGATTTCATATAAAAAGAATTGTCACGTGAATCAGCTACTCGTGGCTGGGAAAGAACACAATTAAAATTTGCATATGCAGTTTATGATAACTCGATTGTCTGTTAAGCTGATAAGATAACTACGAATTAATGATTTTAGTTATTATATGCTTCTAGCAGAACTATATATTCTAGGCCTCATAAGTTTAAAATAATAATTATTATAATTGTAAGAGAAACATGTTTGTCATGAATTCATAAAATCAACAGTCTAGTAATGATACTATTTAAGTTAAGATCAAAATTTTCTCAGCAGTCGATAACAAACATACTTATTGTTCGACTTAGAGATTCGATATGAAATGAATTTAATATATGAAACGTGAGTTTCGGATGCTAATTTATATAAAAGAGAAATACGACCTTATCGTTTTTAAACACGTGCAAGATTAAGCTTAGATAATGTTTTCGTCCCGTAGTGTATTGATTAGAATTTCAGGAATTCTAGTGTAGGTTACAATTAGTCTGATCACCAACTGTCACGATGCGAAATTAATGTGTACGCTACGTCTCCCAAGATTTGATTAATGTGACCAGCAAAGCGATTTACCGTTTGTCTAACAAGTGAAAAATGTTTATTTCATGCGACCATGCTAGGAATGTGTGAAACACAAATCAGAAACAGCTTTATTACATACATTAGTTTACGTATAAGTCATTATAATCATTATAATCATAAATCACTTTAAAACAATGGCTTAATAAGATTCTCAATACTTCTGCTATACAAAGAGACTGTAAATTCGCTTCTCCCATCATAATTCCAAACGAAATGATTAGATTGTGTCACTGGGGGTGAAACATTGGTTCAAGACAGATATTGCTACCATTGTTAAAAGATATATTCAAAAATTCTTGTGCTGAAAAAAATGATTTAATAATCGCCGGTAGACGATGTGCTAAAAACTTCCTATAAAACAACATGTCTCGAATACGCGGCAACCAACCTGTAAAGTTTCTTTCGTGCGCGACAGAGTACATACACCCGAGGAGCACGTTCGTACTCTTGCATTTCTCTGTTCGCGAGGAAAAAGACGCATGGGTGCAGTTTCGGGTGACCGGTGGTGTGCGTCAGCGTAACCAAAAAGTGGAACGCGAAACGTAGCAGCGGGCGACTTTATCTCTATTTCCGAGCAGACGTTTGGCCGAGGGGAGGGAGGGATAGCACAGAGGAAATACCTGAACTTGGCGTGTCTCGCATGTTCCGCGAGGGTGTTGGCGCGTACACATTCATTCAGGACGGATGCGTACACGCACCCTTTCCTCTGCCTCGCCCTGGGTTTCCCGCCCCTCTCTTCAGGTTCTGCACCATCCCGAAGAGCGCGTAGGCGGCAGCGGTAGCGGCGTCGTCGGCGGCGGCAATGGTGGTGGTGGTAGTGGTAGTGGTGGTACTGGTGGTAGTGGTGGCGGTGGCGGCGGACACATCAATAATTACCCATGGCAGCGAGGGGATGGCAAGACGCGAAGAGGGACGTCAGGGGTGGATGAGGCTAGAGGCAGTGGGACGGGGGAGGAAGGCTAGAGGTAGGACGGTGGGAAGAAGAGGAGGTGGAGGAAGAGGAAAGAGGAGTCTCGGGTCAACCGGGGTCAAGTCGCGCTACCAGACGCAACCCGCTCTCTCACCCGGCATCCCCCGCTACCCCTCTCTTATCCAGACGACCCTGCCAACCCCCTGCCTTCGTCCTACTCTTCCTCCTTCTCCGCGTCCTATCCAAACCTCTGCCCACTTCCACCTTCGCCTCCTTCTGCCCGCAGGGGGTGGCTACCACCCCTCCCCCGCTCCCGGTGGTCACCTATCCAGTGAACCTTTCACGCACGCACCGTTAGTGTGCGTCCCGAACCCCTGCTCCCTTCTGTTTCGCCCTGTCCACGTCCCCACCCCCGACTTCAAACCCCCCTCCGACTTATCGCTAGATTTTCCTTATTACCTCCAGCCGGTTTCGGCGATCCTCCGACCAACGATTTACAGTCAACCCTCCTATAACACGGTTAATTCGTTCCGTATTCCATCGAAACAAGATGGAGAAATAATGCGAATCGTAAGCATTCGTGTTCTGTCGAGAAACCGTATTAAACGAAATATAAAAGTGCCTTCCACCCTCTTGCTTCGAATTAGAAACCGATGACAATGTGACGATTTTTTTTTATTGTCTTCGCAGATTCAGTCTGCATGGGACGGGAGAACAATCGGCATCGTTTTTAGCTGACGTTCTTGTTTGCGTACGTTTGTTTAATTATCAACTGGCGGCCATACCGTGCGCCGAGATAAAGGGATAAAGTTTAAGAAAGTAGCTGCCTCGTAAAGAACAGAGTGCGCATCTTGTAATGACTATTACGAATTTGAGGGGCTGCTAACAGTTGTGTACTTTATGCCGGTGTAAAAAATTTGAAGTGGGACGGTTACATCGCTCTTAAAATATCGTCGAGACTGGCGTAAAAGACACGGTTCCGAGGGAAGCGGGTTTAAAGTTTCAATTATCCGCGTGTCTCTGTACGGGCGCCGCCGCCGCCGTGTTCTTCAGATTTCTGTAACGTCGACGTTCCGTCGCGCGCAATCGACGAAACGTTTCGAATCGCTGGGCTTTAGGAAAATGTCATCCCTAGAAATCGATTTGTGAGAAACGAGGATATCATTGTGAGATAAGACTGTCTTTTTTAAATTTCTGTGTCAGGTGTTTTAATAATTTCATTCTTCTAAATTGAAATCAATTTTTTGTCGATGCAAAATATTGCTGAATTTATTATTACTTTGTGCACATAACGACGTAGTCATTCTCTTTGTGAAAACGAGGACGGTAAGTTTATTTCCCGGAGAACGTTTGATGACATTAATTGTTTCCACGACGTCGAGTTACACTTTGCAACGAGTTTCTTCGCAACTCCGCTCTCGTTTTTATCAAAAATCTTCGCTTCTCCCCTCCTTGGAATTCTTATATCGTGCTTACCCACTCACGACGACTTCTTACATGCGCAACGAGCATGCATGACGAACGGCACTCGATTCTATTTCAAGAGTTCTTTATAAGCTTTACTTTTAGATCACATTTCCTACAGCCATGTGTTATAACAGGAATACCGAATCAAATGAAAATTCTGTAACCACTCTGGATTAGATTTTAGTCTCTCTTTGTAAAAGTAAATCGTGGACAAATGGGATTCTTGGTAACTTAAATTTACGTAGAGGGTGTCTCATAAATGTCGAAGAACATTGAAAGGGGTGGTTCCGTAAGTTACTTGAAGCAACTTTTTCCTTTGCGAAAATTCTGTGTGCGGCTTTGTCAACGAGTCATTAACGAAAAACACAGACCAATCGGACCGTTTGTTATAGCTGCGCTCTGATTGGTCCCTGTTATTTGTTAATAACCCCATAACGAAAAAAGTTACTTCGAATGACCTAAGGAACCCTTTTAAGGTTTTCCGATATTTTTGGAACATCCGGTATGTATGTGTAACGTAAAAGCCGCAAATTTTTTCAATGATTGCCAAGAGCCTGTTCGTTCCTTTGTGTGAACAATTTTTTCATATTTTCAATGTCTTACACGTTCTGTGTACGCGTTCGAGTAACTAAGCGTTGGTTATGCATAATTAGTCAATTAGTTATCGAGTTATCCTGCATGCCAATTTTAAAAATACATAGTTTCGAGAAAAATTATACTCCGCGAAGCATGGTTCTCCTACAAGCGTCGTCACTTTATTATTTCAACAAATTTCGCTATATTTCAATGAAACATCTTTATGGTTCTGTACTTTCAAAAAATACAGTAAAAAATCATTTTCTTGGAGCAGTTAGACAAGAATCCATCATTGAAGGTATCTGAGAAACTTCATACAGAATTATAAAAAGGTGCTGACATTATACTTTGTTACCCGAGTAAGCACTGTACCGCTTAAGGGTTAATTTTGATAATTTCGATAATGTTGAAAAAAATGGGCGCGCTCGAATACATTACAAACTTGAATTTGTTCCGGTGATACTGAATTGTTACGCGAAGAACACTCGCTTTCAGAATCCCGGCGTCGGATAGAGCAAAACACGGGAGAATTGAATGAATGCTCGCGCCCCGTTCCGAAGGTTACATTCCAGGTGTTACGGGGAAGTTACTAACTCATGAAAACTTTTCAATTTCATGCAGATAGTACATTTGTTTATATTCTTCTTTCGCATCGACTTTTATACGCGGGTTTTATACCAGTCTAAATCTCAGTCCATCCCGTGTTTCACCGCGTTACTTCCGTTCCTCCGTTCTTTTAAGGGGGTTGTAGGTGGTAGTCCACTCTCGAGGGTATCCCGCACGCACCACGGATACGCGCCTGCCAAGCAAGCTCTCTCAACTTTGTTCACACAGCACGTTGTCCGTAAACGGAATTTTCTTGGAGCTTTCGCGAAGCTCTGTGAACGGACAACACTCACACACACAGGCGTACACGTTCACGGAAACCTGCGCTCACACATACATACGGAACGTCGGCCGAGGAATAAAACGCCGCCACGTTTTTCGCTTTTTATCGTTCGTCCACTATGGCCGCTCGAGCGTGTCCAGAATTCAGTTCTCGAACATAAGTCCGAGGCGGTGTCAGGAATTGAGGATAGTATAAGTCGGTGTTTTATTTGTGTTATTGCTACGATACTACCCCTCGCCTCCCAAATCCCCCTCTCTTTTCTTGACTCGCATTTACTTTACTACAAAACTGGTTTTACAATAATACGTCTCTGCCTCAAACGAAACTTTTAGACCAAATCCTGCACTTGACAAACGAGGACAGTGTTATCCTAGAGTGGATGATCAAATTATTAGAGCCATACTACGGAAAACATATTTTGGTGCCCTTTTCTCATTTTCTTTACTGTGATCAGGTCTTCTTACATTTGATGCGTTATTAACAAACAACGGATCTTTGTACAAAGTAAAAACTTTCTATCTGAATTGCAACGTTTAATAAGTTGAAGATAACATAACAGTATTTTAGTATTACACCTACTCATTTTTGTCGTGAATGCAGAAAATCCGCGGTATAATTATGAACAACGGAGAAGGACAACCGGTTCACAAGAAATACAACCAAATACACGTTTCAAGAAAGTATAATAATAAGTAGACTGCAGATTTTATGCATTTCTGACAACAATAGGACACATACATTTAAATCAGTGTTCACATTAAAAAGATTCAAGCACATCGGTGTGTAATTTTCAGCTTAAGAAAATAATGAAAAGAAGAAAGAATTTTTTATTCGGTTCCTGTGGATTGTAATCGCAGCAGACAATTTTTATTTTGCATAAAGTAATTGCAGCAGTAATAAATATGCCTGTGAACGGTGTGAAAGATTGTCAATCGCATAGTTGCAAATATGATCCGTCGCTCGAGAGTTAAGATAAGGGGTTAAGTAAACCGAATTTATTCCGCGGATTCGTCGATACCGTTTTCCCACTGTCCGAGGTATCCGTCTAGTCGATTACCGGTTTGCATAGCCGAAAGCTGTGCATGCCATTCACAAAAGAGAGATGATATAATTACAATAATTAATCCAGAGTGTCCAGCCTTTGTTGGGGAAGGGGGCCGTAGCAGGAGGTCGAATTCTGTTGACAAACGCAAACCCTCCGCGCCGGTCGTTCCACCCCTTCCGGCTGTCGTCCCATCAACCCCTCCTTGGGGACACCGTGCACGCACGTCGCCGAATATCCGTCTGGCTGGCCAACTTTACTACCAGGAGCCGGGGGGATAGCACGACGGTTTGAAGGACTGGGGAATGGGGAGAGGCGAAGGGGTTGGGCAGGGGTTGGGCAAACCCGAAGTGGAGTTCGTTCACACCGGCCTCGTCAGACAACGGGCTGGAGGGACGATAATATTCGGGATCGAGCGTAAAACTTTGCCCCGGGAAAAGAGATAATTGGCCCCTCAGAAATTCTCCTGGTCGTCGTCACCGTCCCCGCCGCCATCGCCGTTGTCTTCCGATGTCATAGACGTTGTCGTTGTCTTCGATGTCAACGTCGTTCCTCGTCGTCCTGCTCGTTTTTTACGTTCGCCACGACTAGACGGCTCGGACAACGAATTCCCACCCACGGAATCCTGCGCCCTAACGTCGACGTCTTTTGTCGCCGATACACTACTTCGTTTCGTCGGGACTAGACGGATCGAACAACTCGCCCGCCCGACGTCGCGCCGCGCCGTTCCACTCGTTGACGTAATTTCACGTGTCGATTAGCTATGCGGTCATCGAAACGCGCCACTGCGCTGCAACTGGGTCAACGGGTCGTGTGCCATACTCGAATCATTTTGGTACTGTAGGGCGCCGATCGATGGACCTTTAGTGACTTTATCCTTCGCTCGTTAATGCAAACGAAATTCGTGAGCTTTCAGCGCCGCCCGCGGCTGCCAAATTTCTGCTTAGCATGGAATATTCGCCCCGTTCGAATCTCTTTCACGAAACGAAACTTTTATAGTTCGCCAATCGTTGCAACCCTTGTTCTTGCTTCGTCATGGTTTCTTTGCTAAACGCTCTGCAATCGATTTGCCGTTCTTAATTATACCTATCAAACGTTGACGAGCAGACTGCGGATTCTATGCATTCGTGGCAAAACGGGTAAGCAAAATACAGAACAGTGTGGACATCGAAAGGATAGAAATTATTGTTACGCTTGTCGCAGTTTGTTAGAACTATTAAGGGGAGAAATAGATTTGATTCCACCCTACAATGACTGTGTACTGAAGGGAGAAGTTGAAAATCGTTTGAAAAATTCATGGCCAAAATTGTCGTTGCTGTGAAACAAGTTTTTAAGAAATTCTCAGCTGTATGTCGTAAATAGACAGTCGACTTTATGCAAAACTTGTATTGCCCAGGTCAATCTTAAGAAACAAAAGATTCTTAGAAGCGGAAATATAATTCCTCTTTTAATCATTTTAATAATGCTTTTATAATTTTGCATTTGTAAAATACCGGAGTCGATTCAGAAATATTTAAAATTGACGACGGAAGTGTCGCGAAGCGATATCGTCTTTTCACATTTTTTCCCCGAAAAAACACGAATGTTTTCTCTATCTATTCCTGAAATCATTAAGGAACGGGTGTGCATATGCTTATTATTTTCGTAATGGTGAACTTTAATTTGCTACTTTCGACCGGGGGTTGTGTGGAGGGGAGGGGGCGATGTTTGAAGTATACGTTTAACATCTGTTACTTGCAACGTTCCTCATCTTTACGACGCTGATATCGTTATCCTTTTTCATCAGTTTTTGTACTTGCAGGCTCGCAAGGGCATACTTTCCGGAGTGCTTAGACCTTCGTGGAATTCTTTCGCCTGATATCTCCAAATCTTTTATTGGCGCGCAGAGAGCGGTATTATCAGATTTTACACGAGGCGCATGCAAATCCTTTTCACACTATATTTTTAAAAGCGGCATGCGCGAAATAATGGTTTCGGGGTTGCTGCTTTGATGTTCATCGGAGGGGACCGCGCTTTAATAAATCATCGTATGCAACTGCCGATTTTCTAGCACTCGCGCATGATTACCGATTCATTTAGCAACACGGAAGTAGTGCGAAAGAACCGAATTAAAAACTTGGAACAATTATGTAGTTACGTTCACGACAGGAAGCCGGCTGTAAAGAAAGATTTAATGGAATTCGTAATTAAAATAATGAGAGACTCATTCTCCTAATCTCGAGCCGTTTTAAGATTTTCGAAATTCACGACTTATTAGACTTAATCCTCATTACGCTGACTATCGTTACAGTCAGATATGAATCGTAGATCAAATTGTGAACGATTAACAAAAAAGGGTTTTTCGTAAATACAAATTGCGGATGATTAAGCGAAAAGGGTTTTTCGTAAGTACGGGTACAATAGAATTGTATCTTGTGTACCATTTTTAAGTATTTTAACTTTAGAAAGTTATTACATTAATTCCCAATGTCTATGCTGTTTAAACAACGTTATAAAAATACAAGCTGATGAAATTTTATCTTGTGTTCCCTTTTCGACCATTTTTAAGTAGAATATTTTAACTTTTAAAAGTGTTGAGCATATGCAAAACCCTGATTCAAAACAATTGTCTGATTTTTTTTCAATAATTTCCAATTTCTGTGCTGTTAAACCAACGTGAAAAAGTATATAGATGTGTCGGTACGTAACCAATTACTAAACATTTAAGTATTATATGAGGTATTATATCAATTTCATATCTACCAAATTTAAAAAATCGTAGAGAATGGAAATATTCTAGGTCAGAAGAAACGTTTCATTTTCGAGCTAAAATAGCTCAGAGTGCAAAGGGTTAATCCTTGACTTGTACCTACTCGAATTATTAATTTTTAAGAAGTAAAAAACAGACAATTTTTATTTTGCACAAAAACCGCAGTATAGTTTGACGTAACAATCGAATAAAAGAAGCGGAAAAAAAAACTAAATGAAACCAACGTGAAAAAATATATGGCTTACAAAACGAAGTTCTAGTTCAGAAGATCTTTTTAATCTTTGACTTGTACCTACTCGAATGATTAATTTTTAAGAAGTGAATACAGACAATTTTTATTTTGATAAGGATTATTTTTCGCGATCGTAAATTGTTGTTAGACAAATAGAAATTGATGTTATCGGCGCACAGGTTCGATCATGATTCTACAAACATAATTTGAATGGTACTACAAACGTTGATTCGGGTTTGAATCTATTTCTTGGTCTTAAGAAATTTAAGACCATACGTTTGAGCTATTCCGAATGTTTGGAATAGATGCAAATATTTATTTTGCACAAAAACCGCAGTATAGTTTGACGTAACAATCGAATAAAAGAAGTGAGAGAAAAAACTAAATTAAACCAACGTTAAAAAATATATGGCTTACTAAACAACGTTCTAGTCCAGAAGACCCTTTTAATCCTTGACTTGTACCTACTCGAATGATTAATTTTTAAGAAGCGAATACAGACAATCTTTATTTTGCATAAAAATCTGCAGAATAGTTTGACGTAACAATCGAATAAAAGACGCGAGAGAAAAAACTAAATTAAACCAACGTGCAAAAATATATGGCTTACAAAACGAAGTTCTAGTTCAGAAGATCTTTTTAATCCTTGACATGTACCTACTCGAATGATTAATTTTTAAGAAGTGAATACAGACAATTTTTATTTTGCACAAAAACCGCAGTATAGTTTGAGGTAACAATCGAATAAAAGAAGCGAGAGAAAAAACTAAATTACAAACTGATAATGTATTTGTCACTCGAATAGTTCTTAAAATGTTTTTGCCCATCGTTGTTCACCAAATAGACGGAGGAGTTGTTCTGTTCTCGCAGGGTTGGAAAAAATGTGGAAAGTTCGAAGTCTAATAAATAGCTGATCCCATCTGCCGATTCTATCTAGTCCGGCTCCTTTCGTGGCAAGAATTTGTTCGTTTACGTGTGTACGTGTGTGTGCGCCATGGTCTTCCGGTGAAACGGGCGTAATGCCTCGACAAGTGAAGTGTGAGTAGGAAGAACCGAAGAAGGGAAAGAGATGAAGGAAGGGGCCAAGGGGTGGATTGTCGGTTGGTTTGGAACACGGAATGGGGGGAGGGGTTGGAGGTTGAAGGGATGGCGACGGGTCGTTGCCCGAAAACGCGGCTCTGTTATTGTCCCCCTACTACCTTTTCCGTTGCCCCTAACTCCGACTTCGATACACGCGTACGCGTACACGTGCAGGTGTAGCTACGTATAGAGGCACGCACACTGGCCACGTAAGAATCAGCCACACACGCTGCCCCACGCACACTACCGAACGAATTTATGCACGCACGTGAGACCCGCGTATTCACGCTCACACGCGACAGACGTATTCTACGTTTTGTCTGATATTGTGACACGCACACGCAATC
This sequence comes from Lasioglossum villosulum, assembly GCA_963971365.1. Lineage (NCBI taxonomy): Eukaryota > Metazoa > Arthropoda > Insecta > Hymenoptera > Halictidae > Lasioglossum > Lasioglossum villosulum. Next base: position 10,177,340 of record OZ020497.1, read on the forward strand.
TGCGCGACGTCGACGACCGTCGGAACGACGTGCCATTTCGTTGACAACGGACTACGAAATACCTGGTTAAGGCATTCCGCCGCGTTGCCAGATCGGACGAATCGTAGCCCCGTATTGATACGGCGTAATTGCGCACACTGATTTTTATGCGGATTTTTAAACGCCACCGTCTACCGAGCAATCACTTCAAGCGTTGAGTCTTTCTTAAAAATGCAGACGGAGTTAGTCACTTGCAGTGGAAATCTTACAATGCGCGTCGACGGCAGAGTTGGGCATTAATCGATAACATTTTTTAACCAAGATTGATTGATGTGTACGATTAAAAGAGGTAATCGTTGAGAAATCGGCGATTGATTCAATCGATTGATGAAGTTAATCGTTGATTAAAATTTTGCCAAACTCTGATCGACGGATACTTTAACTAACGGGGGACATTACCCAAGTGCAACACGTCGATTTTAATGAAATTTATACACGACATTGTTCATAAATATTTGGCACGTATTTCTTCCTAGCTACTGACATTCATGTTCAGGGGGGTCCCTTTTTTGAGTGTCCAGGACGATGTAGTCGTACAAGAAGATTTCAGAAAAATTATCTGTTTAATCAATATTTAAATAATTCATATTATATATTTAATAATTATCGTTAAATTGCGGAAACAAAACAATTGTAAAATTACACATCCCCTATTGCGGTCCACAGATTACGTACACAAAGTTACATAATTATCGATAATCAATTAATAAGAATTTTTGAAATATCGATTAAACAAATAAATTTGTTTGAAATCTTTTTATATGACTACATTGCTTGATCAAAAATACACAAATCTAACAGAAAAATCATTGTACAACTTCATTGTACGATGTTTATGAATGAATAAATAAATATATATAAATATATTATATCTCAGCCAGTTTTACAAAAGTTCTACGATTACGTTATATAATTTTAAATGATATTCTTTAATTTTAAAATATAGTAATATTTTATAATATGACGGTTGTTCGTTAGTGTATACTTCCAAGGCTACGACGCGAGGGTGAAAGACAGAGTTCCTTTCAATTGTATAATTCTTGACAATTGAAAAAGGAACGTTTTATATTTCGATAAGCCCGCTGAAAATGCTATCGATTGCTATGTTCATAGGAGCAGTTCAATTTCCGTCATAGTATCGAAGGGTCCAGAAAATGTTACTGGAAATTCTGTGAATTGACGGACGGAAACAAGATTGAATGTACGCGATGGCGCGCACGTTTCACGTAGGCATAGAATTCATTCGTTTGAATTGCAATCTTGAATTATGCTATTAATTTGTCTAATGGTTCAGGGCTCACGGTTCATGAATCTACAATGCACGGAGACCATCTTAATTAATCAAATAAGATTTCCTGTGTAATCTAACTTTCTTAGACAGAGGGTGAGAGAGATTTTTTCTCTAATAATATTTTTATAAGAGCCATTTCTCACGAACGACTTCTGTTTAATTACCACTTCCTATCATTAAGTGATTAGATTCTATTAATGGTTTCACTTCTGCCACAAACGGTTTCAAATGTTAATTTCTTAACTGGTCTAAAACTACTACATTAGATACAGAATAAGGATAATTTTAAGACAATTTGTTGTAATTTCTGACTACACTGACTGTTACATTGCTGTCACATGGGTCACACACTCGTTTCATACAGGGTGTCTCACCCGATTTTGACATCTTGATTTTCTCGCTATTGTTACTCGTAGCAAAAAATGTTTCAGCGGAGACTTGAATGGTATCGAGTGGAGCATATTTTGATGCTATTAGCTTTTTCGTGAGTGGACACGTAAAGGTCACATGAAGGTCAACTTCATTTTTTTAAATGGAATGAGGCATTTTTTAATACATCAATCGATGCAGCTAGACATTCGTTATAAAAAAGTACTAACCTATGTACGTCGAAAAGTTAGTAGTTCAGGAGATATTACAATTTAAATAACTCTAAAACACCATTGCAATCGTACTAAGACGTTACAACAGTTAATAACACTAACGTCTTAGTACGATTGCAATGGTGTTTTAGAGTTATTTAAATTGTAATATCTCCTGAACTACTAACTTTTCGACGTACATAGGTTAGTACTTTTTTATAACGAATGTCTAGCTGCATCGATTGATGTATTAAAAAATGCCTCATTCCATTTAAAAAAATGAGGTTGACCTTCATGTGACCTTTACGTGTCCACTCACGAAAAAGCTAATAGCATCAAAATATGCTCCACTCGATACCATTCAAGTCTCCGCTGAAACATTTTTTGCTACGAGTAACAATAGCGAGAAAATCAAGATGTCAAAATCGGGTGAGACACCCTGTATAGAACTAAATTCTACATTTCGTTAACAATTACTCATCTTTAAATCAATATCATCAATGTCATAACAGAAATTATTCATATTATTTAAAAGCAGTTTCACGCGATATAGCAACAGTACATACAGCATTATGAAACAATGGATACTTTTGGCGCGTGCGTTGGAAGGTTAACGACGTCTCAGAGCGGTGGTACGAGTGAAAAGGGTTAAACGCGTGTCTCACGGACGATTAATCGGAGAGCAATTTGTTTCAGCGTAACGAGCGATATAAAATGCAAATTCGCTGCGAGGGAGGAGGAGGAGGGGGATGGAATTGAATCGGGAGGCGGGCAGTGTATTATATGGGATAAAACGGTGAATAAAATGTAGGGGAACGGGGAGGCTGTCGTGATAACGTAGACAAGATGCAACGAGCCGCGAAGGAGGACGAAGGGCGAGTTGGATGTCCGTGTCGTGGAATGGGAAGGACACGTGGATTTGTCGACGAGCGCAAACCACTGACATCGGGGTTACGTCGACGTCGCCGTGCCGGGCGATGCAGTCGGTAATGCAGCACTTTGCATTGTTGGCGGGTAGCAAGCGGCAACGTTTACTACCGTCGACGTGTCAATCCGTCCCCGAGTTTTACGAGCACTGCGTAAATTCTACGGCCTTGCTACGGGCGTCGTAGTCGCGGACCAACATTGCCCGAGCCCCCGTGCATCCTCAACGACGACAAATGCATTAGACTTTATGGCGGCTGGCTCGTTAACTCTCCTCATCCCACCCCCTCACCCCTTCTGCCCGGCTGCACCTATACCAGCCTGGAAATGTCCAGACTTTGGCTAGACGTCCGCACCTGGATCCAATCGTGCACATCCCTCGCCCGGAGAATCCCCCCTTAACTCCGCGGGCTTTTCGGCCTGCCAGAAAACTGAGGTCTGAAGCGCGGATCGTATAAATTCACTGCGAAAACCTTTCCCTAACTAGACATGGTCTTGTTCCATTGTACACGTCACGGGTATAATTCCGCTGTTGCTCCGAGGAGTAATCAGTTGCTTTGTCAACAGGAGATAACTATTTTCAGGGAATCTGTGCACACTGTTACAGCGTACCTTGCGCATCGAATTAGAATCTCGCTTGCAAGAACATTTTATTCTTCTAGTCGTAACGCTACTCTGGCTCCACAATGTATTGGCACACTCTCAAGGTTTAAAAGTTTTCGATTGAAACTGGCTGAAAAAACTATTTTCAAGGAACCAACGCATGCAGTCGTAGCATACCATGGTCAACGAATTAGAATTCGATCTCGTACTAACCCTTTAGCACCCTAGAGGCGTCTCTGAGGTGCTAAAGGGTTGATACGAGATCTAATCAAAAATTGCTGTACTATTATTTAAAATATTGTTTACATTATTAGACTATGTCGGTATCTAACCAATTACTAAACATTTAAGCATTGTATGAGGTATCGTATCAATTTCATACCTACCGCATTAAAAAAATCATAGAGAATGGAAATATTCTAGGTCAGAAGAAACGTATGATTCCTGAGGTAACATAGCTCCGAGTGCAAAGGATTACTTGGATATCTTTAAAAAGACGATATTTTTTTAATGCTAGAAGATTCGGATTCTTTTTAGAATGCGAGCAATTGATATACAGGGTGTCCCAAAACTACGAGCGACATTTTCCTTTACAAAAATGGCGTCCGCGGCTTTGTTTAGGAGTTATTAACGAAAAACACGGACCAATCAGAGCGCGACCTAGACGCGAGTTAGCACAGTCTACCCGACGCGCCAACTGTCAATTGGCCGAACGTGTCATCGCATGTCTAGATCGCGCTCTGATTGATCCGTGTTTTTCGTTAATAACTCCTAAACAAAGCCACGGACGCCATTTTTGTGAAGGAAAATGTCGCTTCAAATGACCCAAGGAACCTCCCATTTTCTGGGAGGAATTTTGGGACACCCTGTATACTGCATAATGTGTAGCGGTTCGGATAGCGCAGGATCTTCGGTACTTCTAAACCATTTTCCGTAAGAAGGTCCGGCTAACGGTGCCGCGGCGGAGGTCATTTGACGAGCATGATCATGTTTAAATCGGTAGCTTGTACCCGCCCGATAAAAAGCGTCGCGGCGCCTCGGCCGCTGGGTTACGACCAACGAAAAAAGTAGTCGAAGGAGGATCCGTCGCGTCCGGAAATTGTTCGACTCTCCTCGAAGTAACGGAAGCTCGGCGAAAAACACGGCAGAAGGAGGCCAGCCAGACATAGAGAACACCCTGTGATTAGGCGGCAAGAAAAATGCAGCCGACATTAATAGACCCTCTTTAAGGAGTCTCCGGATGCCCGTCGCGCCTCTGTTTTTCTCAACTCCTCAGCACCTTCCCCCCAACCCCCTCCGCCCCTCTAACAAATGGCGGGCTATCCTGTCACGGTTTCCTGTCTGATCGATAGATTATTGTCCCCGCTTTTGTCGACTTTCTAACAGCGCATCGGAAAACATTGTTGCCGTTGACTTATAACCCCTAAATACCTCGACATCGGGACGTGGAAAACGTTGACAAATGATCGCTCGCGGTTGAATTATTGCGCTGTCCTCAAACTTCCATTTGATGTTTACTTTCTCAAATAAACTTCTTCCGCAATTCGAAAGCAACTGTTATTGTCCGCGATTATTTCATAATATGTATACACTGAATCGTGGGTGGTGATTGACTTTATCTACCGAAAATCAGATAACATTTTTCTTTCGAAGATAATTCTGATTTTTCTGGAAATCAGGAATGAATTTTTGCAATTATCCAATATATTTGGATATTGAAATGAGTGGATTGCAGATTTTTGCTGCACTGTAACTTGAGTAACCAAAAATCTCTGCCTATCTTCTATGTAGTCCAGTAGATTTGGACGAGAAAATACCAAAGATCCAAGTTTCCATCCTAGGAGATCAGTGGTTCAAAAGATATTAGTGTTTGAAGTTGAGCGATTTATAGAGTCTTTAACAGGTAAGGGTGCCGCCATGTTGGAATGGAGTACAAACACACGGTAATGTGGATAGTTAATAAGTTGGTTGGTAGTTGGTGAAACTTCAATTTTGACAGTTTCTCGCTCAAATCTATTGAAGTACATAGGAGAAAGGCAAAAATTTCTGGTTACCCAAGTTATGATTTTATAATTTATGTTAGTTGCTTCAGTTCAATGTAGACCAGCATGGAACTCGGTCATTATTTGTATTTTTAAAACCTTTCTTTACACTTAGCAAGTATGTTTCTTTAAAATATTATTTACAGTTTTATTAACTTTGTGAAATACCCAATATATTTTGTTTGTATATATTTTCAGATGCAATTGCTCTTGAAAATGATCCACAACTGGATCGAAACGTTGCTTGCGAAACTTAATTATTAATATTAATATTAATTATTGCTGATGTGTTTAGTTATTAGTTTTATTATTGATCGAAACCCATTATAATTTAACCCAGATCTTTATGGAAAATGAAACTGTCCTGTATCAACAGCAAACAGGAGTTAAATAAAAACTAATTCTTTAATAGTGCCTCATATCATTTTAAAAGAACATAACGAACGATATTCTTAGTTTTTAAAAAACTTTTACTATTTTACATTTCACCTAGCCAATTTCTCCATAAATGTGTATAAATCCACAGTCTAAAACTGACATATGTATGTAATTTATACTATACTACACTCCACTATAAGATAAACACGTTTGTTGTTTCAAGAGGACATAAGAATGACTTATTAAAAATGGCCTTTCCAGATTTGCTGTGGAAGAAATAGATTGTGTTGACAGCTAAAATTTCAAATACGCTAGTAAACCGTGAGAAGTTTTACAATAACTGATTGGGAACTTTATATTAATGCTTGATATCATATAATTGAATTGTTATACTCTATCATTATCATAAATGCAAAATTACAGTACATTAAAATAAAATGTCTGTATCTAGATCTACATTTTCAAGCTTCGATCAACAATTTCAGCGTATCTTCACAAAATAAATGATATTCTTTGAATATGAAATAAAGTGAAAAATGTAAAGAAAGTTCGATTTTTTCAAAGATCTATACCGGATCCTCCCCTTAAATGGGTGAAATGAAAGGGTATCGTCGAGATCCGATATCACTGCGTTTCCACAGTGAAGTACTTAACCCTTTAAATTTGACGTTGAAGGTGGTCAATTATACCGCGCATACCGACGGAAGTAACCGCTGGGAGGCGAACGAGCGATATTCAGGGTTAAGGTTATCCTCGTCTACTGCCAGTTACGATTTCTGAGCGGTACGTGGGGGTTGCCGACCTCAGACTTCCAGTATGCTTTTCTCGAAGTTCACCGAGTTGGGTCGGCTGTTTACAATCTCGGGGCATCTTCTCCGCATGCAGATTATAGTCAATTAAAGACTTACTGCCCACCATAAGCCGTGATATCGGAGCCCTGAAGATTGAGTACCGTACCCTTTTTTACGATGGGTGTACAGATCGTGAATGATTGCTCAGGGCGTGGATCGATATATTGGGCGAGTCATAAATTAAACGATACCGATTACAATATTCCTGGTGCGCAGAAATGTCCAGTAATTTGTAATGAAGGCGTTAGAACCCTTCACGCGACCATCAACGCCAAAATCACTGATTCTTTATTTTACAATTATTCAAATTGCAAAGACTTTTTTCCACGGCGTTTGCAACACATTTATCCCGACGTATTTTGTGAAAATAACCGTGCAGTTTCTTATTTCGAATCTGCCAATAAATACTTAATAAATTAAATAAAATGAAATTAAATACTTAATAAAAACATTTGTTACAACCCTGTTATTCTTACAGTAATCATTCAAACACGAATAAAACGACTAGAAAACATCATTCCACGACTTTCCACGGTTCATTTTAACGCGGAGACTTCAATCTTCAAATTCACAGTGAATTCAGCGTTGCCAAAAATTATTCAAAGGTCCACTCGCGCGTTACGTGTGTTCGAGACACGAACTTTGCGTCTGGAAAACATCGTTGGCAGTGTCGCAAGATATTCGGGGACCGTCTATTAGCCCAGTTCAAGGGCCATTTATAACCAGCGTCGAATTGAATTATGGACTCGTATCGATGGCGAGCCGGCGCAGCGCGGTTCACAGTGTGACGAATCAATAATTTAAATTCGGCGCCAGGTATCTCGACACATTTCTTAATTAATATGTCTGGGATCGTATTAAACGATCAATAATAAACATCAGGCGCAACTCCGTACATTAATGAATTCGTTCGGTAAATAACAAGCAGAAATATAAAAATATACAAACATACGAACATGAAAAAAATGTTTCACAGCATCTAAGCTTAACATATAATATTTACTAACAATATCTTAGTATCGATCGTAAATAGGTTGTAAACAAAATTTTTAATGGTATCAGCGCACTGGTTCGATCTAAAACTACCTCTACACTATTTGCAAAATATCACAAAATCAAATTTCGACGTTTCGATCTATATTTAGATCATTTTCAAGAAATTAATAAAATTTTTGCGTCTGTAAATTAACCGACAATTTCTATTAGTACTGTGGAGCAAATATAATTATAAACCTTTCTTTTATAATAAATTTTAAATTTCAGAAAATTATAATTGTAACTCAATATTTTGCAAATAGTGTAAAAGTAGTTTTTTGATCGAACCACTGCGCTTAACGTGGCATCGCTGTTGGCTGAGTCAGAATCATCCGCTGTAGCCGCGCTCTGATTGGACAGTGTTTTTCGTTAATAATTCCTAAACAAAACCGTGGCGACCATTTCTACGAAGGAAAATGTCGCTTTTAATTACTTCAGGAACTTTTAATCGTATCGCCGCACTGGTTCGATCTAAAACTACCTCTACACTATTTGCAAAATATCACAAAATCAAATTTCGACGTTTCGATCTATATCTAGATCATTTTCAAGAAATTAATAAAATTTTTGCGTCCGTAAATCAACCGATATAATATTTACATGTGTTGCAATTATATCGACAAAAGCGTCACTAAAATCAGTTTAAACGCGTGGTTTCTGCGACGGTAACTAAGATGATTTTGGTCCGGCTGCATTGGCGATCGGTCACACTGTGCGGCGACGGTAGAGAGAGAGACGCGATCGTCGCAACGGCGACGTCGCGGTATTACGGATCGCTATCGCGGGCCGGTATATTCGTCTCGATTAAAAGTATCTTCCACGGAGCAGAAATTACAGTCAATTAAAGACCCGCGGTAACTACCACAATGCGATATCGACCTCGTCGGCGGCGGCGGACCGTTCCATCTCCCTCTATCTTTCCTTTTCTCCTTTCTCTTCATCCTCTCGCTGTACTCCAACTCTCCACGGATGGACACACGAATACGGACGACTGCGTAGAACGAGCACATATTTGCACGAAGTAACTCACGTCCATGTATTTCTTGCAACCACGTACGTAGCTGTACTTACGTACAGCGTGTGAGATAAGATAGCCTGTGGTACCTACGCCTGGCCGGGGGTGACTGGGAGGATGGGGGGTATATAATTGCAGAAGGCAGAAGAGAGGAGTGAGATAGAGATAGAGACGGAGAGAGAAAGCGAGAGAGAAGAAGTGTACGGTACGCGTGTACGTAAGAGGCACTGGTCTGTGTGCACGTGTGCTCGCGAGGATGGCGCACGTAGTCGTGTACGTGTGTTTGCGAGGGCGAAAGAAAGATGCGCGGAGATGTTCTCGCCAGGTCAGCACGGGGTCACGCTTGGAATCCAGAGCAAACTATCCCCTCCTTCGTTTTCCCTCCCACCCCTCCCTCTCTAAAAGTTCTTCTTGCTTGACCGCTCGCTTGCTTACCTACCTACCCACCTACCTGCTCGTCCTGCGCGTCCTTTCCTTCGTCGTCCTCTTCTTCTCCGTATTCTTCTTCTTCTTCTTCTAGTTCTGCTTCTTTCCCATCCTTTTACTACTACTACTGCTAGTACTACTACCACTATTACCGCACTACTCTTCCCCGTCTTTGTCGTGATCTTCTTTTTCCCCGATGCCAAGTAAGAAGCCTGTATACCATCGGTTCTTCGTATAACTCTTCACCTTTCCAGCAGCGTTCATCGTTCTCTATCGACGGATCGGGGAAGACAGTGTCCATCTCTTTCTGTCGATACCGTGAAACTGCCACGTGAAATTCGCGCCTTCCGCGTCATTGCGAACCGATCCCGCTGGACGAGGAAGGGATCACTTGGACGTAAATCGATCCCTTTCTTCTTCTCTTTTTCCGTTTCTCTGTCTTTCTCTTTTTCGAGAGGGTGGACGAGCGGAAACCGGTGCGAGGGTGAAGGAGCTGACGACGGTTCCACGGTTGTCGCACGTAAATAGTTGGTATCGATTCCACGATTACTCGGCCGGATTTCATACGGTCGATTTGTTTTTCAAAGTCTTCTTTGTTACCCCGAGTTGAGAATGTTGCAGAATTGGCGAATCGGTGACCGTGCCGGCAACAATAGTAATTAAATAGCAACGTGCCTATTTACTTCTTCAACTGCTACGTCGAGACAGATTTGTCACGGACATCTCGAACGGGATCGAATAAATACGTGTGTTGTCAACTTCCATTTTATTATCGATTCACGTAATTACAGTTAGTCGCAGTGAGATATGTTGTGATGGAGATTAAATGGTTTCAAGAGCTGCGCATACTGATGTCATTAACCTATTTCGACACATCGAGGACTTGTGAAAGTCAAAGAATAATATATTCGAGAACAATATTTTAGAAACGTGGTACGTGTACACTAGGGTGGACCTTATTTTTCGACCATCTGATTTTTTTTATGCGACCCCCTAGATCTGTTCCAGATCCAAAAAAAAATAAGTTCTGCAAAAGAAGAACTCAATTGGACAACAGGAAAGGGTGTCACAATCGGTTTGAAGTTTGAAAATTTCAATAATTTCCCTTTAATTTTACATGCAACTCAAATTTTATGTTTTAATGATAAGAGTTAGGGTAACTGCACCAGTGAATGAACGGGCACCAGTAAATGAACGCTTTTGTATATTTCAACAAATTTTAACCCGGACGGCATACTAGCGATAAAATTGTGATTAAAGAGTTAAATAAATAGGAGAATATTGTTTAGTAATTTTGTTCATTGATTGGACTAGCATTATTCAATTACTAGAATGTAGTGTTCATTGACTGGTATTTTTCATATTTTTGATTTAACGTTTAATAAAGAAGAATAATAATAATTTCATTGTATTTGTGTTCATTTATTTTTGGCAAATGAAGTATAGGGAGCTATTTGGCATATATGAGATTCCTTTAATTCACATAGTTTTTTTTTTAATAAAATATTTTCCTGAACAATTTCTTAAATGTTCATTCACTGGTGCAGGTACCCTACTGTTATAACATAAAAATATCATCTTTTGGTTGTATAATAAGAAATTTTACTTGAAAGTTTCAACAATATTGTCAATAGTTTGGTTTATTACTTTACGGAGTAGAGCTATGAGCGCGCCAAACGGTCGCGTCGTATTGTCTACGCTCGGGAACTGCTCGGCTCCCGAAATTTAAAAAAAAATTGTGAACCATTTATGGTACTTGTCACCGGAGAATGCGGCGCTATCGTTTTTTGATAAAAAAGTTTCAGTAGAAACAAATAGATCGATGGTGCAAGCACTATAAAATGTAAACAATAATAATAATTATAAGAGATACGTGACAACGACTATAGAAATTAAAAATCTTCCGAATTTGGAAATACAACATTTCGTATCATCTGAATCAAATAATTTTTTCAAACGGTTCAATATAAATTCAGATTTTCTTTTAATTGATCCAGCACTATGGGAAACTAATAATAATTATACCGAAGCGATAGGTATTATAACAAAATTAGAAGTTGTGAATGACGTTGCAGAAAGAGCAATAAAATTAATGAAAGATTATAATTTAACGTTATGCAAAAACGATGAAAGAAACATTTCATATTACAAATTGTAACCGATTATAGGGAAAAATACCCAAAAATTGATAAAACAACATTAAGTACAGATTTTTAAAAATTATTTATACTCTTATTATAATTAGGCCTATAAATAAAATATTTAACTGTCCTTTTCTACTTTTCCTTATATTAATGTGAGATCAAATTTTATATTTAAAAAATAAATATTAAAAATTTTGCTTAAACAAATTCATTAAACAATTTAATTTTTGCTTTGATATAATAAGAATATTACATTAAAATAGTGTTTAATGACCAGTGCGATTGAAAAAATGTGTACTTTTTCATTTTTCGCAAAATTAAAATTTTCTGCATAAACAAACTCGTTGCGACACGTCTTCCCTTTGTCCGATCGACTTGAAATTTGGAGGGAATTAGCTTTTTAACGAGTAGAACAGATTGCAAGGGTCGCATCAAATGAATTTAAAAAAAAATTTGCGCAAGAGCAACTAAGGTCCACCCTAGTGTACACATGTTATACAGTACCGTTTACAATTTTCCTTTGCATTAAATTGCATTACAAATTACTAAAATTTGAACAGTGAAAGATACGAACTGATGTCACGTATACAACTAAATTATTTTCAAAAGATTAAAACGAATGGATCGAATAAAATGATCGTACGTAACGAAAATATTGTAGACCGGATGAAATGTGCAAATCCTATAATGGAAACGGTTTCGAATGCGTGAGAGTTCAAAGCGAATGACAGCTGTTTATTTCCGCTGCGCTGAACATTGTTCTTTCCCTGTCAAATTGCGGCGCCATCCACGTCGAATGTTCTCGCTGATTATCACCGAGCCGGCGCGGTCGGAGAGGAATAATTAATTAGTTAGCCGGCCGTCTGAAAGAATCGCGCCGCGCGCCGGTAAAGGTATGTTTCGTGCCGCGACGAAACGATTTGCCTTATAAGTGACAGCACGTGAACGCGCTTCAGCTTGCCACCTTTTAAGTGCGTTCCGTACAGCCCCCCTCTTCGAACGGTACGAGGCCCGAGATTCTACACGCAAATTCTGATTACGTATGCGCACGAAACTAACTGCAACGCACGTTCCGAGATGGACTTTCGCCTTTTCCCATGGTGCTTGTTAGCTCTTGACTTCACGACATTCTCACGGATACTGGCAAACTGCGGGAACGATTTTGCTTGCCACGAAACTTCGCGAAAATAAACGAGACAGATAAACCACCCCAAATGATAGGGAATCGACTTCGTGACCACGAACACTGGCTACGACGATTTCTTAACTGAGACAATAACTGAGAAGTTCGGATACACAGTGTTAATCACTTATAGAAATTAATTTTGTGGGTACTGGTAATATACTTTTCGAATTAAGGGAAAGCAAGTATTATTTACAATCATTAGTTTTTTATTGAAGAAATATTGGGGAAATCGAGTTTTATTATTTGTCGCTTTAGAGGATTACTAGGGATTATTGAGTTGGATCCTAGAATAAATTTATAAGGCTGAAGTAAATTATTTAATTTTATTTATAACTTATAACATTTAAAAGTAACAATTTAATATCTTAATTCTAGGACCCTTCGTCAATGAATTCAATTTATCGATTAAACATTTTGAAAATTTGTTTTTAAAACGAATTAATTCAAACGACAACTTCACAATAGTGAGAAAGTTCATATTGATTAGTGTTGACTGAAGGTAGCTACAGTTGCTACAGTCGCTTCTGTGTGAAAATATTATCTATGTGCTCTTACAATTTTTGTGAGAAATCTGTATTTTTTCTTGTTTGTAATCGTTTGTAAATTCGACTATTAATCGAAAGCTCTGACAAAGTTCTGAAATATGGGGATTGACGACTGTATTGCGCAAGATCATTTTCAAAATTTTAATTAATAGCTTGAGTGTTAATCGCTAAATTGAACCTGTCTTTTCGATATTCTCCCGGTGAAGATAGGCAGTTAAAAATTTAAATCGAATGGGCCATTGGATGTTTAAATTAGACGAAGAGTATTTATTTATTTATTGATGCCGTAAACCATGATTGGTTTATATAGTATATATTTTATATATTTTATAACATATACATGTATATAGCATACATTCTGACTTACAATATAAAAAAACTAATGAGATATTAACATAATATAAGGAAAAATAAGTATAAATGGTGATCGTTAAATCTTAATTGTACATTTTAGACGAAGAGTAGTTATTTTTGACATAATATCTGTGGTTGTAAGGAAAAACGCCACATATTACAATTTGAAAAAATTTGCGTTTATGCATTAATTGAGCTTTGGAGTACAGGATTTACGAATTACCAAAAAAAGTCGTGAAAACAAATTCGAAAGGCTCAAAAAAATAATGCAATTTTACCGATGCACTTCCTTACAGTCATTGGTATACATATGCTATCAAAAGTTGCATGTTCAGTCGCAGGACTTGGAGCAGTAACGGTGAGTGTACTCATTTTCAATTTAAAAAATTATAGAAGTAAGTATTTCGATCAGAAAGAAATCGAGAACCCACCAACAGACTGTATTCTTAAAAGAGAAAAAGAAATCGATAAATTGTATTTAAACGACCCCTTTTTTGGATAAATACTTTACATTCTACAATGCCTGGAATCATACAGTGAAACTGTCGCGTATTATAGACTTAAACTGTCCACTCTATAATGATGTTACTTTTGTACATAAAGTTATGTAAAAACAAACTAAACTCCAAGCTGAATCCGTGTTGCGAGACAAATTTTCCCTTGCACTCACGGTTTCCGTTCGACAGTTTGAATGTAACATTCAACAGGTTACTGAATCATAAATGCAATTTGACGTACAGTTAACACCTGTACACCGTTCCGGTAATTATTGCATTATTACTTCGTATTAAAGTTGTAATCTAATTGAGGAAAAACACTTACTTTTAACTCGATTGTAATACGCGCTTATAATCACAGTCAGTAATTGCTTGAACAGTGTTCGCGATCATACAATAAATAGCCAAGTTAGCAAACAAAATAAAACAATACATAAGTCAACTTCAGAAGTTAAATTCAAGTTTAAAAATTATCAATAGACTGCGGATCTTTATGCATCTATAGCAATATTGAATAGATGAAATTCAAAATTGCAGGAAAATTTTCATCTATTAAAATTATTTAGGGAGGAAATGACATTCTATGTCTAATTATTCAAACAAATTTCTTTCTTTTGGAATTCAACTTTATTTCTGATATGTAGAACATTTTGAAACTGTTTTACTTGAGGCTGTAATAAACATCTAAAGGTCTTATAATAATGTGTATTGTATTTAACGAAAGTAATTATTCATTTTTCCAATTCGTTATCAGAAAGAGGGCCACGCTATATTTGTTAAGTTAATAAAGCACATCTCTGTTTTTAAATAAAAGAGGTTGACAACGAAAGTGCGTAATGCGAACTTACTATGATCGTGAATGGTTGATTTAACTTTCAGTACAGAACGAACTTCTACATCAATTGACCGTAAATAATTTACGCCTCTAACACTCAACCTACCGAGCCTTAAATTAAAAGTGACTGGTACATGTTCTCTTATAAAAATGACAAGATTGATTTTATTTAGACTTTGCGCGGTCCCTATTTTGAAATCATTTTTATTATTTCAATAATTGTAAAAAAAATATATGAAACTGGTTACTTTGACCGGTAGGTTTAGCGTCAAGATTCGAAAAACAATATTATTTGAAATCCTCAGAACTTGTACAGGGTGTAAAAAAATGTTTGGTCCTGAGAAAAAAAGTTGCCGCAAAATTGCCCTTGAAATTCAATTTCAAGGGCAAATTTTTGTAGTATTGTATTTTATTCTACGCAACGTGAGGACAAAAAGTGTCAAGGGAACAATGGGTCAAAACTCAACTCACCCATGATTCTCTTGACACTTTTTGTCTCCATGATGCGTAGAATAAAATACAATAACACAAAAACTTGCCCTTGAACTTCAAGATCAAGGACAATTTTGCGGCAACTTTTTTTCACAGATCTGCACCGATCCGAAGATGTAGAATACGCCAATGGCAGCCAGGACCAAATATTTTTTTACACCCTGTACTTACACCGCTACGATTTTCAGCCCACCATATTACAATACTTCTTCGAAACACGGCCACAACTGTAGCCCAGTTTCTCGTGTTTAGCGTCGCGCGTCAGCGAAAAAAGAAACACATAAAATCGCGTGTGTTGCGTACCGCGCCGCATCCGGGCGTCGTTTCCGCCACCGCGGGTTCTCGGTAGTTTCCGCTTTCACCTGAAAGAATCCTCAGAAGTACGGTAAACTCGCGCAGTCAAAAAAGTAATATCTGTCGGCAGCGAGCCGTTAATTATGGCGTCGGCTGTGTCGTCGGTGGCGCGGCGGGGCTGATGCGAGCGTATGAAGTATTTCCATTTCCATGATTGGACCGACTTTGAAATTGGCGGCCGGCGTGTATCGCTACGACAGATGGAGATTCGTGATTCCGCGTGCGCGCCAGCGCCAGAGGAACATTGAAAGAAAAAGAGAAAGAGAGAGAATGCGCACAGAGGAACGGGTTCCGAGAGTGAAACAGAGACTGACGAGAAGCTCGGGGAACAAGAGGGGCCCCCAGTCACCGGATGGGGGGTCGCCGCGTGTTAGGGACGCGCCGCGTGTCAATTAAGTGGCTCTGACCGGTGAGATACGGGAACTCCTTTCCATACGGATATGCATACGCTCGCTCCGAATCCGCTTCGGCTATCGTTTACATACACACGAGCATAAACGGATCCGTTCGCAGCCACGCAGACACCAGGGGTACCGATGATTCTTGCCGTTTCGCCCGCGCAACAGCCATGAATACGCGGCACGAACTATTCGAGGCTGTCTACCACGGGATTGATGACTCTCGTGCGCCTGGCCAATGACGTTTTCGCGTGTTCGAACATTCTAATCCGTTGTTTTATTAATACTTTCCTTGGATAACGTTTATCGCTGCATCGGACTCCAGTCACATTCGGGTTGCTGTTAACTGCGCGGTCTTTGCTTGTACGCGATTTCCATACTGCAGATTGTAGTAGACACGTCTCTCGAGCGTTTACTCGTTTGCGCTCATTTTTCATCAACGCGGTAAGACTTTAGAAACCCCCCCCTTCCTTTCGACATGTGACATACGTCATTCTATTCGTTTTGACATGCTGAACACAAAATGTACGTGTGATTTTTGTCTGAAATGAATAGTTTTCGAGATATTCGTGAAAAACTGCAGTTACTACTCATTGAATTTTGTGTAAATATCAATGAAAACGCAAACGCAACGTTCGGACTTTGAGGGTGTGTGTGGTATTATCATAAAACGTATTCACACTTCATCATCGTACGTTTTAAAAACATCTCGCGGTATATAGACCGTTCAACGAACGTAGTAATATATCTGTAGAAACAATTAACGAGCGGTCGCATCATGGTGACGCACACGCACAGCACAGACGTGCACGAATACACAAAATTCAATGTGTAGTAACTGCAGTTTTTCACGAATATCTCGAAAACTATTCATTTCAGCCAAAAATGACACATACATTTTGTGTTCAGCATGTCAAAACGAATAGAATGACGTATGTCATATGTCGAAAGGAAGGGGGGGTTTCTAAAGTTCAGCCATCAACGCTACACAGGCTGTCCCAGCAGTAATCTGGTGCACGGGTCCTACAGCCCCATCTGGAAATTATACAATTCATAGCTTTAATTACATTCGCATCATCAGCTCGTGATCATTACTATCAGATCTTACTATCAGATTGACGATATTTGTTAAATTATTGATTCTGCTCGTAGATGTTAGTTAGATCATACTGACTTCTTTAATTCATCATCAGGGAGAACCTCCATTATCCGGACCAATCGGTGGGACATGAATATTCGGATACTAAAATAGTCACCGCTTAGAGCAGCACACCACTTAAAATAGATATTAAAGATTACACTAAATATTGACTTATAGCAATGGCAACACTAAATTTATTGAGATCGTCTGTAATTTTCAATATAATGGATGATATAATAGATGTATGATGATTTCGGTATACAGGTTCGATCAATAATAAAAACTTATTTAATAACAATTTTGCAAATTGAGACCTCGACGTTTCGATCCTGATGAGGATTATTCTCAAGAGAGATTTTTGCGTTTGTTATATAGGATTAAACATAAATTAAAAAACGTATATTTTTGACTCAGTTCAGTGTCTACCAGCATGGAAACAGTACACCTTTCATAAAATTTACGTATATCCTATATAACATAATATTACTATTATTATTATTATTAATCCTACATATCAAACGCAAAAATCTCTCTTGCGAATGATCCTCATCAGGATCGAAACGTTGAGGTCTTAATTTGCAAAATTGTTATTAAATAAGTTTTTATTATTGATCGAACCTGTGCGCCGAAATCATCATACATCTATTGTAAAATTCTTTTCGATCGCAAAACTATCTACATATATACATATAATGGATGATACTTGGACAAGGAAATTTATTGTGTCGTATTCCATAAATGAATTATTATAATTCCAATAATTGGAAAATATAAAACCGGTAGGTAGGTAATATTTTGCAAAACTTCGTTTCGTAAGACATCCAAGGAATTCCGCGATTTCGAAAGAAGAACCAGCAACTCCATAGCAAATTCTGAACGATTTGACGCGCAACGGCTCGTACGCCATTCCAGTACAATATAATACGTTGCAATGCTATTACCCAAGTATATTTATTTAATTAGCAGTTCCTTCTACGAAGGCATGTGGACAGACGCAAAAAGTACAGAAGAAACCTCGATAATTGCAGATAATGGTAGTAATACATAACGGATAATAAGACATTTTCTGTGACGTGTTAACAAATCTGATGGACATTTTCGACAAGTTGAAAGTTCCTTTAATGAAAGGCTCTGTTAACGTTTAATGTAATAAGTGCTACTCTTTCCAATCGCCCGAGGGATATTAGTTTCTCTTTGACTTAGAGGCGCTTACATATACACATGCGCGGAGGCTGTGTGTGCAAGGTACAACACCAATCGAAGTTACAAAGTAAGCGAGCGTATCTATACATTTTACGTAAATCACCCCAATCATCCTGTTCTCCCAACATTGTTTCGCAAAGTGCCATTACAGGCACGAGTACCATAACATGCCTCTGTCCGTCCCTTTTGTTCCCCCGTCATTTTTCAGTCTCTTTCGCTGCCTCGATTTTCCTTTTTCTCTTCTTTACCGCAGGCGCGTGACACAAGACCTCGTTATGATGACCCCAGCTGGGAATGTTCACGGTGGTCTTATCCGTGGCGATCAAGAACCAATCCCTGTTTACCTTCAGCCTGAACAGTCCAGGCATCGCGATACTATTATGCCATCAACCTGTAAATATATGCTTGTAGATTAGCGCGTCGACTGCCACACAAACCTAATGAGTAGACTGCGGATTTTTATGCATTTACGATATAAATAAATAACCGTGATTTGAAGCACAGTGTAGAGATTAAAAGAATTTCAAAATATCAACGAACCTGATTCAGATCGTTATAGAAAGAACGACATCTCTATTTGGCTCCTATGTTGTACAATTTATGCAGACCATTTTTATGCAAAATAAAGATTGTTCACATCGATTACAATGGACAGGAGCCATTCAGAACACGCTTTTTATGTTATAATTTTGATAAGCTGAACTTATACGATGCAACTCTCACATTCTTTGAATCTTCTTCTTCAAATTGCATCTACTTATTTGTACCATAACTGCATAAAATATGCCACGCTTTTAAACTACATAAGTACTTCACTTGTAATATTTTGAGGAACTCGTTTCACTTTTATACTATGTATAAAGTGTTTTAATTCAGTGTTTCATACAGAACTAGTATAGATTGCACTTCTAGAACTTTATGACAAGCATATGACCATTGATGATATTTTGTGTGATCAGTTTTTGGACAAAGTGTTAACTGTTTGCAGTCGGTGCTACTTTAACTTGAAAATTAACCATTTCTACTGATTTAGAATGATTCCATTGTATACACATGTATAGTAAATTGATTAGATACCAACATATTTAATAATGTAAACAAGATTGTGAATAGTATTACAGCAATTTTTAGCGGTGACTCCAAGTCAGCCCTCATCTGCTGAAGGGTTGAATTTTCGATAATAATTTGGATTAGTGCACGATTCGGTCAAGAATAAAATGCTGTAACGGATAAATTAAATGTAATGGAATAAGAATATTAGTCGTTTCTTGAAATCTCTGAGACTCTGTTTTAATATGTAGACAGATAATGATTTTTAAAAATTGTTTAACTGGTGCAATTTTGCTTTTTACTGTGTATGCCTCGGACAGAACATGATCAAGGAAAGTTGAAAGAACAAACGAACAAGCAGTGTTTGTTTATACCGTTTCTAACATTTTTGTGTCTTTGTTACATTATTTATGTTTTTGTATTTTGTGCTGCATGTATTGTATTCTATATATACTGTATTCTATGTATTGCATTATAATTATGTTGAAATAAATCTCATATGAGATTTTCTAATAAAAAAAAAAAACAAGCGAGCGGCGGGAACATTTTGAAAGAAGCGATATTTAATTTGCAATAGCTAGAATTGCGGTTAAGATGCGAGTGGTTGGACGATACCGGGTCTATTGTTGTAGTGTAGGGGCTTGTGGATATGTGTACATCAACACAAAGCGAGAGAGTGTGTGAGAGAAAGAGAGAGAGTCGAGACCCACCCCATCGTTCTTGCACACACTGGAGAGCGTGGTATGTGCGCGTTAAACCGCTCTACCGCGGAAACGCGTTAAACCGCTCTTCACCTTTTGGCCTCCCTCTCCTCCCTGGTGCCCCACCTCCTCCGGTTCACGTCTCCACCCCCGTACGCGCATCAACCCTACTCGTGAACTTCCGGTCCTCGACCCTTTCACCCTTTTCATACTCGTGTCCTCTCGCATCCTTCAAATCCGCCCCTCGCCACCTGCCATCCCGCTGTTCCTCTTATCCTTCCATTAACGGTGTAAACCCCACGGCCCGGTAACGCATCCTTAAAAATCGTCCGTGGCATATTTAATGTTTGCACTTCGACGCTTCGTCGTAAAGCTCCTTTCGGGATCCAACGGTGTTCTCCATTAGTGCTTAATTACATGGAAGCTCCTTCGTCGTGGCCCCCGCTTTTACTTTTCTTTTCTCTTCGTTCGCGTTTTTTTCTCCACCCTTTCCCCCGGTTCTTCGTCTACTTTTTTTTCTTTTTGCTAAGTACGAGAAAACATAATGCTTCGTGAATATTCAAGCTCGGAAGTTTAGTAATAACGCGGCGCGACAGTGACAGCGCCTCTCCCTCCCCCCCCCTGTTGTATGTATTTGTGTTTTACGTTGTAAGTGATACTGGAGAAGTGGATATCCGGTTTCGAAACGGTCGCTCGACAGGGCGAAGTAGTTGTTACACCGGCGGCCGAATCGAATTGATTTGACTCCTGATCGGAAAGTAGAATAACACGGTTTATCTGGTTGTCGGGCGGTGACCAATCGCGGGAATTCCATGCTATATCGATTTGATATTCATCTGTTCGTTTTTCTTGATCCGCTTAGTCGGATGGAAACGTTGCGACGCTGGATTATTAACAGAATAACAAGCTATCTCTCGTGGATCTCGTCGACATAGTCACCGGAATTAATATTTCTGTTTTTCGACACCAGATAGACGGAGCACTAACAGTGATTTCACTTTACTTTTTAAAAATTACAACGATCTATTCATTCGTTTCAGCGATTTTTATTGGAATGTATAGTTAATCGTAGAATTGAATGGGCCAAAGGATTTCAGTTTCTCTGCCAAACTGGAAGAATCAGTTCTCTAGGCGACGTCTAAAAAAATTTTTGGAAAAATTGCGTCTGGTCGAAATCACGAAAAGGAAATTTTCACGAACTTAATGAAAATTTTAAGAAATGTTTCTTATAGATCCATATATAAGTTATACAGGGTGTCCCATTTAAAGACTCGCACTCAAATATTTTCAAAATTATTTCCTTAAGATTTATGGTGGTCATTTCTGATTCAACCCCCTTACGATACTTAGAATATTTCTGTTTTTCGACACCAGATAGACGGAGCACTAACAGTGATTTCACTTTACTTTTTAAAAATTACAACGATCTATTCATTCGTTTCAGCGATTTTTATTGGAATGTATAGTTAATCGTAGAATTGAATGGGCCAAAGGATTTCAGTTTCTCTGCCAAACTGGGAGTTCTCTAGGCGACGTCTAAAAAAATTTTTAGATAAATTGCGTCTAGTCGAAATCACGAAAAGAAAATTTTAAGAAATGTTTCTTATAGATCCATATATAAGTTGTACAGGGTGTCTCATTTAAAGACTCGCACTCGATTATTTTCAAAATTATTTCCTTAAGATTTATGGTGGTCATTTCTGATTCAACCCTCTTACATAGACTGCGGTTCTTTATGCAAAATAAAAATTGCCAGCATCGGTTGCAGGAAATAGAAATCAAATTGGTTGTCGTATCTTCCCTTAACGATTTTAATAGAGGAAAAATCATATATTAATATCTTTAATTTAAAAAATTTTTCAACAACATGGAATTTCATCTACTCAATTTTGCTATAAATGTATAAAGATACAATCTACTTATAATGTTTGAAGAAAATGCAAAAAAGAAATTGATTTTTTGCAAATCAAAATCTACTACACCAGGTTCGCGAGTCGCTGTGTTTCGAAATTCGAGATTACACCCGTGCGTCTACTGTTAAATCGTGAAATTTGACTTACATTAGTTTGGAATCAAGCTGTTCGTATACATCCTGCAGCGTAGCAGGGATAAACGCGGCGGAGCAGCTTTCCCGCTCATAATGAAATGCTAAACGCACGATGAGGGTGCTGTTGCAAGGATAAAGAATGGTCGTGTAAAACTTTCGTGACGACCCATGTCGCGATGTATTATCAGTGCCATTTGTAATGCTGATTCGACTACTGTCCCGAGAAATTGTCTGCGCTCCAACAACCCTATAGAATTACGTGCAAATAGTTGAAGTGTACCGTTCTGGTAAAAACAGCTTCTGCCAGTATTTTTCACATCGTTTTTCAAATAATAATCATTACTAGACTACGGACGCTTGTGCAAAATAAGTTTGCGAATCAATTACAAGACGCAGGAGCGAAATATAAATTTATATTCTTCATTAATAATTTTAACGTGGTGAAAATAATATATTAATACTCTCAAAGTCTTTTAATATTTTCACTGTTTTAAATTGCACTTGCTCATTTTTGTTACAAACGCACAAAATCCGGAGTTTAATCATTATAATTTATAGACATTATTATTAGAATATTATTATCGGAATACATATTATTTTCAATCTATTAAATTTGTTAAACAAAGGGGACCTTTCTATCCGGTTCCTATTTCATCTAATTGATAAAGAATTTTATAATTATTTCGGGAACTAATAATCAAAGTAAATTATTTTACTAGTGATTCATGAAGCAAATAATCTGGTCTGTATGGGAAAATAGTTTTTATCCAACTTTACTAGTGCAAATAGAAACTTTTTTTCTGCGCATAACTCAATGTCGACTTTGCGTATTCGTGCTAATGTTATAATATCAAGTTGGTACAATGTTCTCCTTTATATTTGTATTTCTTACAATTTCAGATTCTCCTCTCAATGCTAAGTGGGTCACGGTTTCTGTAAATGCGCAAAGGTATATTACATTGTGGTCACGTAAATGATCCATGTTATCAGAATTTTTTACTTGTAAGATACAAAGTTGCTTTGCCATCTGTTCACGGTGTTATTCTGCTAGAATACCAATGAAACGCTTGGTACACGTAGTAATCACGATTTCGTGTTTTGCGTCTACCATTAAAGATCTACCCGAATTCTACAAAATATGCATCGCTGTGCAATTAGGGTAAGGAAGTGCTATAAAGTGGTGCGATCGAATGTCAACATTAGAAAAATCCTAAACATTAGTAAATCATCTTGTAAGTGACGGATGTTCATCTTTTTAACCAAGGAGTTAATTCGTCATTCTAGTTTGTTATCGCTTTTCATCTTCTTAGATCATCGAATAATACATATACCGAATAATCGTAGTTGATGAGAAGTACGGAGAAATTTTGATAACCAAGTTAAATTGTTGTAGGAGTAGGAAATGTATGATTTGTATAATGTAACTTGTAGCATGATTCGTATAATGTTACATACATACACGATTCTCGATTCTCACATTCAAACAACAAGTAACATCATACAAATCATTCATTTCCTACATTGTTTTGACGCACATTGACAGATTCATAGTTCGACAACCGGGTAGGGTGCAGAGAAATGATCAGCCTGGTGTCTTTTGCAGCGCACGTTGTGCAACGTCTGCTTAGCGGCTAGCACAGGGAAGTTTAGGACGTGCAGGTTGACGAATCAGCCGGGCAATCGGTAGATAAAGAAACGTCGGGAGATCGTGCAAGAAAGGGCAGCATGAACGGTAATCTACATCCTTGTAGAAAAGGTCGAGAGCGCGGGTAGAGAGTCAGCTATCCGCCCCTGGAGGCGGGTAGGCAAGACGAAGCCCCGGCACACGATCTATCCTCATCCATGCGTGTTCGTGACTTGGGTCGGGCCTAGCCGGGCCCCGACCTGGTTGGGCCCGGGCTGGCTCGTTCTCTGTTCGCTCTCGGCTCCCACCAACCGTCAGGAACGCTAACCGTACACCCGGATCCTTCTGCTCTTTCGTCTTCGATCCTGCGGCCCTAAGGAGCAGTCACGGAGCAACCCTTGCTGCGGCGGGCGTTAGAATGCCCAAGGGGGACGGGTGAGGTTGTAAACGAGGGCGAGGATGGCATCGCAACGGCCGGACGGTGGAAGAGGGGCAAGGTAAAGGGAGAAGGCAAGTGGCGAAGAGGTGGGCAAGAGGTTTGGAAAGAGGAGGGCCAGGAGGGAGGCAAAGACTCTCCGCAGGTCGATACCATCGCTAAGAGCCACCAGGTTCAGGTCTCCCGCTGCTTCTATGCACCGGCGAGAGGGACAGAGAACGGCGAGGACCAAAAGCAACAGAGAGGAGAGAGAGAGAGTGAGAAAGAGAAGAGGTAGATTGGAAGGGGTGAGAAGGATGCCGGTTAGAGAGACAGAGACGAAAGAGAGACGCAGAAAGGTTCGGATAGTTAGGAGGAAGAGGACAGGGATAGGAGGCTTCCCCGTAATTATTCAGCAAGGAGGACCCGCGGGTCAAGTCGGGTTATCTTAGCACTAGGATGCAGGGTTATCTACCCTGCATTACTCTCGTTCCTCCCCGTCGTTGGACCGAGAACCACCAGTACGACGAAGAGGGAGAGAGTCAGAGAGACTTTCTCTCTTTGCCTCGTAAACATTCCCCGTTTCGCATTTAGTACACTTTCTGTATGGATATACATATACGTATGTACACGTACACCGCGTAGGACCTGATACACCGATAAGATTGACCACCGAAGAGACGCGGTTTTCGAGTTTAACGGGTGACGAAAGCCTGAATGCCGATTGCGCTGCCACCCAAATAGATTCGTGTCGTTCACAGAGGTCGTCGCTGTATCGCGAACTCGAAGCTGATTAGTCTGCGCTCCTCCTTGACCACGGGAGAGGCTAAACTTCCGCGACTCTCTACATCAGCAAAAACATTCGGATCTCTAGGAAGAAGTTATGTGTACGTCGACTTCACGCGTTCGCTGGCTGCGTGTCACGTCTGGCTAATGATCTGATCATATTGGTCAGTGCAAAGTCAGTTGGTCAACTAGGCTTGAGATTCAACAAAATTCTTCTGCAGACATATTCTACAACAATCAATCACAACGAAAATCCAAAAGATCAATTTCTTCAAGATTCCAGACCAGAAACCCATAATAGCTATAATTAACAGAAAGTTACGTTTACGTCGGTGATATTCACGATGTGCAACTTTCGCTTGGACATTGAGTTACTTAAGAGCTCGTGCTTTTCACTTTACGCATTTAAAATTGGAAATACTGCGAAGAAGGTTTCCTCTCGCGCTCTTCGCAACCCTGATCTGTTGCCTCGTGATTACCGGCTATTTTTAACCGTGTCAAACTTCATTGCAAACAGCAATTTCGAGAATGATGTCAACGTCAAAACGGCAATTAACTCATAACTAGCGAATAGAACTGGAGCTTTTTGCAGTAAAGGGATGTATAAGTTAGTGAACGTTGGGAAAGGGTCGTCAAAGTCAATGGTGACTATAGTTTGTGCAACGAGACGAGGCAATAAACGTAAACATAGCCACACGAGTGTGACAAAGTTGACGGCACACTTCCCAGATAGTTACCAAGGACGCACGCTGGTGTTTCAGTGCCTGGTCTCGTTCGACAGACTATCGTGATATAAGTCTGCTATAAAAAAAAAGAATGTTCATCCAAGAATCCGCAGGAACGTTTTCCGGTACCAAGTAGATTCGCCTTTCTAATGGGAGAATGTAACATTTCCGTGTTCGACGTGTTCGAAAAGAACAGGAAACTCCGCGAAAAGGATTGCCACCGTTAACGGGTTAACCGTCCGCGTTACACGTGTTACATCCAATTGAAGCTCCGCGGGGCCGTTATCATTTATCATACAAGGAACACTTGCACGCTCCGACGCTCACAATCGAGCACAAAACACGCCGTAGGATCGAGAGCGGCTCCTTTTGAAAGGGGCATCGATGGAATCCCAATACCCTGGCTCTCAAGGATCCTTCACGTCACGGAACGCGTCTGCCCTCGTACATACTTCTGCTCCACGGTCGTGTAACATTGACACGCG
Organism: Lasioglossum villosulum; assembly: GCA_963971365.1. Classification (NCBI taxonomy): domain Eukaryota; kingdom Metazoa; phylum Arthropoda; class Insecta; order Hymenoptera; family Halictidae; genus Lasioglossum; species Lasioglossum villosulum. Next base: position 10,203,507 of record OZ020497.1, read on the forward strand.
CGGCGTACACGCGTCGAATACACCGATGCGCATACGTATACATACGTGTACAGTGCTATGGCGGTGTGTGGCGCGTTGCCTGGCGTGCAAATGCAATTGGATGCCTTGTACAGCCGCGACAATTGCGGGCTACGCGTTCGCGGACGTGTCCCCATTTGCCTGTTCGGCAGTTCCCGAGGATCCGAAGAATATTACGTGGCTTTATGGCGGTGTGGCGCGAGGGACAGAGGGCAAAGGAACTCGAAGGACAGCGGGGAAGAGGGAAACGGACACACCAACAGCGGGACGAGGATACGGTGAAACGCATATGCCGCGATAGAAGGCACGTAGAGTCTCTATGCAGAGACTCCAGCTGCGCCATGTGCGTCGTTTGCCCCAAACGTGACGCTGCTCGTCATACCCAAGAAGATGCGATGCTTTTTTATAAATCCTCTGCTTAAAGTGAAACGTCGCAGGAACACCAGCCAACGCCCTTCGCCTGTGATCCCTAGCTGACCCGCCTCTGGACCTCCACTTGCTGCCAGCCACTCGATCCTCGCGGAATCATTATTGCATCGTTCCTCGTGGATGCATCTCCACAATCTCAGTAGTCATTTAAGGCTCCGAGGGCTGTGCCGGAGTTGTTTTTCACCGGAAACATCCAAATTGTCATTTAAGTACACAATCCGTGGCAATTGCACCAACTGAATAGCTGTTTCATTGAGGATGTCGGAAAGACTAATGTGTCTGCACGAGATATCAACAGTAAATTTTTAAAAATTATTAATTTGACCTGTTCTAAGCATTGCCGATTATTCATTACAATCTCAATGACCGTTAACCTAGTGTTTCAAAGCCAAAAATATGCTGCGTCTGAACAGTGTCCAGATAATTTCCTTGGCCCCCCTTCAGACTCAGATGAAAAGTACTATTTTCCTGGGGATTCTGACGAATTGCATTTTTTCGAAGCTCTTTTTTACACAATGTCTACTCATTTTGAAACATGTGATCCCGATTTAAGGGTTGTTTGAGCGATTACGGGAGTGGCTGTACGTAAGTAAGGTGAAGCATGCAACAGAGTAGCAGAAATTTGTCACGGATCTGGGAGCAAAGGAAAGTATTAGATTACATTTCCATAGTAATGAAATTTGGCGAAGGTACCCCGGGTGTTCTCGGCAGCTGAAGTTAATACGTTCAAAGTAGAGTCGGTTGTTTATGTACGGGTTTTTGGTGTTTTTCCCGTTGGTTCTATCTCGACCACTTTTTTGAGAAAACTCGCCCTGTATGGAAGGTCACGATCTCGACCGACGAGGGGATTGGTATCCCGCTGTTGCTGCACGCTCAAGAAGGTGTCTCGTATCTACGTCCATCGCTAAACAGCCCGAGCGTGAAATCAGACCAGTGATCTCCGTCTCACTCGGCCTTTTATCCCTTTCTCTATCTTTCCTCGTCCCACGCGTTTTCTTTCTCCCCCGGTCTCGATCTCTCTTTAATTTTCACTGGAAACCCAGAACGACGGGAATTATCCGTACGAAGAAGATTCTAAACGTGATCCTGGTCGAGGGTCGTATTTCAGAGGCCAAATCTTCTGGCCATTTTGTACATTCAATGCCCGGGGACCTCAAGAACTGCTGAACGAGCGTTCAGCCAGATAATGTACCTGGTTTCTGTTCTAGAAAATTCCATCCATAATTACAGAATACCAACGATTTCGAGTTTATTCATTTGGACGGTTAACTCGTAAATTATAAATTATAAAAACCCGCTCTTCATTCAACCCCGGTTGCAATTTATTTTTCATGAATGATTATACAATTCTTAGAAAATGTGTAAAATTTCGCGTTTACATTTAGTATGAGCCTGCGTATTATCCAATCATACAAATCGAAAACAACAAAATTTCATTCCACTTTAAAGGAAATTAATAACATTCACAGTTAAAAGATTCTGTGCGAAATCTTCATGAAGAATTTGACTCCATGTTATAATACAAAGGAGAAAAATCTGTTTTACTCTCGAACGCGATGTTTTACCACGGATTTCTTTGTCGCGAAATTATCTGATTTTGTAGCTTACAAAGGAACATATTCAGGTGAGACAAACCGATTTTTATGAAACTTATGTGAGACATAGTTCTTCGAAAAATATTTGACTCGTGTTCTTTTTTATCGGCAACCATCCACTTTGAAGGGGTGAAAACAGCCCTCCAAGTTGGGGAATGGGAGCCATATTGAGCCAACATATTGAATTTTTTAAAAATTGTGTGATTTTTAATGAGAAATGTCGTGCCAGTCGTGCCAGAAAATTTTCACAAAAGTTTTTTGTTTAAACGATATATTAAACATTTTATGTTTTTTTGCAGTTTCTCTTATTTATTGTTGATTCATTTTAATGCAAACTTGGGTGTGTGGTATTTGATCCAAAATAGGCGATACATGTTGTAGAATTTTTCTTTTTTTTGCCATTTAACTACATATAATAACATGTATTCCCCATTTTGGATCAAAGATCACACACCCGAGTTTACATTAAAGTGAACCAACAATAAATAAGAAAAACTACCAAAGAGTATCAAAGTTTTAATATATATTTTTTAAACAAAAACATTTGTTAAAAATTTCTTGCACGACTACGTTTCCCATTAAAAAGACACAATTTTTAAAAATATCTATTTTTTCAATCTCTGATTTCTGAGATATCTCAGAAAATATGACCCCCGACTTTGAGGGTGCTGTTTTCACCCCTTCAAAGTGGATGGTTGCCGATAAAAAAAGCACGTGTCAAATATTTTTCGAAGAGCAATATCTCGCATGAGTTTCATCAAAATCGGATTGTGTCAACTGAATATGTTCCCTTGTTAGTTCCACGTGTACTTTACTATAGTCTACAAGTTTTATTAGAAATTAAATTTCGTTGAGTTACGCGATGAAAAGTTTTATTGGTCAAGCTTCGATTAAACAAACATATACAGTGCATCGAAATGTTACAAAGGAAACTGCTACGACTGAAGTGTGTTGGCACAATTTAGTTTTTATTGGCGCAATTTCGTGTCACGATTTATCCGAAAAATTCGTGATTTAGTAAAAACCGAAAAATCAAAAGGAATACATTTTCATTAAATTTCTACTCGCTGCGATCGCTCGACTAGACAGCGGATTTTACGCGTTTACGACAAAAATCGGTAGGTTTGATTGAAAAAAGCGATCACATTAGAAGAATTTTGAGCGTACTATTACGTTATATTTAATCTATTACGCGTAGTAGGAAAGAAAATAAATTTCATAAAATTAAGATCCACAGTCTAATGATAACATAACACGTAGGAGAAATTCTTTACTCTCGTACTGAACGAGTAGAAAAATATCGCCTACTATTCCCGGCAGCGTATCTAATATTTTCAAAACGGGTCCGGCTCATTTAGAAGCGTAAACACCCGGGAGCGATCTATAACGAATTTATCCTGGAATCGGCGATATTAACGCAGCGCGCATGGAATATTCTCCCGTAATTAATGAATTATCGAAGTCGAAAATAGTCATTATTCAGGCCACGAAGCATACGAAATTTATAAGCGGGCGGATTCGTTGATTTATATAAATTGTTCGAGCGTGTCGAATAAATTTCTATTCGCGTTACCGTGCCAGGGCCGATTCGGCCACGGCGCACAGTGGGCCGGATTGAGAATTCCCGCGACATATTATGAAAAAGTCAAATTTCGATATTTTTTCAATTGATGTTGATTTCTAAATGTCCACCTATCACGAAAATGAAAAAATTAATCAAATATAATAGCAATTCTAGTTGTAATACAAGTCTGAAGTTAGACAATTTAGGAATATCGATTTTTCCGACATAATTTGGCTGTTCGTTCTTAAAGTGTTCTGATAACTGTGATCAACTTCTTGTCCTGAATTTTTTTCTAGAGATTTGTATTTATTTAGATCCTGACCGCTGCAATATAGTTTTATTCTTTTATGCTTTATGCAACAACCAACTTTATTGTTTTTTATTTACAGCAACACATTTTAATTAGATTATTTTAAATTTGTTAAAGATAAAATGAATTTTATTCTCTCTCTTCTTTTATATTTTTATATATTATTTTATTTTTATCGTTATACTTATGTATGAAATATATAGTTTTGCATACATATATTACATAATGTTTATTATATTTTATATTATGTTTGATTTATTATATAATCTATAAAAATTGTTTATAACATTAATAAAAAAGTGATTAAACAAACAAAAAACGTATCGTATTGCATATCATTGATAAGGAATTATATTGATAAATATGCATACTATCAAATTTCATTGTAATATGTCTCATGAGTCAAAAGTTATTCACAAATGTCGCGTAAATTCTCAATCCGGCCCACTGCGCGGCGCGACGCGGTGCCTCCGAATCGTAAAGAACAATTTTCGTTAATTGTAAATCAGCACGTGGTGTCGTCATAATCCCGTTATTAGAACCCGGGAGCGGTGTAAGTGTTCAGCCACGCCGGCTGACGATAATTCTTTTCGGTTTGTTCAATGTACTCTTTCGAGCAGTCGTCGTACGTCGTCGAATCGTGCCCGGCAATCCGTGTTCCGCGTTTTATAATATATCTATACATCTCGCGCGCGTGTGTGTTATACTTACACGTGCGTGTAGGTATGTATGCGCGCGCGAGTGTGTGCGGTATATTTAGTAGTATATTTCAAAGCTGGATGCTGTAGATAATCCGCGCCGTCGCGTCGGCAGAATCAGGCCAGAGAAATTACCGGCCTCCGCGATTTCCCACGCAGCTCGCCTTGCCCGACCGCGAGGGAAGTGTTTTTAGAGAACACAGGCTTGTAAGGGTGGGAGAGATTTCTGATCGAGATTAAACACCAATCGTATCGGACCTCGATACAATACCGTTAACGTGTAAAGTATTTGTTGGTTTCAGCCCCGATACGAATAACGTCCGATCTCCTCACCGCTGATGTATGGACCACCATATTAGCGTGGCTCTCATTTTCGACTTTTGGATTTATTTTACGGCAACCTCTCAGGCCTGTCCGGAATGATTAAAAACAAATCTGTGCAGAATTTGAGTGGTCACAGATAACAGGAAAATGTGCCCCACATGGATTAACCCTTTGGGTACACATTTTTTTTATTGAGCCACTGAAACCTATTGTAGGTTTATTTCGGCTTGAACAAAGGTACACTAGTTTTACAGTTTGAGTACATTTACGATATGACTAACCACTGGAGATGCAGATCACAATCGTTTAAAAACTGAAAAATATATTTATAGGCTTTGACATTTGGTTCTGCAAAAAAGAGGTCCGCTGGATATATGTTTATTTGAAGTGTAGATTTATTTGATGATTTTTTGCATATAGAATGAATTTAAGTTTTTGATGTATGGATTAATGTAAAAATAGTAGATTTTATGTATAAGGGATAGTCTTTGTAGGATTAAAACGGCAAATGCGATAAGAAGGAATCAATTTTGCTTAAACGACGTTCGCTTCGTTTTTGACGTTCGCTTGTCGTTGGCAACGAACCGCTTGTAAATAACATTTACAATACACCGGATGGCGCAACATGAACAACAGCTTACATATGGAAGATTCCTTTTATTGTAGTGATATTATTTACATAGTTTTGAACAACATTTCTATTACAACATAAAAATAAATATATCAAAGAAACATAACAAGTGAATGACGAGTGTAAGTCGCCAAATGTACCCAAAGGGTTAAACATTAAGATAATTAATTTAATGCTTTCATAAAATCGTTTTTTTCGAATATCTTCTAAACTGTTTAGCATATTAAAAAATATGTTAAACAAATACTGTATTTATTATTACAATATAAATTACTTTCATAGTAAAACAAATGGTTTCCGAAAAAATTGAGAAATATGTTGGACCAAAATTCAGAAAACCTTTGTCGCCGGAAACGTGACGCGTTGGCATTATTGATAACCCCAATTATAAGTGTAATCAGGAGCAGGAAACACTCAACCATGTTCTATGGCAGTGTAATCTGTATAATGAGCAGAGGATAAAATTCATCCGAAATCTTACTAGAGCTGAATTTCAATTGCCGTTAGATATAGGTTGTTTAATAACCGGTCCTAATATTAAAGCGTGTGTTAGTATGATAGCATTTATCAACTCTTGTAATCTACGTGTCTAATGGTTTTTTTTCTTGTTAATCATGTTCTTTTTGTTTTGTCTTTTTCCTAATGTTCTTGCTTTTGATTGTATTTTGTATTATAATGTAATATGCTTTATGTTCTAATAAATCTCATATGAGATTTTCTCAAATAAAAAAAAAACGTGACGCGTTTCGTCTCTATTCTGCAAGTGTCACAATGTCACGTGACTAATCCGGTAATGGAAGAGGCGGGGGAAATTTTTCCCCTCGATTTGAGTCCTTTGATCTGGCGTCTGTGTTCCAATTGACGTGTGTAGATGTTACAAGAAATCATTATTACGACATGCTTCGTTTTATTTATTCTCGTATTGTTATAAGTTGCTTTGATTTTGTGCGTCTTTCGCGGGCATTGGCGTGGCAGTGAAAATTTTTACACAGAATCGAACCGCGAACGCAATCGCAAATGTGGTGGCCAAATCTGGCGACTGTGTTCCAATTGACGTGTGTAGATGTTACAAGAGATCATTATTACGACATGCTTCGTTTTATTTATTCTCGTATTGTTATAAGTTGTTCTGATTTTGTGCGTCTTTCGCGGGCATTGGCGTAACAGTGAAAATTTTTACATAGAATCGAACCGCGAACGCAATCGCAAATGTGGTGGCCAAATCTGGCGACTGTGTTCCAATTGACGTGTGTAGATGTTACAAGAAATCATTATTACGACATGCTTCGTTTTATTTATTCTCGTATTGTTAAATAAGTTGCTCCGATTTTGTGCGTCTTTCGCGGGCATTGGCGTAACAGTGAAAATTTTTACATTTTTTTTTTCGGGAGATAGAAAACTCCCGAAATTAGGGAACTTAGATGACAGTAAGTAATCCCTTTTTTCTTTCTTTCTTTCAGTTATACTTTAGCGGACCTAGGACTTGTTCCGCACATTCACATGGCCGCCCGTATACTCCTTGGACCACGCCTGTTCTTTCCATGTAAGTATATGTAAATTAATAGTTTTTTTCCTTCGTTTTAAGTAAAAATTCTTTCCTTTCATACTCCAGGGATAGGAACCCGGCATCTATCGCAAACCAGAGTAAGATAAGTATATTCAACTTATGTTTTAACTGCGTGTAATTTTTCTGTTATTAATTATCTATTTTATATTTATATTTAATATTTTAATTTAACTTAACTTAAACTTATTATTTATTTATTTATTTACATGTTCTATCCTTAATATTTATAAGAAAACTTTAACTCAATTTTAACTTCTGTATATAAACTTAAATTCTTTCTTTTCTATTATATCCTTTCTGTCTACTTATTTCTTTATATTAATTTGTTTATGTTTCTATCTATTGTTTTGTCTTTTTTCCAGTTTACGTTCATATTCTTCTTTTTTGTTCATTATATTGTTTATAAATTTATCTATTTTTTCCCAGGTGGACTTGTCTCTCAGCATCGTTTCTTGGAAATTCTCCACAGTAAGTTTTTTATTTATGTCAATGTATAAAATTCGCCTCTCTGCTTACCATCGATCACAGTGCAGGAGTGTGTGTTCGGGGTCGTCTTTTACCCCGTCACACCACCAACACTCCTCATTTCTCGCTTTACCAATTAAAAATGTGGAACGCTTCACGATTTTGCGTGTCATCTTTGCGCAGGGGCCATGCTAATCTTCTTTGTATCGTTCCAATTTTAGTATATGTACTGCCGAAGCAAGTACAGTGAAAATTTTTACGTAGAATCGAACCGCGAACGCAATCGCAAATGTGGTGGCCAAATCTGGCGATTGTGTTCCAATTGACGTGTGTAGATGTTACAAGAAATCATTATTACAACATGCTTCGTTTTATTTATTCTCGTATTGTTATAAGTTGCTCCGATTTTGTGTGTCTTTCGCGGGCATTGCCGTGGCAGTGAAAATTTTTACACGGAATCGAACCGCAAATGCAATCGCAAATGTGGTGGCCAGGCAAGTTCAAAGTTATCCGAGATTTGGAAATTATGGGTTCGCAGCGGTGGCAAATGAAATTAATTTCTGGCAGGGCAGGAGATTGTTGGGTAGATAGGTAACGCTGTCACTTGTGAGTTATTATCACGTACGGGGCGCGTCTATGCATTCACCGTGAAAGACGTCGCCAGCGTAACTGCATCTGTGACTGACGTCGACCGTGGAAACCGTGGAAACGCTTCGGTGCAGTTACGGTGATTGCGCGTTGTTATAGTCGGCCGAAAAAGGTTGACTGTAGACACCGTGTCTGTGACGGTGCGTGCGGTTTTCTAAGAGTTGCAATTCGTCAGGAACCGTTTTCAACGGTGGTCCCAAACATATTCGCGAGTCGTGTAAGATTGAATTTCGTAATTCGTACGTTCGCGCGAAATCATTTCCATTTCGGCGGGACTCGGACCGAAACGGTTTAAAATTTATACTGCTCGCGAGATATTTACATGCAACCAATCCCAGACTTTTCCAGAGCGCTGTAATTAGACGGGGCGTTTTCATTCTCGACAACAGACTGCAGTTTCTTACCCAAATTGAAAATTCCATGCGAACTCAGTTTGCAGTACAGTGAAACCGAAATAAAACAATATGCCTACGGTTACAACAATTGTGTTTTTTATTTTTCTATTCGACAGTACAGTTAATCGATTCTTGTATATAATAACTAGACTGCGTGTCTTTATGCATTTACGAATAAATTGGTTAGGTGAAATATGAAACAAACAAAGGGTTAGAAAAATGTAAGAATATCGTAATGTTGTTTTTAATGTAACAAAGTCATTAAGGGATGAAATCATTTTTTATTTCATTCCTGCTTCCCACGATCAATGCAGAACATTTTTATTTTGCATGAAGATACGCAGTCTAACAATAACTGCAACTCGGAACAAACGTTGGTATCTTAAGCTTACTCCGCTTTCGGAGAATTCTAAGATTTCTGTGTACGTTGTCCAGTCGACTATGGTATTCTCGTAAGAACAATGACGTTTTCATAGACAGAATAATAAAAATGAATGCTTTTGTCAGTCCATCGGCTGCCAAAGGAAGCTCTCCTGGTTTAATGCATGTTCCTTACTTCGAATCGCCAGCGAATATATTAATTCTGCGAACGACTGGCAGGTGGTTCTTTTACTCGGTGTATCGTGGTCGTTGAAAGCTTCGAATTTCACAGACACTTCAATTATTAACGCCGTGTGTCAACATTGTCGTGCAGCGAGGAACCTCGGAATGCCAGAAATCCCTTTCTTAACACGCGGCACATGCGATGAGTAATTAACGTACAATGCAAAGTCTGTTCCGCGGAACTGCAGGGATTTAATTACGAAAAATGGTGTGCGAAGGAGGAGCGCAAAGAAAAATGTCTTGCACGCTGTGTAATTTAATTGAAGTGGCGATGGGGAGGAGACGTTCGTGCGAAATGAGTGTGTCTGAGCCAGATAAGTCGAGATTTCCGAGTTCTCTCAATATAGAAAATTATGTTTCTATTATTATACATATGGTTGAGAAATTGATTAACATCTTTCGAGTTTTTGGACGTTTGCCATTTTACGTTCGGAATAAATACTCTTTAATAATTGCAAACGGAATTGAACTGACTTTTAAGTTGATCGGTTTGGCGTACTTTTGAAGTACTCTTTAATAATTGCAAACGGAATTAAAACGACTTTTAAGTTAATTGATTGGGCTAATGAGCGGATCACTTATCGCATTAGGAAACCGGAATTATTACGAGAATGGTACTGGGTAAAATAGAATATAATTAATACACAATATAAACATAATATAATATATATATAATATAATAACGTAATATAATATATATAATATAATAACATAATATAATATATATATAATATAATAACGTAATATAATATATATAATATAATAACATAATATAATATATATATAATATAATAACGTAATATAATATATATAATATAATAACATAATATAATATTCTTCAAGGTACTGATTTAAATTACAGTATTTCATCATTTAACTTTCTAATTTTACAACGAAAATTATGTTTCTATTATTATACATATGGTTGAGAAATTGATTAACATCTTTCGAGTTTTTGGACGTTTGCCATTTTACTTTCGGAATAAGTACTCTTTAATAATTGCAAACGGAATTGAAACGACTTTTAAGTTAATCGATTTGGCTAATAAGCGGATCACTTATGGCATAGGAAACCGGAATTATTAAGAGATTGGTACTGGGTAAAATAGAATATAATTAATACACAATATAAACATAATATAATATAATATAATATCATAATGTAATACTCTTCAAGGTACTGATTTAAATTACAGTATTTCATCATTTAACGTTTCTAATTTTACAACGAAAATGTGGTTATCTCGCATTCATGACATAAATAATTGCTTGAATATAAAACAGTGGACGCTTCAGAAAAGTTCAAGAATATTGTATTTCTTCCGATTCATTAAAATTGATAAAGAAATGAATCATTTCTATCTAGAAATTCGTTCCAGAAAAATTTTGATTCTGCATAGTGATTATTCGCAGTTTGCTCATACCCTTATCTGCGCCATTTTTGCACGGCACACGATGCGAATCGTAGAATTTCTGAACAAGTTACAGCGCTTATTTTAATTTTATTTAGTATTATACACATTAAACGTAAGTCGCGATAATCATTATGAAAGTGAAGTATAGCGTAAGGGGTTCACCTGTCGGAGATCGCGTGAGTGTTTGTCACGTTGCTGGTGACGTACGTTGGTTTTATTTGGGACTTAATTGAAGAACAAGATAAGTGTACAAATATATTCCATTTGCATTTGTGTGAACAAATACATCGCAGAAACTCGAGAGAACGTGTTAATAGGCAATAACGTTTTGTTACCCAGCTCTGGTATTTGATGCTCTATTGCGCTCGCGCGATATATTCTTGATTAAAGTGCATAAAATAACGTACATACATTTTCATTATACAGAGTGGTTCGCCTAACTCAAACACGTCAAATATCTCGTCCACCATTGACGATAGAAACAAATGTCAGATGAAAACATGATCTGATTTAAGAGAGAAAAATGGCAAATTATTTTGATAATATCTTATTAAAGCCAATACCTTATTACGCAGAAGTTCGAGAAAAAATATTGAGCATTTCTTAAAAAACGGAAACCAACAAACATTTGCTTGAACATGTTTTCCATACAATAAGTAACTTGTTATCAAACTCCTCTTGTATAATATACTGTTATAAGAGTAACGTCATCTGTCAGAAACGTATCACGACTTTTTTGCAGTGATCGAATAAGCAAGAAAAAGTGACAATGCCCCCTTTTATCCTTCCAGAGAAGACGATTGGCTATTCCTAATAATTTAAGTGAATGTTTCAACATTAGTAAGAACATAGTCCAAGTATAAAAATTTCTTAAATCAACAAAAATTTACCATACTCTGTAATCTTTATAACTTCTTCAAATTTTTTCTCTCCCCTTTATACCTATAAATGTTTATAAATATAAGGACATAATATTATATTAATGCGTAATATGTTATAATCTTTGTGATCGCTAATGACCTTGTTCTTGATTAAACCTGTATAAATAAATTAAAAAAAAGTATCAGATGATTGCATAAGTTCGTACCCGATTTCAAAAAAGATTCAATAATTAAATTTTCAAGAATACAGCTTTATTAATCAGTTACAGTGGTTAAAAAAAGTATGGGCACACTCTTAAGAAGACGATAACTTTTTAAATATCGTATTATACGATTTGAATTTTTTTGGGAAGCTAGAGCAATTAGTTTGCCACAGGATGCGAAAAAAATTTTGTCAAAAAATTGCAATTCATCGGAATTCTAGCAAAAATACTAAAAGTTGCATTTTACAACTTTTTTATGTGGGCCAATATTGAAAATTTTTAAAATTCCTTTTGTAGATCTGTGTGAATTGTATGCACTGGTAAAGTTTCATCGAAATCGGTTGATGCGAAAAAAAACGACAGGCATTGAAAGATGTAAGAATCTTATATTTATTTTATTATATTATATTTATTTATTTATTTTACTATATTATATTTATTTATATATGTTTAATTAACACAGGTCTACAAAACGAATTTTAAAAATTTTCAATATTGGCCCAGATAAAAAAGTTGTAAAATGCAACTTTTAGTATTTTTGCTGCAATTCCGACGAATTGCAATTTTTAACAAAAGTTGCTAGCTTCCCAAAAAAGTTCAAATTGTATATTACAATATTAAAAAAGTTATCGCCTTTTTAAGAGTGTGCCAATACATTTTTACCCACTGTATGTGGTCACAATTCTTTTCTACAATTAGAAAAGCCGTGAAGTGCAACTTGCACATACTTATGAAAATCGTACACGAACTTATGCAAGCCTCTAATATAATTGATTAATCTCCTCGCGTCTTATAGTTACGTCGCGGGCTGTAGATTAGCGATTTTACACCTCCAACCATGTCCGGTATCGTTCGGCGGTAGATGAACCGGCCTCGGACACGGTGGAACGTGTCCGGGGCTGTTATTAACCGTGTGGCCTGTCCGAGTTATGTAAATAGAGGAAACAACGTTCACGCGGTCCGCGGTAAAATGTTTAGCAAACAATAAATGATGAAGGGCACGTGGTGGCGCGGGATCGTTAGGTGTATCGGTCACAGTGGGAACTTTTAGCAAACAATAAATACTACGAATCCTGGTTGTGCCAGTTCCGTTGGTTCTTCCGTGCGTCCCCGGCGGACACCACAATCGACTATTATTCGCATCAGAGGGAAGGATATCTGCGCGGCTAATCTACGTATAAAACCCAGTGACACCAACGGCGTGGAGCGGCACGGCGCAGCGAAAGAGGGAGGGGGCTAGGTGTATTTTAATGTGGCAGAAACGGCAGTTTAATCTGTTTACCCGCGTAGACCGCATACCAGTGATTCACCGTAAGCACGGCACGCACTTATGGCAAACACGTACCGTATACGGATCGACGATTATCGCGATGCGACTGCGGTTGCGGCGTCGGCGTCGGCAGCGGACCCGTCTGAGTTAAGAAATAAATCAGGCCAACAGTTTGGCATTAATTGAGCTGCATTGTATAACAGCCGTGCCGGTGAAATACGCCGCAGCATCGATTTACGATAGATAAAACGTACTTTATGGGGATGTTTCCGAAGGCAGCCAAGTTGTTTACAGCTCTCGCGGCGCGCTACGATTCACCGAGGATGAAGCGAACGCCGCGCCGCGTCGGTGTGAAGGAGGAACACGAGCAAAAAGAACATCGGGTGCCTCGGAGAAAGTGGAGTAGACGTGGAAGAAAAGCACCAGACCCGGTTACATCATTTACATTCACGCCGGAATCTTCTCTTTTGATTTTTCACCCCATCCGCCGTCGGATTTTTCGACCACGCACGCCGCACACGTGGACGGATCGCTTCTGTAAAACAGCTGGAAGTAATTCAACAATTTTCGCGTCACTAAATGCGCCCAGACTTGATCTTTCCGTACCATGATAAATGATTGAGATGAACTGAAACGGGCACAGATCCGATCTCATTCGGTAAATAAATAATTGTGCCACGTAATGTCACGTTCTGTTTTTAAAAGATTTTCTTACCAATTAAGAATGGATTTTTACAGTTCAGGCATTTATCTGTTTCTACTTAAAAACTTTTATACTTTTACTCACCATTAAACTCGTAATTCAGTATTTAGTTTATTACACAGAATAATATTCGATATTCTTAATGTTGGACTAGGTCAGAAAATGTTGTAACCTTTTTGGTATGGTTAAGTACATCAAAATATTTCCGTTATTACGGGAATTACGTTACTTACGTTATTAAGGAAATACAACTGTTGCAGTAAAACGATTCTACACAGCTTCACAAATTAATTTTAACATGCTCTTCAATATGACTGTGCAAGGGGAATTTTCTCTTCTATAGTTTTAATAAACATTGACAAATGTGTAGGAAACAGATTTTGTAATAAAACATGAAGAAAGGATGGGAATAGAATATAATGAACGTGAACATGTGCTTCAAGGTCGGAACCAGCCACCTTCGGCCATACATCGAACTCGTATATCATATAAGTAATTAACACCACCCATAATTACTGTGTAAGGAATGCGAATAAATCTAAAGGAACAGATGAGTACATTCTGATAGGTTGTAACCAGTTCCATTTGTACCCCCGTTAGATTTATAGAATGATCGTTTAATTATTGTACGTAGCGACCGCTTACCGAACGTAGTTCAATAGAATTTCAGTAGACGCGGATAGTCATAGCCAGACACAAGTTTTATCGAAATTCCGATGGCAATTTAAAACTATCGATTAAATTATCAATTAAAAATAATAATTTTCTTATCCTGGCAATACCGGTAAGATAGAGAATTTTACATATTTCGGAAAAATAAAAAAATTAGTTTCAATTAAAACAATTTTATTTTTTAAAATAATTCCTTTTTTAAAATCTTGTTTGCTTATTATTCATAAATATTACTACTAAATATCAGCAATTAGTCTATTCTTTCGATATTGTTATTAGTGACGAACGTCAACAATTTTTCCATTTTTATATTTTATTTTGAAGCACAGTGTTTCAAAATGTCACAAACGTCACAAACATACATTTCTCTTCGTCTTCAATATTTTTACTAAGTCGTAGACAATACATCAATGTCCTTGAACTGGTTTAAGCATTTTATCGTTCTTTTTTTGCATAACTGCATAAAGTCCGCAGTTTAGGATTAAACATTGTCAGGGAATGGTAGCTGTGTACATTCTTCGGAAGCTCGTTTAAGCGCATTTTGTTTGTCTTTCACGAAATGGCCGTTGAAATTGTACACTTTAGTAACTTTCCATGAACATTTCACTTTATCGAATTGCATGAAAGACACGGCTTTATCTCATCGCTATTTAAAACTGCTCCTGATAATTTTCAAGTCGTCTCAGTGCCTCGTAAAAATGCGACTTACGACGTTAGTCCGCCGTCGTTATGCCACTCTTATCCCTGTTTTATCTTCCTCGCTGCGGGCATCCCCGACAGTAAAGATCCACCCTTATCCCGGTACTTGTCCTATGACGATCGAGAAATTTTCTTACAAATACCGTGCTATTAAATGAAACCTCCTCATTGGGTATTTCCTCTCTTCGTCACGTTCCATAGATGAAATATAATTTCGTTTGGAAGGACTGCATTTTTTATTCAATTACATTTCGCTGATCCATTTCTTCCCTTGTTCATCCCTCTTTGTTCATATATTTGTAATTATTTGCTTACTCACTATTCTACATTTTAATTAATATGTAATTTTTTTTACTCACATGATCATTTTATTTAATGTACTAGGGTAACTGCACCAGTGAATGAACGGGCACCAGTAAATGAACGCTTTTGTATATTTCAACAAATTTTAAATAAATAGGAGAATATTGTTTAGTAATTTTGTTCATTGATTGGACTAGCATTATTCAATTACTAGAATGTAGTGTTGATTGACTGGTATTTTTCATATTTTTGATTTAACGTTTAATAAAGAAGAATAATAATAATTTCATTGTATTTGTGTTCATTTATTTTTGACAAATGAAGTATAGGGAGCTATTTGGCATATATGAGATTCCTTTAATTCACATAGTTTTTTTTTAAATAAAATATTTTCCTGAACAATTTCTTAAATGTTCATTCACTGGTCCTAACCCAATTACATTTTTACTCACCTTGTAATTTTTATGGAATATTAAATTATTAGTGTACTTACATTATTAACATTATTAAAAATTTTTATTTTTAATTTAGGTAATTTATTATATATTATAGGTCTAGATCGACGTCGATTTGTTTTCCGTTCAAGAAGAAAAAACGAAAAGATTTCATTCTGTTTCGACCCAATGAAAAGCAATAATTATTTACTCCTTATTTTGATTGAAATCAAATTACATTCGAATAATGGTCAACGCTGCTCCGAAGTCGATTTGTTTTCCGTCGGGAAAGAGAAAAACGATTTCGATTTTATTCTATTCCGACCCAGTTTGGAATTGACAGGACACGCACGTGCGTCTGGTGCACGTGCACAAATGCAGTTTAATGGTTCGCGGCTAGACTTGTTTACGACGCCGTTGTTCGCTCAGTATTCTGGCGGGTATCAGTTTAAAAGCCGATTCACACTTTACCGCAGCGCAGGGCGGTTTATTGCTTCCATATATCCTTAGGTAACTGTTCATTCATGTAGTGTCGCTCGGTGAAATACAGCGCTCCCTTTCATAACATGTGTTTCAATTGTACACTCGAAACAATTTTTCAGATCTATCGTCATTCACTAAAACCTGACGTAAACAGGCATGAAAGATTGGTGTGTGATTCGAGCCAACGCGTGTCCCGATATAGATATCATGCGACTCTCTTTGAACGGATTGAATTCACCGACAATTTGTACGGGAGCAATTCACCTGGATTTATGTGCTGCTACCATTCTCGCAGTGCTAACCTCTTCATGCGTGAATTTTTTTTCAATTCAACTGAAAAATTATTATTTTGATCTCAGACGCAAATCGATACATTTTCGGCCATTAGTCGTCTGCTTGTCTATACAGTCCTCACTACTGTGGTAGTTCACTTCTAATATTTACTTTAAATGTTCCTTATTTAATTTCTAATGTTTTCTTATAAAGTGTTCTAATTCACCGCAATGGTAAACAATTTTCTTTACACTATGCAAGTGAGTATGAAATTATTTTAGTTTATTTTTTGTTCTGGCTTAAATGCAATGATTAATGGTTTGTTAATTTCCATTACAGACACAATATATTTTTTGGTATTCTCTTGATAATGATCTAAATTGAGATCGAAACGTCGAGACAAATTATTGTGCCTATTTTGCAAATTGTGTAAATAGTAACATTTGATCGAACCAATGCGCCGAAAACGTTTTGAATTTTGCTTTCAACTGAAAAATGACTGCTTAAAATATTCTCAGTGCTTGCGTACAAATTTTTATTGCCGAGAGACTGACAGTGTTCTGCAAAAAATATTCAGTTTTCATGATTTAGAATGAACTTTATTTAAACACGTTTATCGTGCCTCGCGTGTCATTGTCTTTGAAGAGGTTGAGTATGAAGCGCTACGTTGATTGTTCTGATTATAATTCCCGTTTCTATCGTTGAGAATTTATTATTGTGAATAGTTCTGGAACAGATCTCAAGGTGAGTCCTGAATGACAGGAGCTATCTTTGCTATAATCAAGCTTGTTCTACATTTTTAGTGCATAAAATAAGCAAAAAGAAAATCGTAGAATCGTCTTCCTTTCTAACTTGTCTCTTTATTGCCCTATTCTGCTTTAAATGAAATTACCGTAGGTCAAATGATGGCAATTTCTTGAGAATCGGAAATTTGGTGTTGAAATATTTTTTGGATCCACTGTACGTCTGACGAATAGAATAAATCGCTAACTTCAATGAAACGCTTGCAGGAAATTCTTGATTGCGTGAAAAAGAGATCTTGCCCATTTACACCGAAGAAAAATATTATCTGGATTACCACGGTATAAAATTAACGCTTTCCCGAGTCATTATGACACATTTAGATAATATCCGTTGTTCATTTCTGGAGCTTTGATGCCGTTTTCTTTATCTTCCGTCTGCTTCGAGGATTACAGATCCGTGTTAATAAAAAATCGCTATCAGGAATGTTCCTTTCAGTGATCCCGAAGTCAACGCTGTTTAGGCCCAGATAATTCGGCTCTAAATTTAAATACAAGTGTTTATTTGGTTATGTATTAGAGGTTGCTTGATAACCTCCGGTGCTACCGTACTTCTTAATGGATTCTTTAATGCTGTCAAGCTCGAGACGTAAGAACTCCCGTATCACGAAACCGACTAATGTATTTACCTTTGCCACGCGACACGGTTTACAATCAAATTCGTAATTTTGATTTATAACTCTTATCATTTTATGTGCCGTGCATACTGGGCTACCTATTTTCGCCGTTAAAATCACGATACCCGACAGCGGCAGCTGCACAGCGCGGCAACGAAAATATGAGCTGCTTCGATATCACACGATTTTTACTTTCGCCTGTGACTCTGGGTTTTCATGAAAGATTATGTATGCATCAGTGCCACAACCGTTGCGAAACACACAGCCTCCGATTCACTCTTATCGGTACGGAACTTCCCAATGTGGTAGAAAGACATTTCAATCGTAATTAATACTGATTATTCGAAGCGACCGGGTAAGCAATAGACTGCGGATATTATGCATTTATGACAAACACGAGTTGGTGCAATTTAACATGGTGGAAAGATTAGAACAATTTCAGAAACTCGATATATTTTGAACTTATTAGAGGGTGATCTCGTTCTTAACGATCCAAAAATCTTGTTTGTTTCATTCTCTTCAAGTTGATAAGCGTTATCAGAGAGGAACGAAATTGAACCTGTGAAATTACCTAATATTAGTAAAACGTTTAATCTTTTTAAAGATATTCTGCTTGTAATTTTATGATTCATTTAAGAAATCATACTTGTGCTGTTTCTGTGAAATTTTGGTGGCAAGAAAATGTACTCTGTAGAGTGTCTCGAAAATGTTGTAGTTGCTTGAAAGAGGCGATTCCTCAGATCAATTGATAAGGTAATTTCAAAAATATATGGGAAAACGTTACTTCAAACCATCGCAGGTATCATCACTTTCGAGGAAGCACAGTATTTTTGGGACACCCAGCATAATGTATGCACACATGTAACCACAAAAATGATTGTTTAAACATGTTCGTTCATGTTTATCATAACGTATTAATAATGGATATCACTGGATTCGGGAAAGTCTACAGAATCTTTTGATTCTTTTTGATTTACAGAAACATCACAATATTTGTTTAAAGTTAAAAAATACATTTTTTTTTCAAAGTTATATTTCTCAGAGACCGTGCGCATAGGAAAAAATTAAGAACAGATTCGGAATCAGCGCAAAAACCTTTATAAGATACACGCAACAGTTATTTATTTATTTATTTAATGCTTTAAACCAGATGTGGTTTATTTAGCATTTTCAGTACATGAGTCCATTAGCGTATAACATGTTGTCTTAATGCGCCTCTTAACTTAACTTAACTTAATATTAATTTATAATTCAAAAGGTTAATTCAAAGAAATTAAATTTTTAGTGCGCAACGATTAAAAAAATCGAAACACGCAACAGTTATTTGGAAACATGAAAAAAGTTGAAATATGTTGGACAGTGTTATTACATGCTGTACAAGGAGGTTTCTGAGATTATTTGTAGCGACATTTTCCTCTGCAAAAATGGCACCCACGGCTTTGTTTAGGAGTTATTAACGAAAAACACGGTCAATCAGAGCGCGACCTAGATGCGTGTTGGCACGGTTGGCCCGGCACATCAACTATCAATTGGCCGACTGTGCCAACATGCGTCTAGGTTGCGTTGCGATTGGTGCATGTTTTTCGTTAATAACTCCTTAACGAAGCTGTGGCGCTGTTTTTTCAAAGGAAAATGTTGCTTCAAACGATCTCGGTACCTCCCACTTCCGGATGTTGAAGGAATTTTGAGACAACGTGTATTACTTGCTCGAATATACAGTGGGTCCCAAAACTACCCTAGGAGCCGAAAATGGGAGGTTCCTTGGGTCATTTGAAGCGACATTTTCCTTTACAAAAATGGTGTCCGCGGCTTTGTTTAGGAACTATTAACGAAAAACACGGACAAATCAGAGCGCTACCTAGACGCGAGTTAGCACAGTCGGCCCGACGCGCCCAACTGTCAATTGGCCGAACGTGTCATCGCATATCTAGATCGCGCTCTGATTGGTCCGTGCTTTTCGTTAATAACTCCTAACCAAAGCCGCGGACGCCATTTTTGTAAAGGAAAATGTCGCTTCAAATGACCCAAGGAACCTCCCATTTTCAGGTGTCGGAGGAATTTTGGGACACCTTGTATTTGTACGCATATCTGCTCCTAATTGGATAACACTGTGAACAGTTTCATACACACCTTGTTTAAATATACAAACGTCGAGTTTACTATTTCTTTTTAGTAAATTTAATATTTATTCTTGAATAAATATAAACTTACCGCATAAAGTATTCATGCTTGTTTTCGACGGTGTTCTTGCCAGGCGAAATATCGAGAAAATATTTGAAATTCAAATTGTAGTGGCATCCTGTTAAAAAGATAGTAGATTATTCATTGACATATTAAACTTGATAGTTTATATACGGATATATCGAAAACAAATCTCTGATCACTTCTCATTGTGAAATTCATATATCGTTGACAAGTTAGGTACTGATTCCATCATGAATAAAGTGCTAACAGGCGGCTGTAATAAATTCCTCAGGATCTATTGGAATAGAAGAGTATCGAACACAATGGAGCGCATAAATTTCTTTATCAAATGGCGTTTACGTGTAACTTTTTCGTTCCTCGGGTAATTACTCAAGGTACGAACGGCACGTATCACGCCGGCATCCTTTATCACCTCCACCGATAAAAGGGAACTTACGAGGAGGCTGCCACCTGCTTGTCCCTTTCTTCCCTACAAAGAAATGATGTGTATACATTAGGGTGGACCTTATTTTTCGACCATCTGATTTTTTTTATGCAACCCCGTAGATCTGTTCCAGATCCAAAAAAATAAGTTCTGCAAAAGAAGAACTCAATTGGACAACAGGAAAGGGTGTCGCAATCGGTTTGAAGTTTGAAAATTTCAGTAATTTCCCTTTAATTTTACATGCAACTCAAATTTTATGTTTTAATGATAAGAGTTACTGTTATAACATAAAAATATCATCTTTTGGTTGTATAATAAGAAATTTTACTTCAAAGTTTCAACAATATTGTCAATAGTTTGGTTTATTACATTACGGAGTAGAGCTATGAGCTCTAGTGTCTACTAAGTAGTCTACTTAGAGATACATGTGTATTCCTAATTAACATTTATATTGAGCCGTGGATTTTGATCCCAATGGCTGCTATGGCGCCACGTGTAGATATAGAATTCATCAAAAATATAATTCATTACAAAAATGTTAACGAAGAAATAAGCGATGTGGCATTTAAAAAAATTGTGAACCATTTATGGTACTTGTCACCGGAGAATGCGGCGCTATCGTTTTTTGATAAAAAAGTTTCAGTAGAAACAAAAAGATCGATGGTGCAAGCACTACAAAATGTAAACAATAATAATAATTATAAGAGATACATGACAACGACTATAGAAATTAAAAATCTTCCGAATTTGGAAATACAACATTTCGTATCATCTGAATCAAATAATTTTTTCAAACGGTTCAATATAAATTCAGATTTTCTTTTAATTGATCCAGCACTATGGGAAACTAATAATAATTATACCGAAGCGATAGGTATTATAACAAAATTAGAAGTTGTGAATGACGTTGCAGAAAGAGCAATAAAATTAATGAAAGATTATAATTTAACGTTATGCAAAAACGAAGAAGAAAAACAATTCATATTACAAATTGTAACCGATTATAGGGAAAAATACCCAAAAATTGATAAAACAACATTAAGTACAGATTTTTAAAAATTATTTATACTCTTATTATAATTAGGCCTATAAATAAAACATTTAATTATAAGTATTTAACTGTCTTTTTCTACTTTTCCTTACATTAATGTGAGATCAAATTTTATATTTAAAAAATAAATATTAAAAATTTTGCTGAAACAAATTCATTAAACAATTTAATTTTTGCTTTGATATAATAAGAATATTACATTAAAATAGTGTTTAATGACCAGTGGGATTGAAAAAATGTGTACTTTTTCATTTTTCGCAAAATTAAAATTTTCTGCATAAACAAACTCGTTGCGACATGTCTTCCCTTTGTCCGATCGACTTGAAATTTGGAGGGAATTAGTTTTTTACCGAGTAGAACAGATTGCAAGGGTCGCATCAAATGAATTTTTAAAAAAATTTTGCACCAGAGCAACTAAGGTCCACCCTAGTATACATATATATTTAAGTTGCATCGCATGTACATTAGCATTCGTAAGATGACGTCTTATAATAAATATAAAATATAAATAATAAATAAAAAATCACGTCCTTATCACTCGACATCGTTGTTTTCTTTTCGTAACTGACGTGAGACTGCATGTAGCGACGATCACACGACGATGACGCATCGTGGACAAACGTTAATTATTTTACATTGATTTCGCCACTAGATCGCAGAGCAATCGATATTTTGTCGCGTACGCGTCCACGACGCGACGATCTGTGGACGGAGGACCTTAACATCCTGCATGAAATGAGCAAGAAACCAGATACTTTTGAGTGCTAGTGTACGCGCATACACTCGGAACGTGTTATATGCGCGCGAGTGTATGAGAGGTCTGCATATATGCATAAGCACGGTGCACGTGGTGCGACGGCAAATCGTAATGCTGTAATAATGGATGCACTACCAGCAACAGTTGTCCAGTAGCACGGGGGAACGTAGACAGAGATATGGAGATTGAGAAGAACGAACCAGACAGAGAACAGGGAACGAAATAAGTAGCAAGAGAAGTAGCTGCTCGTGCGTGTTTCACACTTTCGAGCGAGAACTTTGCCGTCTAAATGTTTGGGCTTCCTTAAGAAGTGACGCGAGCACTGCTTTATTTTACACCCTCAAGCAGAAGCCAGAACATTGTGAAATAAACTAGTTGTCCCCGTCGCTGTGTTTATTCATCCGAAATAGAAAATTACGGAATTAGTTGTTGTCTCGTTGCTTTCATACCGCGTCCACTCGGAAGTGTATTAAATTCATGAATCCTTCAGAATTTCATGCAAAACAGTATTAACCCTTTGCACACCTTTGTCGAGTGTGACTCGACATTAGAGAAAGAAAAATGTAATAAAACGTATTATTTATAATAATTGTCTCATTTTTTAGTTGAAAACAAATTAAAGTTCTACAAATATAAGTTACAACAAAGTTTGAGTACTTTTAAGTAAATTTCAAATAAAACACTTAAAATAGCAGGGAATCGATGGCAACAAAATTGAAAAATATTATTCGGAGTGCAATGGGTTAAAGTACACTTGCACACCTTTGTCGAGTGTGACTCGACATTAGAGAAAGAAAAATGTAATAAAACGTATTATTTATTTAATTGTCTCATTTTTTAGTTAAAGACAGATTAAAGTTCTACAAATATAAGTTACAACAAAGTTTGAGTACTTTCAAGTAAATTTTAAATAAAATACTTAAAATAGTAGGGACTCGATGGCAACAAAATTGAAAAATATTATTAGGAGTGCAATGGGTTAAACTATACTTGCACTCATTGTGGTTTATACAAAAAACCAAGCTTTTGAAAATCTGGTTTTATAAATATTGAACAACCTTTACGGTAAGCACACAATGATTAACAACATAGTAACTCTTCCGAAATGTACTATACGTAGTAAGTAAAATTTCACGACAATAAAAATCAAATTGGAACAATCATTTTGTAGAATTAAGGACCACATAAAAACTTGGTTCCAATATTAAAAGTGCTAGAAAATTTAAACTACGTTAAAAACGTTATTAATTGATGATTCATGCTGCTCAAGATTATTCGAAGCGATTGAAACGGAAATTTGAGTCTACACACGTTAAGAACTTAAAATAACTGGCGCTTCCAATGTTTTGTTACGTGCTACGCAATGGTCTGTTTATGGTAGTCTGTAGTACCAGTACTTAATCCGAGAGTGATATTCAACTCACTGTTAATGAGCTAATTAAGATTTAGGGAGCGTTTGGGGTTAGTGTGTAATTAAGTTTTCATTCCCCTTTAATACTGTCTTCCCCTTAAACGCGTTCGACGTAAAATTTTACGCATCCTGGGGTACTCTTAAGCCTTACACCGTTACCGAAAACAGAAATTGAACGACATTTTTTTTGTCTATCACGAAATTGAATGTGTTAAAAATAATCGAATAATTTTCTACAAAATTATTCTATACAAAATTTTCATATTCAACGACGTTGGACTTTGTAGTTTCAACGCATAATTTTATGTCTCGAGTGTAAATTAATCTTTACATTTTAATAAAAATGATATTAAAAAACTTTCATATTAAAAAATTTCGTTGTTTATTCTCGACTTCTTTTTTTATGTAGAATCACCCTCCCTCTATTTCCGCTCACCCCGAAATTATTCGACTATGCTAATGTTTGTTACGAATGGATACATAGAATCCCTCTTACTTATCGTATTTTATTACGCGCATTTGCGTTTCTGAATTTCGTGGCCGGGGATTGTCTTTGATCTAGTTCCGGCGGAAGAGAGATTAGCAGGTATTAACTTGTGGTTAACGCATTTTTACGCCATTTTGGATCGCTTTGCGGCCCCTCCTTATCGCGATGTAAATGCCAGGTACGTCGCGGCTTTATCGTTTGGCCCTGTTATCATCGTATTCCATCGTTTTATAGGAGTACGCAAACACTTTATTCAGCTCGCATGAGAGTGACAAATGTACCCACGCCGCTGCACCGTCAGGTGGTTTTATTCGGGTGATTACAGCGCGATCGAAGTAACGCGCTTTATTATTATGTGTCGCACACGGTTTGCCCCGGCGTTTTATGCCTGTAAAACACGTAGCCGTTATCGCGACGGAGCATCGTTCGATCTTTGGAAACACGACGGGCATTCCCGTTTTTCGCGAACGTGAAATTGCCGCTCGAATTTTCGTCTTATCTTTCTCAGATCGCAATAGAATATTTTCGTCATTTCGTATTCTTCCCTACCAGAAGAAAGCAGCAAAATATTTAGGAGTAAATGTATTTAGTAAATGTATTTACGTATTTAGAAATACGTAAAAATAAATATATTTCGCCCTGAATAAATTTGTACAATGAGAATGAATTCCTGTTCGCGAGGCAAACTAAATTGTCAATCATTCTTATATTTTTATAATCTCAGGATGCGAGAAAACTTTTCTTCGTAAATAGTAAAAATAAGACCATTTATACATAGAGCTTATCATCTTTTACGGACCACAGATGGGACATCTTGTATACGTGGGAGTATTCATCACACGAGTATCGTAATCGTAAGTGTGTCAATTTATTGTTCACTATAAATAACCCTCGCAAAGTGGATGCTTTTGACGATTTTATGGCTGCCATGGTTAGATCCATTTAAATTTTTACTCGCTGATTTCATTGCATAGTAGACTCCGTATAACGCGGTAAAAAACAGGTTAAAAAGATTGTATTCATATATTGTATATATTTTTTATGAGACAATAAATGTGCTTTGGGTCATCGGATAACGCGATCAAAAAATGCTTTAGGAAGGATGCATATTTGCTGTCGCATTAGGTAACTACATAATACAATCTTTAGAAACAATTTGATCGCGTTATGGAGTGTTTAATTGTACATATTTTTGTCCCTACGTTTTTCAGGTCGACGATGATCTTCTTATGGGACCTAATGCAAACAGCTAATATCAGGTCGTTAAATATGAAACTTGACAAATGTCAAAAGATCTGCGTTTTCATTGTCCAGTTCCATACTTAACGACCTGATAATATGAATTGACTACTAGAAGATTAAAATAGTTTACAAATCACAAGTGACGATCTAAAGGGTTATCTAGGTCTGACAAATGCACGGCACGAAGAAGAATTCTCTAGCTTAACTTTTCAACCAGGAATGACAAGCTAAGTCGTCGTTCCGGTTCGCTATCACCTATCTGAAGCTTGTCTTGGCCTTCTTAATTCAACGAAAAATTCTTTTTCGTAACAGATGGATAGAATTCATACCCTGAACCATGTGAGGTTAATTTTACCCCGATCCATCTACAGATACATTGTGTATCAAAAGATTTTATAATAACACCAAATAAAAGAAAGATTTGTGTTTTAAAAATTTATGTTTCGAAAGGCTATCGTCTTTTTATAGTTACAGGAGGCTTAACGTTATTATATCGCTTCATTATATGATGTTCTTTTAAAAGAAAGCATTTCTTGAACATCGATTTGGTCAACATTTGCAAATATATGTAACTCCTTAGTAAATTGTTAATGTGATTGCTAAATATGGACGAACTCGGCATGCAACTTGACAAAATCAATCGAACGGTCAAACTATTACTCGAGACGAGCGTGATGGACGTTATTACCATAAAATCACTTGTAGTCCAGATCGTTTTCACGCAGACATACAGTGGCGTGCAATAATATTCGGAGGTTCTAAAAGGACGATAACTTTTTTAATATTGTACTATACTATTTGAATTTTTTGGGAAGCTAGAGCAATTAGTTTGCCTGAGGATGAGAACATATTTTTTGTCAAAAATTGCAATTGCTTTATTTGTTTATTTGATCGAACCGTTGCGCCGAAATCATTTTCTCTTTATCTGTTTTAACAATCTTACGATCGATAACTCTAACAACATTTAAAAATTGCAATTGTTCGGAATTGTTGAAAAAATACTAAAAAGTTGCATTTTCTACTTTTTTATGTGGGCCTATATTGAAAATTTAGAAAATACGTTTTGTAGATCTGTGTGAATTGTATGCACTGTGAAAGTTTCATCGAAATCGGTTGATGCGAAAAAAACGACAGGCATTGAAAGATGTAAGAATCTTATATTTATTTTATTTATTTATTTTCTTATATTATATTTATTTATATATGCTTAATTGACACAGGTCTACAAAACGTATTTTTTAAATTTTCAATAGAGGCCCAGATAAAAAAGTTGTAAAATGCAACTTTTAGTATTCCTGCTACAATTCCGATCAATTGCAATTTTTGACAAAATTTTTTTTCGCATCCTGTAACAAACTAATTGCTCTAGCTTCTCAAAAAAGTTCAAATAGTATAGTACAATATTAAAAAAGTCATCGTCTTCTTTAGAGCGGTCTTAAACTTTTGTCCGCTACTGTAAATGCCATAGTACACGTCCAAAAATGAATGCAAAAATAAAAGCAGTATTATTTTTTTTTGCATCCTGTGGCAAACTAATTGCTCTAGCTTCCCAAAAAAGTTCAAATCGTATAGTACAACATTAAAAAAGTTATTCTTTAGAGCGGCCGAATATTATTGCACGCCACTGTACATAGAAATAGAATAGCGATTCTGCAAGGTGGGAGATTCCGCGAGCCGTCAAATTGCGGGTATAGCGATCAATTTTGCGATGGAACCGGTTCCTGAGTCTACGAGCCATTAACATCGGTGACGCGGACGAGTAAGAGGTACGAATCGGGAATCCTAATTATTTAATCAGAGTTGTTCCCGTTCTTGCGATCGGCGGACCAGTCTCCGCGAAATGTTCGAGAAGTCGCGTGCGTGCTTCCAATAACCAACATTCTCAGAATCGAAGACTTTTCTCAAACGGAATACTGAGACACGCTGACACGTTTTCCATCTTTCCCGGCGATAAATCGAAAGCGAGAAATAGGCGCGATGGGACGTAGCAAGTTTAGTAGGGGTGTAAGAAATATGTGACTAGGTACATTTCTGACAGAGAAGTATTTTATTCTTCATACGGAAATTAATTTCAGAAAAAGCGAGTGCAAACGTGCATCTTGACGTGATGGCACACATTTTTCAAAAATATTCTACTAGAAGCTGTTGGAGTAATTAATAGATAGAATAGGCTGGTTAATTGTATAACATCTGAATTACATCGTTTTGCCACGATGTGGTCACTATTGATGGTTATTTAATATTACCAGAACACTTTGGTATATATGCAGTTAAAAATGTTGGTTCTCGACTTTTTCACGGTTTGAAATAACTTCCAAATATAGATTGGTTTATGTTTGAGCTATTGATTCTGATTGGTTCTGTTTCTTTTGGCCTCGTGTCTTTGCCTCAGTAACTTGTGCATGGAAACAACACGTGGTTACAGATTTCAATTTCGTTTTTAAGATTTTAATAAAGCAAGTGTGTAATATAATACAGAATCTTGATACTGAATTTCAATCCGATTTGATTACGATATTACTACAATTTTCAGACACAGTTTTCTTCTTTATTGAAAATGATCCACATACGGATCGAAACGTTTAAAGTTTAAATTAACTTGTACAATTGCTTATACGTATTTACTTGATCGAACCGTTGCGCCGAGATCACTGGTACATCATTTGTATTATTAATAGACTCCGGATTTTTATGCATTTGTGAAGAAATTCGCTGGGTGAGAAATAAAACAATCAACGATTAGAAAAATTTTAGGAATATTGTCATATTGTCATATGTATTTAATGCAATAACATCATTACGGGATGAAATCAATTTTTGTTTTACTCTTGCTTCCCACAATCAATGCAGAACATTTTTATTTTTGCGTAAAAATCCGCAGTGTAGTTATTAAGAAACTTTATTCGTCAAATTTTTCAGTAAAATGCCATTAATGGGAGTATTATTCACAATGATAAACACGTTCTATCAAGGAAGTTTGAAGTTGTACTAACAATAAGAGTTTATTGTTAGTCCACGACTAAACTTGCCATTGCTGCTGAATAACTATTTAGGGGTTGGCTTCTCTTCGAACGGTTCTATATATTTTTCACGAAAAAAGAATTGTGAAATTCAAATTAAGGTGACAAACAATGAAAGTAGAAGCGCGGCATTTGTAAATCTTTGGTCATTCAGCCAGGAAAACATTTCGAGAGTCTTCAAAAGCAACGCAGAAGAACTTTTTACAACTGTGTATCTGCGAAATCAGTGTAATGAACTTCGAGGACCATCTTCAGGGGCTTCGATCAAACAGAAAATTATTCGCTGGCAAATTTCAGACGCACTTACGTTCAAGGCATACCAGAAACCGAGTATTCGGCTGTCCGCAAGCGACTGTTTTATTACTCTGATACTTACATTTGGTATGCAACGCGCGATGCGACGACTGTGTTTTACTGCGTCACAGATCGTGTTTTTAACCGACAGTGTGTAGTTCCCCGGTTTATATTTTCCTCGACGGCGGCCGTGACATTAACGTTCTCGCAGCAGTCGATTCGAATCAGTATAAAAGCCGTGCACCGTGGTAACCAGGCATAGTCACTGTTCAAATTTTCAGCAAGATGAGAGCCCTGGTCGGATCGACAGTCTTCGCGGCTTTGCTGGTCTCTTGCTTCGCAGCCTGTCTTCCAGGATTGAATGGCCAGGGAGATTGGTACCAGTGCGAAGGACTGAACGACTTGGCCAACGTGAGTTTCGATATTCTAATTCCAATGTTCAATTCATTTTTCTTTTCAAAACAAAACAGTGTGTTCACTTTCCCACCCGTTACATAGTGTACAAAACTGTTTCGAGAAAAACGAACAGGATTCGAAACTGGAAGCTTTAGAATAAGTCCAAGTAGAATATTCCACGACGTTCTTTGTTGAAGTTA
This sequence comes from Lasioglossum villosulum, assembly GCA_963971365.1. Lineage (NCBI taxonomy): Eukaryota > Metazoa > Arthropoda > Insecta > Hymenoptera > Halictidae > Lasioglossum > Lasioglossum villosulum. Next base: position 10,232,994 of record OZ020497.1, read on the forward strand.
CAACACTTTGGACATAATCACAAAATTTAGCGATCCTTTAAGGCTTCGTGCAGACCTAAACGGTTTGGCGAACCATGCGCCGAATCTGATGTCTTTAATGCTTCGTACTGACCTGAACATTTCACTTTGAAACTTTAAATTCACTCTATAAACTGCCAACATTTTATGTATTTCTTTCTGTTTGAAATGCGCGGTTCGTCAAACGGTTTGGCGAACGGTTCGGCAAATGGTTCGCAAAATCGTTTAGGTCTGTACGAAGCCTAACATTAAACCTACCGAGCCTTAAACGTAACTGGTACATGTTCCCCCATAAAAATGACAAGATTGATATTACTCAGTCATTGTGTGGCTCCTACTGTAATACGTGTTCTAATAAAGATATTTACACCATAATTGCTCATGAAATCATTTTTATCACATTAACACTTTGTATTGAATATTTGTTTGTTAACACTAAACCTATCGAGGCTTAAAAGTAATTGGTACATGTTCCCTTATAAAAATAACAAGATTGATTTTATTTAGACTTTGTGCTACTCCTATTAGAATACATGCTCTACTAAAGATATTTATGCAATCAATTCTTACAAAATCATTTTTATTATTTCAATAATTGTAAAATAAAAAATCTGGAACTGGTCATTTTGGCCAGTGGCGGTAGGTTTAGTGTTAACTTCGCACGTCAGTGTGTATTGCGATTAAAAGCTTCGATAAATAGTTGCAGGTACCACCGACCGCAAAAGGAATCAGTATAACAAATTCGAATATCACTAGGATAAAAACAGACGCTTTCAAGAAGTACTCGGAATCGTTGGAAGAGTTGAACATAACCGGATGCGGAATAGAGGAGATAGAGCCCGACGCGTTTAGAGGTTTGTCGAAATTGCAAGCGCTCGGTTTGGTGAATAATAAAATCCGGAAGATCGATGCCTCGTGGATCAGAGGATTACCAAATCTGAAATCGTTGAGCATCTGGCGGAACCGTATCGTCGCCATAGACGACGCGTTTTACGAGCTGTTGCCCGAGTTGAAAGTTTGGGACATAGCTTACAACGAGCTGAACGAGTGTCTGTCGCCGACGTTGCTGAAGAAACTGACAAAACTCCGAAGAATCTTGATCGCTGGAAATCCGTGGTCTTATCGGTGTCGTTCGTCGATGACTTGGTACTTAGGCAGCAATCACATCCGTTTCATCAAGGACTGGAGCATCAGCGATTTGTTGATCGAGGAATGTATTGCTCACGAACCAGGCGCTGAGGATAACGACGCCATTTTGAATAAATGTGTAGATCGCAAGGTGGGCTCTTCGGATACGTTGCCGTACGATGTTGCTGGCTTGAACGAACAGGTCCGCGAACTGAAGAAGAGAGTTGCCGATCTGGAAGCCGACGTTTCGACGTTGAAAAAGTCGAACGTCTAATTGGGACACTTTGCGAAATTTGGTATAATCGGAAGCGAAAGTTTGACCTTGGACTACGAGTACGCAAAAACAATTGCATTTTCAATAAACATTTTCCTTGGTTATCCGACGTTGTTTAACCACGGTATTTTTGATCCACAGCAACTTTCCTATTATCAACAAAAATATATAGGCTAGAGAAATTGCGAAGAAACGAAGGCGAAACTTCCGTTTATAGCAAAAATCAGAATTCGATGAAATTTTGAAAATAGGTTCTTTTTTGATTAAATTGACGATTGCCAGAAGGATTTTTGGCGCATCGAAAACATTTTTTTTTATCATTTCAATGTCGCGCTCTGACTTACCGACTTTCTATTTTATATAGAATATCTTCAATTAGTTGTAAAAAGGGATCATCACCAGCCTAGTTCACCTCACAGCGCCATAAAAATTCACACATATTATCTATAAAGGAATCCTCTCTAGTTTAAAGTAATACATATATAAGGTAAACTTGAAATTTTTAAAGACTACTCCTGGATTGATTAATCACATAAATAACAATATAACTAAATAATAAATAAACTTTTCGGGTTAACCTAATCCAAATTAATTCTCATCGCATAACCTTCCCATTGTAGATATTGGTTCACTTAGTTCACCAATTGAAATTTTCTATACATTTTACATTAATTTCCAGAATATATATATGACGCATGCGCACAGCACGAACATAAAGTACAAAGTCGGTAAGTCAGTAGTCGCTAAGGTAGAGCGCAACATTGAAACGATAACAATTTTTTTTTCGACGCGCCAAAAATCCTTCTGGCAATCGTCATTTTAGTAAAAAAAGAACCTACTTTCAAAATGTCATCGAATTCTGATTTTTGCCATAAACGGAAGAACAGCCGAGATGAACAATAAAAATTGTCCAGCTGAAAGTCCTAAATGGGTACCCGGGTGTTTGATTATGAAGGGTTAGAAATACTCGAAAAGCGGACGGAGGCCGGTGACCGAGATCCGATCGGCGATTCAAGAATTCGCGTTGCGGGTCTCGTTAGCGAGTCGAATCCGACAGTGGGGATCGGGGGCGAGAGGGTTCGGAGGGGGGCGGAGGGCACACTTATCTGTGCACGTCGGCGGTGCCGGGTAAACGGTTTTCAACCGTGCAACAGACAGTTCCACACACATCGTGTCGGAACTGTCTACTCCCGGTTTCGTTGCTGGCCCGATATATATCCCCTTTTCTGCCCCGTCCGTCGTCTCCCATCGTTCTCTCCTGCTCTCCCCCGCCACCTTTTCTCTCTTGCTCTCCCGCCCCCGAAGGGGCACCGGCATTTTTTCGCGCGGCTCGCCGCCTCGAGCGGCATTATTAATGACCGCGGAAACCGCGTCAAAGATCTCACGAGCGAGCGTGTGCGAGCGAGCGAGCAAGCGAGCAAGCGGAGCGTGATCCGTCCGCGTGTGTACGATACGCATTTTTTCCCGGGGCCCGCGTGATGAATGGCGGCTAACCGGAGTCGGAATGTTCTTGTCCCTCCGCGGTGTAGAATCGGCGAGATCCGTGGATGAGCTACTAGACGCATCGTGATTTAACGCGGTCCGGCGCGTATGACGTGCCATTGTGATTTAGGTGCTTAGATATTAACAGCTCCGCCGCGCAGGCGTCGCCGATGCCGATACACGCCGGGATCTCCTAGAACCAGCACTTCGCCGGGAATTTTCACCGAGAATAGCTGATACACCACGCCGCGCCGCGAAAGACTGCATCGCAAGCACCGTCCGTCACGCGTTCGATTCGCCTCGATGCGATCGACGTTATTAATGGAGAAATGATATCAGGCCGCGATCTTTAGCTGTAATCGACCTGTTTGCTAATGTAGAACCGCCGGCGGAATCGGTTCCGATCGACACTCGATCAAACACCCGATTATCTTGAAGACGTCGCTTCAGCCCTTCCATTACCGAGGCTGTGTATACGCAGGGTCTTCACGCTGTTACTAGTCAATCTTTTTCTTGCACACGGTTTAAAGAAATGCAAGAAAAATTGAGATGATACAAATTTTGCTGTAACGAAGGTAAATATAGTATAGGAACGCAGATCGTAGCGTGACTAGCACGCGGCCGGACGACCGGATTCGTCGATCTGTCGAAGCCCGTGGGATTATCAATTGATATCGAACGGTACACGTAGTCGACATGCCACTGGTTGTTTCTATTTGTGTTTAATCATACCGTAGTCTCAGCGTCGGGGAATTGTTTAGGGTACTATCCATAGGTAGACGAGATCCCGGGCGCGCGAGTACGGTAGGCGCACGGTAGGCAAAGACCTTAGGAAAGGATATTGTTCCACCTCCTGCGCAGAGAGAAACTGCTTGGCCCGTGATTTATAGAGAGGATCTCTCGTGCCTCGTGCTGCACTGCACCGCGTCGTCGTTCAGATCCTCCTCTTCGTCGTTGTCTTCGTTGTCTTTCGAGGCCGGAGTCGTGGCGCAGCGAGCCATTCTCCGTATGCAGAGTGCTCCAGTTCCCACGCACCGGGGCTATGCACTCTCTAAGCGTTCGCCAATGGGGAGTCATGCGGTGTGCAGTCTATCAATGCACCGCTTATATGTGCACAGCATACAGCCACGGCACGCACTCGTCCCACTGTGCGCCACGATGCAAGCGTGCGGAAGGTAGCTGATGATGCAGTTGCCTCTTCGAATGCCTTTCGCGGACCAGGAAACGGATCGGCCTATCGTTCGCCATTTTTCGGACGAAACTGCCGAACCGAACGCTCTGTGCGTCGTCCTCGTTCGTTTCCTCTTCAGACCAACTGCCAACAACTGACGAGCTCGAGAGGTCGTTGCCCGTTTAACAGCGCACAGTAATCGAAGAACCGCGGAAACGTGGACAAAAGTCAGTCTTTCAAGTTTCATGTCTTGAAGAGATTCCTTGTTATCTGCATTGAAAATCATGTTAACTACTGTAAGGAAAAAGCCAAGCCGTCGTAAGGAAAAAGCGTATTTAATTGTAAAAGGCATAAGGATAACCAATCGTTGACGTGTTTGTCGCGGCGGTTGCTCGTTTTGATCTGATCTTCTATTTGCGATTCATTGCGATCGTATTTCTACAACTCTTCTTTGTTATTACAAATTTGGTCATATATAGGGCAGCCTATTAAAACGCATACATACATCATCCGTACTTAAACCCTATACTACGGAATCCAGAATATTCGTTATTTTAGATCAGACTGAAGCACGTGTTACTTGCTGATGTTTACTCGATTAATTCAACATCGACAAGTTATGGTCAGCATTATAAGACTTTCCTAACCCCACCATTCTTTTTTAACAACTTATCCCAATTTTTCCTGTAAAATTTTTATTTATTAATTAACTTATGATGTTGAATTATAATCTGGGCAGTTTCATACTAACAAATTCGTTGAGACGTTTTGAGACATTGTCAATTGTCAATGACAATTTTGCTGTATAAAAAATTGTAGTCTAATGAAGTCACGTTGGATGAATAATCAGTCACAATCTCTTCACTATATGCTTCACTGTTTTATTTAGCTGCTCACGGCAGTCGGATTCTACCCAAGTTGGTTACAGTTATTTATTTTAGATTGCGCGCATTTTGTGGTAAATCATGTTTAATAAGCCGTAAGTTATGATCCGGCTGGTTTATATTTATGATACGTTGATGCCTATCTAAATGGTGTACATTTAACGATCGAACTGAGAAATCTGTGTACACGCGGGTACCTCGAGCCGGTATCTGTCTACGGGTACCTACCTGCGAACGTGCCGGTAGCCGAGTAATAGCTTATCTGACAGAAATGTATCAAACGAGAATATCTCGCGGTTGAATTGCACTTGGCTGGAAAGAATTATCGATCGAATAATTGTGTACTCGGCTGATCGTCTTCTCTAGTGTGTAACGTACAGGTTCGTTAAAGTGCAATCTCCACTTTTCTTTACGTAGAAAAAGTAGCGAGCGATAAAGCTCAAGGATCTTTCTATTTCTAACTTCGGAAAACTGTTGGGTAATTATTTACTTTAAGAGCTTCCTCACCGATTTTGATGACCTTTAAATACGTTGTCAAGGTCATCATTCAGAACAACTTTTTCCTATACATGTTACCGCTGCTCGATTTTAGTTTTCGAGATATTCGCAAAAAACTGTCGCTAATACTGTAAAGACTAATGCTGAATTTTCGTATGCGTGGTCGGGTCAGCTTTTTGCATTGCAGCTGTAATCCGGAATTTGAGCTACTAAGGGAAAAATCGTACGAATAGAAGTTTGAGGTATGGTGAGGTTAGGTTTGATTTGAAATTGTGGCCACTGATAAGCCGGCCACGGTCGCAACTTGAAACTTTTTTGCGAATATGTCGGAAACTATAGCTGAGTGGTGGTAACGTATATAGGAAAAAGCTGTTCAGAATGATGACCTTGACAACATATTTCAAGGTCATCAAAATCGGTGAGGACGCCACTGAAGTAAATAATTACCTTGAAATCTTTTAAGGGCTGATGTCAACCCTTTGAAAATAATTGTGTGCAAAGTTTTATAATTTTTTGAATTTACAGAGTCAATATTATCTATACCAGGATGTCTCAGTTCACATCGCGTAACTTTCACATCGGAACTGGGAGCACGTAAGAAGGCCCCTAAATTAATAATTACCAACTGTTGACATGTATGCAAATTTATATTTCTACAAAATTAAAATCGTAGTGACGTGTACATACACTTTGGGTACACTCGCGACGCCAATGCGGCCGAAATGGAAAAAATAGCGACTACGTCGCGGACCGCGAAGAGGGTCAAACCGTGTCCAGTCAAAGGTGAAACATGTGGTTCCATCGATGAACGCCGAGAGCACAGTGCAGCATGTGAAACGCTCTCGCAAACAATAATCACCCGCAGCGACAACGTTCGCGAACTATTCTAGAAGATTCGGTGTCGTCTTGCGGGTTTCAATTCTAAAGTAAAAAAAGCGTGGAGAGAGAGAGAGAGAGAGAGAGAAGAGGAAGGGGCGAGTACTCGTGATATCAGGGAATCGTGGCACATCCTTTTCCTCGGGCAGCGTTCAGTAAGCCCTTTATTCCCCGGCATTGAGGCTTTTCAGCGGGTCGTCTACAATGCACCGGCTGCGGGAAAAAAATGTCAAATCAACGTACGCGGAAAAAATGTAAAATCAAGAGAACAGAACACGTTGGGTGGGAGGGGCAGGAGGAGGTGGAGAAGGAGGAGGAGGACCCGTCATCGATACCCCGGCTGCTCACCTGCCTGCCGGAGTATACGGGCACCCCTTTTGTTCGATGTATAAAAAAAACTATGCCTAAGATGAAAAGCACGAAGTGAGCCTCGCGGCCGGCTGGAGGCCCGCCAAATAATATACTGGCACCCCTGTCCACCCCCGCTCGTCGCCATCCGGTCTTTTTCTGACAAGGCAACAGTCGTGTTACTATCAGCTATCCGAGCACGGCTACCATCCCCGCCCCTGCCTCCGCATACTTTTATATTTATTACGGAAGGCACGAGCCGAGATTACCGGCAAAAAGTGCCGGGCAGGGAACGTGCACAGCCAGCCCCGGAACATTTGGATGATCCAACCCATATTTCGCTCTTTTGTCATCGCCTATAGAACACGTTGTCGTTGGCTCCTCATATGCCGCCGCGGATGTTGGAAATAGTTGAACGTTGCCGGCCCTCGCGTCCCTCTCGTCGCCATTCATCGACCACGTCTCACGGTTTTCCTTCGGTGATTTTCTGCTCGACACTCCATCCACTTCGCGATCTGTCAACACCTGCCGAGCACTAAAGCTGATTGGTATGTGTTACCATAGAAAAGTGATAACATCGAATTTACTCAGATTTTTATTCCCATGTGTGTTCGAATAAAGAAATTTAATCAGTCCCCACGGAGTCATGTTTGTAGAGATTTAACGTATGATTTTTGTTCCGTCGCGTCGGAACCATCCACGTGGACTTCTTCCGATTATTATTTATGGTCCGTTCGTGCCTAAAGAGCGTCTTTGAGGATTAAGCAAACAAGGGTCATTCGACGACCAGTCGAGGCATCTGGCCTAATATTTAGCTGTTTTCTACACTTGAAATACAAAGTGTCAAAAATCTTGTCCCTCCGAAGGATCGCCCGCGATCGTTAACCGTACCGTGTCAAATTACCGAGACGCGTCGGTGACCGATTCAGGGTTCGCTTTACTCCTCCTTCCAAGGGCCTCATTCAGTGCCACAGGAAGGAGGGCCTAACAGTCAAAAGTGTACTGATTGGGAAATGCAACTTTCAGGAACCAATCAGTGCATCTTATTTCCTGCTCGAGAAGTCTGACGAACATCGCGTTGAGACCGCGTTCTTCAGTTTAGTCTCGTCAGTCGATATTGTCGCGATTCAATTCTATTTAGCATATACAATCTGCGCGCGTATAAGGCATGACCTTCTAGATCAGCCTTACTGATGAGTCCACTAGCAGGTCCGGGACGAAACGCTTCGTTAAACGTATATTTATTGTCTTGCGAACCGATTAATGTCTTTTGCGTCTTCATGTCATTATAACCCTTTGAACTACTGGCCCAATATTAAATTGGCGGGCACAGATCCGGAAAACGTCGCGCTCATCACACAGCGACGACATAACATTTTATTGGGTCTTACCGAAAAGAAAGAAGATAAAAGTAACGCCGTAATAAGCTAGCAAAGGTCTACAACCCTGTATAAGCCATTTGATATTCATAATGACTTGCACTTAGGTAAATGCTCGCCACTGTATACGTATAACACGAAACCATACGACCGTGAATAAAACGGCCTGAACAGCAGCCTCGTTAACAGTCTCGATTCTCCTTTTAGCCGATCGGGGTGAAGTTTCGAAAACGCGAACGCTGAAAGTTTTGTACCCCGATGCGTCGACGCCGCGTGTCGATGCCTCCTTGCGTCCGAGCACGGCCCGCTATCTCTGTCATTCTTTTTTCATTTTGACGTAACCGAGTGTAAAAAAGAAAGTAGATCGCGGCGTGCACGAGCTGGCTCTTTTGCGTGTAGCCGAGTTAAACCGACGCGGTAGTGATTGATGATCTTTCGGCGTAACGATCGCCTCTATATATCCGTGAACGTGACGGCGGAGTTAGGGTCTGAAAGCTGACAAAAGAAGGGAAAGAAACGCGGCAGCCGAGCAAGATAGAAAGAGAGACAGGGGTGCCGACGACGTGAAAACGAACGCGGCTGCTCGTTATCCCCGATTTTACAGGAATTAAAGAGCTGATTACACGCCTCCGCCGCAACCGCGATTAAAATGCCGGCGGATTAGAATTCCTGGAGCAGTGCGGTGGATACCGCATTGGATAAGATTTATTACGCTAAATGATATTCTGCGGTTCAGTCGTATTATAAGCCGTAACGCGCACGCGAGCTTCGCTGCAACAATGCTTCATCGCTCTCGGAATATCTTCATGAAGAAAACTCTCGGAAGCCTAAAGCTATGTCCATACTGAAGCAACAACGAGCAACTTTTAGTTGACGTTTCGTGTATCTTGAAAAAGTCGCCTCGCTTTTACCGAATAAAAGAAAAAAAGAACAACGGGCAAGAAAAAGTTGCTCGACGTTGCTTCAATGTGGGCATAGCTTAAGAGTTTTCTAGGCGTAGCGGACTCGAAAGGCTCTTCGAATTATTTGTTCGTGAAAACTGGATAACATTGTTGACACGATTGGCACTTAGATCTGAATTTGCTTGGAAATAGAACTGTGAATTTTCTAATGATTTTTATGAATAATTCGGATCGTGAACTGTGTTCGAGATACCCTCAAGCTTCAATTTCTGTTGTTTGATCTGGAACAGTACTGACATGCTTGGCATTCTCTGCTTGTGAATGGAACAGGTGAAGTTTGCTGCTCTTAAACTGCATTTTTCTGACCAGACACAGTCACGATCTCCTTTATGTCATCATTCTACTGGCTTCGAAATGAGCATCCATTAATTCATTGCATCAATTAATTGATAAATGAATTATTCGATAGAACAATAAACATAAAATTAATGGGATACTTCCCGAAGATATGTTACAATTAATGACCCTACCAGAAACGGCTTAACTACACTATTCTTATACTAAAATAATTAAGACCCCCGTATCTCGTAGAAATCCTCTTTCCCACGTGTGCGATCTTAAGAGGTCGACGTAATTGAGTTCTTAAGGAAAGATCATATCGAACCACTTGAAATGTTAATCCTGTTTACCAAGTTAACCTAAGTCCATTACGTAGACACGACACTTTAGATAATCATGGATGCACACGGAACATGCTCGAAGCAAACTAATCTTTCCTCACGGCAAAATCTGGTCCCCCTTGAAATCCAAGCAATCGTCGCGTCGGTCAACTCGAGCAATCCAAGATGCTTAATCACTGGGTAATAATATTCCTCTTAACATGATTTTGCAGTGTAAGGGATACGCGTGGAGTCGTTTGAAAATGTCAGTCAGTAATTTCTCTCTTACCTTCCCGAATTTAGTAGCAGTGGCTTGTGATTTTTTTTTAATTAAAAAAATCTCATATGAGATTTATTAGAAGCTTGTGATATTCTTCCGATTGAAACGAGTTGAAATACGATGTTTATCAGATTAGTTTTAGCAAGACGATTATTAAGGCTAAAAACCACAACATACGCAAATTTGAACAAAATCCGGAACAACACTCTGAAAAGTGTCCAATTTCACTTGGAATGATCCTTCTACAATGTCGTTACTATGTGGTGAATCCTCGCTTCTCTCACCATCGCGTGTTACGTGTTTTCCGTAACTAGGCAACTATCCCCACCGCGTGTTGACGAAATGCAGCTGTCGGGATTCGCATGCAAGCATCGATAGTGCAACTGCCGGGGTTCTACTGTACTTTTCGCGATCAGGGAGGCTATCAGCGGGCCGTTAATTTCGGTGCATCAAAGTGTGGCAATAACTCACCGTTTGCCGATCGCCCCATCGTCAGGGTATTTAAGGTGGATACGTCACGAAAAATCAGCCGACTCACGTCAGAGGGAGAGACTGCGGGGGTGGAGATGGAGGTGGAGGAGGTGGTGGTGGAGAAGAAGGAAGGCCTATATATATTGCGGGGTCGATAGCCCTCTGGTAAAGAGTAAGTCGCAGGAGAGAGAAAGAGTCTAAATGAAACATGGTACGCGGGAGTAAGAAAGAACGGTTCGAAGGAGGAAATCGGAGGATGGGGGCGAGGGTGAGATCGCAGAAAACGGGGGAGCGCGAACGACGGTCAGACACTGGCCCGGTTATAAATGAGGAAAGCAATTTCCAAGTTGGCGACTTGACGAGCCCGAGGCCCATGACCGTGCTACTCGATGTGGAAAGAGGAACGTTAAAGAAGGTGGCCCGGGCTAGAAAGCCGGGGGTGGCTCGTCGCTGCTGAGGGTGGTTAGAGGGGGTGTCCCGGCTGCGAACGTAAGGTGCTGAGCTCGGAAGACTCGGGGAGGGATGACTAGACGAGGTTGGCAATATGGCGGGCGATTAATGGCTTCAGTTACTGCCGACCTGGCCGTGTCCTTCTGAAGCCGTCATTCTCTTACCTTGCCAGACCGTCTCCAGACGTTTCTCATTACTAACAGGCCAGTTAATGGCGGCAACGGTGATCATCTGTTTGAATAGTTCCTGAAACTGCGACCGAAAATTTACTACCCCCCCAACTCCTCCAATAACACATCGCACCTCGCGCAATCCGATTTTAACGGTCCATTCGTAGACTTCGCGTCGTTTCCTGACGCTCCATTTTCCGCGTGTGCGATCGATCAACCAAGGGATTTTTCAGCGGAAAATTGTCAATTCTCACGGGCAGTTCTCGGTCAAAATATGTTCGCTGGGTTGTATCATACCGATCTAGGTCTTCTCGTGGAGAACCTCGAAACAATCCGTTTTTTCGCATTGTTTTTAACTACAATTGTTGGGGACTATGTGTGAAAATATGTTTGAAAACGTATAAATAGTATTGGAATACAATGACAAAAGAATGATTAATTATCGAGATACTTTTTGTTGAATGAGATCAAAATGACGTCATCGACAACATACACCAAGCCTAACAAAATTAGATATGGCTCCCCTAATTTGAATATTTACGAAATTATTTTGATGCGACTATTATTCTTCATTCTTCCGTATGATGCAAAAGGATTAATTACACGAAATATTCAAACGTCCCATCGTCCGACCCTCATTCATACCCGCACACCAGGAGGGTCAAAAGAGTCTGAAGACCGTTCAACTGAGAGAGAAAAAGAGAGAGAGAGAGAGAAGTACAAAATCGTACTTGAGCCGGCAGCCATTCCATTATAGATCCCGCGCGGCGCGGAAAGGCGTGTAATTAGCGTATTTCCGTATGAAACTGATTCAGTCTTTAATGAAACGTAACGGCAAGAGGGATACACTTTAGCGGGATCCCCAGTGGCTCGCATTTTCTAAATAGCTTTGAAGCCTACGGTCGAGTGTCCTTTCATGTTGCCGGTTCTCGCAGTGACCCGCTCGCATTCGCTTCCGAGCGTAGACGGCCAAGATTTTTGATAGTCTCCGTCGCGCGGGTGAATGGGGCAGCCAACTTGTCGCGATTAATGCAGTGTCTTCCGAGCCGGGGAATCTCCGAAATGCATGTCGCGTTAATAGGACCGTGGCAGCGGTGTATTAATGCTGGCGGAATTATCATCTCGCTGAAAAAGCGGAATATAGACCAAGGCAGACGCGCGGGGGGTTCGTCGCGTGCTCCGCGAAAGGAATTTATGGGCGTAAGGCAGAACGAAGGAAGGGCGTTCGGAGAGGGTAGGAGCCAGGGGCGGGCTGCCCGGGTGGGTCAAAAGTCGGAAGTTAATCCATGTAAATCTAAATTAAGTCCCGCGAGTGCGAGCGCTCGTATACCACCGGCCCGGATAATTAGCTTCTCTGTAAATCCAACTAATCTGGCCTGCGATCCGCATAGGAACGACGTCAGAATTTTGACCATGTCGAACCTGTTCCGCCTTTTCTGCTTTATTATACGTAACACGCGGCTCGCGTTCACTCCGAGCTCCTTCGCCTCATTTTTGTCGGTTCCCTCGCCCGGGGAATTGAGTCGTAAACGATCGCCTAGTTTGCCGTAATGGCTGCTCATCCCCGATACTCGTACGTAACCCCCGGCGGATTTTTTACGAGCCTTGTATGTTTTATGCGCGCGGAATAACTTATCAGAATGATTCTCTAACGAACCGTCGCGCGTCGCGTCACATCCGCGGTCTCAAACTTACTCCGGCATCAATACGGGTAGGGGAGAAATGGGGTAATGGAAGTCTCTTAAAGACTAATTACAATAAACTGAGAGTATGGGCCGAAATATTTACTCAAAGATACCTATCAAAAACTTAAGTTATTCATTTGTTCGTTCAATAAAAAAAATTAATTGCGTATACACAGAAGCAGTTAAGTTTATAAAAATATTCGGGGGTGATTTTACCCTTAAAATAGAACTCGTTAAAATAGGCTCGTTTGCGAGAAATTGGAGTTCAAAGATTCGTGAGGTCCGCGTGCTTCAGTATACAGGGTGTTCACGCTATTACTAGCCAGCATTTTTTTTGTAAATAGTAAATATTAGAAAAAAATGATAGAGGAAAAAGTAGTACTGTTTTTTATGCGCAATATAATGACATATGCATTTTTGTTTTACTTACATTATTTTGATAGAAATGAAGGTGACCTTCAATTTTTTTAATGGAATGCTATACATTTTTTTATGTTGTATGAAAGCGTGTGTCAAGACGAATTCATTCATCTACTACACAATGACCTTCAAGGTCATGCAAGGTCAGAAATGGAAAAAATGGAAGTAACAATTTGAACTAGTTTACGAGACGCCGCCCAGCGATATAAACGACTTGAAAACCAAAATAACACAAGCATGTGGGTTAATAATTCAAACCACACTAGAAGAAGCTACCAAAAACGTAATTAATAGAGCCGAAATGTGTATTCATGCATAAGGAAGCCATTTTGAACATTTGTTGTAGCCTCATCAATAAAGAATACTTGTAAACACATTGGTACGCAATATTCAAATTGTTTCTTCCATTTCTGACCTTGCATGACCTTGAAGGTCATTGTATAGTACATGGATGAATTCGTCTTGACACACGCTTTCATACGACATAAAAAAATGTATAGCATTCCATTTAAAAAATTGAAGGTCACCTTCATTTCTACCAATATAATGTAAATAAAACAAAAATGCATATGCCATTGTGTTGCGCATAAAAAACAGTACTATTTTTTCCTCTATCATTTTTTTCTAATATTTACTATTTACACAAAAAATGCTGGCTACTAATAGCGTGAACACCCTGTATACAGGAAGTAGAATTGGTTGGTCATGGACAGACGCGGCATACGATTCCTACCTAATAGCGCGCGTATTCACTGGATTTTCGAACTACTCAAGATTCTCTTAGAATTTTCGGATAGGATTAAATGCGCTAGATTGCATAAAAACTGGTTTTCAATTTTTTCCTCGCAACTACCCTTATAGACATGGCACAGGCTTGAAACTTGGCAGAAAGGGTACTTTCTTTCCTGGCCAAAATCAGCCGAAGAGCGTTTTCGATCTCCTCGACCGGCTAGGCCGTTTGCACAATTAACATATCCACTTCCGGTGACTTTTCCTTCCGGTTTTGGATGTTGCGTACGCCGCTTCACCGTTGCGGTACGCTTAATCGAGCGAGCTAGCTCAAATCGCCGATTTCTGCGCGGTGCAACATCCACGTAATTGCGAATACTCGGTGCGCGCATAATTGTCCGCTCCTCGATCTTCCTCCGCCTCTTCTGCTTCTATTCCGAGCCGATCGCTCATCGTCCTCGTCTTTCGCACGCGCGTGTACGTAACACGTGGCGTAATGGAACACTCTCACGCAGGATTGCTTCGGCGCTTCCTTTCTTATCCTGCTTATCGTTCTATCTGCTCTCCTGAGACCCCGTGCCCACGATTTCGATCATATTGCCTGTACGAACAAGTATTAGACGTACAAATTAATTATTGGCTGCTATTACATAATTGTAAGCGAAAAGATATTAAATAACTGTATAACTGTTTTAATTCGAAAAGAAAATACACAAGTGATATATGAAATTAACGTAAACGTATCGTATTTAAATCAAACGTGATGACGTGTTTCGTATATCGAGAAAAAGTCGAATCGCTACGTGAACACGTCCTTTTATATCCTACTTTTTCTAATGTTTATAAATTTTCTAGAACAAATATTGATGTGTCGCAGTCGCAATATCACGGCACTCACGCATACATACACGATTCTCGATTGTCACTTTCATACAACAAGTAACATCATACAAATAATTAATTTCCTATATAATTGGAGAATATAGATCAATCGGAAAAGCAAAATGGAACAGGAAAATCGAGGAAATTATTTGACCACTTTGGACGATCTGGGCGATTAGCGCGGAAAAAATCTTCGTGCATTAATGGAAAGGAAAATTTCAAACAGTTTCATTACCGACTCACTGAAACCGAAGAAAATCTGCATGATATATCTTTCTGTAAATTCTTCAGCGATTTGCTTCGAGCTTCATAGTAAAACTAATTAATACAATTATACCCAGACGCCACAGCGAACTGGCAAAAGAAGACTATTTCGAAATCAGCGACAGCCGGGTCTCCGTTAATCGAAACTGATGAAAAAGGGTGTGGAAACGCAGCGCGAAGGAAGTTCGCGTCGATTGCGCTTTACTTAACCGCTCGAATCGAACACGTCAAAGAAACGGAGAAGCAAATTGTAGCGGGCGAACTATAGGAATCCATCCGGTGTAAAACGGTTCAATTACTTTGTCGAAGAATGCAGAGAAGAAGCGTTGCCGAAAAAGATGAACAGAACCGTAAGCTTTCAAAGACGACCGCAATATCTGGACGGACAAGAAGACCAGGACGAACAAGGAAAACCGCGACACGATGAAGAGGAAGAAGAGGAACAAGAAGCGGGAAAAAGAACGAGTGAAATTCGACGAAAACGTACCAAGCAGCTAACCTACGAAGGCAACGTGCCCCGGCGGTTTATAAACATAGGAAACAATAACGCTTTGAAGAAGGAAAACTTGGGAAATATGATTTTACGCATTTATGACAAAAATGAAGTTTGAGATAGTAGAACGATTAAAAGAATTTTAAAATGTCGATAAATGATATTATTATATTGTATCTTATTAGATCGTTAATTTCATTCTCTGTACGGTTGTATTATATAATTGACGTTGTACGATGTGAAGGATGTCGTCGTAATCAGTTAGTGATGTACACTTTATGATGTTCGTGATAGCTACGTTGAAATTCTCGAGAATGACAAAGTATAAAAGTGCATCGTCTCTAATAATTAGATCACGTGCAATCAATTTTTTCAATATTTGTCAGAAACAGTATGGTGTGTTAATGGTATGAAATATTTGTCAGAGCTTTATAAACGACTGTGATATAAATCAGTAAAACTGGTGCAGAAGTGAATTTCGAGACAGACTCGACGTAGGACCGGAAACGGTTAAGGATCGATCGGTCGTTTAAACGTGGAAGGAAAAAATCTCGTGAAATTGCGAACGTAACGATTGAAAAAAGAGGAAGACAGTTGAGAAGACGAATCGGCAGGATGCGTGCGCGCAGAAGGGCCACGTTGAGGGAGCGGACGAACGTCACGTCACGTCACGTCACGTCACGGACAGAAGTAGACGCGGAAAAAGCGTAATCGACGGAGAACGAGGAGGAGAGACGTTGGAGATTGTGTTACTCGGTATCCACGGGGATACGTAGATATTGCAGCGGGCGCCTCGAAGGCATAGATTGCTGCTTTACGGTGAAAAAGACGAGGGGGGCAAAAGTGCGGGGGGTGGAGAAGGGAGGAGGGCGCGAGGCACGAAAAGGAGACCGATGGATAGAAGGAGGAAGAAGAAAGAGAAAGAGATTCCAGCTCGATAGTACACGCTATGCCGAGGAAATCTTCCCCCTCGGTATACGTTCCCCCGGAATGAACCAGATTATTGGCTGAACCCTGACCGTAGAATTACGTATTCCGTAAAAAATTCCCCTCCTGCTCGTGAGGAAGAGAGCCCGGGAAAGAGAGAAAAGAAAGAGAGAAGAAAGAGAGAGAGCTTTTTTACGGGCGATGCGTGCGGCGTGCACGCCGCTCTCCTCCGTTCCACGGCTCGTTCGCTCGCTTCGTGAATGTATTCAGACGTAGGTGTGCTCCGTGGAAGATCCTGGCAAGGATGTATGCGAACGTCGGTACGTACCGTGGACGCGCGTGGATGTGGGTGAGTGTCCTGAGTTAAGGTGAAACCCGTGGTCGGGGTTGGTAAGGTAGGGAGGATCCGGGTCACAGATCAGCGGTCCCGCGTGAGCC
Organism: Lasioglossum villosulum; assembly: GCA_963971365.1. Classification (NCBI taxonomy): domain Eukaryota; kingdom Metazoa; phylum Arthropoda; class Insecta; order Hymenoptera; family Halictidae; genus Lasioglossum; species Lasioglossum villosulum. The sequence continues at coordinate 10,249,822 of OZ020497.1, forward strand.
GAAGAACCCGCGGCGAAGAGGACCTGGGTCCCATCGAGAGCGCGTATCGCGAGCAAAACGGAGTACCTGCTTGCTTGCGAGCCTGCTTGCTCGCCTGACTGCCTGACTGCCTGACTGGCTGTTTGCTCGCCTTGCCTCGCCATGCCTCGCCTCGCCTCGCCTCGATTCGACTCGACTCGACTCGCCTCGATCTGCTCGACTCTCTGTCCTGTCCTCCTTTCCCCGTCTCTTCGCGTTGGTCCTCTCTCGTTGTTTCGTTTCGTTCCCTCGCCCGTCCCAACCTGATCTCTTCCCATTTCCTCGCTTCCCTTCTTCCTTCCTTCCTTCCTTCCGTACGCTTTTACCTCGATTTGTTTCTTTATTAAGATTGCCGGCCTCCCACTGTCCGAATTTGTACCGTGATATTGCGTCCTGGGTAAGATGCAACTCAACTTCGAGAGTTTCTGCCCTCTTTCGTAACGAGTGTCAATTCGACACTGGTTTCACTGAGTCTGAATATGCAGAATATGAGAGTAGAATGTTTATGGACTGTCAAATACGAGGCGATCTGAAACCTATTCGAGAAAGAGCTGCTCTCTGTCAGAAAAGAGGTTCCTCAGAAAATTACAGATACTAATTACAGTAACTAAATAGCAAAATTATCTTCGTCTATTGCTTATCAATTATAGACTTATATCAAGCCGTACATACACTGGTTGAAGTATTGGATTGTACCACGATTGAAATCGTAGAAAGATCTGAATGAATACACTCTTGTTGCTTTCATGAGTAATATATAGTCTATGGATTGAGATAATTTAAGAACATCGATTTTGAACTCACTAAAATTATTAAGGAGGGAATTAAATATGTATGTGTCTGTTATTATACTTTTAAAAAATTTCATTTTGCATACAAATTAAAAGTAATTCAAAATGAGTCATATAAAATAGTCACTTATAGTGCTCTGTGGATGTAGTGGTGGAGCTATTCAAGCAAGGATATCCCTTAGCGGACAAATAGATAACAGTTACATCACGATTTCTATAAATCAGTCTACAAAGAAATCGGTATCATATGCGCGAAGCTATTATACTCTGTCTTTGATAGCTAGTGCGTATTACATGTCTGTTACACGGCTTACTGGCACGCATACATTGACACCGCCACCCTGAGGCCACCGCGTTAGTTCCCCTTCGTTCCTGGCCGTTGATTCCTTCTCTTTTCGTTCTCCTTCATCAGCTAACCGTTCCTTTTTTTCCCATCCTCCACATCTAGAGACGCGCACTGGACCGAGACACGTCGTGTACTCACGCACTCTCCGATTCTTCGTCCCCTTCTTCTGCCTCCTCTTCTTCTTCTTCTTCTTCTTCTTACCACCTCCTTCTTCGACTTCTTCGTCATGTAAGCGCTATCGTAGCCTCGTTACGAGAGAATCCTCCCCTTTGAACTCTTGCACCCGCGGCCCGTTCTTTCAGTGTAGGCCTGAGAACGAGCACGATTCTCCGACTGGATGATGTGTAATCCCTAGCTTTTCAGTGTCTTCAACAGAGCACCGCTCTGTCCGCTTCCAGTTTAGGTTCTCCCATTTTGTAGACACAAAACGAATGTACAATTCCTTTATAGTTTACTGGAATATCGTTCAGTAACATATTACACGATAACATAACAATACCTGGACAAAATGTTATTTTCTAAAATTTATTTATTAAGCTTTTCAGAAAAATATATATTTAGCTTATATTTTTGAGCTTTATACTACATATAATTTATATTACATATTGGAATTCCCGCGAGACAATGCATCACATGACTCGCGTGAAAAACTAATTCATCAGTTTCGTTAACACCCCAAACCAGTGATTTCGTTTTATTTCGACTCCTATTGGATCAATAGATATTTGAGAATTTCTTTGGCAGGATGTTCCAGGGCACGGGCGAGCGGATTAGAACTTTAGATTATGACTCCATACGATCGAAATCGAACTAGAACTCAAACAAACCAGATCGAATCAGAACTTCGTACGACTCGCAACAAGCTGGAACTTTGAACAACTTACATCAAATCAGGACTTCGCACTAAAACGAAATAGGATGTTGAACTTTGTGCCATGCAACTCGGCGCCATGCTGCCGGACTCTCCTGCAATACAGTTCTCATTAAAATCATACTGTCTAAAATCATGCTGTCGGTAATTTGCAAAGTGAACGCCCGATCCGTATGAATGTATTGGAAACGCCACCGACGAAATTTCAATAAAATCAATATTTCAACAGGCGTTATACTCGAATAGCAGCGAATCCATCAAATACTAAAAATACACTGTTGTCTTATAAAACTAATATCAAAGCTCTTTACTTCAATAATGAAAATTATTCAATCATTTTTCACGATAAATGATGCCTGTACAATTTCAGGATTGTCGACTAAAAAATCGAAAAAATCCTAGGGCAGCTGTTCCCAAAATTTATAAATTTGTAAAAATTGCACATCGATATATACACAGATCTGTTTTTTTCATAAATCCATAATACAATTAAACACGGAAAGTGATAATAATGGTAATCAAAAATAATAACAATGGACAATAATTTTTCAAAGTTAATTGCGCATCAATATATTCGCACATTCTCCTACGCATTTGTCTCATAAATGCATAAAATCCGGAGCCTAACAATTTCCATGAATTCGAGCATAAAATTTTGGGACAATATTTTTCAGGTTCTATATTTTGAAAAATAGAAAAAATGTGGATTCTTGAACTAGTTAGACGTGAATCCATCTTTGAATGAATTTCAAAGGACGGACTCTTGACGTCAAGTGTTTGATGTAAGACGATGCGTCTGAAGCGCATCGGTGCACGTTGCAGTTCAGAAACGCGAACGGACCCCTGACCTTTCTCGGTGCATACCCGTTACATCGTGGCTCCATTACGCATTGCGCTCGTTTTTATTGCCGATCGGCGAACGGTAGTAACGTAAATTCACTCGCCCGGGCCGCTGCTCTCGGTGGAAATAGAGAGTTGCGTACCAAGATCCGCCTAAGAGCTCTCTATCCCGTGAACACCGCGTCTCGGATTCCAACGAGTCCTGTCGTGCACCGATAACGGGAAGCAGCGTACCAACGAACTTAAACTTCGCTCCGACATTGTTCGATGTTTACGCAGCTGATCGATTAAAAAGTTTCGATTAATGACGCGTTTCCTGCTACTACGGTATTTAACCGTGTTCACCATCGCACCGTCGTTGTCTAATGTCAGCTTTTTCTGTATCGCAAACATAATCTGTGCAAGAAAAACAATTTTTTCCATCATGAAAATGTATTTTAAGACATGAAAAACTAAATACAAAACTTAAGTTAATAATAATAGATGTATGATGATTTCGGCGCACAGGTTCGATCAATAATAAAAACTTATTTAATAACAATTTTGCAAATTAAGATCCAACGTTTCGATCCTGATAAGGATCATTCTCAAGGCTGATTTTTGCGTTTGTTATATAAAATTTACGTTTAATCTTATATAACAAACGCAAAAATCTCTCTTGAGAGTGATCCTCGTGTTTGAATGATTCTCTGATGAGGATCATTCTCAAGGCAGATTTTTGCGTTTGTTACATAAAATGTACGTTTAATCTGATATCACAAACGCAAAAATCTGTCTTGAGAATGATCCTCATCAGGATCGAAGCGTTGAGGTCTTAATTTGCAAAATTGTTATGAAATGAGTTTTTATTATTGATCGAACCTGTGCGCCGAAATCATCATACATCTATTATCAGATTCTTTTCGATCGCAAAACTATCTAAATATATATTAAGTTAATAATATCGGCTTATATTAATTTTAAACAAGAGCATCGAAGAACTGCCTTAAGAAATGTAATGAAATGTTCATTTAATATACCAAATAATATTGACATGAAAGAAAATTTTAATTACAGCGAACCTTAAGGACGCGTCTACATGGTGGGGTAACCATGAAATTTCCATCGGTATTGGCCAGCGCAGCGTGTGCGCGGTATCGATTTCTTACTCGCTTTTGAGGAAGATTTTGGGATGTAAATGGATTCTCGGTTGTAACTATTTAACCGCTGTAAATATTCAAAAGGGTATTGGCTGGTCCCACTCGATTTCCATGTTATTGAATAAAATTGTTTTCGTTGTCGATATTGAAATATTGATAAGCTTCTACTTTCTGTCAATAAAACGCCGAACTATCGATGGAAGCGGCGTTTGTTCCCGCTGAAAGCGTATACGATCGCGTATGCGAACGGAATATGGTGCAGCGCCGGCCCTAAAACATTACTGAAACGTTATTTATTTTAACAATTATACCTTCCGGTGGCGGACGTGGTGAAACAAGCTCCGAAGAATGCGGAATACGCGGCGAATACGCTCCGACTACGTGTTTCCATTTAAATATTTATTTACGCATCTTTGGCTCGGAAACGGGATCCGATATCTTTGTTACCGTCGCGTTGGTATCTCGCGAGTTCTTGCATGCTTTTTACATAATTGGATCGCGAACGCTCAGCTTAGATCCTCGGAGTCCTGATCATCGTTCGTCTTGTACACACTGCTTTAATTATTTTTGCCGCAAATACGCCGCCTGTTGTATAGAGTTGCAATACAAGACGATATAAGTTGTATTATTATAAACAACTAGCAGCCCCCGACACGGCTTCGCCCGTGCTAAATGTAAGAAGAATTTAGATTTTTGATCTTAAGTATATTAATATATATATGTACAAACATCCATTCATATATATAGATGATAATCCTGGGGAACATTATTAATTCATTAATAACAATTTATTGTTGAAATAATAGTTAAAATAATGAATATAGACTTGAAAGATGCAAAGATCGTTCATAGATGTGGGGAAGGGGGGTTTTTCGTGGTATGTAATATGACACGTGCATGCTTTTCCCAGGAAGACTTGACCTTGAACGTGTCCGAACCTGTCCGAACGTGTTTTGCAGTATGAATACCTCGTGTTCAAATACCTATGTATACCAATTTTCATATCGATAGGTTCAACGGTGTAGAAGTTATATTGCAGCGTCATCTACAGCGGCGAGTTATAAAAAAATGTGTAGCGTAAAAACCTTCTCCATGAAAAAATACATATATGTGCCAAGTTTCATGTTGTTCGGTCAAACAGTTTCGAAGTCTATTAATCATATATATACAAACATCCATTTATATATATATATATATATATATATATATATATATATATATATATATATATATATAGATGTAGCAGATGAGGCTCTCTAGAGAAAAAAGATCAATCTAGGCCGTGATCGCTTTCGAAAGTTCTGCTATTATGTTTACGAGGCGTAATTTGCATTATTCGGAAGCACACAGCTGCGCATTTATCTATTTTCATACCGTTGCGACAGCTCCATGCTGCCGAATAATGCAGATTACTAGATTGATCTCTTATCTAGTGGTTTTGACTACTGAAAAATCCCATCTTTGCATTAACGAGGAATGAGATGGCGCATCCCGCAAACTTGCAATCCTGGAAACGAGCCTACCCGCGTGGAACGTTGCTGGAGCCACCAATTCATTTGTTGTTTTGTCATATAAACGCGAAAGGGTCAAAGTGTTCGCTCGATAACGACTTCCACGAAGACAGAAAGTCTCCAATTACATTCGCCGTGTTACCAACGGCGCGTTGCGAGGGAACATCACCGCTAAAATCATTATGTATCGTTGGGGCGCATTACGCGTCGTTACAAAACAATCTGCGCGGGTTTTCTTACGGCGTTTCAGCCGGCGAGACTCGGTCGTGTCTCGGGCCGGTATCAAAAAGTCTCCGGCGAATCAATCATTCTCGAATAATTCGCATAATTCACGTGCGCGACCGCTCGCGCTAGCGCGCGGCCCGGAGAATCCATTAAATACGACAAGCGGTTCCGTGATGCGGAGTTAGGTTCTTTGTAGAACACCTAACACGTACATCTAGTTAATCGCTAACGCGAGAGTAGCTTAAAAGCAACGGCGTTCGCATTGTAATTAGAAGTAACGAGAAACGGCCTTTCTGTGGGAGTGGACGACTTTTGCTTTGTCATAGGCTCGGCCGGGCGATGACTAACAGGAGGGATGCCGGGACCCGGCCCAAGGTGGAAGCCTCAGCGAAGTATAAGGTACGGTAACTGCAAAGGTACGGGTAGATCATTAGCCATGATTTGTTGTCGAGCAGGCTGCCCAATGACCCCACTGGCCGGAGCGTGAACTCCGGGCGTGTCGAGATCTCCGCACGATGATCTTGTACGCCTATAACCATCGACTTCTCCTTGTCGATGCACATTGCGCAGAATGTGCATTGCGTGTACGAATATTATGTACGCGCATTAACGACCTGTCGCTTCTAGGAACTGTAAGCGCGGTCGTACGATCAGCATCGATCCGTTCCGCAGTGATCTCAAATCGCCAAAACGTGGCCATAACCTCAAAAACTCAATATGTCGCCCCCCCGGCAAGAATAGTGACCTAACTAAAAAATGGGTTAGGATAGGTTAGGATAGAATAGTGACCTAACTAAAAATGGGTTAGAATAGGGTTAGGATAGAATAGTGACCTAACTAAAAAATGGGTTAGGATAGGGTTAGGATAGAATAGTGACCTAACTAAAAATGGCTTAGGATAGGGTTAGGATAGAATAGTGACCTAACTAAAAAATGGGTAAATATAGCGTTGACTTACTCGAATAATGACTTCATGAAAAGTGGAAGAACTTACCATTTATGTGAAATGGCTAGAGTTCGAACGTTGCTTTCAATCGTCATGCAAAAGATGTCGGGAGCTGCGCTGTCAGAATGCTCAGTGTCAATAATTTTGAAGAGACTATATTAATCTGAATCCTAAAAATGGATGCTGTTCCAGAAGGTAAATAGAATGTTTATCAGTACTAAAATATTCAAAATGATGACTGTACGATAAGTGTAGTATGAACAAAGCACAAAAATAATGCTAGCTTAGAAACAACGAAGCGCAAGAGTGCGCGTACTTAAAATGAAAGAAAACGGTGAACAGTTTAAAGATAACACACCTGGACTATCTTTTTGACGAGGAGTTTATATGGCCGCCATAGTAAATACGCAACAATTATGAAACGTGGGATAAGCTCGTCCAGTTCGTTCGGAAGTGTATTCTGCCATCCTGGGGGCAACAAACAAGCCAGCTACCATCCACCGCCGCGAAGGCGGCTAGGGCTGTGGAACGAGAGGAAGAAGAAGAAGAAGAAGAAGCAGCAGAAGAAGAAGAGGAGGATGAGGAGGAGGAGATAGAGTAGGAAGAAGAGGGAGGAGAAGGAGGACGGTGACGACGAGGAGCATCGTGCCGTGTAAATACGTACGTTCGACTACAAACTGGTACGCGGGTGTCCTCGGGGGTCAACGGAGGTCAAAGAGAGAAACTGCACGGCAATGTATAAAGAAGGTCCGACGCGCGGCCCCCGCTCCGTTGGGAGAGACCCAATGTTCTCAGGAAAACAGATCACGGGGGAATCGATGGTGCTCGATTGATGGCCAACGAGAGGAGCTTCTCGAGTTCCTTGTGCCGGACAAGAAAACGTGCCGAACGAGACGATACGGAGGGAGGAGAAGGCCGAACCGAAGTTAGGGGCACACCGGCGCTGGAACCACTTAATCGGGAATTTCGCATCGCGTTCGATCTGAGATGTCGGATCGGCAGCCCCGGCGAGGTTACGACAGGTCATGGCGACGGTTCGAGCAATTTCCTCCCACGCAGCTTCTCCCTCTGTGCTCTGTTCCTCTGCCAGTCCTCCACCCCGACCCGGTCCCGCGCCACGACATCAGCCTCGAGAAGCGAACGAAATCGAAAAATCGGCGTTTGCACCGTTAATCGCGCGCGAGAGATGCTCCCTCGTGCCTGGTCACGCATGTACGCGTGCACCGTGCGTGGGTGATAGAAATGTATGACTGGTGGATAAGTAATGTCCTTTGTTTGACGCCGATAACGTTGCCTTCGTTTTGCTGCACGCCGACGGCCGCAGCCGTGGGACAACCGCTTGCTTTCGAGCGATTCTGTCGTTCATTAAGTTTACAGAGCTTAGCGGGGACGCGGCGGGCTGCGGAGCGAGGAACCTCTCTGCACGATTTTGATCCAGCCTTCGAGGCTGACAGACTTATCGGGCTCGAGACGATCGTTCGCCGGATCGGCTCACACCATTGTAGAAATGCTCGGGAAAAGCGATCCGATGGTATATACTGATTTTGAACAAATTTCTTTACTTTCATTCTTTACTTAACCTTTTCGCTGCGTGACTTTCCACGACGAAAAATACAGTGGGTAAAGAAAGTATTGGCACACTCTTAAAAAGGCGATAACTTTTTAAATATCGTATTATACGATTTGAATTTTTTTGGGAAGCTAGATCAATTAATATATTTATAATATATTTTAATAATATATTTTAATAATATTAAAAGTTGCATTTTACAACTTGCTGTATCATTTTTTTTACAGTTACAGTAATTAAAATGTATTTGTTTCCAAATGTGTAGAAGAAAAAAGAAAATTTATACAGATCAAAATTTAATTTCTATCAAATTTTATTTCGTTTAAAAAGAAACGCGTAGCATTCGTGTTCGTTAGATTTTGTTTGAAATCTTCATGACGAGTGTCACTCGGTAAAATACGACGAGGGGATCAAAGTAACTCGTACATGTTCCCTTATAAAAATTACATGATTGATTGTTTAGACTTTATTCGCCACCTATTGTAATACGTACTCTATGATATCTATACAATCATTTCTTATAAAATCATTTTTATTGTTGTCGGGTGGTAGTAGACTTAATGTTAAACAAACGCAACTTTCTTTTCTAAGTACATTTTTTAGTTAAAATTTCTTTCTTTCTTGAATCATTTTAGTAAATTGAAAATGATGCGTATTTTTAAGTTCTCTTAATCCATCCCAGTATTTTAAATTGTACCTACTATCTTTATTTTAATGCATAAAATCCATAGTCTATTAATTGCTTATTGTTTCAATCTTTCTCAAGATTTTCATTATTAAAGTGAGTCCTGTTTTCGTACTAAATATTTGTATTTGTACTAGTGGGAAGTCATGCTCTTCTTAGACGATATACAGCGGAAGCAATTTCGAGAAAAGATGACAAATTGCTCGCCATTCTGGCAAGACTTCACGCACGTGCGTACACACGTAACAAGACGAATATTGTAATCTGCGAAGGAAGGAAGCGTGGGACGTACTTTGATCATTTGATGTATGTTTCGTTATCCCATACCCTTCAAATATTGCCAATAGCTTTCTTTTCGAAACACAACTTCCTCGAACGATTTCTCTCAATCACTGCGTGAACAAACGCAATAATTTCCTTCGAATTCGTTTAACTTGAAAAAATCTCATTCTCAACGCTAACTAATGGATTATTTCAGACATCAGATTAAAAATTAAATATTATTTACACGTATGCGTGGAACACCTAATTTTAGAGATTATCTCTTTTATCGCGAAAATAATTATCTAATTATGTCCCCCGTAATCAAGGAACGTAATTTACATACAATGTATCGTTTCTCACGTTTAGCTCGATGAAAGTAATGGTAGCTGTTACATTTAATATTATCGAGATGATGAAGACTATATTCTCATGAGAGCACATTATTCAAATCATCGATAAATTACTCTTTTTGTTACTGTTCAAAATTGCAATTACTAACTTAAAAGTACTATATGCATTTGTAAACTTTCAATTTTCCTTGATTTTCCCATGATCTAGGCTTCAATAATATTTCCCTTGTTTTTTTTAAATACTTCTTTATTTTACAAGACTGTGCCACCTTTGAGCTAGAACTAATTCTAATTAGAACTAATTCTCACGTTTTAATGCCATGTTAACAGATTTTATCATAATATATATATATATATATATATATATATATATATTTATATATATACATATATATATATATATGTATATATATATACTAAACACTACTTTTCACAAAAAATAAAACGACTAATTAGGGCCAACATGGACCAATAGAACCCCTTAGAATTAATTTGAAATCAACCTGGTTTCTAACACCTGTAAGCACGATCCCTATTTTTACTTTGTATACAGAAAATCGTATATAAATATTACATACATGACCTCGTTTAAAAGTCAATTTTGTAAAAAATAATTGAATTTCTGCTATCTTTACAAAAGCATTACCGTTAACGGTTAACCTATTAAAATGGAGTTCAAAACGAACTTGTTTAGTTCTACCTAAGGAGATCGTTGATCTCTTGTGTTTGCACACCGTCCACCGGCACGGTACGTGTCGGAGAAAGCCTAATCTCGAGAATAGGCTTGAGCAGCTATGCGCGTTACGTAACGAGATTCCAAGTGACGACGCGGGGGTGATAAGCCGACGAAATGATTTTGCTATGCAAGCTCACGCACGTGCGTTCACACTCTCGGGGGCGAGAACAAAGATCGCGGGTGATGGGAACCAGACAAAGAGGAAAAAGGGGCGAGGACGCGGTGGGCGGTTCGGCGTGCGTGTGTGATCGTGATCAGGATTGTGAAGCAAGATAGCCTGGTCGCCATCATAAGACTCTCTTGCACTGTACTGGCTGATCCAAATCTCGAGTTCCAAATTGTTATCCGAAAACGAGGCAGATACAGTGGGCGCTCAACGTTTTCTTAAAGGGTTTTCCAGTAAGAGCTACCAAATAGTTTTAAGATGTAATAGTTTATAATTTTTCTCGATCGTCATATTGTATAATTAGAATTTTATTCGCGGCGCTAGGTTCGATCATTATTACTTTTTGTACTTGCTTTACTTGTAGCAAATATGAAAGAATTATTCCTCTACATAGATGCATAAAGGTCTGCCGCCTAGTCCTTAGTAATTTATTAATAACGTGTTAGAAGTTTAATAATGACTAGACTTCGGATCTTTCTGCAAGATATCTGTTTGTGCATCAATGATTGGTGCAATACCGATTTTAATTCCGTGCCCTCGATCATTACAGAGAAGCTAGTATACCAATTTCGTTATTCAACGTAGATCAAACGGAAGGATTTCGAATTTGAGTCCGATCGTCCGGTAGACTGTCGCGCAGAGGAATTTATTATCCGGTGACCTCTCGACAGGTGGGCGAGTTGCTTCCGAGGACGCAGAAACCGTCCGCGGGAACGTGTCCCGATCGTTAGAGCTTGAAGAAGAGTGGACAGGGTGAAGCAGGTAGGCAAAGGCTCGCGCACGGCGGTGGTCCGTTCCTTTGTTTACGCATATATGAATTACGAGGCGGCGTATAAATCACCGAATAATACCCGACAAATCCAGCGGCGATAAATAACGGGGAACAACGCTTAGGAAGTATAAGCTACCGCGGCGGCTCACGTGAACTCTGTCAGCGCGTGTCGGTTAATATACCTGACGCGCGTATGTTTACGCGCCATTTGCCGCCAATTTACAACTGGCCGCTTTCCCCCTGCCCTTCGACCACCCTCCTGGTAGAAATTGGACGTCGCCGCGTTAACAGATTCCAGTTATCCTTGGTTCCGGCACCGGGGCACGACGACGACGGCGACGGCGGCGTGGCGCAGAAAATACCTTGGCAGAGATCGAGCAACGAGGAGGAAAAGGGACCAGGATAGTCAAGCGGAGGAAGAAGAAGAAAGGCGGGCCGGGAGAGGTTGAAAGAAGAGGAGGCGAAGATGGAGGAGGCGGATGGTTCGAGTCCAGAAGAGAGGAGGAAACGCGGCAGGAACGAGACGGGAGAACGGGTGTACCAGAAGAACCCGAAGAGAGGCCGGAGAACCGGAGGAAGAAGAAGCAACCGGCCGAAGACGAGGGTATTGTTAGGAAGGCGGGTGAAGGGCGGCCGGGTTGTGTCACGTTTCGCATTGCACGCACCAGAACTTTCTGCGGAGGTTGCCGGGGATCCTCTCCTTCGACTCCCTCGCGAACTGATCACAAGCGCGATCTCGCCGTCCCTGGACGCCGCGGAAGAGCACGACTTCGACGTGATCCGTCGTGACGACTATATCCCCCTCTACCTCTGCCGATATTATTATTATATCCTCTCCGAGCCACGTACACGATGAACAGTCCACGAACGTATCTGATGCCGCTCTTCTTTTTTTTATTTCTTCTTCTTCCTCCACTTCTTATTCTTATTCTCCTGCTCTTCCTTTTTTTATTCTTCATTTCACTCGAACATCACGGCCCTCCGAGGAAAGCCGTTCCTTGTTTCCGAACGAGATCCGATTGCGGATGATTTACACGGTGCGAGCCGAAGACGTGGCTCTGTCGAGGGAATGCAGGCTCCAGGAACACGATGGTCCATGAATGTCTCTGCCAGCTGCACGTCTTTTCGGCAGTTTGATGGGAAATATTCAAACGGTCAATTCTCCTCTGTCGAACTTGAGAACATTCTGAGCGTGCGTTATACCATTCGTCACGGTCGCATGTACATACAAACTAGCGAAAGAATATACCGACATTTTCCTGGAATTTGAATTGTTTTTCTTTATCCACTTTCCCGGATTTATCTCGACCAGATTGTACAGTAATCTTTGGCTCTCCTGTCTTTGAAATAATATGTGATATTACCACGAGTGCTGGTAATGCATCGTTTGTTAGACCCATGTCTGGCTCCGGAATCACGGGGAGCTCCTCAGGACACGCCCTTCGTTTTCGCGCGGATACGTAGGAAGTTGAAGCGACTGACCTACCTGAAGCTGTTCAACGAGGACCACTGATAGAAATTGTTTCGAGCGGAGCCAAAGTTTGCTCGTGACGCGTCGAAGCGAAGTTCTGGCCGCGCAACGCGTGTTGCCGAGGAGCTTGTGCGCGCGAAAGGGGTGGAGCCCATAACTCAAGCTCCTCTCTGTTATTCAGTCTGGATCGGGTTGTTATTAAGAGGACACCAATAACGTTACCGATACAGCTTTATTACTACACTCGCTTAATGGGGCCCCCGGTAAGTTGAACTATCGATTTACGCGGCTGATTTATGGGGATTCAGTCATTTACAAGTGTACACCCCGGTAACGTCTTCGAGTTGTCTGTGTGGGTCCGGGGGTACGCGCGCAAATCCTCCACGAATCATTCTCGTTCTTCGGCTTGGGGGTTAATCAAGGCCAGCCACGTTCTACACAAGCTCAAGCTCGGACCCGGCCGATGAAGACGTGACGCGAAACGATCACTCGATCCTCTCCGATAATGTATGCCTTATTTGCCACGTGTTCCGCCATTATACGGGCATAGATCAACAAGCTGTCCGGTTCGGGGTTGTACGCCTGCCGGGTCGTATCCTTTCGTATACCTTTGGACTGTCTGGCGACCCTCGTGCTGGTTCGAAAGTCGCTACTAGAGCGACAAGATTTTCGAATCATACTAAGGATACTTATCCCTATCACTGTGCCACTTAGCTAACTTGTTAATCCATGGATTATTTGATTTTAATACCATCCGTTCAATATTTACATTCGTTCTTAAACTCTTTCTTTTCATTGAAATATTTTTTTTCAAGTGGTAAATGTTAGTATTCAATCGACAGTATACAATCGAACTCCTGTCTCCCGAACCGACGTTCTAATCGAGCACTACTATGTCAACGATGCGGAGACACTGCTCCAGCAATGATCACGTCGACTGCCAGGTTGTTTGCATATGCCTGACATTATTTTGTTAGGATTTTATTTTAATAAAGTTTTATTATTTCTGTGTTTTACAGTCTTTAGTTTAATACTTTAATATATACACGTGTTCTTCTCTCTTAACTATCATTCAGCAAAATTTCAATCAACTTAGCAAAATTATTCCCAACAATCGGACTTTTTTATTTTTATAATATTAATTGTATCATCTCTGACCGCATACATTCACACTCATGCACTTTGCACATACGATTTCTTACAATATACAGTAATCCAATGTATACTGGCGGAAAATGATTACCAATGGAATCGGCAGACTGATGCACGAGGTCATGAAGAAATGTCCAGCACAGTTACTAAATTGTTTCTGAGTCCGGAATCGTTTTAATCACAACTTCTATACAGGGTGTCCCAAAACTACCCTAGGAGCCGAAAATGGGAGGTTCCTTGGGTCATTTGCAGCAACATTTTCCTTTACAAAAATGGTGTCCGTGACTTTGTTTAGGAGTTATTAACGAAAAACACGGACCAATTAGAGCGCGGCTACAGCGGATTGATTCTGTGTCGACCAATGGCGACACCACGCCTCGCGGGCCCTGTCGCAGAGTCGGACACCGTTCGCTATAGCTGCGCTCTGATTGGTCCGTGTTTTTCGTTAATAACTCCTAAACAAAGTCACGAACAACATTTTTGTAAAGGAAAATGTCGCTTCAAATGACCCAAGGAACCTCCCATTTTCGGCTCCTAGGGTAATTTTGGGACACCCTGTATTCGATCGACCCTCGTAAGCGTATCAGTTCTTCTATTCTTTCTTTCTGCAGAAGACGGCGAAGCGTGCGAAATTTCCATCGATTTGATCTATACGTGTTTCACACGGGTTACCGGCGTGTACACGTTCCTTCGAACGGCTCCAAATCGAATCGAATCGATCGGCGCGGTGGAAAGTTCGGATTCGTCGAATTCCAGGGAACGGTCGCGTCGCAGATAGCTCAGCTCGCTACCCACGCCAATGGGGCCCGAGATCGTGAGTCAGCTAGTTGAGTCCACACGGTTCCGCGGGCCCGATTGCAGGCCCCGTGCGCGCGCGAGAGCGCAGATCTTCGCTCGATTTTAAATTAGCCGACTTTTAATACGCGTGCTATTGCATGTTCCGTGGATAAGCTTCGTGCCCGTTTGCCTGCCTTTTCTCCTGCCTCGACGGCAATTCATTTACCCCCTTTTTCGTCGGCGAGCGTTCCCGCTCGCGCGTACCCGCTCCGCTCGGCTCCGTTCTCTGATCGGTTTTGCTCGCTTGTTCGCTTACCCGTTTGCTCGTACGCTCCTCTCACTCGTTTACTCGCTTACTCTTTCGCCAGCGGAACTGTGTACGCCGGCCGTGCTCATCTTTACACGACGATATTTAAGCGGATATTTACCGATCGGCAACAGGCGGAGCCGATAATATCGATGGGACGATATTATAAATTCCTTATCGACCCCGACTACGTTCCACCGCGATGTACGATATCTAATGGCACTTTTTACTACCCGCAAATTAAATTTCGAATCGATCGTCGTGCCAGCGACGTCGGATATATTTCAAGCATTCGCGGCTCGTACAACGATCTCGCGGGCGCGCACGATTGTGTACCTGCGGGATACTATCGACAGAGAAAGTCTCGATCGATGTGTATAACGAATTACTTCAACAGTCGGGCATCAGAAAATTTGGACTTTGCCGCATTATCGTTTTTATTGTAATATTCAATTAACTCTTTTGTAGATCACATTCATTTCAGGTGACCCTAATTTGGTTTCTTGAGCTACTTTAACAATAAACCTACCGCCACCGGTCAAAATGAGTTCTAGATTTATTATGTTACAATTATTGTGATAATAAAAATGATTTTGTAAGAATTGATTGCATAAATGTAGGAAATGTATGATTTGTATGATGTTACTTGTTGTATGAATGTGAGAATCGAGAATCAATTCCTACATACATATCTTTAGTAGAGCATGTATTCTAATAGGAGTCGCACAAAGTCTAAATAAAATTAATCTTGTCATTTTTGTAAGGGAACATGTACCAATTACTTTCAAGCCTCGGTAGATTTAGTGTTAACAAACAAATATTCGATGTAATGTTATTATTCCGAGAGAAAAGTTTTATTGTATGTACGATCGTACAGGTACGAATAAAATCACAGAAAACGACAAAATGACATTGACTATCTTTTCAGTCATCCGCAAGATGAATTCGATTTGCAAAAAGGTGAATAAGGATGGCGAAAGGGTTAATGTGGAGTATAAAATGGCGAACGTGATCTACAAAAGGAATAATGGATCAGAAATAACAATTTCCAGTTGACGCAAAAACGTTTCATTAATCATCTTGTAATGCAATTCGTATGAATCACTGTACCGTAGGCCGTGAATGCTAATTAAACGTGTACATGTTAATCCGTGTCGATAAACTGCATTAAAATAGATGCAATGGGCACGAGTTAATTAGTCTGTAACTAATACTGAAGTAGTAGTGCAGTGGCTATAGTAGAGCAACATATTGCTCGAACTATCTGCAACGTGGTTTTATTAAAGACTCATAATTATAATATTAAGCGCGCGGTGCTATATTATATCAATCTCTTTTTAAATGTGATCTGAACCTTTTGCACTCCGAATTACTTTTCAATTTTGTTGCCAACGATTCCATACAATTTGAAGTGTTTTATTTTTAATTTACTTGAAAGAACAATTTGTCTTGACTGCTATTTATTTTAAACAATTTTGTTTACTAATTACATTGTAATTTATATTTGTGGAACTTGTCTTTGTTTTTAACTAAGAAATAAGACAATCAAATAAACAAAAGTAGAACGAAATAAATATAAGAACCCATTTTATTTACATTTTAATTACATTGTAATTTATATTTGTGGAACTTGTCTTTGTTTTTAACTAAAAAATAAGACAATTAAATAAACAAAAGAAGAACGAAATACATATAAGAACCCATTTTATTTACATTTTAATTACATTGTAATTTATATTTGTGGAACTTGTCTTTGTTTTTAACTAAAAAATAAAACAGTTAAATAAACAAAAGTAGAACGAAATACATATAAGAACCCATTTTATTTACATTTTAATTACATTGTAATTTATATTTGTGGAACTCGTCTTTGTTTTTAACTAAAAAATAAGACAATTAAATAAACAAAAGTAGAACGAAATACATGTAAGAACCCATTTTATTTACATTTTTTTTCTATTGTCGAGTCACATTCCACAAAGAAATGTAAAGGGTTAATGTGGAAGACTTGACAGACAATAGATTATTCATTTTAATAAATAGCGTTTATTTATTGTATAATTAGATTCACATTCTCAATCTCGTTGCCCCTTATATTATTACTTTTTCGAAAACACAGATCAAATTGACGTTTTCACAGTGGTGTATTATTTTTCGTTACTATGTATATACAATTTGATACGTTTACTGCTACTGATAGATTGCAAGTATCACGATAGAATTGATAAGAGAAAATCGTTCATTCCTAAGAATACTGACATAAGTAAAAAAAGAAAACTTCACGGAAAAGCAACTGAAAATTACCTAAAATTGCCAATCTTTTTTATTGTATATCACCACATTATAAATGTAAAATAAATTGTCGTTATTTAGATACTGTGTTAATTGTCATGTACATTACTTGTGAATAGACAGCGGATCTTTATGCGAAATAAAACTATTCTATCAGCATTGCAACAAACTGAAATGAGGTAGTAATTTATTTTCTTCGCTAATACGTCAAATAAGTTGAAAATAATGTTGTAATATTTTCAAATTTTTTTAATGCTTTCACTGTTTTAAAATACACTTCTTTTTTGTCATAAATGGATAAAATCCGCTGTCTAGTTATGAAGTACACTACAGTTTATATATTAATTATTATAATTTTTCAGAAATATATTTTGCGTTGTGTCACTTTTCTTGTGAATGAGCGAAGTTTTGTCCATAGTGCATGGAAGTCATTAAGAAAGTACAGTAAACCGAGACTGAAGACATCGCTTTGGATTTAACAATTAACCTTCATAGTTTCAAAATGATAATTTCGGAGATCGTTCTGTTTGCGTTACGGTTTTGGAGCCGCGATTCCAGATTGATAGAACGATCAATTCGCTACTGGAAAGTGGCGGTTGCTAACGATGAACTCTAGGTAACAATTTCTTCGCGAATGTAGCAAAATTGTATGTTGCTGTCTCGTATATCGGTAGAGCGCACGCATACGCTATAGTTTATCACGTGCTGATACTCAGGGTACTCTTACACGGGCCCTAACTTTTTTATTACTATTTTTTCCCACCGTTTTATACTGTGTTTACCGCACACTTCAGAGTGAATGATTTTCTTGCAACCGTTATTTCGCGCTAAATCACACGTTAGAACAGCCAACGTCTTTTTTCTGGCTTTGCGTTAAATCGTGAGCTCCGCAATTCAAACTACTGCAAAACTATGATTGCTATTGCACAGTGGTTGCAGAAATTATTAGAACTATGTTAGAACTATTATGCTTAGATTGCGATGAGTGAAAATAGTGCAAAACTAAAAACATTTTTACAAATTCAAGAACGCCGCTGCACTATTTCCACATTATTAAGAAAGGAAATAAATATCTACAGTGGTCCACGAAAGTATTTTAACGCACTTTAAAATAGTATAACTTCTTTATAATTGTACCATACGACCTGATGATTTGTGAACAATTAGAAGCATTGGTGTACGAAACGAGCTGCAAAAAAGATTTTCCATGAATTACAATTTACAAGATAGCATGCAAAAATAAATAGAGCATTTTTTCAAACTTGTTCATTTACGTCCTTAAAGAAAATTTGAAATAGGGTAACTGCACCAGTGAATGAACATTTAAGAAATTGTTCTAAAAGATATTTTATGTAAAAAAAATGTGTGGATTAAAGGAATCTCATATATGCCAAATGGTTCCCTATACTTCGTTTGTCAAAAATGAATGAACACAAATAAAATGAAATTATTATTATTTTTCTTCATTAAACGTTCAATAAAAAATATAAAATATACCAGTCAATGAACACTACATTCTAGTAATTGAATAATGCTAGTCCAATCAATGAACAAAATTACTAAACAATATTCTCCTATTTCTTTAACTCTTTAATCACAATTTTATCGCTAGTATGCCGTCCGGGTTAAATTTTGTTAAAATATACAGAAGCGTTCATTTACTGGTGTCCGTTTATTCACTGGTGCAGTTACCCTACGTATGTTTTGTAGATCTAAATTAGTTATTCACATGCTGAAAATTTTTAAACGTGATGAAACTCATAGTTCTTCGATCGAAGAAACTTTTTCCCCAACCCAATATTAGAACTATGTTAGGACTATTACGATTAGATTGCGCATTTTATGCGTCCATGACAAAGTTGAGTGAAACTAGTGCAAAAGTAAAAACGTTTCCACTAATTCGAGACTACTGTTGGACTTATTTCCACATTGTTAAAAGAGGAAATAAATTTCTATGTAGATGCTGCGTCCTGCAATTCACTCAATTTTTACTTCGCACAAAAGATTGCGGTTTAATGATAACACAGCATTCTCATTATAGTCACACGAAGCAGGGTCAAGTGATAGACATCGTATTAAATACGACTCCGATTTGAGATTAACCTGCTGAAGTGGACCGACGCGATACCGTGTAGACTTTCATTGTACTATAAATTGCAGACTTCGTTCTCTACTTTCTTTTCCGAAAGGAAACTAATCTTTACAGGTCATTGAAATTCATGCTACATTTTCTTATCCAGACCTTTCTCTCGCGAACTGCCCTAGATCATAACACTGACTTTTCACTTCACGAGCATTCAAATTCCATAATCAGACTGATCTATTACTTTGTTCAATGTGCACTGTATCGATTGCGATTTAATTAAATCAATAATCTTCTATTTATAGAATTACCTTTAATGTTTAATTACTTTTAATGTTATAAGTAATGTAGAATTACTTTTAATGTTAAACTATACTAAATCATTCAGGAGAGATCACTGAATACTAAGCACGAGTTAGAACTGCGTAACGATTACTATTAGAGCACAAGGCATTTTCAAGCTTCAATATTTGCGTGTGCTTTTCAAAATCGATTTTTTCGAAAACCGTAGATGGAAATTCAAAACAATTTTAGAATTCGCTAGTAGACTGTGCATATTTATGTATTTTCCAATTTTGGTCGACAAATTTTGAAATAGTGGAATGAAATAACATTCTACTTTTAATGGGAACAGTTTTTGTACATCCAAAATAAATGAAAATTGTACAAGTTCCAATTGGATCTTATATTCGAGCCTTTCCGGAACATTTGCGTAAGCCATAATTGGACAAAGATCCGCAGTCTACTCATTAGTATTCAGCTCATGTCGATCT
Source organism: Lasioglossum villosulum (assembly GCA_963971365.1). Classification (NCBI taxonomy): domain Eukaryota; kingdom Metazoa; phylum Arthropoda; class Insecta; order Hymenoptera; family Halictidae; genus Lasioglossum; species Lasioglossum villosulum. Next base: position 10,269,907 of record OZ020497.1, read on the forward strand.
AGCAGAACCGATTACTCGAAATTAAAAATCCATTATACGTGCAGGTAGAATGAACAATGGAATTTGAGCATTTTATAAATAGCGAATTTTCGTCCGTTTTAGAATAAAATTCGGCAGAAGAATACTAGAACTGGGTTTAAAAAATAGGCAAAAATTTGCATTACTTGAAATGGTAATAACCGCTTCGCGTCGAGCGCGTTAAAGGAAAAAAGTGGCGTGTTCACTTTCCCAGATTTCTCCGTTATTATATATCCGCGATGCTTATTGTGCGAATTCTGCGCATCAATTTGGACAATACGTTGTTCGCCGTTCCATTATCATCAACAGAAGATTTACAAGCCCACGGACAAACGGTTAGAACCGTTTGTACTATAAACGGAACAACGAACATTGAACAATCAATCGGACGAACAATAACGAATCGAGCGTTAGCCCTCGATAATATACGCATTATCTGAATTAATTATCACGGTCGTACACGAACACAGAGCCGACGCACGCTCCAGGAATTTATATTTATTCCGTGATACCTCGGCCAACGAGCTTGCGTATCGATTGCGTATTTTTCGCACACGCAACGAAAAAATCGGACGCGTTTTTCCTCGGTTAATTAACGCCCACGTCCGATCTCGCGATCGAACGCATAAAGTAAACAGCCGCGCAATTTTAATCGCTTCGCGCTCGCGCGACACACGCGTAAATTAACGAAGAACGGTTTCGAATCTCGGAATCTTTTCGAAATTGAAAAGCACCATTTCGCAGCTTTTTCATCGAAGTGATACAAGTCAAAAAACTACACTTTCGGGGACAGCGAAAAACTGTTTCTAACATAACGGAATATTGGGGAGGCGTCGAAAGCCATTGTTAGAGAAAATATAATTTTGAAGTAAACAACAATAACGTAATTGTTGTTATTTTAGCCTTACAATCCTTGCGGACTTGTGACATTTTTTATTTGTATCTGACTCACACAGAACTGAGATGTTTTGCGTTATTGTTTATTGAATGACACAAATTGCACCTGACAGCTAGACAATAATATTAAGTTAATATCTCCAGAATCAAGTTTTTGGACTTGTAACACTTTAGTCGTAAGCGATTAGTTTTCTGTGCGAAGTTCTCCCTCGTTCATCGTGCTAAGAAAGCATAATATCCTTCGTCTTCCAGTAAGTTTCAAAAGAATACATATTACACCTTTAAAACTTGTAATAGTTTTCAATAAAAATGTTCTTAATCGAGAGTTACGATTTACTGAGAAATGGGTCTGATGTTAGGCTGCTCTCTTCTAAATCGTATTATTATAAACAAAGATGGAACTGGCTAGTGGTGACTAGTAGACTGCAGAGCTTCACGCAAAAACAAAAATTTTAACTAGCTGGTTATTTTTTTTTTAAATTAAAAAAAAAATTTTTTTTAATAAAAATGAAATATATATAATTACGTTTGTTTATTCGGTGGAAAATTTCCACCCTCTCGTATAAATTGCATTCTTGAATGAACCTCTTTCGAAAAAAACTAAAAAATCTAAAAAACTACTTGACCAGTATGGACCAAAATCTAATCAGCTCTAAGTTACGACGGGGCACATCGATTGCATAATTCATCATTCTGATCGCATTGTTACTTTTTCAGAAAACGTTAACGAAAAATTTGATAACATAAAAACGGCCATACGTACACACACACACACACACACACACATACTAACAATTTGATAAAAATAGTCTAAAATGACTTCAATGACCATGAAACGTGAAGATCTGCTAAAAAATCGATTTTCGATTTTCGGGGTAATTACAGTAACTTCCCTATGAATCGGGAAGTTAATGAAAGATGTTCTTTAATTCTAGAACTTGGTTATTATTTCTAGAACTAGCACCCGGACAGTTTACCCTAAATGCATAAAATCCTTACTCTCGCTGTTAGCTGTAGTTTAGCGCCGTAGCTTCCTATATTGTTTAGTTTTGTGTATGGCGTGGAACTTACGATCTCCGTATCGACTACCAGGAGAAATTCAGTACAACACGTTCGTCCGAGCGGATCTCCGGAACGATACTCTTCGTGGTGGGTCAAATTGACCCAGCACCCGTATGCCAGGTCGCCGTACGAGTCTCGGAGGCCGTTGGTTAACGAGCACGTGTCCTCGGAGAACAGTTAAACGCGATCGTTCGGTGTTCGGACAGCGAGGAAGCATAAGGTGCGTCTTTCCCGTCGACGAAAACGAGCTATAAATACGTGTCACGGTTAATTCAGGCGTGATAGAGCCCCGGCAGATATAGATACGGCGACAATTTACGGTTTTGAATTACGTACCGCCGCGGAAGGCATCAGAAGGCGCGAGCTACGAGGACGACACCCACGTATAAATAGTGGTAGGGAGCGTGTGGTCCTTTCAAGCGAGCAGAACCGTTGACCTATGACACGCACGCTATAAACAATTCTCTGAAGCAGTAAATGGATATGTGCTGTTATACAGCATCGAGTTGAAAACTGACCCTGGCTGGCTGGGCTGGCTAGCTAGCTAGCTAGAATGCCTGTCTGCCTGCTTGCCTGGCTGACTGGCTGACTGCTTGCCTGCCTGCCTGCCTGCCTGCCTATCCGAGTCTGCCTGGTCCTTTGCGAAACGGTTATTGGATGCACGCCATGCTCCTGTGCCAACCCCGGGGCTGTTGGTAAATATTTTTTGTCCTGACGAATAGATTTTCTGGGACAGCACGCGGTAGGACGCGCACGGGCGAGCTGACCGCGAACGTACATAGAAATTGATTTCGGCCTGGACAGTCATCGGACGGTCCACCGGGACCGTTTGATAAATCTTTCTAGCTGGGATTGTGATCCTACCCCAGGGTTAATTAACTCTGATCGGCGGCTTTCGGTGTTCTGCCCACCCCCCTCTCCCACGAATTGCATCGCTCAATATTTCGTCCGATTGGTCGATTTCTTACTCATTGAGGTTTCATTATGCGGTCGACGAGAATTTGTACAGTATACCCCGTCGCAATATACACCAGCGCGGCGGCCGGGCCCCTCATCGCGGAAATTGGGAATTATTGATCATCCGGTCCGGATAGACAATTACGGATTAAGTCAATTCATGGTTTTCGGACAAATAGTAATTTCGTTGATTGGCTAAGCTCGCGGGTTTTTTATCGATCGATCATGACCCGTATAATTTTACCTAGCGAGTCGCGACCACTCGAACCAAGCGAGGGCAGACCGTGCTCGGAAGAGTTACTCGGAAATTGACACGTACCACTCCAGTCGAAGCTTCTCAGACTGTTCTACACTCAAATATTATTCTCCTATAGATACACGCGGATATTAACCCGAGGTTTCTGTCAACCGTGCAGCTCCGTGCCGGGATGAAACGTTTGCTGCACCACGTCAAAGCACGACGCTCGGAATCGGTGGCTCCTCGCTGGGACACGAAAATTCTTTCGGTACTCGGACCTCCATATTCGCGTGAATCATGGAAAAATTGTGATGGAACAATCAAGTTTAAATGAGTGATCGTGGTTGAGTTCTTTGTGTACGATATTTCCTGCGGCTACAACAATTTATGTAGAACCGAGAGTAATCATTACTGTGCGGATTTTATGCATTTGTGACAAAAATGGACAGTGGACATATCGGAAATATGTGGGCAGTTGAAAATATTTAAGGACATCAATGTATTACATACATTTGATGGAATACAATTTTTTATTTGGCTCCTTAGTCCTGCAATCAATGCGGGACATGTTTATTTTGCACGGACATCTGCAAAATACTCGAATCAACTGATGATTAAATAGAGAGAATGATATACTGATTCCCTGAATAAACTATTTGACCGAAAGGAATTCATTCGAACGATTATTTTATATTTATTCAGAACAATTCGAATAATGCCGAGCTATGATGGAAACTGACTATACGTAGAAAACGTCCGAAGCGAAAGCAGCTTATGCATTTCGCCTCTCGCTGGCAGTATCGCGTGAAAGCTTTTCGAAATTTGGGCTTGACGCAACCCTATCAACGGCGCCGCGTAGCCTCGATGGTATTATCAATATCTTCGGGCTTATCAAACGCAAGAATGAGTTACCAAAGCTCGTCGAATGAGAAAGGGGGGGTTAGCACGAATGCTGGCGCGGTTTCCTAAAGCGGGAACAATGAAGTCTACTAGGGTGGCAGCGTGATGTGCGTGAGCGCGTGCAAAGATAATCTGCGTGTGTGCAAACGTTTAATATCCGAGGATATCTCACTCGCGAGGGGCCAGCATATTGAACCGAAACCTCGGATATCTTTGCGAACCGCGCGCCGGGCTAATTTAAGCGTGAAAGGAGGAAATTTATCGTGTTCGCGGCCGAAGATACTATTTTACAATTCCGTTTCCTGCGCGGCGGCGGCATCGCACGGTTTGTATTATGCGTGCGTTATCGTTTCACATTTCTGAAACGCGAACTGCTTAGTTAACTCGGCCCCCGTGTGTTTAGGCGTGCATGTACGCGTGCTTGTATGTGTATGCGAACCGCGGATGAGTTACGACGAACCCGGTGGCTTCGTTTCCTAATACACGCGATCGCAGTCGTTTCCTACTATCCGCTGGGATTCACGACACTCTTAATAACAAAAGTTTCGTCGAGCACGCCGCCATCCCGTGCGATCTTCGTCCTGGCCTCATCAACGAGAAGTATCATCTTACAGCTTACGAAGATCACGCTTGTATGCCGCTCCTGTAAAGCAACTGCCGCCCCCGCACAACCCCGCGCCACTGTTGTCCCTGGTCGAGATGCGAGCACTTGCGACTTTCTTCTCCATTTCTCAAAGACGGTTATTGCGAGCACGCCGGATAGACAGTTCTGATAGCGATAACGTTATGCCGCCTGCGCCTGCCTGCCTGCCTGCCATGCCGACTTGGAAACCGCTACGTGCGGAACTTCGCGAATTCGGACCCTACTCGTTCTAGTTTGCCCGTTTGTTTGTTTCGAGAAATTTCGGAAATTTCAAAACTGCTTTTAACACCGGAACAGAGGTTCACAACGGGATCCGGGTAGAACCCTTGGGGGTCGATGCAAGTTGAAAAAGGATCTACAGTATTCCAGGGGTTGATGATCAATTCTTCTCTTTGAAAGTTTTATTTAATTTTTATGGAATGTAATTAGTAGATAATATAATCTGTTTTAATCACCAGATTGATCACCATTAGTGCTCGGTTTCTGTAGTCCTCAATTAGATCTTCAATAAAACGTGAATTTGTGGGATATATGGGAAGATTATTGAAGTGAAACTGCTTTGCTGAGGGTAACAATTTTCTGATGAAACGGAAGTCGATGTGACGGAAGTCGAAAGTCGAGCGCGAAAATTTAAACTGAGAATGAACGGGGAAAAATAATTTCTTATTCCGGCCGGATTCGAACACCGGTCCACCGATTGGTAGTCCAACTCCTTAACCGCTTGGACAACCAACGATCTTAGAATGAAAGTGAACATTTTGGTATATGTCGCAACGAATAAAATGCTGAGTACATTTGAGGTGATATTTTCAATATTTAATTATTGAAGTGTATTTTCATTATTGAAGTGTTTTGAAGTGTTTTACACATATATTAGATATATATTTAAAAAACAAGAGGTATGTATATAAATTACAAAATTACATTTAAAATTAAAAAAAAATCGTGTGCGTGGAAACCACGCGCGGCAGAAGTGAAACTTATTGCTTATTAAACATAATAATTTATCCGTATCTATACTTAATAAGCAATAAATTTCACTTCTGCCGCGCGTAGTTTTCACGCTCACGATTTTTTATTAATGGGAAACGATATACGAGACATTATTTTGAAAAAGAAAATTAAAAATGATTTACAGAAAGACCCTGGTTGCAAAAAATTATATGTATACTGTATATTTTATACATTTATGATAAGAATGTGTAAGGGAAATTTAGAAAGATTTAAAAAATATTGAAGATGAAAGACTTTTTATTTGAAATTTCGTTATTTACATTCACTTACTTTATGTTCTTGGTACGTACAAAAATTGCATTGCTCATGCTAAACTGCACGACCTGAATAATGATATTAGTGCAATAATCAGTAATAATATTTAAAAAATTACAGTTTCATTAGCAACAGCTTTGCAATTATTCTTTACATTGACCGAACGTAATTATCGGGAGCACGAATACTTCCATAAAACTGTTAATTAGGTGTTCTGTCCGCATTATACGGTGTACACTTTTTAACCATGCTTCACCAGTGTACTCTACTAATTGTACTGATGAAAACACGACGTTCAAACTGAATTCTTAAACACCACTTTGATTACCAACACATACTGTAACATACAGAGTGTTCCATTTATTGCGATCAATTTAAAGGAATTAAGATCGACTTATGAATCCATAATTTTGTAGAAAGTTTTAACTAAATCAGAGACCCATTGAGTTTGCACTCTCCTTGTTAGATTTTTCATGAAACAAATTCTTAATAATACTTACGTCAATACCTAGATACTAGAGCACCTGTTTTTAATTTTAATGTTTAATTTATTGGATGTTTTTGTTAACGAATGAGAAGATTCCTAGATAATTATTAATCGATCGACAAAGTGACTACCGTCCATAGAAAAAGCAAAGTAGCAAAACAGAGATTGCAGTACTTAAAAGGTTGATTAGCATACATCGGTATGATTAAATTCCTCTAAGCTCTTTTTTTGCTGTTTTGGATTGCATCTACTAATTTTTATCATAAATCCATAAAGATCCGTAGTGTAGGAATATGGATTGAGAAATGGTTCCGTGTGATGCGCGTCGAGAATCGAAACAGGGAGGTTTCTTCTCGCTGTCAAAGATTCTGCGATCAACACTCATTGCGGCTTTGAGTATGAACGTGTGCAAATATGTGCGAGTGCATGTGTATATGCGTGAGGCCGAATGTCCATTGACATGAAACAGTTTTCAATGTTTTATAATCAGATGATCTCTGACCTTCAATACGAATTGACATATGTTAATAATCAATAAATCGTAATAATCCTTCAGTAGTATAGTTATAAGAATGGTCTACCGGCCAACTGTTAATGACGATAAAATCCTCAAGATGTGATGATAAGGGTAAATATTGACTTACACCACTTTCACATGAAACGGCTGAAATATCCGTAGTGGAATGGTAGCAATACCTCGAGCCCGGATTTGCCTTAGAAAATACGAGACACTCAATCAATGTTCTCGCGACAAGAAGAAAAGATGGTCCCGCGTCGTCGAGGCTCACGTTTTTCCAGTTCGCCTTTTCTCAAGTGTTTATCACCCAGGTTGGCGCGAGGATAATTCGCGCGGGCGACGCAGAGTAACAAGAACATTCGTGCACGCAACAATGCGGTTCTATTCATGCTCGTTATTTCCTCTCGAAACTCATGCAAGAGGCATAGCCTCACGAACTTCTGCGGTCTATTCGTCGTCGTTTCCTCGTCTAATTAGAAAATTGGCCCGAAGACGAAACGCGGTTGGTATACGGGAATCGTTTTGTAACGATTCCTCCGACTCTTCGTACCTGCCCGGCACGGTGCGGCGACGATCCGCGTCGTGACAAAACTTGTCATCGTATCCGAGGCCCGCGAGAAGATTAAGCGGCAGGCGGCCGCGGAAATCGGCGAGGCCGAAAGGAAATTAATAGTTCGTCCCGGATGTTGGTCGTTCCTACCGCAGAACGTACCGCAAACGTTAACCTCCAGCCTCGCACCTACCGACCGAGAAAATTCAAACGCACTATGCACGTCCTCTGACCTGCCCGATTACTTTTCAGACTACGTACGGCTCTTCTTCGAAACATTCCTGCAACAAAAGTAGGTAATGTGCTGTATAAGTTACGAAAGAACAGATGAAACTTCAGATTCTCAAGAAAGTCACTACGACCTGTTGTAATTTCGTAAGACACAATCGTGCGGCAATAAACTTCAACTCATTTTTCTACTTTCTGTTTACACGACGTGGCAGATGCGGGATTGAAGAACCATCTTCCTAAAAAATGATATACAAAGTATTAAAAGTTTATTTCGTGGACGAATCTAACAGTACCGACCACAAAATGAGACTGGTATACAACGTTTCACAAAAATGACAGGACATTAGATGTCTTGCAATGTTTATGACAATATGTACTTGAAGAATGAAACTCGCTTAATAAGTTCTTGTGGACATACCCCTGTCATTTCAAAACCTACAGAATTCAGAATGTGAAACTTTTAACCAGTAGTGGTAGATTTATTGTTAAGTCACCCACTTCTGAATTACGTTGCTGGAAAGTTGGAGAGAGCAAGTTGAAATGAGGCAAACGATTTTAATATATGACGATCTAACCGTACCGACCACAAAATGTGACTGGTATACAACGTTTCACAAAAATGACAGGACATTAGATGTCTTGCAATGTTTATGACAATATGTACTCGAAGAATGAAACTCACTTAATAAGTTCTTGTGGACATACCCCTGTGATTGCAAAAACTACAGAATTCAAAGTGTGAAACCTATCGTTTGACCAGTAGCGGTAGATTTATTTTCAAGTCACCCACTTCTGAATTATGTTGCTGGAAAGTTGGAGAGAGCAGTTTGAAATGAGGCAAACGATTTTAAAATATGACGATCTAACCGTACCGATCACAAAATGTGACTGGTATACATCGTTTCACAAAAATGACAGGACATTAGATGTCTTGCAATGTTTATGACAATATGTACTTGAAGAATGAAACTCACTTAATAAGTTCTTGTGGACATACCCCTGTCGTTTCAAAAACTACAGAAATCAGAATGTGAAACCTTTAACCAGTAGTGGTAGAATTATTGTTAAGTCACCCACTTCTGAATTACGTTGCTGGAAAGATGGAGAGAGCAAGTTGAAATGAGGCAAACGATTTTAAAATATGACGATCTAACCGTACCGATCACAAAATGTGACTGGTATACAACGTTTCACAAAAATAGCAGGAGATTCAGATGTCTTGCAATGTTTATGACAATATGTACTTGAAGAATGAAACTCACTTAATAAGTTCTTGTGGACATACCCCTGTCATTTCAAAAACTACAGAATTCAAAGTGTGAAACCTATCGTTTGACCAGTAGCGGTAGATTTATTTTCAAGTCACCCACTTCTGAATTACGTTGCTGGAAAGTTGAAGAGAGCAAATTGAAACGAGGCAAACGATTTTAAAATATGACGATTGGTATCTGAGTACCCGAAACAGTACGAATATTTTCGTTATTGATCAGAGGGATTAAACGACGACTTTTTCGACTTTCGAGCAGGACGATCGTAGTGTGGCGCCGCCGGGAGCATTCTTCGCCACAGCAGCTCCATATGCGTGCGTGCGTGCGTGCAAGCGTGCGTGCACGAGTGCGATGGAGGTTTTTAGTCGGGCCGAGTTCTGAGAAATGGCGTGCGGTATCATTCCGTTCCATCCTGCATGCCGTCGGTTGCGTAGGTGATACAGACACGCACGCCTCTCTACGCATCCAGCTCACGCACGTTGCTTCGCATGCGTGTTCCCTAGTTCCATCGCGCGGACGGACCGAGAGAAAGTACCATCGTGTAAAAATAAAAGTAACGCGAAAGAGGCAGAAGGGGAGTGAAGACCGGAAGAAAAAACCATCGGCAAAGAAGAAGAAGAAGGAGATGAAGAAGACGAAGACGAAGAAGAAGAAGAAGAAGACTGACAGGGGAAGAAGAAAGAGCAACATCGATGCCGGAGTTGGCAACACAGGTAAAAGAGCCCACCAGGTAGGTTCTGGCCGTCAGTGGCGATGCCAGCGACGCGAACGAGAGGAAGGACTATGAGAACGACGTAGCGAAGGTGGATGGCGAGGAGGTCGGAGGAGGCCGAAGGAGAACACTGCCAGAGGAGGCTGGCGGTGCAGGAGGAGGACGAGGATGAGGATGAGGAGGAGAAAGAGGAGGAAGGCGAGCAGCCTGCCACGGTGGTTGGGCTGGTCGGGGAGGGAGAGGCGAGTAGAAGGGCAGCAATCTCGCGGTAATCTAATTTCAGCGTGCGGAGGGTTCTAGGAACGCGGCGTGACATTAGCGAACCACCTTCAGCATCGTCCGTTCGTAGCCCAGCGTCCTTCTCTCGCCGCGATCGTCCCCCATCATCCCGTCTTCCTCCATCCACCTCCGCCAACCTCTGTCCTCTCTTATTCCACCTACCGCGCCGACTCTTCCTCCCCCATCCTACCTCTGTAACTCCGCTGCTCTTACGCCGAAGGAGGCTATCTCCTCGTCTAGTTACCGACGCCGAATAAAGTGGTTCGACGTTTACGTCGACCCGGGCTAACGGGTAATCCCCTACCCGCCTCTGCCGTCACCCTGCGCACTCCTCCGCCTGTCCTCCGCCAGTCCCCTTTCGTCCTCCACGATCCTCTCTTACCTACCCGACGCCACACCATCGCCGACGATTTTCCGTTGCGCTCTGCCCGCGTATCCGCGAAAGGAGATCCCAGGATCCACGGTTCCCGCAACGTGGTCGCCGTTCCGATATCCCCAGCGATGGAATTCGCTCGTCGAGACGCGCCGCTAGACCCTGAACAGGTGTACGCGTCGACGCACTCCGCACCAGTATGCTCCTTATTTCTCAACTATCGCGTTTGTCACCACCCCGTGCAGAACGTTGGTACCCCTTTCCCTAGATAACATTCCATTACTCGAAAATTAGACACGACACGAAAAAATGTTTCGGACGAAACTTGTTGGGTGAAATAGGGTATACAGGCTGTCCCAAAACTACCCTAGGAGCCGAAAATGGGAGGTTTCTTGGGTCATTTGAAGCGACATTTTCCTTTACAAAAATGGTGTCCGTGACTTTGTTTAGGAGTTATTAACGAAAAACTCGGATCAATCAGAGCGTGGCTACATAGGATTGATTCTGAGTCGACCAATGGCGACACCACGCCTCGCGCGACCTGTCGCAGAGTCGGACACCGTTCGCTATAGCTGCGCTCTGATTGGTCCGTGTTTTTTGTTAATAACTCCTAAACAAAGCCGCGGTCGCCATTTTTGCAAAGGAAAATGTCGCTTCAAATGACCCAAGAAACCTCCCATTTTCGGCTCCTAGGGTAGTTTTGGGACACCCTGTATAACGTACACGGCAATTGTATTTGTGTAACATTACAGTAGCCTTGGAAAGCTGTAGAGATTACAATTGAAATTCTCAGCGGAAACCTTTACTTTTGTTTGTGTATTCTCGAAAGTGACACCTAGACAATGTCTATTATCGTAAAATTAGTTGTATGTACAGGCAGCTTAAGACGATTAAGTAAAAATATTGAGAAATGTCAATCGCGATTTTTTCATTTACTTAAACAGACGTCGCCAAATATTCGGCGCATGGAAGTTTCATACGCGCGTCTGCGACTTGGTTTCGAGGATATTATTTAACGAGGGAAGAGAAACGAAGGAGCGCGCCCGTAAAAATGGCGCGCGTCATCGTAAATGTCGACGATGGAATTACATAATTCCCGATGGTCTGGATACACTTACTAGAGATATTTTATGCGCCCCGGATTTCAAGTAGAACGAGAAAGTTTTGTGTTATCCGAGTCCACGGCGCCATAATTTGAAGTTGAATTGATGTGGACATTGCTCTATTCGTTTAATGACGCTGTAATTATATCGATGCACAACATAAACGTCATTCGAAATATTTATTGTACTCGGTCGATTCCGAAACGCGTCATCACTTACAACTTTCTAACTATTAATTCTATTGAAATAAATTACATATCCAATTATAATTTGAAGGCATGTTGCAAGCTTTCACGTTGCAGTACTATTTAAATTTCTTGAAAACCAAAAAATGGAGTTTGTAAATAACTAGGCTGTACTTACATTGTGTTTTATTGTTTCTTAGTATATTTCTATTGTTAAACAACTGTTGCAAGTAGGGACATTGTTCAGTTTCTTCTTGCTAATTCCCATTGTATCAGTTTGTTACCCTCAATCTAAGATTCCAGAGTCTCTATCGCCATTTTATGACTTTATCAATTTTATCGGTACAACTATGAGCATTGTGTGTACCTAATGCGTAAATTTAAGACTGATGCAATCTATATTTCCACTAGTACAGATTTGCATGCACTAATTACGTGTTGTATCTTGCATCAAGAATGACGCGCTTGCAGTGACGGTTGCAGTTGCTGCTGCTGTTCGTTCGATGATGGTGTTGATAATCAAGGAACTAGTTACCTACTCATTCACTCGCAGATCAAAGGATACAGAGTTCACTGTATTTTTAGGTCCCACAAATACCAGCTTTTCACTTCTCATTAAATTTCCGTCATTGATTATAGCGATTAAACTTTATGCATAACATCATTTCCTCAGGATAATCTAAAACGGCTGAAGACAGAAATTCATTTCCTTCGTGATTTTAAACCTCTGCACCGGAATGACTCTACCATATTATTGCCAGTACGATTTTTTTTAGTCGTTCTATTAAGGTTTGAATGAAAAGTGTACTCATTATTATTCCGTAAAACAATGGGAAAAATGCTATATTAATTTTTCAGGTCTCGTCATGAAGGGGAGGTTTCAATCCTTGAATCCGTGGAAGATTCATGCGCGGTAAGAATTTTTGTAATAATTTCACAGAGGTTTCAATTTATATAATTTTGTAGGAAATTTTTCAGGGTCAGGTCTTCAGTTTCTCATTTCCTATATTACGTAAAAATACCTTGGAAGAAAGTAAATAAATAATGGAATGCAAAAATAAAACCCACAAGCTCTAAAAACTGTCCGAATTTATCGTTGTACAATTGTTGTTCACGAAATGACCATAGGTTAAATATCGTCAATCCAAACAATTTGGATTGTATCTATATATTATTGTACTGTAAGAAACTTTATTCGGTTGGCTTGTCTTCGGTCAGTCTATTAATATTTACAAGTTTGCTGAGTATACGTCGCGCTACCAGGTGGTACTGGACGGTCCAGAGTGGGGAGGGGGTGAGAATGAGCAAATCGTTTCCCTGGAATCATTAATTCGTCGCAATCGAGCAGAAGAGATTAGTTCTGGGAACACAGTGGACGCAGTGGAGCTTCCACGGTCTCCTAGCCGGCAGCCACGTTGCGTAACGCGAATAAACGTCGCTCCGAAAAAGAAGCAGCACAACGGGCCGGATAGGTGGTGGGAGGCGAAGGGAGGGAAGGGGAGAGAAGATAGATTCTCTAACCGGAGAAAGAAACGGAAAAGAGGGCAGAACAGGCGAAAGAAACCGAAGACTTCTCTCTAAGGACTATTAATGCTGCGTTAAGTGGACGACGCGATTTGGGTTTTTATGACTTTAAACAACGACCATAAAAGAACACTAGTAGACGAAGATGTCCTATCAAAAGAATAAAACGAACTTGAACAAATGCTTTTGTCTTATCTCAGATACGGAATGAAGTTGGTACACCTTCGCAAGAGTGCTAACCCTTCTGGGATGACAGCAGCATACTATTCTGACTCCGACTACAACTTTTATACTCTATCACTTAAATTCTAGAATTTGAATACGGCAATGAGTAAACTGTGGATCTTCATGCGTTAATGAAGAAATTGGTTGGGTGTAATATAGAACACATACAGAGATTTAAAAAATTCAAGAATGTTGTAATGTCTCTTTTAAAAATCATTAAGGGATGAAGTCAATTGTTACGTTATTCTGCAATTAATGCAAACCACTTTTATGTTACATAAAAATCCGCAGTCTAGCTACGAGAGATATCAACAAGTTAAAATCGCCAACAGATTACGTTGACGTCCCTAACATCACGCAACGTCGATCATACCGAAAGAAACCGCCAACCGGTCGTCGTCTTCGAGGCGTTAATGCGGTTAGCATTTGAGTGGAACGTACCTAATCATTGCGTGTGCGTCTAATATAGTTATGATGTATGAGCTAGTGCATAGCTCGTGGACTAAAGTTGGCATCCAAGAAAAATTTCAAAATTCCACGATCATCTCGATGAAAGGATTGCTGCTTCTTGTCAAGTTCACTGCGTAAAGAGGGGACGGAAGTGGAGGAATGCGGCCGTAAAAATGGCGGCGATCTTGGTGCGATACGAGGAGCGAAAGACTCGTCCCTAAGGATTATTAATGCAGAGTAAAGGGTGCTAAGGGGTAGGGAACAGGAGCGGGTGGAGAAGGGAGGAAAAGGGCGAAGGAAGAGAGTAAGGACGAGCCGGAGAGTAGGGGGAGTACGCGACTTATCGTTAAGAGCCGCGTGTCTCTTCGATGCCTCGGCCGTTTCTGCCGTGCCGGAGGTTCACGATTCTCGCGTGACCCGTGAACTCTCGCACGTAACGAGATCTCTCTCTGCCTCCTTCCCCCTTTTTGCCCCCACCCCCATCACCCCCCGACGCCGCCGTCCCTTAGACCAACACCAGCGTTCAAAGCAACGGGGCGTTCATACACGCGAGATCGTAGACCGCACCGCCGACAGTGCCGTAGCAAGGCGCCCTCGGTGCCCGTCGCAGCGCACGGACTCGTTCCGTGGAAGCACGCCTCGCTCGCCTCCGGCCCTAATAAATTACACCTCTTCTATACCTTTCTCCGTTCCACCATCGACCCTGGACCGACCATTTGAACTCCTGCGCCGCCTGTACGTGCACCGCGAGAGGCTCCCTCCGCCTCCATCTGCCTACCTAACGTGCACCGGCGTATATGCACCGACGCCGCCGCCGCCGATTGAATTGCTGCGACGATACGTGTGCATCTCGCGCACCACCCCCGCGGCCACCTTCGACTTTTTGCCGTGGCTACCTTCCACCCTCTACACATCTACACGCACTCGGCTACCTTCCGGATCTGGTCTCGCTTCCGGTCCGATCAGGATCCGTCGACAATTCTCCGCCACTCACTTTTGGACCATTCCGATCCTATAATAAAGATGTAGTGTGCTTTAGTTAGTGTAGACAGCCCTATAAATGACGATAAAAAATATTTGAGGAATATTTCGTGTATATAGCGAAACCAAGGTCTCCTTAGTTAACATAAACAGGACGTAGGGAACTTCATGACAAATTCGAAAAACATATTATTTTATAATAATAATATTTCACTCATCTTCCACGATATGGAATGATTACATTCAGTAACCTAAGCTGTAAAGTCTGCCCTATACAGAGTGTCCCAAAATTCCTCCGACACCCAAAAATGGGAGGTTCCTTGGGTCATTTGAAGCGACATTTTCCTTTACAAAATGGCGTCCGTGACTTTGTTTAGGAATTATTAACGAAAAACACGGACAAATCAGAGCGCGATCTAGACATGCGATGACACGTTCGGCCAATTGACAGTTGGGCGCGTCGGGCCGACTGTGCTAACTCGCGTCTAGGTCGCGCTCTGATTTGTCCGTGTTTTTCGTTAATAATTCCTAAACAAAGCCGCGGACGCCATTTTTGTAAAGGAAAATGTCGCTTCAAATGACCCAAGGAACCTCCCATTTTCGGCTCCTAGGGTAGTTTTGGGACACCCTGTATAGCGAAACCAAGGTCTCCTTAGTTAACATAAACAGGACGTAGGGAACTTCATGACAAATTCGAAAAACATATTATCTATATAATAAAAATGAAATGCTGTTCGTTGGTCACGACATCACGTGAGAACGGCTGAACCGATTTGGATAATTGTTTTTTTTAATGTTCGTTGTAGTCCGAATCAGGTTTTTAGGATAAAAAAAATTGGAAAAGTTGCTCGGAAACATGAAAATTCGGGAAAAACTAAAAGTGCTTTTTGAATCATATTCTTTTTCTCATTTTTACTTTGTTTACGCATATCCTATAGCTTTTCACAAATTAAAAAAATGATCACAACCAAATTTATTGAATTTTGGACAGGACAACGTCTGTCAGGTCAGCTAGTTTTATAATAATAATATTTCACTCATCTTCCACGATGATTGCGAAAGAATCGTGCACAACGCTCCAATGTTTAGTAACCTAAGCTGTAAAGTCTGCCCTATATGTTAATATGTGTGTTCCAGGTTATACTATTTCACAATGAAATATGTGAACGAGTAAAATATTATTATTTCTACTTGTCGTGACGTCTATTCTATTTATGTGAATCATGGTGACCTTGGGTCTCGCTACGTAAACAAAGTATTTTTGGGATTCTTCATCTTCTAAACATTTTCTATTACACTCTTTGATGATTATTTTTAGAAAAATTTTCAGAATAATCGTCACTTTTCATCCTCGCCTTCACGTCACTATAATTTAGTTAATTGTAAGATTCTGCTGTTAAATGAATCGCAAAATCAATCTTGCTGAATAACTAGTAGTTGCATTCTTCGAAAATCAGTCAATTGCGAGAAGACTACGATTTAAAACAAAAACGGAATACGTATTGCGTAGTTTCCATTGTTTCAGTCCCCTTGCTTCTATACCCTCCCTCGTTTTCTGCATGTTAGCCATCTTGGAAGCGGTTTTCCAGCTGTTTATTGCGTTTCTATTCTGGTATATCTAGCCCACGGTGGGTGCGTTTTCCTTAAGACGTATGCACTCTATGCATTCTCCACTCCCTTCTCCACCCCTTCTCGTCCGTGCTCGGAGTTTCGTTTCATAGTTTTTCTATCTCACATATTTCTCCGCTGGTTCGTTTCATTTTCTCTTCCTCGCAACCGTTTGTTTCTTTTATCTACGCGTCTAGATATCTTGGAGCCAAATGTATTTTCTTCTGGCAAACGCCGCCGATATTTTCAAAAGTAAAGGAGCTTGCCAAAAATCGTCGACTGCAAACGCGAAATCGAATAGAGCGTCATCCAAAAGATGCTTTATACGTGACAAAAATTTTATAGAATATCGTTAATATCATGGGATTACTAAATATTCAATAATTATTGTTTTCTTAAAACTGTAATCTTGTATAAAGAAGCACAACTAACTAATAGTACCATTCAAATTATGTTTGTGGATTCATGATCGATTCATGACTTCCTATTTTGTCTAAACAACAATTTACGATCGCGAAAAATAATCACTTAACTAATAGTACTTTGTGGAATCCTTTGGCGATAGTCAACGTTACAAATTACATTAACATGTACATACCATTGAACGTTTCGTGAACCACTGTTAACATGACAGTATTGCTAAATATTCAATAATGAAGATTGTAGCTCCTTCACGCAAAAATCGAAGTTAATGTAACAAAATAATAATTTTTGACTAACAATCAACTTAACTGACATATTACGTTAACATGTATTTTTCATTTTTAAGAGTTGTGTACCACTGTTTTGGTAATTTGAGTAGTAAATTACGGTGGAGATCGCGATGGCAGCAGTAAATCAAATTATGCCGATAATTTCGATTGAATAGCGGGACTGCAGAAATTTAAGGACGTTTTCACTTTGATTGCCATCAAGTTGTTTGATAAAAAAGCAAATCGGCCTTTATTAAATTCAAAACGAGAGAGTCCATCGAATCGGTCGGTGCTCAGGCTCGTTAACCACCGTTGATAGCCGACAATTCCTCGCCGACTGAGTTTACTCAAGAGTCCCTTGTCCTAGAAACGTTCTTAGCAGGAGATTCAAACTTTTCAGTTCCGGCGTTCCTCGGTTGACTTATAATAAGCTGATCGCACGTTCCAGTTTTCAGAGTGCACGGAGAACACTTTTTGCCTCTCATTTTAGAGGCCTCCTCGATGTCGAACGAATCAATACATACTTGTCTAAGTCCCGAGAATTATCCCGCTTATTAACCATTTTTGTATAAACGTGCTTTAGAGCTGAAAGGATACTAAACCCTTATTCTAATTTCTTGGAAGTCTTGTTTCGATGGACGATGTTTAGCAGCGTTGGGAATAAATGCATACTAATAATGAAGTTCTTGGTTTCTTTTACCTAGACCAAGTTCCATTTCAGAAAAATCAATAGATGAACTCGATAATACTGTTAATCTATTTTCATTGTCATCAGTAGACTGCGGATTTTTATGCAAAATAAAAATTGTTTACTTCAATTACAAAAAACAGGAGCCAAATAGAAGCGATATTCTTTATTTTATAATTTGAATAAGCTGAGCCTAAGAAATTAATGTTCTCAAATTCTTTTAATTTGACAACTGTGTCAAGTTGCATGTAATTTTGTCATAAATGCATAAAATCCGCAGTCTAGTCATCGGTAACCAGCGCTATTCATTTACTTGGAAACAGTTGTTGCTAAATCAGTGGTACTGACTATAACTCTATTCGTTTTCCTATGAACTAACTTACACCGTAAGAGACAAACTCCATTGTCGAGTAACTGATAATAATTATTAGTTATTGTGTTCGTTTTTTTTTTGGGTCGAAAGATACAAAACATTAACTAACAGTCAATGCACTCTCATGCAATGTTTTACTCTCCAATCCCACGGTGGAAATATGTAAACTAACTTATTCGTTTCTGAAAGACTGTGAGTTAAAAATTTAAAGTATATATATATATATATGTTTAAAACTACTCGTTTTCTAACCTTCGATTATCTATATGTAATTTGTATTGTATTTTATATAGTATAATAATGTATTAAAATAATAATGTACGGCAAAATAATCTCGAACTTGAGATTCCAATTGCATTAATAAAAAAAAAGAAATAATGCATTAAGAAAGGAAATTAATTTCTATTTCACCGCAGCTTGTTGCAAGTCAAGTAGAAAATATTGCATGAAGATTTACCGAGTCTATTCACAACAGCCTACGGCCGCGTGTTCTGAAAATGTAGTTCGGGGGTGAAAGTGTTGGCTGAAGTTTGCGGAACAGCGTGTTTTGAAAAGGAATCACGATAATCCGCGGTAAGTTACTGCGGGCAGGCGCGGCAGGAAAAAAGATGTTCGAAACGAAACAATTCGAACTGTTCGGTATCAGCGACGCGTTAAATCATGGATGACCCGGCTCTTGCTGAATTGATTTCCATTCTCAGGATTTTATCGGCCGGAGGGTTCGAGGAAGATCCCTGGACCGTGGTGCGCGAACGTTCTCCAGCGCGGTACGCCGCATCGAGGAATACGTGTATATAAATGAGACATGTATATCGACGCCATTGTTCTAAAGTCGTGACAGCGTCGGGTCAGGAACGCGTGTTGGCTCTGGCTTCGAGGGCCCCAGAAGGCTTCTCTTGCATTAGCATACCCCCGTCGGCGTCTTACCGCCATGATTCTCCTTTCTCTCTATCGGCAACTTAATCGGCCGAGATAAGATTCGGATACGCCAACACTGCGAATGTTTCTGCCGAGGGAAACTCGAGTTTTCTTCGAATTTTCCCGGCCACCGCCCAACGGACTAGAAACCCGTATTTTCTAACCAAGCGTTACTTCAAGATTTAAGGATATTGTATAGTAGCTCATTGAATTCATCTTGAAATCAGCTGGAATATCATCAATTCAAACATTGGTATTAACTTAATAAATTGAATGATATCGGCGCTAGGTTCGATCATTATTAGAAAAACAACAAATGTGCAATTATTTAAACATGTTTCTAACGTTTCGATCCCTATGTGGATCATTCAAAGAGACACTTTTACGTCTGAAAAATATGAAAGAAAAACAAAAACAAGAAAAAATTATTTTTGGTATGAAAACAATTATCACAACAGAAAAATCAAAAATTAAATTTTATGTACATACTTGTTGTGTGAACAGTGGACAAGAACATTTTGGAACAAAAATTAGTGAGTTACACGTGGATGAAATTAACTGAAGCATGTGCTGTTTCAAAGGCATAAAGGCTATGACATATATCTATGTGACTTGCTACAAACATCTCCAAATCATATTTATTCTCTCCAAAACATATTTATTCGATTTATTATTTATTAGAAAAGTGGACAAGAACATTTTTGAACAAAAATTAGTGAGTTACACGTGGATGAAATTAACTGAAGCATGTGCTGTTTCGAAGGTATAGAAGCTATGACATATATCTATGTGACGATTGGTAGATCGATATCGATTGATGGTGGTGTATACAAGTTAGAGCAAATTTGAAAACATTTTTAACCGAAACACATTCAAGTTGATACGTGAACTTCAGTCATTGTATCAAAATTGTGAAATTATATCAATTAATTTAAACAAATTGTTATGTTTAAAGTTTGAAAATAATATAACGATTTCAAAAATAAGTAAAAAAAAAGAATTATATGAAAAACTTTTATGGTTAGAATCTTGAGCGCAACTGAAAATTATTAATTATTGGAGATATCCTCATAAGTGAGTATTACTGGTTCAGTAATGTCACGTAATAGTCATGTATATTAGGTATTTCATACCTAAGGTTTACACTTTGCTGTTTAATCCTATGGATAGTTTCCAATAATAATCTGCGCTGAAAATTAGATTCTCTGTCAATGATTTGTTGTTTTTCTAATAATGATCGGACCTAGCGCCGATATCATTCAATTTATTATATTATTAATTTCCGATCGAGAAGAATTTAAGTTTATAATTGATATTAACTGTTATTAAAGTGATCGATCGTAAGATTGTTAAAACAGATAAAGAGAAAATGATTTCGGCGCCAAGGTTCGATGAAATAAACAAATAAAGCAATTTTTTCGGTTTTTTCCGCTTTCGTGAAAATGATCCAGATTAGGATCGAAACGTAGAAAGTGTAAATTTATTTGTAAAATTGCTTTATTTGTTTATTTGATCGAACCTTTGCGCCGAAATCATTTTCTGTTTATCTGTATTGATATTAACATTCGAAAAATCGAGATGACCTCCATTCTTTAAGGAAGAAACATATTTTTCTGAAATCTTTTATATCGAAGTTTGTAGAAAAGTAAATACTGATTAACATCTGTTGGAAAGGTTTTTTCCAGATACACTTAATCCAGTTTAGTCCTGTACATATCGTGTACAGTCGTTTGTTTAACCCTTTGTTCTGCGTTAACCCTTTGTAATCAGAGTTGGGCAAAAATTTGATTTAAATAAAAATTTCGAATGAAGTGGGTTTTTAAACCCAGTTTATTTGAAATTTTTATTTCAATAAAATTTTTGACCAACTCTGAGCGTGTTTCCTAAAAAAGGAGAAAATTTATATCTATTGTTTGCCCATACGTTCTCCAATAGCTGTACATTAACAAGACCAAAACAGAATTTAATTTCGGTTATAGGAAATAATTGTCATACATTTTTATTAGAATTTGTTAAAAATCTTCATCACGAGTCAGACACGATATTGTTGGCAAGGGGTTAATATTTGAAAAAAAGCAGCAAAGATTTAAAACTAATTTGATAAAAATCCAGTAAAGTTTGAATATTTATTCAAAATATTGTTTTAACGCTCCAACACGATGAGACGTAACATTTTGATGTGAAATTGTAGCGCAGCGTAATTGAAGCTGCGAAACAATTTCTGTTCTCGCCGCTTCAATGGATCACTTAGCAGTATTGAAGGACGCGCTTTAAAAAATCGATTTACATACTTAACATAAAACAGCGGCGGATTTATAGAGCCGGCGAGTAAATTGGATTATCAGTGGTGCCAGTGTTCAATTTATTTCATCGTCGTTCACTTCGAAAAGTGAAAAAGTGGTCTCGCCGATCGTTGGGAACTTTCTACGTAAAGAAAATTCAGCTTTGCCTACACTCATGACTTTTCGCAACGGTATTCTCGCCGACAGCTTGTTGAATGTGTAACATACTTCGAATTTCTCTCAACTACTTTGCCTCTATGCGATTTTCGGTATTGATCGAAGTAAATACGGGAAAGTCATTGGATAAAGAAAACCAGTTCAAATTCCTGAATAATATTGTTTCCTCCCTAACTTCTTGACCTTGCACCTGAACCCACTGCAAGCTCGCTGCATCATTCGCTTTTCCATTTTCTTCATCACCTCTGTGACGGTACCTTTAGGGTATCTTTGGTGTTCCGATGTTTTGCATTCACCTTTGCCTCGACTGCGCCCTACACGTAACAGTCAAGGGAATTGTGAGAGACTTATACAGGGTGTCCCAGAATTCCTCCGACACCCGAAAATGGGAGGTTCCTTGAGTTATTTGAAGCGACATTTTCCTTTACAAAAATGGCGTCCGCGACTTTGTTTAGGAATTATTAACAAAAAACACAGACAAATCAGAGCGCGACCTAGACGCGAGTTAGCACAGTCGGCCCGACGCGCCCAACTGACAATTGGCCGAACGTGCCATTGCATGTCTAGATCGTGCTCTGATTGGTCCGTGTTTTTCGTTAATAACTCTTAAACAAAGCCGCGGACGCCATTTTTGTAAAAGAAAATGTACCTCCCATTTTCCCAAGAAAACGAACCTCCCATTTTCCGTTCCTACACTAGTTTTGGGACACTCTGTATATACATGTATAGTGAATTACGTTATCAGCATTTTCTTTGATTATATTTTCCTTGCCTACATCTTATTGGATTGGCGAATGAATTCCGGATTTATGTCGATGGCTCCGAATGCATTGATTTTGTAAAGGTTAAATTCTTCTCGATCGAAAATTAGTAATATAATAAATTGAATGATATCGGCGCTAGGTTCGATCATTTTTAGAAAAACAACAAATGTGCAATTATGTAAGCATGTTTCTAACGTTTCGATCCCGATGTGGATCTTTTCCAAAGAGACACTTTTGCGTCTGAAAAATATGAGAAAAATTAGAAAAGAAAACAAAAAGAAAAATTTTGTTTTCACATAGAAAAAACCAAAAATTAAATTTCATATACGTACTTAAAACAAAAATTAGTGAGTTACGCTTCAAAGGTATAAAGGCTATGACATATATCTATGTGACTTGTTACGATTGGTAGATCGGTATCGATTGATGGTGGTGTTTACATTTCAGAGCGGCAAATTTGAAACCAGTTTTAACCGAAACACATTTAAATTAATATGTAGACTTTTGTCTGTGTATCTGTATTGCATTGATTTTGTAACTGGTAAATCTCTTGATTCGAGACCACAGAGCGTTGGGTCGGAGTTATTTCTAAAATGGCGTTTACAGGGAGAGCTCGAGGGGTGGTTTCTGCGTTGCAACATGCCACGCTTGAACTTGGTCGGGAGCACAATGAAGATGGAGGGGAAGGCTTGCACCACACTGCACACGGGAGAACGCTATACTCCGCCTTCCCCTATCGATAATGCACGCAACACATCGCTAGGTATCGCGTACAACTTTTACTTTTGCGTGTATTTTTTTTCTTTCTCTCTCTCTCTCTTTCTCTCTGTGCAGGTGCACCAGTTCGTAACTTCGTTTCTTCGTGTCCCGTTGCAGGACACCGATGCCACTTCGTGAACTTTCTTTTGCATTTTTTACAGACCGCCCCGGATTGAATTATTTAACGCCAACGCTGACACGTTAAGCAGTCCGTTCACCGTACAAATAGTCTGACTATTATTCTTCAACATTCTTCGCAACTTTTATCGAGCAACAGGCCACGAAAATATATTACTTTTAAGATGTTATATCTACCGTCGCGTCATGTCGGGAAACTTACACGCGCACGTAACCACTCTTTTTTCAACGCGTTCGTTCAGAACTACGGCAACCGAAATTAGAACGTGACAGAAGGTTTACCAAAGCAATAATCAGGAGAAACAGAATTTTCAACTTGTATCTGAGATATAATTAACCCTTTGCACTCGCAGTCATTTTAACTAGAAAATTAAACATTTCTTGTGATCTAGAATACTTCAATTCTCTATGATTTTTTAAATTTTATCGATACGAAATTGATATAATACCTGAATGTTTAGTAATAGATTATATATCGATATATTGAATAATGCAAACAACATATATATATTTTGAATAACGTTACAGCAATTTTTAGTGGTGCCTCAGAGGGGACAACCGAGTGCAAAGGGTTAAGACAGTAAAAAGATATACTTGCACTCATTTATAATTTTTCAGGTTACTTAGAATGTGTGCAACTACAAAAATATAACAACATAAAATGTACTATATAGATACACGGAGAGATAAAAAACTGAAGTAACTAAAATTGATAGAATTTGAAGGAAATTAAGACACGTAGATTTTGTTCGAAATCTTATTCAGAAGTCTCCATGTAATAGGAAAAATTCTTATCGATCGAAAAATTGAAATATAAATTATAATTATGATATCGGCGCCAGGTTCGATCCTTATTAGATACAACAAATATGCAAGTTAAATGTTTAAATTTCTCAACGTTTCGATCCCAATGCGGATCATTATCAAGAGACCCAAATTTTTGCGTCTGAAAAAGAAATTAATATTAAAGATTTTCAAATTAAATATACTGTTTTGAATGTGACACAGCCACGTAAATTACCAAAAATTGGTAAAATAGAAAAGGAAAAAATTTGGGTCTCTTGATAATGATCCGCATTGGGATCGAAACGTTGAGAAATCTAAATATTTAACTTGCATATTTGTTGTATCTAATAAGGATCGAACCTGGCGCCGATATCATAATTATAATTTATATCTCAATGTAATAGTGCAAAGAGTTAAGTAACGGATCTTTCTTAATTGCTCGCGCATTGTAGGCAGCGGTTGATGTAACGGCATGTAAATAAACGTGCATTTTTCATGTTGCATGTCCAGATCGCGTATTTCACGTCAAAAGGCAGCTCGCTCGAGAGTGAGCGAGACAGAGAGTTCAACGTTCAACAATCGAAACAACTGCTCGACCGTTTGCCGCGCGGCGTATCGCTAAAGGAAAACCGCTCTAACCGAAATCGATAAAATCGTTGTGCTCGGTCGACACCGTTTCCAACGGGAGGAATTTCGAAGAATAGAAACACGGGATCTGGGGGTGCGGTTAGGGGTTGCGGGGAAGTTCTCCGAAGTGACGACGACATCGCGATATTCGAGAAAAAGGAGGGACGGGGGTTTGCGAAAATGCCTGTTGGTATTTTTTTCTGTTCCCCAGGCGTCTTCCGCGACCTTTTACGGCCAAATTGCCGACGACGACGAGGGATAAAACTTTGGCGCGACGGGCAGAAAACTCTGACTAGTAACGAGACGTGGAACAACGAATTCCGATGCAGAGTGATACACGGTCCTGGCCCAGCGCCAAGGTTTACGCTGCAAAATTGCACTTCCACCTCGGTCCCTCCAACCGACCTTCTTTTTCACCCCTTCGGCCCCCGCGATCGCCCCGTTTCGTCTATGTTTCGCCGCATCGTCTCCTCGATAATACAACCAGCCCAGATTCCGCTTATCTACGACACCGATGCCTCGTAGGCCACTGTTCGGCACAGTTCCGTCCCGGTTATATGAAATTCGGGCATTATCTTGCACCCCTTGTCCTCATCGAGCCACGGGACGATGATGGATCGTAATTTGAATTCAGCCGCGCGAGACCCGCCCCGAGGACAATGAGCGCGACAATTCTCACCCGGGATCGTAATAAACTGTTTTCTTTTTGTTTTAACCTTTACTCCACATACGCGTCATATGCAAATTTCATATTGTAGAGGAAAACGGAACTTTTCCAACCATATTCACAATAATGTCAACTCTGCCTTAAGAACACTCGGGTTCATACTTCGCTTTTCTACTGATTTTCACTCAATACACACAATTAGATTGCTATACAGAGTGTCCCAAAACTACCCTAGGAGACGAAAATGGGAGGTTCCTTGGATCATTTGAAGCGACATTTTCCTTTACAAAAAGGCGTCTGCGGCTTTGTTTAGGAGTTATTAACAAAAAACACGGTCCAATCAGAACGCAGCTATAGCGAACGGAGTCTGACTCTGCGACAGACTCAGAATCAATCCGCTGTAGCTACGCTCTGATTGATCCGTGTTTTTTGTTAATAACTCCTAAACAAAGCCGTGGACGCCATTTTTGTAAGGGAAAATGTCGCTTCAAATGATCCAAGGAACCTCCCATTTTCGGCTCCTAGGGTAGTTTTGGAACACCCTGTATATTACCCTTGTTCGTCCCCAATTGGAATATGCTTCAGTTATATGGTCTCCGAATAGCTTAAATTACAAAATCATGCTAGAGAGAGTGCAACATAAATTTCTTAGGTTTTGTTCTTATGAGATTAATAATCCTATGTCAATCTTTGATCACGATTACTCCACAATACTAAACATAGTCAACCTGGAAACATTGTCTGCTCGCAGAAGAGTATCCGACCAAAGCTTCATTTTTAATATAATTAATAACCATGTAGATTGTCCCTCTCTCCTTATGGAAATTAGCTTTTACGCACCTGAACGTGCTTTACGATCTTACGTGCTTACGACAGGTTTCCAAACCCTTAAAGTCAGATCCACCTATGGATTAATCAATCCAATAAATCGTATTATAGTTGATTCAAACACTCTGTATAATCGTATTGATTTTTTCATTGAGTCTTTGCACATGTTTAAAAAACAATTACGCAGAATAATAGGATAATATCAGATAGTTAGTACCATTAGTTTTTGTGCATGTCCCTTCTATGTTATTATAAGAGTAATCCTTTAAAATTTTTTTTCCTTTTTTCTCTCTATTGTAAACATTTATGTAAGAGGGCTTCGGTCCGTTCATAATAAATAAATAATAATAAAAATAGCCTGATATGTTCCGATTATTGATTGGCCTAAAACCTACTCAAGATAAGGGTGCCATCTGCCCGGAAATGTCATAATTATTTTATGCGTTTATGACAAAAACGTATAAGTGTAATTTAAAATAGTAAAATCTTTAGAAGAATTTAAAAATATTGGTACATGTTATTTTCAACTTATTAAACACATTAAGAATTAAGTCTGGTTATAATTAGTTACAATGTTGTCTTATAAATACTAATTCGCAATTCTAATACGCAAAAAGAAATTAAGGGTTGTTACTCGTGCACGGAGAGAACTTTTACGTTCTGCCGTGTTTCATAATATCTTTGGTAATGTAAGTTATTATATTTTCTGAATTAAATGTATTTTAATCAAAATTTCATAAGCTGTTGTTATCGTCTTTTTTTAAATCTTTAGTGATCTGTGTTATAAAAACAATGAAATTTTTGTATGAAATGTTGTGTGACTATTACAGGGAATTACTTAATAGTTCGAATTGCATTCGAAAGCAGAAAAATGGAAAGTTTGTTAAATTAAATTTCAAATACAAATTTCCGAATAAAAGAGAATAAAAAAACTTCATCATTGTGAAACATTAAAATTGAGAACACTTTACTTCCTCCTATTAAAATCACTCTGTTCCCGAACTGAGAAGATTTCAAGCTTGTTGATTTTTTAAAAACACGTAAAAAACAAACGTAGAGATTAATGTAAATTACAGCAGACTCCATGTATAATGCGGTATAAAAAATGCACGTATAACATAGTCACAAAATTCTCGAGTTAGACCAGTTCCGAGGGTGAAGGATTAATTACAATTTCGAATAAAATGAACGAAGAACTGGTCCGTATTACGAACATGGTCTTGAATGGAAGCATTTACCTTACACCGGTGAACGTGTTCCTGAAATTTATGAATTTCCGTTTTACACCCGCGACAAAACTATAAGACATACGAAAATTAGTGAAAAATGTATTCTAGTAAGTTCTCTTCTGCTACTTCAAGTATGTCGGGAGTAAGTGTCGCGAGTACCGTATCACTTTCTAATGTTCACAAAATTATAGTTGCAGAAAATGTTTGTGCGCTCGAGTCGTTAAAACAGGTTCGGGTCCGTGGTGGATTAATTACGATTTTCGAATAAACTGGATGGCGAATAGGTGTTACGAATGCGGTTTTGCATTTGTCACGGTGCAGTGAACCTGTTCCAGAAATTTATGAATCCCGTGGCCATCGACGCGGCAGTGACAGCGTTCCACGTTGACCAAAATGGGTGAGAAATCGGCCGATCACCGGCAGCCATGGGGAGCGCCGGAAGTTTCTTGCCTGGGCTCTCCATTCCTCGCGTAATATAATAATGGGGCCAACATGACCTAACCCAATGGAGCCCGCGTTGACGACTAGGAGGGTAGATACCGTGGGGTAGAACGTAGACGTCAGAGTGCGAAGGGGGACGGCGATAGACGGGGGAAGAGGGGGAAGGAGGAACCCCATCTCAAGCGGAGCAGTCGAGGGTCGTAAAACCCCCTACACATCGACTGACTCGTCCTACCGCCCTACCAGATAACCCTAACCTGCCTCACGTCTGAATGACGTTGGGCGGGTCGAAAGGGGGGAGCACGTGGAGGGCAACCGGGAAGGGGAGCGAACCGGCACAACAAAACCTCGTCACCCCTCTCGCCACAGAGACACACTTTTAAACCAACCGGCCCAACCCCTTATCCCGGTTCCCATAACCCCTCCGCAGACGTCTTCGACAACGAGCGAGCCAGGTACCTCTCATTGTCGATGCGCGATCAACGTCGCACGGTGCTTCCAGAGATTAGCAGCCAACCAGAGAAATTACTCGCACAGTGCTTCGATTCGAGGTGCTAACTGGACAAAACCTTCTTTACGACTACGAATACAAAGTGTGCTGATATTGGAATGTTAATCGATATAGACTTTTCTGCTCTTTCGCATAACGTATCTATACACGATTTCTCCAAAACATATTTATTCGATTTATTACGATGATTGTTCTTTCGAAAATTCCTCCAAACTTACAAAAATTGAGATCGTAAAACATCTAAAAAAAAAATCGTGTGCGTGGAAACCACGCGCGGCAGAAGTGAAACTTATTACTTATTAATTTTTATTTTATTTATTGCTATTATTTTTTTTTTAAATTTTAAATGTAATTTTGTAATTTATATACGTACCTCTTGTTTTTTAAATATATATCTAATATATGTGTAAAACACTTCAAAACACTTCAATAATTAAATATTGAAAATATCACTTCAAATGTACTGCGCGGCCTTCTCTCTCACGCTTTGTACCCCACGCCGACACGTTTGATCCTACTACCGAGCATTGTATTCGTTGCGATATATACCAAAATGTTCGCTTTCATTGTAATTGTAAGATAGTTGGTTGTCCAAGGGGTTAAGGAGTTGGACTACCAATCGGTGGACCGGTGTTAGAATCCCGCCGGGGTAAGAAATTATTTTTCTCCGTTCATTCTCAGTTCAAATTTTCGCGCTCCACTTTCGACTTCCGTCACATCGACTTCCGTTTCATCAGAAAATTGTTACCCTCGGCAAAGAAGTTTCACTTCAAAAAAAGCGATACCATTGTCACTGAAAGTGCTTTTCTGCATTTTGAAATTAACACGAAAAGAATGTTTAAAGTCTGCTCTAAAGCTAGGAACAAACCTTTTTCTGTATATTGACGTTTATTGACCACTTTGAGCTGGTTGAATATTGCATACATAATCTTAATAACATATACATGTAATTAAAGGGACTAATTAAGACAATAAAACGTACTTCCGACGTTAGTTTTCATTATAAAAATTTACTCTAGATTGTAGAAAAGTAAGTACGCAAAACGTATTTTAAAAATATCGATTGATATTAATTAGATATAAGAGCTTTTATTGACCTCCGTACAAAATGTAGGAAAGTATGAATTTAAAATGCTTACACATAATCTTAATAACATATACATGTAATTAAAGGGACTAATTAAGACAATAAAACGTACTTTCGACGTTAGTTTTAATTATAAAAATTTACTTTAGATTATAGAAAAGTAAGTACGCAAAACGTATTTTAAAAATATCGATTGATATTAATTAGACACAAGAGCTTTTATTGACCTCCGTACAAAATGTAGGAAAGTATGAATTTAAAATGCTTACACATAATCTTAATAACATATACATGTAATTAAAGGGACTAATTAAGACAATAAAACGTACTTTCGACGTTAGTTTTCATTATAAAAATTTACTTTAGATTGTAGAAAAGTAAGTACGCAAAACGTATTTTAAAAATATCGATTGATATTAATTAGATATAAGAGCTTTTATTAACCTCCGTACAAAATGTAGGAAAGTATGAATTTAAAATGCTTACACATAATCTTAATAACATATACATGTAATTAAAGGGACTAATTAAGACAATAAAACGTACTTTCGACGTTAGTTTTCATTATAAAAATTTACTTTAGATTATAGAAAAGTAAGTACGCAAAACGTATTTTAAAAATATCGATTGATATTAATTAGACACAAGAGCTTTTATTGACCTCCGTACAAAATGTAGGAAAGTATGAATTTAAAATGCTTCCACAGTTCTGTCGACAGA
This sequence comes from Lasioglossum villosulum, assembly GCA_963971365.1. Classification (NCBI taxonomy): domain Eukaryota; kingdom Metazoa; phylum Arthropoda; class Insecta; order Hymenoptera; family Halictidae; genus Lasioglossum; species Lasioglossum villosulum. Next base: position 10,300,071 of record OZ020497.1, read on the forward strand.
ATAGATTTTTCTGAATAGATTTTTATTTTAGATAGAAGAAAACATTTTTCTCGGTTGGAGACGAAGTTATCAGAAGTTGCTAAAAATTGATGAATTTTAACATTCAAAACTACAATGCCTGAAAACACTATAAAAATGGTAAACAAAATTTTACTTTCGTTACAAGACATGTAAGTAATCAATAAATTCACGAAGAAAGTGCTACGAATTTTACAGCCTCGATGTTCAAGATGTTGCAATCTAAAAACATACTTTTATCACTTCTTGTTAACTACTCGAACGTTAGCTAAATTACCATAACCAGACTGCAGCGTTTTATTCTTGAATAGTTTTTCTAAATTGAAATTTTGCGGTAATACATCGATATTCACAACTCCCTTTAATCCTTTTACATTTCAAATCCGCTAAACTGATTTTTCCCATAAATCCATAAAATCTAGCTGCACGACTTCGGGGCATTTTTCGGAATGCCGTGGCGTGGTTCTGCTGCGAACGTGTCGATAGTTACCGATCGATCGGGTTTAACTATTCGACATTTTACTGTCGCATACTTGTAGGTACACGGTTTTTCGATTGTATGTGCGTGGCTTTTCGTTAATGTGACCGTGCGCACGTTCGTCGCCATTAATGGAAACGGCACGAACGCGAACTTCGTTTCACTGACACGCGGTGACCTTTTACCACGAACTCCCGTCGCTGGGATTCGCGGGAATCGCCCGATAGCTTCGTTGCGCCGAAATGGTAATCGCATCGTTACGTCTGCTCCTTCGCGTTCCTGGCCACGAACCGGGCCGCGATCGATCGTTGGCCATTTTCTTGGAACGACGCGGCCGCCGCGCCGATACGATTGACAAGCTTCTTTCTCGGTTCCGAGTGTTTCACGACGATCATTGCATGACGGAGTGATGTGCACCGTGATCGGCAGCGTCGAATGCTTTTGTAATTGTAACAAGTGTAAAACACCGAATATGTATAGTACAGTCAGGGACAAAATGATTAGACACCATATGAATTTGTTCATTCCTACCTAGTAGATAATACAAATTAAATTTCTTCGCATTGTTCTTGTTTCTTCGATGCAGTAGGTACAACATTAATGTTGTCAATAAATTCATGTAAATTTTCAAGACAGTTTGATAGGACCAGATGATAAGACACGAGTTTAAACAATGAAACATACGGAAAGAATTTACCAGTTTTATTTATTATTCAATATTTCGTAGAAGATATTTTATGTTTTATCTCGGAAATTATTAGGTTGGACAACGATTGTTATTTAATTCGTTTTTTATCGTTACCTGCCTCGATTGGTGGCATTCATGTTCAACGAATTGTTGTAATTCGTGGAGAATGAAAACACAGCCGCCGGATCTCATCAATATTTCGTAAAAGAGGGTTAAACAATTAATTTTCGAAAACCTGCAAAATTGGTGTTGCGTAAATACAAATTGTCCGCATCAACTAGGAAATACAAAGGCTGCGTTTACACCTGTTTTTCCCTTAATCTATCAAAAAACCAATTTTCTCCAGTATGCAGCATTACGGTGCGTCGTCATCCAGCAGCGAGAGACGAAGGTTACAATTCCCGGGTCGGCGGCAGTAACTATGTCAGTTCGATTCGGGCAACTCCGTCGCGGTATAAAATTCCAATCGGAAGCATGGCGGTGCCACGGCACGCTATCATCGTTCCCAAAGCCGTCAGTTGAAACGAAGTCCGCTCCGGTCGGACGCGGGCGAAGTTTCTCTGCCGTAGCTTGTCGGTAGTAGAAAGCCGCGCGCGCGTAAGTTCGTCGAACGAACGAACGTACGTTGAAGGAGGTCACGACAGCGCTTTAACCCTTTCGAAGCCATCCTAGGCGATAGGAGCGTCTTGACCCGTCCTATCTCTACTTTGCCGTGCCCTATCCACCGCAGCGCAGCGTGACGTAATTCCAGCACGAACCTAGAGGTTCGACCTGTGAGACCTACCAGACGGATGCACACGTTTGCGTGGCGATGTGTCGCGCTTCGTACGTGCTGCTCCGTGTATAACCGTATCTCTCTCTCTCTCCCTCTCTCTCTGTTCGTCTGCAACGAAAACGTCTACTTGTGTCCCTGGGATGGTGTGCACCCACGTATCCGGACACAAGCATGGACCACGCACCCAAAGTTCCAAGACGCTCGAGTACACACTCCTGTCCTCTCAGGAGAGAGGAAGACGGAGAGAGAAAGACAGAGAGAGAGCGAATGACACGGCCGAGAGAACGGAGGAGAGAGAGAGGATAGCCGCTTGGCGTGAGCTGGATCGTCGTTCTAGCCGTCAATACACTTTGCCGATGGCAGAGGAACGTTCCATCGAGTTGGTTCCTGGCTCCTGCTGAGGATCCTGCGGCCAACGGAGTCTCATATCCTACGGGCCTCTGGGCATTCAGCACCCCTACTCCCTTACTCTCTCTCTCTAACTCTATCTCTGTCTGTCTATCCATCTTCGTCTCTCTATCTTTCTCTCTCCGGCGTTCTCGGTCCGTGCTTACTCATCCAGTAACGTCACTAACGACGACGGACATATTGGTATCGCTTCTAGGTACCCTTAAGGAGAACCGCATTTCACGCTGCCGCACGAATACGAGGGATCTCCCTTTCTGGCATGAAGCTTGCCTCTCTTCGTCCTCGGATTCAAAGGTATGATCATGGGGTCGCGCTGTAATACTGGTCTCGTACGTGTCTCTGAGCATTTTAATGGCTGCTTAGAACCGGCTATATTAAACCGCTTTTCACTAGCTGATGCGGTATATTAGTTTTGAGATTCCGCTTTTTCGGTTACTCACCCCGTTTGCATTAGGCAACTTCCCGATCCAATCGATCAGCGTCAAGTCGCTGAATTGAAACGTTTATATCGTTGACCGTCGCACACACTGATATTTGGCCGATCTGGCAAAAATTTTTTATTGCTTGAAACTGATCAAATTAATTATGTTTCATTAAATTATACTTACATTCATTAACAAAATACAATTTATACGTTATGAACAATGGGGTTGGTTCGAGCGACTACCTGGCTCTTCCAATATCATGTTATTTTTTACCTGGGGGTAGTTCTTGGAAATTGATTTTTGGCCAGCTAGATCGGTCAAATAGGCTAACTGCACCAGTGAATGAACATTTAAGAAATTGTTCAGGAAAATATTTTATTTAAAAAAAAACTATGTGAATTAAAGGAATCTCATATATGCCAAATAGCTCCCTATACTTCATTTGTCAAAAATAAATGAACACAAATACAATGAAATTATTATTATTCTTCTTTATTAAACGTTAAATCAAAAATATGAAAAATACCAGTCAATGAACACTACATTCTAGTAATTGAATAATGCTAGTCCAATCAATGAACAAAATTACTAAACAATATTCTCCTATTTATTTAACTCTGTAATCACAATTTTATCGCTAGTATGCCGTCCGGGTTAAAATTTGTTAAAATATACAAAAGCGTTCATTTACTGGTGCCCGTTCATTCACTGGTGCAGTTACCCTACCAGTCTGTGCGTCGTCAGTGCAGTGCATAGAGAGATATCAAATTGTATTAGTAATTTTTTTATCGTATCCTTGCAACCTCATTCAGTGGCCATTCCTTTTGAACTGTATATCATTGGAAAGCTCTGAATTTTGCGATTAATTTTATATAAAATACTTGTGCTTAAAAAATATATTTAAATGACTGTTTGAGAAAATATGAAGGTCGCGAACTTATTGTCAGTTGCCAACCTGATAAATTGAACGTATTGACTTCAAAGTTTAATTTTAATCTCCACGTGTATTAAGCGTAAAATGCATTATGAGAATTTATAGAAAACAATCGATTAAGCAGATTGATTTGAACTGACTCGAAAGATGGGACTTGAAGCAATCATTATAATGGCATAAGAAAAGGGGTTTTATAATGTACCTTATTATTAAACTATAGATTTTATGAGGAAATGAGAAAGTGAAATTTAAATCAGTAACAAGATTAAAAGATATCAAGAATAGACAACTGTCAACTGATTAAAATTATCAGAGAAAGAAAGAAATTTTTATAGTCTCCTGTCTGTTACAGTTAATGAAGAAAATGTTTATTTTGCATAAATATCCAGACTACATTAGCCCAGATGTAGTCGTAAATAGAAAACGTTGAATCATAGACAACGAACAAGGAAGCTCACACATGAATAGCGAATAACTCGAATGACAACGAATCGAGAAGAATAATTTATTCATTCCTTATTCCTGTTTGAATAAAATCTTATTCGAATACTGCTCACCATGTCGCGTCTTTTTCGATTATAGTTGAATTTCTCCGTGGAATTTCAATCGTGAATTATTCACGGCGAATCGATTGTTATAAATAATTGATTTGATAATACGCACGGGCAACCTTGAGCTTTAAAAGTGAAGACAGCACCGTCGAAGTTATCCATTTAATATCTCCTCCGCGGATATTCGATTCAAACTTTCCTCCACTATATGTATACTCACGACGCGCCCTCGCACTACTACTTCATCCCCCGCGCGTACTGCATCGGCCGTTGCAGTTACCGGTACACTTGCACCTCAAGAAAGTTTCTTCGGTGTTCTGCATAAACATTACGAGCAAAAGTGAAAGTAGCAGCCTCACTAAAGGAAAGTTTCACGGCGAGGTAGGACAGTAGTACTTGCACCCTCGATACCGTTCCAAATCCTCCGCGCGGCACAGTCATAGTTTCAGAACGCGAATCCACGATCCTCTCATCTCTTAACCAAATATTTTCATTCTAGAAAGATTGTCTTTAATCAGTAGACTGTGGATAAAGTTCATTTATGCTGAACCGAGTAGGTGCAATTTAAAACAGTGGACGAATTAAAAGAATTTTCAGAACACCAACAGGGTTCACCAACTAGGTTCAGCTTATCAAAATTATATGAGCCGTCGCGAAATAACCTTAGCAAAGAGTTGAAAGCGACATTAAATAAAGATAAAGACAATTATATGAGGAATAATAATGATTGTTGCTATGGATGAAAATAATTTTTGACTATATTTTATTCGAAAGAAAACAACAAATAAATATTTGAACTAATGACTTACTTAATGATTTAATGAAAAATTATTTTAAACGAATTCCAAATGATGCAGTAATCTAAAGAAAAATTATCTGTTCTTCCAACGTCACGATAGCATTGTCTTGCTCTGTTTTCAACAATGCCTGTCGTTAAAATATCATACCAAATAAATAAATAATCACGTTCTCATTCAGTCCTAGTTAATTCGATTATCAGCGGATTTCTATGCATTTTTATTATGTATAAACCGTGCAACAATATAATAGAATGCAGAATTTAATATAAACTAATAAAGCTTCGTTTTGCTTTTGATTTGCTAAAAGCTTTTCACTTTGAAATTTATCCGTAAAGATGTAAGTTTGCATAAACTTCCGTAGTCGACTGATTATGGTCCCGCAAAGTTCGAAAATTACAGTGTCCGGTAAGTTACAATAGCGAATACTCACAGAGTACGTTTACGTTGAAGTTGCGATGGACGAGCTATATTGTACTAACAGTGTCCTAGAAAATTAATTAGTAAAACTATATTATAGACCTGACATTACACAGACATTTAAACAGTCATTGATAGACCTAAAACAACATTGACAATTAAATCGAAACAAAATTGCATATACATTTCTGTTTTTCTTCAATATTTATGACTTTGACATACGATGTAGATATTTGAGGAAAATGTTAATGGTTTTACAAAATATCAGTGGACAGGAATTATTACAGTCAATTATAACACGGCTAATTCACTCCCGGTTGTATCGAGCCGGTTAAGCGAAGCGTAAAGTACAAAGTGCAAAAGTAAGTAATAAAGGTTCAACAAATCGTCCGTCTATTAAATCGTGCTGCATGGAAACCGTATGTTACAAGCATATCGCGTTACAGAAGGGTGGTAGCAATTTTTGCACCGTATCGAAACCGTGTTTCCACAGTGCCGTGTTATAAGATGTTCGAGTGTATTGCTGTCTAACAGATCGAAAAGTATATAGCGATCGAACGAATGAGAGCGGAATGGCGCGGCGAAATCATCTGTCGAGGTCGGCGTACGATTTCCGGAGGGTTTTTGGCTGCACCCTGCCGAAAACTGGTTCTGCTCGGTGTGGAGCACTTACCGGGAAACGGGCTGCAACGTTTTTCACCGCGCTCATCTTCCTAATCTTCTTTGAGAGCGTCGGGCCGCTCTTGGGAACCGTCGATACCGTGGCCCGCCGTTGGAATCTGCAATCCGGCATCGGCGATCCTGGGGGCCAGGTCGGTTGGAGTATCAGAGCGAGGGTTGGAGGTGGGGAGGGGGTGGGAAGAAGAGGCTAGGGTACGTT